>CM024540.1:28409302-30995969 GCA_014182365.1 Eucalyptus tenuipes | reverse complement strand
CCCTAAACCCCAAAACCCTAAACCCCAAACCCTAAACCCTAAAAAACCCTAAACCCTAGATGAGTAGAAAATTTATTGACTGTTGTTCGCAGGAAGCATCGTATTTGTGCGTAATCGCCGGCAATCTGACTACGTACCTATGTTGAATCGATTTATATCTGTTCACTAAATGACTTGTAATATTCTAGTATTGTGCCTTGTCAATCCTTATGCTCAAGTGATCTATCCTTGATTGAATTCTGCTGTCGTCCGCGTTTTAACCCTTTACTGCATCACTCAATAGATTAGTTAACTCATATGTGATCAGTTTATAGTAAATTAACCATCACTGCATTGATGAAATAACCATTTCATATATTTTGAAATGAGTCAAATTTCAGGATATAACACTCCTTGCCCAAATCAACAAGACCGAGGCTCGTGGTGGCCAGGTGAGCCTTTTGTGAGCTTGTCGAACCTCGCCCAACAAGTTGGTGGCAATGACGATGGTGGCCAGTAGTGGCCGGTGATCCATTGGGGGAAGAAGATGAGAGAAGAAGAGAGAATGAGAAAAAAAAAGAGTAAAAAGAAAGATAGGTTTGGGTTTGATTTTGGAATTGTATCTGGGAACAAAAAAAGTAATCTCTATTCTACCGACTATAATGAAGCAACCTTTTAGATCTCTTCACGTGGAGTAGGTGCATTGTCAAATCACATAAATTCACAATGCTTACGTTTTGTTTCTGCAATTTATTTCTTCCTTGAATTCTTTCGTTTATTCACCTTCCACATTCATTGTGACATCTACAATGGAGAAAGATCAAACTTTGCCATAAACCGATACAAAAGTTACTAAAGGGAAGGGGAAAGTTGCTTTCAGATACAACAAGAAAGCATATAGTGGGCTTAAGTGCGAGAAAAAACCATCTGTAGGAGCGATCAATCTCAAGATAACTTGATGACGGAGAGTTTGATGCCATGTTCAAGTTCAATAACCAACCTAAGAGCAACGGAGTGGATGTAGTTGGGAGAAAGGGTGAAGGAGAAGTTGGAGAGAAGCTGGGCAATGAGAATCTTGAGCTCCACCATTGCAAGGTTATGCCCAAGGCACACGCCAGGTCCTACTCCGAAGGGCATGTACAAGTGCGGCAGCTTACAAGCTCTCGTGATCCCATTGGCGAATCTCCCCGGGTTGTAGAAGTAGGAGTCTGACCCCCAAATCTCAGGGTCCGTGTGCAGTGTTAACACCATCGTCCACACGTGATGTGAATCATTGCGCAAAGATTATTCTACGAAGGCTCGGATCGTGCGAATTGCGAACCTCGACCTCCAATCAAACCTGTGATTGGCAACCTCAGTATGAACGTGACCTATTGACCAACGCGTGTCAACCAACCAACGTTATAGACACCACGAGCGAAAGAATTCGCTATCTCGCTCGATAAGTCGAATCGACCGCTACAAGAGAATCTTGATACGGTCAAGTCCTCAAAAGAGCAGTAGAAGAGAACCTCTCAATTCTTTTCCTCAAAAAAAAAATGTCTCTCCTAAATATTTTTGGCAAATCCTTAATATAGGCTTTCTAGCCGCCGCACAAACCCTAAAACCAACCCTAGAAATCTAATGCGTCATATTTTAGAAAATATTTAAATAAGAAGATAATTTTTTTTTGACTTGGTCAAATATTTGGTGACCAAATAATTAAATTGCGCCAAGATTTCCAAGATTCTTCAAGATTTGATCCAAGGTCATCTCCACGCCAAAGATCAAGAACCATGACGCCAACAGCTTGCCTAAATTGCTTGGCCCGCGCTCGAGTGATCGAACCAGTCGGAATAGACAATGGGTCCCCAGCACCTCCTCCTCGATATGGCTCAATGTCCACATCATTCCCTCCCCCGTGCAAAGGATTTTCCCTCAAATCATCACTTGCATCGAAAAGAGTCAAGTCAGAAACATTAAATGTAGCACTAACGTCATACTTACCTGGAAGATCAAGCTTATATGCATTATTGTTAACTCTTTCCAACACCATGAATGGTCCATCCCCTCGTGGTAATAACTTGGAATGTCGCTACTCAGGAAATCGCTCCTTGCGCATATGAACCTAAACCCAATCGTCGGGTTCAAACACCACTTCCTTACGCCCTTTGTTGGCTTGCCTTGCATATTGTTCAGTCTTGCGCTCAATATTTGCGCGCGTCTTCTCATGCAACGCCTTAACAAAATTCTACTTTCTTTTCTCCATCTAAATCCACACGCTCATCGACAGGTAAAGGGGTTAAATCTAACGGAGTTAACGGATTTAAACCATAGACCACCTCAAATGGTGTAAATTTAGTGGTAGAATGCATGCTCCTATTATATGCAAACTTAACATGTGGTAGACAATCTTCACAAGATTTTATATTCTTTTTAATAATAGCATGCAACAAAATCCCTACAGTTCTATTAACTACCTCGGTTTGACCATCGGTCTGTGGATGACAAGTAGTTGAAAATAATAACCGTGTTCCTAGTTTTTTCCACAATGTTTTCCAAAAGTAGTTAAGAAATTTAGAATCTCGATCTGAAACAATCGATCTAGGCATGCCATGCAAACGTACAACCTCCCTAAAGAACAAATCAACAACATGAGATGCATCATCAATTTTATGACAAGGTATAAAGTGAGCCATTTTTGAAAACTGATCAACAACCACATAAATAGAATCTCTACCATACTTAGACCTAGGCAATCCTAACAGAAAATCCATAGAAATATCAGTCCAAGGATGCGTTGGAATAGGTAATGGTGTATACAAACCATGCGGTTTAGTTGTAGACTTCGATTGCTTACAAACAATGTTCATGCAGCACTTCATAAGTCTTATTAATGCCAAAATGCCCCATTAAACCGCCACTATGCACTTCTCACACCAACAATTCATGCAAAGAACACTTAGGCAAACATAGCTTGTTTTCACGGAAAAGATAACCTTCACGACTATAGAATTTATCAAATACAGTAGTTCACATGCTTCAAATACTCTCCCAAAGTCATCATCATCAGTATATAAGCCCTTAATATGCTCAAAACCTAAACACTTTGCTTCTAAAATAGTTAGATCACATACCTTTGAGAAAGTGCATCGACTACCACATTCTCCTTACCTTTCTTGTACTTGATCACATATGGAAAAGTCTCGATGAACTCCATCCATTTGGCATGTCTTTTATTCAACTTCTGCTGGCCTTTCAAGTACTTCAAGGTCTCGTGGTCAATGTGGATCACAAACTCCTTTGGCCATAAATAATGTTGCCAAGTCTCCAAAGCTGGCACTAAAGCATACATCTCCTTATCGTAAGTAGGATAATTCAATGTTGCTCCACTCAATTTCTCGCTGAAATAAGCTATGGGAAGCCCTCCTTGCATCAACACGGCTCCAATTCCTGTACCAGAAGCATCACACTCTATCTCAAAAGTAGCATTGAAATTCGGCAAAGATAACAAAGAAGCATTAGTCAACTTATCTTTTAGCAGATTAAATGGTTTCTCTTGCTCTTCTCCCCACATGAAACCCACGTGCTTTTTGAAAATCTCGATCAAAGGTGCGGCAATGGTGCTGAAATTTCTCACAAATTGCCGATAAAAACTCGCTAATCCATGAAAGCTACGCACCTCTCCTATGGTCTTAGGCGTTGGCCATTCACGGATTGCTTTGACCTTTTCTTCATCAACCTGTATACCATCAGCAATAACAACAAATCCTAGAAATACTAATTTGTTAGTAACAAAAGAGCACTTCTTTAGATTAGCGTACAATTGCTCGGCCCTTAAAACCTGCGAGACAACTCGCACATGCTCAATATGGTCATTAGGGCTTCAGCTATATATCAAGATGTCACTAAAATAGACAACCACAAATCAACCAATAAAAGCACGCAAAACATGATTCATAAGTTGCATAAACGTGCTCGGTGCATTAGTAATCCAAATGGCATGACTAACCACTCATATAATCCATACTTGGTCTTAAATGCAGTTTTCTATTCATCACCTTCTTTCATCCTAATTTGATGATAGCCACTTTTCAAATCAATCTTAGTGAAAATGCAAGAACCATGCAACTCATCCAACATGTCATCTAACCTAGGAATAGGATGTCGATACTTTACCGCAATGTTATTGATTGCTCGGCAATTGACACACATTTGCTAAGTTCCATCCTTCTTTGGCACCAACAAAACAGGGACGGCGCACGGGCTAAGACTCTCTCTCACATACCCTCACTCCAATAGTTCGCTAACTTGCCGCTGAAGTTCATTTGTCTCCTCGGGATTGCTTTGATATGCGGGTCGGTTAGGTAATGGGGCACCAGGAATCAAGTAGATTTGATTTTTAATGCCTCAAATCGGTGGTATCGCTCCAGGAAGTTCATCAGGAAAGACATCTTCAAATTCCTACAATAAAGACATAATAGGACTAGGCAAACTTGGGTCAAGATTGTTAGTAGAAAACAAAACCTCCTTGTACAAAAGTACAAGCATCGGTTGGTCTAGAACTAAAACTCTCCTTATCTCACTCGATTTTGCATAAAAATTCTTTTGCCTATTTCTCACCTTTTCTCTCTCTCTCTCGACTTCTCGTTGTAACTTGAACTGATCTTGATACACCTCACTAGGTGTCATGGGTACCAAGGTATAAATCTTTTGATTCATCACCAATGAATAACGATTAGTATACCCATCATGATGTACCTTTCGATCATATTGCCATGGTCTTCCAAGCAAGATATGACCCGCTTGCATAGGTACAACATCACACTCTACCTCATCCTTGTATCTCCCTATCTCAAATGGAATTCGAACTTGTTTCGACACTTTCACATCACCTCTATCATTTAACCACCGAAGTCTATAAGGCCTAGGGTGCTTTGTCATTTTCAAACCCAACTTATCCACCATAGTACAACTTGTCACATTCGCACAACTACCTCCATCAATTATCATACTATAGTTCTTATCATTCACCACACATCTTGTATGAAACAAGTTATCTCTTTGTTGATGATACTCCTCCTCCTTTACTTGCACACTCAGAGAATGCCTAACCACCAATAAGTCTCCTTTTATAGCCACTCCATCACTACAATCCTCCAATGATGGCATCTCATCATCCTCTTCTTCCCTCTCACTTTCGGACTCAACATCACCATGTCTAGTCATGATCATCACCCTTCTATTGGGGCATTGATTAGCCATATGACCCCTGCCCAAACACTTAAAACATTTAATTTCACGAGTTCTAATGTTAGGATTTTCAGTTTTACCTGAAACCGGATTCGTTCCAACTTTACCGTCCCTCTCCTTCTCCTTTGAGGTTTCGGTTTTGGTGTTGTTTCCTCTCCAATTTGGCTTCTCATCTCTCTTCCAATTGGATCTCCAATTCTGATTTGAACCTCCTCCGCTCTTGTGATTTCAGTCCAACTTCAATTGCCACTCAACTTTGATGGCTTTGTCCACCAATTCCTCCAATTCAACATAGTGTTGCAACTCCACCACCCTTGTGTGAGATTTTGTAACTTTTGAAACAAATCTCAATGGTAATGACTTGGTACAAAATGCCTCCTCATCACTGCCTTCATCTCATCCCACATCTCTATCGGTCTTTCACCATTGTGCCTCCTACTAATCACAAGTTGATCCCACCAAATTATAGCATAATCAGTAAATTCAACAGCTGCAATTTTTACCTTTTTTAGCTCAGAGTATCGTTGGCAATCAAATACCATCTCCATGTGTTTCTCCCACTCTAGATACGCATCGAGATCATTCTTCCCTTGGAAAGAAGGAAACTTCATCTTGATATTGCCAAGTTCATTATCTTCTCGGTGTCTAAACCCTCGGGCTCCATTCCACCTTCCAAATCAAGCATCTCAATCATCCTCCATGTCGGCATCATCATCATCATAATGCCGCTGCCTTCTATGTCGTGTTCTAGAGGCGTCTCACTGATGTTGCGGCCTTCCTCGGGGTAGCTCTCGGTCACCATCAACCCTCATGCCATTCCCCATCATTCGGCCACTAAGCTTCTCCACTACAGCCCTCAATTGCTGGATGCTTTCCACGAGCGCTTCATCCCTTCATATGGAGTCAACCTCCCTTTGATTCAAACTTTCTTCGCGCGACATATTTTAGACCTACAAGTAAACGTTAGTCACAAAAATCCTCACCAATCGCTCCCTCACGTGTTTCTCTCAAAGTGTTTGTCACTCCCCTCGTGTTTAACTCAAGTCTAGGCTTTTTCCACCCTCAATTAAGCTTACACACTCTTGCTTTTTCCCTCTCGTATTACCTTTTCACAAGCTCTTTATCGGACTCAAAACCTATCTCTCAACCCCCTTACGACAATCAATTCAGCAAGTAACAATTTCAAACCAACAAGAACAACTTTCGAAATTCCAATTGAAACGCAAATCACTACTGATTTTGTTTCAATTCAGTCCACTAACAAACGAGTCGCCTTCTTGATTTTTTTTTCTTCGGCTATTTTTTCTGCCGAATCTGTTTTTTTCTCTTGCGCACTTTTTTTTTGTGTGCATTTTCTTTCTCTTCTTTTTTTTTATGAACTTTCTCTTTTTTTCTTTTTTTTTACGAACTCATATACAATTTAAGATGCTAGGAAAAAAAATTAAAATTAACAGCAAAAAACTACATATGGATGCACAAAAGCAATCAGATCCCTAAATTGGCTAGAACCGAAACCCTAGCTCAATAAACCTCAAATTGCTAAATATAAACAGAAAATTAAAGATAAATAGACCTTGTAGAAACAAGCTCTAATACCAAATGATGTGAATCGTTGCAGAAACATTGATCTACGAAAGCCCAGATGGTGCGAATTGCGAACCTCGACCTCCAATCAAACCTATGATTGGCAACCTCAGTATGAACATGACCTGTTGACGAACGCATGTCAACCAACCAACGTTATAGAAGCCACGAGCGAAAGAATTCGCTATCTCGCTCGATAAGTCCAATCAACTGCTACAAGAGAATCTTGATAAGGTCAAGTCCTCAAAAGAGCAGTAGAAGAGAACCTCTCAATTCTTTTCCTCAAAAAAAATGTCTCTCCCAAAGAAATTTGGCAATTCCTTAATATAGGCTTTCTAGCCGCCACACAAACCCTAAAACCAACCCTAGAAATCTAATGCGCCATATTCTAGAAAATATTTAAATAAGAAGATAATTTTTTTTTGACTTGGTCAAATATTTGGTGACCAGATAATTAAATTGCGCCAAGATTTCCAAGATTCTTCAAGATTCGATCCAAGGTCATCTCCACGCCAAAAATTATGCTAAGATTTCCAAGATTCTTCAAGATTTGATCCAAGGTCATCTCCACGCCAAAAATTATGCTAAGATTTCCAAGATTCTTCAAGATTTGATCCAAGGTCATCTCCACGCCAAAGATCACGAACCATGACGCCAACAGCTTGCCTAAATTACTTGGCCCACGCTCGAGTAATCAAACCAGTCGGAATAGACAATGGGTCCCTAGCACCTCCTCCGCGATATGGCTCGATGTCCATATCAACACGTTCACTCCCTCCGGCACTTTCAGGTCCACGAATTTCATATCCGTCAAGGCCTCCCTCGACACCACTAGCATGGGGGAGTATAGCCGCAGCGACTCATTTATCACCATTGTGAGCTGCACCTAGGACAGAAAGGTTAACCCATGCCGATGATCATGAAAACAAAACATTATATTATGTGCACTCTGTCTTAAAGGTATGGGGAAGGTGCACCAGTTTCATCTTACAGATCATATCAGCATCAGGAAGACGATACCCACAAACTTCAAGAACCTCGGCACGCACACGATTTTGCCACTCTTGACTGGAAGCCAGCAACATGAGGCACCATGTCGCAGAGACGGCAATGGTCTCATACCCAGCCAAGTAAATGTTTTTGCAGCTATCGACAATGAAGCGGTCCATGGCCTCCTGGCTCAAGTCGCTGTTTTTGGCACCCTCGATAACCATCTACAGAAGGTCCTTCTCATATGCAGTTTCATCCTCTCCTTCACCACCTACTATATCAAACTGCAGACCTCCTTCTCCAATGCCCAGGCTTCTCTATTACTCTTGGTAGGGAGGTATCCGCATCATTGCATAAACAGAATTGATTAAAGCAACTGATTGACAATGGATTTTCCTTTTTCCCTTTCTTTCAAGGGGTGGTGTGGAAGGGAAGGCTTAATTGGAGGTTTTTCGGGAGAGAGATATTTAACTTCGCACCTCATGCCAGGAATCCCAATGGAAAGACCTTTCTTGGACATGGCCTCTTGGAGAGCCCTCAAGTTGTGGAAGATCTCCTGTCCTTTGGTAATTGCAGCCAAAGCAAAACCTGGAGATGACGTCTCCGGAGAAACTTCTCATGTGCTGGTCGATGTTAATGCTAGCTACTCCACTGGCTGCATTCACTTTGTTCTTCCAGGACTTCAACAATGTCTTTGTGGACTCGTTTATGAGGTTTATCATTCCCTGTGAGCGGGCATACTCAGAAATGTTAATTTTAAAAAGAAAAAATTTGTGGTGGTGATGGTGATATTGAAAGACATTGTTGACACCTAAATTTTGGCAATCTGGTCATTTATTTATTGATAGAAAATTAGGGGTTAATTTTATCCCTATAAAAATATTAATTGCATAGCATATAGATGTAGGTGCATTTATTTTTAATTTACATGTTTTGCATTTATTTATTGGACCGATGATGGGTGGATTTGAATTAGTGGTTATGAGCTTTAAATTGACAGGCCGGACTAAGCCCATGAAGCAAGCAAATTGGCCCAAACCCCTTTTTTTTAAGTGATCGGAAATTTTCTCATGAGAAAATATGAATTTGAAATATTTCGAGATATGATGAATTTTTTTGGATAGGGTAGGTGTGACAAAAGATATTGCGATATATTTTTGCAAGATTTGGATTTAGAGAAAAATTCTAACGTAATCTTGAACCCTTATCAATATGTGACAAAATTGGCGAAAAAATATTGCGGATGTTGATTCAAATAAGAGATTAAAATCCTAAACCTTTGACTATAAAAAGGTATACGCGTATGAGAAAGGGGGGCTTCTCTTCGAAAAAAGGTCAAAGGTTCAACACAAATAAGAGAAAGCTTTTCTCATTTTCTTTTGAGGACGTCAAAAGTGAAAAAGAGAAGAAAAGCTTTTCCTTTGATTTTTCCTTTCGGTCCTTTGAAAAGAAACACAAAAAAAGGAGAGGAAAAGTTGAAGGAAAAAGCAAAAGTGAGGTAGAGTGCAGCATCAACAAGAGGAAAAGTAAACAGGCAGCAGAGAGAAGACGTGCAGCAGAGAAGAAAGAGAAAAAAAGCAAAGGAAAAGACCGTTCATCTTCCTCGCGTTTTCGCCTGCTGCCCGAACCGCCAGCTGCCACTGCTTGCACCGCCGCCTCATCAACGAGCCTGCGCCGCCCACAACTTCCAGATCCTACACCCTGCCTCGCTAGTCACCACCGCTCGACCCTCTGCAAAGCCAGCAACCGTCGCTCCGCCAGCCATCGCCGCGCCCCGCCGACGCATCTTCCCGTTCGCTCGTCGCTGTGTCCGTCGTCCACCTTGCCTACTTGCTACGTCAACGCCGCCTGGTAGCCGAAGCCCACCGCACGACACCCGTTGCTACTGCCGAGCCACTGCCGCCCGAGAGATGCCTCTGCTCTGTTCGCGATCTGCCTCTGCTCCATCCGCGAAGCCGCCGCTGTTGCCAAGTCGCTCCACCAGCCCGACGAAGCCGTTGCTTTGCTGATCCACGACAACCCTGACGCTACCCCTGGTCCGTTCGTCACTGGTCCGCCTGCCACCGTCCCCGATGCCAACTTCGTGACGCCTGCAGATCCTGATTCCTCTCTGCTGCAACCGCAAGCAGCCCTCCGCCCGACAGCTCTGCCCACAACATTGCCGATCCGCCCTTGCCTACTGGACCGCCATCGCCGGTGCCCCAAACACCGGTAGCTCCGACCGCGATACCCCTGTCCCGCCTGATCCGCGACCAGCTGTGCTTGCTGCTCCGCCTGTGCCGCTCCAACTAGCAACCCGACACCTACAGTGCACCACCCGCGACCTACTGCTGCCGTCGATTCGCCTGCCGCCAATCCTCGCCAGAGCTCTGAACGCCGGTGACCAGCTATGCTTGGCAACCCACCACTTGCCAAGCCATCCGTGGAAGGAAAAAAAAAAGGAAAATTAAATTAGGTAGTTTTTCCTATTTACTTTATTTATTTTATTTTGTTTTGTTTTTATAGTAGAGTTGTTCCTTAATGTATGATTGAGATTCCGACATGAAGTAGCCCCTCAAATTAGGGATTGACAGTTCGATTTTCGCGCCCAAAATCCGACTCGTAATCCCTTGCAAAATCGTCAATCCGATCTCACGCCTGAGATTCGATTCGCGATTTATTTAAAATTGACCAACCCGATCTCATACGCGATATATGGTTCGTCAATTTTTGGATATCAATCTTATCTTGTTGGATGTGTTGGCGTGTCATTTGAGTCGATTTTATCTTCGTAAAAAGGAAAAAAACCAAAAAAAAATTGAATTAGGATTAGGTTCATTTTAGAATATTCCTCTTATCTTGCATATTTAGAATAGTAATCTCATTTTGAATAAAAAAATCCCAAAAAAAATGCATTCATTTAGGATGTTATTTTTTTTTTATCTAAATGGCACGTTTAATTATTTGGCAATTTTAATTTCGAATTTAAAAAAAAAAGCATAAAAAATCATCGTGCATATGTCATGTAGAATTAGGGCATTCTTTGTACGTCATGGCATATTAGGATAAAATTGCATATTTCCTTTTAAGTTTAGATTGATTTTTTTAGATAGATTGCATCTTAGGTTAGGGACTGCTAGGTTAAGATGATATCTTAGTTTAAATTAGGATTTAGACTGACCTAATTCCTAATACAAATTGAATAGAATCTTAATCTAGCTAGATAAATTTTAACATTTTTTTTAATTTCAAATTTCATGAAAATACAAAGAAAAATGTCTTAGAATAAATTAGTTTCATTTTCTAAGATAAATTGCATTTTTTTAAGAAAAAAGAAAAAATGTCATGTGCATGTCATATAGGATTAGATTCATGAAATGCATGTCATTTAGTGATTATTACTACGTCCATTTAATTAGAAATTGCATGTCATTAGAATTAGATCATTTAGTTATATTGCATTTTTTTATTCTCATTAATTGAGTGAAAACAAAAATTGTGTGTTAATTAGAAATCATATTTAGAGTTAGTGATGTGAATTTTGATCTAATAACGCAGATGCTTTCATTGCTTCGTGGTAAGTTTTGCAATTTATTCACTGTTTATCTGGGTGTTAAAATTGGTGGTTTGCGCACCCGCATGATCACCTCACATGTTAGGAAAATAGATTTGAAATAAATTACCTGCAAAAACATTTTTAAAAATAAAAGAATGGTACCGAAAGGGCATTAGAGAAATCTAGTGTAACCAACTCCCCGTACCCAAAGTCTCTAGTTCATAGGAGTAAAATAATCCTCTCATTATTTTACTTAGGTGTCTAATCGACTTACCATAAATAGATAAGTGGCGACCCCTAGTTAAAAACTCAATTGCATGTTAAAAATTTGAACTTAAGTCGCAAATTAGTATGGGTTTGAGAGGGCTCGAGCTAAATTTAAGCTTAGCAATCCATTAGCCAAACCCTAGGTGGTTCCCCCGAAAATTTGGTCATGACAGACATCAATTAAGATAACATACCTTGACCTTCTTTATGTAGAGCTCAGGAGCGAGGATCTTGCGCTGATGAGCCCAGTGGGGACCGTTGGAAGTTAAGATGCCTTGACCCATCAAGGGAGCCCTCTCCTTGAACTGGTATGAGGGCTTACCCAAGTCCAAGGATGTGCAGGTGGTAATCTCCCTCACCACGTCTGGTCGGTTCACATAGATTATCTGTGGGTTCCCCAGCGAGAACGCAAATGTATATCCTGTAAAAATCATGAGACATCAGCGCATGACATCAGCCTGATCTGGTTGTCCATGTCCGAACCACAAACGATCGATCCAATTCATTTAAGAGTGGGGGAAGGAGAAATGATCTGATTCAGGAGTAGTGAATTACTCCTGTTTTATTAATGAGTGAGAACGTGTCAAATGATATTTAGCGTGAATGTGAGAAGTGATTTCGGGGCGCTGGAGTCATTTTGGTTGAGTCCAATCCTGATCGAGCTCCAGTGGAGCTACCCAGCGCCCGCATCGGTCATTATCAAAGAACTACCAATAACCCCAAAAAAGAAAGAGCAGACATTGGTAGGGGTTGCAATTTAAAAAAAAAAAAATGGAAACGGGCAGTGAAAGAACCTTCAACGTCTACCGCCCTATGCCGTGCGGTGTATCAACCGACATGATAGACTTCAAGTTCAGCCTTAAGGTAGAGAAAACATGTCACGGTGATGCACGTGGTCATCCAGATCTGACTAGGAAATCTGAGTAGCACCGATCTCTAAGTTTCATAAACTCTCTTATGATTATAAGAAAATCTTGCGTCTAATAGTTTGGAACATGGAAAATCGAAACGTGAATATTGTTAGATTAATTGTGGAAAAGAGACGAAATTGCGAGTTAGGGCAGCCAGAAGGTGAACTACCGTATTGTTTTCTCCACTTGTCAAAGAAGGGGAAGAGGACAGCAGCGCAATCATGGCGGGCAGGAGCTGGCCGGGCGGAGTCATGGGAACGGAGGAGGAGGAGGATCTCGCCTTTTTGATCTCCATGATGTTGACGAGCAGGAAGGCGGGGGGCGGTCCATTGATGCCTTGTTTCCTCAGCAAGGACCTCGACTTTTCCGGTTTCACCACCAGCGCGTTGTACAGCCTCAGCAACACTCCTATTACGCCCACCACGGCTATGGATATCAGTGCCTTTGCGTTCGAGTACTGCAGATACTCCATTGTTGATTATCCTCCCTAGTCCTAATGGGAACGTCACTCCGGAGGTCACAGCACCAATTGGGAGGTTGCTAATGGGTTTTGGTCGGATGGATTGGGAGGTTGTGATGCTGTTGCCAGATGCTAGCTGTGACATCCCCCTTCTCCCCCCCCCGTCCTCTTCCCCTCTCTCTCCTCTTTCTCTTCTCCCCCACGTTATTTCTCTTCCCCCTTCTGCCATCCATCCCCCTTTGCCCCCCTCTCTCTCTCCTTCTCTCTCTCCTTCCTCACGCCACCCCTGCAGCCCCCCTTCTTTTGTCTTTTCTTTTCTCTCTTTCTCCCTCTCTCCCTCTCTCTTCTTTTCCCCCTACCTCAGCTGAACCTCCCCCTTCTTCTCCTTCTCCTCCTCCTCCTCCTTCTTCTTCTTCTTCTTCTTGCTCGTTGCTGCTTCACCCACCACCAACACCACTGCCGCCCCACGCCCTACTCACCATCACCATCATCATCTCCACCTCTTGGCCGCCGAACCACCACCACTCACCGCTCGTCCGATGAGCCGTCTCACCATCGAGCTCGACGAGCCGTCGTGCCATCCGTGCTACCGCTCACTTGCTGCTGCAAGCCACCGCCCCGCCCGCATCCCTCACACCGTTCACCGTGCCGTCGCCACCATCCGCAAGCTGCCCGCTCGCCACTACGAGCCACCCCCAAGCCAAGCCCTCCCCCCTTGGCCATGGGTTTGAGGAGTCACGGCCGCCGCCATCTTCGCCGTGCCGTTTATGCCGCCGTTGGTGCGGTGAGACTCGTGTCTTCATCGCTGTTGCGCCGCCATCGACGGGAGCTTGTCATCGCCAGAAATTGGTGAGTTAACCTCCTAATCGTGGATTAGGGCATTTGCATTTAGGGGTGGTTAGTTTAATGTTAACCACGATTAGTATTAGTTAATTTTAGTTTATTCTTAATTGCAATTAATAATGATTTAGATTAATTTTAATTGCGATTAGTTTAAGTAATTACGATTAGATTAATTAATTGTGGTTAGATTAATTAATTAGGTTTAGTTTAATTAATCGTCATTTATTTAATCAATCGTGATTATTTTAATTAACGTTGATTAATTTTTAATTAATTAAAGTTGGTCTAATTAATCGAGTTTAGTTTAATTAATTGTAATTAGCCTAATTAATCGTAATTAGTCTAATTAATCACGATTAGCTTAATTAATCGCGATTAGTGTAATTAATGACATATTAGCTGTTAAGTAGAATTTTATGCCCGTTTTTCTAGGTGAGATTGTGCGTAATTCCGATTGTTTGCATGTGCAATGCCATGTTATTGATTGCTCTACGATAAGTTCACTTATTATTACAAAAGAAGGTTTTATAGGCAATTAAATGGCAAAGTTTGAGGTGTTGGGTTTGGATGCCGAATTTTACGTGCTAAATAAAACAATGGGGTTTTAAAATAGAAGTGTGCAAAGTTTGATAGGTTGATTTTAAATACGTAACCACGTGCGATTATTTTACCGGAATTTTAAATGTAAAGATTTTCCAAGGTTTGTTATTTAAGCACGAACTCTTTTACACTGGGCTAATTGACAGAAGATAAAAATTGGGTTGAGTGTTAGCGTGCTTATGTGGTCATTTAATTGAACCCGTCACCCAACGGGAGTTTGAGGGTGATGCCCAATTTTTATCGGATGCCCGGCGGGGGTCCGGATACCGAGTCGCGGTTAAGGCCAGACCGATGCTCCTTTATGGAATGCCGTCTAAGCGAGGGTTCTAGATAATGCCGTACCCGATGGACCGGGACGACCGCCAACTCGTGTGTTGGGCATGATATGGGACGTGCCAAAATGGGTTTTACCTTATAATTGGGATCCATGTGGATGCTTGGTGCATGAGAGTTATGTGTTCTGATTATTGATTATGCTTATTGTATTTATAATGGCATATGTGACGTATTAATATGCAGGGGTATGCCAAGGCGAGGTAAGATTATATGCCGTTGCATGATTAGGCTGCCTCTGAGACGAATTTGCATCCTAATCGAGGCTTAGGAAGTTGACTCGCTGAGATTTTATCTCACCCCATTATTATTAACCATTTTCATGGCCGTAACGTGGAGATATGCTAAGTGTGGATGTAGTGGGCGCGAGATGCGACACTTTTTGGCTGGCCTTACCGTTAGTGAAGCTAGAGTTAACCCTGACCTTTCTGACTCCTTTTTGCTCATAGGTCGTGTAGGAGTTGTATTTTATTGTAAGCATGTAAATGTTAAACTCCTTGGGTTAACAAGTGGATATATAAAGGTGAGACTTTTAGAAATCGTTTGTTGTGTTTTATTATCCCTGTGTTGTTGATTGACTTGGTGTTTATTTAAGTCGCTTCCGCATGCGTTTAATGGAAAGATAAAAAGAATGGATCGGCGACGCATCTTAGGACGTCGCATTTTAATCGACCGTCGAGGGATTTTCGTGATAGGGCTAGTAAGAGCACCTAGAGGGGGGTGAATAGGTGATCAAAGAAGTTTTCTCAACACTTAACAAATTTATTTAACATTTAAGAACAATAGAGTGAAGATGTAAAAAACTGTAAACAGTTATATAGAGTTACAAATTGAAGTAAAGAGATTAGGGAAAGAGAATCAAAACACAAGGTTTATAGTGGTTCGGCTTAGACCAAGCCTACATACACTCTCCCGCACTGACAGCCTACTGGCTAGGTTCCACTAAGAACCAAAAGAGATTTTATAGTCTCACGTCCTTGATTCCACAGTGTAGAGACTCTGCTACACTTCCTCAAGGTCTCACAAGTATTCAATCTCTCTTTTGAGTACAACTCAAGCTCAACTATTGAAATAACGAAAAACTGGGAACTTCAGACTTTAGAATTTTTCTCGCACACACACTCGAACAACTTGAACGTCTTCCTTATATACTCCTTCATGCCTTTATAACCGTTGGCACCTTCCAAAGGAATTCTTCCAATCTACCCGTTGGATAGAATCAATTAGGAAGATCTCGAGTTATTTAAGTAATGTGATGATAGCCCACCAATCCTGCTCGCCCATACAATCAGGATCTAGGTTTCTATAAGTAGAACCTTCCAAGTATACTTCACTAAACAAAAGATCAAATTATCCGAATTGATAGGAATAATTGATCACGAGATGCTTAACTCCAGCTGTGAGGTCTTCTTCAACCGAACAAATCAAATCCTTAAAGATATACTCGCATCTGGATAATATTTCCTCAACAGATAAATCTTTTCTTCGTCGGTCTGGAACTATCAGTGAGGGTAGACTTTAAATCTTGAGTCTGGAGGTCTTCAGACTTTGATGATAGAGTCTGCAAGTCTTCAGACTAGACTGATGGAAACGTTTTGTCAACTTCAAAACAAATAAAGAAGTTTCCTCCAACAATCTCCCCATTTTTTATGGTGACAAAACTTTTCCGCAAATTTGGATACTTTTGATCTGCAAAGCAACACTTAAGTAAACCAAGATATCTCATAAAAGATAAGCAGATTAGAATAAGGATAATAGCGATTCTGCAACCACAGAAAACGTGTTAGTCCTGTGAAAACCACTATTTTAATCATAATCATTAACATAGCTTAAGTTACTGCAAGCATTAATAGATCAAATCATCAACCAGTCCAAATCACATCCAAACAAAAGATAATAAGTCCAAAACCAAAAAACAAAGTAAGTCAAATCTAAGTCAAATCTGCAAGCACTTCTCCCCATTTTTGTCAACAGCAAAAAGTGGAGAACAAATAAAAGAGATGTTTGAAAATGAAGCCAAAATCATGGCTGTTTTGGAAGGCGAACAAGCTCGAACTCTTCCATGGAATTTACCGTCTTCTCAACCCTTGCAAAACTTTCCTTCAGTGACTGAAGCTCTTCACGCTTCACAGTAGATTGCTCTTGGTTCTTCAGGGCTTGTAACTAATCGTGCAAAGACACTGAAGTGGCCATGAACGCATTCTTGAGATCTTGCATCTCATACCCCATAGCATATTGCTGCTTCCTTACATCCAATAAGATCTCTAGTAGTCTCAAAGAGTCTACTGTTTGCTCATTGCAGCATTAGGACCAGCTGAGTCAATTCCAGGGGTTTTGAGAATGGATGGAATTTCGGTAGATTGTCCACCTTGAATGTGAGTGGAGGCTTCTGGATAATGAGAGGCATATACATCCTCTGGATCTACTGCAAAACAACTCATGTCACAAGTAAGGATAGGCGAAGAAATACCTTTCTGTCCAGCAGCTCCCCCTATTTTGTTGCCTTTAAGTGGAGTAGGTAAGATTTCTTCTCTATCAACTTCAGCTTCAGAGTGATGTGCGTCGCCAGTTCCAGTTTCAGCCATTCCAGTTTCAGCCATCCCAGATTCACTAGACAAGGAGACAGCCAAAGTTGGCTCAAAAGAGTCCTCTTGACCCTTGTTTCTTCCTTCTTCTCCTTCTTGTCCTCTCTCATCTGCTTCTTCTTCATCTCCTCTTCTCTTCCTTCTTCCTTCTTCATCTCCTCTTCTCTTCCTTCTTCCTCCTTCTTCATCTCCTCTTCTCTTCCTTCTTCCTTCTTCCTCCTCTTCTCTTCCTTTTTCTCTTTCTTCTGGCTCTTCTTGAAAACTAACAAAACTCCTCAAATTTCGTGAGGCTGAAAGAGTCATTTCATCCTCATCCTCTTCAACCTGCAAGATGAGAATTCTTTTCTTCTTTACTGGAGCAACCATGGGCTCCTTGTCTTTTCTCTTTGCTGCAGCAGAGTCTTGCTTTGCTTTCAAGGGAGACTTTTCCTTCATACACTACAACACCTTGTTTAGTTCTTTCAAACGCATCTTTATGACCATTTTAAATCCAATCACCATTGGAGAAATGGATGTCAAACATAATGGTGCAAGGATGTGAATTTTAAAATGTCTAAACAGATGCGAAATAAGAGCAGGGTAAGGAAGTTGTCCCTTATCCTTCACCATTGATCTGTACATATGAAACAAAATGGTGTGGGGCAGAGAGAATTTGTAGCCAGAATTGATGGCATACATCAATTTTGCTTCAGACCGAGAGACATCAGGCTTGGATGTCGCCTTTGGACGAATGCAGTTAATTATGATCTTGTGCAGCAAAATGTTAGAGGCATTCATCCTTGAATAGGAAATCTTGCCTTCGGCAACTCAATCTTTCACCAATGACAAAGTAGCATGAGCAACAGACACACTAATTGGTTGGAAACTCGATCTTTCCACCCCAATTATGTCAGCCAATGTGTCCATATTAACCAAAAACTCTTTATCCTTCACTGTGAAAGAAAAACTATTTGCATTCAAGAAAGATAGGTTCGAGTAAAAGTATGCTATGAGTTCAGGATAAGCGGCAGTGGATTCAGAACAAAATTGCTCCAAGTGCAGTAGAGCGAACTTCTCACGCAGACTTACTTTCACCGAATCAAGGAAATCAAAGTCGACAGTCCTAGGGTTCATGACTCCTCTCTTCATTAGGTTCAAATAAACCCTCTTGTGATTCTTTGATCTAAATAGACTCGAACCATCACTAACAGCATTTGCAACGACTCCTGTTCTAGGCTGAAAATGAGTAAACATGTGTTCATCGTCATCCAGTCCTTGTGGTTGATTAGCAGTCCCAAAGCGCGGGTCACTAAGGAAATTAGCAAACGCCTTTTCTGCCGATCCCTTTTCAGCAATACCCATTTTCTCCATATCAATCAAAAATAAAGTTTCATTCTTGTAGCCTCTCTCTCTCAGAAATTCATCAATTAAGGACATAGCAGTCCCTCCTCTTTTCAAATAGGAATAAAGCTTAAAAGCAACCTTAGGAGTTAACATTCTTACAGGTTCAACTCCTTCCAAAATTTCTTTTTCTGGTAGAGCCGGTGAAGGAGACTGACGATGCTGAGAAGGTTGTTGCTGACTTGGTTGATGAGGTGGAGAGGAATCTTCTTCTTCGGTTAAGTCGAAATGAGTAGGACCCTCAAGCATTGATCGTAGTCCCCTGCTTGCAATCCTTGATGACTTTCTCAAAGACATTGTCTCTTTCAGGGGAGAAATTCACAGACTTGCTTGAAAAGTGAAAACTTTTTGGATTAAACAATAGGGAAAGTGAGAGCAAGTGGGAGTTTGGAATTCTAGGGTTTGAGAGTGAAAACGACGAGAATGAAGTTCAACAGTATATATAGCAAGTGAAGTGAGGTAAACAAAGCGACATAAAAGGAAAAAATAAAAATACCTTTTCGAAAAAGAATAACTGCCTTTTTGAAAAATGAATAACTGCCTTTTTGAAAATCGATAACTGCTAAAAATTTGGAAGAATAATTTCAATCAATTAGCGATTAATGAATAGCCATACCTTTCCAAGTTTTAAATAAAATACCAGCACCGAGATAACTTACAGTTGTAACTCTTGATCTTCTGAGTCTGAACATCTTCAGACTTTATCTCTGAGTCTAAGTTTCTTCAGACTTTAATAGATATGATGTTCAGTCTGGTACGAATAGATTCAAATAGACTTTTCTCCAGTGGTTTTGTAAATATGTCTGCCAGTTGATTCTTCGATTCAATGAATTGAATAATAACTTCTTCATTTTGAACATGGTCTCTAATAAAGTGGTGTCGAATCTCCATATGCTTTGCTCTTGAGTGAAGAATTGGATTCTTTGTGAGATTAATGGTGCTGGTGTTGTCACATTTGATCTCGGTGCATGAATCTTCGATTCCAAAGTCTCTCAGTTGTTGTTTTATCCATAGTATTTGAGAACAGCAACTTCCAAGGGCCACATACTCTGCTTCTGCTGTTGAAAAAGATACAGTACTTTGCTTCCTTGAAAACCATGATACTGTCCTGTTACCAAGCAATTGGCATGTGCCGGAAGTACTCTTTCTATCAACTCTGCAACCTGCTAGATCTGCGTTTGAATATCCAAGGAGAGTAAAGTCTCCTTCTTTGGAATACCACAGACCTATCTTTGAGGTAGTTGCAACGTATTTGATGATACGTTTTGCAGCACTTAGATGAGATTCTTTGGGATCGGATTGAAATCTAGCACAAATACAAACACTAAACAAAATGTCAGGTCTAGAAGCAGTAAGATAAAGAAGTGAACTAATAATACTCCTATAAAGCTTCTGGTCAACTTTCTTTCCTCCTTCATCTTTGTCCAGCTTCGAAGAACTTGACATTGGTATATCAGTCTTTTTGCATATTTTTCTTGGTGAATAAAAATTCATTCCTTCAATTGTTTCACTTGTAGTCCAAGAAAGAAAGATAGTTCACCCATCATGCTCATCTCAAATTCATCCTGCATAGACTTAAAAAATCTCTTGCACAGGTTTTCGTTAGGTGATCCAAAAATAATATCATCAACATATATTTGAACAAGTAAAAAAATTTTACCTTCCTTTTTAATAAACAAAGTAGTGTCCACTTTTCCTTTAGCAAAACCATTTTGAATTAAAAACTTACTTAACCTGTCATACCAAGCTCGAGGTGCTTGTTTTAATCCATATAGAGCCTTTTTCAATCTGAATACTGAGTCTAGTTTCCTTGGATCTTCGAAACCAAGAGGTTGTTCCACATAGACTTCTTCTTGGATAAATCCATTTAGGAATGCACTTTTGACGTCCATTTGGAATAACCTGAAATTTTAATGACAGGCAAAAGCAAGTAACAATCTAATTGCTTCTAACCTTGCTACTGGTGCGTAAGTCTCATCATAGTCTATTCCTTCTTCTTGCGTATATCCTTTAGCCACGAGTCTTGCTTTGTTCCTGACCACTTTTCTTTTTTCGTCCATCTTGTTCCTGAAAACCCATTTAGCTCTAATAATAGATTTACCTTTTGATTTAGGAGTTAATTCCCAAATGTCATTGATACTGAACTGTCTGAGCTCTTCTTGCATAGCTTCAATCCAACTTTCGTCTGTTAAAGCTTCTTCTATGCTTTTGGGTTCTATTTCAGAAATAAGTGCCACGGCGCTAGACTCTTCTTGCTTTTTGGATCTGGTACGAATTCCTTCATCAATGTCACCAATGATGAGTTCTTTAGGATGACTAGACTTATGCTTCTAGTTGCTAGTTGGTCTGACAGATTGCTGAACTTCTACTTCATTTGATTCTTCATCCATTTGATGTTGTTCTTCTGAAGTCTAAGTTGCTTCAAGGGAGGTAGACTTTGTAGAGTCTGGAGCAGGTTCAGATTCTTCAGGTTGAGTCTGAATCAATTAATTTTGCAAAGAGTCTTGAAATTTGACATTCATAGATTCTTCCACAGACTAAGTCTTCTTGTTGAATAATCTGTAGGCTTTGCTGGAAGTTAAATATCCAAGGAAGATTCCTTCGTTTGATTTTTCTTCAAACTTACCAGTTCGCTCATTTGCATTTTTCAAGACAAAACATTTGCAACCAAATACATGAAAATAAGAAACAATTGGCTTCTTTCCTTTGAATAACTCATAGGGAGTTCTCTCCAAAATAGGCCTTAAGAATACTCTGTTAATAATATAACATGCTGTAGAAACTGCTTCAGCCCAAAAATGAGAAGAAATATTACTTTCAATTAAAAGGGTTCTTGCCATTTCCTGCAAAAATCTATTCTTTCTTTCCACAACTCCATTTTGTTCTGGAGTGTATGAAGAGAAAAAAACATGCTAAAAACCAGATTCATCACAGAATTTGACAAAGTCTTGATTTTCAAACTCACCTCCATGGTCTGTCCGTATGCTTGAAATAACATATCCTTTTTCATTCTGTATTTTCTTGGCAAATTTTGAAAAGTGAGAGAAGGTTTCAGACTTACTTGTCAGAAAGAAAACCCAAGTAAATCGTGAATAATCATCCACTATTACTAGATAATATCTCTTTCCACCAATGCTTTGAGTTCTGGTTGGTCCAAAGAGATCCATATGCAGGAGCTGCAATACACGTTAGTGGAAACTTGATTTATCGGTTTAAAAGAACTTCTAACCTATTTCCTAATACACATGATGTGCATAATTCAGATATTTGATATTTCAGATTGGGTAATCCTCGAACAAGCTTCTTGGAAGATATCTTGGCAATTTGCTTCATGTTAACATAACCAAGCCTTCTATGCCAAAGATTCGCTTCATCTTGAATTGATATAAGACATTGAGATCTTTCCGGTTTTATATCAAGAAGATAAATGTTTCCATGTCTTCGTCCAGTAAAAGACTGAGAAAGATCTTTACTGGTTCCCGAACATGTTCCTTCATGGAAGTTGATTTTGAATCCAATGTCGTACAGTTGACTAATGCTGAGTAGATTGTAGTTTAAACCTTCCACCAAGGAGACTTTGTTGATTGTAAGACTTCTAATCTTTACTGTTCCACATCCAACAATTCTTCCTTTGTTATTTCCACCAAAAGAGACTTTTCCACCATTAGATTAAACAAATTTTACAAAGCAACTTGAATCTCCTGTCATGTGTCTTGAGTAGCCACTATCCAAATACCATTTAACCTTTTTCTTGATAGTGACCTGCAATTAAAAAAGAAACTCAAGCTTTCTTTGGTACCCACATTTTCTTGGGTCCATTGGAGTTAGTGCAATAAACAGTCTTTGCCCAATCCTTCTTAACAGGTCTCCAAACCATAGGACATTCTTTCTCAAAGTGTTTAGAGCTATCGCACTTGGAACATTTAAGAGCACTTCGGCCAATAGGTTTTATAAAGACTTTTTGAAAATGATTTCTATAAAAAGTTTTTGTGGGTCTCTGTTTGATTCTTTCCTTCACTTTTGGAAAATCAATTAAAGAAATAGTTTCTGGTGTCAAGCCTAATCCAGATCTATTGAAATAGAGTCTTTGTACCAAAAGAATCTTTTCCAATTTTTCAAATCCCATTGAAAACCTTTTTGATATACTTGATATGTCTTCTTTCAGGAAGATATTTTCCTTCAAAAGAGAATCTGCTTCTTCCTTTAAATCATTAAAACTTTTGTTTAGATTTTCAAACTTTTTTGCCCAAGAAATTTCCTGTTGCTTCAGTGTGGAATTCTCCCTTTTTAGCTCGGAAATCCTCTTAAGAGAGGTTTTGAGACTAAGACAAAGTTCATCAATGTATTTCGAGACTTTAGTAGGAATTACTTACCTCAATTTCACTGTCTGAGTCTAAGTCTGTATTTGCCTCAGAGTCTGAGTCTGATTCTGATTTTGCCATTAAACAAATATTGGCATAATCATCATCACTTTCTTCGCATTCAGTATCACTCCAAGTTTCTGATTGGAGAGCCTTCCTGTATTTTTCAGCTTTTCCTTTCTTTTTCTTCAACAGAGGATAGTTTGGTCTGATGTGTCCCTTTTTATTACATTCAAAGCAAATCACATCTTTATTGGATTCATCATCCTCAATTGATTTGTTTTGAAACTTTTGAGTGCTTTGTTTCTTCCAATTGAATCTTCTTCCCTTTTTGTTCAATTTCCTGAATCTTCTTATCATAAGTGCTAGCTCTTCATCATCCATATCTTCTTCAGAGTCTGTAACATCAGAATCATCGTTAGATTTTAAGGCAATAGACTTCTTACCTTTGGGATCTTCTTCCTCGTTGATTTGCTCTACTTCATAAGACTAAAGTGTGCCAACTAGTTCGTCTACGGAGAGCGGCATGATTCTTTGTGTTTCCCTTATTGAGGTCTTTACATGATTCCAATCTTTGGAGAGTCCACGCAGCAATTTGTTAACCTTCATGGGTCCTGAGATTGGTTGTCCCGATACTCTAGTCCATTTACAATTTCTGTAAAACGACTAAACATGTCAGTAATAAATTCTTCTGGCTTCATCTTGAAGGCTTCATACTGTCCGAGTAGAATATTGATCATTGTTTCTTTCACTCGATCAGCTCCTTCATAGATAATGTGTAGCATATCCCAGACTTCTTTAGCTGTTTCACAAGAAGATATTATGTTATACTCAGTAGAAGATAAAGCACAATATAAAGAATAAATTGCTTTAGCATCAAGAGCTTGTCTCTTGGTTATTTCTTCTTGAGTCAATTCGCTAGCATCTGCAACTTCTTTTCCTCTTTCTGAGACTGATGCAATTTTAGGAATGATTCCTTTTTCTACCACATCCCATTCTAGAGGATCTTTCGATCTTAAGAATGCTTTCATTTTGTTTTTCCATATGTTATATTCCTTTCCATCGAACTAAGGTGGTCTGGTGTTGCTCTGGCCTTCAACCAAACCTGGAGCCAGCATACTAGCCATAGATTTTTAACTCAGAAGTAAAACCACTTCCATTAAATGAGTACACAGGCTCGATACCAATTGATAGGGCTAGTAAGAGCACCTAGAGGGGGGTGAATAGGTGATCAAAGAAGTTTTCTCAACACTTAACAAATTTATTTAACGTTTAAGAACAATAGAGTGAAGATGTAAAAGACTGTAAACAGTTATATAGAGTTACAAATTGAAGTAAAGAGATTAGGGAAAGAGAATCAAGACACAAGGTTTATAGTGGTTCGACTTAGGCCAAGCCTACGTCCACTCTCCCGCACTGACAGCCTATTGGTTGAATTCCACTAAGAATCAAAAGAGATTTTATAGTCTCACGTCCTTGATTCCATAGTGTAGAGACTCTGCTACACTTCCTCAAGGTCTCACAAGTATTCAATCTCTCTTTTGAGTACAACTCAAGCTCAACTATTGAAATAACGAAAAACTGGAACTTCAGACTTTGGAATTTTTCTCGCACACACACTCGAACAACTTGAACGTCTTCCTTATATACTCCTTCATGCCTTCATAACCGTTGGCACCTTCCAAAGGAGTTCTTCCAATCTACCCGTTGGACAGAATCAATTAGGAAGATCTCGAGTTATTTAAGTAATGTGATGATAGCCCACCAATCCTGCTCGCCCATACAATCAAGATCTAGGTTTCCATAAGTAGAACTTTGCAAGTATACTTCGCTAAACAAAAGATCAAATTATCCGAATTGATAGGAATAATTGATCACGAGATGCTTAACTCCAGCTGTGAGGTCTTCTTCAACCGAACAAATCAAATCCTTAAAGATATACTCGCATCTGGATAATATTTCCTCAACAGATAAATCTTTTCTTCGTCGGTCTGGAACTATCAATGAGGGTAGACTTTAAATCTTGAGTCTGGAGGTCTTCAGACTTTGACAATAGAGTCTACAAGTCTTCAGACTAGACTGATGGAAACGTTTTGTCAACTTCAAAACAAATAAGGAAGTTTCCTCCAACAGTTCGCACGCTTGGGGTTCGAGGCATAACACTAGCAATGCTCAGTTATAACATACAAAGGGTGATGAGGACAACACTATCATAAGAAATGTTGGAAGTATAACAATTCTGCTTCATTACTCGGTCACACTGACCATATGGCCATTAAAAGAAAGCAATAACTTAAAGATCGTAGCACGCTGAGCCGGTCCCGTCAAAGTGGAGTAAGAAAGCGGAAATCACACTCGTGACCGGCATGGTTAGTCCGAGAGTGAGGACAACCAAGTGAGACAACCAAGCACTCATTTGCTTCATGGACTCTGGATTCTTTGGAGATAGACACCGGAGCTCATTACGCTAACGGGGTGGGCTCTTTTTCTTACCTCTCGAGTCCCCACTAAAGAGTCGCCAAACTACTAGCCAAGTCTAGGTGCCCGAATAAAGCTAGTTAGGCTCTCTATTGACACCTAAATTTTGACAACCCGGTCATTTGTTTATTTCATACAAAATTAAGGATAATTTTTAATCCCTAAACAAAAACATTATAATCAAATTGCATGGCATATAATTTTAGGAGCATTTTTTATTTAGTTTATTGCATTCGCATTAAACCGGCAATTGAAAAATCTGAGTGAATGGCTCTAAAATTAATTGGACTAAGCCCGTGGTGATGGAAATTTGGTCAAGCTTGTAAATCTTCATGTTGACCGAGAATTGCATACGCTACGCATGTGGATTGTTCTGAAATTGGAAAGATCATGAGCAGTAGGGCTATTATTCCATTAAAATCTCTTATATATGGAGAATTGGTGTCATGGTCTCGATATAGGAAAGGGTCTTCTCTGAAAGATGAGAAAGACTAATCATCTACGTGGACAATATTTGCAAGAGATTTTCTTTGTTAGATTGGAAAAATCAATAGACAGAGAGAAAGAATCATGGCCTGGCCATGGACGAAATCAAGCCAAATATACCGGGACGTTCTCAAGAAGAAATAAAATATCGCCCCTTTCCTTCAGTGCTAAAATTGTTACGTCTATATAAGCGGACAAAGAATAGACAAAAAACGGGGGTTGGCTAATTTTTTCTCGAAGCACATAATATAGAGACACACGTTCTGCCAGAAGAGAGAAAAGGGAAACGCTGGTTTTGTCTTCTTAGATGGTCCCATTGTGAGTTAGAGGAAAAATCGTGAAGTTCCTCTGGCAATTGCACGTGGTCTTCACATCATGGCTTTTCCTCATGCCATTGTGCACCTTTTGCCATCAAGCTCACTTATTCCGAAGACCCAGCCCTCGAAGTCCCAGCCCTGACGACCAACGAAGCACCAGCACTCACCAATTTCCCAACGTGTCAGAGATTGTCCTTGCCATGTCATTGCTTTAGCCCCACCTGAATTTCTTGCTGCAGGTTTTCTTAAGTCAAATTGCAGTCCAATCTCGACGCTGCCTTCAACGTTTGTTCAGCAACTTCTGCGGTGATTTATTGCCATCCCAGGCGAAATTTTTAGACGATCTCAACAACTCCTTCCTGCATCTCAATTGTGAACCACCCACCTTCTGACACTAGCCGCCGTTCTTGTTCGTATCCGGACTGAGTCGATTCTACGGAGTTCTTATTTTTGCAGGTTCGTTGACTGTGAGCCCACGGTCATCCTTTACTGAGGAGCACCACCGTGCCAAGCTTCACCCACGGGCCATTAACAGTCATCCGTTGAGCCAATTCCGTTGAGTTCAAATTTGGCAATATTACTTGCGAAATTAGATAATTATCTTATCTAAATTTGATTTAGATATTTTACTACCTAATGTATGTCTATTAATATCTAATATGCATATCTATGAGTGATAGGCATATCTTCCAATTATGATTTATTTCCTAATTCGCAACTGCATATAATCTTTGATCCTATCTATAAGGCTTTATATGGAATTATTGATTCCGCGGGAATTTTTAAAATTGATATTTTAATCTTTAAGGCTTAAGATCGACTCATCGATTTTATTCACGAAATTTCAAGTTGGTTGGATATTATTTCCTTATTCGCATTGATTTGATGATATATGATCTTGAGTGATTTGGTTTTGGTGCTTATCTTACTTTAATTGCTTTATTTACCCAAAAATACAAAAAAAAAAATCATTTGCATATCATGTAGATTGAATTGATTTCCTAGATAGAATTGCATGATAGAATAGTTAGATACCTTTCTAATTATATTAGAATGCAAGTTTAGACGATATCTAGATTAGATAATATATTGGAACTAAACTGCATGTCGAGATAAATTTCTAAGTTAAGATAGGATTCAGATTAGTTTATTTCCTAACTTAAAATAAATAATATCTCACTTTAGTTAGATTTTTATTGTTAGTAATTTTTAATTACGAATTTTTATAAAAAATACAAAAATATCATGTGCATGTCATATAGAATTAGGTTCATGAAATACATATCATTTAGTAATTGTTGCTAGGTCCATTTAATTAGAAGTTTTATATCATTAGAATTAGGCCATTTAATTAAATTGCATGACATATAGCTTAGATTTCATTAAACAAGAAAAAATCCTAAAAAAATTGAGTGATTACGTGTTAATTAGAAATCATATGTAAGGTTGTTGATGTAAATTCTGACCTAAAATTACATATGCTTTCGTACGAGGTAAGTCCCATAATTTCTTTATTGCTTTCATGAGTGTTAAATTGGTGGTTTGCGCATCTGCATGGTCACTTCACATGTTAAAAAGGCAAATGAAAATCAATTCAAGTTGCCTACAAAATATTTTTTTCGAAATAAAAGAGAAAAGATACTGAAAGGACGTTAGAGAAATCTAGCGTAATCAAGTCCCCGAACTCACAATCTCTTGTTCGCAAGAGTAAAGTAAATCTCCCGTTACCTTACTTGGGTTTCTAATCGACCCACCAAAGAATAGATTAGCGGCAATTCCTAGATAATAATCTTTTGCATGCTAAATACTTGAACCTAAGTTGCGAATTGGTATGGACTTGGGAGAGCCTAACCTAAGTTTAGACTTAGTAATCCATTAGCCAAACCCTAGGTGGTTCACCCGAGGTTAGGTCGCGAGACTCTCGAACAATGCCCATTAGCTATTGTATTTTCCGACAGATAGCTGGGCGACTGGCCCTATTTTGGCGGGTGTGGGAACGAAAATGCAGCCACGATCGGGACTTGCTAAAATTATATTTTCAAATTTTATTTAAGATTTGAAACTTGTAAAACTATGACATCCCGGATTTTCAGTCATGATTTCTACTGAATAAATCGGGCATTTCATTGACGCGTTTATAGGGCTATTCTCATAATTGACCATTCTTAAGATAACTAGACTATCTGGGGAAACTGCTAAGGAATTTTAAAGCAATAGACTTGAGAACTCGATCAGGAATCAGCTTCTCAACCATGTCCATCTTTAGAGGCCATTACGGCACAGTTAAAAATCGATTTGAAATCAGAGATAGACTGGATCGACAGAGATATGTGGCTAATCGTGGGTGACACCACTAAATTGAAAAATTCTCGTCAATCGGCACTAGACTGATTTTCTTATTGTTTTGGTACCCTATGTCCGTATTTGGATCATCGAGATTTTCACGACAACCAAAAGTCACCAATGAGTCGAGTGGGTTCATAGTGGATCGAAGAAAATCGACCACGGGTCAATTGCACTAAAATTGTCTGAAAGTTACCCGATAGACTAGGTCACGCTAAAAACGCGCCAAATGGAAATTAACTGTGAATTCAAGTTCGATTTCAGAAATTGAAGTTTCTGTCATGTCACAATAAATTATAGGAGTGTCGACTCAGTCTCAGAAGATTCTTCTGACACCCGACACTTTTTGGGAAAAAGTCGTCGTCGGGTCGTTTTTGAACAGAAAAAGCCGATGGTGGTTTTTGATAGCGAAATTGGGAAGCAAGATGGACATATGGGTGAGGAAAAATGTCGAAATGGTCGATGGATGACCGATTGATTTTATGGAGGCCAATTGAGATGGAATCGAAGTGGATTAAGCCACCAATTGAAGACAATTCTTGTAAAATTCGTAACTCTCCCTTCCCCCCAGCCAAATGGACCAAAAGTGAAGTCATGAGAGGTGTTGGTGTGGATCATTGGAGGCTAAGGGATTTTGCTTGGCCTAGGTTGATTCTTGGAGATATTTTGTGGAAAATATCAAGCCAATGGCCCACCCTCTCTCTTATCTCATCCCTCATCTCTATCCTCCCATCTCTCTCTCATTTCCACCATCCAAGACCCTCTCTCTCCCTCCATCCATGCTGTTTGAGGACCACCAGCAGCCAAGGAAGTCGCCGGAGCAGCCACACCACTGCCGGGCAGTTTTCCTCCTCTATTTTCACTTCTGCGGGTTTCTACTCCAGCTGACCTTTCGCCAAAGATCCGAGTAAAAAGTTGACTTCCCGGATGAATAAGCGAACGAGCCACCAATATCCGTGAAGAGGACATCCAGACCGTTCCATCAAGCCTAATTTCGTCCAGAACGGAGCCGCCGGCCGTCCTGTTCGGCCGATGCTTGCCGCCGATCGCCAGTCCGTCGGTCCCCTGCCCGCCTGCACTGTTTCGCGATTTTCTTCGTTTTTCTTCCGTTCCGACCATTCCTTTGGCCATTCCATCCACCTACAAGACCCCCTTGACCCCCGGGAGCCATTGGTTGCCGACCACCCACTCACCAGAGCTCCGATCTGCCTGTTTTCGCCCGTTGAAGCCGCTGGTTTCCTCTCTACAGCCCACAAGCCAAACCCGCGGTTCAGCCCATTGGGATTCGACCCAACTTCGGCCCAAGAATTCAGCCAAAGTCATCCCAGTCTTGAGGCCCGCGAAGCAGCCCAAGCCCATCTTCAGGCAAGCTCAGCTCGCATTTGTTCAGCCCAACTTCAGTTTTGGATTGGGCCTATTCGAAGCCCAAGTTTCAGCCCATCTTCAAAGTTCAGCCCACAAGTTCAGCAAGCCCAGTTCCGAGCCCAAGCCCGTGAAGCAAGTTGGCCCAAGTTCGGCCCAAGCCCAACTTTTTCTGTGGGCTTGCAAGGCTTGGAGGGCCGGCCCGAGTGTTCGCCGACGCCGCCGAAAATTCCGATTTCGGCCGCCGTCGCGTTGTCGTTGCAATGTTTCGGTCTTTGCTTTGCACAAGTAAGTTTTACTCACTAATCCCTTATTAGTCGGTTAATGATGCTTAGGGGTTGATTAGATTTAATTAAGCATGACTTAGTGATGCATGTTAGGTGGTTAGATTTAGTCATTAGCAAGTAGAGAGCTTCTAATATTTATTGAACGGGACTCAGGATTTTTCTCGGTCCGTCTCAGCCTCCAATTAGGCATTACGGGCCTAAATTGGATTTTTAGTATTTATTCATTTAATTTTCGAAATTAATTAATTATTTATTTATTTTTCGAAAATTCAACCGGGATGGGCGGTGACCGGAATTTTATGCTAATTATTGTGGTGCAGTCCGTTTATTTAATTGAGCTTTATTTTGTGTGGAAATGATTTATTTGTGAATTTAGGATTTATTTCCTAATTTAAATAATTTTGGAAAATCAATTGGAAAATAACCGGGCATCGATTGATGATGCCAAAAATGTTTTGGTGGACTACAAAAAATGGTCAGATTTATAGATAAGAAATTATCATATTTTGGCTAAAGCCAACCGTGTACCCACACACGACATTTTATCAGAAGAGATAGAAATGGTTATTTGATTGTTTGCTTGGAATGGCATGTATACCTGCTCGATGACTCTACGAAGCATCTTGAGACAAGACGATATGATCTACCGGCCCGGTGACTCTACAGATTATCTTGAGACAGTACGGTATGATATACCGGCTCGATAATTCTACAGATCATCTTGAGACAGTACGGTATGATTTGACGGCTCAATGAGTCTATATGTCATCTGGAGATAGGATAATATACTATCTATATATCACCTAGGGTGAGTAGTCTTGGATGTGGATCAGACTTACAGATAGTATGCAAGGGACCGACCAAGAACATGTAATCGACTAGGTCGATTGATCGATGATTCGATCTGATTAAGTGATGTGATGTGATCGTGTGTATTTGATATATATACTGACTTGCAGGAGGGAACTGAGGCCAAGATAAGTCCTCTGACTCGTGTTGTGCTTAGGCAGCCTAAGGTGTATTAGCTTCCTAATCGGGTCTTAGGAGGTAGAACTTACTAAGACGTAGTCTCATCCCGGTTGTGGGACAACATTTCAGGACCTTGATGAGGAACCTGAGGAGTAAGAACCCAAAGAGAAGTACCTGGAGGAGAACCCCGAAGATGACCCAAAGTAGGATCCGGATGAGGATTGAGACTCCACTCCTATCTAATGACTTTTGCTGTGAAACCTATTTAAGTAGAAACCAACCTTTTGGTATGGCTTGTATATGTATATATGACTGAGTTGTTATATATGTACATAAGGGTGTTGGTTTTCAGGTTCGAGTTTTTAGTCCTACTTGTCTATGCCATTGTTTTATTGTTTAAGGATTTATTTATGTGCTTCCGCATGGGTATTAAAATGAATGAGTCAGCGATGCGTCCTAGGACGTCGCTATTATATCGACCAGGTGAGGGATGAGCACGCGTTCGAGGATCGGGGCGTGACAAAAACCCTATAGAATTTTTTAAAACTGTCATTTGGGAGAGTTGATAGCACGAGAAATCTTCCTCATTATGATTGTTTATTGTGGGTTTGGGTGTCTTCTAGGACTAAGAAACATGTTTCACGCGATTGTAATACTCTCTTTGGCAATTATAATAAAACCATCTTGTCAATTTCTCCTCTTGAATAGCCACACAACTGAACCACGTAAGTCCATTGTGTCCTAGTTTATTTTTGTAATTTATTTCTTACTCAAATCGTTTTGTTTGTTCACAAAACCAAGTTAGGCATAATAAATTGATGTCACTATGGCTTCTATGAAATTCAAGTTAGAGACATATATTTGTCGGAATACTTTTAGCATGTGGTGCACTAATACAGGGATTAGTCGGACTGCGTTCTATGTGTGTCTACCAATTCGAATAGAGATTATTAGCTCATGGATCCTGGAATCCCATGCCATAACATTTGGGACTAGTCTTTGGATTATTGGTCTATTCAGGGTGGTGCAGTGGTTATGGACAACAATGTTGAATGCAAGGTTATTAGTCCGATCAAGATGAATGACGGCATCATCACAACTTCGCAATATGATTGACGCATTTTGGAGCCGAAGAAAAATCTGATTCTTTTAAGTAAATGGGATTATTTGGGTTGTTACTATACTTCAGAGTCCGGGACTTCGAAGTTTTCGAGAGCCACAATCATTGTCCTTGTAATAGTGGCCATCCTTTTTGAACAGGTCAATAGTGGTGGGCTCAAACTTAAAAATAAATAAAAAATTTAAAAAAAAGAACGATTTTGAAAAGTGAACAAAACAGGGAAAGTAGACGTTCGACTTAATAACAGGGTATTAGCCATATACGCCTCGCCAACTCAATTCAATTCCAATTTTCAGCATCTGATAAGTGCTCGCACTTTTCATTCATCAAATCGGAAAATTTTTCAGAATTATGGCTTCAATTGGAAATTTTGTAAAATTTGAGCCACGAAATCCGATTTTTGAGTTTTTTAGTTTTGAGATTTTATTCACTGGATTTTAACGAGAGTTGTCTCGGAGCAACGATTTAGTCGAAATGGGAATTTTAGGATTTCGCGTGCAAGTTCCATGTTACCAATGACTTGAATAATTGCTTGGGCATGCAATTTGTTGATGCATAAAAGTTGTTTTATTAGCATTTAAGAGTAGTTTTTAGTGAATTCGTATTAGTTGTAGTATATTTCTTCATTTTGACATCAAGTCTTGTTGAATCGTTAGGACTCATTTAGCTGCTTATTGTTTGGTTTTGGTTATTGTCAGATGAGTGTTAACATCTCTTTTTCGAGTTTGTAAATTCATATTTCAAAAGTAATATGGATTATATATAGTATGAGTTATGAAATGACATTGTTGTTACATGAAAAAGTCGGATCGAACATTTATCACTCCTTCGTTACTTACGAATGTTTTAGAAAACGTATTATGCAAGGTAATATGAGAGATATAAACATGTATTTCTTTGTGAACTAGTTTAAGAAATGATTTCTGAATGATATGAGAAATGCTTTGAAAAAGGTACTTCTAGCGGATGAGATGCGCTGCAAAATGATAGTCTATTTTGGTATATAAAATGTATTATGATTTATGAGATTGATTCTATTGGATGATGATTAGTTGATGCTCAATAAGACAGTGAACTCAATTAGTGGTTTCTAGTATGCTTTCTGGTTTTAGAATATCCGATTAGGCCAAGCCATAGGATGATAATAAGTGGAAAACTTGCCATGGGAAAATCTTAGTTACATTGTCATCAGATATTGTATCATGACTATAGTGGAATATTGAGCAATAGATTAGTCTACACGGGCCGGCGTGGGGTGACCTATGGGGTGAGCTCTGGGAGGCTGCTTGGGAAGGTCTCCGTGCCCCTAGACCTTGTCGAGGCCAAGTCCAAGGCCTACGTGTTCCACAGCGGATCGAAATGAAAGGCCGGAGGAAAGAAGAAGAAGAAGAAATAAAGGAAAAAAGAAGAGAGGGAAGAGAGAGAGAGAGAGAGAGACGACAAAGGGGAGAAAAGTGTGTGTAAGAGGTTCTGACGCGACGAGACCCGAACGACACATGTTGTCACGCCTTGAACCCCAGGCACACGCGCATCCCTCAATGGTCGATCAAATGCGACGTTCCCAAGACGCGTTGCTGACCCTTTCTTTTTATCTTTGATTAAGCACATGCGGAAGCGAATTAAACAAACACCATAACAACAACAGACACCGGGATAGTAAAAACCAGCTAACGCTTTTTTCGCAAAACACACTTTATATACATATCAAGTTAGCCCTACATGTCTATATACAGAAATCTGACTCCAAAAGAAAGTACTGGACCACCTACACTCCAGACCCTTCCGCCTTGGGCTCCGAGATCTCCAAGACACCATCTGGGATGTCGATGTCCATAGGATGAGCTACCTCCCCTTCTTCCCCATTCTTGGTTTCAACGGCAGGTCCGTCAAAACCCTGCAAAGGACCCTCTCGAGCCAAGTTACGATACTTGATGAACCACGCCTTGAAGCGATGGGGTACCCAGTGACGAAGACCCTCATCGACCCAAATAGCGGTCACCACTAACTCACGGGTCTGGGTGGTCCCGAGAATAGGGAAGTAAGAGGACTCGTAGTCTATCTCCTTCGGCACCCCAAAACGAATGGGATGATCCTCCATACTAAAGACCTGAAAATATTTAACCACGACGGGATGAGATAAATCTTAGTGAGTCAAAACCCTAAACCCCGATTAGGACGCAAATTCACTATAGGCAGCCTAAATAGGCGTCACAAACAACTTACCTCGCCTCGGCACGTCCCTGAACATTAATGTATCACATATATCATATGCATATAGCAAACATATTTAATAACTGGAGCACCTCAATTCATCTTTCAAACAATCACATGGGTCCTGATTATAAGGTAAAACCATTATGACACGTCACATTCCGTGCCACACAATTTTGCCGCATAATCAGGCACGGCTATCTCAACCACTCGGGCATGTCCCGGTTATTACGACCCATCGGTCACGGCCAACTCAACAGTCGGCGGTCATCCGACATAACCGAGCGTCATCCCGCTCCGTCAGGCACGGCAACATCTACACCTAGACGGCATTCTACACGAGAGTATCGGCCCAACCTCCACTACGACCGGCATCCATTGACATGAGCATCCGAACTTAATCAAGTATTGCCTTTCCAACTCCCATTGGGTGACGGTTTCCGATAGTGATCACACGCACATCCATACTTGGCCAAGAACACTGTGCTTTGCACTCAAATACTTTCATTTCAAATAATGGACTTGGCCAACTTTCTTCGTATTAAAAATTCCCGGTAAAATAATTGTGCGTGGTCACAATTTTAAATTGAACCAATAAACATGGTACACTGCCACTTCAAAATTCCACGATTTTATATAGTACATAAAATATTTTGACATCAAAAACCGACACCCGGTATTTTTCTAATTAAATACCCATAATAATCAATTTTTGCAATAATAGCCAATAATCATCACCAAGCACTCAATTGCACAAATAAGCAATCAATTTCACATATAAACTCAACCACGACGATCAGTGTAAAATTCTCATAAACGGCTATCCCGTCACAATTTACGCTAATTATAATTAATTAAATAAATAACAACTAATTAAATAAATCCGACTTAAATAATCTAACCACGGTTAATTAAACTAACCATAGATAATTATCCTAACCATAGTTAACTAACTAACTTATTTAACTAACCTAGGGTAGGCTAACTAAACTAACCCCTAGCCAAACTAATTTAACTAACTAGTTCATCTAACTAAACTAGCCAACTATGTAGTTACACTAACTAAATTAACACTAATCCTAATTAAGACTAAACTAATCCCTTAAGTGCAAATAACCTCCAAATCTGGGATTAGGGCGTTAACTCACCGGATTAGCATGGAGGCGAGTTCACGGCGACGTGAAGGCGGTGAGATCCCGCAACTACCGAGTCACCAACAGAGGACCGACCGAGGCTGAAAACAGCCCAACAAGTCTTAGCCAAAGTTGAGATTCAGTTCTGTGGACTGGATCAAGGCGCGGCTAGGCTTGGCTGGAAGGGCTAGTGGGCACGGGGGCGGTTTGGCTAGATGAGCAAGGGCTGCTGGCGGATGACCAGGTGGTTCGGCTGCTGGAGTTGGAGGCGGTGGCGAGCTAGGCCAACAAACGGATCGCGAACGCGGGCCGGCGGCTTGGACGCGGGTGCTGGACACTAGTTGATGCGGGGACGGCAGCTAGTGGGACGGTGGTGTGAGGCTGGTCGGGGGCTGACGAACTGGAACAGTTGTGCTGGGCGTGCGGTGACGAAGATGATGATGAGGTGGTGCGGCAGTAGCAAAGCGGGAGGACGATGGAGAATGAAGAAAGTGAAAGGAAGAAGAAGAAGCTGCAGCAGTGGTTTAGCTAGGGGGTCACGCACGCATGGAGGAAAACAAGGGGAAAATTGGAGGGAGAGAGAGAGAGAGGATTACAAGTCAAGAAGCTAGCCAATCAAGAAGCTTGCAAAATATCAAGCCACTTGAGTGTTTTGCCACAAAGTCTTCAGCCAAGAAAGTCTTGGCATCCTCAAATGGCCATTTTTCCCTTAAACCTTCACAAACAACTTCATTTTGGTGGCCAAATACCCCTTAAAAGCTGCCCATACGAATTTCTTGATTTTAATTTTGCCAAATTTGATTTTTCCGCAATTTTCCAGGCTCGACGAAATTCCTCCGAAAGATGAGACGATGTTCTCAAAATAAATTGTGACACGCTCGAACATTCGATTCCCGGAATCGAATTCAATTTCATGGTTAAAATCGATCAGACGCAATTTTAGCGCAACCTAACCTACCGGGTAGCTTTTAGGGATTTTAGCGCGTTTGACCCGTGGTCGATAAATTTCGATCGACATTTGTGCATCTTCGACTCGTCAACGACTCTCGGTTGTCATAAAAATCGCAAGATTTCAATTACGGATACCAAGTACAAAATCGACAGAAAACCGGGTTAGTATTGTTCGACGCGAATTTCGCAATCATGTGGAATCACCCGCAATTCAATCACGTGTTTCTGCCGAATTGACCTATATCCGATCACTAATCAATTATAACAATGTCGTATTGACCCTTGCCAATTATTATGCTCGAACAGTCGATTTCTGATTGAATTCTTAAGTCTGTCGCATTTATATCCCTTAACGGCTTCACCTGATAGATTAGTCAACTCGAGAGTGATTAGCTCCGAGAAAAAGGACCATAGGTGCATCGACGAAATGGCCATTTCATATTATCGAGACGAGTCGAAATTCAGGATGTCACACATGTTGCCTAGTGAGTGGACACATAGATTGACATGCTAGAATCCCAACAACTCCAACCAATATTTTCTCATTGAACATGAGTGATCCGTCCAAAAAAAGAAAAAGCACAAGAAGAAAGACTTTTATATTTTTTAAATAATTTAAACTCTCGATAGAAAATCCAGAGGCTTAGAAATAAAAAGGGGTTAGAATTCTATTTTAATGAGCTTGGTGAGTTCTATATAGAAAAAGTAATTGACGGTTATTGCAATGTGCCTAGAACACCATAGTAGAATGGAGTTACTGAACAAGTAAATTGAACTTTACTTGAGAGGACTCAATATTTGCTCCTAAATGATAGGTCTGTTTGGTAACATTTCTGTTTAGAGGAACAATTTCTCAATAAAAGAACGCGTTTTGTAACTACATAAAATTTATATTCTTGGAGTGAAAAAAATAATAGAAATATGTTTGGTATGATTCACAATGTAGAATATCTTTTAAATTTTTCTTATTCTTCCTTACTGTCGCCGCTGCCGACCGTCGCCGCTCGCCGTCAGTGGCAGTCAATGGCGATGAGCGGCGGTCAGTGTCATCTGCGGTCATCAGCGGCTGGCGGTGGCAGTCGACGATCGGCGACGGTCATCGGCAAGCGGCGGCGACAGTCGTCGGCAGCAGTCAGTCGGTCAACTAGCTGGCGAGCAGCGGCTTCAACCGTCATCGGCGGTGGGTGGCGGCAGCCAGCGACAATGGCGGCGAGCTGTTGGCTAGCCGACGAGAGGTGGCCTCAGTGGTCATCGGCAATGGGCCATGGCGAGCGGCGCGGGCGGTGGGCCGGTTGTCGGCCAATAGGCGGCGGCGGCAAAGCGGCGAGCAATGGGCCATGGCGAGCGGTGGTAGGCGGTCGGTGTCGCCCAACGGGCGGTAGGTAGGCGGTAGGCGGGCGGTGACGACGGGAGGTAGGCGACACCGGTTGGCAATGGTGGTCGGCCGGCGAGGGCGACTGGCCGACGACGGTGGCTAAATAGCAGGGGCAACAATGAAAGGCAAGAGGCAACAAGGAAGAAGAAAAGAAAAAATAACTTATTTCTAGAAATTGTTCCCGGGAACAATAAGCTAATTTTTTTGCTTCTTGTTTTTACTGTTCCAAATCTATTCCCCGGCCACTTTTCTATTCTGGGAAACAAAAGAACAGAAATTGGGAGGAATAGAAACGTTACCAAACAGGACCTTAGTATCATCATTTAAGGCCTTACTTGTCTCCTTTTCATTGGGCCACGTGAGTACCTCATTATTAAGTCATTATGGATAGGTGGCACTCTACAAGATTAGCATCAAGGCTATAAGATGTCATATTTTTGTGTCATTTTTTATTGGGACATTTGGCTTAAATACTTTGCTTAATATCTAAGGTGAATCTTTGGTAATCATGACTATATCTAGAAAAATCTAGGTAGAATGATGAGTCACCCTCCTTAATGAAGAAGTTAGGGTGCTCTAGAGAATTCCATTTTGTCCTTTTCTTGGCAACTTGGCAATCATGAAGAAATAGGCCATTGAAAATGCAACCGAGACCGGGTAAGGACTTTTTGTGTACATCCCCTAACGATCATTTTAACACATCTGAGATTTGTGGCTAAGCCTCTCTCAGTGTAGTTGTCGTAGGTCAAGTTGCCTTTGTTGGCTAAATTGGCAACCTAAGACGTGGGCTCAACGACCGGCCTTTAGATCAACAACGATTGATTGGACTTAATTCTGGATCAACTGTAGGCTTCATCCAAGCTGACTCCCTATAGTCATGTGACTGTTCGAGATTGGTCCAATTTATGCCCAACATATAGCCATATCGAGTCGAATCATGGTCATTCACGACCAGTGCATGGCCTAGCAAAATCACCCGCGATCGGCGCATGACCATTTGGACCAATCCATGATCACTGACTGATCTGCGGTGGTTGTGACCATCTCTCGATCAACTCTGATGGTCGAGTAGTCGTCCATTGACCAAACCACTCGGGTCCATGATCGTGGTCATGGGATTGGTCCATGAACGTTCCTTTGATCGATCCATGATTGTTACATGGCCAAATCTTGGAACGATCCATGATCTATCCTTTTCACTAGCATACCAGATTCACAATCATTTCTCATAAGTCAAAACCGGGATGTCGCGCCTTAAGTCAAACCATTATAAGTTCTAAGTGCATTGTTCTCTATCTTTATATGGAGTTAGACTCTTGTTAGGATGGAGATTTGTTGATCATGGCTAGAAGTTCATTCCGATTTATTTGGAATTAGACACGGGATCATGATTTGTGGACACTAGGGTGTTTGTGAGGGCATGACAATGGAGGCGGACGATTGGATATGGAAGGAAAGGCCTCCCTGGCACGCGGACGAACTTGGCCACCAGGCGAGCACCGAGCCAAGGAGTGATTAGGCTAACGGCCAAGCCCAAGCAGGCCAGGCTTTCGGACAGCGCCTAATAACTATTATGTTTTCCAGCACAATCGTCAACAGCTTGGGCCTATTTTGGCAAGCACTCGGCCCAAGGCAACAACAATCCAGACTTGTTAAGAAAAAACCCTTAATTTCAAAGTTTGTTTAAGATTAGAAACTTGCGACAACACGAGAGCTTCCGCAATCCAAGAGAGTTCAAAGTATGAGAAAACTCCTTTATCATGATTGATTGTTGTGGTTTAGGGTGTTGCTAAAAATTGGAATCACTTGGGTGTGGGCATTCCAAGCGATTGTAATCTTCATTCTACCAATTATAGTGAAACAATCTTATAGATCTCTTCACGTAGAGTAGGCGCATTGTCAAATCACGTAAATTCACAATGTTTATGTGTTGTTTTTGCAATTTATTTCTTGCTTGAATTGTTTCGTTTATTCACCTTCCACATTGATTGTGACATGTACAATGGAGAAAGAACAAACTTTGCCATAAACTGATACAAAAGTGACTAAAGGGAAGGGGAAAGTTGCTTTCGGATACAACAAGAAACCGTATAGTGGGCTTAAGGGTGAGAAAAAACCATCTCGAGGAGGGATCAATCTCGAGATAGCTTGGTGACGGAGAGTTCGACGCCGTGTTCAGGTTCAATAACCAACCTAAGAGCAGGGGAGTGGATGTAGTTGGGAGAAAGGGTGAAGGAGAAGTTGGAGAGAAGCTGGGCAATGAGAATCTTGAGCTCCACCATGGCCAGGTTCTGCCCGAGGCACACGCGAGGTCCTACTCCGAATGGCATGTACAAGTGCGGCAGCTTACAGGCTCCCGTGATCCCATTGGCGAATCTCCCCGGGTTGAAAGAGTAGGAGTCTGGCCCCCATATCTCAGGGTCCGTGTGCAGTGTTAACACCATCGTCCACACGTTCACTCCCTCCGGCACTTTCAAGTCCCGGAATTTCATATCCGTCAAGGCCTCCCTCGACACCACTGGCACGGGGGAGTATAGCCGCAGCGACTCGTTTATCACCATTGTGAGCTGCACCCAGGACAGAAAGGTTAACACATGCCGATGATCATGAAATCAAAACGTTATATTATGTGCACTCTGTCTTAAAGGTATGGGGAAGGCGCACCAGTTTCATCTTACGGATCATATCAGCATCAGGAAGACGGTCCCCACAAACTTCAAGAACCTCGGCACGCACACGATTTTGCCACTCTTGACTGGAAGCCAGCAGCATGAGGCACAATGTCGCAGAGACAGCAGTGGTCTCGTACCCAGCCAAGTATATGTTTTTGCAGTTGTCAACAATGAAGCGGTCCATGGCCTCCTGGCTCAAGTCGCTGTTTTTGGCACCCTCGAGAACCTTCTGCAGAAGGTCCTTCTCATATGCAGCTTCCATCCTCTCCTTCACCACCTGCAGTATCAAACTGCGGACCTCCTTCTCCAGTGCCCAGGCTTCTCTGTTACTCTTGTTGGGGAGGTATCTGCGTCATTGCATAAACAGAATTGATTAAAGCAGCTAAGCGATAGCGGATTTCTTTTTATTTTCCCTTTCTTTTCAAGGGGGTGGTATGGAAGGGGAGGCTTAATTGGAGGTTTTTTGGGAGAAAGAGATATTTAACTTCGCACCTCATGCCAGGAATCCCAGTGGAAAGAACTTTCTTGGACATGGCCTCTTGGAGAGCCCTCAACTTGTGGAAGATCTCCTCTCCTTTGGCAAAATTGCTGCCAAAGCAGGCCCTGGAGATGACATCTCCGGAGAAACTTCTCATGTGCTGGTCGATGTTAATGCTGGCTACTCCACCAGCTGCGTCCACTTTGTTCTTCCAGGACTTCAACAGTGTCTCTGCAGACTCGTTTATAAGGTTTATCATTCCCTGCGAGCGGGCAAACTCAGAAATGTTAATTTAAGAAAAAATTGGTTGTGGTGATGATATTGAAAGACATCAATTAAGATAACGTACCTTGACCTTCTCCATATAGAGCTCGGGAGCGAGGATCTTGCGCTGATGCGCCCAGTGGGGGCCGTTGGAAGTTAAGATGCCTTGACCCATCAAGGGACCCCTCTCCTTGAACTGGTATGAGGGCTTACCCAAGTCCAAGGATGTGCAGGTGGTAATCTCCCTCACCACGTCTGGTTGGTTCACATAGATTATCTGTGTGTTCCCCAGCGAGAACGCAAATGTATCTCCTGTAAAATTCATGAGACATCAGCGCATGACATCAGCCTGATCTGATTGTCCATGTCCGAACCACAAACGATCAATCCAATTCATTTAAGAGAGGGGGAAGGAGAAATGATCTGATTCAGGAGTAGTGAATTATTCATTTATTTTACTGAGCAAGAACGGGCCAAATCAAATTTAGTGTGAATGTGAGAATCGACACTGGGGCGCTGGAGGCGTTTTTGTTGGGTCCAATCCAGATCCAGCGCCAGAGAAGCGACCCAGCGCATGCATCATGCATCGGTCATTAACAAAGACCTAACAATAACCCCATAAAAGAAAGAGCAGCCATTGGTAGTGGTTGCAAGTTTGAAAAAATGGAAACGGGCAGTGGAGGAATCTTCAACATCTACCACCGTATGCTTTGCGGTGTGCCAAACGACATGATAGGCTTCAAACAACATCAACCTTGAAGTACAGAAAACGTATGTCACAGTGATGCACGTTATCCGTCTATATCTGACTACGAAATCTAAGTAGCACCAACCTCTGAGTTTTGTAAACTCTCTAATAATTGTACAAAAATCTTGCGTTTAGCTTATGTAGTTTGGAACATGGAAAATCGAAACACGTGAATATTGTTAGATTAATCGTTGAAAAGAGATGAAGATCCCAGTTTAGCTTATGTAGTTTGGAACATGGAAAATCGAAACACGTGAATATTGTTAGATTAATCGTAGAAAAGAGATGAAGATCCCAGTTAGGGCGGTAGGGAGGTGACCTACCGTATTGTTTTCTCCACTTGTCAAAGAAGGGAAAGAGGACAGCGGGAGGTGACCTACCGTATTGTTTTCTCCACTTGTCAAAGAAGGGAAAGAGGACAGCTGCACAATCATGGCGGGCAGGGGGCTGCCCAGGCGGAATCTTGGGAGCGGAGGAGGAGGAGGAGGAGGATCTCGCCTTCTTGATCTCCATGATGTTGCCGAGCAAGAAGGCAGGGGGTGGTCCATTGATGCCTTGTTTCCTCAGCAAGGACCTCAACTTTTCTGGCTTCACCACCAGTGCGTTGTACAGCCTCAGAAACACTCCTATTACGCCCACCACGGCTATGGATATCAGCACCTTTGCGTTCAACAACTGCAGATATTCCATTGCTGATGATTCTCCCAAGTCCTAATGTGAACGTAACTCCGGAGTACTGGAGACTTGGAGATGACAGCACTGGTTGGGAGGTGGCCGATGGGTTTTGGTAGGATATATGGGGGGTTTGTGATGCTGTTGCCAGATGCTATATACGAAAGGGTGACCAGGACAAGGTCCCCGTGAAAGATGCTGGAAGCGCGATAATTCTGCTTTATTAAAAGAAAACGATATTTTAAGAGTGTCGCCCGCCAAATTGGTCCCGTCAAAGTGGAATATCGAATGTGGAAATCACCCTCCCTTTGATTGGAAATAGGAATCTGCGAACCCATTTCACGACGACCGGCATGATTTGTGTGGGAGGTGTTGATGGATGGCGGTATCTCACCTCCAGCGAAAGATGATGGAGTGTTAATTAGATTTTCTTAAAAATTGCTCACATTTTAAGCCTTTAAATGAATAATTTTTTTTTATCTTGATATATTATTTTTTACGCATTGTGTAAATATGAAGGACAAAATTTATTTTATTTTCATGATTTATTGGACTTTCTCTGATGAATTGATACATCATTAATTACCAATCTAAAATTCATATGCCATATACTGTTATATAGCTGAACTCGTCATCTTGTCTAACATTGCCCTCATATTTTCCAGATATTAAGGGGAAATCTGGTTTTGCCTTCCTTTCACTAAACTTTTAGAATTATACCAGAATAAAATTAAGATCTTAAGCGAAAGAAAAAGACGTTTCAATATGCTCACGTTCATCTATTATATCTTCTGTAGATCTTCACTGAACACAATTCATGAAAAGCATGACAAATTTGACTGTAAAATGACACGAACAGTGGGATAAATTTCGCACCATGTTCATTTTGATATTATAAATTTTCAAATGATCATTTAAATGACCTACAAACAAATATGGCAAGTGCACTGGGTGGCAAAATTGCAGCACGCACTTTCTTTTATGAGATTAAACCTGCCCTTTATTTTTTTTTTTGAAAGTCCATAAAATCTTCGATAGTGTTTATTGATCAATCCCATATAATAGTAAAGGATTTTGCAGCGATGTACAAGATGGAAATTCTGCTGTGCGACGTCATAGATGGAATAAATTCTATTGCGAGATATCAGCTTAAGTGAACAAGTTCTGCAAATGAAAGGCAAAATGCAAAAATCGCCGAAATAATGGATTTAAACCTTATCAGGCTACTTTAGAGCTTTAAGAGAGAGTGCGGTGATTGAACTTCTATAAGCATCCATCCAAGCTTTCCTCTTCTTCACTCATTTTTTCTAATTGTTCAATACAAAGTACTTTGAGTTATTGGAATAGCACAATCCATCAATCCAATCAAGGCCCTAGCGATACAAATCTATTAGGTGAACTGCTGTCACCCGAACTGATCGATTCGATGAGTATTAAGTGACTCGGTTTTTTTATGTATATAGTTGTTTATCTAAATGATAAAAAAGAATTATTCAACAACGAAAGATGTCCTATTCTACCATATCTATCTTACTCGGATATTTGCCAAATATTTAAAAGTCTTCTGCATTTTATAATGCAATGGCAAACGAAATGACACGCAAATATTTGTGATCTATTCTTGAGTGTAATTTTTATTTCAATAAAGCAATTTGGAATTTATAACTTCTTATGCATAGGGATGATCACTCGCACACGAAATAAAGATTTTTATTCCCAAGATCATAATTTTTACTCAAAATTATATATACATAACTAATGTTCTTTTATAGAATTTATAAATGTCCAAGATGCATATATAAATTTTAGTTTCTATATCTTGCAATACGAATCAATTAGCGATTCATGAATAATTACTTTAAGATTTCAATTAACGACGCGTATCTCGATTTATGATTACTTTGCTTAAACTGCCCAAGTGCCATTAAAGGATATAAGAAGAATTGATATATTTTATTACTAAATAATTTATTATCCTATTTTGAAAGCCATAATAGTTTCCAATCAACACAAAATGAGCAAGCAGCGAATGCTTGGAGGTGCGAGACGACTTTCTTATGCCACTTCTCTTTCCTTCTTCATGGCATCTAGCAAAAACGACAGTTCGATTCCCTAGTTGCCAAAGATTTGGGATAGAACTTACCCACGAATTCGTGTCGAATTAATCTAGCCTTCTTGTACCTCCACTTAGATTATGTGGTCGGATTGCACACATTATTAAGTTGGAAATAAAGTGCCGAAACTCTTCGCTTACTTAACTAATTCGTAGAAAGTGTGGCGTCTTTTCTTCTGAATTTCTCCTTTTCATTAAGAAAAATTCGAAGAACTTCCCTCATACTACAATTACTGTGTGCCTTGTCTAGTTCTAATGTCATAAGTTTGCTTCTTAAATTTTCATTGGGTTTTTCATATAATGCTAATTCTATTAGGGAAATCCCTTATGCTTGTTTTGAAGATGACAAAATAAATCAAAGGGTACTAGCATGTAAATGATATTATCAAAGTCTATACTTGGAAAAACCAAAAGACAGACTCTCTGCTGAAGCTGAACTTATTCAGACTTGTCCAAACCTTAAGACTAAATATATTCAGAAGAGGAATATGTTCAGACTTACGTTTAGATTATAAAGTCTATTCTGAAGATTTCCAGACTTCTATGTCAAAGTCTAAAGACTCCCAGACTTTTGTGTCAAAGTCTGAAGACTCCCAGACTTTGTGTCAAAGTCTGCTCACTCTAACGAATTCCAGACTGAACGCAAGTGAGGAAGGAAGACACTCAGACTCTATTTCAGACGGAAGATACTCAGACTCTACTTCAGACATAACACTCTCAGACTTTACATCCAAAACGAGACACATGTTCAGAACGTAACCGAATCAGAACGAAGCATGTCCAGACAAAACAACTTGACAAAACGTAACACAAGCCCCAAACATATAACGACTAGTGATCTAGTTTGGATTTCATATCAAGATAAATTTGATTGACTCAATCTAATTGATTGACAATTGGATATTGAAGATAAGAACTTTCTATACGAAAAGCTTTACTTATGGAAACCAAGATTCTGTTTGTATGGGCGATCAGAATCAACTTGGGATTCTACTTTTGTTACTCAATGGCTACTAAATCTTCTATATACAGATATGTCCAATCGGTAGATTGAAAGACAATCCTCTAAGATATTGTCCAATGGCTAGTTTGGAAGTGGAGGAGTATTTAAGGAGATCAAGGACCGATGAGCAAAAAAGAGACGGAGCGTAGAATTTGTAATTTCAAAGTATGAGCAACCTTCGATCATACACTTGTCTCTGTGAGTTTAAACGTTTGTGATTGTGAGAGAAATACCAAAAAAGTGACTTAGTAAGATAGTGTGATCTACCACTAAGTGTTTGCACTCAAAGTTGTAATCTCTTGTTGATTGCATAGTGGAATCCGGCCAGAAGGCTGTTAGCGTGGAAGAGTGGACGTAGGCTTAATCTAAGCCGAACCACTATAAATTATGTGTTCTTATTCTCTTCCATGAACTCCTTTATTTTATTCGTAGTTCTATTTAACTGCTAAAATCTGCACTCGCTCAAAGTCTGTTGTTCTTCAGACTTTGCTCGCAACTTATTTTATTCCGAATCTATTTGCCAAGGTTTCTTTTAAACACCTATTCACCCCCCCCTCTACGTGTTCATACTAGCACTTACAAATTCTACATCACCATAAACGAGTTGTTGCATTGGTCGATAATGTGTAAGCTAGCCCAACGTGCTTTAGATGTAGGGTGCACATGACCTGCAACCAAAGCAGACAATATGACGTGCTATGGACATCGGTGGGGTTGCCCCAATCAAGTATTAGAACTAGGGTGGGATACGAGTGTCAGATATGCCTCTTATCCCCATCACCAATGGATTGGATCTTGTGCAAATATATTACCCTTGTGAAATCTCAAACTAGCATGACATGTTTTAAAGTCCCGCTCATGTGGGTTAGCCACGACTAAAACGGCCAATATTATTCTCACACCTTGCCCAAATGGACCCTTCTTATAGTTTTCATGTTAGACAACAAATTATACCTAACATTATTTAACAACTTAAATTTATTTTTAAAAATATTTTTCTATTCTATGATCTCTTATAATAGCATGTATTTTTGCTTCAATTTAAAATAAATTTCTCTCTTGATCACAAAAGTGAGATTTTTGGTCAGGTTGCTAAGCTTTGATTTCAATATCCGAAGTATTAAACTTCAAACTTTAAACAACAATATCGCTTGCATTATTCATATTTGCATGGGTCATCGCACAAGACCTGATTGCATGACTTCTTTATGACCCGTCATGGATTGATGCACACAAGGTCACTCTTTGTCCCCCAACGCCTCCATGGACAAGTGTGCGTAGGATCGTCTCTTATAGATTTCGATCAATCATTCAGAAGGAAAGAAAGGGGATCACGATCGGCAAATCGAGAATATCCACGGGTTGAAAGGAAACAAATATGATGGAGGGAAATCAAGACGATGGAATTGACTCTCTCCATAGTTACTTTCCACCGATTCCTCCATGATGGCACCTCCAAGAGATTAATACTCATGGAACGAGCTCACCGACGGTGAATGAATTTGGATGCATTCACGGGAATATGAGCAAAAGCTAATAAGGAAACAAAAAGATTTGATGCGCTAAATTGGAAGTGAATTAGCAGCCAATTCTCAGTGACAGATCAAAGCCAAAATTTAGCAATTCTCCAGGAATCGTCGATCGGCTCAACGGATCCTGACTTTCCAATGATACGTTGTAGAATTTTTACTATAAAAGGAGGAGGTATGAAGACACCTTCAATCATCTCATGTCCACTATCTCGAGAATTCTTCGATTGGACCATGGTGTCGGCGCTCGCGGTCCTCTCGACGTCCTGCGTTCATCTCGCTATATGGATATTGACGACAAGCATAAAGCTAAGTCAAGCTTCTTCTTCTTTTTAGTTTGATTGTGTGCGATTACATTTCACTATTTAAATTTTTTATTTGTATTTTCCTTTCTTGTCCAGATTAAGCTCCTGCAAGAAAAAGAACAAGAAGAATAGAGAACCAACAACAATTTCTATTGTATCCAGGGATCCTGTTATCGACATCGGTTCCCTTTCGGCATGCCACCAACGACTCGGCCGACGAGCCCACCAATCTGTTGTGGCCTAAGTGCTGCAACGGCTCTTCAACCGTTGACTAGTATTATTCCAGCTTCGCGAGTCCAAGTTTCCTCAAGGAAATTCCATCACCAGCCTGCACAGTGGTCCTCACGTTGCCTGGGGTTCATCTTCATTTGTCTCGTGCAGGTTATCGCGGTTCGATTGTTTTCCTACATCAACCAGGGCATATAAGGTTTTCGAACCTTTAGACACTAAGGTCGGACTATAGTATTGTCTTGGTTGGTTCACTATGTTGATTGGATTAATGATTGCCTTGATTCAATATGCCAAGGAGGTGATAAATCGATGTGTATTTCAAGGCATCATTTGTTATTGCACGCCATTTAGAATTAGTGATCACGTCATGTGGATACGATTAATCGATAATCGTATCTCATGCATTATTCACATTGCATATCATAAAAAGAAAATTTATAAAAAAGAAAAAAGGGGTTAGAATTGCATCTTTAAGTTGAGCAATGAATATTATTTTCCTCATAATTTCTTTTTTATAATGGTTGGTTTGATTTAGTTTTCATTTCGAGTTCATGCAAACAATTTATGGGATGGATGCTTCATCTTATTCAACAAACTTACTCTGGAATTAGCCATATATAATGGTGAATGATGGATTTTTCTTACATTGTTCAGTTATCTAAATCCGCAGCATGCAAGAAATCATAAGGAAGTACTATTGCCATCAGGGGCTCAAACTGTGGAGCACAATGAACGGGTTTATTTGCATGGGAAAGTTGCGCTCTCCCTAAGGAATTTTATGCAAAAGACAACGGCTAATCATCTTCGTATGTCACCAAGCACTGTTTCACAGGAACAACTTCAGAATGAGCTGAGGAGGATACGAAGGGAAACGCGTAACCTTCAACTTAGCGTGCAGCAATACACCACCAGTGATATGACCAACATGCAACTCGAGGACTTTGATCAGATGGAGCAGCAACTTGAGTGCTCCATCAACAAGGTCCACACAAGGAAGGTAATGAACTTTGCAATGACGAATGTTGTCGTGCGATTTTTCTAACGTGACCATTGTTTTTGTCAGTTTGAAGCAATAGCATGTGCCCAACACACGATAACACCTTTCACATTAATTATACTATTTCAGAAGATTTTTCTAGACGTCGAAGGAGAACACGTCAGTGATTAACCTCTGGAGGAAGAGCATCATGGTTAGAGTTTGAAAGAACTCGATAAAAAAAAAAAAAAAAATCAAAGCCACAAGGGTAGCATAATGACTGAAAACTACATGTAATTATCTGCTTTTGCATTTAGATTTGCCCGCTATTCTAAGCACGCAGTTTTTCCATTATGTCACGCCACACACCTCCCTCTCACGAATGAATTTACAATCTGCACTTTTTTCACTTAATCAGCACAAGCTAATCACTTGAAGGGTTATAAGTGCTTACTTATGAAATGCTGTTAATTTAATCAGTCTGTGCGATCCACTCACGATGTTGTTCAAATTGTTGATCCATGTATGCCAATCGAACCGTGTCCCTGATTTCCGGGGATTATTCAGTTTGAGCTGATGCAATAGTAAATAGACAATCTGTGGAGAAATGTATGACTATCCTCTCTCTTCCTAAGTAAATTTAAGTTTACATGCATTTCTTTTTTGGTTTTATGTCAAGAAGGGATCAAGGTTTCATACATTTGTGACCATGGTTACAATGTCCAGGAGAAAATGCTGCAGGATGAAAATGATCAAAATATATCATCCGGTGAGTTAAAATGCCACTAGCTACATGCTTGCACAGCTGCTATGCAATAGAACCTAAGTGAAAGATGTTTGGTTCGGTTGACTAACTTCAAAACTTGAAACAATTTTGAGGACATTTTTCACTTTTTTCCCCTCTTAACTAGCAATGGGAATCAATACATATCTCGTTGGTGCTTTTGCGACGTGTAATAAGAGAGTTTGGAAGTTAATCAACCGAACCAAACATCTTTCACTTAGGTTCTATTGCATAGCAGCTGTGCAAGCATGTTTGGCATTTTAACTCACCGGATGATATTTTTGAACTTTTCACCCATGGTCACAAATGTACGAAATTTTGATCCCTTCTTGATATAAAACAAAAAAGAAATGCGTGTAAACTTAAATTTACTTAGAAAGAGAGAGGGCAGTCATACCTTTCTCCGCAGATTGTCTATTTGCTGTTGCATCAGCTCAAACTAAATAATACTCGCAAATCAAGGACACGGTTCAATTAGCGTACGTGGATCAACAATTTAAACAACATCGTAAGTGGATTGCACAGAATGATTAGGTTAATAGCATTTCATAAACGAGCACTTATAACTTGTCAAGTGATTAGCTTGTGCTGATTAAAAGAAAAAATATGAGACTGTATATTCATTCATGATAGCGTTGTGCGTGCCGTGACCCAATGGAAAAACAGTGCGCTTGGAATAATCTAAATGCAGCTAATTGCATGTAGTTTTTTAGTTATTATGCTACCCTTTTGGCTTTGATTTTTTTTCCCGAGTTCTTTCGAACTTTAACCATTACGCTTTTCCTCCAGATGTTAATCGCCGATGTGTTCTCCTTCGATGTCTAGAAAAATCTTCTGAACAGTATAATCTATGCGAAAGGTGGTACGGTATGGTCGGCACATGCTATTACTTCTAACTTACAAAAACAGTGGTTACATTAGAAAAATCACACGACAATATTCGTCATTACAAAGAACCATTACCTTCCTTGCGTAGACCTTGTTGATGGAGCACTCAAGTTGCAGCTCCATCTGATCGAAGTCCTCGAGTCGCATGTTGGTCAGATCATCGGTGGTGTATCGTTGCACGCTCAGTTGAAGATTATGTGTTTCCCTTCGTATCCTCCTTAGCTCATTCTAAAGTTGTTCCCGCGAAACCATGTTTGGCAACGTGCGAAGATGATTAGCCATTGTCTTTTCCATAAAATTCTTTAGGGAGAGCGAGACATTCCCATGCAAATATACTTGTTCATTGTGCTCCACAGTTTGAGCCCCTTATGGACGTGGTACTTTCTTATGATTTCTTGCATGCTGCGGATTTAGATAATTGGACAATGTAAGAAAAATCCATCATTCACCATTATAAATGGCTAATTCCAGAGTAAGTTTGTTGAATAAGATGAAGCATCCATCCCATAAATTGTTCACATGAACTCGGAATGGAGACTAAATCAAACCAAGCATTATAGAAATGACATTAAAAGGAAGATAATATTCATCGCTCGAATTGTGTAACGAATTCTTATAGTTTGCATTTTAGAATAAATTCATGCTTTCCTTTAGATCATTCATACATGTTAATTACATACATCAATTATTTTAGAGATTAAACAATGTTCCCGTTCCTTTAGACCTTTAAGGCCATTTGTCTTCTACTAGATTATAAAGAAGAATTATCAAAAATTAGAATTATAGAGCCTCATGTAGATCGCATATTAGCTAGTCATTATATCATACATAACATTCATGCATTATGTTCGCATATTTTTCTAATGTAATAGTTTGCAGAAACCTCCTGGCAATGGATGGGGATAAATTTGCTTAGTGCATCCAGGTTCTTAAATTTTTATGTAATCTATTTACTGTATTGATTATTGGGTGTTATTTTGTTGAGTGCGCACTCGTGTGATCACCCCTCACATGTTAACCGCAAAGGGTAAAAATGGACAAAGACTACATGTAAAACTTTTTCGAAATAAAGAGAGAATGTACCGATAGGGCATAGGATTAATCTAGCGGAACCAAATTCTTTTATCCATCCCATAATTTACTTCGGTGTTTAATCAACCCGTGATCGATTAGTGGCGGGTCCAATAGGTAAATTTAATCACTTGTTGAATTGAGTACCAAGTTGCAATTGATAAGGCTTGGGAAAGCCCGCGCTAAACACGAGCAATGGCCTCGTGAGAGGAACCTTCATTCATGTTTAGTAATCCATTAGCTTTCCCCCAAGTGATCTACCTCCTGGAAGGTCACGACAGTGGACGATGTTTTTGGCCATTGACCAACAAGTGAGACTAAAAGCGCGCTGGCAACGAGAGATTTGTAATGGCTAGTTCAGGTCTAGGGCGTGTTAGAGGAAGAATAATATTCTAATCCTTGACTTCTAATATTGTTCCCGTTCAACTAGAAGCTGAAGATTGTAGGATATACCTGTCGGAATGGAGTGCGTTTGAAAATGTTTTGAGACAATCGTAAATGGTAGCTTTGCAAAAAACGAAGAAGCCTCGAAATAGGGCGAATTTGTTCTATGCTTCTAAAGGAGACGGGTGAGGAACCTCCATCGTCATACGTAGAATGGAAGGGAATGGAAGGGACGTAGCTCTTGGCTCAAAAAAGGTGCAATTGTCACCAGTTGGAGAATAGTTTCTTTTCTCTTCTTGGCTAGAGCAATATGTGCTCCAATTTTGAAGAGTGAAGACATCAGCTACGCTCATTTTTTTTTTTTTGTTCTTTATATGTAACTAGCTGTGTCGGAAGCATTTAGAGTAATCACGATAAGCATCACGCAAAGAAGCATCTAAACTTGCAGTCGGAGGACAATTATGCAAATTGACATTGGCCATAACCCCAATTCTTCACCAAAAAATTAGAGATGATCACAGAGGAAGAAGCACATGCAATACACAAATTCGTTCCCAAGTAAACGAGCCACAAATTGAAAATCCCCGAACATAAATACAATAGCGAAACCTTTTTGGCCATTTCCTGCCCAATAATTAACTCGTCAAGCCTCTTGCAAAGCTCCTTTGGCATCAGCATCGGCAAGTCCCTCCCCAACCTTCATCTTTCTCCTCCGCAACCGCCACACCAATCTGCCGTTTCACCACAACATTCACTATTCGCACACGAGGCATTTCGACACCTCTCCATGTCCTTAGCAGAGACCCCGCCGATATTGGCGAAGCTCCCCTGTAATGTCTCCATATTTGAAAGGCCTGAAGTAGAAGGCGGTCCGGCAGCAGGGCAGAGGTTGAGGGTCAGGTAAATGCCCGGCTCTCGGTTGGTAATGGAGAGGGGTGGTTGGAGAAGAGGAAGGGCATTTGCTTCCAGCGCTAAGGAAAGTTCACGTCTGCCCTGATGCGGTCGTACACGGTCCTGTCCCACTTGGGGTGCCTGTGGCCCCAGCTGGACGAGGAGGCCCCAGTCGCGCAGGAACTCAGCAGGAAGGAAGGCCCGTCGAAGGCGGCGGCGGCGGCGGCGACAAACAGGCGTTTGAGGGCAGCTCAGGAGTGGCGGACGACTCCAAACTAGATTTTCTTAAAAATTGCCCACATTTTAGGCCTTTAAATTAATAATATTTTTGTAATATATTACTTTTTACGCATTGTGTAAATATGATGGACAAAATTTATTTTATTTTCGTGATTTATTGGACTTTCTCCGATGAATTTATACATCATTAATGACTAATCTAAAATTCATATGCCATATACAGTTATATAGATGAACTCGCCATCCTGTCTAATATTGCCCTCACAATTTCGATATATTAAGGGGAAATCTGGTTTTGCCTCCCTTTTACTAAACTTATACTCAAATAAAATTAAGATTTTAAGCAAAAGAAAAATGATGTTTCAATACGCTCACTTTCATCGACTATTTCTTATGTGGATCTTCACCGCACACAATTCATGAAAAGCATGACAAATTTGACAGTAAAATGACACGGATAGTGCGATAAATTTTGCATAGTGTTCATTTTGGTATTATAACTTTTCAAACGATCATTTAAATGACACACACTTAAAAACAAACAAATTCGCTCGAGTTACGTGGACTATTCCACTTCAAGATGGCTAGTTCACTGGGTGGCAAAATTGCAGCACGCACTTTCTTTTATGAGCTTAAACCTGCTCTTAATTTTTTTTAAAGTCCATAAAATCTTCGTTAGTGTTTATTGATTTATCGCATGTAATAGTAAAGGATTTTGCAGCGATGTACAAGATGGAAATTCTGCTGTGCGACATCATAGATGGAATAAATTCTATCGCGAGATATCGGCTTAAGTGAACAAGTTCTGCCGATGAAAGGCAAAATGCAAAAATCGCCGAAATAATGGATTTAAACCTTATCAGGCTACTTTAGAGCTTTAAGAGAGAATGCGGTGATTGAACTTCTATAAGCATCCATCCTAGCTTTCCTCTTCTTCACTCATTTTTTCTAATTGTTCAATACAAAGTACTTTGAGTTATTGGAATAGCACAATCCATCAATCCAATCAAGGCCCTATCGATACAAATCTATTAGGTGAACTGTTGTCACTCAAACCGATCGATTCGATGAGTATTAAGCGACTCGGTTTTTTTATTTACATAGTTGCTTATCTGAATGATAAAAAAGAATTATTTAACAACGAAAGATGTCCTATTCTACCATATCTATCTGACTCGGATATTTGCCAAACATTTTAAAGTCTTCTGCATTTTATAATGCAATGGCAAACGACATCACACGCAAATATTTGTGATCAATTCTTGAGTGTAATTTTTATTTTAATAAGGCAATTTGGAATTTATAACTTCTTATGCATAGGGATGATCACTTTACACGAAATAAAGATTTTTATTCCCAAGATCATAATTTTTACTCAAAATTATATATACATAACTAATGTTCTTTTATAGAATTTATAAATGTCAGAGATGCATATATAAAGTTTTGTCCCAAGATCATATTGGGTTTTCGTTCAGCTTCTTTCTGCCTCATTCTAGGTAGTTAGAACCTGGCCATTCTGTTATATTTATCTTGATACCATTGCATGTTTGTTCTACTTCATTCGGGGTAATTAGAATCTAGTTATTTTACCAACTTTGTCTTGGTGACCCATTACATGTTCATTCTATTTCTTTCTGCCTCATTCTAAATAGTTAGAATCTAGTTATTCTCAAGTCTTTGTCTTAGTGACCTATTGCATGTTTGTACTGCATCTTTCTATCTCATTTTAGATAGTTAGAATCTTATTATTCTACCAACTTTGTCTTGGTGACCCATTGCATGTTCATTCTGGTTCTTTCTACCTCATTTTGGGTAGTTAAAATATGGTCATTCTATTATCTTTATCTTGATAATTCATTGCATGTTCATTCTGCTTCTTTCTACCTCATTATAGGTAGTTAGATTCTGGCCATTCTACCATATTTATCTTGATGATCCATTGCGTGTTCATTTTGCTTCTTTATGTCTCACTTTGGGTAGTTAGAATCTGGCCATTCTGCTATATTTAGCTTGATAATCCATTATATGTTCATTCTACTTATTTCTACTTCATTCTGAGCAGCTAGAATCTGGTCATTCCGCCTTAGTTATTTCAATTACCCATTACATGTTTGTTCTGTTTCGTTCTACTAGAATTCTACCAATCAAAATCAATTTTTTTCACTTGTTTTTGTTGGAATTTCCTATGACAGAATCTGTCCATTTGTGAGTCTACTCGAATATGTTCATTGGTGAGTCTGTTCACTTGCTGAATCTGCCAATTTGTGAGGTTGTTCGTTAATAAGTCTGTTTTTTTTTATTTAGACAAACTTTACTAAATATGAATTTACTCATCATTAAATCCGTTCATTTGTTGATTATGTCCCTTGCTAAATATGTCCATTTGTAAGTCTATTCATTATTAGATCTTTTATTTTATTTTATGAGCTTTTATTAAACCAGAATTTATCATTTTGATTATTCAGACTTTGCCTCCATAATGTACTTATTCATTCAAATTCAAAATATATCCATTTGATTTACTAGTTTTTGATATTCATAACCTGCTCAATATCCAGACTCAGAACATACTCATTTAAATGTCCAGACTATAATGATCAAAATATGTCTGTGTTATTTAGTTTGCAGTTATTTGACGAATGTATTAAGTTGAGTTGAGACATGTGTGCTATGCTTGAAAGTGTGCATATATCATGGCTTGAATGAGATTAAAGTGATTCCGTCACCCGTATAGCAGTGAGTGATGATGCTCTGAGTGTTGAGATGCCCGGGGAGTATTTCAAGATGCCTCAAGAGTCGAGAAGTCTTGTAAGTCCGGATGCCCTGTGATGGAAGTTTAGAGGATGCCTCAAAGTTGAGATGCTCCATGTGTCGAGATGCCTCGAGAGTATACGATAGGATGAAGTATTAATGAATAAAATGCATGGTCACGTGTGGAACCAAGTTATTTGTGTGAAACATGGTGTGCATATGCATAAGTTTGGAAGGACGTTTTGTTAGTTGACAATTTCGACACAAGGACACCTGAGTGCCAAAACTTGGCACGAAAGGATACTTAAGTGCCAAAAATTAGGAAAGTGACACTTAAGCACTAAAATCGAAGCAAAATGGATCGATTAAGTGTCAATGGTGAGAAAATTAGGCAAAAAAGCTGACGTGACGATTTTCAGGCAAGCCTAGTGCAAAACGACATCATTTTGCACGATGATGTGGCTAGACAAAGGCCACACGTTGTTTTGCTACTTGACATGGTAAATAATTAATATAAAAATAATTAAATTAAATTTAAAACCAAATTATTTAAATTGAGAGAGAGAGAGAGAGAGAGAGAGAGGGAGGAAGATGAACAACGGGGCCCGGCCAGCAACCGATGACCCCAGCCGATCGGCGGCGAGGCCCTGCGAGCCCTTGCCCAGAGCAGGCGGCGGCCTTTGGCCCGACCGGGCGAGAGCCGACAATCCTGGCCAAATCTGGGGGAGGGCCGCAACCCTCCCCCAGATTTGGGCAAGGGTCGGCGACCCTGGGGGAGGGCCACGACCATCACCCCAGATTTGGGCGAGGCCCCGCAGGCCCACACTGCCAATCGGCTGGGGTCGCCGACCCCGACCGGGGCTCAGCGACCTCGGCCGACCCTCCCCCTGTCTTCTCGGCGACAGCGATAGTGAGGACTGAGCCCTCAGACTTTGCCTGTTGTTCATCTTCCTCCTCCCTTCCTCCTTTTTTTTAAAAAAAAAAAAAAAAATTGGTTTTAAATTTAATTTAATTAATTTTTATATTAATATTCGAATTGTGCCAAAATGACGGCGTTTTTATGTCTATTTGCTGAGTCAGCCTTCCGGCGAGCCACTTAAGTAAGAAAAATTAATAAAAAAAATTGTCATGTAGGATTTCCAGCAAGGTTCGCCGGATGTAACACTTAAGTGTCATATTTTTCAAAAAAAAAAATGGCACTTAAGTGTTACTTTCTTAACCTTTGACACTTAAGTGTTCCATTGTGCCAAGTTTTGGCATTTGGGATATTCTTTTGCCTGACAATTTCTATGGTAGATGAAAATGATATGTCAAGTCTATTTATGTTTGTATCATATTTATTGGATGATTATGCATTCATTTTGTGTATACAATGTGAAGTGGTAAGATGATTTTTCTAACTTAAAACTAGAGATTTCATTTGCTAGGTTTCAGCTCATCCCTTTTATTTTTCAGACGTGTAGGATAGACATCCCTTAACCCTTGCACTATGGAGTCCTTCTGTATAATGAAACTTTTTATGAAAGTGTGGTTGAACCAGAGTTTGATATAATATATATTAAATATAATTCTACGATATGAGTTGATGTAGGAGATTTCGTGGAGTGGGTTCCTATCAGGTTCGTTACCTGGTAGCGGAATCTTGATGAAGAGTTAGTCAGTCCGTTAAGTAGCTTCGATTTGGAAGTCGGAGACGCAGTGGATGGAGAAGTTATCGACCCATGACATTAGTTTGGATGTTTGTATTGGCAAACTTTTGAAAGTGTAGTATAGTATAGAGATAAGTCTCCCTACCCCTTCCTAGACTTGTGTCCCTTATCCTTATTTAGATTTCTGCCTTTTGTTCAAAATGTAATGAAGTTGTGAACCCAGATATGGTATAAACAAAAGAAGCTTAAGTATGTTGGTTTACATTCTAGATGCTTTAATTGTTAAAAAAAATATTTATAAGTGTTCGATTACACTTTCGCTTACTAAAAGAGAGTAATAATATAATAAACACATATCGGGTGACATTCCGAGATGTCACATAACTACTCTACATCATACTAATTTTTCAATATGTGAGACTTTTTCTATGATATGTGAGACTTCTCTAAGACAACTTACACAAGCATTTTATGAATCTCCCCTTACATGTGAGTTTGGTGGTAGGAATGATTCCCATCAATACAAGTATTCTTCTACGTCAAGATATTTCGACTTGAATCTCCATGCATGAATTCTACCATCAGGCCACTACATCAAGATATCTCAACGTGAATCTCCACCCAAGAAATCTGCCATCGAGCTATACTATACTAATTTTTTGATGTGTGACTTGTCTAACACAACTTACATGTGTATCGGGTGAGCTTTGTGTTATGTTTGCTCCCCTTAATCCAAGTTTTCTTCTACATCAAGAAATCTCCATTTGAAACTCCAACCATGAAGTTTGTCATCAAGTTCGAGTTGCTACACCACAACACCATTCCCCCCCAATATCGGAATATATGTTGGAAGCGCACATTAGAAGTCTAATACATTTACCTAGGGAGATTGCCAAGGGAGACCCAAAGTTTGAGTCCATCAACATATCTAGTTATATCCACCTAATTAAAAAAAACACAAGTTAATGAATTATAGGTCAATTTGAATGTATTAACTACTCCACATTATAGCAATTATCTAAAATGGGATTTTTTTAACACAACTCATACGTTATATCTTAACACCTTAAATTTCTCTCTCTCTCTCTCTCTCTCTCTCTCTCTGTGGCTTAGTAAATGAACCTACTAGAGTGAGAGTAGATCGTGATGGCAGAACTGCTGAAGTGTAGGTCTTTAGAGCTGCCCTCTTCAATTTCCATGAAAGGGTGATGTACTTAGATAACTTGATAATATAGTCTCACATATTTCAGGAACTAAAAGGAAATATCAAATCTTTATGTAGGTGACACAACGAATGAGCAATTGTCAAAAGGTCACATTGTTGTTACATCACGGGTGACTGAGGTAGAATTGAGTGCCTTACCATGTTGTTTTATTTGCCTATTATGCTACGCTATTTTCTGTCTTTGTTCCACTAATTTTTTTTATGCACTTGTTTCTAGGACAATGGACAAGAAGTCCGACTCTCTAGAAGCGGGCGAACGGGAGACTGGAGTTCTTCTTAAGGTTAAGATTAGGGGGTTGATTGGATACTGGTAAGAGAGATTCTTGTTCCTTTGTTCTTATAATATGACATATTAGAATTCAAGAAAACATTAATATGTAAAAGTTGAGGTGTATTAATAGATTAATAGATTTCATTTAATTCACTGTATTCTGGTGAGAAAAATGAGCGATGATTCATGAAATTCTCTGTTTGAGTGGACTAGTAGGCAGGTCCATGAGGGGCATCACACGGTCTCATACATGAGACACAAAAGGGAGAATATATTTCAAGATGCGATATAATTGGGCAAGAATAAAGAGAAGGGGAAGAGAAGCTTGAGTGAGATTTACTAATTTGCCGGATTATTTACACTTTACGAAATAAATAGTGGTGAGAGAGGCTAAAAGATGCCCGCATTTTGTGCTTTGTATGGGAGGAGAGGACATGTTAGTTGTGCGGGCGACTGGACGGATGAGCGGGCACTACAAAAGGGCGGCAACATGGGAAATGTTCCTAAAGGCGAAGTCCTTTTCTCCGCTGGGGGCTCTGTTTGACACGAATTATAGCGAAACAACAAACGCTTGAGCCATCAAAGTCCCCACCACCATCGCCTGCTTTTCCCCGAATCTCTCGCGACGCTTTGCTTTTTCGACCAGAGAGAGACGGAACGAACCAAGAGGGGGGAGGAGGAGGAGGGGGCTCTATCGATTCCTCTCTCTCTCTCTCTCTCTCTCTCCGCTCCATTATTCCATTCCATTCTATTCCCAATCTCTCTCTCTCTCTTCATTACTTCCTCCTGCTGCTCTCCTCCATCTGGTCGTAGAAGAGCTAAACAGCGCTCTCCTTCTCTCCCCCCCACCGCCCCTCCCCCGTCGCTTTCGTTCCGCATTCCTCTTTCTCGCTGTCTCCCTCTCTCTCTCTCTCTCTCTCTCTCTCTCCCCCGGGCATCCGCTTCGTTTGGAGGAGAAGATCGTGCGCACCCGAATCAGTCGCTGCCTTCTCGTTGTTATCAGGTATCTACACTTTCTTGATATCCCAAACCCCGTCCGTTCGCTGAACATCATCGATTATCGCCCCCGGAGATGGAGGAGGATAAGTCTAGGGCTTTGGGGAATGGGGATGGAGGAGCCCATTCTTCTTACTGGCTCGATGCTTGTGAGTTCCCGCCCTGCGACGTCGTCACTGACTTCGTCGATTTTGATGCTGTCGACACCCCCGCCGACGCCGCCCACCATACCCTCCTCAACGCCAACGACTTCTTCGGAGGTATTGACCGCATTCTCGACAGCATCAAAAGCGGCGATGCGCCCCCTCCTCCTTCTCCTCCTCCTCCTTCTCCTCCTCCTCCTCCTCCTCCTCCTAGCTCTGAGGAGGAGGAGACTCGTGCTTTTGTCGACGCTGGCCCTGGATGCCTCGTCGATTGTGACTCTCAGTCCTTGACTGGCAATGGAGGAGAGCAAAACGGGTTTCGGAGGCACGATGACCGGGAAAGCCAAAGAGAAGACCTCTCTCGCGAGGAAAGGAGCAATAAGAGAAGCAGGTGCGGCGCCCACGCTGGCCTCGCTCTCCACACGATGAAGGGGAATCCTTACCACCGGGAGAGGGACAAGGATAGACAATCGGGCCTGAAGAGGCTGCGTGATTGGGATGAGTTCGACAGGAGAGATAGGGATCACATCAGGAGAAGAGAGCACCGTGGCGGTTCTGGACGACGGGATGGGAGGGAGAGGGAATGGAGAGATAGGGAAGCGAGCGGCTACTGGGAGAGGGACCGCCTAGGCTCCAATGAGATTGTTTTCCGATTAGGTGCTTGGGAAGCTGATCGTAGCAGAGAGGAGAAGTCCAGAACTGACAATATTCAGGACTGCGACGGGAGGGTAGACGACAAGCCTGAAGATCATAAGGAGCGATTTCCTGAGGAACATGCCCGGCAATATCAGTTGGATGTTCTCGAACAGGCCAAAAGGAAGAACACAATAGCTTTTCTGGAAACAGGGGCAGGGAAGACCTTAATCGCTGTTCTGCTCATCAAAAGTGTTTGTGCTGATCTGCAGAAGCTAAACAGGAAAATGCTATCTGTATTTCTAGTGCCCAAAGTTCCACTTGTTTATCAGGTATTTTTTTGTTTATGTCATCAAAATTAGCTTCACTGCACGTAGTACCATTGTGGTATCTAATATGCCTTGTTCAGTGCCTTCATTTGATAAGCTGTTGTCTTTTCTGCACCTCTTGTCCAATTCAGCAAGCCGAAGTAATCCGCGAGCGTACTGGTTACCAAGTTGGTCATTATTGTGGTGAAATGGGTCAGGACTTCTGGGATGCTAGACGGTGGCAACGTGAATTTGAGACAAAGCAGGTAGTTCTGCTATTTATATTCTTGACAATCTTCTTTTATTTTTCATTCAAATTCTTGGCAATGTTCACTTTAGTGAGGGTTGTTACATGAAATCACTATAAAGGTAAAGACGTGACTTTTAGCAGATGAGTATGTCGCGAGGCCTTGCCAGACATGCTGTTTGAGGTCCTTTACATCTTTTCTTGGGATAAAGAAAAACAGCAATATGATTAGTTAGTAGAAAGTGCCGGATCAAAGAAGACAAAACACTTGCATTAGAAGCTTCATTCCTTTAAGCAATATTTTGCTTAGCTCTCTCCAAATATGTTACCCACGATAAGGTGGTGCAACCTTACATGATTTCTATGAGATTGAACCATCCATAAAGGCATTGCAAGAGATGAATTGATTGGCCTCCCTGAGTGCTTTTAACTTATTCTATTTTCCAACTGGGTGCACCTCTGAAGGGATATATTCCATGAGTGAAAGTGTAATTGTAATTAATGGAATGATGACCCGCAGAGTTATTGAAATAATTGCATATGCAACATCAATCGATGTGAACGAAATTCTTTTTTCTGAGGTGGTCAATGGTAAGAGTTTTATCCCACACAAAGGTCGAACAAAAAAAAAAAAAAATTGTTAGGAATATTAGGAAGCCGTATTGCTTCACAGGGGGAAGGCTGAGGAGAGACACTTTCAATGATTCTGCTTAATTACAGAACTGCAGCACAAACAGTGCTCATTGTTTTATGTCTCCAATTTTAGGAAATTTAGGTCTTTTCTTGTAGGTCCATTTATTTAGCGAAATAGGCTTATCTAATTAGGCTTTCTTGGTTTTCTTTTTTCAGTTATGATGGTGATGCTTACATTTTTGAGGTCTCTTCCTTCCATTGCAGGTTTTGGTGATGACCGCTCAAATACTGTTGAACATCCTAAGGCACAGTATAATAAAAATGGAAGCTATAAATCTCCTTATATTGGATGAATGCCATCATGCTGTGAAGAAACATCCATATTCCTTGGTGATGTCTGAGTTCTATCATACCACACCCAAAGAGAAGAGACCGTCTGTTTTTGGAATGACTGCTTCACCTGTAAATTTAAAGGGTACATAGAAAAGTAGATATTACTCTGACAATTCTATCTTTTTTTGAGATAGTACCTTTTATGGAGCAGTTGAGGATTGAGAATTATATGTAAGTACATTCTTATTTCATAGCAGTAAAACTTACTGGTTTTATTATATTTCAGGCGTTTCAAGTCAAGTAGATTGTGCAATCAAAATTAGGAATCTTGAAAGCAAGCTTGATTCTGTTGTCTGTACCATAAAAGATCGAAAGGAGCTGGAAAAGCATGTTCCAATGCCATCTGAAGTTGTCGTGGAGTATGATAAGGCGGCTAGTTTGTGGTCCCTCCATGAGCAAATAAAACAAATGGAAGTGGCAGTTGAAGAAGCCGCACAATCTAGTTCTAGGAGAAGCAAGTGGCAATTTATGGGTGCCCGTGATGCAGGTGCAAAGGAAGAACTGCGCCAAGTTTATGGTGTTTCTGAAAGAACGGAGAGTGATGGTGCTGCTAACTTAATACAAAAGCTTAGAGCAATCAATTATGCTCTTGGTGAGCTGGGACAATGGTGTGCTTACAAGGTGCCAATAAGTCAATATGTGCTTCTTTCTTTGATTTTTCATAACTTGGACAGCTAGCTGAGGCACTTTTTTCCAGGTTGCGCAATCCTTCTTGGCAGCTTTGCAGAATGATGAGAGAACAAATTACCAGCTCGATGTTAAGTTTCAGGAATCCTACCTTAGTAAAGTTGTATCCCTCTTGCAATGCCAACTGTCAGAGGGGGCTGCTTTTGAGAAAGATATGATCTCCGTAGAAAGTGGTGTCACATTGGATGTAACAAATATTGATGAGATGGAGGAAGGAGAGCTTCCTGACAGTCATGGTGAGTAGACCCTTAACTCTGATTTTATCCAGAAGTAATCTCTGTTTATCTTTTGGAGGTTTTAGAGGATTGCCTTTCCTCTGTCTGATGTGCGGGAAATCCCTGAGGTTTGCTTATAGCAGATTCCATTGGATACTAGTGAATTACAATGTTGCCACTCAGAACTGACACATTATGTAGACAAAAGGGCACGGAGTCAATTGCACTGTGATAAAATGTGTTGCCACATCAAAATATTCTCCAAATCAAACTATAATGCTTTATGTTGTATATTATCACCCCTCGACTGGTGTGAACTCTAGGTAAAAGATTCATTACATGACAATTTTGCAAGCAAACAAAGAGGGAGGAATATAGAAATAAATCTTGATGATGGAAAAAATGTTGGAGACAGTGGCAAATATGTGCATTTCTTGAACTATTGCCTTTTGTTATATCTGGAAGAACTTCTCTTTTTGCCCATGTGCGCATTGTGTTTCAGGTGAATTCTCTTTTCTTTCATTGTGGATTCATTCTCTCAACCTATGGAGTCATATCTTCAGCTCTTCAAAGATGTTTTAGGTCATTCTATGACATGCTATTAGTAGTTGGAATGCTTTAATGGGTTATCAGCTTCAAAGAAATCTGAGAGTACCACACTGGTTTGTCTTACATGGTATATTTGGAGTAAACATAACGAGTTGTTTGAGGAACTTGAGCTCCTGTTGCTACTATTTTGGATTCTTTTATACATTGACGTGCTTTAATTCCATCTAGTCTTAATGTTTTGGGTGACATATACTTTAACACTTTCCTTTTAAATTTTAATTTTGCTGTTTGACTTTTACTATAGCATACACCTCGAATTGTTAAAAACAGATGGATATCAACATTTTAATTTTGCGATCAATTAAATATTTTCTTTTTCTTTTTTCAAAAATCAAAATAATTCGTTGTTTAGGACAACTTCAAAATGTTGAGTTGCAAATGAAAAAAGTCAAATATTTTTTAGTTTCCATTTGTCTCTCTTTCTAATGTACTGTGTTTTTGTCTCTCTATGAAAGCCTCTATTTTTTATCAATTGGGCACAATTGTGCTGTTAGGTTTCATGGTTATTGTCGATAATAGCATTTCAATACATCTGTTCATTGTACTGACGTTGTGAATGCAGCGAATGTAGCAGATTCATCTTCATGGGTTATAAAACACTTATTGCGCAGTTAAGGACACGCAACAGTATATTCTTGTGAAAAGAATCACAACTATATTTGCGAGTTAGATGAAATATAAAATTTAAAAATTCTGGAAAAACACTTCATGAAGTTGGATACTATTTGATTCAATGTTTGGATTTGATTTTGGTACAGCTGTTTCCGGTGGAGAGCATGTGGATGTCATAATAGGAGCAGCTGTGGCTGATGGAAAGGTGACTCCAAAAGTGCAGGCATTAATTAAAATACTTCTCGGATACCAACATACAGAGGATTTTCGGGCAATAATATTTGTTGAGCGTGTTGTTGCTGCTTTGGTTCTTCCTAAGGTTCGAACTAAGAATATCATGGACTCTTCTATATCTCATTTCCTTTTCAGGTTCCTCATATTGTTTTGTGTTCATCGAAGCATTCAGGTGTTTGCAGAGCTTCCATCTTTAAGTTTTATCAAATGTGCGAGCTTGATTGGGCATAATAATAGTCAGGAAATGAGGACATGCCAAATGCAGGAGACTATTGCCAAATTCCGAGATGGTCGTGTAAGTGTAGTTAAAATTCAAGACCGAAGTTTGTGAAGAGCTAAGGTATTTGGTAGCTATTCTGATTTAACACAGCATCTTTGTAGGTGACATTGCTGGTTGCAACTAGCGTTGCTGAGGAAGGTCTTGATATACGGCAATGCAATGTTGTAATTCGATTTGACCTTGCAAAAACTGTTTTGGCATACATTCAGTCACGTGGCCGTGCTAGAAAGCCTGGGTCAGATTACATCTTGATGGTTGAGAGGTGCATATTTCAAGTTTTTCTAAATGCATGTATTTTTTATGCGGCACTGGTCGACTCGAGTGAAGTTAATATTCAGATGCTTTGTTTTCCTAGGGGAAATTTGTCGCATGCAGCATTTTTGAGGAATGCAAGGAATAGTGAGGAGACACTGCGAAAAGAAGCAATTGAAAGAACTGACCTTAGTCATGTCAAGGACGCATCCAAGTTAATTTCACAGGAGGCTATACTAGGTACAGTGTACCAGGTAGAGTCAACTGGTGCTATTGTCAGCTTAAACTCTGCTGTGGGACTTATTCATTTCTACTGCTCTCAGCTTCCAAGTGACAGGTATGATATGGTTGTTGTGGCAAAACTACACTTTGCATCATGTAGCGTGCGTGGATTGCACTTTACATGCTTTCCCTCTTTTGTTAGTCAATGATGAAATTACAATGATGCTGTGATATCTTAATATTGTCGAGATGAAGGTATCCGTAGATTAGAAAAGAATTAAAGAGAGTGAGTAGAGGGAGGGAGTGAATGGGTCAGTGAATTAGCTCATTTGGCCAAACTAATCTCATTCTATACACTTAAAATGAATGGTTACAGGAATAAGGTGATGTGGCCATCTTCAAAAGTTTTCCTTTTTATGTTGAGAGTTGGCTGGTCGTTTTCAAGATTAAGGCCGCCCAGTTTTTTTCCGTTTCATTTTATATCTTTTGTCATTGGGGAATTGAATAGAAATCATTTTTGAATTTTCCTTCGTATAGAATTTGGAGCAGTAGGCTGTGGTTATTTTGGTTTTTGGGGTAGCACACTCCTGCTCAAATTTTAGCTCTTTTTTCCCCCCTTTTAAATTACCTTACTTTCCACATGTGAACACGCAGCTAGAAAATTCCTTAAGAATTTCTTCTTCTTTTTGAGTTTGTTTCAGAGTGGACACCTATTGAATTATGACAAAAATACATGTTTTCTCTTAAAAGATAGCAATAATTTACTCATATGCTGGAATTCTAACCTTCAAACATAGTTAACTTAGCTAAATAGAATGTAACATGAAAAGAAATCATTGCCACTATCTAATACTAAAATAGTTTATTCATTGAGACCATATGTTTATATATCACGTCGTTCCATTGTCTAATTTATGATATTAAAATGAATTTCCCATATATCAAGATGAATTGGTTTGTGAACAGAAAAGAAGGATGTGATTTCTTGATGATTATTTTTGTGAACTGTATTTTTCCCAATCTTGCACTTTATCTATATTCTTCCCTTTTGTCTAACCTATATATGAGAAAGAAAAATATATATAAATTAGTTGAATATAAACACTTAAGTGGGTAATATGGTTTGTTGAGATTTGTCTAATGAGGTTTTCCTTTGAAATATTCCTTCGTGCTCCATTTTCTATCCTAGCACAAAACATCCATTCTATAATAAATAGTTAATACTTAAAAATGTCGTCGGTACTTCTTGAATAGTTTACATGTTTGTGGTTCAATATGGTTTCTATCTCCTATCTTATCAGTTTATTGGATTTTCAGTTCTTAACATCAACCGAGCTAATAAGGTTGAATTTTAATTAGGAGTTCCGTTCAATCTTACGTTCACAATTACCTTAGTAGGATTAATTTCAAACTTTATATTCCTCATTGAAAAAGAGGCAACACAAGAACAAAGGTATCTTCATAGAGCTACAAGGAAATAGCTTTATGGGGATGAATTATAGAGACAGAAGAATACATCGTGGCAAGTTACAATGTAAGGCAATGAGATTAAGTTCGTTTCCATAGGCTCAATCTATGATGACAAAACAATATATTAGAACCATTTCTATGATAAGGACCACTTTTTTAATCTAAACTCATGAAATAGGTAAGCTTATGGCCTAGGAAAAGACTAGCTAAATTCATAATTGGTGGCTCTGGCATTAACTTTTTTATTTTTTTCTTTTTTTGGATAGTGTCAACTATCCAAATATATGCCTTGACTCAAGCTTAAAACTTTCTCTGATCAGGCTTAAAATTTTTGCCCATGGTGGCATGGAGAATAAGGAAGGTCATTTCACTTTACACAGTACGATTGGGAGTTTGGATCATGCAATATGATAAAGGATGAAATTCTAATTCAAAAGTGAACAAAATCATCATACAATTCTCACAATCCCAGGCATCGAACAGGTCATTTTCTAGTTTTTATGAGAAAAATCAGTCCCAATAGTTATGATGATATCCTTGGGCACTTTTGCGAAAAGAAACTTTCTGCGCATGACATTGATGGATAAAGGGTATGTATTAAATTAGTGGCACGAACTGCAGGATACGAAGTGTGATTTTTCCAACACTTCTTTTGAAGATGCCCTACGTGCACTTGTCAAGCATTACCACAAAAGAAAGTTACCTACTCAAGATGTTGAAATAGAGATAAGTGTAATAAATGTTCGCATTAGAGCAAAAAAATTGAACATGTAAAAATCAGCTTTAGACATCCTAAAAGCACTTCACAAAGTGCCATAAGGGCACCCTCTAGCAATTTTCTTTACATAAGTTCAAGATGCAAAGTGCAATGGTGGATGAATTGTAGACGAATTTTGTGATCTTTTCATATTTTCTTTCAACTACTTAGCATCAGAATTCTTTCTTTCTGCCTAAAATTGCATTCACCACTTCAGATATTCAATTCTTCGTCCTGAATTTATCATGGAGAGGCATGAGAAACCTGGAGGCCCCACCGAATATTCCTGCAGGCTTCAGCTCCCTTGCAATGCACCTTTTGAAAAACTTGAGGGCCCTATATGTAGCTCAATGCGACTTGCACAACAGGCATGCGTCTTTCTTTCTCCATCACTCGAGCTCAAGAGACGGGTTCATCAGGATCTGACAAAATTATTTCTGACATACAGGCTGTTTGCTTGGCTGCTTGCAAGAAGCTCCATGAGATGGGAGCATTCACTGACATGCTATTACCAGATAAAGGAAGCGGGGAAGAAGGGAAAAATGTTGACCAGAATGATGAAGGAGATCCTCTTCCTGGCACTGCCCGACACAGGGAGTTTTATCCTGAGGGTGTGGCTGACATTCTCCAGGTATATACAACATGCATGCAATGCTTATCATGGTAGTTGTTGGTTGTTATAACAAGGGAACCTGGATTACTTAATAATTACATTTTGCAGCATAATTTCCTAGCTGTCCTCATCTCTATGACAATTCAATCTTAGTGAACTTTTGGATGTGGAAACATTCTATGATCATTCTAGTTAGCTTTTATGTTTTTGCAATGTTTTGGTTATTCTAAGAGGTCATTGGAAAAGAGTTTACTTAATGTCTATTAAGCAAAATGTTGGATTGTTAGTGAAATATATTCCTCTACCATGTTGGAAGGGTTCAATTTCCCTCCACCATGATGAGATGAAGCCTGCTTAGCCCTGTGATCTCACATGGACCAGCAGTTTTTTCTGGCCGACGTGGTTACATTTTCATACTGCTGGCAGGGAGGTCATCCTTCACCTCCAAAGTTTTCTGGTTGAACACCCCCCCCCCACACCCAAAAAAAGGAAAGCAAAAATAAAAGGAATAGTAATATCAGCATAAAAGAACAGATCATTAAGATCTCTCTGAAAAACAAAACAGTCATTTCCAGTGTTCATAACAATCGTTAAGTTATCAACTGGAGATTAAGAATAGGAACAGCAAGTTAGCAGCTGGTGACCAAGTGTGTTGCACTTAAAAGCACTCTGTTTGGAAAATCAGGAGCCTGTGAATTGTTTCTTCTCTCGTTTAAATCTTTTCTTATCGGCTGATCTATCCAGTGTTTGTGTACCTCCAAGTCTCACTGACCATGTTTCTGCCAAAGTTGCCAAAATATGGTTTTGCAAAACCAGTTTGGGTTGACCTTGTTCAATCCACCAGAAATCATCAGCGTGGTATGGATGTAGTATAGAACTGATCAGCATGATTTGGAACCAAGCATGAATAGCGTATAGTTTTGATATGATTTGAAACTGATCAGCATGGTTATATTTCTCCTGCTAATCAAATTCAGCTTCAAATAAAACATTGCTTTGATCGAAGTCCTCAAAAAATTGCATTCTAGGACTTCCATTTCTTGAGTTACCTTAATGGGGTCACCTTGCTCCAATGTTGCTTAAGATATTAGCCTTCTTTCTCTTGCATTTACATGCAAAAGTCAACATTTTCAGCAAACGGCAATTGCACAATGTAGTAGTACTGAAAGAGAACAGCAAGTGTATGTAATTAGCTGACCGCAAAAATAAAAAAATAAAAATAGTACATTCAATCGTGTTCACAATATAGCCCTTTTAAGTTTGTGTAGGGTCTATGTTCCCTGATTCTACTATGGATCAAGTAGATATAACAAATTGCCACGTTAAATTCGGTTGGACGTATCAGATGTTCAGCTTCAGATTTATCTATTGGGATATAATCCATAATCAAGAGAATCTACAGGATTAGTTTACTGAGGCTGTTTTAATTTAGTTATTATCTAATCAGATTTTCAAATTCTTAGAAGCTCAAGCACACCATCGATAAGGTGTTGGTGAGTTAATTTTGTTTTTTGCTAACAGTGTAATTGGTGAATTAGATTTTATTAACGGTTCAATAACTGCCATCATGGAACTAATTAGATGATAAGAATTCCTATCTCTTGGGTATTGCCATGTTTCTATCCCCGTGTTTTATTCATACGTGCTGTTGACATCAAGAGTGGTCTTTTCTGTCCTCATAAGTCACGCCTTGCATGATGTATCTTACTGTAGTTTAGGATTTTTTTTCAAGTTTGCACCTCGGCTCATGAGATATTAAAGACTTCAAAAAATCGTTATGTTCTCCAGTCTGAATAATCAATTTGATTGGCAAATTAACATTTCTTGGAGATTTGTACGACTAAACACATGATCGGTCAACCTCTTTTTTTCCTCAGTTTGATTTATTCAGCTGGGTCAGTCAGACTTCAACAGCTGGGGTAAAACTATGCTAGACTCTTAGGTCAAGTTGAGATGGGACAAGTTCTGTTGTTCTTAGTACCTCTTCTGAATTTCCTCTGTTCAACCCTCATCCAAACATGTTTTGTTATGCTCCCGTGTTATAAATAATTGCACCGGTTGTCATATGAATACTACCTATTGCATCTTCTGAAGCTTTTTAACTTTTTAGGGAGAATGGATCTTGCATGGACGAGATGGTTGCAGTGACTCCAAATTGCTTCTTCTTCATATGTATGCTGTCAAATGCACAAATACTGGCTCTACGAAGGATTTGTTTTTAACTCAAGTTTCAGACTTTTCTGTACTGTTTGGAAATATGCTGGATGCAGAGGTACTTTGTAGTTTTGAATTCTTTGGTTGCGAAGGAAGTGCAGAGTTTGGTTCTAAATTCACATACTTTTTTTAGGTGTTATCGATGTCCATGGATCTATTTATCGCTCGAACCATGATAACAAAGGCATCTCTTCTTTATAGGGGCTCAATTAAGATAACTGAAAATCAGGTATAAATGCTTTTTTGATAATTATTTGTATTCACTTTAATCTGGGTTGTTTAGCGCTTAACTAATTTCCCCTTCTGGTCATGGATAGTTAAAATCTCTTAAAAGCTTTCATGTACGATTGATGAGCATTGTGCTGGATGTGGATGTTGAACCTTCAACCACTCCATGGGATCCTGCGAAGGCTTATTTATTTGTCCCTTTGGTTGGCGATAAATCTATAGATCCACTTAAAGAGATTGACTGGGATCTGGTCGATGAAATTGTTGGAACAAATGCATGGAGCAATCCACTTCAGAGAGCCCGGCCAGATGTGTACCTAGGTATAAACGAGCGTACTCTTGGTGGGGACAGAAGGGAGTATGGGTTTGGGAAGTTGCGGCACGGTATGGCTTTTGGACTCAAGTCCCATCCAACCTATGGGATTAGAGGAGCTGTAGCACAATTTGATGTTGTGAAAGCTGCTGGATTGCTTCCTCAGAGAGATGCCTTTGAAATGGAAGAGAATCAGGACTTAACCAAAGACAAATTGATGATGGCTGATTCTTGCATAAGTTCTAATGATTTGGTGGGAAGAATTGTGACGGCTGCACATTCTGGAAAGAGGTTTTATGTCGACTCCATATGTTATGATATGACTGCAGAGAACTCATTTCCAAGAAAAGAAGGCTATCTTGGCCCATTAGAGTATAGCTCATATGCTGATTATTACAGACAAAAGTAAGATTCCCCCCTCCTGCATCTCTCTCTCTCTCTCTCTCTCTCTCTCTCTCTCTCTCTCTCTCTCTGACACATGAATTTGACTTTCAGGTATGGGGTTGAATTGGTCTATAAACAACAACCATTGATCAAAGGACGTGGAGTGTCATATTGCAAGAACTTACTGTCGCCTAGATTTGAACACTCAGAGGGTGCTTTTCCATTCCTTTTAGACTTCTTTTTTTTTTTTTTAATCTTAAATGGATAGGATAGATTTAGTTTCTAATTTTTGGGTTATAGGTTTATTGTTCCTATGTCTAATGAGATTTGCTTCTTCTGTCTCATTAAGGTGAATCTGAGGAAATTGTGGACAGGACATATTATGTGTTCCTCCCCCCCGAACTCTGTCTAGTGCATCCACTTCCCGGGTCACTTGTTCGTGGAGCTCAACGATTGCCTTCAATAATGAGAAGGGTAGAGAGCATACTGCTTGCAATTCAACTCAAGGATGTAATAGATTATTCGGTCCCTGCTTCAAAGGTGTGTTATGTTCTAAGTTTTGAAAAAGTTGCTGTCTTGTGTATCTTATTAGTGCGTCTCTTTTGTCTCGACAGATCTTGGAAGCTTTGACTGCAGCCTCATGTCAGGAGACGTTCTGTTATGAAAGAGCAGAGCTTCTTGGAGATGCTTACTTAAAATGGGTTGTAAGCAAATTTCTATTTCTTAGATATCCTCAAAAGCATGAGGGTCAGCTGACCAGAATGAGGCAACAAATGGTGAGTAACATGGTCTTGTATGAGTATGCTTTGAATAAAGGACTTCAATCATATATCCAAGCGGATAGATTTGCTCCATCTAGATGGGCTGCACCAGGAGTGCTTCCTGTCTTCGATGAGGATACAAAGGATGAAACTTCCTTGTTTGATATGGAGCATTCACTTGCTGAAGTTGGAGGTAGGCCAGATGTAATTGGGGCTGAGTTTGATGATGAAAGCATTGAAGATGGTGAAGTTGAGAGTGACTCAAGTTCTTACAGAGTTCTGTCTAGCAAGACACTAGCAGATGTTGTTGAAGCATTGATTGGGGTGTATTATGTTGAAGGTGGGAAGAATGCTGCCAATCACTTCATGAAATGGGTAGGAATACGGGTTGAGTTTGATAATGACGAGAAAGAATGCGCAATCAGGCCATCAAATGTCCCAGAGAGCATCCTCAGGAGTGTCAATTTTGATGCTTTAGAATCTGCCCTTAATTTGAAGTTTAAAGACAGAGGCCTCTTGATAGAAGCTATTACTCATGCTTCACGACCATCTTCTGGAGTCTCTTGCTACCAGCGCTTAGAGTTTGTTGGTGATGCAGTTCTGGATCATCTTATTACAAGACATTTGTTCTTCACTTATACTGATCTTCCACCTGGCCGCTTGACTGATTTACGAGCTGCTGCTGTAAACAATGAGAACTTTGCACGTGTCGCGGTTAAACACAAGCTCCATTTACACCTTCGGCATGGGTCCAGTGCCTTGGAGAAGCAGGTTTTTCATTTCTTTCTTTCTTGCTCGTGACATTGTATCATCATTAAATTTCTTTTGTGGTTGTTTGATACATAACATGACCCGTAAACAATATTGTTTGACTTGTCTATGAGGGTAATGACTATTAGGTCTTTTGGCTTTTTTTTCCAGATCAGGGATTTCGTAAAGGAAGTTCAGGATGAATTGTTGAAGCCAGGTTTCAACTCTTTTGGTTTAGGGGATTGTAAAGCACCAAAAGTCCTTGGCGATATTTTTGAATCCATTGCTGGTGCTATATTCCTTGATAGTGGACATGATACTGCTGTTGTGTGGAAGGTTAGTTCGATTTGGTTGACCTAAGGGCATTCTTTTTGCAATATGCCCTCTTGCAAAACAAAAAAAGAGGATAAATGGGGGAAAAAAAAAGTTCTTGATAAACAGTGAACTTCGTTTTTTTTCTGTTGGAAGTGTGAATACATAGAGAGTATCTAGAGTACTGAATTGTCTTTTTCTTTTACAGGTTTTTCAGCCCTTGCTGCATCCCATGGTCACTCCAGATAGACTCCCAATGCATCCTGTCAGGGAGCTGCAAGAGCGCTGCCAGCAGCAGGCTGAAGGCTTGGAGTATAAAGCCTCCCGAAATGGCAACGTGGCCACAGTTGAAGTCTTTGTTGATGGAGTACAGGTTGGGGTTGCTCAGAATCCACAAAAAAAGATGGCGCAGAAACTTGCTGCACGAAATGCTCTTGCTGTTCTGAAAGAAAGGGATACATCTGATGCTAAGGTGAACAATGATGGAAAGAAGAAAAATGGTAACCAAACATTTACGAGGCAGACACTGAACGACATATGTTTGCGTCGAAACTGGCCAATGCCATTATATAGGTAAGACTGAATTTGTCCTCTCTTATTGCAACTTCTGAACTATGATCATTGATTGTTCAATCCGTATGCACCTTCAGGTGTGTAAATGAGGGTGGCCCTGCACATGCAAAGCGGTTCACGTTCGCCGTTCGTGTAAACACCACTGACAGAGGATGGACGGATGAATGTGTGGGGGAGCCCATGCCAAGTGTCAAAAAGGCAAAGGATTCTGCTGCTGTTCTTCTCTTGGAACTTCTAAACAAATGGTATTCTTGACATTCAAATCTTATTATAAATGGCCCTTACTATGCATTCATTCGCCGGACTAGAAGAATTTGCAAGTTGTGATACTTTTCCCCTCTTGTTCTCTTCCCTGACCAAGTGCGACAGGGATGCGTTTTTTTTTTTTTTCGGGGGTTATTACGAGGTCTCTCGCTGGATAAAGTATGGAAGGGGATTTTCGTAAAGAACTATGATCATTATTGCTTCGTTATATACTCTCTTGGCATAGAGAGCACCAGAAATTGGAGAGGAACACTGATTATACCGGAATTAATAAACGATTTTTATGAAACGTTTGCCCCCAGCTCGACCGAAAAGTAAAACGTAGAAGGGCCCTTATGGAGGCAAATGATGGGATTGGGATTTTTCTAGGATTGTCAATTGATCTCTGATGGCAGTAGCTTATTTGGAAAAATGGAAACGCACTGTGAAATAAATTATCTGAAAAACCAATGCAAGAGAGAAGCTTCTAAGCGTCCATTACAAAGCGTCACATGTGGAGTATCGATCAGCTCGCCAACCTCTATCTCGCACAATATATATACGAAGATGTATACATCAATTGATCAAGCGCAATTTGCTGAAAGGTAATAGCTCGCTCAAGGTCGCCTTGTCCTGGCGAGGCAGCCCTTATTGGCCTTAGATGAGTGTGACCCGCACGAGCCCTTAGCGGGGTCATCCCTTGCCAAATTTGGCGAGGGTAGTCCTTGCCAGTGGTTGCCTTTGGCTGGTCATCATCAGCCATTACCCAGGACTAGCGGCCAACTAGAGGAAGGATAAAGGAAAAGGAAAAGAAAAAAGAAAAAAGGGAAACAAATAAATAAATAAAGAGAAAAAATTATTATTAAAATCAATTCATGTCGGAGTTAATTGTGCCACATAAGATAATTAACATCCAAGTCAATGATTTTCAGCTAAAATTGACTAGATAGACAATTGGTAAAATATTAAAAAGTTTAAGATTTAATTGGTAAAATTATAATATTTATGACTGATTTAGGATTTTTTGAATCATTTTCCGAAAAAGTTGTTTTATAAAGAAAATTTTAGTTTATTCAATGGCATTGCCGGGCCTGCTCTAGTTAGAATTATTGCACTATAAATAATCAATAGGTAGATAGAGAAATAAGAACAATAACTTTTTTGGTACTGCGAAATATAAATAAAGCAGGATATTATTCCTTAATTGGGGATCGTACTAAATAGGAAATTAGATTAAAAGTCATTCCAATCACTCATCTTTGGGATAATATGTTGTGCTCATTAGAATCAGTCCATAATTTTTTAGGACATTCACAGTCGTGGTGATGCCTTGGTTTTACAATGATGGATGGAAGCATGGCAATTCGAGACAAATGAAATATATATTATTACATGATGAGATCAGTTCTTAGTTACTATCGTTGGGCACAGAATTCAATTGCTCTAATTTCTAGTGTAAATTCAACCACTAAGTAATATAAACCTATCAAATAGATGGTATCATATTGTCATTTTCTCCTTGAACATAAGCATAGTTTAATTGCCTTTTATTATTACCGAACCGGCCACAGATCAACATAACATAAAAAGCTTCACTCGTGGTCGAGTTTCCATAGCGTGCTTGCATTTGATCCAAAACCTACAATAATATTTCTACACATACAAATTGTCACATTTAATATAATAAATCAACTCGGACTTACAATCACAATATAATAAAAAAAATGTTAAGAATTGCTAAACATAAGATTTGCAATGATGACTATTTCAGAAAAAATATATATTTGTGCAAGGAGTAACATTAAGTTTTCTAAAAGAGAAAGGAGAATTTTATGCATGGCAAGCCAAATTCCGTTAGTACGTCCCCAAAGTACTGCAAGGTTTTCGTATATAGGACCTGAAATCTGTACCGGGCAACCCATTTATCTCATATCAGGATGGGCAACCCTATATAACGGTCGAACCCCCTTTCCGTCCCTACTCAGTTTCATGACATAGTGGAAGTGAGCCATCTGAACAAATACAGTCGAGCTAGTGTTCAGGAACTCCGTGCACCATTAGCTGTGCGCTACTATGCTTTTGTCTTCTTTTTCCCCAAAAGAACAATATAAAAGAACGTCATCATACTGAAATTGAGCTCCTAAATTTTGAAACACATCAGCTAGAAACATAAGAAAATCAATGGTTCATAGAATTCTTTATATCCAAAGTCTCTCAGCAAATTATAAGTCCACCATATTAGGATATCACCGTCATCGATTATTAACCAGAAGTTCAACCAAGTGGGCAGAGACAGATAACCCCACATGAATAAAACCAAAACAGTTCTCAACAACATTCCATCCATTGCTTTGTCAAACATCTTGCTGAACTTGAAAGAAAGCCCGCAATATTATCGCCTCAGGGTGTGCAAAATATATTCAGCATAAAGGTCCCTGTACCAATAATTCAGAAATTTCAAGTTTGATTATTAAATCTCCTCACTTACAAACCACACCTGCTCACTTGCATGCATGCACGTGTGAGAGAATCAGCAATCTTGTATGTGGCAAGAGAGTGAATTTTCTAAATCGTCCAGAAATTAGATTCTCATCAAATGTACTGTCGTAAAGTTGACAAGAACTTTTCAAAAGATTTTATAATTTGTTTCTTCAGTAATATAAGAAAAAAATCATTCACAGGAGGGGATAGTAGTTGCATCCCACAATCATAACAAATCAATTCATTAATGATATCTTCAGATGCATAAGTATATACCTTTTCAGGGGCACCACTTTTACTGTCAAAATGCACATAGAAGTAATTTTTAACAGGTGATGTTCCTACCCAAATTATAACTAACCCATCCTGCTTGTTGCACCATAATCTTAGAAACGAGAACTAGTATTTAAAAACAGCAAAAAGTAAGATTGACAAAACTTTGCTTGGCATGTTTCATCATTGACTTACATTGAATACTGGATGGCTTCAGTGGCAGTTGTTGAGGGCAGAAAATCATTGACAGCTACCTCCTTGTTTTCATTCTTCTTGTCTGTTCCACTTCTTAAGGACACAAGTTTACAATAAATAATCCCTTGACAAACAGAAATTGCTAAACTCTTAAAAGGATACAATCTTCAAAAAAACGGCGGATTTCAGAAAGGCGATGGGGGGCAAGCTCTTTGATGTCTGTGTAGTGTTTGTACTCTGGATCATCAGCACATACTGCAATGATCTTGTCATCTTTCTCTCCCTGCATTTAAAGCACAAGCGTCTTATTTTACGCTCTCAGTAAAGCCTAGCCACTTCATTCAGTATAGCCAACGACCTTAACTAGAGTACCTGGTCAATCATGGGCATCAGTCCAATGGCCCTAGCACGTAGGAAGGTGCCAGGAAGGACTGGTTCCTGTCAAAATAGCATGCACTTAGTCAACAAATTCAGTCGAAAAAAGAAAACCTGTTGTTAGCACTTAGCAGTAAATACGGCAACTGTACTTATAGGTGCAAACAGTTCAAGACTAGCTGAATACTGACACAACATAGGTGCAACTTCTTAAAGGGACAATAGAATAGTTTGTCAAGAGTCAATTTTTTCAAGGTAGTTCTAGATGATAGAATATAAACAATTACATGCTGCCAGAATTGTCATCAAACAGTAACATACCACTAAATTGTAACCTAGACTGCACTCGCACCTGAAGGCCAAGCCAAACAGATTGTCCAAAGGCAACTCAGAGCAACTATGACATAGCATTTCTTTGAGTGACCTCTCTCTCCCTCTCTCTCTCTCTCTCTCTCTCTCTCTCTCTCTCTCGCATGTGCTGGTTATCCAAGAATATTTTATTTCATCTGTATGGACCTTGCCCACTCTTTTAAGTACAAAGTACACACTGTACACAAAGGTGGTGCTGTGCTGGCTAGCGCAGTAGATAAGTCCCTCTGTTTTGCAACAAAGGACTTGGGACGAAACACCATCCATCGAGGATTTGAGAAGAAGGAAAGGTTGGGGGTTTACCCAACCCCAGTACTTATCATAGGGTACATCAAGCTATTCTTAAAAGCCCTCAACTGATGCAGCGTATAAAGCAATTTTCCAAACAATACTTCGCAAGAACGTGAAAAAGTTGAGATATCGTCATTTATCAACACTGATCTTTTATTAAGGATTGAACAGAATCAAAATGATCAATCTGTTGCCTGCAACCCTGAAAGGAGAGAGATTACCTGCATCAAGATTAACACATCTAGTGGATCATTGTCTTCACATAAAGTGCGAGGGATGAACCCATAATTGTGAGGATAAACAACTGATGAGTATAACACTCGGTCAACCTGGGGAAAAAAGAAAAGGTGCGTTACTAGACAAAAATGGTGGCTGCAGTTTCTCATGAGAGGCTAGCTCAGTTTTGACGGACCCAGGAGGTCCTATTGCATAAACTATTCGATTGAGGGAGCTGGAAAAGAGGAGGATGCAAGAGAAAGGGGTTATGCCTTAATGAGGCCAGTCTTCTTGTCAAGTTCGTATTTCACCTTGCTGCCCTTACTTATCTCAACAACCTGTCATGACCAAATCAACACGGGGGGCAAGTAAGAATCTGGTTCTGCTTTAACAAGAGAAAGGAAGGTAGGAGACGAAGGAAGACATACGCAGTTGAAAATATGGGGAGCACCGGGTCCTGCAGACGAGCGAGGATGAGAGAGAGGAGAGGATTATCGTTAAAGAGAAGGCCTGATCAGAAGCAAGAGAGGGGCAAATACCAATCTCGAGATCATGCCAAGGATGGGCGGCAACAGATCTCCGGGACAGAGAGGAAAGGATCCTCTCGTTCAGGCGAGGAACGGGTCGCTGAGTCTGAGGTTGGGATTGGCTTCCTTCACCTCCTTCATTTGCATTGGCCTCACCACTCATCTCTGCTCAGTGGGGGTTGGTGGGACTCGGATCTTAGAGGAAGCGAAAGGACCCTGAGCAGGTGAAGACATACATAACCAAACCGGAGGACTGCGGAACGAAGATGGCATAAGTTGACTAGTAATGTATGAGGTTACCTGAGATGGGACGGGGCAGAGAGGCGGATCGATGTCTTCGAGTTGAGCAAGGAAAGATGTGAGATGGAGATACAACCGATGTGCAGACGGCCGGCAGTGTCCTCCTCCTCCTCATATTTATTTATGCTCGCCCAAGTCCAAAGTCAGAGTTTCGAAGTCAGTAGTGGGAGGGTGGTGGGGGGTGGTCCGCCGAACGAATCCTCACGTGCACGTTCCCACCGAGAACTTCGCACCAGCAATTCCTCCCATAAAGGCGGGTCCACTGGGCCGGCCCCAAAGTTAATTTTGGTGGGTCGGACGAAATCAACGTTTCGATTGACCGACAGGATTTAAACAAGGATCTCTCGTTTGTATGGTCTGAACGACTGAAAAGGAAAGACTGGAAAAAACAGGAAGCTACTTTCTCCACCTGAGTCTGAGGTGAACCAGGATATCCCTCCCTACCATTACTCCAACAATCTTATCGTGTCAACATGCGATTAGAGTAAGGATATAGAAGCTCCAAAGGACAGCATCAAACATGCGATTAGAGTAAGGATATAGAAGCTCCAAAGGACAGCATCAAACAGTGTCTATATACTCCTGGTCAAACATTTAATTTGACCCTTACATATTAATTTACTCTCTTTGGTCCTTAACAAGATGGCCACTCTACCCGCATCTTCAGCCACTTCATAGAGACTTTCAGAAAAAACTTCATCTAGTATAGATGAAGCAAAATCATCTTTATATCCATACTATCGGGAAGTTGATCTGGAACATTGTCAAACTTTAATATAAGAACCTTTGATTTTACGGGCTCCACTTCATTATAAGCATCATCCCTGTTGACTAATGTGAAAGTATCCAATTTTGTAGCAACTCCACATTGAACTTATTATGATGGACCTCCATGTAAATATTGCCACATTCTTTCTATCTAGAGATTATTGGAGACTTGTTAATGCAAGTTCTTTGCTCACAAACGGTGAAATGATCTCAAGAAAGTACGGCTGATAGCTTTGTTCACTTTGTGCATAATTTAGGAAAGCATGCATTCTTGCCCTCTCATTGAACTAATTATCACTCACTCGGAGGGAAAAGTACCAAAATAGTCTTAAACCTTTTGTATTGATACCAATTCAATCACAAACATTTTAATTGGACCAATTTAGTCCTAAACCTTTTTTACATTGGTACCAATTCAGTCCATCCGACTAATTTAAGCCGGAAATTGCTTATGTGGCCGCCAATGGTCTTACGTGGCGCCACGTGAACAAATTTTTTATATTTTTCTTTTTTCCTTACCCTTCGCCGGCGAGGTCGCCGGCCGGCCGACCGTCGCCGGCCATAAGCTGCTCAGGGCGAGGGGCCACCGCGCCCTCACCGGCCACAAGCGAGGGCGACGGCCCCTGCCCAGATCCAGGTGAGGGCCGAAACCCTCACCTGTTGGCCGGTGAGGGCGCGGTAGCCCTCGCCCGTGGCGGGCGAGGTGCGGCGGCCCTCGCCCGGATCCGGGCGAGGACCGCCGCACCCTTGCCCGCCACAAGCGAGGGCTGCCACGCCCTTGCCTGTGGCTAATGAGGGCGTCGGGCCCTCGCCTGGATTTGGGCGAGGGCCACCGCACCCTCACCCGCCACAAACGAGGGCTACCACGCCCTCACCGGCCAACGGGCGAGGGTTTTGGCCTTCGCTGGATCTAGGCGGGGGCCGTCGCCCTCGCTTGTGGCCGGTGAGGGCGCGGCGGCCCCTCGTCCCAACCAACATGTGGTCGGCGATGGTCGGCCGGCCGACGACCTCGCTGGCCAAGGGTAAGGAAAAAAGAAAAAAAAAAAGAGAAAAAAAAAGGAAAAAATAATAAAAATTTAAAAAATCTGAAAATATAAAAAATTATAAAATTTGTCCACGTGGCGCTACGTAAGACCACCGGCGGCCACGTCAGCAATTTCCAGCTTAAATTAGCCGGATGGACTGAATTGGTACCAATATGAAAATGTTTAGGACTAAATTAGTCCAATTAAAAAGTTTATGACTGAATTGGTACCGATACTAAAGGTTTAGGACTATTTTGGTACTTTTCCCCTCCTCGGACATGACACAAGCAACCAATTCTAAGAACAATATAATAAATATTGTTGCCTAACCACACTTCCATGAGAGTCCGACTTATGATAACAACCAATGAGAATTTATTCATCGGATAACTCATCGTACTAGGTTCACCCACTAGAAATCTCCTAGCCATAATCTAAATAGTATCGACACCAACACTCGATGCGACCCACCATGATACGTCTATACGTCGTTTCTCAAAAATTATAGAATTTCAACACTTGAAATATGTTATATATTATATATACGTGATAAATTATTATTTTTATAATTATTTTAAAATTAAATTAATTTAATTCAAATTCATAAATAAGTAAATAAAAAAAAAAGAATCTAGAATGAATTTATACTAAAAATATTAATCCACAATTTGTTAATATCATTCATTGTTTCAATTTGATAAATTTAATTTGATTCCAATATTCATAAAACTTGGAGAAAAAAATACATGCAATCCATATTTTAGACTCGTGTGTTAGAGCGTGTCGGAAGAGAAGAGAAAAAAAAAAACAAACTTGAGAGTGAATTATGTGTCAAAGGAAATAAGAATCAGAAGAAAAAAGAAAATTATGTTTTTCTTCTTTCCCATTTTTATTTTTTTACATATTTACATTTTGACCCATTATTTATTAAAAATTTTTAAAATTAACCATGTGCGTGTTGAAATCACGTGTTGGAATTTTGAACTTGGAATTCCAAACTCGCATATCGGAGAGTGTCTAGAGAGTTGACTAGGAGTCAGATTTTCCGACACCTATTGACCAAGTGTCAAAAAATGTTGGAAAGTGTCGAACACTCTGACACGACACAAAAGCTCCTAAAGAGTATTAGTGCTTTCTACGCCATAATAGCAATAAAGAGCATTTTATGGGCATGTTTCTAGCATTATTATGCTTGTCTACTCTACATAATTAAGATGTTAGATTACAAGATGCTCACTATGCCTGTCATGCATAAATCTTATAACAAATCCAAAGAAAACTTCATACCATGTCGGTTTCCTCTTGCTTAATTGTCTTATTTGTCTCCTTTTTAGTCAAAACTCTCGATGGTTAGATCCTGAAAATATTTCAAACTCGTACACCAATACAAAAACCTAGATCTTCTTTCATAGTCATCTACAACTATTAGCACTCTTCCCTGAAGGATCGATGAAAACCAGCAAACATTCAAGTGAATCAACTTTCCAATCTTTGAGGTTTTTTCAATATCCATGCGAAACTGCATTTTTCATTGTGAACAAATACATTCAACTTCTAAACTACTTAATATCATAGCAAATTCCTCTCACTCAAAACGTTAAATTTCTATTGCTCATATGTCCGAAATGCATATGCCACAATATTTGCTTTTGAACAAATACATTTAGCATCTTAATAGCGAATTTTGTCACCATCCTCCTTGAAGCTAAAAGAAGCCCCTATACTTGATTTCTTTCATTCTCGCCAAGGCATCTAAAGCTACTCATTTTATAACATTCTCTCAAGAATATCGATGCTCTCTTAAACCAAAACACTCAAGGAAATTAAATTCTTCAATTCTGGATTGTGCCTCACATTGTTAAATATCTTCACCTTGCTATCATGCAAATTCCGTCGTCATCAACACCCATAACATGGCACTTCGTGTTGTTCTACATCTTCCCTTTACTACTACCTGCACATTGATAAGCAAGAAACCAATTTATGTTTGGTGGAGTGTGAAATGAAATAGCAACAACTATCAATCAAATGACAAATCTTAATGAAGACCAGACAATCAATAGTGCCCAAATTACTCGCTAGAGCTTCAACGTCATTAACATACTCAATGCTACTTCTCTTACCCTTCTCATTTCCTAATTTAAGGCAATACCTTCTAAGATAGTTCCCACTACCACAATTCCACATTACAACACCACCATATGCAAATGCACTACAATTATTCAGATTACACTATTATTGCTACTACAAGTACTACTCCTTCCTATTTCTTCACCTACTAAACTAATGGCACATGTTTAGTTTATTCTATTCAAAAGAATTCCTCAGAGTCAGATGGCTAATCACATCATATGTCAAATTTCTTGACCTAGAAAAATTACTATAATAACAATAGCATTCCAATTTTTAGACACTAGGATAATAAAAATCAAAACATGTACCTCATCAACAATAACTTAAGATCATATTGAATTTGTTCATTAGATTGTCAACTGATGCACCATCGCCTATCTTCGTGTCAAATAGATATCACATCAAATAAACCTTGTTTCGTGCAAAGGGCTTCTCATCTATGCACGGCATGGTCTTCATCAAAGAGCGATCTTCTTGTTCACGATGCTAAACCTATCATTTACCAGCCAACATAAGCCTAAGAAGAAATAACACTCACCGCTTCCCTAGCTAGCAAATCCCAATCTTTTTGCTTCATCAACTCCACTTTCACCCCGTACAAGGATTGATGAGAAATTCCTTTGATAGTGACAATCATCGATGTGCATATTTTGAAATCTAAAATCCGTCCCCTCAAAGCTTTCATATTTAAAATTTCTTTCATTTGTTGCAATCGATATGCTCCAGCTTCAACTGAACCAAAACCTCCAACACCAATTGTTGGGAAAGCAAGTTGATCAAACATCAACACAGAGATCAACAAAGTAATCAAGCACCAAATTTGTGTTGTTTGATAAGGGAAACAATATCTATAGGGAGAATAACAAAAATTCCACTATACATAAAGTAATAAAAAAGAAATTACAATCACACTCAAGTTACTTAAAATGCTTTTTAGTATTTCTCAACCCCCTAATTGTACCCAATAATCTCATAATGTGCCTCTGCAATTCCTCATAAAACTATTATTCTCATAAAGGAATACACAAATACTTACTACAAGAATTTGTGTCGGCTTCAAACGCTAATATTACTTCCAGGGTAATTCAAGTGTACCTTGGAGGAAAATGCCAAGAAGCCTTTCACTACACACGAGACCAAAATTATTTTTGGCCTCTCAGCATGAAATTGGCCGACTTCAACAAGGAAAGAAATTTCCGTATTCCTTCTCTTTTGTTAATATAACGGAATCAAACACGAGACATCCTCTTAACAGCTTTCAACTTGTTGCCGATTGCGACTTGGCCTTCTTCTTCTTTTTGCGCAGAGGGTTGTCTAATTCATTAAAGTATTATCGAAAATATTTGTAAGTTTCCTCGACTCCTTGGTTATCTCGTTAGTGATCATAGATTCATAGTGAGCCTCCCAGGTTCAAAAGAAAAGCAAAATCCTCCTCTAGACGTTGAATCTTCTTTCTTCCTCCCCTTGCTTTATCATGATGGATGTTTTGATGTCACCCAAGCCTTAATAATAGTTAACTATGCCCGTTGCCTTATAACAACTGACATTGACTCACGAACTATTTCTTTGGATAGGGACACCTCGATTCCAAATTCTGATCTGAATGGTCCCACCAGTGTACCTCCCTACTGCACAAATATAAATGACCTAAGGAATCCAGGAGATCTTTTGCAAAACAATCAGTACCCGGCTGAAGAACATCCTCTTTGGGGTGAACGACTTTCATGACTGATAAGATGAATATGTGCCACAAGTAACTTGCTATGATCCATGAAGAACAATTGACAAATTTCTTTAAAGTTTGCAAGCAAGACGTTCTCCAACATAGGACTCGTGTCAGTTCACAAAATGATTTTTAAAAAGACTAGCCTCGCAAGAAGAAACAATTCTGACATGAGACATAGGAAGAACATCATTGCAGCAAAGAGTTCACATAGTCATACAGAGTAATCCTTATGAAGTTCTATGCAGAAAAAGTTTCGAATGCAGTTGCGTGGGTTCAAGTTCAATATAGGAACTACGTGGAAAAGACATCAGTACACACACGTAATACGACAAGTTTCGTGAGCTGCAAATTAACAGAGAAACAAGAATAGATACCACCGAAAATAAGCATGCAACAACAAAGCTTTCCTTCATTGAATGCATGCATTATGGAATGTCACATTGAAGGCTCCCCTTCCAAGCGTATCCTCTTGGACCCTTGCTCTTCACTTTGGCTGCCAACATTTGCCGCACGGGTTTCCTTGGCCTCTACTGAGCACCTCTTGTAAGGCTTAAATCCAGTTCGACGAGTCCTAAGCTTCCCTTGACCCAGCCCAATTGTCAGAAGCCCTTCCTTGCCATCGTCAATAACTCCAGACGTCTCAGAACCTTGATGAAAAGAACACGAGATACACATGTTGCTGTTGAGGTCTAATGTTGATACATCTTTATCTACCTCCTCATCATTTTGCTCACCTTCTTCCACATTTTCCTTCTGCTGCCCTTTGTTCTTCATATCACGAGGAGGCGAAAAGCTTTGTGGCAGAACATTTCTTGAGAAAAGTGCCTGAAAAGCCAGCCGACCCTGCCAATTTTCATGTAATGAGAGAGCATGACAAGGGAAATATCATAATTGTAATAACTTCATTCAAAAATCAACATCCCTCACCTCTTCAGACACCTCCTTCCAAGAGTCAGTCACATTGCTGGCGCTTCTACAGCGACGATTGCAGTATTCCAGAAGGGATTGGTTTGGATCAGGATCTTTCAGTGTTTCATTGCTCTTCTCTTGTTTTTCTAATGCATCTGTCTCAACTTCACTGCTAGAAGGTGTATTTGAACCACACGAGGAACGATCAACTGGTTTTCCTCCCGTTGATTTGTTTTGTTGGGAATCAGTCTCTACTACAGCCTTCTCATGATCAGCAGCTTTTGATCTTGTATCTAACCTTGCCCCTCCACTATCCTCAGAGTCTGACAATGCTCCTAAAGGTGATTTGGAAGCTGAGTTTTGAGCTTGCAGAGCTTCAGAATGTTCTGGGTCCAAATGCTCTTGTGAGCATGGGTTTTCAAAGGTACACTCTCCTCTCTCTTTTTCCACTCCTGGAGTTTGACTAGTATTCAGGGAGTGAACCGCTGTAGCAGATGTAGGATTGCACGTGAATCCAGTGTGAAGAGGAGCACAGAGAGGAAGCAAACCATGGGCTGCCCACCATGCAGTTGCAGCAGCCACTGTAGCAGCAGCTAGTGCAGCCATGCTTGGAGGGGAGCTTGACGGCCGACATGGAAAAGTTCCCTGAGTACATACGGCAGAATCTACTACAGAATTTTCCACATTAGGGTACGGCCAAAGTGAGGCAGCAAAGCTAGCTGCCGCATGTGCAGCAGGGTTCTGTAGGAGTGTAGATACAATGAGACTCGAAAATGCGGATGAGAGGTGGAGGAATGATCTATAGTCATCTTCGTTATGGTGAACTGGAGTAAAGGGAGGATGAAAAGCTGGAAATGATTGATGATCCATTCTTGGGGCTTCCTTTTGATTTTCACCAGCTGCAGATGGAGTTTGATTTGGGAATAGGTTAAGGCGTGCTTTCACTTCTCCAGTTGGGTCAAATGCAGAGTCCTGGAATGACACATCCTGCAAGGGGGCCTGAGTACACTTTGTTTGGTTTGCATCTAAAACATGCACTGGAACATGCCTCGGGAAATTATGAGCAGTTTGCATCTCATCTGCTGGCGGGCCATCGTATCCATCCATTCTGCATTGAACTGATTTCTCATGCGAACGATCAGAGTTCTCCGAATTAGAAACTTTTCTTGGCCCATTATCCTGAACTCCCTGTTTGGAGTTAGATTTATCCAGTGCATAACTCTAAATTGGTCAGTACAGGTGAAATCAGATTTCTTACCTCTTTCCACGAAGGAACAAACTTCTTGAAGGTGCATGAATTCTGGATACCCACTGGTGTTGGAACAACACTTCTGTTGGCTGAAGATATAGAAGAACAGTGAGCTTCCTGAGACAGATTAAAAACTTCTGAGCAATTGTCATCCTGATTCTCTTTGGAATTTGCTAGCTTCTCTCCACCGCTAGCTCTCTAAAATGAATGCACACACACAATGTCACCGATATTGCTAGGGAGAAAATGACAGAAAAGTCAAAAGCCATGCACAATCAAACTGAAGAGTACAGAAAGAAGGAAACCTCAAGAAATGGTGCTGTCTCTGAGTCCAATTTCTCACAATTTGATGGCGACACAGATAAAATTCCACCATCCTTTGCTCCTACCGACAGTGTAGGAGTACTAGCACCAGTCTTTCGAGGATAAGGATTACTTGGTTTCCTTTTGGGCCGTGGAGGTGGTATTTTTATATCCAATGTCTGCCCCACAGGAACTCCTTTAACAATTGCCTCCTTCTCCAACTATAAGTAAAATAATCTTTAGTATTCTAGAATATACAATGATTTACAGCAACCAGAGGAAGTTTGTGATGAGGTTTAATTCACGGGTACAAAAGAAATATATATGTTCTATCAATAGAAATTACAATTAAAAGTCATTAGGATTAAGCAAAAGGAAATGTTAGAACTGAAAAATAACATGAATCAAACCAAAGGCAAATATGCCACAATTTTGTATTTCAATTTGTTAACATCTTCAAAGAAGAGACTAAAAGATAAGATCAACTTACATGCATTGCACAGGTCTTCTATAAGGGTAGAACAAACATTGAATATACTGCAGTTTTCAACAAGGGACACTTTCAAATTTCAAATTCAGTCTCTCTACAACACAAAACTGGAAGCGATTCACTTAGATTTGGTTAACCAAGGCAGAAACTGTTTCTATTAATAGATCAAGTATGCTCCTAAAATCCCAATAGCCTATTATTTTTCCATGAATACGGCAGTGGCTGCTGTAGAGAAAGGTAGCACTGGCAGAAAGACAATATTTCCATTTCTTGAAGAACCTCAGAAAGAATATATAAGAATATAACTTTACCAAAAAAAAAAAAAAAATATATATATATATATATATATAAGAATATAAGGAAAAAAAAATTATAATGGTACATATGTTACTTCCATCAACTGAAAACCCCCAGGATGAATTATGACTTGTGGCGATTCAGTTCAGATGGGCATTACCTTTCTCATTGTCCAATTTTAAATTGATATGTATGCATTTCTGACACTTAATTCAAACCCCTTGGGATGAGTTATCACTTACAACTAGCTCCAGATTTTAAATTTCATGAAAGGTGATTGAAGACAAAATTATCTCCCATTGAGAGCGCTTGATTCAGATCTTTGGCAACTAACCCCTACCTTGATCTTATCTCATGATAGCCTCCAGCTTTTTCATATGCAAAAAGATTTAAGAAAATCAGCTTGTCTCCAGCTGAAATTTGCAGAGTGCCTTCTGTAACTCTCTTAAAACATAAGAAATTAGATGGGGTCCTCTCAAGCAAGTTTATAATATGCTATTTTCTTATATTCGAATTTATTTAATTGACATTTTCAGCCTTTCTCGAGGAAAAATATCATGCATCCGATGTCATCACACCAGTCCAAATGCTAGGTTGACAAGCAACTCTATGACCAATGCTGCCAGATATTCTAAACTTTCCAGTGACAACAAAGAATATACAGAAAAATAAAGATTTTTCACAAAAATAATACATTGCAAACATACCAATCTCCTGAGTTTTGAGGTTTAATTCTTTAAATAGCCTTATAGCTCCCTCCGGGATAAGTTTCAATTTTTTTTTCTCATAAAATTATTATTATGTTTCTGTTGAGCAACTGTTAGCTTTTCAACCTAAGCTACCAAAAAACAAGGCCAAGATGCACGTCAAACACATATCTTGACATTCTTTGCCTGTAATTCGGACCTTAGGCATGAAACACGAGATGTGGATTCAATCACATCAAACAACGATAAGAGGAGCTCAAATTTGAACACTTGACATGAAGCTCTTACACCAGTTCAAACATCTTCCCACCCAAAAGCTTAAGCAGTTACAAAGATGGCCACAATGTATATCGAACATACATCTGGACAATTTGCAATTAGGACCACGACCTATTAAATTCTGATCCGTGCCTAGTCAGACTTCATTAATAGTCTCATACAAGGTTCAATCAAGCTTCCACATGAGGAACAGTCTGCTAAACTTTCCATTTCGAACTAAAAAGGTAATAGCATGATATTCCCTTGTTCTATAGTATGCATTTTCCATCCAACTAATACAAGAAATTACGAAAATGAAGCAAAATGTAAAACGACCTCCAGGATTCTTGTTTTTACATTTTTAGCCTACGACCATGCTGCAGGAACCAATATCAATTCCCAGGCGTGAGCAGACAGTAATATCTCTTTGAAAAGCTTATTCCCCTAATCATTACCAAAATTATCCTCTCAATGCATCCCAAAAATTGTCCTTAACCCTCTACGTAAATCACCTTAGAGGCATAGGCACTAAAAGCTCAATACAACCCGAGTTCTTCAGCCCATATCGACTTACTTATCCTCGTATCAAGTTCTTTAGCCCATGCGTCACTGTCTCTTCAATTCAGACTTTATCAATTATATTTCTGAAATTCCTATTTACCAACACCTACCTTCTTGCTCTGATCCTCATATCCAACCTCTTTGAGATTTCTCTGTTTGTCCCCCTTCATTTAGTAAAGACAGGCTGCTGCACATGGGTGACTACCAGTAAACATGCAAGGCCATGAAACCTAAACTTGAGAGCGGTGGCCAATCTCGAACATATAATCATGCGATAACATACTCTATGCGTGCTAAATACGCACGAGAACCGAACGTAAATGGACACATGGATTGACTCGTATAATCTACCAAAAAGGAGGCCAGGACTGACATGCATTTACGATGTTTGGCACGCAATCACAATCTACAGCATCCCAACAACAGGAAGCAAACATGCCTGGAAGTTCACACTTCATACCACGACTGTCATATCAGCAACAAAGTTGCTGCTAATAACAAGAACTAATAATCCGAGCAACTATATAAGGCGTGCAGCAGCAAAAAGGTGAGAGGGTACCCATAGACCTTTGAAAAGAATTTCTGTGCATGACTCCGGATCTGCACCGCAGTCTTTGTTCCAATATGTTCTGCAAAACCAAGCGAAAACACCAAAGAAGAGAACAAGTAGATGTCCAATCATGAGAACTCCAGAGATATACGCACACCGAGTAACTTCCCAGAGAAGACAATTCAGGACACGACTTAATAGATCGAGATCGATGGGAACGAATGGATAAGTGGACCGACTCGTTATCGATTCAACCCGCCCGGTGCTTTATTATACAAACAGCAGAGAAATGAAGGGAAGGGAAGGGGAAAGGGAGAATGACGACCTTCGATGCGCTGCCAAGCTCGTCCATAGAGCTTCAAGGCTTCTAGAAATCTGTTATGCTCCTCCTCTGTCCATCGTTCTCTCTGCTTGGTGATGGTATAAGGCTTCCTCGTCTGCGAGCAAAAACGAGGATCCGAGTAGAGGCTTTGGGAACAAATATGGGGAAAACTGGAGAGAAGAAGGGAGAGCGAGGGAACGGCGGAGACCTTAACAATAAAGTCTTCGCCGGAGGAGTAGGTGTCCATGAGCGGACCTCAGCAGCTAGCGCCGCTTCAAATCCTCACTAACCAGCAGCAACGGGTAAAATAGGAACCTCCTCTCGGTTCTTCGGACATGGCGACAACGGAGATTGAACAAGAGGCGAAACGAAGCCGCCGCCACGGCGGCGAAGGCGCGGGGGGAAGAGCGAGCGAGTACTGCAAAAGAGAGAAAACAACAGCAACCGATAGAGATCCGTCTACGCTTTCTACACCGCAAGTAGACGTGTCTAGTTCGTGGAGGGTGGGAGTGCGCTGAAAGTAGGAAAAGAGCAATTCATTCCCAATGTCCGGCACAAGACGAAACACGAAGCGCGACTGGTGAGAGCAAAGCAAGCCACCGAGATTGGAGGGTGCGAGTGAAGGAGAGGGAAGAAACGGTCCGTAATCGACAATCCTCACCGAAAGGAGACGCTGCGAATGGATCGGAGATCAGGCCATCTGGTCAGGCCAGCAGCAACGCCGCTCCACCGAAGCTGACGATCGACACGAGGGAGGGGACGAGGCAGCAGCCACACGCGCCGCTGAAAGCATGGGACATCTCATCTATGATCTATCCAAACAGCAGAAGAAGAGAGAGAGAGAAGAGAGGAGAGAGGAGACGCGAGAGAACCTGTGGAGAGAGGGCGAAGAGTGGAAACGATCCTGATCAAGCCATCACGGGCACAATATTTCGTTGGGAACAAGAAGGAGAAGGAGGAGAAGGAGAAGGAAGTGGGAAGAAGTGAAGGAGGTCGGGGAAGAGAGACCTAAGGAGGAGGAGGAGGAGGAAGCGGAAGAAGCGACAGCAGCTCCTCTCGTCCCCAGTTTCGAGTTTTCGGGGGTGGGAGCAATTCTCAGCCACTACTATTTCTTGTGGTTTTCCTTTTATTTTCCCCTCGTTTCCCCTTTTCTTCCCCCCGGCCCAACCCCAACCATTTCTTTCCTTCTTTTCTTCTTTTATTTATTTTTTATTTCCCTCTCCCCCCGCATTATTGTTTTGAGGCTGCGAAGGAGCGAGTGGGCACCAGCGCACGGGAGGGCGTCGTGGGATGGCGCCACGTGGCGGGGACTTAGCGGCTGATTCCCCCGGAAAAGCTCCCTGCCCCCACCCTGCGCTTTTTCCTATCCCCAAAGCCCAAGCCCCCTAATTTCAATATTTTTTTTTCGTGGAGGGGGGGTGGGCCCCGCCCCGTCGCGAAACGTCGACCACAAACTGAGAACGAGGTTAAGTCCGTAAAAGCGCATCCAGCGGTGCACGTGGGGCCGCCCTCCGACGTGGCCACTCATCCGCTCCATCCATCCATTCTCGTCCAAAGGACGAACGGAAGAGAAGAGAGGAGAGGGTTGAGATTCAGGTCTACCGGCCCCGTACGGACAAAGCGGGGGGTTTCATCATCCTCATCCTCATCCTCCCCTCCCCTCTCTCTATAAGACTAGACTACTGTAGGGGAGAGACGGCTGCCTCCGCCTACGTGGACGCGCAAACCTCGCCTTTCCCTTGAGCGACCCTTGCTCACATGTTATGCCTCAAATTGGACCGAGACTCGAGAGACTCTGCATCGAATTGAATTAATAAACTGACTTCATTCGGAAAATTTTTAATCTCTTAATTTCGAGTATCTTTTGGACTTGATTGAGCATTTATAAAACTCAGCATTAGTAAAAGTTTATTATCCGTGATATTAGAGGACACCACCCGCTTTTTAAACTCAACAATTACATGCCGTACATCCTTAAATGCCATCTAATCACTATGGTCCTAGTATTGATTTTTTTGTTTTCTTTCATAGGTCGGCAACTCTTCTATTCTTGTCGTAGTAAGAACTACGCTCTCAAGCACGTCTTTAAGTCGAGTAAGATATTAATATTTGTTGTCCATGAACTAAAAATTAAGTTCTATCACATCATCACTTCATAAACCTTTGCGTTCAAAGGTGGAACGTACAGACCCGATATCAACGAATAAATGATAAACACAAAATGTAAACGCACACAAAAAAATTTTAAACTCTCACAAACTATAAAAGATGTGTGCCGATCATGTCTTCTTTTCTTTTTCTTTTTTTTTTTCTCTTTTTACTATTTCGTCCAAGGCATTTCCATAAAGTCCAAAAAGTGATCAAATTTACTTTTCCAAAAAGTCCAAAAAGTGATCAAATTTACTTTTCTAGTTGTAGATTAAAAATATCGAGTACATAAATGTCTCAAGAGCAACGTAAGAAAATGAAGATTGTTATTTGCAAATTGGATGATACAAACAATCATTTCTAGGCAGAAAAATATTAGGAGTGTCAAAACTTTCGTACGGCGCTCACTTAAGTGTAAAAACTGTTTTTTCGCTCATTCAAGTACCAATTTTGATTTGACTTGCTGGAAAATCCAACATGAACACCGGCTGCTCGACATGGCTTCATCAATGTGACATAGACAATTTTTTAATATTACTTTAATAGTTGAAATATTATTATTGTTGTTGTTATTGTTTTCAATTTTTATTTTTATTTTTTGGCTTTTTTTCTTTAGGGTTAGCAAGGGTCACCGACGACCCTTGTCATCAGCAAAACCCTCACCCTCGGCTGCAAAGACCTACGGCCTCGTCGGCCACTAGTGAGGCTACACGGGCCCTCGCCAACCCTGGGTGGCCATAGGTGACATTGCTTCACCTAGGGCCAACAAGATCGTAATGCCCTAGCCCAAAGCCTTCACAACCAAATCTAGGTGAAGGGGAGAGGCACGAAGGCCCTAGGTGAGGGCGTTGGGGCCTCACCAAGCATGAGTGATGTCATATAGAGCTAGCAAGGGCATCGCAACCACACCGGTTGTAGGTGAGGCCACCCAGAGCTAGCAAAGGCCCTCGCTACCTCACCCAGTGCCTTCGCAATCGAGGGCAAGGGTTTCACGGCCGGCAAGGGTTGCCAATGACCCTCACCTATCCTTAATTTTTTTTATATAAAAAAAAAGCCAAAAAAACCAAAAAAAAAAAAAAAAAAAAAATCAAAAAAAGTTAAAAAAATTCCACATAGGATGTTTGACCGGAAGTGATACTTAAATAAGCAATTTCACCCCGATATGGTACTCAAATTTGCGCCGTACAAAAGTTTTGATACTTCTATTGTTTTTCTCCTATCATTTCTAATTTAGTGCAAGGTCCACCTCAAGCTCATTAGGGCTAGCAGAGATTGGCCATGGCCTCTAGATCAAGGCAATTGACCTTAATTTGGCTTTGAAGGAGCAATGGAGGCACACGCGTAGGAGAGGGAGAGACGTGGTTGTGGATACATGCTTAAAATTGATAGTATGCATGAGAGAACTCCGTGTTTTGTGTATGAATTTTATGCTTGGGAATGTTAAAGAAGCGGGAGAGAAGTTCGATTTTCGTTTGTTATCGTATGAGAATATAAGAGGACAAAAGACGTGCCATTTGGGAATGCGGTGGAAGTGGTAAGAGTCATGAAGCAGGGTGATTAGCGTAACCTCCTCTAGTGGACTAGCTTGTGGAAGAACTAGCTACATACAACAGGTAAATTCATCACAGAAAAGAAAATTTTAAGTTAGATATGTCATGAGAGGTCAGTTCAGAATTTTTAATAATATAAACCCTTTTTTTTTTCGAGTACTTTAGAGCCCTACCTTAGATGCGGGATTCTACTAGACATAAGGAAGGCACATATGCGGAGAAAAATTGTGTAATGATTCCTCTGTAAATTTTGAACGACAGAGAACCAGCATCGTGCTCTTATACACAATTTTAATGCCTACATATGACTGCATATGTCATCTTAAGTGCGTACATAACTGCCTATTTCTATTCCGAAATAATTTTTCTATTCCAAACCTTTTTACGGAATAGAAATCGTTTGATAAACTTATTCCATTTTTCATTTCGAAATAAATTCTTGTTTTCATAAATATGTTTGGAATAAAAATCGAAACAGAAATTTTCTACTTTTCATTTCAGGCATGTAAAATGAAAATAAAAATTATTCTCATCGTTCGTCAACCGGTCCTTCATCCATCGCCGTCGACCACCGTCCGTCGGTCGCCCGCCGCGGTCACCGGCCCGCCACCGCCACCGGCCGCCTCCGCCGGCCGCCGCCGCCGCCCGGTCACTAGTCGCCACCATCGCCGGTCCACCGCCGTCCGAAAAGAAAAAAATTTTGTGTCGTTATCAAACGAATTTCTATTTTTAGAGTAGAAATTTTGTGTCATTATCAAACGGTTATTTTTGCTTAAAAACTCTTATAGAAATAGAAATAGAAAAATCTATTTCTCTTCCAGAACCTATTTCTGGAACATAATGGTTATCATTCACCCCCTTAGTATGTACAAGCAAGCAATACAATTGGGTTGGGGCAAGGCCATCGGTTGAAAAAAAAAAAATTAAATAATTCACATATTTAAATTTGTTAGGCCATCAGCAGGCCATCAGGCCATCAGCGGTTGCTGGTTCTCTCCTTTCCTGCAGAAGCATTTCTAATTTGTCAGGACTGAGTGACCATTATAGCTTAGCTCTTCAAGTTTTCAAGCGACGAGAAAAACTAGTGCCACAACTCACCAAATATATTTGTTTTCAGTGGAAAACGAATTGATGATCCCTTTGCTTTGAGGTCCCTAAGCTGTCTCTTTCTACTCTCTTTTTCTGCCTTCATAAGATCACTGCTACTTTCTCCTGTTAAAAAGTCAGTCGCCTTCTTCACCTTTTCATGGTAAACAGCAGGCGGTGCGAGCCTCAACTGAGGTAGGCTTTCAATTTGAATTGATTCCTGGCCCTTCTGAAGAGTATTCAATATGTCGAACTGAAGCACAAATTTGAACATGGCTCATCAGAAATATTTGACCGTGGATGAAAGATGATAAAATCAGAATACCTCGATATGATATTCTCATACCCTTGATATTTGCTGAAGGCCGTAAGTGTTGTCTAGTCCATCGTTGATTCTCTCATTTGAAACAAGTATGTTAGCCCCTTGCAAGTGTTGATGTCTTGATGAGAGCTTACTCACTAGACCATTCTCTCCAAGGACCGATTTACTTCCCGATTTCTGACTCTTCTTCTTAGGCAAACAGACTGGACACCCAGAAGACGATCCTTTGCTTGAGGTTTCGCTTTCTGTAATTTCACATTGGATATGAGTGGCATGACCACAATTATACACACGAACTGTGGAGCTAGTCGAATTCTTGTTGAGAAGACAATTGCATATACAACACACTATACTTCGAGGGGAATACCCATGGGATGCTCCTTTCTTCAGCACGCTCATAGTATAAAACGTGTCATCCTCTATCAAGGACTTAGCAGTATCCTGCAGTGGAAGGACAAAAACAACAAAAACTAAGACATACCATCAGGCATGAAAACCACAACCAAGTAATGCCTCCCCATTGATAGAGAGACAGCCAAAAAAGCCATGGGGAGGACTATGCAGACAAGGAGACAGGGAATGCTGCTCCTGTTTTATGGATAAATACCAGTTTCAAACTATGTAGATAACTATTGAGCTTCATCCCTCAACTATTTCCAACCATGAATCAAAATATTACGCTGACTAGAAGTTCTGCCTCCCCTTTAAGGTATAATTAACAGGGGCTGCACATTAATGCTAGAATTAAAAGAACAGATGATTAACTGCAAGAATTTCTAACACTCAGATTGCATTAATTGCAAAAACTAAATATGAATGCAAATATAGTAGAAATTGTACCAGAATTCTTCTTTCAAAGCCATAGGTCCCGAGCATCCCTAAAATGGTAAGTTTGAAATCACCAAACTCCTGGCTACCATTTTCAGAAAGGAGTTTAGACATGATAGTTGGAAGCCGAACATATCCTATCATTCCCTCAACGATTTCTTTGATGAATTGAGATAACAATTTTCTCAAAATAGGAGCACCTCCATGAGAATTCAGAGTCCATTTAATTATAGGTGATGCATCATCATCCTGGGATTTGCTATGTATTCCATCATTATTCACCTCCGTGGATGTAAATTTGCCGGTAGGTAAGCCCAGTAATGGTTCGCAAAACCTGACATTAAGACGTAGTAACTGTGAGAGAGAGAGAGAGAGAGAGAGAGAGAGTTCTTGATAAACAATCAAAATGGAACAAATCGCATTTGGATGACATAAGACATGCACCATGTCTATAGACAACAAAACTTCTACAAGAGCAGCAGTTACTGTAGCACTCCCTATGGTCTGCTTTTTTCAAGCAGTGCATGACGGGTCACAGGCAAGGAACTAATTTGCTGTTGCAAATCAGTTGGGTGTCGTTGAGGTAGAAGAAGGGTGTCACAGGTGTTACTTAACAGGTCAAAGGTGTGAAACTTCCAAAAATCTTGCACGTAATGCATAATTAAGAAGCTGCAGTTCTCGAGGAATGCCCGTGTGGACCCCAAGACCAGAAAAATAACAAATTAAAAAACTGAAACTGCTTAAGTTAGTTATTTCTTTACACAAACAAACAAGTTGTTTTCCTTATGTTTTAGAGGTAGCATTCTTGCATCATACTGAACTTTTCCACACTCCATGCATCAAATTTTGGGCATGAAATGCAAATGGAAACATGATTGGCTCATGATGGAGACCATTTCTTAAAATGCTAATAGGAGGACCTGATATCAAGAGACAATAAAGATGGCAACTGTCAAGAAGTAATAAAACAAAGAAGGCAGCAGATATGTCACATTGAATGATGAAAATATATGGATCATATTCAACTTACGAATCAAGCAATTTAAACCACAGGGTCTCTGACTCTTCAGGATTCAAACGAGGTGTATTACGCTGGCATAATCCAATACAAAGATCCAATGTTCTCCGTATATCATTCACCTGCACCTAATTCATTTAATGGGCCAAAATGTGAAAGTTAACCAGAAACCTCAGCACAAAAAGGTAAAACACACAAACCTCCTCCATTCTTAATACTGTGCTGAAATGTCTCAAGCTATAGGAATCGCCTCGTGTCCCCCCAGAAGTAGCATCTATCATAGCAGCATCAAGTTTCTCAAATTTTTCACTGAGGCTCGACAGTGTAAGCAAGAGAGCACTCCCAACATCACCAACCCTTTCCAACAAAAATGCAGCCGCATCTGTAATTCCATACTCCTGACAAAGTTGTAAACAGTGCTCCACCCGGTAGCTATCAAATGTCTCCAAGAATTTAAGAACTGAATGGCGGTCATATCGACATAGTAACTGCAGAAATAAGGTGCAAGATTAAAGAACTGAGTATCACAATCAAGTTACTAAAGAGCATAGGTACTTTGCAACCAACAAGAATGTTTGTACTCCAATGCAAACAAAAAGGTGCAGGATATCTCGGTGATTTAACAAGCTTAAAGGCATTTAGCACCTACACCTCCTTTGACAGTTGTACAAGCAATAAAACATCAAAGATTATGAGGCCTGAACAAGGTTGTTTACACCAAAATCTCAAAAAAGAACTCCATCTTCTTGTTTCCCCATTTTCATTTAAACCACTTCGTTGGTGTTTTCCTTGACTAGGATTCACTTTCGTATGTCCTACCAGCATTCTGTCTCGTATATAGAGGATAGCAATCGCTGCATGCATAACGATAAGCATAACATAAAGCTTGAGAAGGGCGATGATGCAACACCCCAATGGGAACTCAAAATGCTATGGCTATTCTTTGTTAACAGAGAATATATGTTTTCCTAGGTCATGTTCGAGAACCACAGCATTAAAGAATATCTACAAAAAACATCCTGCTACCAAATATAAACAACTCCTGCAGAGAAATGACGGGTATATGTATTATCACTTGGGCAACATTTACATAATCCGAGTACAATTTAAATGTGTAGCAGTCACCTCAAAATAGTGTTCAATCATGTCCTCAGTGACATGAACAGGATTGTTGCGCAAGTACTTAGGGAAATCAGAGATTCTCCCCAAGTACGTCTCAACTCCTCTTAACCGAGCATGTCCACTTGTTCCATCAGGAGTACCAGCATTACGCCTCCTCAAGCATGAGAAATCAAGGGTCCCAGAGAAGTGTACTTCAATTATTGTCTTTAGATATAGAAAAAGGCTTTCTGGATGGGAGTTCAGTTCAGAGAGAATCTGTGAACCTTCTGTACTGAAATGATCAATAACCAACAAGAATGTTCCTTCTCTGTATTCAAATAAGAAGCAATTAGATAGAACAACATCTACGAGAGATGAGCCTGAAAGTTCAGAGTCGGCAGACGCATTACCTACTCAAGTCAACCAGTGCTGGAATTCGAGAAAGAACTGCTGAGCGAAAAGCAGCACGCTCAGTATCATTGAGATGTAGCAAAGCATTGTTGATGTAGGCAAAGGCATGTATAGGTTCATCCACATCTTTCATATAACTATCCAAAGCAGCAATATACTGATCTTGGATTGTATAAATATAGCCACAAACCTAATAATAAGGAGCAGATCTCTTAGCTCTAATAGACACCGATAGATTTTGCAAATGAAAAAGGAGTGTACCTTTCAGCTCATAATTACAGATAGCAAACATACCTGATAAAATTGTGCCTTTTCACATAGGCGTAAGACGTAAGACGTGTCCCACAGATTCTCAGCCACTGTTTCCAGAAGGGAAAGTACCTGCTTTTCTCTCATTTTATTACGTTCTTCTCCCGGAAGAGAAGCATTTTCTGATGTTAAGTGCTCTAAAATCCGGTTCAATATGTCTTTTGGAATCTTTGCTCTTTCACGCGTAACAAAAGACGCAAGGAACTCATAAACGTGTCCAATGTCTATTTTGAAGGCCAGGCATCTGCAGATTTATTATTAGACCCTCCTTGACCATCTACTTGAAAGATGTCCTCATCAAGGATACAAATGAGAGCATTTACCAAATCCTGAACCACATTGTTTTCCCTGGTAGGATCAAATCCCATCTCCACGACTTGGTTGGCTGAGTCATGTGTAGGAAAATTGGATTTTTGGATATCATCTTCTACAAAGGCACATCTTAAAACATCTAAAGTAGCTTCAGTATCTAATTCTAAGAGATGATACAAATTACAGTAGACTCCTTCAGATAACACTCTTGAATTTTCTGACTTTTCCAGTAAAAACTGCAAAAGTTCCGCCCTAAGAGAGGGAAGGCGGGTTGGGGAAATACTTCCATGTCCTGCAAAAAACAAATCTTAAGCTTCACTAGAACAAGATCTATCTTACAGGGAAAACAACAGAGATAATGGTTAGTAACAATAGTTTCTACTTTACATCAAGAAGAAGAGGAGAAGAAGCAAAGAAAATAGGCTTAGCTTGCAACATATATAAAAGGGAACTATAACCAGCACAGTAGTGCAGAGATTACTTATATTGATTTTTTTCCTTTTTTTTGGGGGGGGTTCCATGGAGAGGACGCAAAAAGTCAGAAAGATAGGAGAAAAGTACACACGATCCTATGAAACAAACAACGAAGGACTGAGTCTTCGAAAATATATTCAGCAACTAAGGTAGTTTACTTGAAGCAAACATGGTTAAGTACATGCAAATGTCATTCCCATTTCTTTACATGCTCATAAGCCATTCAATATCATGCCTCAAAGATCTAACTGTGCCAGTCCATAGTGAGCTGTCAGATATACCGATAGCCACACCTTTGTTTATCGATATCAGTAGACAGAGACTCAGTATACAATCAATAGAAAAACAAAACATGGCCTGCAGAATCATAAGCAAGAGAAATTGCATATGGAGAAAAAGGAGAAAGGAATGAAATTTAGATAAAAGCAAGGCAATAATAACCTATGCTAGATATTCTCCCTGAAGATTAACCATAGAAGGGACCTCTGATATAAGTTTTATTATAGATATTTAGCAACACTCAAGACTCTTCACTGCTATCAGACTTCCAAGTTCTTAACAGCCTATTACTCTAGCAAGAGCCAAGGAAAAGGAAACTCCACTTTTGAAAATTGAAATACATACCAGGAGGGAAAGCAAGACCAGAAAAGCAATACTTTAGATAAACAAGCATCCTGTACCTGTTCAAAACAGCACCAGTGGATAAGGTTAAAATTTCTAAAAAGCTGAACATAAAAATGAATGCATTGTAACACCATGTTTTCAGCAAGGATAACACCTAAGGAGAATCTGAACCATTATCTCAACCTTCTTTTTAAGGGTTAAAAAACCCTTTTAAGGAAAAGAATTGCATATTATCTGTTTGTGTAATCTTTGAATTGATCTGCAAACGCTTTCAGTGAAGGGCCCATTTAGTCACACTTTGAATTCCACATAAACAACTCTCTACCATGAACTAAAACATCATCACACTTAAAAAATCTTCAGGCTCATCTCAGATTCAGAAGCATCTGATGAGCTTGGGTAGGTGCTCTGGCTTGATACTATAACAGCGTACACTTCAGCGAAGAACCAGTGGCATATCACGAAAAATATGAGAAGAAGATCTAACTAAAATAAAATCCAAGAGTTATGCGTGCATCAGCAAAAATAGAAAGCCATCAAGGCAACATACCCAAGGGCAGCAGCACTCTCCTTTGGACTCTTGCAAAAGACTACCAACAACTCCTCCAGAGGTGATCTGAAATCATCCAATCCTCGGTTGAAAAGATACACCAATGCACAATATAACCCATGCTCCCGGCATAATTTAACAACCTACGAGGAGAAAATCACAAAAACTGTTCTTAACGGATGAACCTAAATAACTTTCCAGAAATTATCTTGAAAAATCTGCAGACCTGATTGAAATCCAATGAAGATATGTCCATGTGAAGGACACACTGTTCAACTCGCTGTAACCACCCTTTGCTGCTATAGTGTTCCACCAATGCTTGCATTATCTATAGTAAAATGCCCCATTGAGTGCAGTTTGAACTCTACCTTTACATAATTGGCAGGTTTTATATATGATTAAACACTATAAAGATACCTCAGGAGGTAGAGAACTGAGCATATCCTTCAATATATATGGCTCCAAAAGCTCCAAGAATGTGTCTAGATATAACATAGAGTATTGTTAGTATCAAACATTCATTACCCGTCGGTAGATAAACAAGTTGCACCTAGAAGCATCAGAATGGAAGCACATACAACAATATTATCGTATGATAATAGAAGCCGTATATATACCTTGTGCTAGCAAAATTACAGCTGAATGCCAGTTGCAAACATGTGATGTTCAACGTGGGTAAGTAGATCACAGAAAATGACACAAAAGGGGAAATAAAACAGATTGGATTCTAGGTGAGACACCAAGCACATAGATCAAGTCATTATCACATCGCAATCTAACTTCAAAACTACAACTTTCGATAAGGTCGCTACATTTGAAAATCCTACAATTCTCAAGATTGGACACTGTAAGAAAATTATAGCATGCCGGTTTTCTTTTCTTCCATGAGTGAAAATAAGGCCACAAGAAAAGTGCTAGGTGAACTAGTACAAGATTTCATCACAGAAATCAGTTTCTAGGAGGCCCCATAAAATATCGAAAGTACAGAGAATATTCACAATAATGTTGAAAACAATTTCCCAGCTTCTGGTGGTAGTTTGTTATGATTGTCAACAGGATGAGACAAGGATCTACTCTCATGAGGATTTCCTTTCATCTATCATTAGTGTTAGAGTAATTAAATACTTAATCACGTCTTTATCCAACAGCTCAAGCTTTTAGAATAGTTGTCAGTGGTCTCTCAAATTTTCACATGGTATCACAGCAGGAGGTCCTGAGTTCAAATCTTTCTAGGCCCCTATTTGCCTCCCAATTATATATTTCCACACTTTAGGCTTAGCTCAAAGTCCAGCCTACGCGTGAGAGGGAGAGTAATTAAATACTTAATCATACCTTCATCTAATAGCTTAATTTTTTAAAATAGTTGACAGTGGTCCCATAAATTCTCACAATTAGCGAGAGACTATAAATTCATCTTCACAATACAGAATGTAGGATACAGCTAGTTTTTGCTTCTCAAAAAGAGGACTAACAATAGACGTGCAAGAATACCTCTATGTTGAACAGCAACAAATCTGGAGAAGATCTCATCGAAAAGAATGTCCTTTCTGTTGATGTGTACGCAAAATTCAACAGCAACACCACCGACACGGGTAAATTGTTCTTTTATTTCATTACGTACGGAACTGCTTCTAGTCATGTGGTCATCCATTTGTTGTACTTTGCCAATTTGATTGCAAAATGCCACTGAAATATAAGAAAATACCTCATCTACATACGAAAAAAGCAACTCCACCAGGTAAGGCATTATGGCATCTTGAACAGCTTGCAGTGTCCTAGGGAGGTCAATGACCCCATGGGCTTGGCCATCATACAGTGTAATAGCCATGTTCAAGGCACCCATCCAATCACCTGCTTTCCGTAAAACCTGAATCCTTTCCCTCCAAGGTAGGAGGCGTGAAATAACAAGATGGACGGGTCCAAGGATGTAAATAGACGCGCCCCTCACAGCCATAGAGTTGTGATAAGCTTTCTCAGGGTTTCCAAACAGATTATTGAAGTGTGTATGATATGCCATGAGATCATCTCCAGCAACACCATCAAGAGCAAAACTTGTCTGGTGAATCATATTACCGTCCCTCGAGAATAAGCAAAGCTGTCCATCAACTGTCAGAACCACAAGCATCTGAGAAGTATAAAGCCCTCTGTCACTAACATCGTTCACATTCTTATGAAAACACTCCCCCAGTGGAGAGTTGAAATCTGAGAACACGTGACACAAACCTGGTCATCTAACCAGGCAACTCCTACGGCCGTGCTGTCAAGAGACCACTTCCCATAAACTTTTAGTTCCGAGTTGACCAGCTTAGCAACTTGAACTTTCCGATCCCAAGCTATAGCAAGCAATGAGACTCGTTCGGTGGCTGCTTCGGGAGCATTTTCTGCAAAAGCTACAACCTTTAGAAGTCCTGATTCAACGGATGTTAAATTAAACATTGGATGAATACGTACCATCAGGAGAACCATATGCTTGCACCACGCACTTCCATGCAGTATGTGGCATGGACCCCTCCCGAACACCATCTGGCCTAGGCAATGTTGCATAAACTTTTAAAGCAGGACTAAGTCTTACCTGCAGAAATGAAATTCAATTCCAAACAATCATGATGAATAAACCTCCAGGACAGAGTAAGAATTGAAACAAAGTTTACAAGTACATGAATTTGCGCTATTATCTGAGGACTTCATACCACCAGAGCAGTTTGGTGGGTGACCAATATGACCACACCTTCTTCGATCAAAGAGGTGCTTTCATTGAATAGTTTCCAACCAGCATCTGGCCCAACAACACCACCCATCATGCTACCAATACTGCTACTTGAAGCACTACTGTTCCCCAGGGAGGACGTTGAAACCACTCCAAAAAATTCATCATACAGAAGAGGTGACGCTGATAGGACAGTCCCAGTCTTTTGACCATCAAGGAGACACTGTTTCAATTGGCACAAGAAGAATGCACATCGTGAGTATCCACAATTATCTCAAATAAAATAAAAGTATCGCTCAATGTCTAGAAAGTTTTTGACCTGTGTTTTGACGGAGAACCGATTAAGCAAGGGAACTACTGATAAAGTATGCAACAAAACCAGTCCATTGCTATCACCTGTAACTGCCTTAAATTGACGAGTAACTTGAGAATCCTGGCCTAGAAAGAGTGTGTGTACTACTGGTGCCGTGTGTTCCCCACTAATAATTTTGGCAGCTGAGCCTCTCTGCAAATCCCAGACTGTAATATGCCCATCACCATAACCAGCTAAGAGCAGGTCTCCCTGCTGATTGAAGCACATGGAAGTTACTGAGGCATGAGATCGATCCCCTTGCAACCCAAGAATCATCATCTGGAACATTCATTGGTGAGCAAAACAATAACCAGAAAAGTAATGCAGAACTAAAAGAAGAATGCAGCACGATGACAATAATCCAAGACACAATGCATGCGGACTCATAGTGGAAATTGGAATGACCCGAAGATTTCTTCTTTCAAGCTAGCTAATTTGGCTGTATGTAAACGTAAGCTCAAAGAAACTTCCCTTCCCTGTATACACTTAACGTGACAATGAGCACCATCTCTAAAAAGGAGGCCAAAACTGAGAGGCCACAAATAGGACATATACCAGGGGTTGCGGAAAAGGCGGAAAGTGCTATGGAGAATGCAAATTAAAGAAGAAACAATCTTTTAGCTCAAAAAGGCAGGACAGGCCCAAATTTACCAATTCATGTCTCAAAAAATTTACTTTTGAGGATTTATCGTGCCAATACTCCATGCAGAAGCAGGAATAATCCGATATATCCACAAAGAACTGTTAGAGGAAGTTCCTAGAGTTGGCAGATGACAAATCGGATGAATAAGTCCTTTTGGGTTTGGATTTCAATAGCAGGCGCATTATCAGCACCTGCACATAATTCTCCTTGAATAACGTATTGGCCATTGGGAACCTTAAGCGCACATGAAAAAGCACAATTCCATTATGAAGTCATGCTTCAGTGCTCTTGATTTGTTGACTCAGAGTTAGCCGTCACTTAATGAGAAGGAACATTGCAAAGTCCTTGATAAAGCCCATCGACATATGAGTAAAACATCCGTCAACGTTGTCATGACTAAATACAAACGAGGAAAAAGCAGCACCTTGGCGTCCATGTTGTCAGCCTGAGTGGCAGAATACTTAGAGGGCAGAACAAGGATGACCCCTTTTGACATGCCAACGGCAAAGAAATTAGGATGAACCCGCAAGACTTGGGGGGAGCCATGGTCACGTCTGAATGCCTGAGAAGAAATGGTCCGGGTAATAGCATTGTCGGAATCAACATCGAAGTATCCCAATGTGGTGGATCCCCTGCGGACACCCTCAAGCCTCATTGGCTGAGCCGCTGCACCCTCTTCCCAGTGGAGACCTGTGGACGCCTGTTTCCTCTCGATCTCTTCAGCCAACTCGAGAGGCTTCTTCTGCGGTTTCTTCTCGGGCTTCTCGCTCATCCTCTTGCTTTCCAACTCCTCAATTCTCTCTTGGACGAGCTCATCTATGTCAGCTGCTGAGCTCGAATTATCCCTATCTTCAGAAAGGCCATGCTTTTCAAGAGCTCCCTCGTTTCCTGCATCCTTCTCGTGGGGATCGGTGGCAATTGAGAGTGCCATAGCGTCGTCGGCGATTATCTCGTGTTCCACAGGCGAACCGTCAGCGACGTGGTCAACCTGAGGAGCGGAATCTGCATGGGACTCGACAGTGGAATCTTGTTGGGCGGGAGGGGAGCTAACCAATGCCTCTTCTTCTTCTTCCTCCTCCTCCTCCTCCTCCTCCTCCTCCTCAAGTGCAGGAGATTCCGCATAAAGGCGATCTTCAGGAGCAGGATCAACGGCATGCCCTAAAGCGGATTGGAATTCGCCCATCGTGCTATCATCGCCCTCGGCACCGTCCTTGGGCTGCAACGTCAACTGGCCATCCAAGCCATGGAGCGCCTCGACGGAAGAGACCAAGGCGTCATGGGAATTGGAGATGGAAGGAAAAGACGAGGAGGAGGAGGAGGAGGAGGAAGGAGTGAGGAGGGCCCGGCGGGACTTGAGAGCGGCTGCGTGAGGGGTAGGGAGCGAGCGGGAGGCGGCGGCGGCGGCGGCGAGCGCAGCCCCCGGCTTGGCATTGGACCTCACCCCGCCAAACAGGGAAGGCAGCTGCCTAGAGGAAGACGGTGCCCAGGGGGCGGAATCGGGAGGCTTCGGTCGAGAATTGGAAGAAGTAGGCCTGTTATCATCAGGCAACGGAGGGGTGGGCCCAGGTGGCGCCGCCGGGGGTCTGGAGTCATCCAAGGAGACGGCGCCGGTGGAGGGCTGGCGTCGCGGCCGGGGCGGGGACAGAGGGGGAGAAGGAGAAGGAGAAGAATCGGAGAGGGACTCGTTGAGGATTTCTTCGATGGTCCGGTGAGGGAAGGAACCCCAGTCTTCTTCGTCGTCTTCTCCGTCGTCGTGGTCGTCGTCGTCGTCGTGGCGGTGGCCGTGGCGGTCGTTCTGGGAATTAAGAAAAGAATCGACGTCGAGCTCCATGCGGGGCTGGGGAAGAGGGAGCTGCTGCTGCTGCCGCTGCTGCTGCTTCTGCTCAGTCATGTCTATGTCTAGTCCTCCCGAGAATCACCCCCGCCCACGTCTTCCGTTCCGTCCAGTTCCGATCGATGGAGATGGAGATCGAGATCGAGGTTGAGATTTGAGATTGAGAGATTGAGATAGAGGCAAAAGTCAGGCGAATTAAGGTGGCCGTGATTCAGTTTGGGAACGAGCTGAAAGGCTTCCGTCAAATTGCAGGCTCGTCGAATCCCCTTGATCTGCTTCCGAATAACATTCCCAACGAAGTTCCAATTATGTAATATTTTCTCTCTTTAACCGACCCAGAAAAAATATATTTTCTCTCTCTTTCCTCCCGTTTATGGGCACAATTTATTTGTAAGTATCATAATTCCTTTCCTTTTTCATAATTCTTGCATTTCGTTATAAGAAAATTTTCTAGATGTCGGTTTTTCTCCTTTTTTTTTGCATACATGCAAGGTGCGTGCATTTTTGCGCATATTATGGAGCGAGTAGAAATGTCTCTATTCTTTATGTTATTATTATTTTACTCACACGCAATTATATATGTACAATTTATTCATATTGTATCATAATTTATATCCGTTTTATAACTAAGAAGATGACACAAATGTTCATTGAACTTTATTTCAATGTAAAATCTTATCTTTGAAATTTTATTTTGTTCGATGTAGTTTATAAATTTTAGTCGAATATTTAATTTGATCCTTAAAATTTTAATTTATGCAATATGATTCATGAACTTTTAATTTAATCATACTTTCCATCATAAGCCACTCTTTTAAAAATATCTAATTGTCAATTTTTTGCGGTGTGCATTTCCACTTGTATTATGTAATGAGAAGAAGTGCTTCCATTTTTTTACGTTGTCATTATTCTAGTACCTCGCATTTGCACTTAAAATTTAAGAATTTGGGATTAAGGGATTATGATATTGATTCACAAGCATAATTTAAAAAAAAAATCATGGGGCGAGCTATAAGGGAGCATGTAAAAGCCACATCAATTTTGGTACTCGATAAAAACCTTTTCATATCATACTATTAATTTCTTTGTACTTTTATAAATATAATTATGCAAAATCTTTTAGATGTCAATTTTTTTGGCATATGCACTACGTATGCGCATTTTTACTAATATCATGTAATGAGAAGGATTGTATCTATATTCTAGATACACGTGTGTAACAAACACACAACACGACTTAGATTCTTCAACCGTACATACAACTAATTAACTGTTTCGCTTTGGGGTTTCCATAGCTTCGTTCCCTAATCTTCTATTCGACGTCTTTCCTTTAGATTTGCATGCAAGTTGGGTCTTAAACCGTGTCTATCTCACATCTCTTTTCTCTTCATGAAATTCCGTTGGCCTTACATACAAGTTGTCACCATATCCATCACCAACTCACAACTTAAAGCCCTGTACCATAATGATTTGGAATTCATTTTTTTCCTTTATGAATTCCAAAGTAATTCATATGAATCAAGAAAACATTTGCTTCCTATGCCGACGGGCTCTCATGCCATCGTTAAAATTATATGACATACTTGTTCGAACTTATGAATGGATCCAAATGACATGTTTATATCAGAGGTTTTGATGCCATGTCATCTTCTATGCCATGTCTATCTCACATCTCTTTTCTCTTCATGAAATTCCGTTGGCCTTACATACAAGTTGTCACCATATCCATCACCAACTCACAACTTAAAGCCCTGTACCATAATGATTTGGAATTCATTTTTTTTCCTTTATGAATTCCAAAGTAATTCATATGAATCAAGAAAACATTTGCTTCCTATGCCGACGGGCTCTCATGCCATCGTTAAAATTATATGACATACTTGTTCGAGTTACTTATGAATGGATCCAAATGACATGTTTATATCAGAGGTTTTGATGCCATGTCATCTTCTATGAGTTGTTGCGCCCACATAATGCAATTGGAGTTCATAAACATGGCTGGGTGTGTACTTGTGCATCTTAGGCATCAGCAAGAAGAATAATCATGGCAATGAAGAGCTAACAAGCAGAAGAGTCTAAAAATAGGCATCGAGTCAAGGTTGCAAAGAAGAGAAAGAGTTAAGTCCATGTAAATCAGGATCAACATGCACGGAGCATACAAATGTAAAGCATCTCGAGCTTACGCAAAAGAAACGAGCTTCAATAGAGAACGTGGCAACAAAAGAGCAAGAGCATTCCAATATTTTCTCGGCTGGGAGAGCGGAGAAGCCACACGTACACGTGGCGAAATCTGAGTGGAGTGTGCCTCTTGCTGACACGGCAAGACTGGCCTACACAATCCTGTTTCCAGTCTATCTTTAGGAATCGTCGTCGTCATATAAGTTGTTACTTTCCCCGTTTTCCTCAATTCAAAATCCAACGGTCGGCGATCCTTGGCATCCACGGCCTCCTCCCTCACGAGCAGCCGTCGCCGACCACCACCTGAACTCGCCCCCGTCGCGTCGGACTTCGGATTGGCCCTCGGGCTGTTCCGTTGCTGCTCCACCTCCGCCGCGCCAACTAACCCTCAGCCTCCGTCTAACCTGCCCAACCACCAGACCATCGTCTGCCGAAACAAGCCGAACGACGCAGAGGCGCCCGATGACGAGAAGCCGAGCCGGGGTCTCTGCAGCAGCCTCCGCAGTGGCTGACGGTTTGTATCATCATCGAGATATTGTTGAGACTACCGGTCAAGTCTTTGGTGCGACTCAAATGCGTTTGTGAAAAGATGGCGATCTCTCCTTTCGGACGCAGGGTTCGCCAGATGGCATCTGCAAAGGCTAACAGAAGGGGATATATGTAAGAGTTTTCCTTATGTGGACTACATTAATTTAGATTGTAATTACCGTTTTACGGGGTTGGTCTAATAAGGTAAGGCATAAGGTTTTCTTAATGGGCCGAATATGGGCTCCGGCATTGTGTGGGCCGAGTTGGGCCCGGCCCGTGATGAGAGGGCCCGTCCAAAACTCTATAAATAGTGCTAAGGTCCCTCCTCTAGCCCCACTTCTTCCATGAAATCTCTCTCACCTCACATAAGGTAAGTCGTGAGTGGTGGTCTCATCGAGCCAGAACCGAGGGTAATAGAGGAGAAGATCTTCGCCGTTAAAGGCTCGGATTGCTTTGTTGGATCATTGTCATTCCGCATAAAGAACGATGGATTCCTAATAAGGTACACAAACCTTTGTATTCTCCTGCTACATGTTCGGTCTTCTAACTACGTCGATCCCGGGAAGCCGCCTCGGCGGCCAACATTTGGTATCGAGCCTCGTAGCCTAGAACCCGAACTGTGCCTCCCTCGCCCGTTTTTAGAAACTTTCATCCGTTGAAACTTGATTTTGAAAACATATTTGAATTCTTCTCGTTGAGCCGAGCGTTATGGTGGGTGGTACGCCTCGGCGGAGGCCAATTGCCCCGTAACGAGAACTTCGGATTTCACCTACCCTTGGACTGTTTCGCCTGTCTTCGTGAATTTTGGTCCGGTAAAAGTGCATTTTGATCACATATATAGATTCTACGAATGAATACGAGCATTTTGATGGCTCGTACGCGTCGAGAAGAGGCCGGAAACGGCCGCACGCGCCTCCACGCGCCGAGACGGAGCTCGGAGGCGGTGCCACGCGCCGCCGTGCCGACTCACGCGCGCGCACGCGCGCCGGCGCGTAGCTCACGCGCCCGCACGCGCGCGCCGCCTCGACGAGGGTGACGTCATCCGACGTCATCCCGCCGACTCGCGACTCGGGGCAGTGTTCGGCGATGACGTCATCCGTGACGTCATTCGCCGACAGCGCCCGAAGATGACGTCCACGTAAGCCGCCTTACGTGCGGCCGCCACGTGGCATGTGACGTCATCGATGACGTCACCAACGGCCCGACCCGGTCGGACCGTTGACCCGGTCGGACCGTTGACCGGTCGGACCGTTGACCGGTTCGGACCGTTGACCGGTCGGACCGTTGACCGGTCGGACCGTTGACCGGTTCAGACCGTTGACCGGCGGACCGGTTTGGTCCGAATATAGAGCTGGCGCGTGGGTCTCACGCGCCGCACGTTCCGCCGGGCGCGTGAGGGCGCGCATGCAGTCCGATTGGAGCGTGGTTTGGACCGTTGTGCTCGTTTGGATGTTCTCTACACTATTATGTATTTATTTAATAATTTTGATGACTTTATGAATGTGAAAATGCATGTGAAAGCCTAAGGTACATGATTTTAGAGGTATTTTTTGCGTATTTTTCAAGGATTCCTCTATAACCTTGGAAGTACATTGCAAATTCACATGTATATCATCACATAAGGAATGTGTAGAGGATCGATTCATCGATTACATGTATAAGATTTAGCATGTATTATTGAATGGAGCAATGTGATTGGCATTATATGTGATTTTAGTGACAAATCGCCCGTCATCCGGTCTAAAATCACATGTATGGAATAAATGTGAGTTATAAAGTTTATATCCCTGATATGAGAGAGTTTCTATGATTCAATTAGGTTGTGACCGCCAAAGTGGCACACTTGATTGGATTTGAGAAACGTCGCCTCGTATTCGATGGGATGTCTCCCGTTCTAATATGTGGTCATACTCCCAAAGGAGGTGATTGTGTATTACTTCATGGAGGGATGCATGTGCAGCATATGGTTGAGGAATGATTGACCCTAGTGGTTCATACATCCAAAGGTGGTGAATTCGTGAAAGGTCGGAATACATTCTCATGACCGCTGTCATGTGGAGAGTATGCAATTGCATGTCATATATTCTGCCCAAAGGTGTTTATATGATGATGCGTGTAACTCTCGGGATGTGTACTTATAAGGTTTTTAAGTTACACAAATACTCACATGGTGCCAATTACATATGCTGTTTGTTATTAAATTACATTATTTGTAATGGCAATTCCATTGTGATTGAGGTTGAGTATGCAATTGCATGTCATATATTCTGCCCAAAGGTGTTTATATGATAGTGCGTGTAACTCTCAAGATGTGTACTTATAAAGTTTTTTAAGTTACACAATACTCACACGGTGCCAATTACATATGCTGCTTGTCATTAAGTTACTTTATCAGTTGTGACAACTCCATTGTGATTAAGGTTCCTATTGGTCAAATTTTAAGTAGCAAAGAGGATTTTCTGTTAAGGATGGATGCTGGTAAATGTTCATATTATTCTTGTTTTGAATAAGCTGAGAATCTCACTATTAGTTATATGGAATTAGAATATATTCCTTGCTGCTTAGGAAAGAGCAATTGAATTTGTCCATCATATTTGAGATGTTTCATTCTGAGAACACTTGAAAATAGTTTACCACTGATTACACACTAAAAGGATTATAGAAGCCTTAGTGACTTGAAAGTGTGTCTTGTCTATTACCGAGATTGGTATAAGTGCAAGGACTCTTCAGCATAAGGTGTGATGGTTCTAATGAGGTTAAGTATTACGTTCTAAGGATGGTAGATTTCAAGTCTAAAAATCATACTCATTAAGGAATTCATGAAACCATCGGTCATTCTGACAATCTGGTCTCAGGTTATCACCCTTAAGAGAAATTGTGTCATTTACTGTTTTTGTGGGAAGAAATGACATATAAAGATATTGTAATAAAGCTTGCTTGTCCAAGCATAAGTCTAGAGTTAATGATTCATTGGCATTTATTTATGAATTCAATCCCTATCAAAAGTCTCATACAGTTCTTGGTGGCTAGATAGCGGTACAACAAATTATATTGTTTACCATAAAGGGATTCATAAATCTAAGGAAGCCAAATTGAAATGAATCATAACTCATCACGGGAAATAACATTTAATGTCGTTTTAGTGGGAGATGTTATTTTAACTATTGATATTGGTTAGCATTTGACGTTGAAAAACACTTTTATGTACCTTCCTTTTAGACTGAACCTAGATTTTGTATCATGTCTGGAAGTGTATGAATATTCTTTTGAGATAAAGAACAATACTGTTTCAATGTTTTCCAAGTCAAATGAAGTTGGATGCTATAATGGGTCCAATGAATTGTACAAATTGTGTTCATCTCCCAAGGATATGTATGTTGTCATACAGTTGAAAATGTTGTTTCCAATAGAGATTTACCTTAAGAATGATCTTTTGCATGTAACATGAATATCTTGATTATATGTCTAGAGAAAGAGTAGAAAGACTGATAATGTCGATATTTTGTCTACTCTTAAATGTTACGTAAAGACTTGAGTAGACTTCTATGGAAGTAAGATGATTAAGATAAAGAAGAAAACTGCAAGTATGAAGTCCTAACCCGTTAGAGGTTATTTACATTGATATTGGTGACCATATATGGTAAAGTTATGTGACAACTGTTTCCTTTTGATTAAAGAAAAATCTGAATCTTTTGGTTTTATTCAAATTCTTTCGTATTAAGATCAAGGAACAGCTGGGATGAGTCTTAAAGATTGTCAGATATGACCGTGGTAGTGAGTGTTTTGACTATGGCAATGCTGGATAGCTTAAAGGGCCATTTGTCAAATACTTGGAAAGATTCTCGGGATGGTAACTTAGTTTAGTATATCCGAAAATCTTGGAATAAATTGGTGTGGCCGAAAGGCGTAATTCCACCATGATGAACATGACAGTGAGTATGATTACTAGGACTAATTTATCAGGTTTTCTACGGGGCAAAACAACCCAATATGTATTAAACCGTGTTACTACCAAAAATGCTCCATTAGCTCCCATTTTGAGTTGTGGATCGGACATAAACGTGACTCGAATCATCTTAAAGTTTGGAATGTCCTGCAGAAGTTTGGATATATAATCCAACATTAAATAAGTTGGAATCCAAGCATACCACTCGGTATCTTACCCAGATCATTTGAAGGGATACTAGGTTTTATTATCCCAATAGAGGCATAAGAAATGTGGAATCACGACACAGTAAAGTCTCTAGTGTTCAACAAAAAACAGAGGATACTTGCTCTTAGACTATTAAAGATAATGATATGGTGGGGACTTTTGTGTCTTTGTCTTTCCCTATATAGAAAATTATGGAGTCTTTTATAGCACAAATTAAGCTTGTGAGGTTCAGGATATTGTCATTGATATGATTCCCGATGAAGTTTTTCAAGCCTCTCAAGTGTAAGATAAAATTATAGTAGCTCCACTCAAGAGATCTGTTATGGAAAGATGTTCGGTTGTACCACTGTACCATATAGTCTATTTGTAAGAACATGATTACGATATCTCGCTACGTGGTCGATCTAGTGACTTGTATATGTAAATGCTGTTTCTTGTCCTCGCTTTGATCTCGTGATTAGACATAATGAAAAGATGAGATGCAATTTATAAAATGTGATAATGTTTAAGAGCCTATTAAATTGGTTGAGGGTCACAAGCTCATCCGTTACAAATGGGTGAATGAGACTAAGAGAAATTTCAAGAGAAACATTGAGAAGTTTAAATCCAAATTAGTAATAAAATGTTTCACTCGAGAGAGGTTTAGTCTTTTCTAAAGACTATTTTAGAGTGAATATGATATTATCGGCTCATTTTTTTTTAGATTTATATTAGATAAATGATTCTAATTGTGTTTCTCAATGAATACCTTGATAAAGAAGTCTATATGGTATAACCTAAAGGTTTTGCAGCGGATGATTCGGGTAAGCTTGTGTGTAAACCGAAAACCCTTATTTATGGCCTTAAGAAAGTCTCAGATCGACGATGCTTGAAGTTTTATAGCATTATCACTTCATTCAGTTTTGCTAAGAATAAAGTAGATCAATGTATATACGCAAGGTCGGTGGGAGAAAATTTAGTTTTCTCGCATTCCATGTAAGTGATAACTTACTTGTGATAGCAATATTGGATTACTGCATAAGATAATATAAATATTGTTGAGGAATTTTGACTTAAAAGACCCCGGTCAAGTACCTTTTGTCCTTGGCATTGAGACCTATAAAGATCGTTCTTGACATATGTTATATTTATCTTAGATTGCATGTGTTAATTATATTTTGAAAATATTCAATAAGCCAAGAGTTGTTGTTGTTGTTAAGGGTAATAGATTGAATATCTGGCATTGTCCTTGTTCAAATTTTGGGAAAATCCAAATAAAGGATACACTTTATGCTAGTGCATTTACAAGTGTCATACATGCTTAAGTCTCGCACTAGTTTACGTATTGTTTTGTGGTAAGATTTTTTGCGATATCGGTCAAGTCTAGGACATGAACACTGGATTGCTGCCAATGAGGTTTTGAGACATTGAAAAGGATAAGAAAACTACATGCTGATAAACATGTTCAAGATCTAAAGCTAGTAGAGTATTCGGATGCGATTTTACTAGCGAGAGGGTGTGGTATTATGAAAAAGTGTTGAACAGAAATTTATGTTATCCTCTACCGTATAAATGGAGTTTATAACATGCCTTTTAGCCGCTACTCAAGATATTTGACTTCGAACCTCATTAAGGAGTTGATTATATTTGATATTTTGAATAGACCCATACGGCCGTATCGAGACAATAACTCTTCGGTGTTGTTTGTCAACAACAATAAGGGTCTCGAGGGGTCTAGATATATGACGGTCGGGTTTTTGACCATAAAGAAACAATACGAGAATGGTGACACTACAATAGAGCATATTTCCACAGATGATGTGGTTGTAGACCCACTAATTAAAGATTTTTGTCCTTGTGTACTTGAACGACATATCGTAAACAAGGGCTAAGGAACATCATTGGATGTTGTTGTTTAGTGGGAGCTGTTTTGATTTTGCTCTAATAAAGCTTATATAAGTTACACATTCAATAAAGTGTTCATGAATGTGTGGTCACCATACCGAATTGATTATATGTAATGAAAATCTCAAGGTATTGTGTAAGCCTTGAGTGAAGGCTGGAGACATCCTGTTATCGCCTTGAACATATGTCTTGATTACACATAAAGAAAGGTTAACCATAAAGATAAGACATATGTGGGTTCATTAGAACCATAAGGATATTCTCTAGTGGCACATCCGGTTTTACGTGACACTTAAGGTAAGAGAATAGTGACCGACAAAGGAGATAACACATAAGGTATTACTCTTTATGAGGTGTTATCCGTTTGCCACACAACCATATTGAATCCATATCAATAAAGTTAAAAGCATTCGTGACCATGGAAGGCTCGTATGAATACATACGCTTCCGCCATGATTCGGTGTTGGAGACTTTATAGGATAGGATTGACTATTAAGAATTGCCACTAGACCAACATAAAGGTGCGCACATAAAGTACAATCTCAATTAATATTGCCCAAGTGGGAGAATGTAAGAGTTTTCCTTATGTGGACTACATTAATTTAGATTGTAATTACCGTTTTACGGGGTTGGTCTAATAAGGTAAGGCATAAGGTTTTCTTAATGGGCCGAATATGGGCTGGCATTGTGTGGGCCGAGTTGCCCGCCCGCGATGAGGCCGTCCAAAACTCTATAAATAGTCTTAGGTCCCTCCTCCTCTATTTCCACTTTTCCATGAAATCTCTCTCACCTCACATAAGGCAGTCGTGAGTGGTGGTCTCATCGAGCCAGAACCGAGGGTAATAGAGGAGAAGATCTTCGCCGTTAAAGGCTCGGATTGCTTTGTTGGATCATTGTCATTCCGCATAAAGAACGATGGATTCCTAATAAGGTACACAAACCTTTGTATTCTCCTGCTACATGTTCGGTCTTCTAACTACGTCGATCCTGGGAAGCCGCCTCGGCGGCCAACAATATAACCTCCAGCCAGAGGATCCTCGAGACCGACCCCATCGAGACCATAGACTTCCGAGTATTCGAGGGGGACCGCGCGTTGATAAAGTTTCGTAATCCAAGGATTGACGATGTTACACGGCAAGCCATCCTCGTGGGGTCCTGCAATGGTTTGGTATGTTTACTTGTTTAGATGTCCGCCCGGGCGGAGGATTTATCCTATATAACCCGACCACTGAGGAATTTGGGAAAATCCCTAGTCCTGATGTTGATCTTGCTCCAGGACCGGAGTTTAACCCTACATCTGATGACTATAAAGTGGTAGTCGGTAAGCCTTCTCAAATACGTCAAGTTGAGATATTTTCGCTCAAGTCCGGTTCTTGGAGAAGGACACGAGACCAACAAGAAAGCCACCTCGCAGATCATTGCCAAGGAGTTTATTGGAAGGGGGCCTTACGTTGGTGCGGGATTGGCGGGGAGAGAAACGAGAGAGATTATTTCATTTGATTTGTCGGAAGGGACATTTCACCGAGTGCTTCCGGTCCCTGAATGAAATGGGAACGGGAACATAATTTTCCAAGGACTCAAGAATCACGGGGCCGATCTGTTAATTTACAACTCAAATGACTACTGGTTCATGGCGTGGATGATGAATGACCATGGGAGAGGAGGATCATGGAAAAAAAATTTCAGCTTTTCTACTGAAGGCATACCTGGTATTTATTTGCAGATCCCCATGGAGTTCACCAGGAGCAGAAAAATCCTTTTCCAGATTGATTTTGTTGACATTATTTTGTTCGATCTGGGGATAATACTTACAAGGATTTTCCCATCCTGAGCACCACACTTGCTATCTATGTGGAAACTCTTGTTTCGCCCTATGTTGGCTGTGAGCCATCAAGATTCTAGAGCTTTTAAGAGTTGTTTTAGTGGATTTGATCGAATGCTTTTGTTGTAGTTTCCTTTTTGTGGCGATCTGGCTATCTTGACCTGTTGAATGATCCTGTTGAATCTGAAGAAGAAGAAAAAAAAGACATGAGACTATTATGAGATCTGCTCATTTTCCCTATTTTGCTTTCAGCACTTTGTCCTCTCCAGATGTTTGGTTAGATCTCTGCTCAATGAATGGCCATTCAATCATCTCTGTTTTGCTAGAATACTCACTTCACTAGCTAATGTTGCAATCTGATCTCGTGTAATTTCACTAACCATTTCCTGGGTCTTGTTATGTAGTTAACATTCAACTATACTCACGTGATTCATAAGGCTTATACTGTTTTTTTCTTTTCTCATCGAGAACAAGGCCCTCAAAATTCTGTTCTTTATTGTGGATTTGCTTTCCTTTTGTACTTCAATAACACGTGCTGACTATCCAAGGCAAAAAATGGCAAGTTCTAATTTCAAGCTGGGTGACAGTACCCCCACTGTCACACAGACTGATCCAAAGAGTGCACCTGATCACTCTGCTGCATCCCAGGTATCTGTAAATGAAACTATGCTACTAATTTATCTTTTTAATGCCTGAACTTAACTGACTAGTTTACTTTTTACAGAATTGATCAGTAGCATAGTATTTATTTTTTTATCTTGTATTTTTAAGTACATTGTGGTTTTTTTTTTGGCTCTGGAATGCTGCTGTGTCAACGTTGATGTGAATACTTGTGATATTCAAAGAGTCTTGGGACAAACAACCAGAATAGCTAACCAGTATCATATCTTTGGCATGTGAGTGAAAATACTTAGGTGAGAAATTATTACAACACGATGCCTTTGCCAGTTCTTTGTAGGATACAAGCATATTCAGCATCTTCATATGAGATATCTTTTCATCCTGTTCATGTATGTATGCTTGTCTTCTATATGATGATCGGTATCCTGACAAAGCCCAGTCTTGTGCGGCTTCTTGAGGTTCTTCTCACCCATTGATCTTTTAAAATGAGTGTTGCCGTCCTAAAAGATGCTGGGTGTGGAGGAGCAGTCTTTGCTATGAGTTTGATGTTGTGTATTTTCTTCTTCTTCTTCTTCTTCTTCTTCTTCTTCTTCTTCTTTTTGTGGAACTGATGAGGATCTATGATTTACGAGTATCACATGTTTTTCATCAATAGAATGATTTATACTCACAAAATATCCATTGCCGTAGGTGCTTGCTGCCATTGGAATGTTGTCGTAGTGTCTTGTTGCTCCACTTTTCACTGCTTGTGCTTCCAAACAGTTTGATAGTATGCATTGATTGCAAATGTTTGTGTGATTAAGGCTTGCTTGATTACGAGGATTAAGGCCAATGGAATGGGATTGAGATCTTCATTCCCTTTCCCTGGGTCATTTGGGAACTTGGAATTAACAGGAATGTATTCCAAATGTTGGAAGAGAGCTTCATTACCATGTTTCATTAAAATGGGGGCTAAGGTTATTGATGGGAATGAATGAGTAGAAATAATTAGACCCAAAAGAAAAGCCAAGTTTGTGCACCCAATAATTAAGAGTACCAATGCCGTTAAGTAGTTATGATTCAAACCCGAGTGTTTTGTAGCGGTGTCAAACTCTGATGGTAACATTCAAGTGGTTGTTACACCTTTGCCCCGTTCCAACCTTCTACTTACTAATAAGGAATGAGTTGGTAAATGAGAAAATTGAAGAATCGTTCATCCCATGAAATTGTGTGAGTTTGCAAATTGTGTCCTCTCTCTCTCTCTCTCTCTTCCTTTTTCTTTACCTTTTCCTCTTTATATTCTGTACTATTTGGTTGCAAGGGTGTTTTGGGGCTGGGATAGTGTAAGTAACTTTAGTTTTTCCTTTAGGTGAACTTTTGGGGACTAAATAAGTTAAAACATTAGTTTGGCAGCATGGCACATTCAATCTCCTTTCACGGAATATGATCCCGAGAACCACTTCTGAGGTAAATATGGATGACAGGAACCTTTTGTACTTTCTGTGGATTTGAATTTTGTGGTGAGCATTTCCAGAGTTATTTAGCCGCACTACTGGTTTTTCGGTGCAAGTTGTTAAAGCAGTTGTCTCTTATAGCTTGTCTTAATAGTAAACATCTGTGAGCTGCTAATTATGTGAGATCACTGGGTCACTTTTATTCTATTAGGTGAAGACTCTTTATGTGAAGAACATTTCTGATAATTCCACTACTGAACAACTTAAGGAAATATATTAGCGTCATGGAGAAATGACAAAGGTGATCGTGCCACCGTTGAAATCTGGGAGTAGCAAACGGGATTTTGGATTTGTTCACTTTGCTGAAAGGTCAAGTGCATTAAAGGCTTAAAAGATTCTGAGAAATATGAGATTGATGGTAAACATTTTTTAGACTCACTCTGTGGAGCGTGGGGCAAGAAAAATGAATTGCATCTCTGTTTATCTGATATCTTCAGATGCATATGTCTGCAACTAGTGCTTCTGTGAGACCTTGCTATAATAATGTTTAGGGTTTGTTCAATCACTTGAGGAATATCAAAAATTTCTATCCTTAGGAATTTCTGTGGGTTGCCTGATGCCGTGTGAGTCACTTGAAACAGTTCTAGGTGTGTTGGAGTAAGATGCAATTATGTCTATTCTGTCTCATTCAGAACAATTGATTACTGAGGCTTGTGCTTCCTCTTTGTGGTGGATAATTTTGAATGGCTTTTCATGGCTCAGACCTTAAGAGAATTATATCATTGGTGGAGCCGTCATCCTTGCTGGCTTAATAATAAACTTGTGAACTATACTTGCCTCCAAGCTGTTGTCCTTGATTTGTTCTTCTTGCAATTTTTTTTTTCTGCTTAACAAGAAAAGCCCACTTAGGTGGGTCCACGAAACACTGTGATTCCCTTTGTGACCCTTTGGTAACGTCTTGGGAATATGAATTGTATGACACGTGTTGGAGGTTGTCCTTGCCAAGCTTCAGACAGAAGAAAACTGATAGCTCAAGTATTGGGCTTCAGGCTAACCATCTTCAGAATCCTGTCTATGGTTGTTTTATTGCTCATCTATATGGATCTTTGAATACGGGATATGGTGTTTCTGCCAGTTTTCAGCAGGTCTGGTTGTGTATTTGTTTTCCTCTTAGATTCTTGCTTGGTTCTGTTCCATTTATCTAGTTTTAACTTAACAGTTATCATGTGTTTACAGCCGGTAATATATGGTAGGGGATCAATGCCATTGAGGATGCATATGGTTCTGCCAGATGGTCAAATTGGCTATGTTCTGTAAGTAACAGTATTATCTCGAATTTGACTGTTCATTTGTATATAGTATGCTACAAATAATTACATCGCGGTAGTTGTTGTGTACTTGCTGAAGAAGAGTAAGTCAAGATGTCAAGACGCATGTCCACTTTCTTGTTGAGCAACCATCTATTTGTATATGTATTTTTCATCAAAAATTTGCTTGAGTAAAAAAAAGATAGAAGCCCTATCATAAGCACGCAATATAAAATTTTCTAACTAAGTTCACAATTTTAAAGGAAAGGTAAATGCCTTTTTTTTCCCCTTTAGTTAAAAACTTATAATTTTCTTGAAGCATACTATATACAAATGTTATAGGTTATGTTGGTGGTTACAGTGAAAACAGATGGAAGAATGAAAATGGTGATTAACGTGGCATGTGTGAAGTTTGGCAATTGCCTAGGTTATGTCCGTTATTGCATTATGCTTTCTTGTAATTCTCAATCCTATTTAAGACAGGAAAAGTATACTCTGCAGATTGCATAGGCAACTCTTGCCATTTGTTCTGCACACTGCTGGAGTTTTGTCATGTTGATAGTGTTCTATGCTGAGGGAGAAATTGATAAGGATATCAGGTAAGCCGATTCCTTTGGCCCACAAATATTGCCGCATCTTATGTCGTGCTTTCAGGGCGTGAGTTTCGATTGTGCAGTATGAACTTTCGTACATATTAAGTTTGGACTAGGTCTCCCATGCTATGTGTAGTGATTTTTTTAACGAGGGCCTCTATAGGAAAGCATGCAGTTTTCCAGTGCAGTGTTTTACTTGTGTTGCAAGTTATCAGTATTGTGGAATCAGCACATTTGCCAATATGCATAAAATGTGTTCTCAGGTAGTCATTAACTTGACCCTTGCCATAGTACACTCAGGAAAAAGCATTTCGAGAATTTTTATTTTTGTTTTCAGTTCTCTCTTTTGCTGTGCAAAGTATCTTTTGAACTCGGAATAGGACCTTGGTCCCCCACACATCTTCTGAAGTAAATTCACCGACGTTTCCAGTGCTTCTTTGACTGATCAAAGTAAATATGCTGGGTGTTGAAAACATCTTAGCAAAAAAGAACTCGGTAAACTTGACATTTGGATGAAGTAAATTATCTGTAGTATGCAGTGTCCAACTATAATCATGTGAATGTTAAAGCGATCACATCGTGAATCTTATCTAGTGATTCAGTTGCAGTGGAACAAGAGAGACGATTCTGACAAGAGAACTGTAAAAGAAGGTTTCTACAAAGCTTTAACCCTAGCTAGGCGAGAGCAGAAGGTTCAGATTCAGCATCTATTAAAGGAGACTTCTATCTCTGCTTATTGACTGAGGGAGAGAAGCAGAATCCAGTCAATACGTGTTCAATTCGAATCCATTATATTTTGCACTTTTCCTTGAAAGTTGAAAACTCCAGTCTGATGCATGCTTCAGTGGAGAACGAGAGGCGGGAATTAACAAACTGGATGCAAGCGACCTTTTTGCTTTTGAAAACACTGGAAGAATTTGTGCACTCTGCTGCCCCCCTCCCTTTAGGAACGCCATTAGCGGTGACAAGCAGTCAGCAGCCTCAACATCTTCCACATTCATATGCCAGTTGTGCCATGGCTTCGCTGTGTCCTGACTCCTGCCATCTCACATCCATGAAACTGAATCTCAACTTTTGGCAAGTCTGAAACCTCCTTTGAGAGATAAAACAGAAAAGAAGCTATCGGATGGACAGTTTACTGGTTGCACATGTTTTGAATCACTGCAGCAGCGGCGTGAGGCAAGACCAGCTTGCTTAATAAAAGCTGCTAATTTTGGTCCGCCGAATCACGTAGCATCAAAGGACATTTTCTCCTTGCCAAATTGTGAAGAGGGCAGCATGCTAGTCTCTGCCACTTATCATTCATTCATTGCACGTTGCACCTTAGCCCAATATCACGTAGGACTTGCGAGGGTTTAGTAAAATATATAGAAATCAGTTCGAAAAGTTTCACCACGACACACTCTAAGGCCATTTCTCCTACCAACACCTCGCAGAGTTCTTCCATTTGCAGCTGAACCAATATCTTTCTCTGTTGTACACACGAAGTGTTTGCATTTTTGCTAGCATTACATAATGAGAATAGGCAGTTATACTCACACCTACCTTCCACTTTAAATTAAAAATCTGGATTTGAGTAAGATATTTCAGTATGTGTCAAACATAATCTAGAAAGTAGTTTTAGCAAGCTCTTAGTGGACGTGGCAAAGAGAACACATCAGATTTGACATGTAATAAGAACTTTTGCACATCATTTTGCGAACTTATTTTGTAAACCTATTATTCTGGGAGCTGAGTTGCGAAGAGAGAGCCTAGGGTGGGCTAGGCGGGCCGGACTGCGTTCCTTGCAAAAGTCATTTGTCCAGGTCCACATTATGTACCGACGGTAATTTCTGTGCAAATGGATATCCAGTTTTTGAGCAGCAAGGGTTGTTGCCAGAATTGAGCGTGAAGACATGTATACACTTTGGCCGTGACTCACTATGCGCGTCGCACCCTCTTTTATCACAGGTGGCAGGACATAATGCAAATGGAGCACCAAGTTCCATTATAATATATAACATTGGCAAATGGATATCCAATTTTTGAGCAGCAAGGGTTGTTTCCAGAATGGAGCGTGAAGACGTGTATACACTTTGGCCGTGACTCACTATGCGCGTCGCACCCTCTTTTATCACAGGTGGCAGGACATAATGCAAATGGAGCACCAAGTTCCATTATAATATATAACATTGGCCATCTTCTGTCGGGACTTACACATCTCCGAATAACTTCCAAGCTGTTTTCCCCGCAGAGCCAATCGAAATCGACAATTTCCCTCTCCCTCTCCAAATGGGGCCATCTGGCATCTACAATCATTCTTAACTTAAAAGCATACTCATAGCCACCCTCCTAAGACCTTCCCTGCGTTCCCTTGTACGCCAAATTCATGTAACCCAACGCTCCCCGTCCTTTAACTACAATCAGGAGCTAAGCTGGCAAGGAAAGCGGGATTCATTCATGAAGACACAAACACCTCCTTGCCGAAGCAAGGGGTCCGAAATGGGGATGCGTGGTTCTGGAACGGTATGGGCTTCACTCCATATCGTTGTCATGGTCGCGGCCACCATGATCATGTTGGTGAGTGCAACCCCACCGGCAGATCCCATTACGTGCACCTCAAGCGGCTGCACCATAACCAATTCCTATGGGGCCTTCCCAGACCGAAGCACGTGCAAAGCAGGGGCCGTGGCGTACCCGACGTCGGAAGAAGAGCTCGTGTGGGTAGTGGGGAATGCGACGAGGTCCAAGAGGAAGATGAAAGCGGTGACACGCTTCTCCCATAGCATCCCAAAGCTTGTGTGTCCGGACGGGGAGGAAGGGCTGCTGGTGAGCACCAAGTACATGACGAGGATAGTAAGGGTGGACCAAGAAGGGATGAGGATGAGCGTGGAGGGAGGGGTGACGCTGAGGCAGTTGATCGAGGAGGCGGCCAAGGCAGGGATGGCGCTGCCGTATGCGCCCTACTGGTGGGGTTTGACAATCGGAGGGATGCTGGGGACGGGCGCGCATGGCAGCTCCCTGTGGGGGAAGGGGAGTGCGCTGCACGACTACGTGGAGGCGATGCGGATAGTGATCCCCGGAGGGGCTGGAGATGGTTACGCCAGGATCAGGACGCTGGATGTGAACACAAAAAGCACTCATGCAGAGATGGACGCAGTCAAAGTGTCGCTTGGGGTTCTAGGAGTCATCGCTCAGGTGCAGCTACTCTCTCATCTTTTCTTAATTCCATGCTTGCGTGTGTTCTCTGACTCCTCTATTCCTCACCCGCATTACACTCCGTCCTGTTGACTTTATCTTCTTCTGCAATCTGTGTCATCCTCCTCATATCTCACCCTTCCCTTATCTTCAGTGCTTAAATTATGATAGGAGTATATAAATACTTAACGAACCTCGCCGTGTCTCTCGTGCCTTTGACTTGTTTCGTATATGCGGTAAACCTCGATGTGGAGATGATTACTTGATCATATATTAAGTGAACTTGCAGCTTATTCCTTTTACTATCTTTGTTTGTCCGGTACTTTTACTGGATGTATGATTATGGACAACAGTTGGAAGAATCACCTTGATCATTTAATTTCTTTTGATTCGGCCAAAAGCGTTATGGACCTGACTATTAACCATCATTATGTTTAAGATTAATTCTTCCTTCATTATCACTTTCCTCATCTTTGAAAATGGTAGATATTATAGGCGTGTGATATTAGTTGTGATGTAAAGACTAATGAATGAATGCCCCACCACAAACTTCGAACGATTAGATCCGGACTTGGGCAATAGGAAACCAAGCTCGTCGACTTTTCACACGTAGTGATCAGATCGGACTATCTCATCCTATCTGGGGAGAAGAATATGTGACTTTATATTCCGCCATACCCCTTTTGTTTGTGAGATGTGTAACCGATTCATTAAGTAAGCAAGTTACGTCCATGCCCAATCAAGAAAAATGGCAAACTTAGACCATTCATATTCGTCTGCTTTAATTCCCATGGAGGAGCTAATATAAACGATACCTGAAGCGATTTGGGGTTTTTAGGTACTTCTGTGAAAAAAAGAAAAAGAAAAAAGAGATCATAGTGATTTTAATATTTGGATATATAATTGTAGGTAACCCTAAAGCTGCAACCATTATTCAAACGATCATTAACGTACTCGATCAAGGGTGACTCAGACTTGGGAGAACAAGCGGCCAATTTCGGCAACCTACATGAGTTTGCGGACATTATCTGGTATCCAAGTCAACAAAAGGTAGTTTATCGCATTGACAATCGAGTCACTCTTGACGCATCTGGCAACGGGCTCTACGATTTCATCCCATTCCGAGCCACATCTTCTCTCACTTTGGCACTAGTCAGATCCACTGGTAAATTTAAACAATGTCGGGCTAGAATTAGAAGTTGAGTTAGCCTATAGTTTTTTTTTTTTTTTAGATCACTATTTGTGATGTTGCCTAGCAGAGGAACTGCAAGAGTCCACAAACGATGCCGACGGAAAATGCAACGGTGCAAAGCTAATTTCTTCTACCCTCCAGACGGATGCTTACGGGTTGACAAACAACGGTATCATGCCTTGAGTTAACTAATATAGTTGCCCATCACGGGTGTCCATTATTCTAGAGATTTCACTCACATTGATGTATATGCATACTTCGATTAGGTATTATCTTCAGTGGATATCCCGTGATTGGGTATCACAACAGGTTGCAATCCTCAGGCACTTGTCTGGACAGTCCCCATGATGGTCTGATGACTGCTTGTCCATGGGATCCGCGAGTCAAGGGTGAGTTCTTTCACCAAACCACATTCAGCGTCGGACTCTCTATGGTAAGGAGCTTCATCGAAGACATCCAACGCCTCATCACACTAGAGCCTAAAGCATTGTGCGGAGTTGAGCTCTACAACGGCATCCTCATGCGTTATGTCAAGGCCTCTAGTGCTTACTTGGGCAAGCAAGAGGACGCGATAGACTTCGACATCACTTACTACAGGAGCAAGAATCCGCTGAGCCCGAGACTATACCAGGATGTGCTCGAAGAAATAGAACAGATGGCGCTGCTCAAGTACGGTGCGCTACCTCACTGGGGGAAGAATAGGAATTTGGCGTTCGATGGAGCGATCAGAAGATATAAAAAAGCCCAGGAGTTTTTGAAAGTGAAGGAGACGTATGATCCTTTGGGGCTGTTTTCTAGCGAATGGACAGACCAAGTTCTTGGCCTGAAGGAGGGGGTGAGCATAGTGAAGGATGGATGTGCGCTCGAGGGACTGTGCATTTGTTCACAGGACGCACACTGCGCACCCAACAAGGGCTACTATTGCAAGCCGGGAAAAGTCTATAAAGAGGCCAGAGTCTGTACTCGAAGGAGCGTCAAAGCACAGTAGAGACCTCTCTTCATCATTCTTAGACCTCAATGTGCAAAACAAACTGCCCCACTCCATTTGTTGGCTTTAATCGTGCATTGCGTATCCATTTGGATGGAGAATGAAACGATGAAATTAGAAAAGTCCTCGATTGCCATGGGAGGAAACTAATTTAAGATGTACTGTTATTGTTCTTGGCGTAGAGTCACAGTGGCCTTGGGGTTTCATTGTTCCCACGTGTCTCTGTATTTAGCAACTGCTTCCCGTCAGTCGCTAGTACCGAAAAGGCCAAACCATATGAATGAAAATTGTTCGGGTCTGTAACTTTCGAAGCGAGCGGCATTATATATTGTTTTCGCTTTTCGACATAAGAACGAACCAAAGTAGAAAGGGGCAATATGGGCCGGGAGGCCCATGGAGGCTGGCTTGGAAGAGGCCTTGGAACCTTGGAAGAGGCCCACCGGCACTCACTGGTGCCCCCCACCGTCTTTCCTTAAAGGGTGGTGCTCCTGTACAAGAAAGGAGAAGGCACAACCCCCACCCACCCGCCCACGCCCACGCCCATCTTGGCGTTTCTTTCTCTCTTTTTTTTTTTTTGGCGTTTGTGTGGTCGGACAGAAGACGATTAAAGAAGCAGGAGGAACCCCCCACACCCAGTTTAGCCCTGCGAACTGCAGCTGAGCGAGGCGGAGGAGGGAGATTGGGAGCGCGCGCGCGCCTGAGGTTTTTTTGGGACGGCATCGTCGACCTCGATTTCGGGTACTTTGTCCCACTTTTCCTCCTCTCTTTTCGTGCCCCCTCCCTCCCCTCTTTCTCTGTTCTCGAACCTGTTCGCCCCCCACTTTTCACTGCCGTCTCTCTCTCTCTCTCTCTCTAATTCCTCTCCGCCTGGCGAATCTCCCGCCGGCCTGACTTTCCTCCTCTGTCTTCTGTACTGTGTTTTCGGGTGATGGGGTTCTCTTATCCGGTCTTCGCAGCATTTATGTGAGATGCATCGGCAGTGCGGCCTTCTCCTCGTCTCCTCCTGCCCTTTTCTTGTTCGATCGTGATTACTGATTTTTCAGATATAGGGTTTCTGTGTAACCGCCGCATATTTCGCTTTAGGTCGGCCTTCGGGTTTCCGTTTTTTCCCACCAACTCTCTCTATTTCTCCTCTTAATCTACTGCGACAGTCCAATTCTTGACCTTTCCACGCTCCATTTCGACTCTTTCTCGAGATAAATTCTCTCTCCGGGGACCCAAGATTTCTTCTCCTTCTTTTTTGTCTTTTCCATACCATATCTATATCTCCGTTTTTTTTTTTTTTTTTTTTTTTGGGGGGTGGTGGTGCTTGGGAAGCGTTCCTACTTTTCTCTTTAAAGACTTCTTCTTTAGCCGCCACTGGATGCAAGAAAACCTTGGAATGTACTCGTTTATTTAGCTTTCGCGATACAAGGAGATTTGCATATTTGTTTTCCCTAGTTTTTTTTAATTGGTAAAAAGGTGATAGAATCCTGGGAAATCCGTGGTTTTTAGACCTTTGGAGAGATTTCTCTGTCATCTCTTTCCGGATTCCGCATGATTTGAGTTGATTGGTGTTGCTACATCCTTAAGGGAGCATCTTGAATGTCTCTACAGCGCTCTGCTTTGGAAATAGGTTGCTACTCCATACATGCACTTATGTAGTTTCATTGAGCTTGGTTCTAGATCAGGTGCCACTCGTGTACGGTTCTCACGCAAGAAACCTTTCGGTGTGGAGCAAATATGGGAGATCGCACGGAAGTTGATGAGCGGGTTGACCTGGATGAAGATAATTACATGGAAGAAGAAATCGATGATGACATCGAAGAGCAGCAGGACGAGGATGCGGGAGATGGGGCCGATGAAGATAATGCGGATGATGATCCTGAAGAAATCGAGGACTCCAAAGATGGGGTTGCTGGAGAGGACCAATCCCCGGATACCGACACTAGTCGCCCTGCCGCCAATCCCGTCGAGGATGAAGAAAGGCCGGCTGTGTCCTTGAGTGCTGAGGAGAAGGAGAAGCATGCTCAAATTCTTGCCCTTCCTCCTCATGGAAGCGAGGTTTTTATTGGAGGCCTCCCGCGGGATATTTTGGAAGAAGAATTAAGGGATCTATGTGAACCAATTGGAGAAATTCATGAGGTTAGAACTGTGACCTATTGTGCTTTAGAATCGCTAGGATTTTTGTTGATCTGGATCATCATTTTATAATGCAATCGTTGTTCAGATTAGGTTAATGAAGGACAAGGGCACTGGTGAGAGCAAAGGTTATGCTTTTGTAGCTTACCGGACACGGGAAATGGCACAGAAAGCCATTGAGGAATTGCATAGTAAAGAGTTCAAGGTAATTGTCTATTGAAGGATTTCGTTCTCATATACTTGCTTAACTCCATTCGAGGCTAGGCTGAACATTATATTTGTTGCCGCAGGGTAAAACGTTGAGATGTTCACTGTCAGAAACTAAGAACAGGTTATTCATCGGTAATGTTCCCAAGTCTTGGACAGAAGATGAGTTTAGAAAAGTCATAGAGGACGTTGGACCGGGGGTTGAAAACATAGAGCTGATAAAGGTGGGTCTTTATTTTGGTACTGCTCGAGGAATCTGCTGTGGATGAGTAATTAAATGCTTATGCTGTTTTTTCTTTCTCTTATCGAGAACAGGATCCTCAAAATCCTGGTCGTAATCGTGGATTTGCTTTCATTTTGTACTACAATAATGCATGTGCTGACTATTCAAGGCAAAAAATGGCAAGTTCTAATTTCAAGCTGGATGGGAATACCCCTACTGTCACATGGGCTGATCCAAAGAGTGCACCTGATCACTCTGCTGCATCTCAGGTATCTGTAGATGAAACTATCTACTAATTCGTCTTTTTAATGCTCAAACTTAACTGACTAATTTACTTTTTACAGCTTGGATCACTAGCATAGTATTTATCTTGCATTTTTTTAGTGCATTTCTTTCGGCTCTAGAGCGCTGTTATGTCATCATGGATGTGAATATTTGTGATATGTGAAAAGTCTTGAGACAAACAACTGGAATAGCTAACCAGTATCATATTTGGCATGTTGAACATTCTTAGGTAAGAAGTTGTTATGACACGATGCCTTTTGCCAGTTCTTTGCAGCATATAAGCACATTTAGCTTCTTCATATAAGATAATTGTTCATCCCCTTCATGTAAGTCATCTATTTGATGATGCATATCCTGACAAAGCACACAGTTTTGTGCGGCTTCTTGAGATTTTTCTCACCTGCTGATCATTAAGAATCAGTGTTTCATCTCTGAAAAATGTTGGGTGTGGAGGAGCACTCTTTGCTATGAGTTGGGAAGGTTTGTATTATCTGGCATCTTCTAGTTTTCTTGAACTATTGTGGATCAATCATTTATGGCTGCCACATGTTATTTGTCAATAGAATGAGTTATGCTTGCAAAATAACTGTTGCCATAAGTGCTTGCTGCCATTGGAATGTTGTCATGGTGTCTTGGTGCTATGAATTGATTACAAATGTTTGTGTGATTGAGGCTTGTTTGATTACAAGGAACAAAGCCAATGGAATGGGATTGAGATCTTCATTCCCTTTCACTAGGTTATTTGGGAACTTGGAAAGGGGAATGTATACTGAATGTTGGAAGGAAAAGAGCTTCATTACCATGTTTTCATTAACATGGGGGGTAAGGGTATTGGCGGAAATGAATATGTAGAAATAAGTAGACCCAATGGAAAGGCCAAGTTTGTGTATCAAATATTTAAGGGTCCCAATGCGGTGTTAAGTAGTTATGATTAAAACCGAATGTTTTGTCGTGAGTGTGAAACTCTGATGGTAACATCCCAGTGGTTGTTACATGGTTGCCCTTTTCCAACCTTTTACTATGATTAAGAAATGTAAGTTGCTAAATGAGAAACTTGGTGAAACGTTCATCCCATGAAATTTTGTGAGTTTGTCAACTGTGTCCTCCCCCCCCTTTTTCTCCTTTTTATTTTCTGTTCTGTTTGGTTGCAAGGGTGTGTTTGGGGCTGGGATAGTGTGAGTAACTTTAATTTTTTCGTTTGGGTGAACTTTTGGGAACTAAATAAGTTGAACCATTAGTTTGACAACATGACATATTCAATCTCTGTCGTGGAATATGACCCCGAGAACCACTTCTGGGGTAAATATGGATGACAGGAACCCTGTGTACTTTCTGTGGCTTTGGATTTTGTGGTGAGCATTTACTGAGTTATTTAGCTGCAGTACTGGTTTTTCGGTGCAAGTTGTTAAAGCAATGGTTTTTCGGTGCAAGTTGTTAAAGCGAGTTGTCTCTTATAGCTTGTCTTAATAGTAAACATTTGTGAGCTGCTAATCATGTAGATCACTTTGCTGCTTTTATTCTATTAGGTGAAGGCTCTTTATGTGAAGAACATCCCTGATAATACCACTACTGAACAACTTAAGGAAATATTCCAGCGTCATGGAGAAGTGACAAAGGTGGTCATGCCACCTTCGAAATCTGGGAGTAGCAAACGGGATTTTGGCTTTGTTCACTATGCTGAAAGGTCAAGTGCATTAAAGGCTGTCAAAGATACTGAGAAATATGAAATTGACGGTAAAAATTTTCAGACTTATTCTGGCTTGATGGTTTAGCTTAGTTACATTGAAGGGGCAGTGTGGGGCAAGAAAATTGAATTGCATCTAAGTTTATCTGTTGTCTTCAGATGCACATGTCTGCATTTACTGCTTCTGTGAGCCCACAGAATGACAATGTTTAGGGTTTGTTTAACTACTTTTGGGACAACAGAATTTCAATCTTTAGGAATTTGTGTGGGTTGCTCATTGCCATGTAAGTTACTTGAAATGGTTCTAGAAGTGTCAGAGTAAAGACGCAACCACATCTATTCTGTCTCGTCAGAACAATTGATTTACGAGGGCTGTGCTTCCTCTGTGGTAGTTAATTTTGAATGGCTTATCACGGCTTGAACTTGGGAGTATTATGTCGTTGGTGAAGCAGTCACCCTTGTTGGCTTGATAATAAACCTGTGAACTGTACTTGCTTCCAAGCTGTCATCCTCGATTTGGTCTTGCAATTTTTTTGTCCTTATTGATGAGTAAAAGCCCACTTAGGTGGGTCCATGAAACATTGCAGTTCTGTTTGTGACCGTCTGATAATGTCTTGGGAATATGAATTGTAGGACATGCGTTGGAGGTTGTCCTTGCCAAGCCTCAGACTGAGAAGAAAACTGATAGCTCGAGTATTGGGCTTCAGGCTAGCCATCTTCAAAATCCTGGCTATGGTGGTTTTATTGCTAATCCATATGGATCTTTGAATACAGGATATGGTGTTTCTGCCAGTTTTCAGCAGGTCTGGTTGTGTATTTGTTATCCCCTTTAGTTCTTGCTTGGTACTGTTCACTGTATCTAGTTTTAGCTGATCAGTTGTCATGCGTGAACAGCCGGTGATATATGGTAGGGGACCAATGCCTTCGGGGATGCATATGGTGCCAATGGTTCTGCCAGATGGTCGAATAGGCTATGTTTTGTAAGTAATAGTTTAATTTTGAAGTTGAATATTCATTTGGTGGCTATGGAAGGGTCTTGAACGTGCGTCTGTTTGTCCTTTTCATACTTGGGTTTATGCAGACAACAACCTGGTGTCCAAATGCCGCCACCTCGGCCTCGGAGAGTTGATCGGAACAATGGGACTGGTGCACAGCCAGGACGAGGGAGTGGTGGGGATGAGGGCAACCGAAGCAGAAGATATCGACCCTACTAGGATTGCAGGCGATGATGGTTTTTGTTACAGGTGGGATGGATGACAGATTGGGTATATGGATAAAGGGAAGGCCATGGATGACGTAAGTTGTGTCCATTTGACTTGCCAGATGTAAGAGAGCGGCTAATGTCCTACATCATCCAGTTTCCCGAGGAATCGAAGTTAATCATTCTCGATTGATGTAATATCACTTTACTTGGTAGTAGGATTTGTGTCCAAAAAGATCATTTAGCAGCGTCCGGCAGATACAACAAGTCTGACAGATTCAAGAAGAATTTTTTTTTTCTTGTTTCCTTTTTTATTTTGGAGGGGGGAACAGATGCATAGCCGAGTCAAAGTAGAATTAGGCGACGTGAAGTTTAAGATCTTGGTGTTGCTAAAGAGGGCTATGCCTAGAATTTAGGGTTGGGTGGGGTGGGTTGTTCTGGTTTTAGTTCTTCCGGGAGAAAGTGATCAGCTGGACTTTGATGTTTGCCTTTTCGGCTGGTTTATTTCAGAGTGGAGACAAAAATAGCACCGGCCCTTTTTTCATGTGGTAACTTTTGTTGAATATTTGTTATCTAATGTTGCAAGAAGAGACAAAAGGCTTAAAGCTACATTCGTTTGTGTGGGGTTTCCCCGGCGGGTGGAGCAATAGCTCGGTATCGCCCAGCCCAACGCTCTCGACAACTCTTTTTACTCTTACGTGGAAACAAAAGGTTGCATAAACATAGGTTGGGAATGCGAAGAGAGCCTCCGCATCGGAAGATGCTAACCCGTCTTTCTATATTGTCCAGACGTTGGGATGTTACAAACTGCGTTTTGCATCCGTATTTCATCTGTGCAGTCGGTCAGAGGAGGCGAGAGAGATGGTTGAGGCGCTCCTCGAGCTCGTCCAAGCGAGCCACCCAGCCAGAGTCGATGCGCAGGGGCCTCGCATCTTCCAATCTCTCGGCCGGAGATGCCACTCCTCCAGTCAACTGGTTGGTCTTCTCCTTCTCCATCTTCATCATCTTGTTCTTCTTCTTCTTACTCATCTTATGGGCGGTTGCTTTCTCGAGGGCCCGGAGCACGACCGACCCGCTCATGCCCTCTACATCATCGCCGCCAGCCCGATCAGAGTGGTTGGCGGAGACGGCTAGTGTTGTGATGGTGCCTCTGCCTGAACGAGCGGCTGAAACAGCAGCAGCTGGTGGTGTGGGGAGGACCACCCGCAGTGGCGGAGTCAGGCACGCCCCACATTTCATCTTCCCCGCAGTTCCAATTCCACATCTCTCAGCTGACCCCCCACAATATTTATATATGCAGAATCCCAAAGCAGGCGTCGTGTGGTTGTGGTTAGTCTTGTGAGAATTGGCCCCCCAAATCAAATATCTCATTCTGGAGGCCCCTCTCAAAATTCTGTCCTTCCAAGTCCATTTACCATCCCTAGTTGAGATGCGCATAGCTTTCCTCGAAGCCCACTGCTTTAGTCAACGACATTCGAGGCCATTTAACATCACCCGGATATTTATGGCATTCCTTTGAAATTTGATTAGTATTGTTTCAGTCCGTTCGGAAGGTGAAAGTTCAGTCGAGTTCTTATCTAGATTTAGTCCATTCTATGAAGAGGAGCGATGCTAACCCGTCGTACATGGTTGAGGCCACAAAAGTCAAAAACTGTAGCGTCCCCGGATTCACGCGAGACAGAATCAAATTCTTAGAACTGTTTACACCAGCCATTTCACCATCAGAATGTAAATCGAGACTAAAGGCAAGATTTTCGCCGCATGGCTGGGTAAGGTACATGAGAGGAAGGATGACAGATGAAATCGAAAATGACAGATTCATGGACAAGGAAGTCTTCCGTAATAGCAAAAAGAATCAAGAGCAACTACCCTCTGGAAAACCAAACGACGGGATCGGCGTGTATGTAGTCACGGGAGTTTCTCAACTTTGCCGGAGGTAGAGGCAAATTCGAGTACGAAAAACAGAGAGATTGAACGACGGAAATATCGTTTCTTTTCATGATGACTTTCATTCTCAGTCGTCCTAACAGTAACATAGATAGTCACATGTTCGTCCCTAGTAGTTTTCCAATCCATTGACGCGATATACTCAATTCTCGCCCCCGCTTTTGGAAAATCACTAACCCAATCGTACAGTCAACAGGCTTTTTTTTTTTCTCTTTTTGAATGAATACATGTGGTAATAATAGATGCAGATAGTGGGAGAGAGGAGGTCCTGGTCCCCCCACCTAATTGAGTCTGAAATGCACGGCTAGTGTTGTCGCTTTTGAGAATGGATCAAGAGGACGTGTGGGATCTGGCTACAGTTTTTGTCGTTTCCGTGGCGGAGCCCGTGGGCACGGGCACAGGGTACCTATGTATGCAGTGGAGCCAGGGATTGTTCGGTCCGCAATCGCTGGCCGAGGTGCCCCTCAACGCCTTCCAGACGGCGCTGTTGCACTTGAAACCGGACCCGAAGGCGATCTGCCAGACCCTGTCGCCGCTCCGGACCCGGCCCTTGGCCTCGGCGTAGGCCAGCTCGTACCAGAGGGAGCTGCTGGACGTGTTGCCGAAGCGGTGGAGCGTCATCCGGGACGGCTCCATGTGGCGGTCGCTGAGCTGCATGTTCTTCTGTATCTCGTCTAGCACCGCCCTCCCGCCCGCGTGGATGCAGAAGTGCTCGAAGGCCAGCTTGAAGTCCGGGATGTAGGGCTTCACCTTGGCCCCCATCACCTTCCTCCTCACCAGCGTCACGAAGAACTTGAACTGCTCCGTCCACGGCAGCACCAGCGGCCCCAGCGTTGTTATGTTGATCTTGAGGGCCTCCCCTGCCACCGTCATCAGCTCCTTGGCCAGCGACACCCCCACTGTCCCTTGCTCGTCCTCCTTCTGGTACACGCACCGGTAGTTCCGGTCGTCCGCCCCTCGGTGGGTCCGCACTGTGTGCACCAGCTGGTACTTGGAGCGCCCCCGGTCTCGGCCCCTGTTGGAGAGGAGCACGGCGGCGCAACCCATGCGGAATATGCAATTGCACAGCAGCATCGACTTGTCGTTCCCGAAGTACCAGTTGAGGGTGATGTTCTCGGTGCTCACCACTAGGGCGTAGGTGTTCGGGTTGGCTTTCAGCAGGTTCTGGGCTAGGTCTATAGATATCAGGCCGGCGCTGCATCCCATTCCCCCTAGGTTGTAGCTCTTTATGTCCGTCCTCAGCTTGTAGTGGTTCACGATCATGGCCGACAGCGACGGCGTTGGGTTGAACAAGCTGCAGTTCACCACCAGTATCCCCACGTCCTCCGTCTTCACCCCCGTCCTTTTCAACAGCGCGTCCACTGCCCCGAACATGACGGCCTCCGCCTCCAACCGCGCCTCCTCCATGCACAGGTTCGGGGGTTTAGACGTGATCCCTCTAGGGAAGTAAGTTTCGTCCCCTAGGCCGGACCTGCTCGAGATCCGCCTCTGGAACTGGAGCGTGTCCTCCTCGAACGCCCCGCTTTCCTCGCTCATCTTCAGGAACGACTCCACGGACATTTTCCGCTCGTCCTCCGGTAGGTAACACGCGAAGTCCACCAGATACACCGGCCTGGTACGCTTCGACACGTACAGCACGAGGAGCAGCAAGAAGAGCCCGGAGCAGGCTCTCGCCATGGACGCGTCGATGCTGTCCAGCACGGCAGCCGGGCTTCTCCACACCTCGGAGAGGTGGGCCTGGTCTAGGCCGGTGAGATGAATGACGATGGCCAGGACGAGAGGGAGGAGGAGGACGAACTTAAGTACGGGGGCGAGGTCGCAGGAGTAGCCATATCCTAGCTTGACGTACTTGAGCTTCACGGACTGGAGGAAGTCCGGCAAGCTCCGTCGGATTTTGATGACGGTGGAGGACGAGTCCTTGTCGAAGGCCATCTCCGCCGTGAGTCTCTCGTTGTCCAGAATCTCAATGCTGTCCATATCTCTCCCTCTAGGACGTTCCTCCATCAGAGCTCGGGGGGTGAGAGTATGTGGAAACGATCTCTCCTCTCTTATCTGTGCTCGTGCAGGTGCAGCAGCCAACGCCTTTATAATACGAAGGTGGAGGCCAAGGAAGGCAACCGGCTTGGCTCACGTTGTTAGGTTTCGGTTGAGAGGGACCCCCCTCCCCGCCTTGATCTGAAGGCCTTCACTCCGGAGTCGTAATGCGTATGTTTCGTTGAGAGGCTGTCCTGTCCTGCGGAGTATTTATTGGAAGAAAGCTGTCGATGGTGAGCCGTGACTTAATGGCGAGTAGTTTCGAGTATCAATTGCTGTTCAACTACCAACGGAAGAGTGTGTCGACCTGCTTGCCAAATTTATGAGGCATTCTTCATGTGGACATGCTCGTTTCCTAGGTATTTCGAATTCAATAATGCAGTATCCGCACATTGCCCCCCGTTAGTTCCTGATGCTCATACGCAAAGAGATGATGCGAGAAGAAGAAAGGTCCAATATGATCACCTCTCCATGCCCCTATCGATTAATATTATATAGGAGGCTTGACCGAGAAATTTCTCTGGAGATGACCCAGCTTGCGATGACTTGTGTGGTCGGCGATTTGGAAAATGTGGTGGGCTAACAACGAAGCCTCGATTTTTTGTGGGGAGGTGAGTGGGTAACCGATTAGGTTGCTCTTCGGGGTGGTACTAGTGGGGATGGCTATTGAAGCCAGGTTGCCCATGTGAGAACTTGGAGATTTCTTTCAAGCAAGTATCGGAAAGAAGGCTTGGAGATCCCTATTTTTCTTTCCTTTTTTCTCCTTTTTTTATTTTTTATTTTATTTTAAGTGGGATGGGGCCCCATCTAGACAGAGCCCCATTGATCTAGTAGAGATGAAGGCAGATTCTTGTTTTGGGGGGTGGGGGGTTGGCAATACGGCCGGTGAGCACATTAAGGTGGTCTGAATTGGCGTTGTTTTTCCATGGATTTAGGGTAAGGATGTCATTCGGTCAATAAGAAGATGGTTGAGCAGACGGAACCGAAAGAGTCGCGTGTCTCACCATCTTGTTCTATGAAGTGTTTTTTGGTCGGATTTTCTATTAAAGTTAGATTACCTAAACTTTGGGGGAGAAAAGGGTACGGGCCTCTCGGGCCTACGGATTTAGGCGCATTCACTTCGCTCAAACGCTTACGACTAGAATGACTTTTGTGTTAGGCTATCCTATTTAATAAATGGTTGGTCGTTGGTTGAGATTAAGTGTCACGTCTTCAAGAATGAGAGAATTATACGATCGCCCTCTCATTGAAAGACACAGCCATAAACATAATCAATTTATTATAAAAAAAAATATGTACATATATACCTATAATCCATAAAAAAGAGTATATGCACATTTCCAACTGATAACTAAATCCAGCAAACTCATGTAAGTAATATACAGCTCAAAAATATACAACTAACTAAGCTTATCCTAAAAAAATTCTCTATCAAAATGACCTAGCGATAATGCAAATGCTCTCGTAATTACAGAATTTGAAAAACATTTTAAATGAAAGATATGTGTGAGATTTTGTCGAAACGCTACTAACTATTCTAAAAGTTTAAGAGGTTAGATGAATGCGTAAATTATTATTTTAATATTTTAATATTTCCATTCATGCTTAGTCTGGTATTTTTGCCCAGCACTAAGCATGAAAATTTAACTAGGAAGGCACATGAAATCTAGAAAACATTCGAACTCAAAATATCCAACTCTGATACCAAGTTTAAAACACTATTTTACGGGAGTGTTCACACAAGTTAATGAGGTCGTGGCCGTCTGCCATTTTATAAACCAAACAAATAACCTTTCGCAATATAACTCATCCGCTAGAAACACCTTTCATAAAACATTCCTTAAATCATTTCAGAATTCATTTCAATAAATTAGTGCGCAAAGCAATACATATATATCCTTTCATAATACATTTCCTAAAACCATTCTCAAACCATTCATGAATACTAAAAGATAGTAGATACTCGATCTAGACTTTTATATAATAAAAGTGTCATTTCATAAATCATACTATATTTATGCCTTATCACTTTTGAAATATCCCCACAAAAAAAAAAAAAAAAAAAAAAAAAAGATAGCACTACTTATCTGGAAAAACCTAAAACAAATTATGTAGGTTATTCGAATGTCCTATCAAATAAGCGAGAAATATCGTCAAAATCGAGTAAAGCACTACCTTAACTACGAATTGGCTAAACTGAGCTCGATCCCTATTAAAATCCCTCTCACGTGCCAAAAAAACACTTGCCATAGCAATATTTCAAGGCTATCCATAACTTAGAGCTTGAGTGCAAAATTTTAGAATTTTGCTCCAACTAAACTGTTATTCCAAATTGGTTTTCATCAAATCCCACTCTATAACGCCCTATTTTATCATTTCCATGAATTTCTCCAACTTAACAATTCAAAAATCGGACATCACAATTCAAATTTCATCTAACTTTGAATTTGTGCCATAATTTTGGAAGCCATTGCGATTAGATGAACAAGGGATATGAATGCTTATCTGTCATCAGACATCGCAAAACATAATTGATCTGTTTTGACATGGTCTCCGAGGGGCGTACGCACTAATTATCTTCCTTCCTTTTCTCTCGCTCTTCTTTTTTCTCCCCTTTAATTTTTATTTTATTTTCTTTTCTGCTAGTACTCTCCCTTTATTTCTATTTATTTCAGCCAATCATTCCTTGCTTTGACTAGTCTTTTTTTTTTATTTATTTTTTCTGCCGACACATGTTGACTTTAAGAAGTTTTCCCCAGGCATTATAGGAACAAAGCCCATTTGATGTGCACGGCGGGCGTGCTCGTTCTTGCGAGTTTTTGCTCGTGTCCTTCTCATTATCGCGATGTCATTCACATTTTAGTGTGCTCGAGGCCGAACCAAAAGAACATGAGTTCGTGATCGACATAGGCCACTAATAAACTCCAATATCACTTTCACTTGATCATACACATATCACAAATATTTTTTCAATCGACATAATACTTAATGACAAGACGACTAAGGCTTTTTCCTTGATAATATCTCCACCCATTATTAGCCGGTGGCTTCACCAGAAGGATGATTTGAAATCAGCATGCATACCTAGAAACCTCTGACCAAGTTCACAAAGATAATGGGCATTAAAACTTCATTATCAATTTATCTACAAAATCAATTTAGAATCCATTTAATAAATCAGAATACATCTCACACACCATTTCAAAATTCAGTTTATAAATCATGTGATCCACACGATAACTAGTTTATTGGCAACATGTTTCCTAAAAGCTTTATAAAACAATTCTTAAATAATAACTGTTAAATTCAGATTTTATGCAACAGACATATTTTTAGTAACACATAATATATTAAATTTTTATCACTTTCAAGACATGAGCTTACAAATTCAAAAAAGAGATAGGCATCACTCACTCGAGAAAATTTAAACCAAACCATGAAAGTTATCTTAAACAGATGAACTTGAAATCCTGTTGATTGAATGGAAAAAAATATCAAAATCATGCAAAATGCTACGTCAACTAGGAATTGACTATACTAAGCTTATTTGCTATAAAAAGACTTTTACGTGCTAACAAAATGGTAGCTCAAAGCCGAAATTCATCATTGCTTGCTGCATGGAGCTCGCGTGCAAAGCTTCATTAAAGTCATTTTCGATTAAGTCGTAATTCAGAATCGGTTTCTATCAAACCTCACGGGTTTTAGTAACACATAATATATTAAATTTTTATCACTTTCAAGACATGAGCTTACAAATTCAAAGAAGAGATAAGCATCACTCACTTGAGAAAATTTAAACCGAACCATGAAAGTTATCTTAAACGGATGAACTCGAAATCCTATCGATTGAATGGAAAAAATATCAAAATCATGCAAAATGCTACATCAACTAGGAATTGACTATACTAAGCTTATTTGCTATAAAAAGACTTTTACGTGCTAAAAAAAATGGTAGGTCAAAGCCGATATTCATCATTGCTTGCTGCATGGAGCTTGCGTGCAAAGCTTCATTGAAGTCATTTTCGATTAAGTCGTAATTCATAATCGGTTTCTATCAAACCTCACGGGTCAACAACACTCTAAGCTATCAATTCCATAAACAACTCATAAATCAAATTCTGCAATTTAAAATTCACATATTTTATAATTTCTGTCATAAATCCAAAAATTATCCCGATTAGATAAATACAAGACTTGAATCCTTATAAGACGCTATAAAACAGGGTGCCTAAAACGTGTGGGCGTTGACTATCCCCTTGTTTACCTTCGTTTCCTTTCTTCTTGTTTTTATCTTAAAACGCACGTGCCTAAAACGCACACCGCTCATGATTCCAGTGCCAACCGCGATTTCTTTTGCGTTTACAACAGTAAACAGAAAATGTCATTGGATTGTAGCACAAGGAACGTCCAAGATTGCCATGGATGAGGGGGTTCTAGCTGTCTCCCCATGTTCATTAGTCATTCCCTTTGGTTTTGTTTACAGTTCCATCCCATCATACATATGAATAAACGTGATGGATTGGTGTTATATGGATGGTAAGTCAGATTGACTTGATGGTCGCCTCACTCCCATCAGCTTTCTTTCGATTACCGTCTGTTGAGAACTCCGCCGACGTCTTACCAGACGCGCCAATTTAAATCCGAAAATCCTACTTTTACTTTTCGTAACCTTCTGCCCATCTTTTTTCCCATTGGCTCACCGAAAAATGGGAGGACCCATTCATTCCCCATTTTGCGCGTAGCTAACCACAAGATGAAAAAGCAAAGCTGAAGATGCAGCTGGCAATTGGCTAATTTGGTTATCTCTCAATCACTTGTCACCGCCAGCAGAATCTCATTACTTGTGAAACTGCACCTTCAGATTGTGAACGGAGATTGGGAGAGCAGAACGTCAAGCTAGCAGATTGCGGAGGCACAAGTCATCTCCCGGAGTTCCATCATTAATCATAGCCGTGTCCCCGGAAGATACGCCCGACGTCCATACTTGCAGTTCCAGGCATTGCAGCCACACCTGCACGGGAATTGGGAGGGCAGACGAGGGCCGCAAGGCCGTAGGAGTGTGCTTCTTGAGCTCGCTGGCAGTGTTCACACAAGTGAATGAGGTCGTGGCCGTCTGCCAACTACGCCAAAGATCCTTTGCTCGGGGCCTTCCCGGTAGCCCCCTTGCCAGAGCAGAAAGAGCGAGCACAGGACATGAGATGCAACCACTCCGCGTCGGTCGCACGAGTATGGCCAGACAGTGTTGGATAACAGCGGATGATGGGGACGACGTGGGAGATTTCATCTACAGCTCATCCATGGCGGCTCTTTCGGTAAAGGGTGGTGGAAAGACTTGCCCATTATACAGACTCTGCCTAAACTACGATACCACAACTCAAGAAGTTATGAAATCCATATCGAGTCTCAGAAAAAAAAGAGAGAGGAGAAAACAACCTAATTTCAACATATCTTCGTTAAACCAGCCCAAAAACTAACATATCTCTATTACAGTAAATTTATTTTCCACATCATTCGTCAAAAAAGCAAATGCAAAACGCACAATTGCTAATTCCTCGCGCTAGTGGGTATGATCTTCTGTGCGAACTCGGGACAATAGATTCTTCTTCCTACGAGAAGAAGTAAACTGAAGAATGAAAGCAACGATCAAAGAATATAGAACGTTGATGATACTTGGTCAGCTCCCAACATGCGAAGAATACGTGTTATGTCTTGTAATTCTCGTCTCTCTGTTTAACTAATCAAACGACAATCATTGATGGAAATGGAGTAGTCAAGTAAATTGGCCATCGTCTCCCTACATAAATGGACATGCATTACAATTGCCGGTTGATCAATTAAAAATTTAACAACTATTCTAGACAAGTAGGACGACAAACACTCATTGCATGGAATCAAAATGTAAAGAGATGAAACTACGATAAAGGGTTTGATAAAGAGAATCTGCTGATAAAGTGGAGGAATAAAGGTAATTGCGTAAAATTGAGCTTCAATTTTTATTGGTTATAACTTATACCGTCTAATTAATAAAATTGAAGTGCAATTTCTTTACGCAGTTAATTAATATAGCCAAATTTCGGTGGTTACCTTTTCAACCCTTATACGTGAACCCCTCTTCTAATATGTGAGGGTTAAATTTGGAAAAAAAAAATTAAGAAAAGTGAGCATAATGCCCATCTAACCCCTCCACCACGCCTGCCGACACCCACGTCACGTCATTTCTCTCCCACAACCTCCTCTGAGGTAATTGGTTTTAGGGTGAATTGGTTCTCAATTTTTGTAATTAAGAAAAACTTCTATTGACTTTGGAATCAACTTAGGACTTAAGGCATACATTCTCCTGTTCTTTAAATTTATGCCAAAAGTACATGCTAACTGTAATAAAATCAGCACTCATGAAAGATGCAAAAGAGAAACCGTCGAGAAAGAAGGCTTTTCTTTACTGAAACTACCTGTAAATTAGCGAATATCTCATTAGAAACAAGGAAAAGTAAGTTCCTTCTCTTTATACCCACTAAAATAACCAGTAAACTTGCTTTGTTCTCACTTTTAGATAGTTCGATTTTTGTTTTTGCTCTTACATGATAACCTACTTTAAGGTAAATGAAAAATGACACGAATGATCTCCAAACTTTACCCTAATGTATATTGTAATCTTTAAATTTTTAAATTGTTCAAAGTGGTCCCCAAATTTTAACGTAATGTGCCATGCTGTCCTTGAACTTTCAAATTATTCAATGTGGTGCCTAGACTTTTAGTACATGTTCAATTTAGTCTCTAAATTATATGTAAATGATCAACTTTATCCTTAAACTTGAATTAATAGAAGGACGGCGTTTAATATCTTCATATAGTTCATGGACTAAATTAAATATGTACAAAAAATTTAGGGATCACATTGAATAGATTAAAAGTTTAGATATTACATTGAACAAATTAAAAGTTCAGAGATTATATTATACTTTTGGCCAAAATTTTAAGGATCATTTATGAGTGTGAAAATAGTACAATACCCCAGCCACCCTCACACCACAATTAATTTTTAAATAATGACCTCTCCTTCAAAATTCTACACCATTTGCATCTTTTTCTAGAAAAAAAAAAAAAACAATCACTCATATATCAATTCAGTCATAAATTCTTTTATTTTAATTATTTAATCCTAAATCTTTATGTGAAATTTTAATGTAGTTATTGCGTTGAATTTTTGTTGAAAATCATCTACGTGGCGATTTGTTATGTAGAACAATCGGCAATGACTTGATCACTATATTAGCAATTTACAATGTTAATTCAATGAGAGAGAGAGAGAGAGATGTGCCAGAAAATACATGAGAGAAGTAAAGGGGCAGTGGCATAATTAAGAGGAAAAGAAATAAATAAAAATTATAGTTATTGCCAATTCCATCGGTCTAGTCCGTCCGTCCGGTTGTGCACAAAGAGATAGGAATCGGACCATATATCAGCTATTTCAAACTTTTGGAACAGCCCTAAATTAGTTAGTTTGGTCCGATTCCCGGATTGAATTGGAACCGGTGCTCACGCCTAGATTCCTCTCTTCTTCTTCTTCTATGCATTCTTTCTTTGTTCTTCCTCTTTATCACTCCCCTTTTTCTCTATCAACGGAACTTTGACAGGGTTGACAATGTTAGGAAAATATGGCTTTGAATAGGGTAGAACAATGAAAACGGATCTTTAGAGTACTTGAGTCAGACTTTGAGGCGTGATATCACTTTCTTTAAGGATTTATTTGCTCCACAAAGTTGCTAATGGTCACCGACAAATATCCTTCAGGATACAACAAAGTCTCAAATTGAGAATACTATATAGCAATTCTAGTATTTCTCTAGAGTCTCTCTAGGAAACAATTGAAAAAAAATGTCTGTAGTTTTCAAAAAGAAGACTCAAAAAGATGAAAAATGATCACACTCATTCTTCCTCAATCTGACATGTATATATATAAAAAACAGTCTTAAAACATAGGCAACTCTAAATGAACAAACGTATCTTTTCGAAATTGCCCAAAATGAACAAAGGCGTCCATTCGTAAGAAGTTAAAACCGAACAAATGCAACCCTTCAGATAAGGTTGCAAACCGAACGGATATCTTTTTCAAAGGTTGTCTTGAAAAGACACAAACAAAAATTCGGAATAAAAAAAATAATAAATAAAATTTCGAAATTATTATTTATTAATTAATTAATTTCCGAAAATTCTCAATAAACAAAAACAACCTTTGAAGTGATTAAAATTAATAAGATAACCGTACGAAATAAAAATAAAATTAAATAACAAATGGATTAGTGCTAATTAAACCGCGGGCGCGCGAGCGTGCTAAGTGCTAAGTGCGCCAAATAATTGCGCCAAAATCGCACAATATAGAAGGAGGACAACCAAGTGTAGAAGCCATTGAGAGAATTAATAAGGAGAAGAAGAAACGTGCGGAGGACGAATTGCTTTGTCGAGGGCACATTCTGAATACACTCTCCGATCGTCTGCACGACTTATTCACTGAAATGAAGTCGGCTAGAGAAATTTGGAATACACTGGAATTCAAGTACAAAGCGAAGGAGCAAGGTACCGACAAATATCTAATCGCAAAGTATTTTGATTTCAAGTTTATTAATATTAAACCCTTGCTGGAACAAGTCCATGAATTGCAAGTGCTTGTGAATAAAATCCGTGCCCTCAAGATTGATATTCCAAAAGCTTTTCAAGTGGGAGCAATTATTGCAAAATTGCCTCCAAGTTGGAAAGATTATGGAAAAAGGCTGATGCATAAGTCAGAGGACTTTACTTAAGAGCAAATACAGAAACATCTTCGCATTGAGGAAGAGTCAGGTTTACGTGATAATATTGTTTTGTACAATTCCAAGGTGAATGCTGTGGAAAGGAAAAGGAAAATTGGCCAGAACTTCAAAGTAAAAGGCGAGCATAAATTTAAGAGAACACAAAAGAAGAAAAATGGCTATTGTTTAATATGTGGCAAACAGGGACACTACGCCAAGGAATGCATTCACCTCAAGAGCATTTCCAAGGATAAGAACATTCCAACGGTGAAAGTAGATGCAGATCTGGTTGAAGAAAATTATGTGGCCATGATTTCAACCATATTTTCGAACATGAAAGTTTTTGAAATTAATGATGCGATGGCTATGATTTTTGAAATCAATTCTACCACTGTCCAATCCAGTTGGTGGTTAGATTCTGGAGCAACGGTCCATGTGTGCAAGGACAAATACATGTTAAAGCAATTTGGGGAGACTGTTGACTCAAATGTTCAAGAGGTCCTGATGACGAATAATGCTCTTGCAAAGGTTGCTGGAAAAGGTATGGTGGAGATAGACTTCACTTCTGGAAAGAAGATTACTCTTCTTAATGTGTTATTTATACCAGAAATTAGGAAGAACATAGTTTATATTAATTTACTTTATAAGAGGGGGTTTCCGATTTTGTTTGAATCCGACAAGGTTATCCTGTTGAAGAATGGGTTGTTTGTTGGAAAGGGTTATACTAATGATGGCATGTATCAACTGAGTATTAATAATAATATTGCTAGTTCTGCTTATATTGTTGAGTCTTCATTTTTATGGCATAGTAGGTTGACACATATAAATATTCGTTATTTAAAGAATATGAAGAAGTTAGACTTGATAAATTCCAATGGCGAATATGATAAATGTGAAATATGTGCTTAGTCCAAATTTACTAAGAAACCATTTCCTAGTGTTAAAAGAAATTCGAATTTATTGGATTTGGTTCATAGTGATATATGTGAATTCAATGGTATGCTAACACGTGGAGGTAAAATGTATTTTATTACCTTTGTGGATGATTGCAGTAGGTTTTTATATGTTTATCTCATGAGATCGAAAGATGAAGCATTTACCATGTTTAAGAAATATAAGGCTGAAGTAGAAAATCAATTAGAAAAGAAAATCAAAGTTCTACGTTCAGATAGAGGTGGAGAATATTTCTTAAATGAATTCTCTTCATTTTGTGAAAAACATGGTATTATTCATCAAGTTTTGGCACCATATACTCCACAACAAAATGGTTTGACTAAAAAGAAAAATCAATCTCTTGGAGAAATGGTTAATTGTGTGCTTTCAAATTCAAAGCTACCAATTAATCTTTGGGGAGAAGTATTACTTACTGCATGCTATATTCATAACATAATACCTTCCAAGAAAAATGACATAACCCCTTATGAAGTATGGAAAGGAAGAAAGCCAAATTTGTCATATCTTAAAGTGTGGGAGTGTTTGGCATACTACTGAGTACCAGATCCTAAGAGAATAAAGCTCGGTCCTAGAGCTATGAAAAGTGTTTTCATTGGATATGTTGAAAACAGTAAAGCTTATAGACTTCTTGATTTAGAGTCCAATGTCATTGTAGAATCGAGAGATGTTGAATTCTTTGAGAATAGATGTTTTACAAGTTCTGAAGTCATTGAAAATGATTCAAAATCTATGAAAAGTCAAATAGATTCTCAAGAGAAATAAACGAATGTTTCTAAAGACATGATTGAACCAAGGAGAAGTACTAGAGCTAGGAAACTAAAAGACTTAGGTCCTGATTTTATTACTCATGTTTTTCTTGTTGAATGAGATGGAGATAATAACGTGATAAATAAATATCCTTTAATATTAAATCTAGAAGATGATTCTAGAATCTTTGATGATGCTATGTCTTCTAGAGATGCTTCCTTTTGGAAAGAAGCTGTGAATGATGAAATGGACTCAATTATGTCCAATAATATTTGGGTATTAGTAGATTTACCAAAAGGATCAAAACCTATAGGGTGCAAATGGGTTTTTAGAAGAAAATATCATTTTAACGGTTCTATTTAAGCTTTTAAGGCTAGACTTGTGGTCAAGGGATATAGACAAAAAGAAGGAATATATTATTTTGATACATAAGCTCCTATTGCACGTATAACTTCTATTTGAGTTCTTTTTGCTCTAGCTTCCATTTATGATCTTTGTATTCATCAAATGGATGTTAAGACTGCTTTTTTAAATGGAGACTTAAATGAGGAGATTTACATGAAACAACCAGAGAGTTTCGTTCCTCTTGGAAATGAAAGAAAAGTATGTAAATTGATTAAGTCTCTTTATGAGCTTAAACAAGCTCCTAAGCAGTGGCATGAAAAGTTTAATTCGGTCATATTGTCAAATGGTCTCATCAATAGTAGTGCTAATAAGTGTATATACTCTAAATTCACTAAAGATTATGGTGTCTTAGTGTGCTTGTATGTTGATGATATGCTTATCTTTGGAATGAATATGACTGGAATTATTGAAACTAAGAAATATCTAACTTCCATGTTTAAAATGAAGAATTTGGGTAAAGTAGATACTATCTTAGGTATCAAAGTTAAGAAACATAGTGGGGGTTATTCTTTGAGCCAATGTAGTTATGTTAAAAAATTATTAAATAAATTTTAATATCTTGGTTTCAAGGAAATAAGTACTCCATTTGATTCTAGTATTAAATTAAATTATAATACTGGTAGAGCGGTGTCACAATTAGAATAGGCGAGTGCTATAGGGTCTTTAATGTATGCGATGCATTGTACTAGACCTAATATTGCTTATTCTGTATGCAAGTTCAGTAGGTATACTAGTAATCTAAGTATAGAACATTAGAGAGCTATCACTAGAATTTTTGTTATCTTAAGAGAACTAAAAATTTAAGATTGTTCTATAATAATTATCCGGTTGTATTAGAATGATACACTGATGCTAGTTGGATTACAAGTGTGGGAGATGAGCGTTCCACTTCTGGATGGATTTTCACACTAGCTGGAGGTGCTGTATCTTGGGCATGTAAGAAACAGACATGTATAACTCACTCAACAATGGAATATGAATTTATTGCTTTAGCGGCAACTGGAAAAGAGGCCAAATGAATTAGGAATTTGTTGTTGGATATCAAATAATGGCCTAATCCTATATCTCCTATTTCTATCCACTGTAATAGTTAGGCTACTTTGACAAGAGCCTATAATGGCACCTATAATGGTAAGTCTAGACATATTAGTCTAAGACATGAATATGTGAGACAATTGATTAAAGATGTACCATAACAATTGTTTATGTGGGGTCAAGTAATAATCTTACCGATCCTTTGACAAAGGCTTTACCAAGACATATGGTAATAATGACCTCACAAGAAATGGGGCTGAAACCCTTTAATTAAAATCACCAATAATGGTAACCCGACCTTTTTTTAGAACATCACTAGTTATAAGGTTTAATGGGTAAGAACAAGTTATTGAATGTGATTGTTTGATACTGACGCAGCCCTGATATGAGAAGTCAGTATCGTCTGTTACGTTTTGTAGGTTGGATTGAATTCTTAATGAAGTATAGTACAAATTTGTAATGTGTTGATAGTAACAGAAACACATGGTAGATACTTCACCTATATGAGCTTAGAAGTGGTGCCGCTTTTTACGAAAGTGAGGGTTGCTTGCTAGAGATCTCATGAAATAAGATCAAGCATAAGGCCATAATAGTGCGGAGTAATATAGAACTCCTCGCTGAAACAAGAGGTTAGTGTATGTGTGGTATGTCCAATTCTATTACATAAAAGTACAAATTTAAAGCCGAGCTACTTGTCACTTTGATAGAGTTTTGATATACTTGCACTAAGTAAAGGTTTAACTCGAAAGAGACTTTTATGTATGTATATTAATCTTATTGAAATTTCGTCCGTACGGTTTTTTAAATTTTAATTTTTGAAATTTTTGTTTTACAAACAAAGTAGGGGATTGTTGGAAGTTTGTTTGTAAAACAAACTAAGTGCATTTCTCTTTGTCCCATATAGGAGAAATGGGAGGAAATTGGCTAATTTATAAGTGTGGGGTTTCCTTTGTGTATCTAAAGGAATGATTCGGTGTGGGCTAGACCCTACCATACCCGCGTGTGGGTGCGCGATTATTTGGCGCACTTAGGACGCTTGCGCGCCCGTGGTTTAATTAGCACTAATCCCTTTGTTTTTTAATTTTATTTTTATTTCGTACGGTTATCTTATTAACTTTAATCAATTCAAATGTTTTATTTATTTATTGAGACTTTTCGAAAATTAATTAATTAATAAATAACAATTTCGAAATTTTATTTATTAAATTATTATTATTTTTATTTTTATTCCGAATTTTTGTTTGTGTCTTTTCAAGACAACCTTTGAAAAAGATATCCGTTCGGTTTGCAACCTTTCCCAAAGGGTTGCATTTGTTTGGTTTTAATTTCTTACGAATGGACGCCTTTGTTCATTTTGGGCAATTGCGAAAAGATACGTTTGTTCATTTTCACAACTTTTCACGAAGAGTTGTGTACGTTTTAAGACTGTTATATATATATATATATACATGTCAGATTGAGGAAGAACGAGTGTGATCATTTTTCATTTTTTCGAGTCTTCTTTCTGAAAACTACAGCCATCCTTTCAATTGTTTCCTAAAGAGACCCTAGAAAAATACTAGAATTGCTATCTAGTATTCTCAATTTGAGACTTTGTTGTATCCCGGATGATATTTGCCGGTGGAGCAAATAAATCCTTAAAGAAAGTGATATCACGCCTCAAAGTCCGACTCGAGTACTCTAAAGATCCGTCTTCATTGTTCCACCCTATTCGAAGCCATATTTTCCCAACAGACAAAGGGGCCAGATCTAGTTCCGCGAGGCCATTCATTTTTGAGGGAGCACTCCACCATCAGGGCATAGAAAGAGAGGAAGGCAACTGTAGTGAGGGCTTAGCAACTAGGTCACGCAGGACAAGTCCAAAGGCGCGGCTGAGCAATGGCACGTGGGTGGCGGATTCCAAGGCATTGCTAGATGGAGTTCGAGGTGCGCTCTTCAATCCTTGGTGCAGGTTCATCTGTGAGTATCTGGAAATTCAATCTCTCCTGGATGCTTCTCGTTTTCCTTGATGATGAAAACGCATCCTTGAAATTGTTTGTCTATGAAGGTTGTTTATCCTGTTCAAGATTTTGTTGGATGTTCTACAGTTGTGATCATGTCGTAAATTTCTTGCACATTTTTTGGGAAAAATTATCCAGAAAATCTTGAACATATTGCATTTTTGCCAATTCAGTCCTAAATTTTTCAATTTTGCCAATTGAGCTCTAAACATTTTCATTCCTTATCAATTGAGTACATTTAGCTAATTTTGACCGAAATTCGCTAACGTAAACATCGGTTGTCCTATGTGACATGGCTGGCGCTGATGTTGATAAATTTTTTTTATTTTTAAATATCTACGTCAGCGCCGCCTGTGCCACGTGAGATGGCTAGCGTCCATGTCAGTGAATTTTAGCTAAAATTGGCTAGATGACTCAATTGGCAAGAAGTGAAAAGATGTAGAACTCAATTGGCAAAATTGAAAAGTTTAAGATTAAATTGACAAAAATACAATAGGTTTAAGATTAATTTTTTAGGAGAATTACATTGTTTTGCAAGAGCATGGGGAAGTTCTATTTACTCTAAAAACATCGTTTTGCGAAATCATTTGCGTGTGATTTTCAAACTGAAGTTCGAAACGAACACGGACTCTTGTTTTGTCCCATGTTGTGTCCAAAAGTCGGAACGGATGGAATTTTCCATCTGTACACTAATTTGTGCAAGATTTGTTAATTTCTCCAACATCTTTAAGAAGTTAAACTGCACTTGAAAAGGGAGTATGAAGGTGGACTCTCGTTGCCACTATCGATTTTTAAATGTGGCAACTGATGGAACTTTTCTTCCTTTTATTGATGCGTATTGCTTTTAAGCATCCTCAAAACGTAAACGTGCTTTTAGAGAACGATATGCACATCGTGTGTATTGTCCTGTAATTTGTTTTATAGTTTTCTGGATAGTGCCTTTTCTTATCTTATTTCGACTGTCGCTTATCTTTTAGTCAATCCTTATTATCGGTTTGTTGAAAACCTAGCACCCATGGGGATTTGGAAGTATTAAAAACTTTCTTTTTTGTAACAGTGTTGGGAAGTTCCATTATTCTTCCTAAATAACATCTTCTTTGAGATTTTTAAACTGAACTCTGAAAGCAAGTGTGATAGTGGGCTCCCTTTGCCTATATGCATTATGTTGCAATTGATAGGGCACCTGTTGTGTACGCCCGATCACTTAATTATTTTCAAACATTTTGCAAAACGGAAGGGGTTCGAATATTCTGTCGGCTTGCGCATTGCACGGGCTAAAATCTGCCAGGGCCCATTGGTCCTCGCTCAAGCAACACTCCGTTCAGAAACTTCTACCTTTGTCCATTAAGTGGGCCTGGGAAGAGAAGATCCAAGTTTAGAATTTTTTACTTTTAGAAATTAGGCTTATTTATTTATTATTTTGAGATAAAAATGCCCCTATTTTGACCGTTGGAAAAATCACATGCTCACCAGCTCGCGAGCATTTGATCTCAATCCCTCATTTGAAATTAACTTGTACACTTTAGGCCCTTATTTATAATAAAGTTTACCCTAAGCCCCTTTTGAAGCCCCACCATTCTCTAAAAATGACAAGATACATTGCTTTGTCTTTGAATACTCAATTATTTAGAGTGCATATGAAATTTCAGAATTTACAGGGATAAACAACTTTTGTAAAACAAAATTTTAATGAGTGATATCCCATAGGACAATAATCCTCAAACTACAACTAAATACTTTGATTCTATTTTGATGATTATGGGTTGAAGCAAGACATGATTTGATATCGAATGATGTCTTAACGATCAAAATATTTGAAAATGTGCAAATTCATTTTTTAGACTTTCTAAATCATGTGATGACCGTCTGGCTAGATTAAAATATAAAAGCTGGAAATTCCAACATTCTTCCAAACGTGGTTCCTTCCTCGACCAAACGTCCAGCTCACTTCAAACGAGACTTGTAGGTGCACGAGACCCACTCACTATGTTAAACTCTAATTTAGACGGGGCTTATAGACCCATTAAGAGAAATTAATTGTGAAAGATTTTCTTGATTAATTATTATGAGGTTCATTCGGATGTATTTAGACTTGAGAAATAAGTTTGATCGAGTGATTATAATTTCCTCTTTGCCAAGTATAACAGGACATCTCGTCGATCTCCATCGACAATTGCACTGAAATCAAACACCGCAGAGAAAAAAAAAAAACAATGGACGAAACGAAGGGGGATATAGCTTATTCGGATCAATGCCACGGTGATGTTGAAGAGATGTTGAAAGTCATCTCCTCCATCCTCTAGCATGCTTCGCCGCCACGCAAACCCAGCCCCCACCTCAGAAGGTCTGGTCCCTCATCTCGATCGATCCTTGAATTATATATACATGCACATCAATCACGTCTTGTCCCCATCCTTAATTTTGCCGGCAAACCATACGACTCACCTCGGACTTCTCTCCACATCCCGCACTGTTCTCTTTCTCTTCTGTGCCCTCTTAAATAGATCATACTCGTCAGCTAACATATCTAGGTTAGTAGTATGATGATGATCAGCAGGGCAATACACCGGCCACGGAGTATTTGGTTTTCCAGCTCGATTAATGATGACAATTTTCTATCCTCAGGATCCCATGAAAGGGGCGACGGCCACGTGCCCCTAGAGGAGCCGCCCCGAGAGCGGAAAGGAGAAACGAAAGGCAAAGGAATGACAAACACGCAGCCACCTGTCACAGCCAAGGACGCGTCACCACAAACTCCAAGAAAGCTTTTTCATCTAATCCCACCGTCTCCATCTAAATTCCAAAGCTAGGACAGGAAACGGAGCAGGAGAAGCCCCCTGCCACGTCGTTACCCGCAGGAAAAGGACGAGCCCATTTGTTTGACCGGGGAGGTCAGGTGGCGCAGGGCGATTGGGCGACGTGTGAAGGGTTGCAGGTAGTTGTCGCGAGGCAACTCCTTTCATTGGCTTCTAGTCTGTCGTTTCACATATTCTTTTCATCCGAAGAACCAAAGTTGGGCACGTTGTCGCTCCTCCGTCTTTGTTCCTGATTGCGACTCCACCCCCTCTCGGCTCGCGGCTCCAGCCGAAGCTCGGCGACCCTCAGGTTTACGCGGCTAGTTTGGGGGAGTATCTCCCCTAAATTCCGCGTCGTTCCAACACGTGGGGCTGCGTCGTTGGCTTGGAGAAGAGCCTTCTTTGTATAATTGTCGCCGTGCGAGAATTCGGGGTTCACCAACATCACAGCACGTGATTCATGCACCGGCGATGATCCGGAGGGGCTTGAAAGAAGATACTTTCGCCCGACGGCCGACACGGGGAGTCTCCTACCATACCGCCTCGCTTAAATATCATCGCCGTTTGTCTTCTTGCTCAACTGTTCCAAATCCCAGGATCCCAGCAAAGATTCCCTTCACCATAACACGAGCCTCCATCTCCTGCCCAGCCGTCCAAGCCGAACTGGCCACGCTAGGAAACCGGGTCCATGTAACGCTTCCTAATCAAATGAATGACGGAAGCACAGAGCGAGCGAGCGAGCGAAGGAATAGCGCCTCCCGACACCCCATATATAACAGCAATTCAAGAACTCCGCTCCCCCACAATCTTCCCAGCACAAGCTCTAGACGGTCTCGACTCAAGGCATGGATAAAGTAACTGCTGCGTGTAATTAGACTCAACCACCTTCTCTGATTCCCCATATATACACACCAGAACGTCAATCAAGCAGAGCAGCACCGTTGGCTTTTAAGATGTTTAGTACGGGAGAATATTCTTCTGCTGCCTTCGAAGGCATGGACTCGCTCCCGAGCCCAAGGAAGAAGAAGAACCAGCTGGTGAACAGAAGAAGGTTCAGTGATGAACAGATCAGGTCGCTGGAGTCTATCTTTGAATCCGAGTCGAGGCTAGAGCCTCGGAAGAAGCTGCAGCTTGCTAGGGAATTGGGGCTGCAGCCCCGCCAGGTGGCCATTTGGTTCCAGAACAAGAGAGCCCGATGGAAGTCCAAGCAGCTGGAGCGTGACTTCGCCGTTCTTCGCGTCAACTACAACGCCCTCTATTCCCGGTTCGAGTCTCTCAAGAAAGAGAAGCAATCCTTGGTCACTCAGGTAGATACTCCACCAATCTCTTCCTTCAATAGCATTAAACACTCCCGACGCTAGTTGCTTGTGTCAATTGAAGCAGCTATTCACTAGTGTATGGATATGTTGTTCATAGATTGAGAAACTAAACCGACTTGCGGAGAAGCCGCAAGGAGAGGGCCAGAGCTGCGGGCATGATTTGGCAACGAACAGCATCGATCGCGAATCCGACAATGGGGTTCCCAAGCATGAAGACAGTCAGCCTGTATTTCCGGATAAATCAACGCGTTTGATGGGAATCCCATGTGAGGACGACTACTTTGGCCTAGAAGAGGAGCAGAGCCTCCTAAACATGGCCGAACCCGATCCTGAACCTGCCCCTGCAGATAGTTCCTTGACATCACCTGAGCCGTGGGGCAGCCTGGAGACTGATGATCTTCTCAATCAGTCGTCCGGCAGTTCGCAGTGGTGGGACTTCTGGTCTTGAGCTGATGGCCCTTTAAAACAGATTACCCGACGTTATCCCCCAAGGATGAGCTACTCTTCAGTGCCTCAGACTCCAGAGTGCCAGTAGCGTGGTCATAAGGGCTTCATTAGAAGGAACTGTTGCTCCTAATGCCCACACTTTCCTTGAATAAGCATCCCAAGAAAGAGGACATGAAATCAATCGACAATCCCTGAGGGGGAGTTGCTGCTGCAGCTAGTGGTAATTTAAAGATGCAGAGCACTGACGCATACCCGGTGCCACGAGTCAGCACAAGGGAGAACGTCCCACCGACATGTAAATAAAAATGTCCAAGACTCCTCTAGTGAGGAGGATTTTTGTGCATGTTACTTCAGTAGGGTAGCAAACCATTTTCTTTCATTTTACCCCTCTTGCTCCAATGACTCTGTGTTTATGGAAGAGAGAATGACGCGTACGAAATTCAGTCGATGTGGCTCTTGACATCCAGTATCAGGGCCCATGAACAAGATTTGCTCATCCGCAAATTCATTTTGTAGATGCCGGCACTCCAACATCGGAACTGGAAAAATGATCCGAACAATCCAGCAATTACGTTCAGTACAAAGCAGCCTTACCAAAGTTTATCCGCCAAGAGAGGAAGCTCTCTGAATGACCCTATCGATTCTGACGCGCCACGAATAGATAGTTTCTTAATGGGGTCATCCCGTTCATGCAAATTGATTGCGGCAAACTGTGACCGCAGCTGGATAAATTCAGTAGATTCAGATTTTATGTAGCTCCATAACACAGTGGAGAGTCCCCAACTTGCTGTTGGCCTTAGGATAAGCAATAGCACAGCTGCTTCGCGATAGAGTCAATTCTTTCTCTCCGCGCTTCCAAGACACTTCCGCAATGAATGACGAAGCTTCCATAAGTACGTCAAAGTCCCTGTGGGGGTCTACATCATGTTCAATCATTTCCACTGCAAGATCTCAGTGTTAGAAATAATTAAGATATTTTCTTTCTTTTGTCTTTATATCTTTCATGATTGTACAAATTGAGATTCCATCTTTCCTGGCAAAGCTACTGCCAAATCTTTCATGATCTGGTCCACGAGGGTCGTATATCCAGAGAGCTAGAGGTGCGGAGCTTGTAAACAATGACCTGACAATCTTGTCCGAAACTTAAATTCCCAGCTCCTGCTGCAAGAGCACAAGCTCTATATTACAGAGTTGGGTTTGCTCTCTGGAATTTTTCCTTAAGACACACACACACACACCCCCACCTCACATGTGCACCTAGCATGGAAGTTCTAAGCTTTAGCTGTCTGCCTATCTTGCGTCGAGTGCAAGAACAACAATCTGTTCACTGAGACTGTTCTAAGTAGCAGCTGTTGATGATTACGGAGTAATCAGTCAGTGAGATCGCCTCTATCCAATGGGCTATACATGCTTGTTTACGACCATCGCCCCAACATGATCATCAATGCCTAGGGAACGAATAGCAAAGCGTGTGAAGAAGGAAGGAAACATATGGGGCTGCGTTAATTACTGAAAGTCGAGTGGATCCCCAATGTAGCAAGCAGCTCGAAGGGTGTCCGTGGTTTTTCGGAAAGTGCCCAAAAACCAGGGGCGATGCTAAACTTGGTCTCCGATTGGACCGATTCACTTGAAACGGCCCCAAGTTGAGCATGTTATTGGATTCAGCCCATCCAGCCCACAAAGTCTTGCAGGCCCAATCCCCCAACCACAAGAAAGGATAATAGTATAAACAAACCTGAAACTTTTATCCTATGCGCAACATCATCTCTGTACTAAATTAAAGTTCATGGACCACACTGAACAAATTAAAAATTCAAAAAGACATTACACATTCAATCAAGATTCATAAATCATTTATTTCATTTTTCCAGACAATAACTCTTTTCTTGTCTCACTTGATCCTCTCCATTTTAGTACAATAAACCCACTCAACCCATCTTTTAAAGCCCTACATCACCTTGAGAAAAGAGTGCTGAGATTTAGAGAATGAGAAAATGTGTTCTTATTTTTCACTCTGCAAAAATGTTTAGAGGAATTAGTAGTTTGAGGCTCCGTTCGTTTCACAAAAAATAATTTCAGAAAAATATTTTCGAATTTTCAGGTGTTTGGTTCACGGAAAATGAACTAGTAGAGGAAAACATTTTTCACAAATTGAAAAGTCTTCTAAAATAAAGGAAAATATTTTCCATTTTTCAAGTAGGAGAATTTTTTTTTCCATATCTTTTTTCACCTCATTTTCTTTCACCAAACACATTTTCCTTTTATTTTTATTTTCTTTTTTAATTGAGTTTTATTTTTTTTTTTTTTTTTTCTCTCTTTCTTCTACCTCATTCGATCGCTGGCCATGGCGATAGGTGATAACCGGCCATAGGAGAACTTGAGCCTCACCATAAGATAGCGAGGCTCGAGCTCACTCAAGGTCATCAGGTGAGCTCCACTTCGCCGACCTGTGGTGAGGCTCGAGCTCGCCTATGGCCAATCACCGGCTACCACTGTGGTTGGAGATTGGCTGAGGAAGGAGAAGAAAAAAAGAAAAGAAAAGAAAAAGAACAAGAAAATTTTAAAAATAATTGAAAAATCGATTTAAAAATAAATAAAAAGAATTATTGAAAAGAATGCATGGACCTTACCATATGGCAGAAAATATTTTCTAATTTAATTTTAAATTTCAATTGAACACCGAAAAATATTGTTTTTTCTTGGAAAATGACTTTTTGGAAATCATTTTCCAGAAACGTCATATTTTTCGCGAAATAAACGAGACTTAATTTCATTTTTTCCCTAGAAACCAACTGAACCATAGGTTGTTACAAAGAGTTAGATCTCCACTCTAATGGTGCCAAACTTTTCAATCTCAGAGAAATTAAGTGAATCAATTTCCACGATAAAGCTTATGTAGAACCAGATAATATTGGAATCCGAATGCCAAAGCAGGGGTAACCACCGATTTACTTGATAAAAGTCGGAAAGGAATGTTTCTTTCTAACTACCCCAACATGCATTTCTCGTTTTTTTTTTTTTTTTTGGAGGAATTGTTTGTTGGTGTTTGTTTCAATAAACAAGCAATACGTGCATAAGTAAATTAACACCAAAAGTCTGATCGCAACGGAAATAAAAACACTTATACAAGTGTTTCCATATCATTTACGTGCATTTTAACAAAAAAAAAAAAAAAAAACGCATAGAAAAGCTAAATGGGCTAATCATATTAACCTTATATCATGCTCTAAAATTTGGTTTAGAAGTTTTTTCGGGTTTTGAACACGAATGTCTGATGTCCTCATAGCAATAGTTTTGACGTTCTTCAGACTCTGATCGCGAACGTCCGACGCTTTTTGGTAACACTGGTTCTGACGTTCTTGGATTCTTGACCACGAACGTCTAACGTCTTCCGATAATACTGCTTCTGACATTCTTCAGGTGCAAAATGTCTGATTTCTTCATAGGCTTTGACGTTTTTCAGATCCAGGCCCACAAGTGTCGGGCCTCTAGTTACCACCAATTCTTAGGTTGAATAGAAGAGAGAAATTAAGAGATCTCACAACTACAATTGTGCTAGCAATTGCTCTCGTGTGAGTGTTTTGTTGATCAGTATCAGCACTTTCAATTATCGATTGTCGATCATCCATCATCCGGTGATCTACTCTCTATATTATCTTTTATAGACCGTGCAAAACACATTTAAATCTGTGCATTAACTTTAAACTGTTTTAGAATTAATTTGGCCGTAACTCTCGATGGATGTAAGTTTTGATATCCTTATAGACACTAATTCGGGCATTAACTCTGTAACTATTACAAAGCATTATTCTAAACATTTATTTGTAACTGTTACAAATATTTATTCTGGATATTAACTTTGTAACCGTTATAAATATTTAATTTGACATTTATTTCTAAACTGTTTCAGAGCATTAATTGGTTATTAATCTGAAACCGTTTCAGATCATTAAACTGCCAATTTATTCTGAAACTGTTTCAGATCAATAATGTGACCGTAAAGTTCTAAAACTATTTTAGAACTTAATGTGACCGTTACATTTGAAAAACGTTTCAAATCTTTAATTTAGCCATTAAGTTTGAAACTGTTTCAGATCATTGATTTGGCTATTGATTCTAAATTCACTTCAGATCATTAATGATGCGATTAACTTTGAACTCACTTTAGATCATTAACGCAGCTATTAATTTTGAACTCACTTCAGATTATTAATTCGGTCACTGAATCTGAACACGCTTCAGAGCTTTGATTCGGTCGTAAAGTCTGAAACCCGCTTCAGACTTTGTAAACTCTGAAGCCCCTTCATTAGAACTTTTATTTCTAGCCCCACTCAATCTGATTGGCTCAATTGCAAACACATTTGCAATCATATCTCTCTCGTTCAAACGTCATTCTAATTGATTATAGTGTGTGACATCCCTAGGTTCATTATTAAGCTGGCAGCAGGACTTGTACTAACACATTAGCACAACCAAGAGAACTGATTGTCTAGATCAATCTCCTATTCCTGCAAATCATGAGTGACATCTAGTAATATATAATGGCTACCCAGACAGTATGAAATGTATTAAGAACATAATGAACCTGTCAGCTTTGACAACCGTGTAATTCGATCATTCCGTCTCACCATGTCCCGATAGAACAAAGGCCATGGAACTATTGGTCAAGCCACCAATTTGATCATATGCCCAAATCTAATTGACATGTATTTATTCGAGATATAAACTATTCATTCGCGATTACAACCCCGGTCGAGGATTTCAATACAATGTCACAATTAGATCGAATAGGACATCAATCTTGTATAGCTATATATAACAAGAAGACAGATTCCATATTGCACAAGCATGTGTCTTCATATGTGAACAAATTATAACCATCAAGTACAGAGACGGTTCGACGAAGCGTCAATATGCGCACTTGTGAACCACAACCGTCCAACATACAAGTCAGCATCGTGCCTTAGGTATAAGGATCTTACACCTAACCAAAACATGAACGATTAGACATTGACCCCGCTAAAAAGTTTCCATGTCGCCAATCGTTCTATGTATATCACGTTCAATGAACTTGTCCAAGACAAGTACATGTGTTCTAGCTCGAATATCACAATACCCAATGACTTGTGACTTATCATCCCCTCAAGTATCCACTATTGAAGTGAAGCTTGAGAAGACACCTGTCTCAACAGAATCATCAATATCCTCTTAAAAATCCATCGACCGGGATCTGTTTAAAGATTTAGCATAACTGTAACCTGTCACGCATATTCTTAACACCTTAAGAATAGATTCAGTAGTAGTTGATCTTATGGACTTCATTCATATAAATTGGACGATGAATGAAAAATCTTATTTGCTATTAAATAATCCCTAACATGTAACTATTACATGGTTGCTTTAGAGCATACAACTAAGATTACTTCCTTGAAAAAGACCGAAACTACTTGCCATAAAGTACTTACAACTTGACATAGTTACAAAGACTACGTTGAACACTGGTTCAAACATAAGAGAACAAGTAAGAATAACAACTTGACATAGTTTTGTTTGGGCAGTGTAGGCATCTTGTAACCTCTCTTTCTCTCTTCATTCTCGTTTTTCTTTTTCGGACGAGTTTACCTCTTAACTATTTGAAAAAAACATTCTATTAACACCAACCTTTTTTAAGTGCTTGCTTAATACAATTTCCCTGCACCTGCTAGATGACCTAGACCCAAAGGGTGAACAACGTGGTTGAGATGATGGGAAAGGCTACGTCGACTGGCAAGTGTTACCTAAAAGCGGACGAGGCTAAGTGCATTTTCTCTGTCCTTCATCACATTTTAAAGCCGCGAATATCAAAGGCCTAAAACGGACAATATTACATAGTGATAGCCCATCGAATTCTTATAGAAATAGGTTCCGCAAGTGTTTATAGATGTCTCATCTTTTAGGAAGTTACTCTACCCAATTTTAACTGTGTTGCAATGTTGTAACATGCATTACTAAGCAATCAAGTCACCGCACTTTCACAGTGCAGCACAGCGTACTATACAACCGTGATTATAGAAAATAGATGTTAAAAGATCGAAACTTCTTGTCAGTTGTCATAATCTACTTACAACTTGACAAAGTTATATAAAACTACGTTAAACAAAGGTTCAAACATAAGAGAACAAGTAAGAATAACAACTTGACATAGTTTTGATTGGGCAATGTAGGCATCTTGTAACCTCTCTCTTTCTCTCTTTATTCTCATTTTCCTTTTCCGGACGAGTTTACCTCTTAACTCTTTGGAAAAAAAATTCTATTACCCCAACCTTTTTTAAGTGCTTGCTTGGTACGATTTCCCTGCAACCACTACAGTAGGGAAATAGATTCCGCAGGTGTTTGACAAACTCTTTACAGCTGTCCATCTTTTAGAAAGTTACTTTACCCAATTTTAATTGCGTTGCAGCTTTGTAACGTGCATTACTAGGCAATCAAGTTACCGCACTTTCACACCGCAACACAGCTTACAATACAACTACGATCAAATAGATGTTAAGACCGATAACTTATGTAGTTCGACGTCTAAGATTCATCGGCCAAAAAATTGCTCGAAATTGTTTTAGAACAACAAGCGGAGAAAATATTGCGAGGGACCAGACCGTACTGCCCTTTAAAGGGAACATCAATTCTCCCGAGAAAGTTCATATAGTTGGGAAGTTCTACTTTCTTTGACAAATTGGACGACACACTCTCGAGTTTCTTCCTCGATGCATTATCTTTGAAAAAGTCGTTTGTTTACTCCATCCTCGGCAATGATGCATGACAAGTTGGTTTACCTATCTCCACGCGTGCGAAAGTTGGGCGATCCAGATTATCTTAGTGGGCTTGATCTTTGTGAACTTTTGCTGCAAAAGTCGACTCTCTATCCTTTTCGCCAGCGTGAAATGTGCTTTGGACTTATTTCTCAGTCAACCCTTTAGCGGAGAACATCTAAGTCGTCAACTCAGTAGACCCTATCTTGCACTCAGAAGTAGGTAGAATTTTCCGGTTAGGTCCACGGATTAGGCAGCGTATGTGTCGAGCGTTTATGGCTTCGATACTAGCTTCGCGCCAAAGAATTCGCTGGAACATCAGTTTTCCACATCATTTTGTCGAAAAAGAGGCTTCCTATTGCGGCAGGTACTCGAGGGGTCAAGATGAAGCTACTTGTCGAGCACTAGGTTAATACCGAATCAGTTGGGTAATATTCTTGGACGTACCATGATATTTCATCGTCGGTATTTCTATATTTTTAATGATTGATGATGCATAAAAAATCTTAAAAATTATCACGAAAATATAATTGAATTCTAAATTTTTCAAAAAGTATAATTCAATCATAAAACTTATCAAATTTGCATAATCAATTCTTTCCGTTAACTCTATCTAATTTGACTAATATAAAATACTGACGCGACTTTTTTTCTCATTATTTTCTTTATCCTAAGACTAAAACGACGTTGTTTTGGTTAAAATTTTATTTTAATGCAAAATTTATTTAAATTATATTAAAAATAAGCAAAGTTTTGAAAAAAAGAAAAAGAAAGAAAAGAAAAAAGCAAGCGTGTAGCTTTCATTGCCCCACCATTGTCAGGAAGGGCTAGTGGCGATGGGTGAATGGTCAACGGGGATTGTGGAGCCTCACTTGTGGAAAATTTTGCTTATTTTTAATATAAATTTATATTTAAATTGGAAATGAGCCAAAACGATTTGCCACGTCAATGCTATAAAGGATAGAGAAAATAATTTTTTAAAAAAAAAAGCCACGTAGTATTTTGCATTAGCCTAATGGACGGAGTCTACAGAAGGGTTTGATTAGACCAATGTGGTTTGTTTTGAAAGTTTTAGGATTTAATGAAACTTTGATGACAAATTTTTTAACTTTCCGTGCACTTATCTCTTATTTTTTTATTTAAAGAAAAGAGCAGATTAAGAAGGACGGAGTTAACAAAATGGTATGACTGAGAACTAAATAACCTAAACGAGCATGCACAAACAGCTCGAGCCTCTGATAAGATGAGAACTCCGGCAGGCACGTTGAAGAGCTGTACATGAACTTCAAACGACCGGAGAGTACGATGTTTGGTTGAGGGAGATCATTATGAGATTCCATTGCAGCTTAGAGATAAACACGAACTCCTTCCAAACCCTCGGTCGCTTACCCACGATATTTTAGCTAATGTCCTCGACCCGCAAGAATATAGGCACCCGGAAGATGAAAAGGAAAATTAAAGGGAAAGAAAAGAGTCACTGGATATGTAGGTTCCACAAAGCTAGTGTAGTCAACAGCCTAGATTTAATTAATTTATGAGTAGAGTGATGACGAGAATGAAAGGTGAAGGTTTGGGAATATGCCGCTTGTTTTGCTCTGGCCAAAGAATATAGTCCTCCTGTGCGAGGATAAATGAGTTGTTCGGCACCCAACCCAACTCCCCATTACTTAAATATTATCCGAGAGAGGGAGCTAAATCCCAAAAAGAGATTTGAGACTGCATCAGTGTGCACGAGTGAGTGGCGAAGATTAAGTTCGCAAGTTGCAATCCAATGAGCTATTTGACAAAGCTATATCGTGAGTAATCGAGAATCATATCTTCACAGTCGAAGGGAGAATATTATCTGCAAGATTATGCTTTAGTAATTGGGGGATTAATGCACTTCGATGAGTGAGTGGCCTTTCCAAGTTGGTAACGGAGAGAGAAGCACAAACGCAGGCTCTAGGCTCTAGCTGTCTGTACATCTGTCTAGTTTCTCTTCTTCTTCTTTTTTTTTTAATTCTTGGAAATATGGATACGTTCGGGGAGATATATATCATGTTCACGTATAAACTGTGCTTGATATCCCGACCAAACTTGAAGTGCAGCTGCAAAGCCACGAGCCAACCGACCTGTCATACCAGTGGACGCGCGCTCAAGGAGACAGGTTGCATATTGAAGAACCACTTGGGATTTGACCTAGCGATCCGGATTTGGCAGACCTCTCCACTAGAGACGGTTGCTTTCCATATTAGCTGTTAAAACAACGAGATATTCCCACGTAATCTGCGGGCAAAGCTAAAAGGTGGCGGATAGACACTCCACTAGCTATAATCAATCAAATGTATACATGAGATCGATGGCCGAATCGAAAGATATGCTCGTGTACCCTCTGCGCTATTACATTAATACAACTACTCACTTTGTTAAATGCCATAATGTGGCAAAACAAAAGGGCCATTTATTCAGTCAAAAGCGAAGAGAGAGAGAAGTTGCACAGGGAGCTACAAGAAGTGTCCGAAGAAAAGGAGCTTTTGTGAGAGGACCACGGAATGGAAGGAGAGAGGAGGACATATTCTTGCTTCCTTCAATTCAAAGATTCAAACTTTGAAAAAGTTGAAGAATCTTTTCTAGAGCACTCTCTACCCTCACACACCACCAAACCAAAATGTAAACCAGTTAGAATTGGGATCTTTCAGCTGCGAATCCAATCGTCGCTCGGGTTGTTTAAGCAAGTGGTAGGTTAGCAGCCCCCACCATTACCATATGGATTGGAGCCTCGACCGTATGCACCAACATGTCTACGTCCATCTCATCTACTTCTTCCTTGAGATCCTCATTATTATATTCACAGGGTTGATCTGTTTCATAGCATCCTCATCAGCCGGTTATATACACCAGATCAGACAAAAGGCCCCCACATAGTTTGCGTAAAGGTGGCATTCGACGCAGATGTTGCCAGCAGATTTAGGGGGCATCGTTTTTTAGATCGATATTTTCAAGGCGACAAACACGTGTCTTGTGATTGACGGTCTTCAATTGGAGGAAGCAACATGATTGATGATGGTGATGATGATGAATGAGTTGCCTATTATTAGATTTCCCATTGCAACGACCGACCAACTCCTGGGTTGAGGTCGCTCCATATTCGAGGGGCATTTTGTATATAGTTAATCATCACTCGGTCATTATGTGTATATAGCTTTCGTCAGACATTTAAAATCGCAAGTCTTGGTCCATTAATATATTAATAGGATTGTTGTCTCGCACCCAGCTGGCTTGAGGCAGGATTTATTTTTCCCCGAAAATCCAGCTTCCAAACTCGCTGGGCGGAAAAGGAAATGAGCTTTTAGTGTCTAACTAGCCCAGGTTGAGCATTTTGAAAGCTCGTTTCTTGTACATGACGTCCACTTTTCGCAGAGTTCTTTCAAAGGAAATTACAGATCCAGAGAAGCTTTAGTACCTTGAGTCGAGAAGGCTGGCGTACGAGAATGGGGTACTAGAAGTGATGGTGTGCCCTTCTCATTGGGTGTTTGCAGAAAACACTTGTTTTTAAGTTCTATTTGAAGTGCGATACACGTTCTTCATATATCGATCTGGTTGGGTGATTTAGTATATGGCATTGTTAATGAATGCCGACTTTTCATTCTCACACAGGAATCTTCCCCGAGGTTATCCGTATTGCGGGGGGCCTACGCCTACTCCGAAACTGAAAGGGAGAAGGAACAGCTAAACAACAAAGGCAGAGTAAATATTCCAAAGCATCTGCTGCTCCCTTCGACTGTACTCATATAAAAAAATGGGGCCAGTTGCAGACATCCTATTGCCTCCTTGATTTTACTAACGTACGTGCTGGAGATACGCCTCTTCAAACCACCAAATGATTATAATGCGCATCGGTTTGGGTGGTTTTGTGTTTTTCTGGTAGAGAGGACATGCGAAATCTGTGACTTGTTCCCCTCTGCAGAAACAACCTAAAGAAACGCCAACCAGTAGAATAATAAACTAGCGGGCATCCGTAGCTCACACGGTATAGGCATCAAATGTGAACTCGTGAAACGGGCCATTAAAAGTGAGTCCTAGAATCAGCCAAAGAGAAAGACCGGGAAGAAAGATGGTCCACAACTACTGCGGCCTAGAATGGTGCAGCTTCAACGAGCGAATTTCAAAACTTGGGATAATGATTCCACTATTTCTTGGAAGTAATCATTGGGCAGCTCTCCATCCGGGAAAATGTGGCGGACTTTCCCAGGGCTTGGAGAGGCATTTGGGCGTGAAATTGCAGAGGCAATCCCAACCCCAAACTTGTTTTGAATAAACAAGTGCGACTCTCCTCCAAATTCATTAAAGAAAGGGCAACTTGTTTTGCGGAGGACTTATTCAAATGAGTCTCCCGCTCCCAGTTAAAACGCAAGGGTTTTAAAATAAGGAGGAAACGTGGAAGGAAATATGACCCCATCTTGACCGCATATGATATGATTCCAAAGTCATGGATGGCCCATCAGAAACGGCAAGGTCTCTTGACCGTAAGTCATCTTGCCATCTGCATCCCTCCAGACAACAGCCATCAGTGCCTAAATCTGATTACCCACGCTTTGGAATATATGGAGTGAGCCCGAACAGTCGAATATATGCTCCTGGCGCGGGTGCACGCACATAACCCGAAGAAAGACGATAATAGAGATACCCAAAACCGATTTGCTACTTCGAAACATATTGCGAGCTCCCGCTTAGGATTTGGTCATAGCTTAACCGATGATCAACAGATTGTCGAGATGAATTAGAAAGAATTCAAGTTGGGCTTCTCCTCCCTCGACTTTTCCTGGAAAAAGAAGACTCTCGTAGGACTTTGCTTCCTCTGTTTCCACCAGCCAAAAAGCAAAACAGAGTCTGTATTATAAGGGTCATTAACCTTCCCCGACCATTCCTGGAAAATGGGGAAACTCTAGCTGCTTTTGTTGTGAAGCAATGAGTCAATAGACACAAGTGCAGGATCATTACGGAGAAATGTCCTGTACCCTTGGCGCTTAAAAAACTCCCCTCTCTTATGCTCGAAGGAGCTGGTGAAAAAACAATTTCGGGCGTCACTTTCGTCTCCCGTGGAAAGTTCTCGCGAATAATTAAAAGGAGTCATTGCTGATGTTTGAATGATTCATTGACTTTCTCTAACACGTCACTCTACTTTATTTTTCGTTTTTTTTTTTTTTGGGGGCGGAGGAGAGGGGTTGGCGGCTGGGGGCCGAGCTGCCAATGAATCGAAAGGACGAGTAGTTCCGCTGCACTAAATCAGAGCATACGTCTTTCATAACAGCACTAAACCAATAGCATTTTTTCTCCTCTCGACCAATAACCTTCTTTAACCAGAAAATAGATGGGAACCAATTCCAGCACAAGAGATATCTCTGACTCTGAGATCCTGCTTAGCTGTTCGAGTTTCTCATCGGACTCGCCGGTTTTTTCGGATACGTGTGCACATATGACTCCCGGACCAATAACGTTCTTAACCGGAAAGTAGATGGGAACCAATTCCAGCAGGAGAGATATCTCTGACTCTGAGATCCTGCTTAGCTGTTCGAGGCAGACAATGCCCCGACAACCAGCAGTTAAAAAATTTTGAGATAATAGTAAGATATAGATATCCCCTCAGGTGATAGGAAGAAGATTTTTTCACACTAAACTCATGTCATGCCCTCGTGACGGCGCTGCTATCTCTATTTGGGCTTCTCCTTCTTCTCTCTCTCTCTCTCTCTCTCTCTCTCCAATGTTGTTGTTGTTTTTTTTTTTTTTTTTTTTTTTTAAATTAAGACAGTGAATGAAAACGCGCAATGATTAGTCTTATACGAATATGAGTGCTTACATACATACACTCGCTCTCCTTTCACCCTCCCTTTTCTTCTAACTTAAATTCCACTAATTTACGCAGGGGTCGTCCCGTGCTCCGCCCTATAAATACCAGCCCCCAACCAACACATTCAATTACCTCAAAACCTCATTCCAAACCAAGCATGACCATGAGTTCAGAGTTCGAAAGCCTCTGGCTCTTCGCCATCGCCTCCAAATGCAGAGCCTTCACCCATGATAACATTGCCTGGTCCCTCCTCTTGCTTGGTTTAACTTGGCTTGCCATCACCCTCCTCCACTGGTCTTACCCTGGTGGCCCTGCCTGGGGCAAACATTTCTGGCGCAAGGCACTCTTCCTCTCTCCATCCTCCTCTTCTCTTTCTCCATCCCACACGATCCCCGGTCCCAGGGGATTGCCTCTTTTCGGAAGCATGAGCCTCATGCTCCACTTAGCTCATCACCGGGTTGCTGCTGCCGCTGAGGCCTTCGGGGCTAAGCGCCTGATGGCCTTCAGCCTGGGCGATAGTCGGGTCATCGTGACATGTAACCCTGAAGTCGCCAGAGAAATCCTCAACAGCTCCGTGTTTGCTGATCGCCCTGTGAAAGAGTCTGCTTACAGGCTCATGTTCAACAGGGCAATTGGCTTCTCTCGCCACGACGTCTACTGGCGAACCCTCCGGAGAATTGCCACTACTCACCTCTTTTGCCCGAACAAAATCAAGGCTTTCGAGTCTCAGCGGCGCACTGTCGCTTCTCAGATGTCCGCGGCTCTGTTCGCTTCCCACGAGCAACCCTTCACAGTTCGCCAAGTGCTGAAGCGAGCCTCACTGAACCACATGATGAGCTGTGTGTTCGGACAATCCTACGACTTGAGCTGCACGACCCCTGAAGTGGAAGAGCTGACGGGGTTGGTGGACGAAGGGTACGAGTTATTAGGCACGCTGAATTGGTCCGATCATCTCCCCTGGATGGCAGAGCTGGACCCTCAGAAGATCAAATTCAGGTGCTCTAGGCTGGTGCCCAAAGTCAACCGCTTTGTTAGCCGAATCATCGCAGAGCATCGAGCCCAACCGGCCGCCGACCACCAGGACTTTGTGGACGTTCTGCTCTCGCTTCAGGGTTCTGATAAACTGCCCGACTCCGATATCATCGCCGTTCTGTGGGTAAGCACCGAGTTTTTAACAACTTTCTTTGCAGAGTATACTTAGAACTTTCAGAGTTTTCAATCATGGGCACTTGTCTACAATTGACGTTTTTCATGAGGAGGTTGGTACCAAAACTTGGGAGTGACATATGAATGGAAAAAAATCGCAGGAGATGATATTTCGAGGGACGGACACGGTGGCGGTGCTGATGGAGTGGATCCTAGCGAGGATGGTGGTCCATCCGGAAGTTCAAGGGAGGGTCCAGCAGGAGCTGGACCGGGTGGTGGGAAGGTCAAGGGAGGTCAACGAATCGGACATAGGGAACCTGCCTTATCTCCAAGCCGTAGTGAAGGAAGTGCTGAGGCTCCACCCGCCGGGCCCACTGCTGTCCTGGGCAAGATTGGCCATCACTGACACGACCGTGGACGGTCATCACGTGCCAGCAGGAACCACGGCTATGGTCAACATGTGGGCCATCTGCAGGGACCCCAGTGTCTGGCCCGACCCACTCCGGTTCAGGCCCGACAGGTTCCTGGGCGAAGAAGGGGCGGAGTTCTCGGTGCTCGGCTCGGACCTCCGGCTGGCGCCGTTCGGGTCGGGGAGGAGGGCCTGCCCCGGGAAGATGCTGGGGCTGACGACTGTCACGTATTGGGTGGCAGCGATGCTGGAGGAGTATGATTGGAGGGCGGCGGTGAGTGAGGACAAAGTTGACTTGTCGGAGTATCTCAGGCTTTCTTGCGAGATGGCCAACCCTCTCGCCGTCAGACTCCGGCCCAGGCGCGTGCCTTCGCAGACGTCAGCTGAGATGGAAACCCAATCATCTTAAAAGCATTATTAAACTAAAAGAAAAGACAATTATCTGTCAAATAAAGCTTTTCTTTTCAAAGGGGAAAGATAAAGTCAACGGCCAGGACAAGAGTAGCGCTTAGATTATGGACCGTGGGTCTGGCTTTAAAGCCCCTCTCGTCATCAGAACTGAAGTTTTCAGCTTTTCTTAGGGGTCTTTGTCTTGGAGTTGCAAGGGGTTTTCTTCTTTTCTATTTGATAGCTCGACCTTGTCGCAGATGTATATTATCGTGTTGGTTTCCAATGTTTTAGCCGGTGTACATACTGCTCAAGCTAATACAAGCTTCTTTGCGTATGATCAAGAACCTAGTTCGTAGGACTCAATTCGATTAACTAAGTCATACATACTTTAATAAGACAGATTGACGCACCATATCATTCATTCGAAATATAATGAATGTGCGATCAAATTTGAGTTCTTGTGCAAGTGCAACCCACCATGTCTTCGACACAACCTGAGCGCATGGAAGAGGATTAAGCGCTCTTTGATCATGAGCAGGACATTTCACCACAATTCTAGTCACTAACGAGGCCCAAAACCTACTACGAGGAATTTATTCATAAGCACCTTAAATGCTAGATCCATCGCCACTATACCCTAGTTTTTTGATGTAATTTCCCTGCCAAAGTCTGATGTCTAGCCAAAGATAAATAATATAATAAAATCAAGTTGATTCACTATGACGTTCCAATCGTCTGTGTGAATAGGAAATCCTTCATAGGCACCTTAAATGCTACAATCCATCGTCGCTATACCCTAGTTTTTTGATGTAATTTCCCCGCCAAAGTCTAATATTTAGCCAAAGATAAATATATAATAAAATCAAGTGGATTCACTATGACGTTCCAATCGTTTGTGTGTGAATATGAAATCCTTCATGGGCACCTTAAATGCTACAATCCATTGCCGCTATACCCAAGTTTTTTGACGTAATTTCCTGCCAAAGTCTAATGTTCAGCCAAAGATAAATATATAATAAAATCAAGTGGATTCACTATGACGGTCCAATTGTTTGTGTGTGAATAGGAAATCCTTCATAGGTACCTTAAATGCTACGATCCATCACCACTATACTCTAATTTTTTGACGTAATTTCCTTGCCAAAGTCTATTGTTGAGCCAAAGATAAATATACAATAAATTCAAGTTGATTCACTATGACATTCCAATCGTTTGTGTGTGAATAGGAAATCCTTCATAGGCACTTTAAATGCTACAATCCATCACCACTATATCCAAATTTTTTGATGTAATTCCCTTGCCAAAGTCTAATGTTCAGCCAAAGATAAATATATAATAAACTCAGGTGGATTCACTATAACTTCCAATTGTTTGTGTATGAATAGGAAATCCTCGTGCTAGACATGAGAGAATATTTTTATCCAAAAAGTGTTATTTTGAACACTTACCCTGTCTTTAGACAAATCATTCATCACGACTACGTCGTACCTTAATAATTATAAAAGCCATACGTCTATACGCATCAAGGGGAGCGGCGGTTAAGGTTTTAACCGAATTTCTTATAACGATAAAATTGTGGGCGAGGCTCGTTAAACTTTGACTTCTCCAATGGATGATAGAGAAGCAAAGTAAATACATGCAGGATCCAGTGCCTAGTGGGGAAACTCTAGGATATGATTATTGGCGGAACTAATGCGCAAGCAAAATCAAATTCAATCTATGAAGATTAGCAGACAGCTTGGATTTGTCGGGGTCATTTTCGTCCCCTCCAATGAAGGGAGGGCATGTTGCGACGAGCCCGTGGTTTTGAAGGAACTGTCCAAATGACATATTGACAGATCAACTAGGGGTTAACAAGTCTGATTATAGTATTAATATTCGCATCACTGGTCAGAAACTCCTGGGCCCGGCCTAGTGGCCAAGCGTCATTGATGACTGGTGGCTTGATTTGTACTGTGGTCCCTTCTTCCTAATTCATATTATTCCCAGTTTCATCTCTCCTTCTTTAATAACACACAAATACCGAAGGGCGTTGTGGCTAATACCTCTGCCCAGATCACCCCATACCACTTGCGTCCTATGTACACATATATATATACATGTGAGTCAGGCAGGTTGTAACGTCCGGTATATGTCAGCAAATCTATTGAATTATAAAAAGGAAGCACGCCGATACGATACAATACCGGCGCGCGGTGACCATGTGCCTAGTTAAGTTGCGTCGTGTTCTCTTTGATTCACTAAGAATCTTTTCATAACCAAACATCGAGTTAACCTGAAATCATTCTCTTTGATTCACTAAGAATCTTTTCTTGACCGAACATCGAGTTAACCTGAAATCATTCTGTACGACTTACCAATCAAAATCTCTGGTACCGCAAGAATCACATGGTTCATTACTGCAGCTTCTTGAGGCGTGATTAGGAGAATGTCATCGTCACCTAAAAAACCCATGTCAGATTATTTACGGTGAGTCAGTGCTCGTATACTTTCGCCCACCATATCAACTATATATAGGAATTAATTAGCCAAGCGGACGTTTTACCTTCCCATATTTTCCACGCAGGATCCTACATATCAAGCTTAGCCTCGTGGAATAATAATAAAGAAGCAATCAACCCATTGGCCGACACACGAGGAACAGGACAATACCTATGTGCGCTCGCGCGGGCATGTGGAGTGCAGACAATTAGACGAGGGGGTTCTAGAGGCGTACTGCTTTGCACGGGTTAAACAAGAGGAACAATGTCACACCCCAAAACTTTAAGGAATAGGGATGACACGGCCGTCCTTCCACACAAAGGACGCAGCCTCAAACACAACCAACAACCTGATATCAACTTATATATATATATATATATCAAACCATATATACATATCGATAGGCCAACCGATTGGTTTAACGCATCGTAGCTTTCTATAATCTACCAAAAAGAAATATACAACTAGAACTCGACAATCCAACCACTAGCAACGAAAGTGCACCAATTCCTTTGGCCATACCCAAAAATAGAACTCCCCAAAAGTTTCCCACCGACGGTGCTCTCGTTCTATTCGCCGCTAACCGAGGAACCTGAAAGATTAAAAGAGGAGTGGAATGAGCAACAACAGCTCAGTGAGTAGTACATATCTTCTAAGCAGATCGAACAACCACTATGCATGTATACAAAGCAATACTGAACTTCATAACGCCAACTCAATATATAACATACATATCAAATCATTTAAGAGTTCTTTCTTATCATCAAAGCTTTATACTAATATAAAAAAAAAAAAAAAACTCATTTTAATCACCATCAAATATCACATATCAATGGTCCATCCATTGATTAATCTATTGCTCAATATTCCACCATGGTCACGACACAACGCCTTGTGACAAGGCGACCAAGCTTTTCCCCTTGGCAAGGTCTCCACCTACAAAGCCGATGGCCGGGCCCGAAAGATATCCTAAACCTGGTATGCATACCCCAAAACCCTCACTGGTTCACAAATCATATTGAGCATAAATAACTATCCTCCAATACCGTAAATCCAATCCAGAAATCAATATCTTAAACCAAACAATAACATTTGCAGCATATCCCACCATCCATTTCATATCAATTTCTCAAATCTTTATAAACATTTCCATAAATCAATCGCAAAGTAATTTCATATATATATATATATTTCTCCACTTACTTTGTATAACACGTTTTTCAAACATTCATAATCAACCAAAGAATAGTAATTGCTCGATCTGGCTTTTATGCATAAAAATGCTCTCCTCAATTCAATATATATACCTATATACTTCAAGACATGAATTTTTCAAAACCAAAGAAGATATAGTACCACTCACATCGTCGTCTACGACCAAACGACGAACGATACTCGTATCGTCGAACTCAAGGCCCTATCAAATAATCGAGGAATAATGTTAAAATCTAATAAAACTTTTATCCTAATTACGAAATGACTAACTTATGCCTTAACTCTAACAAAAGGACTTCTACGCGCTAACAAATCGCAACACGGAGTTTAAGCGAAAAACTTAATCACGCCTTAACTTCCTCCTCCGAACCCCAATCCAAACGAATTTATAGTCAATAGAGAGCCCTTGACACATATTACAAGAATCCCAACTTCACCGTCCCCAAATCAAGCCGAAAGGTGACAAAATACAGGCCCAAAGCTGCTGGATGCGTACTGTTCACTGCGCGCGAAACTTTGAAATTTCGTTTCGGACAAACCACAAGCTCAAATCACGATCCGTAAAATCCCACGGCTCCACAACACCCTAAACTATCATTCCTATAAAAATACACGGCTCAACGACTCCAAAATCCGACTTCGCCACTTGATTTTCCAACAATTCCGAATTTGAGCCCTAAACCCAAAAATTACTTCAATTGTTCGAACGAAGGGCCTAATCTCTTACCGGGTGCTGCTTTATGGAGTAGAGTCGGCTTGGCGAGGCATCCGTGGCGTGCACGTGCCAAAACTCCTTTTCTTTCTTCCCCTTTCTCTTCTTCTTCTTCTTTTCTTTCTTTTCTTTCTGGTGCCCGAACGTGGGCTTTCCTTCCTTTTTATCTCTTCCTTTTTCTTTTCTTTTTCTTTCTTTATTTTCTTCCTCTCTCTCTCTCTCTCTCTCTCTCTCTCTTCTCTTTTCCCTCTCTGCCGAAAACTCTCGACTCCTCTCTCTCTGCTGTAGCTTCAACCTTTTTCTTTTTCTTTGACTGGGTCAAAACTCATATTTTACAAACAAAGCCAATCACAAAACGAAGAGCTCTACGTGTACCCAAAACCGATCAGGAGTTATTGTCGCGCATTTGGCTCATGTAATGATCAAGACGGTTGACAGTAACATTATGTTGTTAAGGAGTCCACACTGATAATGATCTAAACTGAACAACATCGTTAAATTAATGTAAAATGTTGGGGAATGATGATAAGGACGTCCCAACGAATCAAGCTCGAAAAGATGAGGATTAAGCCCACACAGCGGGCTCCCCTTTTGATTCCTAGACGCTGACGACGGGAAAAGGGGCTCCATACAACACGACAATTCATATGCAAATAGAAAGATCAAGTCCCTTTGGTCCACGTTGGGACAAATCATGGAGTTTTGTTTACTATTTTCAGTTTGATGATTGATCTGATCCCGGTAAGATCTGAGGGGTTGGATTGCATTAGCCTTTTGTTTTATCGCAAACAAGCATAAGCTTCTCAAGGGCAAATATCAAATGCCCACTGGCTTACAACTCTCCATATTCTTTTTAACTCTATATGTCATGGGACCACATTTCTTGACTAGTTATTAATATGGTCATCCGAATAAAGAAAAACTTACACCCTTTTATGTGGATGAGCTTTGGACATGCCCGTTCACCCTTTTATGTGCTGCTAAGGAAATGTAATCAACTTTGATATATATATAGAATCCATGAACATTCTCAAGACGATTATTCACGGTAAAAAAAAAGGAACTTCTCTTATTAATATTAGTTTCTGGAATTGCCATATAGATTCTCCGTTTTGTAGTTTTGTACCGTTAAGATGTATTTTGGTATCATTTGAATATAGAGTCGGATGAACTTCATATCTATGTACTTGCTCTCCTTTCAATAGTTTGACTTTTGTATTGGATTTTCGAACACCCTCGACTGAATATCTCCGCAAGCCAAATTGATTCCCTATAACCTAATCATAAGGCATCGTAGACGTTGATGTGCATCGCTTGATACATCTCGAGATAATTGTATTAACACGGGAAAGAACTGCATATGATTTAACATAAATCGTACGATAATGATGTGAGTTTGCAAAATAAGGCCAGGCAAGAGAAAAGACTTAGAGTGGGTGGGGCAGCCCGATGAGTAAGGAGGTGAGCAATGGAAGATTGTTGCAATTTTTGCACGGAAGGTGTCCAATGAATGCGCTGCATGAAGTGGTGCCCTTTTTAATCTGACTCCTTAGTTAATGACTCATCACCGTCAGATAAGGTTTAACCAAGGCGATCAATAATTGATGGAGCTCACGGGGGCCGATCCATTCAACACATTGTTATCGGCAGCCTACATATCCCGAGTATCTCTCCCACTTTATGTCCAGTAGCTGGCGTAGAAGCCAATCGTTTCCGTTTATCCATTTCTCTCTCGCAACGCTTGACATTGCCCAGCTCCTGCCCCTTTATTATCTCCGGAGAGCAGGGATTAGACGGTTCGTCCTTTTTGGCACTTTCAGGGTTGCGGACAAATTCAATTTGCGACAAACGCCTCTTTGGAGGGTCGTGCAAGAAATCGTCTCGTGCCTCCAAAATATAAGGTAATTAGATAGAAGATGCGTTTAATGATTCCATAGAATATCCCTTCGGAGTCTTGAAAATAATTCGATAGTTCAGATTTAATTGGGGTGAACATTTGCTTAATCTCAGTCTTTTATGTATACAAACAAGAATCTACGTATATTTTCACGTCATCGGCTATCCTCCCAGGTGTCTTCGTCGCTGACTTTTTAGAATTTTGAATCATCTACAGTCTGTCTATACTTATTAAGAACATACTACTTGTTAGGAGACTCAGTATACTTTGATGGCTATATTGTAAGTAGAGGTAGCAAATGGGTCAAGAGCCCATATTTTAAGTTATATTTAATGGCATGAGTCATGAACGTGTTTGCTTTAAATTTTAAAAATAAGTTTAGTGGGCCATAAATGGGTTACATCAAAACTTAATGGGTCTTAAATAGGTTTTAAATGGATTATGAATATGTTATCTAATTAAGTCAATTACAAGCATGTCATTTTTATTTTTTTATTTTCTTTTTAAATATTTTTCTTTAGTTCTCATTTTCTTTTTCTTTTTCGTTTCTTTTTTCTTCCTGCCAATGGTCGATCACGACGAGGGACGACCTCACCAGAGGCCAGTGAAGCTTGAGCTTGCCGATCTAGCCTTTGGCGAGCCTCAAGCTCGCCGATCTCGGGCAAGCTCCAACTCATCGACCTCTAACACTAGCGAGACTTGAGCTCGTCGATTTGGCAAGGTTGAAGCCTCATAGATCTTTGTTGAGGTTCCAACCTTGCCAATCTGGCGAGACTCGAGCTCCTCAACCTCAAGCGAGGTTGAGCTCGCCATGTTGATTTGGTGAGGTTAAAGCCTTGTGGGCCTCTGGTGAGGTTGGCGAGCTCACATGTAGTTGATTGCTTATGCAATTCTGGCCAGTGACCAGGGAAAGGAGAAGAAAAAAAAAATTTAAAAAATTAAAAATAGATTTTTTAAATAAAATAAAATAAAAGATAGTAATCACCTATGATCTCTTTGATTTTTTTTCCCTTTGTTTTTGCATTTTTCGCTATATTTACTTATATCACCATATTTGTTATTTTACTTTTAATATTCTAAAACTTTAACATGAAGAGCTTATGGGTTGAACAAGTTGCTATTTATTTTCATAGTTAGGGTTATAGATGGATGTGATTTACTAATATGAGTCAAGTCGGGTATGGATTGAGTTGAGGTCAAGGTTGGGTCGGGTATGAGTCATCGAAATTGTATTGCATTAAATTAGGTCAATAAGGATTGGACAATTTTGGATGTAACCCACCCATTTGACACCCTTTGTAAGTGCAATGATAATTCATGATTTCTTTACTCGTAGTTGTTCGTGTAAGCATCCTAAAAGCAGTTCAGCTTCATTGATTCAGCTTTTACACCAATTAGTCCCCAACATGTACATCTTAATCTAATAGCGACCGCAACACATGCTTTCTCTTCCGCTCTTTCATATCTAGTAACTTTGCTTTAATAATTACTAGATAAAGAAAAATCTCAGCTCTCGTTTCATTGGAATTCGACTCTGCGCTGAAATTCCTTTTATTGAAAGTTGTTTTTCTATTTTTATTAGAGGAGACAGGTCCTATGGCAATTCTGGACAAGAAATATCATAGGTACACAAGGAAATCGATAACTTTACTTCAAACAGAATCGAATGTACACAACATGAGCCAAAATTTAATCGACAACAAAACTTGGGAATGTAAAGATCTAACACTAGAATTTAATCGATGACGTGGCACCTAAGAACTACAACAAAGATACACGATTCAATCAACAATGTGGATCTAGAAACTACAGCTAATAAACACAATGGAATTTAAGTAATGATGTGAATTGAGAAACTATAACCACAGTGTAGGAATTGAAAGATAACATATTTGTTAGTTTGTACACAAGGTCTCTGCAGTAGTTGAGTATTAGTATTTATAGTACCTAAGACATAACCGCTAGAGAGCAGTTCTTTTGCAATTTTAGCCATGTTTTCACATCTATGGGAATCTTGATCTCAAATTTCTATGATGCCATGATCTTATCTTCATATGGTTACTCCTTTAAAATTGAGCCTTGATCTTTTGTCCTTGCTGAGTTAACTTTATCTCTTCTCCACGATGTACTGGATTTCATTGCTCTTTCCCTAAGTGATTACAAATTAGAGTATCATAAATGTTTCCTAGTGCCTCCCAGACATACAGTCTTTGTTTGTCCCAATCGGTAACTTATTTTTTCATTGGTATTTTGCTGACTAGCTTTGTTATGACAATTGTCAACCATATGCCATCGTATATCAATAACTAATTCATATTTTGATGTATATTAATATTGACAACTCTTTTGGTTGTTAACAATGGCTCACGTATCTAGTGTCAATATCTAGCCATGTTTCTACTCCTACGACTTGGTTAAATTTTGATGCAAATAGCTCTATATCATTCAAGTACCATCTTCATCTTATATTTTAACTGATCACATGTGGATGACAACAATATTTTTAGTTGAAATACTAACTTTCTTAGACTGATTCATAATATTTCACATTAACACTTTCATTTTAGTTGAACAAAGTAAAGTGGCTATCAGACTAAAACTAGCTTTTTACCCTGTGCATTGCCCGCGTTAATTTAAAATTATTTCTTGAAAGCTATGTCGAATAAAATTAGTAATGCCAAATTATTTACAATATACTTTAAATTTTAACCGGAAAATCTACTAAGTTTTGATTTTGTATCAAGAACATCTACGTTGATGAAAAAAGATATATATATTGCAAATTCCATAAGTCTAATAGCAAGCATTTTCAAGTGTACAAGGAAAGAGTTTAAACTTTTGTAGTCCATGATTAAATATTATGTTAAGATGTAACACTAATTCATTGCCCTTACATTTTCACTTATTCTATTTCCACATGTCTTAAAGGTGTAATTATAATTAGTGGGTGATCTTGGACCTCTCACCTTAAAAGCTAGCTTAAAGGTTAAGGCATTCCCTCACACTCATAAACTGACTACTTGCCCAGCTTCAATAATCTCCCCTTCACACATTGGGCCTAGGTCGAAGCAAGAACAACCCATAACTCATAACTCTCTCATGTGTCTATTGGGTCCAAACTTATTGACAACCAAACTCCGATTCCAATGTTAGGTGGTCTTTGACCTTTCTCACCCCAAAAACTAGCTCAAAAGGTGAGCCATTCCCTCGTACTCATAAACTGGCCACTAGCCCCCTCCACAACCGATGTGGGACAACCTCAACGGTCTTCTTCTCTCACATCGGGCTTGGGTTGGAGTAAGAACAACTCGTAACTCTCTCGTATGGCTATTGAGTCCAAACTTACTAGCAACCGGGCTCTAATACCAGCGTTGAGTGATTTTGAGCATTTCTTACCCCAAAAGCTAACTCAAAAGGGTGAGGCATTCTTTCTCTTATAAACCGCCCACAAACCCCTTCCACAACAGATGTGAGATAACCTCAACACCGTCAATTATTGTGTGATATTGTAAATTTCTGGTGAACCTCAATTGTCGAATCTTTATTGAGATGTCAACATAAATTTCACCAGGAAATAAGACATACCTCAACTATTCATAGCGTACAAGGAAATCGTTACCCAAGGAAAGTATATGAAGCATCAAATAAAGTACTTTTGGCAATGACAACAAATTACAGGATACATCATTGGCTAGTACCCCACTCGAGTTGGTGCATGAAGGTTTATGATGCCTTACTTGCCTCCATAGAGTAGAATTTGTCACGATATTGATACTTCGTAAGCATATAAATTTTCACCAGTTTTTTGGACTGTATTCGTTCTCGAGCAAAACGACATTCTACTATAATGGGTTCTTTTCGTTCAGGGAATACCGGTATAGGTGCAATGTGCATCGCGGCTTCATTATTAAAAAACGGCTGCATAGGTTGTGGATGCGAAACTTGCAGATCCAAGAAAAAAGTAAGAGACTTAGAGGCCATAACAATTCACTAGAAGTAGCAGACATTGCTCGATACTCAGCTTCTACGGATGATCTATAGATAGTGGGCTGGTTCGTTGTTTTCCAAGATAAAGGAATGTTCCCCAACATTAGGATGTGCATAGTTGTGGAATGATGATTTGAGATAATGTAGAATTCGCATCTCAATGATCTTGCATAAATTTACCCAAAAAATGCACTGAGTAGCAAATATCTGGTCACGTAATGGTTAAGTAGATCAATCGCCCAACTAGTCGTCGATATTGTGAAGTGGCAACTTTAAAAAGACCTGAATCATTGGAAAACTTGTGTATTTCTTAAGATATTGGGTGGAGATTTCCGCTGGCTAAGGACATTTTCCTTTCGAGAACGAACTACGTCAATTCGCAGGAAATATTTGAGAACATCTAAATCTTTGATGTTGAAACACTTGCTCAAATGTTGCTTGATTGACATTAGGTGAGCAGGATCTGTCCAGCTAAATTAATGTCATCAATGAAAATGAGTACAATAACACATCCCTTGAGGAGATGTAGTCAAAGATAGTCTTGCAGCAGAATGTTTGAAGCCTATTGCTTGCAAGAAGCATGGTGAACTTCTCGAACTAATTATCTCAATGCTTGTCTAAGTCCATATAAACTTTCGTAGGCGACAAAACTCTGTTTCTCCCTCGCGCGAGAAATCTTGTGGAATAGATATGCTTTCTCATCAAGATCTCCATGAAGGAAGCGGTTGTTCGCATCCAACGCGTGCAGTTCCCATCTCCAAATTGATGCCATGGCAAGAAGGCACCTCACTGTAGTAAGCTTTGCCACCGGAGCGAATGTTTCATGGTAGCCAATTCCTTCTGTTTGCTTGTGACCCTCGGCAAATAGAACGTGTTTTTTATCGCTTAATGCTACCATTAGGTTTATACTAAACCTTAGGGAAAAGTACCAAAATAGTATTAAACTTTTTGTATTGGTACCAATTCAGTCATAAACTTTTCAATTGGACCAATTTAATCCTGAACTTTTTCACATTTGTACCAATTCAGTCCATCCGGCTAATTTAAGCCGGAAATTGTTGATGTGGCCGCCGGCGGTCTTATGTGGCACCACATGGATAGATTTTATGATTTTTTATAATTTTTTTCAGATTTTTTTAAATTATTTTTTTTTTTTTTTTTTCTTTTTCTTTTCTCCTTACCCTTGGTGGGCGAGGTCATCGGCTGGCCGGCCGACCATCGCCGGCCACGGGCTGGTCGGGGCGAGGGGCCCTGCGCCCTCGCCGGCCATAGGCAAGGGCGTCGGCCCCCGCCCAAATCCAGGCGAGGGCGCGGCAGCCCTCGCTCATGGCAGGCAAGGTCACGGCGGCCCTCGCCCAGATCCGAGCGAGGGCCCTCGTGGGGGGTCAAAGTCTTCGAGCGGCGAGCGACGGAGAGAGATGCTGCAAGGAGAAGCGCTGGCGGCGAGCGACGAGAGAGATGCTGTGAGGAGAAGCGATGAGCACGTACATGCCCTCACTCGGATCTGGGTGAGTGTCGCCGTGCCCTCGCCCGCCATTAGCGAGGGCTACCGTGCCCTTGCCTGTGGCCGACGAAGGCGCAGAGGCCCTCGCCGGCCAACGGGCGAGGGTTTCGGCCCTCGCCCGGATCTGGGCTAGGGCCGACGCCCTCACCCGTGGCCGGCGAGGGCGTGGCAGCTCTCGCCAGTGGCCGGCGAGGGCGCGGGGCCCCCACCCCGACTATGGCTGTGGCCGGCGACGTCGCCGGCCAAGGGTTAGGAGAAAAGAAAAATAAAAAGAAAATTAAAATAAAATAAGAGAAAAAAAGGAAAAAAAGAAAAAAATAATAATTTAAAAAATCTGAAAAAAATTATAAAAAATCATAAAAATTTTCCACGTGGCGCCACGTAAGATCGCCGACGGCCACATCAGCAATTTCCGGATTAAATTAGCCAGATGGACTGAATTGGTACCAATACAAAAGGTTTAGGACTATTTTGGTACTTTTTCCCTAAACCTTATAAACCCACTTCATTCCAATAGGGCATCTTCCAGGTGGCAATCTTCCAAAGTCTCTGTTGTTTTGCTCGATTCCGGCTATTTCTTTGGCCATTGCTTCGCGTCACTTTGCATCTTTAACCGCTTGAGGGGAACTTTTTGGCTCATTAGTGAGCAAATTTATCAGATAAAACATAACTAGAGATGGGATAACTAGTACCTGAGTTTGCTAAATGGAGAGGTGCACAATAGTGATCTAAAGATGGTTCAAATGCTCTGGAGCTTCTATCTCGAGAAGTTTGTGCTACTTGTTGCTGCATTTAGATTGTATCATATGGTTGATTTCAATCTTCAGAATCTCTTCCTTGGTTCCCAAAAACTTGAGGAAGGATTGTGAGATTGTGATAGAGCAGAGAGATAAGCAGCAGGAACCCCATTATTGTCATGCTTGTCTTTAGCAATTTCCATGACGCCGCCATCCTCTACAAGTACTGGTACATCCATTTTCGGTTGGTTCATTTCATCAGACAACTGGAAGGGAAGCTCATTTATATCGAACACACGATAACCTCGCCGCCCATATAGGTACCCAATAAACATTACTTATCTACCAATAAACTACGCAATGACAAAATTAAATTGTGAATCGACCTATCGTCTTACCCCTAGGAGAAACCGCCTTCTAGAAACCGATGAGAATGCTGTCATCAAAAGGAGGAGGATCTGCCCTCTCAGCACGCGTGGTTCATTTCCTCCAACTAATGGATAGCACACTTGCCCTCTCTGCATAAAGTCGTATCTATGTCAATTATGAGTTGTGCTCGATTTAAGAGTTGTTAAGATGTAAAACTATGGGGAAATACAAATTTAGGGTGTTGTGGAGCCGTGGGATTTGATGAAAATTACTTTGGAGTTACAACTTGATCGTAGAGAATTTTTGAAGTTATTCACGAGTTGCTAGACCCAATTATGAAATTTTGTTTTTCAGCAATGGTTTTCACCCATCTTCAGCCGTCTTTTGAGTTGGAGAAGTTAGGATTTTTTGTACTTCAAAAGGGCTTTTTGTATAGATTTCGACTCTCATACTCTATAAGGAGGCAGGGTAAAAATTTGAGAGTGAGAGTGAGAATTAGAGTAGTAATAGAGTAAGACCGACCAAAAAAGAAAAAAGCACCACATTAAGACATGGGGGGGAGAGAGAGAGAGAGAGAGGGAGAGAGATGACGCACCCAAAATTGTTTTTAGAACAAGGTATAGCCATTAGAAATTTTTTGTGATGCCTCTTGGATTAATGTATGCACCTCCTGCTTTCATGGATATGATGAAATATAGTATTTGAAGAGTATATAGATAGATTTATTAAAGTATTTATTGATAAGATTTTGGTGTACTAGAAGAGTTTGGAGGAACACAAGCAACACTTGGAGATTGCCTTTCCAATTTTACATGAAGAGAATTTGTTTGCTAAATTAGTAGATGTTACTTATCGCTTCATCGTATAATGTTCTTAGGCCATGTATTTAGGTTGACTCAAGGAAAGTTGAAACAGTTGTTCTGTGGAATCACTCCACTAATGCTATAGAAGTGAGAGTTTTACTAGGTTAGTTGGATATTATATGAGATTTGTGGAGAAATTTTTCCAAAATCACTGGTCCACTTACTTGCCTAACTCAAAAGAGAGTTGAATTGTGTAGTCATATCAGTGTGAGCGAGGTTAACAGAGTGATAAAGTGGACTAGTGACTAAGAACTAAAGTTAAAAGAGAAATATATGAACTGTGCACATACACTTTAAATTCAAAAGTAATTTTGTGGAATAGGAACGTGAAAATAGTAAGTTTTGATCTAGCAAGTAATAGATTATTTGATAAGTAACATTGTTTTGAAAATGTAAGTTATGATTCTTGAAGCCATAAGAATTCTAGTTAAGGAATCTTAGGAACAACACTCCAAAAGCTATTACAAACTTACAAAAGAGACGAACTCAATAACTTTTGAAAAATGCTCAAAATTCTCTTATTGTTGCCATTCTCGACTGTATGATTTCTAGCCATTTCTTTTCCCAATTTATAGAGCTCCAAATTTGTAAATTGCCCATGGATCACGTTGGTGTTGTGTCCATCTAATTCTTTGTACAAAATCTTAGCAAAATTCCTTAAAAACACATATAGAACCTTGCCTCAATCTAGGTCGTCAATCTTTGAACGAAAACAAAATCTAGGATCAGATTTTCTATTGATGGCAGGTTCTCTTCTAGCAATGACATGTTTCAATCATGTCATTTCACCAATCTGCTAAGCTAATTTGTCCTTGACTTTTAATATAAATAAGTTTGGAACATTGTGTTAGAAAAAGCACCGCTTCTCTCTCTGGAGTTCTCTAGATCTCTCTCTACTCCTCCAGATTTTTTCTCTCTAGATAATTCCTCAGCCGCAATTGTTGACAAATGATCAGCAACTTGTAATAATATAATAATAGGTGGAGTGTGGAAGGCGGTTCATTGACCGACTTTACACCCTATAAATAGGGGCTCTTGCCTCTTGTGTGTGTACATGTGTGAAGTGGTGTCGAGTGCATGCGTGAGGTGCGTGTAGTGTAAGTATAGAGAAATAAAGAGTGAGTGGGTGTGTGTGCTGGGGTCTTTTGAGAGTGTTATGTGCTATGTATGCATGTGAGTGTGAGAGAAATTGTTTAGAGTTGTTCGAGTATTGTATTTGGTGTGAGAAAATATTATAATAATGAAAATCATATTTCGTGAATTATATTTATATCGCGTTTCCATAAGATTCAACAAGTGGTATTAGAGCAGGTTGTCGAAGACCGTGCGAAGACAGTGGTCGGGGACCATTGCAAGTGAGTAGGCGATCAGGGATCGTCGTGCTAAGGAGCGAAGTAAGTCGGAGTTTTGCCAGTGCACAATCTAGGATTGTGAAGTCGATTGGTCTAGATTATGAAGTCGGTTGGTCTGGGACCAGGCTTACTTGGTATAGTGCGGGACATTATACTCAAGTCACGATGGTGGATTTCTCGAGTTCGGTGAATGGCATGGAGAAGCTCAACGACTTCAATTATAATAATTGGAGTACCCGCATGCAGTATTATTTGCTTGGACAAGATTTATGGGATATCATTGGCGGCAACAACACCACACCACCCACAAATGATAGTGATTTAAGAAAGTGGAATGTCAAATCAGGTAAGGCTCTTTACGTTCTTGTCATAACTGTTGAAGATGAATTATTACAATACATGAAGAGTGCGAAGGCCCCGAACGAGGCCTGGGACAACTTGGTGGTGTTGTTTGCGAGCACCAACGATTCCAAGTTACAATGCTTGGAGAACGAGTTCCTCTCAATCTCGCAACAAAGCATGGCGTTAAGTCAATACTTTTCTAAAGTTAAATCCATTTGCGAAGAAATTTCAAAATTAGATCCTCAGAATGCCATCTTTGAGACAAGAATGAGAAGAATAATAATTCACGGGTTAAGGCCGGAATATAATGGTATTGTTACGACCACCTGTGGATGGGCAAATGAGCCAACTCTAACAGAGTTGGAGAATATATTGGCCAACCAAGAAGCCTTAGATAAACAAATTTCTAAGGTCTCAATTAAGGAGGATGAAAGTGCCCTCTTCAATAATAAAAGAGGGTTCAAGGGCCAGGATAGAAATAGAGCAAGTGCAAGAGATGGCAAACCATGGAAAAGTCATGGAGATTGGCGGAGGCAACCAGAAGAGAAGAGTTATCAGCCAGGGGGAGCTCGTCAAGATCGTGATGATGATGACGATGAAGACAAGAGCAACAAAAGTCGTAGCAAACGGTGCTATGTTTGTGGCAAGGTAGGACATATTGCCAGAGTCTGTTGGTATAGGTGGGAAGAAGGAAATGTTATCACTTCCTACAAGAAGGAGATTGAACGCGAAGAAGAATGGGACTTTCAAGTGCCTGTTGCAGTGAAGGAAAGAGAAGAGCTTGCAACAGCTTGTATAATTGAGTTGGATAATTTGTCACGACCCCAAATAAGAGCAAGTCAAGGGAGAACTCGAAAAAGCAACTAACAATGCCAACAAGCAGTCTTGAAAAGAAACTACAAGAGATGCAGGAGATGATAAAGAAGCTGAAAGTTGAGAAGGGAAAGATGGAGAATATGTTGAAAAAGAGGGACAAGATGCTGAGACAGAAGGATTGAGAGCTCAAGGCAAAAGAAAGGGAGCTAGAGAAGTTCCGATGTGAGTTTAAGAAGTTGCAAAAGCTTCAGGACCTCAAGCCCACTATGATGTTCCCAATTGGTCATACTGAGAGAGACATCAAACACATGAAGGAGAAAAAGAAGGGTTTCTTTGAGAAAAGGAGGCCATCTACACCCTACATCTCGTGGTGTAAGGATCAATGGGATAAGATCAAGGGGAAGAAACTTTATGAGGAAAAGGATCAAGAGGTCTACATTGAAGTGCTTCGGATGGGATTGAATCGGTTGAACAATGAAATGAAAGTCACGAATGAGAGGGTTGACCGGATGAGTTGCAATCTCAAAATTCTTAGAGAAGATATGCTGAATACGAAGACCGAATTGAGTGAAAAGAAGGAAAAGGAGACTAAAGCACAAGTCAAATTGACACCACAGAAACCCAAGCTTCAAAAAGTCCGATGGAAAGTCGTAGCAGGAGAAGCAACTGAAGATGGAGCCATAGAGCCATCCACATATGAGGAAGCTTCACAATATGCTGAAGGGAGGAAGACGGTTGAAGAGTCCAAAAGCAATATTGGCACGGCTACTATATCTAAATTAAGAGAGAGCAATAGGTGAGGGGGAGTGTTAGAAAAAGCACCGCCTCTCTTTGGAGTTCTCCAGATCTCTCTCTACTCCTCCAGATTTTTTCTCTCTAGATAATTCCTCAGCCGCAATTGTTGACAAATGATCAGCAACTTGTAATAAAATAATAATAGGTGGAGTGTGGAAGGCGGTTCATTGACCGACTTTACACCCTATAAATAGGGGCTCTTGCCTCTTGTGTGTGTACGTGTGTGAAGTGGTGTCGAGTGCATGCGTGAGGTATGTGTAGTGTAAGTATAGAGAAATAAAGAGTGAGTGGGTGTGTGCAGGGGTCTTGAGAGTGTGTTGTGTGCTATGTATGCATGTGAGTGTGAGAGAAATTGCGTAGAGTTGTCCGAGTATTGTATTTGGTGTGAAAAAATATTGTAATAGTGAAAGTCATATTTCGTGAATTATATTTGTATCACGTTTCCGCAAGGTTCAACACATTGTACTTCAATACTCTGAGATGGGCCTTCAATTTGGAAGCTCCAACGATCTTTTAGTCTATATATGGTATGTACACAATGCTTAGGTCTAATAGTTTTGCAATTCAATTGTGCAATTCAATATATATATATATATATATAGTTGAAATTCAAGATATCGGTTCTACACCTTTCCTTTTGCAGATTTTTAAACTTAGTGGAATTTGGCTTAAATGCTCATGGAATAAAAAATTCACCTATGTATGGTTTGAATATTAACTTATGCACATTAAGGCTACATTACGTTTGGTGCTTGCTTAAAGCAAGATAAAATCAAATATAAGAGAAATATGGGCTGAATAAATTATCTTATGAAAAAGATGGGATAAATGTGGATAAGATTTTACAATATCCATATTAAGAAAGTTAATTTTCTCGAATAACAAACTTCTTAAATTAATAAAATTAAAATATATTTCAATATAAATAATATTTTAATTCTAATATAAGAAATTCAAAATAACAAAAAATAAAAATTTAATATGTCTTATCATATAAATTTAATATATACATATAAATATTATATATTTTAGGTATTTTAGTATTTTAGGTCTATCACTACAGTTTATGATTTAATAAAATTTTATTAGAGAATGATGAAAGGGAAAAAAAGAAACAAAAAAGGAAATAATTGAAAGAGAGGGGGAAAAGCAAATAAAAAAAAAAAAGTAAGCAAGAGTATCGCAAGATATTTTTACTATCTCTATTTGTGAATTTTTGGGTTTATTTACACTTATATGATGTAAATATATCAATTTTATTATTATGATTTACTAAACAAAGGGTATAATATAATAAAGTTCCTAGATTTCACATCCTATCCTATTCCATCTTATTTTAGTTAGAAATTCAGACGATCAGACGTAGTCTTTGGGATATGTTCCACGAGATAACTCTAAAATATTATGGCTGATTTTTGTTTGCATTAATAATAAAATCACTTCAAATGTCCGAAACTCAGGTTTAGATAATGTAATAATATAGATATTAGGTACATATCATAGACTATAAAAATCTTGGATTAAATCAGTTTTTTAATTTTAAAATTTATTCTCACAATTAAGATAAATTTTCACAAAACATAGTATTCATTAAGGTAAAAATATATATTTTTTAAAATAGTGCGAGTGTTCAAAAGAAAATATATATTCTAAAAGAAGTTAATGTGCCATATCCACTGGAGGAGGCTACAAGCTGAGACGTGGGCAAAGCCCAATGATAGAAACGCGACCTACAAAAACAGAGAAAGTAGGGGCCCATAATTCGTCACTTTTTCTTGCTTCGAAGTGGGAACGCAAAACCGTTCACTGCGAATTGCTGCAAATTATTCTCGTTTCACTGTCAACTCAGTCGAAGACATGTATTAACGATGATATAGCTCAACTTTAGGATCAAGCTTGGCCTACATGAGAGGACCAGGAATCTCAGTGTGAAGCCGTCACCAAATGATGGTTGTTTGACTAGGACACGGAAACAAAGTTGCCCGCATCTTTAGCTTGTTTCTTTTTCACGTTCTTGGAGTGTGACACGGACTCATTGCAACGCATGGAATCTCTCTTTTCTGCTCTAGGGAGAAATCTGGGACAAAGCTCCTTTAGTTCTGCGTTACTTAAGCTCCAAGACATGCAATGACCCCATAAAGAAAAACCAGAATGCTGCAAACAGGTGAATGCAAAAATATGTGTCGTATATGGAGGGGCAATCTAGTTCGATAGGGAAACTAGCGTGGCCTTCAGCTCACAGGAGCTTATCAATCCGTGACCAATCAAATAAGTACGACTCGCCATACATATCATACAACATAGTACTCCGGAAGTTTATTGCAATTGCATGACATGATAACTGATCCACCTATACATAGGAGAATCCAAATAAAACATAGGAGATTGGGCAATTTCTAGTAACATGACATCCACTAGAAGTGGCATGGCATGTCCTACTAAGAAAAAGAATAAGAATCCACTCCACTCTTCTTCTTTTCTTTTCTTTTTTATCGAACCTCCTCTCGGTTATTCGCAGCAGCAACATAATTTCAGACTTTTTAATAGAGGGAACATAAACAATGCAAATGAGGTATTCTCATGTTAAGGTACTTGTCATGCGAATCATCAAGGCTGGTGTCCCTTGACAAGGTCCTTGATGTGCAACGCGCCGTTGGATGGCTTTCGGGAGAGAGCAAGGTGGACCCCAGGGTCGTGGTGAGTGCAAGAGCTGTTGTAGAGGATGGAGTTGTTGACGCCTTGCACATTGCTATTCATGAATCCGCTCATCGGAGGAGACGTGAAGAATTTCGATTGGTGAATCTTGTCTTTCTTCTTCATCTTCCCGTCTCCTTCGTCACTACTGCTGCTGCCGGCCAATGTTGAGTTTCTGGACTCTTGGCCATTGCTCCTGGAAGTAGGACTTGCCTTAAGATGATGGGGAGGAGGATGTTTCGGGGAACGTGTGAGCTCCATCGTCGCACCTTTGTTCTCGCCAGCAATGGTAATGACCTTCATGCCAGGCACCTCGCCGGAGTCCAGTTGCTTCTTGGGGTGGGGACCTCTGTGCCTTTCTGCATCTCCAGTTTTGGTATCACGAGCAATGCCAGCCTTCGGAATCGCATCAGAAGGAAAGCGACCATTGAGGGATGGGAGTCTGCTGCTAGAAGGAGGGACTGGCACGGTTTCTTGAACTAGGACAGTCTTTTGCTCTGCCTCCGGGGGGATCCTGAGCTGATCATCAGCTCTCAGTTGGGGTGGAGGCAGAACCAGAGGCGATGGAGGTGGAGCCACAGGCTTCATGGAAGGTGATTGAGGGGGAGTCCGAGCACCTGGCTTGACGACTTTGGGAGACGGCACTGGCACTTGCATTACGATAGGAGGCTCGCTGGCGGCAGGTTTGGGGGTGATGGAACGGGCGATCTGGCTGCCGGAGGAGGAACCTGGGCCTTTGCAGGAGGTGAGGTCACCACAGGAGGAGCGGACGGCACCGGTTGCCGAGGTGGCGTGCGGGGCTCCGAGGGAAGTGAAGGTGGAGGTGGAGGTGGAGGGGCTGAGATGGGGGAGGCGGTGGCGGAGGTTCTTGAGGTGGAGGAGGAGGTGGACGTGGAGGTGGAGCGCTGGGTCTGAATGAGGGAAGGGAAATGGGTGGTCGTGGCTGCGGTGCGGGAGCAGGAGGAGGAAGAGCTTGAGGCGGCGGCTGAGGAGCAGGAGGTGGAGGAGGCGCGACAGGGCGAGTCAAGCGGAGCCATGGCCTAGAAGGGGGTGGTTGGCTGGCCATGAATGCCCACCGCAAGCACTAATATTATCGATACCTGGAACCAAAAAGAATGGGAAAGAGCGGCTCGAGGAATGAAGGGAAAGGGAGGGACTTCCCTCCTTTATATAATGCCAACAATGTCAGATCGGACGGAGGCTCACTAACATTTTTGGTGTACAAGACAAGACTCTGAGATGAGGTAATTTGGCGAAATTTTTTGAAGCAATTAAAAGTGCAGTGTGGGGGATGGGGAGAGTGAGGAGACAAGGCATCAGATTCTGCTCCACACCCAAAGCAATCCCGATCCTCCTCTGGTATGGCATCTTCTCCTGTACCCGTGATTATTACCTCTCTTCTCTCCACTCTCTGCCCGCCGACTTCAACTATCTTATTCACATGACAAGACCTTGATCTCGCCAGAAATTTTTCCGTGCTCTGTCTTGACGTCTTCGTCACATCGTACTACCAGCTCGCGAATCTATTCATTTGTCCTTGAGCGTTTCCCTCACCAGTTAGCAATGTCCATTGACATGCATCCAGAGCATCTCCTGTATGAGAATTTGATGGGCACTGTCCTAGATACACATCTTATACACAGCTGGATGGCATTAAATATATATTACAATTAAAAAAAAAAAACAGAACGTCGCTTGCTACGGCTCTCCCCTGTCCCTTTCTCTAGCAAGTCAGAGAGAAAACTAGTTTCGGGTTGAGGTTCTTGAGCATCCTCACTTCGAATAAATCCACAGTTCGTAATGATTCTACAAATGATAGAGTGATGGTCCTGGCGTCCGTTGCTCTGTGTCGTGTTTCTGACTTTGCTTGATATCAGGGTGAGAGATCGAATTGTGCTCTATGCCTTTCATACACCGCATTTCTCCCTTTTCTTTTGTCTTTTCTGACCTTTACGATTCTCTTGTGTCTTTCTAACTCACGTCATTTGATTTGGGGAATCTATATGTGTTGCAAGCTAAGTCTCATGCCTCTTTCATTCACAAGGAACTCGTTGGCTTTGGTTCATTTAACATTACTGCAATGGACGTAAAGGATACACAAATAGTCAATCCACCCACAATCAGATCTCTCTCCTTTGCAGATGAGCATATTTCTTTCCTTTTGACATCTACTTAGTTGAATTTATACTCTTACAAGAATTCTCCCGTCAAGTGCAGAAGCACTCTGATTTAGGGACCCAAAGCAGGATTAAATCAAGTAGAAATGTGCAATTAGTAAGAACTGCCCTCTTTTGTGTATGAAAATCTCTAGACCATCCTCTGAGAAGAGAAGGAAGAATTTTTGTGTCCACCCTAAAGTGGGTCCACAGAACATCTTCCTTTCTCATTCCATTTTCTCAATGGTGTTAATGTTACTCTCTGGATCCCAAGTTTTACTTCTCTTTAACATATATGTGCGGCTCAGCCAACTGATTCTATACGTTCTTTACGCTGTAGTTAATTACAGCTCAAAAGCTACACCTCCTCACCGTCAACACCTGGCTTTTCACAGCGCCGAAGCATTGCACCGGGTTTCCATAGTCTTCTTCGTAAAGTACCAACCACTTGGTGATTCGTCAATTGCATATGTTCGTGGACGGAAGGGGAAATTTCCATTTACAATTTTGTCAAAAGGGTGAAGGGACTCGGATGCTCTTTGCATTACCCAGGTGCCGTAGCCAATAAACCACCTGGAATCGGACTGTGGACCGTGAATGTTTTCTCTGGACTCGAGTCCATGGATCCAAACAAGTCAAAGCCGTCGATAATGTGCGGCCCGTACGATGTATAGTCGTAATGGACCAGGTACATGTGAATTAGGATCGAGTTAAGAATTTGCCGTGAGAAGGACATGTTCGACGATGCATCGTCTTGGTCTATATGATCCAAAACCTTGCGATGTGTAGTATAGTTATGTTAAAATAAGTAAGTTCTCTTGATTTTAAAAGCTACATGATTTTAATATAGAAATAAAGGATAGGCGCATAAGAAATACTAAAACTTATCATGAAAATGCAATTGAGTCTCAAAACTTGAAAAAAAAAATGCGATTAGATACTAAAACTTATCAAATTAGTACAATCGAGTTCTTTTATTAACTTTGTCCAACTTGGCTAACTGAAAATAGTGATGTGGCTTTTTCTAATATTTTCTCTTTTATACGTGGTAATGACGTGGCTAAAACAAAATTGTTTTAATCCCGACTTCTAATACATATTTAATTTAAATTAAAATAAAAAAGCTAAATTTATAAATAAAAAAATTATTTAAAAAAAAAAAAAGGAAGGGATTGAGAAACCAGGTAGTACTAGTACCCCCAAAGGGTTGATGAGAGTGGTCATCGACCATTGGCTGGGGCTTGGCGATTCCCGGCCAACCCTTTTCGACGATGGTGGGGCAGCAATTAAGGGCTTGCAACTCCGATTGCATGGTTTCTCACCCTTTTTCCTTTTTTAAAAAATAAATTATCTCACTTTACAATTTAATTTAAATAAAATTTGCATTAAAAATCATATTTGGATCCAAACGATGTCGTTTTAATTATGTTATTGCCACATAGAAAATAAAAATTATTAAAAAGACCCATGTCGGCATTTTCTATTAGCTAAGTTATATGAAGTTAATGGATGGATTCAAATGTGGCAAGAGCTTTCAATAGTTTGAGCACTCCTCAGCATTCCAACCCCAACCTTGCCCAAGGTTTGACTCCATCCATGAATGTGAATAGCGCCTTGGACTCGGTCATATCCGAAACCTCCAACAATAACTCGGGAACTCTGCACAAACTTGTGAATATCTCCCCTGTGAGAGAGATGGCGAAACTTGCTCCGGGCTTCATTCTTGACACACTCCAAAGAGAATTGCTTGTAGGAAGTGGCGACGAAGTCAGACCATCGATTAATCGATTTGGCTCCCCACCTTTGATCAGTACACCGACCCCACCACCAAAACAAAACACCAGTATTCAAATACATCATATTTTGTACCTTGGTCCTTTTGTCCTTGATGCCCATGTTATCGAAGTATTGCTCCATGCCTCATATGAAGTCATCCGCCTCTTTAATGAATCGGTCTCCCTCGAACTCCTTTGGACTTGGCATCATGGTGACCACTCCTTGCGCCATGGCCAATTTGCAAGCCTTGAGTTCATATTGGGCTGTCTCTAGCTCACTTGCCATGAATGACTTGTAAGTTTAAAATCATCTTTGACAATCTCGAGCTCCTCTTGAAGATCACTGGTCAAGGGATGCGTTTGGGAAGACTTTTGGGGAAAGTTTTTAGGAAAATGTAAAGACTTTTGAGTTAAAGGTATTTTCCAAAATGCAAATTGTGTATGGTAAATTTTATTGTAAAAGTCCATTGTGAAGTATCTTTAAGTAAAATGGTGTTTGAGAAAATTATATTTGCAAAGCCTTTTGTTATTCAAAAAAAAAAATAGAGAGAGAGAGAGAGTTGGTCAGCCAGAACAAGTAGTCGCCGGCGAGGAGCAGGTGGTTTGGCAAGGGTTGCACGCCGCTCGCCAAAGGGTCGAAGGACCTAGATCGGGCGGCCTCGGCGGAGGTCGCGACGTGTCGGGCAATCCTCCAGCGAGGGTTGCGGCAACCGGATCTAGGTCGTGACCCATTTGGTTGTAGATGACCTCCGCCACCTCCGCGACGAGGTCATGGGTCGCCGGAGGTCGCGGCGAGGTGGAGGAGGTCGTGCGCGCGCGACCCGGGCGACCTCCGCGACCCGGATCTAGGTCACGGCAAGGTCGTGGGTCGCCACGACGCTCGCCGCGACCCGGGCGACCTCTGTGACCACCGCGACCTAGGCGGTCGTGGTGAGGTGGAGGAGGCCACGCGCCGCGACCCAGGCGACCTCCACAAACCAGATTTGGGTCACGGCGAGGTCTTGGGTCGCCAGAGGTTGCGACGAGGTGGCGGAGGTCGCGTGCCGCACCCAGGCGACCTCCACCACCTCCACGACCCAAACATGTGACCTTCGCCACCTCATCGGCCCTGTTTTGGTTCAGCTTTGGGAATGGGCTTTGGGACTCTAAAGTCCCTTGGCCAAATGCAAACGCGTCCTGGTTCGATTTTTTGGGCGACTTTGGCAAGATGCACCGCATCTTCAAACGACTCTAAGGCCTTTAGTTGGCGGGTTTGGAGGTCCTTTGAGAACTTGCATTTCCGGAATGCAAGTTCTTGTTACTGTTCACTTCGCGGTTACTTTTCATCTACGAGGAAAACCACCGCACGGAGGCCGACGACTGCCGGCCAAGGGGTCGCTCGGGCCGGCGACCGCTGCCTGAGGGTCGCCCAACCTCGGCGACCGTCGCCGGACCTCAGGCAACGCCTGGGTCACGCTACCCAGGTGACTAATGGCTTGAATCGCGCGACCCGGGCGGTCGCCGAGGGTCGTGCAACCGCAAGCGACGGTCGCCGAGGGTCGGGCGACCCCGTGCGACGACCGCCCGGGTCGCCCGACCCAGCGGTGTGTCCTAAGCAGCCAGATCCAACGGTTCGGTGGCCGGATTTCAAAAAAAAAAAATACAAATATTTTTTTTAATTTAATAAAAATCATTTACAAATGTAAATTTTATCAAACAGTATTTTGGCCAAAGTTGTATCTCAATGCAAATTTTACCAAACGATATTTGCATTTCGAAAAACCCCATTCACCCAAAGGGTATTTGCATTTTTGTAAATGCATTCCCCAAAAGGCGAACCAAATGGGCCCGCCGTGACCCAGATCTGGGTCGCGCGGCGATCGGCGGCGATCGCCGGGTGCCGCAACCACGCCGGCCTCTCTTGCCCGTCGTCGACCCATCACAACACCTCGCCAGCCTCTCTGACGAAGAAGAAGATGAACAGTACCCGGGCCATTCCCAAAGGCTGAAAGCCCAAGGCAGCCTTGAAGATGAGTTTTATTGGGTGTTCCCAAACACCTAATATTTGGGCAAATGGGCTTTGGACCCTCAAAGAGCTTTGCAAAGAGATTCCCAAACGCACCTAAGGTTTCGAAGGCATCACCTCTTTTGTGTATCATCCCGGCGACTGCATTCAAGGCACCCAAGAATTCTCCACAGAGCAACTTTTTACCTTATCAAATTGCTTCTACACCTCCTCGCAGAAATCTTTCATCATTGATTTCATCTTGGCAAGTTTCTCTCTGAAGAAGGACGTGAAATCCTTCAAGGAAGCTATCCTAGGCCTCGCATGCACGTTCTTCTCTTGGACAACCTTCTCTTGCAGCGCCTCACCAACAACGGCACTAGCGGCAACTTCTTGGTCCGATATTCTCTCAACCACTTGATATGCTCCTCGATCTCTTTGAACAAAATCTCTTCAACTCGGGCTCTGATATCACTTGTCACTAGTCAATACTTGAGACCGAGACCATTCGACAACTTAGGCTTCCTTTGGATCGTTGGGTCGTCTAAGCTAAGCCTTTTCCCAAGGATCAAGCACTCGTTCACTAAGTCACCCAGATCATAGATAAAGGGTTTAGAGAGAGAAACTCTCTGGAGGAGAATATATATCTATTGCTCGAGTATTGAATGTTATTGCCCCAACTAGTATCTATCATATTAAATATAAGATTATCATCTATCTCATTAAATACAAGAGATATCTTGAATGCAAATATACATTTTCATGAAACTTTAGGTCTTTATTGATTCAAGGCTTATTCTATTCTCTCGGATCAGTTTTGGGTACATCGAGCCTTGAAAACCTCGAGACCATAATATATACATATCTCTTATATTTATACCCAGCATTCCTCATGGTTGTGTTCAATCAATATTAATGGTGCCGGTCTAGAACTAAAAGCGTGATACAAACTTTGAATTAGTTAATGCGCTAAGTAATCTCCTCGTCTGCCCACCTGAGGTGCATAGGCTCAAAAGCAATTGTTGCCGACTCACAAGCTACTTTGAATACTTTGAATCCTTACAAGATGAGAGCAAAAATCAAATTTATAGCGTTAAGCGACTAAGCAAAAGAGCTGGATCTTGATCAAGACAAAAAATTGATTGATAGAGACTTTTTTACTTGTGTGATAAAGAGAACTTATTGATAGGGGTGATCGATTCTAAAATGGCCAATTCCCATCATGAAACTAGGAATGGGACCAAAAGGGTCAATTTTTCATTTGCAGAACTGGGAATCTGCATACCTAAACCTATAACTAGACCGATTTCCGGGTGGGTTCAGGAACCGGCATGACAGCAAGAGATGAGTAAGAGCAAGATCAAGATTTTTGGTATAACCAATGCCAGCAAGGGGCTTGACCGGCTTCTTTGGCGAAAATGCTTGGCTTGAACCAATTGTAAGATTCGATGAAAAAAAATATTGCGCCTTATAATAAATAGATTGCACAACAGGGAAGAACAAGAACGATCTGTGAACTATTGCCAATTGTTGAAAAAAAAAAAAAAAAAAAACAGGTAAAGACTGTACATTATACGCGTAGGGTACGTGATATAGGTAGAAATACGGTGAGCACGCCATAAAAGTAATATTCCTCCTCTGATTTTTCTTAGATGTAAGAGTATGATACTAGAAAAACAATGAGTGGGCTAGGAGTCCCTAAAGGGTATCAGATGCAGATGCTTTGTATAACAAAAGGTTCTTAACAAGGTTCAAAGGGAGGAGCAGAGTCAAGGCCATTTAGTGAATTCGAAGACTTTGAACACAATATCGATACCGGTGGGGATCTGCCAAATGAAGAGGACGACATTCAAGAAGTTCAACGCAATGTGGAGATTGCGGGCCGTTTCGCTGCCTTTCTGCATCGCCGGGACTAGAGCTGCAGCCACTGCCCAAAGCACGGTGATTGCTGCACGAAGAGAAGAGGAAGGATGCGGAACATGAGATTGCAAAATTCCAATTGCACAGGCAATGGCAATAAATGGGGAAGGAATACAGACCGGCACCGGCGAAGAGATGGGGGCCGGGGAAGAGCTTGCCGGTACGGAACCAGGTGTTGATGCCGCCTCCTACGGACTCGAACACCCCAAAGGCCAAGAGTATGCTCCCGGCATTGAAATGCCGGTCTTTGTACCCTCCCTTTATCAACTCCTTCCGCTCCTGTTCCACCCATATACTCAATTTGCGGAGAAAACGAGGGAGTAATGTATCCGGCAGACATGATCGGAAGATAGAAGGAAACAGGGTAGCGGGGGAACCTCAGTGAGCTGTCGAATTTTGAGTTCGACAGGGGAGGGAGCCGGGGCTTCCTGGGGAGGAGAAGAAGAGCCGTCGGAGGCGACGCTGACAGGGGCGGGCTTGACTTGCTTCTTCAGCTCGTTGATCTCGTCCTGTAGGGTGCGCACCCGTCGCCATTGCCACCCCAAGTAGCCGGCCCACAGCGTGTACACGAACAGCCCGCTCATGACGATGGGATGGATGAGCGCCAACGTCCTCCCCTCCAGAATCCCGAACTCTCCTCCCGCCGCAACCGCATCCTGCACCACTAACACTTGTCAGCAACGGAGCCGGGGATATAACCAAGAGGGCACTCGGGGACCTTGCCTTGGCATCTAGAAAGAAGGGCAATGCAACGGTGGTCAGAGGCAGAGAAGCCGAGCGGAGGTGGCCCAAGCCGGAGGAGAGCAGGTTGTCGGAGTCTCCGGAGAAGCCGAGGTTGAGTTTGATGGAGGGGTTGGGGAGAGGCGGGACGCTGCTGCTCCGAGGCTTCTGGGCAAGACTTGGGAGTCTCAGGAAGCTCACTGTGCTGGCCATACTCCCCCTGTCTCTGTCTCAGTCACACAGAGAGAGAGAGAGAGAGAGGAGACTAAAGGATAGGAAAGAGATAAGGAATTGGAGATTTCGATCGTTTTTGCCCAATCCCGTCGTCCAACTTAGAACGCACGTTGGGCTGGGCCTCTCTCTGATCCCTCCTTCGTAACGTTCCACACAAAGGAGTCTAGTAAGGGCCCGTTTGGTAACCGGCCAAACAGTACCAAATTCTATTTTTTTATTCCTGGGAGTAGTTTTGGAACATAATCGTATTTAGTAAAATTTTTGTTCTCGGGAATAAATTTCTATTTTTTCTTCTCGGAAGTAGATTTAGAATAGAATCAAAAATAAAAAAGAAATTTTGATTCTTATTCCGAGGAACAATTCTAGAATCAAGCCCATATTTTCTCTTCTTCTTCCCCTTTTTTTTTCTTCTTCTTCTTCCACCGCCGCGGTTGCCGTCCACCACTAGATCTAGCGAGGCCGAGCCTTAGCGGGGTTTGGCGAGCCTCACCAATGGCTAGACGGGCCTCGTCGGTGGCCAGTCAAGCCTCACCCACCTGCCAGCAAGGCTCGGCCGACAAGGGCCGGCGACGCTCCGGTGAGGTCGCCTGCCCTCATTTGGTCGGTTGCCAAATTGACGACCAGCCACTTGAAGAAGAAGAATAGGAGAGAGAAAGAAAAAAAAAGGAAAAAGTAATAAAATTATTTAAAAATTAAAAGAAAATGATTTAGAGTAGAAATTTTGAAGCGGTATCAAACGCAATTATTACGGGAATTAAAATCTTGGACAGTTATAAAATGGCTTAAAATCTTAGAAATGGTTAGAATGAACAGATCGTTATCAAACGCGCTTAAGAGTGCATTAGGTGACATGTTTGTTCCAGACAACAATTTTTTTTAAAAATAATTTTTCAATATTTATTTTTTAAAATAATTTCTGAGTAAAATAATACGTTTGGTAACTACACAAAATTTATATTCCGGAAGTAAAAAGAACATGAATGTGTTTGGTACGATCCACACACACACACACACACATATATATATTTTGTGTTGTAGAATTTCTTTTAATTTTTTCTTTTTTTTTTCTTTTCTCTTTTTCCTCTCTTCTTTTTCCTACTCTAGCCGGTGGTCGACGACTGGCGGGCGACAGCGGCCGATGATCAGCGGCAAGTCTCCATTGCCCAATTAGAGGAAGAAGAAGCAAAAAAAAAAAAAAAAAAAGAAAAAGAAAGAAAATACTTATTTTTAGAAATTGTTCCAAAAAATAATAAATTACTTTATTCTATTTCTCATTTTCGTTCCATATCTATTCCCTTGCCATTATTCTATTTCGGGGAATAGAAAAATTAACTGAAATTATCAAATAAATATATGTTCTTTTTCTTTTTGGGATAACAAAAAAAAAAGATAAATAAGAATGTTACCATGCAATCCCTAAGTCACCATAATGCATGATAACTAAAATCCTGAGTTTTGAAATTTAAATGAAAATTTGATTATCGGTTATGTCATGTCACTAGAGATATATTCTCCTTTATAAGAGTACGGAAGCTTTAGTAGGACCATTTTTGCCAAGCACCTCCCCAAACTCGAGTTTGTGTTGAATGACGGCTCTCCCTACTTGACAAGTGCGCATGAATGAGCATTCTCCAAGAGTCGCTTGTGAGAATGGGTCGGTCGTCGAACACACATATCACACATGTACAATTCACTTCAAAATTCGGGAATATTTCAATTTGTTGCCCATGCAATCGTGAAAATTTAGGTTTTTTTTTTTTTCTTTTTCTTCAAATTTACCTTCTAGCAGTTTTGAAAATCATTCCATGAACTCAGCTTAGATGGATAGGGATTCTCCCAAGTTTGGCAATTATGGAATTCTCTATGCCGCAATTCTTCAGTTTCTCTCCTTTGATTCATGTTTTTTTAAGGTTCTCTTGCGGTTCTTGGAGAAGGCTATCTGTTGATTGAAGAGGAATTGGATGGCTATGTGGACATGTGCTTCAAAATGATTATAGCCTTGAAGGTAAAAATCGTTCTTTTCCCTTTGTTACAGTTATGAAACCAGAGTTTCCGGAGGAATTCACTCGTGAGTTGTAAATCTGTCTCAGGTTCTTAACCACAATAACCTATTATGGCATAATTTTTAGTACTGGGAACAGAATCAAAGCGTATAATCAATGCGCACCGGCATTTTTTCAGCTTAGTATCGTCCCTTAGGAATCGTTCTGATACCCGTTTTGTACGAATGGACGCAAAGCGTTGGGCATTCGATCATCTCGACCAAAAAAGAACTGTCGGACGTCGTGCATGAAAGATTTGTCTTCGACAGAGAATAGACCCATGGGGGCAAGTGGGGCACGGTGGAGAAAGGAGATATTCGAAGAGAAAAGGAATAAAGGATTTTGTGGTGAGTTGATTCGGGAATAAGATGAGCTGCTCTCTGCGCAAGGAAACGAATGTCTACAGATCAAAAGAAGTAAAATACAAGACAATATTAGGATGGGAGGGGGAATGATTAGCGCCCGAGAATGAGAAGGAAAGAAGTCGGTAGCGATTGGCGGAGAGATTAAATTAAGGCCAGAATTTATGTCCACCGTAGCTTTTGGTCGCAAAAATCTCTTGCGATGTCGAAGTGACGATGACGGTTTTGATTATAATACATGAAACCAAATTGCGATTACAATTGGTGACGGCATGGCGGATTGAAACGGGAGGGGGAGACGTACCGAGACAAAGGAGGAGGAGGTGCGTGCGTCACGGGGTGGGGGTTGCACCCACCCACGCTATGTCCAAAGCAGAATTGGAAAAGGAGGGACGAGAGGAGGTTGACATGCTGTCTCGTGTTTACCAAGCGTTCTTTGCTTTTCGTCTTCGGATCGACTGACGGGGCACTTTCCTGTACACGCCCTTTGCCCCCCACGGAACAAAATTGAATCGAGTGGGAGAGAGGTGGCGGTGCCTCTTCCTATCGATTCGAGCTTGTGCTTTTATAGCCTTACGTCGCATCTCTCCTGTAGCTCGGGCGAGCATGTGGCTGAGCGTCACTCCGTAGGAAGCAACGTGGATGGAATGTCCTGCGGATCGCAGCAAGGGAATTGAAGGCGGTCGAGGCGCCACGATGGATGGATGCATGAGTCGAGGGGGAATCGTAAAGAGGAGGAACGAATGAGCTGGTGACGATGATGTCCGGCCAAGTTGCGAGGGAGACTTATGGGCTTAAGCTTCGCATGGACAGTTGGGCTTATATCCCAGTGACCCGGGTCCACAAAAGTTCGTGTTCCTCCCTAAGAAACAACTTTAGTTGACAACTAAAAAAATGTCCCTTTCTGTTCAAAAAAAAAAAAAAAACTAAAATGTCCCTAGTTTCTAAAAATGAAATGGGAATGCAATTAGTTTGTAAAATCTGTTACATGATATGTCTTTTTCACAGGAAAAAAAATAATTATAATTAGCTCCCAAAAAAAGGCACTATAATTGTCATAACTTTTGCATTGCATTACTTCAATGACAAGATTATTTGAGCGATCTAAACTGTTACATTGGTGTAAAAACGGTCACTTTAGTGCCTCTGACAAAAAGAGTCGTATGTGGCTTTTTAATGAATTTTTAAATCCAACATGACCCTTTAAAAAAAAAAAAGGGATAAGTATGCTGGAAGTCTCAAAACTTATCATAAAAGTGCAATTGAGTTTCAAAACTTTCAAAAAGTGCATTCAAGTTGTAAAACTTATCAAGTTGATATAATCAAGTCTTAAAAAAATTAAATTAGTGCAATCAAATTCTTCTATTATTCATCCAGCTTGACAAACAAAAAATGTTTAAAAGTTTCAAGACTCGATTATATGAATTTGGACCAAATTACACTTTTGAAAAGTTTTAAACTTAATTATACTTTTTAAAAATTTTCGGATTCGATTGCACTTTATTGACAAATTTTAGGAGTTCTAGTATCAACGTCGACTTGGGTGAGGAATTGGGGCTAAATTTATCCGAAAATGAAGATTTACTTCCAGCTTTAATTCAGTTGACTCCAATTCATAGCTCAATTCCAAAGTCGTGGTAAAATTCGTGATGTGAGCTGGAGCATGGGGTTGACAATCATCTCACGCAATAAAGGTTTATATGGGATTTATTTGAAGGACGCCAACTCCAAGAAATTTGACAGAGGAAAAGTTAAATTATGCTAACGCAATTGCGTTTAGTTTGACTTTTCCAAAGCCATTGAGAATTTAGGATGCATTTGTAACACTATCGAGAACATGTATTTTTATTTTTTTATTCTCCAAAATAGAAATAAAATAAAAATGTATTTGGTAATTTTTTTGTTCCCGAAAACAAATTTGTTCCCGAAAACAGATTTGGAATAGAAATAAGAAATAATAATAAATAAATAAATTGCTTATTTGCTCCCACAAATAACTCAAGAAACAAGTCTCTTCTCCGTTTTCTTTTTCTTTTTCTCTTCCTCTCTTCTTCCCTTAGTCGGTCTTTGGCCTGGGCGATGGCCGGCAACTGACCAGACGAGGCCTGGCAACCTCGTCGAAACCATGCCTAGCCATGGTTGGTGACCAACCAAATGTGGCCCGACGACCTCATTGGAGCCTCACCATGGCTAGGTGAGGCTCGCAAAGCTTGGCCAAGCCATGGCGAGGCTAGAGAAAAGAGAAGAAAAAAGAAAAAAGAAAAAAGAAAAAAAGATGTAATAAAATTATTATTAAATTAAAAGAAATTCTAAGTCAAAAATTTTTTTGGGGTCGTACCAAATAAATTTCTATTTTGTGAATATAAATTTGTACAGTTACTATATGTATACACATATAGGCTGTGAAAAAGAAGTCCATTTGTATAATAGAGAAAGAGAGTGATTCGTCTACTTTGTTAATAAGGTAACGGAACGAATTTCAAGTACTTCATAATACAACTTAAAATGCTCAATAACTATTGTTAGTAATAGAAATAGAAAAAAGTGTTTTTGAATAGAAACTGTTCCCGAAAACAGAAATATTATCGTACATACTCTTACAGTCCCTTCAACAAATGCAAATAGCATTCGGCAAAATTTTTAGAGAGAAATGTGCTTTAGAATACCGCATTTTTCAGAATGCAAGTGTTGAATTTAATATTTTTTTGGGAAAAAAGTCACAAAAACTCTAAACTATGCCACTATGACACATTTACCTTCTACTTTTTTTTGTGACGTCAAAATCCTCAAACTATATACACTGTGACACATTTATCTTAATTTTTTTCTTATAACGTAAAAAACCTCAAACTTGTAATTATATGACACATTTACCCTTCATCAATGTTTCATCAGATGATTTTAAAGTCAAAACAACCATGTGAAGGCCATGTCAATAACGTTTGCTTTCCGGTTTCCATGTGAGCAGATTTTTAACAATTCTTATTCACGGAACTTTGATGGAGGGTAAATATATCACGCATGTCTAAATTTGAGATTTTTGATGTCATAAAAAAAAAAAATAGTGATTCAATTTATGAAGAGAAATTCAATTTGAAAGAGACTAGGCCACATTACTAAATTTCCATGGTGATTAGGACGATTACCAATTCCATAGAAGCCATGGTGACCATAGCAATTACAAATTTACAATGTTCGAGATTGCTAAGGAGGTCACGATAATTATGAAATGGGATGTTTGGTATGGTAAATTCCATCGTGACAAATCGAAATTACATGAGGTAGAAAATGAAGATGAATCCGAGAGGTGAATTTTAATTATTTTGATGGTCATTTTTATGTGGAGGAGTTTTTGGATTGGCTTGAAGAGATAGATTATGTTTTCTTTTTCTTTTTCTTTTTTTCTTAATTTTATGGACATCCTAGAGCATACAAAAGTAAAGCTAGTAAAGAGCATTATAGTGGACCGATTAAAAAAAAAGAAAAAGAGCATTATAGCGGTGGGTCAAGTCTAAGTAAATTGTAAACCCATTTAACATTTATATTATGTTAAAACCTATGTATGACTCACTTATTGAATATAATTAGCTCGTATAACAACTCAACTCATCATATATGAATTAAGAAATGAGTTTATGGTTGCATCCCCATTGCCCACAATAACTGCTAAATCTAAAGGGAAAGGAGTCCATTTAGAAGGATAGTTGCATCACCATTGTATCCCAGACTCTCGATAGGTGCCGAGGATTCGACAAATGACAAAAGGAACATCCAATAGGCGAATGAGCTTCCACAATTTTGTATCGAAGGTACCAGGAACGGCAATATAACTGTCCCCATTACATTGTAAAAATCCTCGCATTGAATGTTGTTTTTAAGATGCAAGGCCGGAAGCATATATTTGTCCTTCAATGAAATTCGCCTTTTTAGAGTTCCAGCTGCAGGCGCTTCAAGTCCTCAACCGTCATAACTACCAGGAAACGTGGACACACATCGTGCGTATCACAAAAGTTGGACATTTTTTAAAGTTCACGCAAGACGACTTTAGCACTACATGTCTGGATGATCAAATAATTAAAAAGTTATTGACAAAAATATGCAAGTGACAAAGGAAGAGCGTTTGTGTGTGGAGAAATCCAATATTTCAATATACTCAAATTTTATCTCCTAGGATATGTGAGATTTTATCTACTAGGAACTTTTTTTTTATCTAAGCATTCGCATATGAATTCATATATAGATAACAGATAATCAAGGGCATTTTAGAAAGAAAAAAAAAACAATTGAAAAACACCCTTAAAATTAGGAAGTCCCTTTTACTTTAGACGATGGTATAGATAAGTGATAAGTGTCCTTGAGACACTTTTAAGTAAGACCCTGATCTAGAGCACTCCTAAAGATGTTTCAGCAATAATAAAGGTAAAGAATATTCATTCTCATTCGGAATCTATTTGTAAGATCCCTACTTTTGTAGATTGACATGCTACCTATTACTTGTCCTTCTAAACCTTTATCCATGTCACCTTGTTAATCACGGAGTTGTTTAATATTGTTATCCCTCAATCTTAGTCTTGAATTGTAAGCTATCTTCTCCTGATGATATCGTCATGTCGAGTTTTTTTTGATATCCAATTAAAAAAGACAGCGTACCCCCCGGCAATTAAATTACCAATTACAAAACGAATGAAATCGATTCAGGTGCTCAATACATATCCAAGCCCTCGTATGATCAAGTTCGAACGATCCCGTATGTGGGTCTTCAACACGACTTCTTCCTCCGCATCTTATGCGACCAATAAGATGGGCAGTACGTCATATAAGATCGAGATAAACGTACAATTTTTAAAGCCAACTTTATGGTCACATACGCCTACAAAATCGAACCCGAAAAGATAAAAAGAGAAAATTCGTGGGCAGGCCGGGTCTAACGTTGGAAGCGGCCTTCCTAAGTTCCTAGGGTTTGGAAAGTCAACTCCAACCCCCGGCGTTGTTGTATGGTAGACGGCGCTTTGACAACTTCCACTTGCAGTTGGCAAATGATCTGACACCAACTTGAGCCCGAGAAGGGAAAACGACTCCACACTTCGCCTTCGAGAAAAAGCTAAAATCGAAATTCGAAACGAACATTTGGTGGCCCAAAAATCAGATCGCCGACTCATGATCTAGCCTCGCCGTGCCAATCACGCTCGAATATTACATCAAAAATGCTCCGCCAAAAAAGAGATGGCCAGTTGTCTTTCCGTTTATGACCTTGCGACACGTGCAGATGCTGGCTTTCTCTCGTGCTTTTTAGACTTCGGCCCAATGACGTATGATTCGGAGGGAGGTGACGCTTAATTCCTTAAAATCAGCAGCCTTACGATAGTGGGATGGAAAGTACTAATGTCCCGTTTTTGCATCATGGCTTTCGATCCAAGGATCTTATTTTAGCTTCCTTTCGTTTCGTTTCAATTTGTGTCTATCGACGGTCGGTTGGTGCGGTAGAAATCAAATCGAATGACAACAACCAAAAGCTCTGCCGGACATCAACAGATGTGGATGGCCTAGCTTAACTCTCAGCTGCTTGAGACAATTTCACCTTATAGATAGAAAAAGCAACCATGAAACCTTATAAATCGCCCTCTTGGCTCTCTGCCTGGTGTCCATGGGGAAAAAAAAGAAAATGCCCGGCCTATCAAGAAATTAGCTTTACAAATCGATACGCTAAATGACGTGGCATAAATTCATTACGCACTCAGTGACGCGACATAGATTCATTACGCACTTGACATAATCGATCCTTATAAAAAACCGCCATGGAGTTTTATTACTTTTACTTAACTTGTAAGTTTTGCTCAAAACATCCGTCGGTGGTTAGGACTCTTGGCAATAGCGGGTTAGGAATTTCTGCCAATTGTCCAATCTAAATCTTATGCGGCCGCCCTCTTCCATCGATTAATTGAATTATATGATAATTCAATTGAATTAAATGGAAACCCAAACTTCAGTAATTTGTTAATATAAGGACCCTTTCTTTATAATCTCCTGGGTTCCCACCACCCCCAGCCCCACCAGGTGCGGCGGCGGCGGCCTTATTCCTACGCGTTTTGGAAGCGCTTCGGCACCTCCATTTATCTACCCATTCCTCCACGCTCTCCTTCCTCCTCCTTTTTCCTCGAGCATCATCAACAAGAAGAACCCCTTCCGCATCATCTCCCCTGTTTTCACTCCCTCTCTGTTTCCCCCCCCCCCCCATCGCCATGGCAAGGAGGAGCGCCGCCCCTCCTGAAAATCCAATCTTTTCCGCCTCCTTTCTCATGGGTTTGTAATCGAAAAGCTCCAGTTTTTCGCCCCCTTCGATTGCCGCCGCCGCCGTGATGACGACGACGGGCAGTCTCTTCTTTGCCTTGATCGGCACAGCGGTGTCGCTGTGCCTGCTCCGCCTCCTCTTCCGCAAGACCGGACCTTTCCACCTCCTGAAGGGGTGGTGGCGGTCGACCCAGGATTGGTTCTACGTCTACCAGGTCCTCAAGGTCCCCGAATTCAACGACGCCATCCAGGAGAACCCCCTCTACCGCCGCGTCTCCGTTTACCTCAACTCCCTCCCCTCCCTGGAGGAGTCCGATTTCACCAACCTCTTCGCCGGCAAGAAGCCCAACGACATCCTCCTCCACCTCGACCCCAACCAGACCATCGACGACGTCTTCCTGGGGGCCAGGCTCTCCTGGACCAACGACCAGCGAGGCGATCGGAGGGCCTTCGTGCTGAGGATCAGAAGGGCCGACAAGATGAGCATCCTCCGCCCCTATCTCCAGCACATCCACGCCGTGTCCGACGAGATCGACCGGAAGAAGCGGGACCTGAAGCTCCACATAAACGTCGACGACGACGCAGGCTCGGGGAGGTGGAGATCCGTCCCGTTCACGCACCCTTCGACTCTGGACACCATCGCCATGGAGCCCGACCTCAAGGACAAGGTGAAGTCCGATCTCGAATCCTTCCTCAAAGCCAAGCAATATTATCACCGTCTAGGCCGCGTCTGGAAACGGAGCTTCCTCTTGTACGGCCCTTCCGGTACCGGAAAGTCGAGCTTCGTGGCCGCCATGGCTAATTTCCTAGGCTACGATGTCTACGACATCGATCTGTCCAAGGTGAAGGACGATTCGGATCTGAAGCTGCTCTTGATGGACACCACCGCTAAGTCCGTGGTCGTCATGGAAGACCTGGACCGGTTCTTGGCGTCCAAGTCGACGGCGCTAAGCTTGTCTGGCATATTGAATTTCATGGATGGTATATTGAGTTCGTGCTGCGCCGAGGAGAGAATCATGGTGTTCACGATGAACAGTAAGGAACACGTCGATGCTGCTATACTGAGGCCGGGTCGGGTCGATGTGCACATACACTTCCCGCTGTGCGATTTTTCGGCATTCAAGAACCTAGCTAACAGTTACTTAGGGGTCAAGGATCACAAGCTTTTCCCTCAGGTGGAGGAGATTTTCCAGGGTGGAGCCAGTTTGAGCCCTGCCGAGATTGGCGAGCTGATGATCGCCAACAGGAATTCCCCGAGCCGCGCTCTGAAGTCGGTCATCACCGCGTTACAGACGGATGGCTCGGCCGCGAAAATCGGACGGCGGCTGTCCCACGACGGGTTGAGGAAGCCGGGGGACGAATCGACCGATTCGAGCGGGGTGTTCCTCAAGGATAGCAACGCGATGAAGGATCTGAGGAAACTGTACGGTCTGCTGCGGATGAAAAGCACCAGAAAGACACCATCTTTCGACGAGGATTCAGGGCAATAGGATGGATGACACAATTCTTTTCAGGACTGAAATGGTTTCATTCTTTATTTCTCATGGGGGGTAATACGATGAATCTCCTAGTCCATGTCCGTGCAAGGGGACTCAAGAAAATCGCTGCCCAGAGTTTTGGCAAACCCAGAGCTCGAAGGAAGCCGAGAATACAGGGCAGAAGCTGCTTCTTCCATTCTCCAAATGCGTGCAGTTGCTAATCCAGAACACAAAGTTCAGCTAGGAGATTTGATTTAATCGAAATCCTTCTACTTCCTATGTTAGAAAAAAAATCAACCTTTCATATAGCTTTTTCTTTTGGTTTTTGCCCCACCTCTCCTTTGCCCCTTTCGCATTGTTTCGAGGATTTCAGTTCAGTTTGTGGCTTGTCCTTACGGGGCATGTAAATACAGGAAGCATACAATTGCACAGTTGTTTCATTCTTAGATACGATTTGGCTTTGGTGTTGCAGTTTGGAAAAAAGAAAAATAGAATATGACGACAGAATTGAAAGCATTTGGTTTAGCACTGTGAAAAACTGGCGACGAGTGGGGATGGTGTTATCCTCGACCCTTTTTATTTAGAGGAAAAGACGACTGACGAAGAATCAAAGTAGAGCTAGTTTCGTTAACCGCTTCATAAATAATTTGTTTCGGGAAGAAGCAGTAGCAGATCTGGTAAACAGTAGTAAAATTAGTAAATTAAGACTCACGTGGTGTGGGGAGGTGTGGAGCGAAGAGTCTGTTCAAATGGAAAAGAGAAGGGATCAGTACCATCATTTTAAATTTGAAGCAGCAGTTGTTTAGGGAATCGAGGGTGGCGTTGTTTTGCAGGAGATGGGATCGTTGAGTGGCCATGTTGTGCATTATAAAGTCTTCGCTCCTCCCCCGTCCTTGGCTTTTGACTGGAACTTTGAAAGTCAGCTGTCAGTCCTTGCTCGTGGAGGAGTTTGGTTTTACGGAACACCACGCAGGCTGGCTTGCAGAGGGATTGAATACGGCCCATCCAACTCTGTACAGACCTTAGACCAAAAACAAAACAAAAAAACTCTGTACAGACCCTACAGAAGAGCTAACTATTATTACCATGTCGTCTTTTTGCATCGGTGCGTGTGGGGGTAATGATTAGATGGTGGGAGCCCAATTATTTGGTTAGAAATAATAGTATGGTGGGAAGTCGAATGGTGTTTGTTCCGAAAAGGAGATGGAGAAACGATTTGTTTTTTCTAGGCCTTATGCCACATTGACAAGAAACTTCACTATCGTCATTATTGCAAGTTTCTTTTCTTCTGTCTTCTGGTTTTTGTTTTCGTTTTGCTGTGCTGAGCGTGAAAAAGAAAGAACGAGCTGGGTTCCAACCATGGGATGCGTATCGATGCGGAACTCATTAGTTGGCAGCAGACGATACCTAATGCGCATCCCCATCATCGTGATACTAACCTGCTTTTTAAATTGATTCCGACAGATGGAACTACTTAATGCCTGGATATCATTTCTTGGCTACCGACCAATGACATCCTCCTCACACAGCTGAAGAAATCATGCTTCTCCCTAATCATTCTAGCCTTATTCCTGCCTCGTCTACATATCGGGGGAGACAAGTCCAGCTAAGCCTTTCAAACTGGACGAGTACGTTCATCTATTGTAGAAACTGTTGGATTTGTATATGAGCGCTTGTTTGGGGGAATTGTAGTATCGATATTGTCGATCGACATTGAGGCTTTGGAAAGACTTCATTTGAATTAGAGAATGAACAGAATGTGTGATTCCATACGAATGTTCAATTGTGGTATTCTATGATCTTTTCCCCTCCAGTGCCTTCCATCCTTTCACTAGAATGTTCATGTTTTCCACGCTTCAATCTCAAACTCGGTATCTCTTGCCAAATTCAGCAGAACCGCTTTGCAAAATCAGAGATTTCCGATTGGATATTGTTAGTCCAATAAAGGAAAGTAGGAACAGAAAGAGCAACATTGGATGCGGATGGGGGCTTCGGTGTTGTTATTCCTGATTTCTTTCCAACTTCACAACTGCACAGGACAACAAATGTCCCAGCGATGAATTTGGTGCCTAAGTCATCATTTCGCTCCTTTTTCCTTTCATTTCTTTTCCTTTTACTTGTAGTAGTTTGGTGCACTCATCTATTCAAAAAATTCTTGTCGGAATCACTTAATCGTTCCGATGTTCAGCTCAAACTGGTAATCATGTTAAAATTATATCTAAATCAGCAATTTAATCATTTTATAGTTCTCCACTAAAAATGTATTTATCTAGCACAAAACATGATATATATTTATGCTTTACTCCATTTTCTTTATTTGGGGGTTGCTAATTGTGTAGGTTAGGTCTACATTTTGTCATAACATGTTGGTTGAGCCGTATAAGCATGGAAGTAATGATGAACGACTTTATCAATAAAATCGCTGTCTAAAGTAGGTTGTAAAATCAATGTCGTTGATGGTAAGTTATTATCAAAAGGAGAGACATGTCATTGCAATAGATTGATGGTTGCGGCTTAAATAACAAGAAGCTCACCGTTTTCTTCACGATGGCCTTTCAATAAGCATAAAAATTGTGAGGCGATGAATCAAAACGGATAATATCTCGAGGCACCATAACAACACAAAACCAGACATATTCAGTTATTTATCAATTTAAAGGAATGTGAATGCGAATGCGAAGAAAAAATGCTTAAGATAAAGAAAAGAATGTGAATCGAATGGTTGAACATCCAATAGATTTCAACGTTCAAAAGAGAGCATATGAAATTCATCAAATGATTCGATCGATCCATGGACTGTAAAATAGACTACAATTGGATAAGTGAGCAAGTTCAATGAAGAGTTTCATCTCGATTGATTCTTTTATTTTTTTTTACTTTTTATTTAATCTAAATTTTGCGGTTCATGCATCTTCACTGTTTCTCAAAATCCGGAAACTCCAAAACTTTTTGCAGCACTCACGTGCCAACACTTACATTCACAACTATTTTTCAAAATTTTTCTACTTTTAAATAATATTTTATATTTTGAAGGAAAAGCAAAAGGGTTATTTTTAGTGCAAAAGCGAGAAAGCTACTTTTTTGCTTTTCCCGACAAACATTCAACGTGATAAGAGAGTAAGGCCAATATGCAAACCAAAGGAGAGAAAAAGTAAGTGACATAAGAAGAACAAAGGCAAAAGACAACATTTTAATGCAAGGAATTTTTTAGACACTAGTTAAAATTTAAATACCTAAATTATGAAAATACTTACATTCTTCCTTGCATTCACGATTCTTATTAAGATGTGTAATGAATGTTTTGAAATATGAAATCTTCCTTAAAAGAAATATGTTCAATAAGTGGCCTAAACTCGCCAAATAAAGAAGGAAGTGTTTGTATAAAGGGAAGCGACGCAATGTCAAGAACAAATATGGAATGAATCAGATTAAAGAAAAATTAAAGAAAGATATATTGTTTAAAACGGAGCAACCATTTTCTATTTGCGCAGACGCGAGGGGAGATAGATAGATAGTCATATATAACTTGAACATAGTTGGTATATTGATGTTCCATTTATTTTGTATAAAATAAAAAAATTATGCAAATGTTTTTTTGAAAAAATGATCGCCCGTACTACTTACAAAACTAAAAAATGGAAAACATTTCATCGTCCACAAAGATATTTAGATATAAATTGTCGATTAACTATTTCAAGCGATAAATATAATTATTTTTAGAAAAATATATTTTAATTTTTTTTTTTATTTTTCACGAAACAGTTAAAGCTTTAATCATGAAAGCTCTGGTCGTGCCAAAAGTTAAAAAAAAAAAAAAAAAAAAAAAAAAAAAAAAAAAAAAAAAGGAAAGAAGAGATGCAGGAGTCAAAATAACAACAATACAAAACAAAACATAGAGGAAATTTCGACCTTTGGGCTTTCCCATCTCTCCCAACTTTAACCCCTTCTGGATCTTCTGTTTCACGAAACCCGCGAGACCCGCCTTGGAATTTGTACTGGGGAACATCCTGCTGGGAAGCTTAATCCAGAGAGAGAACAAACGAATCGCGAGAAAGGGAAAACCAACACGGAAGTGGAGCGGACATGAAAAGATGGGAACTTCGATTATTGCCTGTCAGTGGATTCAGGGATCGGAATCGCATTCAACGGGGATAGTCGGGTGAAAAGGAGGTAAGATATTGTCCCTCGTATCTGCTTTGGCAAATGTATTGTTATGTCATGGCTTACTGAAGTTAAAAGAAAAGCTGTGCACTCAAAGGTAGTTAAACCTACAGTTGATAGATAAAAAAGTCAAGATGAGTAAGGGAAATTATTGACATGTGCCAAACTCAACCAAAATGTAAATGAAAGTTACGATGAGTGAGATGTTTTACTAACAATAGCACAAAAGAATTTACTGTTAAGTTTGGTAGTTCATTATTTCCATCAAGCATTACTAACCATGAAACCCGGAGAACCTATCGCTACCAAAGAAAGAAATTACACTTTCTAAAGAAAAAGTTACAAAATAATATAACACGGAGACGTTACTATCAGCAAGGACAATGACATACTTTCAAGGAAAGTTATGATGGATGCTCTGAAGCGAAACTCTAGAGGCGTCGCTTGGAAATTTTTCTCGAGAAACGGATAAGAAAAAGGGCTTTAAAACAAAGGATCGAAGAATTGGGGGAGACCATTCTAGTCGTCCCTAGTCCTTCTCCCAGGAGCAGAGAAAGATAACATAATTGAGAGCAAATACTAGAATCTGCCGCAAAATCACAACTTTTCTCTATAAAATTTCAGAATTTCTCGTTGGAAGATGGAAGAAAGACCAGTGACCACAAGCCCTGGTGACTGTCGATGGTCATCATCGGCACCATCGGCACCGCCCCTTCAAGAACCCCTAAATATCTTTTCGTGCACAAGAAATGAAAGTGCATTGTCAAAGATGGCTAATCCAGCAGTATTATTTTCTATACAGGGAAAAGGAGGTCAAATTAGTCGTAGAATGTCCACCCGCTTTTGTGAACACAATGTCTAATCTAATCTAATACGTTATTGACTAACAAACTAGAGCTACACATAAGTTACAAACCGTAGACTATATATTAGATCCAGTAATGTGATAAACTACTGCAAAAGGCTGGTTGGGAGAGGACAAGAGTTGCTCTATTAGTACAAAGAGTTGTACGTGAAAAAAGTAGCTGCAATGGAGCAGATACAGATGAAGAGCGAAGGAACTAGGGTGACATTTAGCAGCCTATTCTCGCCCAAGTATCCAGACAAAGTGATCGTTCCATCAGCAATTACCCGAGCAAGAGTCCCGGCTTCTGTTGAAAGTAGTCCGCCATTGTAGGTCCCGCGGGAAAGCCTTGATGACATGACCCTCGATAGTAGAGACAAGTTCACACCTGAATTGGTCGAGCAAACAGCATATGGTTATCAACTTCAGGTTCATGGAGAACTAACTTCCAAGCGAGCTGAAGATTCTCAAACTAAAGAAGCAAAAAAGCCTCGATTATTTTGTGACTTCATGTAAGCTGCACTAATCAAGCTCTCATCTGGAATCAAGTTGATATGAATTTCCATATGGCCTAGTGAACCTGTATCTCAGGTCCGAAGAAAAATGATCTACATGTAAACTAGTAGTTTCTAAAATTTCCTACATGCAATATACCACATCGTGAAGCGATAAGAAATGTGCATCACAAAAATATCTGGGGAGAATCTGGAGGTCTAGTATACAACCTAGTGGAGTGATAGGAACTTACCCTCAAGGACTTCAGCAGAAACGAACGTTACAAGTGCGGAGCAGACGTACTGAGGCACAGAGTACGGAATGAATATGTGGAAGCTCAAGAGTATGCCGATGCAGACCATAATTTCTGATGCCAACAAAACTTGCCTACAAAACAAAATTCATGACAATATGCACTGAAGTCATTGACAGAAATCCACCGACGTGATTTATGATGAATTGAAACAGTTGGAGGAAATCTCTACTATGGTCTTAGAGAGGACTCAAAGTCGCCGGAATGAGAATATACTCTTCGAACTAAGAATTCACATGACCTGCTCGGCAGAAAAAAAAAAAAAAAATACCTTACAGTGGATGAGCGTCATTCAATAGCCTCACCTGAAAATATCTCAGGATTGTCGTTTAGCCGGGATGTTATAATTACACAGAATGCCACTTGTGAAATAACCATGCATCATTTTTTCCTGTTTCAAATAAAAGAAATTGCAGGACAGGGAAATCCTGTTCACTCACGGCCACCTTCAGAATGTCAAGTCTACACTTTAAATCTCCCTTGGTATCATATCACAAGTTAGAACTAATTGGGATTTGATCTAAGCTTTTATTGATTTGTCCTAGTAAGAGGCTCATCCATTTTACATATCTAGACATGATGAGAAATTGATTCGGTGGCTGAAACTGGCGCTAAAACCTTGCATGACTTTATGTTGATTTTAGATCAACTTCACCCTTCTTCCCTGTCCCGAGTTTCATACATGGTTCTAACACAAAATTATCATAGTTCCCATACCTTAGATATTCCTCAGACAAAGCTTAGTCCTTCCTATGTCACTAAGTCAAAGTCATATTCCCTTTTGCTAACTTATTCGTAGACAGGATTATCAGTAAACAATTGGCAAATTACTCCAACATTGAAAATTGCAATTCCTGTGTTTTCGAAAATGCTTCAGACATCACCTATCAGAATCTACTGAATCCACCAAAGTATGCAGATGAATGTCCTCTCAGCTAGCTTTTCAATCAACTTGGATTTATAAATGGGCACCAACGCCACAACGCATCATCTTAATTCCATGTGTCCAACATATTCCAACATAGGTATCACGGTACTTTTCAGAACACGTGAGAAGTCCCTACGATTTTGCAAAAACATGAGAGATCTGAAAGTAGTTACCCTTATAAAATTTATGCTGATCCTTCCATGTCATAATTCATGTGTTTTAGGGAACAGAGAAACTGGAATATCGTGCTGTACGCTTGAAATCATTCAGGAAAGACGACCAGCATGCTGGTTTTCAAGACATGCAAGTTATTACTGATTTCTTGTAATCTTCATTCACAAATATTCTCATTCCGAAGGAGAAAAAGGAAAAGAGGATCAGCAACTGCAAGAAAAATAAAGCTACCTCTACCTCTCCAATTATCTGATGCTATTGCTCGGTCAAAGATTACCTTTCTTCAAAAATGTTGCTGATGTAGTTTCCAACAACAATGTTTACAGGAAGCACCGTCAATCCAAGACATGCAAGAAATATCGCCACACTATTTGTCGACCAGATGAAGTAATGAGCCGTGACAACACTTGACTCAGCAAGCAAAATCTCCATTGCATACTTCAGCATGAAGTAAATCAATAACTGAACCTGACAATCAAAACCATACTTCAGGTAAGACATCCAGCAAACTAGTAATAGAGAAATATACCAGAGAACATAATATTTGTCTTCTGTTACGGAGATTAAATGAAGAGAGGAAGCACAGCATTGCAGCGAGAAGAGAGTTCTTCCGTATTTGTGCAAATGAAATTCCATGACTTTTTGGCAAGCTAACAATTGGAATTCACTTAAAAGCGATCTAAGCAGGACGCTCATTGTCAAACTTCCAAGGGTCATATGCAGATGCAAGTCTAAGTGACACAAGTATCAATCCATTACATTATAATTCTCAGTGTCTGACTACATTGGGTCGTACCTCACTAGTTCAATCCATCCTCATGAGGAGAGGTTTGTTAAGTAAACTGATGCTCCCATGCATGCTAATATCAGATACGAGATGACATCCTCAGACTACAGATGTTCGCAAATTGAAATTAAGTTCACAAATAGGACATCAACTTTAGAAGGAATCAAGCATTTGTTTTTTTTTTTTTTTTGTAAAGTGGAATCAAGCAGTTGTTTGCCTCCTCAAAATCCTAAAAAAATGCAAAATTATACCAATGCGTGGACAAAAAATCGACTAACCTTGACAGATGGTGTTAGTAATCTATATGCTGATAAAATTGAATTAACAGGTTTGTGCTTCTCATGTGAGTGTTCTTCGTCATCATCACATTCTTGCACTTCATCCTCACATCCTTCTTGTGAATTTACCCTTGAGTTCAGAAGCAATTGTTGAGTGCTACCATACTCAACAGCATCATTCACCAGGACTGCTACAAAAGTATAGATCAAACTTAACACTTCAAAAACCAGCAGAAGGCATTCAATGTCAATCTGTGTGCATGTAAATTTGTGCATGTTGAGTAGAATTTTTCTCTATAGCAACATTAACTACTGCTCTAATCATGTCCTATTTGAGAAAACTATAACCTCGAAGGACATATTGAAATGAGGAAACTAGTTGGTACAATATGCTTCTTCCTGTAGTTACAAAAAGCAAACCATCATTCTTGCCGTGCCTGAATTGACCAACATCCTAAAACTTCAATTATGGAACCAATATATAGGAAATAGCAAACATTTTAGCTGCTAAGTAGTTTCCAGCACCTATTATCCACATAAGATGTCATACTCATATAAAACACTTCTCTAAAAATTCTAATCTAGCGTGAAAATTTTGTGTCCCGATGAAGCGGTCAGAAGCTACTTCTGTTGGAAAGGGCCCACGGAGAATGAAAGCAATCAGATGCCTCAAACACATAAGAGTCCACAGGAAGAAGCTACCAGGCACATCAATGGGGTCCCTCTAGGAGTAGCTGAAAGGACCTCAAAGTTTCAAGGCCCTCTCCTGTATGCTGTATTGATTTTTAATTGAGTAGGGAATGATGGGTAAAGTTGTCATCCAGGATGGTCGATCTAAACATTGAGTGCAGATTATGCAAAGAAAAAAAAAAGGAAAATGGAAAAGCAAAAAGTTTTGAATAGTATAAAATAAGTCACAGTTGTAAATTGAAAGACTTGGGTACAGAGGACAAGATGCCTGCAACAAATTTGTAATTGTCTTGCTGATCACAAGACGAGGGACAGCAATACAACTATCTTGACAGCAATGACCTAGGAATCAAAGACATTAAAAGCACAACTACTTGAATAAGTGCATTAGCCTCAGCAATAAAAAAATTAATGGATGTCATCTTGACTGCTCCATTACAATACGTTTCAAAGCAGTCACAACAACTTAAGTACTCAACCTTAGAATGTGGCAAAAAAGAAAAAAAAAAATTGGCTGGAAAACATTTTAAATTTCAAACACAATTGATCAATGTTGATGGTCTCCACAGTTAATATATGTAGTGAGATACATTTACTAGCAACAGTGTACAGACATGGTTTTGGAATAATACATCTGCAGAATGTCATGGCCAATATATGAATTGGTAGATCTTACAAAATAAAATCCATCAAACGGAAAACCATATTATCTTCTAGAGTAATTTAGAATAAAGGGAACATGCAAAATGAAGCAGATGCCTCATGCTCCAAGAAAACGAATATTATTTTGTAGGACTGATTGTAAAAGACTCAAATACATAATAGTTATATGAGTTAATCGACACTACAAAGATAGCTATGTAATTTGCGTACCTGCATTAGGCTTGTGGAAAACAGTCTCATTTTTAGGGTCATGTGGAGGTTCTCTAAAACTTAACCACAACCACAGTAGATAGATAAACCATGCCAGAGCCATAACCCAACCAGGCAAAGTCTCCTCATTGAAAGTGATCATGTATACCGTAAAATGAGTCTGAAATAAGCAAGCAAGTGCTGGACCGCACGCCATTCCTAGGGCACTGGCAGTCACAAATCCTGCAGAAGCCTGCATTCGCAATTTAAGGGGCACACAATCACTGATATAACGCCTGTTGACAGCTCTTGCAGAACCCAACCTGACAATTATTTCACAAAAACGAAAATGACAAAGTATATAGAAAGTAGCAAATTGTCAAATCGATATTATGGGAAGAACATACTCTGTCATTAAAAGTTGCAAGCATATAGTCCATGTGGTGCAACTTAAGGCAGATGCTCCATGAATTAATACATATGGTTAGAGAACAATGGAATAGGATAAACACAGGTAAAACAAAAGAATCAATACTACAAGTACGTGGTCATCACAGATAACTTTCCCATCCATCTATGTAGTTTTTTCAGCCAATTCTGCTTTATTCCTGTGGCAGTATGGATAAACCCCTGTATTTATCACAAGACAACTCGAAAAGGAACCGCTGGTGACGAAGCTTGGAAAATCTATGTCAGGCAAAAAAAATCCTTTTGCTTGTGATGGGAATTCAAAGAAAAGAACCACTATTCAAAGCCTTAATTAGTTTCATTATGAGGAAACTCAAATTGCCCTCTTTACACACCATTCAGCTTGGGACAGCAACATTTGCACATTAATGTACAGTGGTCTCCTTATCTATTCAATCTTTCATTCCATTTGCTTTTGTTTTCACTTAATTTTCTAATAAGAACAGTTACATAACAATAAATAATCTAAGAACTCATGCATAGAAGATGAATACCAAAGCCTAATGTCAATCAAGTAGAAGTTTATCCAAAATACTATTTAGATTTTTCCCAGCAGAGCACAATCAAAGCAGGATAATTAAAAGAAACAACAAGCAGAATATCAATAAACAAATACAACCGAGCTCTCTTCTGTATGCATACCAAAGCCATCATCAAATAAAGTCCCCATATCTAGGGGAAAAAAAATTTGCCAACTCCCTTACACAGGTTCTGCAGCAATATATATTTGTAAAATGGACAAAGCAAAACTGAGCTTCTTTAGTCACATACCCAGCATATTGTTGAGAACCACTTACCCACAGAACAGACGACCAATCAGAAGAACTGATAAAGAATTGAGATCGTATGCCAGAGCATACAAAATGTTTCCCACAAGAAGAACAAAGCTACTGAACAAAAGAGGCCGGAGATAAGATCTGTTTGACCAAGCACTGAAGTAAACTGAGGAAAACACTTGAGCAACTGCCATTGAACCGATCACCACACCACAAACAGTGGCTGCAGCACCAAGGCTCAAGGAATAATCATCTGCTGTCGGAACAACTATATATGTATTGACCATATACAGAAACGTGTTTGCCAAGTTCAGAAGAAGAGACATAAAATGGTATCTCTGTTCAACGTCGTCATCCTCAGATGGATCCGGTAATTCCTCTCGCATGATAAGGGCATGTTTGCTCAAATAATGGAGAAAATCTGTAGAGTTTGATAACCTGTTCACAGCTGCTTTGATAGAGTCAATGACTGGATCCTGCAAATAGTATACCACCAAATGACCCTCAGAACAGCACATTGTACATTAAGCAAGACAGTTAACATGCTTGTAAGATGCAAATGAACTTACTGTACTTGTAAGAGCTGAAATGCCATTGTCCCTTGGATTTGTAAAGAGACAATAGTCACAGACAGGCTATGTGAAATAACCATATAACACAAAGCATCGAAAGGCTATACCAGAATACACCACTCCCTATTAACTTATAGGGAGGGTTGATTCGGTAGAAAATCCAACAATTAAAAAAAAAAAACGTAACCTACTTGACGTCAAATATTTCTTATGAAGCATCTTCAATCACATCCAATAGAAACCTTAAAAACCTCCTAAGATATTAAAAAACATCCTTTAATATGATGACTTTGATCACGATGTCAAAACTTCAAAATTAAGTAGTAAATCATAAACAAAGAATCCATCTAGATTGAATCATACTGACAGCTTTCTATTCATATTTTATCTATCTTATGTGACTTAGTCTCTTGAATTAAAGCTTCAGTACATATCGAGGCCTCGATCAAGTGAAGCAAGTTTTGTCATAGTGAACTTCGAGTCAATGACTCCAAGACAGGAGTCTATCTCTTGTGGCCTAGCAATGGTCTCAGAGAAACAAGTTTCGTTATTAACAAAGCCCAAGTAATGGAGTCATGACATCATTCTGTTTCAGCAAGACAGAAGAGCGCTCGTTGAGGCTGTAATTACAAGAAATTCATGAAAGTCTCTGATACACAGGGATTCCAGTCAACTGTGAATTATAAAAATCGGAGCAAGCTCTTTGGCCATATTTTTCGGGTATAATCCATGATCATCGATAAAACTTTAAGTTTAGTTATCCAGACAAGCAAAAAGCAGTGCATGAACGTACAAAATGCTCATTAGCTTTACAGAGTTGCAAATAAATACAAAACATTCAAAGGACACAGGTGTTGTCCAGTTATCTTCTTCTATTACAATCTATAAAGATGCTCAAATTCATCACAGAAAATGTGTTGACATTTACGTATTCACGAAATTCTTAATAATCTGGCAAAAGAAATGCAAAAACAGAGTTTGCTAGCTGAAGCTACAATTTCAGCATTTGATGATGTCATAGGCACATTGAGAATTTTAATTTGACGGTGAAAACATAAAATAGAGCATGTGTAGTGTGGCAAAACCTGATCAGAAAAGGCAGGCTGGTCATATATAGACACAAAATCCCCATGATGCTCTTTAAGATCAGCCAAGTTGCGAGAAACCGCACCTACGACAGCACCTATACCCTGAAAGATCAGAAAGTAATTAATAATGGAAGCCTTGGAAGTAGATTAGGCTAAAGTTGAAAAGAGAATATTGTATAACGAGTAGACAATATTACCACATGCTTAAACACTTGCCGCAGCTCAGAATAGGGATGATTTGCACGAGTTTTGATGTAATAATCTGTGAATTTGTAGCCAAAGCGCTTGTCAATTTTTTTCAGTATCTTACGCAAGCCAACAGCATTCATCTCAACAAAATATAGAAGTCTCAAGAGATCCCGTCCCACTTCCCTATATGCTTCTTGCAATTCAGATATTGATAATCCTTCTGTCTGCTGCAAGAGGACATCATGCCGCTCTCCCAGTGCAAACAACCTTCTTGCGAGGAGTCCTTGTTGTTCAAGCAGAAACAGGACAATCTTCTCAATCTGACCTTGTGAGAGAAAGAAATGCACTTAAATATTTGAAATTCAAACTATATAAGGTGGGAAACCACGTGCAGAAAAAATTAATAATCTGGCTACTAAAACTGCTGTCAACATATGTGGACATAAGCAAGACACAAGATTTTGTTTCCACCAGATTTAGCTGGTTACATCAGTCCGAAAAAGTAGAATCAACTGTTACAACATATACCGGCAAATATGCATGGTGAGCAGCTCCATATTGTGATAGACAGGTAAAGAAGTCAAAGCTTTTTCGTCCAGACGTATTAATTAAAAGATCTGACAAGAAGAGTTTTTCTTTTTAGACATTCTGAATGATAAAAGTTTTCACCATCAAGAGGTCATGTTCTAAGCTAGATGCCATCACCAGGACCATCTGGGCCTCATTTCAACATGCTTACAGGGTTAGCAGTTTTACCTGTTTATCCAGCAACCTTGAGAAGTCCTTGAGAATGTGGTGGTGGTCTTGCCTCTCAACTTCAATTTGACGTGCATGTCTTTTGACCATTTTCTTCAAAAGTTTGTAGTTTATGTAGTACCTGAGAGAATCAGACCGTGATAGGATTGCATTAACCATATCAGGCGGACACCAGACATTTGGCATAGATGTTCAACATTTTGCAGATTGCTTCAGAATTTGTTCGTGAGCTCCCATACGTCCGTGTTTGATGGATGAGTTTGTCAATAAGAGTCGAGATGCATAAACCAGAGGAGATGCTCATAAATAAGCTTGGCAGGAAGAATGCATGTGCATCTGGCCTCTCTGCAAATTTTTGTTGACTCGGTGCCTAAAGCAAGCCATTTCGCAAGCACACACATCCATCTCCTTATGCCCACAGTTATGAGGATTCATTGATGGGTACTCTCAGAGCACTCTTTAAGCTGCGATTGATGTGCTTTGCAAACGTCGAAAGAAATTGCATGTCTAGTTTTCTCACACTATAAAAGTACTTGAAGCACTTCACTCATTGTCAATGCCTTGAAAATATGAACTTCATAGTTAGGCTACAATACCATACTTTTAAAAGGAAGTGTCTTCCGCCTGAGACAAATTACTCGTCCGATTCTCCATCGATGACAAGCAAGTAAAGGAAGGGGAGGGGAAAGAAGTCTGGGACTCACCCTTGCCATTCTTGAATTTGATTTTCTCTCAGCTTCTTCCCAAAGGCAACCATGTTCTATGGACAAACAAAAGAGAGAGGGCAGTAAGGATTAAAGGAAAAAAAAAAAAGAGCCACCGCAGAGCTTCACATGCATTATGGAACATTTTGCTCATGTGATAATTGCCTCTGGCTACAGAATCAATGGCAACAGAAGGAAACTCCAGTTGCTTCAAATCAGCTTCACATCATCAGTAAGAAGAGATATTACTGATTCAACCCTCTCCTGGATTTATCACATACTGCAAACAAATCTTAGCTGAGAAAGTGTAGCACACACAGCCATAGAGGAAACCCTTACCTGAGACCCAATATTGACATCAGGTTTTCATTTTTTGTACAAATCTAAAGATAAAAGAGGTGAGACTACGTGCAGCTACAAGGTTCGGTTTAGCCGCTCTGGACGACATTGACGAGAAACAATAAATCGATCTTCTTTTCTTTTCCGAGCGACGAACTGAAGAGGGACGAAACGTTAGATGGGAGAGAGGGCGAAACGGTGGAGTGAAGAGGGTGACAAGCGAGCTCGTGTCGTGCTGGTCGCGGGAAATTTTGTATTGTCTCGGCAAAGAGAGACAGACAGAGAGAGAGCGCGCGAATTGTACACGTGGAGGACGTTGTCGGCCGTAGATGTCCGATTTGTACGGGGAAAGAAAGATCTTTACCGTTGGAAAATCTCAGTTTCCGGCTTCCCCGGAAAGAATATCTCTCTTGTTTGTTAGAATAGTGTTACTCTCAATGGCAGTTAAGCATTCCAATTGAGAACATTCTCATATCATTAATTTTCCATACTATGTGTCATAAACATAAGTGAACAGGTTATTGTTAGGACAGGAAACACCCGATATGACACGTTTTATGAAAAAACGGGATATCTTAATTGTTCATTACTCTCAATTAGCATAATGCATAACTATACTATGACAACTTTCTTTACAATCGACGATATATTTTCGTTGAGTATGTATCATTCATAGTTTAGATATAAGAGACAATGATGACATTTTGAACATTTTTATTCTTATAATTTTTCCATTATCATGCCAACCGAATAAAGCAACCACAAACATCCCACTAAATCAAACAATGTAAAGCAAAATGGAGATTACAGCGTTGTGTAATTCTATGAATATGCTATATTGAATTGCAGGAGATTTCAGGTAAAGAAATCATCCACGCAAATTTCCAATTTGCAAAAGAAAACAAAATAAAGGGAAAATGTGAAAAATGGAACTGCATGGCAACGCATGAAAACTGAAAAATGGGATTACAGGGTTAAAACGTGCTTTTTAAAAAAATTTCCTTGCCAATTAATTTATGCTTGAGAAGACAAGAAAATCTCTAAAGATGAGAGAGAATAGATTTGGATGGGAGTGTAGTAGAGGTTAGGGGTTACCCTCTATCGTAACTGGATCTTCTCTGGCTGATGCTGACACTCCTCACTTACAGGCCAAGAACACAGAGGAAGGGCCTTTCAGAAGTTGAAGAAAGAGTCAGAAGCGAGAGTGAAGTCGGGGAACAGAGAGGAGGAATGGCACATTCTTATACGCGAAAAATCTTGGATAGGGCCCGATAATGGAAGGGGACGAGACGATAACGGAAAAACGATCGAATAATGAGAATCGTTATCTGTATCTAACCTCAAATCTGTCTTTGAGACACCAAAATTTATACTTCTAAAGTAAAAAAAAAAAAGAAAGAAAGTAAAGCTTAGTCGACATCAGACATGGCCAATGTTTCATTTGGAAATAAGAGGAGGGAATGAGAGGCCAGGATAGAATGTTCAGACCAACTTCCCAACCCTCATATTCTCCCTCCCTCTTCTTCCCAAACAAAGGTCAAGGATGGAATCAATTTTACTGTTAATATGGGAAAAGCGAACTTTGGTTGAGCACACTTTCCTCCTCAAAAACTTATATGGAGATTTTCTATGATACGGTATTATTATTATTATTATCACGTACAATATCCCAGCTATTCTTGATAACCAAGAAGTACACATAGTCATATGCAATATTCTCTCGTGTCTCCGTGTTACATGATATAATATATCATTACAACCGAGTGCTAAATATCGTAAATTCCAAAAGCTGTAAAGTAGAATTGTTTCTAGTCCTGAATGGATGGGTTGACTTTGACTAGATCGAGGACATTAGTCCATCGCTAACAATCTAGCTCAAGACATCGCTTAATCGCATGTGGGCGTTTCCTCTTCTCATCAAATTGTACCAAATTAATGAATTAACATGATCCCATCGCATGGAAGCCATGATCGGGCTAGTTTTAAAAAGACACATCGGATTAACAAAAGATCTCTCATTATATTTCATTAGTGAATGTTAAGCAATACCAAACATTTTTCCCAAAAAGTTTCAAAATAGAGTTATGGAATCCTTTTATGTGCATATGCTAAATATGCTAGGAAACAACATAAGGCTCCAAAATGCTAATGTTTTCCATAAGATTTCTATCGTCTCATTAATGAGGATGTTGAATAAATTGTACCCGTTGATGTCTTAATGATTTAGTGCTTCCATAATTTCGATAAAGACATATGGCCATTACTTATTAATGCGTCGGCCCTACACGAGTTGCTTGTTGATTTCTCTCATGGGTCCCCTAGGAATATTATCCTTGAGATTTCCACAAGAGAATATACCCAGCGGTCCCCACCAAAATTATCATCGACCTCCAATCTACCATATTAGGCCCGTCACACATTAAAGTTAAAATCACATAAGATTCGCATTGTCTTTTTAACTTCTCATTTCGTAATACATCGAAAGGAGACACGTCATTCCCTCGAACCATCTTGATCCGCTGAAATCGACTCGAGGGCGAACTTGGGCCTAATGATTCAAGATAGGATTAAGGGAGGAGATGCATATGCTTCCACGCATGGCTCATATGTGGCAAAGAGAATAAATAGCTTTGCGAAAAGCGGGTGACATAAGACGAAGATTGCGAAACTGCTTTTGAAGGGTGGGGACAAAGTTTTCTAGCCTCTAATGGAAGTGGCCGAATGAAGTGCGCGTTTTGTGATTCTTTGAGAAGCTCCACTCCACTCACCATGGTGTGGACACCGATTCCCTCGCAGTCCAATCCATCGTCGACCAAAAAGAGAACTGGGATTCTAGCATGATGATTCCTGTGGCTCTGCCTTCGATTAATGTCCTCCATTGCTTTTCATATTGCACGTTCAGATGGCGGAATGGTCCATCGATTCCACTTTTTTTAACTCAGATTTAAGATGTTGGATTATTTATGAGTTACTTCAGGTTTTGTTATCATGTCGTGATAGGAAGTCCAACCATGCGTGGGTCTTTGTGAGCTTCCAACACATCCTTTTTCCACCGAAATTACCTGTTAGCTGAATTGAGCCCAAAAAGAGCTTCTGTTTGGAAAAAAAAGACGGAAAAAGGACGACAGTGGTGTTATCACTTTCATACAGCACTCGCTTTAATACCAAAACTTTTTGAACAATCACTTAAATGCCATATCAGTAGTAAAACAATAAATCAAGTGCCATCAGCAACACACTTCAGTGGTTCATCCTTCGTTGCTTTCGAAAAAAATGTGGGCACCACGTGACTATTTTAAAAGTATTTCAAGTCTAAAGTGGAAAATGAAGGAGACGACGTGACAAATCGAACTAAAAATGTCGGTGCTTCACCTTTGTCATTTCTTCTTTCCCTCTCTGTGTGATCGTGAAGATCAAGGAAAAGACGAAGTCCAAACTGCCATATGGCGCAATTAAGAATACAAAGACAAAATAAGAATCCGTTTATTTCACAAAAAAACATTTTCCCCATTTTCTAGTATTTAGTACGTTTGAGAAATGAGTCAATGGAAAAGATTTTCCTACTAAAACTTAAATTTAGGAAAATGATTTCCTGTTCTAAAGAACTGAAAAATATTTTCCAATGTATAATTAGATATCACAATTGAAACCAAAACTCTACACTTGAGCACAGAAATCTTAACATTGGTTCTCAGGTCTCGGTGTTCAAGACCAGCTCTTCGACGACCAAGCCCATATTGAGGCTAGGCTCGAGACCCCAATGTTCGGGCCTAGGTCCTTGACTAGTCCATCAAGGCCAAAAACAAACCTCTAGTGCTCATACTTGATGCTGTGGCGAGCTTGCCATAAAGACCTTGCTTAGGTCCTCGACGCTCTACCTCTTCTCTCGACCCACAAGTCTAGGTCCACAGAGGCCATGCGCAACTCGACGATCGTGCTCGAGTCCTTGGAATGCTTGTTCTTACAAAAATATTTTAAAATAATCGAATTTTTAATTATGTTTTATTTTTTAAAAGCAATTTTTTAATTAATTTTTTTTTTTTTCTTTTTTTCTTTTTGCTTTTTGCTTTTTCCTTAGCCAACGACCGACCACAAGCGAACTTGAGCCTCACCAAAGGCCGACGAGCCCATAAAAAACAATTGAAGGCAGAAGACAATCGAATGCGAAGATCAAATAGAGAGAGAAGACAATCAACTCGCAACACCTCAGGCCTCGAGCCTTGCCGGCTTGTAGCGAGCTTGAACCTCGCCGATTTGGCAAGGGTCGAGCTCACCCAAGGCCTGCGAAAAAAGAAGCAAAAAGAAAAATGAAAGAAAAGAATATATATAAATAAATATAATTAAAAAAATGATTTGTTGATCATTTTCTCAAATTTTTCCTATCAAAAGATGAAAAATATTTTCCGGATCTTGAGCAATCCATCGATTTTTGGTAAGATGAAAACACTTCCATCATCGTTTTCTCATAAAAGACCTTGGGCGTTTCTCCGTCGATTCTCCCTCAATATATCTCGCAATCACTATTCCCTTTTTTATTTTATTTTTAGTCTTCTTTCTTCCTCTCGCCGGTACTTTTTTTTTTTTTTTTTTTTTCGGTCGAACTCTCGCCGGTACTTAGCAGCAAAGGATTTTTCAAGTTTGTGTCTTGGGAAAAACACAATTTGGAGAGTCAAAGACAGCCGTTGACCTATATTTTGATTGGACCCCTTTTCATCACATAGATAAGTACTTTCACTACTCTCATTGGTCCATTTTACTTTCTCAAGGACTAAATAATTTTGTCTTCCTGCTAGCTTCAATCGACCATGAGATGCATTTTAAAAGATCTTGTATAAATTTGCATCTATTGACGGAACTAGATGAACTTAAGTGATTACGATGTGAAAAATTATACGTTTACATCAGTCATATCCAAATCCATTTTTTTTATCCCCAAATCACAAAAAGCAGCATTCTCTAATTATGTTAGATATTATTTATATCAACTATGACTTATAAATGAGGTTTCATAAATGGTCATTACTTTGTATGATTACTCAGAATACTTCTTTTTTTTTTTGCTTAATCCACATAGAATATGTTAGATCGTTACAGATGATATCAGAGTAAGACCTCTTTCTGTAGGTATGTAGTTTGTGGACAGACTAGATCCATGCCCGATCCAACGAGAGTAGGGAGTTATCGCCGATATGAGAGTGTTTTGGACAAGATGCGACCCCTAACAAGCTTTTAGGATGACGAAATAGGAAGGATAAACCAGGCCATACATTGAATAGAGGGAAAATTCCAAAAAAAGACCCGAAGTGAATCTATAATCTCAAATAAGGACCTAAAGTGAACTTTGTGTCATATAAGGACTCAAAGTGGATCCATTATTTCAAATAAGGATCCGAAATGAATGTTGTGTCAAATAAGGACCCGAAGTGATCAAGTTAATCTCTATTGAGGACCTTAGTTCACCGGCAGACATTTTCCGACGATTAAAATAGGGGTAATTTTGTCAGAAATTTGTGATTGGAAAAAAATAGAAAATTCTAAATTAATTAAGTTTAGGTTATTCATTTAGATGTTTACGTTTTCTTCTTTCTTCTCCCTCGATGCTCCTCAACCAAATCACTGCCCGGTCATCATCGCGACTTGATTCTCGTTGCTCCTCGCATTGCTCAACCGGCGGAGAATTTGGGTCTCTGTAAACAAAGAAAGAAGCATATGGTTTTCTTCTTGTTTTTGAATTTGTGCCTCAATCTGCAGAGAATTTGGGTCTTCGACTTTGCAGAGGTTGGGTACAAGGAATGGGGAGAACTTTGGTCTTTGACTTTGCAGAGGATGGGTACAAGGAACGAGGATTAGGATTTGTTAATTCTCCCTATATTTTTGTTGGACAAAATTGCCCAAACTACGGTCGTCAGAAATGTCACATGCTTGATAGCCGACGAATATTTGGCTGACTAGCAAGCTCAAGTTCTTATTTGGAATTGATTCAACCGCTTCGGGTCCTTATTTGAGACAATGGATTCACTTTAGGTCTTTATCTGACACAAAGTTCATTTCGGGTCTTTATTTGAAAAAATTGGTCAACTTCGGGTCTTTATTTGGAATTTTCCCTTAAATAGAGGGAGCATCATTTAATAATGGGGCCAACCGATGAGGTGGTCAATTTTTTAAGTGAAGAAGTTTGTGACACCTCAGATCCCATATCAAAGGGGAGAGATCATCTTGAGTAATTTATAAGTCTAACACCCACTCATAAATTGTTGCCCTCTTATGTGGTCACCCACAGTACTTCTTTAAGGAGACTGACCCATTCGAAATAAGTCATGTCATTACAATCTCGGGCCAAGGACCAGTGGCTGGCGAGGCATGTTGGGTGGTGTTGGCTGGGGAAGATGGAGAAATAGGATTGGCTTTAAGGATTTGCTTGGGATGTGCATTAGGCCAAGGATAGTGATGCGGGTAATTTCGAGAAAGAATGGCGATCTGGTGATAATAAGCATGAGCTCGAGGATGCCATTGAGAAATAAGTGTTAAAACTCAAGATGCAAATCGGACGTCACGAAAAGTGGGGATGCAAATTGCTTTGGTCGTGAAACAACATTTTTCCATTCTCCTTTTTTTAACATAAATTGAGTTTGAAAAACCTGAAAGGCCGACAACTCTGACGAATGCCAAGTAGATATTCAAACGTTGTTTCTAGCGCGAGTTGAACTTTTGAAAAGCCAAAGACTTGACCCGGCGGCTTCGATTCTTCAATCTTTGACTTTTCTTTAGAATCTGATCATCACATTATTCATGAGGAGTAATAGTTGCAATGACCATGGCTTTGTTCAACGTTAACCCCCTGACCAAAACCATGTTTTATGACTTGCCTCGATCGATGTAATTCTTGTCCATATTAAAAAAAAAAGCAGGGTTTACAATTCTTTTCCGTTATTGAAATTACGTATAAGCTATAGTATGATTTCATTCTTTTTTTCTTTTTCTTTTTTTTTGTAATTGACGATGAAATGTTTTTATGATTTCCTCCTTGAAGTTATTCATTTAAAAGATCATGATATCACGATGATTAAATATGCGTGAGTAAAACATTTCTAGTCATAAAAACCTCTTGAAACATTATCATTATTCTTCTAATAGGAGTAATTTTACGTGCAAAAAATTGTGTAATCCATTTTTTATGCAACCCCCACATTCATTTGTGACAAAAAAAAAAAGCCCTTCTAAAGAATAGTTAAATGCTCAAATTCGGCCCATGATATGTACATGTTTTTACTTCTGCGCAAAACAACGATGACCCTATGCAATTAATCTCAAGAGCCGAAGCTTTGAGATATTCGTCCTATTTGCTTGTACCTCTCGTTTGATATCACATAAAGCAAATCTCGGTGAGTTAGAAGCATTTTCAAGCATGCTAATCAACGTCTTTTCACTTCCCCATATGAATACCAGAATAAAATATAAAAGAAATTTTCCCAAATTAGCTTCCTTCGATCTTCAAGAAACAGAGCTAGGCGTGGATGTCAGAATCAAGGCAGCTTCAGAAGAATCTCAAATAGAGTCACATAACTTTGTAAAACTGGTCTGACTGTGAAGAAATCAGAACAGCAGCTTGACAATTTTCTGTGATGTATATATCTACAAAAGCACATGATGTATCATGTAAACCAGGAAGAAAAACCAAGCAAAAGTTGTATATCAATGGCCTAACCAACTATGGCTACCAAACTCAATTCCCAGACCTCAGAGAAGGAGCGATCATTAGGACAAGCCCCGGGAAAACGTCGTCAGGGTCGTGCACCTGAGGGTTGCGCTCGATGATGAAAGGGTCGCCACACTTGGCGCTGATGGAGTGCAGCGTCTCACCCTCGCCCACCACGTATATCTCGTCGCACGGCCGCTCTAGGATCTGAGCGCCTTTGACAGCGCCATTCGCAAGGGCCTCAGCCTTTCGCGAGCTGCTCAACAGCACGAGGGATGCGAAGACGAGGGTGCAGAACAGCGAAGCCGCACGAGAAGAGGATGCCATCGATGCTGTAGCCAGAGGTTCGGAAGAGAGCTTTGCAGCCAAGAGAAGAGGACAGAGAGAGGGAGAGAGGAGATGATGATGATGATGATGAAGATGGTGGTGGTGGTGGTGATGATGGGAGAGAATTCAGGTAATGAAAGGAAGGAAGATGGTGATGATCGTGGGCACGGACAAGGTGTGAAGGGTCAGTTCTGGCGGTTTTTTTGGGAGCGAAATGGAGCACGATTTTGTGTTGCGTGAGTCACCTTCTCTTTCGAGTCACGACCTTTCTCTTCGATCCACGCTTGAAAACGACTCTTCTTTGTCTCTTTGATTATGCGTCGATAGTTATGATAAATTGCTGGTCGGTTGCCATTTAATCTATGCCAATTTTCTTTATTAACATTGTGATACCTGGCATCTTTTCTTTTGTCAGAAAACTAGTTTAAATTATGAATGACGTGCTCATTAGAATCGATTATATATAGAGCGTGCATGAACTACATATAGAAAGGTTGGGTCGGACCTTTCAATGGACTTTTTGCTAAAAGACCGACACATGTCACTTACAAGCCATGGGAAAAAGAATTCTAAACAGGAAATTATTGCTGTAGGCTAATCAGATATTAACAGATAGGGCTCGAACTTGATGACCATTGGCGAGGCAGTGGCCGGCCAATCGTCAAGCCAGTGACTAATAGAGGATGGGAAGGGGAAAAAAAATAATTGATTCGAAAAAAATATTTAAAAAATATTAAATATTATTCATATAAATGTGAATTGCGTCACACGGGATGGTCAATATTTATGTCAACGCTGATTGGATAAAATTGGTAGAATGAACTGAGTTGGCATAAAAGACTTAGATAGTAAAAAGAAAGTTTAGTACATAATTGACATAAGTACAATAATTTAAAGTTATTTTGATAATTTTTCGTTTTTTGGGTCAAAGTTGACAGAGAGAGAATAAATTATTTTTAAAACGTGATATTTATCTACCATGACGTAAAGATCTCCGAGTTTATTTTATGAATCTCATTGGTTTTCTTTCACTTCGGCGTGCAATGATTTTCTTCTACTTTTATGATCGTGTCTAACTTCGAAAGTTGCAGGAGTTATCTTTTCATAACCACAAGCAAAATCCGAATCGTTCATGCTTGTGCCGATTGCAGCGAAGACACCCCTCGCGCGGAGGGCCAGTAAGCACTCTCTCAAACGCCTCGTAAGTCCGAACTGAATGTACGGAGGATTCGACTTTGGACATGGCCGGGCTGCTTGGAGTCTTGGACGACGATCACAAGATGTAAAGCAAGCATCTTTACTCATCAACACACTTTCACACCGGGACTCAACTGGCGAACAAAGAGCGACAGAAGAAGAGGAAGCAAAACTTTTGTTTTAGGGTGATGAAGAGAAGAAGAGATTAAGCTCCAGCGATGGCAATGGCGATGGCGATGTGTTCTCCAGAACTACCCCAAGTTTCATTCTAAGACTCCCCAACAAAAGAGGCGAAACGCAAAACCCGGAAACAAAGAAATGGCACAAGAAAGCAGGCAACTTTGCAAACCGTAAACATAACCCACGAACTCAAAAGCAAGCAGTACATTAAAACCTATCGGCTATCACCAGCAGCATCTCCTCCTTCTACCTCTTCTTCTGCTTCTCCTTCTCAACTTCATCTATAAACACAACAAATGCACGCAGACCACACCTACACACACTGCTCGCTGATCCTAAGCCGCGCATTTTCACAGGCAAAACCCCCTAGCCTAATCTTCCAGCCGCCGAGCTGATTGGTCCAGGTGTCGATGACGTCCTCGTCGCCCATGCCAAGATCCTCCGCCGACTTGGCCTCGGGAAGCCGCGCGCCGTCGTAAGTGAACCGCACGGCGTCGTAGGGGAAGCCCATGCGAGCGCAGTAGTCGGCCATGAGGCCCCCGAGCAGCACGCTCCGGTCCAGCAGGTAGCACACGTCGTCCTCCTTCTGGGTGTGCACGCGGAGGAGGATGGGGGTCGGGCCGGCTGTTCTCGCGGCCCACGGACGATAGGAACACCAGCCTCCCCTCCGTTCCTGCAATGTCCATCTTTGAACAGAGAGAGAGAGCGAGAGATAGAGAGAGAGTTTTGAGAGATTATGGAGGTGGTCTCGTTTCTTTCTTCTGCTCTTGGGATCTGCCGTTCGTTAAGGACGTGGGATTGGGTTTGCCTGAGGAGGAAATGCAGCTTTACTGCACCAACTGCTGCCAAGAGGCCGCTCAGACACTCAATTCTGGACGATTGATTTGGAGAGGGGACAGTGGTCTCTCCTATTTGACCCTCCCCTCTCTTCCTTCCATTTTGTCTCGCGCCTAGTCCTTCCATATTTCTTGTTCAAAATTTAAACAGTTGCAATGGTTTGGTTTGGGGGACAGCAGATTAAAAGTACAACTTTGATTTCGGGTGTTCTTATCAAATATTGTCGGTTTTGGTCGTGGATCGCCCGTGTCGATACGATCTTAAAATGATTCCGGATGGCACACGAACAATGTTCCGTCGTCTACATTTTTGTCGTTTGACATTTGTCCATGGAGAAAAATAATCATAAATGACGTGATTTCGTCATTGAGGCACACCGCGAACTTTGTCCATGACAGTGACGGGACGATTTATGGTTGAGGGTGAGGGGACGATGCGGTCTAGCGTGTTTTGAGGGCTTAATCATCTCTAAAAACTCAAATCAAATCACTTTTGCTCTATGGAGGTGTAAAGATATCAGAACTTACCCAAGCCATTCGAAATCAGGCCGGATCCACCCATACCATTCAAAACCATATCAGACCTTCTCAGATTCAGTGATTCTTAAGGAAATCGGTGGATACCGATCCGATTCCCGATTCCATGGATAAATCCGTCTATCCACCCACTTGGACCAATTTTATTATAATAATATATTAATTTTTAATATTAAAAAATTTGAAATAAGTAAATCCAGAATCAATTTAATGGTCGTTGTGGCTTTTAACTTCTGATTTGTTTTACTTTCTTTCACTTTTAACATTATGATCTAATTTCTAGCCGTTGGTCCGCTGCATAATGCATCATTCCTATTGTCATCTTGGTGCGTGTAGTTTGCTGATCATCGTCTCAATACAATTCAGGAAATTGCTTTAAGAGGATGACTAGCAAAAAGCACATGAGAATAGTGCTGAGACGGATGATAGGGAGACAAAAGGTGCGGCTCGTATGCAACCATGTTGGTCCGAATAAGCAATTTCTCTACACAACTTGGTTCACAAGTGTGACAAGAAATGGACAGGACAATGAATGCTGCTTCAAAACCTGAACATCCATGACTTGTTGCAGGTAGGGCTATTGTAAATGTAGAAAGCACGCATAAAGATGTGTCGCTTTGCCTTTTGAGTCTTCATTGTATCTTAACCCTTCTTCCTAGTTCAGTTTTTGCTTGTTAGAAGAGCTGTACTCGCGATTGCGAGGTTGTGTAAATAAGGTTGAATGTTATGGTATTACCTAACTTGCATAATCATTGGATGCTTCTCAACTGGAAGGGTAGCAACATTCTTAGGGTGGATAGAGAATTTCTTTGCTTTGTGGTTGAACTATGAAAAGTTGCATTACCAGTTTGAGTTAATCTGAGAATTCAAAATACTGCAATTTTTCAGTTGCTTTGACTTGAATAAAAGAGATAAGCTTGATTGGATTGTTATCTAGCTCAATTAAGTCGAGCAAGCAATTGTCTAGATTTATTTGCTATGTTTTCGTTCTAGAGGGTTCCAAAGCTTCTTATCTCTAAATAAAAAAACCTTCATCTTAGTCGAGAAAGTGTTATTCTGGTCAAATTGTGAATAAGATATGAGGATGACCTCTTTCTTGCACATTCTCATTCCAATACTAAAGTGCCAAAATTGCCCACTATGTCCCTTGCAACATTATTAAGCACACAGAATTTTTTGCTCATCATCTTGCCAATTTTGGTTTCCCTCATTTTGGTTGCGCAAGTCTAAATTGGTGGCTCTCAGTTCCAATTTTTCGGAACCAGTCCTTAGTGGGGAGTTCTTAGTTCTAGGATGGGAACGCCCACCCGAATCATACACACCTCTAATGTTACCCGTTGGAGCCGAACTAAATCACAATGTTTGGCCTGATTTTAAATTGTTACAACAGATGCTTGCATCGTTGTTAAAAATTTTCATATATCATCATAAGAGAAATACATAGAAATCCAAATTCTTTTGTACTGCATATTTGTTAATACCAATAATATTTTCTATGAAAGTTATCTCTTCCCCCTCAAAGCGGCATGGATGAAAGTTTTCAAAATTTTGTAGTCTTAATTTATTCACATTCCATAGAATATTGACTCAAACATAATTACTGAACCTTAAATTCAAGAGTGGCAAGTCAATCGAAATCGAATTATCGGGTATGTTACTAAGGGTATGCGTAATCTAACTTTAACGGTCGAATGAAATTTTGTCTATTGATAACTAAAATGCCAACAAGAGAGAATAGAGGGGTAAGCGGGTTCATTAATGGAAGTGCACTTGAAGATGGACGAAAAGCCTATAGAGCCTAACTTGCTTGTTTCAAAAGGGTCAATTTCAGAAAACCGCATAACCATTTTATAAGCTCATTGCTAGAGTACAAAACTCTCATGATATGTACACAAATATTTGATGGGTCGAGGTAAGTCCAGTTAGCACATTAAATACACATAATCTAATTAGAAACTCGGTCACGACATGATTTTAAGTTGCGATCTCACCAGAAGACTACGACGGTGTTCTCTCCGGTTGCTTTTACCGCTTGATGGTCAACACTTCTTGAATAAAAGTTATTTATGGGAAGTGCAAAATATTAAGATGCTAACATACATAAGTCAAATCTGTTTGATATTACATGATTCGAATACATATTATACGAACATCAAACTACCCCAAATTACTGGGAAAACGATTCTCAGCTTGTAGAAGAAACTCCTGACCGCCGCCTACCGCTTGTGTTTCTCTCTCTCTTTCTCTCCCGGCCATTGTCGCAGGCGGCGCAAGTTCTTGTTTGAAGCGACGCTGAATAAAGGTCCGACTTTTCGACAAGAAGCCCCAGGGTAAGCGATACCCATTTCTCATCAGTTCACGCAGCGACGCCCGCGTCATTCCATCGCCTCTGAATTCGCCGATTTTGTTGAACGAGCGACGGGTCTCGAATCTTTGGATTTCTTGAGCGCTTAAATGTTTGTTCAATCCCTCGTAATGTCTCGATGCCCCATCTGGGCTCCAATTTCTCATTGTTTCGGTCCCTCTTTTCTTCCTTCTTCGCCCCCTTTATGTTTTTTTTTTGGTTGTTTTAGTTTCCGCTTGTGATTGGCCGCGTGATGCTTGAATCTTGTTTAAGACGAAATTGGTTGATTTGTGTTGGTACAATTTGTGCAGCGAAGATGGTGTCTGAGCTAATCAATGCCAATCCCGTCGTGTATGAGAAGAAGGAACGTCGGGTTCGGAGCACGCCGTCGTGTGTCGATGAATACGCTGCCGAACCCATCGATCAGCTAGAGATTTTCGATATCCTTTTCTTCGTTATTGCTTCTTGTTTGATTCGATTCGATCCAATTTGATTTGGTTATAATTCCTTTCTTTTAAGGTCAGTTGTTTTTTAGCTGCTTCATGCTTATGCATAGTCTTAGTATCAAGTATGGGAATGATTGGTGAGTTCTTTATGCTTTGTAGACAGTTAACTTAATTCAAACACTTTTCAAATGAGATATGGGAAGTTTATTTAGTGCGAGGAAAGTAAAAGTTCACAACTTTATGTCTTATGTGGAAAGTGAGCATGCATCGTCAGCTTTTGTTTCCACCGGCTTTAGATTCTAATTTTCAAGAGATGTTGGCGTAGACACCTAGTACTTGATATAAGTTTATGCAGAGTGTGGATCAATATGTGGCCATATTGCTCTGTGGTGCTCAAACTGGTGGGTGTTCCTCTCGTAAGGTCATCCACTGATCGTCGTATTTTGATGAGGTCAATAGCTATGGAATCGATTTCCATTTATAAAGGAGATAATGGTGTTTATTTTTTCAACTTGCTAATGAGTTGTGCTTTTGATGATCGGTTGATTTTATTGAGGTAACTTCTTTATGAAATTCTAGAAAGGTGGAGATATCTGTTATTAGTATCGTACTTTATTTCAAGTTTCATGATCTTTGTATGTCAGAGAAGAAAATGCTTAGCCAGACTAGCAGGTGCTTTTGGAGAGTCTCATGAGTTAGTGCGTGAAAGCCCATAAGTTGATAGTAAGATTGATCTTTTCGCATAAACTCATGATTTTACTGTTTGATGCCGAGAACTCTTGAATGTATGTTTGGAGAGTTCACACTGCACACAGGAAAAAGAATAAGATGTTCTTTATTCACATGGAGAGCTTTTGGAAGTTGAATTTGAGGTTTTTCATGCCCGATCAGTCGAGAATATGTTGAAATTCTTAACGGTCATACATCATCTCAGAGATATAAAGGACCCAGAACACCCATACTCTTTGGAAGAACTCAAGGTAATCACTGAAGATGCAATTGAGGTAGATGATTCGAATAGTTATGTCAGGTAAGTTGTCTCTTCCTATCCCCGTTGCATATTCTCCATTGGAATTGCAGTCTTAACCAGATTTTCTTATCTAGGGTCACTTTTACTCCAACAGTTGAACATTGCAGTATGGCAACAATAATTGGTTTATGCCTAAGAGTGAAACTTATGAGGAGCTTGCCATCTCGATACAAGGTATGACAAACATTCCTTGGTTGCATTGTGCTTTTATTTGATTTTCTTACTTGGGTGGATGCCCAATTGCATATGTAAAGCCTCCAACGATTATGGGTCAATGGTTTGATTCGGTTGTAGTGATATATTTATTATTTAGTGCAATGAGGAATTGTTCATAGCTTGCTTAAAGTGTTTTGGGTTGATATTTTGGTACTATCAAGTTTGCTTTTGTTTAGTCTGGTTCCTTCTTTCCCTTTACTTAGGTAGTGAAAGAAGTTGCATGCATGTCACAATTATTTCCAAAATAGTTCGAGGTCTGGAAATTTCAGATTGCAGTTAATCTTGTCAAATTTAATAAATCTAAGTTGTGAGCATAGATTGATGATAAGAAGAGGCAGATACGACTGTAGGGAAAAACACATGCTTTCGTGGCTTTTCAGGACTGCTATGTATATGGCTTTGATAGTTGTTGATCTGTTACTGTGTATGAGCTCACGCACAAGGTCATCCGTAAATTATGCCTCCTTTTTGCTTTGTCAGCAGAACGCAGAATTTGGTTTGCAGTTTTTCCAATAATTTTCTAATGGCCCGAGTATCCTCAGGAAGTTTTGTGGATTTTAAACTGGCTGGCAGACCTTAATTATGGTTGAAGTTAGTTACATTGGCTGCTATGAATTATAAATAAAGAATTCCATGCAGTGATAAATATTGTTATTGTTGCTGTTATGTTAAATTACTGCTAGCTGTTGCTTGAGAAGACATCTGGTCAGTTCCCACATTCCTGTTAATGAGCTATGTTGGCATTTATATGTTGCCCCTCCTTACTCAAATTGCAGACGCATTTTCTCTTTAAGTGAATTAATCATTGATTATATAGGATGGCGTCGATTCACTATTTTACCAAGTTTGTTGTTAGCATATCCTCCACGTGTTCTTGCTACATTTCTGTATTTTAGAGATCAGCAACGATTCTATTTTCTCAGGTGGATATTAGGATTGCACCTGGTAGTCATGCAACTGAAGCTGCAGGTCTCTCTCTCTCTCTCTCTCTCTCTCTGTGCCCTCCTGCTCATCCCCAAAAACATTATCCAGTATTAAATTGCTGCGATCTGCTTCTTCTGCTCAATGGTTACAACACTATAATGGGAGATCCTAGTTCTCTGGAAAACTGATGTTGCTAGTGATTGCCTCTATGTCATTATGTCTTTCTCACAAAATCTGTTGGGCAAGGCACTGTAATCACCTTTCGAAATGATTTGATTGAAAAGTTGTGTGTCCTTTCACTTTGTACAATTTTATCATGGTCATTGACAATGTTCATGATGCGGATCCTATCTTGTAATATTGCAGTAAATAAGCAACTAAATGACAAAGAACGGGTTGCTGCTGCGCTGGAGAACCCTAACCTTGTGGACATGGTCGATGAGTGTCTGGCTCCTAGTAATGGCTTAGCTGGATGAAAGCAATTTACGCTTGGTGTATTAAGCAGGTCCACCTGGCTTGGATGTATAGGTTATTTCCCTGTTCGATCATGCACTCACCATTTTCTTTCATGGAGCAGCATCGGGAGGGCAGATTTATTAAAACGGCCATAAAATATGTTAATTTATGTTTTCCGTAGCATGTAAGTTTCAGTAGTTCAGAATGTATGGAGCTTCAAATATGTACTATTTAGCAGCCAAATTTTGGTATAGATTGTGGTAATCTGATTGTAAAGCATATTCATGTGGGGATGTTGAAAGGTTTATCCTGCAATGCTTGTTTTCCAGTAAGTTACTTTTGGACTTGGATTTTGCAGCGTCTTTCTCTAGCAAACTGAGAGATTTACTGTTACTGGTAAACAAGTGAAGGAGCCAAATAGCCAATATGATTTCATTTGGTGTCCCTATTTTAGGAATTTAGATTTAGATGAGCATGGTAAGACCTGGTGCTAAAAAGTAACTGGCACGGTAGTTATGCTTTCTTCACCGTTAAATGGGGGTGTTTGATAAGGACTCTAAATGCAAGGTTCTTGATGGTAAAGATGTGAAGCACATGGCTCAGACTGACCTACGGCTTGAAAGACAATGGTCCGAAGGAGAGTATTAATCGTACTCCAGCAAATGGTCCGAAGGAGAGTATTAATCGTACTCCAGCAAATGGTCCGAAGGAGAGTATTAATCGTACTCCAGCGAATGGTTTCTTTTGTTCCTTAATGCAACAGAGAATGGACAAGATCTTGTCTGATCGAGCAACTAAGAATCTGACGTTGAACGTTGAGGCAGACAGCTGCAGAGGTCATACAGCGCACGAGAAATTACTGAGGCCCCTCAGAATGATCCGTTTCGCCACTCTTGATTTATAGTGGGAGAAAACCAAGTTTGACTAATTTTGTTCTTATAGGAGTACTATCCATTTATTCATTTGCAATAGTCTAAGAGTACAAAGGCTGACTTAAATTAAAATAGATCAGCAAAATGATCTAACAAACACCAGCCAGTACTCGACAAATGGCGATATTCAAGCTCTCAACTATAGTCACATTTATATGACCGAAAATGATAAAAAAACACTAGTCACATTTCTTTGTTAGCGTCGTACTCTCGGCATTGCTCTTTCCTCATATATCCACATGAGGCTTGTACGATTTTCAGCAATGGGCACTTTGTTGTTAGTAGTACCATTCAATGCATTAGTACACAGGTAAGCACCCCCACAAGGCAGCTACGAACGGCCGTCCATTCATCTAAATTATATTCATTCTGGAAGTCACAAAGCTACAAAAATTCTCCCACAGCATTCGTTGATCCACGTAATAGCGGATCAAAAAGGACACAACCGAGGCAAAAGAAATCAGTCCATGTTTCAATGACCATACCCAAAGGGCAGAGCCGAGCTGCCACAGATCTAAGACATTCCTAATCCTCAAGACTCATCTTAGCCATAAGGAAGTTCAAGGAATTGCTGATTCCGGAGAAGAATTAGGCATAAAACAATGAAGCACCAAGGAAGCAAACTGAGATGCATAACTGCCCAGATCCAGAGACTTGCTATATGTGGCTCCTTTTTCTCTCTTCTTTCAGTTCAAAGCAGAAGATTGTTGCAAAATGGAGAACAGGAACTCAGTAAGAATTATGGAGCAACAAGATCTGGAGTTTCTGCTTCAACGGATATTAAGGCCGTGTGTACTTTGCCCAGCCAATTGTTCAATCGGTCACGCAGCGATGTGACCTGTGGAATCCCCAAAACTCTCGGCTGCACCCATGAAACGTATACCGTCCCCTCAACTTGATCGATTACACCCTCAATAAGATGAACCTGAGTTGAGATATTAATGGTTAGACTACCGTAAAATAAGGAAAATGCTTCAATATCAGTTTTCCAGTACATATGCTAGAGCAGAAAAGGTGCAAGCAATTATAAAATCCAAGTACTTGCCACAATAGTGTCCGCAGAAACGGATAATGTTACTCTAAATTTTCAGGAACAGACTGATGCATGTCCGAAGCTCTTTCATCCTTATACCAGAATTAGTGGTGGTCGGTTCACAAGCAAGAACAACTCAAAGTAAGCATCTTCTACCCCTCAATTATAACAGTTGGCATCAATGGTGAAAGAACAGAAAGAAATGCTGATTCACATATGCGATCACTTACTGTACGAAACTATTTATGATTAATTAATACCAGCTAAGTCTATTAACGGGGCACATTTTCAAAGCTGTCTCTATAGATACAGTCAGTGCAGCCAACCAGCCAACTTCTAGTCCCTTCATCCGTATGCAGCAGACCTAATATTACCAATGGAAAATCTAACTGCCCAAAAAATAAAAGCCTGGAACTGAACTAATTCTGTATAATGAACCAACAACAGAAGCTTTGTTTGCTTCATTTACAGTCACAGGAGCTCCTCACAGGTAATGTCAAGACACAGTGGATACTCATTAAAGTGAAAATAATGCAAACCTTAAAATTATACTTACAGACAAACTCTTCATAAGAAGATGCTCAACATCCTGCGTAGAAAGTTCTGTGCCCTCTGCAATGACACTCAACGGAATGGTTCGATCCTCAGATGGTCGACTGCAAAAATTCACATTCCCGTTCTCCATCAGCATTAGCACAACAAAAATCCTATGCATTAATACAAAGATAAAGACTACCCCCCAAGTGATTAAGGAAGATAATCATACCCACAGCATTGAATGAAATATAATCATACCTGAAGATGATTTCCATAAGGCAGAGAATGTTGATCTTTTCCAATAGCTTCTTCTCATTCTCAACCAAGCCTGGTTGGGCATTAAGAGAAGCACTGTGGACATGGCACAGTTTCCTATAACGAACTAAATCGCCTGTGTTAAATGCCTCGAGAATAAAGTGTAGCCACTCAACCTTTGTCCCCTCAAGGCTCTTTATCTGAAACATTCAAGGAAAGGTGTGGATAGATCAGTACAACTTGACCTTATCAACAACACTAAGTCAACAAGACAAAAAGCCATAAATCTCGTAATTCCAATGAATAGAAGCCTCCAGGCTTAAGTATTAAGCAATCCTTATCAAAGAGAACTATTAAACCATGTCACTGGGGCTGTTGGAACTCATAAGTCCCACAACACACTGCCATTAATTTCCTACAAGGATAAAGATCTGACCAAGCAGGTCTCATGTATGAGCTCCCCCACCAGCAATTTCCTACAATGAAAGATCAGAACATCCTACTTAAGCCTCCACCAACTCCCACCAGTGAGTCGGGTCAGCATCTAAATCAATGGCACCCATCTTTTGGATGGTTTTTTTACAAGTTTTTGGGATGGATATCAAGGCAGTCAGCAAGACCATTAAATTCCACGGAGATGACAATGACATCAGCTTACTATCCCATAATGGACAAGAGAAATCTAAGATGATTGTGACACCTATCATCAAATGACGACTAGCGCAACAATCGATATAAATTTGTCAGATAGTCAGAGAAATCTGACAACTTGCTAACTGCTATGTGGATTCCAAATAAAACATCTTGTGAATGTTTAAGTGTGGATATATCCCCATTTAGAGTATCACCCTTGAAGCAAGACAAAAGCTTGATATCCAAAAAAATGTAGGATATCAAGAGGTAATGAGCGAATCCAGATTTAACAAGAAGCCAAAAGAAAAATGATAAGATTTTCCAACCCAAAAGAAAAATCATCCCAACTTTTCTATATGAAATTTGACATTCCAGGGTTCAAAAGAGTTATAGTTAGATGTTATGGGATTTGACTATCAGGTTTAAAGATTTCAACGTTATAATGATGAAGGTGCGACTTGAAACTAGCTTATCCGCAGTGAACCCTACCTTCAACCAATGTTTTCAAAACTGTACTGTAGCTTAAACTAGGCCAAACTCAATTAGTGATTTACAAGTTAAACTAGGTGCAGTAAAAAGCTTATCAAGATAATATTAATTCCTACAAAAATAATACACTAGACTTAAAAGTTGCCCATCTGAGATGGCAGGTAAGCACTGCATGATGTTAATGGTTGGGCAGTCCGATTAATTGCAGTGGGTTAACTGCACCGCAATTCAATGTTCTATTCAAATGGGACAAGGTTTTGTCGACTATAAATCATTTGCCTATCATCAATATTTGCATTCACAGAGCATTGCCTCAAATCCCTCTCCTGACATCATGCCTCTATTTCCAGAGAGACCAATACTAGGAAAAAGTAGAATTGATCCGACTAAAGGTTTTAAACAGTGTCAACTTGTGTCTTGACCGCTTCTTAACCTCCAGCGCTACAGAGCACTGAACCAACCGAGGCATGACCAATACCTGGTTTGAAACCAAATAAAGAGGCCGGCCGGCCCACTCCGGTTCTTGAAAACATTGCCTTCAACAGCAACTTCTCTTATCAACTGCAGACGGAGTTCTAGATAATTGTAACTGCGCACTGAGGCCAATTATTGGCAAAGACTTGAAAGATAGTTTCCAAGCGTGGCAATGAATTGCTGAGGACAGAACTAGATTCTAAGTATTCCCAAAGATCCTAAACAATAGTCACATATTTCATAGGAAAAGGCAACTTACCAGAAGAAAATGATAAAAAACAATGGCATATTAGATTCCACTACCTCATTGAATTATTTGCTAATTGTAAACTATCCACAGATCAGAGACCTATGATTCTGACACAAATTTCACAATAAGGCACACTTACAATAGGATGAGCTAGCAGCTCGCCAAAGTTGTAGATGTTGTCTCCCAGCAAGGCAGAAAGGGACAAATCAAATGCCAAGTCCTAAATATTAAATTCACGATTGTAGCATTAGCATTGGATCATACATAACTTAGAACTCTTACATCGAGATAAATAAGAAAGCACCAGGAAAAAAATGATTAGTTAGTGTAGTGACTTATATTAGTCAGGTGTATCCAAGCAGTAGCATCTATTCCTGCCAGCAGACAGATAGGCCAAGATGGTGATGCTCTAGCAACCACTTCAAACATGTATTTATAAAAAGAAGCACGATAAACTACTTTTTTCTTTATAGCAACACAATAGTATTTTCAAACTACATTTGAAGCAATATTCCTGCAAGACAATTAGTTTGTGAACATCCTGGAAAAACGCATTAAAGAAAAGCGTTTGTATTGCATCAGCAAAGACAGCAAAAGAAACGCAATCTGTGAACCAACTGAAAAAATATGATAATCTAATTAAGCACATATATGCCCTTCAAAACAATAAAATTGAGACATCAAGTACGATAGGCAGAATTTTACAACTAGACCCAGGCTGCATACAATGAAAAGTATCTCATTTAGATTGTATTATCTATAATTTGATGATCTAATTCAAACTCACAAAACCTAGAAAATGATAGAAGTATAGCAAATGCATCAAACAGAGCTGATAAGATTTATTCTGATGAGTTCCTTAAGTTATATTCTGATGAATTCCTCCTTTACATTACAAAATATGTAAGGATTCTAGTTAAGCCTTCTTAAATGATAGTCTTTGAGCCAATAAAAGGCTGTTTAACAAGTAGAAGACTTGTCAGAAATACCTGCTTAAATGATAGTCTTTGAGCCAATAAAAGGCTGTTTAACAAGTACAAGACATGTCAGAAATACCTGCTTAAATGAAGCTGAGAGGGAGTCTACTGATGTGTATGCCAAATATAAAAGAGCACTTCTGTAGAACTCAGCATATTCTTTGCGTAATTTATGGCACTGTGATGAAACCCAGTAATAGGTAGCATAGACAGATGGATCAATGTCAGTCATGCTGTCCAGAGTACTCTTTCCCTCTTCCAGAAGCTTTTTGCATTCTTTTTGGTCATTATCCAGTTTGAACATGGCTATCTGCATCTTAATGTAGAGGATGGGCTCCTCTACACGCTGTTCCCTCGTAGACTGAAGTTTCTCTATGATGCCTTCAAGATAACTGATGGCAGCTTCTTTCTCTTTATACTGGCGAGAGACTATGGTAGCGAAATGGGCAAGCTTAAGGGGATTTATTTTAGTCTCAAAGTCCGTGATGAAATTATGATATAACTGAATCAACATATCTCCCGCCTGAAACAAGTATCAACAGACAATAGTTGATAAGCAGTTCTGAAAAGGTAAATACCATTCCTGAAAAGAAACCGATAACCATAAGGTTTCTTATGATAACAATAGCAAATGTTTTTAAGAAACTAATGGTACTGACCCCAAAGGAAAGATGAAATAATGATTGCAAGCTTGATGGTTGATATAGCTGCTTGATGGATATTGGTTTATGATCTATGAATTGAAGAGTTAATATTAAGATTTACAGTCTAATCCTATATGCAGAAACAGTTGGAAAAAAAGCTGTCTGGCCATCATTAAGAACTAGAACCCAGCGGCTTCCCCGCTTCTACAATATGGCTTAAGAGTTTTACTCAATATAACAAAAACAATTCTATATAATGTTCAAAAATTCTAAAAGGGAAGCCAAAGGAGGAATCATCAGAGAGGCCTGCCGCAAGGCCTCTTGAGAGGGCAGTGTGTCAGAATTATTCACAATAAGCCAGAGCCGTCGATAAAATACAGTATTTGACCCAAAAAAACTATAAAATACAGTAGATGGCCAAAAAAAAATGTAAGATCCCAAACGCCAAATGCCACAATAAAAATCAAAAGTCAAAGACACTGCTAAAATTCATCAACTAGTTACACCCACCCAGCCTACAATATATCCCCAGAATGAGTTGTATTAAAAGATGAACATCCCCATAACCGGTGTAACAACACGGCTCAATCCAGATCAGTACAACCCAAAAAGAAATATCAAAGCAGCATTTATCTGAAGGTGTGTCTTTAGTAAGGTTTCCCAAACTTCCCCACCTAGTTCTTCCGTGAACTAACACATCTATAGGAAAGGATCCACACTAATACCACTTGGAATCACCCAGCCCTTTAAACATGAGCGAAATCTCAAAAGGAGTGCTCAAGTGTTCGAATAACATCAACAAGTGCTCTCCCACAAGATGCGGACACGGGGTGTTACAAGTAGCAATAATAACAGATAATTAGGTTCTCGATACGAGTGCAAAAGTTTCTAAGGCTTCATTCATAATCCAAACCAACCAAGATAACACTAAGGATGTGAGATTCACAAAATCCCAGCGCACTTTGATACCATATAAACTCAACTGCTCTGGAATTTATACTCCCAGCAGGTAGCGGATGTTTAATACTAAAATTGCAAGTGAATGGCACTATCATACCCTTAAGAAAGGGATGAAATTAGATGAGCAACAATCCAATTCCACATAATGCTCACTGGCTCTTAATCTAACCATGCTCCCTGATAGATTAGAAGTCTAAAATTCACGATGAAAGCCTACATACTGGACACGAAGACCTAGCAACCTGTGTATTCCATCTATACTCAATTTAGGTAAAAGCAATCATTTTGGCAAGAAGCATAAGCCATGGACCAGATTCTTCAGCTTCAGCTCATCTGACCTTGTTATCTAAAACTTTGCACTCGACCAGCTCATCATTATATAACAATGCTAAGGTATCAGAAAAGGACCATCTTGTTTGCACGAAATTAACGTAACACTTCATCTCAACACTATCTCTTGCTTCTATAAGACAAGAGAGCCAGCTAAACAACCTTTTGACCACACTTTCATATCACATATCCCATCTTGTTTCTGGCCAAATATCCATGAACTCAACCCGGAAATCCCCTCAGGTGCCCATCAATTCGGATGCCGATCCCCTCAACCTTCAAATCAGTTAAACTAACCAAGAGCCCCACAATACCCAATTCACCTAAGGAATAAGCGTTTGAAAACTCTAATCATCCCGAGTGAAATCAAAGAAGACCTAAATTCCAATTGACCATACACAAAACGACCAGCACGTGAACGGGAAGTTCATTTACTCCACCAATAAATGAACCCAAAGCGCGCGCACAACAAATTCGATTCCGTTTTCGAAGGAAACCAGAACCCAAGAGCAGCAAGCGCAAATTCCAAAACCCCCAATTCACGTCGCGAACCAGCTAAAAAGAGCGAACTTCAGCAGTCAAGCAAGTCAAACGCGCCCAAACAGGAGCTCCCCCTCCGCAAGATCTACACCACCGCGACGGCCAGAGACGCGCGGGGATCAAAGAGAGAGTGACGAGAAGAGGGGGGGGGGCGAAAGTGACCTGAGGAGCGGCGGCCTGGGAGACGAACTGCTCGAGCTTGAGGGTGAGCTGGTGCCAGAGCTTCCTCTGGTACAGATCCTCCAGCGCATTGTACCACTCCGCCATCTCCGGATGCGCGCTCCGCTGCGAATCCAAGTACTGCAGAGCAGCCATGGCCGCCGACAGCGAGAGAGAGAGTTTCGGGCTCGGACGGGTCGCGAGAGAAAAATCTCAGAAACACCTCTCTGCGTTCCGCCTTTCTTTCCTTCTCTCCCTCTCTTATTTTATTCCCCAGCAGGAGAACGATGAGCGGACCCCGGTTGATTCGGGTCGGGCTTTTCCCACCACTTTCCTGTTGGGTCGGGCCAATCGGAAGAGGTCCAGCTCGGTAGAATCCTAGAATCCGTCCGGGGCGTCCTTTTCCAGGTTCTTCTGCCGTTTACGTGGGACCGATTTGCTTTGCATGTCCAACGTTGTAGAGAGAAAGCGAACGTAAAAATGTGATTTTGATTGTTTGTCCCCACACTTACTATCGCATCACCATTGATTTGATATGGTTTTGGTAACATTGGTCGCGGTTGCTAGCGATTTTCCTTGCTCTGCGAGGGCCGGTGGGAGAGAAAAGGGCACAGGGCGGGAGCATCGTTGTCCCCATGAGGCTGGCTGCTAACGAGAGTGGCATGACCGTCACTTGTGATCGGGTGAGGACCATTGCAGGACCCATCATTGAGCACATGAGAATCTCACACATCCTTTTCATAAATATCCTTGATAGAGAATTCAGAATTATGGCATTTAATTATTCGCTTGTCATTTACCTTGGATTTTCTTGCATATCATCGGCGACACGCAGCCTCACTAGGGTCGCGAGACATCCTTTATCTCTATGGACCGACTAGTTGGATGAATCTCAAAGCAAGCGCATGTGTGGATACTGAATTGCGCTTCATGCGCACCATGGCATGGAGTCCGACTTGCTTGACAAATTGGCTTCTTCTAAGAATGGTCGCTGACTTGAAAAGCACCATAGACCTTTGTCCAAAGGGAAACTGGAGTTTTGAAATGTGAAGCTTCACTTATGGGAGATAACAAATCCAATCTGGAAAAAAGTATCAAAAAAATCCTAAATTTATTATGTTTATACCAATTTAGTCATAAACATTTTTATTGTGTCAATTCAATTCTAAAATTTTCACGTTTTGTGAGTTGAATCTTTTCAGCCAATTTTGATTGAAAATCGCTAATACGACATTGATCGTCCTACATAACACGACCAATACTAATCTGAATAATTTTTATACATTTTTAAAAAAAAAAAATTGTTGGCCACCGAGGCGGCTTCCCAGGATCTACGTAGCTAGAAGATCGAACATGTGGCAGGAGAATACAAAGGTTTGTGTACTTGATTTGGAATCCTTTGTTCTTTATGCGGAATGACGACGATCCAGCTCTCATACGACGAGCCGACGCACAGGTTCTTCTCCTCTATTACCCTCGATTCCTGGCTCGATGAGACCGCCACTCACTAGTTGCCTTATGTGAGGTGAGAGAGAGTTCGTGGAAGAATGAGGGCTAGAGGAGGGACCCTAGCACTATTTATAGAGTTTTAGACGGGCCCTCTCATCACGGGCCGAGCCCAACTCGGCCCACACAATGCCAGGCCCATATTCGACCATTAAGAAAACCTTATGCCTTACCTTATTAAACCAACCCCATAAAACGGTAATTACAATCTCAATTATTGTAGCCCACATAAGGAAAATTCTTACATTCTCTCACTTGGGTTATATTAATTGAGACTATACTTTATGTGTGCACCTTTATGTTGGTCTAGTGGGAATTCTTAATAGTCAATCCTATCTCATAAATTCTCCAACACCGAATCATGGCACTAACTGCATGTATTCATACAGAGTCTTCCATGGTCACGAATGCTTTCAACTTTATTGATATGGATTCAATATGGTTGTGTGGCAAACAGATAACACCTTATAAAGAGCAATACTTTATGTGTTATCTCCCTTGTTGGTTACTATTCTCTTACCTTAAGTGTCACAGAAAACCGGATGTGCCACTAGAGAATATCCTTATGGTTCTAATGAACCCACATATGTCTTATCTTTATGGTTAACCTTTCTTTATGTGTAATCAAGACATATCTCAGCCTTCACTCAAGGCTGATAACCGAATGCTCTCAGCCTTCACTCAAGGCTTACACAATACCTTGAGATTTTCATTAAATATAATCAATTCAATATGGTGACCACACATTCATGAACTCTTTATTGAATGTGCAACATATATAAGCTTTATTAGAGCAAAATCAAAACAGCTCCCACTAAACAACAGCATCCAATGATGCTCCTTAGCCCATGTCATGACATGTCGTTCAAGTACACAAGGGCGAAAATCTTTAATTAGTGGATCTACAACCACATCATCTATGGAAATATGCTCTACTGTAGTGTCACCATTCTGTATTGTTTCTTATGGTTAAAAACCTGACCGTCATATATCTAGACCCCTCGAGACCCTTATGATTGTTGACAAACAACACTGAAGAGCTATTGTCTCGAAACAACCGTATGGGTCCATTCATAATATCAAATATGGTCAACTCTTTAATGACGTTCCGACGTCAAATATCCTGAGTAACAGCTAAAAGGCATGCTATAAACTCTGTTTATACGGTAAATGATAACATAGATTTCTATTTATAGCTTTGTCATAACACTGCATTTTCTACTAATACAAAGATATATTATGTTATCAACTTCTTGTCATCCTTATAGCTAGTAAAATCTACATCCGAACACCCTACTAGCTCTAGATCCTGAACATATTTGTCAGTATATAGTTTTCTTATCATTTTCAGTGTCTCAAAAGTTCATTAGCAGCAATCTAGTGATCATGTCTTAGACTTGATTGATATCTGCTTAAAAGTTTTGCTGCAAAAGTAACATCTAGTCTAGTGCAAACTTAAGCATTTATGACACTTGTAAATGCACTAACATAAAGTGTATCCTTTATTTGGACTTTCCCAAATTTCAACAAGGACAATGCTAGATATTCAATCTATCAGCCTTAACAACAACAACAACTCCTGGCTTATTGAATATTTTCAAAATACAGTCAGCATATGCAATCTAAAATAAATCTAACATATGCCAAGAACGATCTTTATAGATCTCAATGCCAAGGACAAAAGCTACTTGACCAGGGTCTTTCAAGTCAAAATTCATCGACAATATCTATTTTATCTTATGCAGTAATCCATTATTGCTATCGCAAGTAAGTTATCACTTACATGGAATCAGAGAAAACTAAATTTTCTCCCACTGACCTTGTAGTATATACACTGATCTACTTTATTTTCAGCACAACTGAATGAAGTGATAACACTATAAAACTTCAAGCATCGTCTGATCTACATACTCTCTTAAGGCCATAAATAAGGGTTTTCAGTTTATACACAAGCTTACCTGAATTATCTGTTGCAAAACCTTTGGGTTATACCATATAGACTTCTTTATCAAGGTATTCATTGGGAAACACAATTAGAATCATATATCCAATTAACTCCATATAAAAATGAGCCAGTAATACCATATTCACTCTGAAATAGTCTTTAGAAAAGACTAAATTTCTTTCTGAGTGAAATCTTTTATTAGTAATTTGAGTTTAAACTTCTCAATGTTTCCCTTGAAATTTCTCTTAGTCTCATATACCCATTTGCAGCGGATGAGCTTGTGACCCTCAACCAATTAAATAGGTTCCCAAACACTATTACGTTTTAAATTGCATCTCATCTTTCATCATGTCCAACCACAGATCAAACTGAGGACAAGAAATAGCATTTAAATATACAAGTCACTAGATTGATCATATAACAGAGATAGTGATTATGCTCTTACAGATAGACTATATAGTACGGTAGTATAACTGAACATCTTTCCCTAACAGATCTCTTGAGTTGAGCTACCATAATTTTATCTTGCACTTGAGAGGCTTGAAAAACTTCATCAGGAATCGTATCAATAACAATATCCTGAACCTCACAAGCTTAATATGTGGTGTAAAAGACTCCACAATTGTCTGTATAGGGAAAGATAAAGAGACAATGGTCCCCACCATACCATTATCTTTAATAGTCTAAGAGCAAGTATCCTCTGCATTTTCGTCGAACTCTAGAAACTTTACTATCTGTGATTCCACATTTCTTGTGCCTTTATTGGGATAATAAAACCTGATATCCCTTCAAATGATCTAGGTAAGATACCGAGTGGTTCTGGATTCCAACTTATTCAATGTTGGATTATATGACCAAACTTCTATAGGATGCTCTAAACCTTAAGATGATTCGAGTCAAGTTTACGTCCGATCCACAACTCAAAAGGGAGCCAATGGAACACCTTTGGTAGTAACACGGTTTAATGCATATTGGGTTGTTTCACCTTATAGAAAACCTAACAAAATTAGTCCTAGTAATCATACTCACTATCATGTCCGTCATGGTAGAATTACGCCTTTCGGCCACACCAATTTATTCCAAAATTTTCGGATATAGTAAACTAAGTTACTATCCTAGAATCTTTCTAAGTATATGACAAATGGCCCTTTAAGCTATCCAGCATTGTCATAGTCAAAACACTCATCTGACAATCTTTAAGACTCATCCCAACTGTTCCTTGACCTTAATACGAAAGAATTGACTTCTCTTTAATCAAGAGGAAATAGTCGTCAATATTTCTATACAACTTTACCATATATGATCACCAATATCAATGTCAATGACCTCTAACAAGTTAGGACTTCAGACTGCAGTTTTCTTCTTTATCTTAATCATCTTGCTTCTACAATAGTCTATTCAAGTCTTTAGGTAACATTTAAGAGTAGACAAAATATCAACATTATCAGTCTTTCTACTCTTTCTCTAGACATATAATCAAGATATTCATGCTACAATGCAAAAGACTATTTTTAAGGTAAATCTCTATTGGAAACAACATTTTCAACTTGTAAAACAACATACATATCCTTGGGAGATAAGCACAATTGGTACAATTCATTTGACCCATTGTAGCATCCAACTTCATTTGACTTATAAAACATTGAAACAACATTGTTCTTTATCTCAAAAGAATATCCGTACACTTCCAGACATGATACGGAAACTAGTTTCCGTCTAAAGGAAGGTACATAAAAAGTGTTTTTCAACGTCAAATGCTAACCAGTATCCATAGTCAAAACAACATCTCCCACTAAAACGACATTAAAAGTTGTTTCCCGTGATGAGTTATGATTCATTCTGATTTAGCTTCCTTAGATTTACGAATCCCTTTATGGTAAACAACATAATTTGTTGCACCGCTATCTAGCCACTAAGAACCAGATGAGGCTTTTGATAGGAATTGAATTCATAAATGAATGCCAATGAATCATCAACTCCAGACTCACGCTTGGACAATCAAGCTTTATATCATTACAATATCTTTATGCGTCATTTCTTCCCACAAAAAAGTAAATGACACAATTTCTCTTAAGGGTGATAACCTAAGACCAGATTGTCAGAATGACCGATGGTTTCATGAATTCCTTAATGAGTATGATTTTTAAACTTGAAATCTACCATCCTTATGACGTAATCCTTAACCTCATCAGAACCATCACATCTTATGTTGAAGAGTCCTTGCATTTATACCAATCTCGGTAATGGATAAGACACAATTTCAAGTACACTAGGGCTTCTTTCATCCTTTTAGCAGAAAATCCTCATCACTACTTAAAATTTGACCAATAGGAACCTCAATCACAATGGAGTTGCCACGACTGATAATGTAACTTAATAACAAGCAGCATATGTAATTGGCACCATGTGAGTATTGTGTAAATTGAAAACCTTATAAGTACACATCCTGAGAGTTTCATGCATCATCATATAAACACCTTTGGGCAGAATATATGACATACAATTGCATACTCAACCTCAATCACGATGGAGTTGTCATTACAAATAATGTAATTTAATAACAAACAGCATATGTAATTGGCACCATATGAGTATTGTGTAACTTGAAAACCTTATAAGTACACATCCTGAGAGTTACACGCATTATCATATAAACACCTTTGGGCAGAATATATAACATGCAATTGCATACTCTCTACATGACAGCGATCATGAGAATATATTCTGACCTTTCGCAAATTCACCACCTTTGAGTGTATGAACCACTAAGGTCATTCACTCCTCAACCATATGTTGTACATTCATCCCTCCATGAACTAACACATAATTACATCCTTTGGGAGTATAAACATGCATCAGAACATGACATATCCTATTATGATATGAAACCGATGTTTCTCAAATCCAATCAAGTGTGCCACTTTGGCGGTCACAACCCAATTGAATCATTGAAACTCTCTCATATCAAGAATATAAACTTTATAACGCACATTTATTCCATACATGTGATTTTAGACCGGATGATAGGGGCAATTCGTCACTAAAATCACATACCATGCCAATCACATTGCTCCATTTGTTGATACATGCTGAACCTTATACATGTTATCAATGAATCAAAGCTCTACACGATTTTTATGTGATGATATACATGTGAGCTCGCAATGTATTCCCAAAATCATAGAGAAATACATGAAAAATACGCAAAAAATACCCTGAAAATCACGTACCTTAGGCTTTCACATGCATTTTCACATTCCTAAAATCATCAAACATATTAAATAAACACATAGTAGAGCAGATAACACCCATACAAGCACAACGGTCCAAGCCACGCGCCAATCCAACGTCGTACGCGCCCTCACGCGCCGCTGGAATGTGAGGCGCGTGAGGTTCACGCGCTTGACTCCTTATCCGGCTTAAACCGGTTCGGAAGCCGGTCTGACCGGTCAACGGGTTGAACCGGTCAACGGTCAACCCATCGTGCCCATGTCGGGTCAAACCGGTCAACACGGGTCGGGTCGACTCGATCAACTCGGGTCGAATCAGTGGTGACGTCACATGCCACGTGTTGGTCGCACGTGAGGTGGCTTACGTGACGACATCATCGACACCTGTCAATGGCATTGGCGAGTTGGCGGGATGACATCACGAATGTCGTCATCATCTCCGAGGCGGTGCACGCGCGTGAAGCCGCGTGGCGGTCCACGCGTCGGCGTGCATGAGCGCGCACAACGCGGCGACGCGTGGCACCGCCTCCGAGCTTTGTCTCGGCACGTGGAGGCGCGTGCAGCCGTTTCCGGCCTCGTCTCGACGCGTACGAGCCACCAAAATGCTCGTATGGAAGAGTAGAAGCCATTTATATAATCACAATTCACTTTCATCGGACCAAAATTCACGGAAACAGGTGAAACGTTCCTAAGGTAGGCGAAATACGAAATTCTTATCGCCAGCTCATTTGGCCTCTGCCAGAGGCGTGCCACCCACCGAAACGCTCAGCTCGACGAGAAGAATCCAAATATGTTTTCAAAATCAAATTTCAATGGGCAAAATTTATGAAAAACGGGCCAAAAGCAACAGTTCGGGTTCTAGACTACGAGACTCTGATACCAAATGTTGGCTGCCAAGGCGGCTTACCAGGATCGACGTAGCTAGAAGACCGAACATGTGGCAGGAGAATAAAAAGGTTTGTGTACCTGATTTGGAATCCATCGTTCTTTATGCGGAATGACGACGATCCAGCTCTCATACGACGAGCCGACGCACAAGTTCTTCTCCTCTATTACCCTCGGTTCCAGGCTCGATGAAACCGCCACTCACTAGTTGCCTTATGTGAGGTGAGAGAGAGTTCGTGGAAGAATGAGGGCTAGAGGAGGGACCTTAGCGCTATTTATAGAGTTTTGGATGGGCCCTCTCATCACGGGCCGGGCCCAACTCGACCCACACAATGCCAGGCCCATATTCAACTATTAAGAAAACCTTATGCCTTACCTTATTAAACCAACCGTATAAAACGGTAATTACAATCTCAATTATTGTAGCCCACATAAGGAAAATTCTTACAAATTTGTCTATAAAGGCCAACAAGCCCTCACTGGGAGCAAGCGAGGGCTAGCAAACCCTCGCCTACCACCGATGAGGGTTGCAGCCTTGCTTAGCTCCTCGCCAATGTCAAAGGCCTTGCCCAAGGCCATTGCGACCCTGGCAACTATAGGTGAGGGCTGCCTTCCCCAATGGCCAACAAGGGTTTCCTAGCAACCATCACTGGACAAAACGAAAGGGGAAAAAATAGAAGAAAAAAATTATAAAAATTCAAAATATTATTAAAATAACATTTAAAAATGTTTACGTTAATACCGATCGTGCCACGTAATATACTTGACTTAATGATAACGATATCGGGTCAAAATTAGATGAAATGACTCAATTGACAAATTGTGAAAAGATTTATTGTTAAATTGACATAATTATAATAGATTTAGGATTGTTAAAGGGAAAAAATGGACTATTTTCGTTTGTGCTTGCAAGGTTTCAACAAAATCGTGGCGGATGGAGTTATCGGGGAGCAAAATCCGGTAATAATCCTTACAAGAAATGAAATATAAAAGTAGCAAAAACAAAACTGCAAATAAACAAGCTGTAAATGCTTGGCATAACTCGGAGCAGTGAAAGCGCCACATAGAAATTGAAAGGTTTAATCAGGCGTCGATTCCAAGGTTCCAAGTTGCCATCCCGCTTTTCGCCCGTGCCTACTCTCGTCGTCTGAAAAAACATTACACATTCTCGTGTGGGCTGTGTATGTCTAACTGGATCGAAGTGGGCAAGCAAGCCCAAGAAGGAGTACACTTGCTCAGCCCCATTCTGTTTATGTTTCGTGTCCAGATCCATAATTGGGTCTATAGAGCGGACAATGCCATTCTTTTTTTTTTACCCCTTTCCTTTCTTAACTTTCCAAGTATGGACATCTTATGAACTTTTTTTTTTTGGGTCATAGAAATCTTATGTACTTGACAATGCAAATTACTCCATGTCATGAGATCACACGATACTATACACTTTTCACGAGAAAATAACTTAGTTTTTTTATGAAATCGATGGTTCCTCGCTTGGTTTTTTGTAATCTAGACACAAAATTAGCAAATTGATGTGTTTTTCATGCTATTGAGGTAAAAACCGTTTCAATTCACTTGGGATGGTTTAACAATTAGTTCGAGTTCAAATTCAAAGGTGTGTGTACCCGTCTCAAAAATAGCCACAAGATTCTAAGAACGCATATGGCAAAAATTTTATTTCTCTATTTCTTTATTTTTATGTTCTTTGGAATGGATTTAAAACATAAATCCATTTAGTAACATAATTTTTATTTTTCTAATTATGGAAAAATTTTATATTATAGAAATAGATTTGGAGCAAAAATCAAAAACTAAATTTTTTAACTTTTCTATTTTTGGAACAAAAGTGAGAAATAAAAACCCTTCTTATCATTTACTTTCGTTGTTGCCTGCCGCCCACCCAACACTCGTGGGATGCCAAAAGCCTGCTAGTTGCCAACTGCCAAACGCCAGCCGTCGCCCCCAAGAAATAGAAATTTTATTCTGTAATCAACTGAATTTTTGTTCTAGAAATAGAAATTTTGAATCGTTATCAAATGGATTTCATTCTTAGAAACTCGTCCAAGGAATATAAATTAATTTCTAGAACATAAATATAGTCATGCGCGCCCTAAGTCATATCAACGTATTCTCTTCTTTATGCATATCCAAGCATATAATGTGAGAAGACATTGGAATTTGTCTCACAGAAGTAAGTTATTAATTATATTTGATAACTAATACGTCAACTGCCAATTCTCCGCGCCATTGCACGATGCTATTTTTCATTCTTGGAATCCTAAATTCACATATTAGACCACTCAATGACAGAACCATTAGTGCTAATATAATTCAATTTTTTGCTAGCCAGATCCTGCTAATAGAATCATGAATGATAGAGGCAGCAAGCAACAACCGACCCTCACCCACCAAAGACCATAATAATTCGTCCCTCTTTTCAGGTAAAATTGAGTGGGAGGCGAAATGATTCTCACGTGAATGCCAAGCAAAGGAAAGCCATCATCTCCTGATACAAACCCTCTCTTTATTTAAGCCCACCTCCTCTCACGTTACCATCACCCACCCCACAGCTTAGCCCCAAGGGAGAAAAAAAAGAAGAAGCAGAAATGGTGCGGTTCAGAGTCTCGTTCACAGTCCTCACCATCCTCCTCATCTTCATCGCCTCCATGTCCTCTCTTCCGGCGGCAATTGCAGGCAAAGAACAAGCGGAGACGCCGCGCGGTGCGTGGCAGAAGCAGCCATGGATGAACCATGGGAGCGACCGCGGCCCTCGGAAGCATCTGGTCGACCCAACCGCCTACCGTCCATTTCAAGTTCCCAAGTTGCCTGTATAAATCACTTTGCTGGGAATTTTCCCGGGGACCGGTTTTCATTTTCATTATGCATCTTTCTTCTTTTTCCCAAGAATGTTTCCTCGGAGTCTCAAGTGTTGATCAGGGTTCTCCTATTGTAAATGATCAGTTTCTGGGAAGGCTAGGAACTTGTGGGAGTGCTCTTGCTTGCTTGTCCTAATGGTCCTGAATATGCAGTAAATGTACATTCCCAATTCAGCGACAGCAGGCTCTCGACTTGAAAGTTTATCAGTTGGGTGTCTGCCTAAATGTCAACGTGTACTGGGCGATATGCAATAAGATCCATTAACGTTGGGGAATTCACCAATGCATAGGGGAATTATGACAGTTCCATGCAAAGCACAAGTTAAACCTGTAAACTTATTGCCAAAATCCAGCACCTTGATGAAATAGAATAGCCGCTTGTGTCATCGATTGGGCAGGCGATGCACATAGAGTTAGAAAAAGGAGAGAGGATCACTTGTTAGTAGAGGAAGGAAGGAGGGAGGGAGGGATGGGGAAACTTTACTAGGGCAACCCTTGTTGATGACTCGTTTGAGAGTGTTTGACGCTGAAGTAAACCAAGCACATTGCTATTTCTATAGCATAAGATTCTGAAGTTCTCCAAGGAATGGGAGCAACTTTCAAGCTTGAGTGTCCTTAGACTCCTTACGCGACAGAAAAGGCAGGATAACAACACTGGAGGGCAGGTATTTTTCCAAATCCAGCCAAAGAAGGCAAATGGTTCAGTGTTTCATCGGAGATGAATCACAAGGCTGGACAAGAATTTAATCCTGGACTTGTGACAACATAAACTCCAACCGACAAGTCGGGCTCACTGGCATACTGCGAAATGAAAACAATGAATATACCAAAGTCACTATGCAGAAACTGAAACTTTTATACCTTAAAACGATTAGATGTGTGAACCATTTCCTTCGATCGACTCATCTGTGGATACATATATATTCATGAACCAATACGAAATTGAGGGTACGCATAGGAAAGCAGGCGAGTGAGGAACAGGTATTCAAATTGTCAATTTCAATTTCTCAAGCAACTGGAAAGATGAGAATCACAAGAAGTTATCACATCCCCGGGGCGTTACATTCTTCTAGTAACTTTAGAAGATTATGTTCTGGGGCGCTTATCGAGGGCAAAATCATGCGATTGATGGTGGCCGGTCGTTGTCTTGTCCCAGCAGTAGATTCAGATTCAATAGACCCACTTTCTTTCATGATGGGCAGGTCAGCTCTTCTCCGCACGGTCGCAGATACTCGCTCTTTCCAAATTCTTCCATCCTGATAAATGAAGAACTAAATGTCAGATACAGTGCAGATAAATTGTTACAAGAGAGAACCGCTGATGCCAAAAGATGAAACTACAATTGAATTTAAACCCAAAATTTGCAAACATGTCCAAGCATGCAACTGTCACTGTGGCGGAAATGTGCAGAAATGTGTAGCTGCTTTCCTGTTCTGGAGCAACAACAGTGCCAGCTCAATAACTCGATATCAACTGTCACTATCAGAAACAACTCCAAGATGCAGAGGATATAATATAAGAATCTCTTTCTTTCTTGCCCACTTTGCATTTATGAGTTCATGCTTAAAAACAAAGCTGATGAGAACATTTTCAGTTTCAAAGTTTATACAAAGGTCTTTGAGACTATTTTTTTTTTTTTTTTTTTGTCTGATTAACTTATTCCACTTCATTGTATTTTATCCGGCATGACAAGCGCCAGATAGCAATTCCACATAACTAGATTAGGCCGACAGCCATCTTATAACCAAGGGTTTGTGCTATATCAGAAAATTAATACACTTCATATTAGCGGGCAATGAAGAGAACACATCACACAAAACTTTATTAGCCATTATATTGTGAATGAAATAATGCCTGAAAAGGAAGTGAAATACCCTGTATAATTGAACGTATCTACAGGCAAAATCTACTAGTAGTTTCAGGCCAAACTGACAGAAGAAGACCCATTATCTGTGGTTTGATGACGTGATGTGATGATGCACCAGCTTCGCCAATGAGAATTCTTCAATCATCAAGCAACTGAAGGATTTAATTTTGGGCTCTAGTGTGAAGCTCAAAGGATTCACATTCTAAGCACAATCAAGATGGACTGATTAGATGCATGGTTTCACCGCTGATTTTCGACTAGGCTAAAATCAAAATACAGATTTGAAAACTTAAGTTCTGCTAACAATTCTGTCCTGAATATTGCAATACTAATACGTCTCTCTTTGTCCTAGTAAATTGGGAACCTTAAGTAAACCACTTTCAGTGTTAACCTCACAAAATCATAACATATTGGACCTAAGCAGGACAAGAAAACACCAGTGGAAATGCTTCTTTGAGATGTATAAAAAGCTTACCTGGGGAAGACATGCCACTTTGTTTGTCATGTAAAATGTTATATCATTAAATGTACATCTCTCAACACTTAATAGGAAAAGAAAAGGACAACTCCGAATTTCTAATGCCCTCTTTAAGTGTTCAGCAATTACAGCACCTGGACTCTTCCAATAATCAACAGTGCCTACAGAATTAGTAAAGCCGATTGCCCAGACTGGTTCTCCAACTCTGGATGACTGTCATGATGTATGAGCTTAAGCAATCCCACCTTCATCCACCATCACACTAAATACAAGTAGGGAATTTGTTGCTTGACACCCAACTTCAAGCATTATTCAGCAAAGGTTAGGTAATCAAACAATTTCAAATTTCCATCTGTACTTACTTAAAGCACTATTCAGTAAATGATTAGATAATGAATCAATTCCAATTTTCCATCTCTTTACTTACTTCCTACTCTCGTGGATGCTAATTAAGTCAAGATCTTATGATTCTTGATAAGCCATCCATAGCCCATGTGTATTGACATCTGAATCACCCTCCTGAACCAAAAATAATAGAATGGAACATTTTAGTCCCTCTCTCTCTCTCTCTCTCTCTCTCTCTCTCTCTCTCTCTCCCCCAAAAGCCTAGTAGCTGCATCTAGATAGGGCAAATTTCTGGAGCAGAGAATACGTTCCCAGTGAAAAACTTCAACAACTTCAATAAATTTAATATATGGTTATGCACAGATACTGTTCTGGTCATCATTCTCTTCACTAATTAGTCATTACTTGTTAGCAGAATGTGAACCCGGCAAACAGGAGTATTTATGAATGTTTCTCCTTCTTCTGTGGCTATAATTCATATGAAAGTGAAACAAGTATAGCTCAGAGAGACAAACAAACTATAGGGGGACAATGAATCTAAACCAGGTGGCATCGACACAGAAAAACACCAGAGTTTAGCAAAATAATCTAAAATTATATTGATAAGTACAATGGATATCAGCAGAAATCAGAAAATAGAATTAAAGAAAGAGAATAATCTCACATTTAGAATTGAAGGTTCAGGCAGAGGGCACTGAATTGGTTGGTCATTATCAAGAGGTTCGATTGGATGTTCAACAGGCTTAAACTCTACGGCCACTTCAATGCCATGAGAAGCAGCAGCTGCGGCAGTGGCAGCGCTAGCATCCTCTGCATTTGGAGGCCCTACTTCCCTCCCATCCTGCACATAAGAAGCTCTGTAATAAGCAAATTGGCGGTGCGAAGAACTAATAACAAAAGATTGTGAACAGGAGCTTGAGTTGTATCACACAGAAATTGTACATGCATCCTCGGATGAGAAGCCAGATGAACTATATGATACTTTCTCCAGTCATGCGTAAGGAAGGCAAAGTTTTTTTGTGATAAATGACTCCAGCAGGACTGATTTTAGTGAGATTGATATAAAGCTAAACACAATCGAAACTGACGACCAGTAACTGAAAAATTTAAGACCTGAAATTCGAAACATACAGATTATCTTAGGACACGTTCGGATGCAGTGCAAACAGTATAATCTATGAACGCATTAGGATGCGGTACAGACAGGGCACTTCCCTCATTGAACAACAATTTTGATAATAAATTCGAACATCAGGCCCAGTGAACGACCAAAATTGAAAGTTTGAAAGAAGGCTACAACCCCTCAAAATCAGGAATTTCATGGAGAAAACAACAAAAACCAGTCAACTTCCTTGTAAGAACCGATCCAACATGTCGAGACCGAGAAAGAGTTAAGACTCAAGTATATTAAAAATCCCTGAGACCAGATCAACCAAATTCATAAAGAAAAGAGAAAAAACTGACTCGATCGAACAGGTCAACGAAAGTCACGAAGAACTCCTCGAACGCAGCATATCTGAACTGCTAATCTCCAAATCCAGGGGCCGACAAAAAAATCAGAAGAAACGGCAATTCACTGAAGAAATGACTTCGTAAGGAAAACCAAGAATCGCATGCTTAGAGAAAGAGAAGGGGTTACTCACCAGAGCGCTTTGAGCCCGTCGATGGCCACCTCTGTGCACAGAGAACTTTGAGAAGAGACCCACCATTTTCTTTCACTTCTTTTCGCAGCCGAGGGAACTGTCCTATCAATCACTACCCAGAAATCACCAGAAAAAAGGGTATCCTTATCTTGCCTCGGTCTGTCCTATGCGTTTCCCATGCCCTCTCTTCTCTCTGTGTCGACAGACTTCAAATGGAGCCCAGAGAGAGAGAGAGAGTCGACCTCAAGAAAATATCAAGATCAACCACAGGGAGCTGCTCCTCCCTCCTTTCTATTCCTTCGAGGGGAGAGAAAGAGGAGGGACAGGAACATGTGGGGGAGCCTATTGGTTGGCTCTGCTTTGCTTCGCTTTGCTTTGCTTTGCTTTGCTTGGCGCGGTGGGTGTTCTTTTGTTTTTGTTCCGTGCTGCGTTGGGTGGATTCTGTGTGTCCGGGCATTGGCATCATTAATTTAATCTGTGATGGAGATGAAATGATAATCTTACCATATGTTCATGGTCGGTATGCTTTCAATTAAAATCATTATCACGATGATTATCATTACTTTAATTTGGGATGGTGATGATAACGGCGATTTTATTTTATTCTTGGATGGTGAAGTAAAGGGGAGGAGGTCGGTTCAGGGAGAGAATCCATGAAAGATGGGGGCATTTTTCGAGGTGGGTGCTCTTTTTATTGCCCAACGAAGAAGCCAATTCAAAGCCTTTTCCCAAATTTGCCAAATGGATGTGAGGCAGGACATGAGCATGAGGAGTAGTAATTCGCACGGATCCACCATCTTTACCGGGTCCAGATTTCCAAGACACTTAAGGACGGAGACTCGGGGAAACATTGATTTCATGTCCCCCGAGTGCAAGTAACGCTGCATGTTCAGGTGGGCCTATGCCAGTCCCCATTGTTTCTTCTCTCTCTTTCTTTTATGGGTAAGTTGAGTTCTCATTCGATGACGATAAAGGGTGAGTAGACCAAATCCCCCCTACAAGGCATAAAAAAAACCAAGTCATCACAGCATCAAAAAAATTTAGAAATGAATGTGCCAATTAGAACATAAAAGAGCCCCCAAAAAGGAGAGATTATTCCTGTGCTCGAGTCCTCTTCGGCCTTCAATGCAAAATTTGACAGCTAAACATGATTATGTTAGTCACTCGATTCGCAAGAGGCACAAATATGTCTGTGTACCCATTCATTCCCCGCTTTCCAAATGTAACAAGCACTGCCTTCCCAAGCCAATTTTAATCAAACTATAAAGCCGAAACCTTTACCACAAACTTCCTCCTGCTTAAGCCAAGTAGTAAACTATAAAGCCGAAACCTTTACCACAAACTTCCTCCTGCTTAGTCACCAAACCACCATTAGATCTATCAATAGCACACAGCTCCAAATCCTTCTTCCACACCTACATAGAGTAGCCACTCTTAAAGAACAGGGCGTCTCTAGTCTCATTACACCGTCCACAAAGCGCACATAATGGAGAAATTGGAGGAGACAACCAAGTCCTAATCCTATCCAGCCTGTGAAACTAATTCATAATCATCATTCAAGATATAACAGCAAACTTAGGCACCTTCTGCCCGTGAGTCTTTACAATCTATACCGAATGAGCAGTATTTTCGTTTGGAGAAATTATAGTTATCGTTAAGACTTTGAACTTTAGTTGGGCTGACCCTAACTCAACCCAATAAACTCAAACAAGTATTCCAATGCGCGCTGCACGCGCAATATCAGCGACGCATTACATTATATTAGCAAGTCCTTAAGGGGAATGTCGGTAAAAAGCTAAGATCTTTCTGTCTTGATGTATATGTGATTAATATTGAAAAAGTTAAACAATAAACAAAATAATACGTCAAATAAATTGTGGAAGTTAAAAAGAGAGTGCTATTTAGAAATGTTATCATGAGGATAAAATGGCCGATAACGAGTGAGAGCACCACTCAAATTTCTCACTTTATGCGTGGCATGGATATTCCCTCTAGGACAGAACAGGTTTCGGAACTTATCTTTAGCATGACTTCTTCAGATAAAAAGTTATACATTCTTCAGATGATTGGGCTGTATCTGTGGGGCTTGAAGCTTGTTCCCTCCTTGGGTATTCACCAAAAAGTTCTTGAAGTAGGTCGGAAGGCAGTGGTCAAATTGACTGCGCACTTTTGTGCACAGCCTCTCATGGGAGTCAGCTTGTTGCTCTATATCAATGACCTAACCCTGCGTCTTTACATATGCCAAATAAATAGCTTGCTGGTGTATATGTACCCATATGTGATGTAATTTCTTTAGTCTTTTGCCCTTCTTTTTCACCAGAGAGAAAAGGATCATTGAAGGTTAAGACATCTAACTCTTTTCTGGTTCATTATTGATTTCTCTTCCTACTGACTTTATTCCGTTTAACATTTCCTATAGCACGAGTGAAAAAATGGTCATGTGTCATGTCAATGAACATCTAGCTATGTATTCTGCAAGAACAAGAAAAATTAGAACATGAGACGGTTGGTGACGTTTGGAATCATCTATTTTTTTATTAATCGATGAATAAAACATCAATTAACTTGCTTATATACTGAGAAGTATGCAAAGGAATTAGTCATTAAGGATAGAGAATATGCTGAGTAAATTCACGATGAGCATCATAGGTGACCAAAACTTCTTCCTCGGACTTCAACTAGAGCAAACAAAGGGTACAATGCTTCCATATCAAGAAAAGTATGTAAAGAAAATAGTCAGAAAGTTTAAAACTTGAAAAATTCAAGATAATCTAAATATTAGAAAAATGACACATTAAATATCATAACTTTCGTACAATATGCACTTTGGTATCATAACTTTCTAATCGACCACTTCAATGTTATAATTTTTAGAGAATGTTCAGTTGAGTGATGTTGGCGATTTCTCTTACAAGAAATTGCCATGCCATTAAAATTTATGGCACATGTGATGGACGCTTTTTTAAAAGTTATGACACATAAGGGCCTATTTGTTAATATACTAAATAGTAACTGATTATATTCCTTTATTTCTAGGAATAGATTTAGAATAGAAATCCGTTTACTATTTTTTTTTTTTTTTCAGGAATAAATTTGGAATAGAATTAAGAAATAGAAAAAGTTATTTCTTTGTTTATGAGAACAATTTCAAAATCAAGCTTAACTTATTTTTTTTTTTTTCCTACTGTCTATTCTTCTATTCTTCTTCTCTCTTCTTCTTTCTCCCACCACTCACCAGCCGTTGCCGCTGCCGCCGCCGCTGCCATCATCGGCTATCGTTGGCGATCGATTGAGCGAGGTCCGACGAGCTCGCCGAAGGCTCATCTGGCTACCGTGAGCCTCAACCTCACAAATCTAGGTGAAGCCAAGCCTCACCAGATCTTGCCTAACCGGTCATCAACGATCGGCCACAAAGAAGGAGGAAGAAGAAGAGAAAAGGAAAAAGGAAAAAGAAAAGAGAAAATAGAAAAATAAGAAAAATATAATAAAAGTATTAAAAATTAAAAGAGACAAAAAAAGTTTAAGAGTCCTACCAAATGCATTTTTATTCTGAGAATTAAAATTTTAAACAATTACCAAACACCTTCAAGTGTTCAGAAATTGTTCCTAATAACATAACAAAAAAAAATATTTTTTTGAGTGAAAATTGTTCTCGGGAACATAATAATTACCAAACGCATCGTAAGTGATTAATCGAAAAATTATAACACTAAAGTAAGCGACGTACAAAAATTATGATACGTAACCGTGTCCTTTCCTTGAAAACACCCATGACTCATTTTATAAAACTTGACAAAGATGGAGGAAAGGAAGGAACGTAGACTCCAAACTTTGTGAAAGCGTGATAGGATCTCGCCTATATCTAAATGCATTTTGGACTATACATATTGTTTGATGTATGTATGTGGGCCAGGTTTTGGTATTGGGATTTTAAACATGGGCCTTGACCGTCTTTTGACAACTTTAGGTGACCAAACTATTTTGAGGGAAATCCTATCTCCCCGAGATCCGGTTGAGTTTCAAAGTTTCCCCTAGAACCCCCATGTTTTTCTTGTTTCTTATCCATCTTATTCCTAATGTATTTTCTTGGTCTTTTCTTATGAAAATCAAAGGATGTTCATCTTATTCGCTTCCACTCAGAGTCCCACTCGATGTGTTTCTCCCAAATTGGCCCATTGGATTTTTGCCCACTTGAAAAGGATCCCGCAATGAAGAACCCAAACTAAGCTTATGGATATGGAAGAGCTAAGCCCGGTAGCACAAGCTTAAATCAAACTCAAAAGAGCCTAGAGTTTTTAAAAAAAAAAAAAAAAAAAAAAAAAAAAGAAACAACAACCGAAGTAAAATAAGTTAAATTTGTTGAGTGCGCATCCTCCTTCTCTCCTTAGACTTCTTTTTATAGTAATGAGACTTTAGAATCTCACTTCTATGTTATAGGACTCATTCATATATTTCCCAAGTAATGGGCTTGTCCCTCATGCTTTGGACATGGGCCTCACGTGCTGGTATCAATTTCTGAAAGCAAGAATGGTATCCATGCCGATTGCCTATCTACACATGCCAATCCGCTTCGACCACCACGATCTCCATTGTTCCGATATTTCAAGGATTCCATTTGGCTAGAAAATAACCATTTTTACAATTTTCTCTGGCTTTAACCAGTTGGACATCATGTCAATTACAACTCCATGTATGCGAACCACTTCTGCCACATGTCCGTGACCTGCCTATGCCACATGTTAGACCATGATCCCCACATCCTGTGATCCCAAAGTCGTGGCCTCATTGCCTTCACTTCTTTTTCTCCATGATGACATCTTTACAATGGGCCAATGCCAATATCAAACATGCCAAACCTCTAGTTAGCCAAACCTACGCCAATCACAATCTAGTTGGCATAATTTCCATTACATCTTGTAACTGTAAAGTTGATATCTTGCTCAATGTGGTCGATGTGGCCCAAAGCCAATGTTTTTCAAAAGACGGTGAATACCTATTTTGACCATTTTTAGGTCCAACACATACAGGGCCAAGGTTCGTCTCTGCTGCCTGTTAACAACATTAACAGAATGATTTCGCATTGGTCGTTTGATGGTTTGATTTTTAACATTGGACAAACAACTTGTCACTACGTGCCGAACTTACGAAAGGAAGAATGGAATTGAAAGGTAAAATTTCAGTCAAAGAACATTAACTTAGCGACGCATGTCGTTGGGATTGCGTTCAGATCGATAAGTTTGGCTGGTCAGCTTGCCTCCTTAATTAAAGATGATCATCTCACAAGTACGTATAAATGAGAAAAGCCAGTTCTGTCTTCTATAATCAGGACCTATTCACCTCCACCTCAACGAAAGCGAGTTGTTTCTTCGTGGTTATCTTCTGAGAAATCACTAGGAAACCCCCATGCTATTTCTTTTTTATTGTTGGTAATGACTTCTTACGTATTTTTTTTTATCGCATTCTTATCGTGGATAGGTGCTTTATTCATTGTATACATAATCCACTGCAGCGCAGGTCACTGTGATCGTTTTCGATCAGCTTCTTCCTCCCAAAATAGGGCGATTTATCAAACAGCATGCCTTGCTCATTTTTGTATGTTCTGACCAAAAGAAAAGGAACACCATCTTCGTGTTGAGCATGTACTTACCGCATCTCTCAGAATCCAATTCATGTTATAGTAATTTTCAGTGCGTATTATCATTTTCCGTGGGATGCAATTATGTTGGCCACTATATTCTCCGGCAACGACACTCTGATCATATGCCGAAAGGATTAGAGAGTGTTCTGCCCGGGTTTGCCCAGTAAGAATTGTGGTTTTGTGTAGGATTTGAGAGTGACTAAAGCTCTCGATGGGAACGCTGGCCAAAAAACAGAGTTCCAGAAACACGCACGGGTTGTGTCGCCTGAATCAAATTAATTTGGATTCTGGACCTACAAAGTACAAATTAAATAAGAAGCGAGTTGAATTATATATTATGGGGATGAACTTAAATATTGCCATAGGACACTTCGACAGACTTTACAAGAAAGAAAAATTATATTGTTTGGCCGAAATGAGCGAGGGAAGAAACCAATTCTGATTGGTACTTTTAGTTTAGTTCCGTTGAAAAACTCACTCAAACCAACTTCAGGGATGGGCCGTTTATGTGCCGAGCATAGCAAAGATTAGATCATAACTTTCTGAACCAGTGAAAAGTGTCAATTTTAATAGGCAAATCCACGGCAATGGCCGACTTTCTGCTGGGAAAGATTCTCGAGGTTATCGGGATCGGGAATGAGTTGCAACTGTTAATGGGTCATTGGCGAATAGTAGACAGTGTGAGGGTGGTGTATGGCCACACCAGAGCCTTCCTGAAGGAGGTAGATTCACTAGGAGAGTGTGAGGACGAAGCCAAAGAATTGATCAAGCAAATCCGGGACCTCTCGTACGACGCTGAAAACCGTCTTGATGAGTATGAGCTGTTGTCGATGCATGATCAAGGAGGTGGGCTGCGTGGTTTTCTCCAGAGTAAGATGCCTCGGTATGTGAGGACTCCGAAGGCTTGCCGAAGGGTCATGCACCAAATGAAGGATATTTTCACCCGAGTGAGAAGCAATAGGGATGGACGGGAGATGTTGCAACTCCAATCGAGCAGGACCCCGGAGCAAGGTCAAAGCTCAGCGTCCCCGTCAAACGCATGGCAAGATCACCGAGGAGATGCCCTTTTGTTAGCACAAAAGGATCTGGTTGGCATCGAGAAGCCCAAGAAGAAGCTTATTGAATGGATGATCGAGGGTCGACCTGGCCGGCAAATAGTTTCTGTCGTCGGGATGGGAGGGTTGGGGAAGACGACCTTAGTGAAGCAAGCCTATGAAGATCCATTGGTGAAGAAGCTCTTTGCCACACGTGCGTGGGTCACTCTCTCTCCATCTTCAGAGACTGAAGGAGTCCTCAGGGACATGCTTCAACAAATCACAGGTGGGAGAAGGAAACCTGTGCCTGAAGGGATACCTGTGCCCGATGGGCTGGATGTCTCAAACCGTGACTTGCTCAAGACGTTGATCAAGAACATGCTCCAGGAAAGTGGAACGAGGTACCTGATTGTCCTTGATGATGTGTGGCAATTGGACAGATGGGACGACGTGAAATACGTGCTGCCAAATGATGAGCAGGATAGCCGCATAATTCTCACTACGAGCAAGACAGATTTAGCATTGAATGCCTGTACAGAATTTGCCGGAGAGGTCCACAACATGGAGCCTTTGAGCGATGAACAATCGTGGGAGCTCTTCTGCATGAAGACGTTTAAGGATAACTCTTGTCCTCTCTATCTGGAGAAGATTTGTAGGAGCATCTTACGGAATTGCGAGGGACTGCCCCTTGCTATTGTGGCGGTCAGTGGCATTCTGGCTACAAAGGACCAAGGCAGGATAGATGAATGGGCCAAGGTATGCCGTAGCCTTCATGGTAATGTTGGCTTGAACAAGTTGAAGAAGGTACTTTCTCTAAGTTTCAACGATTTGCCTCACTACCTCAAATCTTGTTTCTTGCACTTGAGTGTTTTTCCTGAGGATCATAAGATTGAACGTATGCGGTTGATTCGATTATGGATGGCGGAAGGTTTTGTTGAACCAAAGGAAGGTGAGACACCGGAAGAAGTTGCTGAGGATTACCTTAACGATCTTTTGAACCGAAGCCTTCTGCAAGTGGCAGAGACAACAACTGACGGAAGGGTACAGATGTGTCGTATCCATCACCATCTACAGAAAATCTGTATTGCGAAGTCCAAAGAGCGGAACTACACTATCGTACGCGACAAGCAATGTCTAGAGCGGCTTGATGGAACTCGTTACCTTTCCATTCACAAGATGCTTGAGATTTCACGGCAAAATATGAACCATTCTGAACTCCGATCTCTTTTTAGTTTCAAGCTTGACGAGTCCTCCATTAATATGGTGCTCACTTGTGACTTCAAACTACTTCGGGTTTTAGACTTCCAAGGTGCTCCTCTAAAGAGGTTTCCGATGCAGGTACTTGACATGCATTTTTTAAGGTACTTGAACCTTAGAAATACAGAGGTGAAAACGATCCCGAGATCAATAGGACGGCTTCAACACCTAGAGACCCTAGACCTAAAGCATTCCAAAGTCACCGAATTGCCTGTTGAGATTATCAAACTCCAAAAACTTCGCCATCTGTTGGTATACCGTTATGAACAAGATTCCTACTATCACACTAAGCACGGCTTCAAGACTCTTGCAGAAATTGGAACTCTGCAAAATTTACAGAAGCTCTGCTATATAGTGGTAGATGATGATGGAAGCAGCACAATGATTACAGAGCTCGGGAAATTGCATCAACTGAAGAGGTTATGCATTTTGAAGTTGAAGAAAGAAGACGGAAAGAATCTGTGCTCATCAATAACTGAATTGACCAACCTCCTTTCTCTTTCTGTCTCCTCATTTACGGACGATGAAGAAATTGATTTGGGTCACCTTTCTTCACCTCCACCGCTACTCCAAAGGATCTACTTGAGAGGACGTCTGCACACTTTGCCACATTGGATTGCCCACCTCCAAAGCCTCGTCATATTACACTTGAGATCGTGTCAGCTAAGGGATGACCCACTGATACCACTCAGAAGTTTGCCCAATCTTGTGCATCTTGAGTTGCTCCAAGCTCACGACTGGGAAACATTGACCTTAACTAAAGAAGGCTTCAAGAAGCTTAAGATATTAGCTCTGGATCACTTCGAGAACCTCACATTTATCAGGTTCGAGGATGGAGCAATGCCTTGCCTTGAGAAGCTGATGATATCAAGATGCGAGCTATTGAAAAACGTGCCTTCAGGAACTGAGTACCTAAGGAAACTCAAACTGCTTGAGTTCTTTGTCATGCCCGACACATTGATCAAGAAACTCAAGCTCGGTCAACAAGATGAAGACTACAAGAGAGTATCGCATATTCCTGAACTACGTTATGGCTATTGGACAGATGGGGGCTGGGATGTAAGGTGGATAGAGAGATCAGGTGAGGAGAAGAGCTCTCATCCTCGGAGAACTGATGCGACATCCAGCAAGGTCTTCCCTTGTTGGAAGTAATGTGTTGCCGTTTGGAGGGTTAACGGTTGTTATATTATTGTAACTGCTTAATTTTGTAAATGACTTCACTATGTGGAATACGAGGTTTATTTCCTGTACCATACTAATTGTTGTTGATGATATGGTAGAGCCCATCGATCTGTCTAGTTCAAGTTGCAAACTTGCAGAAGTTCTGGATAACCAGATTTTACTTAAATTTGCAGTACTAATACTACTCAAATTCAGGGCAGGTGTGGTAATCAAACCTCAGTAGGGTTATGAAAATTTATCCTAACGCAACAGACGAATCTGCACAGAGCAAACCGTGTGAGGCCGTGATGGACTTGGAGGATGACACAGCAGTCCATCATGAACAAATGAAAGTCGCAGCCAACTAATTGTGGCCAAGTAGAGTAAATAACTAGAAAGGAAAAATGTCCATCCAATTCTGTTTATTGGATCAACCTGTAACTTGACTCCATGAAAATGTGCATCCACCCATTACCGACTAGACTTACATCACTTAGAAGCGGAAGCAATTTCTTCTTATGGTTTCTATTTCCATCTCGGTTAGGAATGAACAAACTGTGCATCCACCCATCTTGGTTAGGAATGAACAAGAAGGAAACCAATTGGTTCTCTGTATGCTAGAATCCTACCGAGTTTATGCCAAGATATTGAGAAATATAAAAAGAAATAGCATAACAGGGATCAACTACGGTGGTGAAGGTAAGAGATGGTTAAAGATAACCCGTTTTCTGGTAATTCTATTGCGGCTTTCCGCTGCATCAGAATTCAGAGTTCTTTATATGAAGTAATTTGTCCGTGTGTTTCACCGGTTTATGATCCCGCAAAAAAATATCTTTCACCAAGTGTTATATTTTGGTTTTATTAAAAGAGACTCAAGTTATGTGTTAGCTTTAGACAGAAGAGTCAAATGCGGACGAGACTATACATCATATAACCTCGAATCTAAAGAAGTCACCAACCTAATGTGAGCTTAATACCAATGATAATCAATGTCGAAACTTAATCAATAGTGTCATATGAACTCACTTTACCATGACAATGAAAACCCATTAAAATTAAAGTGGTTTGTACAATATCGAAGATGCTTCAACAACGCTGGGTATTAATGAAGTACCTGGAAAGCACTGCTCTCTAATAAGTTTGAGAACACAACGTCAAAATCTAATTGACGGCATTGGACAATGAAGATAACACCTAGTAGACACACTCTTAGATGGGTATGAGGAGGACACAATGTCAAAATCTAATCAACGATACTAGACAGTGGCTACAACACACAGTGAACACTCCTTCTAGATGATTATAAGGACACAACATCTGAATGTAATTGACAATGCTAGAGAGTGGTAACATCACCTAACAAACACTGCTTCTAGATTATTATAAGGACACAATGTTGGAATCTAATCGACGACAACTCTGGACAATGGCTTAGCACTAGAATCTAATCAATAATACTGCCTGGAATATAGACACTCGTTGGAATTGAATCTACGACGGGAATCTTAAGCTACCATTAAGCTAGACTAAGTAAGGATAAAAGCAAGATAAAGTAATTTTGTGTGTTGGTTGGGGTTCTTTGTTGGATTGCCTCCGGTATTTATAGGCCAATTTGGTAGCCGCCAATGGTCAATTACTTCCTCCTCAAAAGTCGCTCCACGTTTCATGTTGAACCGCCTTATCCATATTTGGTTTTTAACTTGTTCGATAATATTCTCATGGCTTGTTCAGCAAGGATTAATTGCTCCTCTTGAGTTTGGCGCCCCTCAACTGTTCACTAGGGGTGAGCGCGATTCCCGAGTTCTTAAAACCGACCGGAACCGAACCGGAGGTTCCGGTTCCTTTTTTCCGGGAAGGACGATCCCCAGTTCCGGTTTTGGTTTTCCGGAACCGGCGATCCGGTTCCGGGCCCGGTTCCGGTTTTGGTTGGAACCGGTTGCGGAACCGGAACCGGAACCGGTTTCGGAACCGGTTTCGGAACCGGAACCGGTTAGGGCTCCTCCAAAAGCCCACAAATCTCTCGAGCCGTTCAGTGTTTACAATTTTCCTTCACTTTGATTACACACTTTCACTGACGCCGCTCGCCCTCAACGCCGCCGCCGGACGCCGCCGGACGCTAGTTGCCGACGCCGCTTGCCCTCGACGCCTATCGCTGAGTTCTCAAGTTCTCTCGCCTCTGCCGCCGCCATCGGCCGATGCTGCTTGCCCTTGACGCGAAGGATCGGAAGGCGGCCATGGTGAGGTACGACAGGGCCATCAGCGTGTTCTCCCCCGACAGCCACCTCTTCCAGGTGGAGTACGCCCTCGAGGCCGTACGTAAGGGCAACGCTGCCATCGACGTCCGCGGCACCGACAACATCGTCCTCGGTGTCGAGAAGAAGTCCACCGTCAAGCTCCAGGACTCGAGGTGGGTCCCCCCTACGCGTCCTTGCTTGCGATTGGCTATTTTGATTTCGGATTGATCTGGTTTTTTTGGGGAAATGCGATAGCTAGGGTTCGTTCAGTTTGTGTCGATCCCCCGATGGTGTCGATGTGGACCAAGGATTGATCGAGTTGGTCATTCGATTGGGGGTTTTAGGTCTGGGGAAAGCAGGAATTGTCGGGTTCTTTTTTTTTTTTTTTTTTTTCAGCTGGGATCAGATTGTTTGTGGAAATTATGCCCTGCGAATTCTCCGATTACAACATGATTGAACATGAGGTGTTATCTTAGAAAGAGAGTTACTTTCTTTGGTTTCGGAGTGGGAAAGTTTGGCAGAGGAGGAATGGAGTAAGAAGGAAATGGAATATTTAGATTTCAACTAGAAAGTACTGAATTTTGCTTTCGAGATTTTGGAGTTGGAAGTTTACTTGGACTGGTGGAACTTTGTGCTATCTTGGGGCTGAAGTGCTGTCTGAAATCTAACTAAATCTATGGAAGCTCAAAGTTGTGGTTATATTTTCTTATGCAAGGACAATTCAACTAAGCCTATTTTAAAGATTGTAGGATTACTTAGATTACGTGGTAAAGTGAGTTTAGCAATGATATCATGTATCTTTTAAGATCATGACCTGAAAGACTATCCAACAGTTGTCTCTCTCTTCTAGTTACCTGCAATTGATTTTTGTTAGTAAATTATCATCAGATGACAATTCTAATGGGTTTCAAATTCTTACCATTGGACTGTCAGTAACATCTAGTGTCTGTGAAGGACTTATTTGCGTGTACGTTATAGTTTAAATCTGAAAATGAAATGAAAAAAAAAAAAAAAACCTGTTGGAACCTGGAACCGACCCTAGAACCTGTGACAGGGTAGATTCCAGGTTCCAGACGGAACTGAACCGGAACCTGGAACCACTCACCCCTACTGTTCACACCTAAATTCGTTGTCAATGTTGTGTCTTCAACAGCGTCCCTTAGCTTTGACACGTGGCAACCAACTGCTTGAATTATATGTCTTTGCTTGTATGTCCATCGAAATTCAGCCTAAGGATTCTCGAAATTCTCGACTATCCTTTATTTTCATAACCACTTATGGGTTGGGCCAATGTAAATTACAACCCACATATGGCAACGAAGGCAAATTTAGAATTTTCTGCCCCTCGTGACTAGCACGTGCTTGCAGAAATTTTTTTGAGTGTCAACACCGAGCAATAGCAATGGTCACATTTCCGTGTGAAGGTTAAACTCGACTTGAGAAGATGCTCAAATAATTTGAACTTGACTCAAAATTAAATAAGTCGATCTCGAGCTAGTTACAAGTAGCTTGACTCGGCGTCATCCCTAATAAAGAGTTGATGTTGGTACACGACGTTGAGCTTTTATATATATAGTCCATGACCCAATTTAAATCTAGATAAATCACGATAGGGGCGATGTTAAGCATATGTATTAACTCTGGAACTCAACCGTATTGATGTATTTGCTTTTTTGAATTCATCACACATTAAGAATCTGGAACCGTCATAAAGGTAAAATTTGCTTCTATCATTTTTGTCTATTATAATATAAGTGAATGATACAGATGCATTAAAAAGAGTTAATTTGCTCGTAAATACAACGATGGACATGCACTGTGGGATTCGAACTCAGTCATGGAGTACGTATATTTGTTTACAAAGTACATAACATTTATATTAACTCATCAACTGAATTTGCGAATATACTTGAAAGTCAATCATCATTATCAACGTTTCCTCGTCAGATTTCCCCTCATTATTGTTGGATGTTCACGCTTTATTCAGATATTCAAGTGGGGGTTTTGTTTATAACATAAACAAGATCCAAATAAACATTATATCTGCTGAGCTGTTTTCTCTATATTGACCCAAACTATGCCAGAGACAGTCAATTAAAGAGTCAATTAATCAAGTTCACGTCGTGATGAAGATCTGATTTTGAAACTTATAGCAAGTTTCCAGTTAAGCAAACAATTTGACATAATTTAAGAGAAATATTCAACCATCAGCAACAAAGCCGAACTTCTATAAAAGTTTTGGATTCTTTAATCATATTACATTTACTCTTTTATAACATGAACAAAAACCAAATAAACAGTAGTCACTTCTTTTTAACCAAAACAAAAGTACAAGGCAATACCAAACTAGCTAATTCCATGGACACCTATCTTATGCACAGAAAGGATTTCATGAAAGTTGCTGTAATAGACGCAGTAACAATACACAAGAGCACAAATCAGTAAAGAGAGCACGTTGTTGATACACAGCTAGACATTACTTCCAACAAGGAGGAAGATTGCTTCTCTTCTTGGTAGTATCCTGAGCTCGAGGGCTCTGTTCCTCTCCCAATCTCTCAACTGCCGTCTCAACTGATGTAACGTCCCAAGCACCATCTCTCCAGTAGCCATAACTGAGCTCTGGAACATGCGCGACTTTCCCATATTCTTCATCTTGTTCTTCTGGCTTAAGTTTCTCGATTAATTCATCAGGCATGTCAAAAAGCTCCAGCACTTTTAGCTTGCTGAGATACTCAATTCCTGATGGGACATTTTTCAAACATTTACAGCGCTGGATGCTCCACTTTTCAAGGCAAGGCATTGCTCCTTCCTCTACTTGTATTAATGTAAGCTCCTCAAAATAATCAAGACCTAATATCTTCAGCTTGTTAAACCCTTTAGCCTTGAAGCATAGTTTTTGCCAACTATAGACTTGAAGTAACTCAAGGTGTACAAGATTGGGCATACTTTGGAGGGCTGACATTGGATCTTCCTTTAGATGGCTCCGTTTCAGGTGAAGTTTAGCAAGGCTAGGGAGCTTGGCAATCCAATGTGGCAAAGTCTGCAATTTTCCTCTTAAATACACTCTTTGAAGAAGCTGTGGAGGAGAATCAAGGTTTTGCAGATCAATTTCAGCATCTTCAAAAGAAGAAACTGAAAGTGCACGGAGATTAGTCAACTTGGCAATCGATACACATAGCTTCCCTCCATCTTCTTTCTTTAGCTTCAGAATGCATAACCTTCTCAGTTGAATCAACTTCCTGATCTGTCTAATCAAGATGCTGCTTGTTTCATCATCGGCCTCTATGTAGCAAAGCTTTTGTAAACATTGCAGAGCCCCAATTTCTCCAAGGGTCTTAAAGCCAAACTTTCTGTGCGAATAAGCAATATTCTCATATCGATATACAAGTAAATGGCGAAGCCTTTGGAGCTTTGTGATTTCCACTGGCAACACAGAAATAAACGCGTGTTTAAGATCCAGGCTCTCCAAGTTCTGAAGCATTCCTATTGAACTTGGAATTTTTTGGATTTTGGTGTATCTAAGATTTAGATAACTGAGAAGATGAAAGTCAATTACTTGTGTTGGAAACCTTCTCAAAGGGGCACCTTGCAAGTCTAGAACTCTGAGTAGTTTGGGACCAGAAGAGAGCACTATATTTATCAATGATTTGCTTACTCCAAACATGAACAGAGAGCGAAGTTGCCACAGTGGCTCATTTTGCCCTGCGGTTTGAAGTGTTTTGTGAACTGAAAGACGACGAACTCTATCTGTCCATGCTGCATGTTGTTCATCAACTACAGCTGCAAAGTTTCGCTCTTTAGACTTCGTACTGCTAATTTCCCACAAGAGATCATGAACGCGATACATCTTGACCTTTCCATCACTAGTCAGCTCAGCCACTTGAATGAGGCTCCTGCTTAGGAGATCCTTAAGGTACTCTTCTGCAACGGCTTCTGGTGTCTTACCTTCTGTTGTTTCAACAAGTCCTTCCGCCACCCATATACGTATTAACCGCATATGCTCAATTGGTTGATCCCTGGGGAATACACTCAAGTGCAAGAAGCAAGATTTTAGGTGGTAAGGCAAGGCGTTGAAACTAAGAGAAAGTACCTTCTTCAAGTTCATCAGTCTATCATTGCCATCAAGTTCAGAACGAATACTTTGACGTACTAGATGCCATTCATCTATATTATTGTTGTCTTTTGTGGCCAAAATGCCACTGATGGCAACAATTGCCAAGGGTAGCCCCTCACACTTCCGTAAGATATATTCACATATCTCCTCTAAATTGGGAGGACATCTGCTACCCTTAAATGTCTTCATGCAGAAAAGCTTCCATGACTGTTCAGCACGCAAAGGCTTCATGTTGTGGACCTCTCCAGCAAATTCCTTGCATGAAGATAATGCTATCGTGGCATCCCTTGTTGTGATCATTATTCGACTGCCATTTTTGTTGTTGGGAAATGCATATTTGATGGTATCCCATTCACCAACTTGCCAGACATCATCAAGAATGATCAGGTACCTTGATCTTCTTCTTTGAAGCAAGCTCTTGATCATCATTTTCAGTAAATCAGCACTTAAATTGTCTGTTCCACTGGGGGCAGACTTCATGATGCTGCTAGCGATTTGCTGAAGCATGTCCCTGAGGACTTCTTCTGTCCTCGAGTATGGAGAAAGAGTGACCCAAGCGCGGATTGTGAAGTGTTTCTTCACTGCTGGATCATCGAAAACTTGCTTTATGAGGGTAGTCTTTCCAGAACCTCCCATTCCCACAACTGGAATTATTTCTTTCTCAGGAGGACCCTTCACCAATCGCTTCACCAGTAGCTCCAGGGGCTCTTCAATACCCACTAGATCAGCTTTTTCCACTAGAAGGGCATTCCCACGCTGGTCTTGCCATGTGCTCGATGGAGAGCGTGAGCTCAAGCCTTGTTCTGCAGCTTTTTTGAACTTGTAACACACCTTTTGATGTTCTTCACAGACACTTTTGACTTTGGGACTTAATTCTCTCATTAGAAGCATGATCCTTCTGCAAGCTTTCCAGTTCCTCACATAGCTATGTGACTCCTGTAGAATTTCAAGGAGTCCATGGCCAGAATCTTGCGCCTTCAGTAGCTTATACTCATCAAGAGCATCTTCAATGTCGTATGCAAGATTTCTCAGTTTTTTGACTGATTCCTCGATGAAGTGGCTACCCTCTTCGAGTGAATCTGCATCCCGTAGGATGGCTTTGATGCGGTCAAAATCTTCTTTCACGGCATTCACTTCTTCCCAACCATCTCTTATCTTCATCACCTCATTCTCGAAGATGTTCCCGACCTTATTTAGGACATAGCTTAGTAGAAAACCTGCCATTCTCAAGATAGAGCAACCTCAAATAGTTGCTGCTATCACAATTGTATGAACATTTTCACTCTATACCAGATTTTCTTGGTTTTTCGGTTGGTTTCTTGGGTTATAGTATATTTCAGTCTATAACCAATTAGACAAGCTTTCTTGTCCGGATGGGCACGTTCTTGAACAGGTCATGAAAGTTTTACAAACTTTGTTTATTTAAAATTATATAAATCATTTTGAAGTATCTTCTTGTGCACGGGCTCTTATCTCAGGTATTACAAAGGAACACAGAGCAAAAAAAGGACTCACGATTTAGATGAGTTGGTCAAAGAGGCAGCATGCTTGTTTGAGTAACCAGAATGTGGTGGCAGATGAAGTGTGATTATTCAAGATCAGACGCAACATGTTGCATTCTGGCATTTTTCTGAGAAGATCTCTAGAAAAAATAGGCACCCTCCATTGATGTGGAAGTGATTCATTTCTGATTATTTTAGCATGCATCTTATCAGTGAGTTCATCTAAACAGCACGTCGCATTCTGGCACCTTTCGGAGAAGATCAGTGAGCAAATTAGGCACCTTTCATTGATGTGGAAGTGATTCATTTTGGATTATTTTAGCATGCATCTTATCAGAATGAGTTCATCTAATCATTTCGGAGAAGATCAGCACGCAAATTAGGCACCTTCCATTGATGGAAGTGACTCATTTCTGATTATTTTAGCATGAATCTTATCTGAGTGAGGTCATTTTCTCATGTTCACAGTGAGTCGTGTTTTAAAAGAAACTTAAAGGACAAGAGTAAGTCAAAGCTAATTTCCTATTGACAAAAAGGGCCGACGTCAATGACGCACGATCAGGAAAACCACCTCCTTCCTGCTGCAGTTATTTCCATGCATTTTCAGGTGTGTTTTTATATTCTCAGTACATAGATGACCGTATCATTCCTGATCTGATGTCTCTTGCTTGGACTTGAGCGCACGTGACGAAACATCGAAAGGCCTTCAGTTTTGCCTTTAGAAATTGATTTACGGTCATTTGCTTGACTATGGGCTGAGACAAAACGCAAGTGTAGAGATAGAAATCCCTGGTCTTGAGAAAGAAAGACCGACAAATTCACCATTACTAGAACTTCGGGTATTTTGCAGGGGTATTCTTGTCAATGATTAATAGCACTGAGAGCGCAGTTAGCTTTCGATGTGAAGGCATCGATCGCATTAGTTTACAGTCTCAAATTTGCTGTGGCTGTAGAGTAGCGATTTGCCATCCTACACGTGCAAAAGAGTATTACAACATTTGCTTAATGTAACGAAAAACCATTTTCTTTCTATTACACATGGTTAAGACGACGAAAATCAGGAGCGACTAGTCAATGAAAGTTCTTGGTCGGGGTAAAAGAGAGAGGATGATATATTTGCATGCCCAGGATATGATTCCTAACTGCGGATTCAGTCTGGTTTATGACCTTCACCCCTTAAGGATAATTCATTCACTATTCAGTCAAATACTTACTAAGTTCAGCTAACATTATCAATGTGAGAAAGCGAATTTTTCATTGGTTAGGTTTGATGATACTCGGCCATTGGTATGGATGAACACCCTAACACATGATCATAACTAAAATAAGAATAACAATCTTTTTCGTATGACTATGAAAGAGCATAAGAAATGTAAGGAAAAGAAGAGTGTTGGATTGGAAAGAGGCGATATGAACACCGACTTTGTTCTTGCGAGATTTCTCATGAGGATTATCTATAAATTCGCGTGACGTGTGAGAGAAAGTAAAGGAAAGAGGGAAATGGGCAGAAAGAGAGGTTAGATTACCACTTGGCATTTTAAAAACAAAAGAAGACCTAGAAAGAGAGGTGGAGGAGATTAGATTACCACTTGGCATTTTAAAAACAAAAGAAGACCATTTCGAGGTACGAACGAGATAAAGACCAGTTCAAGCAGATGACCAGAGAAACGCGGGTTTGGCCTTTTCACAGAGGAGGAGAATCGCGAGGACATTGGCTCCCTCCAGCCTTCGATGGCGAAACAAGCCTGCCATTCAATCGTCACTCCAGTGGACCAGATATCGCCCCCTGCCGCTTCAAGAATTTCTTCGCTGTTCATTTGGTCGAACAACACGAAGCAGGAATAAGATCTCGTCATCACATAAATGTACTCATAAGTTCATCATGCTGCAGGAGGAATGACAAGTTAATAGTTGTGTGGATCACCCTTCTCATCCCCGACGATGGAAACAATTCTTGGGTTATCAAGCGAGCAACTTGTCATCCATCTTATCCAGTAGTCCAACCATTTAATCTCCGCCACAATCCATCCATCTCGTACTCCTCATCACACCCTTTACGAGTTCTCAGGTATGGGAACATGGGCAACCCAAATCGCGGTCCAAGTAAAACGAACATGTAAGAGCAAATAAGATCAGCAACTCCACAAAACCGCTAAAACAGAGCTCGACTTGTACTGAAAATGGCGGCGGATTACTACATATCATCGCCGATATAATTTCTGTAGATAATGTCAGTCGATGCAAATTAATCAGATTAGCCTGTCATCGAACGTATCTTCTTGGAAACCTCTGCCGAGTTGCCAGAAGGAATCCGGAGAGGGGGGGGGGAGGGCCTGTCTTCGCTCTGTTCCTGAAATGGGCTTTCGAACGTTTTTGAGGGCTTAAATCCTTGATGATAAATGGGCTTTTGGAAAGGGTACATATATCCCTCCTTTACCGACGGACATTCAAAGAATTGTTATGAACATGCTCGTGGTGTCGTCTTATATTCTGTCACCGCTGTTGGAGGGAGCAGATATCGAAAGAAGCTACACCCAAATGAAAACTTAGCTAGCATCAATCAGATTTATTATTCTTATGAAAGATCTCGACTTGGACATCACAAAATGTGCGCTCCAACAAGCCAGTTGTTTATATCTCTCGTTAGATGAAGAATAAGGTAAAAAATAATAATAATAATTTCAAAATAGATTTTTCAAAAAAATAAAAAAATTAAATAGATTTAAAAAAATTATTGAAAAAGAGTGCATGGATAAAATATTTTCTTTATTGAATAGCGGAAGATATTTTTCGCTTCATTTTTAGGTTTCAATCAAATACTAGAAATAATTACATTTTCTTGGAAAATGGCTTTCTAGAAAACATTTTCCTTGACGGAGGAAGCTTTAGTGAAAGGCATTTCACTGCGGGAGCAATTCCGGTGAAACACACCCTTAACAGTTACAACAAATTGGAGCAAATCAAGATGAACAGCAGTTATTTAACGTAGAGCCTATCATTGTTTCCAACGAGGAGGAAAAGTACTTCTCTTCGTGACAGTAACGTCCCAATTCCCATCTCTCCAGCGGCCATAACGAAGTTCAGGAACGTGTGCCACTTTCTGATAATCTTCATCCTTCTCTTCTAGCTTTAATTCTTCGGGCATGTCAAAGAACTCCAGCACTTCTAGCTTGGTGAGATGCTCGATTCCTGATGGCAAACTCTTCAACTGTTTGCATCCCCCGATGATCAATTTCTCTAGGCTAGACATTGCTTCCTCCTCTATCTGTACAAATGTGAGCTCCTCAAGGCGATAAAGATTTAATCTCTTGAGCTTTTGAAATCCTTTAGCCTTAAAGCATAGTGTTTGCCAATCCTGAGCTTGAATTAACATAAGATCTACAAGATTGGGCAAATTTTGGAGAGATGGCAGTGGATCTTCCTTAAGCCAACACCATCTTAAATGTAATTTGACTAGACCATGCAGGTTTGCTATCCAGTGCGGCAATGCCCGCATTCGTCCATTCAGGTAGATCCTTTGAAGTAGTGGCGGTGGAGAAGAAAGGTTCTGCAGATCAATTTCTTCATCATCTCCTAATGAATAAACAACCAGCGACTGGAGGTTTGTCAACTTTGCAATTGATTGGCACAACCTCCTTCCATCTTCTTTCTTCAACTTTAAAATGCAGAGTCTTCTCAACTGATTTAGCTTCCCAAGCTCACTTATAACATTGTTGTTTCTATCATCATCAGCATAAATGTAGCAAAGCTTTTGCAGAGATTGAAGAGATCCAATTTTTGCTGGGGTGCTGAAGCCATATTTGGAGTGCGCTTGGCCTATAATTTGATAACGATATACAAGGAGATGGCAAAGGCGCTGGAGCTTCATGATCTCTATAGGCAATGAAGTGACATAAGTGTCCTTGAGGTCTAGAGTCTCTAAGTTCTGAAGCCTTCCTATGGATGTTGGAACAGTTTGAATTTGAGTACTCCTCAAACTCAAAAACTTTTGAGAACGCATGTCTACTACTTGCACTGGGAACCTCCTTATTGGAGCATTTTGCAAGTCCAAAACACTTAGAAGTTTCAGATCACCAGAGAGAATTCTATATAGGGAACATTTGTCTTCCCCAAACATGTACAAGGACCTGAGATGGGAATGTAACATGTTCTGTTGTCCAATCCGGAACTCATTGTGAATTGAGCAGCGACGAATTCTATCTGGCCACACTGAACTTTGTTTGTCAACTATAGCTACAAAGTTCTGATCCCTTGACTTTGAAGTGATGATCTTCAGCAAAAGGCCATGAATTCGGCATGACTTTATCCTCCCATCGATGTGTCTCTCCGCCACATGGATGAGACTCCTATTCACAAGCTCATTGAGGAAATCATCTGCAACTTCTTCCATGGTCTTAGCATCTTTCATTTCAACAAAACCTTCTGCTACCCATTGTCTAGTTAGCCTCATGCGTTCAATTACATGACCCTTGGGGAACACAGATGTCTGTAATAAACAGGACTTTAGGTAGTAAGGTAAATTATTAAAGCTGAGTGAAAGTACCTTCTTCATGTTTTTGAGTTTGTCATTGCCATCAATTTCTGAACGAAGAGAACAGCGGACCAAATCCCATTAATTTATTCTCCACTGGTCTTTTGTAGCCAGGACACCACTCATGGCCACGATTGCTAGAGGCAGGCCCTCGCACTTCTTCAAAATGTCTGTACAGATCTCCTCCAGATGGGAGGGGCACAAGTTTTTCTTGAATATCTTTGTGCAGAAAAGCTTCCATGATTGTTCCACTGGCAACGGCTGCATTTCATAGACCTTCCCATTAAATTCAGAGCAGGATGCTAGGGCCAGATCACTATTCCGGGTTGTGATCATTATCCGGCTTCTGAGTTTATTGTTAGGCAAAGCATACTTGACAGCATCCCATCTGTCCATGTGCCAGACATCATCAAGAACAATCAGGTACCTTGATCTTCTTCCCTGTAGCAAGCTCTTGATCATCCTCTTCAGCCAATTGATGTTCATGGTGTCTATTCCACTTGGAACCGGCTCCATGATGCTACTGGCAATTTGTTGAAGCATCTCCATCAGCAGCTCTTCAGTCTTTGACGATGGAGAAAGTGTGAGCCAAGCGCATACAGGAAAGTGCTTCTTCACCACAGGATCATCAAAAACTTGCTTTGCCAGAGTCGTCTTCCCCAACCCTCCCATTCCAACCACCGAAATGACCTCCTGCTCTGAATTGCCGCCAACAAGCCACTCAGTAAGCTTCTTTTTGGGCTCTTCAATGCCCACCAGACCAGATTTCTCTACTAAGACTGCGTCTGCTCGGTGATCTTGCCATGTGCTGTCTTCACAGGCAGAGCTTGAACCTTGTTGGGCTCTGTTTAATTTTTCGTACAGTCTCTGATGGCCTTCACAGATGGCTTTCATTATAGAGCTGATGCTTTTGATTGAAGCAGTGAACCGATATCGAGCTTTCATGTTCCTGACACAGCAAGGGATCTTGTAAAGAAGACCACACCCCTCATGATCGTGTGCCAAGAGCAGTTTGAATTCATCAAGAGCATCCTCAGCTTCGTATGTGATGTCACACCCCAAATCCACTAGAGCAAGGGCATGACACGGCCGTCCTTTCACCAAAGGACGCAGCATCAACATAACCAAAATTCAACCCGATATCAACATATATACATCCATATACATGACAAAAAGGGTATTTGGTTACAATATCAGAGTATTTCTACAATCCACCAAAACAAAACATACACCTACTACAAAGACTAACTTATAAGCTTATCAACTATGCACAAGTCATACCCAAAAATTTCTACCACAGAAGTCTTCCCCGAACGAACGCTCACGCCTATTCGTGACTCGCTGAAGAACCTGAAAAACAAGTAGATGAGAGAAGTGAGCTACCACGGCTCAGTGAGTAACACATTTCTTCTAAGTGGATCGAGAAATCACTATGCACATTTTAAAACACAAACATAACTCACTTTATCATAATACCAAATCATAACTCAAATACCGAAAGTACCAATGGTTGAGTCCATTAGTCAATCTCGTAAAACATGCATCAATGGTCTATTCCATTGATTAATCTCATCAAATCATATCGATGGTCCACTCCATCGACCAAACTCAAATCACACATCAATGGTCCACTCCATTGACCAATTCATGCTCAAATGTCTAACCATGGTCACGCGTAACGCCCGTGACAAAACGACCAAGATTCCCCTCTTGGCAAGGTCTCCACCTATTATTAGCCGGTGGCTCGGCCCACAAGGATATCCTCGACTAAGTATGCGCATACCCACACCTCTCAGGGTCCACAGAGACATTGAGCACCAACCACCAATCACAATATCTAGTAATCCAACATCAGAAAGGAAGTCATGTCACAACTCAAAATTTGATAAGTAAATATCAAAGCATTCTTCGATTCTTTCATAAAGAATTTCATAAACTATTTTCAAACAACCATTCCAATCGAAATCGAAATATAACTCCTTTCAAACAACAAAAATGGCAGTAATAGCTCGATCCTGTTTTATGCAACAAGATATGCTTTTTATCAACTCACGGATTACATAATCCACCACGTTTCTCAAAATATGAGTTTAAAATACAAAGAAGAAATAGTGTCACTCACCTGGGAAAAGTCAAAAATCAAATACGACGCTCACTCGAACCACGCACTCGGATCCCTAACAATTAACGGAAAAACAATATCAAAAGGTCGAGTAAAAAGGATATTCTTATAATGACTCGCCTATACTAGGCCTATTAGTCGATAAAACGACACCTACGCGCCACAAAAGCTCACAATTTAGCGGAAACCCAACATTTTCTGCTAGGCGCAGCCCATGCGCCAACTTCGTCACGCCATAACTCTCTCCACAAAATTCCGTTTCAATCCATCTTACAGTCTTTAGAAAGCTCTCTTAACGTACAACAACAACCCCAACTCAGCCACCCCAAAACAGTACCGAAAACGACAAAAAAAGAGGCTCGAAGCTTCTGTTCGCTACAGTACCAGATTGCGCCCCCAACTTCAAAATTCCGTTCCGAACAAACCGCAAGCTCAAATCACGATTCGTAAGATGCTATAGCTTCACAACGTCCCAAAGTATCATTTCTATAAAAATATACAGCTTAACGACTCAAAAATGGGACTTCGCCACACAAATATCCAAGAAATCCGAATTTCGAGCCCTAATTGCGGCGATTGCTTGAAGTAGGTGATTAAAAGCTTCGATTCCTTACCGGCGCTGCAAAACACACTTGAGTCAGCTTGATGAGGCGTTCGGACCACGAGCGCGCCGAAATTTTTCCCTTTTTCCCTTTTCCCTTTCTCTTCTTTCTCTCTTCTCCCCTGTTTCGCATTTTCCCCTGTTTTTCGATTCTGCCCGTGCTCTTCTCTCTCTCTCTCTCTCTCTCTCTCTTTTTAAAACCCAGCCGAAACTTCCTCCAGTTTCCTTCCGCTTCCTTCTTTGACTTTTCAACCCTTTCTTTTTCTTTTAAAAAGCCCATATATTACATGCAACTTCTCTTATTTGCTTAATCCATATTTTGACTTCCCCGTCACCCTCTTCCATGGAATCTGCAACTCTTAGGAAGGCCTTCATGCGCTCGAATTCACCTCTCAACGCAATCATTTCTTCACGGCTCTCTCTCATATGTTGGATCTCAATCTCACAAAACCCGGCAAGCTTGCCAAGCAGATAGATCACTGGACTTTCAGCCATTCTCGATACTTGGCTGCTTTCTGAAATTTCAGGAGTTGCTGGGTTTCATAGTGCCTAAGAATATCGGTTCCAGTTTTTTCCTTTTTGGCTTAGGGTGCGTTTGGTAACGTTTCTATTAAAAAATTATTCCAGAGAACAGAAATAGAAAATATTTTCTGTTCCCTGGAACAATTTTTTAACAGAAGAACGTGTTTTGTAACTGCACAAAATTTCTGTTCTTGGAATAGAAAAATAACGAAAACACGTTTGGTAAACTTGTATAATTTTTTATGTCTTTTATTTTTTTATTTTTTTTTTTAATTTTCCTTTTTCTTTTTCTTTTTCCTTTTTCCTTTTTCCTTTTTTCTTTTTTTCTTCCTTTTGGCCGGTCGCTAGCCTCGGCCATGGCCGACGAGGGCCGACGGCCTCACCTAGCCACGGCAAGGCCGAGCCTCTCGCCGGGGGCCAGCAATGCTTTGGCGAGGCCATCGGCCCTCTACAGCCGGTCACCGGCCATGGCCAAGGCCAACGACCGGCCAAAGGAAAAAGAAGAAGAAAAGAAAGAGAAGGAAAAAATAGGAGAGAGAAAAATTGTTTCTCGGAAGTGTTCTCCTTGTTTCTTGTTTCTGTTCCAAATTTGTTCTTTTTTTGTTCTCGAAAATAAAAGTGTAAACAAACGCGTTTCTATTCTTTTTTTATTCCCCAGAACAAAAGAACAGAAATTAGGTTCCCAAGAACAAAAAAAGAACACAAACAAACATGTACTTAGCTTGATGTGAATGACTGACGTTTAATTTTATCGTTCAGTTTATTCTGTAAAAAGTCAGGTTGGGCTCTACATCCAAACCAAATGGACTGGTGTTTTATCCCTTGTTCATTTGCCATATCTTTCACATCATGTTGACATGCTAACTACTTTAGCTTCTGGTCTCATTTTTCGTATTTTAGATTTTTGCCTTATCTTTTACTCAAATAATTAGGTACGGAGGGTATGCTGTTTTGTACTGCATTTCATTAATTTGCTTCCAAGTTCAATGGTCTGCATAAAGTGCCTCCATGAACGGATCAAAAGCAAAGACATCAAAATGCCAAAACTTGAGGTTTGTGTTAATGACGGACCATTCCGTGTCTAATTGTTACCCAATGCAGAAATGGGAAGAGTACAAATTTATTTTCACAGGCCAAAAGTTGATGTGATTTATTAGCTAAGAAGTTTGAAGTTCACCTAGTAGCCACTTTGATCCATGGACACCCCAAAATGATTTTACGTTTTTGCTTTTCTTGAAGCATGGCTATTTGGTGAATACATTACATTATTGGCTTTAGCTCTCAGTTCATGTGTGTTCTTGATCTGGGGAAAATCGCAGGACAACTGTCTGTGTCATGAGAGATTGCCATGACTCTTCGGCATCAGAATCTGTTTGTATACCCAACTTCGTAAATTATGATGAAGCGATTTCTTCACAGAAGAGAACTGTAGCCATCAATCCATGTCCGACCAGGCATATTGCTAGAGGAACTGAAGGTAGGTTGGCGCCTTCTAGTTAGCTCTTTTGTGCACTTGGATGAGAAGAGACGCACACTAAAGAGGGAGTCGGAATAATTTTTTCAAGCAGTGTATTCTTGTTCGAGGACAAGGACCTATTTATTCGTCTGGATGCTTATTCAACTACAGATAGACTTAACTAGGGTTAACCTGCGTTTATCGGATTCTGTTTACTTTCTCAATCAGGCTTAGCTAGGGTCAACTTCTTGTTAGAGTACTCTAATCCAGGTTATTGAGTGAAAAATAATTAGGCAACAAAATTGCATTGTTTGCTCCGGCAATTCACTGTGACTTACGGCGGGATGATGCAGAAAGGTTTGTGAATTACATTAGATTAGCACTTGGGTCCACACGCAAATTAACGTAAGCAGTGACATGTATTAAGTTGACAAATCAGCTTAGGCAAGATAATTCATCAAAATAATAGAGAAGAGAACAAAACTGGCGTCTATCTCTCTCTCTCTCTCTCTCTCTCTCTCTCTCTCTCTCTATTCGATTGTCACTATCCATTACGTGGAGGTGATTAGTTGTTCATAAGGACGGTGCTTGTCTACTTCTTCTGCTATATATATGAAAATTACCGGAGCATCAAGCACTAATAATCTACTGTCAATCAAATGATGTCGGTTCCTGTACCCAATAAGATGATTAGCTTGACCTGAAAGTCCATGTTGATTTGATAATTTACTATCCTCTGTCAAAATTTCTCTGATCTTCTGTGTGTCCAAGCATGAGAGTCTTCATCTTTGTCTGCCTTATCGAACCTTGTTTGCTTGTCCTAATAGGAAATAATTGTTGCATATATTATTAATATAGTCCTAAATAATATGTTCACATACAGTCTGGCAATAGATGAAAGCGCGGTTATTTGGATCCATATGGTAGGCCGATAACTCATATAAACTCTGGGTTTTCCATCTTTGGAGGTATCTTGTTGAGCGTTCCAAACTTGACGTCTCTTGGTGTAATACTTCAAGCAACCACTTCTTCTCTCTCAAACCTATAACCTACAACAATAATAATATACGATCAGCAAATTAAATCATCGAAAAGCAGTTATCATCTCACGTAAGCCAAGCGCGAAAGATGGGGAGGCTAGTTCTTTTATCCCGGAGGGCTCTACCTGGACAGGTTCACAAATTTATTATCCGACAATATATTGGATGAAGTGTTACTTGCACCTTATGATACATGAACAGAACTTTACAACATCGGTCTGTTCAATTTGTTTCCGCAAGCAGTTAGCCATACAAGTTACTGAAAGGTCAAGTGTCTGCAAAGGATATAATCAAGTCGCACAATTCAACCGTCAGAGCTCGACTCAACTTGAATATTCAAGGTTCGATCCTTGACTCAAGCTCAACTGTTGAATAAATTCTCCGTGAGCTCGAGCTTGGCTCAACTATGTTATTCAATAAGTGCTGGTTGAAATTTGAATTAAACTAAAGCACTCACGCTCAAACTTGAGTTCCAAACGCATACTATAATTGAAGAACTTTTAGTTTCAAAATCTACATATAAATGAATATGTGATTACTCGATTAGGCTAGCAAATTACTCGAACCAAGTATATTCAAGATTGAGCGTACTCAATTAAGTACTTGAACTACTCGAACTCAAAACTAACCGAGCCAAGTTAGAAGTAATTTAAGAGTTGAATTTGAGTAACTTTTTTCTCTTTTATTCGAAAACAGTTCATTGTCATTTTTCCAAGTTCCAAATTTGGAACAAGCTAAGACAATGTTTGGCAACCATTTTATTTCTCTATTTTCTATTCTTTTATTCCCTCGAATAGAAAAAGAATAGAAATATGTTTGAAACGGATCAATGACTAGAGAATAGATTTGAAACAGATACATGAAGTAGAAGAAACCTAGTTTTTTTGTTCCCGGGAACAAAAAGAGTAATAACGGCATTTTAGAAAAACAAGCTCAGCATAACCTAATGTTCGTCTTTACACAATCGACATAAGGTCTAGTCTCTTGACGCATTCAGAGTCCCCATTTTTCAGAAAAATAGAAAAAAAAAAAGAAATTTAGGAAAAAATTTAGAAATTAGATTTTGACTAGTTACTGGATTTTAGTGTTAATTCTAGTTTAGAATTAGTGTAGCAAAAAATTATGAAAATATTTTGATGAAAATCGGATTCAAAATTGAATAAGTTTTTAGGGCTTTATTATATGGATTTTTTAATGTCATTTTCTTTTAAAGACAATGCTAGCTCACAAAAGTTTGGCGACTCCCATCTTCCTCTCTTAAGATTCTATTAGAGACATCCTTTAAAATCATATGCAATTATGTTTTAATAGAAAATTAGATGGCTCTGAACAAGTATTTTGCATTACCATTTGTCTTATGTTCATAGTAGTTGAATAAGCCTTTACTCCATGGGTTTTTGATGTCATTTACTTGAAGGTTTGATGAGTTTGTGTAAATAAGCGCACCACATATCGCCTCCATCCTAAATTGTTCCGTCATTGCTCATTCTACCAAGAAACGTTTGCTTTTTTTTTCTTGGAGCTTAAACAACTCAAAAGATGTATGCACTTGCTTATTGTAATGCCCAAATATCAATGTCATCATGTTGTGGGTTATAAAGCAATGGGACTCTCTACTATCATTTCTAGCCACTCGTCTTTGACTAATTATTACGTTAGATTTTCTAAGGCTGTCTTAGAATATCTTGATCAATTAAGTCCTTATAAAATCTAGTTTTATCCAAACATGGATTGTTAAGTCTTCGCTAACATTTTTATAATTAAAAGAAAAAAATTGGGAGTAGAAATTTTTAGGATGGTACTAAATGCATTTCATTCTTTTTCTACTCCAAAAATAGAAATTTTGTGCAATTACCAAACATATTCTCCTGCTCGAAAACTCGTCTAAAGAATAGAAATAGGAAAATTTATTTCTGAACATAAATTGTTTCCGGGAATAAAAATATTACCAAAGGTCTAAGGGGACTGCACGACCAATTACAAGGAAAAGTCTCTTAAGCCTATGGGCCTTAACAACCCAGATTGGCAGCTTGGTTGGGCTCGCAATTGCGATGGGCTACTGGAAGATTTCGGAATTGGGCCAGCGGTATCTACCTTCAGCAACAAGAGCCCATATCTCCAACGTGGGCTGATCTGTGCCGGAAATATAGCCCGTCAAACATAAGCTATCCGGTCCTTGTTTTGCGAAACCCATGAACCGGGAGCTTCAAGAATCCCTGCTTCATTGGAGTCCAGGGGCCAGGTGGATTTCCTTGTTTTTGCTTCTTTTTTAATTTTATTTTCCTTCTTTTTTTCCTTTACTAGGACGTTTACATAAATGATAAATCTGCAACTTTGTTCATCTTCATTGGTCAATTTTTGTATACGCATATGAGGCTAAACAAAGTCCATATAAATAAGGGAAATAGAAGATCAGAAGGGAAGAATGGGAGGCCGTAAAAAGCTGGGTCAATGTTAAAATTGTCACCAAATTTATATAACAATCTTTTTTTTTTCTCATTACTTTGATGAATTTGATAGAATTGACATTTCCTCTTCATTCTTGAATTTTTTTTTTTTTGCAACAACCAAATGCCGTTAATAGACTCATATATAATTTTTTATAAATTTAGGGAAAATTCCAAAGTTGGACCCGAAGTCTCTCTTTTTTTCTCAAATAAGGGTCCGAAGTGAACATTGTTTCAAATAGAACCCGTCGTCGCCATCACTTTCTCTAATAAGGGCCTAAAGTGGATGTTGTGCCGAATGAGACTTAAAGTGGTTATGTTTGTTTGAAATAAGGGACTGACTTTTCGGCGATCAAGGGTATTTTCGTCTTTTAACATTTTCTCCTTTTTTCTTTCCTCTTTTTTTTTTTTTTTTTTGGTTCTTCTTCTTCCTCTTCACCAGTGGCCGGCCAACCACCGGTGATGCCCACAAAGGTCTGGGCGAGGGTTGCCCTCGCCGGCAAAAGCCACCCACGCCGGTCCTTACTAGTAGCTAGCGAGGGCCAACCTCGTAGATGGCCCTTGGGTGAGGGTCGCCACGCCCAAGCGACGCCATCCCTCGCCTATGGCTAGCGTGGATGGTCCTCAACGGCGAAGCCGACCCTCGCCCAGCCCTTTGTGGGCATCGTAGATTGCCGACAGCCATCGACAAAGAGGAAGAAGAAGAACCAGAAAAAGAAAAAGGGAAAAAAAGGGGAAAATGCCAAATGACGAAAATACCATTAATCGGTCGAAAAATTTAGCTGGTCGGCAACCGGCGAGGTCGGGTCCTTATTTTGAAACAACCAAAGTCACTTCAGGCCCTTATTTGAAACAACTAAAGCCACTTCAATTCCTTATTTGAAACAAAATCCACTTCGGGCCCTTATTTGAGAAAATAAGAGCACTTTGGGTCCTTTTTTGAAATTTTCCCATAAATTTATTGAATAGTATTTTAATTTTTAATGGAAGTAGAAGCGCACTTTTTGGTACGTCTTCCTGCTTCGTCGTCTCGTCGCCATCTTCTTCTCCTCCTCCTCTGAAGAACTAAGAAAATGTCATGGATCCTCCTCCCTCGCATGGCGATAATGCCAGTATCCAATCCGAATCGGCTTCGTAATGCTTGTCCGTATACTCCGGAGGCAAATCAAAGATCGGCCTTTTGCTAATTTCTCGCATGTTTGCGGGGTCTTAAGCTGAAAGAGCGACTTTGATTCTCTCCCGCCGTGTCTTTGCACACAATTAAGGGTTCTGTAGTCCGTTTCAGTTCACGAATTCTTCTCCTATTCCATCGGTTAAGGCACTGGAAAGCACTGGGTAACTTCTTTTCCTGCTATGTAAGTCGGACTGAAATGTGGTGTTTTAGCCATGTTTCGTCCTCATATCTCCTTGCTTTCCTTGGAAAATGCGGCATCGCCAACAGACTATAATGTGTTCTGCTTTCCTAGATTTGCTCTCTCGATGAAGGAAACATGCTCGTTTCGGAGAATTCAAATGTACTCGGGTGATTTGGGACAATTTTGTGATTGAGTCACTGAATTTGGGGATGAAGGTATAGTAAACGTTATGATGCCAATGGTTTGCATGGCTGGCTCACAATATGTAATTGAGCATAGCGTGCTTGATCTAGTTTTATTGGGGGAATGAAGGTGTAATGTATGGTCTAACCCTCTTAATTTGATTAGATGCATCTAAGCACTTCTAATTATATGTATTACTCGCATTAATGTAACATATTTCGTACTGCCTTTTGTTTCTTTATATGAGTACTAGCCTATTGTTACACGAAAAATTGTTTTTTAATGTGTTGTGAATGTGGTGTCATCTGACATGTCATCTTAGAAAGATCTGTTCAATAAATTTGGAAGATATTGTCATGAAGCATAGATCAACTGCCAAGCCTACATACATATACATATATATACATATACATACATATATATATATATATGTATATGTATGTTCACCCGAGCGACGTGCATGTGGTGTAGTGCAGACAAAATATCAGATGCAATTCTAGGCTACAAAATGGCCTACCAAGTTATCTTGGAGACAATAAACCTTTGATGTTTGCTATGAACATTATCAGCCTTATTAGTTACAGTAAATTGGGGCAAATCAAGAAAAACTGCAGTTACACAAGATGGAGCATATCATTATTTCCAACAAGGAGGAAGGTTACTTCTCTTCATCGTAGTGTCCTGAGGTCGAGAGCTCTGTTCCTTTCCTGATCTCTCAACTGAAGTAACGTCCCAAGCCCCATCTCTCCAGTAGCCATAACGAAGTTCTGCAGCACGTGCCACTTTCTGATAATCTCCATCCTTCTCTTCTAGCTTAAGCTTCTCGGTTAACTCTTCAGGCATGTCAAAGAACTCCAGCACTTTGAGCTTGGTGAGGTGCTCGATTCCCGATGGCATACTCTTCAGCTGTTTGCATCGCTGGATCATCAATTTCTCAAGGTTAGACATCGCTTCCTCCTCTATCTCTACAAATGTGAGCTCCTCGTAATAATCAAGACCTAATATCTTGAGCTTTTGAAACCCTTTAGCCTTAAAGCATAGTGTTTGCCAATCGTGAACTTGAAGTAACTCAAGATGTACAAGATTGGGCAAATCCTGGAGGGATGGCAGGGGATCTTCCTTAAGCAAACACCAACTTAAATGTAATTTGGCAAGACTATGCATGTTTGCTATCCAATGCGGCAATGCCCGCATACGTCCTCTCAGGTAGATCCTTTGAAGTAGTGGCGGTGGAGAAGAAAGGTTCTGCAGATCAATTTCTTCATCATCTCCTAATGAATAAACAGCCAGGGACTGGAGGTTTGTCAACTTCGCAATTGACCAGCACAATTTCCTTCCATCTTCTTTCTTCAACTTTAGAATGCAGAGTCTTCTCAGCTGATTTAGCTTCCCGAGCTCACTTAAAACATTGTTGGTTCTATCATCATCTGCATCTATGTAGCAAAGCTTTTGCAGAGATTGAAGAGCTCCAATTTGTGCTGGGGTGCTGAAGCCATATTTGTAGTGCGTATAGGATACAGTTTGATAACGATATACAAGAAGATGGCAAAGGCGTTGGAGCTTCATGATCTCTATAGGCAATGAAATGACATGAGTGTGTTTGAGGTCTAGAGTCTCTAAGTTCTGAAGCCTTCCTATGGATGTTGGAACTGTCTGAATTTGAGTATGCCTCAAACTCAAAAACTTTACAGAACGCATGTCTACCAATTGCACCGGGAACCTCCTTAATGGAGCATTTTGCAAGTCCAAAACACTAAGAAGTTTCAGATCACCAGCGAGAATTCTATATAGAGAAAATTTGTCTACCCCAAATATGTACAAGGACCTGAGATGGGAAAGTGACAAGTTCTGTTGTCCAATTTGAAGCTCATTGTGAACTGAGCAGCGACGAATTCTATCTGGCCACACTGAACTTTGTTCGTCAACTATGGCTGCAAAGTTCTGATCTCTTGACTTTGAAGTGATGATCCTCCGCAAAAGGCCATGGATTCGGCACGACTTTATCCTCCCATCGCTGTCTCTCTCCACCACATGGATGAGACTCCTATTTACAAGCTCATTGAGGTAGTCATCTGCAACTTCTTCCATGGTCTTAGCATCTTTCATTTCAACAAAACCTTCTGCTACCCAGTGTCTAGTTAGCCTCATGCGCTCAATCGCATAAGCCTCAGGGAATACAGATATCTGTAATAAACAGGACTTTAGGTAGTAAGGTAAGTCATTAAAGCTGAGTGAAAGTACCTTCTTCATGTTTTGGAGTTTGTCATTGCCATCAATTTCTGACTGAAGAGAACGGCGGACCAAATCCCATTCATCTATTCTCCGCTTGTCTTTTGTAGCCAGGACGCCACTTATGGCCACGATTGCTAGGGGCAGGCCCTCGCAGTTCTTTAAAATGTCTGTACATATCTCCTCCAGATGGGAGGGGCACGCGTTTTTCTTGAATGTCTTCCTGCAGAAAAGCTTCTGTGATTGTTCGACTGGCAACGGCCGCATTTCGTAGACCCTCCCAACAAATTCTGTGCAGGATGCCTGTGCCAGTTCAGCATTCCGGGTTGTGATCATTATCCGGCTTCCGTGGTTATTGTTAGGCAATGCATACTTGACAGCGTCCCATTTGTCCATATGCCAGACATCATCAAGAACAATCAGGTACCTCGATCTTCTTCCCTGTAGCAAGCGCTTGATCATCATTTTCAGCCAATCGATGTCCATTGTGTCTGCTCCACTTGGAACTGGCTTCATGATTCTACTGGCAATTTGTTGAAGCATGTCCATCAGGAGCTCTTCCGTCTTTGAAGATGGAGAAAGTGTGACCCATGCACGCACAGGAAAGTGCTTCCTCACAACTGGATCATCAAAAACTTGCTTTACCAGGGTCGTCTTCCCCAACCCTCCCATTCCACACACCGATATTACCTCCCTCTCTGGAATGCCGCCAACAAGCCACTGAGTAAGCCTTGTCTTCGGCTCTTCAATTCCCACCAGACCAGATTTCTCGACAAAGACTGCATCTGCTCGATGATCTTGCCACGTGTCATCTTCACGGGTGGAGCTGGATCCTTGATGGGCTCTTTTTAATTTTTTGGACAGTCTCTGATGGCCTTCACAGATGTCTTTCATTCTGGAGCTGATACTTCTGATTGCAGCAGTCAACCGATATCGAGCTTTCATGTTCCTGACACAGCAAGGGATCTTGTAAAGAAGACCACGCCCCTCGTGATCATGTGCCAAGAGCAGTTTGAATTCATCAAGAGCATCCTCAGCCTCATACGCGACTTCTCTTATCTGCTTAATCCATACCTTGACTTCCTCGTTGTGCTCTTCCATGGAATCTGCAACTCTCAGGAAGGCCTTGATGCGCTCGAATTCACCTCTCAGCGCAATTAATTCTTCACGGCCCTCTCTCATATGTTGGATTTCATTCTCACAAAAGCTGGCAAGCTTGCCGAGCAGATAGATCACTGGACTTTCAGCCATTCTCTATTCTCGGCTGCTTTCTGAAATTTCAGGAGTTGCTGGGTTTCATAGTGCCTAAGAATATCGGTTCCAATCTTTTTGTTTTAAGTTTAGCTAGATGTGAATGACTCCTGACGTTTAAATTAATAGTTCACTTTATTTTGTAAAAAGTCAGGTAGGGCTCCGCATACAAACCAATTGACTGGTGTTTTGTCCTATGCTCATTTGCCAGCAAAATTGTCCAAAAAATCCTAAACTTATAGTATTATCAATTTAATTCTAAATCTTTAAATTTTGCAAATTCAATTCTAAACATTTTCATTTCTTATCAATTGAGTCCATTCGATTAAATTTTGGCGGAATTTGCTGACGTGAACGCTCGTCACGTCATATAACACGATTAACGTCAACATTGACAATTTTTAACCAATATTTTAATTTTATTTCTATTTTTTCTGATTTTTTCTTTTTTCTTTTTTCTCTTTCTTTCTTTTTTACTTTCTTATTTCTTTTGCCAGTGGCCAGACACCGGCCAGACGCAACGGTTGGCCCTCACCTAGGCCAAGGTGGCCTCGCCTTTTGTCAATTGGATGAAGATGAGGTTGTCCTGGCTTGGGCGAGGCCAATACTTGCCTAGGCAAGCCCCCACAAGAGCTTCCTTCGCCAGGCTAGGGTGGCCTCGCCTGGTCTAGGCAAGGGGTCCCCTCTCCGGGGCTCGCCCTTGCTTGGTCGAGCCTCGCTTGTGGCGAGCGAGGCTAGCCCGATGGCTGGCCAATGCCTATAGCTGGCCATCGGCAAAAGGAAAAGAAAGTGGAAAAGAAATAAAGAGGAAAAATAAAAATATATATATATATATATATATATATATATAAAATTTCACGCGGCACCGTCACCAGTGTCCGCCTTAACAAATTCTGATCAAAATTAGTCCGATGGACTCAATTGACAAGAATTGAAAAAAATTTAAGACTGAATTGATAAAATTAAAAAGTTTATGACTAAATTAGTAAAATTAAAAGATCTAGGACTAATGAGTAAAAGTGCAATAAATTTACAACTTCTTAAACAATTTTCTCCTCATTTGCCAAACCTTCACAAAATGTCGTCATGCTAACTAATATATTGCTTTTGAAGCTTCTAGTCTCATTTGTCGTTTCTCGTATTTTAAATCTTTCCTTCTCTTACTCATATTATTCGGTACATAGTTTATGGTCCTTTGTACTGGATTCTTTTAGATTGCTTACATGTACAGTAGTCCTGGATAGAGTGTATGCATGAATTTCTTGAAAGCTAAGAAATTGAAATGTCAAAACTCGAGGTTTGTGTTTACGACTGGCCATCGCGTGTCTGATTATTACCCAGTGAAAAATGGGACAGTTTGAATTTTTTCTTGCAAAGAAGAGTTGATGTCACTTGTGAGATTTGAAGTTTGATGTTCACCTAGGAGTCACTTTGATCCAGGGACTCAACGAGATGATTTGATCTATCTTTTTCCCTGCCGTTTGTGCCTTCATTTAGATTTTGCTTCTCTTAAAGCAGCGCTATTTGGTGAATCCATCACATAATCAACTTTAGTTCTCTGGGTTTTTTTTTTTTTTTTTTTTGTTCTAGAAAAATTCGCAGGACATCAATTGTGTCATGGAAAATAGTCACGACTCTTCTTCCACTTCAGAATCCTTTTGAATTCCCAAATTCATTACTTATTAATAAGCGATTAGTGGACTGAAGAGAATGTACGGAATGCAGTCATCGGATATGTTGCAAAAGAAGCCAACGTTCTTGGATGAAAAATGTCGCACAGTAAGATTACCTTGTCGCATTTCATCAATCTAGTACATTAGGTCCTTACAAGAGAGTGTCCAAATAATCTTTCCAAACGATACATTCTTGTTCGAGGACATAAGGAGCAATTCGGTGGTCTGTAAGGTTATTCAACTACAGTATACTTCCTTAGTTAGACTTAAACTAGGGTTAACCTTAAACTAGGGTTAACCTCTTGTTACTTAGAGTATTGTGATCCAAGTTCTTGAGTAAAGGATAAATTAGGCAATGAATTGCGTTGTTTAGTGAGGCAATACACTGTGACGTAGTGGGGTGACGCAGAAGAGATTAGGAAAGAAGTTCGATTAGCACTTGGGTCAAAATGCAAATTAACGTAAGCAGTGACATGTGTAGATGACAAATCAGCTTAGACACGATAATCAATAAAACATTGAAGACGAGACTATCCTCAAAACTGAAGTCTCTCTCTCTCTCTCTCTCTCTTAGGGGTATTCAATTGTCACTGTCCATTATGGGGAGGTGATTCACGGCTCATATGGGAAGTGTGTTTTTTCTTTGCTAATCCAGAATTTATACTTAAAAAAATAACTTTTGACATATTTTTCATTACTGGAGTACCAACCACCAAGCACCCATTAATTACTCTTAATTTAATGATGTTGGTTCCCTGATTTTTGTTGCCCGAATCTTATAAGATCATGTGCTTGACATGAAAGTCCATCGTTGCAAGATAAGGATCGAGTGTGAAGGATTATTAGATTACTTTTTATGGACGATGATCAGGCCCTGTACATTAGATGAATTTAATATCTTCGGTCAAGTGAAAGTCTTCTGATTTGTCTTGTTTTGAGTACATGAAAGTCTTCATCTTTGGCCGTTTCATCAAAACCCTTGCTTGCGTGTAGTGGTCGGAAACAATAGTCTACTCATCAGTTATATTAAACCATCGAAAAGCTGTTATTATCTCACTTATCAAGCCAGATACAAAGGATGGGGGAGCTACTTTCTTATTTTCCATGGAGGGCTTTAATAATGTCTTGGGATGGAGGGTGACTTGCACCTTAATATATTACTAGAACACGAACCTATTGTTCTCTTCAATTCGTTTCTATGAACAGTTAACCATACAGGCTATCGAAAGGTTTGCAGTGTCTATTAAGGATGTCATTGAGTCGATGCAATTCGACACTCAGCTCAACTCGACTTGAATATTCAAGACTCGATTCTTGACTCGAGCTCAACTATCAAATAAGTTCTCACTGAGCTCGAGCTTGACTCGACTCGACTCGACTATATTATTCAATGAGTATTAATCTAAACCCGAATTCAATTGAGAAGGGTTGATAGTTTTAGATCCATATACAACTGAAAACGTAATATTTGAACGGGCTCGCGATATTCAAGATTGAGCTCCGCTTGAAACGTACTCGAGTTACTTGAACTCAAAAACAACCGAGCCGAGTTTGATTAATAATTAGAGTAACTTGACTCATTCTCATTTCTTGCCCGAACTGTTTCTACTGTTAAAGCCTAATTTGGTTTTGTCTTAGTGAAGTGAAAATTGCGGTATTGATAACAAACCAAATAATGAACCTTCATGAAAGCCAGACATTTCAATTCGGACATGCGTGTCTAAATTGGATTCCTCGTGCGCCAGAGAGAACTTTAACCTTTGAAAACATGAATTTGCATTTTTTTTCTGAAGCCCCTTATGCCAGGAAGGTCACATGAAATTCTTTTCTCTAGTGCAAATTGAGCAATTATTGAGTTGGTAATACAAAAAGAAAATTGGATTGAAATCAGTTGATGTACCTAACGTATTCCACCGTCTTCCAACTCTACCAATTTAAAATAATGGTGCTTGCAGCTAGAACTATAAGCAAAATGCAATGAACTTTGGTCATTAGACCTTGATCAATAATGGTGAAGTTGACGGTCGAGCCCCATTGATTCCAACCTTCATCCTCTAAAGAAATATCGTTGGACTTCGTCCAAATTGGTTGCTGTTTGTGTTGGGTTCCATTTGCATGAGCAGGTCATTCCTATTTTTAGGGAAAATTCCAAATAAGGACTCGAAGTTGACCAATTTTCTCAAATAAGGACCCGAAATGAACTTAGTGTCAAATAAAGACCTAAAGTGGACCCATTGTCTCAAATAAGGACCCGAAGTTGACCAATTTTCTCAAATAAGGACCCGAAATAAACTTTGTGTCAGATAAATACCTAAAGTGGACCCATTGTCTCAAATAAGGACCTCAATTCCAAATAAGAACCCGAGCTTCTCGGTCGGCCAAATATTCACCGGCTATCAAGCATGTGACATTTCCGACGACCGGAGTTTAGGCAATTTTGTCCAAAAAAATATAGGGAAAATTAACAAATCCTAAAACATAAAAAAAAAAAAAAAAAAAAAAAACTCTAGGTTTTCTACGGTCTCCCCGTTCCTTGTACCCATCCTTCGCAAAGTCGAAGACCCAAATTCTCCGCCGGTTGAGACACGAATTCAAAAACAAGAAGAAAACCGACGCTTCTTGCTTTTTTTTTTTTTTTCTTTTTTTTTTGCGGAGACTCAAATTCTCTGTCGATCGAGCAAGGTGAGGAGCAGCGAGGGAGAAGAAAGAAGAAAACGTAAACATCTAAATAGATAACCTAAACTTAATTAATATAGAATTTTCCCTTTTTTTTCCAATCACAAATTTCTAACAAAATTACCCCTATTTTAATTGTCGGAAAATGTTTACCGGTGAGCTAAGGTCCTCAATAGAGATTAATTTGATCACTTCGAGTCTTTATTTGACACAAAATTCACTTCGGGTTCTTATTTGAAATAATGGGTCCACTTCGGGTCCTTATATGACACAAAGTTCACTTTAGGTCCTTATTTGAGAAAATAGATTCACTTTGGGTCCTTATTTGGAATTTTCCCCTATTTTTATTTAAACGAAATTCATTTGAAAGAGAAATAATCATCTCTCTACGCGTTATCTACCAGCATGTTCTCACAAAGTGCACTCTCCAATTCAAAAGGTTTTCGCATATTATTTGCTTTTGGAACTGTAGTGCGCTTCCTCTCCACTTAAAAATTCACGGAAAGTTGAAGTTAGTGGTCCACTCGTCTCGCGAAAGATCTTCCATTCAGAAGATATTTTCTTAATCTTAATCGTCATTATTAATTGTCATTACTTAGGCAATAATGACGATGGATAATTCTTTTTAGGGTGGATGACCAAGAAAGAAAATGACATAAGGGATGATCGAAAAGTACTCGTATTGGCCAATCATATCCAAATTCGTGGCCTCAGTGATCTAGTGTTTCACTTTAAAATTGATGATCCAATTGCCTACAACGAGCATAAAAGAACATATCTTGAATCTTTAATGATCTTTATGAGTCAGCACGAGGTATAAGAGCCATGAAATTGGCACTACTACATGAAGTGGAGTGCATTGAAAATGTTCCCATCATTGTCTACCCTTCACTTATGGCAATTTCTATTAAAATCAGTACAATTTTTATGATCACGCCACCATGGTTGTTTCTTTCTAATTGTATATAAAACCAAGAAAAGCCGAGACAGAGATATTTTATGCAATGACAACGACATTAAGGTTGCTGTTTTCATGTAATGAAGGATTCGTCAGCGGGTATCCCGCATGCTTGTGACAAGGGAGGCTTCATTTTCAGCAAAACCAAACAAATTAAAAATATCATTTGAGATAAAAAAAAAAAAAAATTACAAAGAAAGAATAAAGAAAAACTTGGCTTAAATTTTTTTCTTTTCACACTGTCATAATTAACTTTATTTGTCATCCTATACAAATCTGTCATGCCAATGGAATGATGATCATAAATATGGAACCCTGCCAGGAACAAACAAAGATAGTGACAGGACATTATTTTTCCTCATCCTTTTAATAAACCATCACTTTTGACATAGAAAAGTAATTTATACAGATGTGCCATGCACGCTTTATGTTCAATACAAGTATGTATTTACCGAAACTTATAAGGATCCACCTATAAATAATTCCAAGGCCTGTGGAGTGTTTGCAATGCAGATATGTCACCATATCCGCAATGGAATGCTGGTAAGGCTTGAACGGTTCTCTGGACTTGTCATCTCTCGCTCAACCCCAGTCGAAGCTTGGTTTGAGAAAGGCTACTGAATGACCAAGCATTGCTGGATCGAAAACGTACATTCGAATATGTTCAAGAATTCATTTACTGTAAACTTGACTACATTGAATCCTTCGTCGCAGTGTAAACATGGACACCCTGGAAAAGATGGATTCACAGAAGATGCAAACACTTATTTCCGAGGAGAAGGACTTAGTTCATTACCCCTCTTACTAGAACTCTGCAAACGAGAGCCCTCTTCCTCGACCGTTGTCTCTATGGATGTGACATCCCAACCTTGCTCTCTCCAGTAACCGTAATGAATTTCGGGAACGTGCGCAACTTTCTGATAGTCCTCATTTTGTTTGTCCGGCTTAAGTTTCTGGACTAATTCATCAGGCAGGTCAAAGAACTCCAACACTTTGAGCATGTTTAAGTGCTCGATTCCTAATGGCAGATCCTTGAGCAATTTGCACCGCAGGACCGTCAACTTTTCTAGACAGGGCATCGCTTCCTTCTCCACCTGTATGAACTCGAGCTCCTCAAAAAGATCGAGCCCTAATATCTTAAGTTTCATGAATCCCTTGGCCTTAAAGCACAAAGTTTGCCAATTATAAGCATGCAGCAACTCGAGATGAACCAGACTGGGCAAATTTTGAAGGGATTCTAGCGGATCATCCCTTAAACAGGACATTTTCAGGTATAGTTTTACAAGGCCGTGGTGGTTAGCAATCCAGCTTGGTAAGGTCTCTAAGTGTCCCCTCAAGAAGATCCTCTGAAGTAGTCGTGGAGGAGAAGAAAGGTGATGCAGTTCAATTTCCTCATCATCTAATGCATAGACAGCCAGTGAGGAGAGGTTGGTTAACTTTGCTATCGATGAGCAAAGATTCCTTCCTTCTTCTCTCCTCAACTTTAACACACATAACCTCCTTAACTGATTTAGTTTCCCCAGCCCCGTAATATTTCTACCATTTCTTTCATCATCTACCTCTATATAGCATAGCTTTTGCAGAGACTGCAGGGCTCCAATATCTGCGGGGGTTTTGAAACCATATTTATTGTGAGTATAAGATATGGTTTCATACCGATACACAAGGAGATGACGTAGTCGTTGAAGCTTTGCTATCTCCACAGGCAATGCGACAACATGAGTGTCTTTAAGGTCCAGTGTCTCCAGGTTCTGAAGGTTGCCTATGGAACTTGGAAGGGTTCGAATACAGGAAGATCTCAAGCTTAGAAACCTGAGATATTTCATGTCAAGTACTTGACCTGGGAAACGGCTTACCGGAGCATGTTCTAAATCGAGGACACTGAGAAGGTTCAATTCAGATGAGAGAGCGTCATCTGCAGAAGACGAGTCTACGCCAACTATGAACAAGGATCTGAGACAGGAAAGTGACCGGTTTTCTCGTGCAATCTGAAACGCTTTGTGTATGGAGAGGCGACGAACTCTTTCTGGCCACGGACCTCTGTGTTCGTGGTCTATAATTGCATAGTTCTGATCCCTTGCCTTAGGAATGATGATTTCCAGCAAAAGGTCATGAACTCGACATTTTTTGACCCTTCCATCACTGGTGGTCTCTGCCACTTGGATGAGGCTTCTGTTCAAGAGCTCATCAAGGTAGTCCTCAGCGACTTCTTCCAGGGTCCTACCTTCTTTCCTTTCAACAAAACCCTCTGCTACCCAGAGTCGGATTATCCTCATACGCTCGACAACAAAAGCCTCAGGGAATATGCTCAAATGCAAGAAACAGGACTTTAAGTAATAAGGCAAATCGTTGAAACTCAATGAAAGTACCTGCTTCAGGTTTTTGAGCTTTTCATTGCCATCGATTTCGGAACGGAGACTGCGGAGGACAAGTTCCCATTCATCAATTCTTCTTACGTCCTTTGTTGCCAGAACACCACTGATGGCCACGATTGCTAGGGGAAGTCCTTCACACTTTTTCAAGATCTGCCGGCAGATTTCCTCCAAATGGCTGGGGCACGCTTTCTCTTTGAATGTCTTCCTACAGAAAAGTTCATGTGACTGTTCAGATGACAAGGGCTTCATGTTGTAGACCTTCCCTGCACATCCAGTGCCGGATGCTGATGCTAGATCTGATTTCCTAGTGGTGACCATTATTCGGCTGCCATTGTTATTGTTGGGTATTGCACATTTGACTGCATCCCATTTGTTCATATCCCATACATCGTCAAGAACAATTAGGTATTTCAACCTCCTTTCCTGGAGGAAGTCTTTGATCACCATTCTAACGCAACTACTTTTGCAAGTTTCTGCTTCAGACGGAAGCGTCTTCGTGATGCTACTGGCAATCTGTCGAAGCATGTCTGAAAGCAGCTCGTCTGTCCTTAATGAAGGAGAAAGAGTGACCCAAGCACGTGCTGTGAATCGTTTCTTCACTTCTGGGTCATCATAAACTTGCTTTACTAGGGTTGTCTTCCCCAGACCTCCCATGCCAACCACCGAAATTACCTGGCATTGTGAAGCACCCTGGACCAACCATTCGACAAGCTCCTTTTTGGGCTCTTCGATGCCCACCAGATCGGATTTTTCTACCAGAAGTGCATCTCCTCGATGGTCTTGCCATTTGTTGTCTTCATAAGAAGAGGTTGAGCTTGAACCTCTCTCAGTTGTGCTGAAACCATCAAACAGTCTCTGCTGTCCTTCACAGATACTTTTGATTCTGGGGCTGATACTTTTCATAGCCGAAATCAGTCGGTGTCGAGCTTTCCTGTTTCTGACACTGGTTTGAATCATTCGTAGAAAGCCCTCGGATTGATGATCCTGCGCTGAGAGTTGTGTATATTCATCAAGAAGATCCTCAGCTTCATATGCAATTTCTCGCACTTGCTTAACCCATACTTTGACTTCTTCATTGCACTCTTCCATGGAATCTGCAGCTTTTAGGAAAGCCTTGATGCGCTCAAATTCTCTCATCAGAGACATCCACTCTTCGTGACCCTCTCTTTGTTGTTGCACCGTAATCTCGACAAAGCTTTCGAGCTTGCTTAGTAGATACAACACTGCAGCTTCTGCCATTCTCTGCTTAAAACCTCGCAAAATCAGAGGTCGGTGGCTGTCACAATACTACATACTCTGTCTGTGGTTTTCCGATTCAACTTGACGTGCATGACTAAATGACTATATGTATATACTATATATATATATAGACTCAATGCTTCAACATGTTGGGCTCCAAAACCAATTAGACAAGTTTACTTCTGCTGTGCTAGTTGACCGCAGTTTCTCAGAGCATGCATTGCTCTTAAAGCTACTAGTCTTTTATTTCTGACTTAGCCTGGCTCTCAGATTTTTTAAGTTTCACTCCACTTCTTGATACTTGCATGGTAGAATCACTGTATTTACCAGAGATTTCAGGTCCCACTCAAAAAATGTAATTCTATGCATATAGTCTTGAAAGGCTTAGGCCTCAGAACTGTCTAAATTTTAGGTACTGGTTTTAGCTATCGACTCAAGTGAAGTTTCATGCCTCATCTGCAAACACGATTAGGGGGGAGGTCAAATTCATTTATGGTGTTCAATAAATGATTGTTCTGGTGAGATGAGATAACGAGCCCAGTCATTTCTGTTACGCTGGAGTTCTTTAGAGCCAGAAAAGAGATTCACCTCAAAGTATTTTGATCAAGATTTCGCTTTTTATATACCCCTACTTAAGTCGTGCTTATCTTCAAGGAGCTCAATCTTTTTGTAAAAACACCGCAGCAGTTTCGTCTGTTCGTTGACACAATTGCCTTTTTAACTTTTTGCCCGGAAAGTCTTTGTTCAACCAGAATTTATATTATCGGTCAATCTCGATCTGGGGAATAACCTTTTTGAGCCTAAGGAATGCACTGTCGAGCACGTCTTGAATTGGTAATTTGCTATTATGAGACAACTAAACCCTGAGCAGTTTGCCTCGCTTTGAAAGTGCACAGACGTAATCGACGGTTAAGAAGATGATAAAGGAGCCATATTGTTCGATGATCATGAATGATGCCTGCTTCTCCTAGAAGATGTGCATAGTTTATCAAAATGTCGGTATCCATCAGGTGGATGCTTTTGCATTCTTTGATATGCTGGTGTATATGCTCACTTTGTTTTTCAAAAGGGCCAAAACAAGAAAGTATGTACTCGCTTTATGGACATATGCCTCTCATGATGCAAACACATATATCTCAAGTGTTCATCATGTCGATGTTGGTTTCTTACGGTGAGCTCATTGCATTATATGGACTGGTTTTTCAACTACATAACGAGTATATGATTAGAAAGATGATTTTCTTCTTTTGTAGAGTAATTTGGAGTAGATTTTGAACCAGAGCGAATATATCACCCAAGAAAAAAACCCAAATGAGCAAGTCCAATTTGGTTTTTCAATTAATTTTGCGTGAAAGAAAAGCGAGTGAAAAACAAACAAGCGGTCTTCCACTTCCAGCGTACCTCTAGATTGATATCCTTTTACTGTTTAAAAAGAATCCATGTTGATCTTCATAATCACATATCACCATGAAATTTCATATAACCTTCTTCAATTTTCTTATTTCTCTCTCTCTCTCTCTCTCTCTCTCTCTCTCTCTCTCTCTCTCTAAGAGAGCTGAGGGAACCCTTGTTAGAGCAAAGTGCTTGCCAACTCAACAAACACAATAGTTCGAATCTGGTTTTAGTTGTGCACAGCGAACTTAGAAAATTTCACCCGGATCAAACAGTAAACCCAAATCAAATTCTCTAAAATTCTACAAGTCCATAGCCATCCAAAACTTTTATAACCTCTATAGTCAACCCACTAATTCAGAATTCAACACCATTCAAAATTACAAATTCACTAAGAAATAATCTGCGATGAAAGGAATCAAGACCCAGAATTCTTACCGATCGCTTCAAAACAAGGTTGATTAGGCGTGCCGAGGTGTCTAACGGCTTGATGAACCGAAACCCTTCCTCGCTTTCTCTTGTTTTCTTCCTTTTCTCGTTCCTTCTCTCTCTTCCCCCCTCCTACTTCTCTACATCTCTTATACAACACTAGCTGCTGCAAAACGGCAAAATGAGCTGACGAAAGTGGCTGAGCTGTTAGCTGATGGGATCAAAACAAGGGTTGGATGATCGGACACGAACCCTTTTTTTTTTCCCCTGCCCATTTGAGTAATGACCTTAATTCAATGGAGAAGAAGTCAAGAAAAATTAAGGGTATAATTTTATGCGAATAAATAAATGAAAGTACCCGTTTCCTCCGTTTCAAGAACCCCATTTCCTTAATAATTTAACTTCCCACGTCTCATTCGACCCAAAAAAAAGAAAGAAAAAACTTCCCACGTCTCACGGAAGTGTATTTTTGCAGCAAACGCAAGGGCGAGTAGACAAACAAATCGCCGTGAAATTTCTATAATTTTAAGTGATCACCTCTCTCTCTCTCTCTCTCTCTCTCTCTCTCTCTCTCTCAGTCCGGGTATATTTGAATGTTCCTGATGCTTTTTTTTTTTTTAATCAGAAAATGTTCTTGATCAACGATGATGAAAATGAATGTCTTTTTCTTAATGAATGATTAACAATTCCATATGAAATCAGGTGGAGCACAATTAGAAGGTAAGTGATCCCTCAACATCATGCCAAAATACATGGTTGGAGCTGAGATTGTTGAGGTAATTTTTAGTTATTAAATGACTGAGTCGGTGACTTTTTCTCCATTGAATGTTCCAAGTCTTCTTGGTCTTTTAATATCACTTCATGTCCATTTCATTAGTCTGATGTGACCCCGATTGAAGCCGTCAAAGCACAAGGAATTCCAATAATTAGAGAGAAAAAGAAATTGTAAACAGGGCAAATATGAACAATTTTGCCGTCCTTCTCAACCAATTTTGCTTCAAGAAGTCTATGATCGTGACAGGCTCATGAGCGAAGGCAATTCGTCGCCGCTAATTGAAACGTTTTATTTATGACTTAGGATATCTTTAATAATATATTCACTCGTATCATAAGTAATATCAGCATGTGTGATAAGAAACGTGATAATCAACCCAACCCTTTTTAAAATATATATGATATTAGGTACTTCACCGTAACCATAGCTTGCATATATATTAGCGTCAGGTTTTAATATGATTCTTCAAATGAAATTATACATGATCTTGATGAGCAACTCAATGAGTCTACTTATTGGACCAGACGTTTGTGGAACCACCACGTTAACTTCCAAAGGGGATAATTACGCCGGCCGCCCCTCCCCACACCATTAAATGCTAAACCTTGAAACTTGATCGACTCTTGAAACAAGTTACAGGATGTAAGAATACACAAATTGCGGAAACCTAGATTCATAGAGCCATCCAATGAAATTAGCTGTTCAGATTGGGTAATGAAATCTGGTGTACCATATGACAGATTGCCCACGCTTTGAAATAAGTATTCGGGCAAGTGTTAGATGGAGATGCCTTGACTGTTGAAATACGAATAATCCACTGGAAATGATCCTGCCCATCAGGGATGCCGCGTGTTGACCGACGAAAATGATACAACAGCCAAGTCTTCACGCATGGAGGAAGATTCTAAAAGCAGAGGCGCTCAATTGCAAATGTCCTCCATGTAAGGAAAGTTGCTAGTGGTGTGGTGCTTCCATCGTACATAGGGAGAAAATCGGAAAGCCCTTTCACACTATGACATTGAATTCAGTGATCTCACGATTATACATATTTAATTAAATTACCATGGATAAATTTCCTGTATCTTTCATTTGATAGAATAGAATAACCAAATACATGTTGAAGAAAAAAAAACTTCTCCTTTCGTGCTCACTGCTCACTATTCTACCTCGCCCTAACAATGCCAACAACATAAAGATTAGGGGTGTGCATGGTCCGGGCGGGCGGTTCCCGACCTAGAACCGGGAACCGCCCGCTAAGGACCGGTTCCGAAAAATTGGAACCGGGATCCACCCGTTTGTTGCATGGATCCACCCGGGAACCGGACCGCGAGTCCGGTCCGGTTCCCGGGTGGATCCATGGAACCGATCTTGACGCGAAACAATTTTGGTTTTCAACATAGAACGGTCGAGTCTATGAGTTGGGAAGGAGGGGAGGAGGTCTATGGTCGGGTTTTCAACATAGAACGGTCGCGAAACAATTTTCCGCGGCTGTGGCGAGTGGCGGCCGACACGAGGGGGCAAATAGTAGCAGTGGAGGAGCAGCGGCGACGGCGTCGACGCTTGGGGAGGAATCGAAATGGCGATAGGATTAGGAGGAACCGAGGAAGAGACAAAGAGAGAGAGAACCGAAGTTGAAGGGAGTGAGGAGATGAGATCTAATCTAGGGTTTCTTTTAGTAATTTTTTTTTTTAATATTAAAAGGGTTCCGGTCCGGTCCGGGTGGGCGGATCCGCCCATGGAACCGGGAACCGGACCGGTACCCACCGGTTCCGAAAAATTGGAACCGGGAACCGGACCGGTTCCCTCAAGAACCGCCGGTTCCAGGCGGTTCCGGTCCGGTTCCGGGCGGTCCGGGCAGTTCCCGGGTATTTTGCACACCCCTAATAAAGATGACAAAAGCAAAACCACATTATAAAGAGCCCTAATAAGTAGATAAACAGAAGTTTCACGTAAAGAAACCCTTCATGAATTTTATATGGCTCATCGCGCTGCTTACTCTACGATCTGCTGTATTCTCCTCCTCTGCAGGCTGAACAAAGGCAATTCCTATCTCCGTGGGTGGTTTAGCAACATGAGACCCTCGAACTCTGTCGTCCCATTTTGACAAATGTAATTTGTCGGGATGTATTTTCTCCTAAAGAAAGCTGTCCGCACACAAACATTAATATTGGAAACCTTGAAGTGCAGAAGTCTCGTAGCAAGTGCGATTGTCTTCTGTTTTCCTCTCCAGATAGTGCAGCCTAAGCATTCGAGGCGGAAACTATTCAACGACAGCTAGCATAATGGAACATACATTCTAAAAAACCTCCATATCAGTCAATTTTGAGCATTTCCCATCTAAATCAACTACGTCCAATTTAATTGAAACAACTATCACCTTCTCACTAATCAACTAATCAATTTGCTGAACCCAACGAAATCAAGAGCATGCAAATACAGGAGTCGCAAGTACTCTGAAAGAAACTATATTATGAAGCAACTCCAACACACTATCACAGGGAAGCAAAGTCGACAGTCATTGACAGCGGCAGTTTTGAAATTCCATCGATTCTGTAGACAGAAAATGCAATCAAATTGGCAACAACCATTTGCTCCTCGGTGTTCATGGCATAGCCACCGTCTCTTTGAGAAAATTATTATGCGCCTCACCTTTTAGCTAGGATACTAAAAGACACTAACGTCTCCAAAAGCAGGCACACAGATCAGGAACCCAATGATCAGACATATCTGGTTCAGGTATTCTGATGATAGCTCTGAGAATTACAGTAATAATATTTCTGAGAAACATCCTTCAAAGAACACATTCGCTGTCTAAAAATTGAGGAAAAAAAAAGAGTCCACATAAAAAAAGCATCACAAATGCACTTAAAACCAAACCATCTTTATGCAAACTAAAGTCACTACTTACGACTGTTACCAGCAATTCAGTCCTCATTATCGGAGTTGTCAAATTTGATTTTCTTAGCTTTTGGAGCATCTGCGGCAATTTCCCTGAAGTGAGCTCCATAAAGCTTCGATTCCTGCCGAGTAAGAAAAGAACATGAAAACAAAGATAGCAATACAGTTTCTATGGCAACACGTGCGTTGCACAACCTTAAAAGAACTTTGGGTTAACAGCTTATTTTTGGTGTTACATATATGGTAAAACCACATAAATTACTGCAATTGCAAGAAGAATGAATCGAAATAATATGATTCTTCAATCAGATTATAAAATAGTAAAACTACATAAATGAGAAAATTGCATTTGTGTGATGTGGGACATTTATTCAGGAGAGAGAGAGAGAGAGAGAGAGAGAGAGAGAGAGAGAGAGAATTTTCAATCAGACTACGAAATGCAGAATTATTCTAGATATGTGAACAGAAAATTAAAACTCGTAACTATTATTGAAGGACTTTCTTTTACTACTACTATACAAAAATTATCTACATCATCAATAGGTAACTTAATGATGAATTCTCTTTCTGGTAGAGTTATATAATGAAGTCGATTGGTTAAGTTTAACGGAGAAAGGTAGCGGAATCGAGCATTCTGATGGTGTGCCGTGTGGCTCGCGAAGCAAAGCTTCCTTCTGATCACTTCCTTCTGATCACTTTCCTTATTTTGCAGTAGATTCTACTAAGGACTTTCTATTCTTTACAGCGATTTACAGACTCTGCAGCAAGATGACCTTGATAATGTTTGGCGCTAATATGCTCCAACTAAATTGGGAATACTGACAAGAAAGTAGACATCATATAAAATTGCTTGAACAAAATGCAGCGTTTCGGTAAGGAAACATGACATATGAAAACACACACCTTCTTCTTCACATGAGTACCAAACTTCAGAAGAGAAGTAGGCACAACTTGCCCAGCTTCTCTGAGAACATTGACCAGCTCCCTAGCAAGCCCCTGCCAGCAACGACAGGTCAATCGGGATCACTGCTAATACGTCAGGCAAGAGATAATACTAGAGACTTGTTGGATATATTGTTAATATAGTCCAAAATAATATGTTCACATACAAGCTCAATAGGTAAAAACACGGTTATTTGGGTCCATATGGGTCGGAGTCCAATAACTTGCGTATAAAAACTCTAGGGTTTCACTACGCTGGAGGTAACACTGTTGAGCGTTCCAAACTTGACGTCTCTTGGTGTAATACTTTAAGCAACCGCTTCTTCTCTCTCAAACCCATAACCTCCAACAATCTTGAAGTTTTATGTTCCATGTGTTGGATTTGAGCTAGTAAGGTGTCTTCTTGAAGATTTCGTCAAGACGAACTCAGAGGTGTAATTTACTTTCGATTTCGACGGTGGTATTGGTCAGAATCTGAGTTTGAAGATTCGGGTGACTGAAATCTTTGATTCAAAAATTATAGCCAATTTTAGAAGGTGGAACCACTTGGACTTTGTTCTACTCGTCAATACGAACGTTTTGAATGGTCACTCGCGTTGATCAGATGTCAAACGGAGAAGTTACGGCACCCGGAAGTTTCCATTTGAATTTCTAGCGAATTTCGGCAACGAAATTTCCAGCAAATTTCGGTGGCGGAAATTTCCAGCGAGTTTCAGTGACAAGGGCAGTCCATCTTAAGGTTTTCGGGCACTCCAGATCTGTTTTTGGGGTTTGTTTTGGCAAATTCCATCTCTACAAAGCGGTTTGATCAAGGTTAGGGGAGTTATTCGACTTTGGGCTTCGAGGACTCCAAGGTCCACTCTTTCTAACACTTTGCTCTAATTAAAATGGTAAAGCGTAGTTCATAGAGTTGCAATCATTTGATGTTACTGAATTTCATGACTAGAAATTACATGTTCAATTTGGCATGAAAGAACGTGACATATTCTATACTGTGTTAAGTGATTTTGATCTATCATTGAAGATGTGGATGAATATCAATGGAACAAAGATGAGGATTTTTGTAGAGATTACTTGTTGAACTCTCTAAATCATAATATGGCTATGACTTATAGTGAGTATAAGACGGCGAAAGAGATATGGAATCACTTGAACGCTCAGTTCCAAAAACAAAAGGGGCTCTCTAAAACTCTCCTAGCGGAGAAATTCTTTGACTTTAAATTCACTATGAATTCAAGAATTACCTCTCAGTTAGTTGAATTTGAGAACATGAGGAACAAGCTGAAAGATGATGACTTTGATATGTTCGATAATCTCTTTGTCGGTCTTGTGTTAGCAAACTACCAACTGAATGGAGTTCTTTCAAGACAGAAATACACAGACTGAAGGTACAGTTGGGACTAGATGAATTAAAGAGATATATTCACATTGAGGATCAAACCATTACTAGAAAGAGTTTGAAACAATAGGACAACAAAAGTCAGTTGCCAACTTAGTTTCATACTCCAATAAACTTTAGAAAAAGTCCAAGTCACCAAAAGGTGAATCCTCTTTACAGTTAGAGGCCAAAAAGACTATCTCCAAAAAGAAGAAGAAGGGCAAGTGCCATAACTGTGCAAAATGGGGTCACTGGGCAGCTGAGTGTAAGTTGCTGAAGAAGCCAAAAAATGACACACCACAAAATGAGGCCAATATGCTAATTAGAGGATCTGAGCCTCATGCTTTAGTTGGAATGATGAAGACTGGAAAGGCCAGCGTCTCTTCTAAGTAATGGTTGGACAGTGGCACTACTTGTCATGCTGCAAATGACAAGAATTTACTTAGTGAAGTCACAAAAGTGAAAGACACTGTGGAAAATTGCAATGGTGGTGAGGCAAAGGTGACTCATGCTGGAACTGCAAATTTGTTGCTTTCTTCAGGTAAGTTACTAACTCTGAAACATGTTAGAGTAGTACCTTTACTAAAAAAGAATTTGATATTTATGAGTTTACTTGATAAAACTGGTATGTCTTTTTCAACTATAAATGGTAGAGTAACTTTATTTATTAACTCATATTATTTCGGTTGTACATTTATGGTTAATGGTATGTACAGGTTGAGTTTAAATACTTATAACATAAATCATGTGAATTCTACTTTGATTGATCCAAAGTTGCTACACAATAGACGTGGACATGTGAATTACAGGAAAATGCAACATCTAGCTAAAACTCACAACATTCCATTAGATACTTCTATTCGATTTGACAAGTGTGAAGTGTGTGCACTAACTAAAATCACTAGAAAACCCTTTAAGTTAGTTTCTAAAAGCACACAACTTCTTGAGTTAATACATTTCGACATTTGTGACTTTAGAAATTACATTATTAGAGGTGGTCGGAAGTATTTAATAATATTCATAGACGATTTTTCTAGATATTGTCATGTCTATTTGTTGAAATCGAAAGATGAGGCTTTTGAAAAATTTAAGATTTTCAAGTCTAGAGTAGAAAATCAACTCAACTTGAAAATTAAGAGGTTTAGGAGTGATAGAGGAGGAGAATATACTATGTCAAGGTTCAAGGAATTTTGTGCTTTAGAATGTATAATACTTGAAACCACTGCTCTTTATTCACCCCAATCAAATGGTGTTGCCGAGCGTAAGAATAGAACGTTAACTAAAATGTTAAACTCTATGTTACTTACAGCTAGCATGCCTTCCTCCTACTGAGGAGAAGCAATTCTAACTGCTAATCACATCTTGAATAGGTTGCCGCACTCTGAGTTGTCCATGACACCTTATGACATATGGCATAAGCGCCCTTGTAGATATGATACTCTTAAGACTTGGGGTTGTATTGCTTATGTAAACATACCAGATCCTAAGAGACCTAAGGTGGGATCTAGAACCATTACATGTGTATATCTAGGTAGTGCAGAAGATAGTGCTGCAAATAGGTTTTTAGATCTATCTACTAACACAGTGATAGAATCTAGAGATGCAGTGTTCTTCGAAAACAAGTTTTTCCAAGATCAAGGCTTGAATGTTTCTGGATCTACAGATATGATTTCAGAATCTCCTGTAGAATTTGAAGCAGGCCCTTCTAACACTAATTCCACACAGTTGGTTGTTGAACAATTTCCAGTTAGAGTATCTACAAGAGAGAGTTCCCAAAAATTTTGGTGAGGGCTTTGTTACTTACCATCTTGAGGATGATCCATTCTCCTATCATGAAGCAATGAGATCTAGGGAATCCCTACTGTGGGCAGAAGCCATAGATGATGAAATGAGCTCTCTGCTGCAGAACCACACTTGGCAGCTAGTAAATTTGCCAAAATGGGCTAAAGCTATAGGTTGTAAATGGGTGTTGGAGAAGAAATTGAATAGTGATGGATCAATAGCCAGATACAAAGCACATTTAATAGCTAAAGGCTATAAACAGCAGAGTGGAATAGACTATTTTAAAGTCTATTCACCTGTGCATCATCTATCAACTATAAGAATTCTTCTTGCTTTGGCATCTATTGAACACTTTGTAGTGCATCAAATGGATGTAAAAACAGCTTTCTTAAATGGGGAGTTAAATGAGGAAATTTACATGGAACAACCAGAATGATATATTATGAAAGGTCTTGAGGACAAAGTTTGTAAATTGAATAAATCAGTGTATGGTCTTAAACAAGCACCTAAGATGTGGCATCTTAAAGTTGACAAAGTGGTAAAGAGTTATGGCTTTCAGTCTAGTTATTCAGATAAATGCCTTTACCATCATTCTATGTCAAATAAGATAGTCATCATCTACTTATATGTTGATGACATGTTAATTCTTGGTTCCGATCATTCTGTAGTGAGTGACGTGAAAGCTACTTTAGCTAAAGAATTTGACATAAAAGATCTTGGTATTGCTAATACCATTCTTGGTATGAAAGTAAGCTTTAAACGACAAGTCATCTCCCTTAACCAGACTCATTATATTGAGCAGCTACTTTCTACTTGGGGATACGATAAGTGTAAACCGAGTGAGACACCATGTGATTATAATAACAGACTGAGTCCTAATGAAGGGACCAGCGTTGATCAGTTAAAGTACTCAAAACTGATTGGTAGTCTCATGTATGCTATGAGTTGCACTAGACCCGACATAGTCTTTACAGTTGGCATGCTGAGTCGTTTTACTAGTAATCCTAGTAAAAAGCATTGGGATGCCCTCAATAGGCTAATGAGATACCTTAAAGGTACTAAAGATTATGCTCTCTTTTATTTTGGTTGTCCTCCAACTATGGATGGATATTCTGATGCCTAATGGTGCTCAGATTTTAGAAATAGTAAGTCCACTAGTGGATATATATTCACTTTGGGTGGAGCTGCTATTACTTGGAAATCCAAACGAGGGACTTGTGAATCAGAACTTTTTGCTTTAGCCTCAGCCGGTGAAGAGGCAGAGTGGATAAAGAATCTGATTATGGATATTCCTTTGACTTGGCTAAAGATTAATTCTTTAAGCCTATTATGTGATAATCGAGCAGCTGTCAAAGTCCTCAAGAATGCTCTCTTTAATTCAAAGAGAAACCCGTGAGACTGAGACATGCGTTGTTAAATTATCTAAGAGAACAAGGGGTTATCACCTTGATCGATGTGAGATCGGAGGATAACATAGCCGATACTCTCACCAAAGGTATGCCTAAAGATCGATTATTCAAAACAATGGGGGAAATGGGGTTAAAGACTATATAGGCAAGTCTTAACTACCATTTACTTACCTTCTAATTGTGTGTTTTGAATTATCGAATATTCCTTTATTAGCTACACTGATAAGCACAGTTGATATGTTTCATCGATGTTCACAGTTGCTGACTAATTTTAACCTAATTAAAATGTTCTATCGGGGAAACTTGTGTCATTCCAAACTTGATGATACAATTCAACTAGTTTGGACTATCCTTTTGGTTAAATGATCTCATTCCAAACTTGATGCTAGATTATTTAACTTTAAGGAATCAGTAACTGTGACATTCCAAATTAAAACATAGAAACAGTTGTTTACATAAGAAGCCTGCTGGTCTTGTTCTTAATTGAAACTGTTAGATTATACATATAATACTTTGATGCGGAAATTCAAAAGAAAAAAACAGCGATCTTTGATCTTCATGATTTTCACAAATAGATGAAGACATACCTTTATCCATAGAGTTACACTTGATGGTGATCATTATAGAAAACCGAAGAACTCGAACCAAATGAAGAAATCCGATTTCTCTCCTTTAACCCACTATACTTTAATGTATTCTATCGATGGAGGAGAGAATACCAAATTCCTTTCGATTATTGTTGTTCACTATCGGTGGAGAGAGGATCGGACTCTATTTGTACGTTCTTTCAAAAGGTGCCTTCCATCAAAGCGCATTTTCAACTTTAATGTAAGTCGCAACTTCTCGTAACCAATAATTATTTATTTTATAGCATTTCAATAATTATTAAACCATATAATAAATCATATCATGTGGGCCACAATAATTCTTACATTCTCCCACTTGACTCATATGATCATTTCATGGTTTAATAAAGACTGTAATGTGCACAATAATATTATGCTATAAAATTTTCATTAAATTGGCAATCACATAATAATCACAATTAAGTAATGAAACTAATGCTAGTCATAGCAGTTGTATGTCATTAATCGACATAGTCTCTTCTATGCACTACAACTATCGCACTTTACTTAACATGATCCATAAATGAGAAGTACAGTAATAGTCCAACCATAATGTTTCTTTAGAAACTATCCTGTTTGACATTCATCTATTTCCATAATATATACTAAATAGAAAATAGGAAATATCATAAACACGTAAGTGAGCTCAAAGTGTCAAATACATAAACTTAATACAATCATAATACAAACATTAATGACGTCCAATAATGCCCATCTTTTCAATATGCTCATTAAATGTTTTGGGCGGCGGTCCTTTTGTTAAGGGATCTACTATCATAAGATTGATGCTAATGTGCTCAATTGACACTCTTCGTTTCTGAACTTCTTCTTTAACAGACAAGTATTTGATCTCCATATGCTTAGCACCCTTAGAATACTTGTCGTTCTTAGAGAAGAAAACTGCTGCAGAGTTATCACAATAAATTTTCAGCGGCTTGGCAATACTGTCGACAATCACAAGCCCTGAAATAAAATTCCGCAGCCATAATCCATGAATAGTGGCCTCAAAGCATGCCACAAATTCAGCTTCCATAGTGGATGCAGCAATAACTAATCGCCGCACTCTTCCATGAAATTGCCCCTCCAGCCAGAAGAAACAAGTAACCAAACGTTGATTTTCTTGTATCAACACATCCGGCTAAGTCTAAATCTGAATATCCAATCACCTTGAGATGATCGGATCTTTTATAAGTGAGCATATGATTCTTCGTTCCTTGCAAGTATCTAAGAACTTTCTTTGCAGCTTTCCAGTGATCCATTCCAGGATTACTTTGATACACGCTTGACATTCCGACAAAAAATTGATGTCTAGTCTAGTGCAAGTTTGTGTATACATTAAGCTCCCCACAACAGATGCATAAGGAATATTTTTCATTTGTTATCGTTCCAATTCACTTTTCGGACATTGCATAAGACAAAATTTGTCACCTTTCTGAATTGGAACTATTCCTGCTGAACATTTACTCATATTGAATCTCTCTAAAATTTTCTCAATGCAGGCTTTCTGAGACAATCCTAATAATTCTTGTGATCTATCACGGAATATTTCTATTCCTATCACATATGTTGCCTCTCCCATATCCTTCATTTCAAAATTCTTAGAGAGAAACTTCTTGGTTTCATGTAACAAACCAAGATCATTAGCAGCAAGCAAAATATCATCAAAATATAGAACTAGAAAAATAAACTTGCTCCCACTAATCTTTATATATATATATATACACCGATCAACGGTGTTTTCCTTAAATCCAAATGAAGTTATGGTATCGGTTATGGTATCGTTAAACTTAAGATACCATTGTCGGGAAGCTTGTTTAAGTCCATATATTGACTTCTTTAATTTACATAGCATGTGTTCATTTCCTTTAACTGAAAAGCCTTCGGGTTGGTGCATATAAACCTCTTCTTCTAAATTCCCATTAAGAAATGCGGTTTTTACATCCATTTGGTGTAACTCCAAGTCATAATGAGCCACCAAAGCCATAATGATTCTAAGTGAGTCCTTATTAGAGACTGGTAAAAATGTCTCTTTATAGTCAATGCATTTTTTTTGCATAAAACCCTTTGCAACAAGTCTGGCTTTATGTCATTCAATATTGCCTTTTGAGTCGCGCTTGGTCTTAAAGACCCATTTACACCTGACCTTTTTACATCCTTTAGACAATTCAACAATATCCCAAACTTGATTTTGATGCATGGATTTTAACTCTTCTTCCATGGCATTAAACCATTCATTAGAATCTTCACATTTCATGGCTTGGGAAAATGAATCTGGATCATTTCCAATTCCTAAGTCAATTTCTAACTCTTGTAGATAAATCATATAGTCATCAGAAATAGCCGATCTCCTTTCTCTTTGAGATCTTCTTAATGCTATTTCTTGTGACTCAGCTATTGGAGGTTCAATATTGACATCTCCATTATGAAGTGTTTGTTCATTAATTTGTTGTTCTTGATTATTGTTAGGTCGTACTATAATATTAGGAACAACAACTTTAGAAGCTTCGGGTATAGGAACTTCTACGCTTACTTCTTGAATGCAAGCATCACGCATTCTTTCACTCCCACTGATGTCACCATTCTCAATGAACCTAGCATTTCCAGATTCAATAATTCTTGTACTATGATTAGGACAATAAAATTTATACCCTTTGGATTTCTCTGCATAACTACTGAAATAACCACTGGTCGTTCTTGAATCCAATTTCCTTTCATATGGATTGTAAATTCTTACTTCTGCTTGACAACCCCAAACATACAGGTGTCGTAAACTAGGTTTCATTTCCGTCCATAGTTCAAAGGAAGTCTTTGGAACTGCCTTACTAGGAACCCTGTTTAATAAATATATAGAAGTCTTTAAAGCATACATCCACAAAGACAAGGGTAAAGATGAATGACTCATCATACTCCTAACCATTTCCATTAAAGTACGATTACGCCTTTCTGCTACACCATTTTGTTGTGGTATACCTGACATTGTGTATTGAGCACAAATGCCATGTCTTTCAAGGAATTTAACAAATGGACCTGGACATTATCCCGATTTATCATACTTTCCATAATACTCACTACCTCTATCCGATCTTACTATTTTCAGCTTTCTATCTAATTGCCTCTTAACCTCTTTAATATACACTTCAAGTGCATTCACTGATTGAGACTTATCATTCAATAGATAAATGTAACCATAACGTGAAAAATCATCAATAAAGGTGATGAAATAGCTTTCCTTACCAAAAGATGGAACATCAAATGGACCACATATGTCAGTATGTATAATTTCAAGAAACTCTGTGCTTCTTGTGGCACTTTTTTTAGTGTGCTTTGTTTGTTTACCTTTAATACAATCAATACACACTCCAAGGTCAGTAAAATCCAAATCTGGAAGAATTTCATTCTTCACTAATCTTTACATTCTTTCCTTGGATATATGACCCAAATGTTTATGCCACAAGTAAGTAGAATTTTCATTCACCAAACTTCGTTTAGTGCCAACATTATGATGCGGGGTCATTAATGTCTCAACAAAAGTATTATTAAGTCTAAATTTGTAGAGACCTTCACATAAAGTTCCAGTTCCAATAAGAGTATTACTCTTAAATAGACTGAAAGATTCAGAACCAAACTTACAATAAAATCCCGCTACATCAAGTCTTGGTAAAGAAACTAAATTGCGAGAAAATGTAGGTACATAAAGGGTTTGAAACAAATCCAAATAATGCCCAATATCTAAGATCAAACGATAAGTGCTAATGCTTTCAAATGGAGCTTTGTTTCTGTTCCCCGTAATCACATAACTTTCATTTGATTTTATGGTTTGGATCGTAAGAAATCCCTGCATCGTATTTGACACATGAGTAGTGGCACCAGAATCAATCCACCAAGTATTATGAGGAACTTCAGTAAAGTTTGATTCAAAATATACTAAAGCACAATGCTTACCTTTCTTTTCGAACCAAGCCTTACATTTTAGACAATCTTTCTTCAAGTGTCCAATTTTGTTGCAAAAATGACACTTAATAAGATTGTGTTTCTTCTTGTGGATTTGAGAAGTCTTTGAAGAGTCATTCAGGACGTGTAGTCCTTTCTTCTTGCTCCTTCCACCTTTCCTCTTGAAATTCTTTCGAACTTCTTGATGTCTTGAAAGATGAACAGAATGAGCCTTTGGATTCTTTATCCTCGTTTCCTCTTGAACTAGCATACTGGCCAATTCATTTACATTCCACTTATCCTTTATAGTGTTGTAATTCATTTGAAATGGCTCATATTGCTCATGAGGCAAGGAATTAAGTATAAATTGTACTAAAAAGTACTCATCCACGTTCATTCCTAAAGTCCTTAACTTTGCTGTTAAATTCGTCATCTCCAGTATATGCTCATGTATGGTACGCGAACCATCATATTTCATGGTGGTTAGTGTGCTCATCAATATACCGGCAAGTGATTTATCAGCAGTTTGAGAACGCTCTTCCACAAATTTCATAAATTCCTTAGCATTGTTAGTCTTGGGAAGAGAAGTCTTTAAGTTGTTTGCAACTGTCATTCGCATGAACATTAAGCTCAGTCTGTTCGATCTTTCCCAAGCTTTATGGAAAGACTTTTCATCATCGCTACTTTCATCAGTAATAACAGCTGGTTTCTCAGCTTGAAGCACTAAATCAAGTTCTAGGACACCTAAGTGAAATTGGACTTGTTCACTCCAATCAAAAAAATTTATCCCATTGAATAAGGGAACAGACGAAGCATGCGAATGGAGTGAAGCGGTATAGATACTGCAAATGTGCAAGAAAATACTCATACATTAATGCCTTGAGAATATCACCTAATCAAATTCAAACTAAACTACACATGTACATAAACCATAATGATGCTAATAAATTTTATTTGGTAATTGTAAATATATCTTATTAAAATTTAGGGAAAAAGCCATAAAAAACCCCAAACTTTGCCTCGAGTAACAGATTTACCCCAAACTTTGTTTTGTGACGTGAAAAACCCCGAATTTTGCAAACCGTGACACATTTACCCCATTAAGGGCATTTTCATCTTATTCTTTATTTTTTCTTTTTCCTTTTTGTTTTTTATTTTTTTCTTCTTCTCCCTTCCCTCCGCCACCATGGCGGAGCCGGCGGAAGGAAGCCGGCATCCGGCGAGGGCTGCCCTCGCCGGCGTCGGCGGGGCGGCCCTCGGGCGGGTCGGGCGAGGTGTGCCCTCACCGGCATCGGGCGAGGTGCCCTCGCTGCGTCGCGAGGGCTGGCGGGCGAGGGCCTGGCGAGGGGTGCCCTCGCCCGATGCCGATGAGGGCCACCCTCGCCCGATGCCGGCGAGGCTTCCCTCCCCCGGCCATGGCGGAGCCGGCGGAGGGAAGAATGAAAAAGAAGAAAAAAAGAAAAAAAAAAAAAAAAAAGTTTTTAAAAGTAAAAAGACCAAAATGTCCATATGATTTAGGGTAAATGTGTCACACAAATGAAAGTTCAGGGTTTTTTGTGTCACAAATAAAATTTTGGGGTAAATGTGTCACGGTTAGCAAACTTCGGGGTTTTTTACGTCACAAAACAAAGTTTGGGATAAATCTGTCACTCGAGGCAAAGTTTGGGGTTTTTTGTGGCTTTTTCCCTAAAATTTATTTGCTATCTTTGGATATACAAACAAAATTAACAAGTCATATTAATTACCAACTATCATGGTCATGAATTATAAGAAAATAATTAACCTTTGGGTTAATCCTAAGTTCTTATAATAAATGAACTTCAATATACCCATAACTCCAATAATGATATAAAACATATCAATTTCATATATAGTATCAATTACTCATGGGTAATTGAATAAAACAATTTACAATATCAAAAAATTCAAAAGACTTCAAGATTTGGCCACTTTGATGACTAACAAACCATTCATAATATGAATTTTTAATATTGTAAAATACAAATATTTACCAAATTGCAAACAAGGACAAAAACTTAATCAAAGCATAAGGGCAAAATCGTAAAATCATAATTCCATAAGGGGTAAAACCATAAATTTATAATCCATGGGCAAAATGGTAAATAATCAGTAAGGGCAGAACCGTAAAAATGTGAGAAGGACAAAATGGGAATTTTAAAAATGGCACAGGGGCAAAATGGTAAAAACAGACCCTCGGTACATCAGGCGCGTGCCAAGCACGCGCCTGATCCGCCGCGGCCGCATGCGTTACATGCGCCAGCGGTTGGCACGCGCATGGATCCCACGCGCGAAGCAGTTCCGCGCACGTGTAGGCGCGTGGCACGTGGTTCCACGAGCCCACAATGGCAGCGCGCGCGTGCGGACCACGCGCCTTCTTCCTTGCACGACCGAACGCAACTCTTCGCCGTTTTTCGCCGTTCCGCCACGGTTTCACCAGCCGTTTCTTCTCCGGCAGCCCATTCCAGACACAAATAAATAATGGGTTTTGAAGAGCATGCCGACACGACCACATGGGTTCAAGTTGCGGCGAAAATGACCAAGAAATTGGCCTCAAATCAAACGAAAATTTCCCAAAATTTAAACCCTAAACCACCGCGACTTCCGCCGCCTGATTAGCCTCCGGCGAACACCGATATACTGGAAAACTCATGGCTAGTGTTCCTCATGGTAGTGCGACCGTATGGGTCCAAAATCAAGCGGTGGGTTGCCGGATTTTGCCCGGAATCGGCGATTTTCTCACTTGACCTCAAAACTCCGAATTCCTCCATTTTCATCCTTTTTCATTCGGATTTTTTTTTTTATTAACAGAACCATCCGAAAACATTTTCTACAATAACAATAGTACGAATAGGATCGTTCAACAAAAATCATAATATTTCTATAAATGGAAAAATCATGAGATCATAAACCATTTGCTCTAATACCAACTGTTAGATTATACATATAATACTTTGATGCGGAAATTCAAAAGAAAAAAACAGCGATCTTTGATCTTCATGATTTTCACAAATAGATGAAGACATACCTTTATCCATAGCGTTACACTTAATGGTGATCGTTGTAGAAAACTGAAGAACTCGAACCAAATGAAGAAATCCGATTTCTCTCCCTTAACCCACTATACTTTAATGTATTCTATCGATGGAAGAGAGAATACCAAATTCCTTTCGGTTATTGTTATTCATTGTGGGTGAAGAGAGAATCCGGACTCTATTTGTACGTTCTTTCAAAAGGTGCCTTCCATCAAAGCGCCTTTTCAACTTTAATGTAAGTCGCAACTTCTCGTAACCAATAATTATTTATTCTATAGTATTTCAATAATTATTAAACCATATAATAAATCATATCATGTGGGCCACAATAATTCTTACAGAAACATGATATGACATGACTAGGTTATTGTAAGTGACTTGACAATTAGTCATGTTCTTTGAAACTAGACAATAGTTATTCTCCTACAAATAAACTTAAGTTGATGGCTCTTTGTAAATCACATTATTTAGGTTTTGTTCATAATTTATGAAACTGGCTTGATGCTTATGAACATGATATTATGATGCTTTATGATATCAATATAGGTTCTTCTTCGCCTAATGGAATGGTACTAAGTTTTTATTCAAATGATTGAATTCATGATAATATGAAATTCATATTTGACATTCTACAAGGGATGGCAAAGATGGAGGAGAGCTTAATGAGTGGGATCCTGATCAGGATGACCTACTTGATGAATGAATATATATCATTTAGAGCATGCGGAGACTTGACAGTTTACCTACTATTGCCTATTTTGATGAAGTCCATTTACTTGAGACTTACATTTTGCTATTTCTATTTTGTGAACATTATTTTTTTTTTATATATATATTTGTAAGGCCTTTGACTATTTTGACTGGCTTACTTATACTTGACTAGTATGCATATGTTAGTTGTGAACTGAGTCTGAGGTTTATTTTTGGTGTTGGGATTTAGATGAGTTTAGACTGAATCTAAAACTCCTAATATTTATTTTGATTTGTTGATCTTAGAACAGATTCATGATAAGGATGATTACTGCTAGAAAACTCTTTGGTTGATCTGAGTTGATTGTCTTGGACTGAATGTGGATGATTCATGTTTGTTTGAACATTACACTGACCATCTTATTGGATTGTGCCATATGGTGAACATAGGAGGAGATTGCTGGATATATTGTTAATATAGTCCAAAATGATATGTTCACATACAAGCCCAATAGGTAAAAACACGGTTATTTGGGTCCATATGGGCCGGAGCCCAATAACTTGCATATAAAAACTCTAGGGTTTCCTATCTTTGGAGGTAACATTTGTTGAGCGTTCCAAACTTGACGTGTCTTGGTATAATACTTTAAGCAACTGCTTCTTTTCTCTCAAACCCATAACCTCCAACAATTTTCATAGGAAACCCCTTTCTCTTTCGTGAAGAATGTGTGTGCTACACCCTTATTTCCAGCACGTCCTGTCCTTCCAATCCTATGGACGTAATCCTCTGTTATTAGAGGAAAACTATAGTTAATCAGAACCTCAACATCTGGAATGCCCAATCCACAAGCAGCGACATCAGTTGCAATCTGCAGACATATCGGGCAACTGAAGCTTTTAAGGAATTGACCAATGCAGCAAAAAGAAGTTATGATCCCCGACTGCTGTTAAGGAGTTGCACTATTACTCCATTGACCCGACTACTGTTCAATTGTCTTTAAAACGTTGGTTGATAAAACATACCATCGAAGGACAGTTTTCCTTCTTAACCGATGACAGTGCCGTCATGCGCTCATGTTGTTTTTTATCGCCATGGATAGATACAGCATTCCAGCCTCTATAAAAAGAAATTGGAGAGTGAGACAACAAATGTACGATGAAGGGTTAGAGATGCATTAGTTCATTCACTTAGCCCATCTCGTGACCTGACTTGACAGGGAAATACCTCGTTTGAAGCATCCGTTCTACACAAGAAGCTTCATTCTTGTACAAGACAAAGACCAATACCCTGTTCCTGATAAATGGCAAAATCGACCATGTCAAATGGTGCAAGATGTCATTGCTAGACTATATAATTAAACTATTGCACATGGTTTCTCTTAGCTTCGCACATACTTAAGGAATGACAGTAAAAAGAGGCCCAAACTATTTAACCTATAGCCTCTAGCAGGATCAGATCAGAATGAAAGACCACAAAACGAGATTCAAAAAGGCATTAGTATGTATAAAAAAGAGAGAGTACCTATTGGAACTGTGATACTTTTGTAAAAGGGTAAGCAAGCGTTCATCACGTGAACGATCATCTAGTACCTGCAAAGGCAATAGAGTGAAACCAAAAGATAAATTCATGATGTCCAGAAAAAAAAATAACCAAATCCGAAAGTGTGAATCCATACCTCAACTATCTGCATAACATCATGATTGGCAGCTAAATCCTCTGAACCTATAACAACTTGAAGGAAAGACAATCATTCTTGCCAGTTTACTCGTATGAATTAATAAAGGACATGGCCTGTTTTTGAAGATCCACACCTTGATTGGGTGAGGATCCATGAACTCCTGTGCTAATTGATGAACAGGAAGAGGCCATGTAGCACTGAACATTACTGTTTGGCGAACTGCAAAGACAACTTTGCACGCAAGATTAGAAGGGAACAAAATCACCGTCAGTTTCAAGTTCACATGTAAGTTCTACCCACAAATAAGAAGTCGTAAGTTGCAAAATTAACTGAATTTACAGAAAACAAGATGTTGTAGAATTCGAACTAAAGACTGCCTGATTAATTACATGACCCGATGGTCAATGACAATGATAGAGGTTTCCGATGACAAGACTTCTACGAAAATTATAGTAGCAGATGTCAACTGGTAAAAGTAAGAAATAAGTAAAGACACTTTGCAACATACCAGAACATGTGCTGCTCAATATAGAACGAACTTCCGGTTCAAAACCCATGTCAAGCATTCTATCTGCTTCGTCGAGGACCTGAAGACAAAAGGAAAAAGAAATTATTGATGCCGACTAAGTCAAAAATTCCAACGCCACATGTAAATTCCAATCAGTTGAAAACTCATTATAAAACACAAAGCTTGTCAAAGAGCAATATAACAGACACCTGAATGACACATTGACAAAACTCCTCGATACCAAGCTATATGACCGTGCCAACAACACATAACACGAAACGGAAACACTAGGAAAAGTCAACTTGCCACAAAAGCTACTTCATTTATGATGTAAACACCCTCTTCAATCAGATCCTTCAAACGACCAGGAGTTCCAATGACAATATCCTGGGCACAGATGAAATGGAGTACTCTATGAGTAAGGTTATTGACTTTCTAGATGATATACAGGGAAAACAATTAACGATCCCATTTTTGCAAGTTCAACATCTGAAAGAATCAATAGCAACTCTTTCATGGCTATAAGCCAGACCCACACAGAACACAAGCAAATCTAACGTCAATCGTAATGGGTGGCCAAGACCATTGTGGATTTCTCCACAAGATGGTGCAAATTTTGTGAATCCTTTTTCACTTAGAATTCATAAGATATCTCCAATCGTTGTCAAGCATTTGAAGATCATTCAAAGGTTGGAGTACATGAACTATCATCACCAAAAACATATTTGAAATGTGACAACCACTTACATTAGCATCAGCGAAAATATGGCATTTGAATATTCATAAAACAATGATAGATGTAGAAAAGACTAATATGCACAGCCTAATAAAGTGAGGTGACTTACGACACCGGACTTCATAGAAGTTCTTTGGGGTTCCTTGGGGGTCCCTCCATACATACTGATTTCACACCCCTAGCTTTTCCAGCACCAACCAGGACATCTGAAATCTGGGACCAAATTGAGAAGGCTATGGCTCGTCATCTGTTTAAACACACTACTATTTATACTAATTACAAGAACCACGACATATGTAGAGCGCAGCAAACTTAGAATAAAAGGCTATGAATTGAGTGGGAAAATCGAGATATGGCATTGGGATGTACTTTATTTCTCAGCACCTACATCTGCACATACTATAGTACACCTTTGCAGCGTAACAACAACAAAGTCAATTGCCTTGGCTTTAACTGCGTGCCTTCTTGTTTTCACTTATCTTTTTGGAATTCCTACTACAATGGTATCAAACACATAGCTCCACTTCTGAACACATCTTCTGGAAGTGAAAATTCCCCTATAACATTGTCATGTGACTACACACCATTTCGACCTAAAAGAAGCCGTGATGTCCACCCATTTTCACGATTACAGATTCACAATAAAATAAATTTTTAATGTTGTAACCTCATCCCAGACTATCCAACCGTTTTCAGAACACCTTAACACAACCTAGGAAACATGGACAATGTGCGGGGGCCTCCATGTTAGTGTCGGACACTCCGACACGCAGTCAACGATTGTCAAACATCCAACACGTGATCAACGCTCCGCACATGCAAGCAACATGCAAGTCTGGCATTCCGACACGCCATTCCCACATGCATGGTTCAATTTTAAACATTTTCAATAAACTAGGGGTCAAAATGTAAATCTATCAAAAAAGGGAGAAAGAAGAAAAGGGAGTGGATAATGTAGATGAGTGACTTGTTGTTTTATTTGATGGTGAAATGTGGATTTTTTTATTGTCAAATATTAAATTTAATGGTGGAATGTAGATTTTTTTTTTTTCCTTCTCAATTATTGGAATGGAATGAAGTTAAATTTGTCAATTATTAAATAATGAACGATATTAATAAATAGTGGATTAATATTTTTAGTACAAATTCATTCTAAACTCTTTTCTATTATTTATTTAATTGTGAATTTGAATCAAATTAATGATCATGAACTTGACATGAAAGTCCATCGTTGCAATATGAGGATCGGGTGTGGAGGATTATTAGATTAGTTTTTATGGACGATGATCAAGCCCTGTACATTAGATGAATTTAATATCCTCGGTCAAGCGAAAGTCTTCTGGTTTGTCTTGTTTTGAGTACATGAAAGTCTTCATCTTTGTCCGTTTTATCAAAACCCTTGCTTGCGTGTACTAATCGGAAACGATAGTCTACTCATCAGTTATATTAAACCATCGAAAAGCTGTTATTATCTCACTTATCAAGCCAGATACAAAGGATGGGGATCTACTTCTTATTTTCCATGGAGGATTTTTAATTATATCTTAGGATGGAGGGTGACTTGCATCTTAATATATTACTAGAACATGACCCTATTGTTCTCTTCAATTTGTTTCTATGATCTATTAACTATACAGGCTACCGAAAGTTTGCATCGTCTGTTAAGGACATCATCGAGTCGATGCAGTTTGACACTCCAGCTCAACTCAACTTGAATATTCAAGGCTCGATCCTCGACTTGAGCTTAACTCTCAAATAAGTCCTCATTGAGCTCGAGCTTGATTCAACTCAACTTAAGTATGTTATTCGATGAGTATTAATCCAAACCCGAATTAAATTGAAAAGAGTTGATAGTTTTAGATCCATATACAATTGAATACGTAGTATTCGATTGGTCTCGCAATATTCAAGATTGAGCTCGGCTCGAAAAGTACTCCAGTTTTTTGAACTCAAAAATAACCAAGCCGAGTTTGATTAATAATTCAAGTAACTTGACTTATTCTCATTTCTTGTATCTGCGTAGATGATCACATCAATAGACAACTCACTGATTGTTCGAACTGTTTCTACTGTTAGAGCCTACTTTGGTTTTGTCTTAGCGAAGTGAAAATTTCAGTATTGATAACAAACCAAACTAAAAAATAATGAACCTTCAATAAAGCCACGCATTTCAATTCGTACATGCGTGTCTAAATTGGATTCCTCATGTGCCCGAGAGATATTTAGCCTTTGAAAGCAAGAATTTGCAATTTTTTTTTCTGAAGCCCCTTGTGCCAGGAGGGTCACATGAAATTATTTTCTCTAGTGCAAATCGAGCAATTATTGAGTTGGTAATACAAAAAGAAATTTGGATTGAAATCAGTTGATGTACGTAACGTATTCCACCGTCTTCCAACTCCACCAATCTACAATAATGGCTCTTGAAGCTAGAACTATGCCCAAAATGCAATGAACTTTGGTCATTAGACCTTGATCAATAATGGTGAAGTTGACAGCCGAGCCCCATTGATTCCAATCTACATCCTCTAAAGAATTATCGTTGGACTTCGTCCAGATTGCTTGCTGTTTGGACTAAAGGTGTTGTTTGGTTCCATTTGCATGAACGGTTCATTCCTTTGTTTACTTAAACAAAATTCATTTGAAAGAGAAATATAGTCATCTCTCTTCGCTTTATTTGTTGACATGTTCTAAAGGAGTGCAATCTCCAATTCAAAAGGTTTTCGCAAATTATGTGCTTTTAGAACTGTAGTGCGCTTCCTCTCCTCTTAAAAACTCACGGAAAGTTAAAGTCAGTAATCTGCTCATCTTGCGGAAGATTTTCGATTCGGAAGATATTTCCTTAATTTTAATAATCATTACTTAGGCAATAATGACAATCGATAATTCTTTTAAGGGTCGATGACCAAGAAAGAAAATGACATCAGGGATGGTCGAAAAGTAATCGAGATGGTCAATCAAATCCAAATTCGTGGCCTCGGTGATCCAGTGTTATACTTTACAATTGATGACCCAATTGCCTACAACAAGCATAAAAGAACATATTTTAAATTTTTAATGATCTTTATGAGTCAGCACGAGATATAAGTGCCATGAAATCGGCACTATTACGTGATGTGGAGTGCATTAAAAATGCTAAAATTCCCATCACCGTCTACCCTTCACTTATGGCAATTTCCATTAAAATTAGTACAATTTGTACGGTCTCGCCACCATGGAACCTTCTTCTTTTTCTTTCTCATTGTATATAAAAACAATAAAAGCCGAGACAGAGATATTTTATGCGACGACGACGAGGAGTTTGAGGTTGTTGCTTTCATGTAATGAAGGATTCATTAGCGCGTATCCTGCATGCTTGTGACAAGGTGGGGCTTTCTTTTCAGCAAAAACAAGCAAATTAAAAATATCATTTAAGATAAATAATTACAAAGAAAGAATAAACAAAAACTTGGCTTAAATTTTTTTCTTTCCACACTGTCATAATTAACTTCATTTGTCATCGTATACAAATCTGTCATGCTCATGGAATGGTAATCATAAATATGGAGCCCCGCAAGGAACAAATAAAGATAGTGACAGGACATTATTTTTCCTCATCCTTTTAATAAACTACCACTTTTGATATAGAAATGTAATTTATACAGATATACGATGCACACTTTATGTTCAATACAAGTATGTATTTACCGAAACTTGTAAGCATCCACTTATATACAATACCAAGGCCTGTGAAGTGTTTGCAATGCAGACATGTCACCATATCTGCAATGACATGTTGATAAGGCTTGACCAGTTCTATGGACTTGTCATCTCTGGCTTAACCCCGGTTGATGCTTGGTTTGAGAAAGGCTACTGAATGACAAAGCATTGCCGGATCAAAAACGAACCTTCGAATATATTCCAGAATCATTTACTGTAAACTCGGTTACATCAAATTTTTCATGGCAGTGTGGACATAGACACCACAGAAAAGATGGATTCACAGAAGATGTAGACATGCTTATTTCCAACAGGGAGGTGGTTCATTACTCCGCATACTAGAACTCTGCGAACGAGAGCCCTCTTCCTCAACCGATGTCTCTACGGATGTGACGTCCCAACCTTGCTCTCTCCAGTAAGCGTATCGAATTTCGGGAACATGCGCAACTTTCTGATAGTCCTTGTTTTGTTTGTCCGGCTTAAGTTTCTGGACTAATTCACAAGGCAGCTCGAAGAACTCCAACACTTTGAGCATGTTTAAGTGCTCAATTCCTAATGGCAGATCCTTGAGCAATTTGCACCGCAGGACCATCAACTTTTCTAGACAGGGCATGGCTCCCTTCTCCACCTGTATGAACTCGAGCTCCTCAAAAAGATCGAGCCCTAATATCTTAAGTTTCATGAATCCTTTGGCCTTAAAGCACAGAGTTTGCCAATTATAAGCATGCAGCAACACGAGATGAACGAGACTGGGCAAGTTTTGAAGGGATTCCAATGGATCATCCCTTAAACAGGACATTCTCAGGCATAGTTTTACGAGGTTGTGGAGGTTAGCAATCCAGCTTGGTAAGGTCCGTAAGTGCCCCCTCAGGAAGATCCTCTGAAGAAGTTGCGGAGGAGAAGAAAGGTGATGCAGATCAATTTTCTCATCATCGTTGAATGCAAAAACAGCCAGCGTGGTTGGTTAACTTTGCTATCGACGAGCACAAATTTCTTCCGTCTTCTCTCCTCAACTTTAACACCCATAACCTCCTTAACTGATTAAGTTTCCCCAGCCCTGTAATATTTCTACCATCTCTTTCGTCATCTACCTCTATATGGCATAGTTTTTGCAGAGACCGCAGAGCTCTAATATCTGCCATGGTTTTGAAACCATATTTATTGTGAGTATAAGATACATTCTCATACCGATACACAAGGAGATGACGTAGTCGTTGAAGCTTTGCTATCTCCACAGGCAATGCGATGACATGAGTGTCTTTAAGGTCCAGTGTCTCCAGGTTCTGAAGGTTCCCTATGGAACTTGGAATGGTTCGAATACGGGAAGATCTCAAGCTTAGAAACCTGAGGCATTTCATGTTAAGTACTTGACCTGGGAAACGGCTCACCAGAGCATGTTCTAAATCGAGGACACTGAGAAGGTTCAATTCAGATGAGAGAGCGTCAACTACAGAGGACGAGTCTACGCCAAACATGAACAAGGATCTGAGACAGGAAAGTGACCGGTTTTCTCGTGCAATCTGAAACGCTTTGTGTATGGAGAGGCGACGAACTCTTTCTGGCCACGGACCTCTGTGTTCATGGTCTATAATTGCATAGTTCTGATCCCTTGCCTTCGGAATGATGATTTCCAGCAAAAGGTCATGGACTCGACATTTTTTAACCCTTCCATCACTGGTGGTCTCTGCCACTTGGATGAGGCTTCTGTTCAAGAGCTCATCAAGGTAGTCCTCAGCGACTTCTTCCAGGGTCCTACCTTCTTTCCTTTCAACAAAACCCTCTGCTACCCGGAGTCGGATTATCCTCATACGTTCGACAACAAGAGCCTCAGGGAATATGCTCAAATGCAAGAAACAGGACTTTAAGTAATAAGGCAAATCACTGAAACTCAATGTGTAACGCCCCGGGTCTCAACTGTACATATAATGTGTAACGCCCGGGTCTCAACTGTACATATATTGTCCGCTTTGGACACTAAGTCCTCACGGTTTTATTCTTCTCGGGACATCCCATACTACCCCCAGAAACGCGTATGTACAATTAGAGCCCATTGCCTTATAAGGCAGCCCAGAACTCCCTCCCTAGGCGATGTGGGACAAGAGGGAGAGGATCCCTTCCTTGCGCACGTGTGACGGCCCGAGCGGCGGTGCGCGGGGAGGAGGGATGGCGGTGCGTCCGCGCCTCGGTCCCCGGACGTGCGCAAGGAAGGGATCCTCTCCCTCTTGTCCCACATCGCCTAGGGAGGGAGTTCTGGGCTGCCTTATAAGGCAATGGGCTCTCTAATTGTACATACGCGTTTTCTTGGGGTAGTATGGGATGCCCCGAGAAGAACAAAACCGTGAGGACTTAGTGTCCAAAGCGGACAATATATGTACAGTTGAGACCCGGGGCGTTACACAATGAAAGTACCTGCTTCAGGTTTTTGAGCTTTTCATTGCCATCGATTTCGGAACGGAGACTGCGGAGGACTAGTTCCCATTCGTCAATTCTTCTTATGTCCTTTGTTGCCAGAACACCACTGATGGCCACGATTGCTAGAGGAAGTCCTTCGCACTTTTTCAAGATCTGCCGACAGATTTCCTCCAAATGGATGGGGCACGCTTTCTCTTTGAATGTCTTCCTACAGAAAAGTTCATGTGACTGTTCAGATGACAAGGGCTTCATGTTGTAGACCTTCCCTGCACATCCAGTGCCGGATGCTGATGCTAGATCTGATTTCCTTGTGGTGACCATTATTCGGCTGCCATTGTTATTGTTGGGTATTGCACACTTGACTGCATCCCATTTGTTCATATCCCATACATCGTCTAGAACGATTAGGTATTTCAACCTCCTTTCCCGGAGGAAGTCTTTGATCATCATTCTAACGCAACTACTTTTGGAAGTTTCTGCTCCAGATGGAAGCGTCTTCGTGATGCCACTGGCAACCTGTCGAAGCATGTCTGAAAGCAGCTCGTCGGTCCTTGATGAAGGAGAAAGAGTGACCCAAGCACGTACTGTGAATCGTTTCTTCACCGCTGGGTCATCATAAACTTGCTTTACTAGAGTCGTCTTCCCCAGACCTCCCATGCCAACCACCGAAATTACTTGGCATTGTGAAGCACCCTGGACCAACCATTCGACAAGCTCCTTTTTGGGCTCTTCGATGCCCACCAGATCGGATTTTTCTACCAGAAGTGCATCTCCACGATGATCTTGCCATTTGTTGTCTTCATAAGAAAAGGTTGAGCTTGAACCTCTCTCAGTTGTGCTGAAACCATCAAACAGTCTCTGCTGTCCTTCACAGATACTTTTGATTCTGGGGCTGATGCTTTTCATAGCCGAAATCAGTCGGTATCGAGCTTTCCTGTTTCTGACACTGGTTTGAATCATTCGTAGAAAGCCCTCGGTTTGATGATCCTGCGCTGAGAGTTGTGTATATTCATCAAGAAGATCCTCAGCTTCATATGCAATTTCTCGTACTTGCTTAACCCATACTTTGACTTCTTCATTGCACTCTTCCATGGAATCCGCAGCTTTTAAGAAGGCCTTGATGCGCTCAAATTCTCTCATCAGAGACATCCACTCTTCGTGACCCTCTCTTTGTTGTTGCACCGCAATCTCGACAAAGCTTTCGAGCTTGCTAAGTAGATACAGCACTGCACCTTCTGCCATTCTTTGCTTAGAACCTTGCAAGATCAGAGGTTAGTGGCTGTCACAATACTACATACTGTGTCTGCAGTTTTCCGAAATATATATATATATATAGTAGACTCAATGCTTTAACATGTTGGGCTCCAAAACCAATTAGACAACTTTACTTCTGCTGTACTAGTTGACCACAGTTTCTTAGAGCATGCATTGCTTTAAAGCTACTAGTCTTTTACATCTGACTTAGCTTGGCTCTCACATATTTTAAACTCCACTTCTTGATGCTTGTGACACGGTTCGTGATTCTCCCGTACCCGCGAACCCTTAGAAGTGAAGTTTGGGGTTATCGAGTGAAGAGCGAGAGCGCGGAGAGGATGAACACAACTGGTCCGTGGGAGTGGCGTTAGAACAAATGGTGCTAGGAGTTCTAAGATAGAAGGATAATATTACTTAGGAGCTCTAAAGGTGGGATTGGCCTCCTGTGCACAAACTGGTCGGGAGCTAATGCCGCTCTCCTGATGAGGCCATGGCAAGCCGAAACCAGTTGTTGAGTCTAAAGAGGGCTGCTGTCTCGCTCGATGGACTAGACGCCTGAGCCAAGCTGGACGTAGTACGATCTCATAAGAAAATAGCTATTCGCCATATTGTTCATTGGAACAACTATAGAAGGAAGGTTGGCCTGGTGAATTCCGTTCGCCAAGCACCGCACGGGTTAATCCGCAGCCAAGGAAATTATCGACTCATGACAAATGGTATCAAAGCGGGGATCTCTCCAGTAGGTGGGTGATTCGGGGAAAAGCATGTGGTCTTCCCGGTCCTATAAGGGCGAAGAGTGATCGTCGAGGCCAAAGGGGCTCGGACAACGTGCGACTCTCGTCTAGCTTCTGGGATGGCAATGGGGGCATAGGAAGGAACCAAATTACTTGCTAAATGAGGATAACGTTGCTGGATCAATGGGCGAATCTTAAGAAGAGGTCTGCGATCACGTTTCCACCAAAGGGGACCCTCTGTTGGCTTGCAGAATGAGGAGGTGCTTAGTAGGCGAAAGAATGTGCTGCCATAGGGGTGCAATTGGCTAAGGGTGCCACACTTGTCAGGGAGTATAAGTGACTGGAGATTCGGAAACAGCTTTGATCAGGGGAAGCAAGCAATGGAGTGGTGTGAATTGTTCTGTTGGGCGAGCGTTGCCATCTATGTAAATCCTAGGAAGTGGCACTGATGGTTAGGGAAACGCAGGGAAGCAACAGAATAGCCCGCAACGAGGGCGTTGCGGAATTGGGTGAGGGAGTTTGACAAGGTCCGTGATTCTCCCATACCCGTGAACCCTTGGGAGTGAAGTTTTGGGTTATCGAGTGAAGAGCGAGGACGCAATGAGGATGAACACAACTGGTCCGTGAAAGTGGTGTCGGGATAGTTAGTGCTAGGAATTCTAGGATAGAAGGATAATATTACTTAAGAGCTCTGAGGGCGAAGTTGGCCTCCCGTGCACTAACTAGTCGGAAGCTAATGCCGCTCTCCTGATGAGACCATGGCAGGCCGAACCCAGTTGTTGAGCCTAAAGAGAGCTGTTGTCTCACTCGATGGACTAGACGTCTGAGCTAAGCTGGACGTGGTACCATCTGATAAGAAAAGAGCTATTCGTCGTATTGTTCATTGGAACACCTATAGAAGAAAGGCTGACCTGGTGAATTCCGTTCGCCAGGCGCCACACAAATTAATCCGCGGCTAAGGAAAATATTGACCCGTGACACTTGCATGGTAGAATCACTGTATCTTCTAGTACTGGTTTTAGCTATAGACTCAAAAGTGAAATTCCATGCCTCATCGTTACCTGCAAACATGATTAGGGGGGAGGTCAAATTCATTTATGGTGTTCAAGAAATGATTGTTCTTGTGAGATGAGATAACGAGCCCAATCATTTCTGTTATGCTGGAATTCTTTAGAGCCAGAAAAGAGATTCACCTCAAAGTATTATGATCAAGATTTCGCTTTTTATATACCCCTACTTAAGTCATGCTTATCTTCAAGAAGCTCAATCTTTTTGTAAAAACACCACAGCAGTTTCGTCCGTTCGTTGACACGATTGTCTTTTTAACTTTTTGCGCGGCAAGTCCTTGTTCGACCATAATTTACATTATCGGTTAATCTCAATCTGGGGAATAACTTTTTCGAGCCTAAAGAGTGCACTGTCGAGCACGTCCTGGGAATTTGCTATTATGAGACAACTAAACCCTGAGCAGTTCGTCTCGCTTCCAAAGTGCACAGACGTAATCGATGCTGGTTAAGAAGATGATAAAGGAGCCATATCGTTCGATGATCATGAATGATGCCTGTTTCTCTTAGAAGATGTGCATAGTTCATCGAAATGTGGGTATCCATTAGGTTGATGCTTTTGCATTCTCTGATATGCTGGTGTATATACTCACTTTGTTTTTCAAAAGAGCCAAAACAAGGAAGTATGTACTCGAATATATCACCCAAGGAAAAGTCCCAAATGAACAAGTCCACAACTTGAAGAAAAAAATTGGACCTTGAAATCAAAGCGCGGTTACTTTCTGCGTGAAAGCCAAAAGGGCGAGTGAAAAACCAACAAGCGGACTTCCACTCCCGGCGTAGTGCGTACCTCTGGATTGATTTCCTTTTACTGTATAAAAGGAATTTATGTTGATTTTCATAATCACATAATCACACCATGAATTTTTTTCCTTCTTTTAACTTGATAGTTCTCCTTGATAATCATTGTTATTTCTCCTTTTTTATCTTCTCGGCTGGAATCATAAATAGTGAAGGTACTGGGTGCGTTGCATAATCCGAAAGGCATAACCAACCATTCATAAAATCCATCCTTTGTTTTAAATGCCATCTTCCACTCATCTCCCAAATGAAACGAATTTGATGGCTTGAGATGAGATTATTGGTAAACCTTCCTTTTCTGCTATGAAAAGATAGAGCTATCCTGACTGACTGCTCAAAAATGTTAAAAATAAAATCCTTCCGCGATTGGAAGAGAGAGTAGAACCAAGTATTCTCAGTCAATGGTTGGAACAAGATACTAGTAAAACTTGGAGGTTGAACGAACTTCTTAATATTCGGAGATCTTTGGGGACTAACCAATTGCTTTACTTTTCGAGAGAAGGTATATATAAGAGGTTATAGATATATAGGGATATCAGTAACTGGGACCTTTTGTTCTTCAGGCAAATATTCGATTTCATAGAGATAATCCACTTTTCAAAATCCTTTTATTTCACCGCTCCCCTCTCCAACCAGTCGAGTTACTTGCGTACCTTTCAGTCTTCAAACCTCTCCTCCAAGAAAATGCTTGAGCTCCCCAAGTTCCTTTATTTGGAAGCATACTAATAGATTTTCCTTTGTTTGTCAAATTTCCAATTCGTCATCTCGACCGACAATAAGATCATCCTCTCTCTCTCTCTCTCTCTGGAGCTGAGGGGACCCTTGTTTCAGCAAAGTGCTTGCCAACTCAACAAACACAATAATTCGAATCTCGTTTCAGTGGTACACAACGAACTTTAAAATTTCACCCGATCGTACAGTAAACCCAAATCAAATTCTGTAAAATTCTACATGTCCATAACTGTCCAAAGCTTATGTAATCTCTAGAGTCAACCCACTAATTCAGAATTCAACACCACTCAAAATTACAAATTTACTAAGAAATAATATGCGATTAAAGGAATCAAGACCTAGAATTCTTACCGATCGCCTCGAAACAAAGTTGATTAGGCGTGCCGAGGTATCTAATGGCTTGATGAACCGAAACCCTTCCTCGCTCTCTCTTGGTTTCTTCCTTTTCTCGTTCCTTCTCTCCCTCCCTCCCTCCCTCCCTTCTACTTCTCCCCATCTTTATACAACACCAGCAGCTGCAAAACGGCAAAATGTGCTGACAAAAATGGCTGAGGTGTTAGCTGATGGGAGGGTTGGAGGATCGGACACGAACCCTTTTTTTTTCCCTTGACCATTTGAGTGGCGACCTTAATTCAATGGAGAAGAAGTCACGAAAAATTAAGGTTATAATTTTATATGAATACATACACTGAATATACCCGTTTCTTCCGTTTCAAGAACCCCATTTCCTTAATAATTTAACTTCCCACGTCTCATTCGACCCCAAAAAGAAATAAATAAATAACTTCCCACGTCTCACGGAAGTGTATTTTTGCGGGAAAGGCGCAAGGGCGAGAAAACAAACAAATCGCCATGAAATTTCTATAATCTTAAGTGATCACCTCTCTCTCTCTCTCTCTCTCTCTCTCTCTCTGTGAGTCTGGGTATATTTGAATGTTCTTGATGCTTTTTTTCTTTATCAGAAAATGTTCTTGATCAGAGATAATGAAATGAATGCCCTTTTTTCTTAATGAATGAATAACAATTCCATATGAAATCGGGTGGAGTACAGTTAGAAGGTAAGTGATCCCTCAACATCGTGTTAGAATGCACGGTCGGAGCCGAGATGGTTGAGCTAATTTTGAGTTTTTAAATGACTGCGTAAGTGGCTTTATCACTATTTAAATGTTCGGTGTCTTAGTCTTTCAATGTCACTTCTTGTCCATTTCATTCGTCTGACGTGACCCCGATGGAAGCCATCAAGGCACGAGGAATTCCAATAATTAGAGAGAAAAAGAAATTGTAAGGGGGCCGAATCTGAACAGTTTTGCCATCCTTCTCAAGCATTTTTGCTTCAACAAGTCTATGATTGTGACAGGCTTATGAGCGAAGGCATTTCGTCACCGCTAATTGAGACATTTTAATTATGACTTAGGATACTTTTAATATAATGTTCGCTCGTATCATAAGTAATATCGGCATGTATTGACAAGAAACATGATAATCAACCTAACCCTTATAAATAAAAGACTATATATATGACATTAGGTACTTCACCGTAATCATAACTTGTATTAGTGTCAGTTTTTTTAATATGATTCTTCAAATGAAATTATACTTAATCTTGATGAGCAACTCAATGAGTCTATTTATCGGACCAGACGTTTGTGGAACCACTAAGTTAACTTCCAAAGGGGATAATTACGCCAGCCGCCCCTCCCCACACCATTAAATGCTAAACCTTGAAACTTGAACTACTCTTGAAACAAGTTACAGGACGCAAGAATACACAACTTGCGGAAACCTATATTCATAGAGCCATCCAGTGAAATTAGCTGGTCAGATTGGATAATGAAATCTGGTGCACCTTATGACAGATTGCCCACGCTTTGAAATAAGTACTCGGGCAAGTGTTAAATGGAGCTGCTTTGACTGTTGAAATACGAATAATCCACTGGAAATGATCCTGCCCATCAGTGATGCCGCGTGTTGACCGACGAAAATGATACAACAGCTAGTTTTCACGTATGGAGGAAGATTCTAAAAGCAGAGGCGCTCAATTGCAAATATCCTTCATGTAAGTAAAGTTGCTAGTGGTGTGGTGCTTTGGAGAAAATCGGAAAGCCCTTCACACTATGACATTGAATTCAGTGATCTCACGACCATACATATTTAATTAAATTACCATGGATAAATTTCCTGTATCTTTCATTTGATAGAATAGAATAACCAAATACATGAAGAAAAAAAACTTCACCTTTCGTGCTCACTGCTCACTATTCTACCTCGCCCTAACAATGCCAACAACAACATAAAGATGACAAAAGCAAAACCACATTATAAAGAGCCCTAATAAGTAAATAACCAGAAGTTTCGCGTAATAACCCTTCATGAATTTTATATGGCTCATCGCACCGCTTACTCTACGATGTGCTGTATTCTCCTCCTCTGCAGGCTGAACAAAGGCAATTCCTATCTCCGTGGGTGGTTGGTTTAGCAACATGAGACCCTCGAACTCTGTTGTCCCATTTTGACAAATGTAATTTGTTGGGATATATTTTCTCCTAAAGAAAGCTGTCCGCACACAAACATTAATATTGGAAACCTTGAAGTGCAGAAGTCTCGTAGCAAGTGCGATTGTCTTCTGTTTTCCTCTCCAGATAGTGCAGCCTAAGCATAAGGCAGAAACATATTCAACGACAGCTAGCATAATGGAACATACATTCTAAAAAACCTCCATATCAGTCAATTTTCAGCATTTCCCATCTAAATCAACTACATCCAATTTCACTGAACACAACAGTCACCTTCTAACAAATCAATTAATCAAAACTTGGCTGAACCCGACAAAATCAAGAGCATGCAAATATAGGAGTCGCAAGTACTCTGAGAGAAACTACATTATGAAGCAACTCCAATACATTATCACAGGGAAGCAAAGTCAACAGTCATTGAAAGTGCCAGTTGTGAAATTCCATTGATTTGCAGACAGAAAATACAATCAAATTGGCAACAACCATTTGCTCCTCGGTATGCATGGCATAGCCACTGTCTCTTCAAGAAAATTATCATTCGCCTCACCTATTAGCTAGGAAACTTAAAGACACTAAAATCTCCAAAATAGAGCAGGCACACAGATCAGGAACCCAATGATCAGACATATCTGGTTCAGGTATTCTGATGACAACTCTGAGAATTACAGTAATAATATTTCTGAGAAGCATCCTTCAAAGAACACATTCGCTGTTTAAAAATTGAAAAAAAAACAAAAAAAGAGTCGGGATAAAAAAAGTATCACAAATGCAATTAAAACCAAACCATCTTTATGCAAGCTAAAGCCACTACTTACCACTGTTACCAACAATTCAGTCCTCATCATCAGAGTTGTCAAATGTGATTTTCTTAGCTTTTGGAGCATCTGCGGCAATTTCCCTGAAGTGAGCACCATAAAGCTTCGATTCCTGCCAAGTGAGAAAAGAACATGAAAACAAAGATAGCAATACAGTTTCCATGGTAACACGTGCGTTGCACGACCTTAAAAGAACTTTGGGTTGACAGCTTATTTTTGGTGTTACATATATGGTCAAACCACATAAATTACTGCAATTGCAAGACGAATTAATCAAAATAATATGAATCTTCAATCAGATCATAAAATAGTAAAACTACATAAATGAGAAAATTGCATTTGTATGATGTAGGACATTTATTCAAGACAAAAAAAAAAAAAAATTCAATCAGACTACAAAATGCAGAATTATTCTAGATATGTGAACAGAAAATTAAAGCTCATAACTACAACTGGAGGACTTACTTTCTTTACCAAAAAAAATAAAAAATTGGAGGACTTACTTTTACTACTACTATCCAAAAATTATCTAAATCATCAATAGGTAACTCAATGATGAATTCTCTTTCTGGTAGAGTCATATAATCAAGTCAACCGGGTAAGTTTAACGGAGAAAGGTAGCAGATTGGAGAATTCTGATGGTGTACTGTGTAGTTCGCGAGGCAAAGCTTCCTTCCGATCAATTTACTAATTTTGCAGTAGATTTTATTAAAAACTAAGGATTTTCTTTTCTTTACGGCAATTTATAGACTCCGCAGCAAGATGACCTTGACAATGTTTGGCCCTAAAATGCTCCAACTAAATTGGGAATGCTGACAAGAAAGGAAACATCATATAAAATTGCTCGAACAAAATACAGTGTTTCGGTAAGAAAACAGGATGTATCAAAACACACACCTTCTTCTTCACATGAGTACCAAACTTCAGAAGAGAAGCAGGCACAACTTGCCCAGCTTCTCTGAGAACATTGACCAGCTCCCCAGAAAGCCCCTGCCAGCAACCACAGGTCAATCAGTATCCCTGATAATTCGTCAGGCAAGAAATAATACTAGAGACTTCCATGGGGACCTTGTTCTCTTTCATGAAGAACGTGTGTGCTACACCCTTATTTCCTGCACGTCCAGTCCTTCCAATCCTATGGACGTAATCCTCTGTTGTTAGAGGAAAACTATAGTTAATCACAACCTCCACGTCTGGAATGTCCAATCCACGAGCAGCGACATCAGTTGCGATCTGCAGACATATCGGGCAACTCAAGCTTTTAAGGAATTGACCACCATGCAGCAAAAAGAAGTTATGATCCCCGACTGCCGTTAAGGAACTGCACTATTACTCCATTGACCCAACTAATGTTCAATTGTCTTAAAAAATTACATAATTGACATCAACTAAAATGTTGGTTGATAAAACATACCATCAAAGGACAGGTTCCCTTCTTAAACAATGACAGCGCCGTCGTGCGCTCATGTTGTTTCTTATCGCCATGGATAGATACAGCATTCCAGCCTCTATAAAAAGAAATTGGAGAGTGAGACAACAAATGTACGATGAAGGGTTAGAGATGGATTAGTTCATTCACTTAGCCCATTTCGTGACCAGACTTGACAGGGAAATACCTTGCTTGAAGCATCCGTTCTACACGAGAAGCTTCATTCTTGTACAAGACAAAGACCAATACCCTGTTACTGATAAATGGCAAAATCGACCATGTCAGATGGTGCAAGATGTCATTGCTATTGCAAGACTATAAAAATAAACTATCGCACATGGTTTCTCTTAGCTTTGCACATACTTAAGGAGTGACAGTCAAAAGAAGACCAAACTATTTAACCTGTAGCCTCTAGCAGGATCAGATCAGAATGAAAGACCACAAAACGAGATTTAAAAACTCAGCAGTATGTATAAAAAAGAGAGTACCTTTTGGAACTGTGATACTTTTGTAAAAGGGTAAGCAAGCGTTCATCACGTGAACGATCATCTAGTACCTGCAAAGGCGATAAAGTGAAACCAAAAGATAAATTAATAATGTCCAGAAAAAAATAACCAAAGCCAAAAGTGTGAATCCATACCTCAACTATCTGCATAACATCATGATTGGCAGCTAAATCCTCTGAACCTACAACAACCTGAAAGAGAGTCAAGCATTCTTGCCAGTTTACTCATATGAATTAATAAAGGACATTGCCTAATCATGAAGATCCACACCTTGATTGGGTGAGGATCCATGAACTCCTGTGCTAATTGATGAACAGGAAGAGGCCATGTAGCACTGAACATCACTGTTTGGCGAACTGCAAAGACAAGTTTGCACACAAAATTAGAAGGGAACAAAATCACCATCAGTTTCTAGTTCACATGTAAGTTCTATTTACAAATACAAAGTTGTAAGTTGCAAAATTTATTGAATTTACAGAAAACAAGATGTTGTAGAATTCAAACTACAGACTGCCTGATTAATTACACATGTGCACAACCCGGATGGTCAATGACAATGATAAAGGTTTCCGATGATAAGACTTCTACGAAAATTATACTAGCAGATGCAAAATTTATTGAATTTACAGAAAACAAGATGTTGTGGAATTCAAACTAAAGACTGCCTGATTACTTACACACGTGCACAACCCGTTTCCAATGATAAGACTTCTACGAAAATTATACTAGCAGATGTCAACTGGTAAAAGTAAGAAATAAGTAAAGACACACTTTGCAACATACCAGAACATGTGCTGCTCAATATAGAACGAACTTCTGGTTCAAAACCCATGTCAAGCATTCTATCTGCTTCATCGAGGACCTGAAGACAAAAGGAAAAAGAATTCATAGATGCCGACTTTGTTGAAAATTCCTACGCCACATATATATTCCAGTCAGTTGAAAACTCATTAAAAAACACAAAGCTCGTCAAAGAGCAATATGACAGGCACCTGAATGACACATTGACAAAACTCTTCGATACCAAGCTATATGACCGTGCTAACATCACATAACACAAAACGGAAACACTATAGGAAAAGTCAACTTACCACAAAAGCTACTTCATTTAAGCGGCAAACACCCTCTTCAATCAGATCCTTCAAACGACCGGGAGTTCCAATGACAAAATCCTAGGTACAGATGAAATGGAGTACTCTATGAGTAAGGTTATCAAGGTTATCAACTTTCTAGATGATCAGACAGAAAAGCAATCCCATTTTTGCAAGTTCAACATCTGAAAGAATCATTAGCAACTCTTTCATGGCTACAAAGCCAGGCCCACATAGAACACAAGCAAATCTAACGTCAATCATAATGGGTGGCTAAGACCATTATGGATTTCTTCACAAGATAGTTCAAATTGTGAATTCTTTTTCACTTAGAATTCATAAGATAGCTCAAATTGTCATCAAGCATTTGAAGATCTATCAAAGGTCAAGAGTACATGAACTATCATAACCAAAAACATATTTGAAATGTGACAACCACTTACATTAGCATCAGCAAAAATATGGCATTTGAATATTCATAAAACAATGATAGATGTAGAAAAGATTAATATGCACAGCCTAATAAAGTGAGGTGACTTACGACACCGGACTTCATAGAAGCTCTTTGAGGTTCCTTGGGGGTCCCTCCATACACACATACTGATTTCACACCGCTAGCTTTTCCAGCACCAACCAGAACATCTGAAATCTGGGACCAAATTGAGAAGGCTATAGCTTGTCATCTGTTTAAACACACTACTATTTATACCAATTACAAGAACCACAACATATGTAAAGCGCAGCAAACTTAGAATAAAAGGCTATGAATTAAGTGGGAAAATTGAGAAATGGCATTGGCATGTACTTTATTTCTCAGCACCTACATCTGCACATACTATAGTACACCTTTACAGCACAACAACAACAAATTCAATCACCTTGGGTTTTACTGCGTGCCTTCTTGTTTTCACTTATCTTTTTGGAATTCCTACTACAATATTATCAAACAAATAGCTCCACTTCTGAACACAACTTCTGGAAGTGAAAATTCCCCTGTAACTTTGTCATGTGACTACACACCATTTTGACCTAACAGAAGCCATGATGTCCACCCATTTTCACGATTACAGATTCACAATAAAATAAAATTTTAATGTTGTAACCCCATCCCAGAATATCCAACCAATTTCAGAACAAGTTAACACACGACTGCCAAGATTTTAACTGCAGAAATTCGCATAACCAATCTACAAAACACCAGCATCCATTCCTGCATCTTTACTTTTTGTTTGTCGGTCAATTTGGGACGCACGTCAACTGTCGAAACATGCTCTCAATAACTCACTAACAAAAATGGCAAGCGTGCAAACAATACATACTTCCATCCTAACAAACAAGAAATGCATCAATCGTGAATACGTACTTGTTGAGCCAATTCCCTCGTCGGTGACAGCACAAGACAGAGTGGACGCCTCCCCTTCGACATGTTACCCTTCCTCTTGCTCAGAACATGCATGACGGCCGGCACCCCAAAGGCCAGAGTCTTACCTAAACCACAGAATTCAGTAAAATCCTCACCAAACACCGAGCACCAAACCACTCAAATAGAAGAGCTGAACTAACAACCTCAAAACACTACCTGAACCGGTCGCCGCGATCCCGATAAAATCACGTCCGTCCAGCAAGAACGGCCACGCCCGGGCCTGAATCGGAGACGGCTTCGTAAAGCCCTTGCAGCATTCGAGCACCTGTTCCGGCAACTTGGCGTCCGCGAACGACTCCACGGGAGAGTACTTCGGATCCTTCACGTTCCTTCCGCTCACCACCACATTGCCGCTCCTAACCTCCTCCTCTTTCCCGTTCGCAACGGAATCAGCTCCGCTCCCGCCATTTTCGATCGCCTCGCTCGCGGCTTCCCCCTCGTGCTTCTTCTTCTTCTCCTTCTTCTTCTTAGTAATTACCTCAGCCTCAGCTCCGTTTTCTCCGTGCTCCTTCCTCTTCTTGCTCGACCGATTCAGCTCTTCCACGGATTGCAGGTCCAAGTCTCCGTCTCCGTCTCCGTCTCCGTGCTTGTCCTTCTTATTCTTCTTCTTGTCCTTCTTCTTCTTCTTCTCTGGCATGAGGTCGTGGCCGTTCGCCTCCTCGAGGACACTCGGTTCGCTCTTGGTCGACGCCTCCTTCAGCTTTCTGCCCATGGCTGCCGCGCTGGAGCTTTGCTGAGCAGGAGACGGTGGGATATATTCTTGCAGGAGGAGGAGGAGCGAATCGGTGTCAATTCAGGAGAGGGCCAAGCGGTGGGTTTTATTCTAGGGTTTTGACTTTCTGATTCTCTGACTCGCTATATTTTCTCTCTTTTTATTTTTGTATTTTTTTGCTTTTCCTTTTTTTCTTCCTTCCATAAATTTTTTTTGGAAATATTTTAAACGAGGGCAAGCCATTCTCTTAAAAAATCATCCAAAGTGAATAATGTTCCAAATAAAAACCCGAAATGGCTAACTCAATCTCAAATAAGAACTCGAAATTCCAACCTTACTCACAATCAAAGGTATTTTTCTTCAAGAACATTTTTTCTTTATATTATCTTTCTTTCTTCATCATCCTCGCATTTCATCCTTCACTCTACATCAGGCTACCCATCAGGCATCATCACATAAACTTCCATTGGTTTTGGTGACAAGAAGTCGCATTGGAGTTATTTGTTGTTGTACGCCTTCGAAAGATCAAATTCATGCAAGAGAGGCAACCCCAAATTTGAAATTGATGAGGCAAAATTGTTGCCGAAGTTGAAATAGTCACCCGCTGCAACAATGTTGTTCTTTAGCATGAAATTATTGATTACCAAGTGTTAATTGAGTAGAAGCATAAGTTAGTCAAATAAGATGATTTGTCAATGCTTCAACATTGCTGCTCCTGTTGTTGGCAAGCAAGACCAAAAACAACACTAAAAATTGCAGTTAATGGCTCTCAAGCTGAGAGAAAGTACGTTTGAGACTTTGACAAGAAGTTGAGTCTTGGAAAAAGCATATTCATATTATGCCTTGAGATTGGAATTTGCAATGAATGTTATAACAAAAATGACGGGAGAATTACCAAAAAAGTCCTAAACCTATTGCAATTGTGTCAATTCAGTCCTAAACTTTTTTTTTTGGCAAATTTAGTCCTAAACCTTTTATAATTGTGTCAATTCAGTCCATCCGGCTAAAATTGGCCGACCGACGCTAATGTGGACACCGGCGGGGAACAGCCGGCCGGCGAGGCAATTTTTTAATATTTTTTTTCATCTTCTTCTTCCTTTGGCCGGCAGCCGGCCAGAGGCGAGGGCCGGCGAAGTCAACCTCGCCGGCCATTGGCGAGGCTCACCCCCACCAACCGGAGGCGAGGCCCGGCGAGGGCAAGGCCCCGCCAGATCTGGCAAGGTCAGCCTCGCCGGCCACCGGCGGGCCGAGGCCCCACCAAATCCGGCGAGTCGGCCCTCGCCAAGGCCGGGCGAGGCCGGATCCGACGAGCTTGGCCCTCGCCAAGGCCGGGCGAGGCTACCGCCGCGCAAGGGCCGTGGCGGAGGCGGGGAGGGAGAGGATGAGGAGGAGGAGGGAGGAGGCGGCGAAGCGGCCGCGGAGAGGCGGAGATGGGCGCTACGGCTGCGGCGGCGGCGGCGGGGGAGAGCGAGGTGGGGGCGAAGATCTCGTGTGCGAGTGCGGGGACGACGACGACGACGCGACGACAACAACGGGGTGTCGGGTTTCTCTAGCATTGGAGCAACGCCCCCATCTTCGCCTCTCCCACCCCGCTCTGCCGCCGCCGCCGCAACCGCGCCCCCATCTCCGCCTCTCCGCAGCCACTTCGCCGCCTCCTCCTCATCCTCTCCCTCCCTTCCTCCGCCGCATCCCTTGGCGACGGCGGCCTCGCCCGGCCTTGGCGAGGGGAGCTCGCCGGATTTGGCGAGGGCGGAAGCTCGCCGGATTTGGCGAGGCTCGGCCTCGCCCGGCCTTGGCAAGGGCCACTCGCCGGATCGCGGGGCCTCGCCCTTGCCAATGGTCGGCGAGGCCGACCTTGCCGGATCTGGTGGGGCCTCGCCCTTGCCGGCCCTCGCCTTCCGCCGGCGGGGGCAAGCCTCGCCAGTGGCCGGCAAGGTCAGAGGAAGAAGAAGATGAAAAAAAAATTAAAATTTTAAAATTTTTTTAAAAATATTAAAAAATTGCCTCGCCGTTTCAGTTGTCCCTCGCCGACCGGCTGTCCTTCGCCGGCGTCCACATTAGCGCCGGCCGGCCAATTTTGGCCGAATGGACTAAATTGGCACAATTATAAAAGGTTTAGGACTAAATTGGCAAAAAAAAAAAAAAGGACTGAATTGGCACAATTGCAATAGGTTTAGGACTTTTTTGGTAATTCTCCCTAAAAATGACCTATTTTAGTAAGCTCGTTTTCGCTTCGTGATATTGTCTACAAACCATTTCGAGGAACGAAATTTAAAATTTTCAACGAGTTAGACCGCATTATAATGGCTTATGCTAAAGAAAAGTCAATCTTGTTCATACAACGAGATGATGGAGAGATAGAGAGGCTGATGTGGCATTGAAGATGGAGGTTATGTAGAACGAAGGAGGCGTGAGGAAGATGGAGAATGAAAGAAAATATAAAGAAAAAAGTTATTGGACAAAAATATCCTTGACTGTGAATAAATTTGGAACTTTGGATCCTTATTTGAAATTGAGTTAGTAACTTTGGGTTCTTATATAAGATATTATCCACTTTATGTCTTTTTTTTTTTAAGAAAAAAGATCCATTTCTGGTATTTATTTGAAATTTTCCCATTTTTATCTAATAGTTCGAGTCGTTATTACATAAAAAAAGAAGAAGAAGAAGAGAGAATTAGAACCAAAATGCCAGAGTGAGAAAGTTTAAAAGTAGTAATTTAGGGCAGGAGGTAATGCCAGTCAAATCCCTTGATATATTGAAATCTATTATGTCAATCAGCCTCTCAGGTGAGGATGAGTTATTCTCGTTCATGTAAATTATGTTTACATTTTATCGATACGAGGATATACCACTATATATATCGCCCTGACACAACCCGATTAATTAGTCATGGTAACTTACTTGACACGAGCACAACAAAAGTCCCATAATATGATTTGGTCAAAAGGATTACATATCCCATAAAAACACAAAATCAACTCGTTGGCATGCAATAAACTAGTTGATTCAAAATATCCTCAATTTTTTGTAAATTTTATTTTCAAATTGTAGTAGTTCATAAAAAGAACAACACGTTCACAATGGATGAAATATCACAATTTCAAATCTTAAGAGTGAATAACTTGGAAACGACAATCTTTCAACTAGTTGTGTTCAAACTTTAAACCGATCACATACGGGATGTGTCAATAGTTATCCATTAATTTTAACTGGTTATACGAATCAAATTCATACAAAGTGGATTAGACGAACATGATCGGGCTGACACGATACTAAACCAAATATGATTAGTCTCACTCCAAATCTTCTAACTTCATGTTTAAATCGTGCTATCACATCATTTAGAAAATCGTCACCCCTAAGTCGAAGCAAATACAACAATTGATGTAATGAATTATCAATTATTAAGCAACAAATAGGAAAAAAGCGACAATTTTCGCTCATTTGGATACTTTAACAATTACGAAATTTGTTTGTGTTAGCGTCACGTAAAATGGCTGACTGTTATGTTAGTGATTTTTGACTAAATTTTGTTGAATGGAATACATTGACAAATTGTCAAAAGATCAAAACTTAATTTGTACACTATTTTTTTTTTTGTTATGATAATTGGTACAATTAAAATAATGATTTTTACGATAAATTCAGAAGAATTGCACCTAAATACCAACTAAAATTTAGCAACATGGTTTGACCATCCATCATCTGTAATAAATTTACTCACGGATTTTAGTATACTCTAAGCCTATATTTAGTAGTAGGGATAAAATTCAATATAAGATAAAATTATCCCACGAGAAAGATGGAAAAAAAAATAGAATAGAATTTCTAATATCATAATATAAAATTTATTTTTTTCGAATAACAAACATTCAATTCTAATACAAAAAAATAAAAATAATTTCATTAAAAATGAGTTTAAAAAATTTGGTTGTATGGTTTTTAAAATTTTTTATTTTGAAATATTTGTTTGTAAACAAAGTGGGAGATTGTTGGAATTTTTTTGTAAAACAAACAAAACATGTTTTTCCTAGTGCTATAAAGGAAAGTTGGAAGAAGTTTGGGTAATTTATAAGTGTGAGCATTGTCTAGTGTGTTATAAAAAAAATGTTGAGTATGGGCTAGACCTCAGAATACCACCGTACGATTAGCAAATAATTACGCAATTTTGGCTTTGCACGTTGATGTGCCCATGATTTAATTAGTACTTACTTATTTGGAAATGATGCTCGTTTAGTTTGCAATTTTTCATGAAGGATTGCATTTGTTCATTTTTGCCACTTCTTTCAAAGGGATATCTTTGTTCACTTCACGAACCTTTCAAGAAGAGTTAGTTATTTAAGACCGATTAATATATATATATATATGTATATGTATGTATATATATATGTATATGTATGTATATATATATGTGTGTGTGTGGATGAATGAAATCATTTTTAAGTCTTCTTTCCAAAACTATAGCCATTTTTTTTTCAATTGCTTCCCATAGAGACATTGGAAAAATACTATAATTGCTATTTAGTATTCTCATTTGAGACTTTGTTGTATCTCGGAAGATATTTGCCAATAACTATTAACAACATCATGGGGCAAATAAATCATTAAATAAAGTGACATCACTCCTCAAAATCTAACTTGATTGCTCTATTGATTCGAACCTGTGTTTTCCCAACAATAATTTAGGGGCGGAAGTAAAGTCAGTCAAGTCCCTTACTTTTATCCAGATGTGTTGAAATACATTTTATCAATGGGCCTCCTAGGTGAGGATAGATTATTCATGACTGTGCCAATTATGTTTATGTTATATCGATATGATGATATACTACTAAATATACCACCAAACACAACCTAATTAATTAGTTGTGGCAACCTACTTGAGGCGAGTACAACTAAAGTCGTGTAATATGATTCGGGCAAAAGAATTACGTATCCCTTAAAAACACAAAGTCCACTCGCCAGCACGAAATAAAGTAACTGATTCAAAATATCCTCACTTTTTTTTTTTTTTGTAAATTTTATTTTCAAATTGTAGCACTTTGTAAAGGAAAAACATGTTCATAGTAAACGAAATATCGTGCCTAGCCAAAAAATGTCTTAATAATAAGTAACTCGGAACGATGATCTTTTAACTAACTGTGTTTAAACCGATCACATACGAGACATGTTAACAGTTATCCATTAATTTAAACAGGTTAAACCGGTCAAATTCATATTGAGTGGATTACATATGAACATGACATTGATTATTAATCATGTCTCGTGGGCTGACATGCTAACAAACCAAACAAGATTAGTCTCAATTCAAATCCTCTAACTCCATGTTTGAATCGTCCTGTCACATTGTTTCAAAAATTATCACCCTTACGCCTAAGCACATACAACAATTAATATAATAAATTATCAATTATGAAGAAGCAAATAGGATAAAAAGCGACAATTTTCGCTATGTCGGATACTTTGAACAGTTTAACCAAACCAAAATTCCCACTATGCAGGAAAAAAAAGAAGAAAAAATCTAAAGTTGAGATTCGACGATAGCCCCAAGAAGAAGGAAGGGACTGGAAAGGGATGAGATTCGCTTCAAAATTTTAAATATGAAGTATAATCAAATGGAAAAGATAAATAAAATCTTAAGCTGGAAGCTATAATAATATCTGCATTAATGAAATTCTCCTGAGGAAGAGCTTGAGATCGTCTACTTTACCAAACACTATGATATGTCCCCATCCCACCGCCTCCTCCGAGAGCGCGTCACGCATCGCATCACGCAACCACCCAGAGCGCTGCGATCAGGAGCGGCGCATCCCACGGTAACCAACCTTCTCCGGCCAACGAGATTCCAGCACACCCGACAAAGAGCCCGCGCGAGACTTCTCCCGCCCGCACGTTTTCCAAAATCCCATTTGAACGAACGACTATAGCCCACGTGGGTCCCGAAAGGAATGGCAAGATGGGTAAATACGGGGGCTCTCCGGGGGCGAAGAGAAAAGCGATTTCATTTTCGGCGATGTCCCGCGTAGCACCTAAGCCAGTCTTTAGAGGAGAGGGAGTAAGATAAGGACGGACTGGGACTTTCCCCCAAACACCCTGCTTCGACAGCCCATCGTTTCTGTTTTCGGTTCAAATTCTCTCTCTCTCTCTCTCTCTCTCTCTCTATCTCTCTGTGTGCGTGTGAAGGGGACGAGCTTTCCGGCGCTACAATGAATCGCCACCACGATCCCAACCCCTTCGACGAGGAAGAAGAGGTCAATCCCTTCTCGGTGAGTCGGCCCCCCCCCCGTCTCTCTCTCTCTCTCTCTCTCTCCCGCAATCGCAGATCTGTGCTTCGGTCGCTGCTTTTTTTCCTCTCGCCGATCGATTCGAGCTCCGTCTCGCCCTGTGCGGTCGGGCTCCGTGGCGCGCGGAATGGCTCGACGCCGAAGCCGGAATTCCGCGGTTCCCGCGGGGAGGGGCGCGTGTCGGTCGCTGCTCTGTTCGTTTGTTTGTTTTTTTTTCTTTCTATAGATCTGGTCCCTGCTGTTGCTGTAGTGCCCCGGATCGTGGTCGGATTTCGCAGTAATTTTATATTCGAGGCCGGCATTGTCGTCCTTTCGCCATGTCGGGTGTAGATTCGATTCTTTGGCTGCAGCTGAATTCAGTTATCCGAACTGATGCTGCGACATCCGTAGACCAGGGGCGCGCCGAGAGTGTTGCAGGAATACTCTCGAAGTGTTTGTCCTTACTTTACCACCCGGCTTTGCTAAATATCCAGTTGGTAACGCTAAGTTTCCACGGGAATATAGAGTACGTCTATTATTGTACCTTGGAGCATGAGAATAAGCTCTCTCAACCACAAGGTCTTTCCCTTGGCGGGGCCTATGAGCTTGGCGGTTTCCAAGCCAGCTTAGCTCGATTCGGAGAAAGAGCATGCGAGCTCTCTTTATGTGGGTGAAGATTTTCACCTCTCTAAATTTTTTTGAAAGAGAGCTTGTGGAAAGCGCGTTTTACTTTTCCATGAAGATCTCGTTCAGCTGCTTTTCAAGTCCTTGTACGTAGGTTCTGGAAACTTCTGTTTGGAGTTTCCTAGCTCTTCTTTGTTTGGGATTTTGAAAAGCCAATGTTGCATTATGAGCACTGTTGCCTCCGTTGCATCTTATTGCCAAGACGGACTCCTCAATTGCTGTCATCACTGGGGAACTCATTTGTCGAAGCATCATTTGAAGAAATTGGTTGCATAAGAACGCAGGATAGTTAAATCTGTAAAATGATCTTTTTGTCCCCTTTAAAGATTGACCAGCATATATGCATAATGCATGTGAAGCGTAAGGATACGATACAATTGTAATCAGATAGAAAAAAAAATGCATTTTGAAACTTCATAAGAGTTAGAAGAATGGGAAAAGTAGCACCGTCCAATTTACTTTCTCATGAGGGATTAGAAAATTCTGACCTTTTAAGCTCAGCAAACCCTAATATCGATCATATATCTGCTGCTATTACATTCTGCTAACCCAGCCAATTTCAAAGGTTTCCACAACTTTTAGTTTCAGTAAAAGAGTACGGGTCATGAGAGAAGTTTCTTGTCTCCAGCAAACTTAGAAATGTTGGTGCAAGTCACAGGTTATATAATGTAGGAATAAGAGTACAAGATAAAGTTATCAAAAGATAGCACTTTGCCTCTAATTATTTTGGTATGAGCTTATAGGTCATGCAACCAAACTGAAGCATAGAGATGGCTGGAAGACATGGCGCACTCGAATGGCACTTGAATGTTGAATGTGAATGTAACCAATATTTATTGATTTGAGAATAATGAACAAGTTCAATTTAGTAAAAAGATGGGGAGTTCAGGACACTAGAACCAACTGTTACCTCTGTTCATAATAAATGGATTGTTTTATCCTGTCTCTTATCTATTTGATATGATATGAACGTGCCGAAAAAAAAAAAGGAGCCCTGTAATGAAAATCTTTAAAAAAAAAAAAATGGAGTAGTTTTCCCCATGTAATCAGACAAGAAGGCCAGGCACAATGCAGCCTAGACATGGCTCATTAGGGCTTCAGCAGTGGGCAGTGCTTGGGAGTGACCGGGTGATGTCATTGTGTTCCTGTTGATAGTTTATGAAATTTCGTGTCAGTAGAATGTTGTAATAGTTTGATTTTGATAAAAGACGGGTCAAAATATATGAGGTCATTGTGGTTTCGAGTTAATTGTTATGGTACTATGTTGCATCTGACTCTCAAATTATATTTTCATCATTGAAGGATTGCCTTCCTAGAGTTCCAGGGCCACCCTTTCTGTGTTGGGCCTGGCTGGACTGGGCCTGCTTGTGTTGTATTGTAATAGCTGGCAGAAATACTTTAGTGGGTGGCATACTTACCTGGCACAACCTACTATACATAAAATGAGATTGAATGTGTGGCTCTAATTTGGTTGCCATTCATTCATGTGCATGATTCTAGTTGGAACAAGGTTGTCAGTCAATTTCAGATCATCGCCAATACTGAGACATTGCACTTGAAATGCACAAATTAGCGGTGTCACTTTGTGAATGCTTACTTCTGAGTGCAGTATTGGGGTTTTAGCAGTAGAATGAAGTATACTTTGATCTTTGTAATTTTTGAAGTTGTGCTGTGCATTGGATAAATGAGGACTGTTGCTGTTGTCTATCGGTAGCCCAGTCACCTAAATTGGCATTACCTCCTGAATTGAGCTCATAAATTTTGGGCTTGCATATTGAGTATAGCTGCATAAACTGTATCATTTGGCCTTTTCAACATTCTTATATCGCCCTATCTATCCATTTGACGCTCATCTTGGAATTTTACAGAAGGGTACTGCTCCAGCATCAAAGTCCCGCCTTCCTCCTCTTGCATCTGAACCCCTTGGCTTTGGTCAGAAACATGATGCAACAGTGGATATACCTCTGGATACAATGAATGTAGAGCACTTCCTCTTTTTGTTTTTTCTGTCTCTATTTTATGTTCTTTCAATGATACTTCTCGGAAGCTCAAATTACAATCCCTGGGTACATTTACAGGATTCCAAGGAAAAAGTGAAAGAATTAGCTTCATGGGAAGCAGATCTGAAAAGAAGAGAGAGGGTTAGCTATCCGTTCCGCCATTTTTTCCTTAGCCAAATAATCGAATATAACATTTTCAATTATGCAATTAACTATTAATTCTCATCTTCTACAGGAAATAAGGCGGAGAGAAGATGCTGTCGCTAGAGGTATCCTTGTTATGATTGCAATTCTGTCAGACTCAAATAATCTCGATTTATGAGCATTTTTCCATTAGAACAGTCAGTGATGTCGTGTGGGTTACTCACTTGTCACAATGTATCAGCTAATGTCCCATTGGATGATAAGAACTGGCCCCCCTGCTGTCCAATTATACATCACGATATAGCAAATGAGATACCTGTCCATGCGCAACGGCTTCAATATCTGGCTTTTGCAAGTTGGTTAGGTATGCCTACTTGAATCAACTCCTGATTTTAAATGTCACTACTTTAAGCAAGAGCTGTCATATTGTAAGAAAATCCTCTGGAATGGACATTTCCTACAACACTAAGCATCTTTGAATCATTTTGACATGCCTTGCAGGTATAGTTCTTTGCCTTACTTTCAATGTCCTTGCGGTGACCGTGTGTTGGATTAGGGGCGGGGGTAAGCTTTTTTTCGTTTGACTTTTCTTAATGATGTTTTTAATATGAAGGTTTTTGGTATAGATTTAGGGATGAGGTCTGATTTGGTATTTCTCATGAGATCTGCAGGTGTCAAAATATTTTTCCTTGCAATAATCTATGCGTTGATGGGATGCCCACTGTCCTATGTATTGTGGTACAGGCCCCTATACCGTGCAATGAGGTCAGTTGGGTAGACATGGGTTTTGTGGAGTTTCCATTACATATTAGTTTCGTATCATTTCATCTCAGCATGTTAAACATTTTGCATCTACAGGACTGACAGTGCATTGAACTTTAGTTGGTTCTTCCTTTTCTATTTGGTAAGCTTTCTGTTTTTTTAGTTCAACTTGTGAAGGATTCGTGATTTGAAAATTGAAATCTAAGGTTGATCATATGGTACCGCTTTTGTGTTAAGTTACTTATGGTTTTTATGTCTATCTTGTCCACACAGCTACATGTTGGCTTTTGCATAATTGCTGCTATTGCTCCACCAATTGTCTTTCATGGGAAATCACTCACGTAAGCTCTTAAATACTGCACTTTAATATCCTGAAAATTTATGTGCTGGTTGTTGGAATTTCTCAGTAAGTGTTATGAGTGGGAATAAATGGATTATAATCATGTCTGCTTGCCTTGTTGAGACTACAATTCCTTCAAAATTATCATTAGTTGACCCCAAGTACCTAGCTCTTTGCTAACAAAAAATCTCTCTTTTCAGGGGTATTCTCGCTGCAATTGACGTGTTTTCTGACCATGTGTTGGTTGGGGTATGTTTTCATGCACTCCAAACTTTTTGTGCCTTCTAATGATCGCTGCAAAAATTGATCTACTTTGTACACGTTTCACTTGTAGTGACAAAGGATGCATGGTGCCTAGATTTGTTGGTTTTAGGTTCATAATCTCTTAGCTTTTGGGCACACAAAATTTATTCGATTCAGCAGCTGTTTGGGTTAGTGGTGGACTTTGTACCAATTGTTTAGATTTCTTTGTTTTAGGTTCATAATCTCTTAGCTTTTTCTATGTGATTCAGCAGCTGTTTGGGTTAGTGCCGGACTTTGTACCAATTGCAATGCTGCTTTCCTACATAGTGAACAATAGGATACTACACGCTTGTGTCAAGGGACCAGTTAGTGTTGTGATAGAGTGCTGGATGAACCACAACGTTATTTGGCTTTTGGCTGTCAGAATTCCTCTGGAGTTGAGAAAATTTCAATGAAATTCTTCATCATGGTAGATAAGTTGGTGATTTCTGGATGTGTGAAGTAGTGTGCATATGGCATGTAATTTCATTTATGTAGTCCTCCGGTGAATAATATATTTTATGCTCTCATCAACCTAACTTTGAATGCATGTTGCTCTCAACATGTACCATCTCTTCGATGTGTGCCTTTAAGACCCTTGAAGGAAGGACTATTGTTAACTATGTCTCTACCTATTTGAGCAATAATCCCTGCATTTTAGGATCTTTTTATTGGAAATGTTTTGGGCTCTGTTTCTTTCCTTGTTTTATTCCTGTTAGCATTTCGGCAAAGCTGACTGTTTTTTTGGTGCAGATTTTCTACTTGGTTGGGTTCGCTTTATTTTGCTTGGAGTCACTGCTGAGCATGTGGGTTCTTCAGGTGAGAGAATGAATTTTGAGTATTGTCTTGTTTTCCAGCATCTGCCAAATGAGAAAAAGCATCATCTAGGATTCTTTCTGTTACTTATTGAAGAATATCTTGGGTTGAGCAACAATCGAACTGGAGTATCATTCACGTTCTCTTTACTGTCCAGATTCTATTTTTACTTAACCTTAAATTGACACTCCTTATAGAAACCTCTCCCTCATCCTAGCACAAGTTTGGGCATTAATATATGTCAGTTCTTATCCCCTTGGCACTGAATGGTTCAGGTTTCCTAGCAGTCTTACTTGAGTGAACTAGAAAGCAATTTGTCATGCATTTCTTTTATTGAAAGGATTGATGAGTACCATTCAAAAGTCTTGTACTGGGATCATGTAACAGGTAGCCAGCTGCATAGAAAATACAGTACGAGTTCTAGCTGATTTTAATTCAACATGCATAATGAGAAATGCCTTTGTTGGAATGCTTTGGACTGAGCTAATATTGTCTACACACCTTAATGGATGGAAATGTTTTTTAGAGCTTGGACAATGAGAAATATAATAGCATTCATGATGGAAACATGTGTTTACTTAGGAAAAGGGGAAAGGGAAATAACAAAAAGCACTAGACTGGGGCCTCACCGGCCCCCACCAGCCACCCTTGCTCAGGGCCAGCCCCTCCTGTGATGGACGGTGGTGGCACCCCACTGGCGAGGCATGCCACTCCCTTTTGTTTCCAATTTTGTTTAGTTAAATTTCAGCCTTTTTAGTTTTTTAATCTAGTTTAAATAAGATATGGAAAAGAACATAATAAAAATATGCCACATAGACAGCATTTTCTGCTAAACAAGTTGATGGTGTTAAGAAAGGACTCAATTGCACCAATTCGACAAGTTTTAAGATCTGATTGTACTTTTTGAAAGTTTTAATATTCAATTGTACTTTCACAATAAGTTTTTGAACTTTCAGTGTACTTATTCCTATTGAATTTGCGAGGCTGGAGTACTCAAGATAACAGTGTGTTGAAGCACAGACAATTTGCCTGACTAGTTTTTGCATTTTGCATGCACCGGGATTCTATCCTTTGTTTTCTCTTCATCCTGCTTATTACTTTGTTTACTGTTCTCTGCAGAAAACCTACATGTATTTCAGGGGACACAAGTGATTTTCGATCCTGGTTTTTCATGACTGACTTGTGTTGGTCAGTCTTGCCGATGGATGTTCGAGCTGCTTTATTATGATGAGATATGCTTTCTTTTGTAATTATTGTATCCATTTACACAGTCGTGAGTACACTCTGGTATTGTACCTTCCCCATTGTGGGGAGATCCGAATTTGCCATGCCTTTTTCCTCGATGACGTAGTTGTTAGTATCCCTTGGCTCATCATGCCCGCTTCTTGATAGTATATTAATGATTTTACTACTTTATATTTCCCCCAACCATGCGATGCCTCTTGCTGAGTGCAATAGGGATGCAACATGCAAACTAAACTTTAACATAAGCCTCACAATGTTCTAAATTTTTCGAATTTCACTCCAAAGGTTTCTGACTTTGAGCTTGCAAAACTATATCCAAATGATCATAGCATAGTATGGTTGATTGTTGCGAAAGGAACTTAGGAAGTACGGTGCTTGAGCTATTTTATAAAACATGGGCAGTGTTTCTTACGAAGCCTATGCTTAGAGTTTCAGAATATTGTTGATGGAAATGACTGGTAGGAGGAGAAATCAAAATGCAATATGGAGCATTTGATTTGAATTTATTTTTCCTTTGTGGGTTTATGATGAATCGAATAAAGAGAAGAGGAAAGAGAGACGATAGGAAGATGATAATTGTTGTGTTTTGGTGTGTACGATTGAGCTTTAATGATTAATCCACGATGTTCAATTATAGTTTTTGTCTACAATTGGGACATTGCGTCTGCTGAGCACTTTTGAGTATGTGAAAACATGCTGCAAGGTACGAATGCTTTTGGCAACATCATCTTCAAGAATTACGGATGGAACCCACGACGTTCCTGAAGAAGATGGTATTAACATAGTATTAGGGAATAAGTACCAAAAAATTTCCAAACTTATTGTATTTGTACAAATTTAGTTTTAAATCTTTCAATTGTGTTGATGATTTGCCAATGTAGTTTATTTGGCCAAGTTTGGTCGGAAATCTTTGACATGGATATTGAATGTTCTGCGGTATAGTTGTCACTAATGTGGATAATTTTTTATTTGTTTCTTTTCTTTCCTTTTTTTTACCCAATTGCATCTGAGGGCCTCTATCCTTGCTCTACTCCCTTGCGTGGATCTTGGTGAGGGCTTGCAGGCCTTTGATTGTGGTCGATGAAGGTTGTTGGCCCTTGCTTGTGGCCAATGATGGTTGGCCAACCTAAATTTATAAAAAGAAAAAACAAAGAAACAAAAGAAAAGAGAAAAATATTTAAAAATTATGAAATTTGTTTGTGTTAGCACTACATAAGATAGCTAACATTTATGTTAGATTTTTTGCTAATTTGCTGAATGGATTATATTGACAAATTATCAAAAATTCAGAACTTAATTGATATAATTGAGAGAAAGATTTTTAACATAAATTTAGTAGAAGAGCACCTAAATACCAATTGAAATTCAACAACATGGTTTGTCTCACCATCCATCATTTGTACTAAATTTACCCACAGATTTTAGTATAGGTGACATTTAGTACCTGGAATAAAATTCTAAAATTATTCCATGAGGGGGGAAGGGGGAAATAAAGATAGATAAGATTTCTAAAACCCATAATATAGATGTTATTTTGACACCCGAGCACTCAAATCTACTTCAAGGTTGTGTCTTGGTCTTCCCTAAAAATCTTACTTGAAAGAGAGATGATTTTACACATTTGACCATTTTCTTTTTTGCAAAACCTTTTTTTTTTATCAAGTTGAGATCAAAACTTAAATTGTTTTGCAAACGAAACGAAAAATAGCTGATTATACAATACCACAACATGAATTTACTACATGACATAGAAGACGAGAGCAATCTGGTCGACTTTGCAAGATGCCTTATTATACGCATCTTGCCAAAATCACCCCGTGTAATTGCTCGAGGGAGGAAACCCTGGCGATGTAATCGTGGACATTGGAAATTGTTCTTGTTATTGACAAAATTACTCGATACTTCAAAGCTAATCCAATGGAAAATTACATTGTATAAGAGAATCAAATTTTGTTGGAGTCATCTCTGAGTCCTGTTTGCAATGTTCTTAATTCGTCTTCATAGTAATAGGACAAGAGGAAAAGCTGAAAGAACCTCCAAATGAGGCTGAAAAACATCGTTACATGCAAAGTAATTCATCGGCATTTATGTCGAATTCGAAGCAATACGGCATTTCGAAGGTGTACTTTGAGAGCGTAAGGAAGATGGCAAGCTTCCTGGATGACATAACAATAGACATCTTATTGCGGCTTTCAGTGAAATCACTAGCTCGGTTCTGGTGCATATGCAAATCTTGAAAATCCCTACTCAACAATGCCTATTTCGTCAAAGGTCATCTCAATCGATTGTCGAAATTTGGTACCATCAGCCTTCTCAAGTACGACGACAACAATTCCTCCAGGATTGGAGTTTACCACTCGCATCGCCAAGATATCATCTTGATCCTTCGTTTGGTCATCCTGACCGATACGATGTCATTGGTTTGTGCAATGGAGTTGTTTGTTTATCCATTTATTACAAAGATGAGCCCAATCTTTCCGATATATTTATATGGAACCCATCAATCCATGAGTGCATGGTCGTTCCTCAACATCACTGTCACGTATCAGGATTGATTGCTTTTGGAACCAATCCTCTCAGTGGCCCATCAATCCATGAGTGATTTTCAAATCACTGTGTTCAGGATTGATTGCCAATCAATTTCTAGTGGTCACCATTTGGAGCACACCCAGACTACCATTCTTCTCAAGCGCAGATTTATAGCTTGAGGAGCAATTTCTGGAAGGAGATCGGCAATGTCTTCTCTTCCTGGCTGGACAAGAACTTCGGGCCTCAAGTTGCCTCCCAAAATTTCATCTGTTGGCGCCCTCATGCTCACGTCGACGGCCGAATCGTTATGTCGTTGGTCTCATCCGATACGGTCGAGGAGATTTTCTGCGAAATCGCTGTCGGATTCGATGCCTTCCGAGGAGGAATTCATCACTTTTGTTCGATGGATGCCTATCTCTGATCACGCAGAACCCATCGTCTCAGTGTTATGAGGTGTGGACCATGAAAAAGTTCGGCGTCACCGAGTTCTAGACGAAGCTGTACACGACCACCGTGTTTAAAAACGAATTTTTTCAATGTTGGCCGCTTGGAGCCGTGAGCTCTGCAGAAGTCCTCTTGATCAAGAGCTTCCATTTCGGTCTGTGTTTCAATCTGCCTAGCTACGTAGTTTTATGCAACGCAAGGAGAAGGGAATTCGAAAAATTTAAAGTCGAAGTGGACTCATATTGTCGTAGCTAGTTAGTCACTTATGTGGAGAGTTTGATTTTGTCATAACTAGAGATTAGGGTCACAGTTTGGGCAATTTATAAACATGATTTAAGGAAAAATCGATTTGACCTTCAACAAAGTATTTTATGTATCGAATACATCACGTTTTCTCGATGCATTTTCGATTGGAGGCTCTTCCTCATGAAAAATAGATCCTTCCTTTGCCTTTTCTTCGAGTCTGGAAATTGTCGTACGAATATTCTTTAACGTCATTGCCACCAACCTGGCCCGCAGCATATTCCCCAAGTATTTTCATTTCGTATTCACGGTCAAAATCATGTAAAAACAAGCCGTAGGTTGACCATTCGCGACAGCATTAGGCAACCATCACGAGCAGATGTGATGGCACGCGTATATCATAGTGTAGGCCATAAACGTATTCTACATATATATACATACAATAATAAATAAGTAAATAAATCATTTTATTTTAAGTACGATGAAATCACGTCCTTCCGAACGACGGCACTAGCAATCACATTACGTGAACTATCGAAAATCGTTTGGCGTGAGGAGTGGAAAAAGTGACGATGGGAACCGCCCACGCGATTGCATTTCACAGAAATGGAATTCTTCAGGTCAAAACTCTACCGAAGAAAACCGGCAGAAATGCCTTACAAACGTCCGAATTCGAATTCAGACAAGAACATAGAAATGACAAATGAGGCCGAAGAGAGCGGGCGGGGTCCCAGGAATTCTGGGTGATGAGCAAAGAAGTGGGGCGGATGGCTCGTGCGGACCCCACGTTCATTATTTTTCTTTTCTTAAAATAAAATAAAGAGATCAGAAAAATGTATTAAATTAGTAGGAAAATTTGAACCCGCGTTTCGCTACTTTCCGGATCTAACAAGGCGTCAAACCGTGTGCCTTGCCCATCTTTTTTTTTTTTTTTAAAACTTTCTGTGCTGCAGAAATCAATTGAATTTATAGAATAAGCACTAAGCAGTGTACCTTAAGATTTGCTTTCATTTGAGTTCCACGACCTTCTCTTACATTCTCGACTCCACAGTGATGGTTTGTACTTCTCTCTAGGAACAAAATTCCCGAAATAAGCTCAAATGATTTTCTTTATAGAAGAACATAAATTAGAAAAATTTTCACGACTCAACTAGTCCTTAAGGCTCCACTCCATCCATAGGGTGGCAGGCATGGCTTCTGATGTTGATAGAAGGGGTTGACGCTATGATTTGAATCTAGGATATGCTGGATTCAAATCAAGCGTTTAACCACTCAACCAATCCCTTAAAGATTAGCTATAAAATTTTACTAATTTTAATCCAAAAATAACGTGAAATGTACACCAAAAATCTCAGCCAATATGACTTGCACATACATTATATATATTGTTTATAAAATAGGATTTGGTCGTGCAAGTGATAGACTTGCTTTGTCCAGTAAATTCCACCATAGATCTACTAGAAATGCCGTTCTATGTTCCAATGATTAGTGGGGACAGTCCCTGTAATTCAAAACTCACGATTGCATACATGCTACATAAAGCTCTACGAACCCATTGGATCAAATAACCAAATCCTAAGAAAATGCTCACTTTCTGGAACACCTGTGAAGCAAAGTTGCCTCTCCCTTTCGTTTCCTCTTAAGAAGATGCAACATAACGTTGGCCAAAATTAGAAACAGTAGACGCACTCACGCAAGCAGCAATTGATGAAAGTCTTGTAAAGTAGAATAGTGAACAACGAGATGCTACTGCAGGTTGCAGGGACAAAAAAGATGCCATTTTCTCAAATGAAATACTTCTTCACTATTCAATCTGGTGAGATTATATCTACAGAAAGTGATGCTATTGCTAGGTATGTAAGTTAATGTTTGTGTACCTACCATTGTCCACTAACAAATCAATTCAAAAGGGGAAATTCATGTAATACTTCTCTCTAACAATGGGCTCCAACATCTCCTCCATTCCACCCCCTTCCACCCCCCATCTCCGATTGCCCACTCCCTCGATGCCACGTGGCACCCGAGTATCTCGAAACAACTAGTCACCATACTTGTCCATGCCCTGTGCTCAATCGCAGAAAGAAAGAAACATTGCCATCACCTCATCAGCACCCCCATCCCATCTTCCAAGCAGAGAAAAAGTTCAAAAGAAGAGGAAGAAATGAGATTAGCTTTGCTTTGTGTTTCACTAATCATTTTTATGATGGTTTTACCCATCGTCCATGGATTTTCTTAGGACATCCATGCCCCCTCCCATTCCCACCTCAAAATCACCTCCCAATTTGTCCAAAACTAGGGGTAGTCACAGAATCCCATTAGCTAGAAGACATATCACGCTTCATCATCAACACAAAAACCCTCCCTTTTTCCTTTTTTCTTGTATTCCCTCTCGAAAACTGCCTACGTTTTTCCCATCACCCTTAACCTCCTCCGGTTTCAAGTTTCTTGAATCACACAGAAAGCAGCAAGAAGAAGCAAAACACATCTCATGCACTGTCCACGAAAACAAGCTGATTCACTCCATTTGCCTGAACACACATTATAAATCATCTATCCCTCTCTCTTGCCCTTTTCTCTCTCTCCATCTTTCCTCAGAGAAGGGCAAAGAGAAACGCTTCATCGTATCATAGTCAAGAAATGGCAGTGTGCACTGTCCACACAACCCAATTACTCAACCCCACATGCTCATCAATCGCAAGCTTCCACAAGAAACAGGTCCTTTTCTGCACTTATGGCAGCAGAGCCACCAAGAGAGGAGGGGTCATCATCCAAAACCACCCGTCATCACCCGGTGTGGTCATTTGCTCAGTGGCTGGCCGCGGCGACACACTGGTGATCGGTCTCGCTGCCGACTCCGGGTGCGGGAAGAGCACCTTCATGAGGAGGCTGACAAGCGTGTTCGGAGGGGCGGCCGAGCCCCGAAGGGCGGGAACCCGGACTCCAACACCCTCATCAGCGACACAACAACCGTGATATGCCTGGATGACTACCACGCCCTGGACAGGACGGGGAGGAAGGAAAAGGGTGTCACCGCACTCGACCCGCGCGCCAACGACTTCGACCTCATGTACGAGCAGGTCAAGGCGCTCAAGGAAGGGAAGGCAGTCGAGAAGCCCATCTACAACCACGTCACCGGCCTCCTCGACCCGTCGGAGCTCATTGTGCCGCCCAAGATCCTTGTCATTGAGGGTCTGCACCCAATGTATGTTTCTTATCTCTCTCTAGTTACGGGAGTTGGGAATATCGATTTCTGCATTATGTAGTAGAAAAAGCAAAATAAAATTCAAATTTGGTGTTACGTGGACTAGTTCTTGGAGAGAAATAACATTTTATGAGTAGTTAAATGGTTAGAAAATTTCACTGCGGACCGAGACCGAGAGAAATATTAGATAGAGACTGGTGTTACAGTCGATTTATGTGCATGGGGTTGATAATTATGCTATATCCTCCTCTCTGAAGATAAAAAAGAAAAGCAAAATGCTCTGATATGCTTCACAATAGATTTTAAGAGCCGATCTTGAAGCTGCATTTTATGGTTGAGGAATTGTCGTTTTCTCTTCAATGGCTGGGCCATACATTGGCCCATGTCTTCCATGAAAGTACTAGGAATTGACATTCTTTGACCTGGAAGCGTAACAACAACTTCCCTCATGGGCTTGGCCTATTAAACAGCTGAGCTTGACCCTCATTGAGTCTGGACCACACATCTAATCTTTGTCACAAACTGGGGGAATTTGCAGGTTTGACCAACGTGTGAGGGAATTGCTGGACTTCAGTATTTACTTGGACATAAGCAGCGAGGTGAAGTTTGCTTGGAAGATTCAGGTAACACGAACCTGCTAATCTCTGAATTGTGCCTCTCACAATATACAGCCTTAGAATGCATGATGGCTCGTGTTCTGATAAAAATTTGACTTAAAAAAAATGCAGAGAGACATGGCTGAGAGAGGACACAGTCTTGAAAGCATCAGAGCTAGCATTGAGGCCAGAAAGCCAGACTTTGATGCTTATATAGGTAAAAATGAAACCATCTTTTCGTTGGTTAAATCTCCCAAAAAAAAAGTTACTATGAGCTTTTGTTTTCATGCTAGTGCTGATACTATGCCATATTTGCAAATTAGGAATAAATTCACACGAGACATCAATATTAGAGTCCATAATCCTTGTAGACGTCATGCTTGTCTTTCCCCATTAAAAGGGAAAGCAAAGTTATTATTAACTCTTCAGCATTCTTTGCATTTTTTAATTTATCTTTTTTCGAAACTTGCAGATCCACAAAAGCAATATGCAGATGCAGTGATTGAAGTGTTGCCAACCCAACTCATTCCTGATGACAACGAGGGGAAGGTGTTGAGAGTGAGACTGATAATGAAGGAAGGATTGAAGTACTTCAAACCGGTTTACCTATTTGATGAGGGCTCAACAATTTCATGGATTCCTTGTGGAAGGAAACTCACCTGCTCTTACCCTGGCATCAAGTTCTTCTACGGCCCTGACACTTATTTTGGCCATGAGGTAATCATTTGCTTCCATATAGATCTTCATGTCTTTTCCAAAACTAAGAACCTAATCGACTAGGTTTCATAATTTCACTGCTTACCACTTGTCGCACGGTAGACACAGCAAATAGCAGTAAAGAAAACGTGTCGAGGCCGTGCATTCTGTATGTCGTACATTGTGAGATCTTCATTTTCTAAGTTTTTCTCATTCATTGGATGGATGAATCAATTCCAGTGATGGTTCCATTCTCCCGAGAAACTCTTTTGGATCTAGTTGTCCGTCTGCCCGTCTGTGTCTGTCTGTCGCTATCTGTCTCTCAGGAATATATATTTTTAGTACAAAGGAAGATACAGAGCAAAAGGAGCACGGTAAAGGAGGCTGCTTCATTTTGTCTTACCTCTAAATCAGTCTCCATCAATTTGGAAACTTCCGTTAGATTTGTATTAGCATCACCGCCAGCTGTATAAAATTTTCATTGTAGACGCTTTTTCATTTTTATCCTGTTTGTTTTGGCTCATTGTCAAAATCTTTATTTTTTCTCTAATTGCAGGTGTTTGTGTTGGAGATGGATGGGCAATTTGACCAACTAGCTGAGCTGATATATGTGGAGAGCCATCTCAGCAACATCTCCACCAAGTTCTATGGAGAGGTCACCCAGCAAATGCTGAAGCACTCTGATTTCCCCGGAAGCAACAATGGCACAGGCCTCTTCCAAACCATCATTGGCTTGAAGATCAGAGACCTCTGGGAACAAATAGTTGCCACCAAAACTGGTGCCCCTTTGGAAGCAGCAAAAGCTTGAAACTTTCTAAATGGCAGGAGAAAAAATATCACCCATATTGATCATAGTCCCTCAAGGCCCATTTTCTCCTATACTATTTTTTCTCTCCTTTTCTTTCTTACTTCATCACCCAAATTATTTTTCCTTCATGCTTCGGCCCGCATAGAGGAAAGCGCTCGGCATGTATTTACTTCCCCCCTGTGTAATTCCAATCCAATTTGTAACATAGAGGAATAAAAGCAGAAGATTGTATATACTTATGAAAGCAATTAATAGATAGACTGTGCATTATATAAGACGAACTTGTGATATCAAGGACCGTCCAGGGAAGGAAAAAAATCATTCACAATGTTTGAAACAGAGGATTGCGACAGACCTTGTCAAGTCATCATCTTTAAAAACTTATCTTCGACCTTAATACACACGATAATAACTGTTTGTCACTTGTAAACAGATCGTGACCTGAACCAGCATAACAAAGTGCATAATTTTGCCACGTCCATAATGTAAGAGAAAGTCAGCTGGAGATGTAGAGAAGATAGGGCAGGTCCTAGACCATTATGAAATTCTAATGCAAATAAGAAATCTTATAGAGAGAATATTGGCAAATCATCGTCTATAAATTGACTAATGGCCATTAACTCCCCACAGGAAATGAAAAATGCCTGTAGTTCCATGATCCAATCAGTTAAGTATGCCAAGAGGCAACAACAAAATCAAGCAGGTGAGAAAAATGATGAGCCAAGCACTAAGGGTAAAATGAAAACACAAAGCATTTAAAATGAGACTGCTTCCTGTATGCTCGACAAAAAATGTTAAGGATCACCGTTTTCAAAGACTGTGATGCAGCATGTTGTCTGTTACAATAAAATACAAGGACAGAGATATAAATATCTTAAGATTATTATATGATTGCCATTAAGCAGGGACGCTACATACAAAAAACCTTCAGAAATATCAATGCAAAACTAGTAGAAAAAGTATAAGAACCTTTCTACAAAGGTATGAGACACTCAAGCTAATATTAAAGCCACTTGTTCCATAAGAATGAAACAATTTGTAATTTGTGCAACACAGAATTCTCTACTCATCTGTTGTGGCTATCATAATAGAACTGCAATTTTTTAGAGGACTGATCTAAATTGGAATTGATTATATCCTCTTATTTTGCTCAGCTATCATCTCAGGACTCAGCCAGAAATGTAAGGCCCTCACAATCTAGAAGTCAACGACTTCTTGAGTTCCCTCCGAAGAATCTTTCCAGCAGCTGATTTCGGAATTGAACTGGTAAAAACTACCTTCCTCACTTTCTTGTAGGGAGCAACCTATAAGCACAAAGAAGCGTATGTTGAAAAGCTCAGTTCATTTGATCATCAACAAGGACGGAAAAAAGCCTGGTCAAGCGTGTTTAACACTTTGAAAATCATTTCATACTACTATTATCTTTTTTAAGCAACAAAACTTGGGAAATCTTTAGTTCGTGATGTGTGCATGCGGGACAACATCTAATTAACTTGATGAAAAACCTGTGCAGCTAAGTAGTCCATGACAGCTTCCTCAGAAATATTGCTTCCAATTCTCCTGACCACAAATGCCACCGGTATCTCACCCGATTCTTCATCAAGGGCACTGTATGGTACAAAGAAAATAAGTACCAGTACATCACTAGATCAACAACGAGAAATAAGACATTTAAAGAAATTTGACTAAAACAGCATGTGATCGAACTTTGTTCCTTGGACATATTTCATAGCGAAGACGGATTGGTTCTTTGATCTTTTTAACTATATAAATTCCCAGAAACAAAAAATTTAGACAATTTAGCTGTGACATACTGAGAATCTTCTCAGTATGCATTTTCTGTCTCGAATTATATATCACAGGAAAGGGACCGTCTCTACCCTCAATTTTCTTGTCCAAACTAGATTGGCAATTTTTTCTTTTTTTTGGGAGGTGGGGCGGGCATTGAAGTCTCACTTACCCTGTTACTGCAACATCAACAATGTCAGGATGGGTAATTAATACACCCTCCAGATCAGCAGGAGCAATCTGTTGGCAGCACGAGATGTCATGTGAAGTTAGCTACTATTATAAGAAAGATAAGTTTGTCCAAGAGCATGTAAGCGCTTTTTGCAATAGATAATCTCTTAGAAATTCATGTTCTTTAATAATCGCCTTTTGATATATTGAGATGAAGTGAAGATATAAACTGTAGCACCATTTTTCCATTATAGCATAATGCAGAGAACTAACCTATCTCTAAAAAGCCACTGGGAAAAGCAATTGGCAATCTGTGACAACCGTTAACATTAACTGTAAAGCTCTTACCTGAAAGCCCTTGTACTTTATAATCTCCTTCACTCGATCAAGTATATATAAAAATCCATCCTGATCAAAATGGACAATATCTCCAGTATGTAGCCAACCATCCTCGTCGATCATTAACCTAGTTGCATCGACATTATTCAGGTACCCTGAAAATTTGCAGGCAGCTTTGAATATCTTACTTTAAAAGGAAATAGGAAAGTGATACATGCACATACACCCTACGTACCCTTTGCTTTGAAGAAAAATCATGTGAAAATAGTTCTTTAACTAAAAGGCCAACAAGTCTAGCACTATTATGGATTCCCTGGAAGCAAGAAAAGAGTAAAGAAAACACTAGAAGAATATTGTAAGCATGGAGGCTATATGCAACCTATAACACAGATTTATGCAGTTAATAAACAGACACGGTACTGCAGAGTAATACGTGCAGATTAGTATGCACATGGTTCTTTTCCAGAGTTGAAAGAAATCTAGCAAACAAAAATTTCTTACTGCCTGCTTGAAAGTCCGATGGGAAATTGAAAAAGGACATACAGAGAGATAATATCACCTTTCATGATTGCAGGTCCTCGTAACAAAAGTTCGCCACTACTGCCCGGAGGCAAGAAGGATCCAGTCTTCCAGTCCAACACCTTGGCTTGCATATTTGGAGCCAAAAGTCCAATGGAAGAATATCTTCGACACTTCTCGGTATTGAAACCTCGGGTTCCAACTGCAGTTGACTCGGTCATGCCATAACCCTGTTCACCAGCATAATCAATGGCAGGACATGCCTAAACTGCAGAAATCCTTGTGATCCCCCGACATACAATTAACATCTCTCCTCAAGTGATGCTATAACAACTCCCAATTCAATCAACTCAGAATTAATTTCTTTCCATCTTTAAAGTGAGGGAAAAGGGTAAAAGAAGTCAACACTTCCAACATTTTTCAGTGTTTCAGCTGCTGTTTAATGTCTGCAGATCAAATGAAAGCCAAGAAAACCCAAAAAAAGAAGGGGGAATCCTAAACTTCAGTCTATTTCTTGCAGAGCAGCAACAGGGAAATGAGCATGCCTAGGAAACTAGTAGGCTTGATTGAGCAAGGCAGAGTCGTAGAACCAATAAAACAATTAGAGTAAAGCAAGTTTCATCATCCCTACCTGAATGAAGTCAACATGAGGAAAAGTCTGAACGAAGTCCTCAATGCTCTTCCTGCTGAGAGCAGCAGCCCCGCAAGAGACCTGCTTCAAGCTCCTCAAGCCACTTCCATTGGCAACCTTCAAAGTCCTGGTCAGAGCAGTCAATATGGGCGGAACAACAGGGAAATGGGTGACTCCATACCTATCAATGGCTTTGACCACCTCGTTGGGATCGAACCTCCTCATCACAACCACAGTAGACCCCAGAGACAGCAATCCCAAGACAAAGAGCGACATGCCATATATGTGAAACATCGGCAGGACAGCCAAGTACACATTCTCGGAGGTCGGGTACTCGTACTGAGAGGCGTCGAACCTCACGAATAGCTCGCACATGGCGATGAAATTCCCATGCGTGAGCACAACCCCTTTGCTCACGCCCGTAGTGCCGGACGAGTACACTATCGCCGCCGTATCTTGCTGCTTCACGATGGGCCTCTCGAAAGATTCAAATTTTCTCGACAAAAGCGTGCGAAAATCCACGAACTCGCGATCTGTTGAAGCGGAACGGACATCCTCCGGCACAGCAACGGCAGAAACACCCAATGCCTTCAACATCTCGCACTTGTCGGACGAAGCGAAAGCGAGACGCACATTGCAATCCGAAACCTGCCGCCGGGTCTCCGACGCGCTGCTCAGTGGGTTCATGGTGGTGACGACCCCGCCGGAGAGCAGGACGCCCAAGAAGACGACGGGGTAGTAGACGGAGTTGGGCAACTGGAGCAGGACGACGTCGCCCCGCGCGACGCCCATGCTGCGGATCCCGGAAGCCATGCATTGGACGAGAGAGCGGAGCTCCGAGTAGGATATGGACGACCCGGAGGGACAATCGAGGAGGGCGGTCGAGCCGCCGTGGGCGCGGGAGAAGAGGTGGGAGACGGCGTCGTTCAGAGGGTCCGAAGGGAGGTCGACGGCGGGGTGTTTGCTGTAGTAGATTCCGGTGGCCGGGGAGTACCAGCGAGGAGGAGGAGGGAGCGTTGCTCGTGGGCTGCTCTGCATGCTTCGAGCAGGGATTGGTGGGTCGAGTTCGTGGAACGCCGTGGTTACAGAGAAAATGCAGGGAACGTGTTTGCTTGTTTGCGTCTGACAGGCTGTGCGTGCGCGAGCGGGCGTGAAACAGAGAGAGAAGAAGAAGAAGAAGAAGAAGAAGAAGAGGAAGCGGCGGACGAGGGACGGAGGAGGCTGCGCGTGGATGGTTTGTCGTGCAAGGAATGCGAGCTGTCGGGGGCAGCTAAGATTTGTAGGCTTCTTCTGCTCACTTGCCGCCTGCCACAATTTTTTTAAAAAATAAATAAATAAAAAAGAAAAAAAGAAAAAGGAAATGATCCCTGTTTTGAAAAACTATTCATGATTTATGGTGCACGAGAAAATTAGAAATCTATGTACGATTTATAGACTCGGGTCCATAAAAATATTTTTCTTTGTATTATAATATTTAAATGATAAATCAGCGTTTATAAAATTCTTACATGATATTAAATCCGAAAGTATTGAGTTCAAATCTTTACCAAAAAAAAAAAGTATTGAGTTCAAATTTTTTTTGTGCCCCATTTGCCTTTCCAATTGAATTTTCACATTTAATATTAGGCAAAAAGATCAGATTAAACATGAGAGAACGTGTTAAAATATTTAAATAAAAAATCATATTTTCATCTAATAAAAGCATAAATCTTTAGAACAGTTGACAGAACAATTGATAATAATCTCATAAAATCTCATACTTGATATATATATACACTGCAAGCCTAGGACCCATGTACATTTGAGAAAATATTGGGTACCTTAAAAGTGCCACGTAATTTGTGCTCTGAACCATTCAGAGCGTGACACCTGTTCGTGTGTCAGTCCACATCGTCCCACTTCTCCGTTTCAAACCAACGCCCGGGCGTTGGTTTGAAATGGGCGTTGGTTTGAAACGAAAAAAAAAAAAAAAAATATCCCTTTTCTTTGTGAACAAATTAAAAATTCAAGAACTACATTAGACATAGGATCAAAGTTCAGGGACTATTTATGTCAATATCCCTTTTTTTTGTGAAGATTTTTACCTATAAATGAGGAGACCCTCTGTTAATTTGCTTCAGGTTGCAAGTAAAAGATGCAATTTCATGTATCTTCTCAATATTGACCTCATCCTTTTCATGCTTTGCTGCATTAATGAGAAGTATGGCAAATACACACTTTCCACCTCTAATAACTTGGAAGCCCTGGCAAATCACTTTGTTGGCAGTCATCTGCTACTTACAATGCTAATAGTCATTTTAAAATTTATGCCACTTGCAATTACCTTTAACTGTTTGTGAAGAAACTAGCATATTGCACTCATGCTTATTGTTCCAGTAATTATGACTATTGTGTTGCTGAAGAATATTTAAGCTAGAAGCTTGCTTACATAACTTCATTACGTCTGTCTGTGTTAGAATTTGACGTACGGATTGCTATTTGTTTGTGTGTCAGCTATATGTTGATATGATTTTGCACCTTGTAACCATAATGTGGATGGTGGGGAATCTTACAGTAATTTTTTTATTGTCTCTCTTCATGTAAGTTGCTTCACAGTTTGGATGCTCAAATCATAACTTGATGTTCTTATGATCTCTCAATTTCTTTCCATCTCATCCAATCTATGGACTTCTTACTGAAGACAGATCAGGTGTAAATGAGAATGTCATGGAGTTGTCAAGGTTGGGAGGGCTTTGACCAATCTGACACTCAGAAAATAGTATTTAAAACGTTAATGGTATTCTGTTAATTTTTTTTTTCGTAAGAGGATATGCATGATTTGGAGATCTGAGCTGGTCTAGTTCTTGATATAATGGAACTTTACTCATGCAGATTTCTTGATCAGAGATTAGTAATCTTTGCCACAGTCCTGCTATGTGAAAGACTTCTGTCAAACCATACTCTTTTGCAGGTAGTGGTTCGAAATGTGCCTCGTGTTCCTCGCGGGTCAATATCAGACACAGTCGACCATTTCTTTCGAACTAACCACCCAGAGCACTATCTTTGTCACCAAGTAATAATTTTTTTCTTTTTTGACAGTTCTGCTATGCTGTTCATTGACATTTTTATCAAGCATTTATCTTGTATAAGTCATGGGCATGCCTTAATGGGTAGAGTTCTCTTTTTATGTAAGGTCTTTTCTTCCGTCTGTAGTGACGACCTTTTCTGTTTTGCTAAACTCCAGGGAGTGTACAATGCCAACAAATTTGCTAAACTTGTGAAAAAGAGGGACAGTCTTCAGAATTGGCTAGACTATAATCAGCTCAAATTTGAAAGGCATCCGGAGAAGAGACCAACTAAAAGGGTACTTCATAGTTCTTCAAAAATCATTTTCCTAGTGTAATTATCTGGGTTTCTTATCACCCACATGTATTAGCTGTTTCAGTTATATGAATGTCAACTTCTCAATAGTTAGTTCTTGTAAACTAGTCTTACACCTTAATTTCCAGAAAGGCTTTTGCGGGCTTTGGGGTGAGCAAGTAGATTCAATCGACTACTACAAGCAGCAGATAAAAGACCTTGAGAAAAGAGTAAGTGATATTTATGTTTTTATTATGTGTTTTTCATTCCTTAATCAATGCTTGGCTCTTCATACATAACCAGTGGCTTTCTGTACTCTTGCATGTCAACGCTTGGCTGTTTTGACATTGTATCAGATGGCCATGGAGCAGCAGAGAGTTATTAAAGATCCAAAGTCTATCCTGTCAGTTGCCTTTGTGTCCTTCAATTCACGTTGGGGCGCTGCAGTTTGTGCACAGACACAACAAAGCAAGAATCCAACCCTATGGTTGACCGACTGGGCCCCAGAACCCCGTGATGTCTACTGGAAGAACTTAGGCATACCATTCTTTTCACTGAGCATTTGGAGACTTGTGATATCCTTTGCAGTCTTTGCTCTGGTGTTCTTTTACATGATACCAATTGCTTTTGTCCAATCTCTTGCCAACTTGGATGGACTTGAAAAAGTTGCTCCTTTCCTCAGGCCAGTGATAGGACTGTAAGTGAAGTAACCATATTCTTCAAATTTCAAATGATAGGGAAAGGAATATACTTCTTTTTGGACGCTCTTGCAACATGCGTAATTCTTCTTGCTTTACCTTATTCCGAAGGGTGCATGATATTCCCTTGATAAACTAGTGACATGTCAAGTAAACAGCTAAGTTATGATTTCTTTTGAACTTTAAATATTAGCAAGAATAGTATTTTGCATTTGTAAAAGTCTCAACTTTCGAGGACTTTGATCTCACTGCTTGTGCACTCTGCTTCCTTGTGACTCTGGCAATTTTGGTTCTGCTCTGTCGTTCTTGCAGATTAAACTTGTCCTTGCCTTCCAATCCTTGATGCATATTTGGAGATTTTGCAACTAATGTATCAAAAATTATAAAGTCGCAGTAGTTTCTTTACTTGATTTCCTTGGTGCTTGACCTCCGGTTTTCAATTGCAACTGATGCTTTGATTTTCTTCACTTCATTTTGAACTTCGTATTGCATGTGAGATGAAATGATCAGGGATTTGGTCAATTCAGGAGGGGACCAACTCAATATGGTCTCCGGTTCCATTTCTTTGGCTCACCTTGAAATCATTGTCCTTGCAAATGCAGGAAATTCATCAAGTCATTCTTACAAGGTTTCCTCCCTGACCTTGCTCTCAAAATCTTTCTGTTCCTTCTTCCTAATGTTTTGATGCTAATGTCAAAAATTGAGGGACACATACCGCTGTCAATATTGGAGAGGAGAACAGCATCGAAGTACTACTTTTTCATGTTGGTGAATGTCTTTCTGGGAAGTATAGTGACCGGAACAGCTTGTGAGCAGCTGTATGCTTTTCTTCATCAAGCACCTACGCAGTACGACTTCTTCCCCTTATGAATGGTGGCTTCTCTTTATATTCCTGAATTTTGTATCCAATTTCTCATTTGATCCACAATTTCCAATTTGATGCCTTCATAGTGAAATCGGTCGAGTCATTAATAATGTCTATAGTCTCCAGCTTATTTTATTCGACATGGGTTTTCCCCCTTGAAGCACATATGTCTAGTGATGTCTATCACAGAAATAGTAATAGGAGGTACCATCTTTAATCAATTGTCTCACATATTCATGTCTTATATTAATATGTCTAGACTTACCATTATAGGTGCTATTATAGGCTCTTGCCAAAGTAGCCTGACTATCACAGTGGATAGAAATAGGAGGCATAGGATTAGGCCATAATTTGATATCCAACAACAAATTCTTAATCCATTCAGCCTCTTTTCCAGTTACTGCTAAAGCAATAAATTCAGATTCCATAGTTGAGTAGTTATACATGTCTATTTCTTACTTGCCCAAGATACAGCATCTCCAGCTAGTGTGAAAATCCATCCAGAAGTGGAATGTTTATCTCCCACACTTGTAATCCAACTAGCATTGGTGTATCCTTCTAATACAGCTGGATAATTATTATAGAACAATCCTAAATTTTTAGTTCTCTTAAGATAACTAAAAGTTCTGGTAATAGCTCATTAATGTTCTATACTTGGATTACTAGTATACCTACTTAACTTGCATACAGAATAAGCAATATCAGGTCTAGTACAATGCATTGCATACATTAAAGACCCTATGGCACTCGCATATTCTAATTGTGCCACCGCTCTACCAGTATTATGATTTAATTTAATACTGGAATCAAATGGAGTACTTATTTCCTTGAAACCAAGATGTTGAAATTTATTTAATAATTTTTCAACATAACTACATTGGCTTAAAGAATAACCCCCACTATGTTTCTTAACTTTAATACCTAAGATAGTATCTACTTCACCCAAATCCTTCATTTTAAACATGGAAGTTGGATACCTCTTAGTCTCAATAATTCCAGTCATATTCGTTCCAAAGATAAGCATATCATCAACATACAAGCACACTAAGACACCATAGTCTTTAGTGAATTTAGAGTATATACACTTATCAGCACTACTATTGATGAAACCATTTGACAATATGACCGAATTAAAGTTTTCATGCCATTGCTTAGCAGCTTGCTTAAGCCCATAAAGAGACTTAATCGATTTACATACTTTTCTTTCATTTCCAGGAAGAATGAAACCCTCTGGTTGTTCCATGTAAATCTCCTCATTTAAGTCTCTATTTAAGAAAGCAGTCTCAACATCCATTTGATGAACACAAAGATCATAAATGGAAGCTAGAGCAAAAAGAACTCGAATAGAAGTTATACGTGCAACAGGAGCATACGTATCAAAATAATCAATTCCTTCCTTTTGTCTAAATCCCTTGGCCACAAGTCTAGCCTTAAAAGCTTGAATAGAACCGTTAGAATGATATTTTCTTCTAAAAATCCATTTGCACCCAATAGGTTTTGATCCTTTCGGTAAATCTACTAATACCCAGGTATTATTGGACATAATTGAGTCCATTTCATCATTCACAGCTTCTTTCCAAAAAGAAGCATTTCTAGAAGACATAGCATCATTAAAGCTTCTAGGATCATCTTCTAAATTTAATACTAAAGGATATTTGTTTATCACATTATTATCTCCATCTCCTTCAACAAGAAAAACGTGAGTAATAAAATCAGGACCTAAGTTTTTTAGTTTCCTAACTCTAGTACTTCTCCTTGGTTCAATCATGTCTTTGGAATCATTCGTTTCTTTCTCTTGAGAATCTCTTTGAGTTTCCATAAATTTTGAATTATTTTCAATAATTTCAGAATTTGTCCATTCTCAAAGAATTCAACATCTCTCGATTCTACAATGACATTGGACTCTAAATCAAGAAGCCTATAAGCCTTACTATTCTCAGCATACCTAATGAAAACACTTTTGATAGCTTTAGGACCAAGCTTTGTTCTCTTAGGATCTGGTACTCGGTAGTATGCCAAACACCCCCACACTTTAAGATATGACAAATTTGGTTTTCTGCCTTTCCATACTTCATAAGGGGTTATGTCATTTTTCTTGGAAGGTATTCTATTATGAATATAGCATGCAGTAAGTAATGCTTCTCCCCAAAGATTAATTGATAGCTTTGAATTTGAAAGCATACAATTAACCATTTCTCCAAGAGATCGGTTTTTTCTTTCAGCCAAACCATTTTGTTGTGGAGTATATGGTGCTGAAACTTGATGAATAATACCATGTTCTTCACAAAATGAAGAGAATTCATTTAAAAAATATTCTCCACCTCTATTTGAACGTAGAACTTTGATTTTCTTTTCTAATTGATTTTCTACTTCAGCCTTATATTTCTTAAACATGGTAAATGCTTTATCCTTCGATCTCATGAGATAAACATATAAAAACCTACTGCAATCATCTACAAAGGTAATAAAATACCTTTTACCTCCACGTGTTAGCATACCATTGAATTCACATATATCACTATGAACTAAATCCAATAAATTCGAATTTCTTTCAACACTAGGAAATGGTTTCTTAGTAAGTTTGGACTTAGCACATATTTCACATTTATCATATTCGCCATTGAAATTTATCAAGTCTAACTTCTTCATATTCTTTAAATAACGAATATTTATATGTGCTAACCTACTATGACATAAAAATGAAGACTCAACAATATAAGCAGAACTAGCAATATTATTATTGATACTCAGTTGATACATGCCATCATTGGCATAACCCTTTCCAACAAACAGCCCATTCTTCGACTGGATAATCTTGTCGAATTCAAACAAAACCCGAAACCCCCTCTTACAAAGTAAATCAATAGAAACTAGGTTTTTCCTAATTTCGGGTATAAATAACACATTAAGAAGAGTTATCTTCTTTCCAGAAGTGAAGTCTATCTCCACCGTGCCTTTTCCCGCAACCTTTGCAAGAGCATTATTCGCCATCAGGACCTCTTGAACATTTGAATCAACAGTCTCCTCAAATTGCTTGAACATGTATTTGTCCTTGCACACATGGACCGTTGCTCTAGAATCTAACCACCAACCGGATTGGACAGTGGTAGAATTGATTTAAGAAACCATAGCCATCGCATCATTAATTTCAGAAATTTTCATGTTCGAAAACATGGTTGAAATCATGGCCACATAATTTTCTTCAACCAGATTTGCATCTGCCTTCACTGTCGGAATGTTCTTGTCCTTGGAAATGCTCTTGCAGTGAATGCATTCCTTGGCGTAGTGTCCCTGTTTGCCACAAACAAAACAACAACTCTTTTTCTTCTTTTGTGTTCTCTAAAATTTATGCCCGCCTTTTACTTTGAAGTTCTGGCCGATTTTCCTTTTCCTTTCCACAGCATTCACCTTGGAATTGTACAAAACAGAATTATCACGTAAATGTGACTCTTCCTCAATACGAAGATGTTTCTGTATTTGCTCCAAAGTAAAGTCCTCTGACTTATGCATCAGCCTTTTTCCATAGTCTTTCCAACTTGAAGGCAATTTCGCAATAATTGCTCCAACTTGGAAAGCTTCTGGAATATCAATCTTAAGGGCACGAATTTTATTCACAAGTACTTGCAATTCATGGACTTGTTCCAGCAAGGGTTTAGTATTAATAAATTTGAAGTCAAAGTACTTTACAATTAGATATTTGTTGGTACCTTGCTCCTCCGCTTTGTACTTGAATTCCAGTGCATTCCAAATTTCTCTAGCCGACTTCATTTTAGTGAATAAGTCGTACAAGCGATCGGAGAGTGTATTCAGAATGTGTCCTCGACAAAGTAATTCGTCCTCTGCACGTTTCTTCTTCTCCTTATTAACCCTCTCAATGACTTCCACGCTTGGCTGTCCTCCTTCGATAGTAGGCATTGGATCTTCAATAGGCGCCAGGTTAGGATCCAGTATGTAGGAAATCTTCAGAGCAGTGAGTAAGAACATCATCTTGTCCCTCCAGCGAGCAAAGTTGTTCCCATCGAATCAGTCCAGTTTGACCATGTCTTGATTCATCACTTTTATTGTCTCCAACTCCATTATTGAGAAATAAATCCTTAAAATTGTTGGGAAAATATGGCTTCGAATAGGGTAGAACAATGAAGACGGATCTTTAGAGTACTCGAGTCGGACTTTGAGGCGTGATATCACTTTCTTTAAGGATTTATTTGCCCCACAAAGTTGCTAATGGTCACCGGCAAATATCCTTCAGGATACAACAAAGTCTCAAAATTGAGAATACTATATAGCAATTCTAGTATTTTTCCAGGGTCTCTCTAGGAAACAATTAAAAGAATGGCTATAGTTTTTTCAGAAAGAAGACTCGAAAAGATGAAAAATGATCACTATCGTTCTTCCTCAGTCTGACATGTATATATAAAACAGTCTTAAAAACATAGGCAACTCTTCGTGAAAAGTTGCGAAAAAATGAACAAACGTAATTTCCGAAATGCCCAAAATGAATAAAGGTGTCCATTCGTAAGAAGACAAAACCGAACAAAAGGCAACCCTTCGGGAAAGGTTGCGAACCGAACGAATATCCTTTTTTCAAAGGTTGTCTTGAAAAGACACAAACCAAATAATCGCGCAATTATTCACGCACCCGCACGCGAGTACGGTGAGGTCTAGCCCACATCAAATAATTCCTTTAATTACACAAAGGAAACCTAACGCTTATAAATTAGCCAATTTCCTCCCATTTTTTCTATGTGGGACAAAGAGAAAAGCACTTTAGCTTGTTTTACGAACAAACTTCCAACAATCCCCCACTTTGTTTGTAAAACAAAGACTTCAAAATTAAAATTTAAAAACCGTACAGCCAAGATTTCAGTGAGATTAATATACATACATAAAGGTCTCTTTCGAGTTAAACAAAAAATTAGCCAATTCTGGTTCTTTGATCTTTTTAACTATATAAATTCTCACAAACAAAAAATTTAGACAATTTAGCTGTGACATACTGAGAATCTTCTAAGTATGCATTTTCTGTCTCGAATTATATTAGCTGTGACCTAAACCAGAATTTATATAGTATACTCAAAATTTGCAGGCAGCTTTGAATATCTTACTTTAAAAGGAAATAGGAAAGTGATACATGCACATACACCCTATGCACCCTTTGCTTTGAAGAAAAACCATGTGAAAATAGTTCTTTAACTAAAAGGCCAACAAGTCTAGCACTATTATGGATTCCCCGGAAGCCAGAAAAGAGTAAAGAAAACACTAGAAGAATATTGTAAGCATGGAGGCTATATGCAACCTATAACACAGATTTATGCAGTTAATAAACAGACACGGTACTGCAGTTGAAAAGTAATTCGTGCACATTAGTATGCACATGGTTCTTTTCCAGAGTTAAAACAAATCTAGCAAAACAAATTTCTTACTGCCTGCTTGAAAGTCCGATGAGAAATTGAAAAAGGAAATACAGAGAGATAATATCACCTTTCATGATTGCAGGTCCTCGTAACAAAAGCTCGCCACTACTGCCTGGAGGCAAAAAGGATCCAGTCTTCCGGTCCAACACCTTGGCTTGCATATTTGGAGCCAAAAGTCCAATGGAAGAATATCTTCGACACTTCTCGGTATTGAAACTTCGGGTTCCAACTGCAGTTGACTCGGTCATGCCATAACCCTGTTCACCAGCATAATCAATGGCAGGACATGCCTAAACTGCAGAAATCCTTGCGATCCCCCGACATACAATTAACATCTTTCCTCAAGTGATGCTATAACAACTCCCAATTCAATCAACTCATAATTAATTTCTTTCCATCTTTAAAGTGAGGGAAAAGGGTAAAAGAAGTCAACACTTCCAACATTTTTCAGTGTTTCAGCTGCTGTTTAATGTCTGCAGATCAAATGAAAGCCAAGAAAACCCAAAAGAAAGGGGGGGAATCCTAAACTTCAGTTTATTTCTTGCAGAGGAGCAACAGGGAAATGAGCATGCCTAGGAAACTAGGAGGCTTGATTGAGCAAGGCAGAGATGTAGAACCAATAAAACAATTAGAGTAAAGCAAGTTTCATCATCCCTACCTGAATGAAGTCAACATGAGGAAAAGTCTGAACGAAGTCCTCAATGCTCTTCCTATTGAGAGCAACAGCCCCGCAAGAGACCTGCTTCAAGCTCCTCAAGCCACTTCCATTGGCAACCTTCAAAGTCCTGGTCAGAGCAGTCAATATGGGCGAAACAACAGGGAAATGGGTGACTCCATACCTATCAATGGCCTTGACCACCTCATTGGGATCGAACCTCCTCATCACAACCACAGTAGACCTCAGAGACAGCAATCCCAAGACAAAGAGCGACATGCCATATATGTGAAACATCGACAGGACAGCCAAGTACACATTCTCGGAGGTCGGGTACTCGTACTGAGAGGCGTCGAACCTCACGAATAGCTCGCACATGGCGATGAAATTCCTATGCGTGAGCACAACCCCTTTGCTCACGCCCATAGTGCCGGACGATTACACTATCGCCGCCGTATCTTGCTGCTTCACGATGGGCCTCTCGAAAGATTCAAATTTTTTCGACAAAAGGGTGCGAAAATCCACAAACTCGCGATCTGTTGAAGCGGAACGTACATCCTCTGACACGGCAACGGCAGAAACACCCAATGCCTTCAACATCTCACACTTGTCGGACGAAGTGAAAGCGAGACGCACATTGCAATCCGAAACCTGCCGCCGGGTCTCCGACGCACTGCTCAGTGGGTTCATGGTGGTGATGACCCCGCCGGAGACCAGGACGCCCGAGAAGACGACGGGGTAGGAGACGGAGTTGGGAAACTGGAGCAGGACGACGTCGCCCCGCGCGACGCCCATGGTGCGGATCTCGGAAGCCATGCATTGGACGAGAGAGCGGAGCTCCGAGTAGGATATGGACGACCCGGAGGGACAATCGAGGAGGGAGGTCGAGCCGCCGTGGGCTCAGGAGAAGAGGTGGGAGACGGCGTCGTTCAGAGGGTCCGAAGGGAGGTCGATGGCGGGGTGTTTGCTGCAGTAGATTCCGGTGCCGGGGAGTACCAGCGAGGAGGAGGAGGAAAAGGAGGAGGAGGGAACGTTGCTCATGGACTGGTTTGCATGCTTCGAGCAGGGATTGGTGGGTCGAGTTCGTGGAACGCCGTGGTTACAGAGAAAGTGCAGGGAACGTGATTGCTTGTTTGCGTCTGACAGGCTGTGCGTGCGCGAGCGGGCGTGAAACAGAGAGAGAAGAAGAAGAAGAAGTCGCGCACGCATGAAACAGAGAGAGAAGAAGAAGAAGAAGAAGAAGAAGAAGAAGAAGAATCGGCGGGCGAGGGACGTAGGAGGCTGCGCGTGAATGGTTTGTCGTGCAAGGAATGCAAGCCGTCGGAGGCAGCTAAGATTTGTAGGCTTCTTCTGCTCACTTGCTGCCTGCCATAATTTAAAAAAAAAAAAAAAAAAAGGAAATGATCCCTATTTTGAAAAACTATTCATGATTTATGGTGCATGGGAAAATTAGAAATCTATGTACAATTTATAGACTCGGGTCCATAAAAATATTTTGCTACGTATTATAATATTTAAATGGTGAATCAGCGTTTGTAAAATTCTTACATGATATCAAATCCGAAAGTATTGAGTTCAAATCTTTTTGTGCCCCATTTGCCTTTCCAATTGAATTTTCACATTTAATATTAGGTAAAAAGATCAGATTAAACGTGAGAGAGTGTGTTAAGATATTTAAATAAAAAATCATATTTTCATCTAGTAAAAGCGTAAATCTTTAGAACAGTTGACAATGATCCCATAAAATCTCATACTTGATATATATATATATATATATATATATATATATATATACACATATATATATATATATACACACATTGCAAGCCTAGGACCCATGTACCTCCGAGAAAATATTGGGTACCTTAAAAGTGCCATGTAATTTGTGCTTTGAACCATTAAGAGCGTGACACCTATCCGTGTGTCAGTCCACATTGTCCCACTTCTCCGTTTCAAACCAATGCCTGGGCGTTGGTTTGAAACGGTAAAAAAAAAAGGAAATGATCCCTATTTTGAAAAACTATTCATGATTTATGGTGCACAAGAAAATTAGAAATCTATGTACGATTTATAGACTAGGGTCCATAAAAATATTTTCCCACCTATTATAATATTTAAATAATAAATCACGTTTTTAAAAATTTTATATGATATCAAATCTGAAAGTATTGAGTTCAAATCTTTTTGTGCCCCATTTGTCTTCCCAATTGAATTTTCACATTTAATATTAGGCAAAAAGACTAGATTAAACGTGAGAGAGTGTGTTAACATATTTAAATAATAAATCATATTTTCATCTAATAAAAACATAAATCTTTAGAATAGTTGATAATGATCTCATAAAATATCATACTTGATATATTAATTCCTTGAAATATATATATATACCCTGCGAGCCTAGGACCCATGTAACTCCCGGCTTTGCCCATGCAGATGGCCTTCGAAAATTGGTAGCATGCAGCGGATAGAAGGGAACAAACTCATGACGTGACTGATCCTCGCTTGAGCCCGTCAAATACCGTGCCCACCATTTAGGTTTGTGTCGCTTTGTACTAAAACGAGAAACATTGTTATGACCAAAGAGTTCGTCCTTGCGGATCTTAAAAGGCCATGACACTTTTAGGCAAGCCTGAAAGAGCTTTGTTTTTTCATTCTAGTTTATGAAACCTTATCAAAAGATCATTTGCTATGGGAGAAATTACAAGAGGCTCTTATAATTATTGGATAGTGAGGTCAATGAAGTAAGAGCTTAATTATTCTAGAAATGAATAAATAAACAAAAAAAAAAAAAGAGAGCACATTCTAGGAATGCAATTAAGGGATTATTTGATCCGATGTAGTTTTCAGTATAAATTCGACTTAGTTTATCTATACATGTAATACAAACACAACTTAAATGCTTAATTAGGTTTGCAAGCCGCCGCTTAAATATAGTATTATTAGGTATGAGCTTGACTTGATTTAAATACAAGGACTACCCAAATTGACTCAATTATCCTCCAATTAGGTTTGTGCGCCTTTCAGTCATTCAATCCTAGTCATGCATAACCAATTGCGAATTTGAATTTATTTATTTGTGAAGTTCAAAGCATTGCCTAAATGCAGGGCCGGCGCACAACGACGGAAACGCTCAGACTTCACAAAGAGATGAGCCGGCTCAGTTAGTCCGAAAGTGGAGTTGAAATAGTTGACTGACGGGGATTGAAAATATTAATTATTATCTCGAAACTTAACGTCAAAAATTACTTGACAAACTTCATATTTGTAATGGCCAAATACCAAAAAAAAAAAAAAAAAAAAGAGCATGAGAGCTTTTGAAAATTCTAATCATGTTTAATTTGTGGCAGCCAGATTTTAGTGGGGTCAAACTCAGAAAAGTAACGGGTCAAATTAATTTGATATGGAAATTTCACATATGTAATGAAAAATATACATAGCATTTTCAATGAGGTTGATCCAGGATGGATAGGCATCGCCTTGGACTCAAACAATGTACCCATGATCGACCGAACAAAATGAAGACAGTTCGATTACGATTCAGACCGATTTATGGGTTATCGCGACGGGCAATAACGAGGGACCCATGGGAAATGATTTCAATGGGTGGCCTCAAAGGTCGGGTTTTGGCAACAATGGAACGATCAAGACCCATTCCGGACTTAATGAGGTCGACCAAGCACATATCCTTAATGCTAACCTAGACCAGCATGCTATCACTTCGAATAGAAAAATTATCAAAAACCCTTCAATCTATTTATGGATGTTAATTCCATTCTAAACATTTTAATTTAGTCCTAGAGACAAGTTCGGTATAATCATTCGACCGCCCGACGAAGTAATGTGGATCTTGCCGACCGAATGAAACAACCAAGTCTTGAGGTGAACAACAACCTTTATAAATTTTTAAAAGAATCTTGATTATTATTTTTTTTCCACTATGGTGACTAGACGCCGACAATCCTCACCAACCACATTGGAAAAATGAATAGAAAAGAAATAATTGTAAAAAGTAAAAGTTATAATAAAAATTTAGATTTTTTTTAAACAAATGGTAGAAATTGTTCACATCAACATCGACCGTCATCGGCTATGCCATATAGGACAACCAAGGTCCATGTCAGCAATTTTTAGTTAAAATTAACCAAAATGACTACATTAATAAATTGTCAAAATATTTACGACTAAATTAACCGGATTGAATAGTTTAGAATAGAATTGACATCCGGACGAATCGACTATAAACCAATATTGATCACGATAGCCCAGATTGAGCAACAAACAACTCGCATCCACCAACGGTATCTGCAAATTTAGCAGCAACGCTAGTGTATCGTGATTGCGATTTACTATGAGAATAAGTAAATCTATGAGCTTATGAAGTCTGCTCAACATACGAAGTTTCCTTTTCCTGAAAATTCGTCGACTTCACATGGACACACGTTGATTCGTTAGGTTGATGTTCATTTCCTCTCAATCCCGTCTCCACTACGGAACAGGGTGCTTCGATGCCCACCCAACGTCGTGTCGAGTGAGCAAACCCCTAAATAAACACCTGAATAGAACCGACGGACGGAGCAAAGCCAAAGAAACCGAACAAACATCCAAATTTGTTCAAGAGTCGTTCTCCCTCTTAACTGTGCTACACAAAAGAAAAGATGGTGGTCCTGAAACTTCTTATCCAACTTTTAATCCGAGCTAATGCAAAAGTGTTCAATGATTAAAATTAGATGGATCCATTTTTCGTACGACAACGAATTGTTGAGTTTGTTTCCTTGATACAAATCTTGCCTCCGCATGGGAGTTCTTTTGTCCTTAGTTGTACTTCATAAGCTGATATAGATATGGGATCAATCGCTATATGCTCAGGAGTTTTGACTGTTCGGTATTTATTTATTAGGGTGTGTTCGAGAGAGCATTTGGAAAAACCTTCACATAAATGCAAAGGACTTTGGACAAAAGAGGTTTTTTGTGAGATGGTCGTACTAGGATAAGAAAAGACAATGTGCGGAGGACTGAATTGAATTGATTTTAGCAAATTGGAGCCGTTTGAAAATGTAGTACCCTCTTGAGGAAATAAATAAGTTTAAAAGTGGCCCCATTGGTTTAACGAAATCCAAAAAGTGACCCAATTTGGGGAAAAGAACTTGCTTATTGGGTCTACAACCGCACGCACGATGGAACATTCTTGGATTGCTAATGCAATCTAATTTTAGAAAAGAAAATATGAGGAACTTACTTTGTGGACCTGAATTGCCCCTTTTGGGATTTGCTTCCTACACTTCATTTAAAACTTTTCTTCTGTATTGCATACACACAAGAAGTATATTTACGTTCACGAATAGAAGAATGAACATCCATCCGAACATTGACTGATCTACTCCTTACGAAAAACGGACCGATTTTTCTATCCAATTCATAATTGAATGCGAAAGACAACTTTCGATATCACTATTGATAGGACGATGGACAATGGAAAAAGTGGGGCTCGGATAGCTATCTTCAATTCTCAGGTCTTGTGAGAAGTCGCCATTTTGAACTTTAGTTATAGCGTATTCCAGAACTTTAGTTATAGCGAGAACTTTGTATCTACGAAAAACTCGTCTCTCCTCAGGGTAGGTGGCAGGCCAGATACTATCCGGCCGAGATGGCATCATACCCATGGATTATATGACCATTTGAATCACCTGCGTTGAATTTCAGCCGTCAATCATCAATGGCCGAGATTTAGTATTGGTGATCCAACGGCTTTGAATTGCAAGGATCGATGTCCTCACGGCATAATAGACTAACCTCTCTTCCACATTTTTTTTTTCTTGGGGCCTCTAGGTACAAGGTTGGAAATTAACCTGACCAAACCTCACCAAGAAAATGAATTGCGTCCAACAGAAAAGATCAGAAGTACAGGAAGCTGACTCAAAGTAGATTCATCTCCACAAGATATGGTGAACTATTTGCATCATACATATGGCAGATAGACTAATAAATGAGTTAACAGGCAACGTAAGAAAGAGCGCGACAATCTATCATCCAAAATAAGCAATGATGGATGTCGAGTTCTTCTTGAAACAATCAGTTAGACTTAATCTATAGAACCCGTTAAAAGAAAGCCCTCGGCCTTGTATGGCAAGGTATTATAAGAAGGGGATCGGTCTCATAGCAAGTGATGTAATGGGGCGACAAGGAGGGAGTCATGATCATTGTTCACATTCCAAGGGAGGACTCCGAATATGAGATACTACTGTCTGTCTACTTTAACCTCAGCTAACTCCTCTTCCTCTGCTTCGAAGGACTGGAAAATCGGGTGCAAGTAGGCATCATCTAAGTAAGCCTTCAAGTTTAAGCCCAGTTCTGCCTCCCGTTCCACTATGTCTTTTGCCATGGCTTCCTGAGGGAAAAAGGAGAATAGTACGGCTAAAACCACATTCATAAAGATGCGAAAGATGTAGGTTGCAACAGCGAGTGAACAATCTGCATAAGTTATGCATGATATCATGCTGAAGAACTCAAAGGATATTGGCCAAGTGAAAAGAGCTCAGCACCAGATCTCTTCTTTTGTTAGACAATATTTTGGGTCAAGTACACTTTTGTCGGACTTTTGACTGTGAACCTTTAACTCGTCATTCTGTCAGGCAAACGAATGACGCAAAAAACCATAATAACCACGATGAGATAAATACCACTCCAAATCCCACAATGTCCATATTTTCCTTGAGGATGAGGGTGCGATGTCCAGTAACTCTTTAGTCATTTGTGAAGTGATCCCAGTACCTTTCTTAGTTTCAATTGATATCCTAGTACTTTTGGCCCTAATGAAAATAGCCATTCATCACAAATTCCATCACGGTTCCTGGCTGACTTGATCACTCCTGTACTACGATAAAATTCCAATACTATGGTGCAAGTTATTCCATTGCAATGAAAAAACCCTTGAACAGCGAAATCTACATTTTATCAATGTAAACAAAATCGATCAGCTCATGGTGACGAGGATACTGTCAATTTCTAAATATTACAGGATGATGTGTTATGAAAAATAAAAATAAGAAAGGATGCATAAGCACTCAAGTTACAAAAGATCCAACACGAGGAATGTGAACATTCTATCCTAAGAATACTAAAGGGAAAGTTGATAATTATCTATGACCTTAATACTCTTAACAGGTAAGGGTTTACAAGGCAAATTGACAGCCACAATCGTCAGTTCTTTTAGGTTATGCATGTGGAAACAAGTGCCAGTAAGTAAGAGGCAAGCCCTTTTCTTAATGACGAGAAACCCACCTTAGGTAGGCAATTTTCAGGCCCCGAAGACAAGCTCACTTAAATGTACGCAAATCCAAAATGCAACAGTTTACCCTTCTTCAGTAAGTATCTGCTTTCCTTAGCTTATTTACCCTGATGGAGCAATAGTTTGTGGATTTGGATCTGATTTAGGAAGCCCAACCGACACAAGAATTTACAACACCCACAACATGTTCAAGGGATGCCAACAATATCGTCAATGAAAGAAGTATCATTAACAAGCTTGGATAAATGAACATTGAGGATTCACAACGGAAGTTCCAAAATCATAGAAATTTACCTCCAGCGGATACTTTCTGAAAGCTGGCTCGAATCGATGTTTGCAGTACTTGTGAAAGGACAGTGTAAGAATTGGTAAGATAACAAGCAGAGGAGTGGACTTAGCAGCTTTTTTAGTACTGAGTAACCCCAACAAAAGAAGCTGAGATATTAGTAAGCTTGCAATTATCCGACTATGAATGTGTGGCCAGAATGCTGCAGCACTCTCGTAACGTTGATTGTAGACATTAATTATCTGCCAATATTAACCATCAGAGGAAGCCAAAACATATCAGATGTAAGTGAACTTTCCTGACATTACATAAAAATAGTCCATCAAGACTAAAAGATTGGACATAGAAAAAACAATATCAAGTCAATTAACTGACCTGATGGCGATATACTAGATACGCAAAAGCAAAAAAGACTAGTATGAACGGCAGAAGAATTGGAGTAACCACAGCATAAACGATCCCCAAAAGAAAGTAAAGTTCAAGACTAGGGAGAGTCTCTGGATAATCCACGCTTCCAGGGTTCATTGCCTTCTCCTTGTCTCTCTCTGTCTTCACCAAAAACATATTCTTGAGATGGAACATAATCAATGGCTTTAAACGGAGAATTTCGCTGGCAATGCCAGCCCATCCGTCCACCATTATGTAAGTGATGAAGAAAGTGGCCTTCATAGGTATTGACACCCCAATGGTTCTAGGAATCCTGCAAAGGGTTCATAGCACACAAAAGCGAGTTATCCTAGGAACTGAAGTTTCATGAAATCTGACCACGACTTGGGATAAAGAAAAATGCAAGTGTGAAGTAATTCAATATGTCAATGGTATGCAATGATGAACTCAACTCATCCAAATTATTACAGAACTTGTACAGCAGATGTCAGTTATGATGATGTTACAAAGGTATACTTGGTTAGACGTCACTAGACATATGTGCTTCAGGGGGGAAAACCCATGTCGAATAAAATAAGCTGGAGACTATAGACATTATTAATGACTCGACCGATTTCACTATGAAGGCATCAAATTGGAAATTGTGGATCAAATGAGAAATTGGGTACAAAATTCGGGAATAAAAAGAGAAGCCACCATTCATAAGGGGAAGAAGTCGTACTGCGTAGGTGCTTGATGAAGAAAAGCATACAGCTGCTCAAAAGCTGTTCCAGTCACTATACTTCCCAGAAAGACATTCACCAACATGAAAAAGTAGTACTTCGATGCTGTTCTCCTCTCCAATATTGACAGCGATATGTGTCCCTCAATTTTTGACATTAGCATCAAAACATTAGGGAGAAGGAACAGAAAGATTTTGAGAGCAAGGCCAGGGAGGAAACCTTGTAAGAATGACTTGATGAATTTCCTGCATTTGTAAGGGCAATGATTTCAAGGTGAGCCAAAGAAATGGAACCGGAGACCATATTGAGTTGGTCTCCTCCTGAATTGACCAAATCCCTGATCATTTCATCTCACATGCAATACGAAGTTCAAAATGAAGTGAAGAAAATCAAAGCATCAGTTGTAATTGAAAACCGGAGGTCAAGCACCAAGGAAATCAAGTAAAGAAACTACTGCGACTTTATAATTTTTGATACATTAGTTGCAAAATCTCCAAATATGCATCAAGGATTGGAAGGCAAGGACAAGGTTAATCTGCAAATACATATGGTGGAGAACGACAGAGCAGAACCAAAATTGCCAGAGTCACAAGGAAGCAGAGTGCACAAGCAGTGAGATCAAAGTCCTCGAAAGTTGAGACTTTTACAAATGCAAAATACTATTCTTGCTAATATTTAAAGTTCAAAAGAAATCATAACTTAGCTGTTTACTTGACATGTCACTAGTTTATCAAGGGAATATCATGCACCCTTCGGAATAAGGTAAAGAAAGAAGAATTACGCATTTTGCAAGAGCATCCAAAAAGAAGTATATTCCTTTCCCTATCATTTGAAACTTGAAGAATATGGTCACTTCACTTACAGTCCTATCACTGGCCTGAGGAAAGGAGCAACTTTTTGAAGTCCATCCAAGTTGGCAAGAGATTGGACAAAAGCAATTGGTATCATGTAAAAGAACACCAGAGCAAAGACTGCCAAGGATATCACAAGTCTCCGAATGCTCAGTGAAAAGAATGGTATGCTTAAGTTCTTCCAGTAGACATCACGGGGTTCTGGGGCCCAGTCAGTCAACCATAGGGTTGGATTCTTGCTTTGTTGTGTCTGTGCACAAACTGCAGCGCCCCAACGTGAATTGAAGGACACAAAGGCAACTGACAGGATAGACTTCGGATCTTTAATAACTTTCTGCTGCTCCATGGCCATCTGATACAATGTCAAAACAGCCAAGTGTTGAAATGCAAGAGTACAGAAAGCCACTGGTTATGTATGAAGAGCCAAGCATTGATTAAGGAATGAAAAACACATAATAAAAACATAAATATCACTTACTCTTTTCTCAAGGTCTTTTATTTGCTGCTTGTAGTAGTCGATTGAATCTACTTGCTCACCCCAAAGCCCGCAAAAGCCTTTCTGGAAATTAAGGTGTAAGACTAGTTTACAAGCACTAACTATTGAGAAGTTGACATTCATATAACTGAAACAGCTAATACATGTGGGTGATAAGAAACCCAGATAATTACACTAGGAAAATGATTTTTGAAGAACTATGAAGTACCCTTTTAGTTGGTCTCTTCTCCGGATGCCTTTCAAATTTGAGCTGATTATAGTCTAGCCAATTCTGAAGACTGTCCCTCTTTTTCACAAGTTTAGCAAATTTGTTGGCATTGTACACTCCCTGGAGTTAGGCAAAATAGAAAAGGTCGTCACTACAGACAGAAGAAAAGACCTTACATAAAAAGAGACAACTCTACCCATTAAGGCATGCCCATGACTTATACAAGATAATTGCTTGATAAAAATGTCAATGAACAGCATAGCAGAACTGTCAAAAAAAATAAATTATTACTTGGTGACAAAGATAGTGCTCTGGGTGGTTAGTTCGAAAGAAATGGTCGACTGTGTCTGATATTGACCCACGAGGAACACGAGGCACATTTCGAACCACTACCTGCAAAAGAGTATGGTTTGACAGAAGTCTTTCACATAGCAGGACTGTGGCAAAGATTACTAATCTCTGATCAAGAAATTTGCATGAGTAAAGTTCCATTATATCAAGAACTAGACCAGCTCAGATCTCCAATTTGTGCATATCCTCTTACGAAAAAAAAATTTAACAGAAAACCATTAACGTTTTAAGTACTATTTTCTGAGTGTCAGATTGGTCAAAGCCCTCCCAACCTTGACAACTCCATGACATTCTCATTTACACTTGATCTGTCTTCAGTAAGAAGTCCATAGATTGGATGAGATGGAAAGAAATTGAGAGATCATAAGAACATCAAGTTATGGTTTGAGCATCCAAACTGTGAAGCAACTTACATGAAGAGAGACAATAAAAAAATTACTGTAAGATTCCCCGCCATCCACATTATGGTTACAAGGTGCAAAATCATATCAACATATAGCTGACACACAAACAAATAGCAATCCGTACGTCAAATTCTAACACAGACAGACGTAATGAAGTTATGTAAGCAAGCTGCTAGCTTAAATATTCTTCAGCAACACAATAGTCATAATTACTGGAACAATAAGCATGAGTGCAATATGCTAGTTTCTTCACAAACAGTTAAAGGTAATTGCAAGTGGCATAAATTTTAAAATGACTATTAGCATTGTAAGTAGCCGATGACTGCCAACAAAGTGATTTGCCAGGGCTTCCAAGTTATTAGAGGTGGAAAGTGTGTATTTGCCATACTTCTCATTAATGCAGCAAAGCATGAAAAGGATGAGGTCAATATTGAGAAGATTCATGAAATTGCATCTTTTACTTGCAGCCTGAAGCAAATTAACAGAGGGTCTCCTCATTTATAGGTAAAAATCTTTACAAAGAAAAGGGATATTGACACAAATAGTCCCTGAACTTTGTTCTTATGTCCAATGTGGTTCTTGAATTTTTAATTTGTTCAATGTAGTCCTTGAATTTTAACCCAATGTGCAATGCAGTCCCTGAACTTTCAATTTGTTCAATATGGTCCCTAAACTTTTGATACATGTTCAACCTAATCCGATATTCAATGTAGTCCATGTACTTTCAATTAATGAAAGGACAATATTGAACATTTTCATATAGATGAAGGACTAAACCGAATATGTACTAAAAGTCCACAGACCACATTGAACAAACTGAAAGTTCAGGTATTACATAGCATATTGGGTTACAGTTCAAGGACCAAATTGCACATTGAGCAAAAATTCAAGGATTATTTGTGTCATTTTCCCCAAAGAAAACTCTTAAATTATTGGACCAAAGTTTAGAGACTATTTGTGTCATTTTCTCCAAAGAAAACTCTTAAGTTCTTAACTCCCTACAGATGAAAAGGCAATCCAGGTTATACTGCAAAAGGCATGTTGTCCTTCCTGTGGAAGCTAGCTCATTCAATAGAGCAGTTAATGGTAGAGACAAGGTCCAACCTTGCTAGATCCAGATTCCCAAGTGCAACATCGAGGATTGATTCTTCTAGTTCATATTATGCATGACCAATCCAATGGTGGATTTTAGGAAGTATAGCTTGTTGACGACTCATGACAGGAAAAATGCCATCAGGAAATTAGAATTCAGTCATCTTCCACATCATGGTTGCTTATGCTATAGATACATAGCATAAACAAATTACATCTCTCAAAATAATAAATCTGCTTAAACCAAGCTTTAACAAATTATACCACTTAAGATAGGAACTTTAACTGTTTCAAACATGGTGCTCCATGAGTGCCAATTATCATCATGTAGGGTTAATCAGTTTGTGCAATGTATATGATAAACTGACTTGTTTAGCATATGTAAATGTTAAGGTCTTCTTGCTTGAAGAGATCGTCATCATTTAGAGAATAGTGGAGACCTCATAAAGTCAAGTAATTTGTAGTTGCATGCAAAATAAGGAGCAAACAGTTATATAATGTGCCTAGGTACACCATTGTCAAAACCACTCACATTTCTTTGTTTGGCAACTTAAGTTGCTCAATAAATCAAGGTTACAGACTACCAGGTCTGCTCATGCATGAATGAGATGGAAAAGTATTCGGAACTTTTGGGATGGAAAAGTATTCGGAACTTTTGGGAGAAGATGACTGAAACTAAAGACTTCAAAGAAGACTTTTAGTTATCAATGATGGAATGTGGATTACGTTTGTGTTATGTAACTGTAGTTGAAGTCTTTGGCCCATATCGCAAAAGAAATATCAAATTGTAGAGCATAATGACAAAGGCAGATCAATTACATGGTCTAAGAATTAAAACTAAATACAATGAAATGCAATGAGAGTCAACTCACAGTGAACTGCTCAACACTTCTTCCCTGTGAGGCCAGGAAACGAAGCCTCATTGATGCTACATTGTCATATTCTTTGTAAAGCATGAGACAAGTCCATATGGTGAACAGGTACTCCAATCCTATATGAACAAAGAACCTGAAACAGATACCGTCGAGATGCTTAGAATGTCATACGTAAGTAAAGTTCTCACAATGTTAGCCCAATTGCTTACCGTTAAAACACTATAGGAAAAATTAACAAAAGGAACTTCTTTTAAGTGGAAAGAGAGAGAAACAAATTAGGTGATTAGAACAGTTACAATTGTCCAGCTCCTATGAAAGGCGTAACATGGGACAATATTCTGCATGTATGCCCAGTGTTGGGTCTTGAACAGATATCTCTCTGTATGTACAAGAGAAACGAGTTTACCTTATTGATTGAGGATGGACATTTGATATAGAGAGTTTGTCAATGTTACTCATAACCAAATCTCTCTTCAAAAAGGATAATGTTCCATTTGATACATTGACTGGAATAAGAATGAGAAGCGCAATGATTGTGATCGGCACAAAAATCTTTAAGCTGTCAGAGATGAGAAAAATATTAGTCACGAATATATTTCACGGCGAACGTATCTGAAAGTTGCTGTTCAATGCATGCATGTTATGGCGAAAGAAGATATATCAATTGCCAAAGACTAATGTTAGCGTTAGAGAAAATGCAGAGAATTAAAAGAACACTGCTGCAGCAGAGCAAATAAAAGCTTTGAAATGTTCACGAACATATCCATCACTTAATTTATTTCCTTTTTGGATTTAACACCACCCTTACATTTGGACTTTCGAGCACGAATGGCATAGACAAGTTCTCGATTAAAAAACCATGCTTCCTCACAGAACTGCCGATGCACATTGAAAAGTGCTGCGTTCTCCGTTATCGGAACATAAGTCATCTAATCCATCTCTGTATGTGTGGACATAACACACCTGTGTGTGTATCTACGTCTCAGACACCATGAACACCTTTGGAAAAGCCAAAACGAATGCAAAATCATTTTGCAGAGAAGGAAAATTTCTCAGGTCATGAAAAGAGGGAGAAAGAAATTATTCTTGAAAGCGGAGAAAACTATGTCGAAAGATCAGGGAAGTGCACCATCACAAGCGCAGATTCTAGGCTGAAGTATTAGGGCCACATGCAAGCCACACGTCCCAAATACCATTATGACAAAAACACAACAGGGGCATCTCAAAACAAGGAAATCTCATATGAATGCTTCAGATTGGGTGAAATACAGTCACGTCAAAGACTATGTGATCACAGACATTGTTATTGAGGTCGAATGTGACAAGAAGCAGAAGCAAGGACGACTTTAAAAAATGAAGACGAGGAAGTAGCTCAAGCTCACTCATGACTGCACTCAACAAAGCAAGAGGAAACACGAAAATGTCGGAAAAGATCAAAACTTTTCAAGCCAGTCGAGCAAAAATGCGTGCTTTAAGCACGCTAATGACAAGACTCGCTCTACTTCTCGCAGAAACCAAACAAGTTCCCAGAAAGAAAACAGTCGTAGCATAACATGCAGATTCCACGACATTTCAGTTTCTTTCAGGAAGCAGCACCAAATATCCAAATAACCAAAAAAACAAAAGCAACCGTCCCCCGGTTTTCTCGTTTCTCTCGCGCTAAAAGAAAGAGGTGGGAGGAGAACAAGAGAGTGAAAATTCCAGAGGATACCCAAGAGTGTAGATTCTGAGAAAAGCGGCAGAGTCGAGCCCCGCGTGGCGAACAATCTCGTCCTCGCTCATCTTCATGGCCTGAGGCATCCAGTTCAGGAAAGTGAGGTAGGTGCGGGGGTTGAGATTGACGAACTTGCCGACGAAGTGGGCGGAGCTCCGGGGGCTGCTCCTGGCGCGGTCAAGGTACCATTTGGGGAAGTAGACGCGGTCGTTGACGGGCTGGAGGCGGAGCAGGGCGAAGGCCAGCAGGAAGGCGAAGGCGGTCAGGATGTTTATGAGTGCCGAGACGGCTATGTCTTGGAGGGTCGCCATGGAAAGCGCAGAAACCAGAGACCGTGCGTAGGATGTGTTTGTGGGTATGACAGAGAGAGAGAGAGAGAGTTTATGCTGCGCAGTGCGCGCGAAGGAGGAAGAGAACAGGGGATTGGGTGCAGAGGAAGGAAGCAGAGCAGGCGCAGCAGCACAGCAAGGACAAGGTGGTGAAGAGAGAAACAGGAAAGGAAAGAATATTTTGCTGCTTTTTTACGTATATGTATCACCTTTTTTTTTTTTTTTTATTTCATTTCCTTTGCTTCCTTCCTTCCTTTCTTTTTTTTTTTTTTTTTATATATATTTTTGCTAAAGTATTTCCTTTCTTTTTTTTATACCTACTCCACTGTAACATATTACCGTGGACGGTGCGATTTGTCGGGCGCCGGTGAAAGGGTTTGACTAATGGAACCACGCCAGCGCCGTTTCCGTGATCGATGTATTTCCCCGATGCGACATGGTTAGCGACATCAATAAATTTAGATTTAGCACAAATGAATCTCGTATTATGAATGAGCAATCCGTTTATTGATATTATTAGATTGTATCGTGCATGAATTGACCTGCTTAATTCATTTAGACACAAATCTACACATTTAAGTTTATGTGTAAATGTGTCATTTGTTTTAACTCGTCACAATTAAACACGCTATAATGTAGTTAATACTCATACTTAAAGATTTTTAATTACACTACCGCCCGTGTCCAAAAATAGACAAATGGTAAAATACAAACAGAATTAGGGATTAAAAAGTCATTTAACAGTACCAAAAATTAACTCAGATATTGCGTCTCATACTAATGTGAAGTGAAATTACTCATTTATTTAGAGATATGTTAAGAGTGTATAATAGGTAACGTGTTTATCATGTCCACGGTAAATGGTAACGCGTTAGATAATTGTGTAAGTTACGTGAATCGTGTAATGTTATGACATTCGTTTTATTAAACATATTGTTTTTTTTATCGAAACAGATAGACACATTTATTAAACATGTTGCATGCAAGTTAGACATATTCACACTTGTTTTGGCACAGCACGATTAACATGAGACAATGCAAATTGCTCACTCCAGTAATATTCACATTATCCACACTTTAAATAAAAATCACTTGATGCGAAAAAGAAAAAGAAAAAGAAAAAGAAGAGGAATTAGTTAAGTGATATGACCAATTATCTTGTCACAACTTTCCAATACTGGTAACTACTCCACGTTTGGTGAAAAATTAACAAAGTTTTTTTTTTGGCTGGAAACTAATCAATTTTATTATTTAATTATCACTTATTATCAAATAGATTTTTATTTTCATTTTCAGTACTTTAAAATTTCAACGCTTAATGGTCAGTAGTTAAATTTTATCACTTATTTTTCAATTTCATCGAACGAGCTCCGAATAAGAATCATTTATTTCAATTTTACTTATCCTCTCGGCTTAAATGCCCCGTCGAAATTACCTATCTACATAGAATGAAGTTCTTGATGTTTTATAAAAGCAAATTTGATCGCAAATGAATATGCAAAGAGCGTGTACGGTAACTTTATTAAAAGCACGGGAAAAGGGAAAAATACTGAATGAGATTAAACTTGCTTAATAATCTTACTATTATTGATTAAAATTTTAAAAGTCTACAAAATTTACCGGATGTGGTAAGTATTCATTGAATTAGAAAAGGCAATCGATGGCTATTAGGATCTTTTGAGTTGTACTGCTAAAATCTACAAGCAATGATCCTTATTTGATAAGTTACTATAATTATTTAATGAGCAATTTTCTATGAGGTCTGAGTTGGTTGATACCGATCGCTTCTCACTTTCTCATTTACTTATTGATTTCAATTACCATTAAATGAATTTTGGTTTCTACTTTCAACATTAAAGATTGTCTAAGCTTAAAATCGAATTCTTAAATTTTGAGCACTCCTTTTTTAGTTGCATCAAACAGGAAAAGAAAAATAATTCGATTCCCGTCAAGAATAAGACCAGTTAAACTTACTTAAGATGAGTTAGTCACGAAGATATGACCACAAAAATACATAAAAAGCCTAAGAAACTCGGACCATACCAACCTGATTAAGTCCGAATTTCATAGGCCCGAAAATAGTCGATTGGTTCTTTGGACGGGTTTTCACATGTTCGGCCCTAGCAAAAATTTCAGGTTCCAAATAGCCTGGCCCAGACCGAAATATTTAATGATCAATTGATCATAGCTATTCTAAGTATTTATAATAATTTGGACACGACGAAAGTCAGAAAAATATTTAATTGGTCGATCGATCATACTAATTGATTAATCTATTGAGAAAATTATGTCATAAAAAAAACGGGATGTTAAGGTCGGAAACTGTGGGCCTCTTCATTCAAAACAAAATGAGTCTCTCTCGGACGTATCTCTTTCAGGCCAAATCAAATTCTAGGTGGAAACAAAAGAGGAGGGAGATTGTTCTTTTTTTGGGTGTTCCTTCTTCTCCTCAACATAGCTATCTTCCAGCATTGAACTCTCAACTAATTTGTACGGTTCACAAAAACAGGAGGTATCTCTAACTTTCTTCATTGACATAAGCCAAATGGACGAGGACATCAAATGCACCACTCTGTACAAATAGCCTCCGTTCAAGATCCCGAAAAATTGTAAAAAAGAAAAGGAAATGCCCGGATAGATTCGGCAAATATGTAATTGGGTTCCCATAAGTGAATTTACGAAGGCCACTTGCTGCATCCTAGGAAGTATGAGCTGAGATTGATATATCGCTTTGCTTGTTGCAGTGTCGTCATGTTACTACTCAGAACTTAGTGCTCGGATTCGTTCCAATGAATCAAAAATCAATTGTGTTTCGACTTGGTTTATGTTGCAGGATATCTTGCCATTCGTAAAAATTATATGAGGACCATCAACTGAAAACCCCATCATCCTATAAGACAAAGTGTTCTCAAACATAAGCAGTCCCAAGTTTCAGTAGACCATCTAATGTCACACAATAATAGCTAAACAATACAAAACCGCAATTGTCTCCTGCATCTTTCCCCTTCTCTTTTTTAACTTTGTATTGTGATCTCCCAATGGCCGGAGACCAAGAAGAAATTGCTTCCATGCCAAATGCAAATCAAACTGCTAGGTCAAACGACTTCTAGTGGCAAGATGAATCAAACATTGAAGGAACATGATGCGCATAGAGACAGAGAGAGCAGGAGAAAAAGAGAGTTGAAAAAGCACAAAAAGGGAAGAATCAGAGTTCGACCATAAGCATTAAGCTGCCGCACATCAAAATACTGAAAAGACATAGCAAGAGATTCACAAGAAAAAATTGATCCGAATTATGTGGTTCAAGTACATCCACAGTGAATTATTATGTCGTTCACTTTGAAACCAGTTAGAGGAACTTCCTGTATGGCCTCCCATTATCCTCATCCTGCATGTGCTGTTAAAACACCATCCAAAGTAGATATATCAGTAACACACCCCATATGCTTTCAAATCAATCACAAGCAAATGCAGTTTCAGCACCAGTTTGAAAAGACCATCCAGAAGAATCCATCATTAATCAAAGGAGAGCCAACACATATGTTATCTTGCTTGAAGATTGAAAATCAAGATGTCAATCATATCCAATCTGCCAGTGAGCACACGTCACATGTTGAAGATACAGACATCTCAGAATAGAGTGATTCGAATTTTTAATGCTCCCACCAGATAAGAAATTTGCCAAAGGTCAAACAACCTGCCCTGTATGAACTAGACTCCAATAAGCCCAGACCCAATGCGAAAAGATCAAAAGACTACTATTTCTTTCTCAAGATAGAAAAGCAATTAGGTTCAGTCCATCATTGTAGTTGAGAACCTGAGGAAGTGAACTTCCACAAGGTTAACGTGATAAAGCAAATTCCAGTGAGCCTGTTAATCTTGGCTTTGACTATATAATTTCCAGAGCAAAGCCGCAATGCAAGTTAAGGATGTAAAGGCTCTTGCACTTTGCCAATTGATTCAGTTACAACAGAAACAGCAAATAGGCTGCGGTGTGCATCATGTATTCTTGGATATCTAATCTGCCTGTAACCCCTTTTACCATCCTTTTAACACGCTTCACCAAGTGAACTCAATATAATCAACAGACCCATTCATCTCGTTTCTCCAAGGAGACATTCCTCCAGCCCTGCCCTTTACAAACTGTGCTCAACACTATGTTTCCCCCGACCAAAAGTTCAGATTATTTAAACTAGAGCAAATTGATAAAACTATTGTCATCAGCAAAAGCAGCACAAAAATAAACAGAATTGTCTCGATTTGGACAGGCCACTAAATTCTTCTAACCATTAAGCTTCCCAAGCTCATTCAATCAATCAATCCTTTTCAATGTTAACAACCCGTGCCTTTACACATTTCAAAAGATGGCCTTTTTAGTCTCCCTTGTCTTCCCCTAACCAAAACTAGATTACCATTCATGAATCCCGCAAATTGCTCTCTTCCCGGTATCCATTTCCTACACTACAATAAAATTTCAATGCCCTCCACCGCAGGATGAATAAAGAATCGCTTCCCTTAATTAAAGAGCGCACAGAGTTGAAAACCCATAGAATCCATTGTCAAGCGTTCATCTCACTTCTCATCCCTCGGCGCAACCCAAAGCCAACAACAATTAGAACACTGAGCTGACTCCCATAGGAAGCGCGGCGATCGATTCAGTGGTAATCAAAACTAGGGAAAATGCGGAATCCGAAAGGCCAGATCAATCAGAATCGATCGATCGATCGATCGATCGATACAGCGAGGAAGAGAGGAGGGAAGAGTACGTACGAATTCGCGGACGATGCCCTTGTAGACGAGGAGGGGGATGGCGACGCCGAAGATGCCGACGAGGGCGAAGTTCCGGCGAGTCCACCGGAAGTTGTGCTCCAGGTTCTCCCGCGCCGAGCCCCAATCTTCTATGAACTTGTTCTTGTGCGCTTCCATTCCTCCCCCATCTTCGCTCCCTCTCTCTCTCTCTCTCTGAGCGCTGGGTGCGTTTGGGAGAAACTTTCGAAGAAGCTTTGGGCATCAAAAGCCCCTTGGGCCAAAAAAATGGTGTTTGGGAAACAACTTTCGAAGTCTCATGATGGGAAAGCAAACATTTGCAAGGCTGAAAGCCCAAGGCTTTCAACTTTCTCGGCATGTCCATGTGACACTGTTCATTTTTTTTTTTTTTTTTTTCTGAAATTGTCCTCACAATTTTTTTGTTTTTTCGGGTGTGTGCCCTTGTATGGACACTGTTCATCTTCTCCGGGCGGCGATCGCAGGGGACGCCGCGACCTAGGCGATCGTCATCGAAGAGTCGGGCAACCTCCGTGAGTCGTAATCTGGTTGCAACTAGATGCGGTCGCCGGCGACCGTCGCCTGCCGCACCGTGACCTCCACACGGAGCTCGCCGGGCCGCACGACCCATCTAGTCGTAGGTTTGGTCGCGACCAGATCTAGTGTCGGAGGCTCGAGCGGCGACCAGATCTAGGTCGCGCGACCTTGCTGCCCCTGGATCTGGGTCACGGTAGCGTTGCGTGACCTCCCGCGACCCAGATCCGAGGCGGTGAGGTCCTCCCGCGACCTTGACGCCCCGGATCTAGGTCGCCGGAGGTTGAGGCGGCATCGCGCGACCTCGCCGCCCCAGATCCGGGGTCGCCGGAGGTCGCCGGGGGCTGCTGCCCTTGTCGGTCAATTTTTTTTTAATTTTTCTTTTGATAATTTTTTTTATCACAAAACTCCTTTGTAAATGTAATTCCCCAAACACCATTTTGCTCAAAGTACTTTACAAAGGGCTTTCAAAGTACAATTTACCAAACACTGTTTGGATTTTGGAAAACACCTTTAACTCAAAGATCTTTACATTTTCCTAAAAACTTTCCCTAAAAGTGGTTTCCAAACGCACTTTTCATTTAATTTTATATTGCTTTCATGAGTTTTGTTTTTGCCCTTATTATTATTTAAGAATACACCTCTTTGATTTGATCTTAACAAATCAACTAGAAAAAAAAATATATAATTGTGAATATCTAGTCGGCTCACATTCTTCTCTTACTATGAAGAAACAAAATGATTTATATTAGGGCCAAAAAGACAAAAAAGACTATTTTGGAATTTATGTTTATGAAAGGTATTTGCTCTTTATCTCTCTCTATCTTTTTTTTTCTTAATAAAGAAGACCTAAAAATTACATCATTACTCTCTTAATAAAACATGATTAAACCTAATCCCCTAACAACAAAAGAAACAAACCTATTGGTGGCTTATCTAAAAGATAATTATCACCCGCACTGTTGGGTTTAATAACCCAATTTGCTAATCAATCTACACTTCCATTACCTTCCCTAAAATTATGGAGAATCTTGACCTTTGAAAATACTTGAGCACACTATCAATTTGAGAAATGAGTGTGTCACCAAAATAAAGCGATGAAGTTGATTTCTGAAGCTGAGGAATGTTTGCTTGTGAAGCCACTTCCATAATAAGTCTGGTAATACCTAAAGAAATTGCTAATTTGAGGTTTAAGAAAATGCCCCGCAGTTTTGTTTTGAGTGAAGAACACATTCTTACTATTTGTATGAATCCAACAAGCCAATTGCCTAAGTCATCACGAATAAATCCCCCTATTGAACCTAGACCTAGGTTGCCTTTAGAGGCCTTGTCGGAATTCAGTTTGACCATGGTCCAACCCACAAACTTGTCTCTTTTCTCCCTTTTGGAGACAATTTATTTTCTATTAATCAAGCATATAGGGTATCGTTGACATATCCTAAGATCAAATTCATAGGTATACCTGACAAGGAGAAAGTAGATCTAAAATAATTTTTGATTCCTCAAATTCTCTTGAAGCCAACAAGTCACATCAAATGTTAGGGGCTAATCATATTTTTTCTATCATTGTTGTTGCAACAGATAGGATTGCTAACAACCACTAATGCAAATTAAAAGTAAAGAAATGACCCCTTAAATCTGTAGGCAAAATTTTCTGCCAAACACCCTTTGCATACTTACAGTTTCGAAATACGTGTAAGGTGCTCTCAGAAGATTGTGGACAAGAAGTGCAATAGGGATCCGCTATGATTTTATGATGGAATCTTTCGTGATTAGTAAGTAGATGTTAGTATGAAACCAGTCATAGAAAACTTTTGATCCTCTGCGGTCCGTCCCATTTCCATACTAAATCCAGAGCTTATTCGTAGGTAAATATTGTTCTGTCGAGGCAAGATAACCACTAGACTGGTATTTGAAACTTAACTTCTTTTTTCTTTTTGCATTCAAAATTTATAAATGGACAAGGGAGGCGATGGCGACGTCAACGATGCCGCTACTACTGCTACTTCATCATCTTCCTCTGTGAGCCCATCTTTTACAATCTCATGAGGACCGTCGTGTCGTCACAATAATGTCACGCCTTCTTCCCTAACTTTCAACCGTTGTTTATCCAAAACTCGTTCGATTTCCAAAGTAAGATATGTATAGAGCTGCTAAATCACATATACCAAAAAGATCAAACCAAGATCAAAAGAAGGAGCTAGGCTTGGAATGGTAACGATATAGAAAAAAAATGGATGAATTACAAAGAGAACGCTTGCGTTTTAGGGGTTTGATAAGTCATAGAATATGGAACTTCTTCGGAAAAAGGCACTAGTTGGGGAATAAATCATTTCTTTTGATCGGATATTTTGTTTCAAGACCTATGAAAGATTTCAGATAGTTCGTGCGACTAAACTCGAATTGCTATGTTGTTATTGTGATCACAAGTTAACGACTAAGTTTGCATGCATTTGGCAACCGTTATTAGGAGTTCATCGATACAAACTTAGGCCATACAAGGCAGCACTTTGATAGATGACATTCGCTTTAAGACAATTTTTGGAGTTCACTCCCCTTCTTAGAGTGCACGAAAAGGAGGATTGATATCAGCCCGATGAGCTTTTCAATGTGATAAGCTAGTAATTCACGGATCGAAAGGTCGCGTCGATGAATATGGACGCTTTTACCAAGGATGGCTTACAACAACTAGGCTAAAATTTGGAGTTTGAATAACATTCGGTAAGCGAACATCTTCTTTATACCATTCGAGTAAAAAGGGAAAAAGAAGCGAACACCAATGCTCGTAACATAGGACAGATGTAGCGTACCATGGATAGACAAGGAAAGAAGAGCATAATGCTCCCAAAATGTCCCCATCTTCATTGCATTGTGACAGTTTTACAAGAGAATATGATGCCGATATGCCCTCTGTTTGAACATATATACCGAGGCCTCATTTTTTTTGTTCTTTTGACCCCTCGATAGCTTCGCACCAGCTGGGGTCTCTCTCTCTTTCTCCAACCATCTTCTTTCTTATAGTCCACTGCAAAATTCTATAGTGCTCTCGCACTCCTCACTTCCTCCGTTTCTTTTTTCTCTCTGCTTGACCATTGCCCCATCAAAATCAGTTCCGCAGGACATTAGCTGATTCTCAATGGGAGAGGAAACAGAAGCCTCAGCGAATGGTCCTGGTGAAGTCACGATGGATAATGATGTAGCAGCGATGCCGGATGTTCACGACACCGGAATGAAGATCGAGAGGGCGAGAGAAGTTTATGCGGAGCATCTGAGCATCGAAGAGAAGCCATCCAAAGTGGAGGTCTACTCTTGGTACTTGTACGGGCTTTGCTCATACTTCATCCAGACAGTCCTTGTGCCGATAGTTTTCCCTCTCCTCATCAGCCAAATTTCTAAAAGAGTACCTCCGCCCACTCAAGGATGGTACAGGAGTTTCAGGGGATTGGCTTGTGACAAAAACGAAATGACACTGTAAGTCTTTGCACGCTCTCTTGCAACGTCTTTCTGAAGAGAGAGCTCATGGGAACGCAGACCAATTCACTTGTTAGAAAAAGATAATTCTAACCAATTTTCACTCACAATAGTTTTTCAAGTTCATGGCATTTCCAAATCATCCGTAACAGCTAGGTACTAAAAACCTAATGCCATATGATTTCTTAACAAGCGGAACATATATATTTTGGACAGCTTATTGACCGTAACATAGTGTGCGTGCACTTATGGGTCGGTGTCATATGTTCCAGTTGTGTCGTACAAGATTGAATGGTATAGACTCCATATTATGGTTAACTTCATGTCACAAAGCTCAACCTATTAGGAAAGCAAGTCGCTGCATGCATCAAACGTACTCTTTTACACTCATTATGCTGAGCTTAGGCCTATGAAGAAACTCAAGATCAAAATGGAATAATGATGGGTTAGGAACTAGGAGCACCGGAGAAATAACGATGACCCAAATAGAATTCCAGGTTACATGAAGTTGGAAAGACTAGTCTCCTGCTCCATTATCATATGCTCTCACAGGCGAGGGATTAATGAATACTTGACCTTATATCAACACATTGTACATACATAACTTATAATTGTATGATCTCGAGAACAGGTATCAAAGCATAACTTACCAGTCAATTAACGTCGGCCAATGGACATTCTCATCCCTAGAGTGGGTATCAGCTTCTTGGGTCATAGGCCTAATCCTGGCAGCTCCATTCCTTGGATTTGCTTCTTTCTACCTCGACCACAGCCGCAGCCAACAGATCATCGCGGGAGCTGCAACAGTCATTGGCGTCGTGTTCTGCCTACCTGCCGGATCCTTCCGCTTAACGTGGATCTTCCCTCCTTATATTGCGGCCATTGTTGCCGCCCACACCATTGCCACCACCGCACACACGCGCCACCTTGGCCTCATGATCCGCGGCTTCATTGGCCCTACCCTCAACAGAGACCAGTTCCACCTTCGGAGGGCAGCATCCACCTGGCTCTCGCTCATCGCTACCGCCGTCGGCTCCTTAGGCTCTGCCGCCTTCTCCTCCTTCACCTCCCACATGGTCGACGAGAAATTCGTCGGTCTGTGGGTGGTCTCCATCTTCAGCGGCATCATGTGGCTCGTCGGAATACTCCACGTCGGCATCGCACAAAGATCCGGACTGCCCTCAACCAGCACACCAATATCCCACTTTTTCTCCACTTTGGCATTTCCACAAGCCGTCGGGGGGCTCGTCAGCTCTTTCTTGGGATCTTTCACAACGATGTGTATTTTCACCGGGGGTGTCCTCTTTGTCATTGGCCAACTATGCCTAAAGCCCGTTCCTCTCCTCTACCTCCTGCTCACCTACTTCTTGTTCCCCATAGTCTCTCTACCCCTGATGCACCCGCTCCAACACGTGCTCCGAACAAGCGCAGTGAAGATGAAAATCCTGGGCTTCGCTCTCTCGATGCTCACATCGGGAATGGGGTTCTACTTCAGGGAGAAGACATGGGCGAAGGAGCACGTGCTCCTGTTCGCGGCGATACAGGGCACATCGGCGGGGACCCTGCACGCGTTCGGGCGAGTCCTGATCCTGGACTCCGCGCCGTGCGGGAAGGAAGGGGCTTTCGCGGCGTGGCACTCGTGGGTCGGCGGGATCGGCGCCTGCACCGGCTTCGCCGCGGCGTCCGCCGTTCCCCGGAGGATAGGCACCTCGTTCGGGGTGGCGTTCCTGGGCGCGGCCCTCGGAGCGATCGTGCTGGTCTACGGGAACGTGAGCGACTACGGGGGAGCTTTGAGAGCAGGGCACGTGAAGGGGGACGGTGGGGGGAGGGGACTGCCCGAGCACGCGTTCGACGATGAAGTGATCGTGAAGGAGCAGTCTGCGGCTGCGGCTCCATAGAGAGAGAGAGGATGAGAAAGAGAGGAAATGAACAGAGTGGGAAAGTGTATAATTCGAGAAACGCAGAGAGTGTCGTAGCAACTGCTAACAATTTGAGTATTTCATCGTTCTTCGTCGTCTGGACTTCTACTCTTCCTTCCATCCTTCGCAATGGAAAAAAAGGGTGTCTTTCCAGGTTCGTCGTCCGTCTTCTTCGCGTTGGATTTTTAAGCTGATGTGTAATAAATGCTGATTCTTTCCATTCTTTCCTTTTAGCTTCTTTTAGTCGCGCGATTGTTTCTTTTAGTTTTACCTCGTAAGTAAATTCGTACTTCGCAGATCACACAAGTTTGTTTTTACATAATGCCATGCTTAAATATTTTAGTTTGTGATAATGACATAAATAATCCGTAATCTTTAACAAAACACACAATGTGATCATTAAACTTTCAATTTATTTAATATGATTTTTAAACTTTAATCTAATATACAATATTTTCTCTAACTTTTTAATTCGTTTAGTATAATCTTTAAATTTTTGATAAAGGTTCAAACTAATCGTTAAATTATATGAAAACATTCAATGCCATTCTTCCAATGACAACATTGGACATTTTCATATAGTCTAAAATCATGAACTATATTTAAAAAATTAGAAGTTCATGGACTATTTTGCAATAAAATTCATGAATTATATTAAACAATTTAAAAGTTTATGAATCATATTGCACTCATGGCTAAAGTTTTAAGGACCATCTATGTCATTTTTTCTTCTACTTTCGCTCCTTAGTAACCTATTCCTTTCCCCTTTCTTTTAATATTTCCCCATTAACCCTTAAATCATTCTGATGAAAATTTGAATGACGTGAATTGGACCTAGTAAGCAATGGGTTGTCACGAGATCTTAACGTCCTCAAGTACCGTGATATGATCATAATTGTAGCCGCAAGCACCGATTGTATATGGTGTCCCAATTGCCTCATGTATGAGATTTAAACATTGTAACTACTAATAGGCACGCTCTATACCTAAATCAGCCCAAGCATGGCTTGTGACAATGACAGGTCGTGCCAAGCCTACGTGGTAAGCTTGACCTTGGTTTTTAATTAATTTTTTTGTGTACTCTTTCAAATAATTAAAAATTTAGTAAAAATGTCGACAAAAATAAATTCTTCCCTCCTTAAGTTTTTTTTTTTTTTTTTTTTGCGGGAAGTCCTAAGTAGGGGACAGTTGCACAAAAATAAAAATACAAAGGGCAAGTACGTAATTAAGGGTATTTGAAAAAGAAAAAAAAAAAAGATCGTGATTCGAGTAGGAGAATTTTTTAAGCATAGCCAAAAATAAAATAAAGTGATATGAAATCACGAAATGAGCATCACTTGTACGCGGATTACCTAAACCCGCCAAACAAACACGCCCCATTCTTCTTCTCAAACCCCCAAAACCGCTCTCGTCTCCCCCTGTCGAGGTTTCAGAGCGAGCAAGCAAGCAAACATCACAGCAGCAGCAGAGATCGTCTCCCGATCCCGTACGCGCTCTCACCAGTCGCCGAACGATGCAGCGATGGTGCACGAAGCTCCGGCCGCTGGCGCTTCAATCGGTCCGCTGCTCTCCGGCCCCGAGCTCCCGCCGTCTCCTCCACGCCGCCGCGCTCGTCCGGCCGCCCGCCGCGACCTCCGCGCTGTACCGAGCGCCGAGCTTCTGTAATGTGCCTCTTCCGAACGCTTCTCTTCCCGCGCACTACTCGCCTCTCGGCTTTCGCTCGCCGCTTCCCTATAACTTCTCCGTAAGTTTCGATGCGGTCTCTTTTCGGACTCCTTCTCTCGTGCATTTTCCGTCGTTTTTCCTCGTTTCCGTTTTGGCTGCGGAGAAAATGGTTGCGGGGAGAGGAAATAGCGAGCTTCTCGTCGATCGGCTGTAGGTCGGGGTTGATCGTGGGGTAGGGATTGTGGATGTTTGAGTGGGATTCTTTGAAATTAAAAGGGATTCTTCTGTTTGTGTTGATGTTGGCGTGTGGTTAGTAGGCTCAAGTGCGGCACGTGTCGTCTCGAGACCGCAGGAAGAAGAGGAAGCGGATGACGCCTATGGTTTCCAAAGTGAAGAAGATCAAGATGAAATTCTATTCGTATGGTTTTGCCCCCCTCTCTGTTGATGATTACCTGATTATTTAGTGATTGGAGCAGTTTGCATTATGAGATGGTGTAACTGGACTGTCCGTGTGTCATCTCTCAGATCGTACAAGTCGAGATTCAGACCAATGAATGATGGAAATATCAGACGGTGGAAAGAAGGCAAACGCCATAATGCGCATCTCAAGGTTGGCCTTTTTTACCTGTTGGTGTTTAGCTGAAGTTTTATTATAAGAAACTGTAGTGCCGGAAGTTTCAGCCAGTTGATGACGCAGTTGGTTTAGCTTTTTTGTGGTAGGATCTGTGTGCGTGTGCGTCAAAAGATGTAGTAGGAGACGTCCTCCCTTAGATGTTCATTTTTATGCGAGTGGTGCACTACAGATGCACTTGGTTTTGCCATTAGAACATCTCTCATTCATCTTTTGGAAAATGTTGACGGTTGCTATCTCATTAAAATCTCAAAAACTAAGATAGTTTGCTTGTACAAATTCCAGATTAGATTTCACATAGACTATAATTCGGATTTTGTAGAAGCATGCCCCGGGGGGGGTTGCCTATTATCCCAATGGATTGCAATCATTATCCCCAGCCAAATAGGGTTTGGGATAGAATACAGTGCTTGTGTGGAGCAAAGTAGTTTTCGGCTGTCTGTAGTTTAGCTTTGTGGTTAGGACTTGGAGGAGTTGTGGTATTTGTCCTCAGGTTGGAGTAAGTGGAATGAAGTGAGCCAATGCTGAAGCATGACGAACATTTCAGCATAACACAAGATATTTTCTAGTTATTGTGGAGTTAGAAATCTGAAGATATGGAGATGGTCCTCGTCCCACTATGTGCTGCATTTGGAGCATTATGTCATGGAAATTACTTTCTCCTAACAGTAATTGGACTTTACCGTGTGGATTCTCTGATTATCTTATGTTGACCTGTTGAACAGTGAAGCTTTTGCCATCTTGGTATTCTTGCGAATGCATTCTTTTAGAGGTGAAGTTTGCTTGGAACATAGTGGATGCAGTGGTCTATTGCAAGGGACATTTGATTGCTGAACTACTTTTCTTCCAGTGAGCTAGTTTCTTAGCCTTCTTTACATTCTTTGAAAACTTTACGCAAGGTGTATAGGTCGCCCTATTACAAAGGCTCAGTCAATGAGGATTACGTTTTCTGGTCAAGCAAGCGTTATTGCTTTTTTACCTGCTGTTGCCAGATTGCTGGATGAGTCACGGGTTGTAACAATTTATTTTTCTGTCATTGGGCCTCACTGGGTGGCTCTTGATGTGATATACTTCAGTGTTACTGCTCCAAGTTTATAATGAGAAAAATGTGAAATAGGCTTTGCTGGATTTTCATATGTTAAATGAATTTTCCACTTGCCACAATCGATGATAGGATGAACCTGGTCACTGTTCTGTTTTTTTCCCCTGCCCTGAGTAGCTAGGGGTATTCTGGGAACTTTTACTCTGTATACATTTAGGTCGAAATCTTTCTGTTAGGTGAATGCATATGTTCTAAAGACCTTGATGACATAGAGATGCAGTTCTTTTTGTACAAAATGGTAGTAGAGGTGCTTCTCCTAGGGGCATTCGATCATGATCTTGTGAAAAAGAAAATGCCATTGTTGGCTTCGGAACAGCCCTTTGGTTGCATTTATACATGGAAATCGATGATTAGCAAGTCTGGTGAGTGATACCTGTATGCGATTGAATGCAATTAGACAGATCTAACGCTCCTTGAGCTTTCTTATATCGATAGAGTAGTTTGGTTGTATCTTATGCCTCTCCACTTGTACACGTTCCATTCTTGTTGAAATGCTCAATGCTTGGGATAAAGGTTAATAGGCTAATGAGACTTTATGGCCTGATGCAGTCAAAGAAGTCAAAGAGGAGGCTGCGAAAACCAGCTACTGTGCCGTTGGCGTATGCCAAGGTGATGAAGAAGCTCAGCTTCTGCAGTTGATCACTGCAGTCCATTGGACGACTGCTGTTAAGGCTCTTGCAACTGGTGGAAATCGTTAACACCAACCTTTGTTTTTTCTTGGGGAAATTTCCTGTTCCTTTCTTCTGAGTTTAGTCAGCTGAGCTTTTTGTCGGACAGCTCAACCAAATAGCAACATTTGTTTTTTTTTTCCCCTTCTTTTGCTGGATAAGCAACCATTGGATAATTGATAAGCAAATTATTGATGATGACTCTACCTTTGTTTAATTCTGGTTTGCTTTTCGATACTTATGCTCTGTTTGGGAGAGACAGGGCGAGGAAAGCGGAGATAAACTTTCAACTTTCCCTCCTTGTTGTACTTCTCAACAATCTCAGGTATTCCACATCGACCCCTAATCTTCCTTCACATACCCTCTTTCCCAAACAAAGCGTTAATGCGGTTTGGCTTGCTACATCTTATGAGGATGATGAAATTTTAGGCTTAGGGGTCTTTGGGGACATGATATTCTTGGTGAAAATCCGAGGCAACCTAGGCCGGATGATTTTGTGTCATTATCAGGAATTGTGAGACGCACTTTAATTTTAAGGATGATTGCCTCGGAATAAGGTGAACTTTGGGTTGTTTCTTGGATCTTGGCCCCGAATTTGGTGCGGCGAAACTGAAATTTAGGAAAAGCACAAAATGTTACAGGCGAGAAGCTAAATAAATTCAAATGTTCGTTCCCGCCTTTGGCTAGCTTTTCACCAGAAAACTGCGGTCGATCACCTTTTTGATGGATCATAACCAGGCTAGACTACAATATGTCCAGAGGAATCAAAAACGTTCTGAATTCCATTTTTGATGAAATCGTTAAAGGAATTAATCTGGTGACTAATTAGACCACCGTGCTCATGGAAGAATGCAGTGGGTGCCATCCTACGAAAGTTCCTCAGAAATGGCTCTCCAAGATCCTGTAAGCTAGGAGGGTCACCCTGCTCTTCGTCATCACTAGATATGTCCATGTCCCTGTCACTTCTTCTACCCATTTGTGCCCTTTAAGAAGAAGATTCATCCATAGAGAACAAAATCTCCATAGACCATGAAACATCCTGGTGAGTAAATAATTATGTGTGCAAGGGACAGAGCACAACTTAAGTATGAGTGCGAGCATAACTGGATGAATCTAAAATGAAGGAGCTGATACAATTCAGATGTAGCCATAAAAGGACAAAACAACACAACTTACAACAAATCAAGATTCAGAGATGTGATGCTTCAATTTGAACATATTCTTCCAAAATGTCAAACCATACTGAGATCCGTTTACTTCCCCAATCTCTAGTCACAGAAATTGTCATAGGATATGAGCAAAGTGGTTCAGTTCTGCTCAAGTGATTTTCTAGAACAATAAAACTAAAAGGTTGATGACGCTTCTCAGGGAGAAACTGTACAAAGACAGAGATGAAGGAAATGACGCTCGGCTCGAAAAGTTATCACTCGACTTTGAGGATCATGAATGACTTTTTGCCATCCTGTACTGGGTATTTACAAGGCCATATAGGGCGTTAGTTTTTCATTTTCCTTTTCGTCATCAAGGCAAATAAAAGAACAAGTTGAAGCTATCTAACAAGCGAATCAACTATCGGTCAATCCCGTGTTTTATCTTTGCTTCCTCATAGTTCCGGCCTTTTGAGGTATCAAATTGTCCATGGATACGATATTCAAGGCGAGCCGGAATAAGGAGGATTTTACGGGCATTGAGAGGAAAAACGGATGAAAATTAGAATAAACAATTCACTTGTTGAAAACTTGAAAAGCAATGGGACTTGTCTGTTTGGATTGCCCCCTGCCAATACCAGGTCATTGTTCATTGTTCATTGGAGGACAAATGCACAGGTTAAGAGATTGATTTTCTTCCTTTTACCAAGAATTAGATTTGGCAAGAGTAAGATCATGTCAACTTAGCATAGGGCTAGCATGATCAGAAATAAATTGACAGAAGGAAAAGTGCCTCAGGGTACACTAGTTGTTACAGTAACATAATATTAAAACCGAATGCAGATGGTAGCCCAGCAATTTCAAAGTGGTGAAAAGTGCAATTTTTCTAGAGAGATAATCAACTAGGATTACCAAATTAAAACCTCTCAATTTCCTTGGATGTCTACAGAGATCTCAAAGGAAACACTATAGTTATATGCTAGATCCAAGAGAGAGGAGGGAGATCAATATGCTCACAGTAGGGCATTCACATGACTAAAGATCTGGGGTTTTTTAAAAATTAACTAATCCAAAGATGTAATTTAGGGCACGTTTGGCAACACTCCAAATAGTAACTAATTCTATTCTTTTATTCCTCGGAACAAAAAAAGAATAAAAATCCGTTTGGTAAATTTTTTACTCTTGAAAAAAAAAAATCCATTTTTTCATTATAGAGAATAGATTTGAAACAGAATTAACAAACATAAAAAAATTAGTTCTTGTTCCATGGAACAATTCCTAAAATCAAGCATAATTTTTTTTCTTTTCTCCTCTTTTCTTCTCTCTTTTTTTTTTATTCCTCCTTCTTTGGTCGGTTGCTAGAGCGTCGCCGGCCCTCGATGGCGCCAAGAGCCATGGCAAGGCTCTTAGGCCCGAGCCTCGCTATGGCTGGGTGAAGCTCGGCCTTGCTTTAGTTGAGCAAAGTCAACCTTGCCAAGATCTAGAGAGGCCGAGCTTGCCCAGCCACTAGTGAGGCTCAACCTTGCCGAGCTTGACCGAGGTCAACCTAGCAGTGGCCCGACAAGGGGTGGCCTAGCGAGATTGACCTCACCAACGGCTGGCAAAGGCTCAGCCTCACCAGATCTAGGCGAGGTTGACCTCGCCCGACTCACAGCGAGGCTCCGGCCGATGAGCCTCGTCTGGCCTATGGCTGACAAACAGAGAAAGGAGAAGATGTAAAGGGAAAAAAAAGAAGAAGAGAAAATCTTAATAAAATTATTAAAAGATGAAAAGAATTATTTTGATTAGAAATTTTAAAGATTTTACCAAATGTATTTTTATTCCAGGAATAGAAACTTTGGGCAGTTTACCAATCATATTTAAATACTCAAAAATTGTTCCTAGAAATAGAATTAGGAAAAATCATTTATGAGCAAAAATTGTTCTGGAAATGGAATGGTTACCAAATGTACATATTGACACTACATAGTTCACTAAATAAAAGGCTTTTTATTTGCATGACTTGATCTCATTAGCCACAAGATAGTATTGGCAACGTACACTTGAAAAGTAATTGGCAATCCAAGTTGCTAAGGAGGTGAAAAAATGACTTTGTCACCTAGATGGTGTGAGAATACTTAAAGATTTACAAATTTGTCCCAAAGTAACAGAGTGTGATGCAACACATTACACAAACGAGTTTAACTTCCATGAAGAGGAAATATATTGGCAGTAAATAAGGAAGGGAATAAAAACATAGGACAAAATGGACATTTGCGTTTCACGAGATAGGATCAGCATAAAAGCACACCTGTTGATTGCCAACGCATGCCAAGGTTGACGAGAAAACAGGGTGATAAAGAGAATGACGTTTTCGAGTGAAAACAGAATCAAATTCACGACATAAACGGAGATTTGATGGCATGAAGGTTGCCCAAAGCCCCACACAAACTAGGGACAGGAACGGGCACTCAACCATGAGGCGAGAACTGAGAAGTTCAACATCTCACCGGGGGGGAGGCACGCAAAATGAGATTAATTATGTCAGAATTCCATAAATATGAATGAACAGAAAAAAAAAAAAAATGTAGCGAAAGAGGTCAGGAAACTCGTGTGCAAAGTGCTGCTCATCGCCAAAAGATCAAAAACCTTTTCTCCAGTGGTTTGAAAGTAGCAAGCAATAGATAATCAGTCTCCCGGCGTTTTTCCACGGTCCTCCAAAACACATTCACTCATGTCACAAGTACTAAAATAAAAATCAACCGAATGGGCACAACCGAATCTGCATTTCGAAATACCCATCAAACGAAAAACAGAAAATTAAAGAAGATGCAGATGAACACAGGCATTAGAAGCAGCCATAGCTGGACAAAAGGAAGACTTCTTCTCAGGAGTTCGGATTGCAATGAGACCGAGAAAACAAACAGAAGACTGAATAGAACGTACCTGCGAAGAAGAAGGGTCAGTATTGTCAATGGAAAGTGAGGGACCAAAGCGAAGGGGAGTGGGTGAAATCACCATTATATTGGAACTTAAACCAAACATTTGGTGGGCATTTAATCCCACCACAAACAAAATTATATTAATCTAAAGAAACCAAAGGACAAGCAACCACAGAACAAAACCCAACCAAGAATAACAACTCAATGCCGCCACAAAAGAACAAGCTATCACAGAACAAAAGCCTTAAACAAAAAAGATTGCACCCTTCATTCCACCGCAAGCAAGAATAGTGAAATCAACTCAATGCCAGCATTACAAATGAGAAAATTATGTGCATTTGATGAAACCAAAACGACAAAGCTACCACAGAACATGAGCCGAACAGGAATAATAACAGCGTTGCGGAAAAAGAGAAGAAAAATCTCTTCAACATCCTTCTGAGAGAGATTTTTACTTCGGAAGTGTAGTGAAGACGACAATTTTAGTTGCAATGGGAAGATACACCGAGTGACGAAGTCGGTGGTGGAAGAAGAGTGCGTCACGGTCACCAGGTTCCCAGGACCGTGCACATGCATGATCGAAGAAGACCCACGATTGCCTAAGTTTTCACTAGAGATTCCAGAACGTTTCAGGCCAAGGACAGGCAAGAAGTTGTGTCAACCTTTGCTTTCTCAAAATCGTTATTTATCAAAAACTTACTCAGTCTTTTATTCCAAACTCGTCGATGTGCTTGTTTCAGACAAACTCTTATTTTTTTTTTTTTTGGGCCACGAGAGTTATTTGTTTCCATCTCTATTCTTCTACCAATAATAGCTATTGGTATTTATCCAGATTTCGTTCTTTCACTATCTGTTGACAAAGTCGAAGCTATTATATCTATTATTTTTATCAATAGTTTTCATCAATAAAAGAAAAAATAAAAAAGTAATCCTATTATTATTTTTAATATTGTTCGTTGTACAATGAAAAAAAATAGTATTTTTTCTCTTAAGTAAGTTAAGTAAAAAAAAAATTGGAATTGTAAATAGATATTTTTGGTCTTTACCATACAACGCTTTCTTCAGTCTATAAACAAAGTCTAGTTTTCTGGAATTTTCAAGTCCACACGATTAAATGAGGCCAGGTCACCATTGCTGATCCAATGTATATGAGATAAATGATTCTAAAATACTATATGCTATGCAATTCAATTATGTTATTTTTGTTTAGCGGCCAAAGTCGTCACAATCTAGAATCCTCTCAGCATAAATGCCAGCAGTGGTAGATTAGAAGGCATGATTTTGTTCACTGAATCGAAGAACAATTAATGGTTGTAACGAGAAGGCCGCAAATGTAAGAAGGGCACCCTTCCCTCATTGTATCCCTCCAATAATTTCATAATCAAAGTTTCATTCTCTTGTTCATCTCTATCTATAAACTCTTCTCTATGAATGAATGAGTGATTCAAGAAAGGCCTAAACAGCTTTTGGAGTCCCAAACGATCCTAGAGAGTTTAAGTCATCACACCGTATCAATCCCAAACAATTGGCCCGTGATTTATGAGGAAGAGACTGATCAATAAGGTATTGTCATTAAAAGTGATCAGTACTAAGGTATCGTCGTTAAAAGGGTAAAACGAGAATTTTAATTATCAAACGAGGGTTAGAAGGAAAATAAGAAAAATTTCATTAACTATCTCTCGGCATTCCGTAAATGCTGGAATGCTATTCCGAAGGCACATTAGGTCAGAGGCCTTTAGAATTTTTTAAGAATACTATTACTTCAACCAAATAATATATATATCATTACACGTCCAAAAAGCTCTTAAAAAGATCTACCCAACATCATCTACACTTGTGCGAGCCTTAAAGGCCCCAAAGAGCTTTGACAAAATACTATCTAATACAACCTTAAAAACGGGGCTAATCAAATCATCTACATTTGTGCAAGAGCCTTTAAGGCCCCAAAGAGCTTTGACAAAATATTACAAAATACAACCTTAAAAACAGGGCCAATCAAAACCAATTCTAGAGCTTAACCGGACCGTTAAGGCTGACTCTATGTTGAAACCGTTTGAATCAAAATTTTATTATTTAAAAATCCGCCTTTTCGAAGTTTTGCTCTTTACTATACTCGATTTAGACCTGATTTGCTTCCCGTAGTTTTGTTTTTCTTTTCCTGCGTTAATTTAAGCTTGGATTTGGAAATTATTTTTAGAAAGAGACTGGTTGTCGAGTAATATTGACGATGAGCCAGTTCAAATTTCCAGCTCCAAATTCTGTTCTTCTTGACTATAAGGCAACATCAACAAAGCATCAGGATAGTGACGGCAATAATCTTCATGAGAGTGAGTCTCAACGGCAACCGCCACAAAGTAGCAAAGGATAAAGCCATACCAAAACTCCTCACTTGTCGCTGTCGCATACGTCCAAAGGCACAAGACCGAGGTGACAGCATAGAGATCTAGATACTAACAGAGAATAACCCTGAGCCAAGACATAAGGCAAGACCGAGGCAACGGAGCCGACGGCCTAGAGAACTAAACACTAACAGAGAGTAGCCAGAGACTAAGACATAAGGAGAACCGCCTCGTCGGAAACTTAAATTTCTAGTTTTCTATTTGGCCCTCTTCTGGCTATCCAGTTTACCGTGGACTCTGCGAGGACAAAGGTATTCCCTACACGCCATGCCAACTCATGATACATGCAGGTAGGTAGATCAAGTGAAAAACCTTAAACACTCCACTATCACTGTATAGAAAGGGTCCTTCCGCTAAAGAATCTCTTGGATTTGATCAAGTTCGATGACAAGTAGGATATTTCTTCCACAGAGACTGATAGGAACTTAATACAACGAAACCCCAGTAAAACTTAGTACTTAAATTATCAAAACTGATCTACTTGGCGGAATCAGACTTGGCGTCCACTATTGGATACAACATCGTAGAGCCAGTAAAAGGAAAAAGGAACAAAGTCTGAGAACAAGATGAACTATGATGGACTAGAAGATCCATTCACCATGAAACATGGTTGCAGGCCATCTTTTCGTCATTTATCATATGCTACAAAGCTGGTAAGTCTTATAGTCCCACCCAATATGAACGGCCGTTGCTGTTGTGAACAGCTGATGGAGATGGAGATGTCACAGACCACTCGTACCAAACCTTCATGAAAGTTCAAATGATGTGTAAATCCGTTATCCTTAAGAGGTGCCGATGGATAGAATGATTTTGATTCATGAGATAGTTTACCTTTGCAGAACCAACACATCGCCAAAAATGTACTTCCAGAGGAGAACCAGGATGTATACACAGCGGAGTCCTCAGAGGGAAAAATATTGGGAACCTGTATCCAACATTAGAGCATGGCAAGGAGGGGAACAACACACAAAAGCAGTCAAGGAACTTTTAAAGATGATTATAAGATGCATTATTTTGGTGAGGCACGGCTTACACCAAGTGGACTTACCAGCTAAACATATTCGGGGTGGCAACTGCTGGCTCAATGCCAAGATGAACGTCTTTGTAAAGTGTCGCATCGAAGTAGCCAGCAAATCCTACAGATCATGCAAAGAAAACAAATTAAAACGAGTTCTGCCAAATACTTCTCTCTAGGCCATGCCTTAATCTCCAAGGAATACCGATTATGAGTTCTTCCAGCACAAACCACATCCTCTTTTCTATAAATAGGTACTCTCAAATGATGTCAAGAAGCTTGACTTAGTAGAGCACTCGGCCTACTCACATGAAAAGCTGCACTTACTAAAGAGGGATGCCAAGACCTATAAATAATATGTTTTCTTTTTTCAGAAACAAATTGTGCAGATTACAGAAATAAAATTGATACAACATACCATGGACAAGTGCTGATCCCATATCGCTAGGTATCTCAAATTGCAGCTTTTTGTAACGTTGATTATTTCTCTGAGGTGAGAGCTCTGGGTGGGTAAATGTGAAGACCTAATCACATGTAAAAGACAGTTATTAAAATGAGAAAGTGAAAGCTCAAGTTGAAGGTAACAAATCATGCGTTGATGACTTCCGTCACAAATAAGAACAGAAAATGATTCCTAATCATCCGGTCACAAATGCCATTGGGATAGAGAGCTCACAGGTTGCGTAGGAGCAAGCCTCGCTACACTGTGCAATTTGACAACATAAGCTGTTTCAAAGTGAACAAGATCTTTATGTGATTTCACCTGCAATGCCACATTAACCTTTGAGACAAAGCATCCATATAGTGAGTGGTAACTCTGATACAGGAGAGGGGCATACATCATTATATAGCTTTGATGTTGTCACGGGTTGTATGAAGCTTGTGTACCTAAAATGGGCATACAGATAGATACATGCTACATGTGAGTGTCCCTAGATAACAGGAAATATGGACTTTAATGTCAGCTAGAAAATTTGAAAGTCATTTATTGGCCATAGGCCCAAAAGTACAATTAATAGTAATCCTGACTAATTAAGCTGAGGCATCGCTTAATCAATTCAATGCCCGCAAAGTACAAGATTTTGATATTTATTCTGTGTCAGGTGTGTTTTTCAAACTCCATATATAAACATTTATCAACCAGAGATACTTTGCTAGCTCAATCCATCATGTACTCAAAAGTAGTTTAAATTAAAGTAGAGCTATATCAAGTCCTCAACAGAGGGATATTGACTTGTAAACCTTTAGCTCTTTCGTCCAAATAATAATCGAGCTTATAAGGAAAGTTACAAGTTCCTTTTTCCAATGTTTCTAACAGGTGATGTTCTTGGTTGATAAAATGAAAGCAGAAGAGGAAACAAGCTGCAATGTCATGTGTTTTAAAAAGAAAATCAATGATTGGAGTTGTGGAGTCAAAAGTTAGCAAAGAATTAAATGTGAACAACTAAGACAAAATGAGCCAATCTGGTATTATTTATCCATTTTAGCTAAAAGCAACATGGATCACAGGAATCTCACTAACAAGATTTGAGTCGATAAAGTAAAGATGCAAACATAAAGTTTTTTTTTTTTTTTTTTTTAAATAATTTCTGATTGGAGAATCACACAGCTCGAGATATGCTTAACAATTGTAATCAAGCCACTCATAGTCCATGAAATTTAAATTAGGGAATCAGCATAATCATGTACAGTTACAAGCATTGTCACGAGGATGTCCAAGCAAATTATACATACAAGAGAAGATGAGATTAATTCTTATCATCATATAAAGAAAGGGCCCTGATGGGGCCAACGCAGCACAAAAAGCTATGAAAATGAGTGTTCAACCAACCAAAGTTACAAATATGACAAAGAAACTCATTTGTAATAGTTTCAGAATGTGAATTCTGACCAATAGAATTAACTACAATACTTCATTACTTTTCTAAGTAAACATGACATGCGACTTTGTGCATTAATAGTTTCATCGAGTGAAGGGATGATGTGGAGGAGAGGGCTGGCCCCGGGGGCCTGGGGGGGGGGGTTGATTATTTAAGGAGACCAACAGCAGGAGAATTTTCAATTGATCTACAGTGCGCATGAGGTTTTAAAATATAGTCTATCCATCATATGATCGCAACAAGGTCATTTGTTGCCCGTTGGTGTACTCCTAGCATGCACACCATGCTAAATCAAGTATACGCATAAGCATCAGCTAACTGACAGCATTTGTCCATTATTTTGAATTACTGAAAAGAACACGTACGATGATGGAATTGACAATCCATCTTCCTTCAAAAATCTCTGGGCTCCATCTAGACATTCGGGAGAGAGCTCATTGTCGCCAAAAGAACCGAGCAATTCACTAACCTAAGATAAGCAAATACAGTAAACACTAGCTCACAGGTAGATTAAAAAAATCAATAACATTTGACTAGATATACCTACCAATATGTCAGCCTTCTGAGGAGCATCCCAGGAACGCATATCACTGGAAACTATGGTCACAGAATTTTCCCACCCTTCTAATTTAACCAAACTCTGTCAAAAGTATACATTATCATATCAGAGTTCAAGAAAAGCATAAGCAGAATTGCTGTAATAATAGTTCATGGTAGAGACCAAAAATTAGCCGACTCACGTGAAGTGTAACAATTGCATTTGGATTTTTTTCCACAGCATAGACTTTTATCTTACGGCCAGTTTCTTCAGCAGCCTAAATATGAGGAGGAAAGAAATTACATATCAGATGCCCAGCTATGGAATATGAGTAAACAGAATTGTCAACAGTACAACCTGCAATGATGCCCTTACTAGTGGTCCACGTCCTGCTCCTACGACCATTAGTACCTTTGCAAATATAAAAGAATAACAATTGACCTCATCATAGACATAACAACATGCAGAACAAAAAAAATAAAAAATGGAGCAATACCAGCAAAAGCTGGAGAGAGAGAGAGAGAGAGAGAGAGAGACAGACGGAGAGAGAGAGAGTATACAGTGGTTATGACCGATGCTTTCTCATCAGGAACTCTGTCAATCAAAGCTTGACTAATCGCCCTTTGATACTGCAAAAGAAAATTTGAATGCAGACAATCAAGGACAAAGGGAAAACAAATCATAAACAGAGACAGGAAAATGTATGCATCCAAAAAACTAGTAATAATTTCATAGGGAAAAGATCTGGAGTGTGGATGTGAATCTTACACTTGTACTATCCATGTTCATAACACTCTACATCCGATATTAAATATGCTGATAATATTTGCACAAACTAAGGACACGGAAATGGACACTGTTAAGTAATATGCTAATATACATCATTGTCCCGTTTCCTAGTAACTCATGTTTTCATGAGAAACTGTCATTAGGGTAATCGATAAATATAGCATAGGTCAAGAGTTCAAATCCTAAAACTCCCTCTATATTTCTTTGGTTATTGTGTTCTAGTCCAAGGTTATCTCATCAATGTGGTTACTGCTGTTTTTCTTGTGTGAGGTCTCGCTCACACATGAGACGGCGTTTTTAAGAAACATGATAAAATAGATTGTCTGCTTGTTTCCTTATAGCTTTGGGTAAAAATGGTCAACTCACAAAAGCCATTGATAATATAACTTCAACATGCAATACAGGCATTCTCTTCTTAACTATTGGAGTGAGATATTATGAGTAAATGACAGACCAGAAACATAGGACAGAAGTTCTCAAAGAACCATTACGGAAGTATAGGGCAAAAATTCTCAAAGAACCACATCTTAAAACTACAAACATATCATTTCTGTGAGCCATGTCACCAGTACGATAAAGCTATACCTGGGTGTACTTTACTGTATCTTTCTCAAATGTCTCATAGGTTTGAGCCTCCAGATTATCCATAAGAGGCTGTAACAGAAACATATACATTAAACGGAATTCTAAACTTACTTCGGCAAAAGGCAATGTCTGCAGACATGGAAAACTTACTTGTAATGGAGACTGCAGGAAGTCCCGGTAACCCAACTGGACCAAAAGAATGAGTTAGCCAAAGCAAAAGAATCAGCCAATGTTAAAACGTTCAAAGTAACCTTTGTTTTTCTATTCTGCTTTTGTTTTCTGAAATTCTCACCCTTTCAATTGGAGGGAAGGCAGATGAGGTTCCTCCTTCCTACTCTTCATTTTTTTTTTTTTTTTAATTTTATTTTCGTGGCGAATTTTTTTTTTTTTTTTTTTTTTTTGGGGGGGGGGTTTGTTTGTTGTTCAGTGAATTGATGGTTACCTCAAACCTCTCTTGCTCAGGAAGTGGATCCAGCTTCTGATAGAGATAACCAACATACTCCAGGTATGGCCTCAAAGAATTGTTTTGTACACCTAGCTTAAGAACATTTTTGTCAAACAGTGATGACAGCCAGGATCAACAATGTAGTGCAGGCACAAATATCTGTGAGAGTTTCCTAATGAAATCCTTTATTGTTCATCAAAAAGTTCAGACATGAGACATGCTAGTAAGAACAAATAATAAGAGTGTCAGAATAACGAATTGCCAACCTTAGTTACCTCAAGAAACTTCAAAGCCAAAGAAATATTTTTGTTCATTCATGTCCAAGCTTATGAAATAAATCTTCTAACCGAGTCATATTGCTCCACATGACAAAATGATGCATCAAAAGAACTCCAATACAAAGCACAGAGCAATATTCTAACAGGACACTTACAGTCAACATTGTCCCCATTATCCAAAGTAGCTGGATCTGCGCTTCCCCTCAAGACTTTATGTAATGGTTTTCCAGAAATGACTATCTAACAAAACACATTTGGCAAGAAGCACATAAGTTTCATAAGGCATGCATAAAAAGCAATGGAAAAGGCCACTGCCCACATTAGTTCTGATTAATTACTATGGTCACCAAATAGCATGCATTTGATTCACGGAGACTAAGAAGTAAGATTTAAGGGGAAAAATATCGCTTGAACATCTTCACAACAGTAAAAAGGAAACATTAGCATGATTAACAGATGCTATGAGAAGTTTATGCACTTAGCCAAAGCTGGAAAGCGGCAATTCGACTGAAAGTTTCTGCCACCAATCATCAGCCAGCTTAGTATTGGTTCTATGCCATTTCCTTTCTTACAGTCGACTACCTCCTTATACAATCTACAATCATTTTCAAACATCTATGAGATCACCAAATCCTTATTGTCACCAACACCTCCAATAACCTTAGCATAATTGGTCAAAATGGTCACAGGACAATGCCAAGAATGCGTAAAACCAGAAAACTGAAAAGGAAAATAGAGGCTTTAAGCTTATTTGGTAGTTTTCTTCTCCATCGCACGAATATCTATAACAAGAGATAAAGCTACAAAAATTCCCCCCACCAAGACATGTAACACCAACATAAACATGTCACCTCCATCAAGAATTACTTTGTCTTGTTCCATTTCTTGACAAAATCTCCCTAGGCCGTCACTAAATACTATTTCTTTCAACTCACTTTAGCTAGTCCCAAGATACAGACGTTGACACCAAAGAAGAGTCCAACCAAACACTTTGTATATCCTAGTTGATGAGATAAAGCTACAAAATCTTCCCCCCACCAACACATGCAACACCAACATAAACATGCCTCCTTCATCAAGAACCACATTGTCTCGTTGTTCCATTTCTTGACAAAATCTCCCTAGGCTGTCACTAAATACTATTTCTTTCGACTCACTTTAGCTAGTCCCAAGATACACATCTGACACCAAAGAAGAGCCCAGCCAAACGCTTTGTTATATTTTAGTTGCAGAGATAAAGCTACAAAATATTCCTCCCACCAACACATGTAACACCAAAATAAACATGCCTCCTCCATCAAGTGCCACTTTGTCTTGTTGTTCCATTTCTTGACAAAATCTCCCTAGGCTGTCACTAAATATTACTTCTTTCAACTCACTTTAGCTAGTCCCAAGATACGGATTTTGACACCAAAGAAGCGCCCAACCAAATTTCTTGCTATATCCTAGTTGAGCCAATTCAACATTAAAATACATCGAGTTGCTCCAATAAATTCGAATACTTTTTGTCTACAATTACTGCATATCTGATTCCACCAATAAATTAATTGTCTTCCCTATGAGTTCTAGTCTCAATAAGAATGCTCGCTCTTACGATTTATTCGTGTGTTACTAATATACCGCATCAATTGAGCATGTACTATGTATTAATGACAAGATTTCATTAAAGCAAAGCCAATTCCATCACGTAAGTCCAAACTGAAGGACCGCAAATTTAGTGATGAATGGACAATAATTTGTAAAGAGCATACGAAAAATTAAAATATCTGGAGGAAAAGAGCTTTTATAGAGTATAAGAGCAGGAAATCGCAGAACTTGGAAGTACCTGTACTGAATGGTTGAAAAACCCAGTGATAAGCTTCTGATGTCGTTTTGACAGGCAAGGATAACCTCGTGCATTTGTTAAAAAGCACTGCCGCATCAATAAACCATTATTTACTTTTGATTCAGCTGAGAAGCAGCAAGTAAAGTGATAACTATCTTTTTATAATAAACCAAGGCCCAGATATAGTACTTCTGTGTTTAGGATTGCTGCTCTAACAGGCTCTCCAAACCAACGAACAAGCGAATTTGCTGAAGGCAATGTACTCCTGGAAATAGAAAATCCTCACTACATATGGGGAATATATATCTCCAAAGCACACTACGAGAAAATACTAATAAATACACCATAGCTAACTTATGAATGAATTAGTTAACTTACGAAACATCAAAAGCAATTGAAAGTTGGCTGTGATGCTCACAAAGAAGGCGAAAGGAATTCCACAGGTCCCAAGCATCAGTCTAAAGGCAAGTGTCAAATACTCCAATTAGGCAGATGTAGATTTCAACCAAAAATTTGACATGTAAATAAGATGATTGTTCTCTTCTTTTTACTCTTCTACTATATCTCAATTATTTCTTATTCTTTTTGAGGAGAATGTTCTCCATCGCAGCATCAGACTTGAACTAAATCTATGTAGTACAATGACAAGGAAGAAAGTATCACGAAGAATGGACTAGATACTCTTAGAGGACAAGAGGTAACATAAATTACTGACCATATCATCAGTACTTGTACCCATGGAGTCATCCTCGGCCTTGAACAAAGGAATTCTAAGCCACAACTGTTCATAAGAAACTGAACATGAGAAACAAGAAGATATAGTAGAGACAGATAGTTATAAAAAAGGCAATGCATGATCAGGCACCTGCATATTGGTCAGACCCTGCAAAATTTGATTAATGCACCGAGCATAATTTGCACAGGATGCTCGCCTAGGTGTGGGAAGCAGGCAGGCCTGCACAAGATGATGAAAGCCAAGCGGATCTTACAAGAAAAGCATTTTCTCAAGCATGTCTCTGACCATGACTATCTTTGCCAACAGAGCATCAAATTATTACGTTTTCTAGTGGAGCAAACAGCTGGTTACAGTGAGATGTATAGCAAGACTGGTTTTGCTTTTTGCTGCCAATTCGAGTGATCACAGCCCTTTGCTACATAGATTTCGTGATGTGCTAGGGCTCATGGTCACCACACATGCCAACGGTTCTACTAAAATTCTCTTCAATCATTAGGAATGGATTTCTCAAATTTTACTTGTTATGGCATCTAAGAGAGACCTGGAAGGGAGCATGCAAACTTATCATGTAAAGCTATCCACAATCTATACCTGCAGGGAAAGGTGAGAAGCCCATGCTATTTCCTGCTTCAAAGCGGTTTCAGAATCCAGTCGCAGGATCTCGTCTTCAGAATCCAGGTCAATCCACGAGCTAATTTTTCCTAAGCAAGAACATCATCGATAAAAGAAGATCATGGGTGCAAGTTCACAAGACCAAGAAGATTCTCATGATGTATGATATTTGTTCTTTAAGGCATAAAACTGAAAATTAGCAGATGACGGTCAAAGCAAAGCACATTGAAATGGAAATATCTTATAAACTAGGAAATATGGTTTTGTCAATGCTCAAATTCCTACAAGTGATGCTGATTGACAAAATAATGAGAAGGTGGTGTTTTACGGTTAAAGAGACCACCTTATCCATTTTTTTTTTTTTTTAAAAAGAGCAACACACATAGAGGGCATTTTTTTTTTTTTTAAAAAAAAAAAGCAACACACATAGAGGGACTAGCATATCTCTCAAATGGCACTTCATTTTGAGACAGTTTCTTTTCTGAATTTTTTGGGATCTCTTCTATTGTTAGAGGAGATGATTCCAGCAGTCTGACTAAAATATTTAAAAACATTACACTAATGTCTTTTTCTATTTAAGGAATTGACATGTGCCAATATCTTAGTACCGACTAAGTAGCTTCTACCGGAAGAAACAAAAGAAATCCACATTTTGAAGAATTTCCACCATATAGATGCAGTTAAAGTATATAAACAGAAGAAAAGTCAAAGCACATTCAAAGCTTGTTTGGTATCAAAGCTTTGGTACCAGTAATTCCAAATCATGTTTACTTGTATTTCAGAACATACATACCTAGGTATATGGACACGAATTTATACATGTATATGCAGTAGGAGCTTCAAACCACTTAGAAGACTAATTTACACAAGTTGAGACGAAGATTATCTGACAGATTGGTGGGAAGGATTCGAGTACAGACAAAACCTAAAAGTATGCAAACCTATTGGAGATAAGAATGGCTGAATTACATAACGCAAGAGGATATGATAACGACCTTTGATGAGTAATTATATGCTACAGATTATGGGATTTGATCGTAAAAGCCATTCAGCCAAGTCCCGACTAACGAGAACTGCTCTTTTCTTTTGTCATTTTGGTGGTGCCGTTCTTGTTCTTCCCGTAAAGAGATGAACATAACCTTGTGTATGCCAATGTAAAATGATTCCAGTGTGAATGTCAAACAAACTTAAAAGAAAATCAGAACTTTGAAAAATGACAAAGAGAAAGGCCCCATACCCACGACATGACTGCTCCACTGGGAAGGGTTCAAAATTAAGTCTGACCCAGCAACTGGCAGGACACTCGATCCATTTCCATCTTTTTCTAGTAAGCTCGGCCTATAAGTTGGATTCATCTGCAGCATGAGTAAAAACACCACGCAAAGCTGTTACAAAATATCCATCCTAGCATAAGCAAATCTCTCTTGTAAATCCTCGTGCTCACGTTTTTTAATGTAGTCCATAGTAGCGTAAACAGCTATTCCTAATGAGTTGTCTCCAGACAAGTGATCATGCAGCACCACCAATTGTCACCGATTAAACCGTGTCATATGCACGGATTGCAAATGCACCTCAAAATGCATATGAGTCTGAAGCCAGTACTTAGCTCTTAAAGAACCAGACGCAGAATCCCAGCAGGTCAAACTCATACACGGACCCAACAAATTTATCACGCCAATACGAGGCCAGCCACCGACGAACAATTCAGTACCAGCCACTAAAGAAGCTATTGGAAGCAGAATCAATTCGAAGGGACACGGTCGTCGAAGCGACGGCGCCACATAAAAGCCGAGCGGATCATTTCGGCGATTGAAAGATGACGTAGGGGTTGACGAACCAGAGGAGAGACGACGAAGTCGAAGCCGCCGCGGGAGATGTTAGCAGAGAGGAGGCGGGGGACATCGTCGTCGAACTCGGTCTCCACTCCACAGTACCGGGACTCGCCCTTGTCGCCGGGGCTTCTCTCTCCGAGCGGCATGCCTGAGCTCCGGCGATCGTAGGAGCAGATGGTTCGAGCTCCCGGCGACGAGCGAAGATGGAAAAATGCACCGCGCAAGCAAGCGTGCGAGAGCGAGAGGGAGGCAAAAGTTTCTGCTCGGCTTTTGTGCTGATGGAGGAGGACTTGGTAGGGTTTTAGATTCAAACGGTTAAACCCAGAAAAGCGATATATAACAAAGTGGGTTTTGCGCTGACCCAAAAAAAATAAGGAAAGAAAAATAATATTAGGTGCTCGAACTATATACAAAAGATCTTCCAAGCCTACAACAATATCTTATGGATGACTAATTGGGCACCATTTTCGACGCTAGGTAGGGGTAACAATTATGCTTGCAAAAATAAATCCAGTTGCATATCAAATGGGAGGCGAACATTTATAAATTCATATGGGTCAAGGCCCACATTGACCCTTTAGACAAAAAAATCTAAATATTAAAGTCTCCGAAAAAAATTTAAATGTAAGTTATCCTATCGCTAATAATAACGCAATCACCCAAAGACGATGAATATTGGAGATTGAACATAAAAAAAAGGTAAATAGTATAAGAAGTGCAAAAGATTATCATCCTAATAAAAAAGTCGAAAAAAAAAAGAATTGGCAATTCTTTCAATTGTGGTATTAATTTTTGATTTATATCCCGGTCGTCAATCATTGAAAGTAATCTTTAGACTTGGCATGAAATATTACATTTATGTTGATCACGGAATAAAATAGTCAATAGAATCCAATTTTTTAAATAATTCACTTTCAAAATTAAATGCGAAGCTCTTTCATTACACAACCATTGAAATTCTTTCCTAATGTACATTTCATTTAAATCCTAATTACCCCTCCTCAGGCATATTTCTTTAGAAGAGATTTTGTAAATCTATGGCCAATGGTACTTTAAAAACAACCTACTTACTATTTTCAATGTACCGATTGCTCTCGTATCATTCATAATCAGTACAGATAACAAAGCATATTCAAAAAAAAGTCCTTAAATTTTTTTCAACGAGTGCTCTTTAGTTAGTTTCTAATAACTGTAGACGTGGATATTGGAGTTTCATTTTCGCAGCAAGGAAGGAAAAAAAAAAAAAAAAAAAAGGGGCGTTTATTTTCCTTGGGGAGACAATTACCCTAACGCGCCACCGGTAGGGTCGTCTTCTCTCCACTGGTTTTGCCGCCGTCTGCGACGGTAAACACCGCAGAAGCCCGCACGCATACACACACACACACACACACACACACACACACTCTCTCTCTCTCTCTCTCCGCTTGCTGGCGACTGCTCCTGGGAGTCTCGGCTGCATTTCGAGTCCCAAGTCCGAAGTATTCATCTGAGGTACTCTGTCCCCTGAGCTCGATTATCTCTGGTTCGATGCGAAGCGAAAGAAAGAAATGAACTTCACTCGGGTCGAGTTCTTTTGGTTGATGGGTCTGATTTTGCTGCTTGCGCCACTGAAATCGTTTCGAACTTTTTGCTTCTTTTTTGGAGTTTAACTATGTCTCTGCTCTGTTTTCATTTTAATTCTTTTGGCGATCGACTGATTCTAATGATACTAAAGCATTATTATTATTATCGGCTGCAGCAATCTGTGGACTAATTATATGAAAGGAATGCTGAATCTCTTGTTTTTGCGATTCTTTGTTGTTGTTTTTACTGTCTCCTCTTGTTTTTCCGAATGCAAAACCCCTTCAAAACCCTGATCGAAGAAAGTGATCGCAGGTCGCAGAGAAATGGCTGGTCGTTCTGGTTCGCTACTCCGATCTTTGAGGTCGTCGATCGGGTCCTCGCGAAACGCGTGGCCCCGCCATGATGCCCACTTTGTCCAGCCTCACCGCTCGTTTTTCACAATCAACAGGTTATTCCTCACTTTTCGCGTTTTGCCTCTAAATGCTACGGAAGGCTTATTTTTATGTTTTTTTACCTCCTGAAACTGAATTTGGTCCTGGGGTGGTGGTCGTTTTAGTGGCAGCACGGTGGGACAATTGGGCAGCAACCGCTTGCCGACACTGATCCAGGGTATCAACTGTTTCTCTCTAATGACAATAACTCCATTGCTTTCTTTACTTTAGACCACTTGTTATGAGAACTTATTAGTTTTTTGATTACATACAAGGCTCAAAGGCTCTGATGTTCCTTCTGTAATTTTGATGACTTGGTTAGCTTTTGATTCTCACCAAGGCAGTCATTAGGAGTTATTTATGTGACACGATATGGAACTTCATAATTAATTCATAGCTAGCTCACTGAGGTTTCAAGACCACTTTTTGGGTAAATATGGTTAATTCTGTCTTTAGGGTATAAATATCAATCTCACGGCAGTTTCACAAAGGTTTTTGACTAGAGCTAGGTCAGGCACGCAGTCATTTGTCTTGATTAGGGGAGTATTACTCTTGGGGTAAAAGGGAACCAATGAACGGATCGGCATATACTCAAATCTGGAAGTCTACGAGGTGTCATAGAAGTAGAACGAATGCAGGTGTGACTGCTGAGAGAATGTGTTGCTTTGGTGAGTGAGATGGAGGTCCTAATATCTCATCTAGAGTAACAGAAAATACATCAACAGTTCATGCATATGCCTTCATTGTTGCATAATCTTGGAACTAGAATGTTGTTTCTACTGATAAATAGAGCATAGAGTTTGTTCAGTTATTAATTTGTATGTATTTTACCGTACTTTCTTTTGACAAGATGATCTTTTCTTCCTTATGAGAGAATAAAAGGGAATGGTTGGGGAAAAAAAAAAAAAAAAAGAATGCTAGAGAAATCGATTTTTCATTGTATGAACACTATAAGGTACATATTGATTTCTTCTCTGTGACTCTTATTAATATGTTTTTTGGCCTGTCTATCAATTCAGTTTTTGGGCTTTTTGAAGTCTTGGCATGAACAATGATGGTTTTTTTTGGGAAGCATGGACATATATTCTAAATTGCTATAGAACCTTCATCAAATTTGAACATTTTCTGATACTTCTTTTGCGTCTATGGTGAAAATGTTTTGGGATGCTTGATTGAGGCAATTTTGCTGCATGACAGATGGATTTTTGGCTTCTCTTTTAAGAAATGAAACTCTCAAATCTGCCGCTCTATGCAATTTGTAACTATGAAAATTTGACCATTTGCCTCAACAATGATTAACAATTTTTGCTGCTTCTCATTGAAAAATTGCTGATATTAACAGCTCCTGGTGTTTTCAATTTGATTCTGTTGTTGACACATTTTTGTGATCTGATAATACTTGACATTTGGAGTGATGAAGATGTGATTTTAAGATGTTTCAGTTGCTCCATTCTCTTGGGCTGTGGAATCATTTTAAGCATGATTTCTGGTTTAAAACAATAGTTGAATCTCACTTGTGAAAATAGCAAGTTGAAGGTTCTATCTTCCATGCCATAGCAATATTTTCCTATGCCTTAGCCATATTTTCCTATTATTGGTTTTCAACTGATCCATAGGTGTTATTTGTGAATGTCGAGGTTGTCTTATATCAACTGTACTTTCTTAAGATGATCTGTAACCACATAGATTACAACGCTATCAAATCCCTTCATGAAGGAGTTGCACTAAGTCTTAAATCTTTTATGCAGAATTCTATCAAGTCCCTGTTTTCCTTTGTGCAGTGTTGTTGTAAATAATCTCAAAAAATAGAAATTTAGTTGCTTCCTATTGTCAGGATACTGATGGTCGTGTAGGTGTGTGATTTTATTGGACTGATAACTCAAAGGGCTGGGGCAAATTTTTAAGACAATTAAGGGTTGCATTGCGCTAACTAAAAGGCTAGCATTATGTGCAAATGTTTAGGATTTCTAGTGTAATTTATCTGTATGTGAACTATTTATATGTGCTACCTGCTTGTATTGGAAATCTGCACTTATCTAATCTTCTGCACTTTCCTTCTGAATCCTTGCAGCGTCTGCACTGAATCAATGCTTGAAAGTTACTCAAAATTATCTGTGTTAAAGCAAAAATTGTTATAGCCCATTCGGACAATGACACTTCTCAGCCTGTCAAACAGTAGCTCGACACTATACTATAATTGCATGGAATGTTTTACTTGATAAAATTACTTGTGTATGAAATTTCATCATAAAAATTACCAACTGCCCCTACATATCTTGGTTTGTTTTTTGCACCTTGACCTTTGTCTCTGAGAACCATGAGCCATTGTCATTGCGGGTAAACACATGGAACTTGAGCCTTCCTAGTTGAACTTGCTGTCCATTTGTTTCAAAGACATTAGGAAGCACGATCCACTTTTGGAGCTACAGTGTTGCCCTTCTCTTGATACCTGATGTTGGATTAATTGCTTGTTATTGTTCTCGTCCTAGACATGTATTTTTTCGGAGTGCATTGCATGTCTCATCTTGACTGCCCTTCATGACAATGAGGGTATTATCTCGATACTTCCGAATTATTTATTCAGTTTCCATTGTTACTGTATTACAAAACTAGCAGGTTATACGAGACAGGGTGTTTTTACGGGTAGCTCTTCTTCATGGAACATTTTGCACAATTTGGCGTATGGCAATTTCCTGTCTCAGGTTAGTGCCTTAGAAATTCTTTACATCTCATTCGTTGGCAGTTTTCAAGAACAGGAAAGATAAAAAGGAAGTTTCTTGATGGCGGCTTCGAAAAGTTAGCAGACTTGGAAGTACTAAAATTTAGAAACTTTTACCTAGTCATATTGTAATTTTTTTTTTGGAGCACCTATTAAATAAATATCTTCTTAATTCCGCAGCAGCGAAGGACTTTCATTCAGATGGGGACTATTCTCAAAGTGGTGGACAATTCAGGGGCGAAGAAGGCAATGTGCATCCAAGCTTTGAAGGCGGGAAAGAAAGGGGCGAGGCTGGGAGATACAATAAAGGTGTCTATCAAGGAGGCCCTTCCCAACGGGAAAGCGAAGAAAGGGGACAAATTCAGCGCCATAGTCGTGCGTGCCGCCATGCCGCGGGGCCGCTGTGATGGCAGCGAGATCAAGTTCGATGACAACGCCTGCGTCCTCATCGTGAACAAAAGCAAGGACAAGGACCCCGTGGGGACGAGAGTGTTCGGGCCGGTCCCGCATGAGCTGAGGAAGAAGAGCGTAAAGATTCTGACTTTGGCGGAACATATCGCATGAAGAAATCATAATTCATATGTGGGGTGAGGTTTCTGAACGCTGCAATGATGTCTGGATATGCGTTTCACATGGGAGTGGTTTTGTCCCCTCTTGAGCTCCTTCTACCTGTTCTTGCATCTGAAGTGATCTTAATTGATGAAGTAAGAGAAACTCCCTCTCTCACTGTGGAATCTTGCTTTTGTTTCCCCTTTATGCCAACTTTTCTCAGCCGAACAATGAGTACTTTCAAAAGATTTATCCGGTTTCGGACCATGGAGGAAAACCACCCACGTGAAGATGTGCAGTGCTAAGGAGTTGACGAAACTAGTGTGGTGATGATGATGTCATTGATGAGAGATTCTCGGCATGTCATCGCAAAGTTTTTAACCAGAGAAATATGAGACGTGGAATCATCATAGTTCTGAGTTGAAATTTTTCAGATGTAAACACGTGGTTCAATTTTGGGAACGTTTCGCCAAAACGCAAATACCTTTGGGTAAATGGGGTTTTCCGAAATGCAAATATTGTTTGATAAAATTTGCATTGAGATACAACTTTGGGCAAAATACCGTTTGGTAAAATTTGCATTTGTAAATGACTTTTATTAAATTAAAAAAACAAAAAAACATTTCTAATTTTTTTTTTGAAATCCAGCCACCGAACCGCGGATCTCGCTGCCGGACAAATGCCGGATCTGGCGGCGCGGACGACGGTCACGGGGGTCGCGCGACCCGGCGACGGTCGCCCGAGGTCGCGCGACCCGGCGACGGCGGATCTCGCGGCCGACGGTCGCCGGGTCGCGCGACTTCGGGAGACGGCCGCCGGGTCGCGCGACTTCAGAGACGGCCGCCGCTGGGTCGCGCGACCCAGCGACGATTGCCCGGGTCGAGCGACCCAGGCAATCGTCGGCTGGGTCGCGCGACCCCAGTGCAATCGTCGGGGGTCGCGCGACCCCGGCGACGGCCGCCGGGGTCGCGCGACCCCGGCGCGACCCGGCGACGGTCGCCCGGGTCGCGCGATCCAGCGTCGCCGAGGTCCGGCGACGGTCGCCGGGTCGGGCGACCCTCGGGCGGCGGTCGCGGGAGCCTCGCCGGCGCGCGTCCCCTCGGCCGCCGTCGTCGGCCTCCGGTCGGCCTTGGTGGCGGTGGTGTGCGGTGGTTTTGAGAAGATGAACGAAGCGGGATTTGCATTCCTGAGATCAACTTCCCAAAGTACCTCCGGGCCTGCTTTGGGCTAAGGGCCCTGGAGCCACTTGAAGATGCACCGCATCTTTGCCAAAGTCGCCCAAAAAGTCGAACCAAACGCGTTTGCGTTTGGCCAAGGGACTTTAGAGTCCAAAGCCCATTTGAAAAGCCGAACCAAACGGGGCCGTAAACACGTAACTATTTGTAGCAATTTTTCTCGTATAGAAGTTGAAATGGGTAGCTACGATGAGAATTATACATCGATATTCGTATAGTTTTCGTGGCTTAAAAAGAAGAGAAGTTAACTTTCAAATACCAGATTATGATAACGAAGGAGACTAATCATTTAGAAACCAAATACCTTTCTCAAGTATAGTCCTTTTCCGTCTTTGGCAAAAGCAAAACAGTCTCATCTCGTTAAATTACAAAAAATCGAGCCGAATAAAAATTGGCATCTTGTATCTTATCGAATAATTGTGTTCTCAAGGGATAAATGCTGGCGAACCGAAAGAGGTAAAAGTAATAAATGATGAAAAGCAAAAAGCTAGCACGAAATTCGCGATTAGCTTCATAACGGCAGCGTCTAAAAATGCTCGCAAGAAAAGCTGTTGAGATCGCCTGCGCTCTTGGTGGACCCAGCCAACAACTCTATTTCCCCTGAGATCGCCTGCTCCAAGCACACATGAGCTCAGTACGTGGGCCCAAAGAGACGCCAGCGTAATCCAACGGCTTGGATCCACCGAGCTCAGTTTACGAGGACCGTACAAGGGCTGTTCATTTACATTACGCTTAAGCTTCCATCAATGCAAATAAAAAAACTCTCGAGAAGTGGGCACGACATTCGCCTCGGGACTGAGCTCGAGCTCTCTCTCTCTCCGATTTCGATCGTCGTCTCCTCCTCCTCTGCCGCGATCGGCCATGCGACCGCCGCCGCGGACCTCCAAGCGCGGCTCCACCGCCGGCTCTCCCTCCCTCCGGCCGCGCCTGCATTCCCCTCCCCTCGGCCATCCCGCGCCTCCGCCGGTCCTCCGCCCGCCTCTCCGCCGGTCGCCGCGGTTCTCTCCTCTTCCGAGACCCCCGCGATCGGGGCCGCGACCTCGCCGCGAGCTCAGTTCTCGCTTGGCGAAGCATGTCGTGGCGGCATTGAGCCTGAGGAGGTCCCCGAGGCTGGGTTCGGGCATGCAAAGTGCGGAAGAGAGCGGTACGAGGTTGGCGACCGGTTCGTGCTTGGCTAGATGCTTGAGGAGGTCCCCGAGGCTTGGTTCTGCCGTGACCGGTGCGGAGAGCGACAATGTGGCTACCGGTTCGCCTGCATTGGGCGATCCGTCGAGCGAATCTGGTCCCGGGGTGGCGGGGAGTGGTGCGAGGAAGCGCCGTGCGCCGGATTCCGCCGAAATGCCTTTGAGAAGCTCGAGTTCGGCGCGCGCGAATGATGGCAGTCGGAAGAGAAATGCCGCTCTGATTTCGGCTAAGGTATGTTACATGGTAGCTGTGTTCGTCTGAAGATGAGATAACGTTGTGAGCGGAATGGTTGCTGCTCTTATCCCGAAACTTAGTTGATCACGACGTTGGATGAGAGTACCCAGAGTGGGCATGATCTAGTCAAAGTTTGTCATGGCAAAATCTTCGACTTATATTTTAGTAGCTAAAGATTCCTTTTGGCCTGGTGGTATCGGAATCAATTCATCTTAACAATACTCATTTTGGTGTCACTGTGTCAGCCGTTCCTTTAACTTTGCTCTAGGCAAACTCGGTCCATTTCTTTGGGGGGCAGCGTTTATTATATAGCTTGTCAGGCCATCAGGTTCTGTTAACTAATAGCATAAACATGTAATATGAACAAATTTTAGCTAAAATATGGTCGAGGAATTGAATAACTAGAGGTAATGAATGGATATAAAAAAAAAAAAAAAAAAAAAAAAAGAAAAAGAAAAAAGAGAAGCTTATGGTCTTCCTCTATACTTCAATAAAATTTGATGGAACGACCCTTGAATTTAGCAATCTCTTCTGTTCTGCACTCAGTGCCTAGACAATGTTTGTGAAAGCAGGGTTTCCATGAGCAAAAAAAAGTGGGACTCACGCATCTGATGAAGTATGCAATTTGTCAAGGCAGAGGTCAACCTTCAATAAAGTAAACAGGGGTGACTTTAAAACTTTTTTTTTTTATTTTTTGGTACAATATAAATCTGCATGCTTCTTTCCTTGATTTGAAATGTTATTGAAACAAAATCTTGCATATATATTTCCTTGATTTCATAACTAGCAAATTTAGAGTTTGTATCTTTTTGTCGCCTGCAGCTTTGTATCTTTATCAATTTTTTTTTTGTTCAATAGAAGAAAGAGCATTTCTTGCTGCATAATTGGTACTAAGTTCTTTCATTGATTTGAAATGTTATTGAAAGAAAATCTTGAATCTATTATATCATTTCCTTGATTTTCTACTTATTGGTTTCATAACTGGCAAATTTAGAGGTCGTATCTTTCTGTCGCCTGCAACTTCGTATCTTTTTTGATTTTTTTTATTGTTCAATGGACAAAAGAGTGTTTCTTGCTGTATCATCGGTGCTATCCAACTTTAATTTGATGGTAAATCATTAATTGTTCAATGATGCATGTATTTTACATAATTTACCTTGGTGAATACCCTTCTTAACACATATTTAGATCAAATATCAAAACTATACTTGATGTTATGTTTTTTCTTGTGTGACGTAGGAGATGCAGACTTCTGCATAACTTTGTATCTTTCTCTGTGTTTTTTGTTGTTAAATAGAAGGAAGAGTATTTCTTGCTGTATTATTGGTTTATGTTATATTGATGTGATTTTAAAACATTAATTTAAGGGAATCAAGCTCTGCCTGAATTGAGGCTGAGGAATCAACAAACATTAAAATGATAATTTAAGGAAAAAAAATTTCGATCCTTTGAACTTTGGGGGCTGAAGGCCAGAGTGGATAGCTTTCAGCCACTGGCCAAAATTGTTAGTATCTTTCAGTGATAACCTTACCAAAGGACACTCTATCTGATTATTTACAGGGGTGCTGATTTTTTCTGGATACAAGGTTACACAGTGAGAACTCTTAGTAGTGGCATTTTATAGCAAAACTGCACCCTGCATTCTGTTCTTTTTTGCCTGGATTGTCTATGTAACCTTTTTTGTCTGGTTGTCTTCTTATACCATTGTGGTGGTTAGGCAGGGAATCTGAATTAATGTTCTAAACAGTGTCTTGGATGAGTTGAGAAATATGCCCTTATAAGCTATTAGAAAATCAAGAGCTCTATTTTTTCTTGACATGGTATCTCAGAAGATATCTACTATACTTTCATTTTGGAATGATGCAGCCTTCCTTGGGCAGGTGAACCCTAAGCCTGCCTCACCAAACTGAATCAAAAAATATGTGAGGCAAAATCTGAGCGGGTGCCCAAAAATGAGATCGTCTTTAGTTAGTGCTTACTGCTTTGTATAATCAAAACCCGCACACAAATCTGTGCTCCTTAACCACTAATGAATATACTCGAAACAACCAATGGCATGTTAAACAGAAGAAAACCACTTGCAACCATTATCTGACTTTTTACTGATTCTAATAATTTTTCAGCAGTTCTGCAAGAGCCTGAAGTTGCATGAAAATGTTTAATGCTTCTCCTGCAAGCGTTCTTGAGAGAGAGAGAGAGAGAGAGAGAGAGAGAGAGAGAGAGAGAGAGCTTTGTTGATATGTCGTTATATCCATCTTCTGTAGATACTTTTTCTTTTTGCTTATAATCCACCCGCGTCACTGATTTTCTAATTTATTTCCTATGTGTTTGGGTGTATGTCGTGGAACTTTACAGTGTCAAGGATCTGCTGGTCAGAGCTCGTTGTAAGCAATATCCAGAGACATCTTCTGACTGATTTTTTCTGCTTTGTTAATAGATAGTTCTCTACTAATCTATATTATGGTCTACTTCTTGCAGTGATGACATGGGAAAACTGTTTATCAATGTGGACTCTTCAGATGTTATAATTTTTCGACGATCTCCAAGATTGTCTTCAAATCCACCAATGCCGCTAATGCATTATCCAGAATTAGGAGGGCGAAGTATTCATTTCAAAAACTTGCTGTCCTCTCCAAAGGATGGTCTTAAATCCCTGTTATCAAAGTGTTGTAATTTAAAATCAAAGGTTATAATTAGTAAAGTCAAGCGATTATCCCTCCCCTGGCATAAGGGTGAGGAAAAATCACACATGCATATAATGCCCCAGGATCCCAGAAATATGGACAACCTGCCGTTAAGAAGGTCTCCAAGATTTGTCTTAGCAACTCCAGATGACAACAGTAAAAATTCCTTGAGAAACTTTGACAAGTCCGTTATGAATGGTAAGCAATCACGAGGCCCTGGAAAACTCCCATCACTTCCCATTGGCAACAATGTTGAAGTCAAGGATGTCTCTAGTGGTAAATCAGAGAAAGAGCCTTTCAAGGATTATATGTCCTCTTTAATGAACCCAGATATGAGAGGACTGGATGAGAGTTACTTGAAGCAATCTCCAGCAGATTATGCCCTGCCTAAGAAATCTGAACATGATGGATCTTTTTGTTCTCCAACTACATTACTTGAGGCAGCAAGCGAGCAAACTCTTTCAGAAGCTAAATTTTCTACTTCTTTAGTGATTAAATCAAACAAACCAAAAGCTACTTTCTTTGTTGGAGATGCAATTCCTGAGGATGAAGCTAAAAAATGGTGGAAGTGGCGTTATGATATGAAGGTGATTGCTTAATTTGTTTCATTAATTTTTTGCTTTATACCCTCCTCCACAAGGTTGATGCTCTTTTCTAGCCTTAGGTGAAGCAAGAAAGCGCTTTGTGTGGACACTGTTATCATTGTAAATGTTAGAAATTTTTATCATTTGACTCTTTAACTGATTACTTATTTTATTTTCCTAAGAAAAATTCATGTTGCTTTTTCAACATAACTGTTATTCATGACAAATTTTGTGTTATCTTTATAACTGCATAACACTCCAGATACAAGTTTGGGTAGTGTCCCTTAGTTTCTCAAGGATCTTTACCTAAATGATACCTATCTTCAAGTGACATGTTGGATCATCTTTAAGTTAGTTTAATGCAGTGTAGTGAATGACATACTAAAGGAAAACCAAGAAATCAAAGAATCAATTGCTAGAATAGTTCTTTTTTGTTAACATATTCTAAGCTTGTATCCATGTCTTTCCCATCAAGTTCGTTGACTAAATTGTCATCACATTCTTGGACTGAATACTGATGAATGTAACAGTTGCTATGAATGTCTATCACTCAGCTCAATTTTACTGGACACCCTTGTTCAATTTTCCAGATGCTTCCTATCTCTTAGCAGCAATCTCATGGTTCAATCAATATGCTTTTCCAGACACCCTATTGGTTTCTTTCTAGGGGTTGGGTGGATAATAATTCAGCTCATCTGGAAGATAATGTTTTAACAAATTAAGCTGTAAGGCATGATAACTAACAGATAGGTCCATAAAATGGAATGAATGCTACTACCCCTGGGGATAAAGCATCTGTTACTGCTTAATTAAATACTATTGCATATGGTCATAGCATAAGATGGTGAATTGAAGGAGGCACCTATTATGCAGTTCGAGTAAAGCATAATGGAAGCATGGAAGCATCTTTGTAAAAGGATTTGAATTGAAGAATGTAGAAACTTTTAATGAGATCAGTCACTTTCTGTGCTCTCAATTTTCTCTGATCTTAAGTTGGTCAACAAAGGACAACAATAACATTGAGGAAGTTTATTTGCAATTCTACTTTTCAGGAAAAGAGATTTTGAAACTTGCGCAATGTTTCCAGTTTTTTGGCTTCCTTCTCTGTTTTGCCATGTAACCATGCACGTACTATCATACACTTTAACTGGATGCAGATGATTTTATGATGCATATTTTACTGGGTTTGGACTTGCCTGGCCATTGGATTATGGAACTGCCATGCTTTACATCATTAGGAATCCACAATATTCGCATGCCTGTTTTCTGCTGACATAGATCAGATGTGGCTTGCTCCTTACTGAAAACTACTATTAGCTTTTCTAACAGAATGCACCTTTTTCTTGATCATTCCATGGTGACATGCTAAGTTAAATGATTTTCTCGTGCCATTTAATGGCTAGATTATTGATACTTTTCTGTATGGTTATTTGCAATCTGTCTTCCATAACACTGAAGACGTTCTTACTGATCTTGATGTCCATTGAGTTTTTTAGTGTCAAACATTGAAGGGTGGAAAGAAATCGCTGGAGTAAGTTATACCATGCAGTCTCTTATATTGTTGTTTTATGTATCTCTTTGTGATTTGTTTGTGCTCATTATTGTATCCTTCTTGTTTATGCTGTTTATGGTTTGGCATAGGTCTGATGACGAAGATGAGATCATTACAAATGTGAAATGCCATTATAGACAAGCTGAAGTTAACGGCTGCATTTTTGAAATTGGAGACTGTGCATATTTAAGGGTAAAGCTTTTTACGTCAGTTAAATCTGCAAATCAATGTCAGTCTTTCATATAATTCACGTAAGCTGTCTTTTGTCAAATTAAAAAAAAATAAAATAACATCTGAAAGATAATCTTTTGCAAGATTAAGCAAGTCATCCGGCTACCAGCTTTGACTTTGAAAAATTGAAAACTCATCTTTGTTTTGTATGTTGTTGTCCTAGTATAAATGAAACGATCCTTTTGATTTCTACTTTTGCTTAATACTGCAGCTGATTTTCCCTAAGCATCATTTCGTTGTTTAATAAGGATGATACGATTTTGCACTGCCATTTGACTTAGGCATATTTACTTGTGGACAAAGTTTCTCTTATTCTCTCATGCAATTGATTGTCTTGGAATCCAAAGCTCAGTCATACTGATACTATGCATGTCATAAATGTTAATGATGCATTCTCTTTCAATTTTAAATACGTCAGCCCCAAAGTTCCTGTAATTGAAGAATTTCAATTAAGAAAGATGCTTTCGCCATTAAGAAAAATTATAACACTCTCCTTTTCCTTCCTCCCGATGCTCTATATCCCTTGGTGATGCATAAATCTCAAAAGTATCAAAGATTAGGGGTGTTGTATGCCACTAAAATGACTTCCAGAGTTGTTGTGGTCTTCCAATGTTTGAGTTTCAAAAGTTCATTTTATCATGGGTGTCCAATGCAGATTGGCCAACGTCCTTTTGTGCTAGTAATTTATGGATATGTTAACTTTGAAGGATTGGCTATAACATTTGCTTCACAGGGGCTATAACATTTGCTTCACAGGAAGAATTTCTTTTGTCTTAACAAATGTTTTCCTTTCTGCAATGTGGCACAAATATCTTGAACCTTTCTCAGCTGGGAGATGCACTTAAACATGATATTTCCAGCTTGGAAGCTTCAATAAGTCATTCATGAAAATTGTTACAGGGTGACAAAGGGAAGAAACACGTGGGGAGGATCTTAGAGTTCTTCCGAACGACTGATGAAGAAGATTATATCAGGGTTCGGTGGTTCTATAGAGCTGAAGATACGGTTAGTGTCTTTTCATTTGGACAAATTGGTATATAGAGTTTCATCTATTTTAATATTTTTGGTACTTCTTGCTGACTGTTTCTCAGGTCATGCAAAATCAATTCTCTTTTCATGACAAGAAGCGGCTATTTTATTCTGCTGTGGAGAATGACAATCCTGTGGATTGTATTCTTTCAAAAGTCAAGGTTGCAAGGTTAAATCCTAAGGTATACTTCAATAGTGCTTTAAGATTTACGTAATAGTTGATGATTCTTTTCTCTGCCCAGATGACAAGCACACATACTGAACTATAGGATCATAAACAAGAGAAATTTCTCGAAAGACAATGGAGGAGAAGTGGCAGAAAACAAAGCAGAGGAGAGAAAAGAAAGGAAAAATATAACCACAACAAAAATTTCACCTGATTTTTTCGCATCAGGGAAAGATGTATGAAAAAACCATTAATTCAACAATTTGAGGCCTTTTGTTCCTAATATCTCAACGCTCAACATATTGTCATATGCTGCACTGGAAGTCCTTCCATTATCTTTTCCCTGTTGTTACCTTAGTAGAGTAAGAGGCAGCTGCCTGGTGGAAGGAAGGCTTGTCGTGTTGCCTTGTCATGTATGGTCAGTGGCATCATATGAATGTGACATTGCCTGGTGGAAGGAAGGCTGAAGTTTAGAAGATAAACAACAAATCCTTGAAGGGTGTAAAGAGCGGATCGGTTGTCTGCCCGAGGGTCAATCTCCCTGTTTCATCTCATTTTATGCTTGCGGCAATCCTTCCGTTCCGGCCCAAAGGAAACCAAAGTTTTCCACATTTTGCTTTATTTCTAGTTTGTGATGAATGAGACAATGGATTTTCGTGCTAAATTAACATAGTGGTATAATCCTATGCCATTTTTATCAAATGAGAGTTCTGTCGTGCTTGATTGGCACCTCTTTATCTCTCTGTCTACATAATGAATTCTTCTTTGATGCTCCCCTTCTGAAATTATTGGTCTGTCTAAATTATGGCAGGTTGGTGTAAAATCAACTCACATACAATCTGACTTTTATTATGACATGGAGTATTCCTTGGAGTATTCAACATTTCGCACATTGATTTCTGGTGAGTGTGTATATATTGATGTCAAGGGTAATTTAAAGTCTTTTCATGATTGGTTCTGAGCTTCTATGGGTTTTGAACTTTCTATTTTTAGAGTGAGAGACTTGTAGAACTCAATTTTCTGAATGCAACTTTATGAGTTCAGGTGAGATCCAGATGACATTTCTGTATCTAACTTTGTGTCTCACCATCAGATGGTCTGACTAATGGCAATGATTCTCCATCATGTAATTCCCTCAACGGTTCAGCCTCCTCTGACTTTGGAACAACATCAGAGAATATGCTGAGAAGCGGAACTCAGAAAGCAGAATTAACCCTCTTAGATCTTTATTCTGGGTGTGGAGGGATGTCAACTGGACTACATCTTGGTGCCAAACTTTCTCGCACTGATCTTGTGACGGTACTTTAATTAAATAAGCAAGTTTGTAAAGCCTTTAATTTATACTGACTCAGCTGTTTGCTGTAGAGATGGGCCCTTGATTGTGACAAGTCTGCATGCGAGAGCTTCAAGTTAAATCATCCTGGGACCCAGGTAAACACACTTCATATGACGAATTTGATGGCTTGGGCTCCATTTATCCACATAGCTCTACAGCTTTTATACTAACACGTGGTCTTCATACAGATTAGGAATGAAGGTGCTGAGGAATTCCTTAAACTATTAAAGGAATGGGAAAAGCTATGTAAACAATTTGCTGTAAAAAGTGTTGAGGATCTGCACGGATTGAGAAAAAACAATTGTAGAGTCACCCGTAGTCGTGGAAGTCCTGCAGATGTTGCTGATACACCAAAAGATGAACATGAAGTTTCTAGCCTTGTTGATATCTGTTATGGTGATCCCAATGAGATAGGCAAGCCCGGCCTACATTTTAAGGTTCCCATCTACATTCATTGCTCATTGCTTTTGTTTTACATTGCAGGATCATCTCTTTTCTCTCATGTATACACATATTAAATTAGCTGTCCCATCTGTATTCATGTTGGAAAGTTTCCTCATTGCCATGTTTATAAATTTTATCTACAGCTGTTGTTTCTCATGTTGTTGCAATACTGCAATATGTAAAGCTATTAATCAAAATGAGTATTAGCCTGTAGAGATTCAAGAGCAAAGGCTAAAAACATCACATTGATCTCAAAGAAAGCCATCAACAAATTATCTAGGAGTTTGGTGATTTTACACGTCCCTAAAGTTTGCAGTGTCAAATTATTTGCAACTTCCATTTTTGAATCTTTCCATGTGCAAACATCTAGAGGACATTGATTTCACCTCTTTCCTCATTCATTTGTACTACATCATTTGATTTAACCAGGTCCCTTATACTTTAAGGTTGCATTTCTGTGAATACAGTCAGGAAACCGTTAAGTTTGCTGACAACTTGGAAAGATTTTTTCTGTTTCCACTTCTAAACTTTAGAACTTTTTGGTGTGTTTTAACCATTTTTTAGGTATATTTTTTACTAGTTCTATTTTTCATCTCTCTTCGTAATTTTGTTCCCACTTACATAAAAGGTGAACCCTTTCGACCAAAAAACAATAAAAATAAAATAAAAGATGAACACTATGATAAGACTTCTTTATGTTATTTCAGTCAAAGGACTTGGGAAGTGGCCTTTAGTACTTGCCCTGAAAACAGGGGTGGCTATTCCTCAAATCTCAATGTTAATGACAGCAATGTATATAGAAAACAGATAATTGGGAAGCTATATGGAACCAAGGAGGCCCGGGATTTTAAAAGAGCTGAGAAACATAATATTAATGCTTGACCAGCTTTAAATGATTATCAGTGAGTGAAAAAAAAGCTTTAGATGGTTATCCAAGGTGACCACATGATGAACTTCTGCTTCCAATTTATCTGATTCCTATAGTTCATTCATGTGTCCTCCAATTTTTTTTTTTCATATTCAGTTGTTCCTTGCCTGCAGCTTATGCAAAATATTTCACTAATCTATCCTCAGGTGCATTGGAAAGGTTACAGTTCAAAGGAAGATACATGGGAACCAATTGAAGGACTAAGGTACACCATATTCAACAGCCTCAAACTTCATATTCAATATGTGCTTTTGATATCTCAGATCTACTTCTCAGAAACTGTGGAGAGGCGATGCAAAATTTTGTCAGAAAGGGTTTCAAGTCAAAATCTTGCCACTGCCCGTAAGTGTCAGATAAATGTTTGTCCTACTCCTATCGTCTAGGATTGAAAGCCCTGTGTGATAGTAATATTTGCAGTATCGATCATCCATGTCTATATCTTTGTGGTGGATTCAGGGTGATGCTGATATCATATGTGGGGGCCCCCCATGCCAAGGAATCAGTGGCTACAATCGATATAGGAATGTTGAGGCTCCATTGGATGATACAAGGAATCGTCAGATTGTCGTCTTCATGGACATAGTGCAGTTCCTAAAACCTAAGTTTGTATTGATGGAAAATGTAACCGACATCTTGAGATTAGACAAGGCTTCACTTGCAAGGTATGCATTAAGTCGATTGGTACATATGAGATACCAAGCAAGGTTAGGAGTAATGGCAGCTGGCTGTTATGGTGTCCCTCAGTTCCGCTTGCGTGTTTTCCTTTGGGGAGCTCATCCAAGAGAGGTGATTAAATTTCGTATATCGCTGCAATATGGAAGCTGTCTTATTTACAATTGTATAAAAGGTTTAACTATAGAAGTCAACTCCAGTGATACAAGAATGAAAGCAACCCTCATTAAAATTATTGAGTTACACCTTCATCTTGGGAGTAGAAATTCTGCTTTGCTCACTAATGTTGAAGTTGAAATTCTGCTGTGCTCGCTAATGTTTGGCCTTCCTTTTTTTGCCAACAGAACCTACCTCAGTTTCCTCTCCCTACGCATGATGTCATTGTGAGATACTGGCCTCCCCCAGAGTTTGAGGTACGGAAATTTTGCTCAGAGAAAGCAACTTTACTTCCGTTCGTCTATTTCATCAGTTTAATTTTCTAAACAATTTCAAACTGTTTAAAGGAACTCAATTTCATTTTACAGCGCAATTTGGTGGCTTTTGATGAAGATCATACTGCCGACCTTGCAAAAGCGGCTGTTCTTGGCGATGCTATCTCTGATCTTCCAGATGTAAACTTACTGCATCGTAGTCATAGTGGTTATCTGCTTTCACAATGTCCCACATTATGAAATTAGGTGGCTCTTCCAGGTTCCAAGCCTTGAAACCCGTGAGGAAATGCCATACAAGAAGTTACCAGAGACGGATTTCCAGAAGTATATTAGATCGACGAAATACGGTACTTTGATGTCCTTTAGATGAGGAGTTAAAACTGTCAGATGATTTTATTGATCCTGATGCAAAAGTCACTAGGTTATGCAGATTTGAAGTGAGAAAAATTGGTGCTTTTTGTCTGCTAAACTTAGGGTAGTTATTAGTTAACATGTGTCATTCCTACTTGCACTCAGTTTCTAATCTCTTGCAAGCTCATGGACTTAGATTCCAGGGACGATGATACTAAATGTTGACTGTTATATTTCTTTCTACTATTTTCAGAGATGACGGGATCTCTGTCAGATGAATGCACAAGAATGAGGAGGTTACTATATGACCATCGGCCACTCCCAATATCAGGAGTTAATTATTTACGAATCTGCCAAATTCCAAAAAGGAAGGTAGATGGATGTGAATTATACTTTAAGTAGGTCACAAGTGAAACTGTTGATTTTCTCCTTATGTTTCTCATATGCAGGGAGCGAACTTCAGAGACCTTCCCGGTGTAATTGTAGGAGCCGATAATGCAGTACGGCGTGATAAAACAAAGGAGCAACTGCTGCCATCTGGGGAGCCCCTGGTAAGTGTTTCATCCCCAGAAATCTTAGCATAGAAACTATTCTAGCACTCGCTCTTTTCCCCCTTCCCTACGATTGCTTGTCAGCTTAGTTCTCATCCAAATTGCACTCGAGTTTGTCACATAACCACAATGAGGTCACACAGGCCTTTTGGTCTTTTCTTTTTGAGGCTTCGTTGTGGAGAGAAAAAGGCTATGCCGGCAACTGAATTTGTGATTTTGTTCCCTTTTGCATCTCATAGTTGATGGCCTTTTGACATTATCCTGCCAAAATAATCTCGTTGTCATGTGGCTCCCAAGTTGAATGTGTCATTCAATGAAAGGCTAATGCGCAATCCATTAATGTTGCAATGTAAAAGCCATGCTTGCTGTGCTCAAATAACATAGAACAAATTCTCTCAAGTGGTTTATGCTGTTGACAAAGTAAACAACTTTGATGGATGTCTAGTTTATTCTTTAACTCTACAGTATCAACACAGTAGAGGCAATAATTTATGGTCTTCGTGATTGTTCATACACTTCATCAAATCTTCAACTTGGAATCTTTTGCCTCTGTTGTTACTTTTGCTATTATATCTTAAGTAATGCATTTTTGTCTTTAATTTCATTTCATGTGTCTGGCGATCACAGAATTGATCCCATAATCTCAAACAATATTCTAATAGATGCAGACACGGGCCATCATAGGGTCCTCCTAGAATAATTTATGTGCTTTTTTCTCAAAATGGCGGTGACTGAACCAGTTTCTGATATACTCCGTTAATTATGTGATGAGGAAAATGATTGTGTAGAGATTGAGATGACATATGGAGAAATGCACGTTAACCAAGACAAAACTCACCCAAATAGTATGAAGGGTTCTGAAGTTGAATAAGAAGTTTTGGTTAAACAGTACGACATGCTAAGCCATTTATTATATGGAACTCCAGTAATGTCTGATATGGACAATGATGATTCGTTCTCTCTATGTACTTACAGGTTCCAGATTACGTCTTCACCTTTGAACAAGGAAAGTCAAAAAGGTGAAACTTTTCATGCTCGATATCTCTGTTTTGCACTGTCATATCAAATCATGTCATTTCTAACCAGAGGCAAGCTGCAGACCGTTTGCGAGGCTATGGTGGGATGAAACGGTGCCTACGGTGCTAACCTTCCCCTATTATCAGAGCCAGGTTTGGTTTGACACGTCCTATATGTCATGATACAACATTTGCGAGTAATATACTGACTTCAGACTTGTACAGGCAGCATTGCATCCTGAGCAAGATCGAGTCCTCACAATAAGAGAATGTGCAAGGTTGCAAGGATTTCCAGACTACTATAGGTTCAGCGGGACAGTAAAAGAGAGGTTTGGTACTCGAAACGTGTTCATCTTGAGATTGGAAATGCTTTGTAAAACACGGGCCACCTGATGAAGAAATTTGAGAAACTCAGCATTGTAAGATTGCATATTTGATAGATAAACAAACTGTGAGAATAGAAAACTCAGTGCCCATTCACAGAATTTGAGGAAACTGCATACTCATGTTTTGAGAAAAGAACATTGCTCTCTCTCTCCTCCTCTCTCCCCTGCAACGTTGTTACGCCCTTTGTTCTGGATAAATTGATCTTGCCACTGCTTAATGCACTCGTGTTAAATCATGATATGCACAGTGTACAGTCTGGCACGTGCCTAAGTAATTTTTTTAAGCTCATCTATTTATTTAATTATTTTATACTATGTGAAGGTACCGCCAGATAGGAAATGCAGTTCCCATTACTGTGGCGCGGGCCTTGGGCTATGCCTTGGGGGTGGCATGTCACAAACTAAGTGGGGATCAACCAAATATGATCGTTCCACCGAGGTTCTCTACTTCTACTTATCTTGAATTGACGAAAGCATTAAATCCTCCTGTTGATCTCAAAGCTTCACAACATCAGCCAGGAAGTCCTTCTTGAGCCAGTTTGTCATTTGTGTAATGATTCTTTGACACCGGCTTCCATTATTTAATATTTTAGGATGCAACTGCCTGACTGCAATTCTTTAAGATTTATCATGAACCGGGGTGGCGGTTTTCTTTGGATGATGGATGGGAAGATATGACCTTCTATTTTGTCTCACGCCATGCACACACTCTTAAGAAAATTGATAAATAGAGATTTGCATTTAAACTATAATCTACTTATTTTGCTCAGGTCTAGGTTCTGTCTGACTATTCGTAAGTTCTTGATTATTGTGGAGAAAGGTAGTGATATGGTGGTGTTATATGAGATTTGAAAGGATGTTCTGATATATTTTTTTCTTTGGCATATTATGTTTGGAACTTGTTTGCACGTCGACGTGCGATGATGCATTATGAATGCAGAGGAAAGTGAATGTTTCAAAGTGTGAACTTTCTTTGATTTCACATGGAATTTTAGGGGGATCGTTTTCAATACATTTGAAAGCTTTAATTACATCTGTGGGAAGCTGGTCCTGTAACACGTTTACACGTGGTTGTAAATATTAAGATCAGCGCTCGTGTTCTCTAGTTGAAGGAAATTAGTGGGGCATTGACTTTGGGAGATTTAATACAAGTTGTGAAAATGCTGAGGGAATATGGATGCAAAATAATTTTCCGACCAATTGAACTAAGGTATTTTAGCGAGAACTTGTTAAGTTTACATCATGAGGAAATGTGTTGATTTTCTATGCTGGCATTTGGAAATTACAATATATTTATGGGTGTTTTTTAAGTGGCTTACTTGTTGACAGAATCTATTGAAATATATGATAGAAATGTATTTTTACCAAGTGTCAAGCTAATGTTGCCTTTTTGTGAAATTATAAGATGATGAAAAGGTGAAAAGGAAGGTTATCAGAAAGATGAAAAGTTCGAAGGTTTCATTTATTTGATTTGGAATTGAAGAGGCATGCTGTAAGTTCAAACAAGATGTGCTCCTCTTCCCCGTGCAGAGTTCGTGTTGAGAAATCTAATTGCTCAAAATTACGATTATGGTCTTCATCCGCGCCGTGCGTTTTTTGTCATGCATATCGATTGATAGTTGACGCCTGCAAAACTGGTTGAATTCGAGGCCTCATCGAAAGCATAATCCGACTTCATGTAGATTAAATTTCTGATCAAAACAAAGCCAAAGGTATCGATTACCAAGGAACGCCAGAACGTCGCACCCGTTGAGGGAGCACTTTGACCTCCATGAGCTAAAAGGGAATTGTGTAATTGCTTGGTGAATAGTGCACTAGACGCTACCCTTGAAAATATTTGAAAGAAATGATATGGTCGGTGGGAAAATGTACAGATAAAAGTACGAAACAATGGGCAAGAGAATCCATGCCATTAGAGGGACAAATTTCAGAAGAATTTTACGGCAAAAATGCAGTAATGATCAGAATTATGCAGCTGCTTTGGAATGGGAGACTCAACGAGAGGATGCCGCAAACGCATGTAAAAAAGGACAAGTACATTGGAAATCTTAAAATTTATCGTGAAAATAATTGAGTTATAGAACTTTCAAAAAGAGTAATTAAATTTAAAATTTATTACGAAAATTTAATTGAGTTCTAAAATTTTTAAAATGTTAACCAAAACTAAAAGTATAATTAAATATTAAAACTTTTAAATAGTGCAATTAATGAAAGGACTTAAATTGAACTAATTTGATAAGTTTTAAGATTTGATTGTATTTTTAAGACTCAATTGCACTTTGTGATAAGTTTTATGATCAATTGCACTATTTGAAAGTTTTAAAGACTCAATTATATTTTTATGACAAGTTTTAAAATTTGCAATGCACTTTTCTTAATTAAATAAAAAAAGCAAGAGGAGGTAAACCACAACCGGATATATGAATAATAATAAAAATAAAAAGAAGAAGCCATAAAAAAGAGAAACAAATCAGCAAAAATGGTCATATAGAAGACACGAAATGCTTGATCGTCTCCTCCTTAAAAAAGAGATTGATCGCCGCTCACCGTTTCACTTTTAAATCTCTCTCTCTCTCTCTCTCTGTGTCCGCCGCTCGCTCCCGGGCGGTCGCCTCAGATTCGTTCTCACTCGGCTCGTGCTTTGCCTCAGATAGGAGAACTTCACAGAGCTCCGCAGTGAGAGATTCTTTCGTGCCCTCTTGTTCTTTTCCGTCTTCGATCTGTAGTTTTTTTTTGAAATACATGGGAAAAGTACGTTCCCAAACTTAATCGAGGGCTCTTAAAATGGTCGTTATCCATTGACAAATGTATAAAAGGATTGCGTCTCATTCGGTGTAGAGCATCACAGGTTCGCAACTTTGCTGTTTGTTCTACGTGTAATGTGAAGTGAAGAAGAAACGCGCTGTGCGTACATTGTTGTGGGTGCCTGTTCGTTGACGATTGGCAACGTGACATGTTTGATAAACGTGCTAGTCTCGTTGGTTATGTGACCCGCCTTGTTGGGGTGTCGTGCTCGTCTCACCGGCGGCTTGACGTGTTTGTTGCGAGTGTCGAGGCCGGGTTTGCCATAATCATGTTGTCCCCTTGTCTCAGCACGAGACAAATTGCCAGCCCTATTCTGATGTGCGAACAATGACGGCCCTTGCAAATGTTTCTTGATAGTTGAATTTTGCTATGAAAATGCGGCAAGTGCTCCACGAATTTTCTATCTCCAAGTCATTCAATTTTTTTCTGTTTTTGGTTCTTCTTCTTGAGAACAGTGGCATCCTAGTTAAGGGTAAATAGACCTTCAAGAAGCACCAGCTGAAAAATTACATCCACTTATGATCTTTTCTTTTTCTGCTGATTGGTCACATCAGATTAAGTGATGGGTTTGCTCAGCATCATCCGAAAGATCAAGAGGAAAGAGAAAGAAATGCGCATCCTCATGGTGTATGTGTCATCCTCATCGAGAAGTTTGTTTCATTAGCTTTGCTCATTTTGTGTTCGCAATTAGTAAAGGAATGTTGTTGCACTTCATACTTGGCTTTCTAGGGGATTGGATAATTCTGGGAAGACGACCATTGTGTTGAAGATCAACGGAGAGGACACTAGCGTCATTAGCCCTACTCTTGGCTTCAACATCAAGACTATTACCTACCAGAAGTATGTTGAGGTCTCTCCTCTCATTAGGATTACTTAGTGCCATGTTTGGTTGATTATCTGTTTTCCTAGCGACTGTCAGTTTCTCTTGACTTTATTCAACTACAGATATAGCCTTCTGTGTCAAACGTTGTCTCATAGCAATTTCTACTGTATCTGCGGAGAGATCTGTAGATTCAAAAGAAGCTTTTGTTTTCCATAGCTTGAGATCACCATAAATAGAGGAAGGCCCATGTTTTCCTCTGTTTCTGGTTGGAAGAATCCAACCATGCCTTTGATTGGTGGATTACAGATGTGGACCTCACCCGCATTTATTCTTAGTTAAGTTTTTGCATGTTGGTGATGTCCATAACCTGTGATATTCCAATGAGAAGCATGTTTGGGTGAATTTGCACCCACTTTGGTGGAGGAAAATATGACTCAAAAAGAAATACACGTTTAGTTTCTGGGGTTCTCTGTTGCTCACTATTGAAGGGCAGTGAGTTACGGTCATTTTAAGTGATTCCATAGTGACAGTCGTGCTTCAAAGATTGGGTCATAGTAAGTGAATCCATAGTGATAAACATACTTCAAAGATTTTCCTTTTTGTGTTCTCGTGCAGATTATAACAATTCTTGACAAGGTTAGCAGAACTTAAAGAATTGATTTTGTCATTTGCTGCTTTCCAGCTGGATATTTCTCTTTCTAAATCTTGAAAGAGAAAAATTGTTAAAAGGGTTGCAGTGGGTTACAACCTACATTTACAACTAGATGCAAAATAGAGTCCATCGAATCTAACAAATGAATTGTGTGACTCAGTACTTTGTGCATCTACTGAGAAGTCCACTGTAACTGTCTATTTTTTACGGATCAACATTAGACTCCATTGTCGAAATCTCAAAAGCCCTATGATTTATCTTGAATATGATATTTCTCTCCTCGTATTGTTTAATAGGCTCTGCTTTAGTCAGAAGTGGGAACTTGGGGCCAATGTTGTGTTGCACTAAATATTTATCTCCAATTGATGTTTTGTGGCAGGTATACATTAAATATCTGGGATGTAGGGGGTCAGAAGACTATAAGATCATATTGGAGGAACTATTTTGAGCAAACAGATGGTCTGATTTGGGTAGTCGATAGTTCAGACCTTAGAAGGCTTGATGATTGCAAAATGGAATTGGATAATCTCTTGAAGGAGGAGGTATCATGCCATTACAAGATTTTCTCTCTTCCAAAACAAAAAATTGTTATACCTCTATATGGTTTCTATGTTGCGACTTTTGCTGATTTGTTGCCCATTGCTTCTGTTTTTATCTGGTGTAGTTTTTCTCTCGATTGTTTGAGCATCTACGTTTTGCAAGATCTTATGAGTCATTAGTCTTCCATTCCAGAAGGGACTGCATATTCTGATAATTACTACATGTTTGCAGTAAAATTCTTCTAATGCTTGTCCATCTAATTGGATGGAGAATCTTTCTGATATACTTTTGTCTGTACGTTTTCCCACCAAATATATCATTCTTTCAAGTCTTTTGAATCTGTAGACTGAACAATATCCTTGTGCACACCTTACAGATGTGGCCATATCTTTTGTAAATGAATGGTATAATTGGTCTTGTTCACAAGTACTCATAGGGCACTTCTTAAACATACCGAAGAAAATATTCAGTTTTCAAGGTATCGATTGTGCATATCACGAGGACAATCGGTGCATTGGAAATTGTAATATTACCTTACTTGGTTCCATAACAAGTTCATGGGGGCGCTTCTTAAGAAGATCCTAATACTAATATCCGCTGTGCTCATCCTATCAATGTCCATAAAATTGGTTCATGTGAACTGAAATGAGGGACTGCTGAATTAGTACTAGATGTATTTCTTCGAGTATTGAAGTCTTTTGTTTAGACTTGTTGATAAAGGGACTAAAGTAGTTGCTCATTTGGCAGAGATTATCTGGAGCATCCTTACTTATATTTGCAAATAAGCAGGATATTAAAGGTGCTCTTACGCCAGCAGAAATTGCCAAGGTGAAGTTGTGTGCTTGCAATGTTTATCGGTGTCTGTATTAGTTGAATTTGTCTGTATAAAAGCACAAACATCCTGGTTTCTGAAATATTTTGCTGTTTGTGACCTTGAAATCTTAATGTGTTGTCATTCTTAAGATATTGGTAGCAGGGAGAATGCTAACTTTCCAAAAGTTCCCTTTAGGCTTACTAATGCAGAATCTGAAGCACCTTGATCATTTTTACTTTTCATAATTACTGACGGTAAAGCAAGTATGACAACGGAATGAGAGAATGAAGTTAGGTTGAAGTTCTAAGATTGCAACTGAACCTAAGGTCCTCAATTTTTCCTATACAATCCCAGAAGAAGATAGCACAGAAGTTGCTGATTTGTGTACATGCCTGTTTGCACCAAAAATCCATGTCTTGTTCTTCATCGCTGTCTTGTTTTTTTTTTTTTTTCCAATCAAGTCCATGGAATGGCATCTTCATATGTAAGCTTGCCTACCCATTTAACTTCTACGTGTTACATGCCAAGCATAAATTTGTGGCATTTAAACCCAAACACCTCAATTTATGGTGGACAATTATAATAATCTTCTGGGGATGATCCTTTATTAGGTGAAAACTCCTTAAGCTGTTAATGATATCATTCTCCTTTAGCTTTTGATGAAATTTTTCTTATGCTATGCTGGCTTCCTTTTTTATTGGTTAAGCTAGCATAGTTTTCCTTTTGTTTTCCGTTTTTAGCTTTTGGATGGTTGTGAAATTATAAGAGAACGGAGTTTAGCTTAGGTGGGCTGTAGTTGTTTATCCTCGAGAAAGTAGTGCTTGCTGCAAAGAGATCTTTCTTTGCCTTAGCAATCAAACTATCAAGTTTCTTGCTTGCTACAATACCAAAGATCTTTTTCCAAAGTGATCAACTTGAACAAATAATCTCTGATTATTCCGTGTTATGATTTTTTTTCTTATTTTTATTTTGGAGCAGGTTCTGAACTTGGAAGCAATGGATAAAACCCGGCACTGGAAAATAGTGGGCTGTAGTGCTTACACAGGAGAGGGACTTCTTGAGGGATTTGATTGGTTGGTTCAGGACATAGCTTCTCGAATTTATATGCTTGAGTGACATCTGTTTTATAGGAAATCTTAAATGCAACTAGCTGGCATTGATCCGGAAAATTCACACTGGTTATGCAGTTTCTTTTTCCCTTATTTTTTAATCCTGGTTCCTTATGGGAGAAACCGCTAGTGACTAGCTCAGGAAACCAAATTCAGTGGGATGTATTTGTAGCGGCGGAGTTGATTGTGCAAAGGATTTGGAATGAGAAGATTCTGTCTTGATGGAGGTCTGGTTCTGCTAGATCAGAAGCAAGATCAAAATTAGCAAGTCAAGTTTCAATATATTGATGTAAACTGTTTGATTTAAGTCTGATGGACTACTGGTGCAGATGATTGCTGTAAATATTCTCATTCCACTCATGTTCTGTTTGTTTGGATCCTGCATGAACCAGAACACTCTTCAACATTGGTGAAGAAGGTAACTGGTACTTCTATGACATTGGGTTGTTGGATACAATAGATCGTGTCCTGGGGTTTTGCAGATATCTTCAGTTGCAAGAAACTGTGCAAGTCCAGCAGATTGTGTCGGGTGAGACCATAGCCAGTTGAGAGTCTCTTTGTTTTGCTCCAGTAGCCTGTGATTTTTCATTTGAAGGTATAGTAGTGATGGCAGCCAATGTGACAAGGGGGGAAACTTTCAAACTTAACTGCAGCCATATAGGAGAAGGCTGAAGCAGATTCACTAGGAACTCTTCCATTCTTTCAAAGATAATAAGGAGTTGAGACCTATCGTAGTCTTCTTCTTGGGGTGTTTTGGATGCAATGAAGCAGCTTATTTAGATTCCGCAAATGCATTGCAGCAAATTTGTCTTCAGGAGGAAATTTTGACTAGTGGGTCTTTGAATGATTGAGTCCTCTTCAATAAGTTTTTTTCCCCTTTTTGAGATGGGCCAAATATGGAAACAAATAACTCCCTTGAGCCTACCATTTTATTTCTCCCCAAAAATGTAATACAGTGGTAGGAGGCAATAGAATCTCGCACTTCCCTTTCACAGTCGCCCTTATCTTTGTGCTAATCTCTATTTCCACGGCAATGGCTTTTACCACAGCATTACAAGTACATTACTATATAAGCCTAGGTTAAGTAGAGGGGATAAAGATATAAATAGTTTTTGAATTTTAGTTTAATGTGTAATGTGGATTCTGAAAGTTTGGTATATATTCAATTTAGTTTTTGAATTAGATAAAAATATTTGATGATGTCCTATACCAAAAGTCCAAATATCACTTTTATCAAAAAAAAAAAAGAAGTCAAAATATCACATTGGACAATTTATAAGTTCAAAGGCAATATTGCAAATGGAGCTAATATTTAGGGATTACATTATATGTTGGGTTAAAATTTAAAAATTATTTATATCCTTTTTAAGCATTTTTGTGGGATCCTCTCATACCTTACTCCATTCTCTCTTTTTCTCCTTTCAAAATAATACTTAGTTGGGATGAGCGGTTTCAGGTTCCGATTCGGTTTCATTTTGAATCTAGAACCTACCCTCGGGTACAGGTTCCTCGTTATTTGGAATCTGAAACCTACCCGTCAAAATCAAGAACTTGGAACCTACCCTATCACAGGTTTCAGAATCAGTTTCAGATTCCAACAGGTTCTTTTTTCTTTTTCTTTTTTTCATTTTCATATTTGAACCATAACGTACGCACATACTCTACGGTAACTTCCCACATCTTAGTAGACATACATACATAATCAAAACCAAGAAGAAGTTTCCAAAAAGGAAAGAAGATGTTTGATTAACTATAATTATTGTGCCCACATATATCAATATATGTGCACTAAAGCTTAAATCATCACATTTGCCATATGCCATACGCCTTATCAACTGAGTCAAATGAAAATGATGAAGCAAAATATACTAAGGAGATGAAAAACTAAAAGTGCCAACAAGATCTCAAAATTTCATTTACTCCATAGTGTGAACTCTACAACATTTCCCTATGATTCCTTTGGCAAAGCAAAACCCTGCAAAAACATAGATGAAAATCAGTCAAAATCCTAAGTAAAGACACAGAAAAAAATCAACATCAATAATACTCCATGAAGCATGCCATTTTACCCATCTTAAGGCTTCTAAACTCTTTGACAACATAGTTCAAAAACCAGTTCCTTTGGACTTTGGGGCTTCTTTTGGACTTTGGAGCCCTAACCGGTTCCGGTTCTAGTTTCGGTTCTCCGATTCCCGATTCTACTCGGGAACCACGCTCACTCCTAATACTTAATGGTATCATATTACCAAGTCAGCCCGATAATGTGGTTGCAGTCACTTTGGCTGCGAGTTTGCGACAATAGCCTTGGCCCTATTAATTATTTTTTAAAAGCCCCCCATAAGATACATATGAACTAAATTTGTATTTTCTACATTTATTTTCCTTGCTAAATTCATTTTCCTCCCAATTACTTTCCTTCAACATACCTCCAAAACCTATCATGAAATTACTAGTTTCTACCTTTCTTGGCTCTCCATCTATTTCCGTTGCTGTCCTATCTTTTTTGGCTAATCATTTGATTACCCTTTTTTTAATTGAGAATAATTTATTACCTTAACCAGCCTAATATGGTGTTAGAATAAAAAGACAAATTCAGCAATAGTTCGAAAGCTTATCATGATAATACATTTGAAATCTAAAACTTCCAATTCATACATTTTAATCCATTCATCAATTTTGTTAAGTTTTATTGGATGACAATATTTACATGACAATTTTTTTATTAATGATCATGTAATTTTTTTAAAAATAACAGGGAAAGAAATCATTTGGCATTTCTATATAGAATTTAAATGTAGGAAATGAAGATTTAGTATCGAAAGGAATCTCAGAAGGAATACGACTCTATAACAGGTCTACCGTGTAGTTCACTTTTTTTTTGAAGATATGAAAATCATTATTTTGTATCAGAATCGTAATGCCTGATTTGCTTTGCTTCTTTCCAAGACTAAGATAGTCTCTCCTTTATTTTCATTTGTTTGCTAAGATTAACATTTTCAAATATAAAGTCCCGTTACTTTTGCTTATTCTGTGCGGATTAAAGAGAAAAATCTTTTTATTTCGAAGGGGTGGAATTATCTTAAAGGTCCTTAAGCTGAATTATTATCCTTAATAACAATGCTTTTGCCAAAAATGTGGCGGAGGACCTTTGCCTCCTCACGCGCCCTCAAGGACAAGCGCTGGGACGCGCTCGTCATCGGCGGCGGACACAACGGCCTCACCGCCGCCGCCTACCTCGCCCGCGGCGGCCTCTCCGTCGCCGTCCTCGAGCGCCGCCACGTCATCGGAGGCGCCGCCGTGACGGAGGAGCTCGTCCCCGGCTTCAAGTTCTCCCGCTGCAGCTACGTCCAGAGCCTTCTCCGCCCTGCCGTCATCAAGTAGGTCCCGCATCCCGATTGAACTAACGCCACATTTCAGAATCGATTGATGTTTACCGCACGCGATCCAATGCGCGCGCGCGCGATTTTGGACCGTTTGAAGGGAACTGGAGCTGGGAAGGCACGGGCTGAAGCTGCTGCCGCTGAATCCGTCGTCGTTCACGCCGTGTCTCGACGGGCGGTACTTGATGCTGGGGCCCGACGAGGAGCTCACTCATGCGGAGATTTCGAAGTTCTCGAAACGCGACGCGGATGCTTATCCAAGGTTTGAAACTCCTGCTTCTCAGCAATCTTGATTCTTTTTGTCCGGGCAATGTCGTCGTTTTCAACGTCGTCTGTCAAGTTCTTTAGGAAATTCTTCTCGTTCTTTCTGTCGAAAAACGTTTCTTTATTATTTATTCTTTTTTTATTACTTTTGTGATTTCAAGGGTATTTGGAAAATAGAAGTAATGATAAAGGTTTTCTTTTTCTCCGTAGTTTTTTAGAATGACAGCCATTAACGGGATCATTCCTGCATTCAATGTGGGATCCTTGGCTAAAAAAGGAAAAAAAATCATAGACAAATAATAACGCAATAATATATATTATTAATGTTAGGTAGATTACTATTTTGTGAAATATTACCAATCATAGGGCCTGGGAAACTTATGGATCAAAGGGAAATTGCGCTCTTTGAAGAAAAGTTACGAAAAGATATGTCACTGATATATTAATGTCATTGAAGACAATTACGTATGTTGAAGGAAATTTATGTTCTATTTGTTAGTTTACTGACAATAATAAAAGATTTTACTATTAACTTAGGGAGATTGCTATTTTATAGTGGAATATTACGAATTATAAGATCCACAAAACGTACAATGACAAAAAGGAAAATTAAACTATGCAATGATATGTAACAAGTAAATTATTGTTAGTGAGGAAAATTACAAATGACAAAGGAAAATTGCAATCGATTAGGTGGGATCCCATTCCCTTTTTGTTATACTCAGACTGTAGAAGGTCCCAAAGATACAAATCATTGGGTCAAAAAAAGCTTCTTGAGAAACAAACTTTGAGGAACACTCTGAAAGGGTCATCTGATCTACAAGGTTTGCATGTTGCTTGGTAGTTTGCGTGAAATGGACAGTGGCCTATCAAGCTCTTCTTTTTCTTTTCCGTTTCATTTGTCCTTTTTTCTTGGGCTATCTGGAGATTAAGCTTGCTTGGAGTGTAATCTACCGTACTTTCCTCACCGTTCGGCTCTTTTTTAGTATGTAAGGTTCTGTTCAGCATAAGTGATTCCAATTTTTCCGAATGTCATATACCTAACATTAAATTGATAACTTACGGGTTCCATATTACCCGTGTTTCCAAATATTCTGTCGGTTATCTAATTTAAATAAAATAATTTTGCTAGTCTTATGAAACATTTCTTTAAATATGTCAAACAATTGCCTTCAGTAAGATATCTTCATTTTGGTAGTCATACTTGGAGAAAAATGACACATTTCTTTAATAAGATATTAACTTAGTGAAAAAAAGGCGGGAGAGTGGAGCTGATAAATGAATGCTCTGCTGCCTGTTTAGTTGCCTTTCAAAAGCCAACACAAGCTACATGTATTCTAGAGGTGTTAACATCACAATATATATAATTGGATTGACTCTTATTTTCAATGAACATGTGATTGTAAGTGTTTTCTCTAACTGTTGTTCTCACAACACGAGTGCTTTGTCTTTGCTTAGGTAAATTGTTACCATGATAACTTTAGAGTGTTTTGCACAGATATGAAAAACAACTAGAGAACTTCTGCAAATTTGTGGATCCCCTCTTTGATTCACCTCCTCCAGAAACTTTCCAGGAGATATCCTCTTTCAGCGACTGGATTAGAGATAAGTCTCGCAGATCAGTCTTTTGGGCTCATTGCTTACGGCGAGCTCTTGACCTGGGGCAAAATGACATGGTGTAAGGCTTCTATAACTCAGTTGGAAGTTGGTTTCAGATTTACCAGGTTCTGATATTGGCAATGCCGCTTAATATTCTCGAATGTGTTGCTTCATGAATATTGGACTTGATAGATTTTTTATCAGTTTTTATTGACTTTGGCAGGAATTTTATGGAACTTTTGCTCTCACCAGCTTCGAAGGTTTTGAATAAATGGTTTGAGGTTTGTAAATTACCATCGATCCTTTGTACTTTATCCATCTTGGATGGAAACTATAGAGCATCAGTTTGCAATCGCAAGAATCACAAGGTCACTTAACAGGGTTAATTGATAAGATCGCTGTGCGATTGATCAGGAAATTTTTGCATCAAATATGTTTTGCCTTTTTCGAAGATTCTGAAATCCTTGGACTCTGTATTTGATAAAACAAATTTTTGTCTAAATTCTCCATGTTTTACTAATTATATTCTGATCGACATTTCCACTTAGATATCTTCAACTATCAACAAGTTCCTCCCTGCAGTGTTCCAATCCCTAAGGACGTCCCACCAGTCTTTTTCCCTGTTACCCTTGCACAGTCAGGGGATTGACGTGTAACAATCTATTGGAAAGATGAGAAGGCTGACCAATTGGTTTAGATATCTCTATTTTCTTTTGATTGGTTCTTGGTTCAAAAGAAAACTGCTTCATTTTTTATAAGAAAAAAGACCACCAAGGTAAGTAAATCCCAGGCCAATATAATATCCCACTAACCTCAATTAATCCAGGTAAGACGAGAGCCAAAGCATGGGTAGTTGGCTCAAACATGAATTTGGTTTGCACTGCGTGGGGTGTCAAATTCGTGTCATGTGCCTAATCTACACTCAAGTTAATTCATTCACCACTAAGCCAGCCCCATGGGGCTAGTAGAAAATTACTTTTACTAGTGCATTATCTTTTATTACAGTGTCCCCTTCATAAATGATTGGTTATGGATGAAACTTCTTCTATACTTGTTTTTATTTTGTTTATGGTACATCTTGATCATATAAAGCAGGACGGAACTTATGAAACAACATGTCGTGAACAGATAGAACATAAAATGTCTGGAGAAATATTTGATGTACAACTTGTTGCTTTTCTTGATTATCAGCAGTTGATGATGTGTCTATTTCGTATTGGTGCAGACAGACATTCTGAAGGCAACCCTCGGAACAAATGCAGTCATAGGGTCAGCGGTGCGGTTTGCTTTTGCACTAGTGGAGTGACATTTGGATAAGCAGTTTTTAGCTTTTGTCAGATATTAGTGAAATAAGTACTTTCATAATTTGAGTAGCAGTGATTCGTCTTTATTACTTGAAACATTAGTAATCTTTTGGCTCAACAATTACATCTGCAGGGGAGTGTTCATACACCAGGGAGTGGATATGTACTGCTGCATCATGTTATGGGTCAAACAGATGGTGCTCTGGGGATTTGGTCGTATGTATCAATATTTCCAAGCATTTCCTCAATATTCTTGAGTAATTATAAGGTGTCAATAATCACAAAAGTCTTCTATTAAGATATTTATGAGCCTATTACTCGTAAAAGGAGCACTAGATAAATAAAATCTACCTTCTACAGCCTCTCCGTTTTGATTGGCATCACCATTCTGTAATGGAAGGAAGCTCCATAATGTTGAGTAACAGCATGGAAATGCTACAAATGCATTTGCATGTGTTCATGAATGAAGTCAACATGAAAGGCTTCTGGAATTCTCATATACTGAACCATTGACCGGTTTGTTAGTATCACAGACCACTGGGAAGCTCCCATTATGCAAAAACATGACAGTGATATGTAGCATCTCCTCTACTCTTGCTTGAAAGTTTAGTTCAACAAGTTAACACATCGTAGGCATTTCCTGATGTGTTACTCTTCCAGATTAACTTGGAGGCAGATTCTGCTCTGAACATTTTTTTACACGTATAATGTTTCTGGACATACCGAGTTATTAGTTAATTTGTCATTCTTGATTGTTTTTATCCTTGCTATGTATATGGTTTGTTTTGTATAGACTTTAAACTGACCCATATGCCATAGATTGGAACTTGGAAGGGCAGCTTAGAGTCTCATAAAAAAGATCAGATTTTAAAGTAATTTATAAATTCTTAATCTTTCTGCTTGGCTATTCATGTTTGTAGGTATGTAGAAGGTGGGATGGGTTCGGTGTCCTCTGCTATTGGTAATGCTGCAAGGGAAGCTGGTGCTCAAATCATAACGAATGCAGAGGTATTATTTATTAGAAAATCTGGGTCTTATAACGCCTTACTTGTTCATCATTTCTCTCAATGATGTCAGAACCAGAGATGATGTCACTTTTATCTGATACCCTAAATAACATGTGAGATGTGCTCTGGGTATCGATGACTTTGGCTGTTTTCCTGAGCTAAAATTACCTTCCTAGAGAAATACATAGAAAACGTGGTGTAAAATACAAATTAATGTTTGGTGGCCTTGTAAGTTGTCAATTGTTGGAAGTACAGATAAGTGCAAAATTCAAGACCTCTATTTAGGGATCTTTGTTGTTCAGACTTCCCTCAATCTTTCTGTCATAAGTTACTGGGTGATGTTGTTGTTTAGGTTTCTCGGCTGATGCTTGATGAGTATGGCAGAGCGAAGGGAGTAAGTTCTAAACAATGAATTCCCTCAGTGAACAGAATAAGGTTTGTTCAAAGAATTAGTCTAACTTTGCATAGGTTGCTATATTCAGGTGCTGTTGGCTGATGGTTCGGAGGTGCACTCTTCCATTGTTTTATCAAATGCTACTCCTTATAGGACCTTCATGGTAATGTGTACCTCTTTATACTGATAATAGTTGTGGGCCAGTGGCAGATGACACTCGTCCTTTAATATGTAAAATCATGCCATATGAATGTTCTCAAGTTGCTGTTGCACCCTAATAAATTTCTTGGGTCTTATGCAGGAATTAGTACCCGAAGATGTTCTTCCTGATGAATTTCTACAATCTGTCAAAAATGCTGATTACACCTCTGTAAGCTCCATTGTTGCTTTTGACTGATCTGTAAAATCTTTTACCTAGTTTCAATCATCTACAGGGGCACTATTAAGCATTCTTCTTGTTTGTCCATAAGGTACCAATGTGTCTGGTGTTGCAGTTGGATAATTCTTCTTGACAGCATTCGACAATTTTATGAGTAGAGTCTTCCATTTGGTTCTTAAAGTGTCTCTGTAGCTTAATGACCGGATGTTTCCTATGAATGTGAATGATGTAAATCTCAAGTTCTGCATTAATGTAATTGATGAGTTGATAAGTCCAAAACTAGAATCTAGTGTGGAATTGGTCCATTGTGGAGCAGGTGGTTAAGTAAATTACAAAAAGCCAAGCTTGTGACCCTAAAGCTGCATCTTCATGATTTTTTCGACTGACGGTCATGAATTGCACATCCTTTATTGGGTGAAACTTACCTTTTAAGATGTCAAATGTAAAACAGGGAACCACAAAAATAAACGTTGCTGTTGACAGATTGCCTTCCTTTCAATCATGCAAGTTGAATTATCCTCACGCGGGTCCTCAGCATAGGGGATCTATTTTTATCAGTTCTGAGAGGTATATTTTCAGTCTATAGTGTATTATTCAATGGGGGTCTTAGTTATTTTGTCATCTCTAGGTAATGATTGGCAAAACTGACCTCAAACTGCCACAAGATTGATCAGTTCTTTAGCAGCATGTAGCAAACAAGAGTTTAGCTTAGATTGCTGAATTAAACTATGATGATGGTCATAGCTTAAATTTTATGATGAAGTCATTTCAACATGTATTGCAGATAAACGCGAATTGCCCTTGACATTGATGTTCTGTGGCTTGTTTACTTTATTGCGATTGATTATACATCCCTTTCTATATGTTGATTTATCCAGAAAGAAAGAGAAAGGGCTCTTGCTAAGCCATCATTGGAAATTAATTTGTCGTTTAAGAGAGTATTTAGAGATGTAATGAACAAACTTTGTACCACCTTAAGCTCCTGTTCATGAGCATTTTCTGAACTTCTTTTGGTGTCTGATATTTCTGATTCTAACTTTTATTTTAAAGTATGGAAGAAATTGGCTCAGCCTGTCAAGATGCTGTAAATGGAGTACCATCAAGAAGACCATTCATGGAGATGACCATTCCTTCTGTTTTGGACAAGACTATAGCACCTCCCGGTACAACTACTTCCTTCAACTAGATTTGTGTTCCCACAATGACGTACGATGGAGGAATTGTCATTTGATCTTTCAAATCATGTTCCCAATATGATGTACCACAAAGGAATTTTCATTTGATCTTTTCAAATCCTTGTTCCCACAATAACGTGCGCCAAGGAATCATTTTTCAATGTAAAACCTTGAAAAGAGAAAGCTTGGACAATGGCAGCATTGGTGCGACAACTCTTAAAACAATTTATCTTTCTCTTCTTGCCCTTGGCAAGACAATAATTTTGGAAGACCCACAAAAATGAAGGTGCAGCTCTGGGTAGATGCACTTTATTAGTTATCAGTTGAATTTGATGTGCTTCTAATGTCTTCAGTGACAAACAAAATGCTTTATCATAATCTACAAATACGTCATCTAAATATGCCTGATTGCAAGTAGGGCTTGTAGCTTCATTTCCCTAATACTACTGATCATGTAGTGGCCAAACTGATTTCTTTCCAATTTTCATTTACAACTGATCATGTAGTAAATTGTTTTGGGTGGTCTTTTGTATGTTAGACAAACTTGGAGTCATGCTCTTTATTGTTCTCTCCTTTATCTTGGACAAGTGTTCTTATTACACCCTCTTACTTGTCTATCCCGACTGATGTCTCCCATTGGTCCATTCAACTCCTGATTATCTGGGATTTGAGTTAAAGCTCTAAATTCTTGATATGAGTTGAGCTTTATTGCCATAAAAATCTCAAATTGGTAGCCCAATGGCACATTATCCCAAACTTGTACCCTAAACCAAATCTTCTCACTGTTAAAATGCATATAACATATGCATTTTAACAGATTATCGGACGCAATGCTAGTAGAAGGTAGATTTGGGTAAGGGGTACCGACAAAGATTGTTCAAGGTAAATCTGTCATGGGGTACCAATTTGGGGTTTTTTATGTGACAAATATTAGTTTAGGATGAATATGTCATGGGGTAATAGTTTGGAGTTTTAATGGTATGAACGATTACTTAATTGGCGTTCTTGGAAAATCTGCATCATTCAGCTTCTTCACGTAATGAGAATTTTCTTTCTTCATAGGTAAGCATGTGGTCAACTTATTTACCCAATACACACCATATAAACCATCAGATGGCTGCTGGATAGATCCTGTTTACAGGGTGAGTTACATTTTGGACACATTTGTATTGCACTTCTAGGCTTCATTTTTCTGCTTCTTGGAGTTTATGCTCAGAGACCAAGTATCTATTGCGATTTGTTATTTGATGTCATTTTTTTTATCTAATTCTTTGATTGCAGAAATCCTATGCAGACAGATGTTTTTCTTTGATCGATGAGTATTGCCCCGGTTTCAGCTCATCAGTCATTGGCTATGATATGCTTACTCCACCTGATCTTGAGAGAGAAATTGGTCTGACAGGTACCCATTTCTGTGGTACCTATTTTTACGACTATACAAGGATATTCCACCATGACTACTAGTACCTGTATAAGCTATGGAAGAAGTGGCATTATTCTGTTTCTTGTCAAAGTCGCTATACATATCGACAATTGAGAATATCCCTTCTTTCATTGCTGCCCGCTATGAGTTCTCTTCCAAGTAATGCAATTATTTTGCCTGTGCTCCTAGCATCTCAGTCAATGCATGCAGTGAGGCGTGGCTCAGATAGGTTCATGTGTTTCTCATTACCTGTTACTCTTTTCTTTTTTTCCTTTTAGGCCATTTGTCATTGTCGTGTTCACTGGCTCTGCCCCCTTCTGCATTATATTGTCAGTCGGATCTTGTTTTAAAGAAATAATCCAATCATTTTAAAGTGTCGCTTACCAAAAAATAAAGTGCAGTCTAATCAAATCAAATCAACAAATAGACCTCGCGAATTTGTTATAACTGGTTCCAGGGCATGTCATACATAGACAATCATTTTAAATGAGTGTTTGTCCACTCCTATCTAAGCTTCTGATGTACCTTCTCTTGACAAATCAATCATGAAAGTTGATGCGCTTTCCCCTAACTTTAATGTTAGAGGTTGATCTTTTAGATGAACAAGGTTTAGGCAATGACTGCAACTAGTGATTAACCTCTGGGAGCATTGTTAATTTTATTCTGCTGGATCTTTTGGCAGGAGGGAATATTTTTCACGGTGCCATGGGTTTGGATTCTCTCTTCCTCATGCGGCCAGTAAAAGGATGGTAAGTCCTGTTTCCCCTCTCTTTCCTGGTACAATGATGTCTTTGCATTCAATCGTGGTCATTTTCTTCCCCCTGTCAATGCAGGTCGAACTATAGGACGCCTGTTCAAGGGCTGTACCTGTGTGGAAGTGGCGCGCACCCTGGTGGCGGTGTGACGGGTGCGCCTGGACGCAATGCTGCCCAGATAGTCCTTCAAGATGTCAAGAGATCTTCCACTTAAATTGAGAAATCAGTATTGTTATTTCTTAGTGGGAGCGGTGAAGTCTTTTTGTGATATTCAATAATCTCCCACAAAGGAAACAATAAATCTATAATTTATTTCTTCTAATGTATATTTCTATGGCACTTATTCAAATCAGCTAAATTTTGAAAAAAAAAAGGCGTAATATTTTTGTGTTTTATACATATAATTTATATTTTATATTCGAAAATATCATGGTAGATAAATGTACATAAATAAATAATAGAGCATTAAGCATCTTGCATTCTCCTTCAAAAACGCCAACCCATTAGATAAGCCTCCTATAATTCAATGTAAATATTTTTTGGGAAAACATTTTCCAAATTTTTCAATGATTGGTTCGCTTATGAAAATGAGTTAACAATAAATATATGTTTTAATCTAAGAAAATAGTTTCCTCTTTAAAAACATTGAAAATCATTTTTTAAAAGATAACTTGGTAATAGCGCTTGAACTCAAAATTCTACGCTTGGGCACGAAAACCCAATGCCAATTCCTAGTGTCCAAGGGTAGGTCTTTGGTGCTTAGGTCTAAGTCCATTGACGTGTGGCCTGTGATCGTGGTGGTAATGTCTGATGCTTGAGCACCTAGGTCCCAATCCATAAAATTCAGGTGTGTGATCTCGATACCCAAGCTCGAATCCCCAACACCTGAGGTTGGGTCCATAAAGACCGTGTTGAGGTCCTCGGCACTTAGGCTTGGGTCCCTAGTGCCCTAGCTAGGGTCTATCGAGATTGAGGCATGAGATCTTGGTGCTCGCATTTGGGTACATTGAGGCTTGGCTGGGGCCTTTGGAGACTGGGCCTAGAACCTTGCACTCCCATGTGCTTATGCATCAAGGTCGAGCCCGAGACGTAGGTGCCAATGCCCCGATCCCCGATGCCCAAGTTAGGGTCCATCAAGACTGGATTCGAGACTTTGGTGCCTATACTTAATTCTCCAATCGCTTATGCGTAAATTACTAGTACTCAATTAGTGTATGGTTATTGAAGAAAATCAAATTATATTTCTTTATACCAAACGACATAAATTTTTTTTAGTATTTTTTAAATTTCAGTCAAACACCAGAAAATATTGTCATATTCTTGAAAAATGCTCCAAAAATATCACATGTTCTACGAAATAAATAGAAATGTAATATTTTTAGAAAATATTTTTTAAGAATCTATTTTTCAGAAAAATTAGAATATTTTTCTAGGTATTTAGCTAAAACTTGAATGTGAACTATAGAACATTTTCCATTATTTGATATAGAAAATTTGATTTGATAGTTCTAAGGGGAATTACTAAAATATTTGAAATTTTTAATTATTTTTTCTTTCTATTTTTCTTTTTCCTTCTTCCTCATCCGATCGCCGGCCATGGTGACTGACAAAAGAAGGAAAAAATAAAATAAAAAATAATTAGAAAGATAGTACGGAGAACATGCTTGGTCTGAGTTAAAGAAAGAGGGAAGAAAATGAATTCTTGTTTTCAAAAAGAGGAAATCATTTTCCGCACTTTTAAAGGTATTTTTAATTGACGAAAAATGTTTTCCTCGATTAATTATTTTATATGAATCAAATATCGAAAAAGTCGGAAAATTTTTTTCTTGAATGTTGTTTTTCATAAAATAAACAAAATCTTTAATATATGAGATGTAGGGGTTCAGAAGATTTTGGGGGAGCTACTTTGAGCAGACAGATGGTCTGATCGGGTAGTAACCTAAGAAGGCTTGATAATTGCAAAATGGAATTGGATAATCTCTTGAAGGAGGATGTATCATGCCATACAGAATATTCTCCCTTTTTTTCTAAAAAAATTGTTTTACCTATTTATGGCTTCTATGTTGCAGCTTTTGCTGATTTGTTTCCCATTGCTTCTGTTTTTATCTGGTGTGGTTTAATTGCTTGAGCATCTACCTTTTGCAAGATGTCATGAGTCATTAGTCTTCCATTCCAGAGGGGACTGCATATTCTGATAATCACTACATGTTTGCAGTAAAAAATTTCTGATGCTCGTCCATCTAATTGGATGGAAAATCTTTCCAATCTTTTATATTGTTATCCGTACGTTTTCCCACCAAATGCGTCATTCTTTCAAGTCTTTTGAATATGTAAACTAAACGATAGCCATGTGCAAATCCTACAATGAATGGTGCGATCAGTCTAGTTCATAGGTATTCCTAAGGCACTTTTGAAATATACGAAAAGAGATATTCGATTTTCAAAGTGTCGATTGTGCATATCATGAAAACAGTCAATGCATTGGAAATTGCAATATTTCCTTATTCGATTGCATAACAATTCCTCGGGGCTACTTTTTAACAAGGTCATCATACAAATATCCATTATGCACATCCCATCAATGTCCATAAAACTGGTTCATGGGTACTCAAATGAGGAGCTGCTGATAGTGCTTCTGGCTAGAACTAGATGCATTGCTTTCAGTACCGAAGTCTTTTGTTTAGATTTGTTGATGAAGGGGACTAAAGTTGTCGCTCATTTGGTAGAGATTATCCGGAGCATCCTTACTTATATTTGCAAATAAGCAGGATATCAAAGGCGCTCCTACACCAGCAGAAATTGCCAAGGTGAAGCCGTGTGCTTGCAACGTTTAACGGTCTCTGTATTAGTTGAGTTTTTTTTTTTTTTGATAATCGAGGACTCCACCACGGGCCCCCCGTGCCCGAAAGGCTCCTAAGAGCCGGGCCCCTATACCTCGAGGGAGACTAGCCAGCAATCCACCGCCAGAGCCCCCACTTAAATCGCTAGCAACTGCGGGTTTTGAACTCTCGAACTCGGCGATGAGGGAGGGATTCTCAACCAACGCAACTACCCACGGATGGATTCTGTATTAGTTGAGTTTGTCTGTGTAGAAGTACAAACATCCTAGTTCCTGAGACATTTTGCTGATTGTGAGATAAGTAGAAAGTAGCCTTTTTATAAGACCCGCTCGCTCATTCCTTTCTTCATTTAGTTAGGGTGCGTTTGATAACGTTTCTGTTAAAAAATTGTTCTAGGGAACGGAAATAGAAAAAAACTATTTCTGTTTCGGGGAACAATTTTTGAACAAAAGAACGCATTTGGTAAACTTATTTTTGGAATAGAAAAAGAATAGGAACACGTTTGATAAACTTATATAATTTTTTTTATTTCTTTTAATTTTTTAATATTGTTATGAAATACATGAATGAATATTTATTATATTCATCTTACCTAATGTACTTATTATGGTACATTTGTATCATACATTCTAAGTACATCTCTATATACAATGAACATTCATCTTCCATATCTAATACATGTATCATTTGATACATTGATATTAATGATAAGCACATTCTTGTTTTCCTATAAATAGGAGCTTAGTTTTTGTTGTAGAAAGAACAACCACATAACGGTCATACATTGGAAATAAAATTATTTCCTCTGACTTTCTCTACGATCTCTAGTGTCCGATTTTCTCTACTCAATCTCTCTATTATTATATTTGCAACGCAATATTTTACAACAAATATTTTTATTTTATTTTTCCTTTTTTCTTTTTTCTTTTCCCTTTTTTTCTTTTTTCTTTTTCCTTCCTTTTGGCCGGTTGCCGACCTCGGTCATGGCCCACGACCAGCTGACGAGGACCGACGGCCTCGTCGGATCTGGGCGAGCTCAAGCTCGCCCAACCAAGGAGAGGCCGAGCCTCGCCGGGAGCCGGCGACACTCCGGTGAGATCACTGGCAATGGCCGAGGTCGGCGACCGGCCAAAGAAAAAGAAGAAGAAGAAAAGAAAGATAAGGAAAAAATAGGAGAGAGAAAAATTATTTCTCGGAAGTGTTCCGGGAACAAGAAATAAGTTTTTTTCTATTTCTTGTTTATGTTCCAAATTTGTTCTCGGGAACAAAAAAATAGATTTGGAACAAAAATGCAAAGAAACGCGTTTCAGTTTTTTTTTTTGTTCCCCGGAACAAAAAAACAAAAATTGTGTTTATAAACACGGATCAGGAACAAAAACAAACAGCCCCTTAGGGTGCGTTTGATAACGTTGCTATTCAAAAATTGTTTCAAGGAACAAAAATAGAAAAAACTATTTCTATTCCAGAGAACAATTTTTGAACAGAAGAACGTGTTTGGTAAACTTGTTCATGGAATAGAAAAAGAACGGGAACATGTTTGGTAAACTTGTATAATTTTTTTGTTTCTTTTAATTTTTTAATATTTTTATTTTAATTTTCCTTTTTTATTTTTTTTCTTTTCCCTTTTTTTCTTTTTTTTTTTCCTTCCTTTTGGCCGGTTGCCGGCCTCGGCCATGGCCGACGCCCGGCCTATGAGGGCCGGCGGCCTTCTTGGATCTAGGCGAGCTCAAGCTCGCCAAGGGCTGGCGATGCCCCGGCGAGGTCGCCGGCCCTCGTCGGCCAGTCGGCGACCGGCCAAAGAAAAAAGAAGAAGAAAAGAAGAAAAAAAGAAAGAAAAGAAAAAAATAGGAGAGAGAAAATTTGTTTCTCGGAAGTATTCCAAAAACAAGAAATAAGTTTTTTTTCTTATTTCTATTCCAAATTTGTTTCTAGGAACAAAAAATAGATTTGGAACAAAAATCCAAACAAACGCGTTTCAGTTTTTTTTTTTGTTCCCCAGAACAAAAAAAAAAAAATTGTGTTTATAAACACGGATCGGGAACACAAACAAACAGCCCACTAGGGTGTGTTTGGTAACGTTTCTATTAAAAAATTATTCCAGGGAACAAAAAAAAAAAAAAATTTGTTTTGGGAACAATTTTTGAACGAAAGAACGCGTTTGATAAACTTGTTCATGGAATAGAAAAAGAACGAGGAACAAGTTTGGTAAACTTGTACGATTTTTTTTCTTTTAATTTTTAAATATTTTTATTTTATTTTTCCTTTTTTTTTTTCTTTTCCCTTTTTTTTTTTTTTCCTTCCTTTTGGCCGGTCGCCGGCCTCGGCCATGGCCGACGACCGGCCTATGAGGGCCGGCGGCCTTGTGGATCCGGGCGAGCTCGAGCTCGCCAAGGGTGGCAATGCCCGGCGAGGTCGTCGCCGCCCTCGACGGCCGATCGGCGACCGGCCAAAGAAAAAGAAGAAGAAAAGAAAAAAAAAAAGAAAAGAAAAAAAATAGGAGAGAAAATTTCTTTTCGGAAGTGTTCCAAAAACAAGAAACAAGTTTTTTTTTCTTATTTCTATTCCAAATTTGTTTCCAGGAACAAAAAATAGATTTGGAACAAAAATCCAAACAAACGCGTTTTAGTTTTTTTTGTTCCCCGGAACAAAAAAACAAAAATTGTATTTATAAACATGGATTAGGAACACAAACAAACAGCCCCCTAGGGTGCATTTGGTAACGTTTCTATTCAAAAATTATTCCAGGGAACAAAAATAAAAAAAAATTTCTGTTCTGGGGAACAATTTTTGAACAGAAGAACGCGTTTGATAAACTTGTTCATGGAATAGAAAAAGAACAGGAACACGTTTGGTAAACTTATACGATTTTTTTGTTTCTTTTGATTTTTTAATATTTTTATTTTATTTTTCCTTTTTTCTTTTTCCTTTTTTTTCCTTCCTTTTGGCCGGTCACTGGCCTCGGCCATGGCCGTCGATCGGCCGACGAGGGGCAGCGGCCTCACCGGATCTGGGCGAGGCTCGGCCTTGCCGAATCTAGGCAAGGCTCGGCCTCGCCAGGGGCCGGCGATGCTCCGGTGAGGTCGCCAGCCAAAGAAAAAAGAAGAAGAAAAGAAAGAGAAGAAAAAAATAGGAGAGAGAAAATTTATTTCTCAGAAGTGCTCCAGGAACAAGAAACAAATTTTTTTTTCTTGTTTATGTTTCAAATTTGTTCCCAGGAACAAAAAGATAAATTTGAAACAAAAACGCAAACAAACGCGTTTTAGTTCTTTTTTTATTCCCCATAACAAAAAAAATTGTGTTTATAAACACGGATCGGGAATACAAACAAATAGCCCCTTAGGATGCATTTGGTCGTTTTTGTTCAAAATTTGTTCCCCGGAACAATTTTTGAACAGAAGAACGCGTTCGGTAAACTTGTTCATGGAATAGAAAAAGAATAGGAACACGTTTGGTAAACTTGTATGATTTTTTTCTTTTAATTTTTTAATATTTTTATTTTATTTTTCCTTTTTTCTTTTTTTCTTTTCCCTTTTTTCTTTTTTTTTCCTTCCTTTTGGCCGATCGCCCGCCTCGGCCATGGCCGACAAGGGCCGGCGGCCTCGCCGGATCTGGGCAAGCTCGAACTCGCCAGGGGCCGGCGATGCTCCGGTGAGGTCGCCGGCCATAGCCAAGGCCGGCTACCAGCCAAAGAAAAAAGAAGAAGAAAAGAAGAAAAAAAGAAAGAGAAGAAAAAAATAGGAGAGAAAAATTTGTTTCTCGGAAGTGTTAGGAATAAGAAACAAGTTTTTTTTGTTTCTTGTTTATTCCAAATTTGTTAGGAAATAAAGAAATAGATTTGGAACAAAAATACAAACAAACGTGTTTCAGTTCTTTGTTTGTTCCTTGGAACAAAAAAACAAAAATTGTGTTTATAAACACGGATCATGAACACAAACAAACAGCCCCTTAGGGTGCGTTTGGTAACGTTTCTGTTCAAAAATTGTTCTAGGGAACATAAATAGAAAAAACTATTTCTGTTCTAGGGAATAATTTTTTAACAGAAAAACGCGTTTGGTAAACTTGTTCCTGGAATAGAAAAAGAACATGAACACGTTTGGTAAACTTGTACGATTTTTTTGTTTCTTTTAATTTTTTAATATTTTTATTTTATTTTGCCTTTTTTCTTTTTTCTTTTCCCTTTTTTCTTTTTCTTTTTTTCCTTCCTTTTGGCCGTCACCCGCCTCGGCCATGGTCGACGAGGGCCGGCGGCCTCGCTAGGGGCCAGCGACGCTTCGGCGAGGTCGCCGGGCCGACGACCGGCCAAAGAAAGAAGAAGAAGAAAAAAAGAATAGAAAAGAATAGGAGAGAAAAAATTATTTCTCAAAAGTGTTAGGAACAAGAAACAAGTTTTTTTTTCTTGTTTCTGTTCCAAATTTGTTCCTAGAAACAAAAAAATGGATTTGGAACAAAAATGCAAACAAACGCGTTTACTGTTCTTTTTTTGTTCCCGAAACAAAAAAAAGAAAGATAAATTGTGTTTATAAACACGGACCAGAAATACAAACAAACGGGCCTTAGTCTCTCTCTCGTTTTCTCCTCTCAAGATAATATTAAGTGGTATCATATTACCACGCCATCATTGATGCGACATGCATTTACATATTAAGATTCTATTACAAACACACGAGGCAACTGACTTAAAATTAAACATAAAAAAGTCCATCGGTTAATGATGGTTGCAGGAGTCCCATAAATTAATAATACAAGCAACTTTAATAAATGCTTATGAAATTTGAAATGGCTCGCCAACCCACTTGTTTGACTTTCTCCATTCTTTTTATGTTTTTTTTTTTTTGCACAACTTTGTCATTTCATTCTATTTTTCCCCATGTTTTTTCATTTCAATATGAAAAATCTTCATTAGAGAAAAGACCATGAAAACTTATATTTCATAGACTTCATAAGGATTACGGGATAAGTACACTGGAAGTCCTAAAATTTATCATGAAAATATAATTGAGTTCTAAAACTTTTAAAAAGTGTAACTAAGTCTTGAAACTTATCACGAAAATTCAATTAGGTCCTAAAATTTTCAAAAAATTCAATAAAGTTCTAAAAATTATTTCGAAAGTGTAATCAAGTCTAAAATTTTCAAAAAATGCAATCAATGGAAGGAGTTAGATTGGACCAATTTGACAAGTTTGAGAACTTAATTATACTTTTTGAAAGTTTTAAGATTTAATTGCATTTTAGTTTTAAGAGTTAATTGTACATTTTATAAATTTTAGAACTTAATTGCATTTTTATGACAAATTTTAGAACTTCTAATGTATTTATCCTTAAGGATTATCAAGAAAACCTCATCCCCAATGGGCTTCATTTTTTGTTGTTTTGCAAAACTTTAATCACATTGCGTCGAGAGCGGTTTCAAAGCGTTAGACATCGATTCACTGCGAATGTCGAGTGAAGCAGAGCACTGCAATGGTTGGGCACTCCACTTTGGTTGAACAATTGAACTTGAAGCCAGCTCGATGCGATCGTGGTCGAGGCTCTGACAAATGGGAACAACCCCAGACGGAACCCGTAAAGGACAAAGGTAAAAATAGCTTAGAATATTTGTCAAGTGGAACTGAGAAAAGGTGCAGAGTTGCAGGTACGGGCGTCAAAAATCGAATCGAACTGAAATATTCGGTTTTCATTCGATTCGTTTTTCATTAAAAACCGAAATTTTTGTTACCGGTTCAGTTTTTATCGGTTAATTGAAACGAACCGAACCCAGAAATCGATAAGAGCTTATTTTTTGAAAATGAAAAATATATACAATAGAAAAAAACAAAAAAAAAAAAACAAATACAAAAAGTTGAAAACCAAAAACCGAAAAACCGAACTAAACCAAAATTTCGATTCGGTTCGTATTCGGTTCGGGTCTTATTTGGTTCGGTTCAAAAGTTTTTCTTAACGGTTTGATTTTTTTTAAAAACCGAACCGAACCGAACTGTTGACACCCTTAGTTGCAGTCACTTCGGCTGTGACAATTGCCCTGCCCTATTCTTTTAAAAAAGGCCCATAAGATACGTATAAACAAAATCATTATTTCCTACATTCATTTTCCCTGCTAAATTTATTTTCCTCCCAATTATTACTTTTTTTCCACATACATCCACAACTTATCATCCAAATTACTATTTCCCTTTTGACCAAATAAAAAAAAAAATTATTGTTTTCATCCTCTCCTTGCTCTCCATCTATTCCCCTTTCTTTCCATTTCTTTCCTATCTTTTTTGGCCAATCATTTCATTATTACCTTAAAGTTAAAATGCCTAATATAGCGTTAAAACAAGACAATTACAGCAACGGTTCTAAAGCTTATCATGATAATACATTCGAAATCTAAAACTCCCAACTTGTACATTTTAATCCATTCATTTTGTTGAGTTTTATTGACCAAAAATTTTACATGATTAGTTTTAATTGACGGTCATGTAAAATAAAAAAAAAATTAGTAAAGAAAAAAACATTTGGCATTTTTCTATTAGGAAATCTAAGAAAAATTTCAAAAAAGTACCGAATTACCCTCATTTTCTAAAATAAATACCTGAAGTAAATATTGTTTCAAATAAGAATTTGATATAGCCTTGTTTCAAATAAGGGCCTGACTTTACTGGTTGGCTAAAATTTCCAACTGATTAAGGGCATTTTCATCCAATTCTTTTTTTTTTTTTTCCGGCGTCAATCGGCAACCACTAAAAAAGGCTAGCAAGGGCTCAACAACCCTCACCGGCCATTTGGAATGGCCGGGGAAGGCCTGAAAGCACATGTCAGCTGCGAATGAGGTCAGCAAGGGTTATCAAGCCCTCGCCGGGCCAACCCTCACTAGATCTGGCGAGAGTGGCCTCTTCTGTAGCCAACGAGGGTTGGCAAGCCCTCGCAGGCCCTTACCAACGGCCGGCAAAGTGGCCAACCCCTTGCGGATGGCCATAAGGAGCGGCCTCCTCCAGGGCAAGAGTTGCCTTGCCCAAGCGAGGCCGTCCCTTGCTTGTGATTTGCGTGGGGGGCCCTCATCGAATCAAGCAAGAGCTCGGAGAGGGGGTCCCACGCCAAGCTCTCTATGGACATCATTGGCGACCAATTGGCCATCAATGAAAAGGAAGAAGAAGAATCAACAAAAAAAAAAAGGAAAGAAAAAAAAAAGAATAAAATACTCTTAATCGCGAGAAAGTAAGGTCCTTATTTAAAAAAGATATAGCCATTCCATATTCTTATTTGAAAGAATATTTATTCCAGACTCTTGTTTGAAAAAGAAATCGCATTTCAAGCCTTTATTTAAAATAAAATTTATTTTAAGTTTCATTCGGAAAATGAGACCATTTCAAATTTTTTTAGACTTTTCCTTGGAACCTAAAAGTAGGAAATGAAATTTTTTAATATCGAAAGGAATCTGGAAAAGAAAATGAGAATCTATGACTGGTCCGCCGTGTAGTCCACTCTCTCCTCCCTTCTTCACTCTCTGTGGAATCCGACTCGACTCGCGCTTCACTGAGCCGCAACACGACCGCGCGCGCTCTCCCTCCAACTCAACGGCGGGCCGTGGCCGGGAGCGAGCGCAAGAAGATGTGGCGGAGGGCCTTCACCACCGTCGGCGACGGCGCCCCCTCCCGCGCCCTCAAGGACAAGCGCTGGGACGCGCTCGTCATAGGCGCCGGCCACAACGGCCTCACCGCCGCCGCCTACCTCGCCCGCGGCGGCCTCTCCGTCGCTGTCCTCGAGCGCCGCCACGTCATCGGGGGCGCCGCCGTGACGGAGGAGCTCGTCCCCGGCTTCAAGTTCTCCCGCTGCAGCTACCTCCAGAGCCTTCTCCGGCCTTCCGTCATCAAGTGATTCCCCCCTCCCCCCGGGGCATTCCCTCCGATTTCTCCGATTGAACTGACCCCACCATTTCGGAATCGATTGAAGTTTAGATTACGTTATAAATGCGTGATTTTGGACTGTTTGAAGGGAACTGGAGCTGGGAAGGCATGGACTGAAGCTGCTGAAGAGGAGTCCGTCGTCGTTCACGCCGTGCCTCGACGGGCGGTACTTGTTGCTAGGGCCTGACAAGGAGCTTAATCACGCAGAGATTTCAAAGTTCTCGAAACGCGACGCAGAGGCCTATCCAAGGTTTGAACTCTGCTTCTCAGCGTTTGAGTGTTTGTTTGGCAATATCATCCTTTACAACGACTTATCTGTCGAGCTGTTCTTTCGGGTTATGTTTATAGGAAACTGTTCGTGTTCTTTCTGCTGAAAAGATGAAAAACCATACTTGTCGGATTTCTTTACTCTTTATTGATTTTTCTTTTCTTTTCGTAATTTTACTGTTATTTGGAAAATAGATGCAAAGATAATGATTAGTCTTCAATATTCATCTAAACCATCCAATAAAGATTTTTTTTTCTCCATAGTTTCGAGAATGACAGCCATTAACTGATGGAAGGAGAATTCTATGGTCCCATAGGTGTTTTAATGGGATCACTCCCGCATTCGATGTGATTGATGGAGAAAAAGGGAAAAACTGCAGTCCATCATATCTGCTTTGCAAAATCATTTGTCTGTCCTAAGGTATTGATGTTAAAAGGAAAGTTAGGGACGCAAAGGGGTTCAAAAGTTACACATGATACTGAAAAGTTACGACAGGTAAGGCAAATCACTGACACATAGGTTGCAAAAATTTACAAAGTGTAAAGGAAAATTATGATCAAAATCATATACAAATAATAACACAAATATATTATTAATGTTAGATAGATTACTATTTTGTGTAATATTACAAATCATAGGACCCAGAAAACTTATTCCTCAAAGGGAGATTATGCCCTCTAAAGAAAAGTTGCAAAATGATATTTTATTGATATATTAATGTCAGTGAAGACAATTATGTATGTCAAAGGAAAATTACATTCCATTTGTTAATTTACTGATGATAAGAAAAGATTTTACAATTAATGTAGGCAGATTGGTATTTTTCAGTGGAATATTATGAAGATAAGATCCACAGAACTTACAATGACAAAAGGGAAATTACGTTCTGTAAAGAAAAAGTTATTCAATGATATGTAATAAGTAAATTACTATTAGCGAGGAAAATTACAATCAATTAGACGGGACCCCATCCATTTTTCTTATACCGGAGTGTAGAAGGACCCATGATACAGATCATTGAATCAAAAAATGCTTTTTGAGAAACAAAGTTTCAAGAACTCTCTCAAAGGGTAATCTGATCTACCAGGTTTGCATGTTGCTTGGTAGTTTGCATGAAATGGAGAAAGGCGTAACAAGCTCTTCCCTTTCTTTTCCGTTTCATTTGTTCGTCTTCTTTTTTCTTGGCCAATCTGGCAATTAAGCTTGCTTGGAGTGTAATCTACTGTACATTCCGCACCATTCAGCTTTTGTTAGTATGTAAGATTCTGCTTAGTTTAAGTGGTTCCAATTGTTCCATATGCTGTAGATCTAACATTAAATTGAAAACTTAGGGTTTTTCATAGTATCTGTGTTTCTGGATATTCTGTAAGTTATCTAATTTAAATGAAATTGTTTCGGTAGTCTTATGAAGCATTTCTTTAAATCATGTCAAACAATTGCTTTAATAAGATATCTTTTGGTCGTCTTACTTAGAAAAAAATGAAACATTTCCTTAAATTGTGTCAAACAATTGCCTTTAATAAGATATCAACGTAGTGATAAAAAGGAGGAGAATGGTGCCGACAAATGAATGCTCTGCTGCCTGTTAAGTTGCCTTTTGAAAGCCAACACTGATTACATATATTCTAGAGGTATTAACATCAATATATATATATATATAATTGAATTGACTGCTATTTTCAATGAACATGTGAGTGTAAGTGCTTTTCTCTTACTATTGTTCTCACAACATGAGTGCTTTGTCTTTGCCTAGGTAAAATGTTATCATGACAACTTAAAGTATTTTGCACAGATATGAAAATCAACTAGAGAACTTCTGCAAATTTATGGATCCCCTTTTTGATTCACCTCCTCCAGAAACTTCCCAAGAGAAATCATCCTTCAGTGACCGGATGAGAGATAAGTCTCATAGATCAGTCTTTTGGGCTCATTGCCTACGGCGTGCTCTTGACCTTGGGCAAAATGAGATGGTGTAAGGCTTCTTTAACTCAGTTAGAGGTTGGTTTCAGATTTACCAGGTTCTGATTTTGGCAATGCCACCTAATGTTGGTAAATGTGTTGCATAACGAATATGGGACTCAATAGACTTTTTATGAGTTTTGTTGACTTTGGCAGGAATTTTATGGAACTTCTGCTCTCGCCAGCTTCAAAGGTTTTGAATAAATGGTTTGAGGTTGTAAATTACCATTGATCCTTCATACTTTATTTATCTTGGATGGAAACTATAGAGCAACAGTTTGTAATCACAAGAATCACAACGTCACTTAATGGGGTTGATTGATAAGATCACTGTTCGATTGATCAGGAAATTTTTTCATCATATATGTTTTTCCGAGTTTGAAGATTCGGAAATCCTTGGACTCTCTATATGATAAAGCACAATATTAGTAAGTACATTCCCCATGTTACTAATTATATTCTGATGAACATAGCCACTTAGATATCTTCAACTATCAACCAGTTCCTCCCTGCATTGTTGCAATGCCTAAGGATGTCTCACCAATCCTTTGCCTTTCCCCATTTCCCTAGCACAGTCAGGGCTATTGACGTGTGACAATCTATTGGGAAGATGAGAAGGTTGACCAATTGGTTTAGATCTCTGTATTTTCTTTAGATTGGTGCTTGGTTCAAATTAAAATTACTTCTTTTTTTATAACGAGAAAGACCACCAACGTAAGTAAACTCTAGGCCGATATAATATCCCACCAATCTCATTTAATGGACCAGGTAAGACGAGAGCCAAAGCATGGGTAGTTGGCCCAAACATGAATTTAGAATCCGTTTCATGTGCCTAATTCAAACTCTTGTTTGTTCATTCACCATTAAGCCAGCCCCAGGGGGTTAGAAGAAAATTACCTTTACTAATGCATTCTTGTTAATCGTGTCGGTAGATGATTGGTTAAGGATGAAACTTTTTCTTTTCTTGTTTTTATCTTCTTTATGGTACATCTTGATCATATAAAGCAGGACGAAACTTATGAAACATCATATCATGAACAGATAGGAATGATAAAATGTCTGGAAAATATTTGATGTACAACTTGTTGCCTTTCTTGATCATCAGCTGTGATGTCGTGTCTATTTCTTACTAGTGCAGACAGATGTTCTGAAGGCAACCCTTGCAACAGATGCTGTCATAGGGACAACGGTGCGGTTTGCTTTTGCACTATCGGAGTGACATTTGCATAGCTTTTGTCATAATATTAGTGAATTAAGTGCTTTAATAATTTGAGTAGCAGTGATACCTCTTTTATTACTTGAAATATTAGTAATTTTCTGGCCCAACAATTACATCTGCAGGGGAGTGTTCATACACCAGGGAGTGGATATGTACTGCTGCATCATGTTATGGGTGAAACGGATGGTGCTCAGGGGATTTGGTCGTATGTATTTCTATTTCCGAGCATTTCCTCAATATTCATGAGTAATTGTAAGGTGTCAATAATCACAACAGTCTTCTATTAAGATATTTCATGGAGTACATAGACATTGTGGAGAACGGTGAGCTTGTTACTCGTAAAAGGAGCGGTAGGTAAATAAAATCTACATTTGACAGCCTTTCCATTTTGACTGGCATCAACATTCTGTAATGGAAGGAAGCTTCATTGTGTTGAGTAAGAGCATGAAAATACTACGAATGCATTTGCCTGATTTAGTGAATGAAGTCAATATGAAAGGCTTCTAGAATTCTCAAATACTAAACCATTGATTAGGTTGTTAGTATCAGAGACCACTGGCAAGCTCCCATTCTGCAAAAACATGGCAGTAATATGTAGCATCTCCTCTACTCATGCTTGAAAGTTTAGTCCAACAAGCAAACACTTCGTAGGCGTCTCCTGACATGTCACTCTTCCCGCTTAGCTATGAGGCAGATTCTACTTTAAAGCATTTTATGATATGTAGTATGTTTCTGGACATATAGAGTTATTAGTTGAATTCTCCTTCTTGATTGTTTTTATCCATGCTATGGATATGGTTTGATGTGTATGTACTTTAAACTGACCCATATGGCCTAGATTGGAACTTAAAAGGGCCTGTCAGAGTGTCATAAAAATGGTCTGATTTTAAAGTAACTTACAAAATCTTAAGCTTTCTTAGAGATATGCTTGGGTAATCATGTTTGTAGGTATGTAGAAGGCGGGATGGGTGCGGTGTCCTCTGCTATTGGTAATGCTGCAAGGGAAGCTGGTGCTCAAATCATGACAAATGCAGAGGTATTGTTTATTAGAAAATCTGGGTCTTATAATGCCTTTCTCGGTCATCATTTATCTCGATGATTTCAGAACCAGAGATGATGTCACTTTTATCTGATGCCCTACATAGCATTGTGAGATGTGCTCTGAATTTCGATGAGTTTGGCTGTTTTCCTGATTTTAAATTACCTTCCCAGAGTAATACATAGAAAACAAGTGATTGAATTGAAGATAGTGCATGAATCCCTTTTATATTTCATTGGCTTTGGGATCACTGTGGTCTCGTTAGAAAAAGGGGCAACCTGGTCCATGAGACTCGCTGCACTTTGGGCATCTGGGGACGGGTTGATGTACGCAGCCTCACCCTTGATTTCTAATAAAAAGTTCCATGATCTGAATCTATACCTTGGGCAACGAGAAATTTTACTCTGATTGTGTCCTGTAATTGAATTCAGATAGAGATTCTTTATGCGAACGATATGTGAAGACAAGACAGGACTTGGATATCTCATGTCAATTATAGAGGCATATTTTTGAGGCATCTCCTCTAAAGCTCAGTGGAATTTCTTTTTGGAAATTGTCTAGTTGACTTGACCACCTTGGATTGCATTTGTCGTTGTTAGACATCATCTTGCCAACATTTTTCTACCATTTTGGTCTTTACTACTTGTTTCATTGATTAAGAGCAATGGGGTTGCTTGATAAATAGCAGGTAGGTGGTTCGTCTTTGGAGATGGGTTTCGTCCATAATTTTCCCTGTTGCACCAATAGTCTGTTTCAAGCTCCTTGTAAACCTTGTATTTGTGAATACTTCTCCTTGTGTCAGACTTCCTTCATTCTTTCTGTCATAAGTTTCTGGGTTATGTTGTTTAGGTTTCTCGGCTGATGGTTGATAAGTATGGCAGAGCAAAGGGAGTAAGTTTCAAAACATGAATTCCCTCAGCAAATGAAGTATAGAGATTCTTCAAAGAATTAGTCTAACATTGCATAGGTACCTATAATCAGGTGCTGCTGGCTGATGGTTCGGAGGTGCACTCTTCTATTGTTTTATCAAATGCAACTCCTTATAGGACCTTCATGGTAATGTACCTCTTTATACTGATAAAAGTTGGGGACCAGTGTCGGATGACACTCGGCCTTTATTCTTTAAAATCGTGCCATATGAATCAATGTTCTCAAATTGCTGTTGCATGAAGTTTGCCTCTAATGGATTTGGTCTAATTCAGGAATTAGTACCTGAAGATGTTCTTCCCGATGAATTTCTCCGGTCTGTCAAATATGCTAATTACACCTCTGTAAGATCCATCATAGCTTCTTACTTATCGGTAAAATTTATTTACCTTGTGTCAGTTTTCTACAGGGGCACATACAAACATTGTTCTTGTTTGTCTGTTAGGTCACTAGGTCCTAGAGGAAACCCAGTTATTTCCAATGTATCCGGAGTTACAGTCTGACAACTCTTCTTGACAGCATTAACAATTTTATGAGTACTGTCTATGTTGCTTATTGTAAACCATCCATTTGCTTCTTTACAGTGTCTTTGTAGCTTAATGACAGGAATATGCTTGTGTTTCCTATAAACGTGAATGATATAAATCTTAAGTTCTGCATTAATGTAATTGATGAGTTGATAAGTTTCAAATGAGAACCTAGTGTGGAATTTGTCCATTGTGCAGCAGGTGCTTTAGTGAATTACAAAAAACGAAGCTCGCGAGCCTTAATTTCCTGCATCATCATGACTTTTTCAACTGACAGTCATGAACTGCACATCCTTTGTTGGGTGAAACTTACCCCTTTTTGTGATGTCTAATATAATTAAACAGGGAACCACAAAAATAAATCTTGCTGTTGACAGATTGCCTTCCTTTCAATCATGCAAGTTAAGTTATCCTCATGCGGGTCCTCAGCATAGGGGAACAATTCATATTGGTTCAGAGAGGTATATTCTCACTCAATTGTGTATTATTTAATGATGGTCATCGTTATTTTGTCATCTCTAGGTAGTGATTTACCTCAAACTGACTCAAGATTGACCAGTTCTTTAGCAGCAGGAAGCAAGCAAGAGTTTAGCTTAAATTGCTGAATTAAACCTATGATGGTGGTTGTAGCTTGAAATTTTATGATGAAGTTGTTTCAACATGTATCGCAGAGAAAAGAGTTGCCTTTTACATTGATATTTTTGTGGCTTGTTTACTTTTTTGCAATTGATTATGCATCCCTTTCTATTCGTTGATTTATCCAGAAAGAAAGAGGAAGGGCTCTTGCTTAGCGATCACTGGATAATTAATTCATCATATAAGACAATTGGTTACAGATGCAATGAACAAACTCTATACCACCTTAAACTTCTTTTCATGAGCATTTTCTGAACATCATCTGGTGTTGGATATTTCTGATTCCAACTTTTATGTTGAAGTATGGAAGAAATTGACTCAGCCTGTCAAGATGCTGTCAATGGAGTGCCATCACGCAGACCAGTTATTGAAATGACCATACCTTCTGTTCTGGACAAGACTATAGCACCTCCTGGTACAACTTCCTTTATAGAGTTATGTTCCCTGAATGATGTTCAATGAAGGAATTGTCATTTGATCTTTTCCAATCCATGTTCCCACAATGACGTGCACTGAGGAATCATTGTTCGATCTTTTTAGAACTGTGAATAAATAATGCTTGGACCATGTCTGTATTGGTGCTACAACTCATAAATCAAGTTTATCTTTCTCATTTTGCCCTTAGCATGACAGTAATTATGGAAGACCTACAAAATGAAGGTGCAGCTCTGGGTAGATACACTTTATTAGTGATCTATTGAATTTGATGCACTTGAAGTGTCTTTCAGTGAAAATAAACATGCTTTATTGTAATCTACAAATATATCCTCTGAATATGCCTGATTGCATGTAGAGCTTGTAGCTTCATTCCCTGATACTACTTTAGAATGCCAATCAGCTACATCTCAAGGAAATGTGGCTGAACTCTTGCCAAAATTCATTTATAACTGATCATGTAGTAAATCATTTGGGTGGTTTTATGTATGTTTGACAAACTTGGAGTGATGCTCTTTATTGCTTTACTTTTCTTGGATAAGCTTCCTTTTGTATTCTCTTACTTGTCTACCCCGACCAATATCTCCCATTGGCATATCCAACCCCTGATTAACCAGGATTTGTGTTAAAGCTCTAAATGCTTGCTATGGATTTTTTTTTTTTTTTTTTTTTTTTTTTTTTTTTATAACCGAGGACTCCACCACGGGCCCCCCATGCCCGAAAGGCTCCTAAGGGCCGGGCCCCTATACCTCGAGGGAGACTAGCCTAGCAACCCACCGCCAGGGCCCCCCACTTAAATCGCTAACAACTGTGGGTTTCAAATTCTCGACCTCAGCGATAAGGGAGGGACTCTCAACCAATGCAGCTACCCACGGATGGGTAATGCTTGCTATGGATTGAGCTTTACTTAACTGGGTTAATACCATTAAAAATCTCAAACTGGTACCTGAATGGCACATGATTACATACTTGTATTTACGTACCGTTACATGTCAACACATGTGGGATTTCCACATTGAAAAGTCTATCATTCTCCACATCAGATCCATCTTGCAGTCATCTGCCATGTGTGTTGACATGTATAAAAGGTAATGGAAGGTAGATTTGGGTAAGGTTACCAACAAAGATTGTTTTTGGGTAAATGTATCATGGGCTACCAATTTGGGGTTTTTGGGAGATGAATATTAGTTTAGGGTATCATGGGATACCAGTTTGGAATTGTAACGGTATTATTAGCCATTACTTAATTTGCATTCTTGGAAACTTTTGCACCATTCAGCTTCTTCATGTAATGAGAATGTTCTGTCTTCATAGGTAAACATGTGATCAACTTATTTATCCAATACACACCCTATAAACCATCAGATGGCAGCTGGATGGATCCTGTTTACAGGGTGAGTTACATTTTGGATGCATTAGTATTTCACTTTTAGGCTTCATCTTTTCTGCTTCTTGGAGTTTATGTTCAATGTCATTATTTTATCTAATGCTTTGTTTGCAGAAATCCTTTGCAGACAGATGTTTTTGTTTGATTGATGAGTATTGCCCTGGTTTCAGCTCATCAGTCATTGACTATGATATGCTCACACCTCCTGATCTTGAAAGAGAAATTGGTCTGACAGGTACTCACATCTGTAGTACCTATGAATATGACTATAAAAGGATTTTCCACTATGACTACTACTATGTCAATAAGATAAGGAAGAAGTGGCATTATTCTGTTCTTGTCAAAGTCACCATACATATTGACAATTGAGAATATTCCTTCTTGTTGCTGCCAAATTAAGAAATTACAGCACGTCACTGCTATGAGTTCTTTTGCAAGTAATGCAATCTTATAGCCTGTGCTCCTTTCATCTCAGTCAAAGCATACAGTGAGGCCCGGCTCAGATAGTGAGGTTCATGTGTTTCTGTTACTGTTACTCTTTCCTTTTCGGCCATTGATCATAGTTGTGTTCACTGGCTCTGCCCCCCTCTGCATCATATTGTCAATTGGATCTTGTTTGATCTGTAAAGAAATAATCCGATCATTTTAAAATGTCGTTACCGAACAAAAAAAGTGCAATTTAATCAAATCAATAAATGGACCTTGCGCAATTTGTTATAACTGGTTTGAGACCTTGTCATCCATAGACAATCCTTCTAATTGTGTTTTTGTCCACTCCTATTTAAGCTTCTGATTTGCCTTTTGACAAGATCAATTGTGAAAGTTGGCACGCCTTCCTTTACCTTGAATATTAGAGGTTGATCTTTTAGATGAACAAGATGTAGGCAATAACTGCAACTAGTGACTAACCTCTGGGAGCATTGTTAATTTTATTCTGCTGGGTCTTTTGACAGGAGGGAATATTTTTCACGGTGCCATGGGTTTGGATTCTCTCTTCCTCATGCGGCCAGTAAAAGGATGGTAATTTTCGAGCCCAAGGACAAGTCCTGTTCCTCTCTTTCGTTGTACAATAATGTCTCTACTGCATTCAATCGTGATCATTTTCTCCTCCCCCCCCCCCCGTCAATGCAGGTCAAACTATAGGACACCGGTTCAAGGGCTGTACCTGTGTGGAAGCGGTGCGCACCCCGGAGGTGGCGTGATGGGTGCACCTGGACGCAATGCTGCCCAGGTAGTTCTTCGAGATGTCAAGAGATCTTCCATTTAAGTTGAGACCATCAGTTTTAGTTTTTTCTTGGTGGGAGTGGTCGTCTTTTTGTGATTTTCAAAATTCTCCCCCGATGGATGCAATCGATCATTAAAATATTTCTTCTACTTTATATTTCTACGGCCTTGTTGAAATCAGCTAAACTTTGAGAAAACGTACAATAATTATTTGTCTGATATATGTAACTTATGTTTTAAAATCGAAAATGTCTTTGCAGATAAATAAATCTACATGAACAAATATGAAAGGGTGACAGCTAAATGACTAGAAATGCTTCGTTCTCATTACGAGCAAAGACTTTTCTTGCATTCTCGTTGAAAAACGCCAACAAGTTAGATTTGGAGTCATCGATCTTGAAAGGTCATGCTTAGTTGGTGCGCAATTGGTAAACCATGGATGGATTATTCTACATGGAACACGATAAATTTGTGTGTTAGCCTTTATGTTTGTTAGCTCTTAATTGCTTTCAGCAGCTTATGTTGACAATCGGTGAAGGTTTTCACAATTGTTTGACGTTGTTAAAAAAAATTGACTTAATTGCTTTCCTTGAATTTGACGACTTTTCCCTAAATCAATTGATATATATTCTTTGATAGCTAACATCAAGATTATGCTTATGATATAAATTGAACTTATGATCTCATGAAAGGGAGATAACTCATTTACTTTTAGATTCACCACACTGGTGGTTTTCTAATATCAAATAGGCGGCTTAAGTAAACTGTGTGTTTCGAAGGCTTTTAACGAGAAGACGTGTTATTATATTCGAAAATGTGGCCCAAAAAGGAAACGGGATATCGGGACAGTGAACTTGACAAGCCCTCGGAGCAATGTGCGGCATCAAGATAAGCTAGAAGCTAAGCACCAGGCACACGCTTGAAAGTTCTCACAAGCCTGCCAATACCAATCAACAGCGACGAAATGTCTTCTCAAGCCGAAGCCGGCGATGTTGTTGACCCTCGACAAGAAGGAAGAACATGACGACGAAGAAAAATAATAAGACAACTGGAGGATCACCCCCTCCAATCGATCGAAGGGAGCTGAGAGGAGGGAGGAGACGGCGTCCGTGACGGCTCATCTGAGGAAATGATGTGGCATTGCCATGGAATGAGTCAGATCTGTTCCCCTTTGGTTTAGGATGTTCATTGCTGCCTTTCTAACTTCACATCAAACTTTGAGAAAAGCTAAGCTTGAAAGGATAAACGGAGTGGACCACTTCCTCTAGATTACCGCGCGTCGCGTCTCTTGGGAACTTATGAACCCGAATCATGGACGTGATGTTCGGTTGTCGTTAATGATGTTTTCTTTACGACCAAAGCAGACTCCGAATTGATCACAAGGATACAACCTCAAAACCCTTCAGAATTCCAAACCCCAACCCACCCCCCGGGCGCGGGGGGAGCGGGGCCGAGGGAAACGGTGGGAGCGAAAGAGACAAGAATCCAGGTGAGACCGCGAAGCGCAAAAAGCCAAAAGACCGAAATCGGAAGATGATGCTGATGATGAGGATGCGTCGTATGGGACTGCCCGGGGCTGGCACTTGGGACTTTCTGCTGCCTTTTGGCCACCCTTCGCCACGTGACTCCCCCGCGAATATTCCATTCCCCTCGTCTGCCGGCGAATATTCCACGCTGTCATCCACGTGCCCCTCTCCCGTCTTTCGATCGTCCAAGCATCCCGCATCCGACGGTCCACCAGAATTCACAGGTTCATTCCACCTAGCCATAGTACAGCAATTCTCTCTCTCTCTCTCTCACAGAGTATTGCTATTATTATTTGTCATTATTACTTTATTTTACCCTTTTGTTCTAGTTTACAGTTTCCCACCGAGGGGGGGAAGGCGGTATCATGTTGTTGCCTCAGATTCGTCGCCGAGGTTTCCTCTGCATGTTCTTGGTCGTGTTTCTATGTTCCTTCCTTCTTTATTAACCCACACCTTCTTCTTTTTTTTTTTTTTTTAAATTTATATGGGCTTTCGGTGAAACAACAAATAATTGCTTTTCTGCATGTCATTATCACGATTAGCGGGCGGGCTGAACTCAGAAAGCCTCTCTCTCTCTCTCTCTCTCTCTCTCTCTCTTCACTCTGCTGTCCGCATAAAACTTCAACAACAAATAATTGCTTTTCTGCATGTCATTATCACGATTAGCGGGCGGGCTGAACTTAAAAAGCTTCTCTCTCTCTCTCTTCATTGTGCTGTCCGCACAAAACTTTTCCTTCATCTCTCTCTCTCTCTCTCTGTGTTCTTAGGTCGTCTCTCGATTCCTCCTCCATTCATCTTTTTCCTTCTCTTTTTTAACCGCAAGTTGAGTAATTAAGTCCGTAGAGATTCGGTTCCTTTTTCCAGAGGAATTCATGGGTGGTGGTTGACTTCGGATTGTATATCAAAAAGCTGCCGCTTTGAAGAATCCACTCTTTCTTTATAATTAGTTTTAGGTTATTCTTCGACCGTGGTTTTGCTTTTCCTCTGTCTCTCTCTCTCTCTCGACCCAGAAGGAATCGCTTCGTGAACCGATGAGTCCCATTTCGTTAAATTCCTGCTCTTTTTGCTCGGATCAGCTTCCTTCCTTTCGGCTTTTGGGGGTCCTCCTTCTTGTTCTGTGATATCTCCTTTTTAGCCATTCTTTTCTCTTTATCTTGCGAGGAAAACACTGCTATCTAAAGGCGGGTGACAAGAAAACAAAAAGGAAAAGGGCAAAGAAAACAAGTGAACCAAGAAGATAGAAACTGGTATTTTGAGGGAAAAAAAGAAGTTGGTCCAAGAGAATCTCGAATTTTTGCTTTTGTTTTAGAGAGTTCGAAGAGTCCCATACAAAGGAGGAGAAGATATATAAAGTTTGGTCGGTTGGTTGATTGGCTGGTGGTGGGTGGTGGAGATTTAAGTGAGTTGGGTCATAGTTGGCAATCGAATAGGTAGCGAGAGAGACTCCAAGATAGTGTGGAAGAATGTATGGCGGCAGTGGTGGCGGCAGCGGCAGCGAGAGCGGCGGCGGCGGCAGTGGCGGGGTGGTAATGACGAGGGATCCGAAGCCGAGGCTGCGGTGGACGGCCGACCTGCACGAGCGTTTTGTGGACGCCGTCACCAGACTCGGCGGCCCCGATAGTAAGTCCCACTCATTTTCAATCCAATTTTTTGCTTAGTTTTCGTTTTTGGAACATTTTCATTAATATCGTCGAGTCGGCATGTTTTGTGATTATCTTGTTTTCTAGTTTTTCGCGTACGTATCGCTCATTTGCCAACAGAAGATGTGGAGTGGCATTTGGGGTTTTTAGACTTTGGCATTTTCTAGCATACTACCGTGAATTTGTTTGGCATAGTATCGCTGACGTGGATGTCGACAGTGTTACATAACATAACCGATCTTTAATGTGAATAATTTTTGCAAATTCAATTGGATCTTTTTATTAATTAATTAATTAATTAATTATTTATTTATTTTTGTTACTATTAAGGGTTGATGACCTCACTAAATGAGGGCTTGCCTTCGCTTAAATCTAGGTGAGGGTTGTGACCCTTGACAACAAAGAGGGTTCCTAGCCATCGCCCACCCTCCCTCGGTGGGATCATCAAGCACACCCCACCCCCGCCCCCCGGCAGTTGGCCCTCAACAACAAAAGGATAAGAAAATTTTAATAATAAAAAATTAAACAAAATTTGTAAAAATTATGATTGTTAGTGTTGGTCGTCTTATATAAGATGGTTACCGTCCTTGTTGGCATTTCTAGTCAAAATCGGCTAGAATTACTACATCGGCAAATTGTCAAAAAGTTTAATACTAAATTGATACAATTGAAAAGTTTAAAACTTGTTTGGTAGTGATGTAAGAGATTTAGGTTTTTTGGATAATTTTCTTAAAATATTTTAGTACTTGGCATTTTGATCTACTCATTAAACAACGATACATAGCCTGTTCATGTTAATTGTTAAACTCCATTTGAAAGGCAAAAAGTTAAATGGCCCGGGATCATGTATCTCTAGTAAGACATAATATTCAAAGATCGGCATTTGTCTACATCAGTCGGTAAGGAAAATTGAGGTCGCCACCTGCTAGTCGCTATTAGAGAATAATTAGCGCTGGTCATCCCTCTCCATCGTTTTCTCTGACAAAGACTAAAAGTAAGGATAGTCGGTGACGAGGTTTCCCGAGGACTAGTTTGTTTTGGGCCCTGATTTTGTTATAATTAATGGATTGATTAGATGCTTATGTGTCGAAAGTTGAGTGGAGGGTCCATGTATCGTTAGATGGAACTCAGAGTCGAGACCATCCATGTGGCCCACTTGAAATAATTAAAGTTCACAAAACACTATCACCGAACTAATCCAATCTTGATAATGATCTATATATTATACATTAAATATTTATTGTGACACCAAATAGTATACTTTACCGCTGAATTTATTGTTCTATCTAAATATAATGATTTAATTAAGGTAATTTATCTAGGTTTCTGTTGGGTCTTGTTCATGCAGTTGGATGAGCTCAAGTGACCTCCTTACCCTCTTTCTGGGATCAGGTGGGCTGGCATGGTCCCGTGGTTAGAATAGATCACTAAAATAATAAGTATCTATTCCAAAAATTATGACAGAACTTTTTATGTTTACATTGAGTCTTGGCAATCCACCTAGATTTAGGGCCAACATAAAGTTATATGGAATTGGATTTATCTACATCGATGCTGGTTCTATATATGTGTGTGTTTGTGTCAAAAGCATGCTTATCCTCCTTAAATCGACACTTGGGATCAAACCCATACGGACCAATGGAAAACTACCTTTGACAGCATTGTTTAAGTACCATCTAAGACTAAGAAGCTCTTGTGTTTCCCAATTGCCAGAAGCCACTCCCAAGTCAGTGCATAGACTAATGGGCTTGAAGGGCTTGACACTGTACCATTTAAAGAGCCATCTTCAGGTGACATTCTAATGTCTCTCATAAGACATCATTTTGTGCACTAATTTATGTTGTTCATTGATTTGGTAACCATAATTTGTTTTATTAAAAAAAAAAAAAAAGAAACAAGGATCTAACATTGTAAAAGCTGAATTCTCTGCAGAAATATAGATTAGGGCAACAAATGCGGAGGCAAAATAGCGATGACACAACTAAACCAAGTGATGGTGAGTGCCTCCCTAATTTATAAGATTTTCTTGGACTAGATCAAATGTAACCTATCATTTCAAATTAATACATGTTAATTAATAAACAATTAGGAAACTTGGTTGGCGTCTATTCTTGCCTTTGCAGTTAATTATTTCCGGCAGTGACCTCATTTCATTGACCAATTTTTGTTTAAAATAATTTAGGATTTCCTTATGTTCAATTTAGTCCATCCAGAATGGCCGGCAGTTCATCGCAAGCTGATCACTTACAACCGGGGTATGTCCTTTATTTTAACTCTTTCACAACAAAAATCAAAGTGGAGATTCATTATCTCTCAAATTGCTTTTGGTTAATTTTCCACGTAATTATCTAAATCTTAGAGCTAATAGATCATGCATTACAGCGGAGAAATCCCGATTGAGGAGACACTGAAGTGTCAAATAGAAGTTCAAAAGAGACTCCAAGAGCAACTTGAGGTATGAATATGTATTTTTTTAGCTAGTTTAATTATTTCAACAAATATGCATAAAATTGGATTGAAGTATATTAGAAAACACGAACGTGGCAACCATACCATCGATTAAAACTCGCATCTCGATTAATATAATGAGATCTTCGATCTCGAAGTCACCGCAAGATGTATCAATTAGAGATGTATCCAAAGAAAATCTTCACCTAAGCTGGTAACCAATCAAGAGAATGTAAGTTTTTTATGAATGTGTAGGGGGATCAAAAGCCTTGGAAAGAGCCAAATCATTACATGCTAAAAATCACTCAAATCCAAAACAAAACAATACAGGTACAGAAGAAGCTGCAGATGAGAATAGAGTCCCAAGGGAAGTACCTGCAAGCAATTCTAGAGAAAGCCCAAAAGAGCCTCTCGCTCGATGCCAGCGGTCCTGTGAATCTAGAGGCCACGAGAGCCCAAATAGCCGACTTCAATCTGGCCATCTCCAATTTTGGGGGCCACGGCAGAGGAGGAGGTGGTGCTGTTGCAGAGAGGAACAACAGCAGCAACTTCATCAACATGATGATGAGCATGAAAGAAGAGACGTACGAGAGAGGAGGCCATCAAAACCACGGCTTGGCATTCCAGATTTACGAAGGAGAGAGACCGCAAGCTCAGGACATCGAGGCCAAGAGGTCGGAAGGGTCGTCGACGATTCATTTCGACTTGAATATCAAAGGCGGGCATGACTTTCTGGGAGCCAAATTAGGGCCCAACATGATGATTTAGGTCAGTAAAAACGAAAGAATCATGGAATGTCGCTCCTTTGTTTATGTAGAAAAAGCACCAGCACTTAAACTTTTTGGCAGCCTCTAACGTTCCATGTAGGTTGAGATTCACTGTTATACTACATATGTATTCTATTATAACCCACGGACACGATCGTAATCAGCAGTTATATTGTACATTAGTTGTACATTAGCTTGGCTGATTTCTTCAACGCTTTCTCTTTTAGGCAATAGCTTCTAAGAATCTTCATAACTTAGGAAAACTAGTGCCGCATCGCATCAAAGACCGGTGAGCGAATATCCCATCGCCCGGCACAACCACGAACTCTGCCACCGGTCACTGTCAGCGTCCGACACTAGCGACCATTACCAACGCGAGACGGTCGACGCACTGTCGAATGGCCGCTGATATTGGGCATTAGCTTTGGATGGCGATGCCATTTATATGAACTTGGCGAAGTGGGATGGTAATTTAACTACTGAGTGCGTAACCGTAACTATTCCAAGGGCCTATGAGGTCTTTTCAGCAGATGGGAATTTTGGGGAAAACTAGAAAGATATAAGACAAAAAAGAACTTAGTTTAGTAGCTCCAACTTTCAAAATTGATGGTAAATTTTGATATAGACAAGTGAGGTTTTCGACATGACTATTACAACTTATTCATCTAGCTGGTAGGTTGTAGTATAAGAAGGCGACTGTTTGTATGTATTCAAATCGCCTCATTCATGCGTATGCGATCAATAACTTTCCTATTATACAAGCAACTTTTGCTTTATGATACCAAAAAGATTAGTGTAAAGATTAGAGAGGATAAAGAAGAAACGCTTCTCGAAAAGGCATTAAGTAGAAATTCGAAAAGCAATTGGAAATTGGCTTTCAAAATTACATGAGAGTAGTTGTGCTCGGGCCGCTAGCAGCGCAGTATCATTCACTCCGATCCGTATAGGCTCGCCTGCCCTTGCACGATTGTAAAGCACATAATGCAAGTATTAGATTGCTTGAGATTTTTATCCCAACCTAACAGCTCATTTTCATGATGACTGATCTACCAACCCAACCAGAGATGGACGGAGGGGCAGACCCAAGAGCCCAAAAAATTACCCTACAAATGGAGTAGGTAGTTAATGAGATGGCCGCACAGGAGAGCGATACGGGATTCAACAAGCCGGTTAAAAGTGGTTAATTTCAACATCTAAGTGTCGGGTAGGATGACAAACATATCATATTACCAATGTGATTAATTAGTCATATCACACCAAGTGTGCGACACATAAAATTCTTTTTCAAATAGAAGGGCCTTCAGAAGTTAATGTTGTGTCAAAAAAATAAAAAAAACTACAGATGAGGTCCTAGTTCAAATGCAATGACTTATCTTAATCTCTCATAATTTACCATTATCATCGAGAGTGAAGAGTTTGACGTCGTTGATTTTTAGTTATGCAACTACAAGATCCCATGCGAAGAGGCATCCTAACTACTAACATTACAAAGTAGTCACAATGATGGGCTCACCAACCTCTTACCTTGGGTTTGCTGATGGTGTGGAATACTGTGGCTCAATGCGATATTCCACTAGGATCCTTATAGTAACACCAAAAGAATGTCACTAACATTAGTCGCTAATCATTTTATTGATTGAAAAAGCAAAACTATAAACCTTGTCCACGCCAAATTCTCAATTTTCTCAAAGAAAAATTGAATAGAATGTCTTTGTTTCTCTATAGTTGAGTGTGGATTATCTACTCCTATAGGTATGCCAAATTCTTTTACTTATTTCTATAGCCTACACGTTAAAACATTATGCAAAAAGTAATTTGCTATATCTTTTGTCTTGACACCTTTCCGCTTGACACTAGTGTGTATTTTCCTATGTTATTGGCTTTTCGTAAATAATGGTTAGAATATTGCAATTTCAATTTCATTACAAAAAATTCTGGAAGATATCATTTTATATGAATTGGTGATGTACTTGTTTTCTAGTAGTTTGTAATCCTTAATCCGAAGGTTGTCGGTATCTACTTCTTAGCATCAAGTATAATTGTCTTCTACTAGGTCTGTCCCGAAAGCAGTAGCCCAAGCGAGGAAGATGGAGGATCGCAACCACGTTTGGTTCCCTCCATTTCCACCCTAACTCGGATAATACTGCAGGCAGCCCGGCTTCATCTTGCTGCAAGCACGAGATTGTTCGCTCTGCTCACGACTCATTCGTCTGTACATGTTTTAAAATGCATTGCGCTAATCTGGAGTTGCCACCTGCGAAGAAAGATTTCGAAAGACGTCAAGAATGGCATTCCCCCGGAATGAGGAGAAAGAGCCACCCGGCTTCTGAAAATTCCTTGTATAATGGCTAAGGTAGGGACCGGTACTAATTCGATAACTGGATCAACTTCGACTGGCTAACCAGGGTCGGGGCGTAGCACTTCCCTCGATCTATGCTGTTTAAAGATATAAATAAAACTTTCCGGTAACATTCTAAAATGCCAAACTTCCCTCAGTCCCAATAGCCTGATATAAAGGCAATGTGAAAGCAAGACGCATTGCATGATAAGGTCATATTGGCCTAGAGTATTTTGCATTGGTTGGGTTTCAGTTTTCGCAGAGAAAAGAGCAGCAGTAGCATAAAGTGTTTTCTCTCTTTTATAACCCAGTAATTTGATGGCTCTAAGTAATGCATGATTAGAAACTTAGTCAAATCAGACTTTAATATGAGACCTTTAACGGATGGGAAGTCGAGCTTGTGTCGCGATACTAAAAGCATCGAAGAAATCGACAATCATTGAGCTAGAGTGATGGGAGAACTCAGTTGTAGTCATCAATTAATGACATTGTTTCTTCCTTTTTCTTTTTCATTTTTTTCCATTCTCAGAAGAAATGACTGTCAAATTATTGATGGTGATGGCTTACATGTATCCAACAGTCCAACACCACACGTCCACCAACCAAATATGTCATTCAAACAACCGTCTCGATTAAAAATCCGTGAATGAAGTCCGACCGGATTAAAGTGTACTTGCCTAGCCCGTATTATGGAAATCCGGATGTGACTTCCTTAATTAGGAAAGTACGCATTGGACTTAGATTCTTACCGACTTGTACGGACATGTCTGAATTTTGGTCAGAGAAAGAAGAGCTTGAAATGCACGAAAATCAAATCCTAATTGCCAGACCAAAAAAAAAAAAAAAAATCCTAATTGAAGTAGGTAAAAGAAGGAAGTCTTCCCGTTGACATATGGATATATCGATTTATTGGTCCGTTTGATGCTTCAAAGGGGCAATTATTGTGCAATATATTATCGATCAATTTGATGAAATTATTGAGGAGATTTTTTACTTTTATCCCGGCACACATACGCGAATCGCCTCCATGAGACAAGCGTTCAAGCGGAGAAAAATCATATTTTGTATTTCTTTTTGAGATTATCTAATTGATTCATGAGAAATTGCGAAGGCTTCATATTATATGAGTGGTTAGAAGAAATTGAAGATAAGGCTATATTGAAAGTACACGAGTGAATCGAGTAACTATAGTCTCCGTTATATTAATTCATTTATTGTGAAATCTTGCTCTATTTTTGTCGTGAAACAGGTCGCAGTTTATGGTATGCCATATCCGATTTAGTTTCATATTTTGTTTATTGTGGTGTTCCATCGACCGGCCTTTCCAGCACATGTCATAGCTCACCGCTGGGCTCCAACTTCGAGATAAGTGGTTCTTGATCAGCAACATCTGCCCATGCAATTTCGGGACCACGAACCATCCATTCATCATTTTCCCAATTTTGAATAGAAGGTGAGCTCTGCTATTGAGCAGACCCATGTGTCCTCAAATTCAAATCCTAAAGAGCAATTATGAACTGCATCATGCATTGTCTCTGTAGTAATGACGTGAAAATACAGAATGTCACTTAAATTTTTGGAGTAAATAGTCACGCACGTAACTTTAAACTTCTATAATAAAAATCTCGAATTCGATTGCTCATACCTCTATGTCCTTATGCACAATGGTATTCGACCATCCTTCCAGCCATGCTTAAGGCCTTCATCTCCTAATTGGAGGGAGAGCGTTAACAATTTATATATATGTCGGGTTGAAAGAATGCCAATAATTTTGAGGAATGCAACAAAATCACAAAAAAAGTAATATCGACGAGTTTCTTGCTTGACATTAATTCAATGTAAATCATCCAACATAGCTCGTTGGAGAGATTTTTTTTTTTTTTTTTTGGTCAAGGTAACATTTTATTCATTTGCATAGAAAAAAAAAAGATACAATGTATTTCAATTGCAAATCAAGATAAATCCCAAACACCTTCTAAATAAAATAAGCTCTAGACTATAGGATAAATTATCAAAGTAAAATTATAAGTCACATGCTCAAACAACAGATCTATCACTTTTCAGACAAAAATCAACGATCCATCACCGAATCTATCTTAAGCAATGAGTACACACAACAAAATCACCATTGAGTATTATGACTTTACCTTTCGACGGTGTGCGTCTTGGTTCGATGTCTACAACACCATCATCATTTAGAATTAAAAGGGTTAAACGAGCACAGATCGAATACCTGCGAGAGTGAAACCTTTACAAAACTCATCCGATCCCTTTTAAAACTAGACTTGTACATCATTGATTTTCGAGGGAAGTGAAATCTCAAAATCATAGACACAAAAAATCCCAAAATCTAGACTAAATCGAGATAGAAACGTCCCTGAAATGGGAGAGAGAACTTCAAGATGTAGATGAGGTTGGAAGAGAAAAGCCCTCCAAGTGGGAGGAAAGTAAGAAAAATAAAACAAGGAACCAAATAAGCCAAGGAAAAAGGAAGGGGAGAAAGAGGGTTAGCTCACACCCTCACCTCCATGGAGTTAAAAGAAGAAAACTATGTGAAGACAAGAGAGAGGAGAGAATCCTAGGAAGGATTCCCTTGTGACCGAGTGCTCACTGGAGAGCTAATGCCAGCAAAAATGTTCCAAAATCATTTTTTAATCCCTTTCTTGCCCCCAGTTCGAGGATCTGGGACTCAATTAGGTTGAAATCGAAACGTTAGCCTCTATTCTTTAGTTGGAACAAAAGGTTAATGATTCACTTTAGGCACCACGCCAGCCTCCTCCTTCAGCAGTCGCCACCACCATCATCCAAACTCTCTCCCTCTCTCCCTCTCCTCTCTTTTCGAGTCCTTGGCCGCCCACCACTCCTCTCTCCACACCAAGCCTCGATATCGAGCCTTCTGATGAGGCTCAAGTTGAGTTTTACCAATGTCATCGCTCCCACGGGGTCATCCATGACATGGGCCACCTCCTCGCTAACTAATGTGTTTGAATTCAAAGTGGAATTTGGGGTAAGATTTATTGGGACTATGTTAAACCTAATTTCTCAATTTGAGGTAAATTTATGTTGCCAGATGATGTTATTCGCTAGATCATTTATTCTAAAACTTATTTCGAATAAGATTTTTCAGCGATGCAAGTGATTGTACCCAACTTTTACACAAGTTGCGTCTCAACAATTAAATAATATTCTTAAAAGTTATGACATTGAAGTGAGCGTTGCACGAAAATTATAATATTATTACCGCTTGCCTCGTTTAAAAAGTTATGATATTGTGTTCATCGTTACACGATTGAGAAGATTAAATCGGATAAATTAGGAAACATATGTATTAGCTTGTAGCGACCGCATTACGCAAGAGTAATGACTTTTTCTTTTTTTGGTCTATCCAAGAGGAATGATTGAAAACGTGCATATTCCATAAGAGATTAAACACTTAGCAAAGGCAATGAAGAAAGAGGCCAAGCAAACGACACATATATACCCTAACTCCTTTTGTCAGATTATCAAAAGATATTCACGATAAAATATTTTGTTCACAAAGTGGGGCTTCGAAAAATACAGCAAAATCACAAAAGAATCACAAGAGAAGTACTACACATAATATTTTTTTCTATGAGCTTCCTCTTGAATTACATAAGAGTCAAGATGAGAGAAAATCTGAATTCATGAAGAAGAATGAACTTGTCAATAATCGCGTGTTTTTACTTAAAACACCAAAGCCTTTCCTTTAAAATGATTTAATTTTGTTGAAGAGACAATCTCTCAGTGGAAGAACATGTTCTTTTTAGAAGTTCAGTGGTTTATAACTGTTCGAGACAGACTTCAAATTGTCATAGAATTCTTTTGGATGTGCAACATACATTATAAGGACAAAAAACAATTGCCAGACTAAGGTGCGCTTGAGCATTTCTTAAACTAATGTAGTGTACCCCTCATTCATATGCATTTCCGGAAAGGACATAAGTCATGACCCTCGTCCAAATGCCCTAATAATATGTGCGAACGCTGTATTGAAGGTACTTCTGCCATCAAATTTATTGTTTCTGGTGTCCACTCTCTATCAAAGATCACACGACTGTCGGTCATACCCTCCTCATAGTGCATCCACAACCACTCGACTTTTCCAGGCCAAAAAAGAAGCAAAAGAACAAACACTTCCAAGGATTTCACACTTACAACTCCTGAGGGCGTGGTGCATGTGCAACCTCCCGCACTCCCCATTCTCGGTTCACCATATTTTCAAGACTCCGAAGTTCGTTGTTCAGCAAACTTCACTCCCCTTCAACTATAAAATGGTGAAGTTATCGAAGAGCTCTTTCGTAAGAAAAAAGGGGGAAAAGACAAGAACCATATCGTAATACGACTCGAAACACTTTGTTTTTCTTCGTCACGAGAACGATATGTCATCTGGTCAGGTCCTTGTGCTTACAGCCTATGGCCATGGCCATCTCTTCCCTTGCATGGAGCTATGCAAGCACATAGCCTCGCGGAACTACAAAGCTACCCTCGTCATCTTCTCACACCTCTCCTCCTCTATTCACTCCTCTTTCCACGAGAACCCCCTGATCGAAGTTGTGGAGGTGCCGTCTGCTTCGCCGCGGCCCGGCTTACCGGTTCACAAACAGGCTGAGACCTACAATGAGTTGGCTCGAGTGCTCGAGGCCATACTCTCAAGGCCTCATCTGCAAATGCCAACATGCGCAGTGGTCAACGTGTTCATGCTCTTGGGGTGGACCAAGAGCATATTCCAAAAACATGGAATTCCGACCGTCGGGCTCTTCACCTCTGGTGCGTGCTCACCTTCCATGGAATATGCTTCCTGGAATACCCACCCAGAAGACCTCGGGCCTGGGGAGGTCCGTTTGCTCCCTGGGCTACCCGACGAGATGGGCCTGACCCAATTGAACATCAAGAGGAGGCCCTTTGGGCCTTTGTTGGCAAAGGGGGCGGCCACTGCCCCCGAGCCTTTGAAGGCTGGTGGGCCGTCTCCGCGGAAGATGGGCCCGCCAGGGCCTGGGGAGAAGCCCGATTGGTTGGACGACGTGGACAGAGCTATCGGGCTCGTCTTCAACACGTTCGACGATCTCGAGCGCCCGTTTCTCGACTACCTGGCGAACCAATTCAAGAAACCGGCATGGGGAGTGGGCCCGCTGTTGCCGGAGATGTACTGGAAGTCCGACGATGGTGCCGTGGTCACCGACGGCGAAGTCAGGAGGAACGGGCAATCCAGCATCACTGAGGACGACATCACCAGATGGCTGGACTCGAAACCGCGCGGCTCGGTGCTTTACATATCCTTCGGTAGTACTCTGAGCTTGACCCCGGAGGAGTCTAGAGGACTGGCCGGTGCATTGGCAGAGTCTGCACGGCCATTCATTTGGGTGGTCCAGCCCAATTCAGGCGGGCCTGAGCCGGGGCACTTCCCAAATGGGATGGACGATGAAGTGGGCGACCGGGGCTTGATAATAACTGGATGGGCTCCGCAGCTGTTGATCCTGAGCCATCCATCGACCGGTGGCTTCTTATCGCATTGCGGGTGGAATTCTACTATTGAGGCCATCTTGAAGGGGTCCCATTCCTGACATGCCCGATTCGAGGCGACCAATACGACAACGCCAGGTGGGTCACGGAGCACCTGAAGATTGGGTACAAGGTCTGTGAGGACCCATCCCAGTTCGTCACGAATAGTGATTTCGTGAAGGGAATTGAGAGGCTAATGGCGGATAAAGACGTTAAGATCAGAGCTATGGAGCTCCGGTCTCGGTTTGGGCATAGTTTTCCGGCGAGCTCAAGTGCTGCTCTGGATGCTCTCTTAAAGGAGACTAGCAATCACTAAGGTTGCTGAATGTAATCTTTCGATTCTATCAATGAGTCGAGCACTTGGAGGTACCCGTCAAGAATTAAGATGCATTAAAGAGAATCATAATGGCTTGCAAGGCCCATTTCCGTCTTGCCATTGTACACAAACAATATGTACTGAAATCCAATTATTGCATCTGATATCTGTCTCATATCTTACATGACACGTTAATTAGATAGTTCGGTTTCCTTTTTGCGCAAAGATAGTCTTTTTTTTTTTTTTTTTTTGGCTTTAATCAAATGCAAAGATAGTGTTGTTTGCCTACATGATTATGAATATATATTTTAGGTTAATGATAATTGAACGGAATAATTGTCCAAACAATCTTAAATATATTATATACCAGTCAATTTAGTCTTAAATTTTTCAATATGACTAATTTTGTCCTAAATCTTTAGACAATTTGTCGGTGTAATCATTTCTATCAATTTTTATTGAAAATTGTTAACATGACAATTTGATTAGCACCGATCATCCCGCATGGCACAATAACTCAACAACGCGGTTATCCTGCATGGCACAATAACTCAACAACTAAAGATAGAGAGGGCAGCGGTGACCACAAGCGAGCATCAACAATGGGCGATTATTGGCCAAGCAAGCGTTAATCAGCAACCCTTGTTGTAGCAAATCTTGTCAACCATAAGAGTGGAGCTCAGGCAAGGCAAACAGAGCTCGACGAGGCTCGACTGTTGCAAAAAGCTTATGCTAGAACATCTGTGAAGCTCAACTATCGCAAAAGAGCTTAGGAAAACTCAGGTAAGGCCCATCGCCAAGGTCGCGACCCCAAGTGACGAGTGGCTGAGGTCGCACAACCTCAATGGAAGCAACGCCGAGGTCACCCAACCTCAAGCTTCCCACATCTAGCTTTTTGACAATCAAGCTTCCTAGATATGGCCTTTCAACGGTCAATGTGACCCTAGGTAAGGATCGCAGAGGTCGCGCAGCCTCATATGAGGTGACACCAAGGTTGTGCAATCTCAAGCGAGCCAAATATGTACCCCAGCTTCGCACGAGCTAGGCGCTAGATTTGGACTTCAACGTTGTGCGAGCCAAGCAACAGGTCGTTGAGGCCGCCAACCCTAGGTGACACGTCGCACAACCCCTTGCTAGCGTCCATCCAGCTCTACCTCTCCAAAGCCCAAATCCACAGGGAGAAGATAAACAATCTCGAGTGGGCAATTTGGGAAGAAAAATATTTCATTTACCTTAGAACCGGCCTTCCAAAAATGCTGAAAGCCTAAGCCCAGCTAACCGATTGCGAACTTTTAGCTTGGCCAATACTAGCAATTTCCAAAGTCATCCAAAAAATCTTGCCAAACGTCCTAAGTTTTGCCAGGGACTTTAGAGGCCCAAAGTCCCATCTGATAGATAAACCGAACGCACCTTTAAACAACAGGGTTAATTCTTTGTAGACATAGATATGGTTGACATAGCCAACGATGAGAGGCAGATATAGCGATAAGATGAAAACACATAATGCAAATTAGGTCTTTGGATAATGGATATGATATGCCTGTAATTTGCAAATGCAAACTTAAAAAATATGTTAAGTGTGAACTATAATTCAGGAATATACACCAATGGCGCAGAGAAGAATTTGTGGGGTGTGAACATGTTGAACTGTATTTAGAAAGGAAAACGAAAGGAGGAGATAATCTTGTTGCACCTTGTAATACCTAAGTCATTGGATCATTCGCAATCTATAAAGAAAGAACTCAAAGAATTGAAGTGCCGATCCCCAATTGCTTATCTACAAAGGAAAAGGATTGCATGACTGATGTCTGCGAGTCCTCGAGGGAACGAGAAGAATCGGAAGCTTCAGACCTTTACAGATCACCATGCCAAGCTTGCTGGAAAGCTCCATGTCCTGCCCAAAATCCTGTATTAGGATTTAAGTCAAAGAAATAAGAGCTGTCCGACAAAAACAATAAAATGTTAAAGATGCGATACACTCAAGAATAGCGTACATTCATCTTCTAGTAGAAAAAAATCTCTGTACAAGTATTTTGGATTGTCAAGAGGTTTCTGGATCCAGTTCTGGAATAATTGCAGAAGACAACTCTATGTGGGAAACACGTACTGCCCCAATTAGCCGCTCAGGTAATTCATCAGCAGTGTTAGCCTGTTGCATGATATCACATCAAAGAGTCAAGATTCCTCAAAGAAACATATAGACATGAAAAGTCAGTCGGCAGGACACTTCTACCCCTGGAACATAACCCCTGAGCATTTAGCTGGTTTTATAAGAGGGAAAAACCCATTTGACTTTAGACAGATTGTTCAACTTTATAAAAACTATCAAAAAATGAATGCAAAATCATAACGCAGATTGTAACGCATCAGCCGGTAGCATAGCAAGTCGGTACCCTAATTTTTGTCATTTAATTCTTCAAACGAAATCCAATTTTTCTCTTATATGCTCTTCTAACACTTAAGATGATTGGTATTTATTTGAAGTGACAATTGTAAAAGACAAACGGCATTAGACAAAAATAGGAAAGCTGCCAAAAGTATCCAAGAACCAGCCTCAAAATTCCTACAGGTAAGTGTTCAAAACCTGAACTAATCTACTCAAATGATGAACCTCTTTCAAACTTTCCCTCTACCTTTCAAGGTCAGGAGTTGATTTATATTACTAGCTACAAATCCATGCATCATTAAAAAATCTGCTTTATGCCAATTCTCCTGGTAAATAGTTGAATCGTCCCAGTTCTCACCCTTACTAACTCCAGGAATGAACTTCATGCTGTCTTAAGCCCGTACTAACAACAGATACAGACATGGACATTCAGACCATTATACCAAAGACAAATCTCTCTCTCCAAAAAAAAAAAAAAAAAACAGAGAGAGATTGTTGAGTCTATCTATGTTAACCATCCAAATCACTTGAATCATTTGGAAAAAGATCAAAAAACCTAGAACATACCTGAGCTCAACTGACTATATTTTCCCTTTTCCTTTTTTGGCAATCTGAGTCATCTCAATCATATCCTCTCATGTTTTATTATGGGAGAATGTGCACCACAAGAAGATATAACATGGAGAGGAGTACAGACAGGAAATTCAGAAGATATGTACATTTATTTCGGCCAGCAAATCTTAAGCAAGAAAAAGAAAATTGTCTTTAAACCAATCATGTTTAACTTCTTTAAACTTCACAGACAATGCAACTACTTCTCAGAGCTCGACATGGAACCATAACTAATTACTATCTAATACAACATCGTCAATTTGTCAGTCACGCGTAAGAAAGCTCTAAACTGGCAAGCTGCAAACGTGTCCCCAACCCCAGCAGAAATACACAACCATGCATGCCTGACGGACAGACTCGGCAGAGGCGCTCACATGCATGTACAGATATGTGTAGTCAGACCTTCGGACTTATAGACAGTTCAGCTCTCCCAACCAAAAGAAGAAGAACAAAACCAGGCCAAAACCCAGAAAGACAAGAAAAACACACTCAAATGAAAGAGTACTAAAAGTCCAATATCCTCGACAGGACATACCTGTACAAGAAACGCCATGTCAACCACCAGCGTTGTGATAACTCCAATCACAATCCCCAATACTCCATTAGCAACAGTGGAAGAACCAATATCAACATCAATCTACAGAAAGACGTGATAATTTTATATGTCTGGTTTCAGAAAAATTTATGAAGCGACTTATAACTAAATAAAGAAAATTCCTTACCTCTAAGTACTTGGGGCCACGAATATAATTGCAATCAACTGCTTTCCCCAATAAACAGGGGGTGCTTCCAACACTCTGTCGCACAATCCATGAACCCTGTCCAATCCACATCAACAGGCACATTTGACTCAGACATATTTGACTTAATTGCTATAATAAATAAGAAAGAAACAGCTCTTAACTGACAAAGCTCCAGGGTCATGTTGGCTAAAAAATTCAATTATAAGCCAACAATAGTCTCCAAGCTTCTTAGACAAATATTTTCAAAATATCCACCAATTCCCCATTTCATGGCTAGCATGAGTTTCACCATGCAGAATGAGCCTCAAACAGTATCAGACAAGTTCTGACCATCAATCTTGGCATAAAAGAAACTGGGGCAAGTACCTTGGGAACCGAAGGGATCAACTTCAGCCTACTATTACGGAATTCATCATCGCCATCTACAAACCGCTGCAATAGGGATCCGGATACCAATTCCTTTGTTACAAAGTAAAACACCATACTGTAATGCATAGACCCAGGCACCTGTGGGAGTACACAATTAACTTATTTACCCAGAACTGGCATCCAAACTTTTGAACTGAAAGCATTTAAGAGGAGCAACTTACTTGCAAATTCATGACCACAGAGAAAAGCCCTTTTTCTGAAGCAACCTGCTTGTACAATAAGAGTATGCTCAACTCTCATATAAATGCAGTAAGAGGCCAACAAAATCTAGCTATTTTTATGATACAACCAATAATAGACAAATTGCTTGATAAGCAGGCAACATTTTACCTACTCACATGTACATAATTCATCCAACTTACGTGTTCAGGTCACAAACACAACTTCCATGCTATGCAGGGAGGTAGGCTACATATCTGACCCTCCCCAAAACTTTTAATATGCAAACCTTGTGCATTATGACATTAGTTAGGATAAAGCAATTAGGATTAAGCAAGGAGATAATTTCATGGGATAATAACCGATGACATTAACCATGGGCATTGGAAAAATCCTTCGGATACAAAATGCACAAAACGTGTAACCAAATTACAAGTATCAGTATCAATCACATTGACTAATGTTGCAGCAAGCATCACATTGTTATAGGAAAATCTGAGTTACCAAAGACAAGGGACAAGCCCCACAAAAGAATTTAAGCTGATTTAGGACTGTCTTCTAATGTTCAGTTAGATTGGTTGTGACCGAATCTCAGGGTTGATTTGCCACATAGAGTCAAGAAACAATGTGACCTAACCGATACTCCATTTTTTGCGTGGAAAATGAATGATTTAGAAAACATTTTCCTAAAAATAATTGCTTCTATTGCTTGAAATTAGTCGATAAAAAATGTTTTTGTTATCAATAACAATTTATGTCCAAACATTTTTGTGGAAAATGAAAAATGTTTTCCATTTCATTCATTATTTGTAAGCAATCCAAGCGATCGTTTTTAGGAATATATTTTCCAAATCCTTCATTTTCCACTTAACAATTGCACACTGAATATAATATTATTTCTCTAGAATACTAATATCGAATACGACTTTAGAACATCTTTTTTTTTCAATATAAATGGACATATAGATATCAGGAATCACAGATTGAAGACAATCGAATACAGCCGGTCTTTGAGCAATACTGAAAGAGCACAAACCTATTAAAATTCCATTTGACTGACAAACTTAGGAATGTACACAACAGTTAAACCATCGGTTGGATAAGTAGCTTACAAGACATCTCATCATTGTCTGTTCTTCCAGTTCATTGCGCTAAAACTTTGTTTTTATAAAAATTAATTTAGTATGCTCACATTGTTGATTGGTGTATGCATTGACTCTATTTGTGATTCCGTGTCTTACATTTCATTATGTGCCTGTTATAGGAAATTTAAAACGGCGAATGCACATTGCAGAAATGAGATTACAAACCCAATAAGATACACAGCTCTCTAAGTGGGATAAGAATGTCATATGGGTACTCAATGTTTGACCTAAATGACCTATATATCTAATATTCAGGTAAATCCATAAGCATCAATTAAAACCTTTTCTGGCAGAAATGAAAAGTTACTCAGGTCCACATTTCCCCACACCAAATACAAAGAACCCAGCTCTAGTCATAAGCTGAGGTCAGCTGGAACAAGCATGACAATTGTCAAATGCCAGTCCTACACCTTTGATTTAATAGTAAATTCGACAAAGTCAGACGGCAATAATAGTGGCAGGGTAGTTCAGTAAATGGATCTCATGAAATTGTCGGTTTATACTTATGCGTTGGCTCCGAGTTTAGAGGCGTAGACAGAGCACAGTTGTATAAACAAGATAACTCTAACAGCTTAAACGTAAGGGAAAAAGAAGCAAAAAATGTAGCTTTATACATACTTGTGCAGCACATCCTTTTCGTCTAGCAACATGGTCCATTCTTTTTTTGTCCTTGAACCAGTCAACGGCAACAAGATCCATCAAATGTTTACCTGCAGGAATCTTCACAGCCACACTGCCATGAGTGCAAGTGAATCGAAGGCCTCCAAAGTGCTAACCCGTGAAATAAAGAAAAGAAGTAACATGAGTAAATAATCAGCAAAATGAATACCTTAGATTTGTCATAGCAGAAGTGCTTGCTGCGAACTTTGAAGTTGTTTCCATCAGAAATACTCCAGCAATCACGAGCCTTATCACGATCATCACGCCGCAAATTACCAGTAAAACATGATAAGTCAATTTGGTCTCCTTGTTCTTCGACCACTGCTTCCATCATGCATAGACTTCAATTAGTCAAATATTTTGTTTTACAGTCAACATTCTTGGCAAATAAATAATGAAAATGATAGGCACCATTTTTCTTGATATCACTCTCGATCCCAGTGGAGCTTGCCTGAAAATATTTCTCAAATAGAGTTAATGCAAACGTCATGACTGCAGCAATATTCATCCCACTAAACAAGTTCTGACCTCCTGTTCTGTGTCAGCTCCTTGCTCTTCGTCATCATCAGAATATTCATCCATCATCACAGAATTTCTACCAGAGTTCAATGATTCAAGAGATGGGCCAGAATGAACAGAAGAACCTTGCAGCTTCCGAGCCTTTGAAGAAACAGAGGCTGAAGTCATGTTAACCATTACTGGGATTCGGGGAGGAGGAATTCTTTCATCTGTTTGGGCAAACCATTCGCGTAGCCCTGATTTCAACAAGAAATTGGACCAATTATTTTAGTCGGAAATGTCAAACTATTTAAATAAACAGATTTAGAAATTTAAGAAGTGTTATAATTATTCTACTTCCCAAAAGAAGCAACTAGTTCGCAAAGAGATTGATTAAAAACAGGTTGCCAAGTTCTGCAACCCAACAACAAGTACTAATAAGGAAACTCATTTACATTCAGACTTCTTTAAACTACCCCCAGCCTAAGGCATAAACATCAAAGCAAACTGTGAACGAAGCATTCACAAAAAACTATTACCAAATCCAAGAGCCCAATAATCTTTTTCAGTATGTTTAAGCTGGTAGATATTCTAATTTGCCCCATCATTTAAATCGAAATGAACACAAACAGAAGCGTAAGGATGACAGGAAAATTTTAATATACAGTTTCCACAGTTCAGGTGATCAGTGTGTTGATGCAGATACCAATCCACCAAAAAATCATTACTAAGCTGTAAAAAGCTCAAAACTGTAAAAGGTGATTTATGAGGATGGAGACTTACCAGCGACGCTGTTTAACATCTGAAGAAGACAATGTTGTTGAAATGACGGAAAATAACCCACCAACCATCCTTTCAAATCAATCTGCATGAGATGCTGCACTTGAGTTCTTGGTCTCCCATGTCGAGGTTGTAAGGGTGAGATATTAAATCCTCCACCTGCGTGTACAGGAAAATGTTTTGACATAAGTGCAGTTCAGTTCTCAGTTTAAAGTAAAGAAGCTGTTCATAGTTCATTTCCAACTGCATCAAGAAAAATAACATAAAAACTTACTCTCAACATGTGCCCGCACACATCCAGGCTGTGGACCACAGTTTACATGCTCCCTGGAACGAAATAAAACAACTGCAAAAAGAAACGAATTGGCAAGAGTAGTAAAATCACACTATAATAGCTAACAAAATCCAAATAGCAAACACAAGAAGCTGGACCTAGTCTTAGCAGGTAAAACATTTGAAATATAAACAAAGATTTCAAACAAGCTTAGCAGGGGAAGTAATACCATAACTTCCATCATCGTTTCGTCGCCAATAGCGCACATAACAAAGATCACGAGGCCATACAAACCTGCAAGTGCATTGGAAGAGTCATTATTACAACAAAGTCCAACCATATCAAGGAGCGAAGGCACTTTCTCCACTCAGCCCATGTCCTTGACAGAAGTTATCAAGACTAGGTCTAAATAGATACATCATTTGAAATTAACAGAAACATCTCGCGTGCCCTGATAAGAAGCAAGCAAAGAGCACTACAAGAACTGTAAAAATACAAATATCATATCATAAGATGTTGACCCCAAAAACCCCAAAATATTGCTGAACTGTAGGCCAAAAAGCACTCTCAACATAAGTTGAAAATTACTAGCAGTTCTGTCGCATCAACATTCCCAGTTAATTATCGGGAAAAATCTATTGAAAAGATATTAGAAAATAAAAGAACATTTTCACCCTCTTAAAAGAGAGCTCACACGCTCTAAGGAGGGAGGTCATCAATTCAGTCTAACATTTTCAACTTAAATACATTTCATGACAGTGCAAACACTACGATGTCCTTCACCTTAATTATCGGGATTCCTCAACTCCTATACATGGTGAAATCCATCTCTTATATACCACTTACATTCTATATAGAGAAAGTTACGGGCATCAATTCAGGCAGACTCCAACACTGAAACCATATAAATATAGTGAATGAGGTTGTAGCCTTTTACGGTCGTTCACAGAAGAGATTCAATGAAAAAGATAAAATTCAACCTCTGTAGTCTATTAGCAACAATACATGGTTTGGAATTTCTTTCTTTGTTGTCTTTTTCAATATTACTATATGGTATTGTGCATACTCACATATAAGCCCCATTTAAACAGCTAGCTGGCCCAGCTGAACAATACGATCCAGCACGAGAGCACTCTAACCTCCCTTCTGTTTTTTAGTATCAAAAGAGCACACTAACTTCTTAATATGAGAAATGGCATTTGGAATGGACAGCAGCCTTTCGAGATGCTTGGCAAATTACTGGAAACTACTTGCCACATTCATAAAAGCTGTGGCAATGACCAGCTTGTGTAATATGGAAGATAAATAGATAACTTGTCGTATAGTTTGAGAATTCTCTCAAACCATACATACAAAGATGTTCAAATAAATTTCTCATTATCTACGATCAAACTACGCCAAATAACCAGTACAGGGGAAGGGACTACTTATAAATCCAGCAAGAGCAAGAAAGGAAGCATTGATCAGTCTCAACTCAACTCCATCTTGTAAGGATTCAACCCACAATCAATTAAGCAATAAAAAGGAAATAACAAGAATTCCTCAAAAGGCATAAAAGAGGAGGAGACTATCATTTAGATAGAAAATTACGTAGAGAACCAATCTAGCTGAAGTCTATGGTACAGTATTGCTGTATGTCCATCTACTTCCTCAACTAAGCTACCTGTGTGGAAGGTGCTATCCCACCTGCACAAGGGCAAAAAAAAGAACAAGAACTTCAAAGACGGTGATGAACAGAAATAAAGTTCAAACTAATTTGACCTGCAAGGGTAAAGACAAGTAGAATAAAGGATGAAGATTAAATTCACAGAGCCATTCCTAGGTAAAAAGCCATAGCTGTTAATTCACACTTCGATGATTCTTTAATAGCCAAAATAACAGCTCAAGTTTATTCAAGATAAATTATCTTTCTCTACTAATAATCATGCCCTATGAATGGCTCCCTCATTAGCATGTTGATACGAGTAACACATACATTAGATTTTTCTTCTCTCAGTCATCTCACACTTTCTGGGTCATCTATGCTGTACATAAACTTGAGTGTAAAAAATGGTCCGCAACATTAACAGCTGCTCACTCAGAATGAAGGGCTCAGTGTTTCAAAAATAAATTCTCGTCATAGATAATGAAACAGTGAAGCTATAAAGTCCTTAACATAATAATGATATAATGAGGAGGAAAACTTACTCAAATCGGGTGCTATCCATGCTCATTACAAGCCCAAATATTTCTTCACAAGATGCCTCTACAACTCCAACAGCCTTCATTGCTCTACTACAACTCCTTGGCTGCAAAAAGACATTCTAAATCAAGAATGTGCCCTAAAACAGCATATAACACAGAAACTTACATGGATTAAAAAAAGAAGCAATTTCACGCTAAGGTTTCTATAGGAGGAGAAAAGGGACAGGTTCATACAAGGTAGTCGACTTCAAGAAGCTCTTCAAAAATGCGAAGACCTGTCAATGTCCCAACAAAGAACACAGAGGAGAAATTTCAAATAAGGCAGTGAACCATAATAATTGCGTGTAGGAGCAAAGGGGCACATGCATGAAAGTAGGCAAACATCATATGAATGTATACGTATACAATTTGAACATGTACCATTTTGACATTGAAGAAGACGCCAATGCTTTCTAGAAAATGCTTGATTATTGTTATCCTGGTTTGATAATTCCGAATCATGTTCCTGTGTCCAGTCAAAGACCGACTCTGGAGGACCTGCTAAATTCACAAAGATGGTTAGATATACCTGAAAATTAACAAAGAAACTATAGCAAGCAAAGAAAAGACAATCAACCATTTCCAATTGTTGTCCTTCGTGATAAACTAGGACGAGCATCATCTTCGTCTTCCTGTGCGCTATACCTAAATAAGATATAACAGGAAGAGCAAGATCAACACTAATTAATCAAGACTCGGCAATCTAAAGTTCTGTACACAACTATCAACTGACCACATAATTGATTACAACAGAAAAAAGAATGAAGGGCGTCACAAAAATTAATCTATTTGCAGCCAGAAAGATCAAGTCCGATTCAACCATTAGGAATCATAAGTACATGAAACTAACTAGTTCTCAGATAAATCTCCCTTGGGGGAAACACTTGAAGAGATGCTACATCAAATTGTTGAAAAGTAACTAATGCCCTATGTTTCTTCTATACCTGAAATTAGCCTCCCTGACAAGATGAGATGATGTAAGGCAGAAAGAAAGTCTTTTGACCGGAGTCCCTTTGATGGAAAAAAGTAAAATTTTCTAGTCTAGTGAATATATGAGTCCAAAAGAATTAGTGCAGAAAACATATCAAGAACCTCAAAGATAATAAAACATAGGAGGTAGCATTCTCACTAAATGCAGCAAACTAGCATGTCTCATGAAACTTGTTTCACATTTCATGATAATAGACATCAGCAGAATCCTATTCACAATAAGCCTTCCAGCATCCACAAGGGCATCCACCTAAGCATGACCATCCAAACACCAAAAGGAAACCAATGACTTACTGGCTTTCATGGTCCGATGAAGAAGCAGTCCTCCCATTACCCATCCCAGATTTATATTCAAAAGAGGTATATTTATTACCATTGGCCACTTGTGACTCCTGGTGCTGCACAGATCGGCATTGTATGAGTCAAACAAGCATAGCCAATTCAATGCAACAAGCAGATGGGCATAGAGCAATATTGAATCTCGACATTATGTGGATTTGACAGAAATTTCTGGGATTAGGCACACATTCACATGTCTCATTCACTAATTTCAAATATTATGGAACAACAGGGCCTATCACCCATAGAAAGGCAAAAGCATAGAGAAGAATGGGCTTTGCTCAAACAAAGTTTTTCACATAATCACTCTCTTCCAACTTTTTTTACCTCTTCTATGATGCTAAGGACTGAGAATGATGCATTATAACCCTATATAATTATCCTAGCCCAAAACTAACAAGCTTCGCAAATTGTCAAAGAACTCATCTCTGAAAAGGAATGCATATACAACATACTCCAAACAATTCAGGGGACTCCTATAGCATAGAGGAACTAAAGAAATGAGTTTTGCAGAATGAAAACTTAATCTCTGAAACGATTTTGATTCTAGTTAACCAGGGCTGAAAATAAAACCCAAGGAAAAGGGGCAATCTACGACCATGGTCCAAGACCAAAGACTGACCTGATCAATAACTGACTCAATTTTCTCCTTCCAGATCAATGCCTCTTGAATGTTGAATGCTGCCATCTGAAACAAAAGCATTGAACAGGCTGGATAACCACACTTCATTAATAGTTCCCACTAATACTATATATTGCACCACACTGCTAAATAAAGCTGAAATTTTAAGGACATAACACACATTACACAGTTGCCTAAGAAATTAATCAAGCTAAGATTCCAAAATGTATACTGTAGAAAAAAATGAATTGCTTCCTAGGTGAGAAGGTGAGGTTGATCAGCAACGTGCATAACATGCACCATCAAATTCATGCTGTGAGTTTTATGCAGTTCTCAAACGTTCAAAAAGTACAACACAAGAACTGAGTTGATGATAATTGTCTAACACTCGTACACCTTACATGGAAAGACGCATCGGTGATATATGTTCAATCCCTTGTAGTCTAAAAAAATTAAGTTTATCAGTACGATTCTTGATTTCGACACCAGCTGCAATTTTAAAAAAATACATCTGACAGACTAACGAAACTAATAGTCAATTATGTGATTAATGCTGCTTAATCAATTCAAGAATTTGTTGCTAAATCACACAATCCTCAATTTGATTCCATAAATTGATTAAAATAAATAAGGCTTCAAATCCACAATTCAAACCTTCAGTGAAAACTGAAAAATGAGTTGCCAGGACCATGACAAGAGAAAGTATAGAGAAGCAATTGACCTAAGATAAAAAGGTCCTTCTTAATCTCCGTTGTTTGGTATAGATATAACTAATTACAAACATTGTCAATCGTTGCTGAAGTTAAATAGAAAGATATATCCCCCTAGAAAAGTAAAATGCTTACCGTAATACGATGGTGCTTCTCTTTCATGTTGTAAACACACAATACATAAACCATCTGTAAAGAAAGGCCACAAAAATGAAAACTATTATATTGCAAATTACATAGGTACATTAAAGAACATTTCATATATCAGCATTTTGGCACATGAATATGCACCACTCATCCAAACCACACCTCCCCCTAATCAACGCCACCCACCCCCTGCCCAAACCCCCAAATCCATGTACAGAATGATAACGAGAAGCACTTGCCACCTATTTGAGGATATTTATCACCAGGCTCACTAGAATAGGACATCCAATCATGTATGAACTCTTATATATTTTGTCAGTAAAATTAAATCATATCAATTATACAAAATGATGGCCACTTGTCCTAAAGATGATAAGTCGTTGACAATATTCACTTATGCCATGCTAAAAGTACTGTTAACAAAATATTAGCAGCAGAATGACTGAATCCGTATGAAAGGAACCCAAATTAAAAATATGAATCAATCTGTTATGTATATCCATTATATAACCAAAAAGTTTACTTTAATTAAATTTTCTTTTCGAAAAAAACAGCAAGCATGGCGTGACATTTAAAAGAGGAGGACAGCAACAGTGATCCACAGTATTGCAATGTCACTCATTTGGCAATCCATACATTACAATATCCAGTGATCTTGATTAAAAGAAACTTACTTATTTCACAGTGATATTGCACAATTATAAATCCTCGATAATATTTAAAAGCTTGGATCAATAGAAACATAGTGTATTCGCACTGGCATAAAATTCATAGTTCTGGCACAAGTTACAGTTCTATACACACACAAAAACTAGCAAAACACCAAATTTTTTTAGAATATGTACTGTTGTAACGTAGTTTTAGTTGCCCTGAAGCCATTGAAAGGGTAGTATTGTCATTTGTGGAGTTGTCGTGTAATATAAATACTAAAGGAGGTCACCCTAGGTTTTATGCTTCTCGTTACCATTGAATCCTCTTGCCCTTCTTTCTCTCAATCTCTCTCTTTCTCTAAAGATCTTCCAAGCTGATCACTTACATGGCACCAATGAACTGTCTACAGATCAGGCCCTCATTTCCCAGAAAAAGTTTGCATTTTCACCAGGATGATAGCGTGCGCAAGTTTGCATTTTCATGCCCAGTGTCGATGCTTTTTCGGTGTGCCATTCATCTCCTGTTTCCTATACAGCAAATCCATGTTGAGATATTCCCATGTCCCACTAACAAAACTTAAACAGCCTACCGCTTCATGCAAATTTCTAAGAGAAGCAACGAAAATTTCATTTACTTCGAAGGCTATTGCTACAGATGATTCCCTTCACATTCTATCCTACATTTCAGAGAGTGTGGCCCAAGATAGAGTAGAGAGTACCATTGTACTGCACAAAGGCCAATTTATCTTTGTTCTCGCAGTATTTTGTTCTGCAACAGACTATGCCTACGAGTGCAGTTGAAAACAATGGATCTGTTTTTATTTTCATTTGTACTTGTTTGGAACAGCATACAAAGCTGATCATGTTTCTCATTTTACAGGTTACCTACAGGCTTGCAGCACATTCACAAACATAAGGGATAGAGAGTAATTAAATGATTGAGCCAACTCACGAGCCCATGCTGGTTCTTCAAGCCTCGATCCTCCACCCTACAGTTCCCATCAATCAGCAATGTCTTGACCGGCACCTAATAAAGCAAAACAAGCACTCCCTGCTCAAAAGAACATTTCGTGCCCACCAGAGAACAATACATGCTTGAATAGAATTGAAATACTGAAAAATTGTCAATGTGCCCAAAGAAGAACTCCAAGACTTCCCAGAGAGTCTCCCCTCCTCTTAACATACGCGCTCCTAATCAAATCCCAGCGCACGCCTCTCAACTAGCTGCTCCTATTTCTGACACTAACAACTAACAACCACGTTACATGTGCGGTGTCTCTGTATATCCAGCATCCTATGCCTGCTTTTTCTCAAGCAGACAATCGCCGAAACAATACCAGTCACGAGATTACCAGCTCAACGCCATTGCAACACAGACAGAGAGGGAGAGAAGGAGAAAAAGGAAAAACCTGATTATCCTGAGGCTTCTTCTTGTAATAAGCGAGCAACCGAGGCTCCAGCACGAAGTACCGCATGTGAATATACGACCGGCCGATCTTCCTCCGCCCATATCTCACCATCCAACCTTCGTACACCACCTTCGACATCGCTCCTCCAACCCCCCAAAAAAAACTTTAAAAAATAAAATAAAAGCGGAATTCCCCGAAATCCCAGAATTCTTCCACTCCTCAAAATCCGAATTCTATCTCCGCGCGGGGGCAGCGGTCAATCAAGCGACCCCGATCGCTCATTCGCGAGGCGGAATCGCGGAATCCGCAATACCAATTGCGCGGCGCCTCAACGACGGAGAGCTCGAGGACGGAGAGCGACGGGAGGAGGGAATTCGCATCCCGATGAATCCCGACGTCGCCGGCGGGCACCGAGCCGGGAGACGGAGCCGGAGCCGAGCCGGAGGAGGAGATGCGCTCCCGACGCCGCACCGGAGATCGAATTTCACGCGACCCGAGACGCGCGCATCGGAGGAGGAAGGCGCCACGGAAAGAGAAGGAGAGAGAATGGTGGAAGGGAGAGACTGGTGCGGGGGCGGTGCGATGATGACGACGACGACGATGAAGATGATGAAGATGATGATGATGATTATAAAATGGAGGAGCTGCTTGCGAAGATGGACAACTGTTTTCGTGTCTGCATGAAAGGGAAAGAGACTCGCGGCGGGGGCGAAATAGCGGCTTCAACAAACGAGTGAAATTCCTCCTCCCCGGGTCAGCGTCTCTCGCTACGTTGGTACAAAATGAAAAGATGGATATAGAGAGAGAGAGAGAGAGAGAGAGACTCCCAACTTTTTTTTTTGCGTATCGGCCAAGTCCAACACGTACCAAAAAATCACATTGTCCGCCACCTAATTATCCATCCCCCGCCCCCTGACGAATTAAGATTTGGCATGGTCCGCTTCCCATTTTTAAGTCGGTGTTTATAGAATTCAGTGCACGTGAAATTTACATGATCAAGAAAATCAGTATAGAATAGGTTTGTATGTATCTAAAGCACATATATATTACTCGATTGTTGTAGGATGTAGTCGATTAGGTTAGGATAATGGATCTACTTGTATAAACAGACAAGGTGAATTAAAATTTTCGTGATATAATAATTCGGACCGTACGATGTCACGAGGTCCCATATTATAGCCAAGTGATTGTCGAGCGTTGTGGAGATTGAGGAAAGGGTGGGGACGAGTGGATCGAGAGATGTGTACGAGGGTAAGGTCGTCGGAGACAGGGAGAGACTGCTGCCACGGGTGGAAATCGCGGGTCGCGAGGCGGGGACGTGGAGGTCGCCATTGACGGAAGGGGACAACGTGTTTTGGGATCGTGAAAAATTGAAAATGGCCCCCCGCGACACTTTTTACTTTTCCTCCCCGCGTCTTCACCGTGTCCCCTCCTTTTCTTCATTTCTTTGCCTTTCTTGTTTTTTTATCTTGGCCCTTTCCTCGGCCGGACGCCTTTTTCTAGAGCTCCTTCAGTGGGATCTCTCTCTCTCTCTCTCTCTCTCTCTCTGTGCACGTCCCAGGAATTTTCCGGGGCATCATTAGACCGAACGGGCTGAATATTTAACAATCCCTGATAAAGAAATATTTTTTCATGTTTTAATATATTGGTCGTACGTAATTTGAAAAAAAAAACTGTGCAATGGAATTGACAGGACTTTTTGTTAAAATGTTTAAATAAGTGTCGTGCCTTGCTCAAAGATCTGTTCAAGAATCATTAAGTTATATGTTGAATTCATGTATGATATTGCTCAACACAAACCCACTCACTTAAAATGAGGATTAATAAGGCCTATCGAGCCCAAATGCATTGTGCAAGACTGCGTTGATGATTGGATTGGGTAAAGTCAATCAGTCCTATCAACCTATCAAACATGTAGTCACCTCCAATTGAAGTTCTTCAAGACGCTAGCATATCTACGTTTTCATGAAATTGTTAATTAGGGAAATGCAACTAGTCGCGGACCAGCTCAAGTTCCTCATAATTTGCAACTCTCTTAATAGACTTATCTCTTCGTGTAACAATTTCCAATGCAAAAATAAGAACCTAACTCAAACACAAGCCAAATTTACCAAGAGAAATTCGAAGTCAACACACAACATGACTTTAACTCAAATTCAACACGAACTAACATGATTTCACTCATTTTCAAATTTAAAAAAGCACTTTGCAATTGTAGTGATGCTGAGACAAAGGCTAATTCTACACACCAAACATGCGATATTAATACTTACATAAAAGTGCACCAATATTAGTTAACATACAACAACACAAGATAGAGCGTCGCACGGAAATTGTAAGTCCTCTGTAATTATTTGCCTAAAGAGTATATTATATCAACAAAATTCGTGAAATTAGGTCCTGTTAATAAGGACAAATGTACTTTCCACTTTTGAACATTTCTTCATCTGATATTTTTTTAGTTGATGGGATGAGTAAGTAGATTGTCAGTGCATACGAGCCAAACCAAAAAAAAAAAAAAACAACAACAAAAAATAAATTGCGCCTTGCTTAAAGGATTTTACAGATTAATTAATTATCACATAATTATCGAGAACGTGTTGCGAACGCGAGGGGCAACACTTTTTAAAGTGAAATTCGCAGTGCTGTCCCTACAATCTCCGAAAATCCAGACGCCTTCAGTTGCTTCGCTTCAGAATTTCCGACACCTCCCAGCCGACACTGTATCGCCACTCTCAAATGGTACCATGAGAAATGTCGGGTCGTCGTCCTCTCTCCGATTGCTGGCATTCTCATCGAGATCTTACTCTCGCTACTTGCCCGAAAAGACCGCATTTTCCCGCCAACACAAGAACTCCTCTGGCACACGTCGTCAGACTCTCTGCCCTCTGCCCTTCAACGCTATATCAACTCCGACAACCCTTCTCGCGGCCAAAAGATCCATGCCCACATTCTCAAAACAGGGTTGAATCCCAACACCAACATCTTCATCAAGCTGCTTATTCTGCATTTGAAGAGCGGCTGCCTCAGTTATGCCCGCGCGGTGTTCGACGAAATGCCGCAGCGAACTCTTTCCGCCTTTAACTACATGATCGGAGGGTGCGTCAAGCAGCGGAGAGTCGGAGAGTCTTTCCAATTGGTGCGCAGAATGGTTTCTGTCGGCGAGAGGCCCGATGGATATACTTTCTCCATGATCTTAAAGGCGTCTACTCAGGCCCAGGACGTGGACTTGCCGTATAAAATTACCGGGGTCATTCACGCCCAGATACTGAGACTAGACACTGAACCGGATGATGTTCTTTACACAGCACTGGTCGACTCATATGTTAAGCATGGAAAGGTTGGTTATGCTAGGGCCGTGTTTGACATGATGTTGGAACAGAATGTTATTTGTTCAACCTCGATGATTACTGGATATATGAATGAAGAGTCTTTCGAGGATGCGGAAGAGATTTTCAGGAAGACCATTGAGAAAGATATCGTGGTTTTCAATGCCATGATTGAAGGTTACAGCAAGTCGAGTGAATTTGCAGAGAGATCACTTGAGATTTACATCGAGATGCAAAGGTTGGCATTTCGGCCTAACATATCTACTTTTGCCAGTGTAATTGGGTCATGTTCAATAGTGGCAGCGTATGAAGTCGGTCAACAAATCCAAAGTCAACTAGTAAAAGCTGGACTTATCCTTGATGTGAAAATGGGCAGTGCTCTTATAGATATGTATTCCAAATGTGGCAAAGTTGAGGATGCTTGCAGAGTATTTGAATGTATGCCCAATCGGAATGTCTTTACATGGTCTTCCATGATAGATGGATACGGAAAGAACGGAGATCCCCATAAAGCTCTCATTCTTTTCAGTGCAATGCGTGAGCAGCGAATTGAGCCCAATTCCGTGACATTCCTTGGTGCACTCTCTGCTTGTGCCCATGCTGGCTTAGTAGCTAAAGGCCATGAGATATTCTTGAGCATGGAGAGGGATTACTCGCTGAAACCGGGTATGGAGCATTATGCCTGCATGGTTGATCTCTTAGGACGTGCAGGGAGATTGAACTGGGCATGGGAGTTTGTGATGAAAATGCCTGAAAAGCCCAACGCTGATGTTTGGGCCGCTTTGCTTAGCTCATGTAGGTTGCATGGTGATATTGAGATGGCAAGTGTAGCAGCCAACGAACTATTTAAGTTGAATGCCGAGGGTCGGCCCGGGGCATATGTCGCTCTGTCTAATACATTGGCACATGCTGGAAAATGGGACAGTGTAACTGAACTGAGGGAGTTAATGAAGGAAAGAGGGATATCTAAAGACACTGCTTGCAGTTGGGTTGAGGCTAATTATGGGTAATGAGAGTCCTGCATGTTGGGGAAATTGGTGATCAAGTCAACAGGTAAACATGTCCATTTCATGGTTTTTTACGTGTACAAAACATGTTCTATGGTGCAGATTTTCGTTTACATCACTCCTAAACTCAGATGATCGTCCTAGATGATTTCCAAGCCATACGACGGCAATGAAGAGATGTTGGGGAGGCTAAACCTGATAGCAAAGCCAATGACTCAGGTGTTCATCTATCAGGGCAAATGATCAGCAGTATCAGGTCGATCCTCTGCTGCAATCTGCAGCAAGGAATAAATTATGGGCTATGTTGCTGCATTGGATGCTTTGGTTCGATACTTGTTGGTGAGAGCTTCTGGAATTATACCATTGTCCACATCCTTTTACATCAAAGTTAGTCATTGCGTAATTTCTTTCCAAATTTTCTCTGTTTAATAGTGAGTGCTAATAGTGCCACAATCTCCTTTTTGCTGTTTGAGAAGCATAATAGACCTATATCTGTTCCCTCATTGGTGACCTTGTTCGTTGTTCTGTTGTCCTACTCTGTCGTCACAGGAGCTGTCGAACTTAGTTCACATGAATTTTATGATTCTAATTGACGTTTCTTGAAGAAATGCATCTCTTAGAGTATACTTGGCAAGTTCAAGAAGAAATGACAAGCCTTGGAACCTTATAAATTGCTAGTGCCCTTGAAATTAGAGTTTGGGACTTGCTGAAGGAATCTGACCTTGTAGTATGGCAGCATGTTCGAGATGTCTGGATATGGTGCGTTTCTTGAAGCTATACATGGATGAAACTTACAGAATGATGCCAATAGTGAGGCATCGATACATAGTTTTTGTCTGCTGTGGATATAGGCTAGGCTAAATAGACATGGGAAGAGAGAACGAACAAAGGCTGCTTTTCAAGCTGAGGAAGGGTAATCTCTAATATAGAGATCACTGTTAATCTTGACTTTTCACTTTTTAACTGTGTACCAGAGGGAAAGAGGTCCGCATATGGAGTCAGTTTAGTTATAGTACAGCTATCTTATGATGTTTCTTCAGGTTAGTCGAAAGTGGGAGACATTTCTTTTGTAATAGAGCATAATTCGGACGAGAATTGTGTTGAGGAGAACTTGAACGGGATCCAATAGTGGATGAATTGCTTAGGCTTTGAGAGAGGATCTTTATCTCTTCTATGTATCTGTTGATCTTTTTGCCAGGAAATATATTTTTTCACATTTAGATTTGGGGTTATTGTCAGTGTAAGGTTGACGTTGAAGATTGTCTCGCATTGTTTAGTAACTGTGATGGACTTTGTACACTAGATCGTCTTGGATGTTGCTTTCAGGTTGACACTGGATGCTTGACAAGTGTGGTTATTTGTCGAGACGAAGTGAGCAGATCTATAGTTGTGATGTTGAGGTTGACCTTGGAGAAGTGTTGTGACTATACTGAAGTTTTGGGCTTTCAAAACTTGTTAATGGATAAAGTCAAATTGAGCTGTTTGAATCTAACACCTATTTTGTGTCTCGCACAATATGTGTGTGTGTATGTGGGCGCATGTCTTTGTTAAGAAAAAAATAGGTTCCCCTGCAGGATTTTCGTCTAGGCTGTTCAGATGTAGGATGATTATTTAGCAAAAAAATAATTGTTGGACGAGTGTATTAGATGTCATTAGACCTTGCAACGGATGAACAAAGAATAACTAAATATAAGCTCACAACAACTAAGATTTTGGACTGTAGTCATCCATCTTAAGTCATGTGACTACCCATCTCATTGTTTTTGGGTAGATTCTATGGATGACTGTTTGATGAAGACTTGTTTCTACCACTATGGCTGATGTGGAGACACATTTAAGAAATTCTATGGAGGCCTTCTGACAATGGCATGTTAACTTCATTGGTTTTCAGCATGAGGATCAGCCAGGCAATTCTATTATTCAGAATATGTACTTATTCGTGCCTTTTCAGGTTGTAATATCAACTAGCATTTGGAACTTATCGGTATTACATGACCAGGAGAATGGAGGAACAACTTAAAGCAAAGAACGAGCCAATCAAGAGGCAGGAGGGACTGATCCAAGGGCGTGGGAAATAGTTAAAGGGCCAATTGGACAAACTCAACATGCAACAGCGGAAATGGAGAATGGATGAGACTGTGCAGCAAACCTGTTCTACTCTTCAACCTCTGGGTTTGACAGAAGATAATTTTTAAGAAGTTCCTCACATCAATTTCTAACATGGTACAAACAGAATTTATTAAGGATGCTTTTAGCTTGAGTTGGACATGATAGTCACATTTCCTGCTTCACTTAGGCAGTCATCCCTTCATTGGGGCGGGCTCCATTTTTCTTTGATTCCTCTATTTGTTCTATGCGCAAGTTGTTCCTATTTGCTTTGCACTTAAGATGAAGTGCAAACTATACTATGTCGATTATTCATCTGGTTAAAAATCACTTCCATTTATGTACTTCTTCCTAATAACTTTGTGTTGAGCAATAACTGTTATTTTGGACAGTGCTGTTCGATATGTTGCAGATTCTGGGAGAAGTTTTAAAAGGTAAACTTGCTCTCCTAGACGACAATTTTCATAATGACTCGTGTGCAAGAACGGAGGAGAGGGCAATGTTGAAAAAATTACATTATTGCGGTGCTTTCAAACAATAGTTAAAATGCAGTGATTATGTTTTCCTCCCCGGTCCATGCTTTTTGGTGTTGCTGGTGCCAAATTGCCATCGGAAGCCAATGATGAATAGCTTTTAGCTGCTGAAAGTATGAAATTGCTGAAACTGGGAAGCACCCGGATAATCTTTTTTGTAGTCATTACTAAGATGGAAAGAAATAACTAATTTCCATTAATTTATTCTGGTGAACCAATGAATCTGTCATGGTCTAGTATATATTCGAAAAGCAACCCGCTTCCCACGTCTATTTATCTATATAAACACGTGAAAAGATGCCCGTCTCATAGACCCAGATCAGGGCACGATTTCGCTGGTGAATCACGATCCATGTTTTTCCTATCTACTGGAATCACATGTGCCTCAGATTCTTCTCAGTGGATTGATTGAGACCTCAGAAGGAGAGGCTGGACGCATGACGAATTTGCTTATTCATGCTTTAGCATATTGCCTTGCCAAGTGTGACCTCACCAGGGAACACGACACCATGGAAACACGCATATGCCTCACGACAAATACTTTTGCTTTCCACCCAGTCCCTGTTGCGTCCCACTCGAAGCTAAAGTCTATTCCATCTCAAGCGGTGTTTTCCACCGTCTTTCATGGACGAAAACTTCATACGACCGGTTCTTTTTTCTTTTCTCTTTTTTTTTTTTTTATCAACGAACTGTAAGTATGAATGTCATCCACGTTACTTAAGTTTGCATGCGGACGATACCTGCCTCTCATAATCCGCTAATTTGAACACGATTAAGGGAATTATGAATGAGTGTGTGCTCCAATTAGTGGTCAAAAATTGGGTGTTAGATGACAATTTCAACAGAGACCTCAAACTTGAGAATTGCATCGCGTCGTTTTCTATTTCGTCACGTTCATTGTAACTTGTCAACCTAAGATATCTATCTGGGGACAGATCCATTTAATCACTGGGCAAAATTCAAATAAAAGAAAGAGCGGTGGCTAGACTCGGCCGAACAAAACCGTGGGCACATTTTACGAATCCGGAGGATCGGATCCTCGAATTTCACTGACCGTCGAATCAAAGAACATTAAATCTGGGCCGCTCCTTGAAATACCCCTGAAGTGATCGTGAGATATATTACGGTTTGTGTGGGTCCCAGAGGATTAGACAAAACCCCACGACTGTCGATCGATCTGGCCATCCATGTCGCTTTCGCCCTCACAACGTGACGCGGACCCCCTGCATCAATCAAGAAAGAGGGGCTAAAAAGGCCTAATCGGACGGCCGCCGTTAACGTCGGGCCCACCATCTCTTGACATTAAACTACAGCTTCGATCCAGTCAAACGTCTACTTCTAGAGATCCTCTCACTTCTCATTATTAAAAAATCCTATTCTTAACAACTATTTCCGGCGAAATTATTACCTAGGACGTATCGATCATTAATTGTATGAATCCCATCGTCATCGAGTTCTCGGGACTGAGAGTTGGAATGAGCTCGATATTTATTATTTGAAAATCAAAGAAAAAAATGACACCAATCATTTTTAAACTTTAACGTTGTATATAATTTTTAATTTTTTAATCTAAACTTATACTAATGGAATAAATCATTAAATATATGTACTAAAGTTTAGAGTCTAAATATTGTATAATGAGTTAAAATTTAGAGATTAAATTATACATTAAGTCAAAGTTTAAGGATAATTTATATAATTATCCTTAAATCAGATGAATTTTTTTCAAAGAGAAAAATTTAAGGATTATTTATGTAATTATCCTTAAATCAGGTGGTTTTTGTGTATGGATATTTTTTAGCGAAAGAGAAATCGTTTCTTTGAGATGTTCTTTTCCTGTAATTAATGGGAGCACATGGAAAAATAAGGAAGCCCTCTTCCCCACCTCTCCTTTTCTTCCTTTTTCCTCGTTCCAGACAAGGACCGAATCCCACCACCACCACCACCACCAGTACCGCCATTATTAAACTCTCTCTCTCTCTCTCTCTGAAACTCCCTTTTGCTTTTAGTTCTCCAAGATTCGTTTTTTTTTTTTTTTCTGTGTGTGTGCGTGCCGGGTTCTCGTGCGATTCGGCGGTGATGATGGCGTGGCTTTTGGGGTCGTAATCATGAGACGATGAAGGCGCTCTCGAGGAGGAGGCAAAACGAAAGCGAGCGAGGCGCACGGTTGCGTCGGGGAACTCCCCCCCCAAACTCCAATCACGGCTCTCTGTGACTGCAAGTACGTGCCTTTTCGATGCCCATGTAATCATCTCTTTCGTTTCCTCTCTCTCTTTTGCACTCTGCTCCGTACAAATTCCCCGTCAAGGCCATGTTATCTTGCGAATATATGCAGCGTTGACTCTCACTTCGCTCTGTGCTCGCCACTATCTCTCTCTCTCTCGCTCGCTCTCAGGAAAAGGGGGAAAAAAATTGTTGCGATTGTCTTCTTGTTATTCTTCACTCAGATTCGTCGAGGAAGAAAGATTAATGGGTATGGAATATGGATCGGTAATTTGAGTCCCTCGTAGTCTCTCGGGGTCGATGGTTTTTTGGTGCAAGTTTCAGCGTTTGAAAAAAGAAAAAGAAAAAGAAGGATAAAGAAAAAAGGGATTGAATTGACAGAAGGGTGAGGGTTGGAAACTGCCCATTTTTCTTTCACTAAAAGTTCCGGTCGGCGGAGCATTTTTGACTTTGTAAAGGCCCACTGTTTTTCTCTTTGGGAGTTCTTGTGCCTTCTTCTTATTTTTTCTTGGGGGGAAGAATAAGGTCCACCTTGATGCAACAATTTCTCGAAACAGAGTTATTTTTCTTGTTTTGCCCATTAGGTTATAGCTCAGTTCTGTGAAAGAAGCCAAGAAAGTCAACCCAACAACAGTTTTGCTACAGGAGTTAACACGTTTCCTCTGAATATCTTATTTTGACCCAGAAGCCTCCAGTTGATTCAGCAGGGAAGAATTTGCAGAAACTGCTTCTATCCTTCACTTCCTTCGCCGTAGCATCATCCACCAGAGGGCTGTCGATACTGAAAGAGGCTGGCTTGATTGCTCGTCACAGATTCAATTCGGATAAACATAAGAGGGGGATAGTTTGTGTTGCAGACAACAGAAAGTTATGGGTTCTTTCAAAGGTCATGCTCTGCCGGGGACTCTCTTTCTTGTGGTCGGTTTGTGGCACGTGTGGAGTTGTGTGTTCAGGCATGTGTCGAACCCGAAGGCCTTCCGGGTCCGGGTGTGGAACCCGGTGCCTGGGTTCGAGGGGAAGCTGAAACATTTGGAGCTGTATGTCATTACAGTCGGCGCTTTCATTGATTTGTGCATTGAGCTTCTGTATTCTCCCCACCTCAAGCTGTTTGTTAATGGAGTCTTGAACCCAGCACACATGAACGATTTTGAGCATTCAGGAATGCTCCTCATGTTCTTCATCTTCGGGCTCGTCACTCTGCTCTCAGAGAAAACCAGGTTGGTTCCTGGCTCATTAATCTCGACATGTCTTTTATGTTTTCTCTTTCTCTTTATGTTTGTTCTTGGGGTGGTGGTGTTATATGCGCAGTAGAACTTTTTAGAAGCGTTTCTCTGACATGGAGTCGTGAAGTGGTTTCTGCTGATGCCTTAATGCTGAACAAATTTAAGCACTGCTGACTCCACACGATTTGTAACTGGGTAACAGTTGACAGCCACTGAGTTATGGTCGATGCGATACCAATGCTCAGCGTCTCTCCTGGAGGAACATCTAGATAATAGATGTGTGGTTGTCTGAATACACAGTTTGATTTTTTTTGTATCTCATATATTTCTATAATTGACTAATTCTTGATGAGCATTTGTTTTTCTTATTAGATAAAAAACTCAGATTTGCTGATGTTCTCAATCTGGTGGAGATTATCAATTAGAAAATTGAAACAGCGGATGCAGGAATTTTAAGACAGTGATTTTTTCTTTCCATCAAACGCATGATATGCTTTTTTTGGTCTCTATACTTTCAATGCGCTGGTCTCTGTAGAGTTTTGCCTTCTTTGGGTACTTTTGTATCACATACTGTGGATAGTGTGTTCTCTTATTTTTATTAAATTTTTGATAGTGTGTTAATCTCCCTTTTGGGTTGTATGATGACCTTAGAAGTTTGAGCTGCATAAAGGAATATGATCATAAAGTTCACGACATTGCCTTGACAAATGTATTTATGGACTTTTAAGAGAGGTGTTACCTTAATTCACAGAGTGCAAGTCCATATGTTTCCATTAACCAGAGAAGAGATGTTGTCTTTTCTTCTATTCTGTTCCAAATTCTTAGTTTAGGGGAAAGAAAGATTAGAGTAGTGAAAATAGTTCTGATCAAATGATAATCTATTTGATTTGAGTAGGCAAAAACTAAAGCCTTGCAATGCTCTTGCTCTCAGTCTGAGTTGAGAGGTTAGTGTTTCTCTTTTAGGACATCAATCAGTATTTCTATGAGAATTAATGCTCTGTTATAGAATGACTCTTAGTGATTTATGAACATTGCTTCATTGTTTAGGCCAACAGTTGGTCCACTCGGCTGAGGTGACCCTTTTTTCACTTCTCACCTGTAGCCCATGAAGAAGAAAGATAATGCTTTACGTCCTTGAGATAATTTTCTGTAGATTTCTTTCACTCAACATTCTAATTCCAAGTCCTAAGCTTTATGCCCTTGGACATTTTCGGGATGCTCTTACTAACCAACGAATGGCAAGTGCTCATCAGGAATGATATAGAATTGTAGTTGCATTTTTCCATCGTCTTGAGATGAGGCAAATGCTCGGCTTCTGAAGTGAGGCTTCAGAACGAAGTTTCTTTTCTATTTAACCTCCTTCTTTTGTTTTTTTTCTTTTTTTCTTTCTGGTAGGCCTTGGCTGAAAATTGTCAACATTGCCAAATCCAGATCGCTGTGAAAATGCTGGAAGTATCTTTCACACTTTCTTCATGGACTAGTTTTATGACACATCCTCTTTCACTTGGGAATCATCAGATTGTTACCACACAGAAGTTGACAATAGAATATTTAGAGCAAGTTTCTGCACAAATTAACAAGATAATTTGTATTTCACTCTTTTATGCCGAGATAACCCAGTTTTGCAGCATTTTCAGTCTAACGCAGCTTGACCATTTTAGAAACTTGATATTGGTGCAGCAATGCCACTTGACCTATCCATTTAGGGATGGGGTCTACTTTGAGCATCCTTTGTTAAATTTTTTCTTTGGTAAGGTTAATGAAAAACTCGGTTTGCAAAACATGTGATTCTACATCTTGAGAATTTCTTTTTTAAGAAAAAAATATGAACTTTTTGGGTTGGGATTACCTATGAGTACCATTAGTTCATGGCAAGTTCAAGGCTTCTTGTTTCCTCGATGTGGATTCATAAGTAAATCTTCAGATGCCTTTAGCTGGTTAGGTGTCAATCGCTTGAGGATTACTTCTGAAGCTCACCAGTGAGTTTGCTGTATTGTGGTGCTGCAGATACTTCAGAAGCATCGCTAGTAGTACCATTGCATCAGCATTTTCGTGACCGACACTATTTTTATAACCTCTCTGCTTTGACTGTTATAGTTAACAGACTCTTGAGTTTTGGAAGCAGTAGCTCCCACATTGTTCTGCTGAGCAACCCAGAACTTAACTTTTACTGTTGCCAATCTTCCTGCACTCGCAGCTTCCTTCCTTTACCAGAAGGAGCACTGTGCTTGATGGCTGCCACGGCATTCTGCGCGGAGTACCTTCTATTCTACTTCCACTCCACAACGCACAAGGGCCTGGAGGGTTATTATCACCTCCTCCTGGTTCTGCTCATAGGACTTTGCATTGCTTCCACCGTTGCCGGGGCCCTCCTACCGACCAGTTTCCCCATTGATCTCTGCAGCGGCATTGCCATAACCTTGCAAGGACTCTGGTTCTACCAGACAGCCTTCACGCTATATGGACCCTCCATGCCCGATGGTTGCCGGCTCAAGGACAGTGACATTGTGTGCAACTCAGTGGAAAGCGAAGCACGTGGTGAGTATCTTGCCAACTTCCAGCTTTTCAGTCTCGTCCTCGGCATGCTGGCTTTGGTGGTTGGTAGTTATGGCTTTGCAGCTAGACAGTTTGGGCATTCCGAGCTTAGGAGCTTGCATCTATCTCAAGAGGAATAGACTGAGAGCACCCTAAGTGCAAATTTCGTAGCTTTTTTACCTTTAGTGGTTTATTCATTTGTAGTACGTCAAAGGAATAAGGGAGCATTTGGATGGCTCCGGCAGATTTTGTGGTGTATATTGATCGGAATTGCGCATCCATATAAACAAACAACAAGAGAATAGTATAAATCTTTTTCCCAAGCTCTCGGAAAATCTCCAAAGATCTATTAGGCAGATGCTTTTTTGTTGAAGTTCGTAAATTCTCTTCGAATTTTTTCCTCTACTATGCATCTTGGAAGGTGGATGATCATGTTGATATCATCCTATCCAATGCACTGTTATGGAACGTATTTGAAAGATGCTTCATTGTTTACAAGAAAGCCTTTCAGAATTGTGTAGTTATTCTGAGGGTGTTGTGCTTATAATCCGAACAGCATTGCCCATGTATTACTGACGGATTGAGGGAACAAAAATGGAATGGTTAGAAGGATGAATTACGGAATTATTAATAAAACTGCCAATACGTTAATTCGCATGTTAAGCTTGAAGCCTACACTCTCCCTCTAGATATTGCGCTCTATAGACCTTTTCTTGACCATATTGCAATTATCCATAGTACAAGCAGAATAACGTAAGTACCGCCCTTTACACCACATCCTCGCTATTTATGTACTGGCATGCCTCCACAATAAGCCCTTTCCTAAGTAGCGCCCTTCACAGGAGCTGAATGAGGAACTGGGATCAAGCATTAATCAAATTTTAATATGCAAATTCCAGAAAAAAACTCATGTTTGAAGATCTGGCAATTTGGTGAAAGAAATTCGCAGTTGTGTCAAGTCATTATACCAAGTTCTGATCTTATATCTAACAGGACAGCAAGTTCGAAAATAGAAATTTTCTAATAGAGCAAAGTGTTAGCTGCAGGATTTGCTGTTTCCTTAACTAGCGCATTACGGGAAGCAACTCTGAGATATGCAAAATATGCATCTGTCTCCTGCCCGCACAATCTTACCACAGAATGATACCATCTGACAAAACAAACGTTTCAACATTATCAATAAATTACAAAAAAAGGAGTTCAGTAACAACACTTCTTTTAGGCAGCCCAGGATCAATACTTATATAGAGCATCTTCACATTTCCATTTGCTTTGTTGGCTCTCTAAAGAGCCTCATGTTTAGATTGCTCTCAGAACATGTTCATCAGAATGTCATGCTCTGGGAAAGATTAAGAGTCATCAGAGTTCCACAATTTTAACTGGGCACAACCTACAGCAGACGACCCATGACAGTAATTAACTAACAACACAAAATACAGCACTTGCGGCAAAGATCAAAAGCCAAGCAGCAGTTTGTTTTTATTCACTAAAGCCTAGTTCTACTTCGTCATTGGGCGGCAGACTGCATTCAATATGGAACAATTATGGAGTCTATCAGCTCTTGAAGTGGAGCCAGCTCCTTCTTGTCAATCAGCCCAAATTCCTGCACGAGTAACAGTAACATTATCTTCAGGATACTTTCTACTGTTTTGTCTCACATCAAATGTTAACTATTCAACAGGATGTGCAGCACATAGCACACACAGTGACTTGTAAATTTGATACAGGATAGGACCAGATCAAAAGAACAGGATGCTGTGCTGCCGAACTATGGACTTATTTTCACCATTTTTTAAATTGAGAACCAGATGAGTTTCCCTTCCTCACTGAAGCACCATCACAGAAGGCCATATTCATTAGTCAGTATTCGAGCAGTCAAACAAAATGAAACCACGTCTCATATTCCATGCAGGCACATGGAAACCCCAGCTCCACAAGTCTCCATAATCAGGTGGAAAGAAAATGGCAGATCCTTGTTCCATGTAACACAAATGCTCACCTATTATGATCCTCATAAGAGATATGAAAAGAAAACAATCGAGGACTAAAGGCAAACTGTGCAGATATTGCATGAGTTGAAATAGTAAAAAGCAAACAGATAAATAAGCAAAATATAGAGCACCAAAAGGTTCATATGAACTCTCTCATGTTGAAGAGGGATCATAGCTAACTCATTCACTGGCTTAATAAGTACTGTTTCCCATGGAATTTCCTACATATACAGACACTCAGGATCAACAAAATCACAGAAAGTTTGTAACTTCAATATATTACTCTTCTCCTCCACCGTGTCAAGTAGACCACCACCATTTGATGAGGTGACATGTAACTATCAATTACAAGATATTCCTGACAAATCTCAATTATAGTAAGTCGTAAAAGAATAACTCACTGCAGTCGCTTGAACTTGTCACTCCTTCAGAGATAATCCTAATCTCTAATCCACATATTTACAACTTCTATGTCTCCCAACCAAACATTGTAAGGACCTTGAAATACATGATATGGCAGGGCACCACATAAGGAAACACTAGATTTTCCATGAACAAAACTTATCTACTACTATTTTCAAAGGTTTCTTATTAAGCCATTTTCACTAAACTTTTCTTGTCCTTTGAGAGATTAGATTTAGTTTTACAAATTCAATGTGGCATTACCATGAATATAAGGAGAAAAGATGGCCCATTAAAGTAGGCATTCTACATAGGAAATCAACTTTCAACAATATAGTTGCCATCATATAAAGAAAATATGTATCAGCTAAAGCCTAAATCCCTGTAAACCCAAGCTGGATGCTCAATGCTCCCATCGAGAGATTGGTTCCAAAGTTATCCAGTGCCTAGTTCAGCCTCATTCTTTATTTAGTTTTTCTTTTCCTCGCTCCTCTGTCCTATGTTGGCAGTACTTTCCGTATACTCCCAGCGTACCTAAACTGCGCCTTGCCCATTTCAACAAGTACTGTTTATCCTCAAATGCAATGTCCCACAATCAGATGCAAATCAGATTTGACAGGGCTATATGCAAAGTCCCACAATCAGACACCATCTAGGGACATCAAAACCAAATTCTTTACAATGCAATAGAAGTAACCAGTATTCTATATGCGAAAGGAACTTACACAGGTGAACAAAATAAAATGTTTGAAGCATGTGTTAAGGTGGGCCTCCTCCTTAAGGCTAACAATTTTCTGAAAATGCGAATGATATATGTGGGCATACACACGGAACAGCCGCTTGAAAATTGTCTTCACCACCTCCTTGAAGTTTGGAGGAAATGGGGCGCCTATGAAGAATTACAAAGAAGAAAGCAAAGTGAATAATATGCAAGAGATACCAACATAATTCTTTTCCTTTAAACTGCACCATTTCCAACTTCTGTAAGAACCAATCAAAACTGAGGGGAATTTGTGAGGACAAGCATTACCAAGCTTCTGAGGAAATATGGACTCGTCATCTAGCTGAGCTTCGATCCAGTCCATGAGATACTCAACATATTTCGGTGCTGAAACTTCAATTGGCTTCTTGATTTGCACCCCATCAGCCCACCTATACTCGTACCTGTGAAAATGCTTATCAGCATATGCCTGGCTTCATCTGCAAATTTTTAAACTAGAAATAACGGCAAAATAAAAGCCATGTCACCACTAGCAACATTGATCAATATCTGCCCATAACATGGGAGTCACACAATGTTTGCAATGTCTATTAGGGTTATTCAAGATCAGAGTATTGTGAAATATTCAATCAATAACACTACATGCAACTATTGCACAACCATGTTCCACAAGCTAAACAGATTACATTTGGTTAATGAAGAAGCAAACAGAAAAATACACAACTAGGACATCAAGATAGACAAGGATGATGTAACATCCTACAAGACAGATTTTCAAGGAAAGTCAAGTTTCAAACAACCATGAGCTTACTGGTGAGAGTTACAAATTGGCAGCAAATTTCCTACTTTGCCAAGACACAGAAAATTACAGCAATATAAATTCCTTTTGCAATAGCCCATTGTGACACTCAAATGATGATTGTCATTTGAAGCAGTTAAATGTCCACCTGCTACAGCTCTATCAATTATACATGAAGGGAAGGAAGTCTTTATTTCCTGAGTCCCCCAAAGCACTAACACATGATCGTCAAACTCTTAACACATCCACACAATAGACAGATAACGAGAAACACAAAACAACGATTTTCCAAATTTGTCAGAAATGGTTAAGAATCATGACTTGCTGAGGCACACCAGAGCTGCTAGCCTTGTTATGTCTTTTACAGCTCAACAAATGCAGATAAAGCAAAAGAAAGGACCATTTCCAGTAACTTACTTGGGTCCTGCAGTCATAGTAGGACAATTTTCAGGAGTACAAAACTCTGTCAGGGTACCATAGAGCAGATTCACCTGGTTGAAGAAATCCACGGCTGAAATTGAAACACACAACCAGCTCATTTAGCTCAGATACTTAGAAGAAAATTAATTGCTGGAGTAAGTTTAGCTGCATGAATGTAATAATCTTAGTGCAAATGCAAAGTACGCGTGCTCCCACATGGACGTAGGCACATGCGCATGTGAAGAGAGAGCAAAATTAGGTTAGAAAAGAAACATACTGTTTACAGCAAGCCACTCATTCAGATCTTCTCCAGGAGGAAGTCTCACTGCCTCCCTCAGGTTTCCACTCCCAAGAGTAGCATCGATATGCTTCCTGAGTTGCGCCCCCTGCATTGTGCCAAAAAAAAAAAAAAATTAGATGAGAGACTGTAGAGCAATCATGGCTGTTTATATACAAACACCAGGGAAGCCAGAAAGAGAAGGTATCAATGGTCACTCTGTACCATAAGTGTCACACATCAGTTCTGGTCCAGAATGCCTGGTCCACCAACTAAACTAGGAAACCAACAACTGACCTTCGATGGAAAACAGATAAGCTGCTATAACTCATTTTTCATATTCTAAGTTGTGATGAATGAGAAACTCGTGAAATACCACATTGGCAATCATTTCTCTTAATGTTAAACTAGGAAAATGACAATTGACCTTGTTCATTGGAAAACCGTTAAGCTCATTTTCCACAATCTAAGTTGTGATGGACAAGAAACTCGTGAATACCATATTAGCAATCATTTCTCTGAGAGCTTCAATTAAAGCATTCATGCATCCTTCTCTCCTCTGCTTTTCAGTCCTTTTCAGTCACTCATCCCTCAACTTATTTCAATGGTAAAAAAAAAAACTTCTAAAACATTTTAAAAATGATTTTTGGGGCTCAAAAATGCTAAGCCATATATTTGTAGGTAAGACCATCAATTGCAGCAAGAAAGAACATTTTAAGTACAAACACAATCAAAGAGCACCATTTGAAACTAAAAGAAAATTTTCACAATTAGTTCAACAGAGAAAGTCCAGTGGTACTAAATGTGTAAATCATTCATCATGAATGCACTAGCTATTTATTTTTCTTAGTCGATACTAAACACGTCCATTTGTTAGATGTTTGGCACCTCATCTAACAAGGACCAGATACATACTAGACACGTGGCCATGTGAAGGACTTCCTACAAACAAGCATGTTTACGTGCAAAATTATTAGGTTAACACCTGAAAAGTTAAATGGCCTTTCAGTTTCCACCCCACCAAGTTATACATAATTCATACTTCCCTACTATTCAAACATCCAGTTCCTTTTCCGCTAAATTTATGTTGATTTTCAGTCTTCCCCATCCCTGGATAATGACTAGAAGTTCCGGTGTAGACGCTAACATGCAGTCCAACATGTAGTAATTCATCTCCGGAAAGAAGCTTGACCATTGACAACCATGTTATTAAAAGGTCAAAATATCCATAATTTCTCAAATGGATTTAACTTATTGGGAGGTGATGACGTTCTGATTAATAGAATGCGAAGGAGAATGCTCCAAATTTAAGAGATCATATCATTATGTGGTGATAATCAGGTCCAACGACGGACCCAGGGAGCTGGTGGTTGCCCCTGCCTGCCTTAGCTGCTACATGCAAAAAAAATTACCTGGCGATAATTTTCAGCTACATTTTTTCTAACTAAATAATGATCTTAAAGTCGTAACATCCAAAGCCTACTCTTCTGTTCACCTTCATCCATGTCACACAAAAAACCAAAGAGAAACAAGAACAGGACATTGTCACAAGCACATAAATGGAGTGATATGCAAAAATATGCCTTTAAAATTTTTGTAGATGCTCCTCAAATTGAAGACAAAAATTATAAGAGTCATAAAGAGATAGGGAGAAGAGGGGCACTTATCAGCTAAGAAATGACCAGAAGGATAGCTAAACAAATCGAACGAACCTTACTCCCTGAAGGCGCACTCTTTTTAGGCCGGAATGTTCTTTGATTTCTGCAGAGCATTACATTAGCAAGGTACGAATCGATTCTAAAGAACAAAGTATTCTAGGTTTAGAGGAAGTATTTCAAGGTAAAACATAAATAAACAATGATTTCTACAGTACAGAAATGACATGTTGAACTGAGGCCAAGTTAGGGGTAGCAAAAAAAATAGTATATAGAAACCAATCGTGCATGTTGTACAAGCTTGGCATTTAGCCCATCTTTCCAACACTCGACCTTATTACCCTAGTAAATTCACTTGCAAAACCTTCCTTTAACCACTTAGAAGCACCATAGTCTATCTAATCAAGCACTAAAATCATTTATGGAAAAGAAGATGATCCTTTTTCCTGACAGCCTCCCAATAGTAATTTCCCTTCCCTCCGCTAAGGTTAGTACATTTAATGTTGGACATTTGGAAAGCCTTTGTCTCTATCAAAGCCTTATATAAGAAAACTCTTTTCAAAGTCCAATTTCATATAAGATTATCATAACATGTTCTTCAAACGATTATCTCACTACGTCAGTAGTTATAAGACATTTGATTAGTCAATAAGATCTAGAACCACATTTTAAATTGTAAAAGAATTATCCAAAACCAACAGCAAAACATGCCTAACAAGTTGTTTCAGAATGACTACACTGGCATTTTTGGGGTTCAGATGTGTTAAGTTAGAAAGATAAGCCATATTTACCTCCAAAGACTGATTCATCGTTGAAATCTGATGGATTCAGAATATTTCAGACACAGCTATGATACTAAAGTAATCAAAGGATTCTTATTTTTTTAAGTCCAGAATTTTGATTAAAGCCCTAACACCAAGAATTGAAAGCTAACTTGTCACAATATCCTCTACTAAGCATTATCCCACTCACTAGAGTCACCATATGGAGTAATGGACTATATTCCATTTCATCATTTCAAATGCCCCATCATATATTCTATGTCTTGTTGTGTCGCTTCCTAAACCCACTTTAACGTGGGCAGATTCAACCAAATGATATATGTTTACAACCATTCTAATGCTGCTGTTTCCAAACAAAATAAGTCCTCATTTAATGCTAGGTAAAGGGAGGAGATGCAAATTAGTGTGGCAAATCCCAAAAAAAATCATATTTTCCCTCATTTCCCTTCTCACAGAAATTTGAAAATTATCCACATTTTCCACTTAAGAAAACACTCCCCTTTCTCTCATCTCCTAATCATAGCATAAGGGAAACAAGAAAATTCTTTCCTCAAAACTCAACTATATAAGGAAGATCCATATGGACATGAATCATGCATAATTTAAATATCTAAGGCGCGTATATTACATGTCATCTCACTATGTTACCCAATTTGACACAAGCCAATATCATAGATTACATCTTCTCACCAAAACATCAATATCACCGGCTCCACAGGAAAAAAGAGCAGCTTAATGAAGTACACCAGTGAAAGCAAGATAAATTTTATTTCCCAAAGTCACTCAAAAAAATTATTCACTCATAAGGATCATAGTGCCATTGCCTATATAAGAAGAAAGCCTATGTAAATGCATCCTTCATCTCTCTATCCAGGGAAAAAAAACCACGTGCATCAATGCCAAAGTTTAGTAAAGCAATAGCATCGAAAAATCAAACAGGCAAGACTGATTCGAACTGACTACTTTACCACAAACGAAGTGGTGGTTTGCCTTCGGCACCTTAAGAATTATCAAAAGCTATTTATTAAGAGTATTCGAGCTCCACATGGACACCAATACTGACAAGTCTTATCTGTGTTGGCACTGTGTGGAGTATAATCTAGAAAGGGAATGCAAGACACATAAATGCCTGCATTAATGGTAATGTTAACATCCTCTCCCAAATTTGATGTACGGTCAACTCCAAGAGAAGTCATAGAAAGAAATTCTAAACACAATCATGCATCTCAATTATTTCACAGGAGCTATCATAGACAAGATTCTGAGAATTTCCTAGCCATCCACAGTTTCCATTTTGTGTTGCCTACGAAGGCCTCCTCAAGAAGTAGAGTACAGTGCAAAAGTGGTAGTATTGTTTAATCAATTGGCAATATTACAAATAATAAATTTACTGCGCCTTATGGTAAAGTTGACATATACAGGACTTGAAAAATCTTCCATCTGTTTAAGATTAATCTTTATTTTTTTTGTCATTGTTAACTGTAAGTCTCGACAACATGATTCGATGAAAAGCTCAACATGTGAAGAAGAACCATACATTACTTCCTCTAGGATGAGTCTGGCGTGTGCAAACAAAGAGAACCAATAATAAGACAGTTTTTTTTTTTTTTTCCAATTAACTTCTCCATTTTAATTTGCTGATAATTGAGATCCTGATCAATCAATATACGAACTGTAAAGAAAAGACAATCAAGTGCGAGATCAAGCTCACAGGAGACAGAGATTAAGTAGAAGTGAACCGACATACATGTAGAGAAAATAAGCTGCTCTTGCTCCTGGAAATTCTTTTAGCTTATAAGGTAGGAAACGCTGTTGACAATTTATTTGGAAGGTATGAGTGATTACACTTGGGCGTATTTTAGAAGATATCACTGGAGGATGAGTATATATTGAGACTTTGCAATCATGTCAAACTTATTGGCTATAGATCATCAACATCACAACTTTTGAAATTTTCAAAAAGCCTGAAAAATCACACCTAGCTGTACTAATCTCATAAAAAGTAGTAATCTAATAAATGCTTGCCATAATATCGTGTAAATACAAATTACAAGGGTTCAAGTACGCTTGATATATGGTGTTAACAATTCCCCATCAACAACAGTTTGATGCTATTCGATTTCAACAGGCTCAAGCGAGCCGAACACCATTTGGTACTTTATATTAGTAAGTCATAAGTTGTAACTACAGCAGAAAACGAAGAACGTCCAAAAGGCATCTAAAGTATGAGCCATTTGCATGTAAACAATTGTCAGGTAAATAGTGAAAGAAGGAGAAAATAATGACAAGAGAAGGTAAGGAATTCACCTAACAAAAAACAAACAACATATTAGCCTGGAAATATCACGCTGGAATAATCATATGCTAAGGAATGCTAAGTAAACTTGCTCCATTAAGCAATTTATAGTCTATGCAAAGTCGTAACATAAAGCAGAAAACAAAGCATCTCCAAAAGGTATCTAGGGGATCGAGCTGTTGTGCAAGGAAAGAATTGTCGGTCAGGTCGATGGCACCAGAAGGAGGGAAAAACAAGGTGGTAAAGATAAGGAATACACATAACAAACAAGAAACAAGACACTACTCGGGAAAATATATCCCTTCGAACGATCATATTAAGAAGGAATGCTCGGTCATACTAGACATTACCTAGAAGGCAAGACTCTTAACTTACTCCATCTAAACCAAAAGTATTTCATTTAATTCATTCGGAAAAGAAGAAAAAAGGCGAATCGAGAATGAACACTTATTAGCATCACATCAGCTCAGTTGCTAAATGGAGGAATGAGATGCGGCGGTTAATGAATCGACAACAAGACCATGTAGCCACTGAACAGAATTCTTTGTGGATGATCTACAGAAAAGCACGGAGCTATCAACAAAAACAACCCACTCTCGTCAGCTCATCGATCCAACTGAAATAACCACTCATCTCCTCATCCTTCACTGCACGGTCGGAACATCCTCAAGCCGCGAGCACCGACTCATCCAACGCGGCGACAAACAAAACAACCTCCGAACAACTACGCATACACACGCGCATCCGCACAACTTCCAAACACGACGAATCGACCCCGATTCGCTATGCCGAGCTGACGCAGCAGCGTACAGGACCGAGATTCTGCAATTACGGCCAAAACCGACCGACGAAACGTGCGATTCCATTGATTCCATCGGAACCGATCCGACCGGAACGGCTCGACACGCGATCTTTGAATGCGCGAATCACAGCAAAGTAAGAACGAGCAAGAGTAGTCGGGCAGGGGCACGAAATTGGAGATCGAATCCCGAAATGATGGATCATGTCACTGACCTTCCCAGCCCGAAGAGGCTCATGGCGCTCCTCTGGTTTCCCCCTCTCTGCGCGCACAAGGGAGAAGGGAAGGGAAGAGAGAGAGAGAGAGAGAGAGAGAGAGGAGAGAGCTGTGTGTTATGTTCTTCAGGTAGTGGTGTTGTGACTTAGCGTAATTACGACATTGAAAAAGGCTTTTGACTTTTGCAGCTCCTCATGATTGTTCACCTCTCTATTTTCCTTTTTATTTTCTGCTTTTGTTTTCCTAATTTCCGTTGTATTATTGATGATCTTAATCTTTTCTAATTTTTTGCCTTTTGTGTTTGGGGTAATTGCATGTTCCAGAGAAAAACAATCTTCCTTGCTTCTGGTTTCGTGTTCCGTAGAAGTTGACGACGAGACGCGATTTCGCAGAAATTCTTCTTCTTTGCTGAATTGTGCCTTTAAGAAAAAAATGCATCCAAAATTGCACTGATTAGATACGACAATATATTAGAATCAGCATGACTTGGGAGTTTGGTTTGGGATTTCACAAGAGATTCTTCTTCTTTGCGATAGTTTTCCATTTTGTTACAACGTATTATTGTTACAGATTAAGTGTGGGTTTAATCTATTAAGTTTTGACTTGTGATGCACTTTTAGTCTCTTGACTTTTATTTTATTAAGTGAAGATCTCTAGCTCGTTGATTGTGTACAATTTCATCCTTTAAATATTATTTCGTGCAATGAAATCTCCTAACTTTCTCAACTAGTTCAATCGAATTCTTCGATCAGCCACTCTAACTAGATGTTGGATTAATATATGACACGACATCACTTATGCAACAAAAATTGATAAATAATGCTCATTTGATGCCAAATGAGCATAAAGCAAATGGAAAAGATAAGAAAAAATAAATCACAATTTGAAGATATTATTTACAAAGGCAAGACAATGGATGTGATTGAATGGAATGAGAAAGTTTAAGGATTTGATTGTGCTTATTTGCATACTTACTTAAAAAACCCATTAAGACGTGTGATATTTAAGAATTTGATTTTACAAGCTTAATTTATTCATGAGAAATTCTTCGAACAAATTAGGAAAAATGACATAAGTGATTTTTAAACTTTATTTATGTAGTGTGATCCTTCCATTTTTAATTTGTTTGATGTAACCCCTAAACTTTTAACTTAATACATTATGTGGTCCATAAACTTTTAATTTATTTAATGTAATCAATAAATTTTTTGTATATGTTCAATGCAGTCCCTATATTATATAAAGATGTGTAATGTTGTTTATGATTTTTAATTAATGAAAGGACAGTATTAAACACTTCGTATCATTCAAATGGGGTAAGTACACTATTAATGCCGAAACTTGTGTATGGCGCTCACTTTAGTGCCAAAACTTTATTTTGGATCACTTAAGTGCCAAATTGGAGGAAAAACGATCACTTTGATGCCACCGGCGAGAAATTTCGGCCAAAATAATTACGTGGCTTTTATATTTTAAAAAAAAAAATCGACATGGTTTTTAAACGACGTCATTTTCCGTTCTCCTTAAGAAAACGATGTCGTTTTGCCGTCCTAAGTGGATAGCCTCACATAAACGACGCCGCACAACTCATTTGAGGATTTTTTTTTTTATTTAGGGATTGAAATTAGGGTTTTTTTGTTCGATCCTCGCCCAACGCCGACCTAACTCGCTCAGCCGCCGTTGCTCGGCCTCCGTCGCTTTGCCTTCGTCGTAGTTGCTCGCCATTGTCGCCCAACCTCCATCGTAGTTGCTCGACTAGGCGAGCGAGGAGAGGCTGAGGTTGTTGCTCAGGCAAGAAGCGACAGGAAGAATAGGAGGCGAGGGCAGATGAGGAGGAGGAAAAAGGGGGGTCGAAGGTGGAGAGAGCGAAGACGAGGAGGGCGAAGGAAACAAGGAGGGCGTAGATGGAGATGGCGGATTGGGCTCTGCATGGAGCGGTTGAAGTGGGTCGTTTTGAAGGGGGAAGGAGAAGGAGGAGAGGAGAAGGAGGACAAGAGCTTGGACTTGTCAACAATGTCAGACGAACCGAGGCGGAGTTGTGCTTGTGCTGGTGCTAGTGCTGGTGTCGCTGCTAGCTAGTGCTGGTGTTGTTCTTCGAGGAAGAAGATGACGGGAAGCCCATGCCATGCCTTCTCTCTCAATTTGGGGATTTAAGGTTTTGAATTGGAGGAAAGACACCGAACGACATCGTTTTGTTCTTTAAATGCTGACTTTACTCTCCGGCGAGCCACATCAGCTTCAAAAATCAATAAAAATGTGTCACGTCGGATTTCCGGCCAACTAGATCGGCGTTACACTGAAATGATCATTTTTCAAAAGTTTTGACACTAAAGTGAGCGTCGTACATAAGTTTTGGCACTGATAGTGTACTTACCCATATTCAAATATCATCAAAAGTCTAATGACCATATTGAATAACTATAGGTTCGGCTACTGCAATATACACCGAGCTAAACCTTAGAAAACATATTAAACGGATTAAAAAATTAAAAAATATCAAATTATTATTGGATCAAAAATTCAAATATCAATCTTCTCCTCTTGGAGTGGTTTGCTACCTAATAAGAACAAGAGTGAAGTGTTTCTTGCAGGGGGTTCTGATTCCGTTCAAAGGAACATTCTTTTGGCGTTTGGCTTCTAAGAAGGTAAGCTTCCGGTACGCTACCTGGGGGTACCCATTATTTCCAAGAGGCTTAGGAAGGCAGATTGTGTGACTCTTATTGACTGAGTCACAGCCAGGGTCCAGTCGTGGGTTCAACGGTTTCTTTCCTTCGCTGGAAGACTTCAGTTGATCAGGTCAGTGCTTCATTCTATCCAAGTTTTATGGGCTAGTGTTTTTACCCTTCCCTATTCGGTGTTAGATCGTATTGAGTGTATCTTAAGACAATTCCTTTGGAAGGGGCCTACCCCGGTCGGGCGGAGCTAAAGTTTCTTGGGAAGATGTTTGTGCTCCTAAGGAGGAGGGTGGACTAGGTATTCAAAAATTGCGAGATTGCAATAAAGCAGCCATGGTGAAATATATTTGGATCTTGTTTACTGATGTCATTGTGGTGTCGGTGGATTCACTCCAATTTTTTAAAGAGGGGAAATTTTTGGGTCTCCACCGTTCCTACCGTGTGCTCTTGGGCGTGGAGGAAAATCCTGCAGTTGAGGAGGGATTTCAGGTCATACTTTATTTGGGAAGTGGATGATGGTCGTTCTGTTTCTCTTTGGTTCGATAATTGGCATAAAGAAGGACCCTTGTGTTTTTTTATTCCGGTTTTACGTTATGGAGGGCTCGGCCTCTCGAAGCTTGCGACGGTGGCGGACCTCACTTCTCCTGGCGGGGCGGGTCTTCAGGTCACTCTTGGAGTGTTGGGATTTTTCCATCCCGATTCTTACTCGAGTGCCTGACCGGTTCTCTTGGCGCGGTTTCTCTTCTGGTATTTTCTCGGTGGTCTCTGCTTGGGATGCCATAAGAAGCAAAAAGAATCGGGTCCCTTGGGCTAAGTTTATCTGGAACAATGCGATTGCTCCCAGATGTCAATTCCACCTTTGGTTAATCACCAGGAATCGCCTACCAACTCAGGCTTTCCTCCTATCTTATGGTAGAATTGGCTATGAAGTATGCGCTTTTTGCAATGTCACTCCAGACTCTATCGACCATCTCTTCTTTGCTTGTCCCGTCTCGGAGACTCTTGCTTTTTTTTGGGCTAGTAGATGTAATCTTCCTTGGCATGATAGATCTTAGGCGGAAAATCTCCTTTGGGCCTTGAATTTCCTAATTGGTAAGGATTTCTTCCATTCCATTGCCTGGTTCTCTTTTGGAGCCATGTGCTATTTAATTTGGAGGAAAAGAAATAGCATCATTTTCCGGAGTGAAACGCTTGAGGTTTCGGCTTTGAAGAATCAACTTGTCAAAGTTGTTAAAGATAAAGTGTTGACCTTCAGCAATGTGCCGGACAACTTTTGTAACAGGCGTCTCCAACGAGGGTGGGGCTTTGACTCTTCTGTTTTTGTTGGCGGGCCTGCCCATTCTCCTTAGTGGCGCTTCTTCTGCTAGGGTTGGTCAGTTGGTGTTGTTCCTTCTGGGTTTGCGGCCCATTGCTGTGTTGTGCTGCCTTGTTGATAGTTATTTTTTGGTTTGCTTGGTGGCAGTTCTCTTTTGTTTGTCGATCTATTTCGGCTTCCTTGTTTTCCCTTTTTTTTGTTTTCTTTTACTCTCCCTTTCACTCTTTTTACTCATGCATCATGACTGAAAGTTTTGGCGCCGGGTTTTTTGAATAGTTGGCTTTTGCTCTATATATTCTTACCTTACTAAAAAAAATTTCAAATATCATTTAAGTAACAAATTATGTCAAATTATAGGATAAAGTGACGTAATGTATAGCTCATCGGGTAGCAGCAGGAGCGTAGGCAAAGCCCATCGAAAGCCCCATTTCTTTTCCTTTTTGTCTCCCTTTAAATTTTAACTTCAGGTGAACGACAAATTCAATTATGATGACAAAAACCAAAAAGTGGGAAAATAAAATGGGAAGAGAGAGAGAGGGAGACAACATAAACTCAAGACGATGGAAGCTCACTGTCACTCTCCCAAAATCCCAAACATGGCCATCAAACCCTCCACCCTCTCTCTCCACCTCCAAGGTAAGCAAACAGCAAGCAACCCACCGCTTCTCTCTCTCTCTCTCTCTCTCTCTGTGTCTAGCTCAATACCCATCATAAATAAACTTCGAATGGCTCACTCGTGCCACTAAAGTTTGCTCCTTTTTCTTTTCTTCTTTTTTGCCCTTTTTGGCTCTGAACAGTGACTTGAGGAGGAGACCAGGAGGAGGACGAGGAGACCCTTTTTCAAATCTTCAAGAGGGCTGCCTGAGCTGCTGGGTGGGAAGATCTATAAGCTCAAAGGCTGAAAGTGGGGGAGTTGAGGAGGGGGTAACATGAGCGGCGACGCGTCTGTCGGCGGCGGCGGCGGTGGCGGCGGCGGCGGAGGAGGGGGAGGAGGGGGGTGGCCGCCGTTCACGGTGGCGCAGTGGCAGGAGCTGGAGCACCAAGCCCTGATCTTCAAGTACCTGAAGGCGGGACTTTCCGTGCCTCCTGAGCTCCTCGCCCCCATCCACCGGAGCTTGGAGTCCATGTCTGCTAGGTTACTTCATTACCCCAGCTGTAAGCTGATCTTAGCCTTTCTTATTCTTTTGATATTTTGGTTTTTCTAATCTGTTTATATGGTATGTCGCTTGTCTGTGTTTGAATCTTTCCGTGTGAGTCTCTTCGTGAGTTCTGATGTTCGCTCATATACATGTATATTCAAAATGGGTGATTCCTAAGGTGGGAATGTGAAACGGAAATATTAATGCTGATTTTCGCGCTTTAGTCGGGTACACGATCGTCTGGCCATGGATTACCCGAAGAATTTATTTCTAGTTTCCACCGTGCTTCTGGATTTAATATGGGTCCTCATCCTTTGTATGTGCAAGGAGGAACTCATTCCTGATGTGTTTTCCTTACATGACTTTGCCTTTTTCGTAATTGGCTTCACGTCTTTCGATTGGTTTATGAGACATGTTACTGTCGTAGCAGATGGTACAACACACAAAGTTCTAAGCTTTATAGCAAAAGCTCATCAACACTTGAAGTTTAGTTTGTATGACAACTTGTGTAGTTTGGATCGCCCTTTTAGGGGGTCAGAAGTTCATTTTTCAGAAATTCGCTGTCTTGCCTAAATTACAAACAATCCATCATGCTGGATGTATGTTTAATAAGAAGATGGTGTATTTATTTTACCTTGGGGCCTGTCGTGAAGTAATCAGAGTTTAGAAGATAGTAACTGTGAAGGCAGTCATTTCCGGTTCATGCCATCACATGATTTTGTTTGAGTGACCTGCTCACTCTTTTTTTCCGGGACTGTTTTTCCTGGTCAATTGGCATGTTATTTGCAACTTTCAATGTTGCAGTTGGTTATTACTCCTTCTACGGGAAGAAAATAGACCCTGAGCCGGGTAGATGTCGAAGGACAGATGGTAAGAAGTGGAGGTGCTCTAAAGATGCACACCCCGACTCTAAGTACTGTGAGCGGCACATGAACCGTGGCCGCTACCGTTCAAGAAAGCCTGTGGAATCACAAACTGCCTCTCAGTCTCTGTCAACCGCTACATTAGAAGTTGCTACTGGGAGCTCTAGTGGTGGCAGAAGCTACCAGAACCTGCCTTCACAGTCCTTGAGTAATCCTGTGAACTTGTGCTTTGGAAGTGGCCTCTCTCAGTTGCAGGTGGAGACTTCACCATATGGAAACTTTAACAAGTACAGGTACGCTGTTCCATGTTCGAAACAATGCAATTTAAGGTGACCTTTTGAGCTCTTGGGAGCTTGCTTGTGTTTCTTTTAGAGCAGGATGGATAATCTGGTCTCAGGACTTAAATGATTCGTATAATTGTTTTTGGAAGCTTTCTCTGTAGAGTTAAGCATGAGTTGAATATGATGGCAATTCCATGTAATTTTTCTGCACAACATTCCTTTATTGAGGTTCTAGTTTGCTTTGTTTGGGTACCAGTTTGCTAGGGGAAATATCGCTTCATTCAGGTGCTTGGATTCTCGACTTTGTGATCCTTGATGACTAATATGTAAACTCGGCGTTCTTCTTAATAGACCAAAGAAAGTGAAATTACAGCAGCTGTTCTCTTATTGCATGTACTAAATCAGGGCATATCAGAGTAGAGTGACTATGTTTCTTTCCCTGAAGCATGCCATGACCCAGCAGATCTGAAATAGATTATCTTTTAGATAAGTTAACAAAAATCATTGTTATAAAATGGATACTGCGTATTACACTAACCAAGTTCCTTATCTAGATAGTAAATGGCTAAGAAACAAGAGTGATGGTTCTGCTTTACTAATGCAAGAATAGCACCTCTGATTATAGCCTTCTCTTTTTCAGAGCCTCCAAAGAAAGGAGGTGGCTTGGTGCGTTAGTGCGTTTTAATTTGTTTGCATTAATATATATAAGAAAATCTCCTGTAGTAATTACATGTATGGCTACTTGATTACCATGATTGGAAAACAAGACAGATCAAGTGAATTGGAGACATGGGCTTTCCCTTGCCTAAGGCCCCTGGCATAGTTGAAAGAATCTTGCTGGCAATGAGATTCACACATGATACTATTGTGGAGCCTGCTGTCTATGGCACAAACATGACGCAATCCGCAGAGATTATTGCGTGCAGTTTTTCCTGCATATAATTGCGTATCAATATTGAGCGTCTAAAGTTGATGCTTCTCTTAAACACCTTAGAAAGTGAGAAGGACCAAATTTTAGATGAGATCTCTTTGTTATTTCTTCCTATTTCCAGTGTGAATGCATTTCGTGTTTCATTGTTCTTCATTATTTCCCCTGATAATCTGTTTTTGGCGTGGATGGTGTCACTATTGCTCTTCAATTTATTTCTGCATGTATTTCATAAAGTTCATCTGTACATGACACTTCGCAAGCCCCTTCAAATGTCGTTAATCTGTTTATGCCAATCTGTTGCTTCTAAAAGCCAGTAATGTTGTACTCTTTTTTTTTACATTGAAGTGAACTCAAGCCAGGAGGAGATGCAAACAAATCCATGATGGGAGCGCCTGGGACTATAAAGATGAACTCTCTATTAAACACCCATCATGAGGCATCTCAAGCACCTGCCGACCTCTTATCAGAAATGGGGAACAGCTCTGCTCTTCAAGAATTTGGCCGCTTGCCTTCTGATGCAACGTCAAAGCAGCAGAAGCAACATTATTTCTTTGGCATGGATTTCAGCTCGCCAGGGCCAGTGAAGCAAGAGCAGCAACCGGTTCAGCTCTTCTTTGATGACTGGTCAGAGACCAGAGAGAAGAGGTTCTTCTTTGATGGTCAAAGGTCTGACATGGTTTCGTTCTCCTCTGCTCAGTCACATCCATCCGGGTACTCAGACAGCAATCTCTCGGATTTGTCAAGAAGGGATGCATGATCGCCTATTTGTAAGTCCACTTTCATCTGTAACTTAATAGCTCTTTCCACCCTTCTCTTCATTTCATCTTTTCTCCCATTTTAACTATTGGAGGAGCTCTTTGAGAAAGAAGAATAATTAGCTGAATTCACATTTTGTCCAGATCCTTTTTCTACAACTGTGTTGCGCACAAAATGATGGAATGGTATCTCAGCAACTCCTGCTTGGGTCAGATCAGAATGTGTATTTTAATGTTATTCAGCTCTGACGATGATGTCTCATCAACAATGTTGAACTGATGTTTAGATGTTAAAATTTCGCGCTCAAGTAGCGTCCCTGGAATAAACCATGTGTCTTGTGTAGACTGGAGATTTCATAGTTCCAGTACAACAAGAGCTGATAAATTCAGATTCTGTGATCTTAACGATGTTGCACTTTGATGGTGATGTTTTGTATTCATGAATCTGTATCTTATCTTGACATATTTGGTTTCAATGTATAATGACGTAATGGCTTCATATGAAGCACCAATACCATCTGGGCCTTATCTTACCTAAAGGTATGGGGCTATTAGGACCTTCCCTACTAGTTTGTGCACTTAGGAAATTCAGAGGTTTTATCTGCTTTGCATCGATGTTCTTTCCTCATAGAAGGACTACAAACCTGCCTGCATGCCGTGTTTACGTAACTTAGAGGCTATCTGGAAATGTATTAGAACTTCCAGTAATGAAAACATGAGAAGTTGTCTACACCTTGCGTGAGAATGGAGATTTTGTGCTACAGGCGAAATCTAGTATGGATCTTTAAGTTGTTCTATGCAGATTGGAAATGTATTAATAATCAAATGGTATTTCGAATGTGCAATTTTGCGCAACCGTGGTTTATGGATAGAGTTAAAACATGATATTGTGGAGATTTTGCATACTGATATCATTATTCATGATATGAAGTTCACTTGGGCTTTTTGAGAAGTCAGCTGTTTGGTTAGCTCAAAGCCTCCTGCTAATTATAAGCCGTTCCTTTTGAGTTGTCATTGAGAATTTGACTATGTGATGAATGGCGACGCCCTAGATAATAGAATCCTAGTCCTAACACACCATTCAAATGCTCGCATTATTAAGAGCCGTATATGGTGGGATGTGACAGTTTTCACAAGGACTCGAGATGGGGTCGAATCTTAGTAGCCGTGATAAGGACAAGCCATGCCATGCCACCATCATTTGACGACTGCTTACCACCTTACGTGTGATATATAGTGGCTTTCACAATGGAGGTTGGCTACGCCAACTATTCTCAGCTCAATCTTGTCATGGATCATCATGTACGTGTCAATGGCGACTTGTTTAAAGTTATTAACCCTTCCAAGAAGAAGCCGAGCCACGAGAAATATTGCTGAGTCAACCCGACTCCTTTGATTTCACCCAATCTTTACGTAGATATCAATTGTCAGAGAGAGAGAGAGATCACAAAGCGCATATCACTCAATAAGGCTGGCTTTACCTGTTGAAGCTATTAACCTGCCTCTAAGATGTGGTCTGGATAAATGAGAAAGACAAAAAGAAGATTACTGTTTTAAAATAGCACCTGCAATAAAGGTCAAGGTGTCTCTTCCTTTCAAAATATGGACAACTACCCATTAGTATCGTCGTTCCTCTTCCGCCGTTCCTTGTCTCCCATCGATCCATTGAGTCTCAAGGGTATGCTCGGTCAAAGCTTGCCTTCCAAAATTTTCTGCACTCCCACTTTAGCTAACACATACAATCTCGCCACTGCAATTCACTTCAGCTGCCACCCACGAACGACATGTAGTTCAAATTATCCTAAAATGAATCTTATGTGACCATAAGCCTACAACAGAGTAGAAGACAATAATTAATTTTTTTTTCCATCCATCGTCAACCAACATTATGTATATGCATCTCAGCCATTGAAATAATTTATGCTGCAACAGGAACAATTAGATCCTGGATCATATGCTTAAAGGAAAACTAGTGCTACGCAATTTAGATTGTCTCTTACCTGTTTTGATGATACCAATCAAATAATATTGATTTTCTAAAAAGAATAAAACCAAGAAGGCAAAAATAGATCGTTGTTTGGACCATCCGATGAAAAGGAACGAAGAAGTGGCTCCGTTAACAGTAACCCAAAATGTGAGAAGTCACTTGTACTTTAGAGTTTAGATGCCAACCATTTCCACAGTATGTATGATTTTCTGCTGGGAGATCTCTATGATATCAATCCTTCAAACCTGCAGGTGACATATATGAATCACTTTGTAATCTTCTAACCAACTAAAAACATTTGTGAAAAGGACAATAAAGGCCGAGTCATTTAATGTCAGATCTGTCCAGAGCATTGTAGTAGTTAAACATCTAGCAAGTCTCATGTCAAAAATCCAAGCAGTTATGTTTTCCTTGTATTGGAATCAGTTTCATTTACATTTTGCTTAAAGCGTAATGCAAGGCAGCCAGTTAAATCAAGTTATTTTTGTCAACTGGTGAACTCTCAATCCTGTATTCTGACATCGGCTGCACATCCAAACCTAAATGCAGATCAACTCAACAAAACAGCCAGGAAACTGTGCTAAGTGAGCAATCCCTGATTTAACCAAAAGCACTTCTTATGTGCAAATTGCCACAGTTTGTCTTGCCGTAGGCAAATTAGGAAATGAATGAGAAATATAGAACTGCAAGCCAAGGAAAGCAATATTACTGCAGACAGTTGAAATATTATTTTTTCCTAGGAGCGGCACTGCAAGACATGTAAGTAGTTAAAGAGCAAATTCTCGGTCTTGGTAAGCTACAAGATGCCTTCTTTTATACATACCCTTACGAGGATGAACGAGTCGACTGCCAAATGCTCCGAGACATTTCCAGACATCCCCAGATTGTAATGGAAGATTCATGTCAAACAAGTTGGCTGTCGGTTGAAAAAAATGTTTTCTCCTAAAGCTAGACAGCTTTCTGCCAGCTTCTGTACGGAAGACCGAGATGTGTGGTGCAAAATTCCACCCACCCCCGGCAATGCTTTTCCTTGAAATGAGACCACCAAATTGGCCGAACTCTAAGGCATTACTTCTGACTGCCGTAACTACTGGACAAAGGGATGCAATAACAAAGTTTCAGATACAGAAATTAGAAAACCACCATTTTCTGGACACTCCATTGATCCATAGTTAAGCATTAAAAATCACAGGTTCAAGACAAGCGAAATGCTACAACATTTAACATTCATGCCACAGCCACCACTTTAGTCTACATACCCCAAATATTTGAGGTTAACCAATGTGCAAGATAGATTTCCAATTCGAAAAACTGTACCATTGTATGGCACTCGAAAGAGATAATTGGCAGGAAGACCGATGCCAAAGCCAGCCATAGTGAAGCCCACGCTAAACCCAACGCCACAGCCAGCTCCAACATAGCCAATCACCTCAGGGCCAAAACCAGGACCCCATCCCAACACCACATCCTAAACCAATTCCCATGCCCCAAAAGGCTCCAAAAGTTGGATGCACAGGGTTCCATCTTTCATATCTTCTAAACAACCCTTTGATGATCATTCCTACCTGCAAGTAAAATGATCATGTTTGTGAGAACTCATTACAAAACAGCATTAAGGTGAGATGGCAATGCTTGACAGTTTGAACAATTTGGTGTTCCACATTGCAACAGCAAATGTCAGGTCTCAAAACTCCACATAGATAAAGTCTTTCCTCCACCAGATGCTACGGATGAGGAAGAAAAAAATAAGCAAGAAAGGTAGATAATAATATTCGCTGAACTGCAATTGGGCTCTCGCATTTCTCTTATACTGCGCAAACTTGACAAGCATGACTGAGGCAGTTTCAGTAGACATTGTAGATATACTCCAAAGTCCAAAATCGCCTATCTTCAGCTCGCAAATACTCTACTATGTCCTCAACAGAACTTTTCCAGAGAGAAAGATGTCCTGCTCAATGCTTTTGAAAGCAAGAACTTCTGGCAGAAGTGAACTAAAAAAACAGAATCCTTCGACGCAAATGAATGGCAAAAATGCTCCAAGACAGATTCCAAGCAGCGCCGACCCTCTAGTAATTAACAAGCTACGAGGCGGGATAGGCTCTGCTATCTACAGGTACTCCCCATGGCAATAGAACGTACCACCCTTAAAGTGAACGTCGATCCTCCTCCTCCAAGATTTTGAGGACCATCATATTCATCATCACCATTTCACCATTCCCCTCAATGCAAAAATCGCTAGAATACTTCTACCAACCCGGTTCAAACACCCAGCTGAGAAACCAATTAAATTCTTGCTACCCATTAGCAAGAACCCAAAAGGTCCATTACCAATAAAGCTTAACTGATGCGCCGAAACGCCAATTCAAATTCAAGCATCATGAAGACGAACAAGAACAAGAACAAGATAGAATCGAATGAGGACGACGACACCCAACACGATGATCAGAGACTTACTTATTCAGCGCGGACACATTACAGAAAAGTAATCCGTAAACACATGGCGATTACCATCGAGGCTGTGTCCGTCTTCTCCTTCGAAGCGCTTCGGTGAACTACGACTTACGCGATGCGCCCGAAGGAATGAGAATGGCGGCGGCTCACAGGAAATGGATAAAATATTCCCTCCCATAAAAAATAAATAAATAAATAAATAAATAAATAAATATATATATATATATATATATATATATATATATATATATATATATATATATATATATGACTTTCGATTAATTCGAACTAATCCGAGATGGGTCTGGGCTTTATCGTGGGTGGGCCCAGATGTCACCCAAGAGCTTGGGCCCGCAGCACGAGGGCGTAGATGATCTTGTGATCCATATCGGTTCATCTCCTACTGGGTTGATCCAACGGCGTATGGAGTCCCCAGCGAGCTTCGCCTAATAATCAGGTACGTTCGTTAGGTCGTTTGTCGATGGAAGAAAATAAAGGAGCGTTAATGGGGGGAGTTTTGCGGGAAATTAGATTGTTCCGATTTCTCAAGTCGAAGGACCAAAATAATTGCCTCCATTATGTCCTTTCGAGGCAAAACGTATCTGCCTCGCACAGTGGTCTTGCTTAATAAATTGATTTGAGTCTGGCTTTCGAATGTGAGGTTAAGAAACATTATTCGCTAATCTAAACTCTAGTTACGATTATGTGCCACCGTACTCTACCCAAGATCCTCATCAAGGAATTGAAATTCACGGTAAAATGCTCACTCGGAGGGACACTCGTAAATATTTGATTAAAGAACTGACGTAAGAACATTTGTACATCCAAAACATTACAATATTCAAGAAAATAATTACATTGCAACGTATTATTCCAAGGATTAATGCACAAAATTCTCAGGCCTATCATGAATCTTCTTCCAATAGATGCATGCACTCCGTTCTGCACATATTAGTCGGCTCTTGACCTTCATTGATCAATTCAAGGTCCATGGGAAGAAAAAAAGATTTGCTGCTATCCCAACTTTAGTTACCTATGTCCATGCTTCCAAACACACCCATGCAATTTCAGAACTAATTACAAAGTCTAAACAGGCACCGATCCCACGTCAGTCTCCAACGTTGATTAGATCATCTAGGACAATTTATCACACATTTGATTAATATACATGGACGTCAAGAATGAAATAAAAGCATTTGATTATAACTTATGTCGCGAGATAGCATGTGTGGCGAAATAATTTAAGCTCTTAGCTTTTTCACTTCTTTTTTTGTTTGTTCTTTCTATATTTCAAGGGCTTTAGCTCTTGCTTAACATGAAGAAGATTCGATGGTGAGCATGTCCTTAAGTTGTGCGAAGCTGTCTTACCTTAATAAAAGAGCATATAACACGAACATTCATTACGAACACCACAAGATAAATACAATAAAGCCTAAAACAAAGCCACCGGAAAAAGAAAAGAAAAGAAAAGAAAATTCAGCAGTTCTCCTCGAGCAGTACCATCTTCTCTTCTGATTAATCCTTTTTCCACGGTCTTAAGTTGATGATAATCTCCAGAATAAAAATGGACACAGAAGCTACCCTCCCAGTTCCACCTACCAAATACAACGCGTCGAAAGTTCTCATTAGCTATCTACATATTTCGCACTACATGCATGCATCAATCTCCCTTTTCCTTAAGTAAATATATACGTGTTATTAAGAAAAGTGAACAGAGAAGTAGATTATTTCTCCATTCAGAAGCCAGTGGGCGCGAAAACGCAATGCATGAATGAAACCTAAAAGCAACATGGGGAGAAAAAAGGGAAAGAAAGAGGCGAAGGGCAAAAAGCATACCAAGGAAGCATTTCAAAACTCCGAAGAGAAGAACCTCGGGTCCGATGACGACCAACCGTTTAGCGACTTCCTCCGCCATGAAGAAAACGCTCTTGCTCCAGCACAGCGTCGTCAAGCCCGAGACCACCTTCCTCGTCTTGCTAACCACGGCTTTCACAAGCACCTGAACCGCCCTCTCCATCGTCGTCACTGCTCTCTCTCTCTCTCTCTCTCTCTCTCTCTCTCTGCGTTTTCTGCGTTTTGGTTTTTGTGAAGCGAAATGCATGCGAGAGGAGTCGCCGAGGGTGGCTGCGAGCATATAGAGCGGATGTGTCGCGTCATTGGTTTCTGCAGTCAAAGAAGTTAATGCAAGATGGGAATGCGCGATGGAGAGCGATTCGGTGGTCCAGACGGTGCGTCGATTCGAACGCTCCGTCTTCTCCCCCATCGACGAGACTTGCCTTCGTCTGGTTGGCTACTCAGGCAACTTCGGCGCTGCCACAGGTGAAGATGAAGCGATGGCGTACGCTACGCACCGGGACTCTGAATCAAATTATTTTTTAACGGCGTCCATTGCACTTAATATGTGCTTTTACTTAGTTTAACAAGAATATCAAATATTTTTTTTGATATAGTGAGAGCTAAGTTATTAAAAACTAGTTGTGCTCGACGGACTATATATTTAGATTCAAGTCAATTAGACTCCGATATTTAAGATGAAAGTGTTAGTATGAACACCTAGAGGGGGGTAAATAGGTATAAAAACATATTCTACAAAATGCAGTGAAAACATTTACTTTTAACCCGAGTCGAATAACAACAAACTTTTGAAACGAGTCGAAGAATAACGACTTTGAGCGAGTTCAGACTTTAGCAGTTAAATAGAAATACGGACAAAATAAAGGAGTTCAAGGAAAGAGAATAAGAACACAAGGTTTAGAGTGGTTTGGCTTAAATCAAGCCTACGTCCACTCTCCCACGCTAACAGCCTCCTGGCTATATTCCACTATGCAATCAACAAGAGATTACAACTTTGAGTGCAAACATTTAGTAATAGATCACACTATCTCACTAAGTCACTCTTTTGGTGTTTCTCTCACGATCACAAACGTTTAAGCTCACCAAAGACAAGTGTATGATCGAAGGTCGCTCAGACTTTGGAATTATAAATTCTACGCTTCGTCTCTTACTTACCCATCGGTCCTTCATCTCCTTAAATACTCCTCCACTTCCAAACTAGCCGTTGGACAGCATCTTGAGGATCTTCTTCTAATCTACCTATTGAACAGATCTATATCTAGAAGATTTGGTATCCGTTGAGTGATAGAAATAGAATCCCAAATTAATTCCGATCGCCCATACAAACAGAATCTTGGTTTCCATAATTAAAGCTTCTTCATATAGAAAGTTCTTGTCTTCAATATCCAATTGTCAATCAATTAGATTGAGTCAATTAAATCAATCTTGATGTAGAATCCAAACCAGATCACTAGCCGTTATATCTTCGGGGCTTGTGTTACGTTTTGTCGAATCTGGATGTAAAGTCTGAGAGTAATAGACTTTACAATCTGAGTCTGAGTGCGATATACTTTACAATCTGAGTCTGAACATATTTTGCTTCTGAACAGATTTAGCTTTAAGGTCTGTACACGCTTCGAACTTCCTTCCTGGTTTTTCCAAGTATAGACTTTGATAATATCCTTTACACGTTCTATCATCTGCATAGTCTATTACTCAACCATCAAATGTTAGTAGCCTTTGATTTATTTTGTCATCTTCAAAATATCATAAGGGATTTCCCTAACAATCTCCCCCTCTTTGATGATGACAAAACAATCTCCGAATATGCATATGTGTAATCACACTTTCTAAAATATTGATAAATCAGAGCAATGTAATTCAAATCAAAAGATATCATAAGATAGCAAATAGATTGAGCATAACAATATAAAAAAAAATAATCGCAGCTCAATGATATCAACCAATCAACACATATGCATATTTATATACTCTCCCCCTTTTTGTCATAATCAAAAAGCGATAAAAAGTATCACGTAGAGAATATAAAACGATAAATATGTCTTGCATAATTTCCAAAAATCAACTTTTATAAAGTAAATCAAATACTAAAGATATGCAATATAGCTCACTTCGATTATACATCAGCATATATTTATCACGAGTGCATTATAAAAATTATTTACCTTTTTTTTGTCATAATAAAATGATAACATCAATAAGAGATTTGTTAATGACAAAAGGTAAAAAATGCACTAACCGGATTTTGTAGAACTTAACAAATTTTGACACATTTACCTTTTCCTTCCTTCCATAACAAGATCACGATCAATCCAAAATGATTTTTCCATAAATGATCAACACTCCCCCTCAATTTGTTGCCTTTTTGAGATGATCACGATTCTTTCCTTTCTTTTAGATTCACGTTCTCCCTCTATGATCATGACAATATTTGCGAATAGAAACAATTGTTGCTTGTGCACATTGAACAGAATATTTTTCCATTAATTCCAATCTTCGCCTGAGATTCTTTTCTTATCGCACCAAAATCTGCGTAAATTCTCAATCATTCTTGCCTTATTGAATTTCCTACAATCAACTCATTTCCTTTTTGGTATCCATCAATTTGGATCCTTCCTTTTCGTTAGAGTAAAATAGAAAATCTCAATAGATAAAAAAAAAATATTCTTTCTTGATTCATCATAATAAAGTATTCAAAGAAAGAATATTATGCACAATGATATTTTGAAAAATAAATTCTCACTTAGTCATAGTACCATAAAAACAGAGAGAATAAAATCCTTGAGTATCTAAGAATATCTTGCATAATAAATTAATATTACGTAAAACAGATTTTTACTTGGCAAAATATGATAAAATCTGAGAGTATAAAATCAAACCAAATAAATTCATTTTTCTCTAAACAAAATGATCACACGTATTATATCAAATCTCAACGCACGAATCACAAAAATAAATCACACGATTCTTTCTTCAATAAAACAAATCAAAGAATATGATCATTATAAAATCTGAATCAACCAAGGATATATCAAATATCAAGCATAATGAGAAATTTCAAATTGTGTACTCAAACCAAATTGAGAATAAAAATATATACATTCCTTACCAAACTCTCATTCTTCTCTTCCTTTATTTTCTGCAAAAATAAGTCATCTTTTCTTTGGTACCCATTTTTTCTTGGGTCCATGAGAGTTAGTAGAGTTTGCTATTTTTACCCAATCTTCCTTAATAGGTCTCCAGACTTTAGGACATTCTTTCTCAAAGTGTTCTGAATCTCCACAATTTGAACACTTGAGGGCATTTCGACCACCAGGTTTTTGTAAAGATCCTTTGAAAATGCTTCTTGTGTGCAAGTCTAGGAGGTCTTTGTTTAAGTCTCTCCTTGACTTTAGGAAAATCTATTAGAGAATCACTTTTCTTATTGAAACCAAGTCCCGACTTATTATAGTAAAGAACTTGTATAGAAAGGATATGCTCTAATTTTTTTGATCCATTTGAAAATCTTGTCGAAATATTTGAAAATTCTTTCTTTAAAAAATCATTTTCTTTGACAAGTAAATCTCGACTTTCTTTTATTTGTAGAAAATCTTTTTGCAAAATTTCAAACTTTTCTTTTCGATAAAGATCATGTTACCTAAGCCGAAAATTCTCCTTTTTAAGTTCGGAGATCCTTTTAAGAGAAGATTTGATATTTAAATAGAGCTCATTTATATACTTTGAAACTTTGATAGGAATTTTTGAATTGCTGATCTCGATTTCCTCATCGGATTCTGAATCTGTGTCTGAGTTAGACTTTGATTTTAAGTCTGTGTTTGAGTCAGACTCAGATTTTGAATGTGCCATCAAGCATATATTTCCTTGCTCATCATCTTCTTTCATTGTTCTTTTCTGCCCATTCTGCTTGTATTGTCTTCTTCCACTGAATTTGCTTCCTTTTCTACTAAGCTTTTTGAATTTCTTGATCATAAAAGCAAGTTCTTCGTCGTCCACGTCATTTTCTGAGTCTGTATCATCAGAATCAGCATTAGATTTTAAAGCGATGGACTTCTTACCTTCGGGATCTTCGTCGTTGATTTGTTCCACTTCATAGGATTGAAGAGTGCCAATCAATTCATCAACGGAGAGTGGCATAATCCTTTGAGTCTCCCGGATTGAGGTCTTGACATGGTTCCAATCTCTTGAGAGACCCCGCAAGAGTTTGTTGACCTTCATTGGGAAAGAAATTGGCCGACCTTGATATGCTAAACCATTTACAATTTCTGTAAAACGGCCGAACATATCTCCAATCGACTCTCCTTGCTTCATCTTGAAGGATTCATATTTGCCAAGAAGGAAATTTACTCTTGTCTCTTTTACACGATCAGTCCCTTCATAAGTAACATGAAGTCTATCCCAAACTTCTTTAGCTGTTTCACATGAAGAGATTCTATTATACTCAACAGGAGACAAGGCGCAATATAAAGAATAAATAGCTTTTGCATTAAGCGCTTCTCTTTTGGACATCTCCGTCCGAGACATAGGAGCAGGGAGTTTGGTTTCTTTGTCTTTGGTATTCTTGTTTGAAGTAGACACAGCAGTGGGATTGATTCCTTTTTCTACAACATCCCATTGCAAGGGATCTTTAGATCTTAGGAATGCTTTCATTCTGTTTTTCCAAACGTTGTATTCCTTTCCATCAAAATATGTTAGTAGCCTTTGATTTATTTTGTCATCTTCAAAATATCATAAGGGATTTCCCTAACACAAGATACATAGCAGAGCTTGAGCTTAAAAAGATGGCGTAACACCAATAGGGTAATTGGATTTGAATGTTATAAATTTGTACATGTAACTTGTATGTAATCATAACAAACAACTAAGTCTAGCTCTCCTCATATACACTTCAAAAACTCGAGCTCTAGCTCAAGCTTAGGTCAAATTTCAATGTTTTTTGCAATGCTTAATAGGCTTTGTTGGTGTTACCTAATATACATACATACGCACATATATGGGTACATTTTGCTTGGCCCTTTTCCTAACAGATTAAATTATTGGAGAAAATGATTTGTCGGGTTCATATAGGTCCAAAGTTCAAATTCCCGACTCCCTCTTATAAATTCTAGGACGAGTATATTTCTGTTATTTAAGACAACAATTAAAAAAAAAAAGCACATGCAACTACGATTCTTAATTTAAAATTATCAAAAATAAAAAGTAAATACGTATAATATCTCAGTTCACTAAATAATATTCAGGAGAAAAACTAAAAAAATGTGACAACATGAGCTTAAACTATGAATGACCAATGGAAATTTAGACGAAATTATTAATATGACTCTATGACTGCAACCATAAACCATCGAATTTCAAGCTATAAATCCGAGTATAAAACATTTTTCTCGAAGTATTTGAAAAGCCCGCCACCAAAGCAGCCCCATTCCTCGGAGAGAGAGGGGGAGAGAGAGAGCGCGCGAGCCAGCGATCGGCTGGTCAGTCGCGATGAAGAAGCGATCGTCGTCCCGCAAGCAGAAAGCGCCGCCGTCACCGATGCCTTCGCCGTCGCTACCTCACGATTATCTGCAATCCGCCTTCAACACCATCGCCGCCGGCGCCGGATCGTCGCGGAAGTCCAAAACCAGAGGCCGCCTTAACGGCGACGACACCTCCGGCCGGACTCCGCCTCCGCCTCCGGCAAGCAAGAGCCTGACCTCGATCAGCGAACTCAAGGGCTTCGCTTCCTCGCAGCTCGACGATCTCAAGCGCCGCCTCGATCGCTCGCACTCCGGGATCTCCGAGGACGTCGAGGCCTCTCGCTCCCGCCTCCACAAGCGCTTCAAGGTCTTTCTTCTATCTCCTTTTCCGATTATTTTACTGCCGGATTTAAGTTTAGTATATAGCAATTGCTTGATGCTGGACGAGCTCTGGTCAAGAGTAAGTTTAAAATCCTCGAGTTGATGCATCAATCGAGCTAATCAGATGTCCTACGCAGATTAAAATCTCCGATCGCATACATTTAGCTGTGAGTTAGGGATTTTCTATTGTATGATGCGAATTAGAATCTCTTTCAGTAACTCATGAATCATCCTTAGGTTCGCTGTTGTCTATTTGTCCTTCCTATCAGAGAGAGATCTTCTGTCAATTTTGGACAAACTGTTGTAGTCATAGTGAATATATTCCTTAGAAATAAGATTTGATTATGTCTGAGGACGATTATCATTCTGGATGCCAATTTTTTGAGTGAACTGTCGTCAAATCTGTCATCGATCCATCGTAGGCGAACTCTTGAGGCAGTCCAGTATTTTTCTTGTCCATTTTGAAGATCATGGATCGAGGAAATGTGTCACCTGATCATGTCATATATTTCCTTTAGGCAAAGAGATCCAGTCTTTTGCTTATTCGGCTGCCTTGGCTTAGTTGTCACTTTTCACAACCTTGAACTTAACAGTTGCTTTGAACTGTTGTGTCTATGAAGTTCGTCAATGATTTGGTGATTTTGCTCTCTGACATCTTATCTTCGGGCTTCATGTCTAGAGGTTTATCACCAATAAAAAGCCAAATATCAAAGTTAATTTTGATTTGTCAATGATCCTGAAAGAATTGTGTTGCCTGCTTGCTTTACATGCTCTTCAATACTGTGTTTCTGTAAATGTTTCTGTCTTCTAGTTGTACTGAACTATGTCACAAACGTAATTGATTGCTTTTCTCACTTTATATCATGTTCTATATTGAATGTCACAGAAGCATGCGCAGGCAATTCAACAAGTCGGGGATGAAGCAGACAAGGAGTATAAGAAGATATCTAAGCAGATCAATGAAACTCGAAAAGCTATGAAGGTAATAATAATGATATAGCAGCTCCGATCCAATCTTATTCAGAAGTTTCTTGATGTCCCTTCCTAATTAATGTGCAAACAAATGGCTCTTTCCAGGCGACATTCGTGGGATTCATGGACGGTGCTCAAGCCAGCACATCTCATGGTATGATTATGCGGGGACCTGTCTCTTAAATTTCCTTTTATATTGGAAAACCATCCTTAGCTTGCTCATCTGAAGCAAGATCCATTATGCTCACGCAGAAAACTTGGGTTGTATAATCATCTGAATCCGTTAAGAATGATCCCTCTATCATTGAAATCATAGCTCAGTTCCTCCATTGTGTAGTTCGCAAAATGCCCAAAAGATTCAAGTTGTACTGATGGTTTTGGTTTCTGTTGAGCTTGTATGTCTCGGTTACCTGTTCAATGCATGCTAGCATGTTTTTCCTGCATATTTGAGGCTTCTAGTCCAATTTATTATGACATATAATGTAGAGGAATAGATTCAACAATCATGCTAGTCATATTTATGTGGCCATCGTGGAGTGCGTTTGTACAATTTTAGGGGGAAACTAACATTTTCTCTGCTTTCAGTGTGCAAAACATCCATCCCGGAGCTTTCGCAATCCTTTGACAAAGCCATCAATGCCCTCCGCAACCATCTTGGAGTCTCCGCAAGTTAGTTGATACTCATCAACGCCACTTGCTTTGCTGACCTCCATCCTTCACTCATGCATTGGCCCTCTTCTTGAGTGAATTGCTTAGACTGACTTTGATCATTACTGAACTACATACACCCAATTGAAAGGGATTTGTAGGTTCACTAATTGTGACGACTAAGCCGAAGCAGCGAGCAGGCGAACTGGATCTATTTGCCTAAAGGAAATAAACGATACGCTCGGTTGACACATTTCCTCCATTTTATGAGATTTCTCATCTGTCCTCAATTGTCGAGCAAGCGAATCAGTACAGGTTTTCCCATTAAATAGATTAACAAGGCACGGTCTTGATGCTTGACGTATCATGAGCTGGCAAATGGTGAGGGGAACTGCTTATTTTTGAGTTGTCTCGTCGACGCTGATTTGAGCCATGATCCTAGGAATGCATGGAAACCCAACGTGATTTAGGCGGTGAAAACTTTAGAATTGTCTCTTGACGTTTTTTTTTTTTTAAACCTTTTTGGGCCGAGAAACTTAAGGCTCCTAAATAATCGAAGATGGCTTTCTTAAGATGTTCAAGGAGAAAAAGAAGGAAAAACAATTCTTTTTAATTGAAAAAAGAGGATTGCTTCGTCATATCCTAACCCGATACGTCTATTTCTTTATGGGCCAAAAATGAGCACCGATTGGGCCGGATTTTGTTTGAGTCTATCATTAGGCAGAGAACCTTCCCAGCCCAAGCGTAGGCAGCTGAAAATCTCATACCTTATCTTCCTCACTCTCTCTCTCTATCTCTCTCTCTCTGCGCCATGGATGAGTCGGCCGAGTGGTGGTGAATTCTCAGCAGGAGGGAATCCGAGAAGCACGTCAAATGGCTTCTACTTCTATTTGCTGGGCAGCGAAGGTACTCAAAAGCTGCTCTCTCTCTCTCTGTCTCTCTCTCTCTCTCCAACTTCCAGAGAAACTCTTCAAAATAAAAGCACAGGAAAAAGAATAAAAAACACCAAATCAGCTTTATCTACTAGCCCCGAATACCCGCAGTCAGTTATTTCAGGTGCGATCCGGATGCGTCAAGGAAAGGAACTAAAGAAATTGTCTCCAGTCTCCGTATTCAGGGTCGCGTTCTTGGGCGCTGCTCTCAAACTCACCCTCCCTGACTTTCTCTCTTCGTAGAGCCTCTTCACTTTTTTAGTTTCTTAGTAATCAACGTCCGTCGCGTTTCATGGTCACTGTGTAGCCATCATCCTCCAACATGTGGTTTGGCACTGCTAGCTGAGGGTAATTACTGTTGCTCTGCCGATGATTGTCTATGGGGAGATTTTACTTCAGTTTCTTTTTCTTTTTGATTTCTTCATTCAAAATGAAATTTGCACAATCCGATATGGTAGGCAAGAAAAACATATTTGGAAATAAGATATAGTTTCTCATGATTATCTTATATGGCAAGTGTTCTGCTTGAGAGAGTAAGTACGTAAGATATATCAAGCAACAAACTCCACGTATGTGTATCGGGGAAGATCAGTTGAGGTGGATTGTATAGATCAATCGCACAAGAAAATAATTGTATTTAGACATCTAATCAGTGGGAACACTTTTACCCACACTTCCATACATCCTGTGTGAGTTGTTAAATATACACATGGGTGACACCCGCGACCTGTTGCATAATGTCCGTGATTTTAATTGAGATATATAGTTCCTCCACATTGGCACAGTTTGTTAACATTTTATTCCCAGGGACTGTGCATCATGTTGTGAAACTTCTGATGGAAAACTGATTGATGAGCGAAACTAGTGTTCATGATGATAGAAATCATTTCCACATTTCGTCTTGGACCTCTGCCATGGTCTTTCGATTATGTCAGGATTCCCTAGCCTTGTGATATGGAGCATCAATCTGGTAATCTAGAAACACGGTTCGAGTCCTGGATGCTTACTGTTTTAGATTGATTGTAACCGACTAACTATGAGTCTATGATGAACTCTATAATATCTGGCAAATGCTTAGCGATGGCTCATAATGTGCTGTTGCAGATTGATGGTTGCTGTGAACGGTTCGATGTGATTCAGAAACCTTGCTTTCTCCTAATAACAAACCACTGGGACAGACGACTAAAGATGGACAGACAAACATGCCAATTCCCAGCTTCCTTAGAAAAGCTGCCATCAAGAGGAAATCACTCGCACGCCCTACAATTACGTGCCACCTTGAGGAGCCCGAAGGGCTTCGGACCCTCTCCGGAGAAAGCCAAAAAGACGAAGAAACCAAATGGAGAATACGATGACAACGAGGACAATGAAGATAATGAAGAAGAGGACACGAGAGACCAAGGCGTAATACCCGAAGTAGTGACCAACAGGATGATGAACCGGATGGCGTTCTCGGTCGGCGTCCCGCTCTTCATTGGGCTCTTGTTCTTCCCATTCTTCTACTACCTCAAGGTGGGGCTCAAGATTGATGTACCCACCTGGGTGCCCTTCATTGTATCCTTTTTCTTCTTTGGATCAGCTCTCTTGGGTGTGAGCTATGGTATTGTGTCCTCTAGTTGGGACCCTCTCAGGGAAGGCTCTCTCTTGGGCTGGAATGAGGCCCGGAAGAATTGGCCTGTGTTTTGGCAGTCTCTTCGGGGAGGAGGTGGTAGGTCCGGGAAAAAGTAGGGGAGTTAGGGGTAGCTTTCTGGAGTCAAGGTCTTTTGCTTTGCTCCTCTTTTTGTGTGTAATGTAAGTGTCACCGAGTAACTATCCTGTTCTCAGTCTCTAGTCTCTTTCACATGTTCTTTTTTTTTTGGCCCAGTGCTTTCTTCTCTTCGAAATCTTTTGGTTTCGACTGTGCTTTTTCCACAGGGTTGATACCGGGATGGAAACTGAGTAGCAAATCTAAAGCGATGCAGTAATGCTTCATTTATGTGAAAAGCTGCAGAAAGTCGCATGCTTGCTACTTCTTTTACCACGTCTGCTTCCTTACCCTCTCTCTTTGACATGCAGCTACGTGGTCCCTGATCTTTGTTGCTGTTGCTTATTGCTTATCGCGACTCGGTTTATAATGAATATTTGGAGAAATTCTTAGGTACCTTATGTTGGGTACTCATAGACATCATAATTACTGTTGGGGGTTGTGTGTTGCCGACACGAAATTGTCCATCACCACGTGACGATACAAGTGGCATCATGAGCCGAGGAAAGTGCGTCTGTTGGGCTAGATCACTCGGTAATTATTCGGTCTCAAGGGTCTCAAATGCATTCTTTAAGCCAGGGTTAAAATTATTGGTGCCATAAACTTTGAAATCGAGCTGCTATTTCTAACATACATAGAGTGATATATATGAGCTCACAACATGCTCGAATACCCTTTTGTGTAACCATTGTAAAGATAATGACCTTGCCATTGCTTATGCAACTTCCAAATGATCTGTTTCTTGCGTTGCTTCCTTTTAGAACCTATATAGTTTTTCCTAGCAAAATATGAAGACATTTTGGACGTTCATTGATGAACAAAGATAGTCCTCTTTATAGAAGTGGCTTTCTGGTTGGCCTGGGCCTGGCTCAAGCATGAATGGGCCAAAGCCGGGCTAAGCAATCAACTTCTTTTTCTTTCTTTTTTTTCGGTCAAAAGGGATCAACGTTTAAGTGAAATCGAAACGCGCATATTCTTTTCTAGATTCTCTTGGCTCGTAAAATTTATTTTTCACAATGCCTACGGACATTTAATCGATCCAGAAAAGAGATGTTCAGAATATGGCAGACAAAGTTGTGAGGTTTTGAGGTTTGACTTCCCCTTTGTTTTCACTACTTCCTGTTGCTTGTAGACAAAAGATGTTTTTGCTGTTGTTAGTTGCTGAATTTATGGCTAGGAGGAATTCGTTAAGAAAAAGAAAAGGAAAGATTTAAAATTCGTGGTTTGTGATCATTGCCATCCTTTTCAATTTGTATTTATTTGTGCTTATGTGAAGGCCGACAGGGATCCACTTAGGTAAGGCTTTAAAGTACTCTTGCATGAACGAGTCGTTGACAAAAAGTCCTTTAATTTGAATAACAACAGGGGAAGAAAACAACGTTTGAGTCTGATGTATTTTTATATAGGACCTTCATTCCATCCAAACATATAAAGATGGGGTACGGCTGTGTTGGGGGAAAAAGCTTTGATTTGCATGCAAGAATACACCTGGTCTCTTCTTTTAACATGGGTAAGCACAGGGTGTCTCTTGTTTTTTCCCCCGGTTATAAGAAAACCGGAACAAGAAATCAAAAGAAGCAAGCGTAATGAAAAAAGGGCAATCCAACATTGGAAATGGGGAAAGGTTGACGGACTTGGGGATTGAGATTAGATCTCCTTTCCTTTGAAGAGGATTCATTTTCTTTCTTCTTTTCTTTTATTTTTATTTTTTTTCTGGGGGCCAACCTTTGGAGAGGGCAGATTGCTGAATGACTTTTTAATCACTTTTTTAAAGTTACCAGTCATTATTAATGACAAAACAGAAGATTCCCAACGTTTAAACAAGTCTAATCCACCCCTTCTCTTTCATGCTTCTTGACCAACCCCAATCCAAATTTTAGAGAGAGAGAGAGATAGAGGGCGTATGGCTTCTCTAGCTTGGACTTGTGGCCCCCCAACAGACAAAAACTAACATCCCTCTCTAACAACTTTTGTCATTTTCTTCGGGACTATGATTGACAAACAATCGAAACCAAGTATTTCAATAGATTAAACGCTTTGTCAAACCATTAAGTACGATTTGGCAAAAAAAAAAACCATTAAGTACGAAGCTATCCCCTTAGATGCTAAGAAGCAATCATGATTTCTTCTCCCTTACATAACTAACAACTGCTCTGGGCAATATAGGTCCTGGACTTTTCCTAATGGTAATCTTGATGCACTTAAAAAATGACCCCTTTTTTTCTTCTCCCAACAATCCAGAAAAAGGGGGGAGAATAAAAAAGAAAGAAATTAACCCAAAGACAGCATTATGGCACTGCACATCTTACAGCTCATAATGTGTCATAAATTATGACAAAAGAGCACTTTCGGAAATGGTTCTTTTGCTCTTTTACCGCATTGCCTAAAGAGGCGTTACAAATGCAGGAAAAAGAAGTATGCGTTTGAATTATTGGGTATTATTCCCATATATCATCTTATCAGCCAAAAGAGGGGCAGCCCAAGAAAAATACAAAAAGAAAGAACCAGAAATCGGTGAAGAGAGTGGGGGGGCTGGGAATTGCTTTGGACCTTGACTATGCTTTTCTTGGTTAAGAAGATCTTATATGACAAAACCCTCTTTTGCAAAAGCTTTGTTTCCTCATCCTCCTCACACATGGCAATTCTAGAGAGAGAGAGAGGGAGGGAGGGAGGGACTTGAATTGTTTTTGTCCAACCATTCTTTGCTTAAAGACAGGTTAGCCCCAGGAATAAAGCAAGCGGTGTGTGCGTGGTTTAAAGTTACTAAAAGCAACACACAAGCACCATGAAGGGGGAAGAAGGGCTTGCCCACGACATCTTTGGCCAAAGCCAATTTGGCTCCGCTTGGTCGCTGACAACCCACAACAACCTGCAGCGTCCATCTGAGAAACTCCACGCTGCCCAAGGCGGGACGCCCCCCTCGTTTAGTCACCGGTCATAGCCGGTAGTAAGCGGCTTATCTGTCTGGTTACCGTACTAACGTTATCTCTGAGCCCTCTGACCGCTACCACACCCACTGTCCGGGGGACTGCACAACCCGCCCGACCCCCCTTTCTTAGACTGGCGGGAACGTCAAGCCAATGGGGGGAGAAAGGGGGAGAGAAAAGAGAACTAAAGCGCAAGGCGTTGGCGCTCTTGGAATGGAAGAGAAAAGCGAAAATTAAGAGGCGGGTCACCAAAGAACATGGAGCTCGTATAGCCCACCCCTCGCTGCAACAACTTGTTTTGCTCTACCTTGCTCGAAAAACGAGTGAACTCAATCTTGGTTTACCAGACACTTACATATACTAGAAGAGCAATGTGAATGGGGTACTACGTAGTCATCTCATCGTCCTATTCAAGATATCAATCGCGCTATTGAAAATCTGTTCATGCTCGATTATATACATGTCGAGCGTGCGTTTGCTATTGAAATCAAGGCCGAAATGAACTTGTTTTCCAACTTTCGAGCGATAATCCCGTTTGGGAAGAATTGACCTTTAATATGCTTTTTTTTTCCAAATTTAAAAGTTGATGTAATATTTTCGTTTTGTGCCTTCCTTCATTTCAAATGGTGGCTTACAACATCCAATTTCTCTACATGACACCTTAAAATCCATAGTGGACAAGAGAGTTTTTGCAAAGTGATTTGTAAATACAAATTATCGTAAAAGAGTCACGACCGATAGTCGTACATGAGTACTCCATTTAAGGGATTTGACTAGTGTAAAATCGGTCGGGTCATTAACAAGTCTCCAAACTGATGTGAGTTTGATACTGGATTTTTGTGCCTAATTTAGTACATGTAAAAGAAAAGGAGACTTTTGGACATGGTCTAACTCTACATTGCTTGGATATGCATAAGTAGTATTGTATGAAAGCTTGGTTCCACGGAATGTGAGGTCGTTTAGACCTCCTGTTTTGACGTGTTTTGAGCCTCTATTCGTGTGGCAAATTAACGTTTTGATTGATGAGATTTGGGAATCTGGGGGTACAAATCCAAATTAGATTTGTGACAGATGGGTTTTGTCATGTTGATTCCATCACGCTTGCCCGTGGGATACTTGGTGGTCACCCGTGCAGTCAGATTGGACCATTCAGTCTACCAACCATTTTGCATTGCACAAATTCTTAGATATCAAAATTGGTACATTTGTTACCTCACGCCCCTCTTTAAACGAACCGTGGTCCTTTTCTCTCAGAGAGTCGTGTCTACCTTTTTAGTTTTCCCCCACTCTCTATTCCTAATAATCCCTGTCCTTTTCTCTCAGAGAGTCGTGTCTACCTTTTTAGTTTTCCCCCACTCTCTATTCCTAATAATCCCTCACCCTCCCTCCCTCCCTCCCTCCCTCTCTCTCTCTCTCTCTTGGACCATTCCACGTACTTTTTGACATTATAGACGTCAGAAATAAGGAAACGAAATGACAGAGAACTTTGGAAGGAGGCTAGTTGCGGAGGAACATGGTCTTGGCTACTCAGTGTACTGTACAAGTCTTTCTTCCATTGTGGATGGTTTTGGATTTGAACTTTGGCATGTCCTTGGACATGGTAATTGTCAGTTGAAGTGATGCAAGTTTTCACGTTTGAGGCGCTCGAAAGCAGTACTGAGCCGGGCATGGGGAGTTTCTATGTTCCTCTCTGCTTGGGAGTTCCGATGTTCTTCACCATAAATGAGAGAGTCTGCAAGCTTTCTTTTTCATGAAAAAGAAAATTAATCACGTGAGAGTTGAGAAATACATCAGTGAACTTGGGTGGAAACCAGTGAAGATTATGCGCATGGTTTCATGATCTACGTGCTCTTTTTTTTTTCCATGAGATCAGAACTCAATACTAATAGAGCGAGTTTAAATTACAATGAACGGATAAAATTAAAATAAAAAATATATGTGTCACTGGCTCTTTTTTGAACGTTCAAATACGTCCCTTTTAATTTTTATTCATGTTGAATGTTGACATGGATTGCCAGGTGAGCACCGAAGTGGTAGTTGGCTATAGACCTCTGTCCAGAGAGAGAGAGAGAGAGAGAGAGAGAGAGTGTCCACTGTTTGAGTCAAAAGCATAGAAACTTCAACATAGATAAACATCAATCGAGATTCCGCCCCCATAAAACTACAAGGGATTGTTCTCGTGGAGCTTAGCCAAGAACACGACACCAGGACCGCTTTACCCTAAATAGAACTGGAACATATGGGACATATGGGACATTTAGCTATGTCCACGTGCTTGTCCGTGACACGAGCTGGAAATCCAGACTTGCACGGTACAAGTTAATGTGGATGTGAGAACCGACCAAAGATTTTATCCCAAAATCTGAGAAAAGCAAAAGGAGCTTAAAATAACATTAATCAAAAGAGTTAGCAAAAGCACAGCTAAAAAGTTGCACAGAGATTACGGTCCTTCACTCGCATGCCCTTATCGATCTCGGCTGGAAAAAGAGAGGTTTTGTAGCTTAGCTTAGCTTAGCTTAGCTTAGCTAGGGTTAGCTTTACCACGTAATGTCACATGCATGCAAAAATCAGTTCCTTAATTGCTACGTACTCATATGGGCCACGAGCCACGGCATCTTTTTATTTAAACTGATTAAATTATAAGTTGATCATCGACACCCCAATCTAGAGTTCCTTTTGGATAGACCATTTTCACAAGCAAAGTCTATATTGATGTGGATAGGAGAAGCTAAAGTCAAATTCCAACCCTTCAACAGAGATGGTGAAAGGAACCGATCAATTGGTACCAATCCCTACTCTTGTTAGGTAGTCCATCGAAACGCATTTTATGCTGGCTTTGTATCGTGGTCATCGCTCTAAATGCGGCAGTCATCTCAACTGTCAATTATGTGGTTATGAGAATCACAATCGTCACAACTAAAACTGTTAACGTATCCACATAAAAATAGGGGATTTTCATCCAATCATGTTAAATTCTCTCCGATTATTATGGGGCTAAAGTAAAGTAAAAGAAACGGTCTTGCAACAATCGTATAATGGGGATGATCATTTTTGCCTATTTTTCCAAGTTTACATGCTAGTTTGGCAAAGGAAAGAGGGAAAAAAATCAAAAAAGAAAAGCAGAAAGATTTTATATTCTATTTTTCTCCTCACGAGTCATAATGACACCATCACATTCTTAGAATTGATTAAATCATTTACCCATCTAATTCTTCACAATGAATGTATGTTATTTTTAATTTTTTGCCTTCGATATGTGAATTTTCATTCCTATACACACAACGCACTGCATTCTAAATGTTGGCAATTACGTTGCTTCGAAGCACTTGTAATTAAATTGAAATGTCTCCATTGATTTTTTTTCTCTTTCCTTTTTTGATTTGTTTCGAGTTACCAAGAATATCCCGTGCTAAGTAAGCACCAGCCTAACCTCGAGATACGCTATAAGTTCCTTCCTTGTACTGCATGACAAGTAAACTTAAACAAAAGAGAACGATTCTCTTATATGGACATGCAATCTTCTCGTCTAGGGTTTCACGTAGAAAGCAAGATATATTCTGCTGCTACAAGAATCTGTGGAGTAGCATCCACGAGATGTTTCGCCAAAAGAGAAAAGAAAAAAAAAGGAATAAATATTCGACACATGGTAATGACTAAAAGAGGTCGGTAGACCAGTGATGTTTCTTAATTTCGCCAGGGTGTCTCTTTGCCAAGAACGAATTGAAATCGGTAGGCCACCATAATCTGCCACACGTAATAGATGCCAGCCATGTCCTTCAGATTTTTTGTTGTTGTTGTTGATTTCATCTTTTTCTTCTCTTGATAGATAGTTTTGTGTTAACTCTATCAAACGAGGCCTTTTTTATAGTGTGGATTGTTCTGCAAGAGCTTAAACTATATAATATCATGTAGGGCACATTCAATTTTCGTATAGAGAAGTTCCCAAAATCACTTTCTCAAATCGTATTTCTTGGTTACTGCTTGCATTATGCATGTTTTCAGTGAGACTATGCATGAATAGAAGTGTGACGGAAGACTTGATCATGAACCCAGCAGGACATTATCTCGAGCAATGACCTTTTGGTTATATGAACAACTTAGTAAGATAACTCAAATATTTTATTATTATTACTATTTTTTTTTTTGGCGAGAGGTTTGGGCAACAATTTAGGCTTGACCTTAGGGTTCAAGCTTGCCTAATGGTCGGCTCCACCTTGCAATATGTACAACATTCATTTATGATATGTTGTTTGCTAGCATGTGAACTATTCAAGACAATTATACACCTAGTTACGAAATGATCTAGCATGCTTCTATCTTGAGTAGTGATAACCTTGCTTGGTTTGCTTCCGCACCATATTTCTAATTGATAAAGCTATCCAAACAAATATGCTAAGAATCGCCCAGAAAAACAACTGAAGAAGCAACTCGTTATTAAAGTTTTCGGATAAGCAGTTTGATTGGTTGGCGCATTTGATTAGGGCTCCATGGATTTTGTTTTCTAGCTCAAAAATCATGGATCATCCAATTCAAATCCCACTAAATGAATGCAAATTGCACGAAGATCACCTGCAAAGATCAAAGTCCCGAACTTAATTGGTTTTATGGGTTTTGCATGGATTTCCAAATTATCAGCCTCTATGCAGATGCCCCAAATTACAGAAAAATTACTATTCGTTTCAACCGCTAAAACTTTATGAATTTACAGTAAAAATTCAAGGTTGCCCCCCTTAGGAAAAAGGGAATCTTAGGCCCGTCCGTGAAGGTGACCCTAAAAATATTGATTAAAGTTAAGTTTGAATTTCTTCAATCGCACTCGATGCGAGTACACATTTAATTCAATTTTCAAGAGGATGCAATTACAAACATATCTCAACATTCCCCCTTTAAAAATCCACACCTACCAGAGCACATAAATCAATCCATGTCCCGTAAAGGAAAATCAAAAACTTAAAAAAAAGACCCACGATGGGATTGTTCCTGGTCCGGTCAAACCCAGGAAACATCACGCCCCGGGAACCAATCGCGGCCGCCCATTTCCTCCGCCAGGTCACGCACCCACCCAATGGGAGAGCGCCATGTCACCCGCTTCCCGCACACGTAAGAGATCCCCCCGGTCATCAAAACATGGCCTCGACATGTGGACCCGCCCTGTCCTCCTCGTCCTGGACCGGAAACTGCGTCGTCCCCATTCCGTCACTGCACTCCCGACGCCGGCGGGAACTTTTCCGTCGGACTTAACGGCGGTCGAAACGACGCCGTCGGGCCCCCCTCCCCTGGATTGTATAAATTCTATTGTCCCCGATTGGTTCTCATTCTCTCTCTCTCTCTCTATCTCTCTCTGCGTCTCAGGCTCTGAGAGTCTGCTGCCATCGTCGTTTCTTCTTCATTTCTTTTAGCGTTTTTTAAAGGCTCTTCCTCACGCGAAATCCGGAGCTTCCAAAAAAACAATAAAACAGAGGGGAACTCCTTTCCTTTTCAGCTCATTGGAAATCCGAAAAACAGACGTCTCGCTCTGGGACTTTTTGTCTTGTTTGCTTCGGGCGCCTGGAGTTGGATTGCTCTGTTTCTTTGGATGCTTGTGGAAGACTGAGAGAGCCGAAAGTGGTTTTGATTGCCCGCTACGCGTGTGATCTCGAGGTGGTTTTCTTTTCGGTGATCGTACTGGGGACTTTGAAGTTGCTTTTGGCTTCTTTTGTTCGAGAGGAGGCGAAGAAGAAGAGCTCTCGAGTGTGCTGCCCAAGGTAAAAGAATCGCTTGCTCTGTTTTGGCACTCCAAAACAGGGGTTTCGCATAATGTGCTCTTCGGTGTCCTTTCGTCGGTTTTGATTCGGACCCATTTCACGATTAGAAATGAACTGCTTCGGTATTCATTTTGACTTGTCCCCGATTCGAAAGAGCGATTCGCTTCCGTGTTTCTTTTGGGGGCGCGGTGTGTGCGCGAGTATGCGAGAGAGAGAGCTTGTGTACTGATTGTGGAATCCTTCATCCCTCATGCTTCGGTTCTGTTTTCAGCTTCCCGAATTTGGATCCACTGAAAAGAAGAGCATTGAAGCGAGCGAGCGAGCGAGCGAGAGAGAGAGAGAGAGAGAGAGGAAAAGAGGAAAAAAAAGAAAGACGAAGAAGAAGGAAGAAAGGAAAAAAGAAGCGAGCGACCGCGAAAAGGACAGGAACAGCTGCTGTTAGCTTCGGTGAGTCATTTTCGAATAGTAAATGATGCGATCCCTTTCTTTTCTTCCATCTACAAAATTATTAAAAAGTATAAACCAGACAATATCAAACTAGCTGTTGCTCATGTCTTTTCTTTTGCCCACGTTATGTGATGGATTTCCATCCTACAAATGATAATGATTCGGACAATTTCCTTCCCTCCCCGTGTCTTTCTCGTGTAGTCATGGGTTGCTTTCGGTCCTCGACACACCATGCCCACGCATTGAGTTCTTTGTTGCACCCCATATATTTTTCCTCCTTTTTCCCATTTCTTTAAATCTCAAATTGCTTTCTGCTGGTCCATCATCAAACCCCCCACACGAAAAAGAGATTCTATCGTCTCTTCTCTCTGTCTTTCTCTTCAAACCCTCTGTTTTCATGTCCCTCTCTCTCTCCTCTCTCCCCCCACCAATCCCATCTTTCGCTTTTGCAATTTCTTGGAGGGCTAAGATCGGTGTTCATTTGGGGAAAGAGGGAAGCCAAAAAAACAAAAACCGAGAAAAGAAACGGCCGATTCAATAAAAGAATCAAAATCAAATCTTCATTAACAAAAAATCTTGCTTTTCCTATTCTTTCATTGGCATGTCAGAAACTTCGGCTCTCCTAGCACAGTCTCTCTCTCTCTCTCTCTCTCTGCTCGATTCTTTTTCATTGGGGTGTCTCTTCAACTAAACAAAAGCACGCACGCACCTCTCTCTCTCTCTCTTAATGACCCACTTTATTTTTGGTGTTTGTTTTGGCCTTTTCCCATTCAATTATTGACCAGCTAATTTTGTCTTATAAAAAAAAAACATTTTTCTCAGGCCCCCCTTCTCTGATCCCGAGTAATCTTTTCCTTTTTGTTCCCTCCCCCTTTACACTTTATCCATTGCCCATCTGTTCCCCCCTTGATAACACCAGCCCCTTTGAATTGAATTCCACAGTTCCCCTTTGATCCACCCCATTTTCCCCTTTCGATTTCTCATTTTGCCCCCCCTCTCCTTCGTTCATCCTCTTTTCAATCTGCTAAATTTAATGGGGGAGATCGTCATGAGATATGACAGATTCCACAGTTTGATTAGTTACCCTTTTCAGATGAACCCGTATTTTTCAGTGATCTTCTTTTTACTTTCCATTCGCTTCGTACCCTATCTTCTGCAACCATTTCTATCAGTTAGGCGCACTCAGTAGCAATGAATAAATGACACTTTTCTTGTTCAAATTCGGTGGCTTTGGCTTTGGCTCTTTTTCATCGATCTGATATGGGAATGTTCTCACGAGTCTCGTCAAAAAGAGCAGACATCAGACTAGAAATTTGATGTTCACTTTGAACTCGGAAGGGCAATATCGTACATAGCAGCTGCAATTTTTTCCTTTAAAGTACCATCAAATTCCTCGAGAAGAGCGTATTCGTACGCCCTAATTGCAGGTTTTTGTTGCTTTTAGCACCCCATTAAATCTCTTCACCGATCTCACATATCTTGGCAACTGCAAAAAGGAGCAATCCCCTCTCTTCTTTTTAAGCGGGGAGATAAAGGGAGGGGGTGCTAATCGAAATAAATACAAAAACCATGCAGGAGCTCATTCATTGTAAGAAAGCCAGCGAAGATGTTCACGTGCATAGCCTGCACGAAGCAGATGGCCGACGACGGCGACGAGGGCGGAGGGGCGGCGGCGCGTGGGAGCAGCACCCCGAATTCTAAAGAAGCCGTCAAAAGCCTGACCACGCAGGTTCTTCTTTCTTTCTTCTCTCTTTGCGACTTCAATGCCGATTTATACTTGTTTGGCCTCTTTTTCTTCTTTTTCATTTTTCCCCTCTTTCATGAAAATATTTAATATTGTGCCCACTTTAAAAGATAGACCACATTCTAATCCCCCATACCTCTCTTGCAATCGCATAAAATGTCGGCGAAAAATCATTTGTATCACATTGCGCATCGAACATAAATATATTTCATAGGGTTACTATGTTACGTTTTGGTATGGTTGATGAAATTGTTTTGCCTTATTTGGGGAGTTGATGATGAATGTGGGGCCCGCTGTTTAGCATCTTGCATGCCAACGTGTATATATATGTACTTACTCTTGAGACTTAGGGCATATTTTTATTTGGGCGTTTGTTACCTTGTTACGTGCAAATGTCAATGTCAATGTTGGGTGAAATTACATTCTTTTTTAGGTCGTGGGTAGATCTTGTAGGGGCGTGGTAACACTGTGCAAATTCCTTTTTGTGCGGCTGACATGATATTATTGTCACGTGGCGGAATGAAAAAAAAATTTTGACTTGAGCCCCACTGAATTTTTCCCTTTTTCTGTTGATAATTCAGTACTATAGTCACGTACCAACTAGCCCTTTTCCCTGCGTCCCTCGACTTCATGTTTCTTTATTTGAGAAAATTATCTTCTCCTTTATACGTTTAGTTATTCGAGAGCAGAAACTTTTATACCGTGACGTACTTAATATCATGTGTATGAACCACGTATAAAATTATAGTGTACGTAATAGTCTTCTTTTAGGATGTTAGGCAACTTTCATATTCAATTCTTTAGGTCTCGTGAGGTTTTACATTCGCAGTCTTCTTTCTTGGATGTGCAAAATAACCAACCGACTCAACTGATGATAAATCCCTCAGTGTATTTGCAAATGCTGTAGATTGAATCTTAAGTAAAAGTTTGTCTAAAAATACTGCTTTATGGATTTCGTGGTTGCACAGTTGTCGGAAATCCTTTAGTCTCCGGTGTAGAGGGTGTAATCTTTCCTTGACTTAAATCGAAAGGGTAGGCTTAGGTTAAATTGCAAAAACAATTTGTTCATGTTAACCGACCGCCCCCCAAAATTACCAAATAGCAACCACATTCAGGGTATAAATGGCTTAAGCTATAAGAGCAAGATTCCATATAATAAGCTAAACTTCGCATTAATTTGGAGACAGAACAAAATTAAAACGATGGGTTCGTATCATGAAATCCTAAAAGCGTATGAAACCTTTTTTATTCTAATGGTTAAAACAATTTTATCTTTTAAAAAAAGAAGAAGATAAAAAATCAAACCTTTTTTTGGGGGTTAAAAAAAAACTCAACCTTTACTACTCTACAGTGGTCGAACTGTTAAGAAAATCTGCAGTACTAAATCATGAATCCATGATGACCCAAGAAGCATGTGTCATTGACGTGACTGTTGGGTGCTGGAGGACACCACTAATTCTTGATTTTTGCAGAATCCCCGCTTCTTATTCGAATCCTCTCTCTCTCTCTCCTTTCAAATTTTTTTATGGCAAATCGAATCCTGGATTCCCGGAACAGAATCTCGTTAAGGGACTCCCCACTCACCCACTAATTCTTTTCTAGAAATTTATTTTTCTGGTGATGATAAAAAAAACCCATTTGGATTATGATTGTGTAGTATTCAAACATGTTCGTGACAGATTTTGTACAACCTAGTGGGTCTTGGTATGTTCTTTCTTGTGACCCACATAAAGAATTCTTGTTCATAGCACGTTTGCGGAACTAAATTAGAAACGTCAAAAGAAGAAAGAGCAAGATTCACTTCCATGTCACAATTTGAATAATTAAATTTCGCTGTTTATGTTCCTCTGATGTGGTCTGCGTTCTGTTTTGCAGATTAAGGATATGGCGTTGAAGTTCTCTGGCGCTTATCGCCAGTGCAAGCCGTGCACGGGCTCGCCCAGCTACAAGAAGGGTGATAGGCCATATCCGGACTTCGATACGGTGTCGGAGGGCGTCCCGTATCCGTTCATGGGAGGCGGGAGCTCCAGCTCGACGCCGGCTTGGGATTTCACGGGTCCTGGCCGCCACAACACCTCGAGGATGGAGTCGAGGTTTGCCGGGGGTACGGTGGTGGAGACCGCACCCCAGGAAAAGCATCCATCTCGGCTCAGTCCTGCGACGTGGTGCTGGAGGAGGACGAGTCCAAGGAATGGATGGCGCAGGTCGAGCCCGGCGTGCACATAACGTTCGAGTCTTTGCCTAGTGGCGGGAATGAACTCAAGCGAATCCGCTTCAGGTATTTGATGGGCAGGGGCAATGCTTTAGGCTTTGGTGGTTTGCTTGGCTTAGAATTAGGACGTTATCTCAGAACACCGTCTTCAATATGATTTTCGCTTACGAAAAACTTACCAGTAATCTTTGCTGAAAATGGAGATTAACGTTCTCGCGGATTTCGAAATTTTTCTAGTCGGGACATGTTTGACAAGTGGCAAGCGCAGCGATGGTGGGCGGAGAACTACGACCGGATCATGGAGCTGTACAACGTCCAGAGATTCAACCGTCAAGCTCTTAACACTCCGGCGCGATCCGAGGACGATGTACTCGACTTTACTCTAAACTCGAATGATCGAAATTTGCATCAATCCATGCGCACTGTCATTCTATCGAATGCACAAATTCTGCTATTGAAAATATTTGTCAGTCGTCGCTAAGGGATAAATTTTTCAGTTTCACAGAGATTCATCATACTCGAGGATGGGATCTGCGAGGGAAAGCCCGATGGTTCCGTCCGCAACCCGAGAGTGGATGCCGAGGAGTCACCAGAAGCCCGGCAGCAGTAAAGGGTACTTCCCCGAGCCGTCTGATCTAGGTGGTCGCCACTACGGCGCCGGGTCCAGTGCTCACGGAGGTGGCGCAATGGAGCCGGCTCGCACCACGACCTCATCCAGGGACGAGGCATCGGTGTCCTACAGCAATGCCAGTGAAGTGGAGACCGAGTGGATCGAGGAAGACGAGCCCGGCGTGTACATTACCATTAGGCAGCTTGTGGACGGAACTAGGGAACTGCGGCGAGTGCGATTCAGGTAACAAAACTTCAGGCCATTGCTGATTCATGTCCCGGACCGTTAGTGCCTTCGAAATAACTAACTAAAAGCCATAGCTTCATTCTATTCTTGTTTGCGCTTATTCGACGGTATTGATGATCGGTGTCTCGGTTTACGCCTTATGCAGCCGCGAACAGTTCGGGGAAGTTCGCGCGAAGACGTGGTGGGAAGAGAACAGAGAAAGAATACAAGCTCAATACCTATGAAATCCAGTAATTTTTTTTTATCCTCCTTCAACACAGTTCTACAGTTAGTTGCAGTCGAAGATGAGATACAGGCGGAGCGGGTCGGAAGTAGTCTCACAGAAATTTCAAATTCTTTCATTCGGTATATTTTCTTGGGAGTTATGATTATGATTCTATCTTTTCCAATCGATCGAGTATTCAATGTCGAGAACGGAATTTACCATAACCTTTCTAGCGGGTCGAAAGGAACGGCAGTTGTAGAGTCGGACCGCCATTTTCTCTTTTGGCGATGGTCGAAATTTTGTTCTGGGGCAGGGGCAGGTTTTCGGCGGATGAAATGTAAACTCGGGATGCTACAGAATTCAGTGAAATTGGTCTTCATATTTTGTTCCCAATGGGAAGTCCAGATTCTTTTGTTCTGTCCATGATGAATTTTCTTTCGGCTTTGCGACCTTCGTATGTGCCCGTCTTCTTTGATCATCTGAATGCTGCAGGCTCAACAAATTGGCATTTAACCAAATGTTACGTACTCGGACAAATTGACACGTAAAATGATGCTGTCTACTAGAAAATTTCAGTCAATTTTAGCTATCTCCAAATTGATTTATCGCCCCAAATTATCACTGTCAGCGACCCCGCTCGGATGGGATCGTCGTGCTGCCGGAAATACCCGGCCATTTCCAAATTCTCAGGACGTGGGAAAGCCTGTTTCTTCCTCTGAATTGCGTTGACCGCATATTCATTGGGAACAAAACATGAAGAAGTCCATGGGAAAGACGTAACAGTTCATTTCTGGAAATCACAATTTTAGCTTTTCTCCAAACGACGTAACAGTTCATTTCTGGGAATCACAAATCACTTCTTAGAAGAAGTCCACGGGAAATCAGGCATCCGAGAGCCAAAAAAGGGGAGAAGTACAGCCTGTCAAAAGTAACATTTTGTAATCATCCTTTAGTGTTCCAAAATGAGGAAACTAATCCAACGCTACCCCAACAAAATAAATCGGAGGGAAAAAGAAGAAACAGTCACCGTGCCTCATGCCTATCCAAGGCCACACCGCAGCTATTATTAACCTAAACCTTGGTCTCAACTTGAAATAAGTGTGTAATAATGTTAACCCATATAAGAAATCCAACATTAAAAAGAATGTGAAGGAGCTGATGCCATCTAGGATGGAGAGAAAACGAGTCCAACTTCAAAAGACATCCTCATTACATAGATCCCGAAATCAAGCTTTTAGCCTGACTTTGCAGCTAATGTGTCAACCATCACTTGACTAAAGAACTCTCACTGATGCAGCTTAGTGACCGAAATCGAGTGCGGTGCAGAAGCCTTGGTGTTCTCGAGTCACTTGTACTGCTGAGAAACCTCCCACACGAGCTTATCCATGAATTGGCATTTCTTGTCGAATCCCCACCCAGGATTACTCTGCATTGCAGATGATCATCAGAACAGCACATGACATTTTAAAACCATTCAAGTGGAAATACGTGTGCACAGACATTCAAATAATGTTTCCAGTGAACAGGAACTTTTTTGACTTGCCAACATATAGCACACATAACGACAGTTGACCACACGTAAAAATTACATAGAAGGAACCAAATGCTAACTCTCCATACAAGCTAAGAACTGCCTAAATTATTCCCCTAAAACAGCAAGCGGCTCGAGAATCATGAACCACGCAGTCAAATATGTGCATCTGTGACTATGCACTGGTACTTTATCTCTGTGTTTGGAAAAATGTGCATTTAATTTACATTCTAGATCCCAGCAATCGTGCTGCCAACCAAAGAATATAAACTGGTAGAATGCATAAGATCCAAACAACAGTCGCAGTCAGACATTCAAGCCCACATTTCATTTAATGTTTTAGATTGAATAATCATTGAAGTCCTTCTGTTATGATACCATTTAGAACTAACAGCAGTCAAAACTGACTGCAATAGACTGCACCGCATAAGCACCAATTTGCACCTTAAAGAACCATATACTCTGTAAGAATGCTATTTCAAGGTACACATTAAAGTTTCAGCTTATAAAGTCCTTAAGACTTCCTGAAAATCTTGACAGGATTAGTATTTCAAAGTATGCTCTTCTTCTTTTCATTTGTATCTCCACCAGACAGTCACATCCTCACCAGAAAATCCTGCTAGTCATTGTTTACATGCCCCAAAAACTCAAAACAATCCCGTCAACACCATTGAAAATTTGGTGACACCAAATTTTCCTGATCACAATCTCATTATTCTTCAGAGCACACACCTCATATTCTTGCTATTGCTTTGATCAAAAAGCATCCAGCAGGACAGGGCTGGCATGCTGCCTGTCCTGTATGCTAGGTCTGCAATAGGGCCTTTTAGAGTTCAAGGCAGTGGGGAATCAAAGAACGCCTCTTTATCAAGTGTGAGGTTCTGTAAGTTCCATCTAGATCTTGGAACACATAAGATTTTGGCCTCAGTGAGAAAACCCTAAATATTTTACTTGTCCTCTGAACCGGAAAGAAAGATGTAATCATATTGTCCCTTCTAAATTTTGGTACACTTCCAACGGTCTTATGGGAGGATCATAATTACCGACACGTCTCTGTTATCTGTCCCTCAACTTAATATTCAACCCAAGTTAACCATCACCTTCCATCTCTATCCATAGATGAATTTGGGATACTAGATAGCTTAAATACTGATATCTTATGCCCAATTTTCACAGTTACTTTATTCTCGACTAATTTCTCTGCTGGCATCTTGTTTCTTGGCTTTCATCTTGTGTAAAGGAATTAATAAATTCAAATTCCTAGGATGACTTAATCTTCTTATTTCAATTTATTTCAGTCTCATCCAAAGACAACGTCATCCCAAAGAAGCACAAAAGGAACAATATTCACCGCCTATTGAGCTCATCTGTTACCAGGTCCTAGAAGTACGGCCTAATGCTGTATTTTGGCTAAAGCCTATTTATTGAAAACTAATTAAAAGCTCCTCCATATCTAATAAATGTAGCTTGTGACAATTTCTTTAGAGACCATAAAAGGACCTTTGTAGGAGTCTGTCGTCATGTGGGTGCACCTGTTTTTTGTCATATTGATTTTCAGACATATGAAGTAAAAAACTAACAAAGAACTTGCAGACTTCAATTAGATCACACTCGAGACCTTACAGGAGTGGGCCTGGTCGTAATTGGTGGGGTGAAGGTTAGTTCTAGGGGTCTAAAAGTTCAAGCGCCAGCAAAATAGGAAAAAGAAAATTGAGATCAATTAAGAGTGCAATCCTATCTAAACGAAGTTAAAAAATAAAGAAAGTACAGGGGAAATACAAAGACGTCTCACATCTTTGAATAACTAGCATCCCACACATGAAGAATGGAGACAGAAACCAAGAAATCCATTTTCAATTCATCCAACAAATAGTCTCTTTAGGTGCTATCTCCATCGCGATGAACTTTTCACCCAACTCAGTTTCTGAAAATATGCTTTGTTTGTACATTCCAGAAGTTACCTCTTCCAGAAGAAAAATAACACTTGGGAGCATAACTATTCCCCATAGCACGTCCCCAACAATATGTTTAAGGAAGAAAAACACATGCCAATTTTGGTTGCACATCATGCAGAGTTGTTTCGATTTCATGCATTTTAATGGCAAACATCACATCTATCAAAGACATTTTTTTGTCATTAGGGCTGACATTCCCTGGCACAGTGCAAGGACATATAAGTCGAAACAACCAAAATATGTCAAAAAAAAATTCTTTCTAGCAGAAAGCACCAAGTTGAATCACTTTAGGAGGCACATTGAACTAGTTTTGGACTCTTGACACAGTGTAAAGGGGTCTTACTGTGCTGTGCAAAGAAAAGCATAAGAAGACTGAAGAGGGAATAGGCCTCGAGCATGCGTAGCAGAGGATGGGCCTATTTTGGGACTAGTCTGACCTAGGTCAGTTATTGCTCAAGGAATGATAGCCCAACACATACTATCTTTACTTATTTTTGTTACTATAGTCCATTGGTAGTAATCTCAATCCATTAGTCGCACTTTCATTTCAGTACAACTTTGGTATAAGAATAGTTCCTGGAACTCACAAAGAAAAAAGGAAGTGAGGAGTTTCGGGATCTACGCTCGATGAACCAATAAACTTGTCTTTGGCTTTCTGTTTTCCGCAACCTGATGAATGAATTAGCTACTAGCTAATTCTCTTCTCAACTCTACTCTATGAACTCTTCTATTCTCATCTATTCTCTTCTATTCTTATTCTCGACTTAATCTATCTTGTAAAACCATCACGCACAGCATAAGAAAAACGCATTTTTGCCCTTGAAAAAAGCAGAAAAATTGACAGGGTTAAGTGCCGCACAAAATGGAAGTTCAAGGGGTAATGTGCAACTGTCGAAAATTCAGGGACAAATGTGCAAACCCCCAAAGCTCAGGGGCTTTGTGAAATATTCTCTATGATTTCACTTTGTTGGAATAAAAACGCTAAAAAACAAAATATTCTTGACAAAAGAGAAAATGACTATGCATTCAAGAAGGTAATTAATACAATAGAGCACAATAAAGGGAATTATGACCAATGGCAAAGCACTGACCTGGAGAGAGCGAACAGCCCGATCAGTAAACCGTTTCACAGAATCAGGAGCACTCTGGGGAAGAGTTTTGGCCACTCTTTCTAACTCTTCTTGCTGTTTCTTGGCAGTTACCCTGTCAGGTCCACTGTAGTAATCGACGATCTCCTTCATCAACGGGACTCTTTCCATGAGTTCTTTCATAACTTCCTACAAACAAGTAAGACAAAAAGAAACTGAGGATGCCAATGAAATTTCTAAGTAATTTCCTTTCTCAGAGTACCAAGAGCTGTGCAAACAGATACTGACAAGCAAGAGAAGGATGCGGGCAGCAGGTAGGTAATAAAATGCAGGGTACCCTTAGTCCCCACATTCATGATAAGGAAAACAATTACATGTTTAAATAAAGTATCATGGAGACAATTGGATCATACATCCCAATATATCATTATCCTGCCCGTTACAAGCAGATCTGTCGTCTTGAAGCATCTTGCAGGTAATTTATCACCAAAAGCAAAAGCCTATGTCTACGTCCTATTTAGAGTTATCAACTAATTTATGATCATATATAGAAAACAATAGCTTCGAACCTCTTGAATTCCTAAAACTCACCACAAACCAATCTCTAACAGCAAATCTAAACATCGATAATGCACAATGCAACTTAGAAATATCCATTACAGGGAGAACAGCATTACCTCCCACTCTTCTTGACTCTGAATTCCCTCGTATACCATCAAGAATGGCTTCATCTTCTCAAGAGCATCTCTAAGAGGAATAGGTGGCTTCTCATCAATATCCGGGTTCGTACCGAATTCTTCCATTAAGTATTCTGGCTCACACTCAAGCTGAAATCCAGAACAAAAGGTTAGGACTTACGAGTAGTGATACACCATGTCCTGTTCAGCTCCAATTGCCTACGAATTGCTCATAATTCTTGTGAATGCATGTAGCAGACTGCCGCCACAAACATTCTAATTACAATTGACTTTCACGCACACATGCAGCTGGATTGTTATATATGTCGTGCATTATAAAATGCATTTAAGAACAAAGAAACCATCAGGCACGGAGAAGCACAGACCAACATATTGGTATGGTAAGCATCCAAATAGAGGTCATGAGCTGGGGAAGGCAGCACTCTCTCGCCCATTTCCTCGAACCCCTCGACCAGCTTGTTCATGTTCTCAGCCCCGATTCTCTTGGCCAGCTTCTCTCCATCCGCATTGTCCCCGAGATAAAGCCCAGCTCCATGGCCCACGTCGGAGTCCTTCTCGAATTGCCCTCTCCCTGCTCGGTCCCTCACAAATCCCCTTCCACCGAAGCTGCCCCTGCCTCGGCCGCCACGGAACCCTCTCCCTCTGCCTCGGCCGCCTCGGCCTCCACTGCGACCACCAGCGTCTCCTCTGCCTGAAGTTTCCAAACACAAATTAGGAAACAATTAACAACTACAGGTTCCTTCATCGCCAAAATCACGAGAATGACATGATGGTGACACCTGAAGCCCTCCTCTCAGGCTCCTCCCGACCCATCCGCGGAGGAGGCGAGGGCGGCCGTGCGCGGAGGTGCCGGTTCTCTTCCTGCACTGGTGGGGACTGAGGGCCCGGCTTCGGCACAGGCTTCCCGCGGCCGGCGCCCTGTAGAACCGACCTTATACCGGAAGGGAGATCGCTGGCACCACTTCCGCCGCCCGCCGCCGCCTCGGCAAACTCAGGAGGCGACCTAGGTTTCGGGGAGTCCCACTGGGGAGGACCATCTTCCTTCCGGAAGAAGATGGGCTTCCCGGGGCGGGCGAATCCGGCGGCGGGGGCGGCGAACCCGACGGGACTCGGCCGCGGCCGATGGACGACGCGAAGGCGTTGAACGAGGGGAGGATCGGAGACGAAGGGAGCGGCTTGCCCCGGCCGCGGCCGAGCCCAGACGAAGGCGGATGCGGCTGGGGCTGGGGCTGGGGCGGCGGCGGGGCCTCTGCGGCTTCGGGAGGGGAGTCGAAGCGGGATGGGCCGGCGCCGCCTCCACGACCACGGCCTCTTCCTCCTCCGCCGCCGGCGCCTCCGAAGGGGGAGGAGGTGGAGAAGGGAAGGAGGGAGTGGCGGGAGGAGGAGGAGGAGGAGGAGGGGGTGAAGGAGTTGGGGAGCTTCCTTCCAATGGCTCCTCTCATTTGGAGATTCGATGACGAGATTGGACAAAGGAAAAAGCTTTGGATCTGGCCGCCGCTTGCTGCTGCTGCTGCTGGGTTTTAGCAGAGAGCAGCGGCAAGAATCATCGTTTCGTATTTCATATGAGTCTTCTGTCTGTCTTCTGTTCGGTTTCCGGGGGTGCTGCTTCTTTTGTGGACTCTCGGCGAAGACACACTCGACCGCTTCGAGCATCGAAGTACGATCGACCCAAGATTCTAGGTTTTGTATTGTGATGTACATTCTCTCTTTCCTAATAATCCTCTTATCTATTTTTTCCCCTTATTTTCTGGAATTTGGATTGCCAAGAAAAATGAGTTTAGTGAAAAATTTATGCTTCGATTCAAGAAATGATTTCCTCTTTAAAAAATTAAAAATTAATTTTCAAAATATGACTAGATGTCAAATACTCTATATTTGAGCATGAAAATCCCGATACTTATTCTTAGATACTTGACAACAACCCTAGGCCAAATCTACGGCGTCCATCAAAGCTAAGCTTGGGTCTGTGTAAATTGGGCTTGCGATACCACTGCTTGTGGCCTAGCCTATGACTCCAATACCGTTGCTCGACTCCCAGCGCCTCGACTCGAGTCCATAAAGGTTGGGACCCAAGACCTCAATTCGTGTTCACATCTCTAACAACCAGGTTAGGGTCCATTGAGACTAGGCTTAGGTTCACAACACCAAGGACTGAGTCATCAAGGCATGGATCATGACCCCAGTGCTAGTGCCAAAGCCTGTGTCCATTAAGGCTGTGTTTGGCAGTCGGGATAAAATTCGGGATATGATATAATTTATCCTATCCTATGTTTGGTGCTCGCTTAGGATGAGATAAAGTTGGATATAATGGGGATATAGACAGGATAAAATTATCCCATGGGGGAGGTAAGATAAAGGTGGATAGGATTTAATGTCCATAATAGGAAAGTTATTTTTCTTGAATAACAAACTTATTAAATTAACAAAATTGAAACTATATTTCAATATAAATAATATTTGAATTCTAATTTAAGAAATTAATAATAATAAAAATAAAATTTATTTTTAATTAATCTTATTTTAATTTATATATTCAACTTTAATTCTATCTTATAATAAACATTCAATCTATAAATTAAATATTTATATTTATTATATATTTTAGGTATTTTTGTATTTTAGGTATGTTAGTATAGTTTACTATATGATAAAATTTTATTAAAGAATGATGAAAGGGGAAAAAGAAATAATCATGAAAATAATACAAAAGAGGAAAAATAAAATAAAAATAAAAATAAGGAATAATGTTACAAGAGATTTTCACTATCTCTTGGTTCATTTATAATGATATCTTTGTTTTGTACGTTATATGATGTGAACATATCCGACTTTAATACTCAGTAATTCACCAAACAATGGATGAGATATAAAAATCCTGGATTTTATATCCTATCCTATCCACCCTATCCCGATTAAATCCCACGACCAAACGTAGCCATTAAGGTTATGATTGTGATCTCCGCGCTTGCGCTCGAGTCTATCAAGGGTCGGGCTTGGGTCTCTGGTGCTCGTGCTTATGTCCATTAAGGCTAGACAAGGCTAAGTTTGGGACACCAGTGCTCGCGCCCAGATTCATCAAGGCTAAGGTCATGTCCATCAAGGTTAGGCTTGGGATCTCAATGCCCATTCCCCGGCACTCACGCCCATCAAGGTCAAGCTTAGGTCCCTAACACTTGAGCTGAGGTCCATCGAGGCCGAACCGAGGGCCTTGATGCATATACTTGATTTCCAAGTTGTCCCTACGTAAGTTATTAGCGCCTGAATAATATATTTTTATTTGGGAAAATCAAATTTCCTTGCCAAAGGATGGAAAAAAAATTTCAATTCATTTTCAAGTTAAAGTCAAACATCGAAAAAGATTTTTCTAGAAAATAAATTCTTAGAAACCTTTTTTCTAGAAAATGTCACGTTTTTGACAAAACAAGTAGAGCCTTAATTTAAATAGACCGTATAGAACCTATTAGGGCAGATGCAGAAACTAAAACAAAATTGAAATTGAGAATTATAAAAGAACGCCAAATTTTACATGGAAACTCTCGAGGAGAACCAAAATCCACTATAGAAATCAAGGATTACAAAATGTGGCTTTAAAAGTCTAAGACTCTTTGTGTCTCAACTTCTTATATATAGGTAAGAATCAAATCCAAAGTAGGAAACTTTTTTTAGGAAAACTTCTCCAATTGGGAAAATCATTCAATTAGGTAAATCTATTCAAAATAGGAAATTTATTTGAATTAGAAAACTTTTCTTTTCGGGCTCAAACTTGAGACATATCTAACAACCTCTACATTGGCTCGACGTTTTAGTCACATTACAATCACTTGGCTTGAATTTTATATAAGTAATAAACAATCTTCTCCTCTCATAAAGTAAAACTCAGTTGCAACAAATATTAACCAAATCCAAGCAACGCTTGAATTTGGCGATAGGCAAAAGCTTCATTAATATATCAGCTGGATTGTTTTCTGTACCAATCTTCAAGACCTTAATATAGCCATCAGCAAGAATGTCTCGAATAAAATGATATCGCACATCAATGCGCTTTGTCCTCTTGTGATACATCTTATCTATAGTAAGATATATAGCATTCTAAACGGTCACACCATGATCCATTGTGCTTTGTCCTCTCATGATATAGTTGACATTTGGCAAGATGTATAGTACTTTAATTGTCACAATGGACAACAATCACATCATGATCCACACTGAGCTCTCTAAATAAGCCGCTTAATGATATGGCCTCGTTAACTGCTTCCGCAATAGCTATATGTTCTAATTTTGTAGTAGACAAAGCTATTGTATGTTGTAAAGTAGCTTTCCAATTGACTGCACAACCTCCAATAATAAAGATATATCCAATCAAAGACCTCCTATTATCAAGGTCACTAGCATAATCAGAATCAACTTATCCTGATAGAACGTCTCCAGTTTCCCAAACTTTAAACCAAAATTTGAAGTACCTTTCAAATATCTCAAAATCCACTTCATGGCTTGCCAATGAACTTTTCTTAAGCATGATAAATATATACTTACCACGCTAACATAATGTGAAATATTAGGTTGAGTATAAACCATAGTAGACATAAGTCTATCAACTACATTAGAGTATGGAACATGTGACTTAAATTTATGTCCATAGCTAATAATCTAAAATGAGCAGCAATAAGAGTACTTACAGGTTTGGCATATTCATGCCAAAACAACCTAGCATCTTCTCAATGTAGCTTTTTTGGGAGAGATATAATTTTCCTCTTTTTCAATTTGGCCAAATTTTCATGCCTAGGATTTTCTTCGCTGCACCTAAATCATTCATCTCAAGTTTAGCGCTAAATTGTGCCTGCAAATTTTGTATATCATATTTATCTTTTGTTGCAATCAATAAATCATCAATATTTAATAATAGATAAATAAAAGAGCCACTTAGAAGTTTGCGCAAATATACACAACTATCATATTTGCTCCTATAATAGCCAATTTGCACCATAGACGAATCAAACTTATGATACCACTGTCTAAGTGATTGTTTCAAGTCATATATAGACTTTTAAAATAGACAAATATGATTTTTATTACCTTCGAATAGAAAACCCAAATAAAGCCGTGTTTAACAACATGTGAGAACGCATCATTAAAATCAACTCCCTCAATTTGACTATAGCCTTTAGCAACCAAACAAGCTTTGAATTTGATGTCTTCAACTCTAGGAATTCCTTCATTTCTTTAGAAAACCCATTCACAACCCACAATTTCTTTTCTTTTCGAGACTTGACAAGCTCCCAAGTTTGATTCTTTTCAAGAGAAACCATCTCTTTGGTCATAACTACTAATCACTTTGCTGAATATTTTGAACATACAACTTCTTTGTAGGTTTTAGGCTTGCTATACTCTATGGACTCTACAATGGAAAGAGCATAAGCAACAAAATATGAGAACTCATATTTCTATGGAAGTTTCACTGTTCTTTTTGGTCTATCTCTAGCAATAAAATACTATTCCTCTTCAAGTTCCTCAAACTCAATATTATCAGTAGATGACTGAATTGGTTACGAAGAAATTACTTCGAGCTCTACTTTCTTTGTAACACTTTTTGGATTTTTATCACAAGAAATAGCTAATTCTTTCTTAGGACGAAGCATAGCTGACTCATCAACAGTAACATCTTTGCTTATAATAATCTTATATGAATTAGCACACAAAAGTCTATAACCTTTTACATTAGAAGCACATCCAAGAAATATGCATTTTTTTGCTCTAGGCTCTAATTTGCCTTCATTAACATGTGCATATACAACACATCCAAATATTCAAAGAGAAGAATAATCAGCGGGTTTACCTGACCATATCTTCTCAGGTGTCTTGTACTCAATAGATGTGCAAGGAGAACGATTTATCAACCAAATAGTTATATTGATTGCTTCAGCCCAAAACGCCTAGCCTAAACTAGCATTAGATAATAGGCACCAAATCCTTTCTAATAAGGTTCCGTTCATGTGTTCTACAATATCATTTTGCTATTATGTATTCACTATAGTATGATAGCCTCATAATATCTTTAACTTTGCAAAACTCATTAAACTCACCTCCACAACATTCCAATCCATTATCTATTCTCAACCACTTAATCATTTCACCACTTTATTTCTCAATTAATGTTTTCCATTGTTTAAATGTAACAAAAACATTTTGGAGAATAAACCCAAACCTTTCTTGAAAAATCATCAATGAAAGTGAGTAAATACCTTGAACCAAGGCCTTTCGAAGGAACTTTCGCAAGCCCCCAAAGATCAAAGTAAATATAATCCAAAGTGCCCTATGTTGTGTGAATTCTTGTCTTGAAACTAATCCTTTTCTATTTTTCAAAGACACAATGCTCACAGAAATCTAGTTTTTTAATCTTTTGACCACATAAAAGACTCTCTTACTTAGCTCCTCCATCTAGGGGTGAGCACAGTTCCCGAGTAGAACCGGGAACCGAAGGGTCTGGTCTGGTTCCTAGTTCTAGCGAAGGAGGTTCTAGTTCCCGGTTCCATTTTTTTCGGAATCGGCGATTCCCAGTTCGGTTCCCGGTTCCAACCGGAACCGGGACTCCTAAGCAAAGAAACCCTAATTTCTTCTTCAGTCTTCAGCCTTCTTCACTTTCCCTTTTCTTTCCATTTCCTCTGCTCCACGCCCTCGACGACCCCATGGTGCTTGTCGCCCTCGACATTGCCATCACGATCCATGACGTCACCGCTAGCGCCATCACTACTCCGTTTGACGATGCTGCCGGCTCTCACCATCGCGTGGGCCACCTCCCAACGAGGAGTTGCTACTTTGGGTCACCACCATGATGCTATTGTTGTTCCATTATCACTGTTTTGCCATCGACGCCGCCGCTTTTGTTCATACCTCAATGACGAGCAGTTTGCGTGTCGATGAGCCGCCGCATCTTAGCCTCCCAATCGGCACCGAGAGTTCCTTTTACCTTTTGTTAAGATCCGCTTTTCTCAATACCAAATCAATGTAGGAGCCAAAGTTCCCACCGCGAAGCAAGGACAAAGCCAGTCAGCCAAAGTTCCGACCACGATGTTCAATAGTTCGCAAATGTTGGGCCGTTCTTGCTTTTTGGTTTGAGAAATTCATTCTCGAGGAGCAATCAGTGTTGTCCTTGTTCTTGAGTTGATTCGGCAAAAGTAAACAAAGCAAATGGTCAAACGTGAAAAAGATTTGGCAAGTCATCTTCTGCTATTGTATCTGCCAAAGAGAAAAAGGGGAAATTTTCACTTAATCCAGGTTGATTACTAAAATCCTTATGCAAGTTCCTTTAATTTAGTTTCTGTCATCAACTTGTTTTGCTCCATTTCACAACTCCATGGATCATCATATTGAATTATAAGTTAATGACATTTTTAAAGCTTTTAGGTACAATGCGATCGGTTCACTGATTCACCTTGCAACTTCCAAATATCTACTAAAAATTTGATTCTTTCAGATTTAGATTATTGATTCTCCAGTTTACAGAGTAGAAAGAAAACTGGGAAAGGGAGGTTTTGGGCATGTTTATGTCGGTCGAGCCATCAGTGCACAACTTCAAGTGACCAAATGGGTGTGGAAGTAGCATAAGTACGGCTTCGAGCTCTAACTTTTTTCAATCAATCCATTACATTTGCATCGTTATTTTACATGATTTAATGTGGCACTATCTAGGTGGCCTTAAAATTCAAGTGTAAAGGCAACTTTGGATGTGAAGGTGGCATCCCTAATGAGCGGAAAGTTTATGAGTGAGTCATTCAGAATAATTTTGGTAAATTTATGCAATTTTTTACATTTTTCGATTTTGCCAAGTGGTGCTCTTGCATGTGAAATTGGATTTGTGCGTTGAACTTCGCATATGAGTTTTGTATATTGTGCAGTGATCTCGGTGAAAGCCATGGCATAGTGCTGCCATGAATACATTACAAGGGGCAAGAAGGTGACTATTATGTCATGGTATGTGCAATTCCATCAATTCGTATTATGTAATTCTACAATGCAAAGTTTTCGATGATCTTTGTATATGTAGGTCATGGATTTGCTTGGACCTAGTTTAAAAGCTCCTCTAATCAGAAACTTCCCAACATATATTTCCCCATTAATAGCTTTTGCGGTGTCTACTTTTCGGGTTTTGTTAAACAATCCCCAATTCTCTTTCAGCTTTTGATGCTTTCTCCTTCCTTACTACTTCAGCCAGCCATTGGAAGCAATTACATGTATTGCCGTTGAAGCAATCTCTATACTTGAGAAGCTACACTCTAGAGGGTAATAGCTGTCTAGCTTCCAATCACATGTTCTTTAGCGTTTTCTCTATCAAGCAATCACTTAAGGTTCTGCTGGACCCGAGTATCATAAATATATGCCAGGTTCAGCATTTGTGACGTTTCACATTTATGCTTCTTATCTGGGCAAGTACATTCACGGTCACATAAAACCAAGTAACTTTTTACTTGGTCCTCCGAGAACTCTTGAAGAGAACAGATCATTTCTGATTGACCTTGGATTAGGTATCTGGCAATTGCATGAATACTTTTATGCCCTAGAAATTAGTGATTGAAGGAGAAATGCACATTTCTCATTGTTTATTCATGACCTTGCAGTTACAAGATGACAAGATTCCTCCACTGGTTTGCACATTAAATTCAACCAAACTCCAGATGATTTTAGGTTCATTTAAAATTATTAGCATCTTCATATGCACATACCACATGTTTTGTATAATTACTGTCCTGTGCACCAAATAAAATATTGATAGAGAGGAACAATTCGATTTGCAAGTGTGCACGCTCAACTTGGTAGAATAAGTAGCAGAAGAAATGACCTAGAGTCTCTGGTTTACATGCATGATAATTTTGTTTGTTTTGTATTCTTTTTGGTGAATAACAAACTTGTTCGGTATTGTTGCGTTCATTTTCATTTTGTTTAACTAGATAGGAACCTATTAGAACCTGAACTGACCTTGGAACTTGTGATAGGGTAGGTTCCAGGTTCTAGATTCCGACGGGTAGGTTCCAGGTTCCAAAAAATGAGGAACCTGTACTCGAGGGTAGGTTCCAGGTCCCAAGTAGAACTTGTAAGGAACCTGAAACCGCTCACCCCTACTTCCATCCCTCTAATACTCATATGGCCTAATCTCATATGCCATAATTTAGTGTTGTTTAATTTTGTTATAGCAAATGAGATTGCAGCTAAACCAGTAATATAATGTCTTGCAATTGATATGAAGTACCAATTTTTAGCCTTTTCATCAGTAGAAGTGAATCTCTCATGATCTTCATAACTCTATTTTCAGCTGTAAACTTACAACCATTACCATCAAGTGTACCCAAAGAGATGAAGTTTTTGTTCAAATCAATAGCGTGTTTGACATTATTGAAAGTCCTGATGGTGTTGTCGTACATCTTAATGTTGATTGTCCCAATCCTGACTGCTTTGCATTTAGCGTTGTTTCCCATTATAATCATGCCACCATTAAATTCCTTGTATTTGGAGAATCAGTCATGATTAGGGTATATATGGTATGAACAACTTGAATCAAGAATCCAGCTGTTACTGAATTTGTTTTTATCATCCACAACCAATAACCAATCTTTGTTTTCTTTTTTAGCAACACCAGCTTGAGTAGGGTTTTCGTTTCCCTGATTCTACCTAATCTAGTAGTTCTGATTATTCTGCCGATTTGCATTCCCTTGATTTCGCTTATTCATATTTTCTTTTTGTTGTTTTGCCTTCAATTTTAGACAATTTATCTTGATATGCCCTTTAAACTTACAATAGTTGCAAATCAGACCCCTATGCTTTGATTCTGATTTGGACCTACCATCGTTAGTTCTCTCAATAAACATCCTCTAGCAACTAAACCAACCTTATGGTCATTACTGCCTTCAAAATCAATTTTATATCTAGTTTCTGCTTATTTAGAAGACTAGTCTTGACATCTTCAACATCAATAGTTTCTCTACTAACAATCATAGTTTCTCTGAAAATTTTGTAAGAGAAAAGTAGTGAAACTAACAATAAGACAGCCTCACCCTCATCTTCAACCTTAACATCAATAGTTCTTAATTCAGATATAATAGCATTGACTTCAAAAAATATGAGATACATGAGAAACACATTTAGCTCTACAAAGAGTGAAGAGTCGTTGCTTGAACCTCAACCGATTGGTGAGGGATTTTGTCAAAAAAAACCCTCCAATTTATTCCATAAACTTGTAGTTGTTTTCTAATCTCATACCTCTTGTAGAACTTCATTCGCAAGACACAACTGAATAGTAGACAGAGTTCTTTCATCCAATTTTTCCCATCTTTCATCTGACATGCGTTCTACTTTCTTCCCTTTCCCAAACAGAGTTTTCTTTGAACCATACTGCATAAGAACGGCCAACATACGAACTTGCCATAAGTTGAAATTGCCGCTCCCATCAAACTTCTAAATATCAAATCTCGTTGTTGAACTTATAGCCATAACCAAAAGATTGAGAAAAACCCTAAGGCTCTAATACCGGATTGTTATGGTAGATGCAGAAAGTAAAACGAAATTAAAATTGAGAACAATAAAAGAACACCATATTTTACATGGAAACCCTTGCAAAAAAAAATCACGGGGAGAGGAGAAACAAAATCCACTATAGAAATCAAGAATTACAAAAGATGGCTTTGAAAAGTTTAACTCTTTCCGTCTCAACTTCTTATATATTGGCAAGAATCAAATTCAAAATAAGAAATCTCTTTTCGGGAAATTTTCTCCAACTAGAAAAACCATTCAATTAGGAAACCTATTTAAAATAGGAAATCTACTAAATTAGGGAACTTTCCTTTTCGGGCTCAAGCTTGAGACATATCTAAGAAAACCAGTATGTCATCTCTACTTTAACAAGTGCAATGCCTAGTGATGGGGAGATTAAGTTTGATGGTATATGACTAGTGACGGTGATTAAAGGAGTATTTTGAAAGTATTAGATCGATTTACTGCCTTTCTTGGCTTATGGCCTAGTAACTCATATATGTAACAAATTGTTGATCTCCTTCACATTTTAGACATGGAGTAAACTCCCAAATGTTAAAGTTCATATGTGACAAATCGACCAGTTGCAACTGCAAATTCACCAAATTGAAGCCAAACATTTTGATGCTAACATAGTTCTTTCTCTTTTCATCCATCTATTATATATTTAAACCAAGAATCCATTTTTTATTCACTCTTGGCTTTTCAAATTGCCCTTATATCTTTTTGTCTCCACACTTATTCACTTTTCTCTAAGAATATTTTTACCTAATGCTATTGTTTAATGGTAGAATACTACTTTTAAATCAAAAAGTTTCCACAGCCTAAAATACTAAATTTTCAAAATGCGCCTGATGCGCATAGCTCACATTAATTCTAATATAAATTTAGGCTTTATTTATTTTGTGAATTTTTTTCTTAAATGATTTTTCGACATTTGAATTGCTTAGGAAAATAAGTCAATGAAAAAATCCTTTTCTAATCAATGTATAATCTATGCTTAAATTCAAGAAAATTATTTTCTATTTTAAAAATAATAAATTGTTTTTTTCAAACCTTGTTAGATATCAACACTTGGTTCACAAACTCTATGCTTGGGTTTAGGAATCCCAGCACCTATCTCCGGATCCTCGGTAGTGAGCCTAGGTCTAGAGGTTGGGGCTAGGATAAGGTCTATTGAGGCCAAGCCAATCTCTAACGAGACAAGCCCATAACCTCGATGCTTGTGCCCAAGTCCACAAAGGTTGAGCTTGCGACATCAACATCCATGCTCGACTCTTCGATGCTTGGGCTCGAGCCTAGGTCCCTAGTGCTCATGCTCAAATCTTTTACACTTAGGCTCGGGTCCTCGGTGCTCGAGCTTAAGTCCACTGAAGCCGAGTTTGGAATCCCAATTCTCAAGCTTAGGTCCATCAAGGACTTAGGCCATGCCTCGATGGATGAGGCTTGGGCATTGGCGACTTGGGCATGGGAACCATGATCCAAAGTTTGGCCTCCATGAATTGGGGCCTAATCCTCGGTGTCCTAACTTGACCGTGATGGGTCCAAGCACAGGCACCAAGGTCCTTGGCCTAGCCTTCATAAACCATGGCTAGCCATGATGGATTTGAGCTCGATTCCACAGAAGCCAAGTGTGGGACCTTAGTGCTTGTGCCCAATTCCCTAATTGCCAATGCCTAGGCCACTAGCACTCGAATAACGCATGTCTATTTAAGAAAATAAATGTAGATTTTCCTTGACCCAACCTTCATAAACCATGACGGGCCATGATGGATCCAAGCTTGAGTCCACGGAACTCGGGTGTGGGATCTTAGTGCTCGTGCTCGAATCCCTAATTGCCAATGGCCCAATGCCTAGGCCATTAGCACTCAAATAATGCATGTCTATCTAGAGAAATAAATGTAGATTTTCCTTTCCTAATGAAGGAAAATAATTCCCAATTCATTTTAAGATTACCAGATAATATTATCATTTTCCTAAAAAATGACTTCTTCAAAAATATTTTTCAAAAATATCAATTTTTTCCTAAAACAGATGGAAGACTAACTTGCATACTAATATAATCTAACCAATCCATGTTGCATATATAAGTGAAAGACGACAACCACGTACATGTGCAAAATATATATATATATATATATATATATATATATATATATATATGCAGCCAACAAATAAGACCCCGTTGAGATGAAACGCATAACTGGTCACGCGTTACACGTAGATCACACAAGAAGTTGCAAAGATGACATACCTTCGCACGAAATATTGCAGCCCAACTCAAGATCTGCACAACCATACATTCACCAAGAGACCACAAAAAGTGCAAAGTACATGAAATTGAAGGGAAGTGAGTTGATTAACTTTGCATATCATGAGACATCATACAATGATAGACACTCAAGATGCATCTGTATATTCCGCGTTCTCTATAGAATCGTAATATCGAATGTATGTTAGAACATGATGAAATGCGAAGTAAGCATGCAAATAAATGGCGAGGGAGCACAAAATGATTATTCCAAATTAAGAGTTAATCTTCTTTTCATGGAGAAAAAATACATATTTTCTCACATGAATTGTATATACGAGTGATTTCAGAAATGACATCACAGTTTATTTTCTAAAGCTTCGCATAAGTAAATGATAATTATATGATCAATGTGGCGTAACGTGACATCGAAACCGAGATCATTCCCACATCAGCTTAAGCTGGAAGCACGATAAATATCTGGGATTGATCCTTAGCGTGGGAACCCACAACCCGCGCAATCCAATCCTTGTCTTCGAAGGTTGTATGTCATCATTGAGATGGCGACACAGCAGCGATTGGAATTTGCCCTTTTTTGGCAATCAATTGGTTGGATGCCAAAAACACCACAGTTGGAAAAGCATTTCGAATATGGTGCATTTCAAATGACACCGCGCTGTCCAATTTAAACTTAAAAAGCGAATTTGTCAACGTTAATATTCATATATATATATATATATATATATATATATATATATATATATATGAAAGAACTTCCAAGTGGGTCAATGGAATTGGTCCAAGATGGACAGATAATTAATTACAAGATGGATAGTTCTTACTCTGGAATCAGAAACCGCCAAGGACCAATTCCAAAATATTGAAACTAGGAATTACCTATTACGATTTTTGAATGGATTCTTGAAATTGATCGAAATGTTTCCACTTCGAAGAGTCGTGTAGGCCGGAGGCGACAGGGAGCGACAGAGAGAGGTCGAAGGCAATTTAGAGCGAGAGTGAGAGACGAGACGAGGCCACGAGATGAGTAAATTGAGCGATAAAGAGAGATGAAGAAGAAACTAGGGTTTTGATTTGATAAATTAAAACATAAAAATTAAATTATATATGTGTGTGTACTTATCCGGTCCGAGTGGCAATTGTACACTTAGAATCGAGAATCGATTGGTATTCACCGGTTCCAATAAATTAAGATCAAGAACTGGATCACTTCTTATGAGAACCAATTTGATTTGGTTTCGGGCAGTATCCGATTATTTTTCAAATCCCCTAACAATTAGCATGGCATTTGGTTCGAAAACTCACTTTTGCATTGCTTGTATTATTGGGGTCAATGATTTTGGGGGGCAACCATCTTGAAAGTCCTACGAAGGAATCCATGAAAGCGGACGAACGGCCTGGATTTGGTACGCAAGCGGAGCATAACAAAAATCAGCTCGGTCGGCGGGATCCTTACAAGCTGGCAAGTGGCCACGTGATGGATGGTCCCACCTCGATCCATCATCAGATCATCGCTGGCTGTTATCGTAGATTACGGGGAAAATAAATCACTGCATCACTCAATTTCATTTGACCCCAGTCAATACAAATCTATAAAAATCGATTTGTTACGTGGCACACGTTAAATTGTAACCGATAATTTTTAACAAATTGACATATTCGATTCAAGCGTAAAAAAGGGCTGCAAATTGATGCGATTTTTGTAAATAGATATTTTCCATGGATTTTTCAAGTACGTACCATGCCAATTTCTTTTTCTCAAATGAAGAGATAAATACAAAGGAAAAAAGAGGAATTAATTTATCTCGGCTCTCTAGTTTTATTCATGTATTTGCCAAACCCAAAATTCACGAGTCTATCCGCCTTCAAATCTTAACGTTTTATGTTATCTAATTTTAAGATCCAACGATTTGCATAATTGACTTGCAAAAAAGCTACACATTTCGCCTTGAATTTCCGTATTTGCCCTTTCAAATGGTTTTACACTCTGAATTTTGAAGTCCAAGTCTTTTCAAACCTTAGAATAACAATGGCATGTTATTTGAGAACAAAAGGGTGCAATGTGGACTCTGTTTATTTTGCAATAAAAACATTTTTATACTAATGATTGCATATAAACGAGAAATATCTTTACAGTGCCCGAAAATGTTAAGACATAAATGGTAATTGATAATAAAAATATTTTACATTAACTAATAATTTCAAGCAATATAAACAGTCGTTTTTTGAAAAATATTTTTTAAATCATTTATTTTCCGCGAAGCAAATAGATTCATAAAAAAAAAATTGATCATGATTTCTGCAACATATAATAATTAACCTACCATCTTCGGTTGCAACGGTGAAATTCAAAAAAAAAAAATGGTTCTTATTTCGATAACATTTTAGAAGCACTTATCAAACACGCTGATATATTTTAATTTTTAAGTATCAATTATACATAACGTGAGAAAGGTAATATAAACAAACAATTGCGACCTTACTTTAAACAATCTATTTTTAGCATGTCAGCGGAGGCCATTTCTTAACGGAATCCTTTAAACGTAAAATTAGACTACTTACGCAATAAGTCCATCATCCCTTTTTCTTTTCGGTCCTACAGTATCAGGCATGGAATCAAGGGATCGATATCTTGCTTTTCACTTTAGTCACCGGCACGGAGCATCCACATCCACGTTACCCCGTTTCCTTCTTTCCTTTGGGAATATATGCCCCGAAAATAATGAAGGCATCATTGTCCTGCCCCCCGCCACCGGTCGGTCCCCATCACTACCCGAAAAAAACTCAAAAAAATAAATTAAAAATAAAAAAATCGAAAAGGTAGGGGGTGGGTGGTGGAAGTGGAGGGGAGGCTGTGGCCCATATATAAACGCACGCGCACCAGCGAGGCGAGCCTCCTCGTGTTCGCTCTCGCACGCGTGCCGGATCGGTGGGTGACGACGACGACGACGACCGACGACGGAATCGCCTCCCGACATCGCTCGAGTGACGGAGAAGGAAAGCCCCCCCGCCGCCCTCCTTCCCTCTCTTGCCGTCCTCGGCGACGGTCATTCATGCCGTTTGGCGCTCAGGTCTCCCCCTCCTTCTCTCCCTCTGTCTGTCTCTCTCTCTCTTGTGTGCCTGCGATCGCGCCTTGGCGGAGCCGTGTCGGGTTCGTGCGTCGCTTTGTGGAAATGCGTGTGCCGTTGCGATGGATCCCGCTTCTGAGGTCTGGTTTCCGACGGTTGAGCGCGTTTCGTTTTAGATCCGGCGAGATCGGGCCGGATCGGATCCGGTCCGGATGTCGTGTCGTTCGTTCCGACTGGTGTTGGTGCGGACCTGCTGTGGGCTAGGGTTCGGTTTGGGGCGATTGATGTGGCGAGGATCTTCGCTGATGTCGAGCTATTGCGTCTGATGTCTGCTTTTGGTGGCGCGCTCATCGTTTAAGAGGAATTTGGCATAACGCCCCTGGCTTTTTTCTTATCCTGAAGGTCTTTGATGTGAAGTGAATCGGCTTATGTCCTTTGGCTGTTGGATTTGGGCAGATAATTAATGGTCTGTCTGATCTCTTTAGTTCCGTGCCGTCACCGAATGTCGTGGGCTTGTAATCCATAATTCGAATCACCTGCATTTGCTTTTGGTTTGTATGTTTCTCCAATATTTTTTTCCTTTTCCTCTCTTATAAATGATTAGTAAGGGTAAACCAGTTGAAAGTTGAGCTTGAATCGCTGAATACTCTAGTGACTCTGTATTGCTTGGGTATCAAAATGGTTCGAGTTTTCATTTTATATAATCACAAGTGACTGATTTGCGAGCATGATTTGGAACAACTAAATAGTTTATCCCACTGCACCTTGAGAGCTTGAGCTTCAGCTGGAGTTTCAGTTGAGTCCAATCCAACACCAGATTGCGTACAAGAAGTTACGAATCACCTTTGTTTTTTTTTAGTAAAAGGCACAATTGCCATTCATCCTTTCCGTTTAAGTATATTTTCATCTTTTTTGTGCTCAAAATAGTGGGTCATTGTTGGAGATCAGCTGGGAATAAGTTGACTCATAAAAGTAGCAAATAAGTGGCAAGCAAGTTTTTCTCTGTTTGCCAGCAGGGATGCTGCAACCTTTTATTGCTGCTTCCATTTTAAGTAAAAGCACTTGATTTTGGTCGAATCACAAAATAGTGCGTGTGCATGCGCACTTTTGCACATGCATTCCCACCGGTGCATAGGTGTACACAAACTTTTCCTTCAGAATCGGATGGCAACTTTTTAAGAAGTCATGGGACATGGCAATCTATAGGATGCCAATTTCTAGTGTGGTTTATGATCTCTGTTTCTCTTTTTGTCCTCATTTAACATATTGTGACCCCATAAAAAAAAGTTGTTAATATGCTTAGGAAAAGATGACTCGTTTTATCATTTTTGGGTCGATATTTGGGCAAATGCTTAAAAAATTGGCAGTGGCATCAGTTTGTTTTAGTTTTTCTTTTTTATGAGAATCAGCTTCTCTAAATGTATATGTTAGTACTTGTTTGCATATTGTGTTATTGCCACAGATCATGCAACCTTGCTTGATTTAACAATATGTTTCTTACTTCTTTGGTTAGGTCTAACATCGAAATCTTTGTGTCAGGTTACACTCAAGTAGGATTTGAAATCAGTGTTCACTTCAAAAGATATGGAGCAGCTGCGGTTTTGGTTGAATCGCCCAAAGTGTTGGATTCTCTCCTTCCAGGAAATGCTTGATTGGCGGTTTTTTGTGCTTGGAGAGTTTCTTCTGGTTTCCTTTGTGAATTGCACATAGTTGTCAGCTTTTTGGATGAATAGTAGAAACGGAATAATGCGAGGTTTTTATAGCATAGGAGGCGAATCATCAGTGCATTGTACCAGGTAAGCGGCACTTCTTCTTTTCCATTGTGCTGACTGCAAATATTCTCTAACCAACTTTGTATTGGACAGTGCATTTCCATTTCAGCTTCATGTGAAAATTTCTGAGAGAATTCGTGAAAGGTGAACGTCTGACACTTTTGTATTCTAAATATTAATTTTATGTCCATGTAGAATTCTGTGCTCATTTTTCATTTGCAACACCATTTCTTCTTTACAGGGCTGACTGCAGCACCTAACAGCTGTATCTGCTTGTGCGCAACGTTTCTGGAAGTTGGTGTATTGGAACAGAAGATAATCCTTCAGTTATATAGCGCAGGATGGTTTGTTTGACCAGATACTTGTCACTGAACATCTGCAAAGGGGTTGTGTGGATGAGATAGCTCTTGCTGTGGTTGACCTCTTGGATACTACTTCCAGATGCAGTATCCCTCAACTGAGAGGCAATCCTTTTAGCTGGGTGTCATCAGTTCAGCATGTTTGAAGGCGTCTGTCCTTTTCTGCCATTGCATTGTCAGGGATATCAAGCATCCAGTTCAATAATTAATAAAGCTGGGAAATCTGTCTGACAGAGTACTTCGGGTGGCACAATTGCGGTTTGTGCCTTTTAATATGAGTGGTAGACTCAGCTAGATGAGCAACGGCATTTGTCTGCAGTATATAGAGTTAATCAAGAGTCATCTGCTTGTAATCGTTATACTTCCTGGGAAGTTCGTTTAATTTTTGTGTTCTAGAATAAAGAAAGAGCCTCAAGCTATTTCGGTTGCTTTGCTTCTGGAAGAATGGAGAGGTAATTTCATTCTTCATGCAGTTCATTCTTGACATGCTTGTGTGTGTGGATTGTCTATAGCTGGTTTTCGGTTGCTGTAGGTATAAATTAATAAAAGAAGTTGGCGATGGAACATTTGGAAGTGTTTGGCGAGCTATAAATAAGCTGTCTGGTGAAGTTGTAAGTGTTTTTGTAATGTACTTTTTGATAGCAGCAGTAGTTTGGATCAGCTATCTAATCAGTATAGCACGGCTTTTCTTTTATGCAGGTTGCAGTTAAGAAAATGAAGAAGAAATATTATTCGTGGGAGGAGTGCATAAACTTGAGAGAAGTGAAGGTGTTGCAGCATAGTACTTGTCTTTTGACCTACTCATCCAATGCTTCTATGCCGTTATTAATTAAAGTTTCTCTTTATGGCAGTCATTGAGGAAGTTGAACCATCCAAACATTGTAAAGCTTAAGGAAGTCATCCGGGAAAATGATATCTTATATTTTGTGTTTGAGTACATGGTACACTTTTGTGTTTCTACTAATTGAATGACTGTTTGTGCTACTTTAGGCATAATTGCGAGATAATTGCTGACTAATTCTTCCTGCTTCAGGAGTTCAACTTATACCAGCTCATGAAAGACAGAGAGACATTATTTTCTGAAGCAGAGATCAGAAATTGGTGCTTTCAAGTATTTCAAGGTCTTGCATACATGCATCAGCGCGGGTACTTTCACCGAGACCTTAAACCAGGTAATTTTTCCAAATCTCGAGTTTAGAATATAAATTTAATGTTGATTAAGCATCAGCTTTATGATGATTGGTGAAAGCACATAGTTTATGGCCAAAGGAGGGAAGGCAGTTAATTCTAGCTTGAGAAAATAAATTATTCTAGTTTCAGATATTTAATTACTGGTTCCCTGAACCTCTCCCTTTGTAGTTGTTATTCTATTCATACCTTTCTTTAAGTCAAATCGACCCAAATCCCTGGTATTTTAGTAGTGTAGATAGATGTTAGTTGCCCTCTTATCTGCATAAATTCAAGATATGCCGTGTGTTCTGACTTCAGGAGATGCTCTCCCCGTTAGATCTTCTGTCGAATTGTTAGCTTGATGGTTCTGTGCTATTGATCAGTAGTTAGGCAAGTTGTTCCTTTTCTTTTAAGGGAAAAACTGATTAATGTGGCATTGTTAGTGGCAATAATTCATATATAACTTGCAGGGACTCGGGACAGAGACAGTAAATCACACTGAGGAATTCTAAACTAGTATAGACCGACATAATTTTGGCAAGCTAAACCTTTATGACAAAAGGAATATTCTTATGTCTATATAGTTTAACATAAAGCAATACACAAGCCTTTCCTAGAAACTATGCAATTGAAAATCTCCCTCAACCTTTTACCATCCCTAAACTTTCTATGTCAGCTCCAGAACTAGATTGCTGAACCTTGAGCAACTACTTGCCAGTACTTAGGGAATTACCTTTGTGGTCTAGTTTCAAATCATCTGCTTTTCTTTCAAATATAGTTCTTTGCCTTATTGCTTTCTTTCGTTTGTAGTTCTTTTCCTATATTTTAGATTACTTTTTAAGCTATTAGTGGCATCACACTAAGAGTTACCTTTACAATCTAGTTTGGAATCATCTGCTTTTCTTTCATAAATAGTTCTTTGTCGTATTGCTTTTCTTTCATTTATAGTTCTTTTCCTATATTTAAGATTACTTTTTATAGCTATTAGTGGCATCACACTAAGAGTTGCTTTCCTACTCTGTCTACTGAATCTATTATACATTTTCTTGAGATTTGGGCTTACATCTAAAATATACCCCCTCCCCCCCCACTTCCAACCCCTTGTGCAGGAGATGCTTGCCAAGTTACCTTTTTATGTTCTGTTGTATCTGCAGCGCATGTACAAGTCTAGTGCATATATCATTATGACCTGCAATAGGTTTTTTTTTTTTTTTTTCTTTCTTCTAATGGAGTTGCAGATGTCTAGCCCATAAGTTTCTCCTGCTATCTTATCTCTCAGTATCCATAACCTTCTAAGTCTCTCTCTCTCTCGCAGAAAATCTGTTGGTTACGAAAGAGACTATTAAAATAGCTGATTTTGGTCTTGCTCGTGAAGTAAATTCACGGCCACCGTACACTGAATACGTGTCAACACGCTGGTGAGTGATATGAACTCTCTTATTAGAATTCAAATTATTTCAGCAATTATCAGTATTCTTTTTGTGATCTGCTGTATTGTCTTGACCCGAAAAATAATAAAATGAAAAACAGGTATCGAGCTCCCGAAGTCCTGCTTCAGTCATTTACATATGGTCCTAAAGTTGGTGAGTGTGTAACGGCAATTAACTGTTTACTTAAATTATTTAAAGACACAATCTTTTGAGTTGTAGTCATTAGTGAACTTCTCTTTTTTGCCTTTGCTTAAATAGATATGTGGGCTATGGGTGCTATCATTGCTGAAATGTTCAACCTGCGTCCACTTTTTCCAGGCAGCAGGTATATGTCCGGATGTAATCTTTCTTCTTAAAATTCTGTGCAATTGGATATATTCTGGTCTGAAAATTTTCTGCTTGCTTTGTTACGGCGTATATGAAGCTCATTTATACATAATTCATATGAGTATACTTTGTAGCTTTGTCAACTGCTCTCTTGGATTCTGCTCGCTAGTTGGTATTGAGTGCAAAAGTAATTGACACTTTACCTGTGATGCATTCAGTGAAGCAGATGAGATATACAAAATATGCAGTGTGTTAGGTAGTCCTACCCCAGACTCTTGGAAAGAAGGTCTTCATCTTGCAAAGGCCATTAATTATCAATTCCCCCAGGTCATAAGTTTTTAGATTACTGCTTCCTTCTATAGTCATATTCTTTGGTGTGCATTTGCGGAACGGAATTAGTTTTGTCATGCAGTTTTCTGGTGTTGATCTTTCTGTGGCGATACCACCTGCAAGTGAAGTTGCTATTAGTCTTATAAAGGTAGGCGAATTGTAAACGACGGAAATTCATTATGGCCTTTTATAGCTGAAGTTTGATGGTTTATTCTTTAGTGTGCATTTAATGGACAGAATCCAGTTTGCGGCCTTACTGCTCACTGATCTTGTTTGCTATTTGCTTTAACGTGCTTTTGTTTCATTGACAGTCACTTTGTTTATGGGATCCCTGCAAGCGGCCGACGGCAGCTGAAGCATTGCAGCATCCTTTCTTTCAGGTGATGATTTTTTTTTTTTCCTTCAAAATAATCAGAAAAAGTGCATTTTTTCTATCTTTGGTCTTGTGGCTTCTTTGTAATGTGTACTTGTATTTGTGCCAGAGTTGCTATTATGTTCCACCATCTCTTCGTGTGAGGGCAGCTGCTCCAAGAACACCTCCTTCAGGTTTCTTTCTTTCTTTTTCTTTTTTTTTTTTTGTCTAAAATATCCTTTTACTGGACATGATAAAAAAAGTCTATTGGGATTTCTCTTTTGTCATCATACATGAGTTATTCAATTTTATGGGCACAGTTGGAGCTAGAGCACCTTTGCAGCAACAAAATACTAGAAGAACAGCTGTTGTAGCCAATACAAAGCTCTCTGGCAACCTTTCATCACCAAAACAACAGCCTGTCAACAGAGGTTGCATAACTTGTCAATTTTTTAGCCCTCATGACTCTAATGTTATGATGAGATAGTGTAGCAACTTCACTTCACCTGTATATGATATTACGTGTTGATTGAGGCTCAGAAGAGAACAGTGCATTAATGCTATATTTTCAAATATATGAAGTTTAAAGAAATTGCATTCTCCCACCTAAGATTGTCATTGGTTCTTTGCCTACCTTTGTGGTTTTCTAGTTTCACGGCCCTATCGTAAGTGTTTATGCAGGAGATTAGGGCAAAAACTGTAACTCATACAATATTTCTCAATGTCATTAGAGGGAAACTTTTCCTATTTTTTGTATTCGAAATGGAGTTCTGTGAGGTAGGTACTGAATTATGTGATTTATGACCCACCACAAACTTGAAACAAATATGAAGCTGCACTTGGCCTTCTGAGTAGTTGTTTTACTAGGTAGGAGTGCCTTAAGGGGGTTTTATTGTATTTGGTATGTAACGTAAAATCTCATGTATATACCTGCATAGCTTGATGCTTGGCATTGTCATTGAATTGTCTTAGTGGTAGCACTTGGTAATGTTCTTGTTCTTCAAGCATCAGCCATGTTTGATGTAAGACTATCATTCAAGTCACGTGCAACTCTTTTTACCTGCTGGCAGTTTCATCTATTTTTTCCTTTCCATCTGCGTAATTGTTTAATGTCTTACCTTAGAAGATATCAAAAGTTGATCACCTGGAGGATTGTTCTCTGAATTTTTGCTCGTAAGAGTTTTGAATAAACGATTTTTTATGTAGATGAATATGCACATCTGTTTTAGTTTAGATTTGATACGGTATATATTACCTCACTTCATTCCCTTTGCTATTGCAGGTGTAGAAAGGAAGCTAAATATGGGCAGTGAGGTGCGAGTCTATTACCTGTTTTAATTTTTATGTAGAATTACGGTGTCCTTGGTTGAGAGTTCCTTCAGTGGAAAGGCAGTCATAACGGATGATAAATGCTTTGACTCTCTCTTGTTAAGTTTCTCCTGTGGGGTTTATTCATGGTTTCTGCTTGTCCTTTCCAGTCTACACGTGACAGCAACCTTCAAGAGACCACTAAGACTTGCTTCATTTAGCTAGGCCCGATCACTGAAATTATAGAGAAGAAGTAGCACTTGTTCATTCATTATATTTAAGTAAATTTTGAACCATGCTCTCTCTCTCTCACATGAGATAGGATACATGTACAATAATTAGGATATCAAAAATACATTGTCGCAAGAATATTAGCCAGTCGGATTCATCTGTACTTAGATCTGAGCATCTGTTATTTTCTTTGTTTAGAAGGATGCAAATCACAACAAGTCATCAAGTACCTCCATCAAACAACCAAAATATCGCCCACCAGGGAAGAACAGCCCATGTAAGTATTTTTCTAGGTGCCCTTTCCTTCTATGGTTTTTCACTTATGCATTTTTCAGAAGCAAGCTTGATTAATTTGCTAATCTAGTAAGGAGTGAGTGTGAGTTTTGTCAATTCAGGCGGACATACTATTGAGGATGCATGGTGTTGTATGTTCAATATTCACAGTTAAATTAGTAAATGCTGATGGTTTCTTTGACATACTGTCTATGATGACATGGATGTGAGGTTGCCTTGTCATAAGCGGGTGTTTCTTGAGTCTTGACTTTGTAAGCTACATGAATTGTCAGCCTCCATAAACAAGGGTGGAACAGCAAGTGCAGTCACGGGTGCAGCACAAAAGATGGGAAACATGTCTCTCAGTTCCCGAAAGGATTGTGCCATACCACGTGTGCCCCACCCTATGAAGGCCGGAGGATGGCGTGGCGAGCCTGGGGACATGTTGCGCAGGAAGCCAAATGAGATTCCACCTGGCCGTGCCTTTTCGCGGAAGGTCACAGGATAAGATGGTTAGCTTCTTTAAGGGTGTTCCAGTATCCAAATAACTAAAGATGTTTTGATGCTGTACCGTGTGAGGTTGATGAATGATTTGACCAAATGCTTCTCTGGTTATATACATATGTGAATTGACTGCGCTTGCTTTATTTTAGCGTGTTCTCTCTCCTGGACGTGTATCTTAAGCGCCCGTGTTTATTGTCGAGTTTCCATTATGTTTCTGGCAACGTGGGTTGATAAACTGTTCGTATCTAGACCAACTTAATTCCAATATGTACCGATGCAATGATACCGGTGGCCAGTTTCGGGCGACTTGGGTTTTCTAACTTAGAACTTGGAACTGATCCTCTGATAATGTGGTTGATCGGTTCTAGGATGGTTCTAGGATGAGTCGATTCTCACTGGCTATTAACACGTGGCTTCTACATGTACAAGCTTTCAAAGTGAATTACGCCTTTGCTTTTGGGAACGAATAATTTCAGTCATTGGCTGTGACGAAACTAGTCGCTGTATTATTTTCAACGGAACCTTGACTATTTACGTCGCATTTTTATCTGAAAAATCACAATGGGACCAATTATTAATCAGTGATTCCTACATTTATAAGGGTGCCCAAGTAGAGTCGCCTCCCATTGAGATTAACTGCACTTATTCAATAATGTCATCCAAGGCAACGTCATTGTTACTTCACAGACGTATCTAGGGCTACTTACTAAAAAACGTCAAAAATAGTTAAAATAATTTTATTCAAGACTTTAACCAATCATCTAAACGGCGAAATGTTATAGCAGTTTATGGGAATTCTTCCCATTCATCTCAACCGTTGAATATCTAGTGGCTCTAAAATAAGCTTCTCCAACTTTTTCTGATAAACCTTTCAAAATTAACTATAAAGACTTATACACGTACTTATAATGTATCAAAAAGAGAAAATTGTCCAAAAAATTTTGAACTTGTTATATAGCGATCAATTTAGTTTTAAACATTTTAATTTGCCGGCCAGGCCACCCGGGGAGGGTCCCTCCTCGGCCCCTTCATTGGCCTATGATGCGCCCACCCATCTCTGAGTGGGGAAGCCTAGGTGCCTCCAGGGTGGTCCTCCCAAGACTGCACAAAGGCAGCTTGTGGCCAGAGGAACCAGCAAGGCCGGTATCTTTTTCGAGCCTCGGATCCCGGGCTCTATCCGTCCTATTCCCAGGCCAGAGCGCTTTTAAGGGGCCTGCTCAGGTCCGACGTACTTATAATGTATCAAAAAGAGAAAATTGTCCAAAAAATTTTGAACTTGTTATATAGCGATCAATTTAGTTTTAAACATTTTAATTTTGCTAATTCAATTCTAAACTTTTTAATTATGCAAATTTAATTTTAAACCTTTGGGCAAATTGCCAAATAGTTCTAAATCTTTTAATGAATTGTCAATTTAGTCATTTTGGCTAATTTTAACCAAACAACGCTAATATTACAGCCCACTCAGCACTGACCTTTTGCACTGACCTTCTTACATGGTGCAGCTTGCGTTAATGTAATTTTTTTTTTTAATTTTAAAAAAAATCCCGAATTTTTTTTTTCTTTTCTTCTCTTTGGTTTCCTCTTTTTACATAGGGTTAACGGGGCGTCTCTTCGGCCCCTAGGCAAAGCCCATGAAGCCCTCGACAGTCATGGGTGAGAGTCACAGCTCTCATTGTGGCTAATGAAGGCGTGGGAAGCCCTTGCTGCGGAGGTAAGGGTCGTTACGCCCTTGCCTCACCAGATTTGGCAAAAGCGTTGCGAGCCCTCGCCCAGGCCATCACAGGCCATGAGAAAAGTGTAGTGGCCCTTGCCTACCCTTGTTGTGGCAGGCAAGGGCCTAGGCAAGGGTTATTGACCCTGTCACCTTGTGTAAAAAGAGAAAAAAAAAAAAAATTAATAAAAAGATTGATTTTGTAAAAAAATATTAAAAGAATATCTACATCAACACTAGCTATGCCTCATAAGATGGCTAGCATTAATTGGGCCACCATATCAACTATATCCGGCTAAAAGTAGCCAGAATAACTAAATTGACAATTTATTAAAAGATTTAGAACTAGGTTGGCTAATTGTTTAAATGTTTAAGACTAAATTGGCATAATCAACGAGTTTAGGGCTGAACTGGAAAGTTATCAAAAGGTTTGGGATTGAATTAGCAAAATTAAAAAGTTTAGGACTGAAATGGCCATTGAACAATAAGTTTTAACACTTTTTGGACAATTTTCCCTCTTTCATACACATTATAAGTACGTGTACAAGTCTTTATAGTTAATATTGATGGTTTTATCAGTAAAAAAAATTGGAGAAGCTTGTTTTACAGCCACTTGAAATTCAAGGGTTGAGATGAATGGGAAGAGTTCCCCTAAATATCTCGCCATTTATAAAATTGGAGAAGCTTGTTTTCGCCATTTAGATGAATGAGAAGAATTCCCATAAACTGCTATAATATTCGATTTAGATTAGAATTCAAACAACATTTATATGTAAAAGTTGAGCAGTATTTACTGATTATTTGATCTCATTGAATTCATTCCACTAATAATCTGGTGAGATTTTCGCACACGTCGTGATGATGTCAAATTTACGAAAATCAAGAAAGATGCATCTTCTCCGAGCCATAACAATGCCAGCTTCTTCTTAAGATAAAACCACTCCCTATCACGCATCAACTCCAACGGCTTTTGTGTGCGAGTCCCATCATTATACTGCGTATTTAATGGCAAAGCAAAATGCAATGAATGTTAGAATCATGATCGATTCCCTCCACAGGTGGAATGGGCAAACCTTATTACCCTGTGACAAAGCGTTCTATTGGAGTTATCAAACTTTTATGTATCAAATTACCAATTGGTTTGGAGTTACTCATTTGCATTTTTCTCTCGACAAGATTATTAACTGCTTTCTAGCCGTCCATGACCGTCGGCAAGTAGAGCTCAATCATCTGGAGGTGGTGGCCATGGTTGAGTTTGAAGCAACTGAAAGGGGCCATGGCCATCAGCATCAAGACCACGACTCAGCTAGATCTGGAGGCTCGGCCTCCGGCGGGGTGGTGTTCAAGGGTGGCAAGCAGCTAGCGCATTTTTTCTGGAATGGCATATCAAAGGATGGAAAAGAGGAAATAGGAAGAATACTAAGGCATGTAAAGAAGTGGTGCATGTTTCAAAGGAGAGTAGAATTATCTCAAACAAAAGCCGCAAAACTATCTCATCTTTTTTTCACCGATGATGTCTTTCTTTTCTGTAAGGCTGATGGGGCGTCGGTGTCTCTCCTCAAAAGAGGTCTTGATATTTTTTCCTCTTGGAGTGGTTTATTGCCTAACAAGAACAAGAGTGAAGTTTTTTTCTTGTAGGGGGTTCCGCTTCTGTTCGAAGGAACATTCTTTTGGCTCTTGGCTTCCAGGAAGGGAAGCTTCCGATACGATACCTGGGGGTTCCCATTATTTCCAAGAGGCATGGTAAAGCAGATTGCGTGACTCTTATTTGACCGAATCACGGCCAGGGTCCAGTCTTGGGCTCAGCGGTTTCTTTCCTTCGCTGGAAGACTTCAGTTGATCAGGTTGGTACTTCACTATATCCAAGCTTTTTGGGCCAATGTTTTTACCCTTCCCTATTTGGTGCTAGACCGTATAGAGTGTATCTTGAGGCAGTTCCTTTGGAAGGGGCCTACCCTTGGTCGAGGTGGAGCTAAAGTATCTTGGGAGGATGTTTGTGCTCCTAAGGAGGAGGGTGGACTGGGTATACAAAGGTTGTGAGATTGCAATAAAGCAGCCATGGTAAAGTATATTTGGATCTTGTCTACTGATAAAGAGTCCTTGTGGTGTCGGTGGATCCACTCCAATTTTTTAAAGAGGAAAATTTTTTGGGTCTCTACCGTTCCCACCGTGTGCTCTTGGGCGTGGAGGAAAATCTTGCAGTTGAGGAGGGATTTCAGGTCATACTTTGTTTGGGAAGTGGGTAATGGTCGTTCTGTAACATTATGGTTTGATAATTGGCATCAACAAGGCTCCTTGTGCCTTTCTATCCCGGTTTCTCTTATTGAGACCTCTAGCCTCTCAAAGCATGTGACTGTGGCAAACCTCACTTCTCCGGCGTGAGGGTCTTCAAGACGCTCTTGGAGTGTTGGGATTTCTCCATCCCGGTTCTTACTCGGATGCCTGACCGGTTCTCATGGCGCGACTCCTCCTCTGGTTCTTTCTCGATGGCTTCAGCTTGGGATGCCATAAGAAGCAAAAGAACCGGGTCCCTTGGGCCAAGTTTATTTGGAACAATGCAATTGCTCCCAAATCACCTTTGGTTGATAACCAACACGCAGGTTTTCCTCCTTTCTTATGGTAGAATTGACTATGAAGTATGCGCCTTTTGCAATTTCACACCAGACTCTATCGACCATCTCTACTTTGCTTGTCCCGTCTCGGCGACTCTTGTTTTTTTCTGGGCTGGTAGATGTAACCTGCCACGGCGTAATAGATCTTGGACGGAAAATCTCCTTTGGGCTTCGAATTTCCTGTCTCAATTTTCTTTTGGGGCCATGTGCCGTTTAATTTGGAAGAAAAGAAATAGTATCATTTTCCGGGGTGAAGCGCTTGAGGTTTCAGCTCTGAAGAATCATCTTGTCAAAGTTGTTAAAGACAAAGTGTTGACCTTCAGCAACGTGCTAGACAACTTTCGTATCAGGCGTCTTCAACGAGGGTGGGGCTTTGACCCTTCTATTTTTGTTGGCGGGCCTGGTCTTCCTCCTTAGCGGCATTGTTCCCTTTCGTATCAGGCATCTTCAACGAGGGTGGGGCTTTGACCCTTCTATTTTTGTTGGCGGGCCTGGTCTTCCTCCTTAGTGGCGTTGTTCCCTTAGGACTTTTTGCTCTCCGTCTTCTCCTAGGGTGGGTCAGTTGCTGCTGTTCCTACCGGGTTTGCGGCCTCGCCTTCTTGCCGCCTCGTGCTGCCTTTGCTAACTGTTTTTTGTTTTGCTTTGGTGGCGGTTTCCTTTGTTTTGCCGGTCTGTTTCGGCTTTTTTGTTTTTTCTGTTCCTTCTAGTTTTTTTTTTTTACTTCAGCTACCTTCCACTCATTTTGCTTTTGCACTTTGAGTGAAAGTTTTTGGCACCTGATTTTTGTATAGTTGGCTAAAGCTCAATATATTCTTACCTTACCGAAAAAAAAGGGGGCAGGAAATTAACTAGCCAGGAGATGCATTACAATAAAGAAGAGCATAGCAAAATAAACATGCAGCACTGAGCATCAACACAAGTCATTAAAGAATGTAAATTTTAATGACTGATTGAACTGGAGAGATACAAGCTATGAGGTTGAATTTCTCAACCTTTACACATCTTTATACATCCTCCGATTTCGGACAGTATTTATTTGCCAGCGAACAAAGGATGGGGAAAAGAAAGAGGAGCAAAATTAGCAGGACGAGAAAAGAAAAACGAAGAATACAAGCTGAAATTTCTCTTAAATATATAATCCCCCATATTAAAGGGCCAACTATAGATTAACAAAATCACAAATATTGATTTGTTGACTATTATTGGACTTTAGAATTTGACTGTGAAGGATTTCTTCACCGGTGAGAAGAATAATCTAAATCTCTCTGTACTGTGTACTGTGTATGGCATTGAATCATATCCTAAGCACTTCAACCTTGAGAGAATGCTCAGGCCCTCTTAATGGAAGTACTGCCAATTTGCTTCAAATCGAACTTCATAATACCTTCCTTCTCTTTTTGGTCTTTTACCTTGAATTGGAGCCAGAAGAATACCAGAGTTTCTTTTGGCATATCAGTAGTTTCTCTTTCTGGACTCCGTCTACAGTGTCTTCTTTGCGGCAACTCCATCTCATTCCCTTCGCTAGTGTCGCAATACCATCCACAAAGTAGCTGGATTCCCGGATGATCGCATACCCCTCTGGACGCAGGATCCGATCCATCTCCAGAAGGACATACTTCATCTCACATCTGCAAATGTATGCGGTGTAAGTGCATGAAATACAAATGGTGCTCATCAGCTCTCTACATAGATTCGGCAGCAGGAGCTATGTCATCTCGAGTTAAATGTCACAACGTTCGACTGACTCTCAAGACTGTGAAATGACAAGATCCTACAGATCACTTGTTCATCCTATTTTGCAGGCCATTTTAAATGTTGATAGATTAAATTGTTGTAGTTATAGCCAATCAGCCTGGTCAAGCAAACGAACAACAAAAACTTACTAATTTCCGAAAGAGGGCATACCTGTGGCTTTCTGCAGTAAAAAGACCATCAAGGTGAAGAAGATCATAGGTTCGAGGGTATGTTGAAAAGGCTTCACACCTGTCAAATAAAACACAAAACTGATTAACGTTTGATAGCTAATATGCGATTTAAGTATGGGTTGCAAAGAACGTCTCAGCTTCATAACATACCAGTCGTGGTAAGCTCCAATTAGCCCTCGATCATAAACCACAGCAAGTGTGTTTGCTGAATATGATGAGACCACATTCATGACCCACAACGGATCATCAGTCAGAGCAGCCGCAAAACCTCCATAGCCAGCATTCATGTCCATGACATTTCTTATCTTTCAGTGCCAATAGCCGGAAGCAACTTCTTGTAATGCTTTACCCGCACCTTCCATTTGCTATCATCATGTTTGAAACTACTGCTCATTCCATGAACGTCTGAAACACGTTCTGGTGCAGCCTGTAACCTCTCAGGCCATTTAGGTAACGATCCCAAAGCTGACTTCTTTAGCTTCGGGTTCGGGACCACGACACAACTTCGAAGTGGAGTGTACCAAGCCGCATCAGGCTCAAGGCTGTCATCACATTTTGGTGGGTATGCATCTGGATCAACAAGCTTATCGTAGCAACTGTTGTCTGAAGCTTTCTGCCACACGGCAATGTCGTCCTTTTTGCTGTACAATTTGAAGCACATCGAAGACAGCAAATCCTGCAATTTCTCGTAATCTGATTTCTGCTCTTCCACTGTCGTGTTCCATCCTCTCCACCTGTGTTCATAGTTGACAGGGGGACCAGACAGGACCCAGAATCCTCCAGGACGTAGTATCCGGTGCACTTCTAGGAGGTAAATTCCACCTGAAAGTTCTCATGATGGTGAGAAATGAAATGACAATGAACACATTGAGTTAAAGGATGGACATAGTATCCGGTGCCCTTCTAGGAGGTAAATTCCACCTGAAAGTTCTCATGATGGTGAGAAATGAAATGACAATGAACACATTGAGTTAAAGGATGCTTGGCATCTGGATATGAAGTTTCCAAGCTTGCAGTCCAAAGTTGGGTTTAGCGATGTCCGCTAGCAATCGCACTTCCTAACAATTACACTGATTCTATGGCCAAGGCTCAACAAAAGGAGAAGTACTCTCAAGCTATACATTCCGAAATACAATCTAAGATATGGAGTTTACCAAATTCTGTCCATGGAATAAGGCATCTCGAGCAATGAGCCATATCAAATGAGTTTGAAGGGAAAGGAAGACGTTGAGTAGATATGATGCCAAGTATAGCTGGAATTCCACGTTCCAACGCGAACTGGACTTGAGCTTCATGATTATCTCTCGGCGCAAGAGAAACGGTAAGAATACCACGATCTAACAGATCGCCTCCCCAGCTTGCAACCTAGAAGGCAAAACCATATATATTAAGCTAAACAGAACGAGAATGTAAGTCTACCATTTGTATAATCAAGGACACAAATCTCTGAGGAAGCACAATTTAGATAATCATTTCTCTTATGGTGCAGAATTGAATGATTATTGCACTCAAATAGTCAATGAGGGACTAATGATCCATCAATGAACGACTTATTCCACTTTGGAACAAGAAAAAACAGTGCAGACTTACCCCACACCCAGTATCTATGGCAGTTCGGATGGTCCCGTCCGTCATTTCGGGGATCAGATCTTGCATCAAGTCAACGTATGCACTGACCCCCCTCGGGAACATAGTACCCCCACCAGGAAAAAAGAACTTGTCCCCTTGTTTCCTCAACCAGTTCTGGTTGGATTTTTGCTTGTTGATCCAGTCATATGGTACATTTCTTCAGCCATATCCAGAGAAGAAAATTAGACAATGCAGATTCGCATTTGAACCAAATTATTTCCTTCCCTAATCATAGAATGGAAAATCGCAGTACCTGTACCAACACTCATCTCTGCTCTTCGGCCATCTGATGGGGGGCTTGTAACCATCTGGTGGTGGAACCAAACACTCCTTCCTTTCAAAAATTGGAGGGCAGTGGCGTTCCATGAAAGTAAGGCGATGAGTGCCGTACTTCTTCCACCTCTGCAATATAGATATCATAAGCTATCAATTTGACGAGAAGACAATGCGACAAAATGTCACCATGATCCAAAGACTAATCGATACCCTTGGATCGGTGCATGGAGTATAATCTTGGTAGTCACTGCTGCATTCAGGGAACGAAACAGATTTAATCTGTAGAGGGGAAGCTATTGACCCCTTAGGAGATGCATCTGATTTCGCAACATCTTGGACTTCAACGGACTCGAACCTGTCCTTCCCAGAGCAAAAAATTCCCCCTAAATAAAAGGAAAGACCACATAGCACGACGAGCAAAATCGTCAAGGGAACGACCCTGGTCTTCTTGTCCGATGGCGTCCATGGTTTCCCATCCTTATCCTTGTACTTCATGGCCACAGATGTCTAAAAATTACCTGCACAATTGCAAACATTACTTGCATGCCAAGTGGGTCTTTTTTATTCAAATAGAATCTCAGTTCCGATGCTCCATCCCAAACTATATTGAATGCACTTTCTTCTATATAAGCTCAGTCTTAGTTCCCAAGTACGAGCTTCAGGCCAAATAGATCCAGCTTCTTAACTAAATGTTACTGCTTGAAACTTGAATACGGCCGGCATAAATTCGACTATTATCGAAATTTCATTTTCGAATAACTTGCCATCAGAAAACTAGATATTGAACAGTACAAGAACAGGTTTAAGTTGCCAAAATTACAGTGCAGAGGATTGGAAGCCAGAAATTTGCTGGCAGACAATTTAGGCACCGCGCAATCACTAATCCAATGTGGGCAAAAGTTACAAGCTTGCATCATCCAGCCAGAGAAAAGAACATCAACGAACCCAGAGAAAAACGCGTATTTCACTGCAGATCTCACAGTTAACATCATCGATCACTCAACACACCGCAAAAAGAAAGAAAGTAGAAAAAGACTGTGCTTGCAAGATCTGAGAGCACCATCTAACAAGAGATGTTGTTACTTTCCATGTCAGTACCTTTACGTCTCTATCAACATTCTCTTTTGGCTCTCTTTTCACACCTACCATGTAAAGCAAAAGAAAGATGGGAATATGGAAATTTGCTGTGCAACTCATTCATTGCGTGAAACTCAAGATAAGTTCGATGCCATCAGGCAACTCTGATAGTCTTTTGTCGGCTAACTAGTTCATTATCGCCCTGAACATCAGTGGCCAAATGACCTCAAGAAACCCCATCAATCAAGGCAAGAAAAGCAAATGCATGGAAAAAAAGGCGCACATAATTCCAAGCCGTCCCCATCAAACACGCCCCGGAATTCAACGAAGCTTCAGCGTGAAGACGAGAAATTAGCGGAGGAGAACTATAAACGAACATAAAGGAAAGAAAAAAAAAAAAAAAAGAGGAAAAATCAAGAAATGAGATGCAATCCAAGGCCAATGTACCGCGAGCTAATCCGGGCTACACGTGAATTCGACAATGTTTTCCCAGTTTGCTAATATTTGGAGGAACAATGTGTCGTGACGATGATAAGCTATATGCTAAGCCCTTGGGCAAATCTGAATTCTTTGGATGTTCATGGGATCAGATCTGACAGTCAATCCGCACGCGAATGGGATTGCGAGGGACGCGGGAACCATGTCGAGGGGGGAAATCACGTAACCGCAAAGCGGCAGGGCGCGACGCAGGAAGTACGGCGGAAAAAGAGAGTGCAGAACAGAACAGAACAGAACAGAACAAGACGATGTAGTCGGATAAACGAACGAGAGAGAGAGAGAGAGAGAGAGAGAGGGAGAATGAGATCGCACCTCCCACCGAATCCTCTTCCCGTATCGGGCCCGTGAAATTTCCAAGATCTCGCAACGGACGTTATGGGAAGAGAGAAAGAAGAAGAAGAAAGAAGAAGCAGAGCAGCTAAGGAAGAAGACGAAGGACGTGCATGAAAATGCAAATGGAACGGAACGGAACTGATCTCTCTCCCTCTCTCCCTCTCTCTCTCTCTATCACTCACTGGCCATCTCTATACCGTCGACCTTAGAACTAAAAATGCTTAAATAAACTGCATCTCGCCATGTCTCTTTTGCTTAGCTGTCTCCCTCTGTTTCTCTCTCTGTCTCTGCAACAGCAGGGGTGGGAGGTGGGTAAGTTCCTGTGGAAATACAGGGATCCGACGTTATAACGGAGACGACCCTCCTCCACTCCTCTCATTCAATTCCACCGCCGACACCGGTTCGCGTTTCGCATTTGTCTCTCTCTCTCTCTCCCCCGGCCAATCCGCGGGCGCCGCGTAAGGGGGCCTCCAGTTAATTGATTTCCTTGTTGATTTATACGTTGGCTGTTGCATGAGCAGCATGTCATATACGGCGCAAAATATTTTCGAATCCTGGAAAATCAACGGGGGATGACGAAGTTTGGCACCGATAATTGTGCATCTTCTCTCCCTTTTCTCCACTGTCGAATTTACGTATTACGATATTCTGGATAATTGAATTGGAGTTGTCGTTGACCAAGAGATAATTAGCATTTATAAAAAGGCAAATACGGTATGGTATATGTGGTTTGATGGAGTCAAAGCGGATGAAATGGTCGTAACTCTCGTTCCGATTCTCTGGGGGTACTTTCAGATCTCGAAATCTCCATTCCGACGGAACGACATCTCCTTTTTTCAAGTTTTGGAATTTGCCATTCATGACCAGTCCCCCCACTTGCTTATTCGTTGGCGAATTTAGAGATATCATTACTTTTTTTTTGTTTTTTTTTATGGATTTAGGTTTGTAACAAAATTTTAAAAAAGAAATGCATTATAAACTATATCTAAATACGTCAATAGGCATGCGGCCCTTCCGGTAAAGGGCTTGGGGGTTGGGGCCAGAAAGTACTAGGTCCGAAGTTCGATCTCTATGAAGCGCTGCCAACGCATGCACATAGAAGAGAGGGGTAAGACAAAAAAAAAATATATCTAAATACTTAATAGAATAGTAATTGATTTTATATAGTCAGCTTATGATTAATTATGAATCATTGCTAATAATTAAATGAGTAATATGTTAAATAACAAACAGTTAATGAAAATGACACAAATTATTTCTGAACTATGATTCAATGTGTAATGCCGTCTCTAAATTTTTAATTTGTTCAATATGATCTCTAAATTTTAGTATAATATGCAATGTCATCCTTGAACTTATTTCTTCAATACAACCCCTAGATTTTGGTCCAATTTTCAATGTGATTTCTTAACTTAACTATGGGGACCACATTGAAAATTTAGCAATAACTTAGGGAGCACATTGAATAAATTAAAAGTTTAGAAACAACATTGCATATTGGGCCTAGGTCGGGGATCACATTGCAAAAATTTAAAATTTCAAGGACAACATTGCACGTTGGACAAAAATTTAAAATCCATATGTGATAATATTCCAATAGTTTGTAATCATAATTGATATTTCAGAAAATCGATTACTATACTATTCAATTATTGGTGGTAATAAATTATTCTCATTAAGGTTAATAATATCCTAATCAATTGATAATATGATTAATACTAAATAGTTCGAATTATTTCCAATAAACGTTAAATAGTTTTTGCTCTTTATGCAAGTATTAAACCTTTTTTACTAGAAAGTTTTCATTTATATTCATACCCATAACATTTTTTTCAAACCCATTTTTAAACAATTCTTCAGAAAGAATCATTTCCATCCATTTTCCTTTCGGTTCTCTACCTCCATTTGATTATACCGTACCAAATGCGCTAGTAATGTAGTTGCACCATCCCGATCAATTTTATCATCATCTGATCCCTCAAAACTTGCAAATACATAAGAGGTATCCTTCCATAATCAAGCAATTTTGGACATCTTTGGGTCTGTTATTGTATTAGAGGGTTTGTGTTTTTTATGGTATACCAGATGAAGTTGTGAAGTTGTTGTGCTTAACCATCATGAATTCTTTGAGCAAATGATGGATATCTTCTCTTAATGATTAAGTTAGTAGTCATTTAGCCTACTCAATGTAAAATGTTTTGAATCATTCATTACCCATGGCATGACATAAATAGTCTACCGAAATTGTAAACTCTCTTTATTGTGTTTCTCCACGAGTATCCAAAAATAATCGTTATAATGTTACATTAATTATGGCTGTTCTCCTTGTTGTTTATGGACTAAGAGCTCCTTTTGATTGCTCTATCGAAATCTCATGATCACTGCCTCAGGGCGGTTGATGCAAGCTATTATTTCCTAGGACTGACATGAATTGATGGTAGATGGGGCATGAAGTGAAAGGAAAGCAATGATCAAAGAATCCCGTCGACAAAGGGAATGCGCATTGAACGTGGTATATTCAACATAAAAGCCAATGTAAATATGATTATCCATCCTTTCTTACCCAATTCATAAAAATAATCCAATCTTTTACCTATGGACTTATATTTTATCAAAGTGGGACATGATTTTTCTCGTAAAACCAAAGGGGCGAGATAAACTTTGATCTTAGCTTTCGTCGCTAACAAGCTTATAGTAGGTAAAGATATGGATTTATGACACATTAATTGACCGGTGACAAGCAAAATACTATGGTACTATTGCCTTGCCAGGCCAAAGACGACAAAGGAATAATCAGACCGGAGGGCAAGTGGTGGGGTGGAGGATGCATGCCACTAATCACGGAGCTGTCTTGGTGTTTACTTTTCAACATTTTATATAATTGCTTCGTGTGCAAAGCCATTGGAGGAACGACAACGCCCATGCACGTCCTCGCCTCCCATTAAATTATCAAATTTTCCGGCCGTCGGTTATTAAAATATTAAATTCAGGAAAATCCACTTCACCGACATGTGTCTGTTTTTTGACTCTTCTTTTTACCCAGGTAAAAGCGATAAATTTCGACCGGCGAAATCCCTTTTTTTTTTTTTAATTTAAACATTTCATCCACATACTCGCGTTTTAGAGATTTCAAAGGCGAAAATAGTGTTTCTGGGGTCAATTTTACTATTTGAACTGGGCACCTGCCGTTGAAAATATGGACACAATTAGGGTCAAGCCGACAAGAGAGAATGACGGTTCTTTATGTACAGATTTGTCCCGAATTTTGCGTATATTAGAGGGTTAGGAATTTCTACAATTTCACATTCTTCATCCATTTGGCTAATCACCCTTCAATCGCTTTAATTTTAATTTTTCTATTTTTTGTCAGGGTGGTCTGATTTTTTTATAGGATTTTTAGCCGGCGATCTCTCCTCTGAGTGAACTTCTATTTTCCTTTTTGCAAAACATATAAATCAATTGCATCTTAATTTGCATCCCCCTAGTGAAGCGATTTTCATTCCGGACCCAACAATTTTTTTATAAATTAGTTTAATGCGGATATGTCTGGTTGCGAGCTGTCGGTTATCTCCAATCAAGAGTTGAGATATGAAGTGAAGCTTAAGGGAGAGGAAAGAAAGATGCTTCATTTGGAAGTCTCGGAAAAGAGGGGTTTGACAATGATGACTTAGTTTGTGCAGAGTTTGATCTCGATCTAGAGTTAGATAATTTAACATAGACAATGTAGACTTTGACTTTCATTTGATACTTTCAAGATATTCAAATATTGATAAGCAAAGTTGCATATAATTTCTTTTTTTTTTTTGATTTTAAAAATAGAAGTTGATGGCAAGAAAAGATCTCCACCAACAGAGATCAGGCACAATACAATAGACGCCGATAGTAGATATCCTAACATAAAACTTTTAAATTTCTGAAAAATAATAACTCGGATTTTGATTTATGATATTTATGTGAAAGAATTCATATGCTCTTGGAAAAAGTGACCAAATTTATTTTTTCTGCATGTACAATTTCATTTATTTCGAGTGTCATTTTAGATGAGCAATGAATTGATGGTGGCTTTTTCCCTTTAATTAGAGTTGAGATAATTTGGCAAAGACAACACAGACTTTGGTTTTCATTTGATACGAAGCACACTAGACTTTCAAGTTGTTCAGATATTGACAGATAAAGTTGCATGTAATTTCTCTTTTGATCTTTGAAATAGAAGTTAATAGCAAGAAAATATCTTCACCAAATAGATCCGGCGCAGCAAAATAGACGCTGATAGAAGATATCCTAACTCAAAAACTTTGTATTTTCAAAAAATAATAACTCGACTTAGATCTTATGACATCTATGGGAAAGAATTCATATGCTCTTGAGAAAGGTCACCAAATTTATTTCCTCTCCACGTACGAAATGTCATTTTAGTTGAGCAATGAATTGATGGCGGCCTTTTCCCGTCGACCGATTCATTTAATTCCGCAAAAAACTCGATTCAGAAAATGCATTAAAAAGGCGGGGAACCGTCAGCATGGACCGACAAATTCTCAATTATGGAACATCAAAATCATTCAAGCATGCAAAAGGACAACGCGGTGGAAGAGCGATCGAGATTGATAATTTCGTCGAAATGGGCATCCAATTACGACCCAAAAGAACACGTGGAAAAAAAAATTCAAAAATCAAAAGGGGGCCCAAAAGAAAAGGGGTACGAAGGGGGGCCAGATCTTAACGCGTTATGAAGTCGCATTACGTGAAGTCACGTAGTAAAGGATCGCCGGGATAACATGCATCGGGTCCTTGAAAAGGAGAAGTGCACATGGCCTGCGCCTTCCATGTGATGGAGATGAAATGAGGAGGAGGAAGGAGGGGTCTCTTCAATAATTGAATCGGCGTGCCGACTGTGACCTCTGCCTACTTCATGCATTCCTTGATGCAAGGAGACGACGGCCGACATGCATGCGACCGCGCCGGTAAAGGGATCGAAGGAATAGGGCTGAAAAAACTTGGTTCGGGGTTCGTTTTTATGAGCATCGCCTATACATTTACATAAAAGAGAGGAGTGAGACGAATAATATTAACCTTTTCTGACTATGTTCGCATGAAATTTATGGAACGATTACTGAGCATGTGGTTTGTGTGCTTGAAAGTCACACGGTGTAGTTTAATAAGAAGAATGTAGTCGACTTTGTGAGTTAAGGACTTGTTTGCACGATTGTCATTTTAATGTTGAGGACTTGATTGTCTGATGGGTCAATTCTTTGGGAATTTCACCGTACTTATTTTGACTTTAGAATAACAAATTGGAATATATCTCTTAAGGCATATGTTACATAGTTTTGTCTTAATAATTTTTCTTTCTTTCTTTCTCTCTTTCTTTGTATATATGTAATAAGAAAAAAATAATAATGACACAAATGGTTATTAAACTTTATTCCAATATGCAATATGATCCATACACTTTTAATATTTCTATATGATTAATGAATTTTAGTCCAAAGTGCAATGCGATCCCTAAATTTTTAATTTGTTCAATGGGGTCCTTGGACTTTTGACACATATTCAATTTATTGTCATTTCATTAATTCAAGGTTAATACCAATATTAAACATTTTCATGTAACCCAAAATACTAAGGACCATATTGAACAAATTGAAAGTTCTCATTAATTCAATTTTAATAACAATATTAAACAAATAATCCAAAGACTAAGTTCAAAGACCACATTATATGTTGGGTTAAAGTTCATGGATTATATTAAACAAATTAAAATTTCAGAGGTTACATTAAACGTTGAATCAAATTTAAGGATAATTTGTGTCATTTTTCTCGGAAAATTGGATTGCTTGTTGTTCCTTCCTGAATTTGTGCTTTTGCTGGATCAAAATGAGCCTCCAATGATCCCCATCGAAGCCCATTTATGTCAAAGCAATGATCAGGAACACGTTTTGGGCCATGTATTTGGGCTTGAACTTGGTCCATTTGAACCCCCTAGCTGATGAGGAATCTTATCCGTCTTTGATTCGAATATTAGATGAGTACCACTTCATATCATCGATCATTGATGTGACGTATAGCATAATCGACACCATTTTGACGCGCGAAGCGATTGCCTTCCCGCTAACCAGCGTTGAGAGCATTTTGGATATGATAAGGGCCATAGGTTTAGCTTAAATTTTGACTATTTTTTACTTATAAATTGAAATACAACTACAGTTGAAACGCACGGAGTATATATATGAACAACAATTCTAAATCAAATTGTTTTAGCACGACCCACCCGTGCTGCAAGATTGCCTCTATTTAACGACTCATTAAAGATATCGCTAAGATTGTGATTAAGACCCTCATCGAGATTTTGTAAATGCATTTATGTAAATTTTATAGTGTTTCCATTGTGAAATGATACGACGGACTCATTTCTAACTTTCTTAATTATAGCGTGATGCGAGGGAGATTATCATTATCCAGAGAGGATATATTTATGCATCAATATTTTTTTATGAACAAAAAAAGTCCGCTACAATATATTTTATGCATGATTTTTTTTTTCTTTTTAAACAGAAAGTTAGTTGTACGGTGCAACGAATGGTGACGTGCACAACCGCCACTAATGGTATTTGATATTTTCCTTGGGAACATGTGGCTCAAATTCATTTCCCCGCTTTTGGATCTTAACATGTCGCGCAAAACAAAACAAAAATTCGAGGAAATAATAATAATAAAATGCATGTGATATGCATGCAAAATTATAGGAAAAGAAAATCCGGGATAAAAAAAAAAAAAAAAAACCAAACATCATGTTTGGTGTTCAATTTCCATTGTGAAATTAGCATGAAAAGAATCGTAATTCCTTTCACTTTTATAATTCCATTTTGGTATTTAATTTTAATTGAATCGTTACTTTCTTATTTATAAGTAAAAGAGGGCTCATTTAAACATGTAGAGAAAAATAAGCATAAATTAATGTAATGTATATGAGAAAGATCGAAAATTAAAATTTTATTCCACCGAAAATTTCATAATAAAAAGATATTTTTCATAAAATTATTTTCAAGCAAAATTGTTAATTTTTATGTGTCGGATGAGCTAGGGAACATGATTTCCTTCTATAAATTAATTGATTTTTCATTATCCAAATATGGAAAGGATGGATAATAGTTTCTCAAAAATAGTTTTCCTTATAAAAATAGGGTCGAAGAAACTTTGTGGTAATCGATGTGAGATATCTTTCCCTGCAAAGGATTATGATTATTGAATTAAAAGGACTATAATAAATTAAAGTAGTAGGCAAATTACGTATTTTGGGTGATCCACGTGTCCCTCAGCCGTTGACTGACTGACCAAAATTCCAATAAGACCCCTCGGGGCCTTTCGCCTCCTCCTCCGTCCGTGTCGCCCACACGTTCTTTCCGGCTCTTTCTCGGGATTCTCGGAATTTTCCCGGCTGCGCGAGAAAATTCTCCTCCCTCTTTTCCAGGTAAAATTCTCTCTCCCCCGATCGCTTACCTGAATTGCGATTCCGCTTCGATCCGACCGTGCCCTCGCTTCGTATCGAACCGTCCGCCGGTCTTCAGAGCCGAAAGCAATCGTTTTTATGTTTCATTAGGCATGGAGAGCTGGGACTTTTGCTCGAGCTCTGTTCAAATTCCCACACGCGGATGTGTGATAGGAGGGATTGACATTAGATGGCAAGTTCACAGGATTGAAAGCTGGCTGGCTATTGTGGGGAGAGGGAGGGAGGGACTTGCTGTGGATTCATGGGGTTCCTTGGCTTTATGTACAAAGGGAGGCCTAAGCCATTTGGAGTCAGCGAAGCATTGCTTATGTTATGTCTTGATGTGCTGATGCTAATTCCCAGCATACATGCAGTTCGAATTTTGCTGCTATAATTTGTTCCGATGTCCTTAGTTGGCGTGACTTGTGAAACTTGCTTCGTTCGGCTGCTCTGACTGTGCTAAACGTTGCTTAATAATTGACTGAAGTGGCCGCGGTTTCATGCCCCGAATGTGATCGATTATATTTCTTGACGACAGCCCAGTATTATTTTCTTTCTGCAGGTGAGTTTGTTGGTGTGAGCAGGGATGGAACTCTTGTTTAAGGGTCTCGACGAGCGCGCGCCTGATTGTGCCTTTGATGAGAAGGCCTTTCAGAGATGCCCGTTTCTGAGGAACATAAACAAACCGACGTGCTTTTCCTTTTCGTTTCTAGATCCCCCTCAACCTGTAAGGCGTTCATCTTCCGTCTGGATATCATGCACTAATATCCTTGGTTTTCTCTATCTGACAATTGCGCCGTAGAGTGACTGCTTTTCTTGTGTTTGGCTATACTCAGGCACATGGTGCCAAAGGTCCAATTTTTGAGGATGGTCCAAATTTCGACATGGCTTTTAAGCTCTTCCATGGAAAGAATGGAGTTGTCCCGCTCACCGAGAGTCCTCACTTTCCTAACGCCGAACCTATTGCTGAGCCCACACCTCAATTCAATCCCTTAGCAGCAAAAGCAGCGACTATCAGTCTGTCTGCTTTTGGCCCAGGGGGCCCGTTCAGCTTCGGTCCCTTTTCTGATAGATGGAAGAAACAGGGAAGCGGGTTGATTCGTCCGACAAGAAAGGACCCTCTTATGAGGTAGTATACCTTTCTTTGTTAAGCTTCTATTTCAAGTATTGGAAGTTTAACCTGATGATACATTCAACATATTGGTAAAGAGTCGTAGAGTTAAAAAGTGAGTTACAACTCTGTTAATAGACAACTTTCGAAAGATACCGATCGTCTGTATGTTAAAACTGTGGTCTTAAATTTTTCTTCAGAGCTCATGAGCATTTCTCCATTATTTTGAACCTCAGAAACATGTGAAAGTATTATGTTTCATTGTTGTTATTAAAGGCTTGCTCATGCTTCGAGTTTCTTATGCAGAAAGGAAATCCAACCAATCACGAGGCACATGGAAACGAGTGGCTGCAGACAGGCAACTGCCCAATAGCTAAGTCATACAGAGCCGTCAGTGGTGTCCTTCCACTGGTTGCAAAGGCACTTCAGCCACCGCCAGGTATAAAGCTCAAATGCCCCCCGGCAGTAGTCGCTGCAAGAGCGGCCCTTGCTCGGACAGCCTTGGTTAAGACATTACGTCCTCAACCCCTGCCTTCAAAGATGCTAGTAATTGCACTCTTGGGCATGGCAGCCAACGTGCCTTTAGGTGTGTGGAGGGAGCACACAGAGAAGTTTTCTCTATCATGGTTTACCGCAGTTCATGCGGCTGTACCCTTCATCGCCATGTTGAGAAAATCAGTCGTGATGCCAAAATCGGCTATGGCATTAACTATTGCGGCCTCCATTTTAGGCCAAGTTATTGGGTCTAGAGCTGAACGGATCAGGATGAAAGCTGCTGCTCAAAGGGTGGTGGCTCCGTGTGTAATAGTTGATGGCATTGCTCACTGCGATACAGACCAGGCAGATGTTTCCAGCATCAACTGTAGTACACAAGGAATGATGAGAAACTCACCTCCGGCAGAAGCTCGTGGTACAGCTTCAGCATCTAGTGTTTGTTACTAGTATTTTCTGTTCATTATAAAGATCTGGGAAGAACAGCTAAGAATAATTATCCATGCAGCATTTAATGTAGATTTATTTGGGTACCTATGGTAGACAATCACAATTATCCTGCTATCTTTCGGTTGCTGCAATCGGCAATCGGTACGTTTCTTCTTCTGGAATAAATAATAACAGTACGTGTAATTCTACTGAGTCAAGCATTTTGGTATATTACTTAACAGATCATTCACATGCTTTAGCTTGGATTGATGATGGTACCAATTTTTTAAATGCCAAGAAACTTCGGACACGAATATAAACAGAGCCCAACAATATCTGATGAAAATACTGGGGGAAAGTATAAAAAGAAAAATAGACGAGCCAACACTTTACAACGTACGCCAGTACGGTTATCAAACAAAAGTCCGCGAAAGGCAGCACCTATGCATCATGATAAAGGCGCAGCACTCCCACCGCTCCTTTATAGACTTGAGAATCTGGAAAGGGTAGAACTTCTCATGAAATGAAACGAGAGTTGCTTATTCCAACCCTTCCCCCAAAATATTTCTCGTCACCACCGCACGGGGCATCCTCCTGCATCGTATTCCCTCCACGAAACATGGGGAACTGTGGAAGAACGCTTTCCCCATCCGCTCACATCCAAAAGAACAGGATAAGAAAAGTTATAAGCAACAGCTGACTCCTTTACATTACTCTCAAAACCCACCAACCCTTTCCCTGGAAACCATGCCGTACCTCCCAGGTGTTGCGGCACTGCTTCCGTAGGCAGATGGAACCGCACTTAGCCCAGGACAGTCTCTCGCCCAGTGCCCAGTTTGATTGCACTTATAGCATGTATCACCAGAACCTCCAGGTGTTGCGGCACTGCTTCCGTAGGCAGGTGGAACCACACTTAGCCCAGGACAGTCTCTCGCCCAGTGCCCAGTTTGATTGCACTTATAGCATGTATCACCAGAACCTCCAGGTGCTCTATTCATGTATGCCCCTCCTCCCATCGTCTGAGAAGGGCCGCTCATGATGCTTGGGCAATTTGCAGAGCTATGGCCACTTCTCCCACAGCTAGTGCAGCTTGAATTCATATCAAGTGGGCCAGTCATGGAAAGTCTAGCACCATTATACTGGTTTCCATTTTGAACCGCCGAAGTATAGTTCTCCAGTGACCTATAACCTCCCATACCAGCATTATTTCCCATGGAATGGTTTCCCACAAAAGATGAAGATTTCATACTCTCAGCATTCCCTGTTAAAATACTTTTCATCCCAGAGTTTGAAACTATGTTCTCCGACCTGACGTCGGAAGAACCAGACCCATCTGCTCTGTTCTTCTCCAATAAATCCAGAAGAAACCTGGCCTCTGATGAGAAATTTACCTTGTCTGCTTTGACAACAGTCGACTTCACGCGTTGTTCATCACTAAAGATCTCCTCCTTCACTTTCAACTTGAATGTGAATTTGGTGAAGAAAACCTTGCGAATGATTTCTCCAAACCTCTCATCTTCATGCTCAGTTCTCAGATAGAACAACTCCTTTGCAGACACACCCATTATTTCCTCACCACACTCCTGGAATGCAGTCACCCATGCTTGCCCAGTGTGGTCCTGAATCTGAATCTGGAGAATGTACCTGTAGTCGCATTCATCAACACAACGGTCGCATCTATCACACCGCCATTTCCCATCGCCATTGTTTGTAACTTTCTTGTTGCATTGGCGATCTCCAATTACAATGGGACAGGCTGTGTAACAGAAATTATCCAACTTTATATATGCAATATTGGCAGAAACTGTAATCCAATCTGGCTTCTCAGAAGTCCCTAGCTTTTCATCTTTGATCTGAGATATAGTTTTTCTTGCATCTGTCCTGCCCATGCTTGTCATTTCTCTTGATATGGATACTGTAGGGGCAGTTTTACCTTCCCGCTCAAACCACTCCTTGAGCCTGCGAGCCTCTTCGATGTCAGGCTCTATAAATAACTGGCTAGTAGAAATAGTACCCACTGCCTTCCCATTAAATTCACTGATTCTACCAGATTTCACCGCCAGTACGGGATACTGTCCAGAGTCGCACAGAATTTGCAGCCTTTGTCCTTCTGCATTACAAAAGCTCCCCCACAAAGTCAATTCAACACTTCGGCCAGACTCATCTTTCAAATGAAGGGTTCTTTTCTGAGTTTCAGAACCATTTTTCCTCATTATGGAAGTGACGGGATTTATAGAGTGAACAACACCAATCACATCAACGATACTGTTGCTTTCCATGCCTTCAACATCACTAATGGGATGAAAATGAAACTGCTGCCTTGGAATTTGGTTATCATCCTCAATACATGGCTGTACGATCGAGGTGGTCTCCAGATATATCTCATGATCATTTCGGAGGTGATTGAAATTCTTCTGAGCAGGTTTCAAAGTACCTCTGGAAATTAAGTACACCTTGCCTGTTTCAATCTGGTTGTAGAACTGGTCAGCAACAGCATTAAAGCACGTCACACGAATCTCCCCACCATCTGAATCAAGAAGATCAAAAGAAAACACCTTTCCATCACCACGTGGATTGTTGTAATGCCTAAGCTCACCCTTTGCAGTCACTCTGGCCTTAACTGTCCACCTGTTCTGGTAAGGGTTGAGGGCAGCTATTGGAATTATCCTAGGAGGAGCTTCATTCTTTGCTATAGGTCCTCGATTCATGTACATTGGTGGTGGTTGCTGATATGATGGCCGAGGCTGGTGGGCATAGGAATTCACAGGTGAACGTTGAAATTCATTGGTATTATTGTGGAAACCCATGTTCTGATTAGTATAGGACCCACCAAATTGAGCTGACCTAGGGACACCAGGTTCTGTGTTTGAGTACACTGGAGCAATGGGAGAAGCATTGCCATAAGAAGGAGCAGCGCTTGTTGCAGGATACCTTCCCTGATCAATATTACTCGAGTAAGAACCAGCATGCGTGTTTTGTAAAGAGGGCGTGGGCAAACTTGGTTTTGCAGCTTCACTTCCAGGAACTTTCGCCATTACAGGTTCTCCAATAAGATCATGCTTGTCAAGTACAACATCCAAGTCAACAATAACAATAATCCTGCTTGCACAAATCAGAGTGAACATGAGGACTAATTTAACAAAAAGGAAATACAGCTGAAGAACTCAGGTACACCAAAAGCAAATAAACTTTCGTCACTTCAATAAAGCGATGATAGCAGCAATGCGTATGAAGACAGTGACAACAACTACAACAATTAATTGCCCAATTTCCTTCAAACAATGCTCTAAGGGCACAGACACTTAAGCTCCCCCCATTTTTCTTCATCTCGCTGCAACAACTAAAAAAACACACGTAAAAGGCTTTAAGGGGGTCAACTTGAGTTGCTACTGCATCCAGACAGAGCATTCAATCACAATAACTCATGGCGTACCTTGTTTTATCTACTAAATATCTGATCTTCCAAATTTATCATCAATGTGTCTAATTTTTCTAATCCATAGTCAACAACTTCCCTTCCCTTAGACCAATTGCCATAAAAACAAAGTAACCTGCATACCCAAACACCCTGCAACTACGGGAGAGAATTCAACGGATAGCAGCCCAGTTGAAATTCCAACACCTATCAATTCAGAACAAGGTCATGAACAGGCCCCTAATAACTTAATTAACCATCAGATGCCCGATCACACCAACCTCAAAAACGTAACATCAATGGCAAAAGATATGTCCTTTTTGCACCTGCGACAACTGAAAACTCATTTTTCTTCTCTTCCCTATATATCCGAAGACAAAATAGTCTATCCAAACAACAAAGTCGAACCAATTCCAACCCACAGTAACCCCCGCAAAAAATTGAAAAAAAAAAAAAAAAAAAAAGAAGAAGAAGAACAGGAGAATTAGATAAACAAACAGCAAAAGGACGCGACTCCATCGGAGGGGGGAAAGAAAGAAACGTCCGCATCACGTACAGTCGATCCTTGACGGGACTGCAGACGAAGTGATTCATCCTGATAATAGAGCCCTTCTGCAGCCGCCCCGAGTCGACGAGGTGGTTGTGCTGCGTCGCGAGCATGCCCTGCTGCATGTGGGTCCCGTCGGACAGCACCATCCGGAACCTCTGCCGCTCCCTCTCCACGGCGCCGCCCGGGTTCTGGTTCTGGTTGCCGGGGGTCTTCACCATCTTCATGTCCACCACCTGCACGATCGGCTTCACCTCGCTCTCCCCGACGAGCTCGCGCTCGCAGATCTTCCATATCGCGCCCTCCGTCAGCTTCGCCGCCGCCGCCGCCGCCGCCATCTCTCCGAACCGGCGAGAGGAGGGGGACGCCGCCGTTGCTAGGGTTATGGGAGAGAAGAGATGGGTGAGAGGAAATCGATCGCGACGGATTGAGAATCGATAGCTCGAGTGAAAGAGTGAGGGGAAAATTTTTCAAAAACCCTAAAGAGGAGGGATGGAAAGCGCCATTTCTGGATTTGAGAGGGAAAACCGAAAACGCGATGCCTCTTTTTTTATGGAATTCGCGCGGTCGCGTCCGCACGTGCGAGTGGCGTGGGGTCCCTCGGAATTCCAATTTTGTCCTTTGGAATGTTTGAGATGCCGCCATCTCGAGGGTAAAAAAGGTTTCATCTTGAGTGTCGTTTGGACTTCGGGATCCTCGAAATGTAAAACACGTATGGGGTACCGTCGCGTACATGGCGGAAAAAATTATACTACACCGATTAGGGAATTTCTTCCCCATAAAGAGACTCCTATTCGCCGATAGAGATCGTAATAGCTAAGAAATTGAGGATGCATAATTTAATAGACAAATGAGAGATTTGAAAACCTTGCGCTTAGTTATCAAATGGGCCGACCCGGTCGACGCCCAATGAGATGCCGGTTTTGTCATTTGGGCCGGATAAAGGGGCGTCCTTCTCGTATGAAGCGCGCATCGCATCATTTTCGTCATCTGTTTTCTCGGTGAAGAAGAAATCCTGCTCTGTTTTCTCGTTGGATTTTCCGGGAAAATCAACCAGCGATGGCTTCTTCCACCCTCCTCCTCCACCACTCTCGAACCCTCCTCCCGCCGCGACAATACCCTAATCCTCTCGCCTCTCGCGCCCCCAACCCCCGGTTCATCCCTCTCCTCCGCCTCGACTCTCTCCCCAAGCGCCGCACCCTCTCTCTCTCCCCCTCCTCGCGACTTAGCCTCGCCGCCAGAGCTGCCGCTTCCTCGCCGCCGGCGACCGCTCCCGCTCCGCCGCCGCACGCCAAGCTCGGCGAATCGATCCGCACCGTGAGCTCCGTACTCGCCCTCGCGGTTGGAGTGTCGGTTTCGATTGCGAAGCTGGTCCAGACGCTTCCGTTCGATAAAGCCCTCGCCTTGCTGTCGAAATTGGTCCCCGGCCCGCAAGAGCTCGCCGCGGCCCGAGAGCTCGGAGGGAGCCTGTCGCGCGCGGCGGGGCCGCTGTTCTTCGCGGCGCTCCGCGACCGCCCCAGCGGGCACCTGAACACGCCCCTGACGGTGGTCGCCGCCGGTCTGGCGAAGTGGCTCGATATCTACAGCGGGGTTCTTATGGTCAGGGTTCTGCTCAGTTGGTTCCCGAACATCCCGTGGGAGCGGCAGCCGCTGTCGGCGATTAGGGACTTGTGCGACCCCTATTTGAATTTGTTTAGGAATATCATTCCTCCGATTTTCGATACTTTGGACGTGAGCCCGCTTTTGGCTTTCGCGGTGTTGGGGACTCTCGGTTCGTTCCTGAATAACAGCAGGGGAATGTATTGAATAACCTGAGGAGAGTGGTGTGGATGGTATGGTGGGAAATTGGGTCGGTGGACGGTTGTTATAGTGAGCGAAAACATCATTGTTTTTTGTTGAATTTAGATTTCATAAGCTGCTTTGTATGATTGTAGACTGAGTATTAGTTGTTGTAATCCATAATGGTTATATGGGTTTTGCCGAGCTGATATAAATATTGGAAATTTTGAAGTTTTGGTGGTATGTTGAGGTATAGTTATTCAAGAATTTTTGGTACCTGCTGTGGTCTGCAATAGTTTCTATTCTTCTTGGTTAGTCTGGAGGGACTGCTTTATCTTGTACTTGAGCATTTATATGTTCATATTCATTGTGTAGTGAAAATGGTGAAGTTGATTGGACTTTAAAATTGGGATGAGGACTTTTAACGGTGTAGAACATGGAGTGATGTCAAAGTTTCTGATGCTAATTGCTGGACGTTCTTTCAGTTTTATTTTCTAGATGCCTTCTTAAGAGAATGTTTATTGGGACTATCATGTAGAAACTGGTAATCATAGGCCTCTCTGTTGACTTTATGGTAAAGTACCAACTAGTTGAACTTCTCCTATCACCGTGGATGTCCTAGCTTTCACTTGATGCCCTACATATTGGATCCATGTGATCTTTGCAAGGCCAAGTCCAACCCTATGTCTTTACCGACCCCAAAAAATTTGGGGAAAATGCCTATGCATTTGCATGTGCATGCAGTCCAGTGAGTTAGGCAACCGCTGTATAAGTGTTGATGTATGTTATCACTTGCGGTTTCTTCATAGTTTCCAATGTCAAAAGTTTTCTGTGTCTGAGTACCTTTGTTTTAAGTGTAATTAGTACTAGGGAAATAAAGCCTTGGAGACGATTTTACAGGTGCTGGCCTTTTTGGGAAACTGTTTGTAGATATCTTCCCGTGTTGCTACTTTTGCCTTCTGGTTGCACATTGAAAATAGGAAATTTTCTTGCTGCTATAGCATTTCCTGTTCTAGAGTATGCACTAGACATGCATTTTTGGCTGGCAAATGATGTTTCTGTAACGTGTGAAGTGCCTTCTGTGTAGCCTTTTTGTTCATCATCTTTACTTTGTCAGCTTTCACTACCACACTAGATGACACTATAGGATCAGACCTTTGTGGCCACCTTTGATGTTGTATAAAGTTGGAACAAAGGAATTTGTCTGCTTGATGGCATTGAAGGTCAATCTTGGGAAGTAATGCTTAGTTGCATCATATGATGGGAAGATGTTTCAGCAGTGCAGAGAGCCTCGGCATCCAATGACGATTAACTTTACAGAAGATTTTTTGGCTGACAACCCTGTCATTTGCTTTCATTTACTCAAGATTCTTTATTTGCACTTTGAGGAATGTATGGCTAGAATAAGCAACTACTTGAGTCTGATTTGGAGGTATGGAGGATTACGATTAGGTTTGTGCACTGATGAATTGATAGGAAGCAAGGGTGAAAGTCCTTTTTGGGTGATACTGGAAATTGCCCTAGTTCTAAAAGAAGAGCAAAGTGCATCTTTTTTGAATCACCGCGCCAGATGGTTTAGCAGTGAAAGCACACATCCATCTATACAGATCACAAGTTCAAAGTGGAGGAATACCATGAGTCGATTTTCATGTAAAAGCATGCTATTCGTGCTGGAATGTCGGTGGAGCTATGGCAACGAGCTCGCCTATCTAGATGTCTTGACGCTGGGGGTTGAGATTTGGTTAATAGTAGTTACAGCTCAATCGAACGTTCTGCTCTGGGTTTGAAACTCTTGTCGTAACCCTCTAAGAGGGTTGCTTTGATTAGTTGGCCCTCGTCATTTTGTCTCCTATCTCCGTGGGAGTTTCCCTATATATGGTCGTTTAATTGGTCTTAAAGGTCCTGAACGAACAGTGGTTATCTCGTATGTTCCTAGAAAACAAAGATAAGCGTGTGAATTTCAACAGATGTATCATCTTGCGTGGTTTGTTCAACCCACGGGTTATGTGAGCAGTAGATGCCAACCCCATTTGCTGGAAGAATTATTATATTAGTTATCAAATATTTTGCCTTATACTTATTTCGTGATTTAATTTTGGAGTTACACTCTTAGATGGCCTTTCTTTCAATTCTGCATGGTCACGAAGTTGCCCTTGACGTTCGGCATTGGTCACTGATTTGTCATGTAATTCCTTTCAAGATGACTAGTTAGCTTCAAGAAATGGTTGTGTTCTTTTCGTTTTGTTGGATGAGGCATGTATTTTGACTATCTTTCGCAGTAATAATCCTTGTCTTTGGCCATTGCCCCCTTCGGCTACTTGGTATTCGGTGGAGAGATCGCATAATATATGCTACAATCCACGAGATTTCATATGAACTGTCTGTATTTTCGGCCCCTTACTAGATACTGCAAATTTTTCTTATCTTGCTCCTCCTGAGTTAAGAGTTCTGCATTCAGCACCGGTCAAATGCCCCTGGTGCGCATGTATACTAATTCTGTAGATCACTAGATCAGGTGGATCTCATGCAATATCCATGAGATTCATGGATCCACACAGAACAACTGTGTATTTGGTTTGTACTTCTAGCTAGAAACGGGTAAAGTAACCAAAAAAATTAAAAAAAAAAAATAGCCAGTTGTCCTGCTCCTCATTTTGTTGCCGTTGTGCATGATTTTTACTTTTCCAACAAAATGTCGACCTCAAGGTTCATTTTGTGCATGACACCACAGAATCGCAGGACATAAAGAGAAGAAAGGCAAAACTGAAAATGCAAGGGGCAGCTAGATTGCCTTCAAAACTTTGATGAAAAACTAAGGTAGGACAAGTTTCATCATCCAACTTATTCGCCCTTCACAAAATTACGAAGACTTTGCGATGTGAAAGCTTGATTCCTTTTCATTTGTACCAACAAAGAAGAAATGGTTCCCCATGATTCAGAGTCTTTCGATTGACAAAAATGGCAAGTAATTCACTGTTAGATTCCTGCCAACTAAAGAGAGCATTAAGGAACATAGTATTAGCATCTGCGTTGCCAGTGCAACGTTTTAGTCACTAAACAGTCACTACAGGGCATCCCAGCAGGCAAGGGGGCTCGGTGTGAGTTTCTCGCGGGACTCCTGCTTGTGCCTGATCAAGTTATAATTGATATGAGATGGACAAGCCTTACAAAGGCCAAAGGGAATATTCACATATTTCCTGAGTCCGGATGGATACTCTCAATAACTTCTAGGAGCCGCTCTTTTTCTTCAGTCAGTTCTTCATTCTGCTTTTGCAGCTCTTCTATCTGCTTGGTCTGTTCAGAATCCTTTCTGAAGGAAGGTTCGAGGAGAGTATCCATTGTTAATAAATCAAAGAAACAAAAGACTGATTCACAAGATAACTTGAGAATGAAGGAGCATCAATTTATCAAGATCTTCCACTGAAAAGAGCCCTCTAAGCATGATTGTTAATTTGATTTGACTTGGGCACACTATCCACTAACTCTATCCTTGCTTGATTTGTGCACATATAGGTGCCCCCTACATGTATTGCATTAAAGAAAATCGAGAAAAATCTTATCAACCAAAACTCACTACAATTAGAAGTTTAATTCAAGTTCAATTTGGCAGAATTTCTTGACGTGTCCTTAAGTAATGCATAAAAAGCGGAAAGCATAATGGTTCTACCAACTTCTGTAAGTACACAGAAAAGGTTCTCATCTTTTACCTATTCATGAAAGACAAATTAAGTTTGAGGGATCTCACTTCCTTCTCAAGATTTTCGCACCGCTTCAAGATAGATTGAATATCTGATGGAATTGCTGATGTCGAGTTTCTCTCCTTTGCCTCTGCCATTCTACGAAAAGCAAAACAATAAGTTGACAGCCCTAGCACTTCTATATAGTATGGTGATTATCTGAACATCACTAGGCAGAATTGATCTATTAAAATCTTATGCTCATGCTTTTGTGATGCAACTAATTTTCACCTTCTAAACAGAGAGAGAGAGAGAGAATGTTATGCAACAACAGGAAAGAGCAAAAGGTGTATACAGGCAGACAAAACTCTTCTTATAGCCCCTTCCAGCAGACATAAAAAGTCTATATTCATAAAGTTCTTTGTCTAACAGTCTAAGTGACTAAGGCTGCATTCCACTTTGTCTCCCTTCCAGGCCTCAGGAAAATCCGAGGCTTAATTTGTTCAGTGATCTCTCACTTTAGTAGTATTTCTTATTTCCATAACATCTGCATCACAAAAGGCACAACTATGCCCTTCACATCATTCTTTGAATTTCTGAAACTACTAAGGAAGACCAAGAAAACTATTGAGGCCTTGGTGGTAGTGTAACCATGATGGTATCTTCTCGTGAGTCTACATTTATGCCACTGACTGTATTTCTACCATTCTGCTCCATTTGTGTTTTAATTAAAGTATTGATAACATGCAGAGAATGTTTACAGTTGTACCCAACTGATGCACTAGGAAGAGAGAGAGAGAGAGAGAGAACTTGAAATGAGTCTAACTGCTACAACCTTTTTGTTGAATACATTTTGCAAGTTTTCATTTCTAACTGCTCTAGATAGAATTGTTAGCTATTTTTCAATGTTCAATCAAGGAAAAAAAGCCATGTGAGAGAGAAGACTTCTTTACATTTCTACTCAATACTTGCACCTTCTTTAGAAAAATTAATGTTTTAAGAAGACTATCGCAAAATAGAGGCCACCACTATGTTACTAATTTCTTCTGATGTTCAATGGAACATAAAACCACAGTCAATTCTCTACAAAAAGAATTTATTGACAATGCAGTCTACTTACTTTCTTGATCGTTCCACTCTACGCTTTTTGGTTGGATCCCCTTTATCCCCTGCAGAAACGACAACATCATTTAAAGACTTCCATATTGATGAATTTGCACACTGAAAATGTTTAACCAATGCTTAAAAATGAAAAGACAGATTTTGCAGGGTCTATGATAGACCAATAAGAGAAAAAGACAACCAAAACCCTAGGATCCATATTTGACTACCGCCTACTAACTACTGACTAATTCAACTAAAAATGCTTCAACAGCATGAAAGACGTCATTATGGAAATTAAGCTTTGATAGTTTGCTGTAATTTCTGGAATGTTACCTGAACCAGTAGATGAGACAGATCCATAACGCACCAGATTTCCCCTCTGTTAAACTCAACCAGATGAGAGGGGGAGATAATAATGTGAGTGTAAAATATGTTCAATTCGAAATCAATAGATATACCTTTTTATCATCTTTCAAATTGTCGATTATCCGTTCTCTGAAATCTGCACCTGGTAGAGAAATTACTTTATGAAAAGAACAGAACAAATATCTTAACTTTGAGAAATGACAAGTTGCCTTTGATAATCCAAAGACCAGACAGATACGAATATTCAATTTGCAGATCTTAATCAGAGAGAAATTAGAATATATCCAGAACATTTTTTAATTTTATGCTGCACCAATAAAACCAATGGATTTACTTTTCTACAAAGATACATATCAGTTTATGTTTCAGTGAGATACACATACTTATTCTTGTGCAGCCACTAGGCATACAAGCCAACTAGAGTTGCCAGAAAGATTTGCTGTATATTTAGTAATAAGTCACTGGGCTGGTAGGGGAGAAATCTTGACTGGACATGGAACATTCTAAAAAATTTTAATGGAAATTTCACTCCTTTCACCCATATTGGGACAACACTGATGATGACAATTGAATAACCACGTTTCTGATCCTTTTGAAAGAAGCGGGAACATTGGATTCTGCTCCTCAGGTACATAGAAAGAGGAGCATTATTGGACAATCCAATTGTCATGTACACTAACCACATTTGGACACTTTTCTAATGCTTAAAGTGAAGAGGATCAGGGCAATTTTTTCCGTGCACAATATTAGTCCAGAATCGAGGTTAATCAGGATATGATAACTTGAACCACTCGATGACTTAGACTAAAAAATGACATCAGTCCTCTACCTTTGGCCCTTGAACCATTTCCTGGACTTATAGTGTCTCCAACATTCTTCCTGGAGCTCTCACAAACGCTTAGAGTTTGGCTTGAGTTGCTGGGACCATCACATGCATCAAATCCAGAGGAAACTATAGGAGCAGCAGCAGAAGACTCACTCTGGGAAGGTTCTTGGGAAACTGCTCTCACATTAATTGGATTTCTGGTGTTTATCAATTGTTCAAAGTCAAGGTCCATAGATCTTTCAACATTTGGTAGGAGAGCTGGACCATCGGCCTGTCCTTGAGAAGCTTCATGGAACATCAATGACAGTTCATGAATATGATCTCCATGTCCTTGTTGGAAGCTAGTATTGGCAAGAATCTCTTGAGCTTGAAAGGACCCCTGAGAGCAATCCTCAAAAGTTTCTATCTCAATTTGATTAGCAAGCTTCTTGCGTTCTAGTGTACCCTTTAGCATGCTGACCACAGAGGAAACTGTATCCAAATTTTTGACTGGTTGTGCATTCATGCTGGATGAGGATGAATTGGATGGAGAAACAAATGCTCCCAACTGCTCAGGAATCTCACTCATTGAGAGATCACCAAAGCCACTATTGTTGTTGGGCTCTTGTTTCCTATTAACACCATGCACAGATCCACTGTTTGTCACTTCTATTGGCACTGTGCCTTGAGTGCTCTGCATGGCAGCATACCTCCTTCTGCAAGAAGGGCACATTTGTCTTGTCAAGGACAAGGAGCACATCGAGATGAAAATCTTTGCAACTTAATATATTTAAAAGAAAATTTCGAGATGCAGACTCTTTTAATGACCCACTGAATTTAAAAAATCATGGCCCAGCACTTTAAGTGTTTTGAAGAATCAAAAAGGCAGGAAGCTGTAACGTGCTTTCCATAATGTGCAACAGGAAACTCTTCAGAACCAACTTTTGTCTCCAGATCTCTATTGCTTGTTTCTTTAAAAGTTACATTAGGAAGCACAATACCGTAATTCAGAGGATCGGCTTCTCGTCATTGGTTGTGAACTATGAAACCAAGCCTGCATGAAGGGTGGATAACAAGAATCAATCACTGCTGAAGTAAAAATTGTCAAATCACTTTAAGCTCACTTACCTTGGCAAGATACAAATTATTCGCCGGCCATCCTCTTTCAGCAGCATTCCTGATGCGTCGTTCAAATCATGGTGAGTCAAGGAGACAATCGATTACACATTGACAGAATGACTTCTCCTTTTAGAGGAAAGTTCTGAGACACTTTTAATGGACACTCCATTGTTTATGTCAAAAATAATTTCCTATATCAGGATTAACCATTGAATGCAAGAGCTTAGTTATGAGAGCTGCTACAGGAGATTTATGGTTCAACCTGCTTGGAGTTTGGCTGAGATCCTCTGGAATTTCTTCAGCGATGGAGCAAGTTTGTGAAAGCAAGTCATTGCTTCTTTTCTTTTGCAGAATGTCCCCTTGCTCTTGATTTGATACATTTGCTACTTCTGTGGATATCCTAAAGGTAGAAACACATACACACTCTTTAGGGAAATTACAGATCACATAAGAAACGCATTAAAAGTTCATGGACAATGAATGCAAGAATTTTATACTACAAGTCAAAATCCTCAGATACTCAACTGGACAACTCCACAGTCCTAAATGAATAAAGCATTCCCTTTTCTAGGGCCCATCAGTGACTTCAAGAATACACCCTGACAAGAAGTTCCGACTATCCACTAACTGTTTATGCAGCTGCACCAACTACCGCTCTCCAGAACTGTACATAAAATTCTCACCTCATATGTCTTCCATTCTATTCTCTCAAAGTCATTGGGTCTTATGGAGAAGAAACACGAAAGTAGCTAAACTTTACCCTTGAAATAACATATTTGCATTGAGAGGTAAAATGAGGGGAAAGAGGAGAGTGAAAGGTCAAGAACTTTTATAGAATCACCTCCTTGATGCCTGCCATGTACGATGTGCTGTACCTGGTGAATTGTAGCCATGATTCTGTAAATAAAGGAAAGTAAGTACAGTCTGGGAAAAAAAAGTTTTCTTAAAAAACAAACTTCAGGCTTAAAACTTTTCAAGAATCACTCATGTATTTTCATTAGATATCAGGTACATCTGCATGCATAAGAGTCATCTTAGTTCAATCAGCATAACAATTCTCAGCTTGGTATGAGTTCTAAGTTTTTAAGTTGCTTTGTCTTTCTGTCTTTGTTTTCTTTTTTCTGTGTTTGGGTTCTGACCTAATATTTTCAGAGTGAATGAGAGAAAATTGAGCAAGAGCTTTTCCTATTCTCACAATGTATGAATAGATGGCATACAAACTGCAATGTAGTCTTGAATGAAAGTCTATACAAATTACTCTGTTGCCTAAATACAGACAACTGGAAGAAAATGCCTTCTGCACTTACGGGAGGTGGAGAATTTAAGAAGTACGATTGCAAACCAGACTTTAATTTTTTCCAGCCTACTATCGCGACAGCATTTCTCCGACAAAGGTCAAATTTAATGGGAGTAAAGAAAAAGCACATTTAATTATCTAGTTTGTTGTTTTCGAACAGCAAAAAAGTGGTGCATTAAGACAGGCTCACGTCAACTTAGGAACAAAACCATCAATATGCAAATTAATGGCCAACATATAAAAACAGGAAACCAATTTCACTAATGCAGTCCCCTCTGATGTCTCGATTATCCTGCCCTTACTGGACCATAATTCTTGTCATACTTGTCGATGATCTGTTGCACACATTAAACTAATTACCACGATAAACTACATTAAGCCACTTTTGTTGCTACTGAAGAGTGAAAATTCCAGCTTTCATGGTGTTCAATTTGAAATGAGGATAAGGCTCACGCTCGCCTAATTGATAACCCTACTTCCCACTTAGGTAATGCATCCAGTAAGTACTACTACTCACACTCCTTTAAATTGCCCAATGGAAAAAGAGAACGGCACTGATAATGTCATACTTCTACAAAAACATTGCTGAAAGACTCTTAATGATCTTGAGGAAGTGAGTGACATACTTCAGAAGCAGAATATCTGAATCAGAGATCACCTCATGACCATATTCATAGCAATTTGGAAAGGAATCAAATTCTCCTACAAACCACTATTTATTAACTCTGAAAAAAATCCAAGTGTTGTCAAAGATTTTTTATGAAGAAAGATCAGAAAACAAGTGGTGATTGTTGTGACATTTATCAACAAAACTACTGTGCATGGTTGAATATTGATGATGACCGTGGTTTGATTGGCAAAATCTTGAAAAGCTTCAAAATAACTCCCCATCTGAATGGATCTCTAAAGCCCTATATACACATACTTCCATCTTGAACAGTAGATGTAAGTGTAAAGTCAAAGCTGCTAAATGAAGATATGCAAACTCTTGCCTCTGCATTCGTAAGCCAGCTTTTGAAGAGCTCCTCGCTGTCTGTGCGAAAGTTTTGGGATAAATTCTTGAATCCCAACATCTCCATTGTTGGTATCGGCATTCCAACTGAGCTCTCCATCAGGGCTTTGAGGAACATCTCCTCACTGGAATTTCTGTAAAATCCCGAAAACCCTCTTCCCTCCATGCCAGGAAAGCCTTTTTCTCCTTCACTCCTCTAAACTCAACTGAAAGCAATAAAATCCTTCCAGCTTCGTGAAAGATCTATTGCTGGCGTTTCCCTTTTTCCCTCTCATGCCAATTCTCCCTACCCCTAACAGCTTGTATCCACTCAGACAACAAGTAAACCGCCCACAAATCGAGCTCAAGCAACCCAATTCGTGACGGATCGAAACTTTGCAAACATGCAATCAAGGTTTCTGCAAAGTGCCTTCAAACGAAGCAGGCAAACTACGCGCCGAACTAACTGCACATCTACTGATCCAGGACTTCAATTCAGGCTTAAAATCCGAAATAACCCTCTCCAATAAACAAGCTCGTATAATTGGCAGACCACTTCGCACCCGACAGAAGAAGAAACCAATCTGCTCTCCGCTAAACAAGCCAAGAATATGATGACTACCAATTCAACTAATTCAACCCGAGCACGACGCACACGCAATAACATAGGTCAGCAGCAGGCTGCCACGGCAACCCAATAACACCTAGACGAGAAGCTATCGCACTCGAATATTATATTACCCCGAAAACCGAGTATTGTTAAGCATTTCTGACCGTCTCCACAGCTCAAGTGTCAATAAAATAATCAGGACAGAGAGAGAGATATGGTGGAATCTGGATGGTCTTCGAGTTCGACAAGATTCCAGCACGACCTTGTCATCTTCCTCCGGATCAAAAACCAACCGCGGGTTTCGAAACGGCGGTAAATAGAGCCGTGAATCGACCGCGGAAGACGGGATTTGCTGGCGGGATTTATCGCACTGATGACGTGCATTTCGACAAGGGCGGTTGCAGAAGTTACTCTTTGCGAGAGAGCTGAAGAAGCGAGGTCAGCCATGAAATAGACCTTCGAGCTCGGTTTTTCGGTTATTTTAAGGAAGCGCGGCCGTTGGGAATGCGATTTCAGGGAGAGGGGAGATGTTTCGGTGAGGTGCGCGTGTACCGCAATTAATGGTGCTTCGGTTGTAACGTGCCGACACGTGGGCTGAGATTGATTCTCCGGTCAATTTTGGGATCGAGAGGGTTTTTGGGGACAGAAAATTAATGTGCCTTTGAAATAGAGAAATATTTCAAAATTTTCAATTTCATCGACCATTTTCTTTTCATCCCTATCAAAATAAGTTACAACTTACTCGGGGATGTCGATATGAAGTATGGAGCAAATAACTGTTAAAAGCTTTTAAGTAGTAAGAGCCTTATCCTATTCGAACTTTCTCGGAGCCTCCAATAGCACAATTGAAAAAGCTGTGAATTATCTGCCCTTAAGGAGATGGAGCAATCAAAGTTTTGAAAATTCAAAAAAAGTCACAGTGAGATGAGCCATTTATCATTACAACGAGTGTAAAGAGAAAGTGCAATGAATGTTATGTATGTAGTTGAAGCATTGTAACAAACTAGTAGGCTTCAACTTTGTTCCTATATGAACCAACCTATTTGATTAGCAATTTGTCATCTATTTCCATATATCAAGTATTTAAAGAAAGTTGCAATTTTCAATGCACCAATTACATATTACATAGGTGACACAGGTACTTGTTAACAAGACTCTTTTAACAATAATACACAATTCTCCGATTGTTGACAAGTTTTATTATATTACACTAGTGCGGCTTCCACCGTCATCTTAAGAGTAATCCTTACCCGATACATAGGAGTCACGCTCATGACCCCACGACTAAAGTAATTAATGATTTTAGACTCTCCAATTCTACTTGAGGCTTGCAAGGCCCCCGAGTTACCTATCATTCTCATAATAATATTGTGAAAGTACCATAGGGAGAATTTTTTTCTTGCAAAGAGAGGTAAATTAATTGGTCAAATCTAACTAGAAAAGGGTCTAGTGGTGGATGACTCGATGATATTGCCGTCTAAAAGTTACTCCATTTCCTTTTTTTAATTTTTGGTCAGAACTACATTTCCTTATTGAATCGATAGATCTCGACATGGTTTTGACCCTCTAAAAAAAACCAAGTTGGGATGTTCATAGAACTTTCCCTTTCCATCTTTTATTACTCCCACTCAAGATACAATACTATATTAACGAAATCTAGATTTGAATAGGCATGACATAACTATATCATCCTATCCCATTATAAAGGTTCTCGTAATGTATCAAGGAAATCCATCGTAATTTCTCAATTATTGAAATCGAAAGACAAGAAAAGCGATGCAGGAAGTTGTGATTAAAACTCACCCTGCCATTTACTATCATTTCTTGATGTCGGTGATTTACGAATGATGTCCTAATTATGTAAATGAGCAAAGCCATAAATTGAAATCGCAGTTGAAATTTCATACCCTCTTAACCGAATGTCAATCAACACCAAGTCGCCTTGATTTCAACCCATTCTCCCCCACTAAAACGAGAAGGTCCCAGGGTGAATTCCTAGGCAACGTTGTGACCGGAAAAAGAAGCCTCGCGTGCGTGGAATTTTCTTGCCTCTGCATTGTTTTGTTAACCCGGCAGCGGCATCGAAAGAGACCGGGGGGAGAGAGACAGAGACAGGGGAAAACTCCGGTCCAATGAAAAACATCCGTAATGATGGGCCGGAGTTCATTATCAATATTAGTATAAATAAATAACTTCGGACCTCAATAATATTTCTTTGACCAGAAAACATAATTTTTAATTTCTCTTCTTCTCCAATTATATTATGATGCTGACAATGGCATTTTGTTGGCCAGGGGGAGAAAGCATCCCTTCACGTATGGACAGTCACAACGGCTAGGGCTATAGAGTAGAGAGATCCTCACAGTCCGGTCCAATTTATAATTTGACTTGTTTTCTTTAATATGTGAAAGGAAAGCTTCTCAGAAAAAGGGCTTACATATATAATCGCAATAGGATTATAATTTAATCGAATAGAGTAATAGCGCGGCATCGCCTAGAGTAGAGTTGACAAACCAATTTCCAATCATAGGATAATCGATATGACCTCGTTGCGACGTATTTTACGCGGCTTTTGTGGCTTGTAGATATGATGATGGCACTAGTGATTTGGTATGTAAATTTTGAGTTTATTATGTTATTTAGCCGTTGTCTTCCATTTGGTATGTAAAGAGTGTTTTGTAGAGATCGAGTCAAACTTGAGCATGAAAGAAGCGTGTTGAACTCAAACCGGTATCCGGTTTCTATTCTAATCCGAGTTTAACTGAGCACTTGCGGATATAATCTCTAGGAAGTCCAAAAAATTCATGCATTATAATGCATAACTTACTAAGCATCACCATCGCCATATGCACAAATGTTATATTATCCAAGATTTTCGAAATGAATGCAGTTTAATATTCAACTACACCGTAGAAATCGTGCAAAAGTGACAAACGTTTTTACAAGGACAAATAGCGTGGCATAACGGGAATTCTCATGACAGTAACCTCTGATCTAACATCGATCCTCATACAATACACATGAACAGGTAGAGACCCGCGCGCTAGATCTATAATCTATTCGCCGGAACAAGGCGGCATGCATAATTATTGTCCTAATCAGAAGCATTAGCGGAAACATAAAAGAAAACTAAATTCTCCGTTTGACCATAATCCTGAACGCATGTGGCGATTAACAACACCCCAGAACATCATTTCATGTTTAGGTGTACCTTGCGGCAATTGGGTTGAGGTCAAAACCGCTGCCAAAATTGCTGGGGGCCGGAGCGCTCTCTCTTAATTTGTACTAGCTGGAGCCCATGATGGTGCTTTCTAATTTTGCTAATCTTAGTTCCTCAATAATTAAATTGTGAGCATCGAGTATAATTCCTTCGAATAAGATTGGCAATTATCAGACCTTGTTTTCTTTTGCATTTCCCATTTCTGAGTGAGAGAAACGGCATCTTTCTTGCATTCTCCTCTCCTCTTTCCTCTTTTTGGCCCGTTTGAGTTTGACCTGTTCTTCACGCATTCCTGGATTCTAGTCCTCTTCTTCACTGGCGTTGAACGAGTACCAAACCAGAAGGCTCCAAGGTAATGTAAACAGCATGCCCCTGGAACCGCATTTGACCTACGATGCACCTAAGTTAAATGGAAGTATGAATAACCCATTCACGCCGGGTACACACGGATTCAGACGACGTTACATCAATATAACAGAATTCAACCGCAGTGCCGCCCTTGCCAATGCCAATAACTGTCACCACCTATATCTTCAATATCTTTTCCATTTACGCATGATTACTGTTTTCTATTAATGAAAAGAAAAATGGAAGTACAAGCACAGATTTTGCCAACATAGTTGGTCCCCTCCTCCTGTTGTCCGAAAAACAAAACCAACGACAACATTCCTTGACGATGCTAATGTGACTGAGACTGATAAAGGAAATCATAACTCGTGACATTGTTCATCTTTCCCAGTCAGACCAACAACTAAGAAGCTGATTATTCAGACACCAAGCCAAACATGGCGCCAAAGTACCATAAATAGATCAATGTCTTCAACTTTCAGAGGAAGATGAGATACAGATCAACTCGATGATGCCACGCTACACCCTGCACTGAACTGACCGGTTGCTGGATTTAAGCCTTAAATCATTAAAAGAAGCCATCTCAACTGGCACCCGCATTACAAATGAAACAAGGACCAAAAACTGAAAGAGTAAACTTAACGAACCTCTATTCTTTTAATCAGTGAAACATTACAATGACATTAACATATAAGAACGAGCCCTCCTAAGTTAGTGCAATTTTGTCAGTTACAAAATATATAAAGTGAAGTGATCAAACTCTGCACAACAGCCTCAAAAGTTCTCTTCATCATCTTGCACGTCATCTGAACTTGTAAGATGATTAAGCCTGACCTTCGCCTTTTTGGGTTGAGAGGCTTCCCTGATTTCCTCGTCATCACCCTTTCTCTTCGCATTTCCATCCTCCTCTTCAGAATTCCCGGATGATTCATGACTATTTTCAGATTTCTCAGGAGAAGATAACTTTGTACTAGAGGCTTCAGCTTGCTTCCCAGGATCAGGATGTTCGCCTTTTTTAGATTGTTCTTCAGATTCTACCAAAAAGGAGCGAATTTCTTCACTGCTTGCAAGATCAACAGGGGTTTTCCCAGCTTTAGTCTTGGTACTCAGGCTAGCACCTTTCTTTACCAAGTACTTCACGAGCTCTAAATGGGACCCTTGAACCGCATAGTGTAGTGGAGTGAAGCCCTTGCGATTGGAAGCTTTAATGGAGACACCAGATGAAAGAAGTGTGCGTACAACTTCCAAATGCCCCTTTTGGGCAGCAAAGTGAATTGCCCCCATATCATCCATGGCAGCAGCCCCAACATCTGCCTTGTTCTGGCAGAGGTAAGCGACCACTTGTGCCTGACCAGACCATGCTGCTAGGTGGAGTCTAACAGATTATGTCAGGTCAAGGAAAAAAATGGCAGTACAAACAACCCCCGAAACAGAAAGTAATCACAGTTTGAAAAAATTGGAAGGCAATAGCAGGCAATATAAATAACATTCCTATGCTGGAAGCTTGAAGTCAGTATTCAGATTAACACTGTAGATTAAGTAAATATAGTATAATCTCCATTGAATGACCGATTAAAGACATTGATATCTAAACTCAGTCATAGCTTGTGAAAGAGTATTAACAAGGGAAATGTTAGTATGACGCAGAATGGAACAGGGAATGTACAGGATTTGCAAAGATTGCCCTTCTCAAACAGGCAATTGTTAAAAAATAATCATTTACAGTAATCTTTCTGATGCAGATGCTGATCTGTACAGCAGGAAAAGATTTACCAATGCCAAAGAATACCATAGCTCAATGGACTCTCTCATTACTAGTGGAAAAGATTTAACTTGCAAACCTTAGTTTCATAGGAACCACATCAGGGAAAAATGGTAGTTAGAAACGAGAATGAAGCAACAAGAAAAGCGACAGCCGAAGATGGCCTTTGGGCCTTGGGACCATTTAATCCTTATCATGGCTTGTTTTAGAGACACCATTCCAAATAAATTCTCTAAGTTGTTCATAATCCATCAAGACCATCTTCAACGTCGAGTGACTTGGAATCAGCAATCAAGTATTTCACAAGCATGGCAGCAGCGACCTAACTAAGAACTGTCCAGATGGCAGGCGGCACCTAGTCTCACGCGGTTCATGTCTCTCTCCTCACAAGTTCATATTTTCAGTTCATCGAATGGAATTTTCACCCTCAATGAGAAGATAGTGTCACCACTAAGTACAGAAAAAAAGGACAAGAGTTGCTTTTGTTAGGCAAGTCACAGAGCACGCCAGTCGACACAAATGCACCGACACCATGGAACCTCATATAATCTCCCACACACAAGCACTCACAGCAGAGTACTGTTTAACTCGATCAACACCCCTTCTCATCAAGTACTTACTTTCGCACAAACTCCAGCATCAGCAGCCTCTCTCCCCCTCCCCACATATTGCGTAACAGTCACGAACCGGAAGATGCCAATTTACCAAGTCAATCGCGGGTTCGCCACGCCAATCCGGCGATGCCGATTCCAATCATCAACGAGGATCAAGCAATCGCGCAAATTTTCACCAGTTCAAAAGGAAATAAACAGACATGGCAGAAAGATAACCAATAAACCGCGCGAAAAGAAAGAAAAAAAATATGGAACGTGATATTCAAGTAAGCTAGAGCTATTCGCAGTATTCCCGAAGGATAGGAAATGTTTTCTATTCACTTGCATCGATCAGAAACTCTGAAGCAGAAGCAGAAGCAGAAGAGGGCGCGATCAATTAAGGGGAGGATACGGAGTCCTGGAGTGCTTATCTCTGGAATTGACGGCCAGGGGGTTCGCGGCGAGCATCGACTGGACGGCCCTCAGGTCGCCGGATCTCGCCGCCGCGTGGAGGTCCTCGCCGGAGCGTGCGGCAGCTGAACTCCGAGGCGGCTTCCCCATTCTTCTTCTTCTTCTTCTTCTTCTGGTCGTTAGGTTGTATCCAATCCGACCAGAAAATGGCTTCGATCTCGCTCTACCCCTTCCGAGGTTTTACAGCAGGAGATGCAGAGGAACAGGAAGATGACGAATATGCCGCTAGCATTGGGGGGCCCAGGCCCATTTAAAATCTTCTCGGCCCAACATTCACAGCCCATGTTTTCCGGGCCTGAAATCTTTTAGATCCGACCCGACTTTATTCGGTCGGGTTCGATTCGGAACTTCGTCTTCCTCACTCGAGAGTTTCACTTTCACAGAGCAAATTTTGGGTGAAGAAAAGAAACCCTAGTAGAGAGGGAGAAGCTAGAAATGAGTTCGTTCTCTTCGGTGAAGCGCCACGCCCGTTCCTTGATCTCCAAATTCTTGGATTCGAACCAGAGGCTCGCGTCTCCTTCGTCTTCTCTTCTTCAACCTCGCCATGGTCTCGCCGCGAGATCGCATTCCTCAGGCAAGTGGCCTTTTCTTTTCCCTTTTTTTTTCCCCTTATTTTTGGGTTCCTCCGTGGTGCTTGATTTGCGAGATTCGCTAGGTGCATCGGTTTGCCTCGTTCAAAGTTGTTTCTTGACACTTGCAATTTGGATTTTCGGATTGGCATGTCGTCATAGCGCATCTGCCGCGATTAGGAACTATCGTGGGACGTCAAGGATGATCGGATGCTTGGCGGTTTATGTTAGATTTTTCATCGCGCTGCTTCTTGCTTTTCGTGCTTGTTTTGCTGAATTCGCCATCGACTTTTCGTTGTTTATTCGGATTTTTAGATTCGTGTCTCCGTTTCTTCATTGTGCTCTGAACATTTGGAGAAAAATTGCTGAATGTCGTTTGCAACTAGATATTTCGATGAATAAATTTATGTTTGGAGGCCATGGTTATCGGGCAAGGAATGATGGACTGATTCATTTTAGCAGGATCTACCGCAACAGGTGAAGTCATATCTCCCCGTGTGAATGATGTTTCGGCGATGAGAATGTTTGGAAATGCATGTCGAGCTTCCAAAGTTACAAATATGGTTAATCCTTCCCGTTTGAGCTTGACGAGATTCATCCACTCTTCAACTCAAAAGGATGTTGAGAACAGCAGTAGCCCCAGGATGATGGATTATGTTAGGGGAATCATAGAGGAAGAAGGGAAAGCCCTTGGTGGTTTTCAGTATCCTCGCTACAACAACATGGAGCAAGATGTCGATTTCGTCCACATAAAGCTTATGCGCAACAATACGTTTGTTACTGTGACTGATTCCAAAGGTAACAAGAAGATTGGCGCATCGGCTGGGTGTCTGCCAGAAATGAAGGGAGGCCCGAAGTTATCTAGATATGCTGCTGAGGCGACTGCTGAACACGTGGGGCGACAGTCTAGGAGTTTGGGGTTGAAGTCTGTCGTGATGAAAGTGAAAGGGTTTACCTTTTTCAAGAAGAAACGGCAAGCAATCATGAGCTGGAGAGAGGGCTTTACAAACGCTCGAGGGAACCAGAACCCGATCGTGTACATTGAGGACTCAACTCGCCGTCCCCATAATGGTTGCCGACTTCCTAAGAGGCGTCGTGTATAAGCTGTACTCATAATGTTGTTAGAGTGTTAGATCGTCTAAATGTCAAAGAGGAACCATACACTTCTTGGTCTTGGGACGGGCTAAGTGGTGTTCATTTTGGAAAATAATCTGGAGCTGTTGCTTTACGGATTTTAAAGTATTGGTTGAGTACAATGACATTAATTTTCTGTGCATTGTTCTGGTAATTTTGAGGACTTTATGGTGTAGTTTGTTGACCATTCGCGTCATGTGGACATACTGCATTCCTTTTTTTCCAGTTTACATTAGAATTATAAGTTGCTATTGTCATCTGTCTGAATGAATATATTCTTTAGATGTCGGCTGAGTCCCATTGCCACGATGTCAATAAATTGAAAACTATTAATAATGTGAGGAGGGGCATGAGCATTTGATCTTACTTCTGATTTTGAACATATTTTGGCTTAATGGTGATTGTCATTGGATGGCAGCAGAGTTAAATTAAGTTAGAAAACGCTCTATTTTCGTTTTTAAAATTTGTGCGTAGATTGCAATGCATGTATGTGAACGCTTTTGCTTTAACGGATAATATCACATTCCAGTGCCTTAATTTAACATTTGTAGGGAAAGTACATTGCTATCGCATTTGTCCTATGATTTGAATGTCTAGTCTGCCCTCGCATCCAAAGGGATTTGACAGACATTTACTTTTGTTTTTACTTTTGTTTCAAACATTCTGTCCTGGCTGATCTGGGCTGATTAGTTGCTGGTCTATCTGGTTTCACAAAGCTTTATCCAAAGTAAAATGCAGTGTCTATGGTTTCTCGGTGGTATTCTTGATGACACCAAAATGAATTTTCAACAGTTCATAGCCTAGAGCTCCTCGATTATTATTATTATTATTATTCATTCTCCTCGTTTGACTAACAATAAATGTTCGTCGATGACTGGCCCTATCTTGAACTTCGCCGTTCTCTTGTTACCATCTCCTTCGAAAGGATTATAGATGGATCAACTTGCCAAATCCTCCATCGGACTTCTTGTTAATGAAGGAATGGGGCGACAAGGAACTTCTTCACAAGACGATCCTTTACGTAGTTCCGAAATGGCAAACCATTTAGATTAAGGAGTCTCGAAGGTTGGCGGCTGCATTTCAAATTAGACGAGATGATTCTTCCTAGGTTCTGGTTACTCTTGTTTCGCCTCGATGGGCTGCTCCTTCGGCATGTGACATCATCAGACCAAGAAAATGCAAACTCTTGTTTTGGTTGTTGATTTAGATTGGGCTTGGGCAATACCATCTTTGCTTCACTTCAATGAGTACTTGCACTGGAAAACCATCACAAGTGGCGTAAGTTGAACACACCCCGCCATGATGATCTCTATATTATATTTATAAAACTACATCAATAATTCTCAAATATTTCTTCTGATGCTGCATTGAGATAGGTGCTTAGGCTACAAAATTACAAATACAAACTAAACAAGCTTAGCCTATTCTTCTTTTGGCAACCAATTTTTTCCCATCTATCATCACTCTAAAACTCAAGCGATAAAATAGATTCTGCCACGGCTGGCATAGCTTTGCCACGCAAAGCCAGTTTGAGATAAAAGAGCTTTTGAGCATGTTTGCTCTCCATCGATATTTTCTTCAAATGCATGAACTCGCAAGAGAAGCATTTAGATCGCAGTGTCTTTGCATCAAACTGATGAAACAGCCTTGTTGGACTTTCGCATATGATGAAATGATGACCAGTGATCTAATCCACCAACGAAACAGTGCTCTCCCGACTAGTGTCATTATCGAGATCTATAAGATTGGAATTGACTGAGAATTTCAACCACCTCTTCTTCTCAACGTACTTGAGAGCTGGTTCCATTATGAAACCAATTACCACAGCCACGAGGCTCACAATTGCAACCTTGAGGGTAGAAAGAGCAAGAACGATGCCTATAAGTATAGTTGGAGGTATGCACATGGCGATTGCTCCAATTGTCCCGACCGGTATCTTGTAAGGCCTAGATGCGTTAGGATACTTAATCCTCAACTTCACAAATGCTATGAACTCCAAGATCATCCCAAAACAGTACAAGAAGTTCTCTGCAGCAACGATCTCTTGGAAACTCAGCCATGAAAGCAGAATCACGCCAGAAGCTGAGAACAGAATTCCAATCAAAGGGGTTCCATGTTTAGACCTCTTGGCGAAAAATTCAGGCAACATGCCCCGCTCAGCCATGCCCAATAGCTGGAAAGAGTCGCTGCTCATCTCAGCGACAAACATTCCCATATTGGCCATGGCTGCGGCTGCTTGGACCCACCACCTCAACCAAACACCCCCAATGATTTTGGCAATATCGGAGAAGTACCCATCTGTCCAAAGCTCACGGTCAAGTGGAACAGCACCAGTTCCAATTAAAAGTGGAAAAAAGTATCCGAGAACAACCAAGATCAGAGCATAGAAGAGAGCCCTTGGAAGAGTTTTCTTTGGGTTGTTGACCTCTCCAGCCAGTGTGCTTATTGAATCCCAGTAGTTTAGATTCCAAAACAGTGTGTTCAAGTACAAATTCCAGTCTACATCATGTAGATTGATCACCAACCATCTAGACGGCTCCAACTTGGGTATCGACAGAAACCCCATAACCACAAAGGGGAGAAGCGAGAAAACCCCTAGTGTAACCGCAACCCATCCGACAATGGTCAGACCCCTATAATTCATGTATGTAAGAAGCACCGTCAAAGCTAATGCCGCAACTACCCGAGGCCACCCGCCACCCAAAGCAGGGATCCCTGATTTCAAGTAGTCAAGGAATAGCACTGGGTACAAGGCGTTATCTATGACCCCACTAAGCCACTTCATCCAGCCCTGCTGAAATCCCCAGAAGGGACTGAGCGCAGATGAAACCCATACCACGTAACCACCATTCTCGGGAAACATGGTGCCCATTTCAGCGGTGATTAATGCTTCCGGGACACTCCATATGAACGGAAAGACCAAGAATCCCAGAAGGGCCAAGAGAGGACCAGCAGCCCCAACGCTATCCTCAACCCCAAACGGACCACCGGAGACCTCATAAAAGATGAGGAAAATAAGAGGAAGGACCGATACCTTTCGAAAGTTATCCACCCTAGGGGAAGAAGGCACTTCTTGGATGGTCACATAAGTTGCGCCATTGGACTCCCCCATAGGAACAGAAGCTTGCCTACCAGCTGAATTCCTCAATTTCTGCATTCCATATAAGCACCCCAAAAAAGAAGAAGATTTTTTTGTCATTGCCAAAACATTCCCCGATTAAAGACGACAAACGTAAGGACATGCAAGAAATTCCCCCCTATAGGCAGAGTAGAACATCGAGAATCGACACGCCCCAAATTGCAACCACCCGTCGAAGCAAGAGCTGCATGCGAATTCCGACAATTGAAGAAGCAATCCGACTCCAAACTAGCGAACAGATTACAGGAGGTCACATCTCACTCGCCCCACAGAGAGACAGAATCTGAAGGCAAACGACTCAAATTGAGAGAAAAGTTAACCCCAAGAGGCCGACGATATCCCCAATCCCGCAGCCAAACTAAGGACCCTAGAAACGACCCAATAGTCCTATAAAACAACAGCGCCATGGCAGGGATCTGAAACACCGGCGGCGACGTAATCGTGAGCGAAATCTCCCGAACCCAGACAGGAGCAACAACGATAACCCCCGAACCGGATTACCCAGAAACGAAAGCCCAACGAACGAAAGGCAAAACCAACAATAAGCAAGAGGAAGAACAAAAGGGGAAATCAGAGAGAGAGAGAGAGAGAGAGAGGGGACAGAGTGTATGAAAACGAACCATGAGAGGAAGGAGAATCGAAGAGGCGGGATCGAGGACGAAGAGATGATGAGTTCCGCCATCGTAGAGCCGCGGCGATGAAGCTCCCGCATCCCCGACTCCGTCCCCCGCCCTCTCTCTCCCTCCCTCTCCGCGCCCTCTTCGGCTCTCTCTCTCTCTCTCTCTCTCTCTCTCTCCCTGAACTTTTCTCAGTGCGTGACCCTCAAGTTTTGTTCTTTTCTTTCTTCTTCTTCTTCTTCTTCTTCTTCTTTTGTCCTTTCGGTTTCGGTGCAAGCCTTTTTTTTTTTTCTTTTTTGAGATTTTCGTTAGATGCTGAATTTTCAGTTGCTAGTTTAAGAATATTATTGTGCTTTCCTATACGGATCCACTATCCACTTAATTTTGATTCTCTTTCGCTTTCCTTATCACGGCTCACGCATTTTATTTATTTATTTATTTATTTTGTAAATTTGCCATGTCTAATACTTTGATGAGACTCCAACAGCATGTAAATTACCCATATAAAATTTTGATATTTTTTTAAGATTTGAATAACTTTATAAATGCTGGCAAAAAAAGTAAGCGTAAGTTTTCAAATATCTTAACATGTCTTGACGGACAATTTTAGGAGTGCACTTCCCAATATCAACCAGATGCATTCCAAAGATTAATCTCAAAATGCTCTCGAGACTTGAACCTAAGCCTGGATAGATCGAGATATCCCATGATTGAGAGGATCAAGGTTTCTTACTAAGGTCCATAATTTTAATTGATTGTTTCCTTAAAGCAATGCATTTTGTAGTAAATTAGATATAATCTCTAAGATAATATTAAAATAAAATTGTAATTTATTTCACTAAAACAAGTCATCTAAGTTAAATAAAAAATAGATGCCGTGTGAATCCACGCAAAATTCATATAATAATGCACCACCAGGACCAACTTATTCATCCCCCAATCCAACCATAAATCCAAGATCACGAAGGAGGAACAAATTTCATCACCATATAAGTTAACACCTTATTAATAGCCGGTTCTCTTTTCCTCATGTGCCGCATTATCTTTTACGATTAATTTGAAGGCAAGAATGATGCAATAATATCAATTATTTTCGCCAGCATTTAAATATACGAGTCATGTCTAAGCACGCAAGACATTTTTATCTGTTTATTTCATGAATTTTACCTATCCATCTTTTTCTCTCCAACGGGTTTTTCTCGACACACTTCGTATAAAACGAGGAGAGCTAAGCTGGCGAGGCCTCATCTAAACGATAAGGCGTAGAATTAAGACCAGAATTATGGGAGTCAGCTCGATTCTGCTTACGAGTTTGGTCGTCTCTCCAATTTTCAACTCTCGAAAGAAGCATCAAATCAAACGTCGCACGATCCTCCTTTCAAATAATCAATCGTCACCTCCATCGCGTGGTCCAATAAACTAACTCGAATGTCAGGCCAGAAAAGGCCAAAGAACCAAAAAATCAAAGCTGCAACATGAGGGTTTGAATGTGGACTTTTCCTTTTGGTAGGTTAGTATGGTATCGAAATGAGGACTCCTCTAAGTTTGACTATTCTGGCATTTAGATTCCGAGTTGTACATCAAGCTCAGGGGCACTGAATGTGACCTGATAACCAAACAATTTAGATACCATTTTCGGAGCGAAGATGGTGTCCAATTTGACAATTTTAATTCTATGAACTCTTATAGTTCTAAGTAGATCATACAGACCAAGAACCACAACCAAACATGCCTGTTCTAAATTTCCCATCAAATAAAAACGGGGAAGTTTAGATATCAAAGAATTTTAAGAAAATTTATGGTTATGTTATTTCCATCATATCTTTGAATGGTTAGGGAATATACTGCCGTAAATGATAGTGTGATCTCATGATCTGGAATTTGGCCCGTGCAGTATATTCAGAATATACTTTTTTGGACATTGATGACTGTTTTTTTCCTATTGGGAATCAAAAAGTTTTACCCCATGTTACGCACGAGCGATATTTATGTCAAGACCATGTGCGAGATGCAATGTAATGCAAGCGGGTCAGAGTTGCCCGAAAAGTCTTCCCGATGAATCTGCATCTCTAAACCAGCCGGCCCTTCCCCATCCCTTTCTCCTTTCCCTTTCTCCTATCTCTTTCAATGTAACAGCATAAAACTGGAAATGATGAACACACATCATGAAGATGCAAATGATAACTCATCACCGTCACCATCATCATCATCCCTTCTGCGTTTACACTTTTCTATGCTCGATAGATGGATATATGGAGACGCGGTTGTTATGTCATGAAGCTGTAAAAGAGATCGAGAGGCTCGGGTGATGCCATTACCTCGATGTCTTGATCGGTGTTGCCGTTCGGGGTGGCTCCAGCTGGACGAGGCGGCGACGAGCGCCGAACGGCCTCGGTGGCGGCGGTGGTATTGGTGCTCTGCCGTGATTCGGCTGCTTCTTGTGGGCCCGAACCCGAAACTTCTGCATCTGCCTTCATCTCCTGCACTTACTCCCAGGACTCAGTGATGGGTCGTATTCTTCTTCGCCTTTCGGTTCCTTCTCACCATATCAGGAAGGGAAGAAGGCCAGATGAAGCAAACCCAACAAAGGCCATCTTCACTCCACACGCATACCCAGAGAGAGAGAGAGAGAGATTTTACTTTAGGAGGATAAGTATAGAGAGAGAGAGAGAGAGAGAGAGAGAGAGAGAGGTAGGGAGGGAGGGAGGGAGGGACATATGTTTATTTTTTATGTATATATGCACCTGTTCATGACAAAACAAATCAGAAAATGGTTTTGACCTCTAATATTTAACAATAAAGTTCCTGAAAGCTGGTGCACGATATCAATGAGAATCATTATTGTATAATGTCATGTTAGGAATAAAGTGGTCATTCTAAAGAAGTTAACGTGACAATTTTGTAATTTTGTCAACCTCTATCATTTTTATAAGTTTTTAGATTATAATAGTTCCATCGTATAAGTTTCTACACATATCAAATTTTTGAAATATCTATTTTTTGTTGCCACGAGGGGTTCTATTCGCCTTTTTCTTTTCGTATGTGATGCGTATTTCTTCCCCTCGTGTACATGGAGGGGAGTTTCGTTGAAATTTCGGGTGCACAATGAAATAGAAAGAAAACGATCACATGGTTTATCATTGTCGTGTTGGATGTGCCAAGCACCCGAGTTGGTCAGTGATTGGTGCATAAAGATTTTCAGGGATCACTCTTTAAAATCCCACAAATTATGCGGAATTATGAGAGATCGGGGCCACTTATTCACATCAAAAGTATGTTCTTAACAAATTCATATGGTTAGTAGCGTGATTCACAGGAATCTAGGCAACCGTATCTCTTTGCCCAAGCTCGAATTAAAAAAAAAATACACGCCAAAAATCGTCGCCGCTCCACTTCAAAACCCTTTCACCATTCTCTGCTGTTGAAAATATCGAGTTGCATCTTATCATTTTAACTGCAATTCCAAACCAACCGATTCGATGGTATTTTAAATCATTTTGCCATCCGTTGCTGCTCGTAACTCTCTTGTTCCTCTCATCAAATTATGTCCGTTTGCATTTCTCTTTCTCATGAAGTCGTCGATCGCCGGCGCTTGGTGGCCCGGCCGCACCCCATTGTGCTGGATTGCCATGGCAGGAGCTTGAATGTGATGGTCGGTTTTGGTTTTTACTTGGCAGGCTTTGATATGCGGCAGATGCGAATGAAGTATGATAAGCGTTGGCCCAGTTTTGACTGCTGATTTTGGAAATGGCGATTTTCTTAATCGGATTCCTCCATTTGGATAGGCAAATTCATCATGCCGAGTAGGAACAGTTGATAGTAGCTTCTCACCAACCCTTCGATCTTTGTGTGGATATAAGTTGCCATTATTGAATAGAGTCCAGCACAACTTTGGCATTATTATCTGGGTGTTTTGATTGTACGTTTGATACTGATCGAATATTTATAAACTCCATCGCCTTCAACAAGCAACGATAACACTTCTTTTACCAAGCAGCCCCCTAGATGGATATTGGTATGGGTCGGTCGAACTGATCTGGCTTCATTAAATGATGGGAGACGCCAATAAATGAAGTTTTAACACAGCCATAGTTTCTCTCTCACCCAAGCGAGCCTTGTGGTATAATCTTAAAGTCAATTGGTCATAATGAAAGTCGACATATACACTTGTATGGATCCCAAGATCCAACGACTAGTGCATGTGACAAATTTTCGAGCGTCTCTTGTGGGCCATTGGATATGGGCATTTTAATTGCCATCCACTCGACTGGTGTCTATTGTCAGCCATCTAATCAAATATTCGTCAGCATCAATTGTTGGATTAAGTATGACGAAATTGTTGTTGTCAAGATGTCTAAAATAGACACGTCTTATTGTGAAACTATTTTTATAGTGAGGATACGTGGATCACAAGTTAAAAAAAATTATACCCAATTTGCAATCAAGACCCAAACTTTAACGTATTATCATAAATTTCTAGAAATTATAAAAATAGTACAAGCAAGTACTTCAATTAAGTTTCATTTGTTTAATTAATGGAAAATCAAATATTGTTTTTAAAGTAATTTCTCTCTTCTATTTAACGCTTTAGCTTCAATTAGGTGACACATCAATAAGATAAACGATATTCACTAGTGCCTCTCCGAAAAACCTTGACGAACTTGGCCCTCCTCACCTATTGTACCTCATCTCCCTTCGTTCATTAACCTTCGCCATGCTCGGTAGCGCCTTTAGCTGCTACCCTTCCATCATCATCTTGTCATTGTTCTCTCGCCTTGAACATTGTGCAGGTCGAGTCCAGGAATCGCCACAAGGATTCAATCCAACCCCATTTCGATCCTTGAACACTGCTGCTTCTATCTTCTACTATTCTCAATATTTTTTTAAGAAAAGTAACCGGAAAGAAGACGATCCCGTTTTGGTAGATTTCATGCCTTTCTCAAAAAGGAGAATTCAACTTTCACTTAACTAAAAAGACTAGGTGAAATTAAGTAGAGAGTAGAGGCCTCGACACCTAGTTGTTGGGATAAGTACCTATTGCTCATATGCCAATTCAAACCTAACATTTTATTGTGTCAATTTAGTTATAAATATTTTCATAATTTACCAATTGAATCATTCTGATCAATCTTAGCTGGAAATCACGAATATGAATATCGATCATCTTTGTGACATAACTGGCGAACTAATCTACATTGGTCGAGTGCTTACTACTTGCTTTGGTTGACGTGAGCAATTTTTACAGTTCTTTATTATTTTCCTTTCATTTTGGCCAGTGAGGGTTGTAGTCTTCGCCAAATGGATAGATTTAGAATCAAAGTAACATAATTGAAAAATTTATGACTTGATTAAGACAATTACAATCTTCTTTGGTACATTTTCCCTAGCAGCTTGACTGTTGGGTGAAATGTGAATTGATGGAGGAAATGAACATGTCAAAAGATAGAGAGGATCCTCGTGCAAATGATACAAAGTCTGCTGCCTCGTGTGAATAAATTAAGGGACACTCATAATGATGGTTGGTTTTGTAACTACATCCTTTTTTCGATCCGACGGTCCAAGTTTACTAAAGTCAATTAACCCATATTGTACCACGTCTTGGGGTCAATGGGCCCATACCCAACATTAAGCGCTCGTGTGTTACAAAATTTGGGTTGACATGAAGCCCACCACATACCCACCAGTCCTCACCGATCAATATCTACTTGTGAAATCTTCGGGCCGAACACCTCCTGTTAGTAATTCAAAAATTATAAAAAATGGACAATCTTACTTGTTCATTATAAGTGATAAATAAAAAAAACGCAACAGTCGCTAAATCAAAATACGCTATTGATGATGTTGATTAACATGTGAAGCTTGTTTATCTTTCCCTTTGGTCCTTTTAACCTGCGTTTTCCTCTCTGGGATTTTTCTCGAGTCTAAAATAAGCTGCATAATTTGAGCACCAACTTAATGGATTACTTAAGACTATATTTAATAACAAACATTGTTCTCGCTTTGGATTGACCTCCTCTTTTCCACTGAATTCATTACGTAAAGTTTTGAAGCATTCATGGCCGAGAGTGCTTTTCTTACCACGTTAGTTGAAATAGGATACGAGTTTATGAGGAAAGTACCGAAAAAAGTCATGGATCTCTTAATTTGATTAATGTAGTTATAAACCTTTTATTATAAACCTCTTGACGATTTGCCGGTATAGTTCATCTGACTAATTTCAACCGGAAATCGTTAATATGAATGCCGGGTGTTCTACGTGACATAGTCGACGCTAATTTTTTTACCTTTTTGCTTTTTTCTTTACTATCCCTTCCCTTTTTTTTCCTCAAGTGTGGGCTCATGAGATCATTGACCATAAACCCTCATTGACCAACAATGGCAAGGGTGGCAATGCCTTGGCTTGGTCTGGGTGAGAGCCACAATGCCCTTGTCAGCCATAGGCAAGGGTGTTGCCCAGCAATGGTCGGGCGATGAGGTTGTAAGAAAAACAAAAAAAGAAAAGAAAAGAAAAAATATATCAAAAAAATCAGAAAGTTCTTATTTAACAAATACATCACATGATAGTAATGATGCGGTGTAACTGACCTATAGCCAATGAATATCATCTTAATTGACATAATATGTGTGCGCATTTCACTTTTGATTAGTCGATTACACCACGTGTCACTGTCACTTGATGTATCTGTCACGTTATTAAATATATGTTTTCTTTTTCTGATCATCACTAGACAGTTATGCGGTATCAATGTATCATGCACATCGATGGAATACAAAATTAAACAAAGCATTGCCTAAAGTTATATTTTTCAAACCCAAGATTTAGATGAGGGAAGCCGAAGCGATGATTGTTAAAACTTACCAGTCGGTGAAGTTCGACTCTGAAAAGAAAATTGACAAAATGGGCTACTGAAAGATCCGGGCCAACCCAAATTGGTGGGGCACATTGGATGCCCAACTCGAGAGAGCGACCAGGCCCGGCCCATATTACAAAGCGGGGACATTTCGGTAATTCGGCACACTCTTGAGGACTAGGGTTTCAGTACATAATGGCGTGCTCCTGCGATGAGGCGGCCGAGTCCAGACATAGAGCCAGCTCTTCCTTTCGACCTGCGCCTCCGTCTCCTCCCAGGTAACCTTTCCGGGCGGCTCCGCCGCAGCCAGATTCCTGTTCTTGCGTTGCTCCGTTTAGTCGTTCGTCGTCGTCTTCGAATGCTTAACCATGCCCAGTATGCTCTTGTGTTTTTTTGGGGGGGCGTTTCGACGCGCGTTATCGGATCACGGGTGAATGCGCGTGGTTTGTTGTGGGTATAGATTAAGCTCGTGGGTTTGTACATTTGTGCTTGGAATTACGGTTGCTCGCTTTGTTTTCTTTTCCGCGTCGTGGGTGTTGAATCTGGCGATTTGAAACTTTGTAAGTCATCGGAAAATCCGTTCGACTCGGGCTGTTATTCGCATGGCGAGCGCTGGACGGTGTGACGTGTTGATGCTGCTTGGGTTTGGGTGACTGAATGAGAAATGGTGTGATGGGTGTGGCCTGTTATGTGTCTCAGTCTCTTCTACTTTATATGCAAAAGGTTCGATCTTTTGGGTAGGAGAGGTGTGTTCTGTCATCCTCATTGGGTCACCTTGCTTGAGGTGCGAGCTGTTCATAGGCTCGGTGTGGTTTCTAAAGTTTTTCTTTTGTTCATCGAGAGGCATGTCTGACTCGATCTGGGGTTGCACCGATGTTTTATTATTCTCTGGAGAAAGTGTTGTGTGGACGTTTGAGCTCGCCTACTATTGATCCCCTGTGAAATACTCAATCCTCTCGAGAGTCACATATTACCCGAAGATATTTGGGCGTCTTTTACCCTTTATATTTTTCTCGTTGAATACCATTTTCATGCGATTTTTTGTTTTGCAGGTAAACCATCATGAAGCATAACAACGTTGTGCCAAGTGGGCACTTCAGGAAGCACTGGCAGAACTATGTCAAGACCTGGTTCAACCAGCCTGCAAGGAAATCGAGGAGACGCCAAGGTAAATTAGTTTGCTGAGATGTTGATTGGAAACCTGGCTTTAGTTCTTAGCATTTAATTTCTCTGGTGGATCTTTTTCTGCCTTTATAATTTACATAGTCTGTTATTATCTCCAGCGAGGCAACAGAAGGCCGTGAAGATTTTCCCAAGGCCTACAGCTGGACCTCTTAGACCTGTTGTTCATGGTCAAACTCTGAAGTACAACATGAAAGTTAGGGCTGGAAAAGGGTTCTCTTTGGAAGAACTGAAGGTCGAGTTTATTGTCTTGTCATGGATTCCATTTGTTTGTTGAGTTTTTATATGTTTATCCTTTAACCTGTGCTAATTTGTTGTGGAGGAAGCTTTTCTTTTCTACTACTCATTTTCCGCTGCAAAGTTGGTAGTTACATAGGGATGCAATTGAAAGTTAATTATTTTTGTGGTGGAAGTTGGAGAAGGAGCAATCTCGTATTTTGATTTTATGATTCATGTTGATGGAATATTGTTGAGTCGCGACCACCTGGAAAAGTCGGGTGTGTCAAAGCGAAGCAAACATCTTGTTGATTTGTTTTCTTGACTAATCTTTGTCAGTCTTGGGGCTCTGCATCTGCCTTTTTTGGGTGATTGAATGCTTATTACTTTAAATATTTGAGTTGGTTTAGCCAAGACTCTATCTATTGATGTGCGTTTGTGGAAGAAATCCGAATACTTTTTGCTTTTACTTACTCAGGAACTTCTTTGGTATTTCAGGCAGCAGGTATCCCCAAGAAATTGGCTCCAACCATTGGAATTGCTGTGGATCACCGAAGGAAGAACCGATCCCTAGAAGGCCTTCAAGCTAATGTGCAGAGGCTGAAGACCTACAAGGCTAAGTTGGTTGTCTTCCCAAGAAGAGCTCGCAAATTCAAGGTAAACCTGGTCTACCAATTACTTTCATCAAATCATTATAGTACTTTGTCGAGTCCAACCTCTATGGTTGCTGAATACTAATTTGCCATTTATTTCTACAGGCCGGTGACTCCACTGCAGAAGAGTTGGCATCTGCAACTCAAGTCCAAGGTAGCTACATGCCGATTGTGAGGGAGAAGCCAGCAGTTGAGCTCGTGAAGGTCACTGAGGAGATGAAATCCTTCAATGCTTATGCCAAGCTCCGTGTGGAGCGGATGAACACACGCCATGTCGGTGCGAGGATGAAGAAGGCGGCCGAAGCTGAGAAGGAAGATAAGAAGTAGAGCGTTTTGTCAGTATACCAGCTCGCTGATAGAAAGGTGCTTAGGATATCCTACTTTGAAGAATTTGTATTTTGCTGTCGTTTTCCGAGATGTCTTTTGTTTCGTTACATTGGAAAGACCTGATTGAATCTGGAATTTTGAGCGTATCTATTTTAGACTCTTGAATGGAATGATTGCATATGCCTACACTTTCATTTTTTAATCGCTGAAACCTAACTGGTGACTTACTATTTTGATACATGCATCCCTTTTTCAACACTTTGGCTATGGCCTAGCTCTTTCAGTTGCCAAACTTCATGTAATTTTTGTGGGGCTCTAGTGCTGCTGGATGAAAATAGTATTCAGAGAGATGCTATGGTCTGCTATAGCTGTTAGAACCGCCCTTGCAATTATGGACAATTCATGGTAACTGGATCTCGTGGGAGCAGGGAAGAATTATTCTAGGGGAACTGTTTTCCTCAAAGATCAGTACCTGTGCGAAGTTTATGAACTTCAGGCTTTAATGTGGTAGATTGACCTGATGCAAACCGTAATGTGATTTTAAGGTCATGAAGTGTGTTTTGTAAAACTTAGCCAGGATCGGCCTCTATGTTCTGTAAAACTTAGCCTCGATCCACCTTTATACGCGTACTTGCTTCAGTTCATTTGGCACTCTTACGACTCTTACAAAGATATATCGAAGACAATGAAGAAGATGTTCTTGATTTCAAGCAAAAGACCGGAAACATAAGAAAGCGGAGATGGCGAAGCTCTTGCGGTTAAATGCATTCATGCCGGTAATCTGCGAACTCAATGTAGGTGGGAGTCCTTCGACGTGATCATAGCTCCCTCCATACTATTTCGCTCATCATCCTTGATCCCAGCCATCAACTTACTGGCCTGGTGGCGGAGGGTAGAGGTCCGAGGATGTTCCTTCAAGCAAGCATTCGCGACTATCCTTGCTGTTGATATCTTCGTGCAGCCATGGATGCATCGAAAGCTTCCTCAAACCCTCCAATTCAGTCGTGACTTCCTTCATCGTCGGCCTCTCCTCACCTCTCGAGCTGACGCACTTCTTTGTTATCTCGGCAACCTCCTTTATCTGATCCGAAGTCGACTCTACCAATTGAGGGTCGAGGACATCGCTTAGCCGGTCTTCCTCCGTGTTGAGAACAAAGTACGTGCCCAAGTTCCTTGCTTCCTGCGGTCTCTTCAGATCCACGACCTTCTTGCTCATCAAGAGCTCTGCGAGGACCACCCTGAAGTCGTAGACATCGCTCTTCTCCGTGAGGTGACCGCTCTCAAAGTACTCTGGATCCGTGTGAGCATGACCCCTTTGTTGATGAATTGCTCTATGTTCGACCTATCGACACCGGCCGTTCTGGATTTCTTGATGACAACGACGCGACTGCCGGGTAAGATTCCTTTATACACCATACCGAAACCACCTTGGCAGAGAGTCCTCTCTTCGTCGTGGTTGTTGGTCGCAGATTTGAGCTCTTCAGGTGACAAAACTCTGGTTGAATTCACATCACCCTCGGTTGTAGCAAGCCGTTGCTTCAGCAGCATTCCTCCATTTTGTTGGAAATATCTTTCCCTCATTTTGAGGATGTTCCTCTTCTTCATGCAAAGATACAGCCACGCTGCACCGATTATCAAGGACAAGAAGCCAAAGCCCGTCCCTGAAAAGTTAACTCGTGAATTTTAGATCGATGGTAAGGAATGAGGACCTATTTAACGAGAAATTATTGGACAATAGTCTTTGAACAATTGTGAGAATAACAATTTATTCCTAAAAGTAAATTTTAATTAGAGAGGAAGGAAAAAGAATCCGGCTAATCCTATTTTTTAAATTTTGGAAAGAATAAATAGACTCAAATTAGGTGGTGATGTGCCATGAGTAGAGAGAGAGAGAGAGATGAGTTAATTTAGTGAGAGAATTCCATGCTAGAAAAATTATCCTAAAAATCCTACACGTATTGTATGACGGCTATTCAATTTTTTTTTTAATTTAGTTAATTTAGTTCTAAATATTTTAATTATTATTTTTATATTGTCCATCCAACTAATTTAGACAAAAAATCAACGACACGGATATTAACTAACCTACATGGCATAGACAGTATTAACATGAAAGATATTTGCAAGCTTTTAAGTTTCAGAAATTTTTCTATTTTTTCCTTTTCTTTTCCTTTATTTGCTTTCTTTCTTTTTTTTCCTATCTACTGTTCATCTTCTTACTCTACCAAATATAGCCGAGTCCTAGTGAGTGGCAAAGGAAGAAGATGAACAATAAAATAGGGATAAAAAAGAAAAAAAAAGGACATTTTTTTTTTAAATTTTGAAAAATACAAAAACTCATATAAGTGATTTATGACCTAAATTGGCTTGATGTTCCACATTTGAATATTGTAAAAAAAATTAAAACTGAATTGACTAAAATAAAAAGTTTAGTATTGAATTAATCACAATACAATAGATTTAAAACTTTTCATACAATGCTCCATGTACTTGTCACCTACTTTCCAATATAATTGCATCAATTAAAACTTTCTTTGAAATAGCAAGTCCAATGAAAAAGTGCCAACCTCCCAAAAGTATTGATAAGCGGAGTCACATACTTTTTGTATAATTGTCCAAAAAGTAATAATTCGGTTATAAAACTTTAAACTGTGACAATTGAGTTCTTCACACTTTGTTAGCCCATCTGATCAATTTTGATTGAAAATCACTATCGTAGATATTGACCGTCTTACATGACACAATCGATACTAACGTGGGATGTTGACGTGAATAATTTTTAATTATATTATAGTAATTTTTATTTTTATTAAATTTTTATTTTTATTTTTCTTCTCTTTTCCTTATTTACCTTTTTTACTTTACTTTACTTTTTTATTTTTAAGAAAAATGGAAAATAAAAGAAAAAGTAAAAAAATAAATTCACAAAATATTAAAATATTATTTAAAATTATCCATATTAACACCAGTCATGTTATATAGGATGACTAATGTCCACAGTAGTAATTTCCGATCAAAATTAGTAGGATGGATTCAATTACTAAAACGTAAAAATGTTTAGAATTCAATTGACACAATTAAAAAATTTTGGTTATAAATTTGGCAATAATATTGAGACTTTTAGAACCCCATACCCTTTAGTATGATCGCCAACCTAATGAGAAATTAACATTGTGGATCCTTAGTAGTGGTTAAGTTGTACCTCACTACGACGCGAGAACCTTAGAGCTCTGTTAGAGCCTTATAGGCCACCCTACCTGTCAGGTAACTCTCTTGGGCTAACATGATCACGTTATTTATTTTAATGTGTGAGTATCCACATGGCCCAATTCTCCAATTGAGGAGAATTATTTTCCTTCCTTCTCTCCCCGTATTTCACCTTTCAAAGTTCAGACGTAGCATTTTAAGAAACGGTCCAAACTAGTTTCATATATACGAGCGTTGTTTTCACATTAAAAAAAGTTTGCTCACCTAGAGCGACTTTGATAACAGGGAATTCAGAATTTTAGCAATGCATCCACGCCCATCTTTCCTTCCATCGCCGAAAGATCCTTCAAGGCACGAGCAATTATAACTTCCAATCGTGTTTGTGCATAAGGCATGACTATTTGAACATCATATTTGAATTACTCACTGACTTATCACACTCACACGCACATGCCACACATGTCGGCATGCATACATACATACATACATACAATACAACCATGTTTATGTCCTTTTGAATGTTCGGAAACGGACCTTGGCAGCCGGGACTCAGGTAGGGATTTCCGTTAAAACCTTGATTGCATTGGCATCTGCATTTAGGGCCATTGTCTGAATCATAACAATTACTATTCTCCTTGCACGCATATGTACTCAGATCTTTTTGAGCCTCGACGCAAGTCTGATTTTCGATGACCCAATCAAGCATGACGGACACCAAATAGGCAGTCCGATTGATGAACGTCAGGTCTGAAAAATAGGATGTCCGGCGGAAATCTTGTTCACCCAAGAAGGCATAGCTACATGGATTGAAGGACCAAACATTCGCGTGATTGTTAAGGCTTGAAAGGCTTGCGTAGAAGTACTTTAAACCTTTAGGAATGGAGGTTGGACAACAATCGCCCCCCGTCACATTCTCCTTTCTTGAACATAGAGACGTACATCTACTAGTGAAATTAAGGGCATCAGAGCCTAGAATTAAGGCGAAGTCGTCGCATCTGACGACGGTGAACTTATTGGCGACGTTGGAGAATGCGTAAAAAGAATCAACTAATTCATACCACATCGGTTTTACCGCGATGAGGGAACCTGAACTAGAATAACAGTTAAAATGCGATAAAGTTCTTAATACGCACTTGGGTATAGATATGTCGACCACCTTCATATTACTCGTGCTTATGAATGCTTTTGGAGGGTCATATCATGTGGTGCAGTTAATATCGTAATAAGAACCTAACGAGCAACCCGTTCCAATGCCAAAAGGGTATGAAACAGTTAGGTTTCCGCATTGGCTTGGACATCCGGGCTTTGTGGTCGTTGTGGCCATCGTTGTTGTCGTCACAATTGAAAGAATCAAAAGCCATGAAAGAAAGGGGAGAGCAAAGTGGATGGGAGAGTTTGAATGCCTAAAAGCCATGACAGCAAAAGAGCTTGAAGTTAGATGTGACAAAATGTGGAAGGATGGATGCGCTTTTGTATTGGTCCCTTGTCCTGCCAGGTCAACTTGTTAACAAATGGTGGGTCAATTGCAAGTTGGGAACTTATTTTGGATTTCCTGAACTTTCCATCGGAGCAATTTGCTGTTTGTATCATTTGTCTTTTCCCCACCAGCCTTTAAAATGCTGGGGCCGTTCTTTGGAGAGTTCCTCAGTCGATGTGTACGGCTGTTGTCTCACTACCTGTCAGGTCATCGCTTGTGTCAAAAGAAATTTAAAACTCTTTTATCCTCATTTTTCTCCTTTTTTGTACCGATAAAAGTATCCATAACTCGTTAAACAGAGACTAATCTTCATAAAATGTGGTAGTCTCTCCCTCCAAACACACTAAATAATTATTGGAGACATATAGGTCTATATTCTTGCCAGTGACTTTAAAAGAATGTTTGAATTCATATGTTGAGCAAGATAGATAAACACGCTTATCACTAAGCAACTTTTTTGTAAACTCCTTTATCTTATAATCAAGTTAGCCTGTTACAATTCGTGCCTATGTTATGTAATTCCACCACTCACCATAAACTAAGCTCTAAAACAAGTTAGTCTCTGACCTGTCAAAACAAATCCATCTGTTTTCCATTTCTGGTTTGCAAATTTCTCCAGGGTAAGTAATTTGTTAAACAAAGTTAGTAATTAATTTGTATTCCGGTAAGTAATAATTATTCATTCTCCCATACCGACGATGTCATTTTTGGAACTACTTAGTCAAGGTGATTTTTGGTTTTACCATAACCAATGAATAATTTTAAAAATTTAAGGATTGTTTAATAGTTAGAAATTCGTAAGTTGTGATAATAAAAAAGAATTCCTTCCCGACTTCTATTGCCTTTTCGGCCTTTCCTATAACGCCTCTTTAATATGTGATTATACAATCACTAGCACCTAACGGGATAATGGTATTTATGATCATTCGCTACCTCAAAAAACACATTGAATAAATAAGTTCGAACGTATGAATTACTCTGCTAAGCTAATGAATCACACAACAAAAAAAATAGCCAAAGTTTAAATAGATGACTCAAATGAAAAAATACATTAGATAATCAATCCCCTATTTCTGATTTTCGCCTTTGGTTAATGGTCGGTATGTAAGAATAAAATATGAATCAATATCTATTTTTTTTAATAAAGCAACTAAAAAAAGGAACAACTTCCAAACACAACAAATCATCATGAACAAAAATAACAATGATCGAAGCCGTCTAGGCATGAGTAGCGACCCACTTGTAACCTTTCTGGTCAAATTCTAATGAAGTTGACTTGAGATTTCCCACTTTGTTTGATTGGCTCAAACCATTATACCAAGCTGAAGACAAATCGACCGACCGACATACAAATAACTTAGAAATGACTCCAGGAGAGCTTATCGATGACATCTTTTGAAAAAAAGGCTTGCTTTTAGAGGGGTACTTCATTCATCGGGGATTCTGCCACCTAAGGTGGAGTTCCTGATATGGAGTATTAGGGAAAACAAAAAATACGGACAAAAGTTTTATGCACCTCTTTTCATATCTCAAAATTATTTTGGGCATAATATCTCATCGCTAAAATACGTGATTAAAAAAATGTGTCATATGCTCCATTCAATAAATGGTTTAAGTTTTTTTGTTAGACTAATTTAGTGTCATAGTACAAGTCGAGAGTTTAGATTCTATCATGGATTCTAACAACTGGCTCACACAAAGTATAAAAGAGTATGCGCCGTGCCAAGCCCTCAACAGGAGCCACTTGTCCATGCTCGAGCACCTAAAAGTTGCGGTGACCAAGTTGCGCCGACAGTCATTTCCCAGCACACCTGAATTGAACACATTTTTTAATCACATTTTAATATGTGATTAAAAAATGTGTCATATACACATGTCGCTCCAGGTTCTATTGCGGTCGATGCAATACAAGAAAAAAGACAAGACATCGAGCTTGATATTTGAGCAAAAGGAACGATTAAAGACGCTGAAAAGGAACCAAAAAGAAGAAGATAGAAAACAGATAAGAAATGCTCTAATCTTTCATACCGACCAGGAGCTGAATTGACTGATAAATGCTCAATGCTCGGATATTTCACAGCCTTCACTTACTGTTTAAGACACTTCAATCTCTGGGCTCTCCAATGGATCTTCATCACAACATTTCATGCTCATGTCGGCTTGCAGTCGACAGAGCCAAGACTTAAGAGTTAAAACTCTGTTTTCACTATCCAATCCTTTTGGTAACTACTGTTTTAATTACACAAGTCAGTTAATTCTGATGGTACCAAAAAAATTCATGTACAGCTTCCGGTTCAGCGCCTTGCAGCCTAGGATTGCCACTTCATAGTTTTGGATCAGATTACCAAAATTTCACAACCGTTTCCCAGGATTAGAGCTTCGTACGGCATTAGAGATTCTACTGCACAAAAGGATATCTAGCAGCATAATATTCTCTCATGCGAGACGCCCCGTCTCTGGCAAGAATCCCCTTCAAGTCCCCGATTATTCGAGCCAACCATATCTCCAGGTTTCTTTGGAGTTCCTTGAAGTTGTTCCTTATTGAGTCAATGGACCGTCTTGTGGTCACCCTGGCATGGCCCCCAAGCTCCTCTTCGTAAAAGCTTTTCCCTACTTCAGCATGCAGTGCCGTCAGTTTTTGTCCTGTCTCGGATGCACGCTGTTGGAGCCGGAATGCTTCTAGCAAGAACTCGGTCTGCCTTTGAGTCCTAAACTCCGAGCTCAATGTCAGTTCACAAGGATCGCTAGCTTGCTGTGGCATATGAACAAAAGGGTATCTACTTCAGCAAACTACTTCCACATTGTACAGTTTTTTTTTTTTTCAATTAAGAGAACGGGGAAAATAGCTATTTAACTGCAGTGACCATTAGTCATGGTAAATTATACATTCTATTGAAGTCGGTAACTCACTATCAAGAGTTAGGTTTGGTGTCTCTAATAAACCAGGTTAGGGTTCGTGAAACTGTTTGTTTTTAGAGGCCTAAATGTAGATTTTGAAAATACCCAGGCCTCCTAGGAATAATTACACTCAGATGGTTGTCATGCGATCAACCTAACAACTGGCAGAGGAATGTCGGACTACAATTATCAAATAAACTTGAAATGCTTAAGATGACCTTTCGCTATGTCTACTAGAGCTACTACTCTGTCAGCATATATGAGCATGACACAAAGGTAAGTATATCAGATTCAATCTGACAAGGTACCCAACATCAGCTCGAGTAGGTTTTATAGATCACCCTAGTGGAATAAGATCCAACATAAAGTCTTGAATTAAGCCCAATCTAGACCTAGCATTTTATTAATATCTGTGTATTAGGTTCATTCGTATTTCTCCATATATAAGTCATTAACTGTACATGAGCTGTTGCTTCACTTATGCTGACAAGAAACTCTAATCCGCTTATCGGTGCCTCATGTGCAACAAAACTAGAATATATTATGCATCTCCAAATAGCAAGCAGCTCAAAAAGACTTGTAAGCAACAAAATTAACTTAAATTGCCAATACCATCTTTCTGCAGAGATCGTCAATCTTTCCTGCTAGAGCTTGATATCGTTTAGCCTGCTTCCTCATTAGTGAAGGAACCTTCGATGGATCACCATCCCCAACTTTTTCCAAATTCAACAATTCTTGTTCAAGTAACTTCAACTTAGAAGAGACACCAACCCCTTCACCATTCAGTTTCCAAGGAGACTCCCTTCTGAGCAGGAAACAAATTGCCTCCAATCAATTGAAGGAAAATAGCATTATGAAAATGGTCAAAGGAAGCATATAAACCATCTGCCCATACCTTGTCACATAATGCTTTGAATGATGTAATGACTCGAGGGATTCATACTGTACATCCTGCTTATAAATAAGACAGGTAAGGTATTAAAATCGTCACATTAGGAATTCCGGTGTTTATAACACCATCTGAGAAACAAGAACAACAAATTCGTTGATGAAACATTCATATAACACTAAGAAATTGTTTCAATCTAATCACTACATGTTTTCAGTCTTCTTCCCCCAGTAAAAGTATCATTTATCTGCTGTTAGCGCACCTAACGAACATTTCGATCTTCTGCGCAAACTCATAATCTGAGCAAAGCTAAATGAACCTCAGAGTTGGGTTTGTTTAAGAGACCATCAAAATGACAGCTATAGTCCACTGGACCATGAATTCCAAGCTATATGCCAGTATTTAGCAATTGCATACTCCATCAAGTTTCAAATTTCAACAAAAAAAGAATTTTTGAATGGAAATTAGTGTCACTAAGTGAGATTGTTAAATATACTAATCTCACTTTCTCATATCTTTGGAGAAGAAAGTTTTCACCAGAAATACCAGCTCACCCCATTTCCGACATGTAAATAAGTAATCTCCCACCCAACAGTTATCTCAGAAGCTTCATTCCACAGTAGAAGTGTAATAAGCTTCACATTTACCAGAAGTTTAATAAGCTCAGGAAGCACATTATTAGAGCTATAAATTACATCCAGTTTGATCTTATTTCAGACATGGGTTAGGTATCCTACCACTCAATCAAGTATCAATACAAACAACCAATATTACAATATCTAACTTTCAAGATCTGATGAACCATCAAAAGTTGTCCCTGTAGATTTTATTTTACACAAGTGGCTGGAAGAATTGATATGTTTGCTCTGCTTTCACAGCAAATTGGTTGCCCACGCAAGGGACACGACATATTGGCATCTCTTCACACAATTACATCCTTCTGACCTTTTCCTTTCAATCATTGGCTTTATGGCTCTAAACTGATATCAGCCGACACTAATTGCTGAAGGAGCTCACGTTCCTTTGGAATACATGTTTGGTGCGACCACTACATACATCCTGTGGATGTAGATAGATGATCTTCTCATGCATCCTTATCTATGTGGTAAGGATGGTCCCTGGCCCAAATAAAGAAAATGCCACTGGGAATGGAGAACAAGGAAATGGGCCAAACTATCCAGGGAAATTAACCAGATAAACTAACCCAGAATATAAAAATATCTCTTTTGATGAAGAAAACAAAATGCCGGAGGGTGAAAGGAAAAAGAATTTAACAAACCAGAAAAGGTGGATAAACTCCATGAGAAAGATATTCATCCACCAAACTTAATGAGAACTGCGACATTTGATTTTAACACTTGAACTCATGCTACTTAAACTTTTCACTAGTACTGGAGAATAAAAGCATTATCTAATAGGTATAGACATGAAACCAGAAGAATCTGGGGAACCCAAATATTAACTTTTCCCTGTTTGCATTAATTATGAAGATTTCTAGATAAAGGTAAAGAAATTTGGTTGAACAGTGTAAATCCGTACACAATGCAGAGATGCTTGCAACACACAGAGACTTGACATTGTTTTTTCAGGAAAAAGGATGAATACTCCAGTACAATACACAGAGATCCCGGAGCAAAAGTGAGAGAGAGAAGTGAACGCCACTCGAACAATAGCCATCAGAAAGTGGTTCACTTTCTTCTTGAAACTCAAGAAAATATTAATCATGGAAAAAAAGGCAAAACGAAGAAATGTCAAGAAAAGTTATGATGAGAAACAAAGCCCAGAAACCGCAACTTCCCCCGAACTTTCCCCGTCATCATAATTACCCAAAACCCATGAAAAACCATGAAAAACCACAACCTTTTCATTCTAAAGATCGAAATCAGCACACGTGTTCTCAGTATAAGAATGTGCATAAAATTTGTGGGCATTAGTGAAACGACATTGTAAAAACAAACCCAAAAAAAAGAAGAAAACGCAGAAGGAAAAAAAAGCAAAAAACCATACCTGCCAAGCGCTGGCTTTCTCAGCCCAGAACTTGGAAGCAGACCCCAAATGCTCAGAACCAAACCCATTCCCAGTCTGCTCCTCTTGCTGCCGATTCAAGTACTGATACTGATGACGGTGATGTTGTTGTTGCTGACCATAATCATACTCACTCTCTTCCTCCACATCACCATGACCACCGTTCCTGTCACTCTCTTCTCCAAACTCACCCCTCCTCGACATGAACCCAATCATGTCATCCCTCTCCCCAACCTCCCTCTCCAGGTCCTCAACCCTAGCCTTGTACTCCGCCTCGACCCGCTCGCTCTCCTCCACTCTCGCCCTCAAGTGGGCCATCTCCTCGTTGGCGTCGTCCAGCTGCTGCAGCAGCCTCCTCTCGTCCTGCTGCCACGCGTTCCGGTGGCTGGCGAAGATCTCCACCACCCGGGCGTTGGCCTTGGCGTCCTCCTTCCTCCTCGATCTCATCTGCCTCAGCTGCTCCTCGGCCTGGAGGAGCCTAAAGGAGAGGTCTTTGACCTGGGTCCGGAGGCCAGGCAAAAGGGTCAGCGAGTTCTTGGGCAAATGCGCCAAGAACAAGGAGAAGCCGAGACCCAAGTAGGTGGACAAAGACAGGCCCCCGTTCCCGCTCCCGTTCTCGTCCCTGTCGTCTGGCCCTTGCTCTGGCGGGTGTTCTTGGTCCTCTTCCTCTTGTTCCTGTTCGCGTGTTGCCATTACTGGGACATGAAACTGGGAATGAGTGTGGGTCTGGGAGTATGTGGGCGCTTTGAGTTTTGGAAAGAGCGAGCGATGCTGGTTCTTTTGTTGGGTACTTCTCTTCTGAAGAGCTACCTTGTTTCGATGCATCAATAATGTTGCAGAAGCAAGCTGTTTTATTTCTTTATTCTTTTTTGGAGATTTGTCAAAAAATATATATTTTTCACAAAAGATTGGGTCTCGTGCATTGTGGATTTACTTGGACATGAATGACGGATCGCAGCAACAACGGTCCTTTTCAGACATTATAGATCCAGACAGCGAGCCGGTGAAGATCTTAAAAACAAGTAATAACTGTATATTTTTGGCTCGTAAATTTCAGGATTTTCATTATTTCTGTCGGCCCGTTGACTTCATTATTATCCTCTTGCGCTTGCAAATTTCTTCTTGCGAGCACCCCTCTGGTGGGATTTTAGGTGCCGTCTCATTTGGCTGGGATCCACACAATGACACGAGGATCCTTTTCTTTTCATACTAGGGAATGAATCGGGATTTTGCATCTCAATTTTTGGGGATAAATACCAAGACAAAATGCACGATCTTTGTATCTTTCAACGCGCATTTGACATGATCTTTCAAATGTATCAAGAAAATGCACAATATTTTACTAGGATGAAAAATTTAACACGATCTTTCAAACTCATGAAAAGAATTACTTAGCATTTGGTCCCTACAACAAAAATAACATCTTTTAGTATTTTGTCCATAGCCAAAATGTCCAAACCTTTAGCCACAAGGTCCTATTTGGAAGCATATTTTTAAGTGCTTGGGTTTAGGAAGTGAACACAATTTCGGTGCTTGTCTAGAAAACAATAATGTGATTCCAATGTTGAGTAGAGACTGTGAAATTGAATTAATATGAAATTATTTGGGGTTGAGGATGTGCCGATATTAGTCATTACATGCATCGACCCAAAGAAAGTTTGGTGGACCAGAAAATATTAAATAAACTTTTAAGTTTATATAGCCCATAGTTTTGGCCATAAACTGAATCCATTTCCGGATCACTGTAGAACCACCGGTTTTTAAAATAAAATAAATTTAAAAAAACCTCGTGGGTTTTGCAGATCCTAGGCTTTTTCATATGGAAAGCCAGTTAAGACAATTTCTGCGTCTCTATCTTCTGCTCTCATCGAATACACTAAAGAAAAAAGAAAAGAAAGAAAGAAAGAAACTGACACAGTGACAGTTGCTCACTTAGCAGCAGTAGTCCTAGAATGACTAAAACCATGGAAAGGAGACGGCATTTCTGTGAACATTTTAGACCGAAATCATTGCAATGCCTCTTTTTAAACTTTGCTACTTTCTGGCAACTTCTTGCTCGGAAACTTTTTGCCCTTTTCAGGCCATGGTGAAAATCTTGAAAGGCCGAGCCTTTTTGGCTCAGATAATGACAGAGGAAAGTTAAACAGAAAAAAAAAATCATGGCACGAAAAAGAGAAGGAAAAGGAACAATTCGAGAACAGCACGGATACTGCCACCATGTGTAATAACAGGCTGGGGAAAAGCGCAAGGACCATCTCAAATCCCAAAGAGAGCTTGAAATAGGCAGCGGTCTTTCTAATCGTCACATGATTTTGTAAGGACCACCGTGGGTCGATACACAAGAATAGACTGCACTTGCCACCACGGCAGGCTGCGAGAGAGAGTGAGGGCCGAAGACCTGTCTCGGAGCCACTTCATAACAGCCTAGTTCAATCATGACTATCCGCTATCTAGTTCCGTCGGTCTCACATTGTGATTACACTCGATTCATGAATCCGAGTCTAGATAAGTTTTTTTATTTTTTGGGAGAGAAGTCGCCGAGGATTCATTGAAGCCAATGCAAGAATTTCTTGAAGGGATGGTGTTGATGACAAGCTAGACTTTCGAAATTACACGGTAATACATTATTTGAGCGTCAAGCTCGATAAGAATTCATTGGTAGTCTGGCTCGGGCTTTTGAGCCTGCCTATTTGTTTTTGCGAATTTGCTTTATGCCCCTGCTAATCACAGGAGGGGAACATGGGCAGAGTAGCTCCCCACTTGTTGCCCCTTCGCCTTTGTTGTTTGATAGCAAGTGATGACGGATCGAGGAGGCTGACGATGGTCGCTGTCCTTCTTGACTTTTCAGTGCACCCTATAGCGAATGCACGCTACATGACCTATAAACATATTACATAATATGGTGTCTCGTATCATGAGCTACGCACTATAAGTCTCTTTAATCTCGTTTGCTACTAATTTAAGGATTATGAAGTCTCGGACCTTCGTTAAAAATTTGTATTATTGGAAGGAAAGGTCGGTACCGTGATAAAAAAAAAAAATTGCCATAGACTATCCACACCATAAAAAAGATGATGGATTGGACTGTTTTTCTTTTCCAATATTGTGACGTGGTTTTTTAATTATACCTTGGTTATTTGAATCTTTCCCATTGCCAATATGTCAAAGAAACAAGGACGCCAGCCAGAGATGTCCTTTATTGGACCCCCTTCGTGCGTTGTAGTCCCTCTTTCTTTCTTCTGTCAGCATTATGAATTAGTAGTTCAGCGAAGAAAATATTGGATAGAAGAAACAAATTTGCAATTAAGGCTCCGCGTGATTCACGAGAAGTGGGCCTATTTGGGTCAGATCATATTTGACCTGACTTATACCGAACCCAACCGATCTTGTATGACAATATTATAATATCTTCCAAATGTTATCGAGATAAATTAGCGAGACACCTTATAAACTTTAACAAAGCCACAACGAGACCATCGGGCATTTTAGTAATTTTGGGAGCACGATTTGCATCGACATATCGTCATCACGTTCTTACTTTTGCATCAACCCAGATCGCCATTCAAAATGGCATGACTTTTCATCAACAAGCAAAACACTTGCTCGCAACATACAAGTCGAGCATAAGCCACTATCTTGCTCTCCTCTTTACATCTCTTGTCTCGCCCTGCCTCGTGCTCCGGCCAACATCGTCAGCGATTCCACGGGGACGGGATCGGGGAGAGAGAGAAGCTCCGGCGGACGAGCCGGGCTTGGGCCAAGAGGCCTCGAATTGGGCCAAGCGGGGGCCCAAGACGGCCATGCCCAGGCCCACTCCAACGGGCAGCAAAGATCGTTCCAAACCGTGAAAAGCGTGTGTGTGGCATTCACGGCGTTTTTCTCTCCTGGGCCCGCCCGATAAAAAGGATCCGCCAATCTCGCCCATAAAAAAATTCAGGTGCTGCTTCTTCTTCTTCTTCTTCTTCTTCTTCTTACTTCTTCCCCAAATTCAAAGTTTCAAAATGTCAGAGCAGTAAAGTTCAGAAGCCTCCCAGTCGCTGCGGCGCTCTTGTCTTCACTCGCTCGTCGTCCCCGAATTAGGAACTTCCTCTCACTTCAGGTTCGTCCGAAGCCAGAATTTCTGGGTTATCCTCAAAATCGCAACTTGGGTTCGTTTTGCGCTTTTCTTGTTCGAGCATTTCCGGCAATGCGCGTCGTCGTCGTCCCGGGTGGGCCGTTCGGCGTCACGTTAGGGCTTTCCTAGGTTGGGAGCTTGGAATTCTGAGCTCGCGCTTTGCTTTTTCTTTTTTTCTTTTTTTCCTTGATTGTCGGTGTTTGTCGGCCGCGGGGCGAGTGGATTTCGATCATTGTTGATTTTCTTCGTGTCCATTAAAGAAGTTCTTCTCTTGCGTTGCGTGTGAAATGGCAGGTGGGTTTCTGAATGTGATTGAATTGGTCGACGGAAATGTCCCTCCTCAGTAGATTCTTCTACAAAAGACCCCCGGATGGGTTGCTCGAATTTGTCGACCGGGTTTATGGTAACATCTCTCGTTGCCTAACTTTAGTTCTCAATGCGTGAGGCTATTTGAATTACTAAATTTTTGTGCAGTTTTCGATTCCTGCTTTTTGACGGAGGTATTGCCGGAGGAAATGTACCAAGTCTACCTGCATGAGATCTTGGGTGAGTTACATGAAGAGTTCCCGGACTCGGCATTTCTTGCGTTCAATTTCCGCGAAGGCGAGAAACGCAGCCAATTCGCCGAAACCCTGTGCGACTGTGACATCACCGTCATGGATTATCCGCGCCAGTATGAGGGTTGTCCCCTCTTACCTTTGTCATTGGTTCAACATTTTCTTCGCGTCTGCGAGAGCTGGCTTTTGGTTGGGAATCAGCAGAACATCATTCTGCTGCACTGCGAGAGAGGAGGCTGGCCACTCTTGGCATTCCTATTGGCAGCTTTCTTGATTTTCAGAAAATTGTACAGCGGAGAACGGAAGACACTCGACATTGTTCACCGAGAGGCTCCTAAGGGATTTTTGCAGCTCCTGTCGCCATTAAATCCATTGCCATCTCAGCTTCGGTACCTTCAGTATATTGCAAGGAGGAATATGTCTCCCGAGTGGCCTCCTCCAGAGCGAGCACTTTCTATGGATTGTATAATCTTGAGAGCCATTCCTAGCTTTGATTCGCAGAATGGTTGCAGGCCACTTATCCGTATATTCGGCAGGAATCTCCTTAGTAGAGGGGGCCTTTCGACACAGATGCTTTTTTCCATGTCCAAGACAAAAAAGGCTCTTCGACATTATCGACAGGCAAGATTTCTTCTGTCTTCATTTTTCAATTCCCTATTCAATTGTCTTGGAAGTAAAACACTTTCCATTAATCATTTTCCTGTGTACCAACCCATATGATTACATCCTATGGAAATTTTCACTGCATGTGTTCTCTGAAATTAAACAGGGAAATATCTTAACATATATGTCGTCCATAATCGGCTTGTTTTTAAAGACAGATATAGAAGATTTATCTGAAGAATAGCTAGTTTAGCGAGCTAAGTCCCCTTTAATCTTTCCCACCCATGGCTTTGAATGAGGAAAAATGTCCTTAGAGTGTCTGCAAGAGGTTTTTGACAAGGTGCTAATAGATGACCTATTGCAGGGGGACTGTGATGTCATTAAAATCGACATTCAATGTCTGGTTCAAGGAGATGTTGTTCTGGAGTGCGTTCACTTGGACTTGGACTCAGAAAGGGAAGTTATGATGTTTCGGATAATGTTCAATACTGCATTCATCAGATCAAACATATTGATGCTGAACTCTGAGAACTTGGACATTCTTTGGGATTCAAAGGAGCGGTATCCAAAAGGATTTCGTGCAGAGGTGAGTATTTCTATGAGCAACCCCTTGCTAGAATGGTAAAAGTAAAGTGTAGTGTTAGAGGAGGCTAAAGAATAAGATTTTCTATGACCAGACAAATTGCTGATTTCCCTTTAGTAGATTGATTTGTTATAGTATTGTGCCTATGTTCTTTTGATAATCTCTCCAACCTTTGAATCGACTTTTCACATCAGGTATTGTTTGGGGATGTTGAGAGTGTCTCTCCACCAAGAGCTCCGATCACTGTTTTGAATGGAGAGGAAAAAGGCGGATTGCCTTTAGAAGCTTTCTCCAGGGTTCAGGAACTTTTCAGTGGTGTTGAATGGGTCGACAACAGTGATGATGCTGCACTTTGGTTGCTTAAACAACTTTCAGTCTTGACTGATGTGAAAGAATTGTCTAGGTTACAAAACAAAGCAAATTTGTACACTTCACCCGCTGATTCCGAGGATGAAAATAATACTTCCAGTGCAGCAGATAGTTCGGATGAAGCATTTGAATTTTTCCCAAAGCAGTCAACAGATTCAAGAAATTCTGGGATGGAAACAAATTTTGATAACAATAATGTGCTTGATGCCAAATTTACTTCAGAACCCATGGATCAAGAATCAGATACAGTGGACCTGGACCCTCCACCTATCGATCAGCAATCATGCCTCGCAGAGAGAACAGCTCAAACTCACTCGCTGGAGTTAACGTCGTCTAAGCCACCTTCTGTCTCTGATTGTCTACCCCAACCACCAGTATCACTAGCAAAACCGCCGCCGCTGCCGCCTCCACCTCCACCTCCTCTTGTACGATCTTCCCATCAACCTCCAGCTCCCCCTTCGCTTCCCTCTGGCAATGCCTCTAAGGTTCCACCTCTGCCGCCGCCACCTCCTCCACCTCTTTTGCCAACTTTTCGTCCACCACCACCACCACCTCCCCCTTTACCCTTTTTCAACAACTTAGCTAAAGGGCCACATTCCCCACCACCACCACCACCACCACCCCGACCTCCCCCAGCTCCAACATCTAAACTCCCTTCATCAGGTCCTCCGCCTCCCCCACCACCTCCACCATTTGCATCAAGATCAAGTCAATTATCTGTGATGGCGCCGCCTCCACCTCCGCCGCTGCCACCTCCACCATTCCAATCTGTTTCATCTAAAGGATCTCCCCTTCCTCCTTCTCCACCTCCTCCTCCTCCTCCTCCTCCGCCTCCCTCCTTCACATCATTCCCAAGTCAATCATCCCTGCCTAATCCAATGCAATCACCACCGTTGCCACCACCGCCTCCTCCACCTCCAACCTTTAGTTCTAAAGGTCCTCCTCTCACTTCACCAACTTCCTCACAGTCCTCTGCACATAGCCAAACATATATAGGGCTGTCACCTTCATTTCCAGACTCTGGAACTTTGAAGTTGCAGAGACCACCGCCACCACCACCTCCTCCGCCTCCTCCAGCATTATCGAATTTAAAGTCTGCCACAAGAGGTGCTGTTCCCGGAGAATCCCCTTCAACTTCCGTAGCAAATATTAGTCCCACGGTATACCTTCCCAAGCCACCTCCACCGCCACCGCCACCTCCTTCAGGCCTTGGACGGCCAAGTTTATCTCCATCACCAGCAGCTCCAAAGCCTCCTGGTGCACTTCCTCCACCACCGTCACCACCTCCTTCAGGCCTTGTACGGCCAGGTTTATCCCCATCACCAGCAGCTCCAAAGCCTCCTGGTGCACCTCCTCCACCACCACCACCACCTCCTTCAGGCCCTGGACGGCCAGGTTTATCCCCATCACCAGCAGCTCCAAAGCCTCCTGGTGCACCTCCTCCACCGCCACCACCACCTCCTTCAGGTCCTGGACGGCCAGGTCTGTCCCCATCACCACTGGCGCGAAATCCTCCCTCTGCACCACCTCCACCGCCAGCTCCTAAGCCTCCCGGTGCACCACCTCCACCACCGGCTCCAAAGCCTCCTGGTCCACCTCCATTTCCAGGAGCTAAGGGGACAAATGTAGCACCACCACCTCTGCCTTCTAGTGGAAGGGGAAGAACTCTAGGGTCAATTAATCAAGGGAGGGGTCGATCTGCTGGTGGGACTTCTATCCCACCTAAAAAGTCCTCTCTAAAACCTCTGCATTGGGTAAAAGTAACACGTGCAATGCAAGGAAGTTTATGGGCTGATTCTCCGAAGCAGGAAGATCAATCAAGGTTTGTTGATACTCCATATAGGAGATATCGCTATATTGTCACCATCTAAGCTTCTTTTAGATGTTGCCACTACTTTGTGCACTTCATGTTATTTGAGAAGTAGTAAAGTTTATTAATAATAGGCTTCCTATCACAATTAATACTTGACAGGGCCCCTGAAATAGACATATCAGAACTTGAGAGTCTCTTCTCAGCAGCTACTTCAGATGGAAGTGGGAACAGAGCTGGTGCCCGGCGTTCTAACATCAATAAACCTGAGAAAGTGCAATTGGTGAGATATACACTTTCTTTCCTACTTGTGTTGTACTTTTCTTAGCCATAGTCCTTGGAACAGAAGCTGTAAGTGATTTGTGATGGTAGCAGTAGCTGGTAGGATATTAATAATGCTACAAGCATGTTATCTGGGTAAAGTATTAGTCTGGGAGTCAGATGAGGTATCCTTAACCAAATAAGTGAATTTTGAAGAACCTCAAGAAGCAGTAAAACCGTTTCATTTGAAATAGCCTGGAGAAATTGACTTCTGGATTACCTTTCTCATCAGACTAAAAGAAAGCCACTTATTGTTATGTATTTTTTAATTGATTTTCTTATATGGTAAGGAAATCATTGGTGCCTTCCATATATTATCGGTGGTAATATATTTATCAAGGATCAGATGGCAATGCTTTTCTGTTTTTCAAATTTTTTGTGTCGAATAATTTGTTTTACTTCCAAATGCAGGTTGACTTGCGTAGAGCATATAATTGTGAAATAATGCTTTCAAAGATAAAAATTCCTCTGCCGGATATGATGGTAAGTCATCTTTATTCCAGTTGCATAGCTATTAAATTTTTCCTGTTTTAATTCGTTGTGCAAACAAGTTGTTATTGCTTCTCAAATACTAAGAAGAATCTGGATGTCCCATTGGGTTTAACTTTCTGCAGCCACTGAACTTTAATGCTTCTTTTGTACTTTTTTCTTTTTGCTCTCTTTTTGTCATGCGGTTCAATTCCGTGGCCTTTGTTCAAATTTAAAGAGGATGGGGTACAGTAAATTTCCCCCTAACCGCACTGTGATGAGGATGTGGCTTTGTTTTGGATTGTTTAATTCAAGTAGACTACGGAAATCACTGGGCATGAATCCACGTTATCAGACAATTGCAATGAAAGTAATTATGCTTTCAAGTTAGTTTATGGGTCTACTTAACTAAGATAATGCACATTAATGGCCTACCTTTTTGTTCTATATTAGCTACATATATCAAATAGGTTCTAGGCCAGGGAGTTGGGATCTTGTTGTCTTTTGCAGTTTTGCCAAAGCATGGGCAATCTTTGAAAAATATACCTCTTTTCATGTGAAAGTGAGATAAGAAGGTTTCGAGAGCAATTTACTAATTTTCTATCTTCTGGATGCTTCAATTACTGCATGATGTTTCTGAACTAAACTCCTTTGCTCTATACTATTTGATTATATCATCTTCTTTATTTACAGTTTAATTTGTTATCATTATGAAGTTCAAGAAACATGTTAGGTTTTTTCCACCCCTTAGTTTGACACGACTGAATATTCACTGATATCTATGTATTTTGATTCCCAAGAATTGATGTGATTTATGGTTACTAGTTGGTGCATGACCATCTCTACCGAGAAATTGAGCTATTAGGAAATTGATCTGCTAATATATATCAGACATATTATTTAGCATTAGTTAACTGGATGGGTGTAGGTATTGTATCATGGCCGTGAGCTCTCTTTGTCCAGTGCTATGCATAGTACTAACTTTCCCATGAGGCTATTTGAAGAGTTTGTGGGAAAAAATGTGTTTTCCCCAGAGACCGCAACAATTTCTTGCTGATACGTGCATTGATCTCGGACTTTATATTACATTGTTGAGGATAATATATATCTATTTATTTGCACCGAAACTGGCGAAAAAGTGACTTTACTGATGGTGGACCGACACATATCATCTGCTTTCTTGCCTTTTCTTCTTTAGGATGGTAGGACAATTGTGTTGGTTGATTAAAGCAGTTCTCGCAGTTTAAAATTTTAGGGGTTTGTTAACGTAATCCTACTAGATTCAATTTGTTGGTCGAATTATATTTAGCTAAGCTTTTGATAGATTAAGTGTGATAAATAATCACTTTTATGCAGTATAATATAGAGAAGAAGGGAAATTTCTATTAATCATGTAACATCCATTCATGATTATTTTTAAGCCTGCATGGAGATGCAAACAAGCATGTCTATCCTTCTGCATCACACACCGTCCTATTAAAAAAAAAAAATAGATGTGCGGACAGCAAGAGCCGGTATCATTTCCACTGTTTTTTTGGCTCATGATTCGTATTGTCCTATTATCTACCTTCATCTATTTCAAAGGCGATTGTCTTTGAAAAGTTGACTCGTATGTGTTGGTCCCAGTAATCAGTACCATTTTTTCCCAGAATGCAGTTCTGGCTTTGGATTCTTCAGCTTTGGACATTGATCAGGTTGAAAATCTCATCAAATTCTGTCCCACCAAGGAAGAAATGGAGACTTTGAAGGTATGTACTTTCTCTCTCTATCTTCTTCTCTCTCACACACATATGCACACACATGCACCCCCTTACATGCATTCACATATGTGCCTGTGTGCAGCAATCACAAATCAAGTTGTGCTCATGCTATCTCCTTGCTTGGCATGCTCTTTCCGTATATCTCCTTTCTTGTGAAGAGTGCTTCCCTGCTTGAAATGCCATTGATAGTATAAGGAATTCTCTGATTTTTACTTCTTGTTCCTTGCCGGCAGTACATATTTTCTTCTATCTTTTTTCTTCTGTTGATAATGATTCTTCAATAACAAGATGTAATAGGTCCCTGGATCAATAGCCTGGAAGCTTTTCTTGTGAACATTGATACAGTAAAATGTTCCTTTTTTGGTTTCTTTGGACTAGTAAAGTGAAAAGCATCTATAGGTAAATTCTTTTAGCTTGTGCACAAGAGTGGTGTCATCAACAGGTAAGAGTTGTCTATTATGTGCTGATGCCTGCAAGTGCAAATTTTATCTGAATGACAGTCATATGAAAGGTTTCTTTAGAAATGGAACGGAAATTTTTTTGGCTATGTTAGATATCAGAGGGGACAGTAGGCTACTGTACCTGCCAAATCCTATTATTCTGATTTCATCTATCCTCAGATGCTATTACAACAGTGCACTCTCTTTCTTTGGAAATCTATCTAGAAAGTCAAGGTTCCTTGAAGTTTTTCTTTTTTTTTTTTTTCGTTTTGGAAGGAGCTCGGGAATGTATTATTGCTTTGGATTATCTTTAAAACAGAGGAAAAATACTGGTTAACCAATAGATCTTTTTGTGCAAGATTGAAGAGGAGTATGTGAATCACCTACGTTTATGCTGGAATAGAAAGATTTGGACTACAGTTTTTGCAATTTTAGGAGTAAATTGGGTGACTTCAGGCATGGTGCAACACGAAATTTGGGCTTGGCGAGGGATTATCTGCTCGTGTGTTGGAAGGAAGCAAATTACTACGATGATTCCTCTCCTTGTTTTTTGGCCCATTTGGGGAGAGAGGAACAAGAGGGCATTTCATGGAGTTGGATCCTCTGGGGATTCTTTTAGGGATAGTTGGTTTTACAGTCTTCACTTTTGGTATAGCAGGAGAGTTCAATCTGATACATTTTGTTTGTTGGAAATGCTAGAAATAATAGTCCTTTGTGCATAATTGTATAAATGGGTAGCTTACATCTGCGGCTGTATAGGGGCAGTACCATCTTGGAACCTTCTTAGTTGAATTTTATTTGTAGTTAAAAGTAAAAAAAATTAGCGCCATTGATGTAAAGGCATCTTGCATCTTCTGAGTGTCCTTTGCCAATTATCCTTGGACTGATCACACAAGATTATTTTTGGAGCTTTCCTTTGAAACCATCTACCTAAGGTACTGTCTTCTGCTGATTAGATTTGAAATAATGACTCTTCTAGAGAAGGAAAGAATTGAGATGTTTCTTGGGTTGAAGTGATAAAGTGATGTTCCTACTCGGTGCTGGTGAGTGGTACTCTGATGGCATCTGTACAAGATCCTTGATGCATTCAGTGCGATGTACAGTAGCTCGGTGTTGTCCTTTTTGATCACGCCAATATATCTTATTGTGTGTTTGGTAGTAAACTTCTATTTCCTGTTAAAAGTTTTTAATTGTTGAAATTGTATTTTCTAGTCGGCTGTTATGCCTTTCTTTTACTAAAGCACTCTGCATTGCTCCTCCTTTTCCAGAATTATGCTGGTGACAAGGGATCGCTGGGGAGGTGTGAACAGGTTTCTTTCAAACCACATGTTGAAAGCCTATATTCTCTTCAGTAGTTCATTTTTGATTGATGAAATTGGCTGTTGATGTTTCAGTTTTTCTTGGAACTGATGAAGGTTCCCCGCATAGAATCCAAGTTACGAGTGTTTGCTTTCAGAATTACCTTTTCAAGTCAGGTGTGTGTCCCATGCTTTAGCTGACCATGTTAATTTCTTGTTCCCTCTCCTATTATTCCAAAAGATATCCGTGTTCACATGCTTTTTCTGCTTCTAGGTGAATGACCTAATGGCTAACCTCAGTACTATTAATGATGCAGCTCAAGAGGTACCATCTATATCAAGCATTATTCATTGCAATGAAAACTGAATACGCTTAGCATCCACTCTAATATGTCAACATAGGTGAAAGAGTCGGTCAAACTACGTCAGATAATGCAAACCATTCTCACTCTGGGCAACGCATTGAACCAAGGAACTGCACGAGGTGACATTCCTTACTTTCTGACATATTTAATTACTGCATGTCGTAGTTGACTTATATTGGTTCTCATACCACAGGTTCTGCTATTGGCTTCAAATTGGACAGCCTCCTTAAATTGTCTGATACTCGTGCGAGAAACAACAAGATGACTTTGATGCATTACCTATGCAAGGTAAAATATTGTGAACTTTAACCAAGATTTCAAGATATTAACAGACTAGGTGGCTGTTACGCATTCTAACCACTGGGAGGAGGGAAATTGGACATGATTAAGATTGATGAAAGTAGGTACCCTTCGTACGTCGAGTTCTAGTGTTGGAGGAGCGTTGATGAGTCCCTTTTGCTATTGTGTACATGCAAAGCTTCATGAGTGAGGAAAGAAATGTGCAAAGCAAGAAGTAAATGACCGCCACTTAAACAGTATTGGGACAAAAAGAAAATTACATCAAAGTAAATCTTTGTAATCTCCTGATAAAAAAATAATTCGATCAGAAAATAAATCTCTGCTCTCTCTCTGCTCCCTCTGTCTCTCTTTCTGCTTATTGGTCAATCATTACGTGGTACGATAAGTATGGAGATTGATTTGCTAATGTATTATATGATGTTTGCATTCAAATATGCAAACTTATCAGACCTCATAGCACATTGCAATGAATGTCATAATTATTTCTTCGTGCAATGGCTTGAATTGCAAACTGTCGTCCAAATACTTCAGATTCAGTTAGTAAATAGTAGTTGTGGGGGGATTTCCACTGACAAGCCATCTGCTATAAGGAATGGGCCGTCATTGATAAAGAAAGATGAACGTGAGTTTTACGAGATGTGAAACTGGAGAAATTTCTTTCCTGATCTCACCTGCAAGAGATAAGTTTGTCTTAATCTTATTGAAGATTGGATGCCAATTGAAATCATTATTGGCGTCCTTATGCACATGAGTAGAGGCCCGAGGGAACAAACTGTTGTGGATACTTCCATTTTCCAATTAGCCTATTTTCCAATGTTATATTGTGCAACTGGATGATATTCGTTTATTAGATCTTAACAAGAGCTCCGAATGAAAATGGTTGGTTACTATTATTTATTTTATTTAACCGCACTTTACATATTTATTTTTTATGACACATTTTGTATAGTCTTTATGTCACTACTTGTTTAATGCTTACATCACCAATCTTCTGAACTTCTTTGTCTTTGATAGAAAAGATTTGGCAATGCTATTGAATCAAAGTTTTTTTGGTTAGGAGTATAATCATTGATGGAACTTTCTTATAGTTTTAAGAATCAATAAATTATCCTTGAAAGTTTCCAGCTCTGTCATTGGTTAATTTTGATTTTCCAGCTCTTTACTTATCCTTCAGTTGGTTCGTTTCTTGAGCATGTATTCATATGGCAGTCTGATGTGAATGTGAATTCTATGAACTTCCTCTTTTCTTCTCCAGCTTCTTGCTGAAAAATTGCCGGAATTGCTGGATTTTGGCAAGGATCTTGTTCATTTAGAAGCTGCTTCTAAGGTATAAAGATACTACTTTGGATTTGCTCCTGCCTATTATCCCTTGTTACTAACCCTACTTTTCCTCACGTACTTACGTTGTTGCCTTTTCAATCTACTTAACTGTATGGCCAGATCCAATTGAAATCTTTGGCGGAAGAAATGCAAGCTGTGAGCAAAGGCCTTGAAAAGGTCGAGCAAGAACTTGCTGCTTCTGAAAATGATGGTGGCATCTCTTCTGGCTTCCAGAGAGTGAGTACTGCTTTGTAACTTTTTAACTCGTAAATGGTTTCACTCCAATACCTCCTTTTCCCTTTGCAGATGATTGGACTATCTCAAATTGTTATTTGCCTTCTCACCAAAAAAAAAAAAATTGTTATTTGCCTTTTAACCTCTTCCTTTTTTTTTCCTCATCATGAGATTTTTGTCCATGTCCTACTTTCAACACTACTGTGTAAGTATTCAAAGAAACTGTTGAGATACTTGTGTGAGTTATGTTAAACAAGTCCCACATCGGAGAATTGGTGTGGTGTGGAATAGTCAATATATCCAAGTTGGCCCCTTACTCATTGGCTTAAGCTTTTGAGTGAGGTGGGTCCAACCTGGGTATGTTAACTGGCTTGGACTAAGGCTCCTTGGTGATCTCCTTGAGTGAAGCTATTGGGGTTCTGCCGCGCCCGTCAACAGAAATGAGCACTGAAAAAATAGTGATGAAAAAGACGAATTATGTAGAGCTGCTAATTGATGATGTAGTTTTCTGAATAAGTGGGGAATGTCTACTTTGGTCGACCAAGTACAGTGACTGACATCACTGTTGGGCTCATGCTGGTCTTGACAGAATTATTGCAGGCTGTATTGGCATTTCTCCAATTCTTAGCTTCAGTGAGATCAAATTTTTTGGTTTAATTATTACAAGGAAGGATGGTTATACTGTTGCCAATGAGTTTGTTTTTCTTCAAGCCTCTTTTGCTCAAGTTCTGGAATTTCATGAGGTCCTCTTTTGTTCTGTGATTTTGTCTCTGGCTGTTTGTATGCCAATCTTAAATAGCTCCACTGGTTTAGTTCCTGTAATCACCTGTTAGTTATTTGCATTGTATGTACAAGTCAGACAGAATGAACGGATCCCTGGCCTTTTTTTCCTTTTTAAAAACCCATGAGATGTTTTTTGTTTCAGGTGTTGAAGAGTTTTCTCGACACTGCTGAAGCTGAAGTGAGGTCACTCATTTCTTTGTACTCTGAAGTGGTGAGTTCTCCTTGGGGGTTCGACTGAACTTCAACATATGATATCTCTGTTTTTACATGAATCCACTATGTTGCAGGGCCGCAATGCTGATTCTCTGTGTCAATATTTTGGAGAGGATCCAGCTCGCTGTCCCTTTGAACAAGGTACAATTTATCTTTACTATGTACTTGTCGACATATTCAATTCATCATGGCCTGGTCAAATTACTTCTTTGACCATTTACTTGCTTGTATACGTCGCCCGACATCCTGGTGAGACTACATGTATCACTTACTATGAGTAATTACATTTTTCATCAATCATGTTGGTGTAAATATTTCTTTTTAGTCATATTAACACCGTCACTTGAAGATCCATCATTCATCAAATTCCATTTGCAAGAAGTTAAATTGTCTGTTGGTCAATTAACTAGTGTTCCCTATCTGGGGTGTTCCATGCCGACTGACTCTTTCCTCCATTCTGTGTATGGTATTAGTGAGTTTTTTCTCTGCTTGTGTTTGCAGTGACTCAAATCTTGGCCGTCTTTGTGAAGATGTTCAATAAATCACGCGAGGAAAATGAAAGGCAGGCTGATGCGGAGAAAAAGAAACTAGAGAAAGAAGCTATGAAAGAAAAGACTGCTGCTAATACGACTGCGAGAAGATAAAGGGCTTGTCCGAACCAAAAGAAGCGATATTGCAAATATCTCCAAACAACCTCCTGATTTGACATGGCATATGAAACTACAAAGCACATGCAAAAGGTGGATTCAGGGTACAACTCAGTCATTGCATACCCAAGATGATCGGGCTTTATTGAACAATCAATTTTGATTGACTGGTACGTCCCTTGGGCTCCACTGCTGCATTGAGGCAAACTTCTGCAGATGGAAATGACTTTTAAGAGGCAGAAAAATTTACAAAAATGTACTTTACTTAGGCGGGATGCAGCATTTTAACCCTGCTATCATGTCCGCTTTTCATCTTTAGTATGATGCTAACTGGGCATCATGCTGAAGGTCCTGTATAGCTCGTCGAATTTCAATTTTGTAGGCAATGAATTTGACTGGCAATACGCGATATTAATGCTGCGCCAGAGGCAGAAGCAAGAAATCCATTTTGAATTCCCAAAACCAATGCAAATAATTGCAGTTATTCTGATATTTTGAGTTTCTCGTGTGCATTCTATCAGTATTTGCATACTAGCGTTTGCCGAAGGAGGGAATCACGTCAGTGGTCTCTGAGAGCTTTACCCACTTTCATAATTTTATTTCTGAAGGTTGAAGGTCGTCCTTAAGTCTTAGGAAATGTTTGCTGTTTACACTAGTGGACCCTTATGTTCAACAGGCCAATCATGGTAATCTTCTAATCGTGATGCATTAGACTGTCGGCAGTACAATTGTCATTTGCGTTCTTCAAATCTTTGATGCAATTTTTCCCTTCTAAAAGCTGCCGTTTGGGCTCATCATGTATGGCTCTCCTCACTTGTCCTTTTGATAACATGGGAAAAACAGAGCTTCTTCATCAATTGAACGGCATTACCAGCTTTTGTTGTGGCCCGTATTCCATCAACTGGGGCAAAATTTTCCAGAGAATTTTCCCTTCCCAAAGCTAGCGTTCACAGTAAGGCAGTAGGCTTTGATTGCAATTTACCTTAATGGGGAAAAAAATAGAACAGCCAAAAGAAAATGGACAGATCGAAACACATTTGAGTAAACAATAAACCAAGGCGTTTTATATGTTTCACATGTTTCATACACCCATTTCCGAGAGCGTCGAGCACGATTTTCGAGACTTAAAATGCGTTGGAAAATAAAAAGGTAGTCCTTTTGTCCTAGCTTAATAAATTTAATGTGAATACGGCTGTATATTTTCATGCGATCCCCGTGATTTCCAACATTTTTTAAACTCTGTTTTTGATTAAACGAACCTATTTACGCAAAAAAAAAAAAAAAAAAAAAAAAACCATCCCCTTTTTCGAGTATTTGCATGCTGCCGTAATAAAGCTGTTTCCTTCTCTGAGGCCAAATGAACCAAAGACTACATAAATCACCTCGACCGTCCCATGTAAACAACTCCTTTTATTGAAATTTTGACAATTTGTTCAGCATCCCGAAAACTTCCGACTTGATATTGTCTTCTATTGGAGGGATAGACAAGGTAGGTAAATTACTCATTCGTAGTCCACACCAAACATAACAAGGAAATTAAAGCTATCTCAGTTCCCGGTCCCAACTCCTGATGAAATGAGAACAAAGCTGACACTTTATAACAAGATATCATCCTTATAATGGTTCTCAAGTACATAAGAAAGTCATAGACTTCAAATACACCAGAGTACTATGTTTAACTTCAAACATCAGAACAAAGACTACAAGATGAAGACACAACTGTGAGATAGAGAGAGTGGGATGATGGCACGTTTCACTAGCAATGCAATCCTCATTCTATGGTGACCATGTCAGCTCATAAGAGAGGCTTCTGAGTCCCGAGTGTGTAGGAAGACTCGTCATAAGCTTTCCGAGCTATAGGAGGAGCCCTCACCAGCAGATGAGCTCTCCTGCTGAAGACGCTTCATCTCCTCGTAAGCCCATTCAAGGCCAGGGCAGTAATGCAGCGGTGGATTGAATCTGCAATCATTTATGTCATCAGGCAAGAAGGCTCCATTCTCTATCAAGTATTTGACTGCTTCCCGTTTTCTTTCTTTGGCCGCACTATGGAGAGGTGTCCCTGGGTCAAACATTGAATCAAATATCAGTGAACCACGTAGGATACAAGAGCAATTAAATGCAAAGTTATGAATCCCTCAGTTTCCCAAGGAGTATTTATTTCAATAAAGAGAAGGATTTTAAACAAAACGCATGAGTGAGGAAGGCTTTTGTTGTCGTTATGAAGAGATATTTTGTTGAGAGTTATGTTAACAAGCGCCTTATAAAACTAGATAAGCATACTTGACAGAGAGGATTTCCATTTCCAAAGCACTAATTATACACAGCAGAAGAAAGTCATAAACTAGAAAGTTGCAATCTTCCCTTGTTTGATTACTTTCAAAAGTTCCCTATGTTCAAGCAAGCAAGAAAGTGCATCAAGGATACACTCATTAACCAAATTCTTTTGCCAAAAGAACAAACATCAACAAGGTACATTAAGATTTATTCTGCCTTCTGTTAAGAAGATCAGAAATTAAGTAGGTTCAGGGTAAGCGTGGGAATATAGGAGAAGGCACTCACAGCCACAGGCTCCTTTTGTTCTAGCTTCAATATTTGCACCTCGCTCGAGCAGTTCATCCATGACTTCCACGTGGCCACCCTCAGCAGCAAGGTGGAGTGGCGTTACCCCTTTTGATTTGGGGCCCCAAGCAGCCACATTCACATCCATTCCTTCATCAAGAAGGCGCCTTACCTGTTCCCCAAAAAAAAGCTTAATCAAACTTCTTTCATGAAAAAAAGAATTCAATTAGATAAGAAAAATACCCCCAAAACTGTCAGACAGGACATTGCATTAGGAAAAGACAAACAAAACACAATTCAATTTCATTGACAAATTTCTCGAAAACGGGGACGAAGTGAAAATCAAAGGACACGTATGGAAATAAAATATATGATATATGTGAAAAATGAAATCACGCACTGCAAAAGACAAGCAGTTCCAGCATTACATAAATTGTTGTCAACAAGTTGCTCTAATTGAAAACAACACAATAAGTACAACCTCCCTGCATTTGTGAATCGAGCATCATAGTCTTTAAAATTAATTACTACTAAGTTCAATCTGCTTATTTGTAATAGCCATGTATTATACTGCATATTGTTGCAATGCTACTCATCTTCAAGGGACAGCTCTATACTTGTGAAGAAAACAGTTTGTTCTAAGTTGATATTGAATATCTTACGACCAGATTCTCCAGGACCATGCAGAAAGGAATTAAGAAAAATCAGATTAGCTCTCTAATTGCTCAAACTAACTGCACCAACCTTGGTAATCCCCACAGCCTTACATAAGCAGACATTTGATCATCTTCTTTTTTGTCCACTTTACTTGTATGAAGCATCACTACTCATAATTATGAACATCGCCAGAAAGAAAGGGGAATAAGCCCGCTAATCAAACATGTCCAGAAGGGACTAAGCTCACTAACCAATATGCAGACAGTGTAAGACAAGCCAGGGGACATTTGCAACATTTCGGCGGTAGGGGTCATCCACAGCAAAACCCTCATCAAAAATCGCTAGTCCAGGTCTCAGAATCTTCATTGTTTACGTAAGAAATAGGCAGGCAGAACACAAGTCTTTGGGTAGATTCAGCAGGAACCAATCATGCATGAACTATCAGATACCCCAGCTGTACCTCACCGAGTTCAACACTTGATATGGGAGAAAGCTAACTTGATCTATATTCTCTGAAGACCTTGTCAAAAGTTGCATTTATTATAATCATATTTTTAAACTACCAGGACAAGGGCAATAAATTCCCAATATTCTTCAAGTTGTGTTGCATAGACATCAGCAAAACTCTTTAACAACCAATGTTTTATTCTTTTCTTTAGCTAATTGCTTCCCCTAGAGAGTAGAAAAAGAAAACTTATGTAATAGACGAAAAACAACTCAACTAAAACCATTTATAGATAAAAGCATCTCCCAACATAAATTTTTCCTCTTTTCCCTCACTAGTATAGTACAGACAAAGAGGCAAGCAAGAAGCATGTTTTCCCGAAGAAAACGCTCAGGCTAGACTCCTTACGCTACAATCCGATAGCCTTTCGTCTTATGATATATTGTAGCACGATCTTCTATCGGGAACAAAAACAAAATAACCAAACACGATCAGTATAAACACCCAAAACAACAGGAACAGCATTAAAAAGCTTATCAGGTCACCGACCTGCCTGAGGTCGCCTTTCCGAGCACCGATGTGGAGCAGGGTCCACCCCCTGTCATCCCCATCGACCCTGCTCCTGAACGAGCGCCTCCTCGTCAGCGACGGGTTCCTCCGAATCGAACCCACCTCCCCTTGAGGCATGATCCTCCAGACACTCAACCGCCGAAACAGGTTACCAAGCACCGGTATTATCAATCACCACGGAACCCCAGAGCAAAAGACTCAATCTTGCTCCGCCAAGCGCGAGCAGATACCGGAAAAGCTCCCGGCGGCAGAAAGCAAGACGCTTAAAAAAAACCAAAGAGGAAGGAGAAGCGAGGCGGCGAGCGAATTTAGCGGGAGAGGGAGTGATGGGCAACGCAGTAGGGGGCGAACGGATTCAAGCCGGGGCCGAACACGCGGAGGCTCACATAGATCGCGATGGAGAGGACGCGACGGGAGGGCGGTGATATGTACATCATTCGATGCAGAGACCGCCGGAACCCTAGGTGCTTGATTCGATGAGGGAGAGAGATCAGTGTCGAACGAGCAACGGGAACGAAGCCTGGCGCGATTGGGAGGGGAATCGGGGAGGACGCGAAAGGAAGAGGACGCGATCGGAGAAGAAGAAGGAGAAGACGGCGGCGGCGGCGGAGGGAGATGTCGCCGGCGCTGCTGCCGTGGCCGGACCAAACCCTAGACGACGGACTCGATTTCGCCCCGCGACAGAAAGATAGAGAGAGAGATTCCCGTGTGTTCACGCGGCGGGGCTGCCTCGGCCAGGAAATAAAAAAAGGGACGCAAAAAGGAGACGAAATTTCCTGTCGGTTAACAAACGCTTTTATTTTTTTTATTTTTATAAATAGAAAATCTCTAATGAAACGCTTTTCCTTGATATAATTTTCCTTGATTATATTATTCTAAATAATAATATCATTATCAATAACAATTCATGTTAAATATTTTTATGAACAATATACATGATCATTATTCATATTTTCAATAATTACTGCAGATTCCACATATAGTCCATTATACACATATATAGGGGATCTAAAGTAGGGAAGACTTAGGATATGATTTTTTATTCAATACCAGCTGCACTTGATGGTGTTAGACATCTTTTTTTTTTTACGGGCATGGCTGAAAAGTGATCGTTCTTTTTTTTCAACTGGAAATGTGACTTGAGAAACTTTACCTTTCATTGTCTTTGATAATATATTTCTTTGGTTTAGCGAAAAAAGGGGGTGCAATTCAAACAATTCAAACTCGAAAATTTCCTTAAAGTCAGCCGGTTCTTACTAGATTCTCATGCTAAATAGTTAAAAAATAAAGCAGCATATTATGCACACTTTTTGCATTTTGTTATTTACTAAAACACTAAACAACAGGATAATCATTAGAATAGAGTTTGATTGTGATTAATTTAATCATGGCTACCCAAAATATCTTCTACTTTTTTTTGTTGGTTCGCAAAATATCTTCTTACGCAAGTTTTGCAAAAAGCAAAAAGGAAGCATAAGTGTCGCTATAAATTATTAATTCAATCGAATCAAGAGATATTAATGGATATTCCTTGTAAGATTTTTTAACGATTGATTCATGGGCATTTTGCTAATCAAATACTTACAAAAATTGATGGTTTTTAATGCGTTACATTTTTTGTGATGTGTGTATTCACTATTATAATAATTGCACTAGTCCTAGTCAAGGATGAGTGCAAGCAAAATTCCAAATAATGATGTGAATTGTCTTTATTTTCTTAAATAAGGATATGAAGTTGACATTGTTTTAAATAAAAACCCAAAGTGCTATTGTTTTCTTAAATAAGACCCTAAAGTAAACTTTATTTCAAATAAAATCTTGAACTCATCAAATGGGAAGAGCCATTTCGTATTTTTTAGCTTTTAAAATTTTTCTTTCCTTTTTCCTATATTTTATTTTAAAAATATTTAAAAACCTTAAAAAAAGACCCATCGCTGATGGACCAATGGTGAAGGCCAGCGAGGTCGTCAATACTTAGGAAAGGGTCGACGACCATCGCAAACTAAAGTTGAGGGTTAGGCCCTTATCAGAGGCTGGAGAGGGCAACAACCCTCTCTCAAATCTAGGCAAGGGTTGTTGCCTTTGCCCAAATCGAATGAGGGTCGCCAGTCAGGCCTGGTGGCCCTTTGCTTAGCATTTTTTCTGTATTTTCTCTTTCTCTTTCTTTTTTATTATTTATTTTTCAATTTATAATCTAATATAATCTAATTTAATTTAAATTGTATATGGACGAAAATATTTCTCATTGGCCGGAAGTTTTTGTCGGTGGGCGAGATTAAGTCATTATTTGAAAATTATCATAATCACTTTAACTCATTCTTTAAAATTGATATGGATACTTTTGGCCCTTATTTAAAATAATATTTACTTTAGATTCTCACTCAAGAAAAAAAGGGTATTGTAGGCTTTTATTTGGAATTTTCCACGAGTGTAGTGACTGCTCTTGTTTTTTTGATTTTGTCGATCGTTTAAAATAAAAAGAGAACATCGGGGGGGCTAAACAAAGTGATCAGGGAAGAAAACTCGTTGCCCCGGTTCTCTTCCCTATCTCCAAGAACTCCGACGTCTGTTCATCTTCTTCTTCTCGGCGAGCGCTTCCCACAACGAGCGCGCAAGCTGCTCTGCTGCTCGGCCCAGTACACTGGGGAATCGCCCTGAAGGTTGAAGGAAGCGGTTCTCGTTTCGCTTCGCGCAGGTTGTCCGATATACGTTGCTTTAGCCCAGAATCTATATATCGACGTACTTTTCTTGACGATGTAGCGCTTGCACGCTGCGCATTAAAGCTATTAATTCATGGCCTTCCATTGCGATCTTGGTTCTTCGATCCTCCCCTTTCGCGCATTTCGCAAACCCAATTTGAATAAACCCAAGAACTCGTCTTTAATCCCCACTCGCCCTCCAATTCGTTGCCGGATTCGTGCCCCGGGAAATGGGAACGAGGGGCACGATCCTGAGGACGAAACGAAGAGACCCCAGTTCAATTTCCTCTCAATCCCTGCGACTCTGACCATCATCTACGCCTCCCTCCCTCAGCCCGCCGCCGCGGCTACCAAGGTTTCGGAGAAGAAGAGGTCAGCCAAGAAAGCCCCCGAAGCATTGACCCCGGAGCAGCTGAAATCTTGGTCCAAAGGGCTTCCTTTAGTTACTGATAGAATTCCCTATACTGACATTGTAGAACTAAAGAAACAGGGCAAGCTTAAGCATGTCATAAAGCCACCCGGGATTAGTTTAAGGCAAAGGGTAGAGCCTGTTCTGGTGGTTTTGGAGGATTCTAGAGTGTTGAGGACTGTGTTGCCTTCTATAGATGGGAATAGTAAATTTTGGGATATGTGGGATCAGTTAAGTATTGATTCTGCATGTGTTAATGCGTACACACCTCCGGTTAAGAAGCCGGATGTGCCTGCACCGTATTTGGGGTTCATGTGGAGTGTGCCGGGATTTATGTTGAAGCTGATGATACCCAAGAAGGAGTCGAAGCGGGCGATGGAGTTGAGGCGGATGAGGGAGGAATTCAAGAGGCAGAAGAAGGAGGAGTTGGCTCGGATGAGGGAGGAGAGAGAGATGATTGAGAAGGCAATGAAAAAGCAGAAGAAAGAGGAGGAGAGGCGAAGGAAGAATGAGATTAGGAAGAGGAAGTATGAGGAGTCTTTGCGCGAAGCTAGGAAGAATTATCAGCACATGGCAATTGTGTGGGCGAATTTGGCACACGACTCAAATGTAGCAACCGCACTCGGTCTGGTGTTTTTCGTGATCTTCTATCGAACCGTGGTGTTAAACTATAGGAGGCAAAAGAAGGATTATGAGGACAGATTGAAGATTGAGAAGGCGGAGGCAGAGGAGAGGAAGAAAATGAGGGAGTTGGAGAGAGAATTGGAAGGAATAGAGGATGGTGATGAGGAGATTGAGGGAGGAGCAGGAGGAGAACAGAATCCTTATATGAAGATGGCAAAGCAGTTCATGAAGTCAGGTGCCAGAGTTCGGAGGGCACGTAATAAAAGACTCCCCCAGTATCTCGAGAGAGGCGTGGATGTAAAGTTTACTGATGTTGCAGGTCTTGGGAAGATAAGGCTTGAGCTTGAGGAGATTGTTAAGTTTTTCACACATGGTGAGATGTATCGGAGAAGAGGAGTGAAAATACCAGGTTTGTTTCTCAAAGATCTTCAGTGACACAGCATTGTTAGTAACTAGTAGGGGCAGGTGTATCGATGTCTTACTACTTGCAAACTTTTTGCTCTAGCCATGTTAATGTGATATGCATCATAAAAAAAATGTTGCTACATTGGTTGTGTTGGGCCTGTTGGCTTACTAATGGCATTATCATTTCTACCCTTTCATTCTCCCGGTTTGTCTCTCATGACTTTTTCCCTTTTTTTTCCACTCAGTTAATTTGTTCTTCTCAATCACTGTCTTCTTTTATAACTAGGTGGTATACTTCTTTGTGGTCCCCCTGGTGTTGGGAAGACTTTGCTTGCCAAAGCTGTGGCTGGTGAGGCTGGCGTAAACTTCTTCTCCATTTCCGCTTCTCAATTTGTGGAAATATATGTTGGTGTCGGTGCTTCTCGTGTCCGTGCCCTTTACCAGGAAGCGAGAGAAAATGTAACTTTCATCTATAGCTGTTCCGCTACACTTTTTGTCCATGGTGCTTTTCTGTTAATACTCATCTTATCCGCCCATTTTTTGCTTGTTTCATTTTATCATCGTAACTCATTTGTGTTTTGGCTGATCTTTACTTCTTTAAAGCAGAGTATGATTATACTTCATTTCAGGATACTGTGATCTTCATATCTTGATATTTGGTTCAGTTTCTTCTGTGAGCTGTTAGTTTTGTTGCTGATTAGGCAGAGTAGTTTAAAACGTCGATCTTTGTAGGCTCCATCTGTTGTCTTCATTGATGAGCTGGATGCTGTCGGAAGGGAACGTGGATTGATCAAGGGATCTGGCGGACAAGAACGTGATGCTACTCTAAATCAGGTCTGTTGTGATATTGAGTTATGCCGCTGTTGCAAAACATCCATGACTCTCTACATATAACAAGTCCTATCTGAGAATTAATGCTTGTTGCTGTTTCCCACGTATGCGCTTCAGCTCCTTGTATGCTTAGATGGGTTTGAAGGAAGAGGGGAAGTTATTACAATTGCCTCCACAAATAGGCCTGACATACTTGATCCTGCACTAGTGAGACCTGGAAGGTTCGATCGGAAGATTTATATCCCAAAACCTGGCTTGATAGGTCGTGTGGAAATTCTTAAGGTGATTATTTACACCTGGCAACTTTGTTGAATGAAGATGAGTTATTATTAACTTTTGTGTCATCTGAAGTCCTTTTCTTTTTGACTCTTTATCTCATCGGCTAATACTAATTTTTGGACCATTGAATGGTCTCAATGTAGGTCCATGCTCGGAAAAAGCCGATGGCTGAAGATGTGGACTATCTTGCTGTTGCTAGCATGACTGATGGAATGGTTGGTGCAGAGCTAGCTAACATTGTGGAGGTTGCTGCTATTAATATGATGCGTGATGGAAGAACTGAGGTAATGCTTCAATTGGAGTGAAACTTTTCTTATATTGTCTTGATTGTGGTTTTAGCTCCCTTGTGGAATGAATAGTGACAATTATTACGAATAAAAATTATTACAAATAAAAACTATCTGATGAATCACCTTTTTGAGCAAGAGGAATGGATGTCGAGACAGCATCCAAGATCGGAATGCAAACTCCATTTAGGTATTCAACAAGTTCCAGAAGCAGTTAATCAGTGGAGAGTGCTTAGGGGGAATTTCTTTTGGGCAAAATGATCGAACCCATTGAAATTGTTGAGTATTTGAGTTCATTTGAGGCTAAAAAATGAGACAGTCCTATGATGATAGTGCTTTTCTAGTGAGAGATGAAGTTGTCATCTAGGCCCAAAAAGGTTCTGCATCTGATTGATAATTATTAAAACAGCTTGAAGTTATTCTGCTTGTTATTCTTGGATGAAGGATAAAAATTGTCACTTAGTACTTAAGAGATAATACTTAGCTTAGCTTAATGGAACATTGACATGGATACAGAAATAACTTCCTTCATTGGTACTAGCAATAGTTCACGTTCTTTCAGAATCTCTTATTTTATCCAAAAAACAGAAGTTGCTAATCTCTTAGTCACCGTCCATGCCTATGTTTTCCTTGGCCTACCCATAACTTCCTTGTGCCTTCTCTGGGGAAAAATCTAGAATTGTTGAATGTGCATCTTGTCAATGTTTTGGTCAAAGAACTCTTCTGATATTGGTTTCCTGATAATTTCTAATAGAACTCCATATTGGCACTTTAGTCTTGATCACTGAGGAAATTAAGATTACTCACTCAGCAAACCATCTTAGATGAAGTTGTGTAACATTTTCTTTTCCAAGTTCGACATGTGAGTGGGCATATAGTTTCTCTTGTTATTAATGCTAGACGGTACTTTCTGCCCTGATGCTAGAAATTGCTGCTTCTGTGCTAGTTTTCTGGATTCTTTCATTGATATGTTGTATGGGATTATTTTTGCTTTCAAGCAGATCACTACTGATGACTTGCTACAAGCTGCACAAATTGAAGAAAGAGGGATGTTAGACAGGAAAGAGAGGAGCCCTGAGACATGGAAGCAAGTGGCTATTAATGAAGCGGCTATGGCTGTCGTGGCAGTCAACTTCCCTGATCTAAGAAACATTGAGTTTGTATGGTTCTTGAGCACCTTTCTTCTCCATTAATATCTGTGCAGATCCCTGAGCAATTTAAACTTGTCCTGTCTTTATTTCCCTTGTCACTGGTGTTCTATTATTTTTTTCCTGCCTCCCTTGTGTGGTTGATATCCCAATTCCAATTTTATAACCAGAGCTTTTTCTTGGTGTCATGTCCACTGCATGTGACAATGGCAACAGAACAGAAAATGGCCTTTTGAAACACAATTTTCTCCTTGCGGGCCAAATAGAAAGCCGGTTGAAATTTGGAATTTTGCTGCCCTTTGTTAAGAATTATCTTGACCTTCCTTTCAAATTATGTAGTCATATGCGATGCGATACTGGACACTGCTGTATTGTGCTTGAGTCACTGCATAGGACTTTAAAAACTTATTTGCACAAGAGTCCCAGACTCCCAAGCTAATAGGAGAAGTGTATTTGTGTGCATAAGGTATGTGGAGTACTAAATGGGTCTGGACATTGGGATTTACACTAAGTTATAGTGTCTTATTAAAAAGTGGTTTCTAGGTGATTATCCTCCTGTTATCTGTATGTTGCTGTACATATTGAACCGATTTTATGTTTTTAGCCGTGCTACCTTCGTTTTTCATCAAAATTGAGTTGGATATGATTTCTGTGGAGCTTCTCTTGTCTGTTCATTCACTGCTTTGCCATATATCTATTGTGAAATTGGGAAAGGTTATATAACACTTCATCGTTCTGAGCAGGTCACTATCGCTCCTAGAGCTGGTAGGGAGTTGGGTTATGTGAGGATGAAAATGGATCATATGAAGTTTAAAGAAGGAATGCTGAGGTATGAATTCTTTTAGTTCCAAGTTCTGACTTGCTGCTTTTATGAATTGTTATAACAGCATTAAAGCTTATCTAGCTTAGAAGTCATTGTGATTCAAACTGTTAACTGTGGAGTACGTGCACTTTTTTAATCCAATTCTGTTCCAATTATCATGCAGTCGGCAGTCACTTCTAGATCATATCACTGTTCAACTAGCTCCACGTGCTGCCGATGAACTTTGGTATGGCGAGGGTCAGGTTAGAAAAGCTTCTGTGCTATATGACTTATAGTTTAATAATGTATCACGCTAAAACCATCTCCATCTGTGCAAATTTTTTTGTTCATCTAATAATCAACTACTATTTTAAAGCTGGGAAGCGCAACCGCTTTCCATGATAAAGTATGTTATCTGTGGGGTTCATTGTTTTGCTTGCAGTAAGTGGAAGTGACGATAGAAACTTCTATGATCTCCTTGTATAAATCATTTGAAATATATTTTTGTTTGAATTTGGAATTTTGTTATTTTGTCAGAAAAAGAAATAACCTAAGCAATTGAAAATAACTGAAAAATGCAATGGAAGTTGCAAATAGAGTGCAGCACATCAAAAGCTAGAAAGTTACGACCATAATTGCTCTGCACCTTGAATTGGCTCTGAAAATGTAAATGGGCTACTCATTTGTTGACGTTTACCGCATGTATAAAATCAGTTGACATTTGCTGCATGTATGGTGCTGCTGTTCTTTGTGAGTCATATTTATCTGTATTGTAGCCTTTATCTCCATTGAGCTATCTCAGCCGATTAATTGATAAGCTTCTCGATTAAATTGTCCAGTTGAGCACCATATGGGCAGAAACCGCGGATAATGCTAGGTCAGCAGCAAGGACTTATGTTCTCGGTGGTCTCTCTGAGAAACATTATGGAGTCTCCAATTTGTGGGTTGCAGATCATATTAACGTAAGCACAGCTATTTTATTTTTTACAGTTTAGTTGATAATTTGGGTATCACGATTTTTGGGCTGCAGACTGTATGAGTGCATGCAATGAGTATCATATTGGACATCACACAACCTTATAGAGTAGATACACCAGGCAAAATCATGTAGCTCGTGTAGCCAATTTTTTTTTTTTTTCATTTAACTTATGGGAGTTTGCTACATAATGTTTGAAATCCGGTGCGTGGTTTGAAAACTCCTGTTAGAGAGATTCAACTTTTTGTGCTTTGAATTATGGAGTTACATCTTAAATAAAGCCGAAGACTACATTTTAGTGGAACTCTTCCTTTTGAAACATCCCTCAGCCTGTTCCCTTTGTGTACTACCTGTTTCTATAATATGACTTCTGAGAGCGACTCAAAACTGTCATTACTACTGGTCCAAGTAGATTAAGTCAGATAAGTCATCTAGTCCATGTTACAATTCTTGCTGTTTGCCCATCGATGTGCATATGATAAGCAAATTATGAAATTTCAGGAAATTGATCTGGAGGCTCTACGGATTGTGAATGAATGTTACAATCGTGCAAAGGAGGTAACATACCGTCTTGATGAAATGTTCTGTTCCCCACTTTGCTCTGTCCTTATCCTGTTTACAATTTCTCTGCGTTATCAGATCCTTCAGCTGAATCGGAAGCTTATGGATGCTGTGGTTGATGAACTGGTTCGGAAGAAAAGCTTAACAAAACAAGAGTTTTTCCAACTAGTCGAGCTGCATGGCTCGCTCAAACCAATGCCACCTAGCATACTCGACATCAGGGCTGCTAAACGAGAGAAGTTTCAGGAGATGATGATGATGAATCAGAAGGAAGCTGTTGTGGGAAAGCATGTGTGAGCAACATGGCGTGGTTTTGTTGTTGATACAGAACCATTCGCATCCCTAAAAGAATCGCTCTCCAGACACCATAGTGGGCTCGACCATAGCACGGGATGGTCAAATTAGTCACAGCAGCCATCACCATCAACTAACGAATTGGAAATACCGCTTTGGCTCATTGGCAGGTTTTAATACTGAGTCCATTTCCATTGCCATTTGAATGAACTGATTGGGGGAACGTTTCCAATTTGTCTGTTGTACAGCTTGGGAAGAACAACGGCATACTCCTTTTATCTCGTCGTCCATCCTTTTCCTCCGTAGGGTTTTGTAGTCGGTGACATGGAAATGCCTCTCGAATTCGCTCTGTTCTCTCTATCAGCTAATTGTAATGGAATGGCATGTGATGACAGGAACAAGTTTTGGCGATCACGTTTCTGTCCCTCCATTTGTTGATGAATAAGATGATTGATATCTACTTCAAACCAGTGAGATTTATGCAGTCCCAGTACGCATCTCTATTTCCCTCCATGGCCTCTTTAGTCTATAATGCAACAAAAACCGACCACCAGGCCCTCCCCCAACCGCGCCCAGCCACCTGCGTGCCAAATATGGCGCCTTGGTACGGCTTCAGTTAGGCTCGCACCCCTTGAGGCGGAGCCGCTCGAGGTCACTCGCGTCCTCCTCAGCGAGTGATGCACAATCACTAGCACCACAGCTTACATTCCTCCGAGGCGGCTGTGTCGCCACGATCTCCGTCTCGACTAATGCCGGATCGTTCGGAGAGTTCATCTAGATCGACAGTAGTGATTTCACATTAGTGCATCTTAGGATTTTCATTGCACTTGGTCACGGTGGGGGCCCTTGGTCATGGTGGAGGCCGGGCCCGACGGCCCGACCCGGCGCCACCAGTTGGTCACCTCTAGATGTTTGCATTTTCTAGAGAGAGAGAGAGGGAGAGTACATGACAGGCTGTCGATGTGAAGTGGGGGGTGGGGTCGGCCGCCTCGGCTCCGGAACAACGGATAAAACACATTAGTCAATTTTATAAGAAGAATCAATTTATATAAAAAATGAATTTCCAGCAAAAGAAGACGCAAAAATAAAAATAAATAATAATTTGGGGAATATCAATAAGAGCGTCGGTTGCACGTACCAGGGGTCTCCGTCCCACGTGCGACGCCACTCGGCTCCCATTGGCTGCTCCGACGTCCACTTCGAAATTCCAAAGGCATCTGTTCCCCCACCCCCCACCCCCCAAACACATCATCCACACACCCACACTCTCTCTCTCTCTCTCTCCTCGCAATCGGACCGAATCTCGGCGGAGGCCGACGATTTCTCCGCCGCCCGTCGCCGCCGCCGCCCCGCATTTCCGGCGTCGCCCGGATCGGGCCCGAGGTGCGCTCCGGCGTTCTCTGATTCCTACCCCGCCGCTCGATTTCCCGTCGCGATTGTGCGAGAGCCGAGCTCGATTCCGGGTCGGGCGTCGGTGGTCGTTCGGTTTTTTTTTTTCTTTGGGTTTCGGCTAGATTAGTCGGTTCTAGTCTTTTTCTCCGCTTCGATTGCGCGGTCGAGCGGCATGCGTCTGGCAGCTAGTTAGTGCTCGGGGAACATTTTGAGTAGAGAATCTGCTGGGTTGGGTTGATGATGACGGTTCTTAGTGCCGATTGCTCGTTTCGAAGTTCTTGGTGCTGAATTGGGGGAAATGTAGGTGCTGTGATCATGATGCTGTTGTTGGGATTCTGGTGTTATGGCTGATCCTGTAGCCGCTTCGGTCGTGATTTGTCTGGAGCTCTTCTACTCTTGGGAATTGATTAGATACTGTGCATGTCATGAACTTGGTCCCCTAGGCGTGTCTTTGCATTATAATTCTGTTTAGTGAATATCGCTAAGATTGGCAACTTCTGGAAACGAGAAGAAAGCTGTGAAACTCCATCTTGATGGCTTGATTTTTCCTGGCTCTGCCATGCCCTGAGAGCATCAAAAGCATTTCAATGTACTTGCGCATTTTGAATTGTCGATCTCGATTCCAATTTTTAGTGCTAGGTACTTACTATTGTAGTTACTGATATTTTATGTGGGCATTTTGGAAATGTCAAAGCAATTTTGTATCTTTGTCTTCAGCGTGGATCTGAAGGAAGGAATTAGTGTTGTTATCGAGGCACTCATATCATGATGGGATTACTCAATAGGAATTTACATTGTTCCCCTTGCTTTTTGCTACATTATAGTCCACTTAAATGATTGAAGGGTTTATTGGTTGTACGTCGTTTATTTTGTAGCAATGTAACTGCTTTATTTGTTTAGGACAGTTGATGTTTTCTGCTATGAGTGATTTGCAAATCAGTTTAGTATAAACTTATAAAACTCAATGACTAATGAAGTTTCTAAATGCCTTTCATTAATTCCTTCTTTTTTCTGTCGTTCAGGATTTTATCTTCCTTCAGGATGGCATCTTTGCAGTTGTAGCTATATGTGCACTTCAATTATTCTAGAGCTTGGCACATCAGATGATTTGGAGTAGCTTTATTATGCTTGACCAGTGCCATGATGGGCACTTGTCAAATGAATCGCCTAGGAGTATGGTTGCTTTGCCTTTTACTGCTCTATGGTTCAATCGACAAAAGTACAGCTCTCAGCCCTGATGGTACGGTGACCTTTTGGTTTGATCCTCACTTATCAGAATTTTGAATACTGATGTAAAATCTCTACTCAAAGTGTTGTCATTAAAGTATCATTGTTTTTGCCCTATGCTTGTAACTTGTACCCATTAGGATATTGTTTTCATCAGATGTAGTATCATTCAATTATGTTATAGTTGAACTACTATTCCTATGGATCAGATCTCTCGTAGACTCGTAGTTGTACATTTCTTATCAGCTCGAATTTGTGAAAGTTGAAACTTTATTCTTTGGCATTCGGGCTAATTTTCATTCTTTGCCATTTAGGCTACATGAATAAAAAAGCAAATAGAAAAGTGTCTTTTAGGATTAATGTGCTCATGTTTCTTGAGAGTGGGAATATTTAATATACACCGTCTTGGATCTACATGAGCATTTTTACTAAGACATCTTACTCATACATTCATAGGTGAGGCGCTCTTGAACTTTAGATCTGCAGTTGTTGGTTCAGATAACATCCTTTCTCACTGGAGACCGGAGGATCCTGATCCTTGTGGATGGAAAGGAGTGACTTGTGATGCTGTATCGAAGAGTGTAATATATTTGTAAGCTCTAAACCTATTTGGAGAACTTCTCATTGATCCTCTTGCACATGGCTTCCTGTTATTTCTGTAATTATTCTTTTGGGAATAGAGCGGACTACAAGCTCTTCTAGATGTGTGACCTGACTATTATGTATCAAGTTTAGTTTGGTTCACGAAACTTCTGACCGATTCACTTTCTATCTGGTTGAAAAGGTTGTGTCAAGCAGATACTATGTTAGCACTGTGAGCTCAAACCTCAATTGACATACTTGTGCGTTGAAGATCTTGTGTGTGAAATTTAGGGAACTTTGTCAAAGTTATCATCAGTGCTTAGCTATGTTGCCTTAAGAAAATCTTATGCTCCTATAATGTCTCTTACCCTTCGATTTTTCCATGGGTAAGATGAGTGCTTGGGAGGATAGTGAGGCCATCGGGAAATACTAGCAAGAGATTTTAAAATCTAATGCAAGATTGCGGGTTTTCTTTGAAGAACTTTGAGCTTTCCAAAATGAAAAGAACATCCTAACTTGGAGTTTTTTATAATGTACTTAGCTATCTCAAATTTCAGTCGAAGAAGCAACTACAAGATTCCACCGCCTATACACACTACTCAGAAATGATGGAGGATTACCTACACTCTGTATATGTTAAAATATGCTGTGAGTTTAGCAGTTGGCATGCTATAGTTTGGGTGAAAACCCCCAATAGATCCTCTTATAACCCTTGATAGCCCGGTGCACTCCTAAGTGTCCAGCAGAACAACAAAATGGAGATTTTTTATTCATGCAATGCAGATAAAATCAATTAACCTCAAAAGCATACACTGGACAATGTTATCCTCAATAGTTTTTAGGAGCTTGTTTAATGCAAGAGTAAAGAGAAAAGGACTTGAAACTGATCGTTGATCTAGCCTGAAAATGGTAGACAAGTGTTAAGTGTCTCTACTAGCCTTGCGACCGTGTCATAACCCAAAAACGTTTTTTATATCTTATATACGCTGGGCCATTTGAGACCTTAATTGGGCGTTTAAGGAGATTATGAGAAAACATTTTCACTGTCTGGATCTCATAAAAGATGAGTGAAATAGAAAGAGGATCTATGTTCCTGATGCCAATCGGTGTAGCGCTTGGCAGTTGTAGTCTTTCGTGTTTATGGTATATTGCTTGGTAATGGGATGCACAGCTTGCGGGTGATCATTTTGAGGTTCTTTTCATTAATAAGAAGGTTTATGGTGGTTTGAACAGTTTTGCTTTCAGGGCGCTGCCATAACCAGAAAAAGGTTTACGATTCAGGTTGAGCTTTGTTTAACTAGAATTTGCCAGTAATCGTTAAGTTAAACATGATTTTTTCTGCATGCATATCTTGCGTAGATGACGGGATTCTGGGTATGCAGTCGGTCACATGGTCTGATCTCCCATGAATGCCATCCCAAAGATATGAAACCTGCCTCATTTTTCTATTGGATTCCCCTAGACTAGTCCTTAAGATTCATTAGTGTGTCAATGGTATAATAAATGGTCCTATTCTTCTCTCCCTCCTTTCTTTGATACATTAAAATTTTTAATATGTTTGCTTCAAAAAGATTGAAACATGCAAAAGTAAATTCCCTTATATTGATTTGAACTAAAAACTTCCTCTATGTTGAATCCAGGAGTCTTTCTTATCTGAAATTGAGTGGATCCATCTCACCGGATCTTGGGAAGCTTGAGCACTTGAAAATTCTGTATGTATTGTCAATTTCCTTCTGCTGTTTCCTCTCTTCTTCTTCCCTCTATATCTAATCCTTTATATGTGTGTTTTGCTAAAGATCTCTTCATGACAACAACTTTTATGGGGCAATTCCTTCTGAGTTGGGGAACTGCACAGAGCTGCTGGGAATGTAAGTTCTTACTTGGATTCTCTATTGATTGAAATAGCTCTTCATTTGCAGGATGGCTGTGATTGTTGTTCCTGTTTGCTTTTATAGAATCTGGATATTCTTTTTCTTTTTTATTTTGATTCTTATACAGAGATGGGACTTCTTTTCAAGCTGCTGTTGGCACATTGCAGAATTGTATTAAATGAAATTATTAGTCATCACGCATATGGGAAGAGGGGGGTGTTAGGTTTCCGTTTTGGATATTTTATTCGAGTACTGTCCTGTTTATATCTAGTTGATGTTCAAGCAACTTGTTTTCTTGGCAGTTATTTGCAGGGTAACTACTTAAGTGGTCTAATACCCAGTGAGCTCGGAAATCTTTCCAATCTACGAAATCTGTGAGTTATTTGTTCTCCTTATTTAGGATCTTGTAGGTGAATTCTACTAGCAATGGGCCACAGCTCTGGGCAACTGTCCTTGTACTCACCCCCATAGACAGGGAGAGAGTGCGTGAGTCATCTAAAAGGGCCAATAGTTCTTTTCTCTTGAATTATTTACTTTTGTCTTTGATTTTTCAGGGATATCTCAGGCAACTCCCTAAGTGGCTTAATCCCTCCTTCTCTTGGAAAGTTGAATAAACTTGTTACCTTGTGAGTTTGTTGTTGATGTTAGACAATAGAAGTTTGATTATAATTTATTGGAAACTGTCACTCTAACGTTCTCATTATGATTTGATTGTGTGTGAAGCAACGTGTCTGCTAATTTTCTTGTTGGAGCAATTCCATCTGATGGTGTACTCAGCAACTTTCCAGAAAGCTCGTAAGTACCTACCTTTGCAGTTAAATGATCTTTCTTATTTGTTCCTATTTCTTTTAATGCATTATAATCTACAGCATTCTGCTTCATTTTACTGGTTGACGAGAATATCTTTTGCAGCTTTACAGGTAACAAGGGTCTGTGTGGAAAACAGATCAATGCGGCATGTAATGGAGGACCTTCTACGAATCCCCAGTCTCCTACATCAGGTATTGCTGGATGTGCTGATTGGAACTTCTGAAAGTTGAATGTGTTCTACTTCTTATCTCATGATGTTATTATGTCTTTCAGCCCAAAGTCAAGGTGTAAAGAAGAACTCTGGCCGACTGCTTATAAGTGCATCTGCCACTGTTGGTGCATTGCTTTTGGTGGCCCTGATGTGTTTCTGGGGTTGTTTTCTGTACAAGAAATTTGGCAAAAATGACGCCAAGGGTTTCGCTATAAATATCAATGGCGGTGTGTGCTGTTGCAAAAAATTCAAGATATTTGTTGAGCATCTTTTATATTGCTATTCCTATCACGTAAGTTTGTCGACTTTTGTAATCTCAAACATAATCCTGCTGCTTCAGGTGCATCAGTTGTCATGTTTCACGGAGACTTGCCTTATTCATCGAAAGACATTATAAGAAAATTGGAGACACTGAACGAGGAACACATAATAGGTTGTGGGGGTTTTGGAACTGTGTACAGGCTTGCAATGGATGATGGTAATGTGTTTGCATTGAAAAGAATTGTCAAAATCAATGAAGGATTTGACCGCTTCTTCGAAAGGGAGCTCGAGATTCTTGGAAGCATAAAACATCGGCATTTGGTGAATTTGAGGGGATATTGTAATTCTCCTACGGCGAAATTACTGATTTATGACTTCTTATCTGGTGGTAGCCTTGATGAAGCACTGCATGGTGAGTGTTTATCTCTGTACATTCTCTTTACAGAAAGCTGCAGTGCAGCACATTCACAAATTTACTTCTGCCATTTGTGTACTAGCAGCACCCAATTTCTGTGCATGATATCGTTGTTTCTGACATAAACAATACTATTTGTTTTGCCATTTATATTAGTCTGATAGGCAGGAAATGCTTATTGATGACATGATGTGCCTTGACGTGCTGAATATGGTGTTACCTTCTAAACAAGGCAGGAAGCTGATCAGTAGCACCTCTGCTTTTTATTGGTTATAGTATAGGAAGAGATGGGAAGGACAGGGTGAGTGAGGGGGATTATTTTAGGCCAGCGATAGTATCTCAGTTATCGGTGCGTTGGCATACTCTAGGTCTAACATTGTTCTATGACTGCTAAATAGGTCCATTTGATGTAGATACAGGGAGGAATAATCCACCAGATCCTGATTGGTGATGACTAGTGGCACAAATAAAGATGTTTTTGGTAATGGAATGGAACAAGCCTGTGGAAATTAACTTTGTGGTCCATGAATTATTTAAATACCTTGCAGAAGTTGTCTTTTTACCTCTGTTGATTGAAGGATAGTCATGACTTACATCAATTGAACATCATTTCAATTTGGGAGAGGTGCTACCCTTGTGTGGTGATATGACCCATCAGACTGTTTGTTGTGTCATTCTTATTTTTGTATGGCAATAGAAGGAGCTGTTGTAATACCTTCTGTTAAATGGACAACATTAGCCTCATTATTGTCTAGTAAACTATAGTTTAGTTTAATATAAGCATCTTGTAGCACTGCTCATTAATTGGGTAAATTGGACTGTTCAATAACTTGATGTGCGTATGACCCCCCCCCTTTCCCACCAAAAAAAGTAAAAAGAAAAAGAAATAACTCTATGTGCTTGCTCATGCAGAAAGATCCGAGCAATTAGACTGGGAGACACGTTGTAATATCGTTGTAGGAGCCGCTAAAGGACTTGCTTATCTGCACCATGATTGCTCCCCAAGAATCATTCACCGTGACATAAAGTCGAGCAATATTTTGCTTGATGGTAATTTTGAGGCACGAGTATCTGACTTTGGGCTTGCTAAATTATTGGAGGACGAGGAGTCTCACATTACAACCATTGTTGCTGGAACATTTGGTTACTTAGCACCAGGTAAGAATGTAACATCTAACCATGAATAGCTGTATTAAAGGACGCTCTGCTTGCCATAGTCTTAAATTGTTTAGCTGTAAGATACCTTGACTTTGCTTTTTGAAGGACACAGTCCTTTCATTTGGTGCTATTACTTTAAGCAAAATCCTCTCTTTGCTGCTCAAACCATGTCATTCTTGGACAGTGATCATGCAGTCGCCTTAAAATGAGGGAATTGACCTATATCTAAACAATTTTTTAGACAACCAAAATAGTCCATCAAGAAAGCATTCAGGGCATCAGCATTTTTTTAATTATTAAGTTATCTTGGATTTTTGGCATGAAACCAAATTGACAAAGTGAATAGAAGTAGTTAACATTAGGAGATTGACTAAATGGACCTTGATGGTAGCTCTCACTGGAAGTCATTGTGGTCGGACAAGGCTTTATGGCTTTAGAAGTTCACTTAACGTTTCAGCAAAATGGTATGTTAATTAGTTTCGTCTGACATTGTGATATTTCACCCTTACGCTGTTGGTTTTTTGGCCTTTATAAGTCCTTTCCAATAATTACATGAAATCCTTTCAATGAGGCAGTGAGAGTGCAACCTGTAACATTTTGTAACATAATGAATTGCAAGGGAATGATTCAGCCAGCTGTAAGACAATGGATATAGTTGCAATATCATTCAGTAGGAATAATATTCCCAATTAGTCCTTGACGTGCATGCCTTGCTAGGTTAGTCCACACTCCTGTTGTCTCCATTTTCATCCTGTCATACTTTTTGAGTGTGATTGGACCACTGATGGTCTCCAACTTTATGAAAGTTTAACTATATGTCAAGTGACAAAACTGCAAGGATCAAAAAGGAACCAGCGCCAGAGTAGATGGACCAGAGATTTCTTTACTCGCAGTTTTATATTTTGTTGTACTTCTCATGATAACATCCAGTAAGTTATGGACCGTGTGTTGTTAATTTTGGTTTAGTTGTAGTCTGTAGGTTAACTCTCTCGAGGGAATCTTTCTGGTCTCGCTTATTTCTTTCACTAAGGTTATTAACTTTGACATTTTCTGAATTCCTTGACTACTATATATGCAGAATACATGCAAAGTGGTAGAGCAACTGAAAAGAGTGATGTTTACAGTTTTGGAGTCCTGGTGCTTGAAGTACTGAGTGGAAAGCGACCGACTGATGCCACGCTAATAGAGAAAGGCCTTAACATTGTTGGCTGGGTATGTATAAACTGATGGTCATTCTGCTGGTTCTTATTATCTTGAATTATTGGAATTGCATAGGATTCTAGTTGAGACGCGGGCAATTAAATTGAAATGAGTTACTGAAATTTTTCGAAAAATTAGTTGAAGGATATGTTACTGATCACAGGAAGTTAACTCCCTGTTGATCTCTCGTTCTTTCTAAGAATAACACAAGAATGTTCTCTGAGTGTGCTTTTGGGTGTATAAAACTTTTAAGGCTTAGCAAAGAGCTTTTTGTCTGTCACACGCATTTAATCAACCATGGTCCATGAACCATATAAAACCATGATTCCTTTACTTAATCGAATTGGAAAGCAAAGGCTATGTGGTGTACTTCTCAGGAAATTGAAATGGGATATGAAACTCTGTAGTAGTCTACATATCTCTTTCAAGTGCATTTGATGCTCTCTCTGCTGAGTGTATAAAATGTTTGCTTCACTGCTCCCAAGAATAGCAAGATTTTGAATGTGGAAACTGTAAATGCAGAGGAATGCTGCAAAGAATCTTTTGCCTGCTATGGTAGCTTTACTGGGATTTTGTAGCTTATTGGTACTATTAGAATTTGTTACCTGATCTGGTTTCTCATTAAGACCTGAATTGCTGTCTATTCTGCAGAGAAGGATCCTCTAGTACCAAGTATTAAATAAGTGAGAGCTGGATGCCCTTTTCTTATAATATCTCATTGGAGTGTACTTCTTGTCTGAAATCTAAAGTCCCTCAGGTCTTTCTGTGTAATTAATTCCACTGCTTCCAGAAACCACCCAGATTAATGCCAATGCATGTGCTTGTGTTCTACATGCATGCATGTGCGTGTGTGATTGTGATTGAGTATAGGCGTAGTACTCATCCATTTTCCTTGGCAGTTAAACTTCCTCCTCACAGTAAATAGGCAACGAGAGATTATCGATCCACAGTGTGAGGGTGTGCAGACAGAAAGTCTTGATGCTCTGCTTGGTATCGCAATTCAGTGCGTCTCCTCTAGCCCAGAGGATAGGCCGACCATGCACAGGGTGCTCCAGTTACTTGAGTCTGAGGTCATGACCCCTTGCCCAAGTGATTTATATGATTCCAACTCCGATTGAATTTTCTGATGTGAAGACGGATATGTTGAGATTCACATCCATAAATGTAAAGTTGGTGAACAACTGGAGTGAGAGGGAACTCAGGCATCCAAGCGGTTCTCTTCTCCAAATTGGCTTCATTCTTTAAAATGGATATGTGGGCAATCAGAAACACGCTGCCACTGAGCTCCCTCGACTTCTGAGCATTAGGTCGAGCATCAGCAAGACTTGCGGTGTCATTATTTTGCACAGATGCGGTCCGAAATTTGTTTCTCCACGGCAACAAAACTTCCACTTGTGGCAAGTCATATATTCAACCCCCTGTTTTCTTTTTCATTATTATTCTTTTTCTTTTTTGTGATTCCCTCGGGCATTTATTTTGTCAAATTAAAATGTATATGACATTGTAAAAGTTAAATTTGTGTACCTGCGAGAAGGAATCTTGTTCTTCATGCCATTTTTGTAAAATATATTATGATTAACTACAGTAGTCGATTTGTTGGATATGCGTCGACAGCATCTCTTTTTCTGCAATTGCTTATTATTATTTATCCTTTCCAATGACGAATTTTGCCTTTCTTTATCTCCCTTCTTGGTAGAGAAACAGGAATGCGATAAGCATCAAATCAGGGATTTTCTGTGCCGTCACCGAATAAGATAACTCTCGAGCGAAACTATTCTGGTGCCGTGGCTGGCACACCGCAAAATTCCTTGAGCCCGCTAGCTTCTTGGTTTTGTCTCCAACTTGTTGATTTTGTGCCAAGTCCTAATGGCTGGTATGAAGCACCGATCAATTTGTAGATGTTATATCTGTCGCACCGCATGAAGAATTCGTGATTTAATAGCAGTTGTCAAGTGCACGAGGATTTGGACATGATAGAACAAGCACTATATCTCTCCGTTTTTCTGTCAAGCGAGCTAGTTTTGGAAGTTTTCTTAGTGAACTTATGCTTCACTCTCATTTAGGGCAATTCCAAGAGATCCGGTGACATTAATTAATGTGGTAACTTGATCGTTTGGTTCTTCTCCTCCACCTCCTGCTTTGTAACACCTTGATTTAAGTAGCTATTGGCAGGAGGAGATCATTCAGTAAACGCCAGGTAAGATCTTCTAGCCCCTAACCTCTCCATATACCAATAGATTCCACATCGATTGGTGGAATGAAGAGATATTCGCTGTTCCGTCAGATTAAAGGCGTCGAAACATTTCACAGTGTGATTGTCTGATTCAGTGATGAATTTCGGCGCATTGTCAAGCCAGGCATCAGTGTAAAATTGTAAATTGGGGCTTTCGGGCTGCGAGTACGGAGCCAAGAGCATCCCTCTTTTGATGGTATTCAAACTCAGCCAAATTGTTTCTGGATGAAATAAGCAGGATGTCCCTCGTAGTGACATTGGTGACGCACGCAAACGTAGCCGCGCGTACCGTGCAAAGGGGAAAGTACCGGCCGAGAGTCTTCTAAGTCATGCCTAATCTCTCAATTTGTATAGATCTAATGTAAAAGGAGCAATGTCATGATTCATACGGCAAAACCATTTCTCCTTCATTCAAGCGCAGTAAATATTTGCTTCAAAGGAATAACCTTGTGAACATTTCCCCACTATGCCATCCGAGTCCCTCCACATGACTCCGCTTCAGGTTGGCGACGGACCATCCGGCAAGGTTTGGACTCCCGAACCAAACAAAAGCGACGCTAAGACTGCCAGTATTAAGATCACAAACAAGAAGGCTGGATCAATCTTGAGCCAATCGAGTTCACTGAAGTAGAGGAACCGCCTCATAGCGAGTGCTCGGCGTAAACCTCCAGGGAGCACTGGAGCGGGGACCCACCTCCCACGGTGCTCCGCTTAAGTCGCGCTATATGCGCAGCGGTGACTCGAACCGTCCCCCTTCCACAATTAGAGGGGAAAGGAACAAACCAACGCGTCCACTACGGGGTGGGTTAAAGAAGAACAATTTTTTTTTTTAAATTTTTTAATATCAAGTGATTCAAGAGCTCCATTCTAGCTGGTACGAGAAGATCTGCCACCATGGAATGAAACTTTGGTTTACTTGCCTTGTATTCGCACTGGAAAAAATTGAGTGAAAGTTGTGTTCTCCAAATTTTAGAAAACAAGGAGGTAAAAGTCGCATTCTACAAAATAATGGAAAATCAAATCCCATTGTGTATGCTTTAAAGAACAACCGAGTCAGTCGATTTTCTTTTATTTTAAAACTACGAAAATTTTAAACGCTATACATTATTCTATTAACATTTTTATTGCACATGGTTAAAAATACAAAAATTGAAATGTTGAAGTCCTACTGAACAATGGAAAATTAAACCATTAAATACACTTTAAAAAGCCACCTAATTTGCTCGATTTTCTTTTACTTCAAAACTATGTATATGATTTTACCATTAGGAAGTAATTCAATGCCTCGATCAAGAGTTTCCATTAATGTTGGATAAGAGAAGATTGTTTCTGTTCCAAGACCATCACCCCATAATTATGGATGTACTCGCCAAAACACTAATATTTTCTTTTTCTCCTCGAAGTAAGTAAAGCTTAATAGTTAATAAGATCATATACGTGCCATTGGACAAGATGTTTACCATAATCTTAGTTCATAACTAAGTAAAAGTGTAAATGACACCATCATTTTGGTAACGTCTTGTCCAATGGCACATACATAACATATAAGATCTTATAAACTACTAAGTTTTAGTTAATTTAGGAACTAAAAAAGGAAATATAAGAGTGTATTCCGTGCACGTCCATTGTTGCCTGGTGATGGTCTTGGAATTGAAACGATCATCTCTAATCCATGATCGAGGCATTGAATTACTTCAAAGTGTTAAAAAATACTTCGCACAAGTTAAAGAAAAGGCTGAGTAGCATGAAAAATCCTAAACCGATACATTTATAACAAATTTATTCTCAATTAATATTTTGATCACGAAAAACTCTAAACTAGTATATCTGTAACAAATTTACCTCAAATAACTACAAAAAAACCCAAAACTGATATCCTTATAATAAATTTATCTCAAACTAATTCTTTGATTGCTAAAAACCCCAAACCAGTTTGTGATAAATATACCATTCGTTAAATTGAATTAATACCATAAAAAATCATAAAACCTGTACAATTGTGAAAAAAAAAGAAAGTAAAATTTTGAACTGGTACACTAGTCAAATGTCATGTATTATCCAACTTAGTAATTTGACAGTCTAATTTAACGAAAACCAACATAGGATAAATTTGTCAAAGATGTACTAGTTTAGAATTTTTGGTGATCAAAAAATTAGTTTATGGTAAAATTTTTACAAGTGTACCAAGTTGGTTTTTTTTTTTTTTTTTTTTTTTTTGTGATATTAACCCTAAAGAAAATCTCGCCAAAACCATATTCGTCTTTTATGAACCAAATAAATCTTCATGTTGTACTTGCCTCCCAGCCATAGATATTAGTTTGACCTGAAGGAGAACATAAATGTCCGAGAACAAAAATATCCATTTGGGTTTGACGGCTTCCGGTAAGAGGTTTTTGTTAAGATAGCACCCTTCACGGCTATAAGGTGATACGTTTCTTTGATTATGCAAAATTACAATTGAATTGCAAATATGTATAATATGACCTAATACTAGATGAGATTAATTTTTTCAACATTTGAGCTTTTAAGAGAACTTTTCCTACCATGTAGAATTTACCATAACTAGACAGTTATGCCTCATAGTTGCTTTCTTTTGTTTGATTTCTTGCAATGAAAATAAAATAAATTTCTCCTATCTTAGGAGTAGAATTGCATTTAGAGAATCTCACTTACCAGATACTTAGCAGGTTTGTATACTTGCCTATAGACAAAAAGCTTCGAGGAAAACCTTTACCGTATTGGGTAAAGCTAATGCTCCGAAATAGAAAGGGTTGATGTCACTCTCTAGCAAAAATATCATACTAGTCAAACCCTCTTGGGCCAACCGCGAAGTACAAATGGCGGTTAAATTTCTATATATATATATATATATATATATATATATATATTTATATATATGTTTTTTATCTTCATTTGCACAATGCTAATATGGAGGCGCAATTCAGGCTTCAAAGTTGGAGATATATAAGGAAACAATTCGTGATTTACTGTTTACCAAAGTGGAAGAAAATACAAATGGAAATGCCTTTTGTACCCGACCTTACCATAGTTAATGTATGTAATATCAAAGAAATTACCTTGCATTCGGAGCAGGCTGCACAAACCGGAGCTTGAAAGCTCATTCATGTTGCCTACTTATTTCTTTGTTTTATTAGGTCTGTGGGCAAGACAATGAATAAGCAATCATCAAGAAGTCACTTTGTTTTCACATTCTGAATATTTGTGATAACTAAGGTAGAAACAATTTTGTTACTATTTTGTTCTATTCATCTGTGTGTTACTATTATTCCTCCAATTTTTCATTTTTAAATTATGCGCTTGTCTCTGAAGCACTGAACAACAAGAGTTCAACATTCTCAGAATAAGTAGTTGATTACTTCTGCCGACTCTCATTTGAGTTAGTAAACAACGTTTATATGGTTGGTTTCAATTTCGCTTTTTTATTATTGGATTATTTGAACGGAAGTAAAGTTGGTAAATCACCAAATAGAGAACCGTGATAAATCAGTAGAGTATTGGACATTTCAATTTGTTATAAAAAAAACACCCGAATGGACAGCATCCTTGCTTTTGTTAACAGCAGCAGAGTGCCAACTATACTCAGAACTATGTTGTCCGATCTCACCCTCTCTCAGGACTCCTAACCAAAATTTAATGATATATTCATACAGTCGATGCCGAGTGGGGTAAGCACGTACTCGAAATCTAAATTAAACTGTAATCGACTTTCCCTATCGATTTCAATTGCATTATTGCCCTAGACCCAGTTGACTCGAGATGATCCGATTGTGTTCGAACCGATCGTAAGCGGGTCGGGTTCTCAAGAACAATAGCAAACTACAGGCTAATCCCACAACCGAAAAGCATCCCCACCACACAAACGTTAGGAAATAGCAGTCCTTCCCTAGGCACACCATCGAGTCGGTGACCATGCTTATGCCGTAGCCAGAGCTCGTGTTTGCATCGTAGACAATGGCCGCGAGGAGTCCATAGAACAGCGACCCGAGGGGTATGTTGGTGATGAGGATGTTGTGGTTCACCCCAACGCTGTTAGGGCCGAACAGTTCGGACGTGATCGAGACTGCCACTGCAAAGATGAATCCCGAGCTAAGCCCAATCAAGGCGGTGCTCACGTGCAATGCTGCACTGCTGCTCGACGCGGCTAGCAGGAAGAAAGCGACCGGAGTGGGCAAGAGAGCGAGCGTCAACCACCCGGTCCTTGCGAAGTAGAACTTCCTGCAAAAGGACAAAATTCGAGTTAGAGGCAAACCCTCGATTAGATTGGTTAGCGAGTTCACGCCATTACATAAATTATGAGAACCCCTTTTACATGTAACTGGAAACGTCAGATTTGAAATTGAGTGCAATGACCTTAGCGTACTTACGTGCGAATGTAGTCGGGAGCGGCAGAGAGCAAGCGGCCGAAGAAGGAGAAGGCTGAATAGAGCGTGACGAGCGCCGTGGTGTTCGAACTCTGTCCCAGGGATTGAGCAATCTGGCCTAGGTTGTTGCTGTACACTAGGCCAATGGTCCCTCCGCAGAAGTACGCAATGTAGTACAACCAGAAATCCAACCTCCTCACAAGCAACTTCGCAGGATGTTCTTCACCGAGCATTGCCAATTGATGACTCCCCACGACGCTCTCGCAGCACCCCTCGGCCTTGTGCCTCGTCAGCCCACACGACGACCCGTTATCGCTGATCAGGTGCGTCAGCCCGTTCTCGTGAATGCTTGCCTCGCGGGTTATCAGCTCTTTATGCAACTCCAGGTCATCATCGTCGACCAGGATGAACGACGAGCCCTCGATGCGGAAGCTAGAGTGGATCGCCTGGCGGAACCAGCCCCGAGCGTACACGATTCCAGGGATGAATAGCGGGAAGATCAGCAGAAACAGTGCTCCACCGAGGAGGAGGCGGGCCAAGGTGGCGTCAGACGAGGATGAGCCTATGAGGAGGAGGTAGACGCCCGTGATGACGGCGAGGACGTTGAGGATGAGGAAGATAAGGGAGTCGCGGCCAACCGCATCGGGCGGGAGGGGGTCGAGGGAGGGCTGCCGGAGGATCGGGATGAGGGACATGAAGGAGGTGATGAGGGGGACGACGGCATTGAGGAGGAGGTAGAGAGCACTGGAGGACGGGTTGATCGCGTCGGCGATCAGTGTGTACAGGGCGGCGCTCACGCCATTGAAGCTGATCGTGAGGGACAGCGCGAGCGCCCGGTTGGCCGGGAAGTTGCGGATGCACAGGACGAAGCACACGGTGTTGAACCAGCAGATGCTGCAACCGGCCAACAAGCACAGAAGAAAGACCTGCCAGTTCACATTGGTCATCAGCCCTAAGATTAGAATTAAAAAAGAATAGTCAATAATAATTCATCCATTCATCGCCCAATATAAATTCGTCAGATATATGATTTTATTATATCAAACATTTATCTACACCGTTATAATTTATGTATGCTTATAATTAAAAGTTAAGCACGTGGCCTGTGGTTGTATTAAAATAAAAGCTACATCTGCAGTGATTAACGCTTTAATTGCTAATATTGAGTGTAATACCCGATATGTACCATCAAGGTAGTACAATTTAATATATAAATTATATTGAAACTTTACAATTCAATACATAATAGTGATATATACTTATTAGTTTACGAGTAAAAACATATTATTAATCACGTATTTAATAGTATGCTTTTTATAAAAAGTCGAGCATTGACTAATATAATTAGTAATTAACAGTCATTATACTAAAGAATAATACAAATCATAATTATAATTAATAATCTAACGTTGGGAGAGTTCACGAGGAGAAAAAAGACAGATATTTCGGGAATAGCTATTATGCCTAGGCTATATTAGCTTCTACACAAAAAGGTTTATGTAGTAGCTGTTTGTGATAGAAATTACGCTATGGTATCTATTCCTATAAGCAAATACCGGTCGCAATAGGTAGTCAACACGGAATAGACCTATAATGTTATTGTCATTACCTACAACCCGAACATGCCGATGTTTTTGTGCATTTTTACTAATAAAGTGATGTAACTAATATGAGGCGATTTGCATGCATCCAGAGGGACTAGTTGAACTAAAATGTTGGAATATCTCGTGTTATCAGAAAGCAAATTACAAAGAACAAATCGAGAACGTCTCGGCTTGTCTCCAGCTTCTTCGTTCGGAACGAGAAGCATGTCCCTAAATAGTGACGAGAGGATTTTATTCCTTCTAATTAAAGGACATATACATAACTTCTGCTAATCAACAAGGAAGGAAAAAAAGTCCGACCAAAAAATAAAAAAGGACAAAAAAGAGCTTGCCTTCATTAAAATAACTCGTATGCAATCCTAACTTGTGGTAGGTCCTTCACTCAATAGCTGGTCCGTCGCATCAGATCAAAGCATAAGACATATAAGAGAAATGTGTCCCATTTCTCTCAGTGTTGTCATGGCTAGGCTATGTCGTGTACCCATGAGCTAACTTATTTAATTAGTGTACAGCATGAGAATCTCACTTTCGCATTAAATGGCATTATAGATGGATTTTGCACCTACTAGTCAGTAATTGAGTTTTTCCAAAGGGTGTATCTAGTCTCCCTCAAAAGTAATTCGAGTAACTAAAGATAGTAATCAAAGCGCACCCAAATATGCTACATATTTATAAGCAGATTTATAAAGATGAATCAGTTCAATAGTCGCATAACACCATAAAAATGGTTGTTTATTTGAGAGAGAGCGATGCTTGAAATATTTTTTCTCAATTGTCCTTTTGAGATGATATAAATAATCTCAAAAATGATTTCTAAAATATCTATACTTTTCTGTCAAATAAGCACCCCGAAATTGCACTGTGTAATTCTTTGATTGGTACGTGAGAGGTGCGGAGGGATTGATGTAAAAGATTGTTTTGGTGGGGACGAAAAAATCCATGTGGTAGGTGTGATCGTGCCACCAACCTCACGGGTGGTAGATGTCTTAAAATGTAACACTGAATGGACTGTATGTGAGGCACAAAAAAGAAAAAAAAAAGGCGGAAATAAAAGGTTAGAGTCACATTCACAGAATTGGCCTCTATATCGAGTAAGCTCACAAAATTATGCCCATTCTACTTTGCGAAAGCAAAGACTAATCACCACTTAAAAGATAGAAACATGACTTCTTTGCAAGCATAACATCCGGATGAGGACGACGACAATGAATTTGAGGGTTGGTAGGATTTAGCTTATCACATAATATCTCTTAAACAATATGTTTCATCTAACTATGTAGAAACTTCAAATTATCTCTTGAACAACCCGTTCCATATTATCTCTTTAAGTTTATTTAGGTTCCGAATTGACCTAAGAAAACATGGCTTGTATGAATTTTATTGGAGTACCCATGTCAAGTGAGAAGCTCATTGCTTTTTTCTCCAGAAATTATATACGCATGTCGTCGGGATTAAACATGGTGCATGTAAAAATTGAACAATAATATTTGTTTCTTTCTATATTGACATATTTTAGCCAAAACACAGTTTTGTGTCACTTTTAAGATTTCCTATTAAATTACTCTTCCAATACCACATATCTTCCATAAGCACCTACTTCATAAATTAAATACTCACATCTATATCTGCATTATTTAGGGGATGGTTGTATAACTTATGTTTGTCTCACTTCTTTGGGTATTCCATTATTATCCTTACATCAGAATACATAGAGTACCAATAGTCACTTTTGAACCCTCTACTTTATAAAATATCAGTTATCATCCTCTAACAAAATCTCATTGCTAAATGACCAAATCGCTCATTTTCAGAATTTTCCGTCCCCCAAGTTACCCACAAACCCTAAACTCAATCATCCACAAACCCTCGCCTCTTGCATCGGCTATAACTATCCAACGCCATCGTGACGGTGGGCACAGCGTCGGAAGGCTTCAGCGGCGGGCCGGTGGCGCAATCAAGTTTAGGGTTTAGCAGTTACTTTTTGAGTTTAGTTTTGGTGTTCGGTGCGGTCGGAGACTTAGGACTTGGGCTCCGCAATTTCGGAAAGAAAATGACGTTTTTGTAAATAAGATACTTGTGTGGAGCCATAAGTAGTCTCTAATGGCAAAATATATGTGCCAATCGGAGGTTTTCAAAGTAGAGGAGGGTAAGTGGTAAAGAGAGAAAATATCAATATGATTTTATGTGTTTTCCCAAAATAAAGTCATGACTCCTTCCTTCTTCATCAGATAATCACCCAGCTGACAGACATGTGATAACTAGGGACTACATTAATTTAGTTAGATAATAACCCAACTTTGAAAAAAAAAAGGATCTCTCTCTCTCTCTCTCTCTCTCTCTATATCCATAACCTCGCACGCAGATACGTGCCTCAACACTAGTTTCCACTGCAAAGAGACAAGAAGAAGTGAAAAAGAAAATTATATCGCATTTGAATACTCTGATGGGATCTCTGGCGGCCACGACACCTTCAACGTCCCACCACATGAAACGAATAAAAAGGAGAAAAGAAATTGGGAAGCACGAATCCCTGTTTTTGGAAAGAGAAAACAAAAGCAAAGGAAAAGAAAAGAAGGGATCGAAACCCGAAAAGTCCAATAAATTATTGTCATCGTGGGGTCCAACTGCCAATCAAAAAATGACAAACTGCAATAAATCCCATGAAATTGCATAGCTGGAGAATTTTCTGACGCATGACGTGCCAGCTTTCGATTGCCCGCAGAAGGATTCACGATGGCGAAACTACTTGCCAAAACCGTAATTTTGTTATTTTCTCTAAGCTCCTAAATTTGGAAACGAAAAGTGTCGTGGCCAATAAAAAATGAAAGGAAAAAGAAAAAAAACCCCAAACTTCGCCGAGTGACGAGATTTACCCCAAACTTTGTTTTGTGACGCGAAAACCCCGAACTTTCTGAAAACCGCGACACATTTACCCCAAACTTTTATTTGGCTCATGACACAAAAACCCCGAACTTTCATTTGTGTGGACACATTTACCCTAAATCATAAGGGCATTTTGGTCTTTTTAAAAAACTTTTTTTCTTTTTTTTTCTTTTTCTTCGCCGGCGGAGGGAAGCCTCGCCGGCGTCCGGCGAGGGCGGCCTCGCCGCGTCCGCGAAAGACAGTTTTAAGCAAAGAGAATAAGAAAAAAATAAAGAAAAAGAAAAAAATAAAGAAAAAGAAAAAAATAAAGAAAAAGACGAAAATACCCTTAATGGGGTAAATGTGTCGCGGTTCTGAAAGTTCGGGGTTTTTCACGTCACAAAACAAAGCCAGAATCTGTCACTGGAAAGTTTGGGGTTTTTTCCCAAAATGAAAAAGACAGTTTTAAAAAGAGATTGGGGTACGAAATCTGTTTTTTTATATTACACATTTACAAAGACAATTTATAAAAAAAATAATAAAAACAAGATTTCCACTAGACGCACATTCACCAAGGTTCCACATTGATTATTACTATGTCGTCGTGTCGACTGTGTATTTAATATTCTACAATTTTAGCTGGACTTGTAAAAATTAACCTTGGAGTGCCCGCTTTTTTGCAGCCATAGAAAAATAATTCCTGGACAGCCAGAGGATATATGCAAGCGAAGGAAGCAAAATTCACCCCTTAAAATGCATTCAAATTACAAGATGAAGATCTTAAAGACGTGGCTATGATTTATTGAAAAAGAAAGAAAAAACAGAGAGAGAAGAAGAAAGAAAACTGAACCAATCATTTGTAACTAGGGAAGAGGTCAAAATCTATATACGGACGTCTAGAAACGGCAACTCTGAAGCTCTCTCAAAACATTTCTATTTTTCAGGAACTCAACAGAAACTAATCAAGAGCAGGATATTAAGAACGTTGCCGGCTGAAATTTTCGTACGAGCCCGAGCACAACGACGCAAGAGAAACGTGCAACGTGACTTAATCAGTAAATTTTCGATCACCGACGTTTTTCTTGTGCATATGATTAGGGTAAGTGATGACGAGAGAATAGTGCCATCTCATTTTCCGCTGTCTGATTGAACGTGCAGTGCCGCTGTAGTTATGACGAACTTAGAGTCAAAACAATGATTGTTTTTAACCAAAAAGACAATTAAGAAAAGCAGCATCAGCATAGAGAGAAGAGAAAAAGGGCACCTAATCTTCATCACTCCCATCTAGTGGACCAGAAGATCCGAAAAAGCGAGACCCCCAAAAGTAAAAAAGAAAAACACTCAGATCCTCCCAGATTCTTGCGATCACACCACGATTTCAATCGCCCAAATCATTTGTTGCCCTTTTGTTTCGAGAGAGGGACAGAGAGAGATCAAGATACATACCAGGATATAAGGAAGGGTTATGATTTCGCTGATGACGAGCCACTGGATGCCATAGCCAATGAACCCCATGAAGGCCGAAATGAAGAGCACCACCCACAGGGGCAGATACATCAAGGCCAGTCCCGACGACCACCCGAAGACCTTCCCGAGGTCGGAGGCGACGGCGAGGTAGTTGAGCTGGACCTGCGAGACCCCCAGCACCGACTTGAGGCTCGACGAGTAGGCCGAGAAATCGAAGTTGGTCCCCGTGAACGCCTGGATCCAGATCGTCGCCACCAGGATCATCCACTTCCGCGACTGCCCCGCCATGGCGGAGACGGCGGCGACGAGCGTGAACGGCCTCCCGGGAGGGCGGAGGAGGAGTTTCCGGTAGGCGTGCGAAGCGGCAGTGCGGCGGTGGGGCTCGGCCTTGTTGGTGAGCCTCTGCCTCTATCGGGTTCTGTACGTGGCCTCTCACAAATATATAAGGTCACGAGAGAGTTTGCCTTTCGCTGTGGAGATGGGACCGGCCATCAATATTCTTTTTTTTTGGGCAAAAGCCATTAATATACGTTGAGTTGCTTTTTCTTTTTCTTTCGCACTTTTTTGTTTATGAATATTTTGTTATATATGCCTGAGTGTTTTTTGGTATTTTAGGATTGTCATTGTGTGCTTTTAGGGTTTGTGAGAAGCTAAATTTTCCATAAGTGGTGATCTAATAGACATTTTTCATTATCGCGGCATGTGGGTCTAGTAAATTCAGATATAATTACTCATAAAAATTGATTTTTTTTAAGAATCAATATAACAAAAATCCAAAATTGATATGTGATAAATTTACCTCGAATCAAATTCCGTATTATTAAAAATCTTAAATTGATACACTTGTAAAAAGTTACACCAAACTAATTTTTTAATTATATTTATCATCCGTTAACTTCCATCAATTGATACGATAAATTCAAATAGAAATTTATATTAGTTTGAAAAAAATTTATCATAAATATAAAAATAATAATTTTAACTAAATTTTTTATAAGTGTATTAATTTATAATTTTTGATGATCCAAAAATAATTAGAGATAATTTATTATAATTTTTTTTTATATTAACCCTTCTTTTGTTACTAGGTGAATGGAAATCATTTTTTATTGTTACAGATTGACGTGACAAGAATCCACCAACAGAATGCCCACGTCCGATGCCTGGCGCACCCATGTCCGCGCAGATGGTCATATGGGAAGTCTAGGCCAGTATCTCTCTCTCTCTCTCTCTTTTTCTTTCTTTTTTATATATAATAGGCGCACCCATGTGGAAGCGAGAGCGCGCAGATGGTCATATGGGAAGTCTAGGCCAGTTTAAAAAACTCTCTTTTTCTTTCTTTTTTTTTGCCCTCGCCACTTTTTATATATAATATATATAATTCAAATTTTGAGACAAATTCGTTATTTTAGTATCGATATACAGGAGTGTAAAAAAAAAAAAGGACTGAGATTTGGAAAAATTATTTTCCTCCATGTGACTGGCATTTTGTGGGATGGTGAGGAGGGGATTCAACTACAAGTCAGCATAGAGCTGGCACGTCTATCAAGAATGTTAGAGTCCGACGTGGATGGATTATGCCATGTTTTGCTACATAAAACCAACTACTTAGGCGCATAATATCATCTTGATTAGGCCCATTGGATTTCAGGAGGAGTTTGTTTAGAAATCTCTCTCTGTTCCTTTTTTCTGGATATTTATCATTATCAATAAGATCAAATTAGTCGCATGTATAATCTTGAGAGTCCCATTTGTCGATAATTTTAGAATTCACTCGATTCTAACTTTCAAGTCACACAAATACTTTTTTGAATTTTTCTATCATATTTTGTATATTTGGCATTGTCAATAGATATTCTTACAAACAATTTAATTTGCTTATTCTATTACGTTACCATAATATGTGATGCATAAGATAATATAGATAAATGTCCATGATATTTTCAAACTCTCTGTAGCTATTTTTATCTTAGATAATCAAACCTTGCACCAAAACCTAGTTATCATCTTGTAACTTCATTTGTCACTCCTTAAAGAACAAGGCGGGCTTTACTTTTTATCATTAGACAAAGTCTTATTCACGTTTTTCAAGTATCACGAGTTTATTAAACTCATCTAAATGTTGTTTGATAAATGCACTTACAACTATTTGGAATGATATCGCTTTCAAAATATATAGAAGTGATTGTTTAAACCCTTAATAAGATAAAGTGTCTAAAGTTTTGTCCAATTATCAATTTAATTGAAAAGAAATAAGGGATCATTTCTTTCCCTATTTGTGGAAATATTGAAAAACTCCCTCGACCGTCTTAAATTTTTATACGAATTGTTGTTGAGATGAGATCAATCTTCTATCTTCTAGATGGTTATTACTTCTGGGTCGAGCAACGGGCCTTGGACCTTCTCAATGTATTGCTCTTAATTGAACAAGTTTCCTAAGTCGATCAAATCATTTCCTTTTATGATCAACAACGTGAGTACCACTACTTAAAAATCTCTTGCACAATTAGCGCAAGGGTGTACGGAATAGGATTGTTGTGCATCATTAACTCGGAAGATTAGGGCTACTTAAATACGAGAACATGGGTGTGCTTGTCTGTAGTCGGACATTAACTGGGAAGACATTGCATGAAACCAGAATGAATCAAGATGCGATTTGTATACAGCACATAGAAACGGACCTGCAATGACCCTGGATTTGTTGAAGTCGCCAAATCGAGAAATTGGAAAAATGGTTGAATTCAAATTTGATTGCTACTTTTGTTTGCACGGGATGAGGATTTGCACGAATCTTTTTTGGTTGGCATGCCCTAAATTTTGACTTGGACACTAACTAATTAAATGAATCAAACTCTAATGACGGCGATGCTCTAGGCTTTCCAAAACATATTACATTGTGAACATAGAAGAGTAAGTGGTCCTAAAGAGGGAGTTGGTGCAAAAAGCTCCATATATTTCCACAGTACGAAAAGCTCCATATATTTCCAAAGTACGAAAGTTCAGGAGCTTTTAGTCATTGTTCTTCTAAAGAAAAAATAATAAAGTCAACTGCGGATCATTAAAAGGAAATTTAATCAGCAATATAAAAATTAAGTTTACCCAATACCTTTAATTTGACATTGTGACAATCTGTCGATTGTTCTAAAACCTTAAACTATTAGATTAAAGTAAGATTTATTATTTAAATAAAGATTTGAACTCATTGACGTTTTTCATTTAGAAGAATATCCTATTTCTCATCTCGTAACTTTTTTTGCCACTCTTTAAACAAAGCTTCATTGACTTTTTCAACTCCGTCGTGAATTTGTTAAACCTATCTAAGTGGTCTCTTATAAATGTACCTACAACTACTCAAAATTAGATGAATTAAACTATAATGACAGCGATGCTCTAGGTTTTCTAAAATATATTACGTTAAGATGCGATTTGTAAACAGCACATGGAATTGGACCTGTGATGACCCTCAATTTATTAAAGTCGCCAAATTTAGAAATTGGAAAAAGGTTGAATTCAAATTTGATTTCGTTCCTACTTTAACCACCTGATCAACCTGGGGGAGCTGCTTTTGTTTGCACGTGATGAGGATTTGCCCTAATCGTTTTTGGTCGATATGCCCTAAATTTTGACTTGGTCACTAACAAATTAAATGAATTAAACTATAATGACGGCGATGCTCTAGGTTTTCTAAAATATATTACATTGTGAACATAAGAAGAGTAAGTGGTCCTAAACGAGGAGTTGGTGCAAAAGCTCCACATATTTCCGAAGTACGAAAGTTCGTGAGCATTTAGCCAGCTTTCTTTTGAACAAAAATATTACAGTCAACTCGGGTCATAAAAAGGAATTTTCATTTGCAAGATAAAAATCAGGTTTATTCAATACATTTAATTTAACACGATGAGATTTTATGGGATCACTTAGATCTTCTAAAGATTTTAGCTATTAAATGAATATATTATTTATTATTTAAATAAAGATTTGAACTCAGCACCTCCAATTTTGATACTGAAATTTTTGAGGGATTATTACCGACTAGTCTAAAAATTTAAATTTTTGAATGAAATTATAGTTTATTATTTAAATATTTTAATAGAGACTTTTCATTTTTTTCCATTCCTTTTTTTTTGCCAAAACCAGCGATAGTCTTTCATTTAGAAGAACATACAACGTCGTTTTGTTCAAGAGCCTTTCTATACACGTTAGTACCATCAGTTACATCAAATGGCCCATCATTTTGCACAAACGGACACTTCAGCGGTGTGCACGTTCAATCCTTAGGCCGTAAGTTTTTATTGGATTGTTTGAAAAACGTGAATATTTTTGTCTTCAAGCATATTTTCTTCCGCGGGTGATTTTGCCGAATCCAAACTTCCCGACCTTGAAAGAACATGATATCAATCAGAAAAGACATCAGATCAAATCAAGCATTAAACGATCCCTAAGTTGGGAAAATTATCCAAAAAGTGATTAATTTATGTATAATGATCAATTTAATCTTTGCCTGTTTAATTGTATTAATTTAATTTTAAATCTCTTAATAACTGATCAATTTAATCATAAACCTTTAAATTTTTAGAGCATTTACTAATTTAATCATAAACATTTTGACAATCTATCAATTTAATCGTTCCAATTAATTTTGTTCGAAATCATTAACGTAGACGTCAAATATCCTACGCAACATGGTTGACGCTCATGTAGACAATTTTTATCTTTTTTTTTTTTTGCTTTTTTTGCTCTTTTCTTTTCTTTTTTTTTCATTTTCTTTCCTTTTGATTGTGGCAGATACTCGGCCATGGCTAGTGACTAGCCTTAGGTGAGGGTTGTCGTTGCAAACCATGGCTGAGTATCAGACATAGACCACAGAGAAAGAAATGGGAGAGAAAGGATTTTTTTTAAAAAAAAAATGCAAAAATTATCCATACCAACGTTGGTCCATGTAGGATGGTCAACATGACTGGCAGGCGTCAAGGTTAGCCGTTTCTAGCCCAAAATTGATCGGAATGAGTAAATAGACAAGTTGTTAAATGGTTTATGACCAAATTGATAAATCTTCAAAATGTTTGGATTAAATTAACACAAATGAAATGTTAATAATTAAATTGGTAAATTTTCAAAATGTTTATAATTAAACTAGTCTAACTGAAAAGTTTATGACTAAATTAGCGATGTATAATAAGTTTATGATCGAATTGATATTGTTGAAAGGTTTAACATTGAATTGGTCATCGTATAATAGGTTTAGAACTTATTGAATAATTTTCCTAAAGCTCACTAGTTGGCTCTGGCCCTATACATAGGTTGTCAAGCAGGCTATGTCGTTTCAACTCGAGGGTCAAGGTACATAGGTCCAATTGAGGCTATGTTTGGTGCAACCCTTGTTATAGCATATGATAGTGCTAGACACAAATAGCTAAGGGTGAGCATAGTCCGAGTCGAGCCGGTCCAGCATCTAACTAAGGGATAATCCGCTCAGTGTTGGTTTCCAATTTTTGAAACAGAGAACTGAGCCTATGGGTTTGGTTCTTCCCAAGTCAACTTGGAACTAACAGATTATTTTTTCGTTTCATTTTTTGTACTCTTTAAAAGGATAGATGTACTATTGCAAATTACATATCGATCAATAATCTGATATTGAGCAACCAAATTATGAACACCACTATATATCAAACATAGATATGAGATAATGTAACAATATAAATTTCACACTTATTAAAAGCAACAAACCATAAAAACCAAACATGTGAAGTGAGATGAGTGGACAAAGATGAATGGAAAGGTGAGTGAACAAAGGCGAGCGGGCAAGTGAGGCCGAGGCGACCGAAGAGGGTTTTTATTTTTTATTTTGGTTGAATTAGGGTTTGGTTTCTTTCTACTTTCTAATTTACACAACAAACTAAATTATGAAGAGAATAGTGCAAGGTTTTAGAGTAGACAATAGCATATAGCATATAGTATATAATATATACAAGGTTAGTCCAACCTAGACCAACTCTAAACTCTCAGAACTGAGGACCAATTCGCATAGTATAAGGTTCAGGAGTCTTGGGACCAATGATCGATCCAGTCCCCTTGAGAACCGGAATAGTATGGATTGGGTTGGGCCAATTCATAATTAGTCTAGGGTTGACCTTGAATCGATGCTTAGCCCTACAATTGGTAGAATGTGGAGTTGGGTCGTGCTACAAGAATCTAGCCCATTCGCCTTCAATACTTAGATTACAAATGCTAGTCTATTTTCTTTTTTCTTTTTCTTTTTATCAATCGAGTTATGTTTAGGATAGTTTTCGCATATTTTGACTAGTCTATCTACTAGGGTCTTTAGGGGGTATATTCGGAATTTGAACTCATCTAGAGCAAATAGGAAGATTTGAATCCAAAAAAAATAAAAAAATAAAAAAAACTGTTTTGCCATTTAAATCAACAACTTATTGACATTAAATTTCATTCTACTCGTGATCTAGACTGTGACAGATCTTTTTATTACAAAAAAGACTCAAGACAAAAAGTACATATGTGGGCCCAAATCGCATCAGGCAGAGAATACATACGTACATTTTCACAAAAGGCAATCGATTTTTTTATTTTTTATTTTTTTATGATTACACCCGCAACATTAAAATAAAGGTACGTATCCGCTCAAACTTGTAAGCTAACCAACCGTCAACGCATTAAGACCTCCCGTTAGCAACAAACTCAAATACCGCTGCAGCAAATACAAAACAAGAAAACAATTCATGTCCACATTACATTGTGTTCCTTGCAGTTGTTTAGCATGTCACCCGATTGAATTCCACATTTCATCATGTTACGACAATCTATTGTAAGTTCATTTTTCTCAAAAATAGATCAAAAGGCGCTACTGACACATTTGCCTTTCTTTTCGAGGGCGACGTATATATTGTATTTTGCAGATAACAGGAAAGGAAAGAGAGGAATGAACCGAACAATCTACCGAGCACTGAAAGTTCAGCAACCATGTGAACTCCGCAACCATCGAAAGTGCATCGGTCCGTATGTAGTTTTGGGTGGGGGGACCGCATACCAGGACAAGTAAGTGGCCCTTTGATTCGTACAAACAGCCGACTCATGTCATGAGTCATCCCATGTATTTTTCTACCTGTGCGTATGATGGGAAGATTGATACTCCACATCTATTGAAATGGCAACAGCGAGAAACTAAGGCAAAACCATGTGCCTTCACTGCACTCAGCTCAATCACCGCCATGCTGTCTCTTTCAACACTAATTTAATTTCGCAGACCAGGACGTGGACGACAGCATCGATCGGATTGCAGGAGGTTTCTCTGACTGATTTATACGACTTCCGGTGCATTAGAGGTCTCCTTCGTTGGATCTGTCAAATGATTTCCAAAAGAGAATTTGTCTGAGTTCTGAAATCCATCGTGTGTACGAGTGCGCTTCCGTCTATACGCCCATTACATGTGAAAGCTATCCATTATAATACAGTGCTCCGTATATATGCAAATATTTTAGTGAATCGTAAAATGATTCAAATTTATCTTGAGATCATAGGACATAATTGAGAGATAATTGGGGCATGTACGATTGGTATAAACCGGTGGATCCTCTTTTATTTAATGTTTCGTGATTTTTTTTTTTAGTCCTCACGAGAGATGTTGACGAATACTAGGTTCCGTTCCATGTCAACTTACCTAATAGCAGTCACAAAACTTCTGATGCTATACAACTAATACCTTCTGTGGGGGAAAATAACTTTATGTTGACGAATCTACGAGTTTCGTTAATAAATATTAGAGATATGGAAATTGTTAAAAATTCGAAACCTTGATTGATTAAACATGTGGCGAGTAAGTTATTACTTGTTGACACCAAAAAGTGATCTTCGTGGGCCGCAACAAATCAGTAAGGTCCATCAAGCTCCGTTGGATGACCGCCCACGGACTTGAAGAGAACCCGCAAATACTGGCTGTGGTTACCGACAGTTCGGCATCAGCCAAGCAGCAAGATAAGGGATAGACGAGTTATTAAGGCACCCGTTGATACCCAGCTTCAACTGCATTGTAGATAACGTGGTGCATTTATTAGGAAATATTCCGAATGTCCTAGGAATAGTTTAAATTTGAAATAATAACCGCTACAATGGTTATCTATTCAATTTGGCTATAAATGGCCGCATTGTTGTAAAATGATGCACAGATCAATGAAAACAAAGTATGTTCTTTCTCACAAGTTATTTCCTTGTTCGCATTATAATTACCCTTTACTAGTTCAGTCTTTTAAGTTCATTTGCATTTGTTGTCTCCTTTACCCGTGGTTACTGAGATGAGGGTCTTTTTCATCCTTTAGGAACTGACATAGAACCCGATACACATTAAAAAGAAGCCAAAGATCCAATCTTCAGTGAAAGGTATTTGGTCGGATACTATTTTTGGCGAAGCATACTCTCGAATCGAAGATTTTCTTCTTTATTAAATCAGTAAACAAAGTGTGTTTACGAGCACTCATTAGACGAATTCCAATAATTAACGCAGCTAGTTTGATTTTCGTTTACACAATTATTAGACTTCAGATCAACACAAATGTCCTCATTTTCATGCTAATTAACAACCGTTTTTTTGTTTATATACATGTCTGTATCTCAAAATTATTTGTACGAAATCTCCTAATACAAAACACGAACCTTTCTCCCTCGGTTATCGGCTTTAACTCATAATTTTATTGGTAGCATGTGAATGTTTGCAGCGAGAGTACATCGATCAGCATAGTGCCCTCGTTGTGAAGCTTTTTTTTTTGCTTAAATTAATTAAAGACATAAATAAAATCTTCTTTAACTAAGGATCAGCTGTTTTTTAATACTTAATCAAAGCAAAATCCCAAGATCCGCGGTTCCTAGCGAGATCGCCATAGTACGATATACTCATCCTTAATGCATGTCCATTTTTGAGATCGCCGTAGTATCATACACTTATCTCACGCTCTTTATGCATGTGCATTTGGGTTTGTCCATACACACTCATACAAATTCGGAAAATCATCAAAAATCCTAAACCTATTATACTTTTGTTAATTCAATGCTAAACCTTTCTATTTTGCCAATTAAATCATGCATATTTTCATATTTTGCCAATTATATTCGTCCGGCCAAATTTAGCAGGAAATCGTTGACATGGATGCCAACCATCCTATGCAGCACAACCAATGCTAATATGAATAATTTTTAATAATATTTTCATAATTTTTTAAAAATAAATTTTTAATTTTTTTCTTTTATTTTTACCGGTGGCTGAGTCACAGGCAATAGCCAGGCAGGCTATCCTCGCCTCCACAAGAGTCGACCATGGCTTAGCTTTTTTAAGGCTCGATGAGTTGCTTGTGCAAACTGATTGGAGGAAGAGTTGCCAAGCTCGTCGAGATCTGGAAGCTTGGCCATAGCCGTTGAGCTCATTGAGACATCAATTGCCATGAGGTCAACAAGCATGGAGGAGGAGGGTTGAGATCATGAGAGGGGGCTTTGGTGGTGGCGACATGGCTGTATCGTTTGGTGGAGGTTGTGATTGAGAGTGGATGGGTCTCGCTCCAAGCTAGGGCGACCTCGCCCAGGCCAAATTTGGCAAGGCCAAGTGTGTTGGCCTCACTTGGGCAGGGGTGAGCGTCAACGAGGCTCCCTTCACTAGATCTCACGAGGCTGCCCTAGCAAGGCCCAACAAGGTTTGGACAATTTTCCCTATACAAACAGTTAATGGCATATGGAAAAAGTATATCCCGAGTAATAAAACTTGTCATGGGTGGATATATAAATGTTAAAACTTCTAAAAAGTATACTTAAGTATTATTATTATTATTATTATTGTTATTATTATCATCGGCCCTCGCCTAGATCTAGGCAAGGGCACGGGGTTGGGCATGCGGGCCCTTGCAATGGTGCCCTAGCCAACGCGTTCTTGGCCCACCATTGCTAGGCAACCCCGTGCTCGGCCTCGAGGGCCGATGACCCTCATCCTAAATCTAGACAAGGGCCCGAACACTTGCCTATGGTTGACTAGGTTTGCCATTCACTGGCTGGACTTGACAACCTCGGCCGACCCTTGACCCACCATCGTTGGCCCTTTTTAGTGATGGTGGGGTGGCGGCGACCCCTCACCAATTTGCTGGCCTTCCTTTTTTTTTTTTTTTAATTATTGTTTTAACTTTATTTTTAAAAGTTGATTTAATTAATATTTATATTAAAAAAATCAAATTTTGGACCAAAACAACGTCATTTTGGGCTTATCTAGCCACATTAGCATCGCATGGACAATTTTTTTAAAAAGTAATTGCCACAACGTCAGTAGATTGAGCAAAAATTATCATCGTTGGCACTTAAGTATTTCTTTTTTTCCTCAATTTTGGCATTTAAGTATATTTTTTGGAAGTTTTGGTACTTATATGTTCACTTGTGCCAAGTTTTGGCACTTAGAGTATTTGGCACTCGTGACATATGTGTGTTCATGAACCAATATTATCAATGAGAGTTAGTGACATTCCATCTTATAACGAATTATGTGGTTAACAATTCTTAAAAAGGAAGATATATGAATAAATAAATTTACAATCTTCGATCTTCTATTTTCAAAAATCTCCTCAATGATAACCTAATTTTATACACACGATTGAATGGACCGACTTCATTTATCTTCGAACATATGGTGAGGCCATGACAACAAAAAGCTCCGTCGATTTTTTATGTCATGCTTGCACATAGGTTCTCGTAAGAAGAGAGCAGCTGTCAAAAAGTCTCATTCAATTATTTATTTAGTGCTCTTTCCAAAGTGAGAGTTAGAGCACCGAGGATTGATCACTCTTTGTTTCGATAAGGGATATTGGAATCACGGCGAAGGAGGAATCGAACGAGTAGCGTAGAAATCAGCCAAAATCAAACAAGAGCATCATATACACTTGGGGAGGATTTATTGGACAAATTAGGGTGTGTTTGTTTATTTCTGTTTCTGTTCTCCGGAACACAAATTTTTGTTCTTTTGTTCCGGGAAACAAAAAAAGAGCAGAAACACGTTTGTTTACACTTTTGTTCTCGATAACAAAAAATCTATTTTTTTGTTCTCAGCAACAGATTTGGAACATAAACAAGAAGTATAAAAAACTTGTTTCTTGTTCCGAAGAACACTTCCGAGAAACACTTTTTTTTTCTTCTCTCTCTCTCTCTTTTTTTTCTTTCTAATCTTCTTCTTCTTCTTCCTTTTACTGGTCACCGGTCTTGGCCATGGCCAGCGTCGGCGACCGGCCAGACGAGGGTCGACGACCTCGCCAGAGTGTCACCGGTCCTCGGAGAGGCAGAGCCACGGCGAGACTCGAGCCATGCCGCGCGAGGCTTGGCCTCCCCAGCCGGGGTGAGGCCGAGCCTTGCCAGGCCAGGGCGAGGTCGACCTCGTGCCGCCTGGGCAAGGCCGAGCCTCGCCAGACGTTGCCCAGTCGGTCGCCGGCCAAAGAGAAAAAGAAAAAGGAAAAAAAAAAAAGGAAAAATATAATAAAACTATTAAAAAATTAAAAGAAACACAAAATTATACAAGTTTACCAAATGCGTTTCTATTCCTGGAATAGAAATTTTTTGCAGTTACCAAACACATTTTTGTACTCAGAAATTGTTCATTGGAATAGAAACAAAAAAAAAAACTATTTCTTTTGAAAAATTATTCCCCGGAACAGAAACATTACTAAACGCATCTTTATATGCCGAAGAACCTTGTTACATTTTTGTCATGATTGGTTTTTATATTTTATTTATTCTAAATTTTGTGACTCATACACTTCTAACTTTTTCTACATATGAAACTTCCAAAACTTTCGTGTCGCTCAAATGTGTTGACGTGGCTTACATATTATTAGTAAAGAGGGTGGAGAGACGCGTTCAGTGCTAATAAACTCGTCGAGGTGTCATCATGAGGATTCCATACCCCCGACCGCTGTTGATAACACTCGGACAAGGCCAGTTTCAATGTTTGCGTCAGAATCGAGACCTAGGCTGGGCTTTAAGAAAACTCCTCAGACCTTGTTTGGTCCAAGCCCGTCCACATTCAATATAGGAGTGGAAAAGGGCAGTCGCCGGGACCTATGGAGGGGATTGGCGGCACCGCCACCCCCCTTTGCCCCCAAAAATTTCTGAAATCTGTCTCAATCCCTCTCGAACATCCTAGGACCGCCAGACCAATGAATTCTTGGTCCGCTGGACAATTGGAAAAGGCAAAATTACATCCAACCTCAAATTCTTGGTCCGCCAGACCATCGGAAAGGGTAAGTTGCATGGAGACATGAACTTTCCTTTTCTGGGTGGGACCTGTTCGTGGGTCATCAGATTGCAATTGACGTGATTTGGTCTTTCGTCGCCAAAAGGAAAACGACTTGTGTATGAATATTCCGGATTTTACCCGATTACCAGAAGAAAATTCTATTAAATTGTCGAAACAGTGCTAGGTTTACTAGGGATTTACCAGTTGGCTATGTAAAGATCTAGAGGCTACAACTGTATAATATTATTCGCTTTAGATCTTTGGCTCTCACGGCTTTGAAACTCACTTCACACAAGTTTTCGCTGTGTTGAGAACAAAGCCTTGAGGGATGCCGTATCTGGGATGGCGGTGCGTCCGCACTAGTGCAGACGGCCCAAAGAGAATAATATTGGGCTGGAATGAGGGATGGCAATGTGGCTGTGCCTCTACCCTAGATAATGTCTTTTAAAGCCGTGAAAGCCGAGGTCCAAAGTGGATAATATTACATAATGGTAGCCTCAAAGTTCTTATAGGTTGTTACTTCCATAATTGTTGTGGCATTAATAGGGAAGCATTCTTGGTTATGAGGGAGGATTCTTTTGGTTAATCTTGAAATATAAGGTTTCAACTTTCTAGATGGAAACAAAGGAAGAAATCACTATTGCCGACTCGCTGCAACCACTCAATCAATATTGTCCATCTATTATGAATCTCATGGCGTCATCTATGTGTGTGGATATCACTTTTGATTGGTCAGTTACAAGTTGATTAACTGGATTTATTTAAAAATACTTAATTGGTGCTTCAACCGTATTTTTCCCTTTTATCTGTTGTCAAAAGCTTAATTTGACATCCATATAGGATGATCATCAAATTGAAAAGATTAAGAATGACTAAGGAATTAAAGAAAATCAATAAATTAAGAAATGCAATACCTGATTTTAGTATGTCAGGATGATCATTTTATGGACTTCCAAAGAATAGACATGGCAAAAATAGGATTTCACAGTACCTCGATACTTACTTGACATTTTTTATATTGGACATCAGGTTCCGCCCTCACTATTATTTGAGTGCGGTTTGTACCGAAATTCTGAAAAGTCAAAATTGCTGAAACCCTAATGCAAGCGGCTTACTTTCCATGATGAACGCACTTACGTCAGAAATATGTATGTGCATGCGTTCCTATTTATATTGATCGTACTATGAACCCAAGTTAATAAATTGACCGTGGATATTTTGTCCGACCTTTTCCATTGGTTCCAAGAAAGGTCGAGATATTTCGTGATGCGACGATACGGTTTAACAAGGTAGAGATTCTCCAAAACTTTTGCACCAAGGGAAGAACCAATATGTTAGAGAGGTATCGCATGTAACATTGAAATTGACAATACAAGTCCGCCATTCAAGTCTGACCCTACACTTGACGTGCTCACGTACCATGACAGAAAAAGTTCACTGAATCCACCATCTCAAAAACCATGACCGACAAAGTTCATTGAATCCACCGTCTCAAACACCATTTTCTTCTACCCCTATATAAACCCTCGAACGAGGTCCAAATGATTCCAACTTTCAAGAGTTTTCTAGCGATAATAAAACATTGATAACAACACACTCTCCCATCTTCCATGGCCACTCAACTTGCCACTCTTGCCAACCTCCAAGAACCAAAATCGCCCTCATCATCTTGCGAGAACAAACCAACCAAGAGAAGTAAAGTTCGCCATTGCTCGGAGAAAGATGCAGGTCATCATTGGTACCGCGCCGAATGCATGGGATTGCACAGCAACACGGGATTCAGGCAGAAGAAGTATCGGAGTTGGGGCCGTCGAGCTCGGGAGCTCCCTCGGCTGTTAGGGTTTCAGTACTTGGGGAGGTCCATAAGGTACATCTTGATGGAGACCAAGGCTTTCTGCAATGGGTTTTGCTCTGATGCCCTTGAGGACTCCTTGGTGGTGAAGAAGGACGGAGCTGTGTCTTTGGTTGATCCTTACTTCGCAATCCCAGTGACCCCTCCCCCATTTATGTGTCCCTAAATATTTACGGGACATTGGTTTGCTACACGGACTGTGTAGTCCTTTAATTACACAAGTTACGTTTAGAACCGTTGACTTTTGGAAAGAAAGTTGATTACCGTGACGGCTCTGTCAACGGTAATGGAGGTAACTTGTGTAAAAAAAAAAAAAAAGTTACACAATCCGTATAGCTAGAAGATACATATGCATATGTACCCCTCCCCCACTATTTTTGTTGATAAAACACGAAGTGCGCTAGTTTGCAATGGTTGGGTCAAGAATTGAGACTTAGGCTGGGCTTTAAGAAAACTTCTAAGAACTTATTTGGTCAGTCCATGACTCACGAAGCATGGTCCAAGCCTGTCCACCAGTTAGAAAAAATAAATGATTTAACACTTTCAGTCCTCTGAGTATTCACCACAGAAATATCGTTACGAAAAATTTGTGATATGACCGAGCATAGTTCTCTAATTCTTCGTAAAAAGACATGGAAAATTATGTTAAAGATCATGCTTTTGTAACATCATAAAATGCCGATGATGAGATCTCCATGTCATATCTCTTACTTAAATGCAGTAAAAAATTGTCTTCTCCCTTCGGTTCGATGTCTCCGTTGTTGCTCCCGTGCACATGTTCTTGTAAATAACACGAGGTTCCAAATCTTACAATTCGCCTGATTCCTGTGGATACACTGCAAAAGTGCCCTCGTTCAAGTGGATTGGATAAAACTCTATCTACAGAATAATGGACGTGGCTCCCAAGGCCAATTTGCGTGAGTGTCCTTGTGATTTGAACACAGGATCTGTCAGATCAAAGAAGTTAAATCACAGCCAACCCTTTAGAGCTTATTGCACTCATGCATGAGCTATTCGATTTTTACCTAAGTTAACCACCATTTTTGTAATGTTAGAACAGATATGCTAAATAGCCAAGTGGAATTAGAGGCAAGCCTCCTTGAGCTCATGGCCTGTGCTATCACAAAAAAGTCAATGAGACATCCCATCTATCCATATCATCAAGTTCATACAATGCAAGGGGACTTCAACCTGATTAAGACCTTACTTTACCAAAACGTCATTCATTTTTGTGAAAAGTCGCCCATCAACCAACGGCCCCTTTAACATGACATTTGGTACTAGCAACAACGTAATGGAGGCGGTCAATCAATATAAATGTATCCGAAATCTAATTGAAATCCAATATAGCACCTATGGATACATAGGAGATGCATGGAATCAATTCTTTTTATTGAATAGATCTGATCGCAATTTCAGATATGGATTTCAAAGGGATCGAATAGGAAATGTTTTTTTTTTTTTTTTGAATCACAGAACGATAATGAAATTAATGCTCTAACATATTTATTTCATCTTGTCTTTGGTATTAATCTTCTAAAGAATAAAGATGTAAACCTTTTTAAACCTTGAATCCATCCCCAGAATACACCTAATTGAAGTGGAGACGCAATACGGACGCGACATTGCAAAGAAACTTACCCATTCCCTAGCAGCATCGGGCAAACCATAATGAAACCAACTGCGTACAACTGCTTTTAACTTCATGTACTGGTAACCCTTCGAGGCATTCATGATGTTGTCATTGTTGCCATTTCTGGGCCTTTGCCTCTCCCACCAAGACTTGCAGTTTTGATCTTTACATCGGCTTTCAACTTTGCTTTTGGGAAGTTCCACAATTGACAGAGACGCACGAAACAATGTAATCCAAGAATGCCACATGATAGTGTCCTTCGAGAAGTATCGTGGACTAACCACACGATGAATTCAAGACATTGATTCGCAGTAGTGAAAACAGTTGGTTCCACACATATCAGTGATCATCCAAACCAGAATTCATGAATATATTATTAGGAACGTAATTAGATTCGCCCGGCAAATATATTTATTTTTGCCATCCTCTCGCATGTGATGTGGACTCCATTCCATGCAACGGTTGTGCAGTTGTGTGAGAGTAGGCAGAAAATATACCGAGCATATCTAAGATAAATAAGATCGGTTAGAATCATCTTGATGATATCATTACTGACCTAAAAAAAATTATTGTAATAGTAGCAGCAGTGCATGAGGAAGTGGAAAAGGACAGTCGCCGACTTAAGGAGAGGCGTGGTGACACCGGGCCCAAAATTTCTTGTATTTTTGGATAAAGAATTTGAAATTATGATATTTCAATTCAAAATTTGTCTCAGTCTCTCTTGGACCTCAAATTTTTCATCCGCCGGACCATAGGAAAAGGGCAAACTTGCGTGAAGACACAATTACTTTCCCTTTTTGGGCGGGCCTTGATCGTGGGGTGTCAGATTGCAGTTGACATGTTTGGTCTTTTATTGCCAAAGGCAAACGACCGTCATCTTTTACCCCTTCTGTATATGAATATTCTAGATTTCACACGTTTACAAAGAATATCTATCACTTTGTTGAAGTAGTGCTAGGTTTCCTATTGGTTATTACTTCCATAACTGTTGTGGCAGTAACAGGGAAACCTTTTTGGTTATGACGGGAGGATTCTTTTGGCCAATCTTGACTTGCACAAGATTCTAGCAACAACAAAAAAGTGGGTTTCAACTTCCAGACGATAACAAATAATTTTTTTGATAAAGCAAATGGATAATTTTGACAAATTTTGGGTGAAACTAAAAGTTTGGTTATCATGTTACAATATGTAGCACCTTCCTGATTTGTTAGTAGTTTTGTTAGATTTCTAGTCAAGCGCATTCATGTGCCACTACACCTACTAATCAGCTTTTGGGTTGTGATTATGAGCCGCTGAACTCACATTTGAAGGGCAGTTAGTCTTCCATGGGCCATAGTATTTTCAATGAAGAGCACACCATATGACAATATTGACAGACTGTAGCTTATCAATCCACATTGTACGTTTGCTATAAATCTCATCCTAATGTGTGCAATGAGTGGGCATATCTTATTTTTTATTGATCATCAACCATATCAATTGCAAAAAAATTTATCGCCCTTTATGCCAATGGAGTAACTGGGTTGACATAAAAGTACTTTACTTGTGCTGCCCTAGCCTTTTGTTTCCCTCTCTTTTATCTATTTTTAAGTGGCATAACTTTTATGTATGAAAACACCCATACTATCTATTTATGTGATGGCATGATCATCAAATTGAAAAAGAATCAACATGACGCAGAGATTAAAAAATTCAATACCTAATTAGTATAAACGCGGTAAGAATAGAATTCATAGTACCCCGACACTTGACGTCTTCTATTTTAGATATTAGGTTTCCTTCACTATCATTTTGTGGTTTATACCACAATTCAAAAAAGCCAAAATTTCTCAACTACACAGAATTTTACAATAGTAAAAGTAAACGGGGCCGTAGTTCATTATCGTGATGAAATGTACTACTTAGAAATATAAATGTCTTTCTAATTATTGTGATCGTACCAAAATTGATGAATTGACCAGGAATTTTTTTTTCCCAATCTTTTCCGTTGATTCAACGAAAATTGAGATATTTACAATGTAACTAGGCCACGAAATACCCTATCGCTCCATTTAACGACATAGAAATTCTCCAAAATAGTTTTACCAATAGAAGGACTAGGCCTTAGCTAGGCATCACATATAATCATTGGAAAATGACAATACAAAATCCACCATCAAGATCTGGCCCTCCACTTCACGTGCTAAGGTAGCATGAAAAAAAAAAAAACAATCGAATACATCATCTCAAAATTCTCTCTCCCACTATATAAAAGTTATGCTACTGATAAAACTTTAATAACATCGCATAAAAGCACTTCATTCTCCATCTTCCATGGCCACTCAACTTTCCACTCTCGCCAAGCTCCACGGACCAAAATCACTCTCATCATGTGGCGAGAACAAACCCATCAAGAGAAGTAAAGTTCGCCGCTGCTCGGAGAAAGACGCAGGTCATCATCATTACTGCATCGAATGCACGGAGTTGCATGGCGACACGGCTTTCGGGGAGAAGAAATGTCAGAGCTGGCGCCGTCGAGCTCGGGAGCTCCCCAGGCTACTAGGGTTCTGGTACTTGGGGTCGTCCATAAGGTACATCTTGATGAAGGCCAAGGCTTTCTACAACGAGTTTTGCTGTGATGCCTTCGAGGACTCCTTGGTGTTGAAGAATGACGGAGCTGTGTCTTTGGTTGATCCTTACTTCTCAATCCCAGTGACCCCTCCCCCAAGTGTCTCTCCCTGAATAACTACGGGACCTTTATTGCTACCCAGATTATTGTAGTCTTTACCGTTGATTTTGAAAGTTGGTTAATTCCTGGGACTGCCCGTATCAACAGTAATGGAGAATAACTTGTGTTTAAAAAAGAGCCACACAACCCCTGTAGCTAAATAAAACACGTATGTATATGCACAGTAAATCTTATCTGAAACAGTGATGCAGTTGAAGAGTGAAAAACTTCTATTTTCATAGGTTATGAAGATTAGGCATCGCTACAAGTACCTAGAATGGATCATGGGATGTGTAAGATGTTGAGCAAGCTATTGTCAGCATGGATTGTGTTTATCTCACATGCACACGCCGTAATCTCCTTCATCTAAGTTTAGGGTACAGATCTTTCTATCCAAATCCATCATATCCAGTGATCTTGGCATCACTTGAACTTCTTTCGAGGTATTGGCTATTACAAGCAAAGTAGATAAAATTTTCGATAGCTTTTGCTTCTGTTGTCCGTGTAACCGAAAGCAGAACCTCCGCCCAATGTGAAGATTTATAGAATACTAATGAAACAATAGTTTTTTTTTTTGGTCGGTCCTACTCTACTCTTATTTTAACTCTCGCTCTTAGACTTTTGCCATGCCTCCTTGTAGGGCATGGGAGTTAAAAATCCATACCTGAAACTAATTCATCACCACCCCAACTCCTCTGAGAAGGTGGGGATTCGAACCCCCCACCTCCCCTTTCAAGTTGGAAGGGTGGCACTGGGGTTTACCCCAGTGGTTATGAAACAATAATTGAAAATTACTCAATACTTGTAGTAGTTAAGTCGCAATAGTGACTCAACATATGAAATGAGAGCTTGCGCTTGAGCTGGAGCATTCTCGTCCTTGGTTACTTGCACAGGAACGTCAGATCGACTTCACTAGGACACTCGTACGAGTGCATGATTGGTACTAAGTAAGCTTCCACCATACATAATACAAAATAGGAGGTTTAGTTTTTCCACCATGACAAGTCCACAATGCATTGTGAATAGCATTATTGTTGGGGAGAAACTAGAGCTTTCGTGATTGTTGATTGGACTTGAGTATGTCCTAAAACTGCTTCTTTTAAGGCATAAAATTCAGGGGTATTCCCGGGGGAAAATGAAAAAAAAAACTTTTCTCCGATTGGGGGGTAAGGCATGCGGACTAGCACGTTCCGAGCTAAACGCTGGGTTACCAAACTACTGTTAGAAAGTCCTATCAGAAGCTTGCTTTTTGCTGGTTAGACACGTGTTTCGCACAATGTCTAGAATCGGGACGTCTAACCAATACTCGGTTCTAGACACTTTGCGAAGGGAGGAACTAGAGCTTTTGTGACTGTTGATTGAACTAGCAATGCAACAAGACAAAGTAGTAAATTGCGGAAGGAAGAAATTATTGTTCCAAGAAAATATTCTAGTTTCGGAAGGCAAGGTTGTGCATCCACATAGCACCATTGATGGACTTCCGAGTTGGTTTGACAAAACGAAAATTACATCATTCCTTTGTTTACGGGGAGAGAGAGAGAGAAGACAGGCGATTGGTGCTGAAATTTCAATCAACAATGGCCAGCCATAACAAATACAACCAAGAGAGAAAGCTCGAGACAGTTTTAGGTTGGCCAGAAAAAAGAAGATGACTTAAACCAACGTTATTCGCCCCTGGGCCTAGGCTATGATTTTAGCTAAAGCTAATATACACCTATTAAATGATCAACATATTGACCAAAAAAAAATATGATCAGCATAAAGTTTCATTAAAAGTGTCAAATTCATGTCAAAAAAAAAAAAAAAAAAACACCCACAGTCCAAATTTGACGGAGCATAACTTTTGATTCAAATGTAGTCATGAGTCCATGAAGTACAAAAATTGAAAAGCTCATTGTGAGCCTTTCGCCGCAGAGCTAAAGGCCATTTTCCACATTAGAAATTATTTTTCGACGTGTTTTGGGCAACTTTTTCAAATTCACACTCGTTTTTATATTTTAATCAACTAATAAATTCAATTGAAGAAATAAGTATTTTTTCACCTCGAAATAAAAGGATATTAATCGTTTTTATGTTTATCAAATATTTCGAACTGGGCTGGGCCACTTGGAAGCCCGAAATTCTAGCCCGGCCTAAAACACAGACATACAAAACCGCCCATAGATGGAACGGGACATTTTCGGGCTGATTCAGGCCAGGCCGGTCCAAGTTTCGAGCTCTCAATTTTTCATTTGCATCTCTAATGGGTGGGCCTAGGCTATGATTTTAGCTTGATCCAAGGTGCAACTTGGAACCGTGCACCTCTAATCATGAGGATAGGCATTTTACATTTTCATGATTTTAATGAAGCGAGTTTGTTTTCTCAATCTCCTAAATTTTCTTAACCTCAGCTGCTTGAATACAATGGCACAGTAATTGAAAATTGCAAAAGTTCACATGATCCCTTAATTACTTCAATTTGCTAGGATTAGTTTTAGATTATTATGAGGGTATAATAGTAAAGTAACAATGGAGACGTTATAGATTCAAAAGATAATAAAGATTGATGGAAAAAAAAAAGATGCAAAAGCAATTGCATACACCTTGTGCGTGCGTGAGGGCTAATGAGTAATTATAAAGAATGATTAATATCACAAAAACTCTAAATTTATACATGTGTGACATATTTACATTTTGTTTGTTTTGTTAAATTTTGCCACAAAATTGTTAAATTGGATAATACATAACATTAACTTAGTTGACCTAGCAATTCTATATGGTAATCCATGACTGCTGAGAAGATTATCAAAGACAAAAGATTGCTTGGATTTGTTCCAATGGCTAATCACAAAGGTGAAGGTGACGATGAAGGAGCATGCTCGATGAAGACAAAGATGAAGAAGGGTTAGAGTGCTCGGAGGGGGAGAGAGAAATGATCCCTATTTGTTTTTGAGTCGGGGTTAATTGAAGAAAAAAAGAGGGTTATGACTTTCCAAGTGAAGTCAACGTGTCTTCCAGGTTTAGCAATTTCATGATAAAATTTGATAAAAGTTAATGAAAGGTAAATGTGTCAATTTGAGATTTTTTTTTTATGATCCAAAATTAGTTTTGGTGATTCAAAAATTAATTTAGGATAATTTTATTACAAATGTACTTGTCCTGGTCTCTTCCAGTGGTATTGACCATAGAAAGAAAGTCGGCAGTCCTCGTGAGGTGACCCGAACCGGGAGAAAGAATACCGGTTCAGTTCGGTTCAATTTATTACGACGGTTTGAGCTTCGAACCGTCGTCAGGTTGCGTCAGCCGCTGTCGACGCCTCAGCCTGCGACGCGCGAGCCCGGTCTCGTCGCCGCCACTCTCCGATCCGGGAAAACCTCCACCGGCATCGCCGCCGCCTTCGAGTATCCGCTCGATGCAGAGAATCGCCATCGCCGTGAATCCGCGTCTCTCTCTTCCCTCCGCCTTCGCCAGGTAAATCATCATCTTCCGACACGCGAGCAACCTTCGTTTTTCAGACGAATTCGGTCACGAGTCTCGCGTTTCGCGCCCGCAGAGTCCGCTCCCGCAAGATGAGCGCCAATCCTTCGCCGGTCTCTCCGAAATTCGTGCCGGTCGATGGCGCCGATATTCACTCCAGGAGCAAACCTGACGGTGCGTATGCGTAGCTCGTGAATGTCGGCCATTTTGCTGCTGCTGCTGCTGCTTTGGTGTGAGAGGAGCGTGTAATTGGCGTCTTGTTGCGATTTGTGTTTCGAGCTGTGTTGGAAGCTGATTGAGTATTATGATGAATTGCCGATTTCCCCGTGAGGAGTGTTCTAAGTTGAAGTTTAGCCAGAGATTTTGTGCTCTGAGCTGGAATTTGAAGCTAGTTTGAGTAAAAGCATGAAATATGGCGTGCGTGCTTGCTTATTATACTCCATCGACGGGCATTTTTTTTTTCTTTAAAGCTTATCGCGGTTTAGTTTTTGCTGAAATTTGTTGACTTTTGAAAGGAATTGACGATGTAAAATGATGGATGCTTATGTTTGTAACATATCAATATTGGAAGTTGGAAATTTACTCTCATCTCAGTTTCTGCCTTTTGCAGGTTTGAGGTTCCGCCTTGTATCATATAATGTATTGGCTCAGGTATGCTAAGGCGTATTACCATGTATTATGGTAACAACTGACTCCTTGTGTAGTCTCTGTTAATCTTCCATTTTTTCTTTAAGTTATAGCTGCATTCACTGTCACTTGGGTTATTTTGGCAACTCTATAGAATGGGCTGCATATAAAGGAAGCTTTTAATATGTATTCTCATGGTTTAGTATTTTGATGCATTCCTTGTTTAATCACTACACTGAAAACTGTCTTTTATTAGTCCTTTAATGTAGGAGCAATTTGATTTCTTCTCGTAATCCACCTTTGCCGTTCAATTTTTGGCCTTAGGTGTATGTGAAAAGTTCTTATTTTCCACACTCTCCATCGCCTTGTCTCAGGTAATCTTTCTAAACGCGATTCTCTCTTTGTGGAAGTGTCGTTTTTCAGTCATTGTGAAGGGATGGCTAGGTATTAGTGTTCTGGTTTTCTACCCTTGGAAGATTTGTTGTCAATCAGCATTAGGTTACAGCAGTTAATGAAACTATCGCTCCTTGATGCAGAAGCTTGTAAGTGTTGAGAATGTTTCTTTCTTCGCTAATATGACTCCACCTCATACGATTCACAATCCGGAAGTTGTCACATCATTTACTCTGAACTTTTGTGTTAAGCACATTAGAAAGTTTGATACTTTGGATCACATTGCCTGGTTTAAATGTGTTTTAAAGGCTGCTGTAGTTTTCTGTCTCCCTGAAGTCTCCTTATGTGAATTTCAGTCATCTCCTCCCTTCCCATTCTCGCCGCCTACCCTAAAATGAGGGAGGAGATCATGAAGTACTTGAAAAAAGGATATAGCTAAGTCTATTAGTTGCATAGAGACATTATTAGCTCAAGTCATGTTCAGCTGAATGCCTTTGCAGGTGGAAAGCTCGTTCTAAGGCAATTTTAACTGTTCTTAAAAACCTTGGCGCTGACTTTCTTTGCCTACAGGTCTCGAAATTACTTTTCCTTCTAGTTGGTTATGCTATTTTCATGTTCTGCTGATTTAGTCTTTTTACATTCGTTGTGCTCTCTTATGTGATTCTTACCTGATATTCTGTGGCATAGTTGACAATCCAATCTTCACCAGGAAGTGGATGAATACGATGGATTTTACAAGGGCAATATGGAAATTCTTGGTTACTCCAGTCTATATATTCAGAGAAGTGGACAGAAACGTGATGGTTCTGGCATTTTTTATAAGCAAGACAGGTAGTTTGGCTCTCATTTGTTTGTTCTAGTATATGATCATAGAATGGTGCATGCACGACAAATTTTTATTGCATATTTTAACAGTATGACTAGTCGAAAAATCTGAGTTTTTGTTGAATTAAATGGATGTTAAAATGATGCTCGATCAAATTCTCAGATGTTACTTGCATGGCTTGGCGAAGTGCATTCGTGTTGTTTGACTTGGTCTTTGCTCTCAAAGTTTCTTTTCTGGTGCCACACCTTTAAAAGGTTCTGGTGGGAATGGAAAAGGGATCTTTGTTGTAATATTTATTTTTGCAAGAGAATGTATTCGTTAATAACATTATCCGTTGGCATAACATGTAGCTGGTTTCTTATACAGTAGGGCAGCATTTTACTGAAAGTTATAGAAACCTTGCTTTATCTGAATCTTCAGTCCTGTAACCTATTTATGCTTCATTTTCTTCTTGACTATATATGTTGTCTGTGTTGGGAGTTGATTTTTTAGGGGCTGTATCATAGTTTACATTGAAGTGATTTTCTTCCTATTCAATTGTAAAATGAAAGTCCTTGAAGTGATATTCCCGTTAAATGATTACTGTGAAATTGATGAGATGTTAAAGAGTTGACCTGATCTCTTGAATAATTCATCGAGGTTTTTTGGTTTTGTTTCGCTCATCTTCTTTGTTGCTCAAACTCGTCTTATCCTCGTAATTTTATTGTATAAAGAACTAATAAAATTGTTTATTTACAAAAAGAAGGACAAAGAAAAAGGCATCGTGAAAGGATATGACTCTGTGCAACTTTCCTGTGGAGGCCGTCACAAATATGTTTTTTTTATTGCCATGTTTTCACTAATTGGATGGGGAGGTTATCTCAAATGTTGAGTGATGATGGTGAGTTGTCCTTTAGTCTAGATCTGAATCTGACTTCTCTTGGTTGCTATTTCATGAAGGGCTGAGTTAGTTTTGGAGGAGAAGATAGACTACGATGATCTTGTGAACTCAATTCAAGATAATGAGGATGGAAGTGCTTCTAAGGATTCTTTTGAGCAATCTAAAGGAAACAGAAATATTCATACAAATCCTGGTAAACTATTTTGCCCCTTTTATTACGTTAGGTTGATCATCTCCTTATACTGTCATCATTGGCTAATTTTCTGGTAGCTAACTCCACAAGTCATTGGTTGGTAATGGACACATATTATAACAATCAAGCTGTTGCTGGGCTTATGAGAAGAAGCATTATTTACCATTGCCTAGTATGCTTTAATATTTTCCTTAACAGAGCATATCTGAGTGAGCTTAAGGCTTATGGTACTTTTGAAGTCAATTGTGCAATGCTGATTCTAATGTATGGCCTAATAACCCAGATGCATCCAACTAGGGATAGCTGATTGAGACATGATCGCTTGGATATACAGGAGTTAAAATCCAGAAGAGGAGATCAACCGTTCATGGATTATGAAGCAGCTTTGATTTCTTTTAATTTGTATGCCTTTTTTGAGTCCTAATTGGGACCTGTTTTATATTGAAAAGTTGTGATTTGTACCCATAAAGAATAAATTTGTATTCAATACTAATATAAGGCTGTAAAACATGGTGTGGAATCTTTAATCCTATCCTCTTAAAAATGTGAGGTTCATTTTTGTGTTGGCCTTACAGACCAGAAGAGCTGGTTACAAGTAGTTTACAAAGTGCCTGAGAATGTATTTTGACTGTTTTGGTCTTTTTGCTTCACAGGCAAAGCAGTCATTAAATTGTGAAATAACATGACGGACAATAAATTAAGGTGGCAGCATTATGGTGGACATAACATGACTTTCTCATGACGATTTTCGAAAGGGTGGTGACTTGATTTTCACTTTGGCCCTAGAAATCAGAAACTCATTTAAAAGCCATCAGTTAGGATTTAATCGGGGTTTGGGCAGCCATTTGTAAACATTTTTCTGGAGTAGGAAATACATTATCCTTTAAAGAAAGAGGAGAAGGATAACTTATCCTTATGCAATGGCATTTGGTGTGATCTTTAGGTACTTTGGGCTGCTGTTTTTGAGAATTTTTCTTTGCATAAGAGTTCACCGGTTCCACTTGCTTTTTCTGGATGCATCTAACATTTTATTCCATAGGCAGAAAAAGGTGTTGCTGTTTGTACAGAACTTCCTTTGATTCAATGGCCTTAGGACTACCATATTCATCATAGTTTTGTCTCTTCAAGCTAAGATCAGGGGTAATGGTGCATGCGTGCCATTTTGTATGTAGATGTTTTCCATTTCTTTGGTCTATGTAGCAATTTCCTATAACCTGAGCAATCTTTGTAGCCTGCTTTGAGAAGAAATTCTCACAAGAATCTTCAATTTATAAACTCACGTCAAGTATTTTCATTTCAGCTTCCACAAATGCTCGTGAGAACCGTGGAGATCCCAATGATCCTCGTGTAAGATTGAAACGTAATTGTGTTGGAATTTTAGCTGCATTTAGACTCAAGGATCCGTCTCGCCATCTTATTGTTGTGGCAAATACCCACATTTATTGGTAAAAATTATTATTCTGCTATCATCTATGGTATCCGCTTTTAATGACTAATTCAATTTGTAGAGAATACTGAGATTTGTGACTTCAGGGATCATGAATGGGCTGATGTTAAGCTTGCTCAAGCCAAGTATCTTTTATCGCGGCTAGCCCAATTCAGGGATCTGGTTTCAGAAAAGTTTGACTGCATTCCGTCTGTTATCGTGGCTGGTGACTTCAATTCAACTCCGGGAGACAAGGTTCATTTCTATTTTCTGGGTTGATTGTATCATTATCTTTCTCTTGTGGCTTTTGGAGATAAATGTTCTTTGTGATGCATGTCTTGGGTTTTTTTTTAGGTGGATGGATATCCCTAGTTGAAGTTGATAACCTGCGAAGGTTGAGTGCATTACTGTCCTTACCAATATTTTTAGTGGCTCCCACTAATTCAACAGTCCTAACCAAACCAAGCTAAAATTCGTCGTTTTCTTTTCTCTAGTGTTCTAGATAGAATGTACTTTTCTGTTTTGTGACAATTCTACTAAACTCATTTTTAACTACTTCCAGCTCCAATAAGCCTTTTTAGGCTTACAATTCTTGGTACAAGAAGCCAAGCTACACAGTGTGCATTGAGATTAACTTAAAATACTTTTCTGTTTGTGTGCTCACCATTGCTTTTTTCCGATTCAGTGTGCATTGAGATTAACTTAAAATACTTTTTCGATGTGCTTTGCTCTTTCAGGTTTATCAGTGCCTTGTGTCAGGTGACCTTTCGTCGACAATACCAGAAATAGAATGTTCAGAGGAGCGTCCTATTCCTCTGCGAAGTGTTTATGCTTCTACTAGAGGAGAGCCATCATTCACCAATTGCACTCCCGACTTCACTGGTACCCTGGATTATATATTCTTTTGCCCTTCCTCAGACATCAAGCCCGTCGGTTTCCTGGAGCTTCCTGGATCAGACTCGGAGGAGGTGGTTGGTGGGCTGCCAAACTACTACCATCCGAGTGATCATTTGCCAATTGGTGCTGAATTTCAACTTGTTTGTGACAAAGTCTGTTGATCTGGTTTGCATTGCTTTGATCAACCTTTTGGATCACCCATGCTCGGTTGAGGGAAACTTTTGGCTCCAGGTAATTGAAAAGAAGCATAAACAAGAGGTTGGCGCATAAAAATTTAAATGAAGAGATGAACTATCTTTTGTACACTCTCCTTGGTTTTTAATTACCAAAATTTATGAATGACAGAGCTGGAACCAAATTTATGTGGAGAGAACCATGTTACGGAGGCTCTATTCCATCAAGAGATTAATCTATTTTCCTGGATACCTCTCTTAAGCGGGACTTTTTCTCATCATAGCTTCATTGACAATCATAGAACTTAGCATGCCTTGTGGTGACCCCCTTCGAGATCGAGAATTTGTGAAAAATGTTTTGGACCTTGTTTTTGGAAAGTGCTTCCTCCTACGATAGTGTGTATACTGGCTTTAGACCCCAAGATTACATAGGGATTTGTTCATGGGCAGGGTAATTTTGTGTATCTATCGACATGCTTTATGGTAATGTCTCGTAAGTGGCACGGAATTGATAATGAGTACCTAAAACACAAATAGCTTCATCCTTGATTATATCTTTTATGCTTCTCCTATGGGCAGCAAGCCGAGGAAATCCTGGTTGGAGGGATTGCAAAAGATTATCCAATTCTGTAATCGCGGTGGCTTGGTGGTAGTAGATTTGTTAAATCATGCCTTAATTTGTCATCTCAAATTTTAATAGAACTCAGCAATGATCTCACAAATTTCTTTCAATTTCTCCTGTGTTTCTCTTCTACTTTCCACTCAGATGTGCATTGAAAGAGGTTTCTTTTGCATTACGAGGACACAAGATCAAAGCGATTTTACCACTTGGACTTAAAATGCATAATCTTTGATTATCTTTGCATGTCTTGGCACATTGGAACTTTACAGCTTAAAGCAACGCTCGACCATACCTAACCTCCGTGTGGATATGGTCATGACATTCCTAACAGTGTCACAAGAGTTACATGCAAATCAATCAATGAATTCACATGTGATTCTTTGTAACAAATGTTGCTTGGAGTATTTTCTCCTTTCTACCGTGATACCATTGATACGGATAGAAAGAGCCTACACTCTCGTGGTTATCGAGCTTCTAAATTTTGCCATGGCCTGAAACTCTGTGAAACGTCGAACTTCTTTAGCGGCTAAAGGAAAGTAGCAACCTTCATAGGATAATATAAACTGAAAAGAGCAAACTGTCGTGATTCGTTTGAAGTTTCTTTCGCACCCTCGACTATATTAATCAGGGGCAAATCTGATGCAATTACAAGAGGGAAACATTCGGGAGTTCTAGTCACGTGCCATCATGTTGGAGCACCATCGCTGTCGGTTCGTTAGGTTAGGAGATAGTGAGGTGGGTCTCGAATTTTGGGAATTGGGCTTTCGGGTGCGATCATCTCTTTCATACCAGCCAGGTCAGTGATGAGAGATTACTCAACTCAGAATGATGATGACAAAACTAAGGTGGGGGCTGCTCTTGTTAGCCAAAAAAGTCTCCTCTCATTACCAAATCATAATGACTTTTAGCTGTTCTCAACGCTTTTGATAAAGAAAAAGAAAAGGGATTGCTCATGCCGCTGGACCATACGATGCTACTGCTATGCGCTTTTGGATTTGGACAAGGTTTAGGTATTATTATTGTCTGGGCTCCCGTATTAATGCTGTAGCCGAGCTCTGGTTGGTGGTTCGTATATCACATTAATAACAATTATCATCCGCACACCACATAACCCTACCCCCCCCTTCTCTCTCTCTCTCTCTCTCTCTCTCTCTCTCTCTCAACCTTCTTGTGCCGAGATTCTTCCATCTCCCCCATAGAGCTGCCTTCACCGTATCGTCATAGCCTCCATTGCTGCCGTTGCCGCCTCCGGATCAGCGCCGTCTCTACCATGGACGGGTCAAGATTCGATTTATTTAAGTATTAAAGTTATATTTACAAATTTAATAAAATTAATTTTACTTTTTTAAAAACTTCTTCGTTTTTCTCACCACATTGCCCCCAAGAGTCTCGACCATAGATGACAAGAGGGTTGACCCATCAATTCTTTTAATCCCTAAATACTTGGTAACATTGAAAATTTTGTACAATGTGTGATATATCCTATTAATCTTAATATGACATCTCTATGTTTTACCCTCTTAAAGTTTGGAATTGCAAATTTTCCTTTTCTTGCCCTCTAAGCTAGTAGTACCTATCCATGTTCACCGCTGTCGGCAAAATTTGCGCATTGCCACTAAGATCTGGGGGAGGCCCCTCCTCTGGAGCTCATCATGTCAATAGCAACGAGACAAAACTCGTCCTCAAAGCCAAAATAATGTACTTTTTGTCTGTCTATAATCGATCAGTACTCCAATGGCACGATCTAGGAAGAGCTTCTAATACGTGGAGTTCCTTATCTTATGTATTATTACTTAGAAATTCATCTTATCTTCAATATAAGTTCAATAGACCGTTCAAAACTCAGCCAACTCATCTATTACATCACCAAGGCAACATCCCATCGACTGCATTTTTGGCGAGCCCACTACTCACGTGCGTCCAAGCTTCATGCAATTATGCCTTTGCTTATATCCACATCGCAATCGCATTCCAATTAATCGATGGTGGTCTCAATTCGATCACGCTTTTCATTTATGAGCATTTAAATTGGTGGGCGCTTTGATTCCACCCAACTCTTATCATCGCAGAATACGGTGTGTGGCCAACAATTTTCGAAATCGCGACCTTGAATATATGCTTGTGATAAGAGGTAGCGTTCATCATCTAATCCACCGTCGTGGAGGTTTACTAACGGTCCGTCATGTGCACTTTTTTTGGTATAATTGGTCTGGATGGATCACTTTTAACCATCACAAGTAGGGAAGTTTTTCTCCTGTAAAAATGTAGTTTTGCTCTGCTGAAAAATGTGTTGGGAGGAACTGAATCGGACTTCTGTACAAATTGGAGAGGGAAGAACTTGAAGGATCGAGTCGTGATCATGCATGGTCAAAGGCCATTTTTAAGTGCCATGAGAATGCCGAGAACATAATCTTTTGTCCCATGATTTTCATTTTTATGTGTAGTGTAACGAATGGCTGTAATCGGTTATGAAATCGAGGTGAGCAACAAACCGTTTGGAATCGAGCCTAACTTGTTGCCTATAACTTTGGATTTGACTCAATATATCTGAATTGAGGCAGATTGAGCCTTATAGCTAAATGCCATGTCCATGCCTTCTTGAATTTATCTTTTGGCCTTGGTGGGGGCAGGCAAGTCTAGCCACCATTCTAGGCAGTCGAACTCATGATAAGTTCTGCCTTTAAAGTGCCAAAACAATACTCCAAATCATCCAACGTATTGTAAAACCTCCCATTTCTCGAACTAATAGGCCAAACTCAATGGACCATTTTGGAATCATTGTCACTTTGTCAATTCAACTCCCATGTAAGGAATGTATTCAATCCACGAGAACCTGTTCTCTGTTTGGAACCTTGCTTTTTTGAGGACCAAGCATGATCATGAAATGATGTGGCTCAAGAGCGACGTGAGAAAACGAGATAAGCCTCATGTCATGTCCCTTCAATGCCGAGTCGTGAATAGCTGCTTTGAGATTTTGAGCTAAAAGCAGGCTCATGGTGATGGGTTTTTTGGCACCTTCCCCTTCGAAGATCAAGCTGATGACCATGCAAAAGTGTGGCTCAGAAGCATACTAGATAAGCTTTCTCTTTATATATCGGATAATACTCGAGATAAGCCTCAAGTCGTATTCCTCCAATGATGAGTCTTGACTCGAGTTAAAGTGGAATTATCGATTGCAACATTAACAGTAAGATTTATTAGTTTTTTTTCCTTATACTTATGAGCTTATCTCGTTGATTCTCCGAGCTTGTTTCCAACATATCACTTATTAAAAAACATATAAGAAATCTTCTTATAAGTGCATTTTGCAAGACCCATCTCAATCTAATTTGAATTTAGTGAAGAAAATGCCAACGAACTTTTACTTGCTTCTTGAAACCCGACTTTTGGCCATTTCAACTTTTAATTTGTTCAAAGTACATCAAATGCTCTATTAAAGCTAAAGCATAATTAATGGAAAAAATGCCAAAAATTTCTATACCTATCGATTTGTTCTAATTCGATTTAAATTTTTCAGTTGTGTTAATTTAATTATAAATCTTTTCATATTTTATTAATTAGGGTCATTTAGTCAAGTTAGATAAAAAAAAAATTATAGACGTGGATGTTAACTGTTTTACGCGATGTGATTTGTGTCAATATCGACATTTTTTAAAATAATTTTAAATATTTTTTTTCTTTTCCCTCTTTTTTCTACTAGTAGCTGGTGGCTAGCCACTGGTCGCAAGCCAGGGCCAGCGGGGGCTAACCTCACTCAGGTGAAGGCAGGTACTGGTAGGGGCCCCTCGCTAGATTTGGTAATTTGATTGGTTGAAAACGTTAGTGCAATTTGACTTTTCCATGTCCACAACTATGACGATACTGCTACTTTTCCTACTCTTTTCTCATAATATTTTCGAGATTCCAGAAAAGTTTCGACGGTCATGACGACGACGACGACGTCCGATCAGTGGCCCAGTGTGCAAGTTCAGAATCTCCGTTCAGACGCACCTCGAGTCGAGTTCCGTGCCGAGCAGGGGCCAAAAAGCAGCGCGTGAACCGACGAGATCCCGCCCTTCCCACGACACGGGCCGGGTCGACCCGATATCCCCCCGTGACACGACCCGCATAGAATCAATCACCACAAACCGAAAAAGGACCGAAAAACAAGTGTCGGTTCCAAATCCCAAAAGAGAAATAAAGGCAAAAAAAAACGTGAGATCGCGAGGTAAATGAAGAAAACAACAATTTGTTTTTCGCGGCACATCCGAAAAAGGCGCTTTTCCCGCATCCTCCCTCCAATTCGAGAATCTTTCTTTCGCTCCCACGTCGTTCTCTTTTCGGCTCGGCTCCCTGTCCCCACCACCACCCACCCACCAATCACCAATCGCCGTTATAAAAGGTCCGACCTTTACGTGCTCCTAGTCCTCAGAGCGCAGTTTGGCGAACCGGGTCGAGCGTAGAACACGCCATTTCCGTTTCAGATATACTCAAGCTCGGTCCTTTTTCTTGGGTACATTACTTCCTACAGTTCGTCCCGGTTTCAGAGGTACGTCCCATTGCTCGTCTTGATTTCTCCAGTGCATTCCGTGCGCTGCGGGCCAGAGGGACGCCGACAAGCAGATCGCTGTCGTTAATTCTCTGCAGAAACATTTATTGGGACTGAGTTTGTGGTTTTTCTTGCGTCGTTTCTTGGTTCGTATGCATTGATGGGCTTCATAGGAAGCGAGAAAGCTGTCTTTTTAGTAACGTTTTGGGATTCGTTCATCGCGGTTTGATTGGGGAATGTTGCGTTTCTTGAAGATCTTGGTGAGTGTGGTTTATGAGGGTTTAGTGGCTAGTAATGTAATGCTACCAGTGGTGCTCGCAATGTGATTAACTTTTGGTCACCTGGTGCGCTTCTTCTCGACGATGTGCAGGATGACCGCAGCGAGATCGAGGCTGTGGCTGTGTTCTTTGCTATTCTTTGTGGCATTGCTCCAAGCGCGAGGAGTCCCTGTAAGAATTACTTACGTCCGAAACAACGCCGTAGCCAGAGGGGCTGGTAAGGGATTTTGATTGTTTGGGGGCAAAAAAGTGAATGCCTCATTGCATATTCGAGGTCTTCACGTTTCTTTTTATGTGCTTGTATCGGGATTCTTGCGATGTAGTTTGTTTGGACGGGAGTCCGCCAGCTTATCATTTCGATAGGGGGTTCGGTACCGGCATCAACAATTGGTTGGTCCACATCGAGGTTTGTCCCCATTGTGCTTGAAATCGAAAATGCTCGATAGATATGAAGTGATGATGAAAATGTTTTAAGTTTGTCCCGTCCCCTGTTTTTCATGTTCGCGCTAGGTCTGGTTTTCCTCAATGGGCATGTGGAAACGAAACTACCAGAGTTTTTTAAAGATCAGAAATTGCGATCCAGTCTCTCTTTCCTTTTAATCAAATAGGTTACAATTTAGTGATCAGGGCAACCTGATGTCTAGCAGAACTCACTTAATTTTTGCCTTAGTGACTAGGTCTGTTCCTTTCATCGTGATATTCCGTCTTCTTTTGCTTACCCTTTTTTTCCGTTCATTAAAGGGTGGCGGATGGTGTAACAATGTCACGACGTGTCTCGCTCGCAAGAATACCCGGCTAGGTTCATCCAAGCAGATGGCCAAGGAAATACCATTCTCTGGGATACTCAGCAACAAACAAAGATACAATCCCGGTACCCCATCGTAGTTCCTCTTGGAAAGTTTGAGTCTTGAAGCAGTCTGCATGAAATGCATTACCTACGAGAATAACTGAAATCTGTTCCGATCCAGACTTTTACAATTGGAACAGAATCAAAGTCCGATACTGCGACGGGGCATCATTTACTGGAGATATCGAAGCTGTAAACCCAGTGAGTTTCAATATTTATGCATCTTTTTGAGTAAATAGGAAGCAGAACCAAACTTTCAGATCTCTTGTTCTTCAACTTTGATAGAACTTTTCCTTTGGGAGATCTCAATATGTGCCAACATTTGGTTAGGCAACAAACCTGCACTTCAGAGGAGCAAGGGTTTGGCTAGCTGTGATGGAGGATCTGCTATCTATAGGGATGGCAAAAGCAGAAAATGTATGCCGGCAATGATCTTGCAACTCATAATTTTTGTTGTCTTTTCTCATCATCATCATTGTGAGGGTACCGGAAACTCTTTGACAGGCTATTCTTTCTGGCTGTTCAGCTGGTGGATTGACTACCATAATACACTGTGACGGCTTCCGAGCTCTCCTACCGATGGGAGCTAAAGTGAAGTGCCTCTCAGATGCTGGTTTTTTCATAAACGCGTAAGCTCATGCATATGCGTCCGATTGACTGGGCCTAACCAGATTATTTTTTGGGGCAGTTTATTTACCATCACTGGATGATTTTCCAGGGTGGTTTATTACTGTCGCAAGAAATCTAAAAGAGGCTTCAATTTTGTCAGGAAGGATGTTTCCGGGGCGCTTCACATTGAATCCTACTACAATCAAGTTGCTGCAACACATGTACTCTCTCCAACATAACCCCGTTTTCTTGTTAATTTCTTGGTTAGTGCTTCGGTTTCTCACATACAATGGGTTTGAGCAGGGATCGGCCAAGCATTTGCCACGATCCTGCACTTCGATATTTAGCCCAGGATTGGTAAGCATCAGTTCACCTAATTTTTAATTCAATAAATGACGTCGATGCTGACATAAAATAATTAACACTCCCAAACAAACATTGCAGTGCTTTTTCCCTCAGTACATGGCTCGACAGATGCGGACACCGCTATTCATTCTCAATGCAGCCTATGATTCTTGGCAGGTCGGTTAAGTTCTGATTTTGAAGGAAATTTATGGTGTTACCAAGAAACATCTGCATGTGAAGCTTTCTTCTTCTTCCTCAAATTGTTTTTGCGCAACTTCAAATGAAGTGTGGTGTTATATTATAAAGAAATGGCAAGTTGGTGCAGAGAATAGATCCATGCAGATATCATCCTGAGCTCAACACCAGAGACAAAAATAAGGAATTTCAAGTGTTAGCTTTTTATGACATCCGGAATTCATTGCATATATATTTGGCTTAATCCAGATTAAGAATATTTTGGCACCCGGAGTGGCTGACCCACAGGGGACCTGGCACGGCTGCGAGCTTGATATCAACAACTGCTCTCCTAATCAACTCAAAGTCATGCAAGGTAACTTGAGATCTGCTCTCTCTAATCGACTCAAAAGTCCTGCAACAGTACTTGTAAGCTTGTTATTAACAACTGCTCTCCATCAAACTCAAAGTCGATGCCGCATTTTCCCAGATTTTAGGTTGGAGTTCATGTATTCATTGGCCAGACTGGGTAGCTCCTCATCAAGAGGATTGTTCATAGACTCATGTTATGCGCACTGCCAATCCGAGATGCAAGAGACATGGTTGTGGGGCAACTCTCCTGTACTGGCGAAGACGGTAAGAAACCCTGCCGAGCACCCACTTTAGCCTGGGAACACTTCTAGGTTCTGGCGAAAGCCCTGAAACACTCTAATTGAAAAAAAGCAGAGCCCTTAGGACAATCCCGCATGCTTGTTCTTGTACCTTCGAAGACGTGAGACGTTTACTTCATATTTTTCTTGTGGATCATCTAACTATGAGTACTAGCCAAAAATAATAATAATGATAATAATATGACTATGAGCAGTGCACATCAGTTCACCATCGTTCCATAGAAAAAGTCTTTAAGTGCCGTTGTAATGTGGGCAAAGCTCGAGTTCCGCAAATAGAAGGGATTCCCTTAATAATATGACTATGAGCAGTGCACATCAGTTCACCATCGTTCCATAGAAAAAGTCTTTTAAGTGCCGTTTTAAAGAGGGCAGAGCTTGAGTTCCGCAAATAGAAGGCATTCCCTTATAATCCTTCTTAACTAGCTTTAAGCTTGAAACTATTTTTCTAGCTTGATCAGTATATTTAACTATGCATCTGTATATATAAGGATAATCATCAGCATGCATAATGTATTGTTCATTTTATGTCTTGTGCAGTCCATAGCAAGGGCAGTTGGAGACTGGTTTTTTGACAGGAAACCCTTCCAGAAGATAGATTGCGCATATCCTTGCAATCCCACCTGCCATAATCGGGTCTTTGACCCCCAAGAACACCCAAATCTATAGTTTCATCAGCTAATTAAACATGCATCGGTTATTCTTTTGAAGATTCGTAGTCATTGATATTAGTTTTAATGAGAGAGGGGGAGGGGGAGGGGGAGGGGGAGGGGAGAGAATCTGTTAAGTCATAAAATAACAAGGGTAGCCCACGGCACCCAAAATTGGTGCTGGGCCGATTCCCAATTATTAATTCTTATGTAAGCAATTGTTTCAACATGCAACTACACGTGCTCGGACCATATTGAATATGAATTGGAAAAGGATGAATAAACATACGTTACATTCTTATATTTTTTGTTTCTGCATTTACGTCTACCGTATATATATGTGTATGGAGAAGAGTACGGAATAAATGCGATCTTTTTGCACAGAGATTAATTTTTAATGAAGTCGTTAGCATTATTCATAAAGATGAAATTGTGTGTGTTTTCAAGCATTCGAAATGAAAAGGTGCAGGAAAGTTGATGTTAATACATGAGTGTTGCAACCTCCCTTTTGGGCACCATCTTATGCGTGGGAGCACGTGAAGGCTCATGGCTCGCTAAGTGTTAGGTTTAGCCCGGGTTCTCCCAAACCCACCAATTCATGATTTATGGTTTGAAAATTTAACTTGCAAGTCAATATGATTTAGGAGTTACCACTAATTGATTAGAAGTGGGTCGATTAGAAGTCTACGTGAAATATTGGGAGAAATACTTCACTCCTGCGTAATCAGAAAAATTATAATCGGGGATTTGATTATACTAGTTAAATACTAATACCCTTTCAATAACTAATCTTGTTTAAACATCAAGTAAAGCATTTGTGCAACATTTTATACAAATTACAAGTTTAGGATTCAATTCCTAAAAAGAAATCCATGCATCCTATGAGCATAATTGGAATAAGCTAATATCTGATTCCAAGAATTTAAACATGATTTTTAAAATTTTATTTTATGAATTTTCACACATTTTAAGGAAAAACACTCAAAGACTATATTTTGCTTTTTTTTTTTTGGAATAAAAATATTTTTGGGATTTTTCTGATTTTTTTGATTTTTTAATTGAGACATATATATATATAAAATTATGAGAAGGTGGGTCCGAATCTGGACTAGCTCAGGTCGGATGACCCAAGTCTGGACCAGCTTGGGTCAGATGACCCAGGTTAGTGGAACCTTAGCCGGGCTAGGCTTGATGTGCAGGCCCAATCTAGTCTTCCCTTCCCAAAAAAAATAGGCCCAACTGAGAAATTAAAAAAAAAAAAAAAAAAAGCAGCCAGTACCCTACAATTTAAACTAAACCCAATCCGGCCCATTACAATAAAACCTCAGCTCGATTAGCGACCTATGTTTGACTCGGTTTTGCAGCCCTTGACTTGACTCGGCTGGTTGCAACGGACGAGACGAATGCCGTCGCCGATCCATGTCTAGCCACGTGACTCCTCCGGCGCTTCCTCAAGCGGCCCTTTGCTAGGCTAGCCATTGCCATTAGCTGAGATGCAGTTTGGCCTCTCCAATTTCTCTATCTTTGCCCTCTATTTTCCACGACTTGGCCGATTGAGATGGCGGCACCACTTGCTTCGGCAGGTCTACCGCCCATTCAAGTGTCATCTTGGCTTAGCCCAAACCGCAGGCTTGATCCTTGGCTGGGCCTTCACTCCTTAGCCAGCGTTCTCGCCTCCAGCGTCCTTGATCGCACAAGTTACGACAGCAACTACAAGACACCCAGAACGAAGAATTAAAAGAGGCAGAGCAAACGTGAAGGGAAAGAAGGAAAAGGTGGCTAGTGGTGCCCCTTAACCTGGCATGGCGGCGACCTAAACATAGCGATTACCAGAGTTGTTCTCCGTTCTTCCCCCTTATGGATCTCTCTCGGGCTCCCTCTCACAAGCTCACTCACTCTCTCTCTCTCTCTCTCTCTCGACGAACCCCCAGATCTACCTCTCTCATTGGCCTTAAATCTCTCTCTCAAATTTAGATCTCTCTTGGATTTGCTCACTCTCAGGCCTTGCTAGATGTCTCTTAAGAGAAGTCCTCCGAGCTCGCTCCTCCCTCTCTATGTCTCTTCGTGTGTGTTTTGGCCTCTACTTGATGCCCTATTTTTAGGCCGAGGAGGTCGGTCGACGGAGGTGGTCCTGCTGCCAGTCCTCGATGCCACATCCGGCCTCTTTCGGCTGAGTGGGCATTCCATTAGTTATTACTTCCGCTTGCTCTGCTCCTTTTTTTCTGTAGCGCGTTGTCCTTGTTGTGTGGGAAGGGGAGAAGAAGGAGAGAAGGGAGAGCCGCCCACATGCGTTGCGGGGAAGGAAGGAGGGAGGACGAGGAGGAAAGTGGGAAAGGGCTGGGCCAAGGGAGAGGATAGGTGGAATGGGCTTGGGCTCATGTGTGGGAAAAAAGAAAAAAAAAACAAGGGGGCTGGGGCGAAAGCCCAGCTCCATGAGAAATTAATTGATTTTAAATTTTTTTTATCTGAAATAAAATAAAAAATAAAATCTTAGTTGATGCAAATAGTATTGATACCTATGTGATGTGAAAATCATTTTTGTTAGGGTCAAATTGATTTCTAATTTTCTATGCAGTTTAATTCAAAATATTTAAGCAAAATTTGGATGTTAATAGCTGCCCATTTTTGAAGGTAAGTTTGTAAATGTTGCATTTAAAGACGAACTAATACCTAAATTTTGTCTATGCATATGTAGTAAATAATATCTTATTTGGGACCAAATGTCCTATGCTAAAGAAGGGCAATATAGTATAATACATGCTAAAACTGATAAGAAGATACTTGTAATTACTTATCGAGAATGAGTGATATGGGGCATGAACCCCGAGTTAGGCAAATATTAGGGTATCATCTTACCTGATGACTTGGGAAAGCTACTTTTTAAGGATTTGAACCTTTCTTTGGTTACTTATTAGAATAATAAATTGTTTGTCTAGGACTTGAATCTTTCTTTGATCGCCTTGATGGGAGATTACTTTTCCAGGTTCCGAACCTTTCTTTAATGGCTTTGACGGAAAATTGTTTTTCTGGACCCTGAACCATTCCTCGGTTGTCTGTTGGAGCAACAAGTTATTTATCTAGGTCTTGAACCTTTTTTCAGTCGCCTTGACAAGAAATTATTTTCCAAGACCTGAACAATTATTCGGTTGCTTGTTGGAGTAATAAGTTGTTTGTTTAGGACCATAATCTTTCTTCGTTCACCTTGACAGGAAATTGCTTTTCGAGGACCCGAACTATTCTTCAATTGCCTATTGAAGCAATAAATTATTTACCTGACTTCGAGCTATAGAATCACGCCACGTTAGTGAAGAAGGATTCCGGACTCGAATATCCGTGAAGGTTTACCACCTCTTGGTAAAAAAAGTTGGAATATCGAGGATGTAATTTGAATATTCATGAAGGTCTTCCATCTCTTAGTAATTGGAATATCAATAACACACCTCGGATATTCATAAAAGTCTCTCACCTCCTAGTAATTGGAATATCAAGAACACCCCTCAGATATTCATGAAGGTCTTCTTTCTGGTAATTGGAATATCGAGGACGTACATTGGATATTTATGAAGGTCTCCCACCTTCTGATAGTGAAGGTTTCCTAACTCCTGGTTATTGAAATATCGAGGACACCATTGGATATTCATGAAGGTCTCCCACCTCTTGGTAGTGAAATCTATCACCTCTCGGTGATTGGTGAAGGTTTCCCACCTTCTGGTAAATGGAATATTGAGGACGCATCTTGGATATTTGTAAAGGTCTCTCACCTCCTGATAGTGAAGGTCTCCCATCCCCTAGTATAAGAAGTTTTGGATGTAGCACGAGACTTATCTAGGTAACCACAGGCATACAAAGTAGTGGAATACTTGGATAGCTACAAGTATCCAAAGATGCAATTTGGGATAACTTTGACAGGCCGAGTATCAAAAGCATAATTGGGTAGCTGCAGGCATATAAGCAGTAGAATACTTGGATAGCAAAAAATATGCAAAGATGCAATTTGGGGATTACTCAGGTAGGTTGATTGTCAGTGGAAAGGAGTACTAGTACAGTGGTAGGAACTTGAAGACAATGGGATACTCGGACAATCATCTGTATTCATATCCCGAGGATAACTCGAACATGTCGAGTGTCGATAAGAGAGAGTACCTAGATAATGGCAAGTACTTGAAGGCAATAGGATACTTGGGCAACCGCAAGTATCCATATCCTAAGGATAACTTGAGCAGATCGAGTGTCTATAAGAGAGAGTACTTGAACGGTGGTAGATACTCAAAGACAATGGAATACTTGGATAGTCACAAATATCCACTCTAATGATAACTCAAATGGATCGAGTGTCAATAAGACATATCACTTAGATAATGGCAAATACTCAAAGGTAATGAAACACTTGGTCAAACATAAGGTTTTTTTGGATATAAAAGTAGAGATATGCTTTCCTAGTGATATTTCTGATTCTAAAAGTATGTCTCCTGTTAGACAACATATAATATGCATACATGATTTTACATGTTATAAATTCATGAGTTCAAATAGGGTTCATGTATGACAATTTTGTCAATTTTGTATCACCAAAATTCTACTAAGAAAATGTAGAAAAATAAATTTCATTCAGAATATGGACATCTTAAACATGTCAAATAAGGAACTTTTAGTTTAAAAGGGCTTTCCACTCACTTTCAGTGAAAATACTATTTTATCCCAACTATTAATGCAGGATTAAGAAGAAGCACACTCTCTCACTATCATCATGTTGGCAAGAGTTTGAATATTCTCGTGAGTGGTACGACTTCATCAATCTAAGAGGTCTTTCTCGAGACCGTAAGTTAGTGGCTTAACAAAGGTGACTATCAAGGTTAAGGCTTATGAAAGAAATGCCGTACAATCATTTTTGAGTTTATAAGTCAAGAACCATATATAAATGAGATAGAAATAATTTCACTTATACTTCTCCAAGCGATGTTTATAAACATGTGAATTTCTATATTAATTCAAATGCCCTAGTCTAAAGAGACTTTTACAAAGAGACGCAACGCAGGCTTGGCTCATGGGTTGAGAAACAAAGAGATTCAAAAATGTGTAAAAGGGTGAGTGTAAGTGATTATCTTGACATTGTCACTTGTCTTTCTTCTCACCATTGGAGATTATCTTCGTAGAGGCTCCATTAATCATACCACAACAACAGCTTTGCTTGGGAATATAAATGCCAAAATTCACTTTTTTGTTTGAGGGCACTAGCCTTACTTTTATCAGGCACACTACTTTTTCACGTCCTTAGTTTTTAATCCAATTTTCATATTTATGGGCAATATGCCTAGTAGCGCTGGCCTTACTTTTACCAGGCACATTGCCTTTTCATGTCATTTGTTTTTCACTTTTGTTTGTTGTTTTAGGACTAGCCTAGACAATTTAAACCAAACACTGCTATTAGACTTCTGGGTCTTCATCTTCAGTCAGCGCTCCGGATCATATTGCTTGAATAGTAGTGACTCTTGCTTTGCCTCAATGTGGGGTGAAATTACATATTTAATTGGGCTATACAACGAATATAAGTGTGTAGGATAGAGATATAATCATTCATCGTCATTCTAGGATACTTAAATTATTGTGACTGTTCATATACAATAAAGATACCCAAAGATTTATACAAGTGTGAAAAAGAAAATTTCTATCAATTTTCTCACCTTACAATGCCGCCCTATCTCCGAACTGCCCTAGTGTGGGTTGGTTTAGTGATGATATGAAAGAAACTTCATAAGTGTACGGGGCTTAAATGGGATAAGTAATGGATAACCTATAGTGTTTAGGCTAAATAAATGAAATGACTCTCATCACTTTAATTATCGTATCATTTGTGAGAGAACCCTTTACCCTGCAGACATGGAATTTCCTACGTTCACTCCACAAGTATAGAAATAGGAGATTGCATATGGGATATGGCTAGCATGTTCTATCAATCCGACATTATTCATTTAGCTATCTTATTTTGATAATCCTTAGTAGAATCAATGACTTAGACAAACAAAATCATCATGCATAATCATTTTGAAAAGACGTGGAGCGTTTTAAGCATGAGGGAATTTGTAATCCTAGCACAAACAATTGATCATACTCAAAAACTTTATCATGGCATTGTAAGTATTTAACGAAATTATCCCTACAAACGTATTACATTTTGAAGAGTATGGGGCTATTCACAAATAGGTGTTCATGAATCGCCCCTATCCAATGGGGAAAGGACACATGAATAATTAGTTGGGGTTAGAAATCTGATCCTTAATTTGATAAGCGCGTCTCTTTTTGGCTCCATACAAGAGAAGATGCAGAAATAGATCGATAAGTAGGGCCAAAAGCAAAAATGCAAATTGAGGCCTGAAAGCTTCTTAGGATCAGCTTTGTACAATTCTTAAGACACCTTTTTAGAGTTTGACATTCCTCCTTTTTGTTTGTCATCCATACCTTTGGCGGTAAGGTGATCTTACAACATATAGGAGGGAATGTATCATTCATGAACTCTCTTAGGAGTTGAAAAAATTGGGAATGATACAATATTACCATTCATTGGTTTGCAAATTATTGAATGGACTTTTGGTATTAAAGCTTGAGGAGGGTATGAAGTCCTGTAAAATTTTTATTATTATTATTATTATTATTATTATTATTTTACAGATGACAACATCGTTTCTGTTTTCGGGGATCGAACCCTGATCATTCAATGGTAGTGTCTATGGGGTGCTTCTTTTTTCATTTAACTAAATCAGCTATGGGACGACATGTCTTTTCACACTAAATTAGGTGAATTGGATATGGTCATTTCCATGTGTTTGCTTGACCAGTATCGATTTGCTCAAATTAATCCACTAAGTTTGTTCCTCGAATTTTGATGCTTCCTATCAAATAAGGAAACTATATCAAAAGTGAAGTTAGAGGAGATGTATTGGAAACGATACCGAATTACCCTTTCCCAAAATTTGTAGTCGATGACTTCTTAGAATGTCTCAAATATTGATGACAATCATTTTGTCTTGTCACGGTTTTGCGTTCTTTTGGATTGGCCCTTCTCATTCGTGGCTATGTATGCGAGGCCGATGGTCATTGATCCATATTCAATGCCTTCCTTCTATGGATTTTGTTTTTTTTTTTTTCTCCTTTGATCATATTAGTAGCATTGGGCAAAGTCCTATACCTCAGACTTCCATAGAATCTGAGATAGATAGTTAAAGCCTCCAGTTTTCTAATGGCAATTACTTCTTGGCAGAGTATGCATCTGGAATAGGAATTGAGGTTTGCAGATTCCAAAGTCATCATCTGGAATAGGGGCTTAGAGATCACCTTGACTATTTGGATTTTCTCTCTATTGACAATAGTAATTCAAAGGAAGAAAATGAATTCATTCTTTGTGCTTCTTAGCTTGTTGAAGCTAAAGTCCTAATAATGAAACTGCAATTTCTAGCCTTTTGGGGTACGTCATACGAAGAGGACATTGCTTAGGCTTGAGGTAGAGCTCCACGGATTACTCATAGAGATAACTCGAAAAATGGGGGAAAGTAGCATGGAGAAAGATTCTTAGGTTGCTTCCCCTTAAGCTATTATGATCTGCATGCTCCGAATTGTGCATATGCTTATTTCATCCTATCTTTCGTCCCCTGTAAAGAGAGAGAGAGAGAGAGAGAGAGAGAGAGAGAGAGTCATTCCCAAAACTATGTTTAGGGAACAAAACATACATTTTGTTTTTTTTAAATGGCGTGTTTTAAATGGCGTGATCTTTTCTGTTTACCCCTACTTTCTTGAAATAGTGTTTTCAAATCTGATGAGTTCATATAATGCGCTAGTTTCAAACGCCCTTTTTAATGCTAAGTCAAGGGGATGATGTTTTGAGACATGAAGTAAGTAAATTTAAAAAAAAAAAAATAGCGTTGAATCTGATACGTGCTTTGAAAAAAGTCTTTGGTAGTGAAATATTTTTTGTTTTCAAAAAGGTTTTTTTTAGGGAGGAAGTATGAGGAGGTCCAGCCCTCAAAATTCTTTTTAGATGATATTGTTTCTGATTGTTGGATATCATTACCAGGCCGATTTGGGGTACCCCATCATGCCCTCAAAATATTTTTTTCATTTTTTTATTTAATATTAGACTGATTTACATTTTGGAAGGGAGATTTCAAAACTCAATTTTTCAAGTAGAAATGATGTTAAAAAAATAAGAAAAAATAAACAAGCCGAACTAAAAACAGATGGATAGGTTCCCACATAGGGAAATATGCAAGGAAATACAAAAAAGGGTTCTACTCAAGTGAGCTTACATCCATTCCCCCTGATGGTCCTTCATCGATAGCACCCACAAAGAAATCTTCGAATCAGTCACCGGTCACACCCTTTTATGCTTCTTGGTTCGTGAATTTTGGATCATCCATGCTTCCCAATCCGTCGGGGATGATGCTATGATGATTGTCATAAAAATTCTGGGGTATTAAGTAGTTAACATAGTAGTCGAATTTATCACTCGGCTGACCTGATGTGTCAATGATTGTTCTCCATGTGTCTTCTTGGCATGTTCAGGGAACATGGTACGGGTGCTAAGTACCACGAAGATGTCATCTCTGTCATAATATAGCCACGGAGAGCGAAATGTGAATACTCTAGCATCCAAGAGATCATAGACCTTGTCTTTCAGAATTGTACAGTTGTCTAGTAAGTGCCCCAACTCCCTCGAATGGTAAACACAATACTTGGATGGTTCATAGTTGAGTAAGTACTAAGGGGTAGGGGGTCTTAGCTCCCTAGAGATCATTCTGTATTCCAAGAGGATGGAAAAGATAGTGGCCATTGATTTAGGAAGTGGCGAAATGGTTGTGTGTTGCTTGGGGACTGGGTTAGCCGAGCTCCCTACCATGTCAAGTCGATAAGGTCTTCTTCATTTGGTTCAACAGCTGACTCCCTCTTGTGATGAGAGAGGAATGCATGAGCGGCTTGAGCAAAATTCTTTGTCATCTGGCATACCGTCTCATGCAGTTCATCAACTTGATGTTGAAGCTGCTCGAACGAAAAGTTATTGTCTGTTCCTTCTAGTCGTTCTTTCTCAATGACACCTATAAAAAGGTCTCCAAACATGGTGGCTATATCTTCCTTCTTTGCAAATGTCGGCTGAGTGATATCCTCCTGCCTAATGTTCAAGTAAGCAAAGAGGCTTGAGCTTTCATGACAGAACGGTCTCGAGGTGCTGATTGTTCTTTCATTCTCATGCGTCTTCTGTGCTTGGCCTAGGAAAGTTTCCTTGAGGCGAGGGAGTACAAGGCCGATTTTTTTCTTTGTATTTTTCTCCAGGCGCTGTTCTTTTCCCTTGCAGTATCTTAAATTGGTAGTGCGAGGTCTTTTCTTTTCTTTAATGGGTTATTGGATGCCTTGGCCTACATCAATGTTTACTTTGTCTACGTGGTTAGGGAGCGGATTGCTTTGAACATTCGGCTTGGTGATTTGGAATGAGAAGTTTTAGTGCTAGCAGGTTATGGATTCGACTCTTAAGGGTGAAGCACTCATCAGTCGAGTGCCCTACTTCACCCATGTGGTAATGGCATGTCTTGGACGGGTTATAGTTGGAAAAATTTTAGGCATTGGGTCACTTTGGCTTGGCCGAAAGTAAGTTCTTTTTCGAAGGATTGCCAATACTTGTGATGGTGACCTGGGGAGCGCAGTGAACTATCTCTTGTTGTTGCGTCGCTAGGACGATTGATGGTCGGCGGTCTATCGTTTTCCCGCACCTATTTGAATTGTTGACGGATGACTGTAGGTGGCGTTGATGTCTATCAGGGGTTCTTTATCTTTCTTCCTGCCAAGACTCCTACTGATCAAAGCAGGCTCGGTGAAACAACCATCCTTCAACCCTATCTCAATCCGTTCCCCTATGAGTTGATTAAATGATTTGACGATCGTTGTTATCATTTGATTGCGGTAATTATAGCGGAGAGTTTTGATGCACATTTTCCTCAACTCAAAATTAGTCCGTTCAAGACTGATTTTGGGTGGCTAGATTCCTCCATCTAATGACATATTCTTTGAAATGATTAGAATTTTTCTTCTTGGTGTGCTCAAGATCCTCATGAGAAGGGATAATGTCCATTATGAATTTGTACTTCTTGAGGAATGCCGTACTCACCTTGCTCCATGTTTTGAGGAGGTTCATATTCTTGGTGATGTACCTTCTCAGGGCAAGGCCTACTAGACCTAATTTAAACAATTGGATTATCAAGGGTGCATTATTGACGTATTGGGCCGTCTGAAACAATACCTTTGCAAATGAGCCCTCAAACAAGTTGTGCCATCATACTTCTTAAACTTGGGCATTTTGACTTTTTCTAGCATTATGAACTTGGAATAAATGAAGAGGTTTATTGAAATAGGATCTTAGAGGTCTTGCAGTTGTTTTAGCCTCTCTTCAAGCGTCTCTAGGCATTTTTTATGTTCGGTCTTAGACAGACTATCGGGCTTATATCTCTCAATCGTGATTTCGTGTGGATCACCCTCCAATTCGGGCATGTTATCGTCGATATCTCTACCTTACTCAACCCCAGTAGATGATTATGGCAACAATACTTTAATTGACGTCGAGGCGGGAGTAAGTTTGCTTTTAATGGAGTCCATTTGCTTTGAGAGTTATTGAAGCACATTAAAGACTTGCTTCATTTTAGTTTCCATGATTGTGACACGGCTCGGTACATTCTCTTCGGCCATTTTTACTCTCGCTTTTGAGCGAGTCTGGATCGATGAATGTTGACATTCCGTGATCACCTATTCTGAATAAATAAGCATGTGTAAACATGAGGCATAAATACGGAGTCAGTCCATGATGACGACCTAATACCACCCCTTTTGTTTATTTACGAAAAATTCGTGCATGGAGGGTATTTCCTAAGGACGGACTAGGAAAATGAAGACATGTGGCATGTTAGCATGGACTGAAAAGACGTCAAATTTAAAATAGAAAAACTTTTAAAAATCTCAAAAGTTTTCTTCCATTTTTTCTTTTTCTGAGAGCAACGAGAAATTCCTTAGGGGAAAACTTATAGCATGCTTGAGGAAACAAAGGCATGGACTAAAAGTAAATTTTTTTGCAAAAGTTGTTTCATGTCCTCTTAACCTTGGCTCTACCTTAAGAAATTCAAGGAAAAGAAATGCAACTCCTAAATCGTGGTCTCGCGTTCAAGCCCATATTTTTCTTAACACCATCTTAAAATATCCTGTGACAACCTAGGTCTGGCAGTCGGGTTGTATGTATCACGTGTAGTGCTAAAATATTAAAGCATGCACAATAGTTTATAATCACAAAAAAAAAAATTATTTTAATGAAATTAAAATAAATCATTAAGCTACTAACCTGAAAAAAAAAGTTAGGGAAACATTTAAACAAGACAAAAAAGCCTAAGGTTACAAAAAAAAAAAAAAAAAAAAGTCATAGTGGAGTCATCAAGCTGTCACGACCTCTCTTTTGACCGCCACTTACGAGCGGGAGTGTGTGGAGGCTAATGACTCACTAAGTGTTAGGTTTAGCCGGGGCTCTCTCAAGGCCACTAATTCACGACTTATGTTTCGAATTTTTAATTGCGAGTCAATTTGATTTGGTCATCATCACTAATCGATTTAAGGTGGGTTGATTAGAAACTGAAGTGAAATATCTGGAGAAGTACTTCACTCCGACGCAACCAGATAAATTAGAATCGAGGACTTGATTACACTAGTTAATCACTAATACCCTTCCGGTATCTAATCTTTGTTTTAACATCAAGTAAAGCATTTGTATAGCATTTTATACCAATCACGAGTTCTAGGATTCAATTCTTAAGTAGAAATCCATGCATCATATGGGCATAATTGGAGTAAGCCAATATTTGCTTCCAAGAATTTTAATACGATTTTTTTAACTTTCTTTTATGAATATTCACAAATTTTAAGGAAAAACACTCAAAGACTATTCTTCACTTTTTTTCTGAATTTTTTGGAAAATAAAAATATTTTTGGATTTTTTGGATTTTTTAATTAAGATATATTTTTATATTATAGTATAATATTATATTATAAAAAGATAGGTCTGAGTATGGATTGGCTTGGCTCCGAGTATGGACAAGCTTGGCTTAGACGACTCGGGTCAGTGGAACCTCAGCTGGGCTGGGCCTAACGTGCAGGCTAGTTTAGTCTTCCCTTCCTAAAGAAATAAGCCCAACTGAGAAATTAAAAAAAGTAGCTAGCAACCCACAATTTAAACTAAACTTAATTCGGCTCATTACAACAAAACCCTAGCTCGAATAGCAACCCGCATCTGACCCGGTTTTGCAGTAGCTGACTTGACTTAGGCCGTTGCTACTCGTGGTTCAACAAACACGACCAACGGCATCACTCGTCCGTGCCTAGCCGTGCAACTCTTCAGGCGCTACCTCAGCTAGCCCTCCGCTTGGCCATCCACTGCAGTCGAGATGTAGCTCGGCCTCCCCATCTCTCTCTCTCTCTCTCTCTCTCTCTCTCTCTGCCCTTTGTGCCCTCTCTTTTACGTGACTTGGCCGACTGAATTAGCGGCACCAATTGCCCTCGGTGGGGCTAGCCACAAACTCGGCCGTCGCCTTGCCTTGGCTTAGCCCAAGTTGCGGGCTTGATCCTTGGCTAGGCCTTCACTCTTCAGTCGACGTTCTCGCCTTCAGCATCCCTTACCGCACGAGCTACGACGACAACAACGAGACACCCCGAACGAAGAAAAAAAAAAGGAAGAGCAAGTCGTCAAGGGAAAGAAGGAAAATGTGGCCGATGGTGCCCCCAACTTGGTATGGCGGCGACGCAGACATGGCGATCGCCAGAGTTGTTCTCCGTTCTCCCCCCTCACAGATTTCTCTCAGGCTCCCTCTCACAAGCTTACACTCTTTCTCTCTTGATGACCCCTAGATCTACCTCTCTCCTTAGCCTCATATCTCTCTCTCAAATTCAAATATCTCTTGGTTTCGCTCACTCTCAGGCCTCCCCAGATATCTCTCAGAGGAAGTCCTCCAAGCTCGCTCCTCCCTCTCAGTGTCTCTTCGTGTGTGTTTTGGCCTCTGCTTGATGCCCAATTTATAGGCTAAGGAGGCCGATCGATGGAGGTGGTTTGGCCAACCTCGAAGTGCCGACGGCCTCCTCTGGTCGAACCGCTATCCCATCATTCATTACTTCCGCCTACTCTACTCCTTCTTTTCCGCAGCACGTTGTCCTTGTTGCATGGGAAGGGGAGAAGGGAGAGCCACCCATGTGCGTTGTCAGGAAGAAAGGAGGAAGGAAGAGGAGGAAAGGGGGAGGGGCTGGGTAAGGGGAGAGGATAGGTGGAATGGGTTTGGGCCCATGCGTGGGAAAAAAGAAAGAAACAAGGGGGGTTGGTGCGAAAGCCCAGCCCCACAAGAAATTAATTTTTTTAACTTTTTTATTTATCCAAAAAAAATCTTAGTTGATGCAAATAGCATTAATACCTATGTGATGCGAAAATTATTTTTTTAGGGTCAAATTGATCCCTAATTTTGTATGCAATTTAATCTTAAACATTTAACCAAAATTTAAGTGTCAACAATGAGAATTTCTCATTTGCATAATTTTAAAAACACGTGGGATGTTGACAATTAGTGCCATGGGGGAACACCTTTTGACATTCTCTTTTTGTTAGAACAAGTGTTGATACTAGTGCACTTTGGGAAATGTACCAAAGAAAAAATCCTAAACCTATGGTATTAGTACTAATTCAGTCATAAACTTTTCAATTTGACCAATTTAGTCTTAAATATTTTCATATTTGTATTAATTTAGTCATTCCGACCAATTTTGACCGATCGACGCTGACATGGACGCTGGTTGGCTGACGAATGCTAATAATTTTTTTGATTTTTTACTTTTTTTTTTTTCCTTTTCCTCTTCTTCCTCTTAGCTTCTTCTCCTGCAGTGGCCGTCGAGCCTTCGGTGGCTCGCTGGCCACTGGACGAGGGCTTCATGGCCCTCACCTAGGGCCGCGAGCAAGGCAACTTCGTGTAGATCTGGTCGAGGTCAGCCTGGCCATGGCCTAGCCGTGGGAGAAGGCGGCCTCGCCCAACCTCAGTGAAGTCACCCACGACCTTGGGCGAGGGTCGCGAAGCCCTCTCCCGTGACCGACGGGCCACTAGAGGCTCATCAGCAACTGCAAGAGAATAAGCCAAGAGGAAGAAGAGGAAAAGGGAAAAAGAAAAAGAAAAAGGAAAAAAAAGGAAAAAGGAAAAAATTAATAAAAATGAGAAAAAATAGAAAAAAATTATTTAAAAATTGCCAAGTCAGTTCGTAGGCTAGCTAATATTCACATCAGTGCCAACCGGTCAAAATTGACCGAAAGGACTGAATTAGTACATATATGAATATGTTTAGAATTAAATTTGTTCAATTAAAAGATTTATGACTGAATTGGTACAAATACCAAGATTTAGGATTTTTTTGGTATTTTTCCTAGTGCTCTTCACATGGTATTTTTATTTTACACCTTATTTATTACATCTCCGGATGTACATCAAGTAAAGATCCAATCACTTGGTGGCGCATGTCAAAGTTACTCTAGTGATAGGTGTTATAATTTGGGTAAAGAACATGTTACATCTGAACGAAGCCCATGATTATTTAGACAAGTCTTGACGGATTTGCTTATTTGCTAATTTATCCATTTACAGAACTTTTTTTTTCTTAAAAGTCTGTTCATAATAATAAGCTAGATGTAAAACGCTTGAATTGACATGTGGCAGCAAAGGCTTTGTTAGGAAAAATCACAAAAAAAGATTCATAAACTTATTATACAGATGTCAATTCAATTATAAATTTTTTACATATTTGTCAATTGAGTTTATCTAGGCAATTTTGCGTAGAAAAGTCTGATGTGGATATCCAGTTAGCACAGGCCATATTACGTGGCACGGTCAGTGTTGATGGGGATGCCAGAAAACAAAATGACATTTATAATAGGGTGAGTGATGGAGGGGGAAAAAAGAATCAAATCTACTTTGCTTTTTAACATGAGAAAGAGCTTGAACTATACACAGTAGCATAATCTGTATCAGCATGAGAAGAGAAGGAACACAATTTCAAGCGGTTAGCTTGAAGGAATATGTAGAACCTAGATACCGGGATCGAAACCTGAACATCCCAGACAGGGTAGTCGTGGTCCCTGTAAAACACGAGATTGGCATTCGATAATTAGAAGCCCTTAAGAATAATGAAGAAGGAAAGAGCTGAATAACAGTGGAGTCAGCTGATGAGGTGAATGAAATCTCCCAAAGAACTTTAAAGTAGCAGGAGTGACCCTGACCACAAGAGAACCAGAAAAATGAATATGTTTACCCCAACTTACGACTACCAGACTGGTGCCCGAGGTCTGCCGTGTCCCAAAACTATGGAAGCAAAATCATGTGCTAGCAACATTAGGATGAGAAGTGACATCTTGCAATCTTTAGAGTTAAGGAATCGGGAACAACCTTGTATGATGAGTGTGTTCTGTTGGCAGATTTCTTATTCCATATCACCTTGCAATCATGAGAATGAAGTAACATCTTGCAATCTTTCAAAAGAAGAAAGTCATCAGATTTCTCATTCCATGTCACTTCGGCACTTTCGCAATCTTGACTCCACTGCTGGCTTCTTTGTTTTTACTTTTCTGTTGAATATTTCATGCCGACTCAAGTAGTATGTTCTATTGCAAGATGCTCAAGGACCTTGCATATTCCTGACTTGGACTGCTTAGTTGATACGCGGCCTCAGCACATCACACTTAATAGTCCATCCATTGGTAATCTTGGATTCCTCCTCTGCAACTCGTCGTTGACATATTACTGCTCCAAATGCCATCTACATTGACAAATGTGCCAAGAAAGATGTATACATTTACTGCAATCTTACTGAAAATAAGTTCGTTTAAGACTTCGTATGATGTATTTTTTGACAATTTTCAATTATAATGTTTCCACTCAGAAGTGCTTAAATTTGTTAGTAAGCAGTTTGTGCCTTTCTTTTGCATCATATTTGGTTTGCACTTTACAAAATCCGTGGCCACTTCGAGTTCTCATCGGAGGTTGATGATACTGTAAGTTTAAATCAGACAGGCCTAGGTGACACAAACAGACAAAGTTCTTCGTTCGATTGCAGTCCTACACTAGCAGACAGGTCATTCCTTGTTCGAGGAAGAAAGTCGAACTCGAAAAACTAAGTTGCCAACATAACCATATGAGGATGCGTTTCAGGAGTTCAACCATCATGTGACGATCTCGTTGTTGATAACTCGACATTCTGAAAAAGTGGGCCGTAACCATAACCAAGTACGGGAAACGGTTTCTCAAGTACTAGGAGCCACTGGTTAGTATTCCAAGATCGTTTTGCAACACTGAAAGCTCCAAAATTTTGACATTGAACGTTTGGGAAACGATTCGACTCTTGCTATTTAGAGAATTTTTCCATCCCTCCATTTTTTCTCTTATACTCCTATCCATGCTCTCCCAAGTCCCAAAGGCGCAAAGTACTCCACCATTTGGGTTGATTCTATCCTGCTTCCGGTCGTAACCCGTGTCATTTCCTTTTTCACTTGTCTTGTTTGGATGGATTTACTCTCTAGAGATCAATCATGCCATGTTTACATATTATCTAAAGCAACGATTTCGTCCAGTCTTGAATCTCGAGTTCACCTTAGTAAACATAAATACAAGTGACAACAAGCAATAGCAATGAACCTGAAATCTTGTTTGGAATCAAGCGATCGAACAATAAAATAAACAATAAAATGATACAAATTGGACACCAGATTTATGTGGTTTGATCGTAATGACTTATGTCCATAGGAAGAGCAGCACAATGGAAATTACAACCTGTTGACACCCAAAGTTGCTCATATCATCACGTGCCGATCATGAGGATAGAAGGTAGTAACTAATCACGTGTTGGTCAAGAGAATGAGGAAAAAGTCAAGATGCACAAGGAAGTTTGACCAAACGTGGATAAGCCTATGAATGGAAATATGTGGTTCGATGGTAAGGGAAGGAACTGCCACATGTCCAAATATCATAATAATGCCATAGATACAAAATTCGAGTAGTATTGATAACAAAATTTGGGTGGAAATAATTGAATGTGCAAAAGACCATGTAGAGTCAAGGAATGGTTATTGTTCAGTGACCAAGTCATGCAATTGATGTCGACAAATCAGGGGTAATACGACACGATTGAAGCAGCTAAAGAGAAAAGTAGGAAGACAAAGGAATGTGCAAAAGGATCAAAGGTAGTACCAAGGAAGGAGTAATTGCTTGATGGTTACCAAATTATTCTATAAATTCCACGGGTCATCCAATGAAGAGCCCCCAAACAATATATCAAATGCCTTTACTTTAACTTTTTTATCGTACTTTAGTTTCATAGTAGTTTCCAGATTCCCGTCGTTGATTAGATTCTAGTGAGTATCTATATCTCGGTGCAGTGTCGTTAATTAAATTCCGGCGTTGTATTATGAGCTCGGCATTATTGATTAAATTTTGATTTGTGTTCCTATCTAGGGGCATTGCTGTTGATTAAATTCCAGCTTTGCACTAACCTAGTCCAGAGCTATGTCATTGATTAAACTTTGACATAGTTTAGGACAAGAAGTGGAATTTAGCAAGTCATCAACTACTGATGTTGTGATGTGAAGATTAGAAATAACATTTGCATTTTGATATCCTCTGTCTGGATTCAGCATGGAATCTAAGTCTCCTCTATTAAAAATTAAAACATATCATTCGGTAAAAGATATTTCGTTACCGGAACAAAACCGGTGAAGCACAACTACACTCGAGTCACTCAAATGCTCTAAATGTTTCTCAGCTTCGAATTGCACCAAATAACTCAAGCAATATTTAGCCCCACAATTCCTTATGAAATAATATCTCAATCTCACGATCTAACGAAGGAATTAACAAATTGACCACAATATTTCATCGATTTTCAACACCAAAAGTTGTCACTATAATTGCACGAACAAAACCAATCGCCAAGCACTCAGAAAACGGCGTTTCAACATTTCTTCGTTGAAAACATCCCCTGACCGGCGAGCACATACATGCATGAATGTGGACCTTCTTGGACCACGTCAACATGAAAATGGAAACTTCATCTACGGAATCATAATAGATTCGGTCAACAAAAAAAACCCAGGAGTTGACTTTCCTTTTCTATTTTATTCTTCACCGACAGCACTTGTAAAGAAGATCCAAAGTCCTAGTCTTGACCGTTTCAACACTAACCCGATAGATTTCCTTCCATAGAACGAGTCAATACTCAATAATGTTGTCCCAGAGTTTATCGTTCTTGTCATCATCTGTTTTACTTCTTGGTTGTTTTCCTTTTGCAAACCTAACTTTGGATCATATTATTGACGGATATACTTGCCACATAAGAAACATTCGTTCCTCAGGAATGTGATGTCTTATTCGTATTTCTCTTTAAGAGTTAGCTAATTTGCCACTTGGTAGAATTATAAGTTGACCACAGCAATATTAGATTGGGAGATATATCAAAGAAATCCTAAACTTATTACAAAACCAAGATGACTACATCAAACTGCTTCAGATGCAAGTGAATTAATTGAAGCAACAAATGAAAACCGCAAATGAAAGGCTTGGCCACGTGAGCTGCGATCTTAAAACTCTTACAAAAAGTTTGCAGGGTAGGAAGACCGAGTTAAGTTGGATAAAGAAAAAGGAGACTAAAACACAGTTCGAGCTAGCATTGTTGAGGTCCGAGCTTCACGAAGCCTAGTTGAAAGTCGCAGCAACCAAGGCAATTGAAGTTAGAGAAGACGGTGTTAAATAAGGGCTTTATCTCAAAGATCTACAACGAGCACAAGAAGCAGCCGAAGTTAAGGAGTATCAAAGGTTGAAGGAAGAAGTTGATAAGACAGCTAAAGGGTTCCAAAAAAAAAACATGATGGCTACATCCACATTGAGAGAAGAATAGTTGATGAGGGGGAGTATTGAAGAATTACACCTCCTCTTTTCTCTTAAGAATTCTCAACATTTTCAGATTATCTAAATATTTAGATATTTTGTTGAAAGATTTTTTAAGAAATGTGTAGAAATATTTGAGGGTATATTTTTCTAGAAAGATCTAGAAAGAGATAGAAATATTTAGGGAGATATATCTCTAGGAATATTCTTCTAGTTAGAAATATCTAGGATACTTCTCTATGTTCTAGAAAGATATTTATCTAAAACTAGCTAGCTATTTTAGAAGGTAGAACCACTTTCTTAGGCCTATAAATAGGCCAATGTTCCCATTAGAGTGGGTGCGGTGTGAGAGCTCTTAGCTACCATAACCAAGTGGGTGAAAGAATATTAATCCACCAAGTATGTGTAAGAATTTTTCTCAATTAATATTATAAGAAAGTGTCTTTAATAATAAGAACGTGTTTTTTTTTTTTTTAATGTGAGTCTTGCGTCTCACTCAACAATTTGTATCAGAATTGCGCCTTTCCGCGCACAGGCTCCATTTGCAACTAAAAATTTGCCCAAAATGTGATGTCACGCAACTGTTGTACCGAAGGCACTGAATGACCACATTGACTACATGCAAACAAGTGAAATATTGAATCGTAAAAGCCTACTCACATCAACGTCCGACAAGTGTCCTTGCGTTGTCCTCAGTGGCTGAATTCTGTCCATAGACCGTGGCCTTACTGTTCCGTCACGTGAAGCGCCGGCAAAATTATGCCATTCTGGACTAAACTGAACAGATGAAAAGGACAGAAGAATCAAGTCTACTTTGTTTTAACATGAGAGAGAGCATAAACTATACCCAGTGGCATTAATCTCTATCAGCACGAGATGGAACACATGTTCATGCGCTTAGCTTAAGGTATATGTAGAACCAAGATACCGTGATCAAAACCTGAACATACCATGGAGGGTACCTGGGGTCCCGGTAACACACAAGGTTAGCATCCAATGATTAGAAGTTATCAAGAATAATGAAGTAGGATAAGGCTGAATAAAATAATGCTGGACCCCTTTATGAGGAGAGCCTGCTTGTGGAGTCAGCTGATGAAATGAGAATGAAATCTCCCAAAGAACCAAAAGTGGCAGAATGGATAGGACCCGCGTGACCCTGGAACAAGGTGCAAGATCTCCTCCCACCATTTAGCTCCGCTACTTGTTCCCCAGTAGTGTTATCATGTGCACCCTGCAGACCAGTGCTATATAGTACACCCTGACCACTAGAGAACCAGAAAACTGAACATGTTTACACCAACTTACAAGTAGCAGACTGCTGCCCAAGGTTTGCCATGTCCCAAACCTATGGAACTTATGTGCTAGCAACATTAGGATTAGGATGGAAAGTAACATCTTGCGATCTTTAGAATTAAGGAACTGGGAACAACCTTAAAGTGATGAGTGTGTTCCGTTGGCAGATTTCTTATTCCATATCACCTTGCAGTCATTAGAGTAAAGTAACATCTTGCAATCATTCAAAAGAAGAAAGTCATCAGATTTCTCATTTCATGTTATTTTGGCAGTTTTGCAATCTTGATGCCACTGCTGGCTTCTTTATTTTTACTTCTCTCTTGAATGTTTCATGCCATTTCAAGTAGTATGTTCCCTATCGCAAGATGCTCAAGGATCTTGCATATTCCTCTCCATACACGGCCTAAGCACATCATACTTAATAGACAATCCATTGGTAAGTACCGGAAACTGGTCTCTAAATACTAGGAGCCATCGGTTAGTATTCCGAGATTGTTTATGCAACTCTGAAAGCTCCAAAATTTTGACATTGAACATTTGGGAAATAATTCAACGTTTGCTATTTAAAGAATTTTTCTTTCCCCCATTTTCTCTCTTACACTCCTATCTATGCTCTCCCAAGTCCCAGATACGCAGAGTTATCCTCCATTTGGGTTGATCCCATCCTGCTTCCTGTCGTAAAATTTTCACCTGTGTCATTTCCTTTTTTACTTGTTTTGTTTGGATGGATTTACTTTCTTGACATCAATCATGTCATGTCTGCATAGTATTTGAAGCAGCAATCTCGTCCAGTCTAGAATCTCAAGTTCATCTTAGTAAACATATATACAAGTAACAACAAGCAGTAGCGATGCACTTGAAAACTAACCACGAGTTAGCTCCTGTGCAGGCAGCCGCATTCATCTTGTAATTCCCCTAACAAGAGACGCCTCAGGGAGTTCATTCAATACCCAGTAAGCATAAAATTCTCTCGACAGCAGTGAATAGAACCATAAAAAATGTCATAAACGATTAGGCTTCTCCGATTTCTTCATAAAGAAGGATAGGAACTTTCTTCAGCTGTAGATTGCACAGGGACTTGGGTGGGTAAAACCGTAAAAGTATAATTCTGATTAAGGATATAATGGTGCACCTGTCACCTTCATAGAACGAGTCAATACTCAATAATATTGTCCCAGAGTTTATCTTTCTTATCATCATCTGTTTTACTTTTTGGTCGTTTTCCTTCTGTAAACCAAACTATGGATCATATTATTGATGGATATACTTGCCACGCGAGGAACATTTGTCTTCAGGAATGTGATGTCTTATTAGTATTTCTCTTTACGTGTTATCAAATTTGCAACTTGATTAAATTATAAGCTGACTGCAGCAATATCAGATTAGACTACTCCTAGGAGACTTGGAAAATGCAGCAATATCAGAGTAGACTACTCCTAGGAGACTTGGAAAATTCAGCAATATCAGGTTAGACTACTCCTAGGAGACTCGGAAATAGTTCCTACGTTTTTTCTCCTTATCCTAGTCTGCCCCATCATTCAAGTTTCTTTGCCTGGCAAATGATTTTTGTGCATTGGGTCAGTCTTCCACCATAGGCTATCTTAATTTTCCTTCTCAGAATTTGATGTACGTCTTCATTCACTGTTCACCATATAAGCTGCTGAAGAAAGGATAAGTACTAATAATAAACAACAACACAACAGGGGAAGAAAAAAAAAAGCCAGACATGAGATTATGTTACCTTTTAGATCATAGCAACATTAAGGAGAACATATTTATGCACACAGCCATGTGAAATTGTCTGTAGAGACAGTAAATAAAAGTGCATCTATATTTTACTTGGCAAAGAAAAGGTGCATTTGGTGTTAGGAACAGAAACGTAAAAGAGAAAAAGTCAAATCAGAGGATTGACAAATTTTTACAGGAAAACCTCTTCAAAATCAGATGGCGAAAAAACAACGGTCCCGCACTAAACAATCGTTTCACTATTAGTATCAGGTTACAAATACAAGAGATCGCCTATGTACATAACAGGAGTCTAGCACATACAAAGCTGCGGTGAAAATTAATTATCTATAACTATTTATAGAAATTCACCTTGGGGGTGGTTGACCCAAACTCCCCCCCCCCCCGAAACAAAATGAGGGTTGCTGCGGAGTTGGAGCCACGAGTTTTCACAGTACCTTCCTCTATTAGACTCCACAATACCTTGAATTGGTGCCTTGGTGCTTTCGATCAAATTTCGAAGGTCAATCAACTGCATGATTACATCGTATTTCTTTTGTCCTGATAAGAGGCGCCGCCCTTCTCGAATCAAGACTAAGTTGATCAAAGCTCATCTCAGGTAAATATGCAGCGTTCCTTGGGCACCAGTGTGATGCATTTCAGATTATTCTATCGGTGATCTCTGCCACTTGATCGGGATTAGATTGATCTGAAACAAATGCAAGCCCTCGATCTTGCAGACTGAACATTTTGCCTTAGCCTTTAGTGCTCTTACCTAATAATATTTACCTACAATTCTTCCATGTGCAGCACCCATTTTCAAAATGGAAAGTCCAACCTACAATTCGTAAGTGTATGTTCTAGGACCTTTTCCTGCAAGGGGAACTTATTCATTACTCCATAGAGTTTGTGAACGTGCAACAAAGTAATAAAATAATGTCCTCCAGAGTACCAGTCCGGCCAATAACTTTAGGTTGATATGCGCTGACACGCTTAAACGTTTGAATATGAGCAATGGAGGACCTATAAATACCCATTCCTTATCCAAGAAAACCCAACCATTAAGTTTAGAACTTTACATGATCTCTTCAACCTCAAATCATTAGCTTCATCCTTAAAAAGCATTTTGTCTCTCTCTCGCTCCTCGCTTTTTCCCTTCTCTTGGTTAGACAGCCTCACTTAATGTAATGGAAGAAACGAGCGTACCCCTTCGACCTACCACTTATGGAAACCTAGTTACAATTCTCAGCATTGATGGTGGAGGGATAAGAGGGATTGTTCCCGCTACTATTCTAAGTTTCCTAGAGTCTGAACTTCAAGTATTGAACTAATGCTAATGCTGCGTGCATGGTTGGTATCTGTTTTGCATGTCATTCTAATTTAACAATATGCCTGAATCCATTTTGTAGAAGCTGGATGGTAAAGATGAAAGACTTGCGGATTATTTCGATGTGATAGCAGGAACAAGCACAGGGGGTCTTCTGACTGCCATGCTGACCAGCCCTAATGAAAACAATCGTCCCATGTTCGCTGCCAAAGACATCAAGGACTTCTACCTTGAAAATGGCCCTAAAATCTTCCCTCAGGACAGGTCTGAACTTAGTTTCTCTTCTTGTCCTCATCATCATGTCAGAAGCTTCCTATATATGATTAATACATCTTGGGGGACTCAAGATTCTAACTTCTTCTTTCAATTCGTAATCGACTGCGTTGCAGTTGTCCATTAGCTCCTTTCACAAAGATGATGAAGACGCTCACAAGACCAAGGTATGATGGCAAATACCTTCATAGCCTAGTAAGGGGAAAACTAGGGGACACAAGGTTGCACCAGACATTAACCCATGTTGTGATCCCAACTTTTGACATCAAGCGTCTCCAGCCAACCATCTTTTCTACCTACCAGGTGTGCATCCTGGCACTACGTTATAGCGCACACCCTGACCAATTGTATTTACTCGATCGCCTTTTTGTATATTCGACTTTTTTTTATCATCATCTGACAAATGATGCTCTCGTATCAATCGTTTTGGACAGGTGAAGAACAAACCATCCATAGATGCGTTGCTCTCTGATATATGCATCGCGACTTCGGCTGCACCAACTTATCTCCCTGCCCATTATTTCAAAACCATTGATCACTTGGGAGCAGTGAGAGAGTTCAATCTTATAGATGGTGGGGTGGCTGCAAATAATCCGGTGAGTACTAAAAAGAAAAAATGTAACTCCACTGTGACGATAAATAAATTGTGCAGGCAGCAACTTGAATGTTAATATATGTGATGACAAGGAAAACTTACTGTTATAGCTGTGAATGATATGCAGACTTTAGTTGCTATAAGTGAAGTGACGCAAGACATAAGCAGGAGGAGCCCAGACTTCTTTCCTATAAAGCCGATGGACTACGGGCGTTTTCTGGTAATATCTTTGGGAACCGGTTCGCCAAAATCTGAAGAGGGGTACACTGCACATGAAGCAGCAAACTGGGGAATCCTTGGTTGGTTAACGAGCGGAGGGTCCACGCCTCTGGTTAACGTTTTCACCCAAGCGAGTGCAGATATGGTTGATCTCCATCTTTCTGTTGTTTTCCAAGCTCTTCATTCCGGAAATAGCTATCTCCGCATCCAGGTATATGAATACTAGTATAAATAGGGCATATATATGTAGGAACATGTACATGTGCATATGTTTACCCCCTTACTGTTCTTTTGCCTATATAAGATGTTGTTCTCTATTTTCAATTATTTTTGTAGGATGATAGGTTGAGTGGACTTGTATCCTCGGTGGATATAGCCACAAAGAAGAACATGAATGATCTGATCAAAGTAGGGGAAAGACTACTGAAGAAGCCGGTGTCTAGGGTTAATCTGGACACCGGAACCTTGGAGCCGCTGAATCGAGAGACTAATGAAGAAGCTCTCAAAAGGTTCGCCAAGCTACTTTCCGAAGAGAAGAAGCTTCGCCTTGCTCAGTCTCCTCACGAACGTGCTCACTTTGCGAACCCTCCCGCTTCATCAGCTGCGTGATCTTGATGGCTCGAGCTTTCTAAGTTCTAATGGCACCAAACTAGTACAATGACATATACCAGTCAAAGTTGGAAAGTAGTGGATCAGACTCCATTACTCTTTATTATCCTTGTGTATATCCATAAAAATCCCAACGGAATGGTGTGGCAGATAATTTTTTTTAGTATAATAAGGAGAGGGAAAATGCCCTTGAGATTCTTTTTAGCCGTAAATAGATGTTCTCATGATGTTTTGCATGGTTGAACAAATAGTCGTCCCTGCATGACGGCCAGTCAAGTCGACAATACTGTAATGGAACGAAACTTCGAAGTTATGTTGTTTCTCTCTGGTCTCCCCTTGATTTTGGCATTATTGATTAGTTTAAACCTAATCCGCATGTAGACATTCTCATCCTGCTAAATGAACCTTTGATGCTAGGTCCACTTTTTTTCTTTCTTTTGCAAACAATACTTATTTCTTTCATTCACCTATGTACAGAAAAATGATTGATCCGCACGACCTTAAATGAGCTCGTATATTTATAATCAAGTAAATAAACCATGGAGAAACGAAAGATCCTAAAATATCAAAGATCATGCGACATTTTCTTGTATCCAACGTACCATTTACCCTTGAGAAAAGAAAAATTGCAGACGTAAGCTCCTCATTCATTTAATTAGTAAGTAAATACCAAACTCTCACGGGAACATCAAAATAAATACATAATCTTATTTATATCAAACACTCAGTTATACCATGAAGTTAAGTTAAAACAAACACAATGTTGCAATACTTATATTTACGTATTTTTCAAGAAAAAACACCACTAATTGTAAAACATTTTGAAGGAAATATATAAAGCTATTTAAGGATATGTTATTTAAAATTTCAATTAATAAATATATTTTTGTTAGTGTAGACTAGAAATCATAAAAGATAAAAATTTTAAAGATTTATATAGTTTTACAAAATTATACTCTAAACCATAATAAAATTATTTTCAAGCCCGTGGAATGCATAGGATATCAATTAGAACTAAATAATATTAGAAATATAAGTGCGCGTGTGTCTCAACAAATGGGCTTTATTTAGTTCCCAACAAAAACACGTCACCCGACTTCATAAACTAATTTTACAAGCTGATTTTTGTATACATAATATTATCCGTAAAATATATGTTTGTGCATCTAATCCTTTACCAATCAGTTCAATCTGCAATACGACGTCCCCTCTTTCTTTAATTTCTTTTATTTTGGAAGCGGATTGCTGTGGGGAAAAAACTTTGGATAGAGTATATTTATGAATGTCGTGATGGATGACGTCAATTATAACACATGAATTGTGTGGGCACTTGTATTTTCTGTTAGACCTAGTGTGACGATTATTTCAAGTGATTCGCATAGCCTAGTGAACTATTTAAGATATACATCATAAATTTTCATTTCCAGCATTTGCAAAGTTCATAATCAAAATCAACCATAAAAATGAGGGAAAATCCTACTAAGTATCCCAATCATTTTTTCCATTGGACACTAATACTCCAAATATTTTTTGCCTCACCAATAGCACCAAACTTCTATCAGTAACTCAAAAATATATTTCTTCACGGTTTTGTTCATAATATGCCGCATAAAATTTGATGTGGTAACACGTGTGGACAACACTAGGCAAACGATTTGACGTAATTATACACATCTCTCAAGTCTCTCCAAAATAACAACGCAGAGCTCTCTATATATTATATGGGATTTATTTAAGGTCTTTGTTCCATGGAAAGGGGAAATCTGTCTCCTTTATCGAAATAAAGGCTCCGATTAAATGATTTTTTGGTTACAAGGTTCACATTGTTCTATTTACCGATTAGGTCAACATTTTGGGGTTTTTACTGGCAATGACGATATGTAGGTGTTTATCTGTGGAAAATAACGGCGTTGACGACCTACTCAACATCTAATTTACTAGTAAGCCTACTTAGACTATGTGTGGTTCAGTATTTAGAAAATGCCATTAAGCAGATGTAAAAAACTTTAGCGCAAAAGGGTTTTCATGAAAAGAAAAAACTGGTTGGTACCGTAATTAAAAAGCAACTTTGAGAGAAAAATCATTTAGTGGAAACATACTTCAAAAGTCCTTTAATGTGACCAACTAATAATTTTTAATATGTTTAAAACTCACAAAAAAATTGTCGCAACTTTTATATTTAATTTGTGTTGAGTATAATGTAAAAGAGATGTATTGGCAATTTATAAATTAAAAAAGTCACGTTTCTTTTGGCTAAAATCAAATGGAAAACAATCACATCAAAGTTGACTCTTTCTCAATTAAAAAAAAAAGGCTAATTTCATTATAACAAACATGGCCACAATGCCTCAAGGAAAGAAATACACCATACCTAATAATTAGATGCATCCTTATATATTTTCTAAATTTAAGGCTATTTGATCACGTAAATTTGCCATGTTAGAATAAGCATCACAGCACTGACCCCCTAATTTTATGATATGTTATTTGATTAGCATCTTCACCCATCAATTCTCATAATAGCATGTAAGGTTTTTGGTGAATGTATTATGCTTGATAAGCATCTATAACTTGAGCAACTAAAACAAATTGCCAAGATTCTTCTTCCTCTTCTTCATGGTATTCCTTTTCAAGAGAATTATTCATAATTGGTTAAAGTAACAAAATATAGAGTTAGAGTCAGAGAAGTAATGAATAAGCTTGATCATCTATTGAGAGAACAATTATCAACTATCATATATATGCAAACTCCAAAAAAAGAAAAAAGAGAATACCAATAAAAGATAGGTCTCGCATTAGAGCACAAATTAAAATAGAGTTCACAAGTAAGGCAAATAGAATATGAATAAGTAGTGCAAATAGATCTCACATTTAAACAATGTAGAATATCAAAGAGTTCAAATGAGTCGCTTAATGTGACTAAGCTCTTCAAACCCATACTCGAGTCACTCGACTCTTACATCGTCGCCAATCAAATTCATGAATATTTACCTATTATTTTTCTTTTCTGCAAAATGAGAGAATGCCAAAAAGATATATATATATATATATATATATATATATATATATATACTATATATATAACTTCAGACTTGTGAAATCTCAAGTATGGCATTTAAGGTCTCTACAATTTACACAATGGGTTGCTTATGGTGGATTTGATAACATTTCTATTTCCTGAAACAATTTTTATTCAGAAATAATTTTCTCTATTTCTATTTTCTGGATGAGTTTTTGAGTAGAAAAATGCATTTGGTAACCGCATAAAATATCTATTCTCGGAATAAAAAAAGAACATAAATGCATTTGATATGAACCTAAAAATTTCTATTCCTAATATTTTTCATTTAATTATAAAAATGTTAGTGGAGACTTAACATTTCATGTTTGAATAAAATTGGACTTTTATAATGATTTAATTGATCAAGATATTCTAAGATAGCTTCAACGTAATAGTTAGTCAATGCATAGTTGGAGAATGGTAGCAAAGAGACACTAGTTTACAACTCACGATATGATAAGTTTGATAGTAAATCTTTGGTCAATAATAATAAATAGGTACATAGACCTTTTGAGCTTTTTTAGTTATAAGAAGAAGAGCAAACACTCCTTGGAGTTGCTAAGCTTTCGCGACCTAATATTATCTCTAAAAGAAAACAATATTAAAAAATCCATATATTAAACCTCTAAAAGCTTATTCAATTTTCGTCAAAATCTCCTTTATGCTAGACTAAATCTAAACTAGATAATACTAAAATCTCGCAGAATTGCTCAAAATCTAATTTCTAATTCTTTATTCCAAAAAGTGGGGACTTGGACTGGGTTAGGCGACCGGACTTTGTACGATTGTATAAAGGCGAGCATCGTTACGTTGAGCTTGTTTTTAAAAATGGCATTATTTCTCTTTTTATTCTCAAGAACTAAAAAGTAAGTTTTTTCTATTTACTCTTATTTCAAATCCACTTCTTGGTCATTGATTTGTTTTGGGGAGTAAAAAAATTGACTAATGTTATCAAATGGATTACTGTTTTTTTTTTTTATTTAAGAGAAAAAAGAAGAGAAAGATAGAGGAAGAAAAAGGTTACTAAAACACGGCCTTATGATAGGATTCTAGGCGATTTGCAGAAGCGCCGTTGGTTCCGTTTAGGAGGTACGGTAAAATGCACTTGAAGGTGGAAAAGAAAAAGAAAGAAAGAAAAAGAAGCCGCATATCTTTCTTACCAGTCATCCACCGCTTCTTCTCGGACCCGCACGAGTCACACCACAAAACAAGACACGAAAATTTTGAATCCTGAAAAACAGGCCGAGAAAACGCACTGTCTTGTTCTCCCCCTCCTTGTCTTCTCTTCTCCCCAGAAAAAAGACTAAACCATCTCTCTCTCTCTCTCTCTCTCCTTCCCTCTCACCGCAGTCGCTGTTCTCCAGCGAGAGTGAGTGCACTCTACTCTTCACCTCTCTCTCTCTCTCTCTCTCTCTCTCTGTGCAAGTTACTTTGTCTCATTCTTCATCTAATTCCACCCCCTTCACCACCATCATTACCAGTTTACCACCATCTCGAATCCTCTCTCTCCCTTTCTCCCTCTCTTTTCACGCCCCGTAAATTTCAGCGCTTTTTACTACACCCCCACCCCCGCGACCCGAACTCGCGCTTAAAAGGGCATCATTCGATGAACGCTTTTGCTTTGTTCCCGTCGCGTGCGCTCGTCCAGATCTGCGACCGAAATGGACGACCCGGGTTTTCTCGCTTTCTCGATTCTTGATCCTGCACAGGTTCCGGCGTCGAGAATGCGGACGTAGGGTTGGCGAATTTGCTCTGTCTCTTTTCTTTTCTTGGCCTTCCTCTTGGAGCCGTTTTTGTGATCGCATTGCTTGGATTTCGCCGCATGGGATCGGGCGCTAGCAAGGCGTCCCCGAGCCGGCCTCGGAGGGATCGATCCAAAGGGAAAGGTAGGGTTTTCCAGTCGTCCTGCCTCGGGACCCCCTCTGGATCTCACGACAATGACGATGGCGATCAGGTGGGTGTTCCCATTTCTTTCTTTAGCTAATCGAGGTGGCGTTTCGATCTTTATGGGTTGCGTCGCTTGCATTTTCGATGCGCGGCTTGGTTTCGGGTTCGATTTTGCGTGTGGTTTTTGTTGGGCAAAGGATCTGTATTGGCTACATTGCTTGCATTTCTGGAAAATCAGTGATTTTGATTAGGACAGGCAGTCCATTGGGCTAGTTTCTATTCGTTTTTATGCTTCAGTTTCGATTCTTGCATTTCGGGGGCCAATTTAACCAGAAGCAGGTGGACTATATTGGCCCTGTGGAGCAGGATATCTTTAGCTCTCTTCTTTGTGTGGTGAAACCGGAGCACGGAGTCTTATGGGAGAGCGTGATCTTTTGTCCTCTTTCAGGTTTTCGAACATCATGACAAAGATGATGACTTCGGTTCTTGCACAAACCGGAATGGAACAGTGAGGGATGAGGTTAAGGTCGAATGTCACAGGAAAGCTGAAGTTGATTCCTCAGCTGATATGTCTTGTGTGTCCTCTGATAATGAGTTTCAAGAATGGAACCAACCTAGTGGGGCCGATCCTGTTGCTGGTGCTGGAAGCAGCTCTATCCGAGCTTCTTCATCTCAGTCCTTGAATCCTACCAATCGCTTCCTTTCTCGCTTTAGTTTTTTTCCTGGCAACGTGAGCTTCAGACTGAGCAGAGCAACCAGCTTACGATCTTCAAGGGATTATAATATCTCTCCAACAAATCTTACAGTAGAGGACAATGAAGAGGACTTTCATTTGCATGGATCACCTCCCAGTGGGTTGGTGAATTTGAATAGATCTCAACAAGGTAGTTACTTTGGTCCTATGTTTTTTATGACTAGAAGTGACACAAAATGCAATGCACACACTGCCGATTAACAGGTCGAATCCTGTCATCCGATTGTTCGAATGATTACTTAACCAAATTTTTCAATCTTTTGCACACATTACTTAGTTAGTGATGTCAGCAATGCCGAAATTGGGGTTGACCCACCAAACTCAATGTTCTTCGTCAACATTTATTGAACCAGGGAATGTAGAGAGTGGACTTCCTGAAAGACGAGCCAGAGCTCGCGAACCTGTTGAAAGGAATGTCCGTTTCAGTAGAACCCTCAGTGTGGGAAGGCTTCGTGATAGAGTTCTCCGTCGATCATCATTATCTGAATTGTCATTTGGCCCAGTGCAGCTTGGAGAGGTGAGAACTGATACTGAAGGTAGTGAAAGACAGGTCTTGAGTGTTGAGACGACAGATTCAGCCCCTGCTGATATTTCAGCACCATCTGCATCGACATCAGGATACTCTCCTTCTGGCCTGTCTCGCACCTTATTTGACAACCAAGATCATGACATAGAGGCAACGCAATCAAGGGAGCCTAGGTACCGTGATTTATTGGAACATCGGACAGATTTCCTTGAACGTCGGAGACGAATACGTTCTCAGGTGAGTAAAATTTCTTTTTTCTTTTCTTGATGTTTGTGTATTCTTACTATTCAACAAGGTACATAACTTTTACTGTGACAGAGGAGCATTTATCATCTATATATGGTACTGCAAAGTCCATTCATGTCATCTTGATTCTCATTATGAAAGGAAGAGTAACGAAGGTTTGGGAATGACATAAGGCATGAAAGTAATAAATGACCTTTTCGTATTTCGAGGTTTGCTATTATCAAAGTCCTTTTGCAATATTACAGATATTTAGTACTTTTACTTTTCAAGAAATAACTTTTTCAATGCCTTTGTAGGATATGCATTGAATTGTGAAATTCTTTTAATCCAAAATCTTGCATTATGGCTATTTCATGCTTTATTTGTATGTGCGTCATTCATTTCTCCATTGTAGTTCGTTTGTCATTGTCACTCTTAGTCACTCTAGTTGAGTTGAACGAAGCCACATAAAGTGTGGTGAATTGACTAGTTTCACTTTCACTTCCATAGTTACCTCTAAAATGCTTATCCATCGATCTGCAAATATTCCTTGTCCTGAAATTTTCCAGTCATATATGTAGGGAAGCACAAGTTACAGTCTACTGGTTAGAATTAGGTAATATGCAATGCTTGAATTAGGGGAACCATGTACAGCATCTGCTTGTGTGTTACCCGAACACCACCACGTGGTCAGGCTATTTTTTGAATTTGCTGGATAGTTGTTGATCTTAGGCCATGGTATCCTTCTCCATTGTCTTCTTACGTAGCTGAAATTAGATTAAAATCACCTGGGATATCTTTAATATTGTAGGTTCGCGCTCTACAGAGATTAGGAAGCCGTTTTGAGAACCTGTCTGGCCATGAGAGATCTTGCATTCTATCTGGTCAGCATAGGACAGGTCGCTGCACGTGTCGTAGCAGTGCTCGTGATGCCACTTCAAATAATGATGCCAATGCTAGGGCTAGCATATCAAGAATCGTAATGCTGGCTGAAGCTTTATTTGAGGTACTTAAGTTTGATTACCATTTCATGGTACTTTTTACGAATTTATTGTTATCTGTTTAAGTTGAATATTTTCATACTTAATTTACTTAGGTTCTGGATGAAATTCACCAGCAATCCGTTGTTTTATCCTCCCGGCCTTCTGTGTCTTCAATTGGATCTGTTCCTGCACCAAATGAAGTTGTGGATTCTTTGCCAATCAGATTGTACAAAAAGTTGCAAAAGAATCAGAATGAAGAGGCTGCACAGTATGTCTTGTTTATTCTACTCATGAGCCTTAGCCTACATTTCTAGTCTTTTGTGGATGAACCATTAGTTTGCCCATTCTGTATGTTAAGTCATGGTTTCCCCTTCCAAAAGCATATTCTCCTAGATATTAATATATCTAATAATGTGTTACCATCTTATTATGATTTAGTATTTAGTGCAATCTAGAGTCCTAGCTTCTAATTAAATTTGGTATATTGCTGTTGAATCATATGATTGTTTTTAGAGAATGACCTGTTTTGACTATATGTTTGGGTGGATGGACATCATTCGTAGTCATGCGTGTATCTATGTATGTATCTGCGCATCTGCCTCTTGCCTGCATCTGTGCGTGCACATGCTTATGTGCACTTCTTCCTATCAATAAGTATTACTGGTGAATTTGCTTGATTTTGCAGGTCTTCTCTTTTCTTTGAGTTGAGTGTTTTCCTGATAAATTTGTGTTTTTGAAGTTCTTAAGTTTAAAATATGCCATGATGTTTCGCTGGCACTTACATCTGATTTGTAATCAAGTTTCTGGAGTCTGGCCCTCATGATGCCTTCTGTGTCATGCAAAATGCGACAGATGCTACATATGCCTTGTGGAGTATGAAGATGGTGACAGTATGCGAATACTTCCATGCAATCATGAGTTTCATAGGACATGCGTAGACAAATGGCTTAAGGAGATTCACAGGTACGTTTCTGGCTAGGGTAGTAACTGTGTACGAATTAAGCACTTCTGCAGTCAGTGCGCTACCAAGAGGGACAGTTTATCTTCTCCAGCCTACCCCATTTATTAGTTTTTTAATTAGTTGCCATGGCTGGCTAAATAATATTGATGGGCACATGTTCCACAGGGTATGTCCACTTTGTCGTGGGGATATATGCCGATCTGATTCATTTTCTGCTGAAGATGAAGCGAATCAGTTAGCTATCTGATTATGAAAGATTATAGCCTTTTTCTGCGCTTGACGGTGAAAGGCTATGCAGACTCCTGAGGATTGACAGTAAAGCGCGACTCATTGTTAAGTTCAGTCCTTTTCCACCAGTTTCGATTTATTGAGAAATCCACTACTGGTAGGAATGGACTGAACTACTTGCCATCTGCAGATCTCCTTGTGGAGAGAGAGAGAGAGAGAGAGGGTTTCCTGTTTTATATTCTTCTGCTACATCATTCCCTCAATGAAGATGCTGGCTTTTTGGGTTGTTGACATGATTGTCAAGGAAATTGCCGGCGTCTAATCATGAAGGACCGGCAGAATTCTTTACCCTTTTTACATTGGTACCGGAGATTAAAATAGGGAATCCATAATGTTTGCATAGTGTTCATATGCAAGTTCAGTGCTCAAGATGGATCTTTTTATTCAGCTTCAATTCACTTTCGGCTCCAGCATAGTAGCGGTCATCAAGCGACTCAACGCTTGAAGCCGAATGTGTTTGCTATCCCTGTATCATGCGCGATCCCTTGATGCCTTCTTGTTTGGGGAGTATTTCACGAAATGAACGAGACATTACCGGATCAAACATGTCAACCCTCTCTTCTTTATGACTAATTTCTTCGGAATTTTCTCTTTTGATCCGTTAATTTCTTCCTAATTTTCGAGTTTTCCAATTAAAGGCGTAAGCTCGTAGGATCAGATGAGGGACTTGCCATCTCTCTACCATTAGTGGTAATTTTTAAGTGTTTTGATTCTCAATATCTGTTATTAAGTTATGTAAATAAAAATTACCCAAGAGTGCCTTCACGAAATTATTATTGAAAATAATGAAAACTACCATGGTTGCGACGATTCGCAATGGATATGATCCATTCAAGAATCTTTCACTTTGTGATAGCATTTTCAGGATGATAATGGAGATCAAATCAGATGTCTGAGTGATTCTATGATTGAAACATTTAAATCGAGCATAATGCGACCAAATTCTATTTTCTAAACAACCCTCTTTAGCCCTTTTCAGGGAAAGTCGTTACACTCTTCTCATTTAGCATGTTGATAGTACAATTTAATGGGTTCCAAATCATTTGTTCTTTCGAATCCAAAAAAAAAAAAAAATTTATTCCAAAATAGCTCTGAAATAAAAATCAAAACCGAAACGGTTCAACCATTTAAACCGGTTCACATACAAAAAAAAAAAAAAAAAAAAACATTTAAACCGGTTTAGAGACCAGAGAATCCCCGACAGACACCTCCTCTTCTCAGCAACAATCGAAGCGAGAAATTTGCAGAGAAAAAGGTAAGAGAGCGGAGAGCTGGTCGGAGCTTCCGTTCGAGGAGAGAAAGGACGATGAACTCGAACGCCGGCAGCTTCTCCGACGACCTCATCAACAACCCCCAAACCGACCACCCTCCCGACGTCCTTCTCCCCCACCCTCACCTCCCCAACCTCCTCCTCCCCAGCAGCAGCAGCACCAGCAGCACCAGCAGCGCCGCCCTCGGGGGTTCGCCGCCACCGCCGCGGCCGCCGCGACCGCGGGCCCCGGCAAGGGGAAGAGGGAGCGGGAGAAGGAGAAGGAGCGCACCAAGCTCCGGGAGCGCCACCGCCGCGCCATCACCAGCCGGATGCTCGCCGGGCTCCGCCAGTACGGCAACTTCCCCCTCCCCGCCCGCGCGGACATGAACGACGTCCTCGCGGCCCTCGCCCGCGAGGCCGGCTGGACGGTCGAGGCCGACGGCACCACATACCGGCAGTCCCCGCCGCCTTCTCAGCTGGTACGGTCCTCACCGATTTTTGCCTCCTTCGTTGCTCGATACATCGCGTCCGCGCAATGTCTTGACAGGAATTGAGGTGGAATTACGAGGGGAAGTGGAGAGATCGAAAGAGATTGCTTTAGCTTCTGATGCGATGGTGGTGGTTGTGTGACCACAGGCGACATTTTCTGCTAGGTCGATGGATAGCCCTGCGTCTGCGGCTTCTTTGAAGAGTTATGGTGTTAAGACGACTTTGGATTCCCAGCCTTCTGCTGTTATGAGGATGGACGAGAGCTTGTCCCCTGCTTCTCTTGATTCCGTTGTGATTGCTGAGAAGGATCCGAAGAGTGTGAAATATGGCAACGCTAGTCCTATCAATTCGGTCATCGAATGCTTGGATGCTGAGCAGGTATCATCCTTTTTCTGCAATCATGGGGGTCATTACCTTCATCACGTTGATGATAATTTGTTAAGAATGGAAACAGTTTGGTTAAGCAAGCGAACAACAGCTGATATCAAATTGGAAGAGAATCTCACAAATCAATCTGTTTTTACTAAAGGCGCACTTTTTTTTTGGTTGTTAAGTTAGCTGGTACTCAACTCAATAATGGGTTGTTGCTGTCTAACTTGAATATGATTAGTTTTTTATTGAATTGCCAGAGTGAAAAAATATATATTTTTTTTGTTCAGTAAGCAGCTGATTTCATTCTTGATCCAATAAGAAAAGAAGATATCTAATAGGGTATTTAATATGTGCAGCTAATTCATGATGTCAGTTCTGTGGACCAACAAAATGTGTTTACAGACACAGAGTTTGTTCCAGTTTATGTGAAACTAGTAAGTACATTTCCCACTTCAGCCTGTAATGTATTGATATTCACAACAGAAAATTTTGTTTTTTTTTTTGTCTATCTGTTTGCTATTTTAATATTTTTCTCTTCCAAAAAGATATATCTTTTTATTTATAATCTGAGATTACCCTATATATCATACCAAGACACTTGAGCTCCTGTGACAGGACGGTACCATCAACAATTACTGTCAGCTGGTTGATCAGGAGGTCGTGAGACAAGAGCTAAATCATATAAAGTCATTAAATGCAGATGGTGTTGTTGTGGATTGTTGGTGGGGTATTGTTGAAGGCTGGAATCCTCAGAGATATGTCTGGTCTGGTTATAGAGAATTATTCCACATCATCAGGGAATTCAAGCTGAAACTGCAGGTAAGTTGTAAGCCTCTATCTATCAAATGATAATTTTGATCTTTTATGTTCATTTAAATTTTCATTTTATGTGTCTTTTGTTGATTTCAGTTTAAAGTTCCAATTCATAATCGTCTTTATTATTTTGGATGGTAAAATTCTATCTTTCCGTTTTCGAGAATGTTGCTCCAGAAAAGTTTTTGTTTGAGCAAGAGCAGGAATTATGTTTTTTTTCTGTTTTGTATCTCAAGTTGGGTTTGGCTCCATATCAGGTCTTTAAAGGATTTGCCAACTTTTATATATTTACGGAGATTAATACTTTTTATCCTTTATTTCAGATCCAATATATGGTTGTTTATCTGCATTTATGTGTAAAAATATGTTTCTCTGATGGAGTGAATGTATTTTGATATGTTTTCCCAATCTTGGAGGTTGTGTTGGCATTTCATGAGTATGGAGGAAATGATTCAGGTGATTTCTCAGTCTCTCTCCCTCAGTGGGTTCTGGAGATTGGAAAGGAAAACGAGGATATATTCTTTGCAGACCGCGAAGGAAGGAGAAACACTGAATACTTGAGTTGGGGCATTGACAAAGAACGAGTGCTTAAGGGAAGGACTGCTATTGAGGTATCTAATACTTCAATTTCCTCTCAATACTTACCGATTGTTCATCGTTCATTTATATTCATATAGATATTTCTTTGCAAGAAAATTATTTGTAAACTAAGAGTTTTTTCTGTTGCAAACCTGCTGTGCATAAGTTATGGAGGTACAGATAATATACCTGACAGTTCTTTATGGATTGAGTAATACATGCAGGTATATTTTGATTTAATGAGAAGCTTCCGAACAGAGTTTGATGACTTGTTCTGTGAGGGTCTCATTACTGCGGTTGAAATTGGATTGGGACCAAATGGAGAACTTAAGTATCCTTCTTTTCCAGAGAGGATGGGATGGAGGTACCCTGGTGTTGGTGAATTTCAGGTATTGGTTGCACAGTGTACATTACCTTTTTTTTTCGATCGGTGTATTGTTGGAAGCTCTTAGGCTGTATCTGGGAAATACATCTAGGATGAATGACTATTGTAATAGTTGAGTCTCCTAATGTTCCATGTTTTAGTTTTAAGTACAATTAATACCCCATAGATTGAATGACCATCAGTCTGGATCTCTATTATCGTACATCCTCAGATTGGTGTTGTTTAATTGCCTTCTGCTCTCACATTGGTTAGTAGAACAGTGCATGTTGCGCGGATGTCATGATGGTTACATTCATTCTGCATTTCCTTCTCTTTTGTGATTTTGTCAAATATTGAGAGCTTTTAGCTAGGGCATACTATTGAGGTCAAATTTCGATGCTTGTTATAAGCTGGCTTCAACATTACTATATAAGCAAAACATGCATTTCTGCAGCAGTCCTTCACTTGTGAATCCTTACATTGGAAAATCCAGATGAACTAGTGTATCTATGAAAGTTAAGCTGATCAAAACTTGGATTAGGAAGTGAATCAGTTCATCCTTTTGTGCATTATCTTTTGAATAGACCTGAAATTTGTAGCCTAGTGCCATGACTAATTACAATCACTTCTAAGTTAAAAAAAGAGAAAAAAAAAAGAAAGAAAAAAAAAGAAAAGAGATGAGGATATAATAGTTATTACTTGGTGGAAAGTGTAGCCAGGTCATTGCTACTGGCAAGGTTCGCTTTCATTTTGTGGAAAGTGGCTCACTCAATTTCTGTAAAACATTAATGATGGCCTAAAAGTCGAAGCCTCTACCCTTGAGAGTGGTTCAAGGTGATAGAGTCTCTAACCAATATTGTTTCAGTGACTCATGTAAGTGAAAGATTTGTTGTGGCATACTCATAACCATCACGAAGTGACCACACATTGTGCTGCTCATGGTAACAAAGTTCCTGATAGAGAAAATAAGAAAAACAAGCCACAGGAACAGTAACAAACTTGGTTTGCAACTATAAAATCTAAGTTGAACTCCACCTTCAAAGTCCTTTTGCAAGCCATGATAATTCTTCATAAAAATGCTTCTTATCCTGTGGGCAATTGCTTTATCTATTTCTTAGAGCAGCTGCTGGGCTTCATTTCTTTTAGTCCTATTAGCACTAAGCCTCTTCATTTTTATTAACATAAACTTCAATGTGAATCTGTGATGTAGTGTTATGATAAGTATTTACAGCAAAATTTGCGGAAAACAGCTAAAATGCGTGGGCATTCCTTTTGGGCTAGGGGGCCTGACAATGCTGGTCAATATAATTCTAGGCCTCATGAGACAGGGTTTTTCTGTGAACGAGGGGATTATGATAGCTATCATGGGCGTTTCTTCCTCCACTGGTATGCACAGACTCTGATGGACCATGCTGATAGCGTTCTGTCTCTTGCTAATCTTGCATTTGAGGAGGCTAATATCATTGTAAAGGTAGACTCGATATGTTCTTTTCTTTAAATATTTAGCTACATTCCCATTGATTTGTAAATCTATGGTTCTATAGCAGTGTTGTTGTTAACCTTTCTGATATCATAAGCTAGACTTTTATCCTACGCATTATGGAATCCTAGTGCAACCCATAGTTTTGTTCAGTGCTGCACATAGGGTGAGCACGGTTCAATTTAGTTCAGCTTGGATGCTCCAAATCCTATTAAAGAGATTTGATTTGGGAAATTTGGAAACCAAATTCAACTGAATAAGGAAGTGAAACCGAACTCAATTTGGCACTTTTGTTTGGTTCCAAACATCACCCAACTGAATTATCATTTCTCTTTCACTTCATTGACCACAAATTTTAGAAATTTGGATTATTCAATTTTAAAATATTAAAAGCAGGCCTCTAGAACAAGAACAACAATGACGAAACATTAAACATGCAAAAGGTGCTAAACAGATCAACAAATAGATGAATTTCATAAAAGTGGATGGCTAAAGGTTAGAACAATATATTTTGAGACCAAACTGTCACAGGCTCGCCTGCTTTAACCACTCTAGAAACCCTCCAACAACAACCTCCACATCAGAGATAATTAAAAGGAGAAAAAAGAAAAATTCAGTTTTCTTTGACAGTTGGGAGTTTTAATTTCTTTGAGAAAAATTTTGACCAGCCTCCAAATTTGCAGTCCTGGCAGCCACCTACTACTTCATAGCTGCCAGTTTTTGTGAGTTATGCCTAAGATGGCTTGTGCTCATTTCACCCTTCAATGTACATGAAGATCTCCATTACCTGTAGTTTGTACTATTATGGTCCCTATTAGGGTCTTGCATGCCCTATGGGTTCTAAGAGGTTCGAGGCAGTTGATGAATCTTCCTTTTCAGATTACAAATGAGCAAATTTATCACAATTGCTTACATATTAAATTTTATCAGGAAGTTTCTTGCTGCCAAGCCCTGGCATAAGGGATATTGGTTTGTCTCGCCCTGGTGTCATCAGTCAAATTTGTAAAAAAGTATAATAAAAGTCGAGAACCTTGTGCCATCAATTGTTTAGCCTTTCAATTGGTGTGATCAAGTGCTAACCTATCAAGTGCTAACCTTTTCAGAAAACTGCAGTCAAGTCTCGACCATCATGTTTTCGATTTCCATCTGTGGCTGCCTCAGAAGTTGTCATATAAGCCATTTCCACCTGGCAGACAGGCAATTTTTGTGAGGTCTTGATTGCATTTTTACAAAGGATTGAAAACTAAAGTGTAATTTTCGAAAAGAATGTTGAACTTGATTGCATCAATCGAAATGCCTAGGATTCTATTGCACAATAAGATTTTAGGCTTCCGATAAACTTTTCTGCTGAATTTGCACAATACTCATCAATATAGTTTTTTTTAACCCTGAGCCTATCTGAACCTATACTTTGAAGTTTAAACGGATGGATGCATCTCATTTCTTTCTTTGTGTTCTGTTTTTTTACGCATTAAGTGCAAGAAGTATAATGCAAAGATGAATTATGAGCAAGTTATAATGTGGAAAAACAATGCAATTTGCAGGTTCCTGCAGTTTATTGGTGGTACAAGACAGCTAGTCATGCAGCAGAGTTAACAGCAGGATACTATAACCCTACGAATCAGGATGGCTATTCTCCTGTTTTTGAAGTTCTTAAGAGACATTCTGTGACACTGAAGTTTGTTTGCTCGGGTTTACATAGTCAGGAAATTGATGAAAGTTCTGCAGATCCAGAAGGTTTAAATTGGCAGGTGTTGATCTTATTTGTTTTTTGTCCTGAAAAATTGCTATCTTACCACTTGTGTATAGTTATTTTTTAACCCTCTTGAAATGCCTTTATGGATTGCCTCTACATATGCAGGTTTTAAATTCTGCATGGGATCGAGGTTTAGCAGTAGCAGGCGAGAATGCACCATCATGTTATGATAGAGATGGGTTCATGAAAATTGTTGAAATGGCAAAGCCAAGAAATGATCCTGATCGCCACCATTTCTCATTCTTCGTGTATCATCAGCCATCTTCTCTAGTTCAAAGCACAATGGGTTTCTCAGAGCTGGACTTTGTCATCAAATGCATGCATGGTAAGAATTTTGAAAGGAATTTTTCCCGGCTCTCAGATGAATAGAAGTACACTTTAAGGATATTGAGTTAGAGAAATGAGGATTAGTTTTCTATTTTTTTCATTCAATGAACATTTCATATTTAATTTTGGAGACCGAGAATCGATGTTAGTGGGTCACTTGAGAGTTAGTAAATAGGACATCGCCAATTAAGAAATTGGCAACCATGCTTGGAATGATATCAAGTTCAGTATCTATCTAAGGAAAGCTTTCCTCATGTTCGAGAATAGGATGAGAGTCCCTCAAGATATTGTCCGTTTGTAACATGCTTTCTTTTCTGATCCACAGGAGGAATTCTGGAAGATCTACTACCATGTTGAAGCATTGACTACGCCACATTGTATGCTCGCGAATAGGCAAATACCCCTTAGAAAGATGTATTACCATGTTAATGCATCGAACAGGGCACTACCTTCTTCCTCATTTCTTTGGAAGTTTGATTCATATCCACATCGGTTCTGGCTGTCGGGAACGATGCCCAGCCATCTGGGGAGAAGCAAGAGTAAAATATTAGCAGAAGTAGCAGAGTCTTCTGACCTTTTCGGCTTCCCTCAAGTTACGTCTTTGATCGTAGCTAAGTTTTATATCAACTTTAAGAGGGAGCTTGGACAGATGCTGGAAGGATATGCTTTCTTTGTTTAGGCAACGTAATGAAGTACGAAACAGAGGGAACTTGCTAGGATTTTGAGGGGCGCTAATCCTCTTCGGGTAAGATAAATTTGGAAAAACTCCTTCATTTAACTTGGCACAGAGATAAATTTGGGAAAACGCTTAATCTTGGTACTTTGGCCACGTGCTCTAAACCAGTAAAATCCTGCCTGGTCAGCATTTTCGATCACTAAAATTAGATTAGCTTATTAGAATTCAATTGCACTTTTATAACAAATTTTGATACTTTTGGATACACTCATCCTTTTAAAAATCTAACAAAGCAATGTAATATATTCTCAAGAAGAAAGCGAAAAGAAACGAGTCAGTTGGAACAGATGCCCCCGCCCAAAGATGTTCATGCGCGGTCGCCCAAGGACACATTTGATGGTGGAAGATTTTGTCGATTGTTGATGGTATAAAAAGGCATGTAGAACTTGTCCGCGGAGTGATACTAATAAGATTAACATATTTATTGCGGTTGCAGTCTAGGAAATCACAACTTGAACAGATGACGACTGGCAAAGAAAACTTTCGGTCGGAAAGGAACCATCGAGAATCCATCAATCGCATCTGCTCATGCGATATGCATTTTAAATCAAAGTTAATGCTTAAATTCAAAGACCATCCGCCTTCCGGCCACGTCTTTCTCCTGGGGTCATGTGTTTGTAGAATTCCCCGATGTTTAAAAGATAATTCTACATACCATGCAAAAGACTAGAGGAAAAGAATCTCGCCATATGAAATGAAGCAGTGGCTAGCCTCCTCATATCAACCACCTGGAGAACGTGGAGCCTTTCTTTTCTCGACCGTGCTGTCTTTGCTTACCTCCCCCTTCTGCAAAACGTAGCATCTAAGCTTTTGGCCGCCCTGGAAATCGAATGCCTCTAAAGAGGCTGTGCAGACATTGTCTCGCAGTCAGTATTAACGCCAACTTTACTATTCAGAGATACAAATATGTTAACATTCTCATTCTAAATGAAGTATATTCATCACTGAATTGCATAAAATATTTATTTTTCAATCAGTTCGGTACATTAAAATTAAGATGGAATCACAAACAGAGGAAGGGTGCGCTATTGAATGGTCGGAAAAATCCGTCATCCTCAAAGTAAAGATACACGAAATACCAAAGAGCTCAATCTCTTCATTTGCAAACTAATGGGACAGCAGATCTTGTTGGCTCCTCCTATCTCAAATCCCAACCTTACAAACAGAGAAGAACTGAGGGAAAATAATTACTCGATCTCATCTTTTCCACGTCCTCTGGTAGTCAGATTTTATAAAACCACGTACTGCTTTTGAAAGAGCAATGTAGCCCACCAGACTGTCGAGACAGCGAGTCCCAGCTACTTGGCAATAGCATCATCCCAGCTACAAACTTCTACATTGGGCCTTTGATGACATGAATTAACCCATGAACACTTTTCTACGCCAGAATGTGGGTAACGGTCAAACGGTAGGACCAAGCAGCCATGCCCTTCCAAATCTCGAGAAGCGGACACCACAATGGAAGGAAGCAGCACTAATTGCTTTCAATGTATTATTAAGGGTCCTGGTTATAACGAAATGCAGATTTGCAAGGACGAAAGCAGCCTTGCTAGTATTAGAAGTGTGCATTCAGAAGAAAAATCCCAGTATCAGCAGTCCATTAGCCAGCTTAACCTTTCTCACTAAAAGAGAGTAGCGATTAGACCAAGCTATATCGACTCATAAAAGAAGAACCAGAGGAGGAAAAAAAATGATTACAGCATACCTGAATTTGCTTTCGAGCGGCTCGCTTTGCCTCAAAAGGCAAGAGGAGAACCGAAGTTTTTGAAAATGAGCTAGAGGAGACAACTTTTTAACAGTTTCTGTTTCAACTGGCAGCTGAGTGTCAAACAAGGTGAGAATTAGGCCTTCGTGAAAGGCAAAAAGATAAGAGGTGAGTACTGACTATAGATGCGACTGCCAAGGATGCAGGAACATGGATGAGAAGAGCACCAAATCAGCTCATGGCACACAATACTACAAGAGACTCAGAATACATCAAGCCAAGAAGGGAAGTACTAAGAGAAATACCACTCCAATTAGGAAATGGGAACAAAAACGACATAGATTACATACATAACGCCCTGCTTGGTAAGAATATTCATTCTAAGCAGCAAACAACTCAAATAGGTAATTTCCATGAATTTTGGAGAAAAGACAATAGGTAATCTCCATGCAATTAACATAAAAGCAGAAACATAAAACTTAATAAATTGTGCTGCTGACAAGAAAATGTGGGGACTAGAAGAGAACCATTTGCACATGAGCAACTGTAGCATAAGAATCACATTCCAAAGAAGAGCCTTGCTTTACCCACTAATAACAGGAATGGCATGAGATGAAAAATGTGTTCAAGAAAGAACAAGAGAAAAAAGAGGAGAAGATTACACTTAGCTAGAACAATTGTACAGAGCTCTTCTACCCCGAACACATGAAGTGCCCAAAGATATGGACAAGGCAAATATACGGTTGCCATAAAATAGAACCAGTGCCATTTCTCTTCTACAAATTGGGAATCAAGCTTACTATCAATCATATATCCTAACTTCTTTAAACATTCTAGACAACCTTTGTATAGATGGAAGATAACAGAGAAAATATAAGAAGTTTAGCGCTCTAGAAGGCCCTATGGGGGAGGGTATAGCATGGTGCCGAGTAAGGTGCTTATTTGTCAATGCTGTTCTTAAACTCAAAGAATCAAGATAATCTTTCACATGGAAAATGCTGAGACAAGACACACTCATATGCATTTATTGATATTGCGAAACCTTAAGACATTTGTTCCCATAGAGGTTCTCCAACTGAATTCATTCTCAGTTCTTTCAATGTAAATGTGCTGCTATCATGAATCGAAGGTAATTATCACATACGCCAGATACTAATAAATGTTGGCGTCGATCACACGGGAGATTATACACAATAGGCAAAAAAGCTGAGAGGAGTGTAGATGCATACCAAAATGAAGGAGCTACAAGAGGAATACCAACAAAGAATGACCATTTTTTGCATATACAGCTCCATTCAATGCACCAGTTCATTTCGTTCTCCAAAATGAGAAATGTGTTTCACAATTACAATTACTTCGCCGTCTTTTAGGATAATCTGGAATGTAATTCCAGACAGTGTTCTGCCTAATCAATTAGCAATAACTTCTAGAGAGGGATTGCTCCTTAACACTCTTTAAGAATTTCCATATCATCCCCAAACCATAGATGTAAAGTGCGTAAGTATACCCGATGATGATTATATGAGACTTTCATGTCGGACGTGGCTAATACAGGAAATACCATCCGAGCACAAATGCAACTCCACGACGCGCATGAAAGAACAAGTCGATTGATCATATAACAGGAAGCTAATGCAGAATAACCCGAAAAACCATTCCGAGATAAAAGCGAGAATATTCCTCTGCACTATTCTGGTAAGCCGAACCACCAGCATCAACCATCAGCAGAGAAAGAGAAAAAAGTGCACTCCTTTCCCATAGACAAAAAGGAAAAAAAATGGCATCCAAACATCAAAATAAGCGAAAAAAAGAAGCGAGTTCAACAAAGAAAATGAGAGATTAAAATGGTGTCCACGTTCTATTCCTAACTTTCACACACGCACACACACACACACACACACACCCCTACCAAGCAGCTTCCCCCCATTTCTTCTCTTTCTTTAATGACCAGGCCCTGCGACCTGCGACTCAATCCAGCTAATTCGTCGGCTCAAACATTAAATTCACGTATCCAATCTCTCATCTCCTTCAACAAAATACGCAAAACCCGAGATTTCCACAGAAAACCGCCGAAACGATGATCCGCACAGATCTACTTCCGAGCCGAAACTAGATCAGGCACCGAACTCCGACGCGAAATCTAACCCTTCGAGCTAACGCCGATCGAAGTTAAGCCGGAAACCTCCATCGAACCGAACAAAAAAGAAGCACTACCAGAGAGAGAGAGAGAGAGAGAGAGAGAGAGGGAGAGATCGCCGAGCTCGGGATCTGAAGCCGCGGGAAAGAAGGAGACCTTCATTCACCTCGGCCTCCGATTCAGTTGATGCAAGGCGGGATCCAATTCGGCCCCCTGAGCCCCGTCGGAAGCTCCCCCGCCGCCCGAAGCGGTCCTCGAATCGGGGATGGATCGAGAAGGGGGAGGGAATCATCGACGGCGGGCGGAACCAGGTCCCGACCTGCACCAAGCGAATTAGAGACCGCCGGTGAGCACCAAAGAAATGACGGCCGGGCGGAGGCGGCCATTGACGAGGCCTTCCGAGCTCCTGCGCTTCATCTTCCTCACTCTTCTTCTTTGAAGCTGCTCGTGCGGTCGAGCATGCACAGGCTCGAACCTGGATTCGAAAAATCTTAGCCAGGCTCGGCTAGAGAGAGAAAGTGAAGAGGGAGGAAGAGAGAGACGCGGCATTAAAACCCTATGTAGACGATGGAGAGAGGGGGTTAGGCGCGGCCCCCGGGTTATTTATAGGCACGACAGACCAATCGGACGGCGACACGTACCCAGGGCCCCCGCCCCCGACCGAACTCTCGGGAATTGGGGGAAAAAAATGAGCAGGTGCAACCGTCACCAAAAAAGAGGCTAATAAAAGGGCTGTGGGCACAGCCGGTGGTTGGTTTTCATTATTTTGGCAGAAAATTACCTGTAGAAGAGGAGAATTCCCAATTTGAAAAAAGTAACTAATTTTTCTAACCTTAGATTTATCTTCCATTAATTTTCGTTAATTTTTATTGTTGAAACATTTAGTTAGATGAAATGTGATGTGATCACGTTTTATGTGATTTTTTGTAGTATTAATTTAATTTAACAGAAATTAATATTTGGTAAATCCGTTAAATATATATTAATTGCCACGTCCCGTTTCCTAAGTTTTCGACGCTCCGAGAAGCAGAGATTTTCCTAAGACCGCTGTCGCGCTCAGCTCGCGCGATGGAGCAGAAGGGCCCCTCGATTTGATGGAATTCACGAGACTGCCATTATTGGGGGGGGGGGCGCGGGAGGGAAGCCAAGATTTTCGACAGCGTGGAAGCTACAGTGCGCGCACGTGCTCGCGAAACGGGAACTGGCCAGCCCGTACAGATTCGCTCCAACAGTGGGACCCGCTGGAAATTTATTTTCTAATTTTTAGATTCGTCCGACTTTTTTTAAAATTTTATTTTAATTATTTCCCGCCCCCACTCGTCCGAATTATCCTGCAATAAGCCTATTTATTAATAGGCCCCGCTGTCATGTCCGCCGTGAAATTTAGAGGACATTATATTCTGATTTTTGTTCTCTCTTTATTAGAGCCGTAAATGCGGAAGTTTCTGGAACCCCTCAGATCTTCATAAGCATATGCCGAGATTTGAACTTTCTTCATTTATCTTTTTTTCGACTATTCTTTTCGTGGAAAAAAATTATTAAGAGTTTTCAAAGCGGTGGAATCTTGTTCTGATTAGAAAGACGACTCGATGATTGTGATTTTCGAATCGTAGTGTGACTTTTTATGATCTGCAAAAGGCAAATCTTTCGGAATGCTAAATCTTCTTTTAAGCCTTCCTTTGTCCTATGGTGGCTTGAGCATCTTTGGAGTTCTCCTTTTTTGACTCAAATCCGGATAAATTCTTTTTCCTATGGTCAAAAAGGTGTCTCTAGTTAGGTTAGCCAAATTGCTTGGCCAATTGAAGAAAAAAAGGGGTTTTAGTTTAATCGACTAAGTTTCTCATTATATATTTAAAATTATGTAAGCGAAAGAAATCACCCGATGTTTAAAAAAACAAGTAAATGTATTGAGTTTATGATTCCATTTGTTTCACGAAAAATGAATGATTCAAAAAATATATTTTTTTAAATAATTGTTTGACAAATAATTTAAAAACATTTCATAAATATAATAAATATAATCATGAACAATAAATCTTTCTTTCGTTTGTTTATTTTTATAAATGATTATTTTTTATAAATAAATATTTCAAATTATTTATTTTTCGTGAAAAAGTTGCACCATAAATGTAGGGTATCTTGTGCCCCAATTACGGAACTAGACCAACTCTGACTCTGAATAAAGCGTCCCAAATGATGAGAGAGAGAGAGAGAGAGAGAGAGAGAGAGAGCATTTCAACGTAACAAGCCTTTCTAGATGCCTTTGGACCGCATATGCTGCCTCTCTAGGCGTCAATTTGTTCATTTTTGACTTGATGGTTCCGATCCACTATTGATGAAACCACATTTACGTTCCCTTTTTTTACGAAAAATAAATAATTTTAAAAATATTTTCCTAAAAATAATAGCTCGTATCACTTGCAGAAATTTTTTCATCATTCACAAAAATATTTAAATATATATAGCTTTCAACAATGAAAATATTTTTTTTTGATTAATTATTTCAAATGATTTTAAAAATTATTTTCAAAATCATTTATAATCTGCAAAATAAAAGGATTATAGGTACGATCTCACCTTCCCAATCATATCAGGTAATTACATAGTCACTTGGCTTTTAAATCTTAGAAGTCGCCCCAAAACAATTAGTGACAAAAAGGTCTGAACTATAGATTTCTTGCTTCTTAAAATGAAAGGTCCAAACACTTAATTGTCCACCAATCCAATGGTCACATCAATTTGCCAAACGTTATTAAAAACTGCGTGGTAGAGTGAAAATAACATATAAAAAGAATCAGTCACATCAGCATTTTCCTTCAACTAAATTAGATGGACTTGACAGGTTTTAAAGCATGATTGCACAATATCAATAACACTTTTAGTGCACCATCCCTAAAAGAAAATCACATTAGACTTTTCCGTTCTGTCCAAAGCTAACAAAAATATTTGATTGCACTTCTCAAATAAATTGCAGGATTGAATTGCACTTTTAAAAATTTTAGGAGTTCAATTACATTTTCATTACAAACTATAAAACTTTTGGTTTCCAAAATATAAAATAGAAGGTTAGGCGTGGCTTGAGACATGCTACCCTTGAGACACCCTAAATATTTTATTTCCTCTTTGACAACTTTAGTAAAGGACCAAGAAAGGAAACATTCACAAAGTAGAGAGTTTTAATTTTTCAATAATGGTGAACAAGCGTTATAAATAATATTTGCCTCTTTTGGTAGCTGATGCTAAGGGAAAAAAACAAAAAAGAAAAAAGAAAAAGTTAAGGTCGGAAAGCCATAGTGGGAATTTCATGCTATAAAAAATTTATTTAATTATGAATGGCGAAATAAAGTATCTCCTTTTATGCCGAAAAACAACCTCATTCATCAATATTCTAATGTAACCCTAGAAATGAAATCGAGATTGTGTCCCGCCCAACTTCGTTGCGGCTAAGAATGGATGCCAAAAAGTGGAGTGCTTGCCAACTTTTTACAGAGTACTTGGCAAACCCTATTTAGTCATAGTTATCGGACGTTGCAACAACTTTAGTGCAGTTGCCTCCAACTTCAAGTTGTCGCGGCCTTCTAACGTACGTAGCCAGATGCATAAGTTACAACACATGATTGTTAACTTCAGGATGGATTAAAGTATCACCGCCGGTAGCGTCGGCTACTATATTGCTCTCAACTTCTTAGGGTCTCATCTTCAATCGCTTTGTCAAAGGAAATTAAAAGATAAAAAGTATGATAGACCATTCTTGACTACTACATATATGGAGCTGGAGCCTCAGTTTATTTTACAAGTGAGGCAAATTCTAGAAAAGGGCCTAAACCGTCAATGCCCAGTGGTTTATATCCACGAAATAATCATCCAAAAAATCCCAAATTTATTATTCGGCAACTATTATAGTCATAAACTTTCAGATTTGAGAAAAAATATCCACGACCACCTCATCGATTTTCGGTTCAAAATTGGCAAAACATCAAAAGATTTACATTAAATTGAAGTGTAGGACTGAATTGATCGCTATACAATAAGTTTATGATTTTTTAGATAACTTTTTTCCTAAATTAGCAAATGCCAACACATCACTGATGTTTGGGCCCAAAATTGGCATCATATTAAAAGACTTACATTGAATTGACTAAATTGGAAAGTGTACAATTAAATTGACTATAGTATAATAAGTTCAAGACTTTTTAAATAATTTTTTACCTATGTTAGCACGTGAACGGACACTTTCCATTTGAAGGAACCGCTCGCTTTGCACGCCTTGCGCAGTGACATTTTGACATGGACATTTCCAGATACAGAATGCAGGAGATGCGACGCACCCTCCCTTCAGGTTGGCAACGAATCCAGAAATGGCCATGCAGATCACGGTCCGGCTCCGCTCTCTCTCTCTCTCTCTCTCTCGTGCCAATATGTACTTGAAATCACGTCCTCGGATTGCGCGAGCGCGCGTGGCTCGGGCCACGCACGCACCGCCACTTTGGTCAAAGACCATGATGATGAGGGGCCACGTTTCCTTTGACCAGCGCCTCTGTTTCGGTGCAACCAGTCGTCGGGAAGGACCGGCCCTATAGTTAACCGTCGGCAAAGATTCTGCTCTTCTCTTCTCTGTTATTTTTAAAACCCTAGTTTGGTTTTTGATCAGTATGACATGTGGGGTGCACGTCCCATCGCTTCCGTCTTGCATTTAAATAAGACCGGCAAGGAATTATCCTAGATTCCAACCCCCGGATAGACTGATACCCAATTAGAGCTCGTGGATCGCATAAAACATCTTCCCTAAAACTCGGATGAGTTGTAACACCAAAATTATTTACGCTAAGGCAAAATGACCAGTCGAGGTCGTGCCTCATGCTGAAATCACACGTGAGTGTGTTCAAGTACGCGAGTCCGTGGTGCTCGAGCTGGCGATAATTTGAGAAAAGTTCCCTCTTTTGATTATGTATTATAGCGCTTTGTCTAATTAAGATCGTGTACTTTCAATTTGGCTGATCAAATCCCACCCTCACATATTTTCCAAGAGTCTCTCTCTCTTTCTCACAAATATTTTCCAATCGAGTCCCTCTGGCATCGAAGTTGGCCTTGTTAATTAAATCTTAAACGCATAATACTCTAACCTCGTCTACAATGGCCGGATTTGTCCACACACGTTCACATGGGCGTCCCAACATATTTGAGCCGCACCATACTTTGTTGGCGTTCGACGGCTGTGTCAACAGAATTTGATCAAATTTGCCATCGGAGGGACTTGATAAAAGATTATGCAAAGATAGAAATAATTAGAAGTGTCGGGATTTGTTTAGAAAAAGTGTGAAAGTACGACTGGAACCCGTTCATAATGTTGTGGTTGTTAAATCCTATTCAATCACAGCTTGTAATTAAATCAACGACTAGTTGGCTAGATCATCATTCATCACATATAGACCCCGTTGTCACTAAACGTTAAACCATGTGGAACTTATGTTTCATCTTCAAACACGAGCAATTGAGTTCTTTTTGAAAATTCAAGTGAACGGGCTCAAAGATCTGACTATCTAGAGAATTATTTGAAAATTTTAAACTACATAACCGACCTGTTTTGCAGGTGTTTCAGCGGAATTTGTTCCACGACGAAATGTCTTTTATCAAAAGTTATTCTTCAGTTTTATTTGGAGAGACAAATTCTGTGAGGATTCCGGATAGAAAAAACCATAGGTAGACAAAAAACAATAATAACTTGACTTCATATAGAACTGTACAAATGAAAATCGCATCAGAATTTAATCGACTACCAGTCCTAGAATATACAACCACTCTAATGGAACTAACAAACAATGATGTAATTTAATCAACAACAAAGCTTAATAATGTAAAGATGTTACACTGAAATTTAATTGATGACGTGAATTTGGAAACTATAGCTAAGAAATATGGTGGGATTTAATTAACGGCGCGAGTCTAAAAATTGAAAGTACAATGCATGAAAGTAAAGGTAACTAATAGATAGTAAATTTATTTTTTATGCGTGGGATTCCAGTAGACAAACAATGGTATTTATAGTGATTGTGTCATAATCGTCTCTAAGCAGTTTCCTTGCAGTTATAACCGTGTTCTCTCTTCTCCAAAAGTTTTGTACCCATACTTTCACAATACCGTGATCATGTTTTCAAACGATTGTTCTTTTAAAATTGAGTGTTAGTTGCTCCATCACCTACGTCACTCTATTCTCTAGTGACTTCAATCTTGTAACTGCATCCCGATACCCTTTATGCATTCAACTTCCTCCCAACGTCTTAATTGATACTCCGATCTATTCCTTTCTATAGTTAATCATTCTTCATCGTCTGTCAACTGCCGATCAGCCATGTTCATCGATGTGCGTTAATATCAATAATAATTATCGCGATCGTCGACAACGGGTCACGCGTTTAACATTTTATGCTCTATTCAGGTGCTTATATATCAACGTGCCCATTTTTGGTGCCAACTGTAGGAATTTTGTAACCCACATCGCCAGAGGGCAATTCTCATGTTGAAATCGAGTACAGATGAGAGGCCCCTCTTGGGAATTCAAGTTCTTAGATAGAATTATTTGTGAGCAGTGATTCTCGTTTGCAGTGGGACAAAAGGAGACCAAAGTTTCAAACGTTAGATGTCCTGTTGTTACATGTGTACAATGTACATGAGGAAATGGATATCGGCAATGAATGCTGAGTTTGGCATATTATGGACTTTTCCGAGCCTTATTGTTCTCATGCCACCGGTGCATGTGGTCCGGCTTTGCTTTTGCATGATTAATGCCTTAGTCAAACTGAGTGGGGAAAGAGATACATATGCCGAAGGATCAGCAAAATGTGACCGACAAGAAGAAGTGTGTTACGTGGACAAATACTTGCCTGACTCGTTCGCTAGGGATCGAGTCGACGCAGCCATTGATAATTTCATGAGCGGAGTCGCACACCTAATTAATGTAGCACGGTCTAGACCAATATTTTTGAATTGTATGGTAGCATGTAAATGGAATGCCCAAAAAAAAGTTCTGTCGAGACAATATTTTACTAGAGAATAAGCTCGAGTTTGAGAAGGTAAATCATAACATAATTCAGTCTTTTCCGTAGCAAACCTCACTAGTGGACCGCCAATCGGGACTTCGACTTGCATTTTATCCTGATCCATAAAGTTAGTAGTGTATTTCAAAAAGTTGGTGGCCAGGCCAACTCCAATCTACTCTATATTTGTCCTCGCCGGCACGGCCCATCGTGGCGCCGTTGTACGGGGCCGAGGGTCCAAACCCCTCGTGACGATGTTGCGAGCACAACGTCACAAGGACTAGCTGAACTTACTAGCCTCGACAGCATAGAATTTTGGCACAGGAAGAAGCATGCGCCAGTGGCACGAGAGCGACAAAACATATAGCGAACTCAATAGCAGCACTTTCATGTCCACGAATCGAATTCCACATGACGTGAAATTCATGTCCAGTGCAAAAGTACACACATTCCGGTCCAATGCACAAAAGCTCCTCCTCATTGGAAACTCAAGCCTTTGCTTTTTCCCCCCTTCTTCGATTATAAAAACCCTCCATGGAAAGGTGCCGATCCCTTGTAATTTACTTCACCAGGAAGCACGCAATAAAGCGAGCGTCTTTATTGGGGGAAGTAGCGGAATGCGTCCTCTTCCTCCCAAAGAAAAATCCCAACCTTATCCAACTCGCAAGGCCACCACCATTTTGCAGGAATCGAAGCAAAACCACCAATCCCTTCCCCATCAGCTGAAAGGGACCTGCGCCAAAGTGGAGTGACCTCCTCTAAGACGCACAAAATAGAGAGAGAGATAGAGCAGAGAGAGAGAGGGGGCGGGAGCAAAAGGCGAAAGACGATCTAAATAAGATTGAATTTGGATGGACTATACTTTCGACGCACCACCCACCGATGGTCCCCCCGAAAGAAATGCAAGAGGGTGCAATGAAAAGGAGCCAGAATTGATTGGGGCCAAGGGAAAACGAAAGCATCGTCGGTCACCGACGTTGTTGGGCGATGAGGACCCGCCGCCCTGATCTAGTCGCGACGCGGGCTCTTATCTGTAGAGACGTTTGTATGGCTTGGGAAATTCTTGTGGGATGCTCCCGTTGTAGGAGCAGCCATGTTCCGCGCTGGAGACGTTACTACATGAGCTTAACTTAGAGATGGATCCACATCATTATAACCGGTAGTCATGTGGGTCTTGCCCACATTATTGAAGTTTATTTATGTAGAGTAAGCCTTCGTTTGTTTAGTGAAAAATGTAACATTTATAGAAAATCTTTTCTAGGAAGCTATTTTATATGATAATGATAATATTTTTCGTGTGTTTGGCCAAAACTTGAAAATGAACTAGAAATTTTTTCTGCCATTTGGTATCTAATTTGGTTTTCTAGGGGAAATGACCAAAAAAATTAAATTTTATATAATTATTTTTCTTATCTTTTCTTTCTTTTTCTTTTTGCTTCTTCCTCGGCCAATTGCCGACCATAGTGACGGCCGGCGACCAGCCACAAGCGAGCCCAAGCCTTGTGTGGCTCACCAGATCTAGCGGAACCCGAGCTCAGGCGAAAGAAAGAGGACGAGAAAAAGCGGAAAGTATTTTCCCCAGTTTTGAAGGTGTTTTTTTTTTTATTGGTGGAAAGTGTTTTCTTTGACTATTTTGACTATTTTATTTTCCATGAACCGAACACGAAAAATTTCGAAAAATATTTTTTTGAAATTTTTTTTTTTTTGTGAAACAAACGGATCTTAAGTTTATACAATCAATTTTTCACCTAATCGGTATCAAGTCACAAGTCAGACAGTGAGAAAACGTGGAAAGATCATTAGTGTCTTGCGAATCAAGTTTAGCTGCTTGAGGACTGCTCCATGAGGAGGTAGCTGGTACATGACTTGGGGGTGTGAAACACATGAATGGTAAACTTCTAAATGAACTGAGCAGATCTTGTGTAGTTTCAGCTGAATTGGCGAATTTAAGAAATAGCCACATGGGCTACGTTAATTAGATCTACTCAAAGACATCTCGATCAAAATCAAGAAAAATGAGGACATAATTGGTTGTGAATTTAAAAAATAGCCACCCGAGTCATGTTTGGTTGTGAAACAAACGGAAAGTTCTTACAATATTTTTTTCACCTAATTGGTATCGGGTCAGACAGTGAACAAACGTGAAAAGATCATTAGTCTCTTGGGAATCAATGTTAGCTGCTCGAGGACTGCTACATTGGGAGGCAGCTGGTGCATAACTTGTTGTGTAGTGTGCAACACATGAATGGTAAAATTCTAAATGAACTTGTATGGATTCGAGACGAATTGGCGACTTTAAGAAGTAGCCACATGGGCCACGTTTACTAGATCTGCTCCAAAGACATTTCGACCAAAATCTGGAAAAATGAGGACAAAATTGATTGCGAATGTTGCGGAAGCGGGCTACATTTTAGCGGGGTCGATAGTCAAGAGCAACGTGCATGCTACGTAATCTATGATGAGACTAGTCACGACGAGTTTCTTCTTTAAGAATTAGTGAAAAAAAAAAAAAAAACAGCAGAAAATTTGTAAAAGAAGGCAGTGAAAAAACATGTTCTTGTTCTGAAATACCAGACTATACAATTATTAAAGTTTCATTTGTAATATTTCTTGGGATGGCCAAGCTAATTTTCTGAATTTCTATTCACCCGGGTTACAATTTAAAATCATCTAGCCTTTCAGAGACGTTTGATGGTGGGGAATGCACTTGGTTGTGTGGAAGCGAACCTGTGCGGGCGTTGCGCATCAGAATGGAAATCCAAATGGACATGCGATTTGATTCGCCACCAAGCCCACCATCGCATTTCGCCAAAAGTCAGAAGAATATATAGGGCTCTCATCCGAGAAATTGCAGGTCATCCGTGGGAAAGTTTCTGAACAAGGTCAGAGAAAAATACAGATGGGTTTGGCTCAGATGCATTGCTTGGAATGGCCTCCATGTGCGGACAAAGTTTTGAGTTTTTCTCTGCAGCCATCCTTCAAATCCAGTCGAGGTCCATGTCATCTCCAGTCATGAACATGACGATCAAGGCTAAAAGAATGCAACGAACAGAGAATGTAATTGCAAAACAGCGATGAGCACACCTCAAACACCTGCACTTAGTACCCATTTCTTTCGCAATACACACTTCGGCCCCGGATTTTGAAAGTTTCGCACTCGCTGGTTAAACACAACATGTGAATGTTCCGCTAAACGTGTGGGAACTCGAGGAAAGATAAGATTGGAAATAGAGTTTACTTCCTGCCACGCCGATCAAAGATAAAGTTGAAGAAACGATTGTGAGATGGAGCGTCGGGTTAAGGGTAGAAAGACACCCTTGAATGATTTCGAAAGAGACTGCTGAAAGATGTGGAGTTTTTAGATCTTTTAGAAACTTCATACAGAATCGAGAACAATGGCGATAACGAATAAAGGACTGATTTTGTAGAGCCGGAAAGAGATATGTTGATATTCTGACATAACCAACTGACCACATTTACAGATACTAAATAACTAAAGTACGCATAAAATGCTGAAAACCTATTTCTTTAATCGTTGCAAGATCATTTCGTATATGGCGACTATCAAGGGAAGCAAACTGGAGCAAAAGTAAAGCTTCTACAACTTGCACAAAATACTCCTGAAAACACGTACTTTAGCTATTGGGAAGAAGCACTGAGCCACCTTATAGTCCGGTCCAACATGCTCACGATTGCGGGGGCTAAAATTCGAGCAACCCTTGGAAGAGTCGGATAAGAAAGCGTGCCGAGGATGAACCAGTTCAAGCTCAAGAGAGCAACAGCATCGGAAGCAGGTTTGTTTTTTATGGTGGAGAAAAAGTGAACCACACTCAACAGTGACATGCCGACAACAATGAAGAGCGCCATCACCAGCGGCATGCATGGGTCCTCAGCTTCCCAAATTGTCATGCCGACCATAAAGGATAACACTGAACTGAAGAGACTCCGCTTCAATGCAACTTCCCTCTGCTGGGCAAGAGCCCTGTTCATTTCTGTATCGGGCGAAATAAAGCTGCCAGGACTCTTACTGCTTAATACGTTGAGCAGCGAGTCCATGCTTTGCCTGTCCCCTTCCCATGAATCTTGGTGCATCAAAAGCTCCCGAAAGAATGCACTGCTTCCACTGTAGCTGGATATTGATGGCAGGCTACCCTGAGGAACACCATAGTTGTCACCTCTGCTGCTGTTTAGACCATTTCCAGATTCCGCCTGAGCTCTAAAGTTCCAAAGTTCCTTGCCCTGAATTTCCTTCAACCTAAGATTTTCGGTTTTCAGACGCGGAAGCTGTTGAAGAGAAACCCTGATTAAAATTGTCCAGAAGCATATCTTGAAATATGAGTTGTAGTAAAGAGGACAAATAGAAATGATTTACAGAGAGAGTATATATCTTCCAAGAAAGAAGAAAACTATCTGTTAGCACCATTCAACCAGTTCCAAAAACGAAATTCTTGCACAACTGCATTGAATCTGGTAAAATTCACACAAAACCAATTAACCACTTCCGGAAACAAAATTCTTATACAAAGCATAGAATCTGGTAAACGCTAGGACAAAACCATGGTCCCAGAAAATATTTCAAACCTAACAACTTCTTTATTTTAAATAACATAGGCTTGACCAATCCTCTCAGATGCAATGCAAATCGCCCAATCCACATGCACCATCCTATCATTTGGGCACAGCAAATCTCATTATATTTCACAGATTCTGAGAAACCGCTCTTGGCTCTTGCATAAGAGACAGATTCTACCAGGATTATTAGGTAGACGACCTCGAAAGGGTACCCTTACGGTCCCCTATGAACTGTCAGACATGCATCCCCACCCTCCGCCTGTCCTCCTTCCCCTTCTCCTGAGTGATTAGGCATGTGTAGAAGATTCATACAAGTACATGTGCAACCAGCATGCTGCCACTTCCCATAGCTCATGCATTAACGGTACAACCAGTGATTGAGAACTTACAAAAGAAGTCAAAGCCAGATAACAAGATTTATTATGGAAAAGCAATCAGGCCAATCGCTTCAACATTTAAAAGGAAACGAACCTCGTCCTCTAACACTTCAAGTCTTGCCATGGTCTTCTCATGCTCGTCTTCAAGTTCAGATAAAATGAATTCCAACATTTTCCGTTCTTTGACAGCTTTACGGTAATGCTCTTCAAGTTCTTTTCTCTCCCACACAAGATTTTCCAACTCCATCTGCATTGCTAGTAAATTGACTTCCAGCTGCAGAACAGAATAGCTATCATCTTGAAAGGAGAAGAAAATAGATTTGTACATGAAGAAATGGATGAAGAAGCAATCTTTTAACACAGCATACAGAAGGAATTGAACAATATTTGTTCAAGATAGAGAAGATAAAGGTACAAGGATAGGGAAAAACTGATCATCTAGCAAACATATATATGTAAGGGAATATTATGATTATAAATATGTTTGATCTCTCCAAATTACTTAAATATGCTAAAGAGGAGGAAAAGTAACATTTTTTGATCATGTTCTTTTAAACCAGGAGTGTATTTAACTCAAAATGAGTCCAGACATTGTGAGACTGTAGCTGTATAGGAGGTCATTCTCCTACTTTCAACCTATTTTTGAATCTAAGCATCTTATTCAACCGATTAACGTGACTGTTGGTGGCTATAGTAATTGCACCTGCCCAAGTTTAAGTTTGATTATATAATCAGTGATCTATTATTGTGAACAATTAGAAGAGAAGTCAAAGTCCAATTAAAATTTGACAATAGGAATGATATGACAAACAAAAAAGTTGCACACTTCTTCATTACCAAAAAATTAATATCAACAATGAGAAACTGCTAAAGAAATCCTCTCCTCTCTCTGTTTTTCTTTTTGTGTGTGTGTGTGTGTGTATAAATGGAGTTTATACTCTGCTCCTGTTCTTTCTCATTCTTCCTTCCTGCTTACCCACATTTTCAGGTCATAATGTGGCACTAAGTGCATGATTCCCATAGGAGTCCAACTAAATGCACCTGGTTTCTTATTCCCTTTTTGAATTTCATTCTACACTCAGCTGGAACTTCATGAATTCATGGCAGTGTTTCATGGAAAATGCAAGACGCAAGAAATTAGTTTGCGCACGCAATGATAAAGAAGCAAATTTAACAAGGGTATGCTTGAATAAACATACCTGCCTTTCCCTCTGAATAGCAGTCAAAATCCGAAATGGAAGAGTTATAAGAGCGACCATCCATAGAATCACTTTCCAACATAGGTTCACATGCAACGAGATTCCAGCCATTGCTAGCTCCATCCATGTCTGAAGGATAATCAAGGTAGTCTTCACTCCAAACATGCATATTAGCTTGAGTAGGGAGAAAGGCTTTGTCACCAAGATTATTATAGTGTTGACTAGCTCGGAAGCTGATGCCATCGGACTATAAATATTATTCACCACCACTCTCAACACCCCTGCAAATAGAACGTCACCCCTGCAAATAGAACGTCACTCTGTTCCTGAGTGGCCTTTTGAATTTTCCAAGAGTAATAAAGGGATCCCAAGACTGATACAAAAGAATGGTTTACAAACTTATGTGGCAAACTATGAGTGCGTATTTTTGTGGGTTTTTAAACAAGTATGCCATATGCAACACCCAAAAAGAGGTGAAGAGAAAAAACTGCTCACCAAATTCACCACTTGCACCTTACTAACGTCAGATCCAAATGTAAACTTTCCGAAAATATTTAAGGTCCAAATGATTGTTTCCTCAAGCTGGACCACTTATGCTAGGTTAATAGCACCAGCCCCATGATGGGAGAAAGCTTCTCCCACAAGATAAAACATAAGCACTTGACTGAGTACCTCCACATGTTAAATGGAACAGCAGCACTCTTTGTTTTGTTGTATTTCATCAATCAGTCCTCCACCAGTTAGTCTAGTCCATTAACCCTTTCTTTAGTTTTTGCAGGAGAGATGAAGCATCCGTGTACACGAAAACATTATCTGTCCCAGCAAACAAAGTCGGCAAATTTAACCAGGAGTAGACGTCCTAGACTAGCCATGGTGGAGCACTCATGTCTGCGAGGACATTTGCATGCTCGAGTTCACAATTTTTTACGCTAATTAGTGGAATAACAAACCTTTCATGTACGAGGATTGCTAGAAAACAATGGGAACTCTCTTCCTTGCACTTGCTTTTGTAGTTTCAAAAGCTATCAACGCTCTATCTTTACTAGTTAGTTTACAAATACTTACCACACTCTGGAACCAAACATAACCGACGAATCATCTGTCTCTTGCCTGTGAGAACTAACAACAATTCTATACTCGACCAGCAACAGATTAATCACAACTTTCTCAAGCAAGCATGTTGCAAGACCCCAATCGTTATTCCAAATAAATTAAAACACTCAAAGCTTGATCAGCTGGATAACTATACATAAAGATCAGCATCAACCCAGTAACATTGAATGTGAGCCCCCACACGTTCAACGTGGAATGCATGATAAACTCCCAGAGAGGAGGCCCACTAAAGAATCTGCATTAAAACAGAGCGTGCGCACTTTCACGCCATAGTTTCTTCACACAGGAGAGCTACGCAGATTAGTATCTAAGATTAGCCGAAGAGAAGCACCCAGAAACGAGGATTGCGAAAGAAACATGAAAGCACAGGCACAGAATGAATTCGAGCAACCCGATGATGGGTGCAGAAAGGAAGTTGAAACACTCACAAGGGTGAAAGCAAAACCAGCAAAGGCAGGTTATCGACTCTGAGAGAGAGAGAGAGAGAGAGAGAGAGGTGAGGAGTGGGCAAAGTGCAGCAGCGGCACCGGTCGTGACTCGTGGCGACACAAAGCATCTGCATGAACGCCACGTCAAAGATGGGGAGGCAGGAAATTTGGATGAACCTTTCTCTTCTGCATGTATCCTCATGTTTTTTTTTTTTTTTTCAATTATTATGTCCACCTTAACATTCGTAATTCTATATTATTTTAAAATCCAATCCATTTGGATTAACTTATACTTTTTTTTTTATATTTTGCTTCATCTAACTCGCGCGATTAGTGTTCTTTAATTTTTTTAATTTTTTATTTTTTAATAAAAGGGCGAGTCTACATGCCCAGGAAAATTTCTAAGATACTTTTTGGAAAACTGTTTACGAAAATTCATTGTAAAGACATAAGTTTGGTCTACAATAGATCATGACGTTTTTGTTTTTACTTAAGACGACAAATCGAAATATCGCAGAGTGCACAAAGTCATTTCAAGTGCTCGTTACATGGTATTAGTGGCTGCTAGCACAGCTTTGCTGCTTGAAAGGACAAAAATACCCTCTTCGAGCAAGGGTTTGGCCGTTCATGACGAGGCAGTTGTCAACTTATTCTGTCGTGAATTCAGAGCACGACTTACCCCCGAAGGAATATACTTTAAGATGGTGACCAGTTTGAGGTGGTTTGCGTTAGACGGGTATATTATTTAACATTTGATATGGGCCCAATCTAATTAAGTATATTATGAGTAATGTATTTGTGATATCCAATTAGACATATAAACTCCATATCTTAAACTTGGATAAAAGGTTGAGATTTGACAATTCTAAAATTGGTCATATCACTCCCTCTATATAACATCTTTCTTTGTTTGAGGATGCTAACATCCTATTATCGCGCTTCCACTATTTCCGTAAAATTATCGAGAGAAAAAAAAACACACTCATCACAACCATATGAAGGAGAATGGTGAAGATTCATATCCATAGTTAAACATCTTTTTTCTTATTGGATCAATAATGGCTTCCCTTAATTCAAGTATGTCATATTTATTAATTTGATCTCATGTTTACACTAAGTTCTCCTTCATTTGATACAGGATTAAGAGTATCCCATAATTTTTTAAATAGATTATTATTCTAATACAAGTAAACTTTGCTAAAAATTTGTCCGCCTTATATAAAACTACTTTTGTCAATGATAAATCTTTTGAAAGTTAGGGTGTAATTAATTCAAGTCGACATAATCAACCAATCTTCATACATCGATCTCCGAATTGGCTCGAAGAGGTGTTTGAAGCTTGACTTGACCAGACCAAATCAACCTAAAAAGACCCCATCTTTGAGTAGAACTTTAGCTCCACCTCTAACTTGAGTGTTAAAAACATAATAAAAATAAGAATAAAACTATATGATATATATTCCAGTTAGCAATTTCTAGTGGATTGATGGAATAATTAAGTAGTTTAGTATGAAGAAGGCAGATCCTCATTCAAATTTCAAGATGTCCTTTTGAGTAACAAAGTAATATTAAAGATTACGTTTATCACCTCACATATGGAGCGTGATCTTATAGATGTTGATAGGTAGGTGTATGTGCGTCCACAAGAACTAAATGAGTTGAATTATGGCACGTACCGATACCGATCATTTCGCTCGTGGCTTATACTCTATCCAACTGGAGCATTTTCAAGCATGTGCTGGTGCACGATTCAGGAGACGAGCTATCTCGTTCTGGCCCGACATCGGGGCCACGTTCGGACCATGGCTTACAAGGTGGAATCGACTCGGAATGTACCCCTGCAATGCACCTACTCTGACGTTGACTGGTGCGTGAACCTCCGCGGCGAAGTGGAAAGCGTACCGTGTCCCCGTCCCGGAAGGGAAGGAGTGGTGGCTCCAATGTCCACGGACGACGCCTCCTGTCGCGCCAGACCACGGCCGTCCATAGTCATCCGAAGACGGTGATCCGACGATGCAGATGTCGCGTCGCTTCCACCGAGGCCGGTCCTTTCGTCACGTGCCCCTGAGAAACTGCCAAACGAGGACGAAAATATCTCTGCAACTCCCACAAGAAAGATTACCCAAGTGGAATTTCCCCGGCGAAAGTCTTTCCTATTTTAGTTATATAATTCAACTCATGAGGCCATCGAAATGACAGCGCTCCTTGGGCTTATCAGTTTCCTTTTCTTCTTATTTGTGCCATTTTTCCTCTTCCTCCTTCGCAATAAATTTCTGAATCCCATAATCATCACGTGAACTAATTAATGATATGTCACTTGTCATCGATCGATTTAAATTGGTATTTAAATAAGCCGTCCATGTGTATTTACTGATTCAAATTCACACAATATAGTTATCATGTTTCATGAATATTATTATCAGACGTTGGAAAAAAGGGAAAATTGTAAGCTAATTTTCCTCGAATAATTTCGAAGGACGACTCTTATTTAATTGCTAGATTTATGTTTTCGTGAAGATATTGAAAATCGAGATATTTTATTTTTATGTTCTTTCGAAAGTAGAAGTGGCAGAACGAGAGTGATAAGCGAGCGGTCTCCTCCCGACCGAGCACTCCATTTCCGGCCCGTGCAACGTTCCAGAGATCGAGCGAGGCCGACCATCCTCCGCAGCGCCGTTTCGCCTCGCCGTCGGCGCGCCGCCATCCTTCCTCCTCTTCGCGAGCGTTGATGCCGGACCGTTGATCCTCCCCCTCGTCACGATCCTCCTCCCTCCCCTCCGGCCATGAATCCGCTGCGGCCTTCGCTTCCGAGGCAGTCGAGGATCGCCCCGCATTCGACCCTTCCCTCGCCGCTCCGGCGCCCGAGCTCGGGCTCGGGCTCCCGCGGCGAGGCGGCGCCCTCTCCCCGGCCCTCCCGCGCTCGGTTCCCCGCCGCGGGGACGCCGTCTCGAGGGCCCGGCGGGGCGGCGGCGGCGGCTGCGACGGCTGCGCTTCGTCGTCGGCGAACTCCGCGGTGCGGCCGTCGTCGTCGCCTACGCCGGCGATAGCCCCCGACGTCGGCGCCGGCTCCAGATTCTTCTGCGGCTCCCCGACAAGTCTGAAGTGTGGGAGGAGAACATAGAGAGGGTGATCATTTCACTGAGCTGCCGTCTTTCGCTTATTTCGTGCGTCTGTGTGTGCGTGTGTGTGGAGGCTGCAGCACTTCACTTGAGAGTGATGAGCGCCTCGCGATTGGCTTTAAACTGCTTTATTAGATTGAGCGCTGATGTGTGAGGAAGAAAAATGAAAACTTGGTGCTTAATTTAGGAATCGCAATTCCAAACATTTTGTTTGAGATTGGTTACGACACTTTTGACGCGATTAGAGCGTGACGAATTTCGCACTGTCCTGATGGGATTTTGTTTTTTCACTCATGTGAATGTGTAGGTGATATATAGATGCCGGTTCATGACGCTCCTCGGAGTTTCAGGCTCTTTGGTAGGATCATTTCTGTGCTTTATCAAGGTATGCAATTTCAAATCAAGGAGATTGCAATTTTACATTCCCCTCGAGGTCGCATCTCTAGTTTCGTTTTCACATGTGGGATTTCGGATATTTTCTCTTAATGTTTGCTGTTCTCATTGCCTTTTGAGAATTAGTATCCTCTGGGGGAAAGGAAAGAGGAGGACAATTACGAGAGGTTTTGGAGGAGTATATCTTCATTCGTGTATAACCCTTCCCCATGCATACCAATAGTAGTTCTTTATGTATGCCAGAGGACGGGAAAGAAAATGTTGCATCGTTTGGGTTGGCTAGAGCATAAGTCTTTAGATACATGCAGATATTATAGCCAATGATCTCAAAGCTGGATAACCCGGCAGACCAGGTTCAACCGGTTCAACCACAACTCTTGACAAGCTCTCTCGAATTCTTTCAACCATAGCAGTTCGGGCTAAAGATTGAACTGTGTTGTGGACTAATCCGATCTTATCTCATATCACCTTCACCGTCTTAGATATGTAAGACCCCGTGGCTTGGTCATACCTTGTATCCTTTGGCTCTAAACTTCTGCTTGTAAAAGGTAAAAACATATGTTTAGATTCTAACTAAAGATTGGTGATCGAATAGGACAGATTAAACGGTATCCATCCATCCCTGGTTCTTTCTTCATGCTAGTTCTATAATATTTGGTAAAAGGAAATGTAGCACTAGCTTGTCCATAATGATAGTAGGAGACTGTTGTATTGTGAGATTCTATGGTATCACTACTAACTGTTCTAAAAGCTTAAGCTGTTAGATGAATGCGTGATTTATTATTTAAATATTTTAACACTCTCCCTCACACTTAGTCTAGTCGGGGAGGCAATGGAGCCTGGTAAAATTTGAACTCGGGATTTCCAGCTCTGATTTCATGTGAGATTTTGTATGACCACTACTAATTGTTCTAAAAGCTTAGGCTGTTAGATGAAGGCGTGATTTTTTATTTAAATATTCTAAGATCTACTACTTTTTTATTTGACTAGGAGGAAAAATAGAACCATTACAAATAATTGAGAGATATGTGTATGGTGTAATGCTAAGTGTAATGGATCTTGCTTTCAATGCCACAGATAATAGGTCTTTTTTGTCAAGTTGCAGCTGACTAAAGTCTTGAGAGTTTTCTCTTTTTATGGAATTTGAAGTAGCTACTCCATTTATGTGAAACATGGATGGCTTATATATAGGTTTCAGGGAAGCTCGGATGCTGGAATATATTATAATGTTTACAAGCTGTGTGTTTGTTAATAAAGTCTTAGTTTGGTCTACAGAGATGAGCACTGGCATATATCTATTGGCAACATCTTTGATAATAGAATTTGAGCGGTTAGACAGGTCAGTCAGTGTATTTACTCCAGTGAAAGTGATTATATTTTAGACATCTTTGTCCATTTCGCAGCATGCATTGGAGAAAATGAAAATCAGTTAGCGGAAGGTCAACTAATATTCATGCTACTTTCAATTGGCTGCAATTTAGTAATCCCAAATTTCTTGCTATTGATGATTCAAAATTTGAATGACCCATCTGCCTGGCTTTTTTAACAGAAATTAGTGACATGTGCAGGGATGTACTTATGTGACCCAGTCTTTTATGGATTACTTTGTGAATCGCAGCAAAGTGATCTTCTTGCTTGTTGAGGCTATTGGTGAGTCAAAAGTATCTGTACATACTAGTTGTCGCTATTTTTATGTTGCTGTTATGGTACACTCTCAATGGTGCAGATGTTCTTAACATATTTTGTTTTGTCGGAGTTTTGTCTTTTTTTCTGAATCTGTGTTCTTCTCCTCACTTTTGTCCCCTCTCCTAAAGATAGACTAGTGAAAAACTTGGACTTTGTAGAAGGATTGATCTCTCGCCCCTAATATCATGAACCTATGAAGCTTCCCCAAAGGATTACCAAATAATGAGATGAGATGAATAACAGCGATATATACTTAGCTAAATAGTTGGCTTCATGCTTAAAATTATGCATTGTATATGAAAAGTGTCCAAATAAAGCATGTCATTTCCTTCAAATAGTGGAACTTGTCTAGCAATTTATGGCAAGAAAATATAATTCAATCTGGATAAGAAAGATGTTTGTCAACAAAAGAAAAGGGAATGAAAAAAACAAAGGAAAGAGAACAAGAATATTCAACACCACACATTTTTAAAACCCTCTTTTATATAATAGCAATGCCTTGAGTGTGACAGAAAAATAACAGCTAAAAAGAAAATCCTGTCTGTTTGCATGTTCGTTATATGAAAATCCAGACTTAGGTGGACATTGGACAACACTCTTTGGGATCGAAGTCCTTGCCTGACCACTTTTAGCCAATGATGATCCCTGAGTTATCTAACGTTGTATGTCTCTTGTTCAATTCAATGTACATGTGAAGAAACTGATTGTGAGACCGTGATTTTAAAGTTAATGTTGGTGTTTGTGTTGCATAGTGTTAAGAAAACAGTGATTTCGTTTTAGGAATATGCTGTGAGTATATGAGGAATATGCTGTGAGTATACGGTTGAGTAAACATTTTTGAAGATGATGGTTAAAACAAGCCAGCATGGAATAACACAAAAAGAACTCCTCTGAGAAAACAAGTATTTAAGACAATTTATTTTAAATGGATATAAAAAATTCTATTTTATCGTTTGGATAAGAATTTGAGTTGTTTGGCCAATGGTGTAATAACGTGACATGAATTATCAAATAAGATGGATGAAACAGCTTGTCATTGCCATCCTGTAGCATTTACCACTATAGTTTAAAGGTTGATGCTTGATTGCCTTTAACTTTCAACTTTCTTGTAATTCATGTTGAAGGCACATGATTTAGTTAACAAAAATATTTGCGTCTGTAAAATTCAATTTCAGGGCTATATCATATGCCATTTTGTTGATATTGTTACTTCATCTGATGTGATAAAACCTGCATAGTTGGCTAAAGTAGATTTTCCAACTGACCATCTACTCTGGTCAAGTTACATGGTTTAAGCAAATTTGATTTCTTTTTGTTTACTGTTGCTGTTATGGCTACTTCATGTAATGTGACATGCAATTCTTTTTGGCAATGTCAGATGTATATCTTTTAGGAACAGTGATGCTTGTGTTTGGAATGGGTCTCTATGAGCTCTTTGTCAGCAATCTTGACATTGCGAAGTCAGTGTCAGGGGAAGGAAACCAACAGACGTCAAATCTTTTTGGTTTATTCACTTTAAAGGTCAGTATTGTTTTACATATTGGAATTGTTATTTTCTTTGTCAGTTTGATGACCCAGGTTCCTTTCACACTGTCTCAGTTTGTGGGAAAAAAAATTAAATTTTATAGGGCTAAAGTGAATTTGTGCTATAAATTGCTACCTGTCTCCTATCGGTTATCAAGAACTAGAAGTAAAGAGGGAAGTGATATGTTGCTACCTTCCCCTTAGACATATGGTCATAGCTATTCTTTGATCATGTCTGAATAGCGTTTACTTTGCAGGAGCGACCGAAATGGTTAGAAATAAAATCTGTCAACGAGCTGAAAACCAAGCTTGGCCATGTCATAGTGATGCTTCTTTTGATTGGCTTGTTTGACAAGAGCAAGAAGGCGGCTATACATACTCCGTTCGATCTGCTTTGTTTCTCTGCATCTGTCCTCCTATCGTCTGGCTGCCTCTATCTGCTTTCCATGCTCAACGGTTCTAAGTGAGAGAGTTCTTGTGCATAGTTCAGCAACAGCTGGCTAGCAGAGTTCTTTTATGAGAAAGATGATGTAATATTGTGGAATAGGGAACGATACTTGATGGACATGCTTGTATCATACTGCCTGTTTATTCAGGGTATCGTTCCGCAGATATGTAATGCTATATGCCATGTTGCTGTTCTCGAGCTGTAATTTTTGTCAATTCCTCCTAGAGAGTGGTGCTATCGGAGCTAACATGCAAAGTGAAACCGAGATGAAGCATTCGGAGTTTAGGTCCAAATACGTATAACATGATACCACAAAGAGCGGTCCATCGTCTGGTTATGTTGAATCTGGGTCGTTTTCTTAGAAAGCTCTGGACGTTTCCATATTTGAGTTTTCAAATCACTTCGTTAATTCGATTCGTTTTGCAAGCTCCACGCAGTTACACACAAAAAATAAAAGAGAGAAAAAGTTCTTTATGGTCTAAGAAGAGTGCTGAGCATCAGTTGTTTTGATTAGCAATTTGGAAAGGGTAGATCCCTGATGCTTAGGCAAAAAAAGGTGTTATCATGAGCTAAAATAAGTACATTAAAAGTAAGGGTACGCAAAAAAATTAGAAACCATCCAGACAGCCTAAAATTGGATTGAATTGGCCTAGAGCCAGCAGTTCTAATGGGGATAGGTCCGGTTCCTGACTTCAAGTGTGGAACCGTCCAACTGTTCACCCAAACCGAACCGGTATATATGTAATTTTTTATTTTTGAATTTCTTTCACTCTACCGGAGAAGCTCCCGCCCTGTTTATTAAACAGAACAAAGCCCTTCGCTCGCATCCATGACAGCAGCCTTGCCGACTCATCGAAATACATGTTTTTGTGTCGCTCAACGCGTTTCGCTGTCCTCATGCTGTGCCCAAGCTCCTGCATCCGCGACAGCAGCTTTGCCAACTCATTCTAACACCACAGCAACAGTCCCGGGCGGTTTCCGGTGATTCTAGTCGTCATCCGAGCTCTACTTGATATTACCACATTTAATATCACATCATCAGATATGTTTGTGTTTTTGGTTCCAACCATATCAGAGGGTGCGTGTTAGGAATGATTTTCGTTCTTGGACTTTTGTACTTTTGTTCTGATAAAATGCTCTTGACGTTGAATGAAACCACAGTTTACTGGACCACAAGGCCAATGGGTGTTAGACGCGCCTTAAATTTATCTACCAATGAGCAATTCTCATAATACAAATTTGGTCTGATTGTGTGAAACTTGGTGGGATCAGTTCCTTAAACCCACTCGAGAACCAGATTGGACCGTAAGTCTAGTTCTTGGGCTAGTCTATGCAACTAACGGGCGGTTCCCAATTCCAAATTTTCGAATCTGGTTCGTAGTAGGTATTTCCCAATTTCAAGGTAGGAACCGCCCACTCAGACCATACTTGTCCTTAATTGAAAGTCTTAAAAGTTGTCATGAGAGTGAATTTGAATTATAAAACTTTCAAAAAATATAATCAGGTCTTAAAACTCGTCACGAAAATGCAATAGAATGCTAAAACTTTCAAAAAGTGCAATTAAGTCTTAAAATTTGTCAAATTAATATAATGGAATCCTAAAGCTTGTTAATTTTTTTTCTGTTAAGTTGGATGGAATTAATGAAATGGCCTGATTGCACTAGCTTGACAAATTTTAGCATTGAATTGCACTTTTGAAAGTTCTAAAACTCAATTGCATTTTTGTGACAAGTTTTTAAGACTTTATTGTATTTTTGAAAGTTTTAGAACTCATCTATACTTTCATGATAAGTTTTAAGACTTTTATGGTACGTTTTGTAATATTTATGTTCCTAGGAACAAGTTATATTCTCTGGACGAGTTTTTAAGCGAAGAACGCGTTTGGTAACCGTAAAAAAAATTATATTCTTGGAATAAAAAAAATATGAATATATTTGGTACGACCTAAATTTTTTTGTGATGTAGGATTTCTTTTAATTTTTTAATAATTTTTTTATTTTTTATTTTTTTCCTCCCTTCTTCTTCCTCCTCTAATTGGTCGTCAGGCCTTGGCAATGACTGATAACTTGCTAGAGACAAGGGCTAGCAAAGCTCTACCTTGCAGTGTCTGGGTGAGGTCAAGCCTTGTTGGTCCTTGTCTTTTGGCCAGTCGCTAGCAATTGCCAAGGCTCGTCGATAGGCTAGAGAAGGAGGAAGAAGAAAGGAGACAAAAAAAGAAAAGGAAAAAAAAACAAAAATAACCTTGATTCAAAAATTGTTTTTATGAACAAAGAAGAAGGTTTTTTTTTTTTTTTTTAACTTTTGGTTCCATTCCAAATTTATTCCCTGACCATTGATCTATTCCGGATAATAGAAAAATTAGCTGACGTTACTAAAGTAATTTTTTTTTTCTATTCTAGAGAATAAAAAACATAAAAATAGAGGAATAGAATGATTACCAAACATGATATTAGTGCACTTATCTCATACGAGATGAGAGGAAGTGCGAGAGGAAGTTTCAAAAGACAAATGATGCGCTTAAGACTTCACAAGATTAATGGACACTAAGCAAGAGATAAAATTAAAAAATTATGCTTCATTTGGCCAATACAACACCAGGAAAAATTTCCAAATCATTGCCTGAAATTTATTGCCTTGTAAAACTTACAAATCCAATCATTTCTCCCAATATGCTCAACCCAAAAGCACTGCCCCGAGGGTGTTTTTTTTTTTTTTTTTTTTTTTATTCTTCTTCGGTTTATTAAAAGATAAGATATTGCACCAAATGATGTCCAAGGAAAGGAGATTTAGTTCGCAATTTGGAAAAATTGCGCATCAGCTTCCTGAAAATTACGTAGCTTTCGGCTGTAGTATGTACATCAGTTATCGTTATTAGATGGATGATGGCATGAGTGATTTCTAAATTTTTCTTCAACGTTTAGTGAGGTGTCTGGACTTTTTGTCCGTTCAATTTACTCTTTGAATTATCAAATAATCACTTAATGTAGTCCTTCTATAAATATTCTCATTGTTAGCTAACGTGATTATGTTTTCTATCAACTAGACGTTGATTTGCCACGCTGACATCCACATAACTTACATGTGGCTACGTCCCCAAAAGAAAGGTAAAAAATAGAAAAGAAAAAAGGATTTGCTGACTTGGAAAATCAATGTAATAGCCCACATCATATTTTGGTCCAAAACATACCAACATGGCAGTCAACATAAAAAAACAATGTCCATGTGGCGATGCACTTGATGGAAATAGTACAATTAATGAAAATGCGAAAGCTCAAGGATTAGATTGAATAAGAAAAATTAACTGGCCATATTTTTATAATATTGAAGAAAAATTCATGGACCATTTATATTGTTATCTCTTTCAAAATTGAATTTTATAAATTATGCTAGACATTGCTCTTAGTTGTGGTGTGGCTGCTGCCTGTGTTACTTTCGTGAGCCCCGCCCGTAGGAAAAAGGTTGCCATGCTCCTTTGACTTCTATCTACATGTTTCCAAATTATCATAATTATTCCTATGTTGACTCATTAAAATGCTTGTCACCACTGAAATCGATGCATTTTGATTGATCGCTATAAGTGACTTTTAGTATAGCCAATCATTATTCAAACATTAGTTTGATTGAGTTTTTGCTATCGTATGCAAAAGATAAAATCCCACAATTTTTTTTTTGGCTGATAAAAACATTTCATAATATTAATCATAGTGTTTAGAGACAAGAAACTAAACTTTAGAACATAGATATCCACTAAGGGCTGGGGCAGGCTAAGAAGCCAATTAGAAGGAAGGGTTTTCTACTTTTTTTTTTTTTTTCTTTTGACAATAGATCTCGACAATCCAGTCAGCTAGCTGATTAGTTTCACAAGGACAATCGGTTACTTGAATAAACCCGAGTTGGGTTATACGCATTCTGCAGTCCTCGATCACATCCCGAAGGTCCCATGGCCTCTGATCCGTGCCCATGAGGAAAAGAAATAGTTATTGGTCACCAGTTTCCAAATTCACCATCAAATCGCCTCTCACGCGCAGATCATTTTTTTCGTTCTAAGGGCAAATTAGCTTCCACGAAAGCTAGGATTTCGACCGCAAGAGGGGATGAAGCTTTGACCAATTTTGAAAACCCGTTCACGAGGTTTTCAGTGGAATCAATACACGCGCAATTGCGCCTCCGGAAGCTCCAATTAGTAGTGATCTATCGATGTTAAACTTCAGACCTCCTTGTCCAGTGGGGATCATTTTATAGGTCGGCAGCATTTCTTTTTCACTTTACTTGATGCTTTTGGGTTCTATCTTGTTGCGATAGGGCAAGCGATCAAACAATAATATAAACAGAAGAAGAAAAATAAATCGGACACCGGATTTACGTGGTTTGGTCATAAAGACCTACGTCCACGGGGAGAGTAGCAGCGAATTTCACTATAAATTAAGCGATACAAGGAGATTAGACACTCGAGTCACTCGAATACTCTCTCGGTGTTTCCCAAGCCCTAATTACACCCAACAACGCACGCAATGTTTAGCCCCAAAATTCCTCACGAAATAATCTCTTAATCTCACGAAAGAATTACATGCAAATCTTATCTCAAGATTTAAATTGGCTACAAACACTAATATTCTTGGACGTAATTCATGGATAAGAACGACAAAGAAAAATCCCTCCCAAGCACTTGACGACGAGACGGCGCTTTAAGACCAATTCTTCATGATCAACCTCTTAGCACCCACGACCACAAGCCTATAAATAAGTGAGACCCTTATTCCTTTGCTGATTTCTCATATGATTCTGTTTCTTATCTTAAACGATTTTATCCAAAACATATCTCTATATATTTTTAAAAAAATCCAAGTCCAAGTGAAAGTTGGACTTTCCTATTTTAGCGACTACACTCTCCAATGCAGATTCGGACTTTTGGGAAGTTGATCTTTGGATCTTCTCTGCTCAATTTTGAACGTCCGCAACATATCAAATTCAGAATATTCGGAATTTCACATTGAATTCAAACTCGAGACATATTTTAACAATCTCCACATTGGCTCGACGTTTGAGCCAAGTTGCAATCGCTTCGCAAAAATTCAGACTCTGCTGCTACTTTTCCATAGCCCCCAATAGGCTCAACCGCCATAGATATTATCCAAGACCAAGCCTCACTTGAACTTCGCCATAACCGAGGACCTCATCAGAATACCAACTCCACATGCACCTTTAGCTGCTTCGTAAGGATTTTCCGATGCAATCTCCTCAACCGCAGATAAAGCAAAACCATTGTTGCATCCATATCTATCAGGAGATCGAATATGTACCTTGTTAATTTCAACAGTTATGGTAACCATTGGCTCTATAGGCTCCACCTTGCTACAAGCACCATCCGTGTCGATTACTTTGCTAGTACTCGTACTCGCTACCTCAGGAGTTTCTAGTCGCAACTACACCTTAAGCTGAATACCGTTAAGATTCGTTTGAACACTGCTATAATCACTCCTAGTCAGAAGTACTGGAGACTCGTCAAACGTAACTTCTCTGTTGATAATAGGTGAATTTAACTTTGGGCACCACAACCCATAACCCCTCTCACCTTGTGCATAGCCTAGGAATATGCACTTTTTTACCCTTCCATCGAGCTTACCATCACTCGCTCGAACATCACATGGGCAACCAAATATTCTAAGAACAAAATAATCAACAACGTTACCTGACTACACTTCTTCAGGAGTCCGATATCCAATTGTAGTTGATGGGGATCTATTCATCAGGTAGCATGCCGTACTTAGCGCATCCGCCATAAATCTCCTAGCCATACCAGCACTAGAGAGCATTTGATGGGCCATCTCTAGCAACGTTTTGCTTATCAATTTTGCAACATATTGTGGTTCATCAGCATTAATGCGGTGTTTCACTATGCCTTCTTTCATGTATAATTTGTTTAACAGCTTCGAGCAAAACTCCATGCTACTGTCAGTCTGCACATGCTTGATCGTCTTACCAGTCTCCTTTTCGATCAAAACTATCAACTACTTGATCCTGACAACAACATCAAACTTGTGCCTAAGCATAAATACCCACGTCTTCATCGAGTAGTCATCAACAATTGTTAGCATATATCCAGCACTCTTCCTCAAAGGAAACCGCGACAACCTGTGAACATTCAAGTGAATTAACTCTGCAATTTCCGTGGTTTCTTTGACAGTCGTATTGAACCGCACTTTTCGCCGTTGATCTAAATCACAGCACTTGCATACATTCAATTTGTTAGAAATATAACCACATAGCAAATTTCTTTCACTTAAAACCTTCAGGCTTCTCTCGCTAATGTGCCCCAAATGCATATGCCACAATTCAAACTCTTGAACAGATGCATCTGACGTCTCCGCAGCGAAATTTGTCACTGTCTCACCTTGAAGCTCATATAGGTCATTGTGCTTGATTCCTTTCATTATTATCAAAGTACCTTGAACAATTTTCAGAATTCCACATTCTGAAATATATCGATACCCAGCTGAATCCAGGGCACTCAAGGAAATTAAGTTCTTCTTCAACTTTGGAATATGCCTTACTCCAGTCAATGTCCTCACGATACCATCATGCATTCTAATTCTAACATTGCCAACACCAACAACCTTGCATTCAACATTGTTCCCCAACTGTACTTTACTATTATCCATGCATTGATAAGTAGTAAACCAGTTTCTATTTGGTGTAACATGAAAAGAATAACCAGAATCCATAATTCATCCATCAAAAAATGAATCATTAGTGACAGACAAGACATAATCGGCATTATCTACTACAGCTGCAACATTATCTACAGAATTAACTATAATTCCCTTACCCTTCTCATTCTTCAGCTTAAGACAATTCCTTCTAAAATGCCCCCTCTTGCCATAGCTCCAACAGACAACATCACCAGTCCTAGATTGGCTACGCTTGTTCATATTAGTACCACTATTACCTACATGTGTTCTAGATCTTCCTCTATTTTCACCTACTAAAGTAGGTTCACCAGATTCTCTTCTACGAATATCCTCGCCCAGAATCAAATCTCAAACCCCATCAAACGTCAAACTTATTGACCTAGAGGAATTACTAACAGTACTAATAGTAGTATTCCAACTATCAGGCAATGAGGATAACAGAATCAAAGCACATACCTCATCTTCAAAGTCAATCTCAACTGAACTCAATTGACTAACAATCACATTGAATTCATTGATATGATCTGCAACTGACGCACCTTCACTCATCTTCAAATTAAACAGATGTCGTATCAAATAGACTTTGTTGATCGTAGAGGGCTTCTCGTACATATCTGACAAGGCTTGCATCAAATCAGTAGTGGTCTTCTCCTTCAAGATGTTAAATGCGACGTTACGAGCCAATGTCAGCCGAATAACACCCATGGCTCGTCTATCCAACAAATCCCAATTAGCTTGCTTCATCAACTCCGGTTTCTCCCTAGATAAGGGCAAGTGTAGTTTCATATAGTAAAAATAATCTTAAATCTGCATCTTCCAGAAACTAAAATTCTTTCCATCAAATCTGTCGATTCTCACTTTTACTTCTTTTGTCGCCATCTATTCGCTTCAACTCAGCCAAACCTAGCTCTGATACCACTTGTTGCGATAGGTCGAGCGATCGAACAATAATATAAATAGAAGAAGAAAAATAAATCGGACATCGGATTTACGTGGTTTGATCGTAAAAACCCACGTCCACGGGGAGAGCAACAGCGAATTTCACTATAGATCAAGCGATACAAGGAGATTAGACACTCAAGTCACTCAAACACTCTCTCGGTATTTCCCAAGCCCCAATTACACGCAACAACGCACGCAGTGTTTAGCCCCAAAATTTCTCACGAAATAATCTCTCAATCTCACGAAGGAATTACACGCAAATCTTATTTCAAGATTTAAATCGGCTACAAACACTAATCTTCTTGGATGTAATTCACGGACAAGAACGATAAAGAAAGATCCCTCCCAAGCACTCGACGACGAGACGGTGCTTCAAGACCAATTCTTCATGATTAACCTCCTACCACCCACGGCCACAAGCCTATAAATAAGTGAGACCCTTATTCTTTTGCCGACTTCTCATAGGATTATGTTTCCTATCTGAAACAATTTTATCCAAAACATATCTCTATATATTTTAAACAAAATCCAAGTCCAAGTGAAAGTTGGACTTTCCTATTTTAGCAACTAGACTCTCCAACGCAGATTCGGAATTTTGGGAAGTTGATCTTCGGATCTTCTCTGCTCAATTTCGAACTTCCGCAACATATCCAATTCAGAATATTCAAAATTTCACATTGGACTCAAACTCGAGACATATTTTAATATATCTCAGCAAATTTGTATGCGTCACAAGTGCTATGGTGACGATTGAGGTTGAATCTAGTGGTCGGTGTTGGAAGATGAAAGTGTTGCGAGCTCTCCAAAGGTGCCATAACACTACATCAACTTTAGCCCTCAACGGTAAGTCTGTCTTTGTTTAAAAAATTTGCAAGACCCACCTGTCCATTTTGGCGATATACTGGGGCGAGAACTGGATCTTCAATCTTAGGTCTGACCAAAGTGCTATAGTCGGTATAGCTTGGCAGTGTAATCTAGCGGCTTTGAGTAAAAGTAGCGCCGGCTACAATTGTAATAACTCAGAGTTATTAATGAAATATAGCCCCGTTGGTGACTGTTAATCCGTGAGAGTGGTCGAAAACTTGATCCAAGTCGAACCACTATAAATTTATGTATTTCTATCTCTATTCTTTACTTGTTTTAACTGTTTAATAGAAGCATCTCACTCAATACAAGCAGTTTATGCTTGCATACGTCAATCTATTGCTACTTATATTAACTGACTCAATTTATTTCTGCGATAAACTTGTTAGGTTTCAATTTACAACCTATTCACCCCCTCTAAATTAGATCATCAACTATATCAATTGGTATCAAAGTAGATTGCTCATATTTTTAAAGTGATGCATTTCAAGAGCGCAAAAATCTTTTATGGCTGGTCATATTGGTGAAGGAGTTTGAGAGGGTCAAATAAGCTCGAGACCTCCATTTTGTGATAAAACAAATTATAGCTATTGGCAATGAAAAATGAAGGCAACGAATCAATGGATCCGGCAATATGGGAAGTTGTTGACAATGGTGTATCCGTCCTACTCAACAGTCCCAATAACACTCTCATCTGCATCCTTTGGCACCGGTGAAAACACAGGTGAAGCAAGAGCAGTGCAAGTAATTATATCTGTTGAACAATTATCAAGAAGAGAAGCTTCTGATGCGAAAGCTCTATATTCCCTTTAATAGGCCTTATTACTACATAAGTTTCATCGTATTTCTCTGTTTAGTTTAGGTAAAAGAAATTTGGGACAAGGTATAGGGCATTTTTTAAGGAACTGATAGAGTTAAGGAAATCAAGATGAACATAGGAAATAATAGAATTAAGGAAATCAAGATGAACATACTCTTGGGGAAATATGAAACATTCAAGGTGAAGTCTGATGAAACTGTCACTTTGTACATAGAGATAATAAATGGTCTTGCCTACCAAGGAAATGCATTCACAAATTTGGAAAATGTGAACAAAATCCTAAAAGCATTACCAAATGTGTGGAATCATGTGAAGACTTCAATTTGAAAGAGAACTGAGAATTATGCCTCAGATGAACTCGTGGGAATACGAATGACATATGAGGCTGAAAATTTGATAAAGGAGAGCAAAAAGGCAAGAAGGCATTTGCTCACATTAACTGACTTTATTATTCCACGAAAAATTTATCATATTTCAATACATAAGCTATTCATTGCCATCACCCACCAACCCTCTGACTTCTTTAGAGATGCTATCCCTACCAGTTAATATACTTTACCAACCCCAAGAGGGATGGGAACCCTTACTAGTATTCTAGAAATCCCACATAGGAAAATAGATTCCTTTTAACAATTGACTCCATAGAGCTAACAGAGATTGTCATTGTCTCCATGCCTGCTCTCTTAAGATAGCCTTATTAAAGGTGATAAGAGTCTAGATCACCATTATCTTTCTTGGTTTTAGTACCTCCTATTTCTTATAATTTATGCCTTATTCCAGATTCTTTTTGTTTCCACCAAAAGGATGTCATTTTTTGCTAATGGCCCAACGGATTGAGATGAGGATCTTAAATATAGACATTGCATAATGAGGAAGAGCCTACACCACAACCTTAATTAGAAATTCTTTTCTTGCTCTCGACACCAACCTTTCTTTCCATCCTCCAACTTCATATTTACCCTTGCTAGAATCTAGACAAACACTTGAAACTTTGATTGGCTCCAATCTAAAGGGATATTTAGATATTTTCCAATTTTCTCAATTTATGGCACTCCTCATTCTAACCGAAACTTATTTTTGCCTTGAAAGAATCCTTATTTTCACTCTAGTCCCAAATTTGTTCACGCATAAAAAAATCCCTATCAATTTCTTCAAGATGATCAACATTAGGAGGTTGTTGTTGTTCCATACGAAAATGAGAGGATTGATGAAAATGTGGGTTTTGATAATGAATTTCTAACTGGTTTTAATATTGATACTTTTGAAGAAATTAGTTGTGATTTTTGGATGTGAGGTAAAATTGGGATTGGACTTAAAGTAGGGTTTACTTTAGGAAAATAGGCCAAAAAAAGGTATAAGAATATTATATGGGGTAAAATTCACCAAAATTCTCAAACTTTGCCAATTGTGATATATTTACTGCAAACTTTGTTTTGTAGCACTAAAAACCACAAATTTGTGTCTATGTGACACATTTAGCCAAATCTTTTTTTTTTTGTGATACTAAAAATCCAAAACTTGAATTTACGTGACACATTTACCCTAAAAATTTGATGTCAAAAAAAAAAGTTTAGTGCTTTTGGTGTCACAAAAAAAAGTTTGAGGTACATGTGTCACACAAAGATAAATTTGGGGTTTTTGGTATCACAAAAAAAGTTTGGAATAAATGTGTCATATGAGTAAAAGTTCCAAAATTTTTGGCGTCACAAAAAAATTTGGGGTAAATGTGTCACAGCTGGCAAAGTTTATAATTTTTTTGTGGCTAATTCCCTACTCTAAGAACAAGCAAATCCACGACTCCCAAAATAAGCTCTCAAATCTCTACTTTAAGATTTGTCGTCCATACGATAGCTGCAACTTCAGAAATCATCTAACCTAAAAAAAATAAGAAATGAGGGGAAAATTGCAATTTCAAACCTAAATATATCATATAGATTTGAATTCAATTCTAAACTTTTTAATTGATTCCATGTATTCCTAAATCTTTGAGTGAATATGCAATCAAGTGCTCTCGGCCATGGCTTGCTTAACATTGTTGACATCGGGATCTAATTGTTGCCAATTATTCCATGTCTCACAGCTAGCCATTATGGGTGAGCAGATCTAGATTTCTTACAAGTTTCATTTGGAACTTGAAACCTACTCGTTAGTATAGGTTTCTCAATTTTTGGAATCTAGAACTTATTTGTCAGACCTAGAATCTATCTTATCGCAAGTTCTAGAATCGGTTCTGTGGTATAACATGTTCTTTTTTTAATCAAAACAAAAGTGAACACAACAACAAAAATAAAAGCTTCTCATTTGTCAATAGCAACAATCCATAAAAGATGATTATGTAAAATAAAATAAATAATAAAATGTTTAAAACACGTAACATAAAACCTAAATTACAGAACTTTAGTCCTCAATCATCATAAAAAATTATTCCAAATTCCAACCACTTGAAATAAAAAGAAACAACAATCATAGTTAATCACTTAATAATAGTTTTAAATTTCACATTACTATTAACTAAACTAAAATAATTATTAGAAAGCCTCATCAATATATTCACTCCACTTAAACTAGTAAACTTTATTTACCGATGATAATCTCTTCATTAAGACAATCCATATCTAAAAAAAGAAGAGATTAAATAAAATATTCACTCATATATAAAATAAATTACAATATATAAAGATATAAACATCACTTTAGGTTCTGGTTCGAGAGAAAAATGAGGGATTTTACATTACATTCTCGTTTCGGTTCTGATTCTCGATTCCCGATCCTAGTTTCGGTTCGATTCCTATGGGAACCAGGACCTAGGAACCAGTGGTTCCTATAAAAGTGGAACTTGGAATTAAGCCATCTCTCCTTAGAAACTAGGATTGGACTGGTTCTCCGGTTCCCTAGAACCATGCTCACCGATACTAGCCATATGACGTGGAAATTTTACTCAACACAACGCCGTGTTGCTTAACTTTTTGAATTTTTTACTCTCTTCTTCCTTATTACTCTGTTTTTTTTTTATATAATTATTTTCTTTCTCTATATAACTTCTTCCCATTTCACCTGCCACCAAACTTGTTTTGTGTTGCAGCATAAACAAATGGTGGAGCACGACCAACCTATTGAGTTGATGAAGCGAATATATTCATTGATATGTTATACAATATATATAGAAATATCACCACCTATAATTATGGTGAAAAGTAAAGTTAAAAGAAAACAATTTTATCTACAAGGAAAAAAAATCACAAAAGATCTCCAAATGATCAACTTGTTGATATTTTATTTGATTTATAATCTTCCTTGTAAAAGATTCTGCACTGCAAATATTTTGATTTTTTCCCTTCTGATTTGCTACTTCAATACAACCCACTCCTAGTCACAACCTAAGTTTCACACCACTGGCACGTCGCCGCTGTTGGACCCCTCTCAGCGAGCTCAACACTCTTCCTCCATGCTCGTCGAGCTTATTGCCATCAAGATCTCACGTGCTCGAAGGCCATGCACCGAGCCTTTAGATCTCGGATAGCTTGACAACTTCCCTATGCCCATCGAGCTTGTGGCTGTCGAGATCTTGGTGAACTCGACGTCCATAGGTCGGGCCTCCTAGAAATGGATGGTTACGGAGCCGTCTCATCCAGTTCTGGCTTTCTTGAGCCGAGAGCGAGAGCAAGATGTGCCTCGTTGCAAAGGATGTTGTCCCACTCACTGTGCGTTGTAGATGAGTTCCGGAAGGCAAGAGTTTATGGGTTCTCAAGGCCATTCTTGAAACTAACTATAACATGGACGGTCGGGGAACAGTAAAATTGTCCATGTCGGTAACCAAAGGTTGAAGACTAATAGTAATCAGAAGGAAAGAAAAAGAAAAAGGAAAGAAGAGGAAAAAATGAAATTAATGAAAAAAAATCAGAAATATAAGCAAAGCTGCATCGTTTTGTCTGAAATTGCTCATGTCAAGTCATCTGCGGTGACACGGCATGATGGTTGATGATGAATGGACTACACCGTCAACAATTTCGAGTGAGATTTGGTCTGAAAAACTTGATCTCAGTTTTCTTTGTGGTTTAAGACTACATTGAATCAATTGAAATGTTTATGGTCGAATACAAACATGTACAATAGATTTAAGATTGAAATTGCAGTTTTCTATGAACAAGTGAGCAGCCACTAGCTTATTAAATAAATTCTCAAGATCTGGAATAGGAGAATCTTCTCTTACCTTATTATATCAAAGAAACAAAAATTCATTCAAATAAATCAGGCACTTAAATAGGCATAGCTCTGCTTAGCTTCCATTTGATTATAACAATAACTCGTGAATCATTGATTAATGTCACTTCATTTCGATCCACATAATATAGACATTGAACAGCCTCATGTCAATGATGGAAAAATCGAACGAAAACATGGAACCTGTATCATATGAATGCAATTCATGGACAACATAGTGGCCCATCCAATATACACAAATAGAGTCTAACAATTGACTTTTCTGTCGCTAGATATTTTTCCCGAAGAGGGGCATCACCCAAAAAAAAATGATAAATACAATTTTTTCATTCGTAGGCAATTTGATATGCCATCACTCACAAGCGTTTATGCCAATGAAGCGATTATGCCAATGAAATGTCATACGACAAAATCATATTGTTCCATCCATTTCATTTCAGTTCTATTTCGATATTCCACTTGTACATGCAATGCTTTCGATACCTTAATAAGATCATCCACTTAATAGTTTTTGACTAAAATAAAGTTATATATAAGAATCTTAAAGAAAAAGACACTAGAAGTGTCATAACTTTTGTACAGCATTCACTTTAGTGTTGAAATCTTTCAAGTAATTATTTGAATGTCACTTTTGTGAAAAACGGAAAAAAGATCACTTAAGTGTCATTGCCTATTCGTATGGCTAGAAAACCCGAGGTGGCAATTTTTTGAGATCATCTGTCCAACATGGCTAGCCAGCAAAGTGAGTTGGCCTAAATTAACCTAAAACGATGTCGTTTAATACATGTTTGCCCCAATTAACGAATTGGGGCAAAAAAAAATGTGTTCTTCAAACTCTCACCCTAGCAAATGGTTCTCGTGAAGGGGCTTGGAGGGATTCATGAAGATGCCTCCATGAAGATGCCTCTGCTTGTGCAAGCAAGAGAAAAGGTAGCCTTTGTTTCTGCAAGCAAGAAGATGCCCATTTAGTGTCTCGGTTTGACGATGTGGGCTATTGAAGAAGAAGAGAGAGAGAATGCGACGTAGGTGGGAGTTAATGATTGGAGAGGGCGAGAAGTTGCGGATCCGAGGCCACCGCACTAGACGAGGAGTCCTGGCATGGATTGGTTCAGCAACATAGGGTTGCCGTTGGTCAAGGCGGCGTGACCGGGGCCTGCCAATGCGAGTCACAGTGGCGGGCAAGACGTCTTCTCAAGGCTATAGTGGTGTGACCACTGCTAGCAGTAGGAGCTCCAGTAAAAATGAAGAGTAAATTGAATGGATCGAGGAGAGAAAAAAAGAGTCGGGTCGTTTGTTTCTTTCTCCACACGCAAGCACCAAGAGCGCGCGTGCCTGCACTGCAGACGAAGCTTCCACGAGGAAGAACTCAAAAGCAAAAAGAGCTCTCACTGTAGATCATTATTGAAAGGAAATGCAGAACAATCAAGAAAATAATATTCTGTGTATTTCTGTGTTCCAAAATGTACAAGAAGTGTCGGTATTTGTAATACAAGAGAGAAGAAAAAGAATCAAAAAGAATATATGCACAATATTGTTTTTCCTAAAATATTCTATGTCTATGATCTACTATATCAATTATAATCTCAATGGATAAAATCAAATTCTCCTTCCAACACTTCCCCTCAAGCTGGCGGCCTATAAATGTCAAAGGCGCCAAGCTTGCTCAACAAATATCTATGTTGTCTCCGGCATAATGGCTTAGTGAAGATGTCTACTGGCTGTTCTACAATTCCAATTCCTCGAGTTGTAACGACGCCTTCTTGAATTTTTCTCGAATAAAATGACAATCAACCTCAATATGCTTCGTTCTCTCATGGAAGACTGGGTTTGCCGCTAATTTTAGCGCATCATCATTATCACAAAACAATTCACTTGCTCCGTTGACTTGCACTCCAAGACTGAAAGTAATCCTCGTATCCAAACTATCTCGCAAACAGTCTTTGCTATGGCTTGATATTCTGATTCTGCTTATGACAAAGAAACTGTTGACTGTTTCTTCGTTTTCCATGAAATCAAAGATTTTCCTAGCTTGATGCAAAAACCAGTAATTGATCTTCTTGTCATAGGACAAGTAGCATAATCTGTGTCACAATATGCTGTCATCTTCATGTTGCAATCACGGGATAGTAGAATTCCAAGTCCTGGACATCCTTTCAAGTACTTTACAACCTTCAGCGCTGCATTCGTATGTGATTGGTTTGGGTTGTGCATAAATTGACTAAGTATTTGTACTGCATAACATATATCAGGCCTGGTCATGGTGAGATAGATTAGTTTGCCAACAAGTCATTGATATCCCGATGGATCCTTGAGCAGTGGATTTTCATTTGGAGAAGAAGAACTTACATCATATTCATATGTTGTTAACTTGATATTCTGCTCAATAGGTACAACAGCTGGTTTGCACCCCGATAATCCAGCGTCTGATATGATTTCCTGGACGAATTTTCGCTGACTGAGGCAGATTCCCTCATTGGATCGAGCTATTTCGATACCAAGAAAATATTTTGGAGGACCCAAATCTTTAATATGGAAAGCCGAATGCAAGTATTCTTTGAACTTTTGGATTGCAACATCATCATTTCCCATGATAAGTATATCGTCAACAAAAATCAATAGGTAGATCGATGAAGTACCTCTAGTCCATGTGAACAATGCATAATCATGCTTCGAGTGTTGAAAACCTGCGTTTGTAAGTGCCGCGGTGAATTTTGCATACCACTGTCGAGAGGCTTGTTGAAGCTCGTACGGGGATTTGCGGAGACGGCACACTTGAGACTCTCCCTGTCTATGTAATCCCTGTGGAACCTCCATGTAAATTTCTTCATCAAGGTCTCCATAAAGAAAGGCATTGTTGACATCCATTTGATGTAAGTCCCAATTACGTAATGCAGCAATCGCCAGAAAAGAGCGAACAGTTACCTCTTTAGCAACTGGAGAAAAAGTCTCATGATAGTCAAATCCTTCACGCTGCGTGAATCCTTTCGACAAGTCGAGCTTTGTATCATTCAATTGAACCATCTGCCTTATATTTTATTTTATAAACCTATTTGCAGCCAATGGGCCTTCTGTGAGAAGGTAGAAGGACTATGTCCCAAGTGTTATTCTCTTGGAGAGTAGCAATCTCTTCTTTCATGGCCCTTTGCCAACGGATATCACGTGCTGCTTCCTCATAAGAAGACGGTTCTTGTTCTTCAGATATCCGACTGATGCAACACATGTGTTCCTGCGATAATCGACCGAAAGAAACATAGGAGGAGATCAGATCTTGCGCACCTGAAGTTCTCAAGGTAGAGTAGATATAGTCCTTTATCCATGTTGGAGGACGAACTGGTCGTCGAGCGTCTAGGCCTCTCGACTGCTGGGGATGATGTTTCAATATGTTGTTGCTGTGACGAGGGAAGCCCATTACATGTTGCTGGATATTCATTACTAGTTTGTCTTGTTGGAGAATCAGAAGACCCAATAGCGAGAGCAGAAGATCCAGGACATGTCGTTGTAAAACATGGGTCGGGAAACGACTGATCTGGTCCAATCAAGATATATTGTGGCTGCATAGAAATATCCTCCATCAAAAAAATTGTCGATGGCTTGATTCTGTCATGGACGCCTCATGTGAAGATGCCATTTCTTGAAAGGGAAATATATCCTCGTGAAATATCACATCACGACTAACAAAGAACCGACCTATAGATACCTCCATAACCCGATAACCCTTTTGCAAGGTGGCGTATCCCATAAAGACACATCGAAGAGCACGAGGGTCTAATTTATGTCGATACTGAACATTCGTCATGTAGCAAAGGCAGCCAAGCACCCAGAGATGACTAACGTCTGGTTGTTTACCAAAGAGCATTTCAAAAGGGGTGCAACCTTTTAATATTCTAGTTGGCATGCGATTAATTAAATAGGTCGCCGTCATCACACAATCTCCCCAAAAAGATTCAGGAATGGAGGCTTGATATTACAGTGCACAAGCAACTTCTAGGAGGTGTCGATGTTTACGTTCAACAATTCCATTCTGTTGCGGAGTGTAAGCACAAGAACTCTCATGGAGAATCCCTTGTGATGACAGAAAAGATTGATACTCAGTTGAAAAGAATTCACTTCCATTGTCTGTACGAATCCTCTTAACATGCTTATCAAACTGATTTTTAACCATGGATAAGAATTTCGACAGACATGAGAAAGCCTGACTTTTGGACTGAATGAGAAATACCCAAGTGGCATGAGAATAATCATCCACGATGGTAAGAAAGAATTGGGATCCATCACGATGTGATGTATGATAAGGACCCTAAATGTCCATATGTACTAATGAGAAAATACTAGTGGCTCGAGATACACTAGTTGGGAATGGATGTCTCGTTTGTTTTGCCAGGGGGCATATTTTACAATCAGAACAAGGAAAATAAGCACTATGACCCAAACGCTTATGGGAAAGTGAAATTTTATTTGCAGTAACAGCATTACAAGAAATGCCTTTATTCAAAGAGGAAAAATCAAAATCTTTGGGGAAATTGATCCAAAAATACAGCCCTTCTTCCATTCTACCCAAGCCCATCAGTTTCCCAGTCGAAAGGTCCTGAAAGGAACAATTTTCGCAGTTGAAATTGGCTCGACAATTATTGTCCTCACATAATTTGGAAACAGCTATGAGATTGAATTCAAATTCTGGGATATAGAGAACGTTTTTAAGGATAATGTTTGGGTTAAGGTGAACAGTACCAATCTTTCTGACATCAGTAATATTTCCATTTGGAAGTCGAACATATATGGAATCAGGCTTTGTAGAGGTACTAGAAAACAATTATTCATAACAAATTATGTGATCACCGGCGCCCGAATCAATAATCCGTGCATCAACTGAAATATTATTAGTCTTGTTTGATGAAGTACCTGAGAAATTTGCACTTTTGTCAACTGTCTGTAACTGACTTAGTGCCTTCATGATGTTCTAATATTGATCATGGGAAATAGGTTGATGAGCTTTGGCATAAACTTGTGCTGATACCTGGTAAGTAGAAAATTATTTTCCTTTCTTTTCTTTGTCAGTGGGTTTACCATGTAATTTCCAGCATGTCTCAATGGTATGATAGGGACGCCGACAATATTCACAATATTTACCTTTAAATTTGTAATTTTGACTTCCTCTCTTCTGTGATGACGTGGCATTATAATGACCACCGGATTCGGCCCCATGCGAGATGAAATGAGAGCCATCAGATCCGCGGCCTCGCCTTTGATCTACGCCGTCCGGTCAGATGAAATTTGGGCCGTCAGATCCGTGCCCCTGTTTATCTCTACCGTCGGTTCTGCCGAAAGAATAGGGGCCGTCGGATCCAAACTTCTGATCTTGTCCGTCCCTTCGATAAGCCCTAAAATTAGGGTTGCCTTCGTCATCTTCATTTTCCCCGAAAGATCGAGGGTTTCCTCCTGAATTTGGGGCTCGCTGCCGCGCGGAGGCCGCCGTGAAACCGGCCGGAAACCCTTGCCGGTGCAGCGAGGGCCATGCTCTCTCCTCCCTTTTCAGTTCCGACGGCAGCCATGCGCTGATTCTCCTCCTGGACAGCGAGCTGGAAGATGCGGCCGAGCGGCGGGACGGTCTCCATGGCGAGGATCTGCGAACGGAAAGGTATGTAACTCTCATTTAGGGCTAATAGGAACCAGGTCACCTTCTTGCGGTCTTTGATTTCTTTGTATTGCTTGATTGTCGACTCCAGTCCATCAAGCTGCTCCTCAGCCGCCTTAAGCTCGTTCCAGAGCGCTGAGAGCCGGTTGAAACAGGCGGTAACCGAGAGGTTCCCCTGTTTCAAATCGGCGAGGGCTTGAGTGAGCGAGAAAACCTTCACCCTGTCCAGCTTCCCATACATTTCCTTTATGTTATTCCACATTAATCTTGCGTCTTCAGTCGGAGGAAGCCCAGCTGTGACCTCCGGCGACACACAATTTCCGATCCATGTACGCATCAATTGGTTGCATTTGCGCCAATGGCGTTGCAGGCGTTCATCGATCGGGAAAGGAACGGATCCATCAAGGAATCCATCCTTATCCTTCGTAACAAGCGCCCGCCGAAAATCCCTCGCCCATGCTGAGTAGTGATCTGGTCCGGTGAGTTGAAGGGTGATGAGTCGCAGCTCCGGGCCGTTGGCTAATGACGTGTGCAGTGCATCCCCGGGTTCTGGACAGCCGGCGATAGGCGGAAGGACCAGCGGCGCAAACCCGGGAGGGAAACTCGGGTAGGGATTCATTCCCGACCCACCCGGATTGAATTTGGGTCTATGGCTCGAACTTGGAATGGGTTCTCCATTTGGGCTATAGTTGGGCCACTGTTGATTCGGCCCAGTGGCCCATGGTCCTTGAACTGGAACCCATGAGACCCATGGAGTTGGAGTAGGAAGTTGTCCGGTGACCGGAGTGGATGCAGGTTGGTCGGGCAGTTCCTCTGTTGTGTTTCTGGATTGATCTGGGTTTTGGATTTCTGAGTTGTTAGAGTTCTACATATTGAATTCCTCTTTTCAATGTGCTGTCTTTGTTCTGCAGGTAGTAATTTGCAGCAACAAAACATAAGACAATTGGAGGCAATTCGAAAAAAATGGTGCGGAAGGTGGATCAGAAAAGCGGCTTTGACACCATGAAAGGAAATGCAGAACAATGAAGAAAATAATATTCTGTGTATTTCTGTGTTCCAAAATGTACAAGAAGTGTCGGTATTTGTAATACAAGAGAGAAGAAAAAGAATAAAAAAAATATATATGCACAATATTGTTTTTCCTAAAATATTCTATGTCTATGATCTGCTATATCAATTATAATCTCAATGGATAAAATCAAATTCTCCTTTCAACAATTATCCGCAAATTTCATGCTTTTGCTTATTCTTCATTTTGAGAAAATTATTACGGTTATCCTACATCGATTATGAAAGAAATTAATTATTGATTTATAAGTGTGACAGAAAGTCTTATCCTCTTAACTAACTTTTGGGATGAGAGAAGCCTAAGAATATAATGGCTCCAATCTAAACTTCATGTGTGAGGGAGAGCATTGTTGAGGTTGTCCGACATTCTTTATGGAAGGGGCTCCTGATCATTTTATGGAAACCCACGTTGGACATTAATTTCCTTTTAAGAAAGCCACGGAAGATTTAAAATTTCATTAAGAAAAGTTGTGTAAAATTTTTGGCCAGAATTTTCATTGGAGTATTTAATTGATTTTTTTTCTCTGATTTGATATTTAAATGATTCAATAAAAAATTTTGAGGCTAAAGTAAAGTGAGCAATTTACGAGAGTTATAATACTTTTAGTATTTTTTTTCGAGAATGGTTACGATCGATTTCTTTTAATAATTGCAGACCGAGTCAGCCACGACACCATCACTTAAGATTTTGACTTGGTGTCAGACCGTAATGCAATCGGTATTGGGGTACAACGTGGCGCACCCATAACGCTTCTTTAAGAGTTCCCATTACTTTGCAGCCCAGATTTTGATTTTGATCATCTAGATCAGATTCTGGACAAAGCAGCTTATCCACGAGATATTGTTTTCGGGAAAACCTAACGTCAACGAAAAGGACATGTTGCACAAGAGCAACATTAACCAATACAAAAACTGGAAACAAAAATAATTTTTTTGGGGTTTTGTTGTGTGCATGCTCTTAGTCGTGCAAATAAAAAACGAGGGTATGCAAAAGTTATTATTTTTTTTTGGGTACTTATAAGCTATGTATATGGTATGTGGATGATGTTACACACCCGCAATTCACTAGTACATTAAGAAAGTTATTAGAAAAATTAGGAAGTTTATTAACTTAATTTAGACATCAATGTTACTGTTAAGAAAATATACTGATCAGGGATAAAAATTACATCATTTAGGTAGACACACTCTAGGAGAAGTGAAACGCAATGGTTATTTTCTTGAATATAAGATATGTACAAAGCCAAGAACTTTTAAAAAAAGAGGAATATATACTTGGACGATCTACTCTTCCATTTGATTATGACCCCTAAAACCTGCAACAAGCTAATTTCTTGGAGCGAATATTGCATAAATCAAGCAATACCAAGTCAATCTTTTGGCCCACAAGCTTATAAAATATAATCTTCTAACCAAAAAAATAATAACCTAATCAATGAATGTTCTTTAGAATCTATGACCACCACAATGGGTCGCACTGAAAACACAAGTTAGTATACTCTTTGTGCAATATGATAGATTCTGTCCACGAGATCGTTTGCTTGACTTTCTAAGTTTATATGATATTTTTGCCTGACGTCATATAATAAATTTAGAAGCTATAGAGCCATACAAGTTCTGTGGCTTGTCGTATTTCTCACATATAATGATGTCCAATGTCCTGTTCAAGATTCTAAAGAAGTAGGAGAAATCTTGTCATGTATAGAAAAAAGAAACATTAAAGACCAAATATAAGGGAAAACAATTCAAATCGGGAACAAACGCTGAACAAAATTCAATTTACACAGCAAACTATGCACCATGCACGTCACCACTCCTTCCCCGTTGCATATATGATATAGGAAGAAGGCGAGCTACTTGAAAACCCTAACTCATTCAACGATATAGAAGGCCCAGGGAAAGCAACAAAAGAAAGAGGAAGATAACAAAGGATCCCTTTCTTGGAAAATTTCTCTTATTCTCCTCCATCACATACACAATAGCTATATTGAACAACAGTAGGCTTTGAGCCACACCGCATCATGCTCCGATTTGTCGAGACCAATTTCTTCATGGAGTACCCGATGGCTTGTGGTGGCCAACTTCTTCATGTAGCACCCGGTGGCTCGTTATGGCCAACGCCAGGGCTGTGTCCGGGACTTGTTGGCCTAAAGGCCTCAGTCTCCGTCTTCTTGTAACGGTTTATCACGTACCTACCAATGGAAGGCGGCCTAGGCTTCATCAAGTCGGACTTCCCAGGAATGACTCCCGGTGGATGAAATATTTCGAGAGGCCTTGATGCTTGTGTCTTGTCAAGATTTTTGTGTACAAGGAGGAGAACAAGAAGAAACCATGATTTTATTGTGAAGGTTTTGCGTGCCATGGAAGTTTGGGAAGACAATGAAGAAGAAGAGTGAGGAAAATATCAAAAAGACTAAAGTTTTTTCAATCTTCCTCACTCATTTGCAACCTATGCCTAAAATGCTGGTTGCAGTTTGTAGCTTGGTAGAGATTGAGCTCTATTTATGATGATCTTGACACGGACCCACGTGAGGCACTGTTAGGTCTTTCAACATGTTCATTAAAAAGAGAAAAGAAAAAAAAAGAAAAAAAAGATGGGTTTGCATTGTGTCTGTGTCAGGTATTAATGAATTCTTGAGGAGGAGAGAGAATCAAGCATAGGAATATTTCCAGTTTTGGCAACGGAGAGTAATCTTAACACATTTCCAATTTTGGACGAGCTTTCTCACAGCCATTCATTGAAATACCCATTTCATTTTTTTAAGGAGCAACCGTGGATTTTGACATGACTACACCCAAATCACTTTGCTTTCTTATTTAATATTTTTTTTGTTTGAGAGAGAGAGACCAATGTCCGCAACAGTTAGCATACTAAGGTTTTATAAAGGAAATGCTTCTTCCACTAAGCTTAATACGAATTTGTTAAAGCAAATGATTTTGTTCTTTAACGGGGCAGGGTATGCACATTTTAACGTTTGCCGGTCTTGATATCTTCACAGGATGTGTAAATATCATTACGACAAGCAAAACTTAGAATCTATTTCATAACCTCGTTTGAACAATGAAATTCGATTTTTCAACACTTAATACAGTTTTTGCAGTTAAGTTCTACTAAGTTTGTAATATTCTCCTATATAAGGAAATGTGGCATAAAGATTATCTCCCACGATATGTCTTCTCATTACCTATCCCATGCACTGGATACTGTCATATGTTCATCTTCTCTAGTCTCTGTCACACAGAATATGGAACTCTTAACCAACAAAACGACCTCTGTGTGTGTGCTTGTGCAAGTGTGACAATGATCAGATCTGCTCGCCGAGGTCCGCTGTTGTGACGGCATGGAGCCAACATCACGATATTGCTCGCTTTGTGCCCATTTTTTGCTAATTAAGCAAGCGTGTTATTCCAAATATACATGGACGACCAGAAGGATTAGACTTGGTACAAATACTTACAAGCTATAACCCCATATGAAACTTTCTTGTAGTGAAGCTCTCTTACATACCTACGAAACTCACAATACCAATTTCCGTTTCCACCTAGCCTCAAAATGTCGTCGTCTATACACACTCCTGTTCACAAGATCATGTATTCTCTACAACACATCAATATGTATGGCAGCGCACCAGATAATATTGAGAACGAGAGCTTAAATAGCTTTCCCCTTCATGGGCTAAGCTACCCGTCTTCTACTACATCTGTTAATTTAGCATGCAATGCCAATCCAAAACCATGTATCAGTCTCGAAGGAGAACGCTCCAATAAAATGCCATGGAGATGCCAATGATATATAGTCACAGGAAGTATTCTTCCTCTCTCCAAATATAATTTTTATATGAAACTTCATGTCTCTCCTCACATGAAGGACCTTCCTCCAAACCTAAGAGGAATTTGCAGGAACGTGAATTTGCTCAAGGTCGAGACCTCTAGGGTCGTGACCGCCCCCCGAGCTCCCCCTTTGACCAATTTGGGTTTAGGGTTTAGGGGGGATGGAGGGAGGAGAGGTGTTTAAGGGTTTAGGTTTTTGGGATGTATTTCCATTAAAGTTCAAAGTTCAGGAGTATTTTGCTCAAGTGAGCTCATTTTTGACCCATTTGAAAGGATTCCAAACTGAATAATATCATAGATTCACGCTGAAATCCGTTGTTCTATGAAATAATCTAAAAAGTGCGGGAGGATATTTAGGTATTAGGCCAAGTCAAAGCCTACGAGTGTCAAAATATTTGAATTTTAAATTGCGTTTTTATTAGTTTAAACTTTTAAAATAGTTGGTGACAATGATAGTGTGAGTGCATTTTTTCTCTTATTTCATACACCCGTTCTCCATTTTGCTTTGTGCAAGCGAGCTCATTTTTCTGTATAGTTGACCTTGTTATATATTACGGTTAACTACCGTCATGAACACCCACAGACTATTATATTACTACTTAAGTCCACTTGTTGATTAATAAATTTATCGGTTGACTAAATTGCTGTCAAAATCATGATAATTTGGATAATTTTTCACGGTCTGTCGAAGCCTCGGCCTAGAACCCATGCGCATTATCATTTTTTTCCCCTTCTTACTTTATGATACTTTACATCTAGTATTCTTAAGCCACGTGGCTATTACCTCAGAGTTATGATGATTTCTCCGTCCTGCTGCAATTGAGTAATTACAAGAATAGTAAACTCATAAGAGGCAGGGCTATTTTTTTTTTTAATAATTTTGTTGAAACTCAAATGCAGGAATATATGTCTGTTATAGCACGATTAATTAATCTCGAATGTCGACTGAGGTGTCATAGGTTGCTTGTCTGTGAGAACTTTTCTATGACTGATAAGATTCGTGCGGTTTGCTTAACTTTATGCACTTTTGTCCCAACAAATGAAAAAGAAATAGTGACAGGCTCCTTTGTGGTGCATATGCAAAGCTTCCTCGTAAAATTATCTCCACTTGACTTGTCACCATCACCATCTGTAGCTGTCGCTTTCCCAACGTCAGTTTAAGGAAACCCAAACCCCGGAGTTGGGAAGAGCAAAGACAAGTCCTAAATATATGACTTCCATTCCAAAAAATACTTCAGTATCGATTTCATAAATTTGAGTCAAAATTTAAATGAATGACTTGAAATTTTATAATTATTTGCACGTAATGAAAAATCCCACATGTGTATATATATGTATATATATATATATATACATATACCACACCTAATTTATGTACATATACATGAGCCAAATCCATGATTTCTAGTCTGTGTCATAAGCTGAAGTCTTCAGGTGGTTCCAACTTTGGTTGTTGTGCTCGATTCAACTTGCGATCTGATTAAAGGTTATATAGATTGATTGTTATCCCAAAGTTGTGAAAATGGGTAAGTGGAAACATAGCCTGAAGGAATGTAATGTGGAATATCTCCTCCAATCATTAGCACAAATTCATCAACTTGGATCATATAGATTGATTTGCATAATATAATACGTTTTTTCTCTATATAAGAAATCTCCCGAATGGCGCTGCACCACGAAAAGATGAAAATCAAGCATTTAACTATAGAATATGGTTTCTATTTTTTGAAAGTAAGAACGTAAGATTGAGCTTATGGAAGATGAAGGATAGAGATGAAGGCTATAAAATTCTTTAGTCTTTAGACAATTTTCTTTTCTGAGAAACCAGAATTATAGAACACTGCACTTGTATACAAGAATCCGGTGTCCTTATATTATTGGATTGGCTATTGTGCTACCACAAAGTACATTTCGTTACCCTAAATTAATGAGCAAAAAAGGAAAAGAACTCCACTAGGATTTCTAGGACAGGGAATCAACTTGCTTGTAGCCCACCAAGTATCTGAAACTATAGTCTCTTGAACTTGTACTTTACGACGAGGCATTGGATTCTCCGCTGTAAAACGAACTCAATTAGTTTTTAAACTGGAGAGCATGCTATCGATGCAACATACTTTTCTTTTTTCAATTTTTATCTTAAATTGGAGTTTAACTTTTGATGTGGCTTTTAATCGAACTTTGGGAAAGGTCTATGGTATACAACAGTCCCATCAGCCAAAATATTGAGCTGATTAAATAAAAGATTGCGGACATTGGAGCTAAATTACTTACTGAGAGATTCTGCAATTGCTCACCTATTGAATACTTCCTATAAGGAAATGCTCGATAGTCACCCGCGTTACCCTTCTTCCGTATAGTCAGAGTTCTTTAGCCAGCTCTTCAGGCTTCCTATTGCTGTAGTCTCCATAATAAGTGAGAAGATGCACTTATATAGGTGGAGGTTTGTTGCCTCGAGTGCTAGTATCGATGGTGATCGAGGTTAGTGGTGGATGGTGATGGCTTTCGACTGTGGTCGCGGTTTGAAGGCAATAGCAGGCAGTGGCATCGAGGCTTAAAGGTGGAAGATGTACTGTCCTTTAAGTTTGATAGACTTTTTAAATGAAGGTAAATGTTGTGTGTTGAGGAAGAAGATGAACATGTGGTTGCGCATGGAAAGGAATGCATTGCATCGATTTTGAAAACCACATAGACTACATTGAACATCATATTCAGGGACCTATCATTCCCCCCTTGGTCTCAAGAGGCATTGTAAGTTTGAAGGTCACACTTATCACTTTAGCAATGGATCTTCCGTCCAGTTCATGTACATTAATAAATATCAGTTGAATTGTATTAAGAAACTCGAGCCAATCGTCTCGTGCACTTTAACAATAGCGATATGCACGGTCATCGTACTATAAAAATCTAATATGATCACCACCTCTTTTAGACTGAAAATGTGTACGAAACTTCAGAAGTCATAACTACGTGCAGGATATATTCAAGTTGGAACTTTTTCATTTTTGGAAACAAGCCCCAAAGAAAAGAGAACTTGATGCATTGCAATTTGATGTGATCAGGCACGCCGATTTCGCTGAATCCAGCCAGGAACCAAGAACTTTCTCCAAAACACGTTTCTTCTAATGGGCATGGCCCTACCATGGCCATTTCGTATGATTAACAAATATGCTCGGGATACCCTATATTCCTTTGACCGATTCACATGGTCGGCTCGGGCTGTTCCCGCAACTTGATCGGCATATTATAAGCCACCCCAGAAAAGTGGAGTTCCGATTCAAAGCTTTAGGCTTACCTGGATGGCGTCCAGCGAATGAAACGAGGTCTTTTCTCTGTTCATCCACGTCAAAAGCTGTCTCTTTTCTCGTTCGTATCCACAAGTCTCTTGGGGTTTGGCCCCAATGATCTTTGAGCGCATCTAATCAGATCAATTAATCGGCGAAAGCCATCGACCGTCCCCGACCCATCCTCATTAGTGGAAACAATCCCCTTTAAAGACAAAACATAGGGGCTTAATTAATCAAACTTAAGCAAATTGTTGCTTTTAAATTTAAGATATTATCTTAATGCCATTGCGCTACAAACACCCTGATCTCTGATGCCGAAATTCAGCAATTGTGCTTTTACGATGCAAGCTCGCAAGGTCACTCTGAGACCTCAATCGGCATTTCTGGACTCACTATGCAATGTGAACATCTTATCTACTTTCTTCAACCGGGGGAAAGAGCCTCAGCACAGAGAGCGGGCTTGCGCTGCATGTAATCCTCCGTTGAACGTGAGCCAAGAAGTGACACTGCTCTTACTCTATAGTTAGACCATCACCCTCTTATTCAGCATGGGAGTGAAGGCAATCGGTTCATGATGGTTCGAACGGGGTAATCCAACCATTTGGTCGGGTATCTGCTCAAACTACTTTTGTTTTTAACGTGATCAAAATTCTAATGCTGGAGAATAGCACACTACAAGAACTGATTACTCAGCGTATGGTTAAGTGCGTTCAAAGATAGAAGAGACATTATACATGTTAAGACTGATATAAAAGGTCGGTATATTTAGTGATTGGGCGAATTGTTTATTGAGTTTTGACTATAGATCACTTTTCAAATGACTACTTATAATCCATCACATCACTTAGTATGTCGAGTTTGCAAACCAATCTTAATAAATCTAAATTCCTACTCCCTAGAGTCAAGGTGAGGCTTTCCAGACTCATTGTAGCCCGAAAGGCACTCCAATCCTCATTGACTCTGACCCCTTTGATTGAGTGGAATTAGTGGACAGCTTTATATGCGGAGTAAGAAACTATGGGTTTGTTTGATCAACAATTTGCCAGTCGACAGAAGGATTTTCATATTCGATAGCATTTTGGTTGAAGATGGATAGAAAACGAGTCTCTAGCAAGACTGGTTAGAAAACGAGCATCTAGCAAATCATTGGGGGGAAATCTATTATTTCATAACCTGCATTGACTGATTCTAAAGGAGGTTTCACTTTACTTACTACTCTGAATTCCTAGGAAGGAATGATCGATTTTGCACTCTTGAATGGCATAGCATACCTTAAAAGTTACATGGACTGCATTGTAATTAAGCAAATAATTTTTAGTACAGCTCTTAGTGTGTGCAACATTAATCAAAGTACAAAACTGCTACAAGCTATGGGGCTTGTAGCAAAAATCCAATACCTTCACTTTAAGAGAGTTCATATCTAAACCCAGCGAAAATTATCCAGATAGACCCCATTCACTTCAAAGTTTAAAACAATGGTTATGGGCCAATCAGGAATTAACTGCTCTTACCTTGCTTATTACATTTCTGATGTGGGGTTTCTTTTGCCTAACACCATCACATGTGAGCCTCCTGTATTATGCCTACTCCCCCTTACTCCATCTGTCCTCTTGCACCACCACTATCTTAATGTCAATCTTGGCTCGATGCAGACTCAACCTCAATCACATTGGTCCAACCATATTCAAAGGAATGCTGAGGTACATCATTAGCCACATTGATTAGGGAGTCAAATTCGAAATTTCTTTCTTGAGATAATCACTAGGATCCACATTAAAAGTGAGCTACCAATCAACTAGTGATGGTTTCACTTGAGAAAATCATAAAAAAAGAGCTCAAGACTGAGCTCATCAACATATTCATAGGGATTCATAATTATCCAAAACTTTAATAATGAGTTATGGTTCTGATAACATAAACTAATTGCTCTCCTTACAGCACATCTCCTGTGTAAGAATTCTTTGGCCCTAACACCCTTACAGCACTATCCTTTGATGACGTTCAATATGGCTTTCTCGTGTTTGTCCGTGTGTTCCATCCCACTAGCTTCTATCTATGGTCGTGCGTGCAGGCATTTGCGGGCCGTCACGCACTGACTGGCGATTCTGTCGCTGCTGATACTTTTTTATGTTTGATGCTTGGTTATGGTGAGCTAGGTATGAACCCATAAATTAAGAATCAACAATTAGTCCAAGAATATCTTACCAGATGCTCTTTTATTCTGCTTGTCTTCTCTAATTGAAAAAGTGTGGACTTTAAAAAGGTTCCAAAATCGATACCGTCTTTGAAACTTTTAACAAGACGACAAAGTTAAACAGGCGAGTTCAACCAGAGCTCAGGTATTACTAGCTTTTCATTTTATTTTTTATTTTTTTTCATTTTCCCTTTGCGTGTTCTTTGTTTAATATTTCGTGGCCAGCGAAAAATCTCTTGATGGTTTTCCACCTCTCATTGCACGGGATCTCATTTTGACTCGAGCATCGGAATCCCATGCTGTTGTCTGCTCGAGAAAGTTCGTCATCCTTGAATGCTCGACCTCTTTCTCTACAAGTGTCAGGCAAATCTGGCAGGGAAGATATCTCTATTTCAACGTTCGTCCATGCATATGTTGGCGGCATGATGAAAGGCTTAATGCGTATAATTTCGATATGTTCTTGTGGAAGTATTTGTGGCAACTCAAAAATGCATATAAACGGTTGAAATGTGAGTACCGGGAATTGAACTCGAGACCTATTGACAGTGTGGGGGTTGATTATTTATGGAAAATGGCATCACTAGCATGTAATGGGTGATTTCCTTGTGGTGAGATTAGGGAGGTAAAAATTGTTGTGCAATAAAAGATAATTTTGTGTCAATATAACTTATCTGGATTGATTGTGAAAATTCAATTGTAAAAGAGATGCAAAGTCCTTCAAGTATTAGACATTAGGTCAGATTTCGGTATTTGGGTGTCACATTGTGGGTGTAGGACTAAGTCATTTCTTGTACCACTTAAAATTGACATTTTCGAGTTTAGAAAAAATGCATATTACATGACGCAAAACCAATGATCCCAAGTTTACATAATTCCTCAACAAATAAAAATCATAGTCTCATATCACCGATCTCTCTTAATCCCTACTCAGCGAATTACATATCTCTCTCACTTGGGCATCACATAGAGCAGGGTTGTTGGCGACTAGTTAATTAATCATATTTACAATTTAAACTTTTGGATTAGATTTTCCGACAAAGAGAGAGAAATCATCACTTTATGGTGGGATTTTTGTCGGTGGCTAGTTAATTAGTCATATTTTTCTTTTAGGACATTTGTTAGATTGTAAAATATATTTACGATGTCCACGAGTTATGAGCTCTTTACTAATAAATCGTTACTTGCTAAAACCAAATTTTAGATTTTATGCTCACTTTTCTTATGATCAAGACCTCCTTGTCTCATCTTAACATATAAAAAATAATAAAAACGTTATATATCATTAGTAACTAAAGTTTGATATCTCATGGAGTAATTTAATAATTCTCCTATTTTTAATGAGCAAATATTCTCAGCTTTAAAATTCACATATGTGTTCTCTGCTAAAAATCGTTTGAATTCATTTTTGGATAGGACACAGCCTATAGTACGTGCGAAGAAACTGAATAGATTCAAATGTCAACGTTCTCTCTTAAATCAGCATACCGGCCTTTTATAAGGTGTTAGATGAATGGTCTGAATTGTATTCTTTTTGAAGGGATCATGGGATTGTCTCTCTCGTTTCAATAAATTGTCTTACCTCATCGTTGCAAAAACATTACAAATTATTCAGCTCTCCATGTGTCGCAAATATAGAAACTTTCACTCTATATAATTAACGTCATAAGAAAAATTATTCTCCGGAGTGAACGGTTGAGTCATTTCCAACAATAAATATAGAGAACCATCGAAGAATGAGAGCAAAAGGAAAAGATAGCATCTCAACATTACCAAATACTCACCTGCCGGTAAACTAAACCTTATTCGCTCGATGCAGCATTAAGCATTTTTTAGTCATTCTTTCTCTCCCATCAGTCTTCTTGGCAACCTTCAAGATGGGTTTATTCTCCTTTCCTCGTTATCCTTGTCCTTTCTCATCACCACATAAAGTGTTGAGATAACCATTTTAAAAAATCGTAAGAAAATCATATAAGATCAAATGTCAAGCACATGTTACATGATGACGGGTGGAATTTCCGAATCCTAAAATTAGGAAAAAAAGGGTAAAAGGATAAAGTCATTTCAAAAACCCATTTATTCAAGGCTTGTCAAAGTATGATTGGCTCAAATTATTCTGGAGATCATTATTGAGAGGGTGATCGCTGATTTGGTATGATTACATAGGGAAAAGGAGTCAAGTTTGGTTTACGGTTCCGCTAAAGCTTGTAGCTATCTGTCTATGCTCGAAGAATATCTAGTTTCTAATTTTGTTAGATCATCTTACTTTAATTAGGCTCTACAAGAGCACGCCTAAAACCTCACACTGTCCTCCCCCACCCCCACCTACATTATTGTCCTGTTATTTTCAAAAGGCAAATGAGGTGTTTTTTGACGCTTTATAAAGTATTTTGTTGTTAAGTGATGGAGATAAGCAAGGTTTCGTCTCTTTGAATTGGGCTATCGACGGATTTTTAAGGGCCGTGACCTCTCCCTTTGACCTCCATTTTCGTCTTGATCACTGTCTCACCCGTCAGCTATTGACTCATGTTTTGTCTCGTTCGGAGCTAGCTCATCGCACCTAGCCAAATCTCGAGACCCTAACACAATCCAACATCCCTGGGGAGAGACGAATGGCTAGCTTTGAATCAACTAGTGTGGTTCTCTAAAGCCTTCTAGCACGACCACAAACACTATGCATGTCGTCTTATATATTTTTGTTCTATCATAGAATGGCTGTTAAAATGAAAATTCTTGATATAATAAGAATTTATTGGTTCAATAAAATGTCTTTATCTATGGTGATGAAAACGTGAATCCATGTGCATGGTACGTATGACTGTTCGATCTTCACGAGTGTATAGGTAGCTGGTGACATTTCATGTCACCTTTACTAAGCAAAATGATGACTTTTTTGGTAGATATATTAAGTTTAGGGCTGTCTGAATTAGATTCCGAGTGGGGCACTCCTCTTTATACTTTTGCGCTTCAACCATCTTCTCCAATGTTTAATGTGGGTAAGAAGGGAACTGCTCGGATGGTCCCGTTGGTTGGACTTCTACGTGACCTCGGAACAAGACATTTGCACTTAAGTGCCCTGTCCAAGCCAAAGGCTGTACTCTTTAACATTATTGATAGAGAGGATCTCGGTTGGAGTTGCCGTCAATTTGAAAAGTAGAACCGTTTCACTTACGCATGGCATAAGATCGATCAGCACCACTGTCACCGCCATGACACCGCTTGGGAAATCGATCTCTTCTCGCCCTTGGTGGGAGAAGTGATTGCCTGTGGGCTAGATGGTGGCGTCTTCACCGAGATGAACTGTTAGATTTGCTCTAGGACTAACGGATTTGGCCCATGCGCTGAAAAACCTTCATAAAGGTCACCTCCGACGGAGGACGGGCTACCTATTCAGAGGAGCTCCCACCACAGATGGATAAAATCACCACGTCATCTCTCTCTCTCTCTCTCTCTCTCTCTCTCTCTCTCTCTCTCTCTCTCTCTCATATCATAAATAGTTAATAGGGTTCCTCATCTCTTTGAAGCCAGGAGTTCTTGAGCATGATCTGCTTTGAATGTGTTTGATGGAGGAGGCCGAAGATCTACGAATGTGTTTGATGGAGGAGGCCGAAGATCTACAATTAGACTCTCTCTTATTCAAGTTGCTGTTCATGACATCCATCGACAATTGCGACTCGTTGGGATCAATTCACGAATCATTTTCCTAAGACTTGGCAAGATTTATCTCTTCGGATCGCCAACAATTGAAACTTACCATTTAAAGAAAAGGACAAAATTTTCCCAATCGTATACCAAGAAATAATTCCCAACCGAAAGGGAGTCCTGATTTTTGAAGAATCAAATCAAAAACTCCACCTGCCACCCAACAATGGGGCCTCTCTATAGCGAAAATGAGAGTAGTCTAGTCTCGGAGTAATTGTAGTTCACATCATAGGTCCAATTTTGTATTATTTGACATGATAGAATACCGTCAGCTGTTCTAGAAAAAATAAAATATTTGATACTCTGTGTGGTTTAATATTTACATATCATATCACTAAGCATGGAAATATATGATAAGAGAGATAACAAGAATTTTAAAATATTTAAACATTGTGCCTCATAACATTATATCATTTGAAATTTTGCGAGATAACTACCATTTATTTTAAAACTTTAATCCATCGAACGAAAATGCGATTTAATATTAGATATTGTAAAATGTAGTTCCACAAGTTTTGCTTTTAGGGTATGTGGTAGTTAAACCTTTAGAAATGCATTCAAAGTGATGTCTTTGTCAAGTTTGATATTAGGTGATGTGCTCTTTTTTTTTAATTGACAAGGACTATTACATATAAATGAAGGGACCCAATTTTTTTTTAATAGCCTAACACAACGTTTTCTTTTTTCTTTCTCAATTCAAGTGAGCAAATATATATATATATATATATATATATATATATTATTTTTTAAATTTTTCCTTATTTTTCCCTGTCTTTTCATTGATTTTTCTCCATTACCGCCTATGACTGGCCATCCATCACCACCACTTTGGGCAATGGGAGAAGGGGGGTTGTTGTGGCAGTGCAGTTGGGCCTTTCAACCACCTAAATTTAATCCGACCAGTATTTTTGGTGTGATGTTGTGCCACTGAAAGAGAAGTTTCAAAACAGATACTATGATCCCCTGAAACAGCACAGTTCAGATTCCAGAGCGTTAGATCTCGCCATTTTCAAAATATTGTTGGGCGTGAAGTCTAAATAATAGAAGTGAACGATTCTAGATTTTATTTAGTTTCTATTTGAAACTTAGAACTTACCCATCGAAACAAGCTCCTTAATTTTTGGAATCTGAAACCTACTTTGTATACTCAAAAACTTAGAACCTACCTTATTGCAGGTTTCGGGGTTTACAAGTTCCAGGATTGGTTTCAGAATCTATCAATTTTCCATCTTGTACTTTTAATTAAACAATTATAGTAAATCATCACTTCTAATAACCATCATTTGTCATAATTCACTAATCACAACTGATATTTAGACACGTAGAGATTAAGAAATATTAATAAAGTAAAAGTCTTAGTTATGGATCTTGTAGAAAATGGAAGCTTAGACTAATGGTTTTAGATTGTATATCATGGAATGCTGCGAGATCGCGTGCAGACATAAGGCAAGAAAATACAAAGACTTGTTTCAGGTTTCCAGTTTTAAGTTCCCCAATTTTTTGAAACCTAAAATTTATTCTGCCTATCTTAGACATGGGTCGGGTTCCCAAATTCCTGGTTTTACCCTAGAATTGTGCTCATCTCTACTAAATAATGCGGCAAATGATGTCATGTACATGCAAGTCAATTTGAGAGCCGCAACACTAAGTCGCATCTGTGATTGTCTATAACCGAAAGGCCACTTCAACTTCAAATTTCAATAAAGAATTTCACCGAATACGCCTTTGTGAATTGTATCTAAAAGACAAGATCGAACGATGTATTATTGACTTTATATATTAGGGAAACAAATGTGCCGACCATTGTCCATTAGAAGACTCCTTCACGCAGAAATATCGTCGAATCCATGACGTCATTAGGCGTTGAAAATTGGGGAACTTAAGATTGATTTCTATCCCTAAATCACAAATTGATATTGATTGACAGTTGCCATTTGCCAAGGTCACTCTCAAAGCTAGCCCTCTGTTACTTTATGGCCTCCAACGGCCGACAATCGTTGAGGGATTTCTCTTGTTTATTAGGAAAAAAATGAATTACTGAAACAATTACAAAATGAGTTGGTATTATATATATATACACACACGCTAGTCCTGCTAGCATAAGTTTTTGAGCAATTGTTAAAATAACAATATATCGTGGGTCACAAATTTTTGAAAGAATAAACTCTGCAGTAATTTTTAATTATTTATTACTTATTTTTTATGGTTTTAAATAGACTGTTATTATCATAATGAATTAAGAACTGTCTTGTAATCATTCCTTTAAGTACATATGTTTTTATTAGTTAAAACTTTCTTTCTTATGTGAATCGATCCTTATAAAAGACACGAATCCTCTCTTTTTAATAATACTTTTGCCGCTAGAACCACCACTGTCTCCAGCTCAAAGTATACGGATAAACCCATATTTTAATCTCGAACAAGTTGAGCAACAAGAGGGCCTGAGAAGTGACAGCAGCTTTGGTTCCATGACCAATCGCGCCGAAGTCCATTCACTAATCCTCCTCTACCATCTCCAAGTTGGACGAATTTAAGCTCTAAGACGATGCAAGTGAATGAATAAATTAAGGCAGGAAATATCAATTTGGACGATTAAAGTAGCAATTTGGTTGACTCAAGGTTCAGCTGTAGCAAGAAAGGCTAGCCTAGTAATTATCGCCCCCAACTTGCCTCTACAATAACTAATAGGGCCGCACGGCGTTCCCGCACGCAGATTCAGGAATGAGGAGATTCGGCTATCGTGAGTCAAATTAATGAGGGGCAGCTGCAATGGGTTATGAAGTAGCAGTTGGGGGCTGCCTCCTAAAAATTATTTCTACATTTTCGTGGGTTTTTTGCAAATTTAATTTAAGTTACCATTTCCGACAGCGACTCAAGCTAGAGTACGAATTATCTTGTAACTCGTGTTAAGATAGATTGTGGCCGTGTTACATAGACAAAACAAATGAAGTAGTACGACCATTTCAATTTACTGCTTCATCGTCTTAACCGGCCGGACATCTGAGATAATGAATTTTTCCCGTTTTAATATAATTAAGCATACTTATATACATAAACACAGAAAGTTATTTCCCTATACTTGTCATAGCAACAAAGAATCTATATTTTAAGTTACACAATTGAAACTACAAAAACGACATGCTACATCCTTCCAAGTGGTTATTTCTATAGTGTGGATCTGAAAGGATACCAATTTGGCTTGAGTTGCCTCAAAATTCAATCTCGCTTGGTTTCGTTTTTCTTGAAATTGTATTCTTGCATTACGATCTGAGCTGGTATCCAGACCGAGCCGGATCACATCTTACTCGTCCCTCGTATCTATTAAAGGTGGGCTTTCTGGTCGACGCAAAAATGCAACATGATTTAACGAAGCAAGCGCGCTTCCAAATTAGATTTGCTTAGGAGCTGCACTTAGTTTGGACGGTCACAGAAATGATAATTAAATGAAGGGATGAATTGGGATGACGCATATGCTAGAAGTTCGTCAGGGCTCTTCGATTTGGTACCTGCCTCAGTTCACACCCTCAGTTCTGGTTCGTCATCTTCTCCACGCCACTCCCCCCCCCAACTCCCAAGTGCAACACAAATGCCCACCAACTGTCTACTTGGCTGATGAACGGGCCTTTGTGAAGCAAAGATACGACCCTTTTTGTCTTTGTTCTTTCTCTCCATTTAATACGGTGCCTGCTTCTATAAATTGACGACCCGGTTCGCCATTTCTTCTCATAAGCTTCTGCCACGGGGAGAGAGAGAGAGAGAGACAGAGAGAGACAGAGAGAGAGAGAGAGAGAGAGAGAGAGAGAATGGGGCGGGACGAGAAGGGAGACGCGAAAGTGCGAGGCGATCATGACCACCACAATGTTGCAATCGAGCTCGGCGACGACGAAAAGCTCGTCGGGTCAGTAGGAGGAGGAGGAGGAGAGAGACGGCGAGTCAGTTATGTGAACTCCCTCTCTCCTCGTCAAATGGACACTCTCACCGCTCTCTGCGACACTTTCTTGCCCTCCATTGCTCACCCTCATCATCCTTCGCACACCGACTCCGGTGGCGACGGCGACTGCGACGAGGAGGTTGCTAAGTTCTATCGAACTTCAGCTTCCATGGCCGGAACTCCGGAGAAGGTGACTTGACTTTTTTATGTAGATTTTGCTTTTCTTGTAGGTGACGGTTGGTCAATATTGCATCGCAGTACTTACGTACCATACCAGACAGTTTGTGTCTGTAGTCCAACAAGATTAGACATTTGTTTGGTTGAGAATGAAGGTGGTTTAGGACAAACACTGTCCTTGCACCTCCCAAATGAGGCATCCGTGTTAGGACATCCTTCACTCAAGGCTGTGGCCTTTCTTTGAAATTAAATATTAATCCAATTTCTTTGACAATCTTGGGGTATTGATAACAATGTGTATAAAATGCACGCTTATTACTATCTCTGCTTTTGTTTCCTCTTCCTTCAGGCCAAAACACAGCATCCTTACATTCCATTCTCCTAAATTGTGTTAAGAGCCCATTTGCTTCGCTTCATCATAGCCTAAATAAGATGCAGAACAAGACCCAAATGAATACACAGATTCGTACTTTAACCCGTATTCTTTCTCGGGCGATGCTTACCTTCATTCTAGGTCGATGGTCGGAGGAAACTATCTCCCTCCGGCCATTCTTCTGATCGGTGTGTTGCCTCTATGGTTTCCTCCGACTAGGAATGCATGACAAAATAGGCCTATTCACGCTAATTGTTTATAAGCAAAACAAAATTATACCCAAACAATCATCGGCTTTGCTTATCCTTTGTGCTGTTCATGCAGCTAGGGGGGCTCATCAGCGACAGGATGAAACACCCAAAGCTCTGGCTGCTCCGCCTCACCTTGTGGTTCCTCTCGACATGCATCGGGACCTTCATATTGTGCGGCCGAAAATGCTTCTCAAGCTACTTCCCGTACGTGCAGAGGTTCCCCGAGATCCCGCAGCGGCGAAGGGAAGAGATCGTGAGGCGGTGGTCTCGCAGCGTCTTCCCAGTGCTCCGGATGTTCGCACGAACCGTCAAGCTTCTCACCTTCCTAGTCTTCTTCACTCAGGTCCGTACACTTTCTGAATCCACGTCCTTTTTACCTTGCAATGGAGGAAAACATTCCAAGACCGGCCCGAACACTTAAATGCATCGAGCCCTATCGTACTGTGTGAAAATAAGGGAACTGGAGATGAGTTGGTTCGCTGACGGGCCTGTCCTCGTCGGGAATGTTAAAACCCTTGATATGATTGAGAAACCGACCTATCAAACGCAATTACAAAGTGAAAACTCAGTCGAAAGTTGGAGTAAGGTTTACTAATCTAATACGCGACACGAAGAAATTTTCATTGATTAATGCTTGACGACTTGTATAGCTAATTAAATGAGCATCTTGAACTCGACGACAACAAAAGATTTTCTTCTTAAGGTGTGACCACGAGAGTAGCTACTTGTCACCCTCATCACCACGCTGAGCTGCATGCATGCACGCACGCACGCCACGTGCAGTTTGATTATATATATATTTGTAATAAAAAAGGTGTAATCTATTCTGATAGGTATGACATAGCCCCCATTACAATGTCGACAAGTGTTTGGAGAGTATTATAAAGTACTCCAAATGTTTGGAGAGTATTATAATTACTTGTGAGAAAAAGTTATATATGAGAGTAAAATACCTTAGGTTATTTCAACGAGGGCTTTTTGCAAGAATTTTTTGCACAAATCTACTCAAAATTTAGATCACGAGGAATTGATAAGTTGCTACAGAAAACGTCGCTTCGGAAGCACGAGTTACGTTATTCCTTGTGCGATAAGAGCTGAATATATTCTCCCATTGACAATGCTGGGAATGTCAAAATGAATTTATAAAGCTAATATGCTAAGTGATATGACATATTTGTTCTTGTTAAGTCTCGAATGTGACTGATATATTGATCTTAGCATTGCTCTTTTCCAATTCAATCATTTCTTTCTCTTTTTTCGGCCGTTGTTACGTATAGAATGTGGCAAAAACACAAAAAAGAAATATGTAGCTATATTTTGAACTCATTAAATAATTTAAAAAATGATGACATTGATAATTCCATTTTCACCTACTAGAAACCCTTCCGGAAAATATCTCGAATTGTTCAATCTAATAAACAAATGACTGAACTGAGTTTAACTTGTAATTTAGTCAATTATGTTTCCGTGAAAAGGTGGAAGAGAAATCATCCTTCTACTGATCATTTAACTATCAATCAAGCAAGGAGTAAAGTAAAGTTCATGAGTCAAATCGACCGTCTCAGCAGGAGATTATAGTGGAATGGCAAGATAAGGATTAGGTCAATTCCAATTAATAAGGTGGGCTCTATAGTTTAAAAATAGAACAGGTGATGCAGTTGGTAAACAAGTACGTAACACTTTAGGAGGTGGTACTATGACTATGGTCAGAGATTCAAAAAAAATAAATAATAAATAAATAACGCAACGCATATTAAAACTGCAATCGATAATGTTATCTTACATGTTCCCAGAGTATGTAACAAAAGCATTAAAATTGATAGAGAGACTACATAGTAAAAAAATAACCAACTAAAATAGGAGTAGAACTGGGAGATGTGGCGTGGAAGCATCTTTTTCCAGTCGTGGGTGTCGACTTCACCAATAAATGCTCAGAACTGTAGATGAGACAAATACTTGCTTCACGATAAGTCGTGCCTCTATAAACTGCTCATCGAATTTTTAGGAGAAAAACAGTGCTGTGCATCGTTTAAACATGTGGTACTTTCGAAGTGGTACCACGCTCAATCAGTCCAAAGTCTTTAGCTTATGTTTTGTAAACATTGAACCATAACATATCATGATAATCAGAACACTCGATCTATATAGAACATGTTGCATATGTGTAGATGGCTATGAGAAATTGTTTGAGTCCTTCACCACTTAATCTAAAAGGTCACATCTTTGGTGAATGCTCGATTTGATATGTCAACCATTTTTTGAAAATTTTGAGCAAATTTGAATTAGGTGTCCACGCACTCAATTTGATATATCAACCGTTTTGAAATTTTGAGCAAATTCGAATGAGGTGTCCACACAATTTATGCCTCATCAAGAGGAGATCATTGAAAGAGAAAGAGAAAGAGACCCTTTGATAAATTGGGAATTTGAAATTGAAATTTTAGATAACTCGAGACATCGAACTGTTCAAACGCATAATCTAAAAACTCAGAAAAAGTTTTATCTCTGGAGAAAAAAAACTTAATGACTTTACCATAAATGTTTCGGCTGCAATCTGAAAGACAAGGATAGGACTCGCCTTAGTAAATTCATTTAAAAAAAATGAGAAAAAAATATTTATCTTGTGCAGTGATTTTGAGTTGTATCCTTTTGTTTGTTAAGCACATGTCCGTTATGATAGTCCCTGCTGCTGTTGGAACTTGGTCCCTATCGGTTTGATGCACCCATATTGCACATTCCAAGGCTTTAATGGGGAACCTGCCAAGGCCAACTCTATTAAATTTACCTTCCCACTTGCTCGATCTCAACCCATGCTTTTTGTACTTTCTATCTCAACAAATCGAATGTTTGAAATTAGGAGTACTAACACTTACAAAACCGTGAAATTAATATATATAGTGATTTTATAATGGTCTTTTAATTTGATATGATGAACATAATAAATTATAATAGCAGGAAAATGTAGTGGCATGGGAGCAAATGTTAATTTCTAGTGATGATACGAATTGGGGAGAGACCCATTTTCCTCTCACTCATAAGCGATATGATCCGGTACAATAAATTAGCTGCAAAATAGGAAGATGGGTGTGTTTGCCCCTCCTTTTGAATGAACAATGTAAAGATTTTTTTTTTCGGTGCTAACCATTCTTTCTAATCAGGGGGAATGAGATTCTACGAGAATGATGAGTTTCAATTTGTTTTCAGGTGGACGGGAAGGATCACAACCTTTCCTGGAAAGCGATCGGCTATGCCGGACCGGATCCAGAGTTCGAAAACTCCAAGAAATTAAAGCGTATGTCTTGCCAAATCTCAGCAGATGAACAGCAAGGCAAAGAACAGGCGACAGCCAAGAATGGTTATGAAGATGAAGCCTTCTTTGGACCTCTTTATCAAGGTCTAATCCACATGGTCCACCCACGAGACATTGTCGCGAAGAGTCTCCGGCAGTTCGGGTTCCCTGTCCTCATCTGTCCCTCAAACCATAATGTACGAAAGCCTCATTTCCCATCTTTGAGCATCCAGTGCGATGCAGTGGTGATCGGCTCCGGGGCGGGCGGGGGAGTTGTTGCCGGCATGCTTGCAAAGGCGGGCTACAAGGTGCTTGTCCTGGAAAAGGGAAGCTACTGTGCCAGGAGCAATCTCTCCCTGCTCGAAGGGCCTACTATGGATCAAATGTACCTCTCCGGCGGTTTCGTGGCGACCGAAGATATGAGCACACTGGTACTTGCGGGTCCACCGTTGGAGGGGGCTCCACGATCAACTGGTCCGCCTCCCTCAGGACACCGCAGCATGTGATGAACGAGTGGTCCAACGAATATGATCTAGAGCTGTTCGACAGCAAGTTGTACCAGGAGGCGCTGGATGTTGTCTGCAAGAGAATGGGAGTTCAGTCGGCAATCAGCGAAGAAGGGTTCAACAATGCAGTGCTCCGAAAAGGGTGTCAGGAATTGGGCTATCCTGTGAGCAACATTCCTAGGAACTCACCTGCGGATCACTATTGCGGTTGGTGTTGCTTGGGCTGCAAGGATGGGAAGAAAAAGGGCACTGCGGAGACGTGGTTGGTGGACTTAGTAGAATCTGGGAACGGGGCGATCCTCCCTGGATGCGAAGCCATCGAGGTCCTGCACACAAGGGGGAGCAGAAGAGGGAGGGATACTGCGACCGGGGTCACATTCGAGTTTGAGCATAACGGGGTCAAGGAGGTCTGCATCATTGAGTCCAAGGTCACCATCGTGGCGTGCGGGGCTCTTAGTACACCAGCTTTGCTAAAGAGAAGCGGCCTAAAAAATCCCAATATAGGGAAGAACTTGCATCTCCATCCGGTAACGATGGCGTGGGGCTACTTCCCAGACACTGAGACGGCGGATCTGTGGCCAGAGAAAGAGAAGAAGAGCTACGAAGGAGGCATAATGACGGCAATGTCTGCAGTTGTTGGGAATTTTGACAAGTCCGGGTATGGCGCGGTGATCCAGACGCCGGCTTTGCACCCCGGCATGTTTTCGGTACTAATGCCCTGGACGTCCGGCCTAGACATGAAAGAAAGGATGACAAAGTTCTCGAGGACAGCCCACCTATTCACGCTCGCGAGGGATAAAGGGTCAGGGACGATCACATCATCGACCTCTATAAGTTACAAGATGGATGATGCAGACGAGCAGAATCTGCAGAAGGGGCTCGAGAAGGTGCTGAGGATACTGGCAGCAGCCGGGGCCGAAGAGATTGGGACGCACCACAACGATGGGAAAACACTGAAAGTGAAGCAAGTGAGCTACCACGAGTTCGAGCGGTTCGTGAAGGAAGAGAGCGCCAGGCCGATAAAGGGCCTGTCAACACCAATATGCTCTGCCCACCAGATGGGGAGCTGTCGGATGGGGCCCGACCCGAGAAGCTCGGCAGTGAACCCGATGGGCGAGACGTGGGAAGTAGAAGGGCTGTATGTGGCCGATACCAGCGTTTTTCCGACGGCACTGGGCGTGAATCCAATGGTCACCGTCCAGGCAATTGCCTACTGCACCGCGCAATCAGTCCTTGAAGCTCTCAGGAGGAAGAAGCGCAGAGAGTGATCGTCACGTACATAAATGGCATTATTCTTTTCGTTCTCTTGCTTTTCATTTTCACCTCTCATTGCACTAAAGCTTTTGGCGTGCAGTGCGCGCAACAGCATATGAATTCCAAAAGATTGCCTTGCTTTCTTGCCGTATTTTCTGCTTCTTCAACCAACCAAACTCCCTGTAATCTGTCTGCCTAAATTGATTAAATGTAGCAAGGTAACCTCCCGGCATCGTCGTGGATCGATTCTTAAAGCAAAAGGATGCGATTGACCTGTCGTTTAGGATGAAAAAGTCAGAGCGCCAAAAGACACGGGAGCATAAATTTGATCCACAATTGGAAGGAAGCAGAAAAGAAACTCCCCATCTTCTGTGCACCTAATTTGATCGGAGGTTTTTCCACTTATTCAGATAACTGTCATTTACAGTTTTACGGGCATGAGATCGAGACATCACAGAGGTTTAAAGGGACCTCAGCCAGGCTGGTACTAGTAAACAAAGGCTTGCTGCATATCCAGAACTGCAGTCTCTGCGTTGCAGACATTCCTGTCATCAGAATCCTGATAAAGATTTCCATCACTTCAGATATTAGAAGTTCAGCCATCCTCAGATATCAGCAAAACAAGAAACCTCAAAACAAAACTTTACAGTTAAGTCAATCTGAGATCAAACATAAAATCAAGCAGCCTCATTTTCTGAGTTACGCATCCAAAAATGTGCATATTATAGACTGTAAACTCAACGGCTACTGAGACCATCCATGGACAGCGGTGTCCAATTTACTTGCTGTGCCTTGTCTGTTAAGATTCTTTGCTTAGCCGAAAAAGTAAAAAAGGCAAATTCTAGTAAGTTTGTGCATTTTACCCCAAATCGGTGTACTTGTCAACTATCACGATTTTGATCTGGGAGCTGTGCTCTCCCGATCTAGTTCTAAATTTGAGAGTTTGAACTCTCCAACTCAAGATCTAAACCTAGGAGTTCTTTTCTTCTTATTTAGATCTGGGAGTTTAATAATGTTTTCGCGGCTTTGATAACCCTGTGCTCTATCCATATGCAGATCCTCTACCTCCAATTTCAATGATGATCGCAGGTGTTCTGGCGTCTCGCTTAACTATGAAAACTTGTTTTTCCAAACTTCAATGGCGCGCATTTCCGTTGTTTGGCGACCTCGGAGAAAAAAAACACGAGGAGCCATTATGCTTTTCCGACAGTTTTCTTATGTGGTTCTCATGCGAATGTTTATTGTTTCGCGGTATCTATCATCTTCCACGCTCTCCGTGAACTCCCCTGCATATAGTCGAACAACCCATCTCGGTCGAACTCAATAAAAAGCGAGCATGGTTCATGGGTCGCTGGAGCTTGTTCCCAAAATCGTTCCTTTCGAAGGTTCTCGCTCGTTCTGCTCGAGCGCGACCGTCCAAGCGCATCTGCTTGCTACCCGATCTTAAAGTCTCCCAACTTTCGTCGGTGTGAAGCGAAGGCTGTGCTCATTGAAGCAGAGAATACGGCTGCAAGGAAAACATTGGCTAACTCGTCTTTGAGGACTAGACTTGTGCGCTCGTTTCCCGAAAATGTTAATCTCGTCCGCAGATATGAGTTGCCACCTGGAACCCGTGCTTCTCTCATGCTTAAATCTCAGCGTGCGTTGCTGCAATCTGTCGGTTTCTCCTCCGTCTGTGACATGTTCGACGAAATGGGTGACCGAGAATGGCTTTCGCGAGATGGCCGCTTTCACCGAGTTCTTGGTTTGGTCAAGACGTCCACCATGAGAGGTGACAAAGAAGGGGTCTCAATTGCCCATTGTTCGGCCCTCAAGATTGGGGCTCTCGCTCACTTGCCCATTGCAACCTCTCTGCTCATGGCCTACTCACGAGCTGCGGGCCCGAGTGCTTCACGAGCTTCGTTTGATGAAACTCCCTACAAGGATGTGATTACGTGGAATACCATGACCACTTCCTTGGCTGATAACCAGTGTTTTGGTCAGGCCCTGGATCTATTTGCCAAGATGATGGAAGGGGGAAGTGGTTTTGATTCCACTTCTCTTTTAATAGTCTCGTCAATATTCATGCGTACAAATCAGTTGATTCAGGGTCGTATTGTTCACAGCTTAAGCATGAAGTCAGGGATGCAGTCCAATTATTCGCTGTGTAATGCACTTATGGATATGTATGCAAAATGTGGTGATCTAAGCTCATCAGAGAGCTTTTTTGCTGGTGTCAGTTATAGGGATGATATTGCTTGAAATTCGTTACTCAGTGGATGTCTTCATCACAACAATCATAGAAGGTGCCTACACTACTTTAGAGAAAGAGCACTGTATGATAAAATGGGGGACAGTACATGTCTCTCGTGTGCTATTTCAGCTGCACCTTCATTGGGAGAACTAAGTTGTGGCAGCACTTTGCATGTTTTGTTAGCTGGGTTCACTTCCGTGTGAAGGAAGCCCAATGAATAGCAAGCTCCTCAAAAGGGCTTGAGCCCATATGATAAGTCATATGAAGAAATAGAGTTTCTCACTGTCTTTTAAGTGGTAGCCGCAAAGAAGTTAGTAGAGACGCAATAACAATAAAAAAAGAGGAAGCAGAAAATCTAGGGTTTGAAGATCAGTATGATTTACATCAAGCTAGCATCGGAGGCTGATTCGTGGTCCAATTGAGCTGAAATTTTGTCAGTGTGTTTGTGGCGTGCTCTTCTTGAATTTAAACGGTTTGATTTTCGTTTGAAGTTTCCTACACCAGGTTTTTCCTAGGTTAATCAAAACTTGCATTTTTGATCAAATTTATTCTTGATCTCTTGTGAAATTTATGTGTATTGCCGAGAATGATGTTTTTGAGGTCTTTGTTACTATATACCTTTAGTATTTACTAGAGAAGAATTTTGTTCACCCAATTCTGTTGATAGTGAAGATTTTTGGGTGGGCTCCAGTCCTGTGATTTTTTGTCTCCTCACACCGATGAGGTTTTCCATATAAAAAATCGCCTTGTGTTTGCATGCTTGATATTTATTTTGCTCTACTATATTGGTTTCTATTGGATTTACATAAGAGGGGAGATTATTCTATTCTGCTGCGTTAATCCAATATTGTTTAGGTTGTTTCTGTTTTCCCATCAGGTTTGGCAATCAAAATTGGTTATGACAAAAGCCCCTGCATTTCAGTTGCCAAATCCCTTATCGCATTCTATTTTCAGTGTGGACACAGTGAGGATGCCGAGGCTATTTTTATTGGAGCAATGACTCCATGATGTCGTTTCTTGGAACACAATGATTGATGGTTATGCCTCAGACGGAATGATTCTGGAAGCTTTTGATATTCTGCATGGAATGCACTTAACAGCGTCCGTCCAGCCTAATTCAGTGACTCTTCTTACTCTAATTTCGATTTGTGCAGATGCGATGCTACTGACAGGGAAAAACACTTTATGGCTACAATACTCATGGAGGGATGGGACTTGATCCTCGGGTGACTAACAGTCTTATGGATATGCATATGACATATGAGATGTGGTGCTGTGAGGAAAGCTGAGATTTTGCTTGATTCCACTTTAGAGAGAGACTTGATCTCATGGAACACAATGATCTCTGGGTATTCCCAGAATGATTTATCTGAGAAAGCCCAAAGTTTATTCAAAGAAATGCTGCTATTGTGCTCAGGATGCAGCTTACCTACTCTACTAGCCATTCTTCCTTCCTGTAATTCCCCTGAATACCTCAGATTTGGTGAATCGATCCAGCGTCTGCAGTTGAAACCTGGATTTTCACACAGCATTTTTGCTTTAAATTCAGTCATGTACATGTATGTTGTTAGTGGAGATATTAAAGCAGCATGCAAGTTATTGACAACACATTCAGTTCACGAAGATCTCACTTGTTGGAACAAGTGCAGGCTGCTCAAAAAGTGGCTTCTTTTGGGAAGCTTTAGAAGCATTTAATAGAATGAGGGATAAACATCAGGTCTCTTTTGATTCCATCACACTTATCAATGTTTTATTGGCTTGTAGAAATCTTCAGCTGTTTCTTGAGGGGAGATTGATCCATGGGCTTGCTCTCAAAACTCCTATAGGATCAGACACCCATGTGTGTAATGCAATTATTACTATGTATGGACGATGCACAGATGTTGCCAGTGCAAGATTAGTCTTCAGTTCCATTAGTAATAGCAATTTGTGTTCATGGAATTGTCTGATTTCAGCCTTGTGTCAGAACAAGGCTGCTAAGGAAGCAGTCGAACTCTTTGGACATCTTGGATTTGAATATGATGAGATCACCATTGTCAACATTCTCTCTGCCTGTACACAGCTTGGCATCATGCGGCTAGGAACACGAATTCATTCTCGAGTTTTCAGACTAGGGTTTCATGAATATTCTTTTATATCTGCAGCTCTTGTTGATACGTACAGCAACTGTGGGAGATTGGATGTTGCTCTTCAAGTATTCAGAGACTCACCTAAAAAGTTCATTGCAGCTTGGAATTCCATGATTTCTGCCCATGGGTACCGCGGTGATGGTAAGAAAGCACTGAAACTTTTGAGAAAATGCGCAAATCTGGGACAAGAGCAACTAAAATCACCTTTTGTAAGCCCTCTATCAGCTTGCAGTCATGCTGGATTGGTTAAAGAAGGTCTCTGGTATTATGAGCATAGGGAGGACAAATACGGAGTTGAACCTGTTACAGGGCATCATCTTTGTGTGTATGCATGTTTGGCCGTTCAGGAAAGCTTTTTGAGCCATATGAACTTATCAAAAAGATGAAAACTCAGCCCAAGCTGGGCATTTGGGACGCTTTGCTAAGTTCCTGCAACTACCACGGCAATGTAGAGATAGGAAGAGAAGTTGCAGAGCTGCTCTTTGATTTGGAACCTGAAAATTCAGGGTATAACATTGCGCTGTCAAATATGTATACCGCAGGTGGATGGATTGACGCTGTGACGTTGCACGAATTGATTGAAGAGAAAGGATTAAGGAAGCCGATTGGATACAGCCTTGTAGTTAATAAGGATGATTGAACATCCACCAAGCGTGACACAACAACAGAGATGCAGGCACCGTTTTGCATTGCGTCTGCTCTCAATCTTTATGGGCACATGTTTATATTGTTAGGGATGATATACAGCGTATGCGGTAAACAGTCAATTAGATCATGTTTGCTTGCTCAAAGATATTTCTAATAAGAATCTAGGTAATAAAGGATACGTTTAGTAACCATTCTATTTCCAAGAACAATATATGTTCAGAAATTACTTTTTCTGATTTTGTTCTCTGTACGAGTTTCTGAAAATTTGTATTCTGAGAATAAAAATGCGTTTAATACTTCCCTTAAATTCTTTTGTCTTAGAATTTCTTTTAATTTTTTAATAATTTTATTACATTTTTCTTCTTTTTTATTACTTTTTTCCTTTCTTCTTTTTCTTCCTTTAGCTAGTCAGGCCCTCTGCCTTAGCCATGGCTAGCAATCGGCCGGATGAGGGCTAATGACCTCGCCGAAGCATCGTTGGGCCACCGCAAGGTTGGCGTCATCATCTCATGTTTGGGTGAGGCGCAACCTCGCTGGGGGTTGGCAACGCACTAGGGGTCAGTGACGCTCCAACGAGGTCGCTAGCCTTCATCTGGCTGGTCACCGGCCATGACCAAGGCTAATGACCATCTAAAGAAAGAATAAGAAGAAGAAAGTAAAAGAAGAAAAGAAACAAGAGAAAAAGAAAAAAGAAAATGCTTGATTCTGGTGTTGATCTTGGAAATAAAGAAGCAACTTTCTTTTTGATTCCGTTTCAAATCTATCTCAAAAACAAAAAAGTTACCAAATGATTTTATATTCTTTTTTTTTTCCGAAAAATAAGAGAATAAAATCAGGTATGCCCTAATTTTACAATGATGCTGCAACGTTGAAGTAGAATTAAGGGGAAGGATCATGAAGCCCATTTATGGAACCCGAGAAAGCAACCTTCTGATCACAAATGGGAGGAAATAAGACCGCAGAAATCTGATCGATATTACTTAAGCTACAGGGAAAATTCGATTCAATATGAATTCCATAAGTCTAGCGATTTTGCTATGACTCTAAATGTCTGACCGTTTAAGCATTATGCACAAACTACGTGCATCCGATAAGGTGAATGCTTCCTTGCACCTTTGGCACATAAGTAATGATTACATATGAAATTAATCAACTAGAGAGACTCATTTGAGATAGTTTAGTCATATATAGTGGTGTTTGGATGCTCCAGCGAGGAGATGTGATTAGTCAACAACTTGGGTTAAAACAGGCTTTGGAGTACTCAGAAGTGGAATGAGAAGATGATGGAAACATGTAAGAGTACCTAATACCTATAGAATGCTCGATAGGAATGGCATGAAAAGACTTGTGACGACGATTACTTCGTTCCCATACTGTTGCTCTGGCGCAGTCTATTGTAATATTCCTTTGGAAAGTTTGTTTACATCCTCAATTCAGTTTCGACATTCAGCTTCAAACTTCACGCAAAATTTCTCCATCGTAGAGTAAGTCTTTAGGCTGCTCACCTCTAGATCACGCCGGTCATTAAGGGTGTATTTGATAATGTTCTTGTTTCTCTATTTTTTATTTATTTGTTTGTTATCCAGAAGAGAAATTTGTTTGTGTAGGTTTTTGTTCCTTAGAACAAATAGATTTGGGAAAGAGACAATAAACAAAAAAAAAAAAATTGCTTCTTTGTTTCTAGGAACAACTCAAAACATAAGCATTTTCTCTTTCTTTTCTTCTTTTTCTTTTCTTTCTTTTTCTCTTCCTCCTATTCTTCCCCTAGCTGGTGATGGCCAGTCAGTTTATGCTATTTCCGAGAACAAATAAAATTAGAAATAAGTATTTTCTCTTTTCTTTTCTTTTCTTTCTTTTTCTCTTCCTCCCCTTCTTCCCCTAGCCTGTCGCCCGCCTAGGATGGCCGGTCAATTTATGCATAAACCAAAGCAATGCCAAATGAATGCTGCCCTGAAAGTCATGAAGTACTTGAAGAAATGCCTAGGACTTAGGATACTCCTTTGTGCAACATGGAAATGACAGGTTATTGTAATGCATATTATGCGACTTGGCTATATCAAACTAGGAGAATCTTTACTCTCATTGAAGACGAAGAATTAACCAACTGTCTAGGACTTAGGATACTCCTTTGTGCAACATGGAAATGACAGGTTATTGTAATGCAGATTATGCGACTTGGCTATATCAAACTAGGAGAATCTTTACTCTCATTGAAGACGAAGAAGTAACCGTCTCGTTATCTTCAACAGAGGCAAAATATTGAGTTATAGCAAAAACTACTTGTGAGATAGTGTGGATACGAGGCTTACTTCAAAACCTTGGGATACAAATAGAAGGACCATCCAAGTTGTTTTGTGACAATGACTCATCTCTCAAATTTGCGTCGAATCCCATAGCGTATGAAAGAACAAAGCATATAGAAGTGGATTGCTTTTTCACCCAAGAGAAGATTCAAGAGGGGGTAATCAAGACAAGTGGAATTGAGACCACATAATAGCCTACGGATGTTTTTACCAAACCTTTTTCCTAGAGATAGCATGTATATTTATCAAGCAAGCTAGGTGTCTTAGACATTTACAAGCCACCAGCTTGAGGGAGAGTGTTAAAATATATGTGCGAGTTGTTCGATATCCATTGAGATTGAGATTTATATACTAGATCAATAGAGATCAATTGATTAATAGGATACATTATTTCCTTTCCTTGTACACATATAGTACTAATTGCAGAGCATTGTACACTAAATCAATGCGGAAAAGAAATACAGAATTCATTCCCATAAACTATCTCCTTCTTTTCCTTCTCTGCTTTGCTTTCTTTCAATTGACTCATGTTTTGTCTCGTTTGGAGCTAGCTTATCACACCAAGTCAAATTTTGAGACCCTAACACAATCCAACATCCATGGAGAGAGACGAATGGCTAATTTGAATCTACTGGAGATTGCAAGTACAATAGTGTGGTATTTCAAAGCATTCTAGCATGACTACAAACACTATGCATGTAGTCTTGTATTTTTATGTTCTATCACACGATAACTGTTACAATGAAATTTTTGACATGATATGAAATTACTGATTTGTTAAAATGCTTTTGTCTATGATGATGAAAATGCGAATCCGTGCGCACGACATGTACTATTGTTCGATCTTCACGAGTGTGTAAGTAGTTGGTGACATTTCACGTCATCTTTAATAAGCAAATTTATAACATTGTCATCAGATATATTAAGTTTAGGGCTATTTTGAGAAGAAATGGAAGATAGAACATGACCTGTGTATGAAAGAATTGTAGATCCTGAACAATCAATGGAAATACCTCAGCTCTGATATTCTTCTTCAAAACTTCTGGTTCAACTTTTACATGACTTCAACCATTATCGAATTCAGAAGTAGAAGAGAGAAATCTAAAGATGAATCGAGAAAAATCAGAAGTAGAAACAATGAACTAACTCCCTTAACTCTTCTCTCCTTCACTTATCCTTTTATACTCAACACTTGTTTAACAACTTCTGTTATAGAACTTGCAAGTACAATAGTGTGGTATTTCAAAGATTCTAGCATGACTACAAACACTATGCATGTAGTCTTGTATTTTTATGTTCTATCACACGATAACTGTTACAATGAAATTTTGACATGATATGAAATTACTGATTTGTTAAAATGCTTTTGTCTATGATGATGAAAATGCGAATCCGTGCGCACGACATGTACTATTGTTTGCGATCTTCACGAGTGTGTAAGTAGTTGGTGACATTTCACGTCATCTTTAATAAGCAAATTTATAACATTGTCATCAGATATATTTTTAGGGCTATTTATTTCATCAAGCGAAAATTCCAGGTGGAGCACTCCTCTCTTTATACTTTTGCGCTTCAACCATCAGCTCCAATGTTTAATGTGGGTAACGAGGGAACTAGTCTCGTGGCATCGAATCTGGGGGGACCAATCCCATTGGTCAAACTTCTACGTGACCTCCGAGCTAAACATTTGCATTTAAATGCCCTGTCCAAGCCAAAGGGCGTGCTCCCCTGTGACTGGATTGTTATAAAGCGGCTTACTCTTTTAACATTTATTGATAGAGAGGATCTCAGTTGGAGTTTGCCGCCAATTAGAAAAGCAGAACCGTTTTCACTTTACGCAAGGCATAAGATCGATCAGCACCTCTGTCACCGCCATGACCCCTCTCGTGAAATCGATCTCTTCCCGCCTTGGTGTGAGAAATGATTGCCCGCGGACTAGATCGTGGCGTCTTGAACGAGATGAACTGTTAGATTTGCTCTAGGACTAGTCAAACGGATTTGGCTCGCGTAAAGGTCTTCTCGGATGGGCTAACTATTCAGAGGAGCTCCCACCACAGATGGATAAAATCACCACGTCATCTCTCTCTCTCTCTCTCACTCATACCATAAATAGTTAATAGGGTTCCTCATCTCTTTGAAGCCAAGAGGTCTTGAGCATGATCTGCTCTCGAAAGTTTTTGACGGAGGCGGCCGAAGATATATGGTTAGACTCTCGTGTCTTCAAGTGGCTGTTCGTGACATGCATCGACAACTGCGAATCGTCGGGATCAGTTCACGAATCATTTTCCTAAGACTCGGCAAGATTTATCTCTTCTGATCCGCAACGGTTGCGATTTACCATTTAAAGGAAAAACACCAATTTCCCATTCGTATACGGAGATATAAATTGCCAACCGAAAGCAAGTCCCGATTTTTGAAGAATCAAGTCAAAACCCTACCTGCCACCCAAACGATGGGCCCTCTCTAGGGCAAAAGTGAGAGTAGTCCTAGTCTTGGAGTAATTGTAGTTCACATCATAGGCCCAATCTTGTATTGTTTAACAGGATAGGAATTCATAGAACCACTATATATATATATATTTGATAGGATGTGTGGTTTAACATTTATATAGCATATCACTACTCCTCGCGTGTAGGCCAAGATTTGGCTAAAGATAAAAGCATGGAAATATATGATGAGGGAGATAACAAGGGCTTTGAAATATTTAAACTTTGTACCTCATGCCCTATACCATCTAAAATTTTGTGAGATAACTATCAACTATTTTAAAAATTTAAACTATCAAATAAAAATATGGTTATACATTAAATATCATAAAATTTAGTTCCACGACTTTTAATTTTTGGATATGAGGTAGTTAAACCTTTAGAAATGCATTCAATATGATGTCTTTGTCAAGTCCAATGTTAGGTGATACGCTCTTTTATCTAATTGACGTGGACCACCACATATAAATGAAGGGACCCAAATTTTTTTTTTTCAGCCTACCACAACATTTTTTCGATTGAAGTGAGCAAATATATTATTTTTCCTTATTTTCCCTCCTTCTTTTCATTTATTTTTCTCCATTGCCGCTTGCGTCGTCCTTCACTGCCACTTTCTCCATTGCGGTTGACTGGCCATCAATCCCCACCACTTCGTGCGATGGGAGAAGAGGGATTGTTGTGGCAGTGCAGTTGGGCCTCAGGGTCTGTAAAAGAAAAGGGTTCAACTACCTAAATTTAATCCGAGCGGTATTTTTGGTACGATGTTATGCCACTGAAAGAGAAGTTTCAAAACAAATACCATGATTCCCCTGAAATATCACAACCCCGATTCTAGAGCGTTAGATCTTATCATTTTTAAATTATTATCTCGATAAGAAGTCTAAATAATAGGGGTGAGTAGTTCTAGACTTCATCTAGATTCTACTTGGAACCCAAAACCCACCCATCGAAACATGCTTCTTAATTTTTGGAATATGGAACCTACTCTGTATATCTGAGAACCTGGAACCTGCCTCATCATAGGTTCTATAGTCCACAAGTTCAAGGGCTGGTTCTAAAGTCTACCTAAGTTCCACATGTAGTGAATCATTACCTCTAATAACCATAATTTGCCACAATCCATTAATCACGACTCATATTTAGATACACGGAGATTATAATATATTAACGAAATAAAAATCTTGATTATGAATATCGTAGAAAATGAAAACTTAGACTAGTGGTTTTAGATTACACTCTCATCATTGGACATTATGGAATACTGCGGGATTGCGTAAAAACATAGAATAAGAAAAATACAAAAACTTGTTTTAGATTTTAGGTTCCAATTTCAAAGTTCCCCAATTTTTAAAACCTAAGACATATTATGCATATCTTAGAATATGGGTACGATTCTGGGGTTTTCAACCCTACCCTAGAACCATACTTGCCTATACTAAATAATGTGGCAAATCATGTCAGGTACATGCAAGTCAATTTGTGAGCCGCAACATTAAGTCGCATCTTCGATTGTCTATAATTGAAAGGCCACTTTAACTTCAAATTATAATGAAGAATTTCACTGAATCACCTTTTTTGTGAATTGTATATAAAAGACAAGATCGAACGATGTATTATTGACTTTGTATATTAGGCAAACAAATGTGCCGACCATTGTCCGTTGGAAGACTCCTTCACGCAGAATTATCGCCGAATCCGTTATGTCATTAGGCGTAAAAAATTGCCGAACTCAAGCGTGACTTCATTTACTAAATTATAAATTGATATTGATTGATAGTCGCCATTTGCCAAGGTCACTCTCAAAGCAAGCCCTCTATACTTTATGGCCTCCGACTGCCGACAATCGTTGAGGGATTTCTCTTGTTTATTAGGAAAAAAAATGAAATGGTTAAACGATTACAAAACAAGTCAATATTCCCTCTATATATATATATATATATATATATATATATATATATATATATATATAGCCCTCGGGATGTGGGATTCTATACAAAAGAAAAGAAATGAACGTAGAGTAATTTTAATATATAGAAAAATATTAACTGATTAGTGATTTAATTTAAACTTCCATGTTTATTTGATCTATTTATTATGTGAAAGAACTCTAGAGATTCTATATCTCTAAAGTAATCGTAGAACTCTGAGAGTTCCGTGAAAGTTGATAATATGAAGTATATTAATTCAAGAGTTAAGGTGATTATATATTAAAATGGAACTCCCATTGATATGAGTGAGAAGTAATTAACAATGTGATTTCATGCAGGGGCAATAGTCCGCACTCGAGCATAGATCTCACTGATATGCATAATAAAAGAAAATGTGACCATCTACAAGGGTGGTAGTCCACGCTCAATCAGAGATCCCGCTTAAAGTAAAAGTAAAAAAGAGCTAAGAATATGAAGTAATAATACCAACTAAAACTTGGTTGCTTATATTATTGAGTGATAGAAAACTTACTGACAATTAATACAAGTGATTGAAGATGAGTACAAGTGATTGAAGATATCTTGAAAAAGTGATTACAAATGATCAGGGAGTGATTATAAGTGATTGGAAAGTGATTACAAGAGGGTACAAGTGATTAAACAATGAAAATGAAAGGGTTGCGATCAAAGGAAGCTTTAGGACGCAACTGAGCAAAAGCACAAGAGCGCAAGAGAGTTGAATGCAAGTGGTTTCCTTCTCTTCTTCTCCACCTCCTTTTATAGGCAAAATGCAGCAAGTTCAAATGAAGTGAACTGTAAATTTTTTTATTTTATTTTATTTTTAGCATTGGCCGAATCTTTAGGTGAGCAGCAGCAGCAACATCTTTAGGGCAACATCATCTTTAGGTTTTCTTCTTCAAAAGGGGTATAATGATATTCTTGAAAATCAAATCTTTTTTGTCTTTTTCGGCCTAACTCCTTTTGGAAATTAGTGATTGGTAATTGGTAATTTCCTCTACCCATTTCCGATGCCATAGTAATCATCTTTATTTGTATTACCACTATGATGGGATTTATTATCATTAGAGGAACTTGGAGATTTTGGAGATGGTTTAGTGATTGATAATTCTGACATAATTTTTGCCAATACAAGGTGATATCCTTCTGGTGATTGAATGGCAGCTAAATGGGCTTGAGCTAGTGATTTTTGTTATAAGAATTCAATAATTTTGTGATCAGGTGATTGATGATTTCACTGATTTAACCAACTTATAACTGATTCCTCAGAAAAGTTATCTATGAATTTAAAATTGTCCCACCACTTACTTTTGAATTTTCTAAGTAGGTGTTGGACATGTGAAGAGTAAGAGAGTTGATGATAATCGAATTCCGAGGCAATTACCTAGGAGACTTGGAAATTAACGAAAAAGTGCATGAGATTAAGAAATCTTTGATTCATGATTGGTTGGTTTAAAATGGGCGTGAAAGATTTTTAAGCCGGTTTTGAACTGTAGAGGTAATATTTCAATGACATGGCCAAAATGACTCCATCATTTTTTTAACCAGAAAGGTAAGTATTCAGTATTAAAATCAGTTTTGAAATAGGAAAGCCAAGTGTAGCGATCATCTTCATTTTAGCGGAAAAAAGGCATTCCATCAGGCTTCTTGATAATCCCAATAAGTGAAGGTTAAAGATATAGTGATTTGATGATTAATCTGGTTTTAAATCGTAATTGGGTATGACAATTAAGTTTCCACATTTCTAATGGTATGACTTGAAGGACCGTGGCTGTTGAATGAATGATATTATTTGAGTTTTCTGATGATGCAAAATGTAAATGTGACAGACTTGGTTTCAACAAAGATTTGTTTATAATAGGCTTTGGGTTTTGACAAATCAATTAGTGGATAATGCCAATTTTCCGGAAAAACATGTTTTGCATAACTTTTTGAATCTTTTTGAATTTTCATGATGAAATTCTCTTTCAACTATCATGAGGTCTTGATATTGGCTTTTAGTGATGAACCGTGATTTGACTGAAGACTATGATGTTATTACAAAGGTAGCAAGGGTAGAGGGTTTTGCTATTATAGAGAAATGAGGTGGTTTTATGTCAATTTCACTAGTTATTCTTTTAAGTGATTGTATTTCGATGGGTTTAAAGTAATTTTAATTTGCTTTGATGGATTTTTTTTAGCAATGTCTGCCCAAGTTTTGATTAGAACAGATAATGATAGTGATTTTTTAGTTTTTGATCTAGTTTGAGGCTTGTGTGGTTGTGACGAAGCGGTTTTTAGTTTTGCTTATGTAAGTAGTGGAGATAGATATGGGGTAAAATCATTGGATATTGATTGTGGTAATGGTGTTTGTTGGGCTTTAATTATGTCTAACCATATTTGCAATTGCTGAGGTGATTGTGATGACGGTAATAGTGGTGGTGATTGTTAAGCTTTCATTATGTTTAACTAAGCTTAGAAATGATCATGTTGATGATTGAGATTGTCATTTGAAGTTTCGGCAATAACTTTGCCTTTGTCCTTTTTCAATGTATCCTTTTGTGATACTTCTTTTTCCTATTTGCAATCAATACGTAAAAGATCTTTTGATTTAAAAGATCACTTTAGAATTTGGATATTGCTAAAACAATGGCTAATATTTATTTTTTATGGTAGAGTAATTTTGTTGGGTTTGGTTCCAATGTTTAGAAACACATTGTACTATTTGTTCTTTATTATTTTTCACTTGTTTAAGAATACATCTATAACCTATATCTGAAGCATCTATTTTTACAATTTTGAAAGCAGAAGGATCAGCTAGATAGAAGCAAAGGTATTTAAAAAAGAAAAACTATTTTGTATCTATTTGATTCATTTATTTAAATTTTCCAAAATCCTCATTTCATATGATATCTAATCCATTTTAAGGCTTTGTTCAAGGATTTATAATTAATAACTAGCTTTGGTACTCTCCTTTCTAGTTCAGCATTTTTATTGACATAAAAAGTAGAGCAACTCTATGATGATTGACTTTTCCTAATTAGTTTTTCATCTGATAAATCTTAAATTTCCTTTTGGCAAAATTGTAAGATTTCTCGATTCATTTGAGTTGGCTGAGCTTTTGTAGGGATTTGTTTTTCTGAAAAATCCGATTCATGTGGTGGGCTCACAATATGTTTCTTTCTTTCCCAAAAAGCATTGGGCAAGATTGAACATATATTGTGTTCAATGTGATTTTGAAGAGAAGCAATTTTTTCTTTTATTCTTGGTTCAAGTAATTTTTGTTCTAAACTCTAAATCATTTTTTAAATATTAAAGTTGATCCTCTTTATTTTTTATAAGACAATTGAATTCCAGCAAGTGAATGTTCTTGTAATATGTTTAAATGTCTTATTTGTGGTCTAGTGATGAATTCGAAAGTAATCTTTTTATTCAAAGTGTGTATTTCAATTCCTTTGCTATTTACAGAAAAGGGTTGGATTAACTTAATAAAATATGTTTCCTATATCACATTTTGTCTCATATCTTTAACTAGAAGAAAAGATATTTTATAAGATATTTGATTTTTTATTACTGAAACTTCAGGTAACTTGTGACTTATCCTAAGTTTGTCTCCCGAGGTTGACTTTAATGATTCTATGGTTTTGTGAAAATATTCCGTTAGTACTAACCCTTTTCTTATGCAATTAAGATAAGCTAGTGCTATGATATTAATAGTGAATTTATCATTGATTTTTATTGTTATCTCAATTATCCATTTTCTTGATGTTATCTCTAATAAAGTCATTAAAAAAATTAGGATCAGAGTTATCAGTTGGATTTTCTCATTTTTTTTCTTTTCCTTTCTCCATTTTAGATTTTATTGCCAAAATTTCTCTTTGTATTTAGGCTTGGGTATCTTTAAGAGCTTTTATTTCTATTTTTTGTCGATTTATCTCATTATTAAGGTCATTTATATTAATAGGTCTAGATTGAATTTTATGATTCTTATTAAGAATATCTTTAAGATTATAAGTTGTATTAGAATTGGCATTTCCATAGAAGACTGAAGTCTATCTAAATATTTGTGGGTCTAATATTGTATCAGCATTTTCTAACCAAAATTCTTCTTTTTTCGTTAAAACATTGATTTTGGGTGTTGACTCTTCCGAAGGAGAATCATTTTTTCATATTCTGATGAAGTTTCTATTTCATTGATTTGAAGACCCTTTTCTTCAAGAAAGTCTTTTGAAGAAGAATCATCATCAGTAGTTGCCATAATATTATTAAGTTGATAGAGTGTCTCCCCATCTATTGAGAGCTCATTTAACCTTTTATTTATACAATAGTATTTTGAAATATATTCGCTTTTCCCACAATTGTAAAATTTAATATCTTTGGTAATTTTCCTTTTAAATTTTTTTTTTTGGATTCATCTTGTTTGTTGGTTTGTGATTTATTTTTGTAACGATTTTTAGATTTTCTTATATATATATATATATATATATATATATATATATATATATATAATGTATATGAATCATGTTAGCATAATAGTCTTTAAGCAATCATGAGTATAACAGTATCTTGTGGGCTATAAATTTTTCAAGAAATGGACCTCATAATAATTACTAATTATTTATTATTTTTGGTCCAAAACAAACTGTTATTATAGTCTTTATAAAAATAGCATTTTGGTTGACTCAAGGTTCAGCTGGAGCAGCAAAGGCTAGCCTAGTGATCATCGCCCCCAACCTGCCTCTGCAGCAAAGGCTAGCCTACAATAAGGCCACGCGGCGTTCCCGCACACAGATTTTGGAGTAAGGAGAGTATCGCGAGTCAATTTAATGAGCGGCAGCTGCGATGAGTTATGAAGCAGCAGTTGGTGGCTGCCTCCTAAAAATTATTTTAGATTTTCAAGGGTTTTTTGCTAATTTAATTTAAGTGACCATTTCGGACGACGACTCAAGCTAGAGTACGAATGGTCAAGTGGATTGATGTTAAGATAGATTGTGGTCGGACTACATAGACAAAACAAATGAAGTACGACCGTTTCAATCACCTGCTTCATCATCTTAATCGGGCAGACATTCTGAAATAATGAATTTCTCCCATATTTATATAATTAAGCATACTTGTATACACAAACACAGAAAATTATTTGCATAAACTTGTTATTGCAACAAAGAATCTATATTTGAGGTTACACAATTGAAACTGCAAAGATTACGCACTACATCCTTTCTTGTGGTTATTACGATAGTGTGGATCAATCCAAAGATGAAAAGATATCGATTTGGCTTGAGTTGGCTTAAACTTATGATTCAATCTCGTTCGGTTTCGTTTTTCTTGAAATTGTATTCTTGCGTTTCGATCTGAGCTGATATCCAAACCGAGCTTGATCGCGTCTTACTCTTCCCTTGTATCTATTAGAGGTGGGCTTTCTGGTCAATGCAAAAACGCAACATGATTTAAGGAAGTAAGTGTGCTTTCTAATTAGATTTGCTCTAGAGCTGCACTTAGTTATTTTTTTTGGTTGGTAGCTGCACTTAGTTTGGACGGTCACAGAAATGAAAATTAAATGAAGGGATGAATTGGGATAACGCATATGCTAGAAGTTCGTCAGGCCTCTTCGATATGGTACCTGCCTCAGTTCACACCCTTATTTCCGTCCGTGCAGCTAGGCTAGGATCCACAGCTCTGGTTCGTCATCTTCTCCCCACCGCTCTCTCTCTCTCTCCCTCCAAGTGCAACACTTAATGCGCGCCAACTGTCTACTTCGCGTATGAACGGGGCTTTGAGAAGCAAAGATACGACCATTCTTGTTTTTGTTCTTTTCTCTCCATTGTTGGCTGGGTCCACCTTCATGTGGGCCCAGCCAGCATTAAATAAATTAAAAAAGAATAAATCAAAAAGAAAATAAAAGAATAAAAAGAAAGTGGGGTCACTTCGTGCAGTTGTGTGCCAAAAAGCGAGGAGAGAGAGGGATACAACTCTGTGGTCCCGATTCGAATGCCAAACATTGATGGAATAGGCTCAAATTTGAGTATATTATTTGTGAAACCAAATATTATGAGTTGATGGTTTTCATTCGCCGAGAACCGCCTCCGAATTCTTCAATTGCTGTCAGGATTTTCTTACTCCGAATTTGTTTATCCACTAATATGGTAATGAAATGAGATTGTAATGTTGATATTAAGCCTCTAGTGTGTGACTAGAGAAAAATACTTTGTGTATTTTACTATTCTTGGTAATTAGTGGATTTTTTTGGGCGGTCCGTTGTTTTTCCCGTAATCAATTTTCCACCTTAAATTATTGGTGTTGTTATTTGCTTTGTCTACTTATCATTTCGCATATTGTGAGGCTATATGTTGCTGGTTGTTACTGGGGGTTAAGAGAATTTCGATTGATTTAGTTTCGGAGGAGAAATTAATCCTAGATTGCATTTAATCTTGTAGTGAATTTTATCCTCGAGTTCTCCCCCAATAAAGTGGTATCAGAGCCAGGTTGAAATTCTAGTATTAAATGGAAGAAACTAACAGCACCATATTTAAGTTAAATGCCTTGAATTATTCTATTTGGAAGTCTCCAATGGAAAACGTGTTATATTATGAAGACTTGTTTGATCTTATTGATGGTGATGAAGCCAAAAGAGATCAGGAAGACAAAGAATGAGAAAGAATGAATCGAAAAACGGTCGGGTTTATCAGACAATAGATTGATGATAGTGTGTTTCATCATGTTGCTTAAAAAACAAAGGCATACACTTTGTGAAAGAAATTACAAGATCTCTATGAAAGAAAAACTTCACAAATAAGTGACCTGTGAACTTGAGATATAAGGAGGGGAGTAACATGGCGGAACACTTGAGTGAATTTCAAGATATTGTAAATCAATTGACAAATCTTGAGATTAATCTTGGAGATGCATCGCAAGCATACTTATTATTTGGTAGTCTTCCCGATAGTTGGGACACCTTGTTCATGGCATTAAACAACTCAGCTCATTTTGGTGGGCTTTCTATGAGCATGCTTAAAGAAAGTTTGTTCAATGAAGAAACAAGAGGAAAAGACTTTAATTATACTTTTATATCGGATGCTCTTATTATAGAAAACAGGGTGAGAAGTCAATCAAGAATGTTTCAAAGAAATGATACTGGGATAAGTCAAGAGGAAGGTCGAAATCAAGACCAAGGAGGAGTGTGAAATGTTATAATTGCGGGAAGATGGGACATTATGCAAAAGAGTGTTGATTGACAAAGAGAGATAAATCCCATGATAGAAATGGAGATTGAAAGAAAGAAGAGAAACAAGCTACGATGGCGGTTGCGTCCGATGGCGATATTGTGTTCGTATGTGACGACGAATATTTGAACCTTACATGCCAAGACTCGTCATTGGATTGTTGATTCCGCGACTTCTTTTCGTGTTACCTCATGGCATGACTACTTTGCTTCTTATCACGGCCATGACTTTGATTGTGTTAGAATGGAAAATAGTGGTGTTTCCAAGGTTACTGGCATAGGAGATGTTTATTTGGAAATTGATGTTGAATGTAATTTGCTTTTGAAAAATGTGAGACATATTCCGAATATTCGACTTCACTTGATCTCCACGAGTGCTTTAGATGATGATGGTTATTGCGATTCCTTCTTTGATGGCAAATGGAAATTGATTAAAGGCTCCATGATAGTGGCAAAATGTAAGAAGACAGGTTCTCTCTACACCACACAAGCTAACTTGATTAAACAAGATGTAAATGCAGTGAATGATTCCTCAATTGATTTTTGGCATATGAAGCTGGGTCATCTTAGCAACGAAGGGCTTAAAACTCTTAAAAGAATTTTCTACCTTTGAAGGGGAAAAATTTAAAGGATTATACTCATTGCCTTATAGGTAAGCAACATAAATCCTTATTTCATAATTCTTTTTCTCAAATAAAATCAAATGTACTTGATTTAGTTCACAGAGATGTTTGTTGCATAAATGCTAGAACTCTTGGAGGTGCATTATATTTTGTGACATTTATTGATGACTGTTCTAGAAAAGTGTGGGTTGTTCTTTGAAATCTAAAGATCAAGTGCTTACGGCTTTCAAGCAATTTTATGTCAACGTAGACAGAGAAATTGAGAAACTTAAATGTGTTCGAGCTAACAACGGTGGTGAATATAGAGGCCCGTTTGAATACTATTACAAGGATTATGGTATCAAGCTTAAGAAGATTGTTCCTATGACACCACAACAAAATAGAGTAGTAGAGAGAATGAACCAAATAATAAATGATCGGATTCGGTATATGCTCTCTCATGTGAGGTTGCCTAAGCCATTTTGGGGTGAAGCGATGAGAATGGCAGTAGATTTGATAAATCTTTCTCCATCAGCTCCTCTTAAAGGGGATGTTCCGCAAAGAGTTTGGAGTGGCAAAGATGTTTCCTACAATCATCTAAAAGTGTTCGGTTGTCAGGCATTTTTATATATTCCAAGGGATGAAAGATTCAAGCTTGACGACAAGACTAAATAGTGTATCTTCTTGAGTTATGGACATGAAAAGTTTAGTTACAAATTATGAGATCTAGTTGCAAAGAAAGTAATTAGAAGCTGAGATGTGGTATTCTATGAGCATCAAACTATTGAAAACATCGACAAGGTTGAGAGACGTGAAATTCAACGTTCAGTTAGTTTCAGCCCAAATCCTCCTACTATGGATAGAAATCATGGGGGAGAAGTGTATGGAAATCATAAAGATGGTGAATCCTAACATGATGTTGATTCTTCAGCTGAAATGGGTGAAATAGCTAAGCAAGAGCAACCTATCCTACCTCAAATTAGAAGATCTGAAAGAGAACATAGACCTTCTCAAAAATATTTGTCACATGAGTATGTATTACTCAATGATGCAGGAGAGCCAAAAACTTATGAAGAGGCTATGTCATGTGAACAAATGAATGAGTGGCCTGAAGCCATGCAAGAGGAGCTTAAATCCTTATATGAGAACCACACATTTGAATTGGTGAAATTGCCTAAGGGTAAGAGACCACTTACAAATAAGTGGGTATACAAGTTGAAAATGGAAGAAATAGTTTAGAACCACGATACAAGACTAGGCTTGTTGTGAAGGACTTTCATCAAAAGAATGGCATACACTTTGAAGAGATTTTTTCGCTAGTTGTAAAGATGTTTTTTATTCGAGTTGTTCTTGGGTTGGCTACTGGTTTGAATTTAGAAATTGAACAACTTGATGTAACGACAAGCTTTCTTCATGGAGACCTAAAAGAATAAATATATATGGAGCAACCGGAGGGTTTTGAAGTTGAAAGCAAAGAGCACCTTGTATGTAGATTGAGGAACAGCTTATATCGTCTCAAGCAAGTGCCGAGGCAATGGTATATGACGTTTGTATCATTCATGGAAGAACAAGGAGATGATAAGACAAACTCTGATTCTTCTGTCTTTATAAAAAGATTTTCATATAATGATTTTCTTATCTTCCTACTTTATGTAAATGACATGTTAATTGTTGGACAAGATATTAAGAAAATCAAGAGTTTGAAAAATGACTTGAGTAAAGCTTTTGCAATGAAGGACCTAAGCTCGGCTAAGCAAATCCTAAGTATGAGAATTACTTGTATAGGAAGAAGAAGAAACTTTGGCTATCTCAAGAGAGGTACATTGAAAAAGTGCTTGAAAGATTCAACGTGAGCATGTGTAAACCGATAAATACTCCACTTGCAGGCCATTTCAAGTTGAGTAGTAATGAATGTCCTTCTATTGAGAAAGAGAAGGTAGAGACAATGAAAATTTCTTATGCATCGGCCGTGGGTAGTTTGATGTATGCCATGGTTTGTACAAGATCTGATATTGCTCATGCAATCGGTATTGTGAGTAAATTTCTCTCTAATCCAGGTTAAAAGCATTAGACTGTTGTTAAATGGATTTTGAGATATCTTAGAGGCACTTTTATACTTTACTTGTGTTATGAAAATGTGAAGCCTGAGTTAAGTGGTTACTCGGATGCAAACTATGTCGATGATGTTGGTTCTCGGAAATCCACATTGAGTTACGTAATGATCTTTGCAGGGAGAGTTGTTTCATAGCAATCAAGATTACAAAAATATATTACTTTGTCTACAACTGAAGCGGAGTATATCGCTATTACCGAATGAGGTAAAGAACTCTTGTGAGTGCAAAAATTCATACAAGAGTTGGGTTTGAAGCAAGAGAAGTTTGTTCTATATTGTGATAGGAAATCCAGTGTCGCATTCAAAATCGAAGTATGTTGATGTGAAGTATCATTGGATCCGAGGGAAGTTAGGAGAGAAGCTCTTCCTATTTGAGAAAGTCCACACCGATAATAATATATTCGACATGATGACCAAGGCGTTGCCTATGGTGAAACTTGACGCTTGTAGAAGAAAAGCGGGCATGACAAACCTTCCCACATGAGGTGAAGGGGGAGATTTGTTGATTGAATCCACTTTCATGAAGGGCCTAGCTAGCATCAAATTAAAAAAAAAAAAAAAAAAAAAAAGAAAGTGGGGTGGCTTCGTGTAGTTGTGTGCCCAAAAAGTGAGGAGATAGAGAGAGAGAAGAAAAAAAGAGGAAGAAAGAAAACATTGAAACAAGGGAAAAGAGAAGAAAAGAAGAGGACTATAATTTTGTAGTCCCGATTCGAAGGCCAAACGTTGACAGAATTGACTCAAATTTGAGTATGTTGTTCATGAGACCGAGGGTTATGAGTTGATGGTTTTCGTTTGTCAAGAATTGCCTCCAAATTCTCTAATTGCAATTAAGATTCTCTTACTCCGAATTTATTTATCCACTTATATTGTGATGAAATGAGATTATAATATTGATGTTGAACCTCTCGTATATAGCTAGAGAAAAATACTTTGTATATCCCACTATTCTTAGTAATTAGTAGATGTTTTTTGGGCGGTCCGTGATTTTTCTTGTATTGTGTTTTTCCACGTTAAATTCTTAGTGTTATTACTTGCTTTGTTTACATATCATTTCGCATATCGTGAGGCTATATATTGCTGGTTGTTCTTGAGGGTTAAGAGAATTTCGATTGATTTAGTTTCGGGAGAAAAATTGATTCTGAATTGCATTGAATTTTGTGATGAATTGTGTCCCCGGGTTCTCCCCAACATTCATTTAATGCCGTGCCTGCTACGATAAATTGAGGACCTAGTTCGCCATTTCTTCTCACAAGCTTCTGCCACGGAGGGAGAGGGAGAGAGAGAGAGAGAGAGAATGGGGAAGGAAGACGCAAAACTGGGAGGCAGTCATGATCACTACAATGTGGCAATCGAGCTTGGCCATGAGGAAAAGTTTGGAGGAGGAGGAGGAGAGACACGGCGAGTCAGTTATGTGAATTCCCTCTCTCCTCGTCAGATGGACACTCTGACCGCTCTCTGCGACACTTTCTTGCCCTCCATTGCTCACCCTCATCATCCTTCCCACACCGACTCCGGTGGCGACGGCGACTGCGACGAGGAGGTTGCTAAGTTCTATCGAACTTCAGCTTCCATGGCCGGAACTCCGGAGAAGGTAACTTGATTGTTTATGTAAATTTTGCTTTGCTTGTAGGCAAATAGTTGGCCAATGTTGCATCGCAGTACTTAAGTACTGTTCCAGACTGTTTGTGTCGGTAGTCTAACAAGATTAGACTTTCGTTTGGTTTTTTTCCCCATCAAGGAGGCATTATGGTTGAGAATGAATGTGGTTTTGGACGAAGAATGTTCGTACACCTCCCAAATGAGGCATCCGTGTTAGTTCAAGGCTGTGGCCTTTCTTTGGAATTAAATTATTAATCCAATTTCTGTGAAAATCTTGGGGGCTTGATAGCAATGGGTATCAAATGCACGCTTATTATTATCTCTGCTTTTGTTTCCTCTTCTTTCAGGCCAAAACACAGCATCCTTCATTCTCTTCTCCTAAATTGTGTTAGGAGCCCATTTGCTTCGCTTCATCATAGACTAAATAAGACGCAGAGCAAGACCCGAATGAATACGCAGATTCGTACTTTAACCCGTCTTCTTTCTCGGGCCATGCTTACTTTCACTCCGCTCGAAGGTTGGGGGAAATTTTCTTCCTCCGACCGTTCTTCTGATCGGTGTGTTGCCTGTACGGTTTCCTCCGACTAGGAATGCATGACGTAATAGGCCTTTCTGTACACGTTAATTGTTTATAACCAAAACAAAATAAAACCCAAACAACCGTTGGCTTTGATATCCTAGCCCTATTTGTCGGGTTTGCTTATCCTTTGTGCTGTTCGTGCAGCTAGGGGGGCTTATCAGCGAGAGGATGAAACACCCAAAGCTCTGGCTGCTCCGTCTCACCTTGTGGTTCCTCTCGACATGCATCGGGACCTTCATATTGTGCGGCCGAAAATGCTTCTCAAGCCACTTCCCGTACGTGCAGAGGTTTTCCGAGATCCCGCAGCGGCGGAGGGAAGAGATCGCGAGGCGGTGGTTTCGCAGCGTCTTCCCAGTGCTCCGGATGTTCGCGCGAAGCGTCAAGCTCCTCACCTTCCTCGTCTTCTTCACTCAGGTCCGTACACTTTCTGAATCCATGTCCTTTTTACCTTGTAATGGAGGAAAAGATTCCAAAACCGGCCACAGCACTAAAATGCATCGAGCCGTGTCGTACTGTATGAAAAATAAGGGAAGTGGGTGAGAGTTGGTTCGCTGACGGGCCTGTCCTCGTCATGAATATTAAAACCCTAGATATGTTAAGTCTCGAATATAATCGATAAATTGATCTTAGCATTGCACTTTTCCAATTCAATCCACTTTATCCCCCTTTTCTGTGCCGTTGTTTTCTTATTTATTTCTGTAGCCCCACCTGTGTTCTGGAAATTACTTGTTTGATCAACTAACTACAGTTGTATACGTATAGAATGTGGCAAAGACACAAAAAGGAAATACGTAGCTATATTTTGAACTCATTAAATATTTACAAAAATGATGACATTGATAGTTACATATTCACTTACTAGAACACCTTCTGGAAAATATCTCGAATTGTTTAATTTCCATAAACAAACGACTAAACCTAGTTTCACTTTTACTTTAGTCAATTATGTTTCCGTGAAAAAATGGAATAAAAAATTATCCTTCCACTCATCATTTAACTACTAATCAAGCAAGGAGTAAAGTAAAGTTCATGAGCTAAATCGACTGTCTCGGCAGCAGATTATAGGGGAATGGCAAGATAAGGATTAGGTCAATTCCAATTGATGAGGTGGGGCTCTGTAGTTTTATATAGAATACGTGATGCAGTTGGTCAACAAGAGTACATAACACTTTAGGAGGTGGAATTATGGCTATGGTCAGAGACTCAAAAGAGAAAATTAATGCAGCGCATATTAAAACTGCAATCGATAATGTTATCTTACATGTCCCCAGGGGCCCAGAGTTGGTAACAAAAGCATTAAAATCGACAGAGACTACATAAAAAAAAAAAATAATCAACTAAAAAAAGGAGTAGAACTAGGAGACAGGTGGCGTGGGATCATCTTTTTTTCCAGTCGAGGGTGTCCAAACCCATCAGCTTCACCAATAAATGCTAAAAAATGTAGATAAGATAAATACTTGCTCCACCATAAGTCGTGCGTTTATAAACTGCTTATCGAATGTTTAGGAGAAAAACAGTGCTGTGCATCGCTTAAACATGTGGTACGTTTGAAGTCGTACCATCCTCAGTCAGTCCAAAGACTCTAGCTTTTGTTTTATAAACATAGAACGATAACATCTCAATCCATATAGTATATGTTCTATATGTGTAGATGGCAATGATAAATTATACGAATCCACCATCACTTAATTTAAAAGGTCACATCGTTAGGTGAATGTTCAATTTGATATATCCACTGTTTTGAAATTTTGAGAGAATTCGAATTAAGCGTCCACACAATTTATGTCTCATCTAGGGGAGATAGCTGAAAGAGAGAAAAAGAGACCCTCCATAAATTGAGAATTTAAAAGTGAAGTTAGATAGCTCGAGATACCAAACTGTTCATACCCATATCTAAATAATCTGCAGAATTTTTATCCCCTCCAGAACAAAAACTTAATGATTTACCATAAATGTTTCAGCTGCAATCTGCAAGACACAGATAAGACTCACTCTCAGTAAATTCATTAAAAAAAAAAGAGAGAGAAAAAAATTGTTTATCTTGTGTAGTGATTTTGAGTTGTCTACTTTTGTTTTTTAAGCACATGTCCATTATGAAAGTCCCTGTTGCTGTTAGAACTTGGTCCCTATCGGTTTGATGCCCCCGTATGCCATATTCCAAGGCTTTAAGGCGGAACCTGCCAAGGCTAAATCTATTAAATTTAGCTTCCCACTTGCTCTAACTCAACCCATGTTTTTGGTACTTTCTATCTCAACAGATGTAGTAACGCTTGCACAACCGTGAATTAATTTATTAAAAAAAAAAGATGAAATATATATAGTGATTTTATGAGTGGTACTATGGATATTATCTCTTAATTTGATATGATGAATATAATCTATCATAATAGTAGGAAAATGCAGCAGCATGGAAGCAAATGTTAATTTCTAGTGATGGTTTGAATTGGGAAAGGGCTATTTTCCTCTCACTCATAAGTGATTTGATCCAGTTCAATGAATTAACTGTAGAATAGGAAGATGGGTGTGTTTTGTCCCTCCTTTTGAATGAAAAATGGAGAGATTTTTTTCAGTGCTAATCATTCTTTCTAACCAGCTGGCATTGAGATTCTACGAGAATGATGAGTGTCAATTTGTTTTCAGCTCGACGAGAAGGATCACAACCTTTCCTGGAAAGCGATTGGCTATGCCGGACCGGATCCGGAGTTCGAAAACTCCAAGAAATTAAAGCGTATGTCTTGCCAAGTCTCAGCAGATGAACAGCAAGGCCAAGAACAAGCGAAAGCCAGGTATTGTTATGAAGATGAAGCTGTCTTCGGACCTCTTCATCAAGGTCTTATCCAAATGGTGCACCCACAAGACATCGTCACAAAAAGTCTCCGGCAGTTCGGGTTCCCCGTCCTCATCTGTCCCTCAAACCATAATGTAGGGAAGCCTCGTTTCCCATCTTTGAGCATCCAGTGCGATGCAGTGGTGATCGGTTCCGGTGCGGGCGGGGGAGTTGTTGCCGGCGTGCTTGCAAAGGCAGGCCACAAGGTGCTTGTCCTGGAAAAGGGAAGCTACTGTGCCAGGAGCAATCTCTCCCTGCTCGAAGGGCCTACTATGGATCAAATGTACCTCTCCGGTGGTCTCGTGGCGACTGAAGATATGAGCACACTGGTACTTGCGGGGTCCACCGTTGGAGGGGGCTCCACGATCAACTGGTCCGCCTCCCTCAGGACACCGCAGCATGTGATGAACGAGTGGTCCAACAAATATGATCTAGAGCTGTTCGACAGCAAGTTGTACCGGGAGGCGCTGGATGTCGTCTGCAAGAGAATGGGAGTTCAGTCAGCAATCAGCGAAGAAGGGTTCAACAATGCAGTGCTCCGAAAAGGGTGTCAGGAATTGGGCTATCCTGTGAGCAACATTCCTAGGAACTCACCCGCGAATCACTATTGCGGTTGGTGTTGCTTGGGCTGCAAGGATGGGAAGAAAAAGGGCACCGCGGAGACATGGTTGGTGGACTTAGTGGAATCTGGAAATGGGGCGATCCTCCCCGGATGCGAAGCCATTGAGGTCCTGCACACAAGGCGGAGCGGAAGAGGGAGGGACACTGTGACCGGGGTCACATTCGAGTTTGAGCATAACGGGTTCAAGGAGGTCTGCATCGTCGAGTCCAATGTCACCATCGTGGCGTGTGGGGCTCTTGGTACACCAGCTTTGCTAAAGAGAAGCGGCCTCAAAAATCCCAATATCGGGAAGAACTTGCATCTCCATCCGGTGGCAATGGCGTGGGGCTACTTCCCAGATACTAAGACAGTGGATCTGTGGCCGGAGAAGGAGAAGAAGAGCTACGAAGGAGGCATAATGACGGCAATGTCCCCAGTCGTAGGGAATTTCGACAAGTCTGGGTATGGCGCGGTGATTCAGACCCCATCTTTGCACCCGGGCATGTTTTCGATACTAATGCCCTGGACGTCCGGCCTAGACATGAAAGAAAGGATGACAAAGTTCTCGAGGACAGCCCACCTATTCGCGCTCGCTAGGGATAAAGGGTCAGGGACGATCACATCATCGACCTCTATAAGTTACAAGATGGATGATGCAGACGAGCAGAATCTGCAGAAAGGGCTCGAGAAGGTGCTGAGGATACTGGCAGCAGCCGGGGCCGAAGAGATTGGGACGCACCACAACGATGGGAAAACACTGAAAGTGAAGCAAGTGAGCTACCACGAGTTCGAGCGGTTCGTGAAGGAAGAGAGCGCCAGGCCGATAAAGGGCCTGTCAACACCAATATGCTCTGCCCACCAGATGGGGAGCTGTCGGATGGGGCCCGACCCGAGAAGCTCGGTAGTGAACCCGATGGGCGAGACGTGGGAAGTAGAAGGGCTGTATGTGGCCGATACCAGCGTTTTTCCAACGGCACTGGGCGTGAATCCAATGGTCACCGTCCAGGCAATCGCATACTGCACCGCACAATCGGTCCTTGAAGCTCTCTGGAGGAAGAAGAGCAGACATTGATCGTCATGTACACAATCGCATACTTCTTTTCGTTCTCTTGCTTTTCAGTTTCATCTCTCATTGCAACAAAGCTTTTGGTGCGCACTGGGTGCGCAACAGCAAAAGAATTTCGAAAGATTGCCTTGCTTTCTTGCCGTATTTTTCTGCTTCTTCAACCAACCAAAATCCCTGTAATTTGTCTGCCTAAATTGATCAAATCTAGCAAGGTAACCTCCCGGCATCGTCCCGGATCAATTCCTAAAACAAAAGGATGCAATCAACCTGTCGTTTGGGATAACAAAGCCAAGAGTACCAAAAGACACGCAGGCATAATTTTGATCCTCAATGAAAAGGAAGCAGAAAAGAAACTCCCCATCTTTTGTGCTCCTAATCGGAGGTTTTTCCACTTACTCAGATAATTGTCATTAACAATTTTACAGGCATGAGATCGGAACGTCACGGAGGTTTAAAGGGACCTCGGTTAGGCTGGAATGAGTAAACAAAGGCTTGTTGCATATACAGAATTGCAGTCTCTGCCATGCGCACATTGCCATAACACGAGTCCTGATAAAGATTTCTATCCCTTTCAGATTTCAGAAGTTCGGCCGTTCTCAGATATCAGCAAAACAAGAAGCCTCAAACCAAAACTCTACAGTAAAGTCAGCCGGAGATCAAACATAAAATCAAGCAGCTTCATTTTCTGAGTTACACAACCAAAAATGTGCATATTTTGGACCATAAACTCCACGGCTAGTAACTTTTCAGTTCTTCTTAGACCACCCATTGATAAAGGTGTCCAATTTACTCGCCATGCCTTGTCTGGAAGCTTCTTTGCTTAGCCAAAAAAGAAGAAAAAGCAAATTCTAGCAAGTTCATGCATTTTACCCCACATTAATATATTCGTTAACTATCATTTGTCATTCAACTCCACAAATTGATAGTAAAATTTAACGGAAATTAACAAAAAGTAAATTTGTTAGAAGTATTCCGATTTAAGATTTTTGATAGTTAATTTGCTGTAGGTATATTAATTTGATGTTTTTCGTGATATTAGCCCTTGTAAATACAATGAATTTCAGTACCATGGATAGAGGAAAGAGAATAAGAGGGAAAGACAAAAAAACTGGCACTTGCCAGTTGGGCGCACCTAAGAAGCGCCCTTACCCTTAGGAGTCTCGGACAGTTTCGGCTCCCAACTTCAATGGCGCGCATTTCCGTTGTTTTCTGACCTCGGAGGAAAAACAGGAGGAGCCATCATGCTTTTCCGACAGTTTTCCTAAGTGGGTCTCGTGCGAATGTTTCTTGTTTCGCGGTATCTGTCATCTTCCACGCTCTCTGTGAACTCCCCTGCATATAGTCGAACAACCCATCTCGGTTGAACTCAATGACCAGTGAGCATGGTTCATGGGTCGCTGGAGCTTGTTCCCAAAATCGTTCCTTTCGAAGGTTCTCGCTCGTTCTGCTCGACCGCGACCGTCCAAGCGCATCTGCTTGCTACCAGATCTTAAAGTCTCCAACTTTCGTTCGTGTGAAGCGAAGGTGGTGCTCATTGAAGCAGAGAATACGGCTGCTAGGAAAACATTGGCTAACTCGTCTCTGAGGATTACACTTGTGCGGTCGTTTCCTGAAAATGTTAATCTCGTCCGCAGATATGAGTTGCCACCTGGACCCCGTGCTTCTCTCATGCTTGAATCTCAGCATTCGTTGCTGCAATCTGTCGGTTTCTCCTCCGTCTGTGACATGTTCGACGGAATGGCTGACCGAGAATGGCGTTCGCGAGATGGCCGTTTTCACCGAGTTCTTGGTTTCGTCAAGACGTCCACCATGAGAGGTGACAAAGAAGGTGTCTCAATTGCCCATTGTTCGGCCCTCAAGATTGGGGCTCTTGCTCACTTGCCCATTGCAACCTCTCTGCTCATGGCCTACTCACGAGCTGCAGACCTGACTGCTTCACGAGCTTTGTTTGATGAAATTCCCGATAAGGATGTGATTACTTGGAACGCAATGATCACTTCCTTGGGTGATAACCAGTGTTCTGGTCAGGCCCTGGATCTATTTGTCGAGATGATGGAAGGTGGAAGTGGTTTTGAGTCCACTACTCTTTTAATAGTTTCATCAATATTCACGTGCACAAATCAGTTGATTCAGGGTCGTATCATTCACAGCTTAAGCATGAAGTCAGGGATGCTATCTGATAATTCGCTGTGTAATGCACTTATCAATATGTATGCAAAATGTGGTGATCTAAGCTCATCAGAGAGCATTTTCGCTGGTGTTGGTTGTAGGGATGATATTGCTTGGAATTCGATACTCAGTGGATGTCTTCACAACAGCAATCCTAAAAGGTGCCTACACTACTTTAGAGAGAGAGCACTGTATGATAAAATGGGGGACAGTATAAGTCTCTCGTCTGCCATTTCAGCTGCAGCTTCATTGGGAGAACTAAGTTGTGGGAGTACTTTGCATGGTTTGGCGATCAAAATCGGTTACGACAAAAGCCCCTGCATTTCAGTTGCCAACTCTCTTATCGCGTTCTATTTTCAGTGTGGCCACATTGAGGATGCCGAGGCTATTTTTAGGGGAGCAATGACTCTCCACGATGTCATTTCTTGGAACACAATGATTGATGGTTATGCCTCAAATGGAATGATTGTGGAAGCTTTTGATCTTCTGCATGAAATGCAGTTAACAGTGTCCATCCAGCCTGATTCAGTGACTCTTCTTACTCTAATTTCAGTTTGTGCAGATGCAATGCTACTGACAGAGGGAAAAACACTTCATGGCTCCATTATTCACAGAGGGATGGGACTTGATCCACGGGTGACGAACAGTCTTATGGATATGTATATGAGATGTGGTGCTGTGAGGAAAGCTGAGATTTTGTTTGACTCTACTGCAGAGAGAGACTTGATCTCATGGAACACTATGATCTCTGGTTATTCCCAGAATGGCCTATGTGAGAAAGCTCAAAGTCTATTCAAAGAAATGCTGCTATGGTGCTCAGGATGCAGCGTACCTACTCTACTAGCCATTCTTCCTTCCTGTAATTCCCCTGAATACCTCAGATTTGGTGAATCAATCCACTGTCTGCAGTTGAAACTTGGATTTTCACATCAAGTTTTTGCTTTAAATTCTGTCATGTACATGTATGTTGTTGGTGGAGATATTAGAGCAGCATGGAAGTTATTGACAACGCATTCATTTCATGAAGATCTCACTTGTTGGAACACTTTCATTGCGGGCTGCTCGAAGAGTGGCTTCTTTTGGGAAGCTTTAGAAGCATTTAATAGAATGAGGGATAAACATAACGTCTCTTTTGATTCCATCACAATTGTTAATGTTTTGTCAGCTTGTGGAAATCTTGAGCTGTTTCTTGAGGGGAGATTGATCCATGGGCTTGCTCTCAAAACTCCTATAGGATCAGACACCCGTGTGTGTAATGCTCTTATTACTATGTATGGACGATGCACAGATATTGCCAGTGCAAGACTTGTCTTCAGTGCCATTAGTAATAGCAATTTATGTTCATGGAATTGTCTGATTTCTGCATTGTGTCAGAACAGGGCTGCTAAGGAAGCAGTTGAACTCTTTGGACATCTTGGATTTGAATATGATGAGATCACTGTCGTCAACATTCTCTCAGCCTGTACACAGCTTGGCGTCATGCGGCTAGGAACACAAATTCATTCTCGAGTTTTCAGATTAGGGTTTCATGAGAATTCTTTTATATCTGCAGCTCTTGTTGATATGTACAGCAACTGTGGGAGATTGGATGTCGCTCTTCAAGTATTCAGAAACTCGCCTGAGCAGTCCATTGCAGCTTGGAATTCCATGATTTCTGCCCATGGGTACCACGGTGATGGTAAGAAAGCACTGAAACTTTTTGAGAAAATGTGCGAATCCGGGACAAGAGCAACTAAAACCACTTTTGTAAGCCTTCTATCAGCTTGCACTCACGCTGGATTAGTTAAAGAAGGTCTTTGGTATTATGAGCATATGGAGGACATATATGGAGTTGAACCTGTTACGGAGCATCATCTTTGTGTGGTTGACATGCTTGGCCGTTCGGGAAAGCTTTTTGAGGCTTATGAACTTATCAAGAAGATGAAAACTCAGCCCAAGCCAGGCATTTGGGGCGCTTTACTAAGTTCCTGCAACTACCATGGCAATATAGAGATGGGAAGAGAAGTTGCAGAGCTGCTCTTTGAATTGGAACCCAAAAATTCCGGGTATTACATTGCACTGTCAAATATGTATACTGCTGCAGGGGAATGGATTGACGCTGTGAAGTTGCGCAAAATGATTCAAGAGAAAGGATTAAGGAAGCCGATTGGGTACAGCCTTGTGGAAATCGGCTAGTAAGGATGGTTGAAGATCCACCAAGCATGATGGAACCGTAGGGATGGAGGCACCGTTTTGCATTGCATCATGTTCGCTCTCAATTATTATGGCACATGTTATATTGTTAGGGATGACACAGTGTGTGCCGTAAACAGTCGATAGATCATGTTCGCTCGCAGAAAGATATTTCTAATAAGAATCTGTTTGTAATGCACCTAATTGTACAATGATGCAGCAGCATTGAAGTAGTAGAATTAAGGGGAAGGAACATGAAGCCCATTTATGGAACCGGGGAACACGAAAAAAGCAACCTTCCGATCACAAATGGGAGAAAAGAAGAGTGCAGAAATCCGATCGATGTTACTTAAGCTTCAGGGAAAATTCGATTCCATATGAGTTCCATAAGGCTAGCGAATTTTCTATGGCACTAAATGTCTGACCGTTTAAGCATTATGCACAAAGTACGTGCATCTGATATCTGAATGCTTCATTGCCTTTGGCACAGCGGTAATGACTACGTATGAAATGAATCCATTTGAACTGAGTATACGGGACTGACTGAGGATAAGATAAGAGAGACTCATTTGAGATAGTTTGGATGCTCTAGCAAGATGTGATTAGTCAAAACCTGGATTAAAACAGGCTTTAGAGTACTTAGAAGTGGAACGAGAAGATGAAGGAAAAAAAGTACCTAATACTTATAGAATGCTGGAAGCAATGGCATGAAAAGACTCACCACGAGATTTACTTTATTCCTATACCGTTGCTCTGGCCCAGTCTATTGTAATATTCATCTGGAAATTTGGTTACATGCTCGGTTAGGTTTCGACATTCAACTTCAGACTTTGTACAAAATTTCTCCGCCGTTAGTAAATCTTCGGGCCGCTGATCTCTAGATCATGCCCGGTCATTAAACGATGGGAAAAAAGACTGCAAAGCTTCCAAACTGTTGTATATTTTACTATCAAATAGAGAAATTCTCCTTTCACTTTTTTTCAATGAAGTACCTTTTTTTTTTTTTGGTCGAAACAATGACGTACTTCATAAATTTACTGACCTTTGAATAAATGTGTCGTGCCATATGAATCTTGCTAATGCGACTTGATTACTCAGCAAAATTTAAACCGAATTAGTAACTTAACTTGCATAATTAACTATTGATGATAAGAAGAGAGAGTACCGATTTCAGCCGTCTTATTTCTTTTAGCCAACGTTACATCACCTCAAAAGAACACATTAGACGCCTATGTAAATAATAAATGGTTATTTAATAGTTTCAATGTTTAAATTGGCATCTTGCATCCGCAAGTATAATAAAAATCTCATAATTGACCAACATTTGAAAAGTTCATATACTTGATTGAATGAAAAGAATTAAGAACTCAGTTTGTTGTGTCATCATCCCAAACGATATCCCTACCATCTTTTCACAGCTAAACCCTGTGCCACACTCATCAAAACAAAAGAAAAACGAAACCAGAGTCAACATTCAAAAAATGCAAAATCTCATAACGTTACCAACTCATGCATACCCGCAAGCAATCTGGCTAGTATATAGAAAAAATGACTTCTTCAGAAGCTACGAGACCAAAAAATTCATATAGGTGCGCTTTATTTCTCTAGCGAGAATGGGCGCTCTTGGGTGTCAGCCAAGTACTGCAAAGTAGAAGCACTTGCAAAACAAAAGGCACGTACCCTCTATACTCAGATTCACATCTTTCCCTGTTCCTCTACAAATTTCAAACACCAAGCAAATCATTTGATGCAACAAGTAGTGATAAAACCAAGTTGCATTTTTTTTTTAAGCTATATCATCAGACAACAGAAACAAAAATGGCGGACGGAGAAGGCATATTGAAGGGTCAACTGTATTGAAGCACCGTCCTTGAAGGGGCCCGCAAGCTGTTCAAGAAAAAGAGCATCAACTCTGGATGGCACTGTGGTTTCCATGGTTGGTCCTGCACTGCCACATCGCCTTCATGTGCCCTTCAAAAGCTTCAAACAACCCAGAACTGCAAATGCAGAACCACCAACCAAAATTTGAGATTGCCAGTGAAGGACTATCTGATGTTTGAGCACGATTAAGTTGGACAAACCTGCCGACAAGGATCTTAATCATCCAAATAATAGTAGGATCCCGCTGATTTCTGCTCCCTATCCTTGGTAGAGTCTACTTTATTGATCCTTGGACGATAATTAGTTGGGTCCCGCCTGAAAGTGATATCCAAATGCTGCAAGTGCATAGAGAAAACATGAACAAGAGCAAATCAGCACATTCCCTATTTTTTCTCATCCCTTTTAGGGGACAGTGGAAAGCAGGTAGAAATTATGGACTTTGAAAGAAGTATCAACCAAATTTTTAAATGTCAAAAAGGAGTAGACACAAAAAATTGAAAAGTAACCATATTGAGATTCTGCCACTAAACTACAACCTTCCTTTTCTATCATATTCAGTACAAAATAACATATTGATGACTGTAAATATAAAAATAACATCTTTCTTATTTTCTCTTATCCTCCTCTAAAGATTTTGGCGGCGATTTTCACAGTTAGCATCAGGCATAGCATGAAAAGGTGGTCGGGAAAACTTACTGATAAGAAAAGATTCATCCCTGTCAACAATGACTGAGGAGAATTGGCAATACAATCCACCGAAGGCCTCCCCTCGTACACTATCACTCTATCAGCCAAATAAGTTGCCATAATAAAATCGTGCTCAACCACGAAAGCAGTCTTCTTCGCATGGAGGATGAATCTCTTGATAACTTTCGAAGCAACAATACGCTGCTCAGAGTCAAGATATGCACTTGGCTCATCTATTAGGTAAATGTCTGCCGGCTGCATAAATCAAACAAGAGAAAGTATTACACCATTATGCATCTACATTCCCATGGTTACATTATACACTCTGTATTGACAAGAGGCACAGGAACTCCCAATATTCTCTCAAAAAATCACTCATTTTTAGGTGTGCATCAAAGCTTTCATATTAAGAAGGGGTTGGGAGAGCCAAAATTATAAATATCCGAAACACCAGCACATGCGCCTTAATGAGTATGAGGCAGCCAGAACAGACTAAACTACATCTACCACTTGCAATACAGCAGCCACATACAACAGTTTAGTCAAGATGATACAAATTTCAAGCTGGTATCCAGATGAAACAACTTAATCTCCGCCACTACCCACCAGATGTGAGTCATTAACATTCTCGGGTCCCCATAGATACACCACAGATCAGTAATAGCTAAGGCTTTTTCGAGCTTTCAGAAAAATAAGCATAAAGCTTGAATGAAAAAACTGCAAAAGCAATAATATTCTCAGGACTCATTGCTAATGCTTCTTGGGTACAAAGCATAAGATGTTTACCAAATTATCGTTTACTTAGTTAAGTGACAAGCATTACGATGCTTCAGTGCTACCAGAAAATGTCAAATGACGTACGTCAGATAGGGTGGAAACTACAAACTTTCATGCCACAATTCAAAATAGGTATGATGCAATGGTGCATGAACCATCTACACTTCTCCAGACCCCCAAAGGAAAGAAATGAGAGAATCTGAGAGAGGATCAAGTGAAAGGAAAACAATGCAAAGGAAGATGTCCAGAAACTCAATGCAAAAACTTTTCAAAACTCCAAGCAAATGGTAAGTTGATTCCAATGTCCACATTCAGGAACATGCTATACATATGCTCACTGCAATCAAACATTTCCTTCAAGAAAAAACATGGCACTACCTTTGACAACTCAAAAGTTGCATTTTTGTAGGATTTTGTCTAAAATAAACCCTATAAAAGACCCACCAATTAGATTCCATAACAACTAAGATGATTTACCTTTCCAAGACAGAGACATAATGCAACTCTTTGCAACTCTCCACCAGACAGATTCACGACTTCTTGATCCATCAGTTGTTCAATGAGAAGAGGCTTCATTACATCTGATACAAATTGAGGATGCATATAAGAGTCCCGTATTTTCTGGTGCAGCAAATGTCTAACAGAAGCTGGAAATTTGGGACTGATCTTCTGAGGCTTGTAAGAGACATTAAATTCAGGTATCTCCACATCATCGCCTTCAACGATGTCAGGTTTCAGCAAACCAGCCTACAAACCATAACTTTTTGGATGATTATCGGGTGAACAGTATGTAATTGACATGTTAGAAGCGACAGAAGCGGAGGATGCAACTAAAACGAGCACTATTCATTACCAGCATTCTAATAAATGTGGTCTTTCCAGTACCGTTCTCCCCCAGCATTACTATAATCTGTGAATCAGTAAATTCACCCTCCACGACCTTTAGCCTGAAGTTTCCCTGAGTTTTCGTCATAGTGGGGTATTTGTACCGTGCATAAGTCTCGACATCCTCAGTGACTTCCTGTGGAGTCTCAGCAACCTAGGAAGAAAAGCAACAACCAGAATTATACAAGTCTGCCACACCAGAATGAACGATATCCATGTGAAGTGATAGAATCAACACCTTGAAAGTAAGAGACTCGTCACGGAACCGCAGATTCTCAGTGGGGACAAATCCAGCTAGGAAGATATTTATTCCTTCTCTAACGGAGAAGGGAAGAGTTACAACTCCATATGCACCAGGTTTCCCATACAGGCAGCATATAAAGTCTGATAAGTAATCGAGGACACTAAGGTCATGCTCCACGACAATTACATAGCTGAGAAGCATCAACAGAATATCACACATCAAAATGCAGATGAAAAATTTAGGAAGCAAACAAAACAGGTTTTGAAACAAAGAGAAACCTGTTAGGCCTAAGCAAGGATCTCACAACTTGAGCAGCTTTGAGCCTCTGTTTCACATCGAGATAACTTGAAGGTTCATCGAACATATATATTTCAGCATTTTGTATTGCAACAACAGCGATGGCAAATCTCTGGAGCTCTCCACCTGATAAATCACCAACATTTCGATCTTTAACCTGATTCAATTCAAGGTCAACACAGAGTTCCTCTTTCATATCCCTTTCATCTTTTTGCTCAAGCACCTGTCCCACATTGCCTTGAACAGCCTTTGGAATATGATCAACATATTGGGGCTTTATAATAGCCTGTTCATAGAGATTACACATTAGCAGGAGGAAAAAGCGATATGCAGTGCTAAGATCAAGACAAAGAAATGATACACTCAGGATAATCCCCAGCATAAAATATTTGGAATGACAAGGAACAGGCCAGTAGTTCAAGTACAACCCAATCTAGGAGAGTGAATCTTAGGGGAAACAACTAAATGACAGGCGGCAGATTAGTACACTCAATTATATAATTTCCCATGAGTAACTGCAACTAGAACCTGCCCCAGATAAACTTTTTAAAGGACATACACAGTTTACTGTGACAAGTTTTTTTTTTTTTTTTTTTTTTTTGGTAAGGATTTACTATGACAAGTTCTATAACTTTAACATTATTTTTCTAGCTGTATTCTATTAAAATATGCATCACTATAATATGTCATGGACATAGAAGAAAACAGTCAGAATCAAGTCCATCCGCACCTTCAAATTATCCTCCAAAATCCGGGTGAAATAATTTTGCAACTCAGACCCACGAAAGTATGTCAAGATTTCCTGCCAATCGGGAGGATTCTGCAACAGGAAGGGTCCAGGGCATCAGATAACCAAAAGGAACCCAGAAGCAGCAGGAACATGTACATGTAAAGACAACATACATCAAAACGACCCAAGTTGGGCTTCAGTTTTCCAGCCAAGATTTTGAGGGCAGTAGACTTTCCAATTCCATTCGTTCCAACCAAACCGAGAACCTGACCTGGCCTGGGGACTGGCAACCTGTAATAAGAAATCCTGTGACTTCACCACACACAATAGCAGAGAATCCAACCCATGAGGCAACTAAAACCACAATTTCAAACCAATTGCAATCAGTGGCTACCTGTGCAACTTAAATGTGTTTGGTCCATATCGATGAGTAGTATCTTTATCCAGATCTTTTGGCAAGTTTATGATCTGAATTGCCTCAAAGGGGCATTTCTGTAAAATAAAATCACAGTTCAGTGAAGTTGACCACAAGTGCAAAGAATCTAACAGCAAACACGAGACCATGACACACCTTGACACATATACCACATCCTATGCACAATTCTTCAGAAATGAATGCAATCCTTGACTGAGGAGTAACCTCAATACACAGTTTACCTGCAAATGAACAAGCACCATAGGAGTTAAATACTATGTTAATCCACCACAAAGAGACACGATATGTTCAAAGTCATCACCAAAACTATGCGTCTCTACGTGCCTGATGGTGAGAAATCATAGAGACAGCAAGCCAGGAATTCTCATACAGTTTGTTCCCTAGAATTATATTTGCAAGCCATTAGCCTAGGAGCCGGCAGTAAGCCCCTCAAATGTTATAGACATGGTTGGAATCATCAAATACTTCCAGAAAGAAAAAACAATTGATGGTGAGACTTTTTCCAGCCAATATATTCCAATGGATAAAATGCTTTTCTCAGGAATAGATCAGAAAGGCGCATTTGTTAGGGGTTATAAATGGCAAAACTGCAATTTTTTGCTTTCCTGCTAAAATCTAAATAATGGTTCAAACGTTAAAAATTCACAAAAAATTCTACAAGAACCTATGATATAACAATTGTAAATCTATAAATGCTTCAAGTGTCATTGAATTTAAGTCAAAATTAACGCACAACACATTTTTCAATAAAAGCAATGTTATCATTATCTCATTATAAAAATTCATCATAGACTCGGTATAACTCATTCCTCAAAACATTGGTGTGAAGTAGATGAACCCAGAATCAGTGAATTTCATGCTAGAAATTTTTCAAGTTCAGAATGACCTAGAGTTGCACGAATTACAAAGGCTCGTAAGATCTAATCTTTGACAAATCGTGATCTGCATCACTCTGCTCTTATATTAATTTGATTCGTCCATGACTGCAGGAAATGACAAAGGCGTGGGTCATAGTATGGGCACACTTCATCTCCAAGTCGTTCATGCCCTGCTTCGGGCTTGTTGAAAGAAACTAGAATTCAGACCATTTACAGCAATAGGGATACTAAAGATATCGTTGTAGCCTTACTTCTTACTGTCATATCCACCATTTACCATAAAACTATACCTCCCAAAACAAATACTAAAAAATTAAATAGATAAGAGTTGCAACTCTAGCAAGTACAGACTTCCAGCAGCTAAAGTGACAATTTTTCCTCCAAAATGGACCATAGACAGACCAAAAACAGAATTCCATATGCTTAAACCGATCGAATAGAGAGTACTAACGAAAAAGGGCCGAATGAACAGTCCAAAGCGACAACTCCTCAAACACAAACTCGCTCAAAAAACCAAAACTCAAGACCTCCACCAATCGATAACCAATCAAAGCATACAAGAGACTCCAATCAAAACCCCTCGCTTCAAAAAACCATCCGGAACTCGCGTCACCCGTCCGAAACCAATCAATCAATCGGCAATTTCCACAGCTCGTGCAGAGAAGAGAGAGAGAGAAGAAAAGGATACCAGTTTTGACGACGGGGCAGCTCTTCTTGCACTCCTGGCGGCACTTCTTGGGCTTGCACCTGTCGGAGCTCACAATAGCGATACGCGTGAGCCGATCCGCCATCTCTCGCACGGCAGTCCCCCCCTCCTGAGGCGCTATCTGATGAATCGGCCACCCGATCGGATCGTCAGAGAGCGGGAAAACCCAGACGAGAAGATCAAAGGGGGGAGGAAGAGGCGAGATTACCAGCGAGACTGCGAGGGAGAAGCGGCGATCGAGGAAGGAGACGTGCGTGTGCTGGGAACGTTCCTTGGCGTGGTGCCAAAGCTGAGAGCAGAAGAAGAAGAGATGCGCTGCTGCTCCGCCTAGGGTTTTCTCCCCTACTGGGTCCGACCCGTTCCGTCCCGACCCGCTCCGGTTATGTGCCGACCTCGTGGCGTCCAATATTATTTTTCGTGGCTTTCTTTTTTGCCAGGAATTGTCATTTATATACATATATATATATATATATGTATATGTATGTATGTATGTTTTTTTTTTGGTCAAGAACATTTATATTTGAGTGCTTGGGTATTGATTTTTTTTTCCCAAAATAGATTTCTATCAAATTCCATACTAGACTTTCCATTATTACGTCATGTCTCGAGATTCCCAAACTAAACTTTTCATAATTATATGTATAGATAAGTTTTATGTAATGTAAAATAGGATATGTACTTTTCCTTTCTTTCAACTTTTAATCCGTTGCAATCTTTTGATTGAGTGGAGAACTATAATGTTATGTTTAAAGTTATATAATAGAGTATAAATTTTTATTTCAAATTTTTAATTCTACTTCTAACTTGCAATTAAATAGAGTTACATAAATTTACTTTCAATAGATCTTCTTTATAAAGACCCTTTCATCCTTAGAACCATTCAAACTTCATTTCCTAAAGCAACCTGAAATCAAAGTTTGACCCAAACTCCATGTGATTTTTGTTATTCAATCATTCAACCCTCCTTAACTGATAAAATTTTGACTATCCTATTATTTTACCCCTTATTGTTTGAAAAGCAAAAATCTTAAAGTTTATGGTTGAATCATAGAATAAGAAATATAAAATCCATCACATACTTTCTCTATTTATCCAATGTCATCTCTATTTATCTAGTGGCATAAGATCCTTTTGTTTTTTTTTTAAATAAAAACTATGTCCAAGAAACAAGTTTCCACCTTTCTGATGCAAGGATAATGGAAAACCAATCGATTTATGGAAAATGTTTTCCATAAATTGAAAACAATAAATTCAGATTGGGAGAGAACATATACCCTATTAATAAGAAAGAAATCACTCTCCCTAAACTACCAAGCAAATGAAAATTAAATATTTTTATTATTTTTTAAAATCATAAAGTTTTTAGACATGGTACTATCAAAAATAGAGAGAGACGTAGGAAAATACAAAGTCTTGACCTTTCGAAGGTATATCGATATTAAGGATTCAATATCAAAAGCATACATATCATATCTAAGGGTAAGTGGTTGCCAAATGATAATATCAACCTATTGCTTTTGGCTTCATTTGTATGTTGTAAAACATCCATACTTCATGTATATCCACACTACTCGCATATTTTCTGATACAACACGATACCATATCATCACGATGTATGCTTGTATGTTTGATCACATGGGGCTCCGCAATAAACAAGAACAAGTGCATTTTTTTGTCTATTGACATGCTCTATCAACAGATCATTAGAGTTTTATTGAAAGGATCATCTGCAAAGCTTTCGCTTTCTTGAAACCACTCTTATGCAAATGCCTTTTTATGGAAAAGATCTTAGAAACCTGTATTTTCTCCTTTGATGCATAGTGTGTTCCAACCTTGTTGGGCTCTCCTAGACTTTCTTGAGATCTAGCCTAAAATGCCAATGGAGGAACTTAGACAATCGGCTCTTTTTTAACTTGTACATGAGCACAATCATCTCAAGACAAAACTCGTTGGTTGTCTTCTCCTTGTATCTCGATCGCTTAACGAGGACAATTGAGTTACAATTTATTATTCTACGTGGTGCATAGACTGAGATTGACTTGTACATTGCATCACATATTAACCAAAAAACCTGAAAATCACCTCAATCTCGATCTCTATTGATCCTTTCTGATCTCTCTCGACCCTCTTTATTGGCTGGACGGTGACGGCAATACCAGCGCCATCTGTCAGCCATTCCTAGTTATCTTTGCTTTTGTTTGTTTGAATTTCTCCCTACCGCAATGACTAACCGATGTTTTTTTATTTCCAACTTCTAGATTTTGTAATATTCGCACACGGGCCATGTTGCTGCGATATAGATATCCATTGTGGGAGCTAAAGGACACATCCATATTAGTTGATTGATCCAGCAGGACGACCACGACAAGCACTATCGAAAGATTCGCACCCCTATCGAAAGATTCGCACCCCTAAAAGAGTCTCCCTTTCGAATCCATGGGAAGAAACTCCTAGCACGCTATATTCACTCCGTTCGTTGAAAAGAATGATCCGAATGTACTCTCAATATGGAGTGCAATCCCGCGACCCACATTCTCCCAAAGACGGTCGCACAGTGCGCCGTGTTCTCGGCCTCGTTTCCATAGTATGGACCCCTCGTGCCCACTAAGACCAAGGCCTCACTTTCCTCGAGAGATCGTGAGGTCGATGCGATCGCGCAAGCATTTGCCATAAAACAAAGGGGAAAAGCAGCTTCATTCGGGAAGAACCGCGTGATCCACCGCCAGGGAACCAGCTCTTGTTAGAAAAAGAATGGTACATGTACAGGTCAAGCACGAGAAGGTAAAAGAAAAACGTCTAAACATCCAATGTAAAGATTACTATCCATGTTTGAAATGCATAGTTTATTCAAAGATACCACCATAGTCATCGGTTAAGCATAAGAGTTAAAGGCCAACATTCACTTTCAACTTCATCACACGGCTAATCACTTCCACTTCTTGAACTTCCCTCCAAACATCCCGTGCTTGCCGTGCTTGCCAAATTTCCCGTGCTTGCCGAATTTCCCGTGCTTGAACTTCCCATGGCCATGGCCATGGCCATAGCCGAACCCGCCGTAGGGGGCGCCATGTGAAACATGATGAGTGCCATGAGACAACTGGTGGGCACCGTAAGCGGCTGCAGCAGCGGCAGCTCCTCCAGCTAAAAGAGCCCCCATACCTCCGTGTCCTACATTAAGATGAGATGAGAGAAACCCCATTATATCGACTATCTCCATGCATTGCCAAAAATTAATATTTTTACTCCGATCAAACTCACAACTTCAATGTGAAATACTGTTATACGCCTAGAGCTACCAAATGAACAAATGAGCTATTCCGATTAGAAACAAACTCTCAAGGGCCATCCAATATCAATTTCAGGTTAATCTAGAAAGTGTCGCTACCATACAAGTGCTCCCTAAAGCAGAAAACCCAAGGCTAGAAACACAAATGACAACGTAAACATGACAAACTGAGAAAGCAAGCATTACTGTGATTAAGCAATTATGAGAAGTAACCGAGAAAGATAAAAACTATACCTGACTGGCCAGCGGAATGGCCAGAATGGCCTGCGGGGGATATCCTTGCGGGGATATCCTGAGGGCGGATAACCTTGCGGGGGATATCCTTGTGGGGGATATCCCCGCGAGGGATAACCTCCCTGCGGTGGATAACCTCCTTGCGGTGGATAACCTCCTTGGGGAGGATATCCTTGGGGAGGATAACCTTGAGGAGGATATGCGCCAGGTGGAGGGGGGTACTGACCAGGAGGATATCCATGCCCATGCCCTAGGTGGCTGAACAGCCCTTTGTCAGATTCTTCATGCTTGTCCTTTCCGCCTCCCATTGTTTAAGAAAAAACAAGGTTTGCTTCACTGCCAGGAGAGAAAAAACATAATCTCTTTAGAGAAAGTAGAAATTACAAACACGAAAAATATCACCTAAGCAGAACATTGGCAAACTATTGGCAGTTTAACAATCGAAGTCCCCCAATAGATTACTTTAGCACCAATACAGATTAAAAGATAAAACAGACTGAGATATAATATGAAACAATTACATAGCTGGGCCCTCCACAAAAGCTGAGTACTGATGTAATGCTACTAAAATCAATGATCAATGACCAACGACGACAACATCAACAATATGGTCAGTGCATATTATCATGTGATCAGCCAGACACAACTTCATCGAAAAATTAAAGGAACGCTAGAATCATATGATGTGAATCAACCAAATAATAGGCTGACCCAAACTCAGAACGGCACGTAGACAAAGGCTAACCTATTCCAGCACGACCAATACTCAAAAAAAGAGAGAACTTCACACAGCTAGCCTCTATTTCCCAGATCGGAAAATCTACCTCAATCATCGACCCCTTTTCATAAAACAACATCCCAGACATTCTCATGTAAAACACCCGTCCTCTCACTCCCCAATTCGTAAGAACAATACCACAATTCCATTAAAACTGGACTCAGTCGATCACCGCAATGATCTGCGAAACTCCAATCAGTCGAAAAGAAAACCGAAATCACATAACAAGCATTCGCCACCACACCAGGTCAACTCCATTACGCTACCCAACATCCCTCTGTCACGCACCTACATAAACTCAAGGAATGCGGAATGCCCCTCATAAAGGGCAGATCAGATCTGATCTCTCTCTCCCTCCCTCCCCAACCACGGATCTAATCTTCAAGATCCGCACGGTGAGCCCAAAGACGCGTCCTTTTTCACAAATCCCATCGCTAAAACGGGGTGCCCGACTCAAACACGCAAGAATCTCTCAAATCCCAACCACTCTCTACCCGATCGCCGATCGCGCGATCAACCGTGGAACTACAACAAGACGCAGAATTTCGCTCGAAACGCCGCCCGGAGAGGCACAAACAGAGGCACCGACCAAAGCGGGTGGCGACGCAGGACCTCCCACAGAAGAGCCCAAAAGCAATCACATCCACAAAAAAGGAAAACGACCCAGATAACCAAAAGAACCCGAGGCCGCCATGAACAGAGAAAGGAGACTTTTTTTTGCACCCTCGTTGTTCGTACCTTTCGGAAATGGCAGAACCCGAATCAGCGGAATCGCGATGGCGAGGATGATGATGATGATGAGGAGGAGGGAGGAGATGAAATACCGGGGGCGGTGTACGATATATATAGTTTATTCCTTTTCTGGCCCGCGGCATAACGCGTCCGGAACAATACGCGTAAACGACGCGTCGCCGAGCGTTCTCGCATGGACAAGGGGGCGATGTGTGTACGCCACGTGGACGGTCGGGTTTCGCGGATGCGGAAGATCTTAGCGCTTAAGAAATTGGTTTGACCGTTAATTAATGATTGCCGAGATTCGCTCCCCATTTTGGGAGTAGGAGGTGATCTTTTCCCTTCTTTAGTGCTGTGGCGCAACAAAATGCGAAAAAGCATAATGTTAAATGACGATTTCATTGAGAAGAAGTGGTAAAAATAATTACTTCAAGCAAAAAGCGAATATTTAAAGATTTGCTCCCTTTAAGAATCATATCATAAGAGAATTTTGAAAGTTGAGTTAGATAACGAAAGAGAATCGAGCAACGGCCTTATCGTTATGTTTTTTGCCTTTGGATATTCACTTTGTTTCTAGTCGGTATTATATAAGTAGAGCACTGGTCATCAGAATAATTGCAATTATAGTCCTAAAACTCATTACAAAAATACAATCATATTCAAAATAAAATTTCGATTTGTGAAATTAAGTTTGAACAGACCGAAAAAAAAAAAAAAAAAAGAAACAAAAAACAAATCAAGTTCGAATACTTATTGAATTTGTGGTAATCAAGTACTTTTGTTAGTTCCATTCAATTTTAGATGGAAAAATTTGATGTGACTTTTTGTAATGTTTTGGAGACTATGTGGCGCTAATTTAGCACCAAAGGGATACCATGTTAGCAAAAAAAAAAAAAAAATAAATTAAGGCAAAGTTATCCCAATAAAAATAAAAACACATAGAGAGACAAATCATTGATATTTCAATGGATTACACATCGTTGGTCTTTCAATAGAGCTTGCAGGCTTTCGCTTATTTGCGGAGGATGCTTTGGGGCTCTGCTCATGGTTAGCAAAGGTGGGGAGAGATGCCACCAGGGTCAAGCAACCTCAGCCATCATGAGAGACCCCCAAGCGATCATCTCTCTCTTTTTAGTTTTTTGGTCAATGCATAATGTCATAAATAAATAAATAAAAACATTAAAAGGGGCGCGTTATTATATTTCGTCACTCAAATTGGACAGAGTTAACGAATGTACTTAATTGCATAAAGTGAACAAATTTTACAAATCGAATAAGTTCGACGATTTAATTGTCCAAACTGAACATTTTTAGGATTTAATCGCAATTTTCGCGACAATTTTCTTACTTTAGTGAAACTTGCCCCTATAATGTACGGAAGATTCCATAAGACTTACAGATGGGAATTCGACCCTAAAATCAATTTTTGAATTTGTCTTATGGTATGGAGAGCTCAAAGGATACCTACCACCTTTGACGCTTATGAAAGAACTCAATAAAGAAAGATTAAAGTGGTCGATGCATCAATTGGAACACAGTCAAAATCAAACCTTCCTCAAGAAGCCCTCTTCAAGTTGAGTTATTAATGTTAAAAGAATGATAATGTTTGAATAGATAAACATTGTTGACTTTTGGGAGTTTCCCACTTGAAAATAAAAATAAAAAGGGGGAGATATTCACTTTATCTTGCAGGAGCAAACAACCGCACGTTGCAGATTCTCAGAAATCTCAACACCTGCTTTCTCTGAAAAATTCCAAGTCTTGTAGGCACGAGCCACACCACACAACGTAGTGGACACGATTGCAAGCTACATTCATGGTAAATTCCATTCCAGGTAGAAAATGTTTCTCTGTTGTACATGTTGTGTTATTTTGCCATAGTTGTGTTTGGCAGTAGAATTTTATTGTTATTCCTCGCCACGCTCAAGCGAGCCATTGGCATATTAAAAAAGAAGTTGAAGATTCTAACTAATATGTCAAGTCATCCATATAAAAAGTAAGTGCAAATTATCATAGCATCAATGACTTTGCAAAATTATATACAAAAGATGTTGTGACCAATATGGATCCTGAAATAGCAAATTTGGATCTCAATTAGAGATATTTAGTTGAACATGATGCTTTAAATGAAGGTGTGAACGCTTCGAATGATGATCCATACCTTGATATGACACATTTATGTGATTAAATAGTCATGATTTAAGAATTCATGTGATTAAATGGTCATGATTTAAGAAATAATTAAGGAGGTTTTAAATATTTAAGTATAACATATTTCTTTCCTTGAAACATATGTGACTAGGTTTATTATAATGAAATTATTCTCTCTTTAATTTAGAAAGATCCACTTTAGTATGATTTTTTATTTATAAATTAGTTAATATGTCTCTTGTACATTATTCTCAACATGAAAATATAATAGTTACGTTTTTTTTTTTTTTTTTCAATTATAAACGAATTATAGTTTAAAAGCTTAAATTAGCCAAACCAGACGACTTTCCAAACATATATTTACCAAAAAATACTTCCTCAAAGCTGCTTCCCAAAACACTCTTCAATTACATATTACCAAACAATTTTTGTATTTTACCAAACCCTTTTAGGCTAAAAGGCCTTTGCTTTTTTTTTTCAAAAACTTTTCCCAAAAACCGAACCCAATGCACCCAAAGGGAAGGGATACAAAGCCATTGTTATCCCCTATTGTTCAAGTTTACAGTCCACCTTAAATGAACTCGAATTAGTCAGAAGTGCCCCATATTGTCTTTTGCTGACATTGGACTTCATTTTTTTCAAAAAGAGCCACATATGACTCTTTGTCAAATTATGCCTGATTATGTCTTCAGAGGCAATTCATCGATGTAACAATTAAGTGATTGTTTGAATAATTTTGGCACTGAAAATATTGTATGAAAATTATGGCACTTCTAATATTTATTCGCTAATTTCTACAAAGAGTTGCAAACATATTTCATGTATGTCTCCTGATTTTTGGATGCTCGAGTTCTCATCCTTTCCGCAAGAAAAGTAAGCAGCCGGAAGTATTCTCATGACAGAAGATGGAATCAGGCTTAGCAAATGAATATTAATATTGCCATGACCTATGAAGCACCAACACTCTCTAAAAGCATTCGTATCGTGCCGAACACTTCGACATGTGTCCGACACTCTGTCAACACGTGTCGGAAAATTCGATACCTAATCAACTTTCTCGACACTCAAGTCGCAATTCTGACATTCGAGTTTCTGACACGTGATTCCGATATCGATGTCAATTTTAAAAATTTGAAAATACACACACACACACACACACATATACATATATATATATATATATATATATATATATATAAGTGTGTGTGTGTGAGAGAGAGAGAGAGAGAAAATAAAACACAATAATAAAAATAATTAATGGAGAAAGAAGAAAAATCTAGTCTTATCTTCTCTTTTGACTCCCACTTTCCGTGATACATAATTCACTCCTTAAGTTTTTCTCTCCCCTTCCAACATATTTAACATGCGAGTCCAAAGTATGGATTGCTTGTTTTTTCTCCAATTTTTATGAATTATTGAAATAGAGTTGAATTTGTCAAATTAAAATAATGAATAATATTAATAAATGGTGGATTAATGTTTTTAGTGTATATTCATTCTAGGCTTATTTATTTATTTATTTATTTATTTATGAATTTGATTCAAATTAATTTGATTGAAATAATCATATAAATGATAATTTATTATGTATATATATATACTTACAACGTGTCCCAACATGTCAGAATTATCTGTTTTTTGAGAAATGACGTATCGGCGTGTCGTGTCGTGTCGCGTGGCGTGTCGCGTAGGGGTGTGCAAAAGAATCGGGACCCGCTTGGACCGCCCCGAACCGGACCGGAACCGCTCGGAACCGATGGTTCTTAAGGGAACCGGTTCGGTTCTCGGTTCCATGGGCGAGATCCGCCTACCCGCCCACCCGCCCACCCGGACGACCAATTATATTATAATAATTTATTAATTTTAATATTAAAAAATTCGAAATTAGCAAATCTAAAATTTAGGGCCCCAATCACAATCTTATTTCAATTCACTACTCTCTTACTTCATCTCGTCTCTCTCAATTCAAAATCTCCCCAAGCTCTCTCTTTCTCTCCGATTCACCTCTAGATCTACTCATTTCCCTTCGAGTCCTAGTCTGAATTCAGCGAAATAGTGAGTTGATTCTCATTTCCTCCCTCGAACTTGAACTCTCTCTCCACGTCGTTGCCATGCTCATCGCCACCTCCGCATTCATTGTCACTATCGTCCTCTTTGTTGTTGGGCTCGTCCTGCTTCTACCTCTCCTCTTCCTCCTCCCCCTCCTCAGGCTTCTCTCCATCATCCTCATCTTCGGGAATGGGTGAACTCCATATCTAAGAACGGCTCATCATCCCCATTGTCCTCTTCATTGTCGGTCTCGAGGGAGGAGTGGGAGATAGCGGAGGCGGTGGCGAAGATGGTGGTAATGGCTGGGACGGAAGTGGAGTGAGGGTTGCGATCGCTAGTGCCGCGATGCTAGTACTTGAGGAGAATAAAGCTACCATGGTCGGGAGAACCAGAATAAGTAAATGTGGGGAGGGCGAAAAGGGGAGGGCGAAAAGGGGACGGCGAGGAGGTTGGACCGGTTCTATAGATCCACTCGGGAACCAGACTGAACTCGCGGTCCGGTTCCTGGGTGGATCCATGGAACTAGTAGGCGGTTCCCGGTTTTAATTTTTTGGAATCGGTTCTTAGCGGGCAGTTCCCGGTTCTAGGTCGGGAACCGCCCACCCAGACCATGCACACCCCTAGTATTGCGTGTCGGTGCTACTTAGGCCATAACTAAAGCAACCGAACTCAAAATGCTTAGATTAGCAATAAGCTAGTAAATGAAGCTGTATAACCCCCATAAAAGATGCAATTCAACCCCCTTTTCATATCTTAAGCTGTCTACAAAGAAATAATCACATTGACCAGACATCTACTTAGAACCATCTAACCAGGCCAATGAAGCAATCATTACGCTCTGACTGGTTGCGACGATAGCAGTTTAACAATCTCCGAGATACCCACCCTGTCTTTCCCTTCCAAGATGCTCTTTAACTTCTCTTCGCAAAGAACGTCTTTCTTGATTCCAGGATTCTGCAGGTAACAGGACAGCGTCAAGCTGAATAAATAAGAACTCCAAAAATCTAAGGGACCAGAATGGAAGGTAAGCCGAAGAGGTAGCGTAGTTATATAGTCTCATCACTATTGTGATCATGTGAAGGAGAGTGAAGAGTATATGGTGACACTACTGTAGTTCCAAGTACTTGTCAGGTGTCGGGGTGAAGTATCATTGCGACATCTGTGGCAGAAAACTTGCTTGTTACTTACAACCTATGGTCCGCACAAGGAGTCCCAAGCATAGGATAAAATTCATTTCGACAGAACTGAAGTTACTCTGAGGTTTTAGCTTGACGCGAGTTTTATGCACAGAAAAGTCTCAAGGACATGATGAGCCAATGAAACTAGTGCACCAGACAAATGTGGCAACTAAAGCAACTCCATTGCTAACCCCAGAAATTCAATGAATCCCAACAAAAGACATATAAAAAGGAACCAAATTCTGAGTCTCTAATGCTTAAAACCACCAGCCTAGGACTTAAACAAAAAACCATCAATCTAGGACTTCACAAATACATTGACGATATCCTCTTAAGAACCATCATTTCAGCTCCAAGGAGGCAAATCTGGCTTCGTTTCACAAGACCGATCAAGATCCGGCATAAGCATCACGTGATTATCACGGACCGCTCAGGGTAACATTTCGATCAATAGAATAGTTTCTTTCTAATCGCCAACAAAAAGAAATCTTTTTTTTTTTTGGCTTCTTTCTCAACAATCCCTTTCTGTATCTACGTCCCTCACATTCTCAAAGTTCAAAGTTAATTCATCGAACACCTGGAGTGCTTAGACCGAATTAACTTCAGAGAGAGAGAGAGAGAGAGAGAGAGAGAGAGAGCGAGAGAGGACCTGGCGAGTGTGGAGCTTAATGAACCTGGAGACCAAGACGGCGGTTTCCGACCGAGAAACCTCGGGGATGCCCATGAATTTGCCCAGCTCCGAGGAAGCCGATGGTTGCTCCGCTTCCTTCCCTTTTGACAGAGCTTTGGCCTGTGCCAATCCCCCGGCGGCGGGATGGAATTTGGCGCCGCCCCCCTTCGCCGCCGACGCCAACATCCTCGCGACCGCCATGTTTGCTCTGCTATGGATAGCGCTCCAAGCTTCTTTCTTCGGTTTCCAACCCGGCCGTGCGATTTGCAATCAAGCCTATATCTCCCGGTACCACTCGAGGTGATTAGGAATGCTTGCCTCCTTGTTAGTCACTAATTAAGAAAAGATTACAATTTTTAATGCATCATCAAGAATTGGAGACTAATTTTTTTAATTGAGAATGTTAAATGGTAGCTCGAGCTTAGGCCACTTGTTAATCTGATCAAATATGCTCTAAATTTTGTATTTTAAGTAATTGGCTTTCTCAAAACGTGTACTTCTTCAATTTCCAAAGCTTCTCAAAAAGTGGAATTAATTTGAGTAAACTTAATTAGTGTCTACGAGTACTTAATTAATAAAATACCCTTTCAATATGAAAGTTGCCAATAAACCGAACTCGACAGCAAGCTCGTCAAGAAGAACAGTGTCGACAATTTCGATCGATTTGGTTTGACAGTCTAAACTTTGAACAATCTCTGCATGGCTTTCTAGTCCTAAAAATGTTGGGGAGCATAACGGAATCGATTTTTCACTTTCACAAAGAATCCCGTAATCAAGGATGGTACAACTTCATCTGACATTTCTAACAAAGTTTCCATAGACCTCCTCAGCATTTCTTCAACTACAGCAGAGCCTAGATGGAGACTTCCTTACTCACGGAATGATCACTACAAGAAGACTTCTAAATGGGTAAAGCGAATCGAATACATAGTAAGATGGCAGTGATACAACTCGCCCTATCTGCTCGAAGCCCACGTCGTGCAGAAACCATAAGCTGGACAGCTCTGAAAGGCCCTCATGTTTGGAAGCAGCTATTCATTATACAAGAGTACTGACTTCGCATTTCCTTACTTCATCAATAATCCATAAGGCTTCCCGAATAGTGTGTGTCTCATACCCAGTTGTCCCATGTGAAGCAGTTGACCCTTTATGAAATGTGACTGGAAAGTGTTTTGAGTTCAGATAGCGACTGCGCTAATGGTGACGGTGTCTACTTCTCTGGCGGCTAACAGAATCAAAATCCCCACATGAATATGAAGGAGAGTGGTCCCGCGCCCGCCTGCTCCTTTCATGTCTATGGCGTTTATCAACTTCTTTATTTTCAGAATCCCTTGAGTGCGACTGCTTCTTTTTGCTCCTTTTACTTCTCTGATGCCTATCAATATTGGAATCCTCAGACGAATATTGATGCTTGTGCCTGCTCCTTTTGCGATGCTTCTTATCAGTTTCTGAATCATCAGAAGAACTTGATTCAGAGTGATTGCGCTTCTTTTTATGCTTGTTCTTTTCCTTCTTGGACCTTCCCTCCTCGTAATCAGAAGATGAAGAGGATCCATCTTCATCAAAGTCCTCTCTACTATCAGGAGACGACTGCCTTTTGTGCCTTCGCCTCTTTGAGGATTTTTGTTTCTTTGGTTTGCTTGCAGGAAAGTTGGTCAGCAGATCTGGAATATTATTGGCGCCAAGAAAACCTATCCATTTGAAGATGACCACAATTAGCATGACATTACATTACAGTCTACCACTGTATCGCTGGTGGGAAATTTGTACCTCCATACTCGTCGAATATGTCCTCAGCAACTATTTGCTGGTTTGGATCATCAGGATTAAAACCTCCACGTGGGGGGCTCATACCAGGTTTCTGTTTCAGTTCCCATTTCAGAGGCTGCAAAGCCAAGGGTGATATTATTCATAAGAAAAAAACGTAACCCGCTCCATATACAGTGAAGGTTGAGCATGTGCACAGAAACAATGAATACTCAAATTAAAATAACAAAGGCATTTCATCAGCTAGTAAGAACAAAAAAATTCACGATGACAGGCCAAAAACTGAGATTATTTAAGATGATTCAATAAACATATTTCACTGAAATTAGAAATTATTTTACAGAATATCAGTCCACTTAGTGAGAAGGGCCAGAAAAAGATAAATGAAGCAGAAGCAAAAGCATCTCGCAATATTGATAAGTGTGACAATATTCCTGGCAAGACGAGAATTGCAAAGCTGATAATCAAGAAACGAAATAGTCCACAAATTTCAGACAATGCCAACACAACCTATAAAGTTTATCCTAACCTCGGTTGGATCTGTGTGGGCCAGGATGGCAGTCAACGGATCATCTCTTTTTAGTCGACTCTCTTCATTTGGCATTATGGCATCCTTCAATGGACATTCACGATCACCACTTTGGTGACCGAAGTTCCCACATCTCAAACATTTAACATTTCGTATTTCAATCCCAAATGGCTTCACCCTGGCAGGAGCACCCGTTTCCAGCCTGTAAAATACAATTGGAAATTAGTATCCATATGAAACTGGTCCAGATGATAAATTAACTTTTTTTGCATGAATAAATGCAAGAATAATCACAGCATAACATGCTATAGAAGATAAAGCTCAGAGTACTCGATATCAAATGTGCCAAATAAGTAAAATCAATAATGGCACATACAGCCCTCCACCTACTAATTAGAGTCAGAAACATGGATCCTCCTGTGCACCTATAACCTGTATAATATGAGATCTTACGTGAGAGTTGTAAGACTCAGTCTCATACACTCAAGCACCTTCATTTGGTAATAATGAATTTCTTACTAGTATTCCAAGAGGCATTAAGATCTCAGCATAAACTGAGGAGATCGGCTTACTTCAAAAGCTGTAACTGTGGAAAAAGTCCATGTCTAAAACAAATGAAACTCTTTCCATGGCTGTGGGAAATGAATTGTGCAATAATCAACACTGGATACACGTTAAGGAATTAGAAAGTTTTATGCATATGCTCCACAGGAACAGTTGCTGAAGATGTACATTTAAGCATAGCTCCAGGGAGAAAGAAACATAAAATCAGGCTAGAAATGACAATGCAACCAGTATGTTCAGCTTGAATTATCTGTTTTTTTCTCCCAAAACTTCAGCTTTCTGGAACAGTGTTGTTAAATTGCGATCCAAATCATGAATCGCAAACCCTATATTCTGAATCATGAATCAAATCGAATCATCAATCATAATGTTCAGTAAAAACTTGTAAAAAACTCCAGCAAATAAGCATTTCATACTAAAACAAGCCATTAGTTGCCAAAAAATGCATACAAGCATTTTATATCAATATTGTTGAGAGAATTGTACCTAAAACTGACATTGCTCTATACCCATTCTAGCTTCTAACTTCTGAACGTTACAGAGGCAAAATGAGAAAGTCCTAAAACACCCAAAAGACACCTAAAAATCAAGGCACACAAAAATATAAAAACTCCATTTTGGTCTGTTGAAGCCAGCTAAAGAGACAAGACTAATCTTAAACTCAAGTGTGACTGTTGTCCGAGGCATGCGATTTGCACAAGCTAAATGGAGGGTCAGAAGCTTGCGAAGGCTGGTGTCGTTGCCACCTCTAGCAACGACTGGTGTGTGACCCAGTGACAGCTGGTCAGGAGCCGACAACAAGCAGTGTAGCACCTCTACAAGTTCCTTTGCTAGCCTGAGGCCTGAGAGCACCAAGGTCTGCTGGTGTGTTTGCACATTTTTTTTTCCCATTTTCCTTATAGTTGCTTTATTCAATTTTCAGCTCATTTTTTCTCTTTAGAACCCAATACTTTTGAGCCCAACCTCTATTACAAAGCACAATGGTGCAAAGTGTCGTTTTTCTCCAAAACCACATAGTATTGTACGATTTGCATAGGGTTATGCAGTTCGCTTAAGATTCATGCGCTCTGATGATTCATGGGTATGGGATGAATTGATCAAAGGTTGAACACAATCGAATTGCATGATTCAGATCGTGTATCCGACGATTTTTACAACACTACTGAAACTGACCCACAATGCATATTGCACATTTGATCTATTATTCACCCTTGGCTCGAAGCCAAACCTTACACAAGGCACATATGATGTGAAAGTAATTACAGTAAATGACATACACAAGGAAGTGCCAAGATTCAAACCCTTAACCTGAAGTTTGAGGATCATGTATGTTTAACCGTTTTCTCAACAATTTACCCTCAGGAAGTACAGCATGAACATGATTACAAATCATCTAAACCAATTTTGTTAAAATCTTAGTACTAGTGAATACACTGTGCTACATCCAGCGACACTTTGACCTGACCATTGCAAAGACTACAAAAAACAATATGAACCAGGTCAATTCAGCATTCTAGCATCAAAACATGGGGTAAGAGTCCTATTATCAAGAACGAGAATGCTGCTTAAAACTCTCTCACGGTGTTTTATACGAATGTGCAAAATCATTACCTAAAGCAGTGCCATCAAATGGAAAAAGAAGACACTCCCTTCAGGAAACTTGCTACCCTACTATCATGGCAAGACATTGCAATTGGGCTGAAATAAAGCAAGCATCAAAAGGTACCGTGGAGCATTTTTAAGGATCTCAAACTCTTCTTCTGTCGGCAATGGACGCCCAAAAACATCTTTTGGCCTAGGTTTTTTCTTTTCTTCAGCAGGGTGATCTCTTTGCTCAGGAGGCCTGCCAGTCATAAAATGGAACTGGTAACAAACATAATAAAGGCATGTGCTGGTCCTCACCAGTAACAAAAACAAAAAGGAGTCGCCAAGAAGAGTATGCAAATGCTTAGTAGTTAGTACATTGAACTGGATGCTCCACTGATGAGTGGATCCTGAGTCGGGTTACTCTGCGCCTGCCTCTTCCGCTCATCCTCAATTTCTGCAGCTTTGGCGCTTTCGGGATTGAAACCTGGCGGTCTAACATACATGAAGCTAACAGCCTTCATAACCTCCACCTACGTTATTTAAAAAAGAAGAAGATAATTTTAGACCCCGAAAACAGCAGGATATGAATAAGGTCACGCATTTCTAATCCTCATCAAGATAAAATTAGCATTATGGTAACCATCTCATTAACTATTGGGCAGCAGACATTGCAAAGCAGGTGTCGTTCTCACTGCCTGTCAAGTGTCCCTAGGAAGTAATGGATGGTAGCATTGCTACATTCATGTCTCTCAAGTGTCAATAAATTCCCTTTCAGCCTCTTCAGGAATCCCAATCAAGACCAAGGCGAAACCCCCAATTTCGACTGGATTGTCCCGAATCGGAACAAGAAACTAAAGGTGTGCCCAAAGGATAGAAGAAAACACAGCTCGTGCAACAACGAAACAAGCCTAAAAACCGGAGCCACATAGTATGGCGACAATCTACAGCAGCGATAACAGGACAGCAATGGGAATTGGAAGCCATCACAAAGTAATACGAAGCGAAAAGAGCCAAAACCGTACCTTCTCCTTCTCCTTCTTGGAGATGAGAGCAGTCTGGCGAAAGAAGTCCTGCTCTTGAGCATACTGCAGAACCCACCCAACCAACCAACCAATCGATCAAAATCACACGGAAACCAAATCGGAAAAGCACGAGGCGAACAGGGAGGGGGAGAGAGAGAGAGAGAGGGCAGGGGGAGGGGGTGGGGGTGGAGACCTCGCGAGCGACTTCGTCGGCTCGGCGGTCGCGCTCGGCGTGGAGCTGCTCGGCGATCCACTTGCGGCGCTGGTTAGGGTAGGAGAGGGGGTGCCAGGGCTTCTGGTTGAGGTAGGAGTGGCTCCACGCCGTGCCGGCCTTGGTCTTGTAGTCCACTTCCCCTCCTCCGCCGCCGGCGCCGGCGATCGCTTTGTCGGAGAACCTCTTGCTCAGCCGCAGCCCCTCCCCTTCTTCTCCTTCCATCTTCGGCGTCCCTTCCCTCGTCTCCGCGATCGGGACGTTAGCGAGCGCCGGACGGACAATCGATTCGCTTTCCGTCCGATCCAGTCGGGCCAACCCGCTTTCAGAACGGTTCCCTAGACCGTACCGACCCACAAATACATGATGATAATATCGGGGGAGAAGGAGACTAGAAATCGTCAAAAATTGTCGACCGCTCTAACTTTAATGTCCAAAGTTTTTCTTTTAAAAAAGAGTAATTAAGAGCCAACTCTGATCTGGGCATTAATTTTTCAATCCTACATTACTATGACGTGTCTATTTAACATATAACCCCTAAACGATTTTGTATAACTGATTAAAAAGTGATCAATTTAATGCTAATTATAGTTAAAGAGTGATCACTTTATTGCCAAAAAAATGCTATCTCAGGTAAATTTTTAATTATAAAAGTCATGTAATTTCTTTAGTCAGAATTTTTTACCATAGACACTTAAGTGATCTATTAACCTTATGTGCCTTTAGTGATTTTGCACTCAATTTTTTATCTCTCTTGCTTAGGAATGTTCCATCTCTCGTAGTCGAAGAGCTCAAAACGTACTTAAAATATTTAAAAATAATTTTTAAAATTAAAAAATTAAAAAAATTAAAAAAAAAAAGGGGGAGGCGGGCGAGGGTGTCGAGATGCACAAACCATTCATGGTAGGGAGTTTTTAATTTCTCGGTTGTCAACAAGAAATTTTGAACGGATGGTTAATGGGTACAGATTTGTGATATAAGTAAAAGTTTGCGGTTTTTTATAAGATTATAAAAATTTTGGGGGGCAAAGAATGGCCATAACTCAAGACAAGATTTGGTTAATGGGTACAGATTTGTGATATAAGTAAAAGTTTGCAGTTTTTTATAAAATTATAAAAATTTGGAGGTAAAATTGGATAAGAGCTAAAGGTGAGGGTTTCTTATAGGACAAAAAAAAGTTTAGGATAGAATTGGGATATGACATATAGTTGAGGATTTTCTATGGGATAACAACAAGTTTATGGTAGGAATTATGACTGGACTTAAAGTTAGAGGCTTTTTATAAAATAGAAGGTAAACTTGGGACAAAATCTAAAGTTGAAATTTTTTAGGGTATTAGACTGGATAATATATATAATCGATATCAAGGAAAATTTCAAATGGGAGGTATTTTCTCAAAAGAGAAGTCCAAATGAACTCCGTCTCAAATAATTGCTTGAAGTGATAAACTCAATCTCAAATAAGAATCTAAAATGACAAATTTCGTCTTAAATAATACCTCAAGAATATTGACCAGTCAAATCTTAATATGAGCGAGGGGCATTTTCGTCCGATAACCTTTTTTCTTTTTGAAATGTTATAAAAAAAAAAAATGGAAGCAAGCAGTTCAATTGTCTCAAGTTGTGATTCCGATTTCCATTGCATCTTATGAACATTAGGTTGATGTATAAGCTACGAAGGCTAAAGATGTTGATACCACTGCTGCCGCCACCGCCGTCAATGTTATTGATTGTTGCAATGATACTTGTTATTGCCTAACCCACCAATTTCCCACAAGCGATTGTAGTATCATGTTTCTTCAACTTTGTTCCCACAATCTTGTGCACAATTTTCTTCTTTCTTGTCTTCAATTTCTTATCAATTGTTTCATTCATTGACTTTGTTCTTTGTTCTTTGTTTCTTCTTTCTGCTAACTTGTTTGGGCACATCTAGTGAGAGTAGTACCTTTCTAGCAGGTCGTCCTTAAAATCTCAACATGCACAACATGCCTATAATTTTGCATGTGTGTTTCCTTACTGAAACTTATATGAATCCATCTTCAGGCTCTTCCCTACCATATATAAGAGCCACCACAACATGACAACATGGGATTCCGTCGATATCCCATCTTCTACAGTTACAAGATTTATGTCTCATAATAACAACTCCCTTGTCTCCATATGGTCCACTCAAATCAAATTCATCCTCCCCTTTCCAAGGAGGAATCCAAGATGCTACAAACTGTTTTTAAAGATATAATTTTTTCTAGATATTAGGATAAATCACACGAGTGTACTTAGCCATCCCATCCCTTTGCTTATGAATCGTCTTCATGAATTGTACTCTTATAACTTTGAGCATTATGATGATAGATTTGTCCCTACCGTCAATGATCCTTTTATTGTAACTTTCACGCTTGTTATTTGAGGAAATGTCACATTTTGAGCTTGTCATGAAGTAGAACTTGCTCCATTGCACTTGAGGCCTCTAGGACGATCAATCATAAGCTTTGGCATCTATTGCCTTCAACTCTACTATTGCCAAGACAAAATCACATACCTTAGTTTTCATGGCACTCTTCCAAAGAAGTTTTTTAAGTTTTACTCTTTTGTGATACTATTTGAAGTTTTCATAATGATGCTTTAAGCAAAATCTATGTTTTGCTTCAAGCATTAAATTTGCGAGTGTTTGCACCAATCTTTTTGTTTGTCATATATGGAAGTCTTCTCATTTGATTTTTCACGGTCTGTAATCCCTATATGTAATCAAACTAATAACCAATGTCATTTCTTATATGTTTCTTGTCCGATGACTGTCAATGCAAAGTGAATATCTGATTGTTGCCATGTATGTCTATCACTGCTAGAAGTATACCTTTCTAGCATGATGACAATTGGCAATCATCAAATCCCACAAAACACCTACATACTTCTACAAAACCACTTCTTACTGCATCCAAACAAATGCCAACTCCCTAAACTTGAATTGGTCTAGATATCACTTGGTCTTGATTATACATGTGGATCCTAAGTTGGCATAAAGACTTGGCAATAGCTCCTATGCATTCAAAATTGCTCCTCCTCAATCATTGTGGTCATACACATTGTTGTTGCCCTAACTCTATAAACCATTATCCTAAACAATTTCAAAGAAGTCTTAGGCTCCATTGTTTTTCTTTTTTTAATTGAAGCACCTGGTTATGCAAAATTGTTTCTCAACCTCTCATAGTAATTGATTGCTAGCCATTTAGTGCCATTTAGAGCTCTATTACATGTATGCATGTAATTGAAGGTTTTTATTTGTAAAGTATGCTTCACACTTTGAAAGTATATATGAGCCAATCACAACCCTCAGAAGACACTGCTTTCAACTTATTAGTTGTATTCTTAACAAACCTCATGTTTCTCCCATTTTTTGTCACATGGTTTCTAATAGCCTCTCTAAACTCCTTAGCATTAGTAAGGCCCATTTCTAATTAGAAGACAAGATTTTTTCACATCAACCTCAACATTGAATTCAGGATGTGTATATTCATTTTCACTATTCATATTCAAAAAATCTAATTATTAACTAACACATCTATATGCAGACTGATATCTACCATCATCATCAACACATCTTACATTTCTTATGTATAATCCACCAAGATCAATAAAGGCAAATATATGTTCTTCAGCACCCTCGGAAACCTTATCATGCCTACTATCACTTCTTCACATTCCTCAATTGGTGCAAAATGGAAGGAAAAAAATGACTATATTTATATAAAAAATGCATATCAATAAAAACACAAAACAAAAATAGTAAATAATTGCAACACATCTGCATCACACTATGATTAACGAACGAAAACTGGTTACACTATGGCTACATACCATATTTTTATTGGATACCATTTATCACAAAAAAGAAAAAAAGTGGATTGTGAACTTAAAATGTGTTTTATGTGTGCTAGTTGTTTGGTAATATACATTCGAACTCATGTGCGCACAAAAGTGCTATTGCTATTAGGGGTGTGTATGGTTCGAGTGGGCGGTTCCGAAAAATTTGAACCATGATCCACCGGGGAACCGGACTGCCTGTTCGGTTCGGTTCCCGGGTGGATCCATGGAACCGGTCTCACAATAATAATAATATCACTTTATAAATCTCACAATGAAAACTCTTCATATCGAGTAATATACTAGAAAGTTTCTAGTAAACTCATGGTCTAAGGAAAATAAATCACTAAATGTGGTTAACTTGGAGGAGAATGAAAGTGACCTTTTGCCTCTCAGTGGAATTAGGGGAAAGAAGAACCACCAGAGGGAGGATTCGTAATTTGAAGATGAGAGGAGTAACAAGCATACAGCAGTGTATGTTGATGACATCGACACCGAGCTATCCAAGATGATGGATACAATGCTACTCTTTAAAATTAAAGGTAAGAGTTGAGATTCGACTGCTGATGAATCCTCTGGAAAATAATAAATGAATCTTTACAGCAAAGTAGACGGACACACGCTGCTGATGGTGGGAAGTTTCATGATAACACACCAACCCCAACTAGCAATGTGAGAGCGATGGTGGATCTCAAAACTTTGTTGATCCTTTTGATGCTAGGTTTGTTAATTAGTAATTTCAATTTTTTTTTAATATTAAAAATTAATCGGTCTGGTCCGGGTGGGCGGATGGACGGATCTGCCCATGAAACCAGGAACCGAACCAATTCTCTCAAGAACCACCGGTTCCGGGAGGTCCGGGGGGATCCCGGTTCTTTTGCACACCCCTAACTGCTATAGTGACGGACCTTATCCTTGGTTTGGTCAATAAGCTTAGTGATTAATTTTATTAGGCATTTAACATGAATTTCTGTAAGTGATAATGGTTAGAAACTATAACCGAGTGATAAATGTTCCATTGCGTGAGTACCTTGATACTGTAGAATAATGTAGGTGTCATTCATGATTTGAAATCATGATGAATTTCATTTTCAACCTTAAAAAAGTCGATTTGATTCCTTGAAAAGCACAATAAAACCCACAATATGTTTAAATTCAAACATTCGATATTGTCGAAGACTCTTTAGACATTGAATTATCAAATAAGAACTTGAAGTTAGATGCTACAATTTTTAGAAAGAAGCCAAGGTAGAGGTCTTAATCCTCTTAGGCAAACACAAGAGCAAAATAAAGAAAAACCTCGGCCTCCTGACGAGGGGGGGAAAGACAAAGCAAAGCAAGTACGCAGATATGGTGTCCCTTTCGAAATTATTTGGAGGGATCTATTGTCCATCGATATATCCGATGTGGAAGTGCACTGAGTCCTGCTTCTCCTAATACTTAGTAGTAGTAGGGATGATGTAGGAATTGACATTGGATTTTCTTGGGTGTCAAATCTTGGTTTGCATGGGCCTCCACGCTCTAACTAATCCCCCCACATTCCCACGCCACGCCGATGTGGGCCTCCTCTCTCTCCTGCCCCTGTCTTACTCTCCTCTCTCCTGAAAACCAACCCCCACCACTAAAACCCGACATTGGGTGTCAAATGGATATCATTATCAAATGCCCATCAACGGTTTGTCACATCGTTCTACATGTCCATTACATAAATCCCGTCTCATCAACCGTGGGTTGCTTGAATGGTCCAAGACTTGATATGGAAACCGAAATCACGTGTTTGATTATTTTGTGTATAATTGATCTCATGAAAACTTTGATTTAAATTTGCGAAGGACGAGCCTAGGCTGTGTTTTGCCGGTCTTGGACTTCTCACTTGCATCGTGATGAGCCAAGGGCAATGAGCTGGCTTAATGAACAGTGATGCACGGGTTAAATCTGCAGCCTTCGGAACATTCTAATGGGGGGTGATCTATAGTTTGCCGAAACGGAATACCCTTTTGACTAGTGAGGAAAAAATAGCCTCATCTTGGTATCCCATCATTATTCCCAAGAAAGAAAAGGGAATCCAATTGCTTATGGCGAGACTATTTGCGATTGTCCTTTGCTTCCCTCTTTCTTGGTTCCGGAACCAGATGCCTTTGCCTTTGCCTCTCATCTTTCATTACTCTTTTCCTCACTACCCAATATGGAATAAGTGAAGATGCCCCTCTTTCCATCAAGAATCGGAGTTAGTTTGATTCTTCTTTTGGAACTCATTATCGGTCTAATCCATGGACTTTTGCTTAAATTTTTCTCACATTGTGTCAAGTCCATCAATAATTGGATGGAGAATAATGCAAGGATTGCAAGCTGCCTGATCAACTTACACTAAAAGGTCAGGACACTTTTTTGACCATTGTGACGAAGCACTATCAAACTCACTAATCTTGTCATCTTTTCTTTAATTAATTTAAGGGATTAGATGATAGCCACTCATCCACTCTCTTGTGGATCTTATATCATGTGGGTCACTATCATGCATTCCTTTCACTTGATCACCTGATCATAGTGCTCTCTTCATCCGCCAATGCACTTGCGACTGGAAAACAAAGTGGTCTTCGGAATCTGGTGGCTCTCTATCTAATCATGATATGATCCTACAAATTGTCGTCGCATATTCAAATTATACAGAATAATATTATTAAGATAATTCGAAGATCGGAATTTTCCAAGTATCGTCTAACCTACCACCAAAAGAAGGGGTGATCCATCAAATTCATGAGAAGGGACTCGTCAAAATTTGCATGCGCAATCGACAATTTCATCGAAAACATTATTTCCCCGGATCAAGAAGGTCGAAAAACTCTCCAGAGGCTGTTTCTTGAGCAAGGCTAAGCGAGCCTCCGGCAGTACGTATTACCTCAAGACCCTATGCAGCGCAACATAAGCGATGAGTCGGTAACCGACCAGCATGGAGGCCATGATGAACACATCCAACCACAAATTGTTGAGCCCCACGGCTTTGACTGCTGGAAAATCTCCGACCCGGCAAAGCTCCCCTTTCGCGCACTCGTAGACGTCGTCGTTGCTGTACTGAACCCCAAGAAGGAGCTTGTAACAGTAGTAGCTGTAGCTCAAGTACTTGAGCCACTCTATGAAAGGGGGTATCTGCTGAATGTAGTATCCGCCAGCGATCAAGAACACCATAGTCGTCACCGAGGCCAACGTCGTGGCCTGCTTTACGTCCATGAGGATTGCACCGAAGGCCAATCCAAGGGACTGCGACACCAGGACGCTGTAGAGGACGATGAGCAAGGAGAGGATAAAAGTGGCTGGGTTGGGCTTGAGCCCACCCATCCAGTAGATGATGAAGACGAATGCGGTAGGGAGGGCAAGCTCGAGAGGCAGGTCGCCGATGGTCCGGGCGAGGAAGTAGGATGAGAGCCGGTACATTCCTGACGACCGTTCTTTCAAGAGCATTCTTCTTTCTTGAGGGAATGTGAAGACTGCATTGTAGAGTGGATAGAAGCCCCAGAACACAGAGAAGAAGAAGAGCAAGGCGATCTGCAGTCATCAAAGCAAAACTATTTTAGCAACTATCTGAGATTGCAATTGCTTTTCTTTTCTTAGTTGTAGCTCAAACTGAAAAATCAAATTTAACCTAATAACGTGAATTTATTTTTAAAATGATATATTTAACCATATATAACGATCATATGAGAATTTTGTTTTATATGTACTGCGGTGGACAATTACAGACATGAAAAACTGAACTATTTTGCTTTGTTCTGTTTTGTTTGGAAATGTTACTTGACTCAATTTTGCCTGGGAGAAATCATACTGTATTTTTCAATTCAGTTTCTTATCCTCCGAATTGAATCAAGCTGATCTGACTTTTTCTTAGTCCTCCAGGCATTATTTTTATCATCTAGCTTGACGAACTCTGTGATGGTACGTTGGTTAGGAAAGTGCTTTTGGAAAAGGACATAGGAGTTAGGACTGAGCGTCGAAATGAAGCAGAATGTCCAAGGCTCATTAGCAGCCAGCATAAAAGGTCAACGGATTTTGCACTTCCTTTCGGTGATATCCCGAGTTTAAAGATGAGCAAGGTCATGTAGTTGTCATGAACTACTGGGATAGACTCGACGTTGGGGAAAAGAAAAATTCTTACGCGATCCGCGATATGAGATGCCGGGGTGTGCCACCAGAGGAGTCCACCGAGCACGGCGACGCTTATCACTTGGAAGATTCTCAGTCTATTGAAGGATTCAAATCTCCTTTCTCTCAGCCCCCTCTGAAGCAGCACTTTGAACTGATGCCACCAGCTGTTGCACCATTGCTCTGTCTTCTTCTCATGTCCTGCAAGATTTCATCATCATAAGGGATCGATGAGAGACATGGTACAGAAAACAAAGCAATTTGATCAAATGGGTGTCGCTTTCTATTGAACTTGGGCTGATAACTACAAGGCATCAACATGTTGTGATGTGCAAATGCAGGTGAAAATGTTACGACATAGGATATGCGAAGAGTGGAGTTCAATTCAACTCACCTTTTGTGAAAGCGTTGTAATTAATGATATCCACAGAACACAGCTCTGACTTTAACCTCGCGGATATATTATTGTCATAAGCAGATATGAGAGCTTCCCTCACAGATTTCTTCTCTTGCTCCATGTTCTCGCCTTGCTCGGTTGTGTGCTTGGAGTCGGGAGCAATTCCTGCAAATTTTCCAATCAACCGTTCAATTTCATAACTCCAAATAATAATAATAATAATTGAAAAACAAAGAAATCTTGATCCGTGTCTTTGATATTCTCAGGATGAAAGGCCTGAGTAATATGCTAGTCTCTATAAAGATTCAATTGACACATGACATGATCATGATGTGCAAAAGCTACTTAAGTGTACTCTTGCATGCGGTGTATGTGCATATGTGAGAGCGGTTACGGACACACGTGATCATGATTAACACTATAACCCCGGATTAAGGTCGCATTTCACTGTTGGCCCTTTCCACCTGGTGGAAAGGTTGGGGGGCAATTTTTGACCGCTTTTGTTCAATTTGGAGCTTAAAGAACGAAAACTTTTGCAAATAGCACGAAGGAAAGTTTTTAAAGGTAGGGTCACATTTCCTCTCATTTTCACAAAGTGACGCTTTTGAGCAACAAGAGTCCCAGCAGCATCATCTCTGTCATTTTTTTTTTTTTTTTTATGAATATGAAGAGAGACTGATAATAATCATATAAAATACCAACTCATGAACATAAAAGTAAACTGACTTAGTTTAGTTCTGATCAATTTCTAATTCTTGTCTCAATGGTAGAAAGAGAATATAAATCACCAAATGTTGATGTAATTACCGTTGGCAAGATCAAGCAAGAGATCAGCTGGATTCACAGTCAAGGATGTGGCGAACCCAATGGATGAGAAGTAGTCCAAGGCTGTAGATGCCGGTCCATAGTATATGGGGCTTCCTTCAGAGAGCAGCACTACCTTGTCGAACATGTGGTAGAGTCGGCTTGACGGCTGGTGGATGGTGGTGACCACTGTTCTGCCGCCACCGGCCAGCCGCTTCACAGTAGTCAGGATCTTCTGTGCCGTGGTCGAGTCCAACCCTGATGTCGGCTCATCCAGCAGCAGCAGACTGGGATTGATCAGCATCTCTTGGCCTATGCTCACCCTCTTCTTCTCCCCGCCAGATATCCCCCTGAACAGTGGCCCGCCTATCATGCTGTGCTGGCACCGGGTCAGCCCAAGCTCAGTGATGACGCTCTCGACGTGGCGGAGCTTCTCCGCCAGTGCCAGGGTGTTCGGGAGCCGTAGGAGCGCGGTGAAGAGGAGTGTCTCGGTCACGGTGAGGTGAGGGTAGAGGACGTCATCTTGAGCCACGAACCCTGTCCTCCGTTTCACAGCACCGGAGAAAGGCTGGCCGTTGTACGTGATCTTGCCAGACAGCTTGCCGAGGCGGCCACCAAGGGCTGTAAGGAGGGTGGTCTTGCCACTGCCGGAGGGCCCCAGCATAGCGAGTATCTCCCCGGGGCAGACCACACCGCTCACGCCGTTGAGGATGGTCTTCTCTCTGGTGCTGCTGGTCCATGTGCCACCCCAGCAGGATTGCTTTTGGTCCAATTTAACCTTGTAAACCACCTCCTCAAACTGCAATTATGTTTTTTTAATTTTATTTCCAACGCAAGAATTATAAGGAAGATGTATCGTACGTTCAATAAAAATCATGTAGTTAATCATACAAGGAAACCAAAATTGGAGCCAGTTCAATTGGAACTTAAAATAGTGACCATGCTCAACAACAGCCAGACTAGGCGGCGTGGCTGATGGTCGTCGGCGGAATAAAAACTTTCCAAATGATAGCAGTTGGGAAGGGAGAGAGACCTTTAAAGTTATGGGATACAAGGTAACTTGTATAAGGGACTGAGAACCGGCTTGAACTGGGTAAGCTAGGACTGCTTCGTTGCTGTCGCAAGGCGACTGAGACATGTCCGTCTGACCTTGTCGCCGCCGCCGCCGTCGCCTCTGCTGTGGTGGCGTTGCAATAAGCTGGCTCTGGAGGCGTGCCGGGGAGGGCCATTAGCGAAAGGGGAGAAGTGGTGGGATTCTAGTTGAGATCTTGGTAATGATAAACGAGTTGGGGTGATGTGTGCCTCCTGTTGCAAGGGAAGCGAAGGGAGAGAGAAGTTAAGGAGTTACTTTTCGTGGAATGGTGTTTGTGGGAGAGTGTGTGGTATTTTTTTGGGTGTGCTTTGTGTTGTGTCACTTCCCCAAAGTGAATTGGAGGGCATGATGTAGATATATAGTAGTGAGGGAGACGAGGATTTCTCCTGTGGGCGTGCGCGTGTGCGGTGAAGCCAGTCCTTGGTGGGTTCCCACGTTATTGTATTGGGTGTGCCCCTAAAGTTATTCTCCTTCCACACACTAAGTATTTACTATAGCTTATACTCTTTCATCTCACGGAAAAAGCAATTTATACTCACCTTATCTTGATACTAACAACTTTTCCATTTCGGTGTTACAACTCTCTCTCTCTCTCTCTCCCCCTCTCTCCGTGGTGCAACTGCCGAGAGTGCAATGGTTCGACGGTTTATATTCCGTGTTGACATCATATTGGGGGGTTGACTATATTCTAACTTGAGTTGCCATATTGAACTCGAGTTCAAATCCTCCAAAGCTTGACCCATGACTTTTTGGAGGGACTGGATACTCGTATATATGATGGTGCTATAGAGTGTGCAAGCATGTGAAATAAGTTACGACATGTCGCTCGATGGTTTCTCCTAAACATTAATCCTGAAAGGGTTAGCTGAGTACTTCAATACTTTGTTTGGATTTAACATATTATGTGTTTAAATCACAGTGTTACCCACTTATATTAATCTTTGGGTCACACCCGCCATCCTGTTGATAGAACCTTACCCAATGTATGTGGACATGGTTGTTTATGTTAATTGTGTGGATTAGTCGGGCCATAAAATCTAGATATCCATTTTTCAAAATGTAAAAATAAAAACAGGTTGAAACTTTTGAAGTCGATGGTGTGAATTTACATCTTAAATTTAGAAAGAATTACACCCCAAATGCCAAAACTTGACACGAATGGATACTTAAGTGCCAAAAGTTAGGAAAGTGACACTTAATTGCCACTTTTTTTGAAAAGTGAGACACTTAAGTGCCATCTCTAGTGAACCTCGCCGGAAATCTTACGTGACAATTTTTTATTATCTTTCTCACCTCGTGGCTCGCCGGAGAACCAACTCAAAGAAAGAAACGTAAAATGATGTCGTTTTAGCGCGGATTTGAATTTTAATATAAAAATTAATTTAATTAAATTATAAAATAAATAAATAACAAAAAAAGAAGAAGAAGAAGAAGAAGAAGAAGAAGAAGAAGAAGAAGAAGAGGAGGGAGGAAGAAGACGGTTGAGGGTTGAGCCCTTGCCATCGCCGCTGCCTCCTCGCCGTCGTCGGGAAGGGCTGGCGAAGGTGGGGGGAGGGTCGGTGGGGGTCACCGAGCCTTGACCAGGGGCCGACGACCTTAGCTGACCGGCAACGAGAGCCCACGAGCCCTCCCTTAGATCTAAGGCAAGGGTCGCAGCCCTCCCCTAGATTAGGCGAGAATCGGCGGCCCTCACCCGGCTAGGCCAAGGGCCATTGCCTCAACCCTCAGCCGCGTGCCTCCTTTCCCCCCACCCCTCCTTTTGTTTTAAATAAATTTAGTTTTAAATTTAATTTAATTAATTTTTATATTAGTTATTTACCACGTCAGAGACAAAATAACATCATTTTTTCATTTGTCTAGCCATGTCAGCATGTAAAACGACGTCATTTTGCACTTAACTTGTTGGAAAATCGCCACGTCAGTATTTTGGCTGGATTTTCTTACCATTGGCACTTAAGCGATCCATTTTGCTCCGATATTGGCACTTAAGTGTCACTTTCCTAATTTTTGGTACTCAAGTGTCCCTCTGTACCAAGTTTTGACACTCCAGGTGTTCGGCACTCCTTAAATTTAGTCTTATGAGAGGAGAGACAATAGCGCATTGAATTTCAAAAGTACGTTGGTTTGAAAGGTGCTTCTCTCTTTAAGAGAGAGCGTGCATGCACAAAAAATAAAATTGATCGTTAGCAAGCTCAGTCAAGCCTTAAAGCCAATTCTAAACTTTTGCCCAAACTCGCACATGGTATAGTTTTGTTTATACAAATTTTCGTGTCGAGTTAGGCTTTCTCACAAAATACCTTTATCCAAGCCTACCGAAAAAATTCTTTAGGCTTTGTGTCTTGGGCCAAGCCTATAGGCCAACATGTATGTAATCAAGTGTCACGTACATGCGTATATGTAGAGAGAGAGAGGGGGGAGGACGAGTGACAAATGCAAGGTGGTGGAGGTGGTAATCGAGTGCGATGATAGCAAGGCACGGTTAACTTGCTAGGGAGGGAGGGAGAGAGAGATGGGTGACAAATGCAAGGTGGTGAAGGGGGTAATTGAGCAATGTGCTAGCAACCATGGTTGAGGTGTATGTGTGTGGTGGTAGCAACGCATGGTTGAGGGTTGTGTGTGTGTATGTAACAAATGCAAGGTGGTAAAGGTGGTAATTGAGTAACGGTGTTAGCAATGCACGGTTGAGGTGAGGTTGAGGGGTGCATGAGAGAGAGAGAGAGAGAGAGAGAGAGAGAGAGAGAGAGAGATGGGTGATAAATGCAAGGGAGTAGAGTTGGTAATCGAGCGATATGGGTAGGCTCCTCTAATGTGCAAATTAGAGAGAGAAAAGAGAGATAAGGGATTTTGGATTAGTAGTTTGTTAGAATAGTTAAATATTAAATTATGCATTTATCTAACAGCTTAATCACTTAGAACAGTTAGCAGTATTTCACAAATATAAATGTCATTAGAGCCAATGGTTGATTGATGGCTATTCTTAATGAGTGTATTGATGTTTGGGAAATATCTCAATGAATGAATTTTGTAATCAACACTATTTTCGAGCAACCTTCATGATTTTGTATGGAAAAAGAGACCAGAGTTGAAGGTGGGCACGGTGGTGTGACAATAAGGTCCCTATGGTAGCATTCGAGTCCACATGGTAGCATTTGATCTAGAGAATGATTAGTGTTATCGTTACAGTCCTTACATGCAACACAATAAAGATTCAATTTGAGATAGGTTGATGCAAAAGAATGCATGAATTAAGGGAAAGCAAACCTAACACTGAGCTTATAAGTAAAGAGAAAATTACTGAGTTAGTGTGAGTTGCATTAGAAGTCCCACAACAAGGAATTGATATAGTGTGAAACAATTAATATACCGTAATTGATTCATAATCCATTGACTTAAATTTTAAGTGAAGGTTGATAAACTAGATATGTTGATGAGCTCAAACATAGGCTCCTCATTTGTGATCTCCTCAAGTGAAGATATTAAGCTTAGACTGCGTACTTCCAACAAATAATATGAGAGTGAAAAATCATGAGTTCAAATCTTTCTAAGCCCCTAATTGCATTTCCAATTACATATTTCCTAGTTTTAAGCTAAGGCCCAAAGTCCAGCTAATGGGTGAGTGGGAGTATTAGAATATTTGAATATCAAACTACACATTCTTCCAAAGGTTTAAGTATTTAAAACAGTCACTAGTATGCCCATAAAATCTCAAATGACATCAAAACCTATAGTTGATCGGTGGCCATTCTTAACGAGTGTAGTGATATATAGTAAATATCTCAATGAGTGGATATCATAGCCAACACGATTTCCAAGTAGCCTTCATCGTTCGATCTAGAGAGAGACTAAGGTTAAAGATGGGCATTGTGGTGGAGCAACAAGGTCCCAATGACAGAGTTCGGAGTTTTGTCTAAAGAAAAGCTAATGATAAAGGTTAGTATTAGTATTAGTATTAGTATTGTTGCGGTCCTTACACCCAACAAAGTGGAGATTGGGATAGGTTAATTAAAAGGCTGAATTAAGGGAAACATGCTTAATAATGAGCTCATATATGAAGGGAAAATTAACGAGAGTTGTGTTGGAATCTCATATCAAGGAATTGTTGTAGTATGGAAGAGTTAATATATGATAATTCATCCATAACTCATTAGCTTAAGTTTTTGAATTAAAGTAGGTCTAATTGGATATGTTAATGGCTTGAACTGGAAATCACTCTAATCGATCTCCTCAAACAAAGGTATTTGGCTTTTACCATGTGCTCTTAGCAAATGATACCAAAGTGGTATTGAGTTCAAATCTTTCCAAACTCCTATGTACCTCTCTAATTACATATTTCCACATTTTAGACCAAGGACAAAATCTAGCATGTTAGAAGGAGTGTTAGAATATTTAAATATTAAATAATGCATTAATTTGATAACTAAACATTTAGGATTAGGGGTGTAAAAGGGTCTAGGTTATAAATAGTTTCGAAACGAACTATCCAAAGGAATCGATCTGGTTTCAGGTTTCCATAGTCATGGTCTACAAATCAGGAATCGATGAATTGCAGTTACATGTTTTGAACTTTTTATTATCTATTTTATGTGTCCATCTTTAATAAATTATTGTTGATGACAAATGGAGATTTTTGTTGTTGCATTCACTTTAATTTTGCTAAATTAAAAATGAAACCAAAAAAAAAAAAGGAAGAAGAAAAAATGAAATAGAAAAAAAAAAAAGAAATTGGTTGATTTTTAGGTAGAACTTGGAACCGATTGATGGGTGTAGGTTCTATGTTTCATGTATGTGGGGGGCAAATTCTAAGTTCAAAAAGCTAGGAAATTGGTTTCAGCAAGGTAGGTTTTAGGTGGTACTAGAACGGACCTTGGAAACACTCATATACAAAATAGTTGACAGTGGTTCATAAAATCTCAAATGGTATTAGAGTCAATGGTTAACTGATAGTATTCTTAATAAGTGTAGCAATGTTTGGTGAATATCTCAAAGAAGAAATCTCGTAACTAACGGATTTTCAAGTAGCCTTAATGATTTGGTTTGTACAAAAAGAACATGGTTGAAGAAAGGCGTTATGGTGTAGCAACGAGGTCTCAATGGTAGCGTTCGTCGTTTGATCCAAAGAAAGAGCAGTGAAAATGTCAGTATTTTTATTGTTGCTATCCTTACCCGCAACTAGGGTTGAGCATGGTCCAGGTTGGGCCGGTCCATCCCCTAATCCTAGAACCAATCCGCATAGTGCCGGTCCTCAATTTTGGGACTAAGGACCGACCCTATTGAGCTTGGGACCGAGGATAGGACCGACCTAGTGGGTTCGGTTCGGTTCTAGGGTCAACTCGAGACCAACCGATAATTTTTTATTTTATTTCTTGTACTCATTGAAAAAGCGGTTAAGGACCGCACCAATCTTATGGGTTCGGTCTGATTCTAGGGTCAACCTAAGACCAACCAATAATTTTTTATTTCATTTTTTATATTCCTTGAAATGGTAACCAAGGACTGGACTGACACAATGGGTTTGATAACGAGTGAGGTCAGCTAAGAAAGGCAAGCAGTGAAGGTCGAGTGGGGTGAGCGTCGAACAGAGTGAGCATCGAGTGTTGAGCGAGGAGCAAGCCAAGCGAGCATCGCCATGCGAGCATCGAGCGACAAGTAGCACGAGTGACCCAAAGGGAGCGAGGCTAGTGTTAAGTGGTGAGCGGAGAAGTTGTTTCTTTTGATTTTGGCAAATTGAAGACTAAAAAGATAAATAAGACATAAGAGAATGAGTACTAGAAGAGAATGCCGTAATGAGCTATATATACCATTTTGAACACCGTGAGGATTCCTCACAAAACATTTTCCTCATTCGTAAATTATAACTGTTAACGCCGTAAAAAATATTAAAAATCTAAGAACAATGTAAAATTACTTGAACCCCTCACTAAATAGTTGTTTAATGTTGTTGACGCCGTTTATTTTAAGGTTTTCTTTATATAAAGAAATTATAAATAATATATTAGATATAATATATATGTATATATATATATATATATATATATATATATATATATATAGATAGTCGAGTTGATTCGGGCTGAACCAACCCTAAACTCCCAGGACCGATGTCCAACCCACATAGTGCTGATCCAGAAATCCTAGGACCAAGGACCGACCTAATCTCCCTGGGAATTGGACTAGGACTGGTAGGATTTGGTCATCTAGGGTCAACCCTTGACCGATGCTCACCCCTACCTGCAACAAAGTGGAGATTTAATTTGAGATAAGTTGATATAAAAGAATACCTAAATTAAGGGAGAATAGGCTTAACATTGAGCTTATACGTGAAGAGAAAATTGTTGAGTCGGTTTGAGTTGTGTTGTAAGTCCTACATCAAGGAATTGATGTAGTGTTGAGTAGTTTATATATTACAGCTGACTCATAACTCATTAGCTTAAACATTTAAACAAAGATAGGTGCAACTGCATATGTTGACCAGCTTGGGCTTAGGCTCTCCCTTGGCAATCTCCTAAGTGAAGGTATTAAACCTTTGCTCCGCATGCCTAATAAATGGTGTTAGAGGAGGAAGCCCTGAGTTCAAATCTTTCAAACTCTCATTTGTCTTCCCATTTACATATTTTCACATTTTAGGTTAACACCAAAGTTTAGCTTTCACGCGAGGGAGAGTATTAAAGCATTTGATTATCAAACCACATCTTTATTCAACAAGTAAAGTTTTAGAATAGTTGAAAATAATCCCATAGAATCTCTAATGGTATTGGAGCCGATAGTTTATTAGTAGGACTCTCAATAAGTGTAGTAATGTTTGGTGACTATGTTTGGTGACTATCTTAAGGAAGGAATCTCATAATCAACGCGATTTTCAGGCAACCTTCGTGGTTTAATTTGAGAAGGATACAAGTGATGAAGATGAGCATTTAGTGTAACACTGCGATCTTAATGACAACGCTTTGGGGTTGGTCCAAAGAAAGAGCAGTGATGAAGGTCAATATTGCTATTATTGCAGTCCCCACACACAATAGAGTGAATATTCAATTTGAGATAGGTTGATGTAAAAGATTATCTAAATTAAGGGGGAGAAGACCTAACATTGAGTTCACATGTGAAGCGAAACTCATTGACTTGGTGTGAGTTATGCTAGGAAGTCTCACATCAAGAAGTTGATGTAGTATGGAGCGGCTCATATATCATAGTTGGCTCATAATTCATTGATTTGAACTTTCAAGTGAAGTTTGGTTCAATAGGATATGTTGATAGGCTCAAATTTGGGTTGACCCTTGGTGATCTCCCCGAGTGAATATATTGAGCTTTTACTTTATGCTTCTAACAAATGGTATTAGAGCAAAAGTTGAATTCATATCTTTCCAAACCCTTATTTGGCTCCCAAAACACATATTTTTACTTTTTAGGCTAAGGCTATAGTCTAGAAGATGCGTGAGAGGGAGTGTTAAAATATTTGAATATTAAATCATGCATTAATTTAATAATTTAAGTTTTTAGAATAATTGATAGTGGCCTAAAAAAATCTCCAATGGTATCAGAACCGATGATTGATTGATGGCCACTCTCAACGAGTGTAGTGAAATTTGGTGAATATCTTAAGGAAGAAATTTCGTAACCAATGCAATTTCTGAGCAGGCTTCCTTGTTTAGTCTAGAGAAAGAGACAAAGGTGAAGGTGGGCATTGTGGTATAGTAACATGGTCCCAATAGTAGTGTTCGAGATTGGTCCAAAGAAAGAGCAGTGATGAAGGTTTACATTGTTATTGTTGCTGTCCTCACACACGAAAAAACTAAGGTTCCAATTTGAAATAAGTTCATATAAAAGAATACCTGAATTAAGGAGGGCGTGTCTAACACTGAACTCATACATGAAGGGAAAATTGTAAAGTTGGTGTGAGTTATTTAGGAAGTCCCTCGTTAAGGAATTGATGTATTATAGAAAAGTTAGGGGATTCACAAATTATTATGCTGAAGCGCGATGAAATAGGGATTTAATTGCAAAAGTCGGTTGACACAGTTGTTCCGGATAGAAAATCTTGTTTCGATTCCAAGGGTAGTCTTCAATGCACGAAGTACACTCACTCACAAGTCACAATAACCGCTGTCAATCAAACTTTGAACCGACATTGTTTTCTTGCATAGTGGAACTTCTTGATATCTTTCATGACCGTAGTAGATCCGTGCAACTTTTTGTTTCCTCTAACCCAAGTGTGGTGAATGGGAGGTCCTCCCCTTTCACTTGCAGAAAGCGTGCGAGCAAAATCAATATGGATCGAATGTCTCGGCGACAGATAATAGCTTCTCCTCATTTTAGCGCCCCGTATGTTTTTTTTTTTTTTTTTTTTTTTTTTTTTTGGGTGGAGGGTCGAAAATGCCGCGTTTGTTTACATGCTCACGCTCCTGAGATTCGCGTAGATACGCAAACCAGGTGATTTTCTGTGTTCTTCATTTACGGTTGTTCTGAACTCGGCGCTTTCCACCATGCAATGATGTCTCGAACTATTCCAAGCAATAAGTGCTATGCTCATGATTACTAGACATGGTCAGGACGATTGGACGAATACAGCATGCTTCAACATATGCACGTATCCCTCCTTCATTATGCTGAAATCTTGACTGAATCCAGTAGATCAAGAAAAACCCCAGTTGATCAAAAGTTAAGGGGCATTTCCCCGGGGACTGAAGCCGTTGGTTCAAGAGCTCGGTGCAAAGAGATGGCGACATCCAATAACGAAGTGTTCCAAGAGCCTCAAAAGTGGAGAAACCACGTTTGTTCCTTTGCCATACTAGGTGCATCCAAGCTTTCTTTGTTTCTTTAAGCCATGTTATATGTTTGATCCCGTGGGTGCATAATAAATGTTTATGTACATCATTGGGAGAAAATTAGTGTTGTTGGGTACTGCCTTAGACGACAATGATGATGCTTCCCACCCATCTCCATGGAGCAAATGGGCAGGTCCTCTAAAATGCTAGTTTTAGTCATGTTTAAGTCATTAAACATTGCTTTGCGTGTCCCTTAGATTTTCCTTCTATTTCATGAGTTCTATTTTGTGTACCAACAACGAACAAACAAGTTTTACACATATTTTTTCGAGTTATGATAGGTGTGCTTTATTCGATTTTAGTATTGAACATTCATTCTATTAGTAGAATGGATACTCAATTTTTTTCCTCTCAATATTAATTAAGTCGGTAGTTTATCACACTAGTCTAATCTTGACATAAGTAGATTGCATGCGATCGTAACCTATGGTGTTGTGTGCACATGGAAAAAGGAACATGGCTTTTAATATGGTTTGGGTCCCTGCCTAGGAAAATTATAATGGTGCTTCCCACTGTTTTAACACAAAAGCTTTAATTAAAGAATAAATGCTTATCTTTCAAATCTCTTTCTGCAAATGCCCACGGCAATTTGCGGCCCTTGATGGGCGATCATCACCTTTCCATTTCTTTCTGTTCAATATTGAGGTCTGATAGTTAAGGTGGGGCGATGACGCTTAGATACGACAACTTAATTATACAATCGAACTCGATAATCCAAAGATAGCTCACTCTATTCTTTTCTTTTTAAATCAGTGGCAGAACGTGCCCAATCAAAAAAAAAAAAAAACATGAATTTAGTCTATTTTTTCGCTAAGACGTACGTGCTAAAGTACTTGAATGCTAAATTGCTTGTTTAATGTCAATTTCAATTTTTTATATCGAAGATTATAAGTAACGCCATCTGATCTGACATAGTACCGGAGAAGTGATTGTGTCTATCAATCTTTTCCTCATTTTACATGAAAAAGTTGTCCAAAAAGCCTTAAACTTATTGTACAACTTCAAATTCAATTTTAAACCTTTCAATCTTACTAATTTAATCACAATCCTTTTGACAACTTGCTAATTTAGTCTTAAACATTTTGATGATTTATCAATTTAATAAAAATTTTCAACAATTTACCAATTTAGTCATTTTAGCCAATTTTAACCAGAAATCATTGATGTTACAGTTTAGTTAAAGCCGACTATCCTATTTAGCATTGCTAGTGTTGACGTAGAAAATTTTTACAAATTTTTAAAAAATTTATGAAATCTTTTCTTTTCTTTTTTTTTTTATTTTTCCCTATTTACCTCCATCAATCATTGGGCAGCCCTCACCTTGCCAGCCTAAGCAAAGCCAACCTTCGTTGGCCTAGGTGCGGGCATCCCTCACTTGAGGCTAGCAAGGGCAGCCCTTACCTAAGGCCGACAATCCACTAGTCATCAATGAGGCCCAGCGATGGTTGGCAAGGGGAAAAAAAAATCATAAAATCATAATTTTTTTTTAAAAAATTGTAAAAATCATCCACGTTAGCGCTAGTCGTGCCATAAAGGATGGTTAGCACTAACTAATTGTCATGTTAGTGATTTCCGGGTAAAATTGATTAGAAAGATTAAATGGACAAACCATCAAAAGGTTTAGGTTTAATTGGCGTAATTAAAAGGTTTATAACTAGAAAGCTAAAATGTTGTACAATAAATTGAGGACTTTTAGGACAATTTCACCCATTTTAGACAAAGGCTTCATGTAAGAATCTATAAAAGCAACACAAAAGGTTCTTGAATAGATTTCATTGTGGAACACTATGATTGTCAATCTATATGCCCTAATACGAGAATAATAACTAGCCATATGGCTACCTAAACCCACTACCACCACTCGTTGATCCGCCAACACCTCTGCCGCTTCCCCGAATAATCAATTGTCTCCCCCTCATCACGGGGTCAAGCCCCACTCAATCCTCACCAATACCATAGTTAATGGGGGAAAATTGTCCAAATAATCCTAAATCTATTGCACTTTTGTCAATTCAGTCTTAAACTTTTCAATTTTGTCAATTTTGTCCTAAACATTTTTATTTTTTGTCAATTCAGCCCTAAACATTTTTACTTTTTGCCAATTGAGTATCTAATCAATTTAGGTTGGAAATTGCTAACATGGATAGCTAGTGCCCGGTCCTAACGTATCACTTTTTAATAATATTTAATAATATTTTATTTTGTATTTTTTTTTTTTACTTTTTTGGCTTTGTTTTTCGGGTTTCGGATCTGGCCAACCAAGGTTGGTGGCCAACCCTCGTTGGCTTTGGGCGAGGGTTAGCCAGCCCTAGCCTATGGCTGGCGAGGGTTGGCTAGCAACCCTTGCCGGCCAAATCCAAACCCCCCAAAAAGGCAAAAAAAGAAGAAGAAAAACCATAAAAATTGAAAAATATTATTAAAAAAGTGTCACGTCAGCCCTAGCTGTCCACATTATCAATTCCCAGTCAAAATTAGCTAGATGGACTGAATTGGCAAGAAGTGAAAATGCTTAGGATTAAATTGGCAAAATTAAAAGATTTATGACTGAATTGATAAAAGTGCAATAGATTTAAGGCTTTTTAAATCATGTTCCCATAGTTGTTCGTGTTGTCCACCATCGTTGTCATGTTGCTGTTCAACTTCATTGTTACCATTCGTATTACTACACATAGCCCTAACACCACTGTACTTATGAACTCCACCTTCGTTAACTTACCCAGCCGCGATCATGATATTTTGCCGCCACTAGAATACCACCCAAAAAGGATTGAATATAATATTTCATGGTGGTTGGGATCACTATGTTATGAAATCCAAAGATTAGGCAATAGAAAGGCGAAGACATAAATAGGATAAAAATATTTCCATGATTGGGAGACACAAACCTACTTTTATGAGAGAGGGTAACATCAATTTCACTTAGAAATCAACATGAGATTGGAATATGCAACTCGAGAAAATATCTTTCACTTGACCCATCCAATTGTAAATGTGAGTTAGATTCACATACATCCTGATGATGGGGCCAATTCATATCTCAAAGCCTTAGGCCTTATGGGGACCGAAAAGTTGAGGTAAGAGAGGCAATAAAACCTTTTTAGTAAGAGAAATGATTTCATGAAAGTTTTTAATGTATTGTGAGAATAATAGTTTATTCTAAATCATAAAAAATCAAATCACAAATAATTATAAATTATTGTGGGACCCACTTTTCAAAAATTTGTGACTTACAATAAACTTTTTTTTTTTTTTTTTTCACAATACTCCAGAAACTATTATGCTAATAAAGCTCTTTAATAAATACCATATCTTTATTATTCTTGGAATTTTTTCTTATCTAAAGAGTATAAGAAAGTTTTGGACCTAGGGGAGGGGGGCTATTACTAGCCCCTTTTAGGTAAGAAACATACTATCGTACTTATTTCATAGGTTTAAGCTATCGAAATCTGAGGGGCAACCCACCAAATCGCCGGTCGGGCTATAAATCAAGGCATACTCAACACATTCGAAATCAAACTCTTAATAATTCAATTTCGGGAAGATCAAATTCAAACTCGATGGAGAATTTCTGTTCCCTTTTTCTTTTATGGGAAAAGCAACACTTTGATGATAGACGCCGAAGTAACCACCCAGAATCGGATTAAAGTTATCGTCCAGAATCTTCTTAAAAATAAAGCTGGTGATGCCTTTTTCAGTGGGGTGAGGAAGAAAAAGTAGAAGATAACTCGCATTATTATACTTGTGCAGCATCGACCTTCACAAAAGGTTAGAACCAGAACAAAAAAATGGAGTCATCAATTATTCTCTTCATGCAAAGCAACACCCCCGCGCACATCATGATCCAACACAACACAATTTTATAAAAATGCTCTCTTGACTTCGATTTCGTCCGACACTGTTCCTAATTACTTCGTGGACTTTTATTTATGTTTGCGCCAAAGCTGTTTGAACATATGTCGCGCATGTAACTGGGGCAAATAGAAGTTTGAAGTCGCAGGGGAAAGGAGATTCCATTGACATAACTCGAGTGGAGTTGCGAACTACGATAAAGGTGCGATAATGATGCTGCTGCTTTGTTTATACAATGATTAAAGTTGGCCAATATTATAATTAACTCTGACCGGCCTTAGCCTCAGCAAAAGGCGAGGATCGATTGTGGTGTTGCATAGGATGACTAAGTGGCGATGACCCAGGGTGATTGCGTTTTTTTTCTTTTTCTAGCTCATTTAGGCTTGGCACGAACGTTGCACATGTGGCTTCTTCTGTAATCATTCATCGGGAACAGAAAAGAGAAATCTATGACCTAGTATCTTTGGAGTGTAAAGAAGTTGAAGGTACACATCTTTTGATGAGATTATATTAGATAATCTCCAAAGGTTTCGCTTTTGAGCTATACATGTTTCCCATCGAGAAAAAGTATAACGGGACATGTCCTATTCGCATAAGATCAATGGTCAGATTGCTTGCTTAATTTTTGAAACTTTGCAAATAATTTGTTCCGACATTTATATATCTTCAATGGTCAGATTCCACCAATTGTGTGTTTTTTTTTTGTGAGAGATTTGTGTAGTGAAACCATGTGAATGTACGGCTAGTTTATGGAAAACACCTTTTATCTTTTTTGAATTAATTTTGCCAGAGTACGTGCAACATTGAGCAAAAGTAAAAGAGGGACAATGTGACAATAAGTTTTCTTCAAGGGTGGCATTACTAGTCTTTGGGTTTTTACTTGTTATTTATTGTCATCTTTGAATTTTAATTTCATCTGATGTGATTCCTAATTTTTGAAATTTGGTGTAGTGTAGTCTTTCGGCTACTAGGGCCCCTCCTCCAAGAAATTGATATTGCATTTTATAACTTATGAGTACTAAGATAGGAAAATTGAAAAATAAAAATAAAAATAGTGTGACATCGCAAAGTTTAGGTATTCGATTTGCTTTTCCTCAGAGGAGGTTTGAAAAGAATGGAGAACGTTTGAAAAGCAAAACCGTCATTACTTGTGTTTAAAAGTTAAGATCAATTAGGACACACTTAATTATTGCATTATACCACGTTGACCAATCACATAACACAGTGCGTTGGTTATACACAAGAATATTTAGTTGGCGTGGGGTTTTTCTTCGAATGGCTGACGCAAAATAGCGCCGGAATTGAAATTCTTCAAAAGGTTAAGAAAATTACAAAAAAAATTACAAAAAGCGAAAGAAAAGTTTCCTTTTTCCTAAAAAAGCAAGGCGATTCTTATATTCCCTACCCAACAATTTACAACAGACGTCGATTAATACCATAACTGCAAGTTTTCAACATTCGTATCACCGAAATTCGATATGACATTGCATCAGTTCTTATCACGTTATATCTCTTAATATTCACTTAAAAGGTCGCTGGGACTAAGGCAGATGCTATGCAAAAGTCTACACGCCCCTCCATATTCTCCTCCTCTCTTTTCTTTACCTCTAGTTTAAATATATTGTATTCTCGTAAAAAAGAAAAAAAAAATAAAGGCGAGAAATGATTAAAGGAAGAACCCATCAATCTGGTTCCGAAATTCCTGTCCATAAAAAATTATACTTTTTGCAGAGCATCGAGACAAGAGTTCATGGGGTCTCGGATGGATGCAGGCTTTACTTTGCCTTCGAGAATTGCAATATTTATTATTATTGTTTAATAAAAGCTAGAGCTGCGTATATTTTAGAGTACGATCCCCTAATTTCTTTCGGCAAGAATAAAAACAAACCATTTGGTGTAATATTCTATGACCCACGCCTTGATTTTTTTGACTAATTTTTACGGCTAAAACTTAGTGCTGCGAGATCGCCCAACCTTAGTGGCAAAGCATAGGGTTGGTTCGAGCTTTATGTTGAGAAATCAACACATGGCGATGTGCAGTATATTCCACTTCTTAGAATTCAAGTACCGTGCCTCCACCAAACGCTAAACTACCTATCATCTCTCTCTCCCTAACTCTCCTAACCGGTCATTGCGCCTTGGAGCTGCCATAGCGCCACCTTTATCCCATCGCCACCACGGTGGTTCCACCGAAAGTTGCCATTGCTCTCTCTCTCAAAGAGATACCACTTTAGATCTTGTGGCCCAGCCGTCATAAGGCCATCAGATCATTCCAAAGAGATTTATAAGGCACTATTCTTTATGAAACGACACATTGTCTGATAGAATATTTAAATATTAAATTATATAATCATCTATTGGTTTAAGTTTTTCGAACAGATGGTGGTGATCCACTAAATCTAACACTATTAATGAGGGTAGTCAATGACAAGGCGACATCCAAATTGAGTGAGAAAGAGAGAGGTCATTGATCTTGTTTGGACTTAGAGATGGTGGCCGTTTTTGGGGGTGGTGAGGTAGTCACGGCCCCTAGCCATGAGATATAATGGTCGTTGATTGGTGGTGATCGTCTTCGGGGATGGTAGAGGGCTGAGATGCAGCACAAGCTGGAAAAGAACGAGAGAGAGAGAGAGATGATTCTTCGCATAGTTATTTCATCACCTAGTAATTTGCCCCATGATGCAGTAACTAACTATAAGTGGTAATCTAGTATTATAATACCCTAAGGAAAAGCCATTAAAAAACTATTAGAATATTTAAATAATAAATCATGTATTCATTAAATAGCTTAAATTTTTAGAATAATTGGCAATGGTCCCAAAAAATTTCACATAATATTAGGGCTGGAAGGGTCTTGAGTTCAAATCTTTCCAAGCCCCATTTATCTTCCTAATTAAATTTTCACGCTTAGTTTTAGGTAAAAGATCAAACTAAGCGTGAGGGGAAGTGTTAGAATATTTAAATAATAAATCACGCATTCATCTAACAGTTTAAACTTTTAGAACAATTAAAAATAATCCCATATAATCACACAAAAAAATAATGAAAATTTATTTTACCATTGTGAAAGGTTGTATAAATTGAATAGAACAGGAAAAAAGCACATTGGAGTATGGACCTTTTTATTTATGCATCAAGAACTCTAATCAGAGGGTTAAAAGTTCATGGCTTTCACAATCCCTCAGTTAAACTCAGAGAGAGAGAGAGAGAGAGAGAGAGAGAGAGAGAGAGATTGACGAATCTAATCATGACAGAGTCAGTTTATAAGCAGATTTTCCATGTGATTAACCAAAAAATAGCCTATTCTAGGTAAAGCAAGTCTAAATTAGTAAAAGGGTGAAGCTTTAATGGCCAAAGGTGAGAGAATAATCCAGGGGTAGCTTTCTCAAAAGCAATCATCTCCTAATTGTTTCAGAAGTGGTCCAAAGTTCATAACCAACCGAAAGCCACACCACTGTAATTAGATTGTAGTTCATCCCATTTGCTAACATGTCAACATACTTCATTTTCCGACACCATGCTACCGCCTGCTTTTGCCGGGTCTCCAACGCCGCCGCAAACTCAGCTCCCCCGGGCCCCAACTCAACCACCGTCACCGCCACTTGCAACCCCTAAAACTAGGCCACCACAATCAATAGATTTGAGTGACCATCACCTAACTCGTCCACCAACACTACTAGCACCTCTAGTGTCGTCCCAATACCACCACCGACGGCGCCACATGCATGAATAGATTGCCACGGCTGAAGGAGGAAGGAGAAGAAAAAAGGGGAAAAAAAAATAGATCAGTTGGCAAAGCCCAAATCACCCTGTCCGAAAACGGAGTAATAGATCCTCTACTAACTTGTAATGCTCGAATAATGCTTTGATCTTTGTAATTATATTTTACCCTGGCATTTGTTGAATTGGTATTTCGTGTCAAAGAAAAAAAAAACATAATGCAACTTGGCGATGCAACAAGTTGAAGAATTATCTTGATAGTTGATTTTAAAATAAAAATAAAAATTAAGGATTAGATTAAGCAACAAGGATTCAGGAATGAGAATGAACAAGGAAAAGGTCAAGAACTAGTGATATACATCTAGTAGATATTCTAGTATATGGACTATCAAAGCACATTTAGTGGTGGATATGTTTTTCAAGGTATCTAACTGTAAAATATACTCCAATAGAAATGTTGGCTTTATAAGTTATGAGGCACCTGTGCTTTAATCAAATATCAAATACTCGAACGTACAATTTCCTTCTTATTGAGGATAGGATTTGAACATGGAAATCTGAAATTTGCTTCACATAATGAGTCAAATGAGAGGTCTCCAGATTCATAAAATCGCTTGTATCGTATCGTTGGTGCTAATTCAACCTAAGGCAAATCTGACGAACAAGCAATTAGAAAAACAAACAAAAACTCGTTCTCTAGCTCTAGTTCAACCACAAAGCAATCAAACTTCCCACAAAACAAGCTTTTCAAAGATAGATCGATTAAAAGGGAGCGCCGGCTCCTAAGAGCAAAGAGCGAAATGAAGATTGCTAATCGGTCTAAATGACTAGAAAGGTGAATTGCTTGAAAAGTAAAAAAGTACAAGAACTTGAAAGCCAGGAAATTAAGGCTGCGCATAACAATGTTTCTTGGATGGAGAAGAGTTTTTTTTTTTTTTTTTTTTTTCAGAAATAATTATTTTTTATTTCTATTCCGAGGAACAATTTCTGAGTAAAAGAACGCGTTTGGTAACTACATAAAATTTCTACTCTTGAAATAGAAAAAGAATAGAAATGCGTTTGGTAAAACAACAGTTTCTTTTTTATATTTATTCATTTTTTATTCTTGTTCATGGATCACCGACGGCTAGTGACGGGCCCGACGACGACAGCACCGGCCGCCAAAGGGCGGCGTGGCGGCGGGCAGGGCGCAGGTGGCGGCGGGGCCGGTGGCGGGCGGCGGCGGCGACGGGTGGCGGTGGCCGGCGACGGGCGGCGGCAGCGGTTGGCAGTAAGAGAGAGGAACAAAAGAAAAATAAAAAAGAAAATTGGCTTATTTCTAGAAATTATTCCTGGGAACAAGAAGCAACTTTTTTTTTTCACGTTTCGCTCCAAATCTATTCTCGGGTTAACTTTCTATTCCGGGAAATAGAAAAATAACTTGGCATTACCAAACGGATTTCTATTCTTTTTTTTATTCCGGGGAACAAAAGAACAAAAATCCTGAGGAATAGAAACGTTGCCATGCGCTGCCTAAAGGAACAATGCTTTGAAGGAAATTAACGCTTAAAATATGAAAATAAGAGGGAAATTGAAGCACAAACCCTATAAGATGAGCTGATTTAGCACCATAACTATTCCCGCTCTTCCTTTAATTCAAATGGGCTGAACTCCCTATTTATGCGATAATAAGGCAATAATTATCTTTTCTTATAAAATATTGGAATTGTGATATTTTGTAAAATCACTGTCAATTATTCTGAAAGCTTAAATTGTTAGATGAAAATGTAATTCAATATCTAAATATTCTTACACTCCCCCTCCTACTTGGTCTAATCTTTTTATCTAGTACTAAGTATGGAAATATTTCATTTGGTTTTTGTTTAGTAGTAAGCGTGAAAATATTTCATTGAGGAGGCAAATGGGGTCCTGAAAAGATTCAAATTTAGAATCTGTTGCTCTAATACCATATTAGATTTTGTGAGATTATTGCCAATTGTTTTAAAAATTTAAACCATTATATGAGAGTATGGTTTAATATTTATATATTCCATTTGTGACTACTTGTCATGTACTTTAGTTAGAGATCATCCTTAATTGTTATCTTTTCTTTAAAAAATCATAATGAACTCACCCGAGAGAGAGAGAGCACTTCAATCTTATCTCCATTACAATGCATTTTGTTTTATCAGGCTCTTCTTTCTCTGGAGTAAATGAATAGAAAAGAAGTAAGCAACTTTCTCATAGAATATCCTTAGGTTTTCTTTGGCGCACAAGAGGAGTAGATCCACGATGTGATTGGCACGCGCAGTGAATGCTCATCTCCTCCATTATAAAACTCTAACAGAGAATAAACTATGCGAGAAGATCTGTCCTTGCCCGTTCAATAACCCTGCAATCACATCGCAAAAGTGAACAACTACTAACACTTAAAAAGGCAGCTAGTGCCATTATGCTCCACGTTTAGTTTTACATAAATTTCAGTACTTTGAAATAGTTTTATACCTATTATACGATGTAAATATCACATGACATGTTAAATAAACATCCAAACTTGCTTATTACCCATTTAGTTCGATTGGTACAATAATCCCTAGATTCAAAATATAATTCCATGTATAAGAACATTACGTTGACGCGTGATATTGTCCTGCTTGGGCTGTAGGATGGATTTGCTTTTTGGGCTCGTGCACGTTGTCGTTTAGAGAGTTTGGAAGAGCAGTTAGGACGTCGACATGTGGCGAGCACTCCCGGCTTCTAGTGCGATCTTGGGTGTCGTTTTCCTTGCGTGCTCCGACCGATTACATTTACACACCCCATCTCACCAAATCATTTGGGTGGAAGTGTGATGTGATGGGTCCTGTCCCCACTCACTGCCTTCCTCATTTATTTAGTTTACGACCTCTCTAGCAATCATAATTTAAAATTTCTTTTTTTTCCTTTCATGGTATACTGAATAGTAGTGAATATTCGTTGTGTAAACGGAAAAGGAAAAACTCCATCCATTTATCAATATTATGGCAATTTATGATATTATATAGATATCATATGGTAATCTTTTCCTCCGAAATGATGGGTTTTTATGTTGATCTGGTTGTCTCTTCATGGTGTTGCAGATTCTGCTTTTTAACAAGCCTTCGTTTTATTCGCCTTTCTATCTCTTATTTCACATCAAATAATTGTCTCTTAACTATTAATTGCTTCTTGCTGCTAAGGCTAATGAATCACAAGAAAATTAGAGTGCAATTATTGCTGAAGTGATTGAACTTGCTTTGGTAGTATCTGAGTCACTCAGTGCTATCACCCAAAAAAAGAAAACTTGCCCCTTTTTCTTTTTAGGGTTACAGTTCTTAATCATAAAGGGGGTGTTGCTTTCATTGAAGAAATGGAAATAATCAACGCGTGGATAGAAATTTCATAATTCGATACCTCTTGTCATAAAAATGTGTGGAGCGAAGTGTTCTTGCCAAACCAATCTCTTGCTCTTTATCCGATTATTTAGATATTGGATCATGTCTTGATCTCACTCCTTAATCTTTTTTAACATTAATTATGATCCCATGGAGCCTTGCTTGATTTTTAAAAGAGGTTATGAATTCAAATCTTTCTAAATCTCTTATTTATTTCATTATATATAGCTATATAAAAATATGTATCTATGTGTGTAAATATCGATGATCTTTTATGTGAAGAAGAGTGTCCGAATACTTAATATTAAATATTGTCATCTCTTAACATTTGAATTTTTAGAATAGTTAACTGTGATTCCATAAAATACAATTTGTCTATTCAGTGAATTTTTCTCTCTTCTAGACATAATCAAATCTTGCGAAAATGGTGTTCTATCTCTATAAATTGAGAGAAAATTAGAAGCTAAATCCTTTTATATTTGTCATATTATATAATCTATACCCTTTTCTATATTAATGGAACACCTAACGCCCTAACAGTCTTAATTAAGTGAAGGATGCAAATTGATCATTTTCGAAATTAAAGGTTGGCAAGCGAGAAACGTTACTTGAATGTATTTATAGTATATATCTGTGTGTGTGTGTTTTCCTCCGTCCCCTGACTGAAGGAACTAAATCCAATTATGCCCCCTGATTGAAGGAACTAAATCCAATTATGCCCCCTGATTGAAGGAACTAAATCCAGTTATGCCTCTTATTAACACGTTGGAAATCATAGACATTATACATATGCAAACTTAGCTAAATTATTAATGTGTGTTATGTTCTTTTTTTTAAATCACCAATCAGAAGATTATTTGTAATAAATTTCCTTCAATCAAAATTAAGTCACATAAATGTATGTATTAGTTCTCTGTTGGACACACGTAAATGTGATGATTTTTGTGATCAATAGAGTGAGAAAAGGGAAAAAGAATAGGAGATTGAAATTCCACTTGCTCAATCTCTTTGCAGACGCGCATGAAAGAGTGAAACTGGGAGGTTGTCATCCACTTGATGGGTTTCCAAGAATTTAGTGTGATGTTGGAATGCCACTTTGTTGGATGGAGACCCTCTCTCTCTGGGCCATTTCGATTGCCCTAATAACTTGCATATTCTACATTATCTCTTAGCTACATTATCTCTTAGCTACATTATATGGTGGAGAAGTCAATCCAGAATCATTATATAATGATGACGAGGGTCATGGAAAATAGTTGGAAAATATCTCGATTTTTGATCACAGTGACGCATGTTAACTCGGGTGCTTACACAGTTACAGGAAATATAGGTATGGGATCCTCAAAATGCTTAGAACTTTATCTATAAGTTGATTAAGACACAACTTTTCGTACCCCGTCCTATTAAATTAAATCAATCACATCTTAAATTAGTAATAAAACCCAAATTGGTCTCACAGAAGCAAGATGATGTTTTCCACACCATTTTGGTTCAACTTTTTAGCTCTAGCGATTGGAAAACACCTCACATCTTTATCGCTGCAGCAACATCCTGTAGCAGCATTTAGGAAGTTGCCCCTACTTAGCTTCAAGTGGACAACTTCAAGGTGTTATAAAATTAATGAATTTATTACAAACTCCTCAAGATTTGTCACTTTGCAAACACTCACAAATATAAGACGCCCACAACAATCACAAATATACCAAACTGACTCTTAGTTTTTTAAAATGGAAGTTCGACTAAGCTATCAATTGCGAGGCTTAGGTTCGGATGCCATCTCTGATGTATCCTACTATGAGGAGTCGTCACAAACCATTTAGGTAGTTGGTTGAATTTGATAAAACTTATTCCCATCTGTTTTGAAGTCTCCTTTGCACAAAATTTCGACCAAGGTGCTCCTCATCCTTAGGATATCCTTATTCACTTGTGGTGTAGGTGCGACTTGTCTGCCAAGTGCAAGATAATTCCAACTTTGCATCCGGTGTTGCGGTGGTTATAGACTTGCTCAAAATGGGCAGTACTAATGACTCAAACTTTTCGATTGTGGATATAGAATTCCTATAAATAATGCTCGGGGGTTGCTCACCCTAATTGACCCATTTGAAACCCCCTTTTTTTCTCTATATATCTATCTGTACTGAGGAGTTACCTTATAACCACAACCACCACCATTACGTGCTATATGTACACTAAGTAGCACCAACACTGACACGCGATACGCGACACGACACGACACGACACGACACGACACGCCGACACGTTGTTTATCAAAAATAGATAATTCCGACACGTTGGGACACGATGTATATTAAATATATATTTTTATATATGCATAATAAATTATCATTTTTATGATTATTTCAATCAAATTAATTGGAATAAAATTCATAAATAAATAAATAATTAAAAAATAAAGCCTAGAATGAATATACACTAAAAACATTAATTTGCCATTTATTAATATCATTCATTGTTTCAATGTGACAAATTCAACTCTATTTTAATAATTCATAAAATTTAGAGGAAAAACAAGCGATCCATATTATGGACTCGCATGTTAGATATGTTGGAATGGGAAAAAAAAAACTTAAGGGGTGAATTATGTATCATGGAAAATGGGAATCATAAGAGAAACGAAGACCAGGCTTTTCTTCTTTCTCCATTTATTATTTTTATTATTGTGTTTTATTTTTTATACATACATATATATATATATATATATATATATATATATATATATTTGACCTCTCATTTATTGAATTTTTAAAATTGACATCGATATCGGAATCACATGTCGGAAACTCGTATATCAGAATTTCAACTTGAGTGTTGGAGAGTGTCGAGAAAGTTGACCAGGTATCAGATTTTCCGACACGTGTTGACCGAGTGTCCGAGAGTGTCGGACACGTGTTGAAGTGTCCGGCACAACACAAAGGCTTTTGGAGAGTGTCGATACTTCATAGTATGTACATTGACAAGTTATGTGGTTCCCATAGGAGCTATGTGATCACTACGTGATTGACTAGCGAGAATTCAAAGCTTACACTTGTAGATAAAATTTGTAGATTAAGAATACATGTAAGTGATAAGTAACCTAGGCAAGAGTTGCCCAATAGGGACTGTAGCTGTATATTGTGCTAGAACATTACACAATTACTGAGGGTGCATATGGTAATGTTTTTGTTCCAAGGAACAAATTTTATTCAAAAATATATTTTTCTTTTACTATTCATTGGAAAAGTTTGTAAGCAGAAGAACGCATTGATAACTGTGTAAAATTTCTATTTCCAAGATAAAAATGCGTTTGGTATGACTCCCGAATTCTTTTGTGACTTATAATTTCTTTCAATTTTTAATAATTTTATTACATTTTTCTCTTTCTTCTTTTCTCCTTCTTCCTCTAGTTGGCCAACGATTGGTTAGACCAAAGCAACGAGGTTGCCCCGAGCCTCACCATGGCTAGGCAAGGCTCGATCTTGCCCAAATCTAGCTGGGCCAAGCCGAGGTCGGTAACCAGCTAGGGGAAGAGGAGGAGGAAGAAAAAAAAAAAAAAAGAGAGAAAAAAGAAGAAGAAAAAGTTTAGGCTTGATTTTGAGTTGTTCCTGGAATAAATAAATAATTTTTTCTACTTCTTGATTTTATTTCAAATATATTTCCTAGAACAAATTTATTCTCAAGGGAACAAAAGCATACACAAGCGGATTTTCTATTCTATTTCTGTTTTGAGAACAAAATGATAGAGAAACAAAAGTGTTATCAAAGGCGTCCTAAGTGAGGTTAATCCCTAGAGTTGTGCTCTATGGATCTTTTTTATTTGTCAGAAATCCGGAGTTTGTTCTTTTACCAGGCCATTGAATTGATCTGGTCATATGAGAATAATAAGAAATCGAAGTTGGAAGTAATTCTGGGCAAATCCAGCGAATGTGTCATCCGATTTGATCTCACGATATACATGGTGCTGGAAACACCTTTAGGATTTTATCTGTCATATATTATTTCGCTTGTATATTTTGTATCTCAGCATGCTCAGGGTATCGACCATGACAAAGGGTTGATACCTCGGCTAACATCATTTATAACTAACAAAAGATTTACAATATCTCATAATACAAAAATAAATTACCTTATTTTTTGTAAAACCCAACCGCTCACTTCGAAATTGATTGGCTTGCTTCACAAACTTTCCTCATCCCACGACGATCATGTAAATAATCGTGAATTTAATCAGGTTGCTACCAAAATTTAGCATGAATTCCATATTGGCCGTTGTCGAGACAAAAGGGGCATCGTATTCTTGTTTTTTCCCCTCTTTTTTTCCCTGTGGGTCGCAAGAATATGTATTAATGATTTCATCATGAGGGACACACCACCTGAGTGAAGAAAAGGGAGATCTCGTAAAGGCGATTCGAATGATGCCCAATTTTTCTCTCCCATAGGGGCTAGAGAAAAGTTGAGTCTTTCAATGAAAACCCTACACATTTGAGTGCACACAAAAACCCCTCTCTCTCTCTCTCTCTCTCTCTCTCTCTCATATAGCTAGCTTCATGCGTAAGAGCATTGTAGAGAGGCTTGATCAGCGTCCCTTTAGTGTGATACACTCCCATGTGATAGATACCAAACCTTGCCCACCATGTGTGCGCGAGAGAGAGATCTTTGAAAGTGGGGTGATGTGGAAGAGTGACATATAAGCAAAACACAAAGGGCCTAGTAGTTCGTATTGAGATCTCCCGTCCACTAGACAAGAAGAACCCACAGATCCACGCGTGTGCCTAATTGTTTTCATTCCTTTTTGCTTTTCTAGTTGTATTCCCACTTGGAATATTAAACTATTAGGTTATATAGCCACAAAGACATCGAGCATTCTCATTTTTTTACTAGTGACTCACAAGCAAGGCGATACAAGAACTTCGTGTGTCAATAAGAGATGGGTTGAAATCGGGAAATGCATCATGGAGAGACTAAAACCCTAGCAACATGATGTCGGGATTAGTCCCTTGTCACTATGCGAATATCGAGTGGCTCGACTGATCAGCTGTGATGGTTGAGATCATGCAATTAGCAAGACATATTAAACTGTGGCTATTTTCAATGGATGTTGATGGGTTGATGTTTATTAATATGAGAGAGAGAGAGAGAGAGAGAGAGAGAGAGAGAGAGATCCAGCTCTCTTATATTGTTGTGAGTGGAGGAACTATGATAATTGGAATGATTGTGTGGATGGAAAGATCTATTGAATCTTTTATACGCTTAGGGAGCGCACGCGCACAATCAAGGCCCCCAAAGTTCTCATTCTAGCGTAAGCATGAGCACTGAATATGCATTTCTGTCCTGGCTTTTGTTTGTGTTGACTACTAAACCCTAGAGTCTCAATGCATTATTCATTTCTTTGTCAGCTTTTGACAAAGCCTTTATCTAACCCCAACAATTTCGCTTCCTAGTAAACTTTGAGGAAAAAGCATCGTTAACGCATATATTTTTGGAGCATGCATGATATCACTCAACAACGCACATGATTTCATCGATGTCAATATGGTACTACTCATCTTGTCATTGCTTGTGGAAGGGATATGCTCTTCCTTCGTTATCTTTAGACATTTTCCACGCTATCCTCAAAGGATCAACACAAGGATAGCATAGCGTGCAAACTTCTTGCATCTCATTAGTTTGAAAATGAGAATTTTTTTTTTCTTGCACTTTGGAAGCCCAAGTAGTCTATGCATTGGTGTCTCAAGTACCACGAGCTTTAGGACAATGGGAGTAATGCAATAAACTTGTAAAAATTAGAGAAAGTACTTTTGGTATCAATTTCACTGTTGAGGTGGGGGCAACGAGTTACTCGCGACATTCAAGTAATTATGAATCTCAACTGACTTTACTTTTGAATTTTAAAATTATAATTGGTTTGTTTTCTTTCACTGGTCAATTTTTATGTGGTATGACAAGTGAACGAAATACTGTCTCCTAAAATTGACCGTAAGCAACTAAATTAACTGCTTGTTCGGATAATATATACATTTTCATTAATCAATTGAAGGATGGCCCAAATATTCAAGCTAAAAAAAGGTCTACTATTTCAAAGATTTGAGGTTGCGCCAGTCTTTTCACAAATTGCTTATCTAATTGGCTTGCTAAAGCCAAATTGTGAAATAATTGTTAAAAAACCATAAACTTGTTGTATGATAACCAATTGCTAGTGTCCACGTTAGTGATTTCCGACCAAAATTAGTTGATAAGACTACATTGAAAAACTGTGAAAAGATCAAAAACTTTAGAATTGAATTGGCCGTCATATAATAAGATTAGGACTTTTTGGACAATTATCTAGTCAAATCTTTAATGTTTTGTAAATTGGAAAAATTACCAAAAAGTCTTAAATTTATTGTACAAATATCAATTTAGTTCTTAATTTTTCAATTGTATCAATTTAATCATGAACATTTTGACAACATAGTCATTCCGGCCAATTTTAGCCGAAATTTGTTGACGTGGACATCGGTTGTTTACATAACACTCATTGGATTGGGTGGGGCTTGCTTGCCATCACCTCAAACTGGCCACTAGCCAAAAGGAAAAGAAAAGAAAAGAAAAACCTCATAAATAGACATTGGCTCGAGAGGATTTGGTCGTGGCACAAGTCAAACTTAGGGTGAAGTTTGAGAGAGAGGAGTTTTTATTCCATAGATTCCAGTACATGAACTTACCCATTAAAGAGGTTATTCATCAACTCTTCCAATCTTGGAACAACTTTTGCTCTTGTTCAAAGACATTTTATTGGCAATATTATAGTGGGCCGACTTATATTTCTTCTGACCCCTTCATTCATTCAATGGAATAAAGGTTAGGCGACAATACTCATTTACATAGAATAATTCCATCATCGTCATCGTCAAGATCTCTTTCTCGTCATCTTTGAATATCGAGTCCAAGCTAAGAGATTAGATGCTTTACGTAAAATGCATGAATAGGCTGTTGTTAGTTCTTCTTTATTCCAAGTCGTGTTCCTTGGATCGATCGGAAAAGATCGGTTGCTGATGATCAACCAACCAACTTGTTGTTGCATGAGTCATGCGTTATCTTCTCTCCTGCCTTTGTCGATCATCCGAACTTTCGGAGAAATTCTATGTTGGTGTCTTTTCTTTGTACGAAATGCGAGGCCAAAAGATCGTGAATCTCTGCTATTTAAGAACATGTATTTTTGTTGTCTTCACAGTGAAATTGATCGCAAAAAATCTTTCAAGATATCTTCAATATCACTTGAAAGAAAAAGTCGTCTTGAAGTTCAATTTTTTTTTTATATAAATCTTGTCTTATAAATGATAAATTCAATATCGAAATCTATAAATTCATCTAGGTTCTTTGTATATATTGCACTAAGATTGACAATATTGTTCCTTTTAATTTTCTCCTTTCTATCCTTTTCTTTAAATATCTACGTGATGTGATATATTTGGTGCGCTTTCCTTAATATTTAAGTATTAAGATGAAAATGCGTGTCTTTTGTTTGTTTTAACTAATTGATATCAATTTTAAATATACAGCTTAGGAGAGAAAGGTATTATCGGACAATTAATAAAATAAAAAAGTATAACCAGCAATTAGATATGACAAACATTGTTTTATAAAATGGTGTCGAATAGACATTTCTTGTAAGGCCTAACCAAACTTTACTTTTCATTAAGAAGCATTCAAATAAACTAAAACAAGTCAAATGATTTTTATTTATAAATAAAAACTTAAATAAACATCTCCTAACGGGACCTTTGGTAGATGTTATAATAAAAAATGACATAAATGATTCTTAAACTTTAATCTAATGTTCAACGTCATTCCTAAACTATTTCGTCTCTGGACCTTTAATTTGTTCAATAGAATTCATGAATTTTTAGATTTATTCAATGTAATATCTAAACTTTGGGTAATGTTCAATTAATTCTCGAACTATATAAAACTGTTCAATATAATCCATGAACTTGAATAAAGTTTAAGGACTGCGTTGTATAAATTTAAAAGTTAACGGACAATATTGTATATTGAATTAGAATTCAATGATCATTTGTGTAATTTTCCATGTTAGAAAGGTTGATCAAATATTTTCTTGCTCGCGGTTTGTTGAATTGATTACCCTCCAATTTCGAGGCCCATGAGCTCTATCTTCATAGCCTTTTTGCCATAGGGGAAATCATTATTTACGTCCATCCAACCCGACTTGCATAGAGATTTGTCCCTATAGTGCACCAATATTCTGATTTCACGTACTTCCCATCACCCACATGGCGTTTGTTCGCATCATTAGATTCTCTCGATCTCTCGATCTCGACGCACGCAATGGAAGCTCGCGCGAACATATTACTGGCTGGCCAGTGGCCATCGAAGCTTGCGGAATGCAGATCCCCATGAAGATCTCACGTCTCATCTTGGGCTTGTCGCCATTGACGTTGTGTTTGTGATGTGAATGAGTTTTGCTTTCATGGGTCAAGTATGAAAGTCGAGGAATCGAACTGACGAAAACGACGTTTTGCAATTCAAACAATAGATACTGTCAACTTAATTATAATCGCAGAAGCCTTGTCGTCAAGCTCTTTTCCTGTATGCCGTGCAATGCGCCAATGTGGGTGTCAATCCAGCTTTCTTACCTTCGATAAGAAATGTCTATCCTAGAATTGAGCAATATGCTTTTGCCTGTTTTGCTGTTGTTTTCCTTTTTCTATACCCGATCCTTTATTCATATTTGATTGGAGGCCTAACCACACAAATCCTAATTTTTCTCTCGTCTCTTAGTTCTACCTCCCATGCCTAATCTTGTACTTGAAACTTATCAAGTATGTCCTAAATTCTATTTCAGGTATTTCACCCAAATTTAATTTTAATATCCGAATTGAAATTTGTGGCGATTTGACTTAAGGTTTTATATGGTAGCAAAGGGGCTTGGGCTTGCCCAAGCCCCATTACCCAATACTGGAGCAACATATATATCATTTTTCTCAAGTTATTAGGTTAAGAGAAGTAGAAACAGAATGAGTTTTATGGTTTTTTAGCCACCTTTTCTAATTCTTGAATTTTTATAGTGGATTTTGCCTATTCTCTTCTCATGATTTTTCCGATAAGGATTTTCCATTTAATCTGTGTATTCTTTTATTTTTCTCGGTTTTAATTTCGTCATAAGTTTTGCATTGGTTATAACAATCCGGTATCAAAGCCATAGGGCTTTTCAATCTTTTTGTTATGGCTTCAAGTTTAGCAATAAAATTTGATACCGAGAAGTTTGATGGGAGTGACAATTTCAACCTATGCAAGTTTCTATGTTTGTTCATATGCAGGGGTTTGAAGAAAACCCGGTTTGGGAAAGGGGGGAAACCAATAGGCACATCAGATAGAACCTATGAAGAATTAGATGAAAAGGCCACCTCTATTAGCCAATTGTGTCTCATGAATGAAGCTCTGTAGGAGGTACTAGATCAAAAAATAGCTATAGGTTTATGGATGAAATTTGAGAGTATTTTTTTTGACAAATCCTTCACCAACTGATTGAGGCTCAAACAACAACTTTTCACTCTTCATATTGGCCGATATGATTCTCTTAAGTCTCATATTTCTAAGTTTAGTGTTATTATCTACTAATTAAGGTGTATTGAGGTTAAGATTGAATATAAGGATCAAGTACTTTTATCGTTAGTTTCATTACCTCCCTCTTATAAGAATTTTAGAGAAATTGTGATTGTTAGTAGAGAAACTGTTGATCTTGAAGATGTCAAGGCTAAGCTTCTAAATAAGCAGAATCTCGATACATACTTGATTTATGAAGGTTGTAATGATCACGAGGCTAGTTTAGTTGTGAGGGAAAGGTTTGTCAAGAGGAGGCTAGTTTAGTTGCCAAGAAAAGGTTTGTTGCGAGGAGCAATAATAGTAGGAGCATGTCAAATCGAAGTATAAGGATCCAACCTGCAACTACCGTAAGTCTAAGGGGCATATTATAATAATTGTCTAAAATTGAAGGTAAAGCAATAAATAAAAATAATATAAATCAACAAAATCATGGGAATGCAAATTAACATAACAATCAAAACTACCATAGAATACAAAATCAAGGAAACGAAAATCTTGCTCAAGCTGATGTTGCTACTAAAGAAAATGAGAATTGGTTATTGGTTGCAAATAATAAAGATAAATTCAGTAATAATTGAATTCTTAATTTATGTTGTTCGTACCATATGTGTCCTAATCATAATTGGTTCTCCACATATAAGGAATATAATGGTGAAGTTATTTTAATGGGAAACATACTAAAATGCAAAGCCATTGGGATTGGAAACTATTAGCATTAAGATGCACAACAACATGATGAGAACCTTGAAAAATGTTAGACACGTTCCTAATTTGAAGAAGAACCTCATCTGTTTGGGTATACTTAATGTGAATGGTTGTGGATTTATGGCTGAAGATGAAATTATGAAGATTATGATAAGTTCACTTTTGTTGATGAAATATCTGACAAATGGCACTTTCAATCAACTACAAGGCACTACAGTTACTAGTTCAATTACAGTCTCATTCACTATGACAGAGTCAGACAATTCTAAATAATGGCATATGAGATTAGGCTATATGAGTATTAGAGGGATGAAGGAGCTGAGTAAGTCTTATGTGTGCAAGATTTCTACGAGCATTATGTTTTTGGGAAAAAGAAAATGGTCTATCTCAAAACAAAAGTTTACAAAACAAATGACACTTTGGATTACATTCATTCTAATCTTTAGGGGCCTGCGAAAGTTTATTTGAAAGGCATTGGTTCAAGGTATCTACTCACTTTCATTGGTGATTTTTAAAGGAAGATTTGGGTCTATTATTTAAAGCAAAAGAGTGATGTTTTTGTTACATTTGAGCAGTGGAAAACATTGATAAGCAGACTAAAAGAAGATCAAGTGGTCGAGAATAGACAATGGGCTTGAACCTTGTGGAGGTAGGTTTAATGAGTTCTGCGAAAATTGCCAGGCATCTTCTTTCGTAAATATGCCAAAGTAGAATAGTGTTGTAGACAAAAATTCTTAGGTCTATTGCCTTAGGTCATACCCTAGTTTTGTAGCCTTAAGTCAAACTTAAGCAACATAATTCCTTCTTTGTCACCATTAATATCGTAAAAAGGTTCTATGGCTACGAACATGCAATGTCGGCACCTTAGCTTATACCTGAAGCGACAAAAACATGATTTGGTCGCCTTAGATCATCCCTAAGGCAAAAAGACATGGTTACCTTTGATCGACCCTAGGGCGACAAACATCGACTATTAAAGAGGGATACTCAAAAGCTTCAAAAAGAAAGAATTTCGACGCCCTAGATGCTGTCCCTGTCTTTTATTTGAAGTTTGACAAATCGCTTCGAATTAGTTCCTTCTCCACCTTTTACTAAGCCCATTGGACTCAACATTGGGTTTATCCATGGGCCTATACTCGATTGAGCTGGGAGGGCTTAAAACTTGAGCACTCGAGATCGTTTTGATCCAACAAATTTGACATTATCAATACTCACCTTGCTTTATATTTGAGCTCATGCTTTCGATCACTGAATTTCGATTTCCCCGAATAATTGCGGCGAACCTTTTATCGGTAAGAGTGATGTAACTTTGCCAATCTCCCATTAGTTTTCCGACAAGGGTCTGACACCATGTCTTTCGAACGACATGTCCGAGGCTATCGCGCGAGCTTTCTTCAACCAGAAAAAAAGTTAGTTCGGAGAACGTTCCAAGCGCATCGATTGCTAATGAACTAGAAGTAGATTCGATGAACGGAGTAACTAGCGCCGGCGATCGGCCCATGAACGTGGCCCGCTTTTTCCGGTACGCCAGAGAGGCCCAGGCCCAGACCCAGCCCAAAACAAGCCATATCGTCACGGCCCAACAACAACTCGGACTCACGGCCCATTTCAGAGCGAGAGAGATAGAGAGAGGGAGGGGGAATGAAGGAGGAGAGAAGGTGACGCAGAAGCAGAAGCAGATCGACTGAATCGTTCCATCGCGTGGACTTGATCGGCGACGACGACGGCGGCGGCGGCGGGATCGAGATCGTGCTCGTCGGAGAGGGGGCGGCGGAAATGGCGACGCTAGCTCCGGGGCTCTCGAGGAAGCTGAAGAAGGTGCTGGAGTCGCGCACGGACACGCCCGACGTCCTGGGGTCCCTCAACACCCTCTCCACTTTCTACGCCGACAACACGCCCCAGGCCCGCCGCAACCTCAGATCCGCCATCGAGAAGCGCGGCCTCGACATCAATGGGGAGTTCCTGCAGGCCTCGGATACCGCGCAACGGGTGCGTGTTCTCTCGCCTCTTTGCTGTGTGTCGGGTGAGGCTTTTTCGCCGCGTCGGAGAGTGTGGTGGATGGATTGGAGTTATGACGTGATTGCGGTTTTTGCCCTCAGGCGTTGGATCGCGTGGAGGAAGAGGTCAATGCGCTCGCCGAGTGCTGCGATAGGTGAGTTAGTGGGGAAGCTGCCTGCGGAGATTGTGCTGCCTGAGTATGCCGGAATTGATTGTCGTCTGCAGATGTGTTGCTTGTGGTTGTTAGATTCGGACCTCGTAATGTGTGTTTAAATTGTTGAGATGAAGCGGAGCGTGTTGCTTTTTCGCAATCTGCTAGATGAGGGTGAATCGAGTTCATTTCTGCTCTGGATCTTAGGCTTGCATTCTGTAATCCGATCAGTGTTGCTAGAATTCAGCATAATTGATTAGGTTTATAAGAGGACATGTGCTGGAATTTGTATATGGGTTTCACAGCGGGAGTCTTAAGTGAAGAGGGAAAGGAATTATTTGAAGGAGATAAATGCTGTATGAAGGGATAAATGTAGTTACTGGCTACTTGGGAATTGAAAGTGCTTTCAGATTTTTGCATAAAGGTCAAGAGAAGATGATGAGTCAGCCTGATTTATATCAAATGAATGAATGTAGATGTTTGCTATTGCATCGATAATGAATGTAGATGTTTGCTATTGCATCGATAATGAATGTAGATGTTTGCTATTGCATCGATAGCTTGATTTCTCATGTAATAAGAAATACAATTGACGGTACAGTGAAGATATGCTACGATAGTTTGGCCTTAGATTGAAGTTGCTAGGACTGTTCTCTTTTCCAGTTTAAGATGAGAAAATGGTTAGTCTGAACATGAATTTCACTAGGACTGATATGTCTTTACAGAATAGCAAAAGCATTGGGCAGTTGCACTGCTAGCACAGGGGACATCATCAGTACCACAGAGAGGCTCAAACAAGAACTAGAGATGACTACACAGCGGCAGGAGATTGTGTCATGCTTCCTACGTGACTATCAGCTCTCTAATGAAGAGGTTGACCCTGAATTTAACATCTGGCTACTTGATTTAGGCCCTTTATTACTGCTTGGCTCCACATAATGCATTTCATATGCATTGAAGTTGGTTGATGTGTTACTAGATAAATGCACTGAGGGGTGAAGATCTTAACGAAGAATTCTTCAAGGCCCTTTCCCATGTTCAAGAAATTCATGCTAACTGCAAGATACTTCTTCGGACACATCACCAGGTAAATCCTCTCTCCTATAAAGACATTCAGGATACTACAGGCAATGATAAGCATTATATATATGAAAATAGTGTACTTTATCTGTCTCTCTGAGGGTGGCTTTATCTGTACTTCAGTTTTGATGGAGAATTAGGCTTCTTAAGAAATAAAGCTCATCGCTATCTGAGAGAGAACATTTTCAAAGTGTAAGGCTTAATTGGGACAGTTGATTTTTTCTTTCCCTTCTTTCTTCCCCCTCTTATTGTGGGCAAAGTTTCACAACTGGTGCTACTGCAGATGTCAGACACCTCCACCCAATCTCCTTTTGTGTCTTACTAGTTCTCGTAACAGTAATCTTTGGTGACATACTTTCTTTGAGGTGCAGTCGAGCTAATTATTCTGATGGAAACAATTATTCCATCTATATTCATCTTGTTGTGTATTGTGTAAGGAGAACAATAGTAAACCTTAAACAGAACATACCTATCTTTGTTGTTCAGTTAATGGTATCTTCATTCAGGAGAGAAAAAAAAATTTCAAAATTCATCAAGAACTATGGAGTTTATACTTGATTTGTCTCTCAAATTCAGCATCCTATTGCACTTGTCTTCACCAAGTCACCACACACCACAAAAAGGTGCATAAAGAATATACAGACAAAAGAAAAAGAAAGATCTAAAAGGAATGGGTCCTTAGAAGGTTTTTGTGGATCCTTCTGTTTCGCCTTATTTCTTTCCCCTTCTTTTGATGGGTTGCGTTATTAAATCAGCTCGTGCTGCCAAAGGAGGTTGTGGCTCAAAAAAAAATTGAGTGGACTCGAGACATAAAACAAGATTGCTTATCTGCTTACAAGCATGAGGCTTAGGCATGCTGCATGTTTTCCAGTATTGTTCTCTTTCATTGTTTAATTGCCCTCTTTGCTTCTCTTTTTTCCTTGCTGAGCTTTACGTGCTCCTCTTACACTTCTGGCGATGCATCGTAGCTTTCAGTAGTTGCAATTTGCTGTATTATGAGCTGGAAAAACCTGTAACAAAATTTGACTTAGATGAAGGCTAAGTGTGTGATACTTTCTCATTTTCATTGCTTCACAGCGTGCAGGCTTGGAACTTATGGATATGATGGCTGTGTATCAAGAAGGGGCTTATGAGCGCTTGTGCAGGTCAGCCGTCTTAAAAGGCTTCATTTACTATGGGTTTGTTCTGCATGGTTTTGCGGCTACCTGGCTTGGTCTTTCCAAATTTTAAGATGTGGTTTTAGGGGCAAGAGAATAATGCATTTTAATCTGCAGACGCTGATATGTGGTCTTGCTTTAATCTGCAATAATTATATAAAGAGCAACTTAATGAAAATCATTACATGTAGGATAGTTTTAACACTGTCCCATCTTATCGTCACTGATTCTTAGATTTTCTTGTTGTACTGTTCTCAGAATTACCGTTTTAAGTAACTTTTAGCCTCCGGTATCTCTAGATGATGTGATTTTTTATGGTTCTAATCTTAGGCGAGAAAGACCGGCACTTAATGATGGTGGTCTCTTAGCTGGCACAATTTGTTCCAATCCCTCCAGTTAATTAGTGTCTTCTCCTGGAATGAAATTTCATAGTTACTGAGTAGATGAAACACAAAGTTCATGATCTAAGATCTCTTTTGAATTAGTTCTTCAGATACAAATATCTGTGTGCATGATTGATGTGATTGTGTCCCTGACTTTGTTAATGGCTTGAACTTTGTCATTGCATGAGGTGACTTCTTCATAACTTTTCATTTCTAAATTGATCTTATGTCTTGAGCCTTCTTACTTATCTTTAAAAAAATTGATGTCTTTATCTCTGTTTTCCTGTTGGTACTATGGTTGATGGTCCTTCTTACTTCTCATTTAGGTGGGTTCAGGCAGAGTGCAGAAAATTGGGTGACACTGATAATCCTGAAGTCAGTGAGCTATTGAGAACGGCTGTTCGTTGCCTGAAAGAGAGGCCCGTGCTTTTCAAATATTGTGCAGAGGAGGTACTCTACTTTATTTGCAGTAGAGTTCGATAAGTGCTTATCTTTCCTATTTAACTAATATTATTAACTCTTTCCCTGTATAGGTTGCCAATTTGAGGCACAATGCATTGTTTAGAAGGTTTATTAGTGCTCTTACACGAGGAGGACCTGGCGGAATGCCTAGACCCATTGAAGTACATGCTCATGATCCTCTGCGATATGTAGGTGACATGCTGGGATGGCTACATCAGGTGTGTTGTGATAACTATCATCTGATTTTTGTTCTACTGCTACTTGTGGACTCATAGTTCCCGTGACGGTTATTTAAAATTTTTCAATATTGTGAGAATGCAAATGTTTGGTGGTTAAACATGATTTTTTTCTAAAAGATAATCATGTATAATATTAATGATGTATGTTGCTTTCTTGCAGTCCTTAGCATCTGAGAGAGAGCTTGTTCTGGCATTACTCGATCCAGATGCAGTGGTGGATACTGGGCCAACTGCTACTCGTTTCTCAAAGAACTTAGAAAATGGTTCTGGGAAAGCAGAATCTGACATGACATTTGTTCTGGATAGAATTTTTGAAGGAGTATGTCGGCCATTCAAAGTGAGAGTTGAACAAGCATTGCAATCTCAACCCAGCCTTATAGTGTCATATAAACTTAGCAACACCCTTGAGTTTTACAGCTACACGGTCAGTTGAACTCTTTCTTCTTGTATGCATTCTTTCTAATCCCATACCTTTCTTACTGGTAATGACTGTTTAGTGCAGATATCAGATCTGCTTGGGCGAGACACAGCTCTCTGTAACACGATTTGGGCCCTAAAAGATGCAGCTCAGAGGACATTTTTTGAAATTTTGAGAAGCAGAGGAGAAAAGCTATTGCGGTATCCTCCACTTGTTGCTGTTGATCTGTCTCCTCCATCAGCAGTTAGGGATGGAGTCTCAGTGTTGCTTGAAATAATTGAGACCCACAACAGCACGATGGTACCTGCGTCCACTAAGAAACCTGACTTTGATCCAGTGATTTCAGCCATGCTCGATCCTATTATTCAGGTTTGTGCTTGGATGTACTGAACTTTTCTATTGCTTGATGTAAAAAGAAAATATAACAGCAGAATGTATCCTGTTACTGAAGTTTACACAGACCCAGTCAAGTCACTAGAGTCCTCCAGAATCTTGGTAAAGATAAGGATTGTCCCAGCTGACATACTCCCTGCAGAATTGATTGCTGATATGGTTGATAGAACTGTCACGAGAAGCGTGATGGAAAACTTGTTATTCTATTATTGAATGCAGATGTGTGAGCAAGCGGCAGAAGCACACAAATCAAAAGGATCTGGTCATTCATCAAGAAGGAGAATAAGTTCTGACTCGAGCCAGATTAGTAAATCATCTGTTGATGCCATCTTGTCAAATGGAAGCCCTGCTCCCTCGATTCAGGTTATTAGTTCTTTTCTATGATATTTCCTTCCAGCCACATTTTTTTCCAGCTTCTTTCATTTCATTTTTTCCAGCCAAAAGGATTCCATATATTGAAGTCAATCCAGTAGCCAGTTCGCAAAATTCTGATGACATCTTTTGCACCTTTTTCAACTGCCTGTCATTCAACTAATGTCGAAAGAAAAAAATAAATGGATTCCAACTAGCTAGTTCGCAAAAGGATTCCACTTCTTCTTCTTCTTCTTCTTCTTTTTTACCAGCCTTTTCTTTTCATTTGTCCAGCCAAAAGGATTCCATATGTTGAAGTCAATCCAGTAGGTAGTTCGCAAAATTCTGATGACATCTTTTGCACCTTTTTCAACTGGCTGTTGTTCAACTAATGTCGAAAGAAAAAATAAATGGATTGCTTATTTTTTTGGGGGTGGTGGGGGAGAGGAGGTTGTTGTTTAATGATAAAGATAAGCAAGGATGGTTATACTGGGGGAATTCATAAATTGCTTTTGCTCCAAAGTCCAATTCACTTTGTTTTTTTCCTTTTAGCCAATCATCATGCATGATAAAAGATTTGGATGAGTAGAGCACAGTTGTGCACATTGTCCTGCAGAACACTCAAATCCTGCAAAATACAGCAGTTGCAATTTTATTCAAAGGAACATTCCGATTCTTCAAATGCATCCGAACACTGGAAATGAAATTGGTACAGGAATATGCTATTCATGTCAAACCCTTTCCAGTCTACCAAACAACTCCCTTTATATCAGGAAACGATGTGGTTGCTGTCCTAGTTCAACTTAGTAGAATGTCATAGTTCACAGGGGCTGTCAATTTAGGCCCATGTAGTTGAGTGTTGTTAGTTGAGGGTTTGACGGTCACAAGCCTGAATGGGCCACGGTATAAGACATGGAAATTTGAAATCCTGCTCAAGCTCAATATGATACTTTTTTCTGTAATTGAGCTAGGTCTTGGAATATATTCGAAATGCTTTATAATCAATATTGACTCCACTTGACTCCATATTCTTCGAGGTTTGTGCTGAAACTGAGCTCAACTCTTTTGCTTACTCTTGTATTCAGTCAAATTCAATTAGCAGAGTGTTTCAAAGTAATTGAACTGCAAGAAAATTGCTTTGGGAGGACTATGATATTTGACTTACATATTTCTCACTTTGGGAAGACAACAATTTTTGAAGTCACAAACGTGAATTGGCCATGGTCTAGTTGACATCATATTTGACTTACATCTTTCTTGTTGTCTTTTGGTTTTCAGCCCACTTCTGAATTCTGAAACCAATTTTTTCATTTCTATGCAGAATAGTGAGCGGCCATCCAAGATATTCCTCATCAACTGCTTATGTGCCATTCAACAGCCATTGCTAGGGCATGCAGTAGCTGCTGAATATGTGAAGAACTTGGGATCCTTGATAGAAAAACACTTGCATGTTCTTGTGGAGAAAGAAGTCGATGCCATTCTTAGGAGATGTAATTTATCGGATAAGATGCCTCTCTTTCGGGATGCACTCAACAAGGAGACGAGCGGCTCAACCAGTGGAGTCCGTTTGGCCGATTCTGAAGAGACATCTCCATCTGCTCTGTCAGATTGTTTGAAGGCCTTCTTTGGCCTTATTTTGGGAAGTGAGAGTTCTCTTCCTGAATTCGAGCAGATGCAAGTCCCAAAGTTGCGGTCTGAAGCTTGTGTTGAGGTGGCTAAGTCCCTGGCAGAAGCATATGATATCATCTATAACTCGATTATGGATCCAAGTAATGGATACTCAGATCCCAGATCATTGGCCCGGCATCCCCCGGATCAGATAAGAACTATCTTAGGAATATGAATACTTGGAGAACTGAAATGCTTTTGTTTATTTTGGACTTTAGGTATATCGATGTACTTGATAGTAAAATTTGATTCGATTCATGAATAAGTGTTCTCGTCAATACATGGTGTTGCAGTATAAGTTACCGTTCGTGGTTTCTTCGTGAGATATTCATCTGTATTCGCTATGATGAGATTTTCCGAGTTTTATGCCACTGATTTCTGCAGTTCTTTCGATTTTTCTTTCTTTGGCGTGAAGTTTTCCGTGGGGGCCATTCGTGTTGGGTTGGAAAAGAATTCCACAAAAAGCCAAACACAAAGACTTAGACGGTCAACAAATTCCTCCTTTGGCAAACAACAGTAACCAAATTCAGATGGGTTCAAAGTCCTCAAATCAAACTAATGTTCTAGTTTGGTAAAGGTTAGCATCTTCTAATAGTTCATTCCAAATGATATCGATCTTGCGTGCGCAATTTGCACAGAAGTCAATGTTGTGCATTGCAAGTTCTATCTAGTAAGTGTAATACCTAACTCCCTTTGAACCAACCGCGGAACACGCCACTTACATGAAGGACAGAAACATTCCCTTCTCATTTGAACTTTATAATTGTCAGTTAAGTAAAAAATTCATAAATGAATTTCTGATTTTTATTGGTACCATTGGTAAGCAACTCGATTCGCAAATAAAAATCGATACTTGTCATCCATGTTTGTATTCCTGAATTATAAAAAAGAAAAGAAAAGATCACTTACAAGTATGCAAAAGCACCCTTCAAATGATTTTTTTCTAAGAACTTTATTGTATGCATTTTGCGGACATAAGAAGGCAATATCTATATTATATGTCTGTCTTTATATCTTTCTATAATTTCATTGACTCTTCCGTATTCCATCTCTTAGACATCAAGCAAGGCCGACATGAATTGACATGCGCATATAGTAAGGAAAATATGACCATCTTTATATCTATCTCACAGCCTTTTAAAGATAATATTAAATATATTATATTTCACTCTAATCCACAGAAATATAATTCTCATCTTCACAAAATAAAAAGTTTATTTTCAAGGGCTTGATAATCCTTATGTGCAAAGATTACAACAAAGCAACTGATTGTATTTATGAAATATACTAACGTGACTCGTGTGCTTAATCTTGTTCGACTCTTTCAAATTTTGATTGAAAAAGAAAGACTCACTTTCGAATGCTCTGACAATGGCATATTCTTAACTTTTTGAATTATTTCATCTAGAGAGTTTTTCTTAAATTTAATTATAAATGTCACATTCGAACAGAAGTAAGATAAGAATACTATTTGATGATCGAGACTTAATCAATTGGGAGATAATATTAAAAAAAAAAATCTTATCCTTGCTAACACAATTTCAAATTTGAGGGCGATTATTATAATCACTATCATCGCATTTATTATTATTATTACTCCGGAGAGAGAATCGTTATTTGTTATCTAAAGCGGCAAAAAGTGGATAAACATCGGACCAAAATTCAAAAACAACTTCAAAAGACAAAAACGTGACATGAACAAAAAAAAAAAAAAAATGACGTTTGAAGCTTTATTGACGGCACCTGCGCTTACGCCGCAGAGTAAATACGTACGCGAATCGCAGAGACAAAATCCAACAGCTCCTCCGCGTGGAAAATCTTTCCCTGCTTCTTCTCCGTCTCCTCTCGATTCGATTTCGCAGTCGCTGGATCTGCAGAAATTCCACCGGAAAAGCTCGACCAGGAGCAGGAGCAGGTGCAGAAGAATCGGCAGCGGTTTCGTCCCATCCGAAATCAGCATCGGAGCAAGGCGATTCACCTCCGCCCCATCGCCAGGTACCTCCGATTCTCTCTTCGTCGTCACCCACCTGCATTGGGCTTCTCGATTCGATCGCCGCCCCTGTCGATCGGTACTGTAATGGTGGGGCGCTGGATTGCTGTGCGCAATTAGGAAGGAGGCTCTTTTTAAGCAAAAAAGTTTGTTCCCTTTCTGCGAAATCTGATTCCTTTCGCGATCTCCGTGAGTCTGTTCCGTTTCGACGGGTTCTGATCGATCGCTGATTGGTCAGGAAGCTTTGCTGCGTTCTCCTCCTGAATAGCGGCTTCGCACTCCGCAGGATCGAGAGCAATGCCTAGAAAGCTGGCGTTTTTCTGTTTCCGGGCGCTGGAGTTTTGGGATGTTTCGGCGGTGGAAAGCCCGTGAGGTTGTTTTCATGTAGTTGACTGCGGATGAGTGTTTTTGAGATGGTGGACTGACTGTGAGAGTGGGCCTCCGGTGTTCCGGTCTTGAAAAAGGGCAGAAAGATGGTGCTTAGTAAAATCGCGGATCTCTTTTCGGCGGTGAAGGGCCGGGGTTCGGGTCCACATGCGTCCGGTGTTCGGTATTTGTTGCCATCCGGATTGCCTCCCCATGGGGGTTCTTCTGCTTATACTTCTGGCTTCACAAACGCTGGGCATAAGAACGATTTGCGGCATTCGTCGTCTCTCCAAGATTTACCATCATATCACGGGCTTGTTTTCGATGATGGCAATCTCAATGGGATGCACTCTAAACCTCCCCACCCTTTGTGGAGAGATAATGTCGTGTCTAGCTTTTCGAAGGAGAAGTCTTTGCCAGGAGGAAGTGCATTTCCAAGGAGGAAATGGATACGGAGGATCTTGGTTCTTTTATGCCTCCTTTTGTTTTTTCTATTAATATACATGGTGTCAATGTATGCCTATGCATATTGGTCTCAAGGAGCATCCAAATTTTATGTCGTTTTAGATTGTGGGAGCACAGGAACTAGAGTTAATGTATATCAAGCATCTCTTAATTACAAGAAAGATGGAAGCCTTTCTCTTGTGATCAAGTCCTTCAATGAAGGTGTGAAGAAGAAACCCCAATCTCAGAGTGGACGTGCATATGATCGCATGGAGACTGAACCTGGATTCGATAAGTTGGTCCATAATGTATCTGGCTTGACTGCTGCAATAAATCCACTTGTTCGGTGGGCAAAGAAGCAAATTCCCAAGAAGTCTCACAAGACTACATCTCTCTTTCTCTATGCCACGGCTGGGGTCCGGAGACTACCGGAAGCAGATTCAAGGTGGCTTCTTGACAATGCACGGTCCATATTGAAAACTTCACCTTTCTTGTGTAAGAAAGAGTGGGTTAAGATCATTTCCGGAGTGGAGGAGGCTTACTATGGATGGGCAGCTCTTAACTATCGAACACACATGTTAGGTTTTACGCCAAAGAAAGCAACATTTGGTGCACTTGATCTTGGCGGCTCTTCCTTGCAGGTTACATTTGAAAGCAAGGAAACTATGCGTAACAGTTCCAGCTTAAAGCTTAGAATAGGTGCTAGTGACCATCATCTTAACGCCTATTCTCTCTCTGGATATGGTCTGAATGATGCGTTTGACAAGTCTGTTGCTCGTCTTGTCAAGATCCTTACTGAAAGCAAAAATACAGATCTAACGAATGGCAATGTAGAGCTTAAACATCCTTGCTTGCATTCCGGGTACAAGGAGCGATATATCTGTTCTCAATGTGCATCTAATTTTAAAGAAGGTGGAAGCCCTGTGGTTCAGAGAAGAAAGTTAGGTAAAGGTGGGAAACCTGGAATCTCCCTGCATCTCATTGGTGCCCCAAATTGGGAGGAATGTAGTGCACTTGCAAAGGTTGCTGTGAATATTTCTGAGTGGTCACGTCTAAGCCCAGGAATTGATTGTGACTTGCAACCATGTGCTCTACCGGACAATCTGGCTCGTCCTCATGGCCATTTTTACGCCATGTCTGGTTTTTTTGTGGTTTATCGGTTTTTCAACCTGACTGCTGATGCCACACTTGATGATGTGTTGGAGAAGGGACGAGAGTTCTGTGAAAAAACTTGGGAAGTTGCAAAAAACAGCGTGGCCCCACAGCCCTTTATTGAACAATACTGCTTCAGGGCACCCTACATAGCTTTGTTGTTGCGAGAGGGATTGCACATTACGGATAACCAAATTACTATTGGATCTGGAGGTATCACTTGGACACTTGGAGTTGCACTTTTGGAATCAGGAAAAGCATTTCCAATGCGAATGGGCTTGCACAGTTACGAAGTCCTCCAAATGAGGGTAAATCCGGTACTTCTTATGGCAATTTTGCTGGCATCCTTGTCTGTCCTGCTTTGTGCACTGTCACGCGTTTACAATTGGATGCCGAGATTTTTCAGGAGGTCATATCTCCCACTTTTCAAGCATAATAGTGCTTCTGCAGCGTCTGTCTTGAATGTTCCTTCTCCTTTTTTCCAGCGGTGGAGTCCCATCAATTCAGGTAAGCATCTTTACAGACTTTTTTAATACGTAGTCCTGATGTATGCCAATTTGTGGTTTAATACCACATCAAGGTTGATACTAGCATTTAAATTGAGGCAGTCTCTTGATTTTTTTCTTTTTTTTTTTCTGTACTTGAAGAGACATGTAGGATGCCATGTGATAATCTATTCAAGTCTTGTCTCACATGTGGCGCAGGCTCCTTTATGTCTGCTCTTCCATTCTTTCCTTCTTTAGGTTTAGCATATCTATTGGACTGTTAACCATAAAACTTTTGCTAACTGCTTGACTCAGTGTCTAGTATAACATTAGTCAGTAAAAGATGGGTACCATTAAAGTTACTGCTTGGCCATTACTGATCTTGTTGGCTTGTCATATGAACATCGTCAAATTCCCTTTGTTTCTAGATCTCACGATTCTTTTTCTCCAATCAAGCGGGTGACTTTATTGGTTCCATGGAATATGATAAGAGTTACATAAGGAGTGTCGTTATCTTTGTTAATCTCTGTACAGCTAGTTTTCTTTTACTAGTTTCTTTTGCTATCCTTTAGCTGTTTGTTTATCCTGATGTAATCACTTTCCTATAAGTTATTTTTTAACCTTGAAGGCATATAAATTATGGTGTCTCAGGGGATCAAAGAGTGAAGATGCCTTTGAGTCCAACAATTGGCGATTCTCATCAAGGACCTTTCGGATTTGGACATGGTCTGGGTGGTAGTGGCATCCAGCTAACAGAATCATCTCTATATCCATCAACTAGCAGTGTTTCTCATAGTTTTTCTTCTAGTAGCTTGGGGCAGATGCAATATGATTCTAGTGGCATGAGTCCTTTCTGGTCTCCTGGCAGAAGTCAGATGCGACTACAGAGTAGGAGATCACAATCTCGAGAAGATCTAAACTCTTCTTTGGCTGAGGCACACATGGCGAAAGTTTAGAGCATTCTTCCCCTGAAATTTTGGGTACAGCTCTCATCTACGCATCTCCTTTGTACCATAAAGAACCCAATTTCAACTGACCGGATACAATACATTTGCAAATCTTGATTTTTCTTTTGCATCTATTGGTTTCTTTTTTCTTTTTTGTTTAATAAGGTCAATCACCATTTCGAAAATCCAGGAAAAAAAAGGATGACAACTTCTGCATAGTTTTTGCTGAGACAGAGCTTGTTCAGAGTGGTTTATCTTCTCATAATAGGCAGAAGCCGATTGAATCAATTGCATTGTTCTCTCAAAGACATTACTGTTCTAGTATATTCCTTATAGATAAATCTCTTTGTATTCCTATTTCATTGATTGTTTCCCAAGTTAATTGAGCATGCTGAGACAGAGTTTGTTCAGAGCAGTTTATCTTCTCATTATAGGCAGAAGCCGATTGAATCAATTGCATTTTTCTCCCAAAGACATTACTGTTCTAATATATTCCTTATAGATAAATCTCTTTGTATTCCTATTTCTTTGATTGTTTCCCAAGTTAATTGAGCATGCTGAGACAGAGTTGTTCAGAGTAGTTTATCTTCTCATTATAGGCAGCAGCCAATTGAATCAATTGCATTGTCCCACAGACATTACTTCTAGCAATCAAAATATATATCTTATAGATAAATCTCTCTGTATTCCTTTTCTATTAGTTGTTTCCAACATTAATTGAGCATGGGCAACCTTGACTTTAACATAAGATCTCAAGCATACTAGTGTCATTCCTCTATCACTTTTCTCAGTCATGTTGCTGATGAGCTGGTTTGATTGATATCTGGCAGATACTACCAAGCTGGGGTTTATCTTCTGCTTAGTAACATTTTTCTCAAATTGCCGGCTGAATTGATATTGCTTATCTTGAGCTTAAAAGTCACGGTTATGGCTTCCGATGATTGGGGTTTGTACGCCTAAAACCTTGACCAGAGACTGCAAAAAGAATGGATGCTTATCAGGTCCCTTGTTTTCGTATTCCTGAGAGCTACGGTTCTGTTAACCTGAGGAGAATGTCTCATGAGGAAGCAAGTGATGGGGGTAAATGCCAGGGGTTTTTGATGGCTGAGCTGGAGAGAACAAGAAGAGTGTGAAAGGCCTGTCAACACATACGTTAAATGAACAGAGTGTCCATATAATTCTGGAGTTTAATAAATTAACCTCTAAATGTTCTATGTAGTTCCTTTTGACCTAAGCAGATTAGATACAGAAACTGTGACTGGGAGGGAAATAAATGTGAAGTACACTAAAATGGAAGCATTGGCTTTGAAGCTTTCAGAAACTCTTACACTATCGCATGAAATTGCACCTTTGCAGGATGACACTTCTTATACCCTCTGAGAAAATTTATTGCTGTCATTTTTGGGCGAAAATGAAATGATTGGTGAAATTCTGGGAATTATTCTTTTTAGTTAGCTTTGTCCATTGATGAATTAATCTCATAGGTTTCTTTTCCTGTGGGGTTTAAGATTAGTTCTCCATTTGTTGTTGATTTTTCCAATTGGGAAAGACCATATGTCCTCATGGATCGATAAGATGTATAGCCTTCTCTATTTCTTTTCTTGGTACTATGGGTATTGCAGAAGGGGAGATCTCAATTTCATTTATACTTCGTTGCTGCTTGAATCGAAGGTTGGGACAATAAAACATGCGAATTGGGGAGATGAAAAGGGAAAAAGCAGGAGTTGTTTGGGTGCTTACTTATTTGGATGGAAGTCAACACATGCTCATTGCTTGCTCGGACACTAGCTTTATTATCATCGTTGTAATTGTAATTAGAACCATTTCTGGGTTGCGTAGCAGACATTCTTGTCCGATAGTTTTTTGTCCCGTGTGATTTTGACGAAGTTACTCCTTCAGCAATTTCTTAATGTGGTAGCCAAATTATTTATGTCCTATAGAAGCTAGCTTCATAACATAGATTTGGAGTTCATCTCTCAAGGGTTGGCCTGCCATTTCTTCAAATTATATCAATCAAGGTCTCAATAGTCATTAGTCACTAGCATGAGATATGGAATGAATAAGTATGAATGACAATGAATAGGTACTAGCAGCCAAAGAAAAGGGAAAAAAAAAAGGCATATGCGTAAAAGTTACATCTTTGTTTGGTTCGCTAAATTTCACAAGGGAAAGATTGAGAAGTGACATCAGAAGCCCTCAAGTCATGTTTGGGCTTCCTTTGTTCATAAAAAATAAATGATTTGGGGAATATATTTTTAAAAATGATTGTTTGTATAACTTAAAATAATTAGTTAATGAAATATATATTCATTATTGATAATCATTATGTCTAAACATTTTTATGTACAAGATATAAGCAATCATTCTAGAAAAATATTTTACAAATTATTTATTTTCTGCAAAAAAACGGAGGCTTAATTCAAACTTTTTCCACCAGTGTCATCCTGCTATTTAGCTTGACTTGTAAAGATCATGAACCGTGAACAAGATTGTCATTTACATTTAGGAATGCCAACTGCTTTATCTACAAATATAAATATATATTGATAGTTATTTGCAATAGCCTATAGATTAGGAAAAAAAAAATTAATTTAACTTAAAACATAATGGCTATTTATGTATATATAATTATCTACTGCTTGATTGTTAATTCTGGTTAAATTGATTTGATTGTTATGCTATTATGTGTAGTTGTGGTACAATGTGTACTAATTTCCTACCTCATCTATGAAATGACAAAATTCAAAAGGAAAATGATGCAAATAGTTCCTGAACTTTGGCCATTGTGATCAATGTTGTCCTTGAATTTTTAATTTATTTAATGTGGTTCATAAACTTTTGGTACACGTTCAATCTAAGCATTGAATTATATGAAAATGTTTATTATTGTCATTGAAATAGTTAATGGATAAACTTGAATATGTACCAAAAATTTAAAGACCAAATTGCAAAATTAAAAGTTTAGGGATGATAATGTACATTGACCATCATCTACTCCCAACGGTACGTCGCCAAGTTGTCTTTCATGCAAGCGCTTGAAGTATCCATGCATGTGTCCAGTGCGGTCAACTACGAAGGAAAAATGTTAACCCCGAGCTGTCCCGCAAATCTACCGAGCTGAAGACTCGAATCACGTGCGCCCCGCCACAGCCCGTTCCTATCCTCGAATAGCCATGCAAGCGGCCATATTTTCAGCTATGCACACGTCCATCAAGGAGCCAACAAAATGGGGAGGATTGACTCCAAATTCTGCAATTACGTTGAACCATGCAGCCTCCTCGAGCGGCCCTCCTCCATGCAGCAAATGGAGACACGCATGCACTGAGAGAAGGTGGCAGCCGAAAAATTCCTGTGTTGGCCACGTTTCTCCAGCTGCTGCCCGTCCAACTTGTCACCAAAACAAACTGAAGGAGGCAGCCTCTTCTTTCGCTCAACGCCCAACCCTCTCTCTCTCTCGGTGCTCACTTCTTCCTCATTTCAGCGGCGTCAACACAGAGCAACCCAGAAAAACTTCCACCCTCTCACCCGCGTTTTGGCGCCGACCACCGACGCGGTGCGCCAGCCCCATCACCGCCAGCCATCAACCCCTCTGCTCAGCCTCACCGCCGTTCCTCAACTGCTACTGACCCGAGGAGACCACAGCACCGCAGCCCGCAGCTCATGGTGTACCTCGTCGCCGACGTCACCGGACCTGAGGTAAGTCAATATCCACTAACCTATACGACGTGTAACTCCGTCGCTGCTTGATGAAGTGCGTAATGAAAATTAACTATATTCTAGATTACTCGCATTGAATTGTGAAATGGAAGTCGTTGGATCGACAATGAGCTGTTTGAGAAAGAATTTTGTTGGTACGATAATGTTGGGTTCGGGACTTATGAACGCACTGATTTGGTATTTCACAGTTTTAACTTCAAAATTTTCAGGTCGGGATTAATTATTGACCTGCCGAACTGTGATTTCCAATATTTCAAGATATACAAATTATTTTGATGAAAATTATCAAATTTTTGAGGCATAAGGGCGTGCTAAGTCCACACCTATGGAACTCGGACTATAATAGGGGTGGAATGATAGAAAACTATTTTGGTCCATTCTAATATTTGAATGTGGGACTTTATGTGAGGTTCGTTGCTACTGATTTGTTATATCTCTAAAGTTTTCTATATTGGCGATACAAAAATGTTTTGGCATTGAATTGATTAGACTACTACACCATGGTTGAAACATTATTGATGCCGTTGGACCCCTGGGACAACGATACCCCGGGTGTCGGGTTGCCTGGAGGATCATGATGGTGATGCCTCTAGATGCCTGGGGACCGGTGAGCCCCAGAGGTGCCTCGGGAGTTGGGATGCCTGGGAGTGTGACGTAACACGTACCGGATGTCTAGGGACATCATTGACATGGTGAGCCTCGGAGGTTCCTCATGATGTCAGGTGGGGTGCGGGATGTCTGGGGGTGTAACGTAATACGCTCTAGACACCTGGTGACTGAAATATGGAACCGGAGGTCCTCGTGACGCTAGGTAGAATGCGAGAGCCTGGAGAGACGTAAACAGTTGTCCCGAAAAATGAGTTTCTAAATTCTCATTGGTTTTGGATATGCCATTTTGTTATGATATTCTCATGATTGATGCATATCCCTTGTTGCAATTATGTGTTCTGTTTTGGATTACGTGAAATCGGGTTGCGGTAGACATACGTAATATAGTTTAGTAGAACTCTGACTACTGAGTAGTTGTATTCACCTCTCGTGGGGCTAACATATTACAGAGTGATAGAGATGCAGTTGCTGCCCGCGTCCTCTGGTACATTTTATGGCATCCCCATCGACCTGTGATGGGAGCAGACAGAGCACCCTGACCCCAACCCCGACCTACCAGGACTCATCTTCACCCGAATTCGGGTAATTCTGACTATAGACACCGGACCAGTGCACATGGAATTCGTGGTCCTATACGCTCGAGTGAACGGGCGCACCATGGGGCCACTACCACTGTCGCTAGAGGATGACGATGGTGGCATGAGCGGGGTGGAGTAGCGGAGGACATGGGAGGACGGCAGAAATTTTTGATACCGGCATTTGAAGACGGATGAAGTTGTGAATAGTTAGCGGAATAGTCGGTCCAATTTTGGTATGGCCAAATATAGAAAATTTTGGCCTATGTGTACCGACGAAGGTCGTCTAAACAAAAATATATGTAAATAAAAGTGCCTAGTTGATAGATATATTGTGTGCATCGTTTCAAGAGTTGATAAGGGAGTTGATGGATCCATTGTAGCGACCCTGGGCCGCGACGGTCTTCGACCCTTAGGGTCCGCCTACTTACATATCCTGGTGCCTACGCTATATCATTGCAGAAGCGGATCCATCAACTCCCTTATCAACTCTTGAAACGATGCACATTATATATATATATGTGTGTGTGTGTGTGTGTGTGTGTGTGTGTGTGTGTGTATCAACCAGACACTTTTATTTACATATATTTTTGTTTAGATGACGTTCGTCGGTACACATAGGCCAAAATTGGACCGACTATTCTGTTAACTATTCATAAGGGAAAAGTACCAAAACAGTCATAAACTTTTTGTATTAGTACCAATTCAGTCATAGACTTTTTAATTGGACCAATTTAGTCTTGAACATTTTCATATTGATACTAATTCAGTCCATCGGACTAATTTAAGCAAGAAATTGCTAATGTGGCCGCCGGTGGTCTTACGTGGCGTCACGTGGACAATTTTTATAATTTTTAAAATATTTTTTTTTTCAGATTTTTTAAATTAAATTTTTTTTTTTTTTTTTTTTTTTTTTTTCTCCTTAGCTCTTGGCCGGTGAGGTCGCCGACCAGCCGACCATCGCCGGCCACAGGCTGGTTGGGGCGAGGGGCCTCGCACCCTCGCCGGCCACTGGCGAGGGCTGCCGCGCCCTTGTCGGCCACAAGCAAGGGCATCGGCCCCGCCCAGATCCAAGCAAGGGCCAAAATCCTCGCCTGTTGGCCGGTGAGGGTGTGGCGGCCCTCGCCCGGATCCGGTGAGGGCCACCGCACCCTCGTCGGCCACGGGTGAGGGTGTGGCAGCCCTCGTTCGTGGCAAAGGCGAGGGCCGCCGCGCCCTCGCCGACCAACGGGAGAGGGTTTCAGCCCTCGCTTGGATTTGGGCGGGGGCCGATGCCGTCGCTTGTGGTCGGCGAGGGTGCGGCGGCCCTCGCTAGCGGCGGGCGAGGGTGCGGGGCCCTCGCCCGACCAGCTTGTGGCTAGCGATGGTCAGCCGGCTAGTGACCTTGCTGGCCAAGGGCTAAAGAGAAAAGAAAAAGAAAAAAAAAAAAGAAAAGAGAAAAAAAGGAAAAAAAAAAGGAAAAAATAATATAAAAATCTGAAAAAATTATAAATTTTATCCACGTGGCGCCACATAAGACCAACGATGGCCACATCAGCAATTTTCGGCTTAAATTAGCTGGATGGACTGAATCAGTACCAATATGAAAAGGTTTAGGACTAAATTGGTCCAATTGAAAAGTTTATGACTGACTTGATACCAATACAAAGGTTTAGGACTGTTTTGGTACTTTTCCCTCCAATCTTCAATATATACCATTGCCATTCAGTTTCCAATAACCAAAATGCCTCTTATCATTAGCAGAATTATTCAAGGAGAAGCCAAGTATAAATATTTTGAGAAAACGCTTAGTTGGTTCAAACCATTGGGTGCATGGAAAAATATTTCCGATGCCCAACTCGGAGCATGCATGCTTGACCGATAACTTTATACAATGCTTTTGTTTTTTAGGCCATGGATATTTGTTCGAACCAATGAAGATTTATGTAAAATTTTAGCAAATTTTGGAGTATTCATGTATAAACCCCAACCTATTTCAAATGAGATTTTTATAACACTTCATTGTAGAATCTTAGCTTATCCTATATGCTTAGGCAACAAGTTATTCCACCAGAAGCATCTCCAACAGAAGATGATCATGTTTCTTGGGATCATTGTGATGACTATCGCGTAACCCGTCCAATGATTATGCTTACCTCAGAAAATATTACAGGATGGATGTACTAGACACTTTTGAGTCAGCAACAAATTCACAAGATCCAACTTCATCATCATCACGAGATCTATGGAGAAGACTATTGTCACAAGATCCTTTTGATCATGGCAAATTGCAGCTTGCATTTAGACTAGGTCTTGACAAAGAAAGTCCATGGCTTTAGCCTGGGTATTTATCCTAACCCGGCATCTCAGTAAGTTCTACTGATGTTTCAACAAGCTTTCATTATTCATCCAAAAGACAAAAGCCGTATGAATTAAATACTGAAGTTTCTCAAGCAATTGAAAAAGTAGAGAAGCTCCTTGAAGCATTCAGGCAGAGGTATCTAGGAAAAAGCACTCTCAATCCTCTTGATATTCCATCCAGCTCATACTAGCCTCTAGATGGTATAGGTATTGAACATCTTGAAGCCTTAAAAATTGAAAGAATCTTCAAGGAATACTGAAGGCAAAAAGATGGAGAAGACTTGGACTCAGATGACAACACTGAGGAGCCTATTCATAGGCATAATAAGTGAGGGAATTGAAGACTCTCCCAAAGACTTGTTCCAAAAAAAACAAAAGAGGCAAAGGAATCGCATAAATAAGATGAAAAGTTTGACCCAACGTACTGTAGAGTACTGTTCATGTATTGTTCGGTATTTGTTGCGATCTTCTCGAAGCAGGTTGGAACCATTTAGGATTCAGCTAATGGATTACTAAGCTTAAACTTAGTTCGGGCTCTCCCAAGCTCATACTAATTCGCAACTTAGGTTCAAGTTCTTAACATGCAAATGATTTTTTCAATTATGAGTCGCTATTAATCTATTTTTAATGGGTCGATTAGAAATTCAAGTACAATATCAGGAAAATTACTTCACTTCTACAAATCAGAGATTAAATAAGCTCGGTGATTTGATTACACTAGATTTATTTAATGCCCTTTTGGTACCTTTTTTCTTTTATTAAAAAAAAAGTTTTGTAGGTAGCTTGCATTGATTTTAAATTACTCCTAACAAGTGAGGTGATCAAGTGGGTGCGCAACCATTATTTAACACTTAATAAAGAAAATAGTAATTAAGTTGTGAGCATGGGAAGGAAATACTTACCTTATAACAACGAAAGCACCTACAATGTTAGTTAGAAAATCACATTAATGACCTATATATAATTTCTAATTAACACGCAATCACTTAATCTTTTTTTTTTTTTTTTTTTTTTTGGATTTTCACTTGTTTAAATAAACCTAATCTACGTACAATGCAATGCAATGACATACAAAAATGCCTAACGGAAATGGCATGTAGCATGCAAACTATTATACAAACTATATGTCACACGTTATTAATTATTTAACATAATCTAATAACAGGAAAATATTAAATACAACTATCTTAATGTGTCACGCACTCAAATGATCCTAAATATTAAATGACTAGATGACGTGTAAGGGATAACCTAATTCTGGGTGCCACACGAATGATAATATTTTATGTTTTCTTTTTCTTTTCTTTTTATAAAATTCGAAATTAAAATTGACCTATGATTAAACATGCAATTTAAATTGAGGAAAAGGAAATCTAACATCCTAAGGTAATGTTTTTGTTTTTGTTTTTTTTTTTTTTCAAAAATTTGGAATAATAAAATAACCAAAATAAACATGCAATCTATCCTTAAAAAAACTGTTTTAATTGTATTTAAAGTTTTTGGATTTTTTACAAATAAAATCAATTAAAATCAGAAAAAAATAGAAAGAAATAAAATCCACAACGAGCACGTCATCAAATCACACAAGATATTATCAATATCCATCTAATTTCATAAATAAATTGGCGAATCGTATCTTGCGCATGAGGTCGGATTGACCAATTTTTAATGAAATATCAAATCATATCTTGAGCATGAGATCAAATTGACGATTTTCCGTACAATTGCAAGTCGTATTTTGGGCATGAAATCGGACTGTCAACCATACGTTATGAAATTAGGGAATAAATCATTGATATTTTATGGATACGATAGTATCATTCAAAGATTCATACGAGATAGTGATTTCACAAATAGACAATAAAAATATAGGAAGATCAAGTTGATGAAAATTATTACCTGATTTGCAATCGCTTCCGAATTTGGACGGATGACAGATCGCGGAAATCGCACCGGTGGCTCGATATAGCGGTAGGTTGGCACGGTGAGGATGGAATCAGCCAATCGTTAGACAAGGCTTGCCGACGGGCTGTCTCCCGGGGTGGTAGTCGACAAAGAGGGAACCCGCGATTGAGAAGCGTGGTATTGTTTTGTCTATTCTTCCCCTCAAAATCTGTAGTCGCCACCATACATCCAAGCTCTTCACGGTCTCCCATTTGGACTTATTTGTGACTGAAATTCTAGTGACTCCTTTTGACTGTGGACTTCAGGGCGGTGAGAGGTGCGGCTTGGACGGTTAATGGTACCTGGCCATGCGCGTCACGGACAGATGCGGTTGCGGTCAGGCTCGGCTCAGTGGCTTCATGGATCATAGGTGATGGCTTGGCCTTGGGGACGTTGCTAGGGTTGGCAACAACTGCAGGCTCGATGGCGAGACCTCGGACGTGACTGAAAAACCTACAAGGAAGTGAAGCAAAATTGACATAGCAAGGGCTGCGAAGCGCTTGGATCACCGGAACCTGCAAATAAGGAGCAAATGACTGGAAGGCGACGTGATTGGACTGAGGCTTGTCGGGTTCATCGATGTCGCTTGACTTTCCTTTCGGATGGGTGTGCTTTCTTTAATGCATGACTCCTCTCCACGTTTCCGCCTTTGACATTCTCTAGTGCGTCCTCTTCATTGTGCAGAACGTGTGTCGCCTTTTTTCTTCTCTCTCTCTAGTTTCTTTGCTTTCTCAATGGCCGTGTGCATCAATATGTGTGGCCTCCTCTTGTGAAAGAGCCCCTCTGTTTATACTCTCTTCTTCTCGCGTCTGCCGATATTGCAGAGATTAAGGGGCCTCTTCCAAGAATATCACGATTTCCTTTTTTTGCCTTCGACCACGATTGCTTTATGCTAATAAAGATATATTTTCAATGAATGTTACTTCCTTGCTTGGTCAAAAATATAACCTGATGAGGAATCTTTCAAGCCACAAACATATAGCTTTCTTCTTACCTTATTTCCTCCTTTCCATGAATGACCCTTGATTGGAATCCCGATTGATCAAAACTTTATTTCTTCAAAACTTGGTCAGATATTATAATCTTTCCTATCATATGCAAACTTCTATCGCATAGAAAGGATTGATGGGCTGAGCCATATTTCGTGTTCTTGCGGGCTTTAAGTTCAAGACCTCCCTACTTGAGATCATTAACTCCAGTTCAATTAAATTCAAGACCATCTTGTTAAGCCCAATCACCGTCCATCCAATGCACATGCAATTAATTGAAATATGCTAAATGATAAATGCTCGTAAAATTATATGTTATGCAATTTAATTCTAATGTTTTTGTTTAGGGTTTAAAAATCAATCCCTAATTTTTTACGCAATAAATGAATGATTAGGTTGTCTAAATTTTGGTGTCAATAGTACTACAGCGTATTGGTCCATATACTACTTGGCATTGTTCATATTATTGTAACACTGTAGCAAAAGCAAAAAAAGTAGGATAATGAGTGTAAAAGTCAGCCAATTAGTAGAAAACTTGACATATGCAAATAATTGGCTTTTATTGGACAAAAGGGGTCTGTAAAATTCTAGTATATTGTCTTATACCTACATAATGTGGTGTATGTAAATGTTAAGGGGAAAAATGCACCCTCTCTAGAAATGATATTGTGTAGTTTGTTATGAATCCTCAAAACCTCTCTTCTCTCTTCCTTTATGCCTGATATGATTCTTTAAAACTATGAATATTCCAATCAATCCTAATAATATGCTTAGCACTTGCCACAATGTATAACCCGTGTATCAGAATTCCACTACCCCAAACTTTTCTATGATATGAGTTCAAAAATGAAAATGAATTTGGTGGCTAACAAGCGGTCCCTATTCTGAGGTCAAGGAAGGGCTGTGCTATCTCCCACAAGTTCTGTTTTCGTTTTCCCTGGCTTGTATCATAGGCAAATTTTCTGTATAACAAAGTCAAATAAGTCATTTTGTACTATTCACAAGTTTTTATCATTACTATCTAAATTTAAGAATATCTTTTCATTTCAATCCATTTCATAAATAAAAAAAAAATGCTATCTTTTAGTTACCGTTTTATTATTGGTCTTTATAAATATTTTTGTATTTTTATTCAAGTATATATTAACTTATGATCTACATAATAGTGAAAATATAACATCATTTAGAGTTATCTCGAGTTCATATTTCCTTTATTTTAAAAATAAGTGTTTTCAAAAGAATGTTCAACAACAATATTGATTTATGTTCTCTTATTTATATTAATCTAAATTTTGTTCACAATTTTTAGAAAGATAAAATTTTAAGGTTTTTTTGCTTCGGGTTTTCTTGATTAAATTAAGTTAAATTTGTAAATTTAGAAACTAAAACAGCAAGAATATCAATCCATACAGAAATCATAAGCTAAAATATATTTAAATGGAACTATGGTAATATTTATAAAGACCAAAAAGTTATTAAAAAAGTAATTATAAGAAAGCCATCTTTTTTGTTGATTTAAGAAATGGATTAAAATGAAATTCGGTCAATAATGTAATTATGAGAACTCTTTAACTTTTTTTTTTATAGGAAATTGAGGGACAAGATTGGACGAATCAAAAGTATAGAGAGTAGATCGAACATTTAGAAATAGTAACAATTTAAAGATTATTTGTGTGATTTTTTAAAGGATTTTTAGGGACAAAAGTACACATGGACTACCAAAATTTAGTATAAAAATACTTAAGTGCTAAAGTTACGAAAATGACACTTAAGTACTATTTTTTTTTTCAAAAATGGGACAATTGAGTGCAAACTCCGGCGAAGGTGACCGGAAATCCTACGTGACAATTTTATAATAATATGACTCACCTACGTGACACATTGGAGAGCTGAGTCAGCGAAGAAAAATCAAAACAACATCGTTTTGTCTTTTTTTTTTTAAATATAATTATTAATTAAATTAAAATATTTATATTTTTTTTAAAAGGAAGAGGAGGCCGAAGGCAAGGGCTTAGCCTTCGTTGCCGTCTCCCTACCATCGCTAGGAAGGGCCAGCAATGATGGGGGAGGGTCGGTCAAGGTCGTCGGGCCCCCGGCCAAGAGTTAGCGACCCTAGTCAACGGCGACAAGGGCTCGCGAGCCCTCGCCTAGGTCCGAGCGAGGGTTGGTGACCCTTCACCCCAAAATTGGATGAGGGCTCACAGGCCCTCACTCATGGTCAACTAAGGTCGTCGGCTGTTGGTTAGGGCCCGACGACCCCAACCGACCCTCCCCCATCGACGCCGATCCTTGCTGGAGACGGTGGGGTGGCGACGGCAAGGGCTTGCACAACCATCGCCTTCTGCAATATGCTTATGGTTTTATATATATATATATATATATATATATATATATATATATATATATTTTTTTAAATTTAATTTAATCAATATTTATATTAAAATTCAAATCTGAGGCAAACGATGTCCTTTTCTGCTTTTTCATGTCGGCATGCAAAACGACATCATTTTGCACTTGTCTTGCCGGAAAAATAACACATTAGAATTTTGGCCGGATTTTCTCGCTGTGGGTACTGACTTGATCCATTTGCTTATATTTTGGCATTTAAGTGTATATTTCTGAAATTTTGGCAATCAAATGTTTCTCTATGCCAAATTTTGGCACTCCCAATTTCTAAGTGTTCACGGACATTGAACACGCACAACTCGTCATGGTTCACATTTCGGCAATGAAAAGGTTGGTGCATGAGGGGCTCAAATATCTAAGCCAGTTGCAGGACTAATTACTAAAGGCCAAGCACCCCAATTCACATTCGGCTAATCTGAACCTGCCAGTTACAACTTAAGGTCAATCCCAAATCAGAATCAACTTTTTGCTGCAGCAGCTTGTGCCCCTTCGATGGTAAGTCTTGCTGCAAACAAAAGAGACCTCGTCACAACGTCAAGTATTAATTGAGAGGTAAAAAAACAGAGAGAAAGAGAAAGGGCAGAGTTTTGTCAAAAGGAGGGGAACGAGTGGGAAACGGAAGGAGAAAATGAGGGCATAAGAAAACAAAGGCAAGAAAGAGGGAGGGGGGAGACCGAAAGAAAAGGAGAAAATAAGGGAGCGAGAATGAGCGACAAATGTCCTTTTACCGTTTAGACACTATTTGTGAAAGTTTAGCAAATTATTTTGATGCAAATTCTGCTTCTCCATACTGGTTTGTGTATTTTGCATATTGGGAAATGTTAAAACTTCATGTCTGATTCAGTTCATAGTTGAATGTTGCAATAAACGAAAACTTACTGAATTGATGAATTGTTTGCAGAGCTTTGAGGCAGACTCGGTTGCAGTTTCAGAAATTGAATAATATCAAAAGATGCCATCAAACTTGTTGATTAGGTATTCAGTATCTCCTAACCGTGAAATGACTTTCAAAGTAGACAAGTGCCAATCAGCTTCACCTTTCACCGTCTGTAAGCAATAGTTCTCTCCATTTCGATGAGTAAAAGCTCTCGTGGTCATTATTTCACTGTCTTCCAAGAAAACAATGAAACTAAATGTCTACTTGAAATCAAAGACAACTAGTTCAATTTTGGAAATCGAATAATATCAAAAGATGCCATCAAACTTTTTAATTAAGTATTCAGAATCTCCTAACCACGAAATAACATTCAAAGAAGTAGACTGACGTCAATCAACTTCACCTTTCACCGTGCGTAAGCAATAGTTCTCTCGATCTTGATGAGTAAAAGCTCTCTCTCTCTCTCTCTCTCTCTCTCTCACTATTTTCTCTCTCTCTCTCTCTCTCGAGAAAACAATGAAACTAGATGTTGACTCGACACCAAAGATGATAAGTTCAATATGGGAAATCAAATAATATCAAAAGACACCATCAAAGGTTTTGGTTAAGTAATTGGTATCTCTTAACTGCGAAATGACATTCAAAGAAAGCCCATAGAAAAAGGATGGAATTGACAAGCCTCTAATTAGATGGATGGGATTGCAAGGAACAAGGCCAAGTATTTGGAAAAATGACTTAAATGGTTCCTTTGGCTTGATCTATAAATGTCATCTTTAGACATTTAACTCATTCAATATAATCCTTGAATTATTTCTATATGTTCATTCTAATTTCTAAATTTTTAATTTGTTCAATCTAATCCCTCATCTTTTTGTAATAAAGTTAAATAAGCCATTTGGTACAATGAGGGTTTAGAGAAAGAACAAATTTTTTTGGCCCCAAACATATCATGGAGTTAAAATAATTCAGGGGCAAGAAAAATAAAATAACAGCATGTGATCATATGTTGATTTTAAATGTATCTACCTGAAGTCAAATGGTATTCTCTTTTCGTGATCTTAATCCAGTACGTTTACAATGGTAAATCGATGTACATCGACCGATGAACCGCTTTGTTATTTTCTTTCACCAACACAATCGTGGAAGAATAAACATATACATAGCCGTATCATGACACAAGGTACAGTTCGTTGATATACCCGGACGATCCCTTTTTGCCACAGGAAAAAATAAAAGTAAGAGAGGGACAAGGAAAGCAATATTCATTGCACCTGAGCCAAGAGAGCAATATTCATTGCACCTGAGCTACCCTGATTACTAGATTAATTATGCTCCATCTACAAATGGAGGTTCACTTGCTTTAAAATATCACATAATTCTATCTTCAGGGTCCATTGACAGGAAAAGATAAAGTAAGAGAGGGACATGGAAAGAAATATTCATTGCATCCGAGCTACCCTAATTACTAGATTAATTGTGCTCCATCAACAAATAGAGGTTCACCTGAAAGCGCAATTCCTAAAGCATTTAAAATATCACATAATTCTATTTCCAGGGCCATTTGACAGGTCATCTACCATGACTTCTTCCAGCTAAATTGGACTTATTCTTAATCTTTCCCAGTGTCGGCCATTGGAATCTTTTTTACTTTCTAAATAAACAGGGGGGGGGGGGACAAATTCCAGCAACAAGAAATTGTCTGTTTCCCGTACTCTCTTGAGAGCTTTCGATACTTTTCCCAGTGTCGGCCATTGGAATCTTTTTTACTTTCTAAATAAACAGGGCGGGGGGGGGGGGGGGACAAATTCCAGCAACAAGAAATTGTCTGTTTCCCGTACTCTCTTGAGAGCTTTCGATACTTTGTAGAAAATCTTCAAGGACCCAGACCAGTGGTGTGAACCTGCTGAAACCCAGATACTGATAATTAAATGAACACAATGTCCATATAATTCTGAAATTTAATAAATTAACCTCTTACTGTTATACGTAGTTACTTTTGACCGAAGCAGATTAGATGCAGAAACTGACTGGCGGGAAATAAATGTGAAGCACACTAAAATGGAAGCATTGGCTTTGAAGCTATCAAACTCTTACACTATCGCATGAAATTGCACCTCTGCAGAGTTACACTTCTTATTCCCTTTCTAAGAAAATATATTGCTGTCACTTTTGGGCGAAAATGAAATGATTGGTGAAATTCGGGGAATTATTCTTTCTAGTTAGCTTTGTCCATTGTTGAATTGATCCCACAAATTTCTTTTTCCCGTGGGGTTTAAGACTAGTTCTCCATTTGTTGTTGATTTTCCCAATTGGGAAAGACCATATGTCCTCATGGATCGATAAGATGTACAGCCTCTTCTATTTATTTGCTTGGTACTATGGGTATTGCAGAAGGGAAGATCTCACTTTCATTTATAGTTCGTTGCTGCTAGAATCGAAGGTTAGGACAACAAAACATGCAAGAGAAGGGAAGAGAGGAGGGAGTTGGGGGGGGACGGAGGCGTGGGGTGGTGTTGAAAGGGGGAAAAAGCAGGAGTTGCTTGTGTGCTTACTTATGTGGATGGAAGTCATATATGCTCGTTGCTTGCTCGGACACCAGCATTATTGTTATCGTTGCAATTGTAATTAGAACCATTTATGGTTTGCGTAGCAGACATTCTTGTCCGATAGTTTTTTGTCCTGTGTGTTTTTGACGAAGTTACTCCTTCAGCAATTTCTTAATATGTTCGCCAAATTATTTATGTGCTATAGAAGCTAGCTTCATAACATAGATTGGGAGTTCATCTCTTACGGGTTGGCCTTCCATCTCTCCAAATTATATCCATCAAGGTCTCAATAGTCATTAGTCACTAGCCATACATTGGGTTTGCAAAATGAGATATGGAATGAATAAGTATGAATGACAATGAAAAGATACTAGCAGCAAAAGAGGAGGAAAAAAAAGTACATGCATAAAAGTTACGTCTTTGTTTGGTTCACTAAAATTTCACAAGCGAAAGATTGAGAAATGACATCAGAAGGCCTCAAGTCATATTTGGGCTCCGTTTATTTAGTAAAAAATGAATGATCTGGGAAATGAATTTTTAAAAATGATTGTCCGTATCACTTTAAATAATTAGTTAATGATATATATCTATATATATATATTCATTATTGATAATCATTATGTCTAAACATTTTTATGTACAAGATATAACCAATCATTTTAGAAAAATATTTTTTAAATCATTCATTTTCTGCAAAATAAACGGAGGCTTAATTCAAATTTCTTCTACCATTGTCATCTTGCTATTTAGCTTGATTTAGCTTGACTTGTAAAGATCATAAACCGTGAACAAGGTTGTCATTTACATTTAGGAATTCCAATTTTTTTATCTACAAATATAAATATGTATTGATAGTTATTTACAATAGCTTGTAGATTATGATAATTAAAAATCAATTTAATTTAACTTAAAACATAATGGCTATATGTATAATTATTCTATTGCTTGATTGTTAATTCTGGTTAAATTGATTTGATTATTATGCTATTATGTGTGGTTGCGACTACATCTCCATACATTGTGTACTAATTTCATACCTCATCTATGAAATGACAAAATTCAAAGGGAAAATGATACAAATAGTCCCTAAATTTTAGCTAGTGTGGTCAATGTTGTCATTGAATTTTTAATTTGTTTAACATAGTCCATAAACTTTTAGTACATGTTCAATCTAGTTATTGAATTATAAGAAAATGTTCATTATTGTCCTTGAACTTGAATTAATGAAAGGATAATATCCAACATTTTCATATAGTCAATGAATTAACTTGAGCATGTACCAAAATTCTAAAGACCAAATTATAAAAATTAAAAATTCAGGGACGTTATTGTACATTGGGCTAAAGTTTGGAGACTACATTGAACAAATTAAAAGCTCAAGAACTACATTGGACATAAGATAAAGTTCAAGGACTGTTTGTGTTATTATCCCAAATTCAAAGTACTATTACTTGCATGAGTAGTTGTTCAAGTATCGATTTTTGAACTTGCTCAATGTGCGATGTTCTTAGTCAACTTCCAATTCGTCCAATTAGGTTTTTGAACTTTTATTCAATTTGTAATGCCAAATCTAAACTTTTAATCGTTCTGATTTTGCCTTTGAACTATATTATAATGTAAAATGCCATCCTTACATTAAAAAAAAAAATTCCAAATGAGGACAAAATCACCCAATCCATACAAATAATAGATCTTCTCCTTGAGTCCGGAGTCAAGGTTGAGTGCAATGAGTGATAAATGGATTATTATTCCCTATTTATGGAAAGAGAACACAACTAAGTTCTTTCTATACCTTTTACGGAATAAATGTTCCAAAAATTCTAAATATATCATCCAACAGCCAATTTAGTGATAAATTTTTAATATTACCAATTTAGTCTTAAACTTTTTGACAATTTATCAATGTAGTCATTTTAACCAAAATTAATTGAAAATTGCCAACATGGCTATCAGTCGTCTTACTAGCATGACTAGCATTGATATTGACAATTTTTATAAATTTCTGAATTTTTTATTTCCTTTTTCCTTTTTTTTTTATACCAAGTTAGGCAAGGGTGGCGGTTAGCTGACCTATGTGATATTGTTGGCATTCACGTTTGCAATTCTCGGTCAAAATTGACTAGAATAACTAAACTATTAGCCCATCAAAAGATTTAGGATTAAATTGGTCAAACTAAAAGGTCTAGCACTGAAATAATAAAACTATGATAGGTTTAAGACTATTTTTAATATTTTTTCAGTTTTCTCTCACTTTCTCAAATTAGTGTCTGTCCTGGTCCTGCCTATTGGATTCTTGTCTGCCGGAATGCTCTTATTTGCAACCCCGTCCCTGTGACAAAATGCTAGTGTGCTTATCTTTTTAATAAAGAAAACAAATTAAAGTAGATGATTGTAATGACCCCCCTTTAATCATTGAGCGCATCGTGCGAGAATAGAACGACAACTCTTCCATGTTCGTCTGCTTCTTTCCATTACTTCTCGTCAATTTTATTTATTTCGCAAAAAATAAATAATCTGAATAATATTTTTCTAAAAATAATTATATATTATTTAGAAAAATTAGACAATGTAAAATATTGTCATTTTATATCTAAATATTTTTGTAGACAATGACAATATTTTTCATCATTTATTTTTTTAAAGTGATTTGGACAATCATTTTTTAAAAAAGCATTTTTGAAATTTGTAATTATAGGCGAAACAAACGAAATTGTCATGATGTTTTAAGCTTATTTGTGATGTCCCTAGCACATCATGACTGACGTGACTCTCCAATTCTTTCCCCTTTTAAGCACATGGAAGCGTGTAATAACAATTCAGGACATACAAAGGAACGCACGCAAAAATATAAAACTAGGCAATTTTCATTTCCTTCTTACTTATATACTTTTGGTGACTTGGGTCGGGTACATTGGGGGTCAACCAAAAATACTACTACTCCAGACTCTACCGAACTCTCCATCAATTGTACCACTCCGACCATGATATCGTCTATCTACGGGATCGCCTAACATGTCCAAACCCCACTATCTGGTGTTCCAAAAATGCTATCCTCGTCCTCCTACCCTCGTCCTACTCGATTTGCTGTCTTCATCGTCACCACCATCCAGGAGTGGGAGTGGTCCCACCAAACGCCCATCGATCCAAGCGTAGACGATGACGAACCCAATCAGCATCAAACTAGATGGTCGGCTAGCATCGATTGTCAATATCGCGCTGACCTCAATGAAGGTGACATCTAGAAAATCGGGGTTATGCAGCTCAGTTTGGTGTCGCGTGAAGTCTCTTGGGCACTGTAAAGGGTAATGGGGGACACATGTAGCAGTGGCATGTCAACTGATCTGAAAAATAGTAATCCACCAAGAGTGAGTATGAACTCAGCAAGTAAACTACCGATCAATCTATACTACATATGTCAATAACGGCATGTGAGAAAGTTTAGAATAAAATATAAAAAAATAGGTATGATATCAACTTGCCTAAGAACCTTTTTCAAAATCGAGATAGCCAGTGCGAAACATTTCCTCTAAACCCAATAAACCAGTAAAGTTCAAATCAAATTTGAAAATGTCAATAATCATTTATGCTATGAATTAATTGCCACCATCTTCCAAGGAATCCTGTTACCCCCTGGGCATCTCGCACATATCCGGTATTGTGAGGACATCTGGGGAATGGTGTGGCAATTAATTCATAGCATAAATGATTATTGACATTTTCCAAGGAATCCTGTTACCTCCTAGGCATCTCGCACATATCCGGTATCGAAAGAACATATGGGCAATGGTGTTACACCCCTTCAGCATCCGAAAAAACCCAATTACCCCTCCAAGCATCCCTACTATAACTTGGGGCATTGTCGTCCCAAGGACCGACAGTATTCCCAATCACACACTCTAACCATGGTGCGGCAATTCAATAATTTAATTTAAACGTGCCATCCACTTAGTTAATGTGTAGGACTAGTTCATTGTCCATCATCAACTATCCTTTGTAAGCTGGAGAAGTGATAGAAAACATTTAGTCGGCAATACCAGTTCAAAAGGATGAGTTAGAAAAGAGTGTTTATCCAAAATCGACAGAAAAATGGCAGCCCACCCGTCCATAGAAATCAAAGGCATTCGTCAAGTAAATCAGCTTGAAAAATCATGAAACTTTAACACAACGTGGAAGAGACTCCCAGGAAAGTTTTTCATGGAGAACTCAAGACCTGGTTCAGCTTGTATGAATCCCAATAATTTTATATAATTCGGGTCAAAACAGGGTAAATTTCCAGGATAAAACAGATCCGAAAATGAGCATTTTGAATGCCTAATTGAGTTCCAAAAATCATGGAAAAATTTCACGTTATAGTTTAAGATGTGACATAAAACTTTGATGAAGGACACTAGTCCAAATATTTTGTCTAAAATTTTGTAGAAAAATGGAAACTGAGTAAAGGTCTGGTAATTGTTTATGAAGATCGATTCAGACCCGTGTAGTTTTTTCCAAATATATTTTGCACATATGCAGTCCAAAAAATCTGAATGTAGAGTATACTATAAAACGAGGTATAATGAGCAACTTTCATGAAGAAAGTCTAACCAAATTCATACCATAAAACCAGCATAAAATTGGCAAAATCTCTATGGACAATACACCGACCAGAAAATAGTCAAAACCTCGGATTTGTCCATGAGTCATGCCAGTTAAATTCAAACCAATGCCAATTCACAACGTCCAGCATTCCAATAACCCATCCATAGACTCAATGAACTAAAATTTCAACAATACTCGCAGTGCACATTCTTTGAAACCATCGACTAACACAACTAGGCACAAAATCAACCGAGACAATTCAAACTCGAGGAAATCGACCTTAACATACAAAAATCAACCTACGCAGCATAAACGGGAAGTAGTTTAGGGCGCTAATGACAATCATTCTAGCTAGAAATTTTCTTGAATAGAAATCAATCTATGTCTATTCTTAGATGAGTTTCTGATCACAAATACATACTTGATAACGACACAAAATTTATATTCCTAAAATAAAAATTATCAAACAAAAAACTTCTCCCTTCGAAGCGGCGGCGGTGGGCGGTGAGCGACGATGGATGGCAATGGAAGGTGGGCGGCGGGCAGGCAGCGACGGCAACGGCTAATAGCTATGAGAAGAGGTTTTATTTTTCATTTCTATTCCAGAAATAGAGAAATAAAATAAAAAACTTTTCGTTTCTTTTCTAAAATTATTTCTGGATTAAAAATTTATTCCAACTATAGAAAAATAAAATTGCATTGCCAAATGGAATACTGTTTCAGGAACAAGTCTTAAAAAGAAAAATAATTTATGAATAGAAATAGAATAGTTATCATGTAGACTCTTACTTGCCTTTAGTCCAAAGCAAGCGGTTTCCATGGCTGATGGAGTTGTGAAGGTCCTGACTTGCGGCTGGCGTCCTACGAGTTAAGGCGAGTCGAGGGAGACAATCCGGGCGACTATGCACGCGACTGGCCGGGCTGAGGCATCACCGGCGGTTGAACTTGGGAGGCCGCGATGGCTTTTGTCTCATGCGGCGAAGAATGCACAGAGAGAGAGAGAGAGAGAGAGAGAGAATTGCGTGGGGACAGAGAGGGTATAGACTCGCGAGCGAAGAAGCAGAAGTGAGAAGCTCCTCTGGCCTTTATATGCAGTAGCCAATGCTCCTCTTCAAAGCTCGAGCGGTCGTTATGCACGAGGAGGAGCAACAGGTTGGCTGATGGCTTGGCTCGAGTGGCGACAGCTGTGCGTGCGGTGTCACCGTGCGGAGAGGGCAGGTGGCCATGTGGTGTATTGCTCGAAGGTGGCGGAGGCGTTCGGTGGAGCCATTGTGGCTGACGTGATGCTGAGTTGGCATTGCCGTGATGCTGAGTTGGCATTGCCGTGATGCGTTGGCGTCGCGGTGATGCGTTGGCATCGCGAATGAGACTGAGGTGGCTCGGTGACAACGGGGACGAGCTGAAGGGGCCGTCTTTGTGGTAGTGCCGTGAGGCCTGGTGACTGTGGCGAGACACGATGACGTGTTCCAACGATGAGCTTGATGACATGGCATGGACCGTTAAGCATTCGAGGCTCGCTATTCCGTCAAGCGAAAATCTGGATGCCATATTATTTTTCCAAGATTATATGGAGGAGATGAGTAACAATGCTTTCAATTTATGTTTCTAAACAAATTGATTCCACTTAACCACAATTTCTACTCCCTTTCTTCGTTAATCACAAAAATTTCCAGCTAAAAAATTCCCTTAAAAAGCCAATTTCTTTTTTTAGAATAAGGCGAAAAGAGGATGATTGCTAAAATTTCGATAAATGAGAATCACTCGAATCTATCATTTTTTGTAAAACTTGTTGATCGATATAATCATAATTAATTTGAAAGCATATCATTTCAAAAAAAAATTCTGAAACAAATAGCTTATTTCTAAAAATAGCACAGCGCAATTTTCAATTTTATTTTTTTTTACCTGCACCTTCTGCGTCGTGGATTATGCTGATATTTTTTTCCTTTCATCGCCAAAGTATCGACATAAACGCAAGGCCTTGCATGGAAATTTCATTCATGTTTGATTTCTAAGTAACTAATGTTCCTTTATTGAATACTTAATCCAATTATTATTAAATTCCCATTAATTTTTTTTTTTTGGAACTGGAGAAAATTAATTTTATTTTTTGTTCTCTAAATCCTTGAGAATCTAAGTTTCAAAAAAATTCCTAATTTAAAACGATCTAATGTGCAAGAGCACTTTTAAATCCTTAGTTTAATTCTATATTATATCTACGATACCATTAATTGGTGAGACCGATAAAGACACATCAATTGTCACAATATCATGTAACTATCTTATTCGCTCCTGATATTATGTTATGACTTCTAATAATTAGCTTAATACCATGTGGAACTAAATCCTTCAACTTAATAAATATGCTAGAGCTTATTTAGGTCATTATCCCTAACGAAAATTCCATGGAAGCCGTAAGGAACGCGCTGGGGTAGCTTCACTACTGCCACGACATCGAGATCCGGCGACTTGGCATCCATCACCAAGAACCTCGACTCGTTAACTTTCTCGTCGTGGACATAGGACATGATGTACCCATCGTCCTCCTCGGCCTCCGGACATTCGGGATCCCTCGCTACGAAGAATGGCTCGCCTCCGTAGCAACCTGGCCCATAATTCCGACTAGCCACCACGCATTCGCCAGTACCCTCTCGTTTCGCCAGATCTAGCTTTGCCACCCCCGACATTTTCGGCATTGGATCAGCAACGCCTGCATATACATATCTATTATATTTCCCAATAAACGCAGGATTCATCGCAGGAAGATCCAAATTCATGGCCGAAATCGGTCGCCTTGACACCCTTCCGTCCTTGAGGTAGATCGTAATCTTCTCCATTAAGCCATGGACAAGGTCCATCCTCTCCAAAAAATATTCAGCTGACATTATGTTTGGTGCCACCATCACCACCGCATCATTGCCATCATCATCTTCTTCATCCCACGCGTTCACAATGTGCATGATATTGCAGCCCGGCACGTCGAACCACCTCATCACGGAACCACTTTCCATGTCTCGGCGGATGATCCCGATCCTCGGCACTTTCCTCGGGTTCAGGCCCACTATGGATCCTCCCAACACTGCTCCCTTGGGGTTCACTCCCATCTGGGTCTCGGGGAACACAGCATATTTCCTGGTGATGGTGAAGTCATGGAGGAACGGCGGGCAGGAGAGGGACAGGATCGGCATGTCGGGTTGTTTCACTCCGTCCCGGTCAAACTTGAAGAAGGTCAGATATGGAGGAAAGAACGGGTTATACTTGTAAGCATAGGCTTCGCCAGTTTCCTGGTCTACCTTGGGATGGGCAGTCATGCTCATAGAAAGCATGCCCTCAAAGTTGTGCCGGCCGAGCGTCTCGATGTCGCCATCCGGCATCAAGCGAATAGAATAAGGGAGGTCAGACTCGCCAAGCGCGTAGAGGCCATTGCCGACGAAGGCCAAGCTGGTGTTTGCTTGACCAATGCCATTGAAGGGATTGAATTGACCTGCAGAAGTGTTTAGGCAAGAGTCATTCAGAACAAGCATAGAACCATATAAATAGTAACCTCGACTTTAGGCAATTAGGGATATGCGTTTAACATCAATAATGTCTCACTCACCGGTGAGCACTCTTGCTAAAAAGAGAGTTGTACGAGCCGCCGAGGCCATTGCACCGCTGTAGCCCGAGAAGATATTGGGGAACACAGGAGATCCCAGTTTGTGCTCGACGGTGTACTTGTTCGTCTTGACATAGCGGCTGCAGAACGTGGCTTGACCTCGAGAGATCCGAATGGAGTGAAGCATGCCATCGCCGTCGAAGAGATGATAGGCCCCACGGGGAACGAACTGTGGGTTTGGGCCATTGCGGATGTACGCGCCATCAAGGCACTGCGGTAGTGAGCCCTCCAACACTTCGCACTCAGTTGGAGGGAGCTCGTCGACCGGTGCAAAGTTTCCAGAGAGCACAGTTCTCGGGTCGAGGGACGGCTTGATAGGAGGGTCCAGGAAGTCTATTATGATATCGTCTAGTGCTTTAAACATCAATGCCGACAACGAGAGACTCTCTCCCTTCTTGCTTGCGAGTGATGCCAAAAGAGACTTAGTGGCCATCATTGGCTCCAAAATTGATGTTGGTGAAAGCATACGAGACTTTGAGGATTTCGGTTTTCCTCTGGTTGTGATGGAGGAAACTACGGTGACATGAGTACTAGACGAAGGCAGCGGCGCTGGCGGTAATCTCACGAATGACATGGGTGATTTCTTGGTGATCAACTGATATTTTGGAATATCTCGTAGGCAGGAGGAAGGCAAACCATCCATTTTAACGAAGTTGAGAACCAAGAACAAAAGAGAGCTAAGGAAAGAATTCAGAAAGGCTGAAGTTTACTTATGGAGAGAGAGAATACTTGAGAGAGAGAGAGAGAGAGAGAGACTACTTAAGTGGCGTGTGAAACATAGCATGGTACGGTTTTCCACTGGAGAAGAAAGCGGGACGCTTGCTAGTAGAGACATACACGTGATGTCACCGGCCAACCAAGAAACTTGCTAGTGGCCGGACTTGGTTACAAAAACAAGTGGACCCACGCCAATCAACTTCACCTTTCACCTTTCACCGTGGTCATTATTCTCTGTCTGCTGAGAAAACAATGAAACTAAATGTCGACTCCATATCAAAGATAATAAGTTCAATTTGAGAAATCAAACAACTTCAAAAGATGTCATCAAACTTCTTGATTAAGTATCCGGTATCTCCTAACTGCGAAATGACATTCAAAGAAGTAGATCGACACCAATTAGCTTCACCTTTCACCGTAAGTAAGCAATAGGTCTCTCCATCTCGATGAGTAAAAGCTCTCTATCAAGGTCAAACAATCAAACTAAATGTTGACTCGACATCAAAGATAATATTTAATTTGGGAAATCGAATAATATCAAAAGATACCATCAAACTTTTTGATTAAGTATTCGGTTTCTCCTAACCGTGAAATGACATTCAAAGAAGTAGACTAACACCAATCAGCTTCACCTTTCGCCATACACAAGCAATAGTTCTCTCCATCCCAAATTGAACTTATCTAGGAGTTAAAATGATTCGAGGACAAGAAAAATAAAATAACAGTAGGTGATTATATGTTGATTTTAAATGTATCCATATGGTATTCTCTTTTCCTAATCTTAATTTACTACGTTTACAATGGTAAATCGATGTGCTATACACCGACTGAAGAACCGCTTTGCTCTTTTCTTTCACTAACACATTCATGGAAGAATAAACACATCCATAACCGATTCATGACACAAGGTGTAGTTCATTGATGTACTTTGGACGATCCCTCTTTGCCACCCGGTAAAAAATAAAAGAGAGAGGCATGAAAAGCAATATTCATTGCATCCAAGTTACCCTGATTACTAGATTAATTATGCTTCATCTACAAATAGAAGTTCACCTGAAAGATCAATTCCTAAAGCATTTAAAATATCACACAATTCTATCTCCAAGGCCAATTGACAGGTCATTTACCGTGACTTAGTTCTTATAGCTTATTTAGACTATTCTTTGTCTTTTCCAGTGTCGGCTATGGGAATCTTTTTTCCTTTCTAAACAAACAGGGTGGACAGATTCCAGCCACAAGAAATTGTCTGTTTCACGTACTCTCTGAGAGCTTTGGATACTTTGTAGAAAATCTGCAAGGACCCGGACCAGTCATGTGAACCTACTGAAATCCAGATACTGATAATTATAAACCTGGATTGTACAAGAGCAAGCATAACACTATAAAATCGAAGAAAATATTACCCCTGAACTACAATTACGCAAGAATCTTCTAGCATCACGAGTTTGGAAGACCAATGATGATTAACAATGCCTCCAAAAAACATGCGATGCTAAAGATTGCCTCAAACAAAGTCAAATTACATGAGTATGCTGCTCGGACAATCCTAAATAAGAATTAACTTATAATTATCGAGAATTAACCACGCCAGCGCTATGCCAGCCGGTATCCCATTCTGGAATGCAAATCTGAACGTTATAATTGAGTCAGCCTCAGAACTGAGTATTCTATGTAGACGGATTTTGAGATAGTTTTGTCAGACTGGCATACCTTGTACTTAATACCCCAATCAGGTTAGGTGTCGGCATTTTGTTTGTATGTGCAACTGCTCATCTTTCGGCATATTTGGCTTGATAAGTTCTACAATGGGCTACCACAAGTACTTTGCTCTGAAAACCCGACAAATCAGGCTAGGTGTCGTCATTTTGTTTGGATCTTTGTAGCGATGCAATTGCCAATCACGATGTTCTTAGAACTTATCGTCAGTATTCCATGTAAACTAAAGATTTCTATTAAACTGTCCGCCATTTGTGAAAGTTTAGCAAATGATTTTGATGCAAGTTCTGCTTCTCCATACTCGTTTGTTTACTTGCATATTTGGAAATAATAAAACTTCATGTCTGATTCAGTTCATAGTTGAATGTTGCAATAAATGAAAACTTACTGAGTTGATGAATTGTTTGCAGAGTTTGCAGAGCAAAACTTACTTTAGTTGCAGTTTCAGACTGTGACGTTAATGAGCAAGCAAAATTGGTAGCAGAGTCATAGCAGTACTGTGATGGATCCCAGTATATGCTGGCTGATTCTAGTTAATTGTTTGATTGCTTTATGGTACTAGCATCTTTGAGGACTTTAGTTTTAAAAGCATAATCTCTAGTAATATTTCAGGTTCAAGGACATTTGAGGATTCTGTGGTGGTAATATTATAGAGGTTTATACTATTGGTTTCTGAATATTTTTCTTTTGGTTCACATCTCAAGTCCAGGATCGATGACTCAATCTTTTTTCTAGTTGTAGGGATCAAGCATGTAGTTTGAGACCAATAATCCTAACCAAATAACAAATCATTCTTCCAAACTTTATAAAAAAATTCACAAATATATGTAAGAAAGCATCACAAATAAGCAGTATTTGAATCAAAAGTATAGAGAACGCGATTATATGAAGGAAATAGTGACCATAATCCTATCACCACATAAATTCATATAAGATGGGAGAAAATTGTCCAAAAAGTCCTAAACATATTGTATTTTTGCCAATTTAGTCGTAAACGTTTCAATTTTGTTAATTGAGTTATAAACATTCATTTTTTGTCAATTGAGTCTATTCAGCCAATTTTGGTTGAAATTCGTTAATGTGAACACTAGCCATCTTACGTGGCATAGCTAGCACTAATGTAGACAAAATTTATTATTTTTTAAATGTTTTTTGAATTTTTTTTTACCTCTATTTTCTTCCTCTCTACCAATCCCAGCCACCGGCAATTGGCCAAAAACTGCGACCGATGAGGGTTGGCCTCGTTGACCTCGGGCAAGGTCACCCCTGCTAGAGGCTAGCGAGGGTCAGCCTTGCTAGCCTCACACAAGATCTCCCTTGCTAGGATCTGGTGAGGAGGTCGATCCTCGCCCTCACTCGCATAGGGTCGGCCTTCTCGGCCGCGAGCCTCACCTAAGGCCCGCAAGGTCATCCCTCGCCAAATCCCGACAAGGGCAACCTCTCGTGAGACCAGCGAGGCCCCTTCTGGCCAATTGCCAATGAAAGCGACCTCGCCAATTGCCGACGAGGCCAACCCTCACCGATCACAGCCTTTAGCCAATCGTCAAAGGCTGGGTGACTACCATAAAGGTAGAAGTAGGGGTGTGCAAAAGAACCGGAAAAAGCTCGAACTGCTCGGAACTGGTGGTTCTTAAGGGAACGGATCCAATTCCCGATTCCAATTTTTGGGAACCAGTGGGTATCGGCCCGGTTCCCAATTCCATGGGCAGATCTGCCCACTCAGACTGGACCGGTTATATTACAATAATATATTAATTTTTAATATTAAAAAAATTGAAATTAGCAAATCTAAAATTTAGGGCTCAAATCACCATCTTGTCTCAATTCATTACTTTCTTACTCCATCTCGTCTCTCTCAATTCAAAATCTCCCGCAGCTCCCTCTTCCTCTCCGAATTACCTTCGGCTCTACTCATCTCCCTTCGAGTCCTAGTTTGAACTCGGCGAAACAATAAGTCGATTCTCTTTTCCCCCTTGAACTTGAACTCTCTCTCCACGTCGTTGACATTCTCGTCACCACAATCGCATTCATTTTCACCATCATTCTCTTTGTTGTTGGGCTCGTCCCGCTTCTACCTCCCCATCCTCAGGCCTCTCCCCATCGTCCTCATTTGCGAGGACAAGGGCAAACTCCAGATCTAAGAACGGCTCATCATCCCTGTTGTCCTCCTTATTGTCGATCTCAAGGGAGGAGCGAGAGACAGCGGAGGCGGTGGCGAAGATGGTAGTGGTGACCGGGATGGAAGCAGCGCGAGGGTCGCAATCGCCGCCACCGCGGATAGGGGTGTGCAACCGGACCGGGTATACCCGGTTCTCGGACCGGCCTGCCCGGAAAATAGGGTCGGGAATTGGTTCCAATTGAAACCGGTCCGGGAACAGGTTCCCAAAATTTGGAACCGGTTTAAACCGGTCCGAGAATAGGGTCCGAGTGATTACCCCCCCGGAAGCCGGTTCCTGGACCGGTTTTGTAAGTAGAGGTCCAAAACCTTTTTTTTTTCTCTCGATTTATATTCTTACCCTCGCAATCACACGATATTTTTCCTCTTGGCTCTATAAACACGCATAGCACTTCTCCTTTGTCATTCCTCTTCCTCACTTGCTTCACTCCCTCACCGGCTCCCTCTCGCACCGTCTGATGGACCGACGGTGTTCATCGCCGCCAAATTCTTGTGTATCACATGGATTGACTCGCCTAATTTCTGTTTTGTATAAAGAGTTATGCTTGCATAAATGAGTAGCTTCATGTAGTAGTTGTGGGAATAAGAGTAATATTAGACCCATGTTTGTTGCTAATTCTTTGCCTTATGATTTTATTTATTATAATTAACCCTATGGATCTTTAATTTTTCGTTTAGTCAAAAAGTTCATGTATTAATTTATTGCAGTGCTTAATGTTTCAATATAAATTAGGAGGATTACGTTATTTTCTCGCTTATTAATATAAAATTCGAAGTCGTATAAGATATCGGGAGATTACAAAACAGGTTCCAGTGGAAACAGGGTTGACCCTGGAACCAGATCGGAAAAATACGGTGGATCGGGTACAGGGTCCAATATAAACAGGGTTGGGTATAGGGTCCAAAAAAAGGGAACCGGTTATAACAAGGTCGGGTACAGGGTCTAGGTCTAGACCCTACCCACCCTGGACCCGATCACCCCTAACCGCGGACACTGCTGTGGCACTAGTACGTGAGGAGAATAAAGTTACCATGGTTGGGAGAGCCAGAATAAGCAGATGTGGGGAGGGCGAAAAGTGGAAGGCACGGAGGTTGGACTGGTTCTATGGATCCACCCGAGAATCGGACCGGACCAACGGTCCGGTTCCCGGTTCCAATTTTTCGGAATTGGTTCTTAGCGAGCAATTCCCGGTTCTAGATCAGGAACCACCCACTCGGACTATGCACACCCCTAGGTAAAAGAGAGCAAAAAAAATTCAAAAATTCAAAAATATTTAAAAATAATAAATTTTGTCCGCATCAACACTGGTCATGCTATGTGGGACGGCCAACATCCACATCAACGCATTCCAGTCAAAATTGACCAGATGGACTCAATTGATAAGAACTGAAAAGGTTTACAACTCAGTTAGCAAAATTGAAAGGTTTAATATTAAATTGGCAAAAGTGCAATAGGCTTAAGACTTTTTGGACAATTTCCTCTATAGGATGGCAATGTCTCATCCATCGAATGTTTTCTATGGTCACGTACCAGCTTCTATTACAAAGTGGTCAACTCAAAATATGTTCAAATACTAAACCACATATGCAAATAGATTACCTAGATTACCCAACAATGACACAAACTTAAACACAAAAAAGCTTTCAAATTAATGCCCAAACAAGTTGAACAATTAAATCTTCAAAATGTCGAGCTCAACACTAGGACCTATACTATTTTTACTTTTTTTCGTTAATCCTTCTTTAAGTGCTGCCACCAAGCTCTCTTCTTTAACACTAAGTATTCCTTCTCCACAAGCAAAATTTGGAAAATTTATAAGAGTTCAATGCATGAAACTAGTCTATTAAGTGATCTACTAAGACATTAAGTACCGTAAACAATATTGTAGAAAAGAATCCGTGTTTTTCTTATTATCATTGAGTAATTACAAGATGTATAAATACAAGAATAAAGGACCTAAATTAGGTAAACAACCTATTTTAGGTATATATCCTAATTAGCCCATAATCTCTGTTAATAGCTTTACAGCTAACAAAATCAAATTACATGATATCACATAATATTTTAAATAATTAGGGAGAGATTATTGGAGATTTTCCAACACCCCCCCTCAAGTTGGTGAGTGAATATCTTCCATGCCTAGCTTGCTAATAATCTTCTGAAATCTTGACACTAGTAGGCCTTTGGTCAATACATATGCTAGCTGATTTTTGCTATGAGTGTAGGGATTACTAATCAAATTAGATTCAGGCTTCTCCTTTATAAAATGCGTGTCTACCTCAATATGCTTCGTTCGATCATGCTGAACCGGATTATGAGCAATGTTGATTACTGATTTATTATCACAATAGTCTCATAGTTCCTTCGTGTTACACTTTGAGATCTTCAATGACAATCCTGAGTCACAAAAGTTCACATATCACATTCGCCACTGCCCTGAATTGAGTTTCACCACTAAATTTAGCAACCACATTTTGTTTTTTACTCCTCCAAGTGACAAGATTCCCCCCTAGAAAAGTGCAATAGCTAGATGTGGACCTTCTATCTGTTGGTGACCCAAGAAAATTTGCATTAGTATAGACTTCAAAATTCAGCTTGTCACCCTTTTTAAACAAAATATTTTTTCTAGGAGTAGCTTTGAGGTAGTGAAATATCTGGTAGACAGCTTGCATATGTTCTTTTTTAGGATCATGCACGAACTAACTTACAACTCTCACAACATAGGCTATGTTTGGCCTAGTATGAGACATATAAATAAGCCTTCCCACTAACCTTTGGTATCTCCCTTTATCAAGTATGCCATTCTCTCCCTGTCCATCCATTTTATGGTTTGGATCAATAGGAGTGATCACCGCCTTACTATTGAGACATCCTGTTTCCTTGAAAAGATCAAGTACATACTTCCTTTAGGATATTAAAAATACCTTTCTTAGAGTAGGCCACCTCAACACCAAGGAAGTATCTCAACTTTCCAAGGCCTTTGATCTCGAACTATTAAGCAAGACTGCTCTTGAGAGACTTTTGTCCATCTTCATCATTACCAGTCACAACTATATCATCTGCATACACAAGTAGAGTTGTGAACATACCTTCATTTGAATGTCTGATGAATAGGGCATAATCTCCTCTACTCTGCTTGTAACCCATCTTAAGTATTGCCTTTGTGAACCTTCCAAACCAAACTCTTGGGGACTATTTGAAATCATATAAAGCCTTTTTAAGCAAACACACCTGATTGATTCCAAAATCCTTGTAAAAACCTAGTGGAGGCTTCATAAAGACTTCATTTGGCAAATCTCCATGTAAAAACGCATTCTTCACATCAAATTGCTACAAAGACCAACCAAAAATTAGCTACAAGAGAAAATAGCCCTTGTACTATGTTCATCTTTGCTACTAGTGCAAAGGTCTCTTGATAATCCACCCCATAGGCTTGGGTATACCTCTTTGCGACCAACCTTACTTTATACCTCTCCAAGGTCTCATTAGCTTTGAACATAAGGGTATAAACCCATTTACATCCCACCGATTGCTTGCCTTTGAGTAAAGTCATAACTTCCCATGTATCATTCTTCTTCAATGCATTCATTTCCTCCGTCATAACTTGTATCCAATTCCTATCCTCAAAAACTTCATGTACCAAGTTAGGAATAGTAATTGAATCAAGAGTAGTAATAAAGGCTTTGTATTGAGTAGACAGTCTATAGTATGACACAAATTGGGAGTAAGGTGTTGGGTACATTCCTAATAGCTTTTCTCAAGGCAATTGGTAAATCCAAATCACTTAACTTAGGTTCATTAGAAGAAGGGTGAGTGATTTCATTACTTGATAACGGTTCGCATAACGGGACTTGATCCAGTTCCGAATTGAGCTTCGTCCTTCTTGAGTAAACTTGCAGTTTGGTTGGTTCACTCTTAAGAGGACTAGTGGGACTAGGACTAGACAGAAGACTCGATGAACTCAATGAAGGACTAGGTGGACTAAGAGGGTTAGAATTGGACAAAGATGGGTAAAGAGACGAAGTTAAATTGGACGAAACAGGATTGAGCGACGCACTAGGTAGTGGAGGCAGTGGTTCAAACCCACTATCTTCATCATGAATCTCCCCCTGAAGATAGTGGTGGGAAGAAAAAAACAACCGGTTTTCCAGTAAAAGTGACATCCATATAAATAAAAACTCGATGTGTTAAAGGGTCGTAGCATTTATAACATTTTTTAGTATTAGAGTACCCAATAAAAACATACTTTAGAGCACAAGAGTTGAGTTTGTTTCGGTTGTGATTATGAATAAGCACAAATGCAACACAACCAAAGACCCAATGGGAAAAATAATATTTATGGGAAACATCAGGATAAAAGGTAGACGAGAGTTGTAAGGGACTTTTATTTCCTAAGGTTTGGAAGGAACCCGATTAATAAGATATGCAGAAGTTAAAATAGTTTCTCCCCAAAAATACTTTGGAAATAACATTTGAAATAGGAGAGCCCAAGTAACATTTAGGAGGTGCCTATTTTTCCTTTCGGCTACTCCATTTTGTTGAAGGGTATCAAAATAGGAAGACTCATGAATAATGCCCTAAGTTTGGTTAAAATGATCAAGATACTAATTGCCATATTCCTTCCCATTATTAGACCTAAGTCTCCTAACATCCTAAATTGATTGACTATCATTTTATGAAAGTTTTGAAAGATTGATTGAACATTAGATTTATCTTTCATAAGATATAGTCATGTAGTACAGTACAATCATCGATAAAAGAGACAAACCATCTAGCTACTGCAAAATTAGCAATAACCCCACACATCACATGGATAAAAGAGAATTGTGTTGAAACTCTAGTATCATTATTCGAAGGAAATGAAACACTATGATGTTTTGCAAGTTCACAAACTTCACAATGAAGATTTTCAATAACATCATCTTTAAAAATGAAGGAAACATACTCATAAGAAGACTAAATGTTAGATGTCCTAACCAAAAATGGTGAAGCCAAATATGAGATGACTGAATAGGATTACAAGAGTTGTAAGAGGTACCATAACCCACAAGAGACCAACCACTTCTGCTCGTATCCTCAAGGTAGTAGAGCCCATTCTGTTTCTTAGCAAAACCAATCGTCCTCATTTTCAGGTCTTGCAAAATACAATGATCAATAGAGAAAAGCACCTTACAATTCAGATTTTTGGTAAGTTGATTAATGGAAAGGAGATTGGTGAACAGCTTAGGAATATGAAGGACATTGTCAAGTTTAAGTGAGGGATTTAGAGTTATGCTTTCTTGGCCAGCTATGGTAATAGGAGATCCATCTACTATGGTAATGCTCCTATTTCTTGGTGATGGTTTATAAGTTTCAAATTAGTAGGATCATGTATCGTATGGTTGGTTGCTCCTGAATCAAGAACCCATGAATTAGAGTACCGAGAAGCTATTGAGTTTTCAGAATTTAGACACGCACCTAACTGGACTAATGAACACATATCAGAAGACTTAGATAGGGAGTTAGGGAGAGCCCTGATTTTACCAAGTTCTCTGTTAAATATCTCCTCGTTGATAGGTTTGTATTGGCCCATAGGGATAGCTTCACCTTCACTGGTCATGTGCACTTGTGATTGTCTTTTAGCTTTACTGAGTACTTGCGTTCTTCCATGAAAGTTGAAGCAATTTTCTCTTGTATGGCGTGGTTTTTTGTAGAAACTGCACCATATACCTTCACTGTCCGTTGTCTTAATCAAATCCAATCTCCTGTTTTTGTCAGGATTTGTTTCTCCTTAATTGCTTTCATGGCGAATCCTTTGGTGTGTTGGTCTTCAAACATTACGGTCCCTCAGCTTTCTTCTCCTCTTACAATAGAAAAAACTCCATTCAAGAATGTCAGCCGCTTCTTTCCGAGAATCTGAACTCGAAGTTGATCAAAGTTTGCATCCAGACTTGCCAAAAACTCAAAAATCCTCTCTCTCTCCATATGGTTTCAGAGAGTATTAGTGTCTTCAACACACCTCATCCATATATTTAGATTGTGATTTATTTCAAGCCAGAGACCTCTCATGAGATTGTAGTATTATGCAACAAAATGAGTACTTGTTTTGTTGTTGAAGCCTTCGTATTGAGTTCATATATTACTGCTGCATCTTGAACTTTTGAATAAGACTGACAAATAGCCTCCCATATGTCCTTGGCAGTAGGGAGAAACATGTAGTTTTTACTGATTTCAAGTTGCATTGAGCTCCACAACCATGACATAATTGAGGAATCTTCATCATCCCATGTCTGAAACTTGGGATCGCCTTGTTTTGGACCAATGCCTTCTAGATGACTAAGCTTCCCTTTTCCTTTAAGTAACGTCCTCACAATTTGTGCCCACTGAAGATAATTTTTTCCATCCAATCGATACTCCTTCATGTTGAGAAAATCTCCAATCGATGAGTTGGATAGATCCTAAAGAGAGGACCCGCTTTGGTTGGAAGTAGCCTTCCTTGAATCTTCCATTTGGCAACTTGAAAGGACAAATTATAGTAGGAGTCTATGAAGGGACCGAGTAACAAGGGTGGTTATCACACAATTGAAGACCAGCAATAAGACTGGTTAAGTCGGCAACAAGGCTGAAACAGAATAGCGGCAATAAGGCTCAAAAAAGGCTGCAATGAAGCAGTAGTAGTGGGAAAAGAAACAAAGATAGGAAATTCAGATAAAAAACTAGGCTCTGATACCATGTAGAAAAGAAGCTGTATTTTTTTATTATCATTGAGTAATGACAAGGTGTATATATACAGGAACACAGAACCTAAATTAGGTAAGAAACCTATTTTAGGTATAGATCCTAATTAGCCCCTAATCTCTATCAACAGCTAATTTACAGCTAACAAAATCAAATCATATAATATCACATAATATTCCAAATAATTAGGGAGAGATTATAGGAGATTTTCCAACAAGTATATACATTGCAAATTCTGCACTATCATTCTGGCGAAGTCCAGCTCTATGCTAGAACCACCAAACAAGCTCCACGGTTACAACTGGGGGAAGAGAGAGTAAAATGTTTCCTGCACATCCAGGGGACAAAGATTACAACAATTAAGACTAGTTGTTCTAGGAAGCAAGATCCAGCATAATCTAATGCATGATAGGTTGTGTGCAGTTCCTTGTCCAATTGTGAATAATATTATGCTTGGGTACTTAATGCACAAAAAAAGTGAACTTGAGTTACCCAGTCAATAAAGAATATCAAGATTTGGTGCTCAGATAATTTAAAATAGCTTCAGTACCATCATTTACATCGCCTTAAGAGCTTGTGACATCTACACTATAGAACTTTTTTTTTTCCATGAATGGATTCAGGGAAAAAGTAAAAAGATTCATCTCTGGCACCTTAACATTTATTACAGAAGAAAAGCTGCAATCTTAAGGGGCTTCATAAAAATGTCTGTAGAGTGAACACAACGAAGTACATGATTTTGGAGAGGAGAGATGTCACGAATCAATATACTGCTGTGACTGAATCTGAATGGAGGAGAACTTAATGTTGCCCTTAAGAACAATACAAAGCATTGTGGCAATAATTCAATCTTTCAGCATCATTAGAAAACACATATCTCCAGTACTACAAAAAGAGCCCTTTACCACTTCACGAACATAGAAGCTTAGCAAGTACCTGAAGAAGGGCAAAAGGATCTGGTCTCCAAAGCTCCAACTTTAATACAGCTGCATTTCTACCCAAAAGACAAAAAACTTGCAGGTGCATTGAACCATTTAATAAGAGCGAGGCAGTCTCCTTCTGCCACATAGTTGAGTCTTAAGTATAGTATGATACGTCAAAACGTATCATGCAATTCAGCTCAGTACCACCCACCAGAACAGCAGAATCAACAAGCTAAACCCATGTCTCGGTTCCATGACCTGTCCTGCACACCACCTTAAGATGGAAAAGACTACGAGCGATAAGTAATGCCAAATACTTATCAACATAAATTTTCCCATACAGAAATCCACAATTTCTGACTAGGAGGAAAAGAATTCCTTTAAGGTCCTTTTATAATTCAACTTCCAGAAGCAATGCGCACTTCATCAAGGAGATCTTCTCGCAATGTCAACCCTGCTTCTTTCATCTGATATAGAAGTTTAATGGCTTCAATTGAGAGCCCATGCCTTATGTAACCCTTGATCATGGCATTCCAAAATACAATGCCCTTCTTGTTTCCAACCATGTCAAAAACTGTCCTTGCGTCTCTCAATAAACCCAATTGTGCATACATGTCAAGCAACCCACTCTGCACAAACGCATCTGACTCCACTCCAACCTTAATAGCTTTAGCATGAACCTGCCGACCACATTGCCCATCATCCTTAACTCTGCCGCATGCCTTGAGAACACTCAAAAACATGGATCTACTCTTCTGAATTCCCTCCCTCTCAATTTCCCTGAAGTTACTAAAGACCGTATCATACTGATGTCCACTGTAGTCATACGCAAGTTTGGCCTTCCAGATAGCGGAACTGTGGCTAGACAATTGCTGAAAGATAATGTCAGCACATTCCGGGCACTTGAATTTCCCATAGAAATCGATCAACGACCTAGGCAGGGGATTCTCACCCCCACTACCCTGTTTCAATAACCAACCATGAAGTTGCTCACCAAGATCCTTATTCGCACTATGTACACAAGCCTTCAATATACACACAACTATCCACAAAGGAACTTCACTCACATTGATACAGCAAAGCATCCTCACAAACAGCCTCATAGCTTCCTCATACTCACCCTCTTCCATATAACCGACAATCAAGATAGCCCAAGAACTGAAGTCCCTCTGGAGCATACCCTCAAACACTTTGCGGGCACTAACCAAGCAACCGCAGGACACGAGCATTAGCAAGAAGCGGTTAAGCAAATGCAAACCGGGTCTCAACCCGCTACGCCTGATGTGTTTATGGAGCTCCAATGCTCCAGCCGAGTCGCCATTTTCCGTGCACTCCTTGATCAACGAAACGTAGACATCGGGCGAAACAGTCACGCCGAGGCCATCCAGTAAGCGCAGAACGTCCGTGGCCGCACCGGAGGCCCTGTTTTTCTTCTTCTGGGTCGGAACCTTACGACCTTCGGGGGCGGGACGAGGGTGAATTGTGGAAGCATCCGTTCGTGGGGTCGGAGCTTGGAGCTCGAGAGGGCGAGTGCGTAGCTTTCTGGGGCTGCGGAGGGGAAGATGGAAAGGAGCGGGGCTCGACGGAGGCAGAGCTTCGGTGGTGCTGGTTTTGGCGACCGTCAAGGCGCGATTTTTAGCCGTGCGCGGGTGAAGAGGAGTTAGAGGCGGTGGTTTCGGAAATGGCGGTGACGATGACGGCGATGCCATCTTCGATTTCGTGCGACGAGCCCGGACCACTCAAGAAGTACTCCGCGGTGTACGACTTCGAACTCGAAGCCGACTGAAACGGGAACGAGAAGGGGCGCAGCAGCTTTTTTATTCGACAACCCAACTGTTTCTTAACCTTTGCTTGTCTTTCGCTTCCTATTTTTTCTTCATTTAGGATTTCACAGCTCACACGGTCTGCCATTTTCAAAATTTGATGTAGTTGAAACTTTTGGAGAATACAAAAGTTGAGGTACAAAAGTGCAGTCGAATCTTTGTGAAATTAAATCCTAAAATTTATCGAATTTGCGCAATTGAATTCTTTCGTTAACTATGTCCAACTTAGTCAATTGAAAATGTTGACACGGCTTTTTTTAAATATTATTTTCTCTATCCTACGTGGCGATATTGTAGCTTTTAAAATAAAATTTGCATTAAAAATCAAATTTGAATTAATACGACGTCGTTTTAGTCATACCATCACCATGCAAGAGAAATAATGTTTTAAAAAGCCTAATCAGCATTTTTCATTAGCCCACTTGAACAGAATTAACGGAATGACTCAATCGCATCATTTCAACAAGTTTTAGCACTTCATTGAATTTTTTCAAGTTTTATGAATCACTATATTTTTGTAATAAGTTTGAGAACTTACATTACTCTTATCCCTTTTATTTACATTTGATGGCTTTTCGAATTTTTTAGGGAATTTTTTTTAAAAGTATTTTCTTTTAAAAAAAATGATACAAATGGTCCCTTAAAATTTTACTTCTCTTTTCAAGATATAGCCATTTGCTTATATGCTACTAGTGTTAGTTTTTTACTAATGTTCCCATTCAAGTTATTTTCTTTATACTTTTTAACTCATGAATTTGATTTATGAATGTAAAGGGTCTTCCTAATTTAATTAAATTGTATTGATTATTGTTTCATAAATCACAAGTGATTTTTTTTACTTTTTATTGCTTTACTATGTACAAGATATATAAAGTTATGAGTTATACATTAATTCGCAACTTCAATATGGATAGTTGCCATGATAATCTCTAGATATGAGGAAAAAAAATTAGGAGATACATGAGGTTGATATATATTTTTTCATAATATTATTTTCCATGTTTTTCTTTTTTATCTTAAGTGCATTTTCGTAAGCTTACTTAGTTATATCAATTACTTATTCTAATCGCATTATGTGAGCTTTGATCACATAGCTGTAACAATCAACATGTAAGAATAATAGGTCATCTTGTAATAGTTCATTTTATAAAGTCCTTAGAGAATTAAGTGAAACTCTATCATCATGAATTTCTCCAAATCACTCATCTATTGAGGGGATCTTGCTCTAATACCATTTCTCATTAGCTAACAGATTTTCGCCCGCGAAATAGCTTGTGCAACACTTGGTAAGTCAAGAATATCAAGCTAGTTTTTCTTCTTAAGTTATTCATGAGAACAGTATGGTGAATTTCATCCTCGTATCAAATTGCACCATGCCCAGTTTAGTTTAGACATTCAGTCCCTCTAGCGAGACACGCGGAACACTTGGACACAATAACTGATTTCAACCTGCCACAGCCTCATCAAGATGCACAGGAGACCAACCCCATCTTTAGAGCTCCATAGAGATATAATCATTATATCCTAAAACTTCTAACACAAACACCATGACACCACTCCCATGAACCCGGTTGTATAATCCATTTTGCAGCACTCACTCTTCATCCCGACACCACTAACTCCACCTGTAAGGTACGCTAGTATGGGAGAATTCTTGCATCACTCCAGTCTATGACATGCATTTCTCAAGGAAAGATGCTCATTCTTTTGCCAATAGAAGAAAACATTCGTCGTTAAATGCTTAATGAAAACACTCCGGATCGTAAATTACAGATTTTTATACACGAATTGGCATTTGTTGAGACACTGTTTGCCTTGCCGGGAAAGATTGAATAGAATCATAGACCAACTTAATCGACCACAAATATAAGAATTCGTGTCTGTGGGCTCCAAAAAGACACAAAAGAATAATCTTGCTTTCGTCGGTTGAAAGACATCTGTGATTAGTACCCAATGCTTCCATCAGAGTGCAATTGAATGAAGAAGGCATAGTTGTGAAACGATGCAAAGTGAAAAGTATTCTTACAGATGATATGCTACTTCAAATAAGATGCCAAGGACAGCTTTTCAGCTTGTCAAAGATATGTTTCTCTAGGAACATAAACAATTATGATCCTTTTTCCTACTGTTACATGAGGAGCAATACTTCCTGAAAAAACTATCTCACGAGAAACAGAAACAGAAATTAAAAAATAAAATGCTTTCAGTCAATGTATCGCTTTGAAAAGAACCGTGTCAATAAAACAATCAGTGGTCATGCATTGCTCTAGACAGGGACCACACGAAACTCCTGGAGGACATGGCAGTGACTCGACAACTTGATTGGAAGCTTCTGGTTCCCAAAAGCTTTCACCTTGTTAATCTTTAGCTCCAACCCACCAACATAGCAGTAGTATGTTATCGCACTCAAATGACTGGTTCACATAAGTACCTGACTCTCCTAGTCATGCTGGGTAACTGCAGTCACATTCGGTTGAATTTGCCAAAATATGTACAGGTCACCTGTGCAGTGACTAATGACAATAAAGAAGAAAACTGTGCCAAAAGTTCCAAGTCCTGGACCCTGTGAAGATCTTTTCTCTCTCCAGCTCTTGAGGCATCACCAAAAGCCATGCGAGGGATGGGCTCAGGTCGAATCAGCATCTTTAGATCAGACTGCACCTGAAGATGGCATATGACCTGGATGAATCCTAGTAGGTAAAGGCCTGGCAATGAGTCCATTACTTATCCAGCCCACTGTCTCTGCATCATCTTTGACATGCTTAAATTCCCTCTGCACATACTCCAATGATACACGTAACCTTCCACTGGCTCCGCAGTCACGAGTGACACTTGTGGCCATAATTCCAGCATTTCTCTCCAACCAGTACAGATAATTGACATGGAACAATGATTTAAGCATGTCTTGTGGTGAAGAGTTCTCCTTCAGCACAACCTAATTCACACCAATATCCTTAATTGTCAACAGAATTTAACGGACATTAGGAAAGTCCTAAACCAACATGGTCTTTCTACCCATTACAAATGAAGCACAGAGGCTTAATATTACATGAAGAGTGTCCATTTTCAATTAACCAAGTCTCCAACCTTATTCTGGTAACTTTTGTACTTTCACAAAGTCCTTTGGATTGGTCAACCTAACTACAAAGTACCCCTTCTTCAATAAGCAATTGATGCAGATCAGGAATTTAAAGGGTGTGCTGGATGACAGAGAACGATAAAGCTAGATATGATATAAGGGAAGGAAAAGCGAATCATCTGCTCTGGGCAATAATATACAAACTTTACTTACACAAAATTTGCCAAGGTACTCTGTCAGAATGTAGCCTTCGTTTCTGAATAAATCAAATAGTGCCACGACATCCTCCTTTTGGCTGATAACATCGCTGAGCTTGGAACCTAGCTGCAGCCGGCGCTCTATTTGAGAAGCTGCTTCCTTCGCTTCCAGAGATAGTGCACTGGATCGTGCCTACGGTGAAAATTATTGATGAGATTCCAACAACTCAATTATTCAAATCCCCATTTTTTATAGTTTTCGCTATTCTTTAATAGATATCAAAGTCTCTGACTCAAAAAAAAAAAAAAAAAAAAACGATGCTAAAGTCATTTGAGAATTTGATCAAAGAATAGATCATTTAAGAGGCTGCAACAGAAACTGTCGAATCATGACTTGGAAATTTATCATCAATACATATTTAGATCAGGGACAAGTGACCAAGTAATTAATAAGCAGCTATGGCATAGCTACCTCAGCATAGATGGAAACTCGAAAATGCACACAAAAACATCAACAACAAATTCAGGCTACAAAGAATTGAGTGTTGAAGTCCTAGAGACCAAAGCTACAAGCATCTGAGACAAAATGATCTCAAGGAAAACTAGCTCTAGCGTCCAAGTCAATATGAGATACAAGCACAACACTCTTGTATGCATAACTGAAACCTAAAATAGGAGAAAGTGATCAGTCATGATTTTCCTAATCATTGAACAAAGCTCTTCAACCTTAAAACATTCAAATGCTTGGAAATCTGAAATACCATTAGAAGTAGCTAACTAGTAGCGGATATAAGTACACTAGAAGAAAGATACAACTCTCACCATTTTCAATGTTCCATCGAGATAGGGCAGAGCTGGGAAAAGTGGTTCTTCATCATTGACCTCTTTAACTGAAGGTGCTTGACCACTCAGTAGGTACTCACTGAAAACCAAACCTGATCCAGAATTTACAGAACACCAAATGCCACCTTTAGTATAAATTGTGAGTTAGGATATTATCAAAACTTCTGTCTACTTTTATTTTGAGTAGATTCAATAATCCCTCATCACTCAATTTTACCAGTTACCAGTACTTGAGAAGTATGCGCTGGAAAGCATTCCCAAGAATGTAAATATGTCATCATCACCTTAAGGTCTACGATCAGATGAGAAAGGCATAATCCAGAGCTTAGTAGACAAATGAAAACATTTCAAAGTGATTTCTTTTAGGATTAAGGCATAACAACTATTTGCAAGTTAATCAAGGCAACTTGACTTTCAGCTTCATAGGAATAATCCAGTCCGAGTCGTCCAAATTTGAGAGTGAGGTCAAAGTTGCATATTGATACTAGTTGGTTTGCAAGCCTATTGGAGCATCATACTTCGTGCCTCATTTTTTATTTTAGATTTATACACGAGTGAAGGAGTACCCTGAACAACCAGTGACGTTGTAACACAAGGAATGCTTTATAGTCAAAGACCAACATGTTTAGATAATGAGTATTGCAGGAAAAGTGACTGTGAGGACCTCAAGTCAAGGACAAGATGGATAAATCTCGTACAAAGTGGTTTGCAGCATTGAAAGATGGCCTTTGGATGCTTCCATTAGAAATTGGGGTTATTGGGGAGGTGCATATAGAAAGAGGCAAAAGAAGACCTAAGACAAGGAGATATAAACAGGTTCTTATAAAGTATAGAAAAAAGGCCTAGTGGTGACAAAGAATTGCACTCGGTCGACTCCACTTAGGGAAATGAGCTTAGTTGTTGTAATTAATATTCAAGCTCCTGGCTCAGAGTGAGCTTGATTCTTACACAATAGAATCAAGCAAACTTCAGTAAATTAAACCCAAAAAAAAAAAAAAAAAAAAATCATTGATTCATTTCAAGCGATGCAAGAAACTCCATCTGCATACGGTCAATACTAGTAATTTAATAAGCAACAAGACTTGTCACGAGGCAATTGCTGTTTTTGATTGTCTTAGGCAATTCCTTTGACTCGGGAAAGTATATTGAAGGTTTATGATCGTGGCAAAAATTATTAAACTTACTCCAACCACAATGGCAAAATCTATCATTCAAACTGACAAACTGCTATGACATTTATTTGTAATAGAACATGCTCTATAACTGTTTTGGGGCCAACATGACTGGGCATTGTACCCGAAGAACTCAGACTAACACTTGCCTCTTCATTAAGACAATGATATAGTGGAAGACAAACAAAAACTAGTTATTTTTCTAAGGATCCATGAACTATAATCCGAATCAAGTACACAATTCTATACATCGTCGATATTTTGAGGCCTCCAAAGAAACCTATCTATCTAAACTTCTGAATGACTAGATCCTGTAAGGGCCTAATCAACAGAGGAGGACAGATTCTTTTTTTTCATTGAAACAAATTTCATGATAATTCATGTATACAAACAAAAGGATAAGGACTTACTTCCACGATAAGGATTTAAAGTCCTCAGATGAATCGATTGGTATGACTTAAGATTGCAGAACATGTGGACCCAAGTCACCACAGTAAATGAAGCAAGTGCAAGAGGCGTAGAGGAGCCTATGGCATTTGCCAATGCTATACCAAGTGCGATACCAATAGACTTGCTCACCATTCCTTGTGCCTCTCCCTTGGCAATTACCTACAGTTGACACTAACATTCAGAACTGAACACGACTCATTAGCAGTAATGCACAATGATGTCAGCACACAAATACAGGTCAAAGGGTATAAATTAAGGATGTACATCCTCTTGAAGCAGATATTTTTACCGAGATAACAATAAAAAAGACAAAGCCAATAGAAAATGCACTCACCTCAGCGAAGTTCCTCTGTGCAGCAAAGCCAGCATAAAAGCAGCTCCTGGTGGACGCCTGAGAAGGAACAAATTCAAACTTTCAGTAACTGTGACATTATATTATCTCAGTATGATAATACATAAAAAATGCAAGACAAACTAAGTAGAAAGAATATAACCATCCCTTATTACCCATGCTCCAGCACTTGTGCGTTGCAATTAGGTTACCCTTAAAAAAGGGAGAATACTTATTAATGATTACATATCAGTCAGGAAAGGCAGACAAAGAAGCAATTGATCCAAAAACAAAAGAGACACCTTAATAACTCAACAGAAAAGTTATGAATAAATTGAGAGAAACAAATCTCAGGAAAGGAATCCAATTATGGTGGAGATAACAGGTTGTAATTAAAGTAGCCCATATACATTCCCAAAGGGCTTGGTCCCAGCAAAAATGCTGCTAGCAAAGCAAATAATGTAAGAGCAAGTGATTCTAACTTCCAAAGAAACAAAGCAAACAAGCACAATGTTCAAACATGGGACAAAAAGGTTAATAGAGATGTTCATTGTTATATCGAACAGAATAGCCAATATTGTAGAAGGTCCATCAATTTATTTCTGCAAGACACATACAAGGATTTTATTGCATCAATTTAGATGGCAGGGAGCGTTATAAAAAGGCAAATGTATCTGACTCTTTGACTGAGTGAATGGTCACAACTCAGAATTCCAGGATTCTTCTTAGAGTAATTTCACTTCCTTCAAGACTGGATAAGCAAGATCAATCTAAGAACAGGAAGCTTAATCTTCTATAGTGATTGTCTGACATGTTAGAAACAACCCTCTTTCGAAATAGCATAAGAAAGAAACATAGAAGGCTGACAAATATCAATTTGCAAAAAACGCGCAACTTGATAACCACCTGAATGAGAGCAGCTGCTGAGCGTCCTGCTCCTGCAACAGCACCAATGAAAACAAAAAGATGTGGGAAGGCAGGAGTCAACATTTCCATTCCGAAGGCCGCATTTTCCAACAAATCAGCACAAAGCCTCCACCCCTTAGGATGGACATCAAAATGCCGTCCAAATTTCGAGAGGAAAATCTTGCTGAGGTATCCAATCCCATCCTTCAGCACCCAATTCACAGCAGCAGCTGTAGGAATAGCTCCTTTTCCTAAACCAACAGCATAAAGCAAGGCCTACACAAATAACATATCATACGTACATAACCACAAGGCACCCAACAATTGCAACAAAAAAACTTTTTTCATGTTGCTGAGTAAATGCTGTAGAGGATGAATTTAGGAAAATATATATTACATTTCACATAGTAAGTGAAATAGACTTGCAACCTTTGGTTTCAAAAATCTACACTTTATATGTTTCAGTTCTGTTCTTCAGCTCTTCTGTTGACAAACTTTTGCATACATTTTAGGAGAAGAATTCAAAACTCTCTTTGTTAATTCTAGCGGTTTGTTGTTAGTCGATTTGTCCTTTAAGAACCTTGCTTGCTTGCCATTGCCAGTAAATCTCTCGAATCACCAGCAATATTGGGGGCAAATTACATCACTCAAAAATCCGTCCCAACGGAGGATAAGCAAGCGATTACCAATTACTCTCCTCTTCCTTTCTCTCCTTCATTTCGGACCCAACTCAAAGTTGAAGCTCCATCCCACAGCTATAAATTGTTTTTCAGAATAAATGATCTTTTTTTTTTCATCTTGGAGTAAATGAGATGGCCAAACCAACCAAAATTCCTAAAGCAATAGTTATGAGGGATATCTCCATAAACAGTTCCACTTTGTTCCAAGAAGCAATTACAACCACTCATAATGTTAGCAATTACCCCAGTAGGATGCAAAAGTATACTCTTTCCTGCATTAAACAGGCGCTCTAAAAGCATCATTAACAAGTTATAAAGTAACACACGGCTTTAGAGCTATATCAAGAAAACACATGCACTACCTGAGTGGCAAGAACACCACTGATTTGACTGGCAATGCCTTGAACTCCTCTCCAAAGAGAATAGTCCAAATAATCACTGGTGACGCTGTCGGGAAATCCTTCAGGAAGCATCAACCGCATGAACAAGCCCCTGCACTGCAACCACAAGTTGGGGAGAACACCGGGAGTAAACAACTTATCATCTCCGAAACCGAAGCCGCCTGGCGAAGCAACCACGAAAGCGTCCTCGTTGCGAGGATCGCGGACAAGCTTCGTCCACTTGCCTCCCTGCACTTCCCAAATGACACCTTCCTCTCCCTCCTCCTCATCCTCGAGAGCAGCTCTCGCCAGAGCCGAAGCGGGTATCCGAAACGCGCAGAAATGAGAAACGACCGAAACGATGATGAACAAAGCCGACTTGTTCGCGAAGCTGCTCCTGCCGGTCAGCGCGCGGGAACAGAGAAAGAGAACGAGAAGTCGACCGACCGGAGAGCCTCCGCCGCCGCCGCCGCCGTCGTGATTCCACCACCCGGAGAATCCATCGGAGCCGCCGAAATCGCCGCCTCCGCCTCCGCCTCCGCCGTCGCAGTTGACTTTTCCGCCGCCAGGGATAGAGGGCTCAGGGCTCCCGGGGGAAGCGAGCGCGAAGAATCGGGCGGTCGAGGGAGTTGACTTCGATGGCTTGAGAGGGAATGGCGGGAACGAGAGGGAGCGCCTTGGCGCCGGCGCGAGGACGAGGTCGCCTCGGCGGGGACGCTGCGGGGGAGAGGCGGAGAGAGGCGGAGGAAGGGGAGCCTGCAGGCGCAGGCCATTGTCTCGCCGCCGCCGCCGCCGCCGTCCTCGACCCTGATTCCGACGCGTTTCCGCCTTGGCTACCGAAGACCGCGGCTCCCTTTCTTCCCCGTTCGATTGCGTTTCGAGTTCTACTTACCTACCTTACGAATAACGATATAAACCTCTGAAGTAAATTACATTTTCGGTCCATGTACTTTTCCAAGTGTCCCATTTTAGCCCCTGTACTTTCTCTCTGGAGTGATTCTACTTCCCGTCCCACCGTTTGACTAGACTCTAGGTGCGATTGCTCGTGTTTCCATGCCCTTGACTTTATTAATTGGGTTAATATCCCAAAAAACTTCAAACTAATACATATATAATAAATTTATTATAAATTATTTTTTTATTATGAAAAATCTCAAACTGGTTTACCCGTGACAAATTTACCCCGAGTGACCATAAAAAATCAATAAACTAATATATTTATGATAAATTTATCTCAAATTAATTTATTCGACCAAAAAAAATCCCAAACCTGGTAAATTTGTAAAAATATACCATCCGTTAAATTGGATTAAAAACACAAAAAAATTACACAAATTTTAAACTGTGACAAACGGATCTTAAAATCCCAAATTGATATACCAGTCAACAGTCACGTGTCATTTAACTTAACAATTTGACAATAAAATTTAACGAAAACTAATAGAGGATAAATTTGTCATAAGTGTACCATTTGGGATAAAAAAAATTGTGGTGGTCAAAAAAATAGTTTGAGATAAATTTATCACAAGTGTACCAATTTGGCCTTTTTTAGGGTATTATCCCTTATTAGTTTCGTAAAAAATATTTTCTTTATTTTTTTACGTTTAAATAACTTAAGAAAATGATTTAACGAAAAATATTTACTTTAAATTTAGGAAAAATCATTTCTTCTTTCAAACAATTATATAAATTTTTTTTTCAAAATATTGACTGAGTATTAATGCTTTGACTCGAAATTCTTTATTTTGGTACGAGACTAAGGCCTTACTAATCCGATAAGACTCTAGCGATAATTTGACAAAACTAAGACCTTGCTAGAAAAATCATATTTTCTATCATATTTTTTAGTTCATTTTAAGGTATAATCTAAATATCAAAAAATTTTATTATCTTTACAAAAAATATTTTCCAGAAATGTCATATTTTTCACGAAACAAACGTAATTTAAGTTTTGTTGTAACATAATATAGGGATTAATTTTGTCGCTCAAACGAAGTATACGGACTTAACAATGTGGGAAAGCAAGACAAATAAAAGTAAAGATGGTAAGTCTTTAGAAAAGTTATCAACTTAAAAATAAGTACACATTATTAAGTAAATAGAGTGAGAGTTGTTAGCTCGAAACTAATTGGTAATGTTAATTGGAAAAAAGTTGTTAAGTCACTTAAATAACGATTGATTCATTCATATAAAAGTTGGTAAAAGCAAGACAATGGTAAGAAAGATAAATGAAAATTGATAAAAGATAAGAAAAATCAGTAATTTGCATGGTGAAACAAAGATTTTGTACTTGCATGAAAATGCCGGTAAGTTCCAACAAGTTATTGTGAATCAAATGATCAGCAACCTTTTTCCTCCCCTAATTTTTTTCACACTTGCCAACTCCTTCAAAAATTTAGGAGCACAGAAGGAAACGGCAAAATCATCCTAATTAGAGACATAAAATGACCATTCAACCGGATGTCAGCACAGAGTGGTCCGCGCTTTTCCGCGGTTGCCTTTTGTCCCGCAAGAAATATATGAGTTCGGAGTAAGTGGCCCACATCATGAAGACATGGATTAGGGGGAAATTATCAAAAAAAAAAAATCAACTTAATTCTAAATCTTTCTTCTCCTTTTTTTGCCAAGTTAGTATTAAACTTTTTTTTGTAATTGTGCCAATTTATCCATCTAGCCAATTTTAACTAGTCGACATTGATGTGGACGTCATTCAATGAATGTTGACGTGAACAATTTTTTTAATAAATTTTTTTTTTACTCTCTCTCTCTCTCTCTCTCTCTCTCTCTCCCCTCCTTCCTCTAGCCGATCGACTAGAGGAGAGTGCTGGTGCTGGATCAAGGTTAGCCTCACCATGGCTAAGTAAGGCCTTACTACATTTGGCGAGGTTGCAACCTCCCCATGGCCGACAAGGCATGCCTAGGCCGACTAGAGGAGAGTGCTGGCGAGGTTAGCCTCACCATGGCTAAGCAAAGCCTTACTAGATCTTGTGAGGTTACAACTTGCCCATGGCCAACAAGGCATGCCTAGGCCAAAGGCCGTGCGAGGGTGAGCCCTTCAACCTCACCATTGCTAGCAAGGTATAGCCTCATCGGATCTAGCAAGGTCAAGCATCGCCATGGTGGGCGGCGAGGGCGAGCCTCACTAAGCCATAGGTAGCCATCACCTAAGGCTGCGTGAGGTCGGGCCTTGCACATAGTCGGCAAGACTCGACCCTCACTAGATTTGGTGAGGGCAAGCCTCGCCTAGCCACTAGCAGCCCTTGCCAAAGGCCGTGTGAGGTCGGGCCTTTGCCCATGTCTAGCGAGGCTTGATCCTCACAAGCCCAGTGGGTGGCCTAGCTGAGGTTGCCTAGCCATGGCTAAACTTCCCCAAGCCTTGTGAGGTCCCTCGCTGGCCCTACTTTTGGCTTATCACCGCCGGTGACCGGTTGGAGAAAGGAGAAGGAAGTGAAGACAAAAAGAAAGGGAAAAAAAAAAATAGAAAAGGAAAAAATTATTTAAAAAATTGGAAAAAATATTATTAAAAAATTATCCATGTTAACATTGGTCGATAAAAAATGACGGCATGAACTAAATTGGCACAATTACAAAATTTTAGGATTGAATTGGTAAAAAAATGTTTAAAACTAAAATGAAAAAATTACAATAGATTTAGAACTGTTTTTTTATAATTTTCCCATGGATTAGCATTAAACAAATTGAATCATCAGAATGGGCTTTTCTTCACGAATTTTGCTCCAAACCTACTTGCCTAACCAAAGTTCTTCCGAAAGACGATAGGTAGACAAGGATAACTTAGCATCCTACCAATAACATAGATAACTATCCACCATAGGCCATTTTTAGTGGATTTTGGGAAGTGATGATGGTCAATAATTTAAATTTTGATTTGCATAAGATATGAAATATTATATCAAGATAAAATTGCGGATGAGGAGGGGCCTAGTAACTTGCTGACCGAACAAATTATGCTTCTCCTACAATGTTTTGTAGTTACATACCGAATGTGTTTTACAAGCAATTCCTCTTCCTATGTGTTCGTAAAGTTCTAAATGCGATAAATGTGTTGAACAAGTAATATAATGATGAGAAAATATGTCGTAGCAAAGAGATTGATGATGAATAAATCAATTAAATATTAAAAATGGACTACTTCTAAAATTTATTTAACAGATCAAAACAAAATTGAAAATAAATTAAAATTGACAATCTTAAAAGATTTTTTTAATTAATGTAGTAAATCAATTAAATAAATATGTTAGAACATACAATTTCACCATAACCACTACATATGAATTTCAGATTATTAATATAAGAACGATATCAAATACGTGATAGTGGAATTTCCTAATCTATTCTACTCAGTTTATCAATCCACCACATTTCTATATGAATTAAAAAAAAAAATATAAGTGCATTAAAGTATGTGAACATTGATTGACAATGAATCTTTTGGATTACCTTATTATCAAAAACTATACAAATGATATAGTTAATCTCTATCCATATTTAATTCATGGTTATATATTATAAGAAACAATTGCATGTTATCACTTCTCAATCTCAAGCATGCACATTAGATCACTCAAATGGTGGTTAGTTACGTAAAAATATTAAGCGCAATAATATATAACTCACATAAATGAAATCAATTGCAAAATATAAAAATAATGAAATTCACATCATTATAATCAAGCTACATCGTAGCCCTAACAAAAGAAAATTAGAACATGATAGAAGATGAAATAAAATTATGAATTAAACCCAACATCTTGAATCAAAGAATAAGAATTCTGTCACCACTTTTGTCTTTTCTTAATACTTGAAAAACTCCCGAGAGCAATGAAAATCGATCTAAAAGTAAAAACTTAGCTATCTCTCCAAGCTTTCAATGTTCTCCATACATCCAAGGCTCCTATTATAAGGCAATTGCTTATTTTTCACACAAAATTAGGGAATAAATCATAAAATCCTTGATTTGATAACTACATTACAATGCTTTTTGATTTCAATTCCTAAGTCACAAAATTATTCATTTTCTTCTTTTTGCCATTATTTTTCTTATTTTCTCCATACCTTATTGTGCTACATAAACAAGGAGAATTTGAATAAATAGAAGGAAATCCAAATATTTTTCTCACATATATTGCATTATTTATTGTCTAAAATAAGTCAAATAACTCTATTTTATAGATTTATCACTATGCATATACAACAATGTTGTGCATGAGCCATTTATCCAATTTTCCCATCTTACAGTACAATATTTGATAATGGGAAAATTCTAAATAGACCCTAAAATGTTCTTATTTTCTCAAATAATGGCCTAAAATGGATTTTGTTTCAAATAATGGCCTAAAGTGCTATTCAGTTTCAAAGAAGGGCCTACCTTCCCCGTTGGTCAAGGGCATTTCTATCCTCTATCTTCTTTAAAAAGTTTCTTTCTTTTTTTCTTTCTTTTTTCTTTTATCTAGTTGTCTTCTTCGCCGGTAGCAGATGTCAAGCGATGGCCAGCCATTGGAGAAGGCTAGGCAAGGGTCGCCGAGCCCTTGTTGAAAAGAAAAACAAAAGAACAGAAAAAAAAAAAAAAAAAAGAATAGAAAACAAAAATAAAAAATAATAAAAAATAATTTAAAATTACCTTTACTAGCTGGATTATCTAGTCAGCCCGTGACTAGCGAGGTCAATGCATTATTTGAAACTAATATGGTCGAAACTTTAGACTCTTATTTGAGATTAATATGGCCACTTCAAGTCATTATATGAAATAACGTCTACTTCAAGTCATTATCTGAAATAACGTCCACTTCAAGCCCTTACTTAATAAAATAAGGGTACTTGAGGCCCTTATTTAGAATTTTCCCTTTTATAATTGATTGCTACAAATAAAGTCTAGGGAATTAGCAAGATAAAACGCACAGCTAAGGGACCGAGGTGAAGAATTATATATAGTCTAGCACTATGGTTCTGAAATAGTACTTAGGTTGACGTAGAACTTTGGCCGGCCCGACTTTTTTCTTATAAAATAATTGCTTTGTTATATTGACTTAGGTTAAATTTTTTTTGGCGTCTAACTTGGGCCAAAAAAAAAAAAAAAATTGGCCATCTACCCCACATGCGTTGACTTTCCAAGATATCCCAACTCTCTTGCGAACACGAAGTCATCCTCCATCGCAGGACTGAGCAATTAACTTTTACTTGCTTTATTATTCTATTTGGGGAAGAGGAAATGATTTATAAAAAAGAAAAATCCGTTAAAAAATATTATTTAATCTAACCTAATCTAATCTAATTGCAATATAAAACTCGAAATGATTGCGCATGTTGGTCACGAAAGATGCTTCTTGATTCAAGCACATGGTGATGTTTCTCATATATAATTTTGTTCTTTTATGCTGAGAATATTCGTACTCTGTTTTTTATAATAATTAATTAACGATACGTAATTGCTGACGAAGATAATTAGATTACAGTAATCAGACCATAAAATCTCGTATAATTGTTAATTAGCATTTACTGCTGATTTTAATTTGTCTTTTTTCTTTTTCAGAGGCATTATTAATCTGTCTTAAAAATTAAAAATTTCCCGAAAATTGAAAACCAGATGCAACGGTCAAAACAGACTGGAGTCAGAAGAAAACTGAACTTTCACAACCGGTATTGAGATAAAGGGACAAAAAGAAGTGAAAAATGTATCGTGTTTTTGTAGCGAGAATGTTGAAAACACGGTACCGAGCACGTGTCTTAGCGAGGCAAAAGAATTGTGCATGAAAACCATTTCGCAAGAATTGAATCCGCCGCCGCCAAACGTGGTAAAGCTGTATCCAAAACCGAACGTACTCAACAGATCACGGGAAGGACAATGTCTCCAAGCAAGACAATGATGGAGTGAGTGTCAAGAAAGCCATTGCTTCCGAGTTCTTGATCTATACTATCGTTGTATCGCATCTTATACACATACAACACCTGGGGACAGATTGGATTAGCTACTCTAGCCTTGAGATTATACAGCCTCGGATCGTTTCAACACTACGAAAAATGCCATTCAGAGAGAGAGAGAGAGAGAGAGAGAGAGGATGTTAAAGGCGGAGCGCAACCTGTTAAGGGCAGAGTACAACCTAAGGAACTGTCAAATGATTATGCCCCATGGACTTCCACGAAGCTTCCAGCCGCAGCAAATGCAGTTTCTCGACAAATGGTTCCAAAATCTCCGCCTCTTCTTCCGGCGCAAATGCCATACAAATGCTAAGTTCTTGAACTGCCTCCCCGTAGTCCCTGGAGTTACAAGCGTAAGAAGGTCATCAACATGAAGGGAATATAGTATTTATCAAGGAAAATCGGTAGCGGTTCATACTTGTTGTAGTACAACATCATCCCATGGTCCCTCCTCAGAGCCCAGTTATGCGGCTGCAGAATTAATAATCTTTCGGAAGCCATAATAGCCAGCCTGTCAAGTTTCAATTCAAACGCCATGATGAAGTTACTTGACAGAGACGTGAGGCAAAAATAATACAGACTTGAGAAAAAGTCGAGTGAGGGTGACCAAGGAAAATGTACATTGACAGAAGAAAGCTTGCTGTTTAATCCATTAACGCCAAATAATGAGAGCAAATATTTGCTATGAAATAAACAGATGACTGATAAGCATACATAGAGTAAAAGACTACGTGGTCTATCTTGAATTGCAGTATAAAGGATGATTAATGAAAGGAACTGCATATAAATCAATACGCCCTCAGGGGACCAACAGGGACAAGTTACCAATACTGACTCATATCAATTCTTTGGCAGCTACAGACCTTCATAACTATTGTGAAGAAAATCTGAGATTACAATATCGAGAACCATGTGTCTAGTAGCATTTTATTGCATTGCAGAGACTTTAAGTTTATTACTATCACATAACTGCACGTAAAAAACCGTGACATCTGCTCAAGACTATAGATATGAAAAATAGAAATGCATTTCCAAAACTGAGGGGATAGAACTAAATGAAAACAAAGCTAAGAGGAGGAGGAGACGTGCCAATTATTAAGTTAGGACAACTTTGCATTGAGACCAGTAATTTACAAGTAAAGGCACGCAGACGGTAAATAATCAAGTTGAGGGCAGAGTTAGCATTGATGTGAAGCCAAACCCATTTAAACAAGAACTTAACAAAGCAAAAAGACCATCATGATCTATAGCATGACTCATATGCCAGCAGCAAAAGGGTATAAAACAATATTTTGGTTGGTGTAGTTAGAAAAATAGAAGACAGTACAGAAACTCCTCCGGTGCTAAGATGGGAATTTGAAAGAAGCCCATGTGCTTTATGTACTTTCAGATTTTTGTACTCTATACAACTCATGTTTTCATTATTTTTAAGACATGACAAAAAAGCCCCTGTTTATTTAAAGATTATTTATAATTCGTATTCTTATTGGGATTGTGTGACAAATTTTGACGCGTGATTGTGAAACTAATTTCAATAAACATATGATCTGTCTCTTGTCAACCACATCTCTATTTCATAAAGGGCAAAAAAAAAAAAAAAAAAAAAAAAAAACAAGAAACATCTACAGGTGCACAGATTTTGAGTGTCACTCAACAACCAGTCTTATCAGAAAGCAAGGCGAGACTTGCAACATTAAAACAACTCAATTGGTTTATATTGTTGCTTATAGAAACTACTATCTGTTGATACTTATTCAAGCATGTTGTACTTGGCATTAAACATAAAAGTCAAAACCAAATTAAAATTGTGGTGAGATCGTAAACTACTGTAGATGCTTCATGATTATAGTTCTGCACAACGAAAATTTGGTTGTTTCAGATGACAAATCTCATTTTCCATAACAAATGCAACCAAATGTACAGATAGCACACTTTTCATGCACTTTCATATTTTCGATTTTCACAAGGAACTAATGAGCAATGTCAAAACAAAACGTGTCATGGCAAAAAGCTAAAGACTGAGTCACAATCATACAAAAGAAACAAAGTATTACCTAAGATCTTGGGGCCTCAGCACACGGGCATTTGAATTATCAAACTTGTTGGATTTTTCAGAAGCATAGTCAACAAGCCTAAGAGGAGTAGTCAACATCAGCCCATGATTCAGCCTCGAAGCGCGTTTCCAATGAAGCCTCTGCAATTTTTTCAGGCATAAATCATAAAATTAGTAGACGGACACTATGAAATGTATAAGACAGGAACGTAATGAGGAAATCAAAATCAATTAGCAAATGCAGGCTGTTGCAAAACTCACGATCAAGTTTGCCAAAGCAATCCCAATGATATCCCGGTTTGAAGCTATCTCAAGTCCTAAAAGTGAATTGCTAGTTAAGTCTGATGCCCTAGATTTAGGGTCATCAACACACCTTCCATTGACAATAGCAAACAAGCTCTTTCCATTAGTTACCTTGAAGAGCTCCTGCAGTCAGAGTACAATACATAAATATATAATCAGTCATAACATATAAAGATCCATCACATTGCAATTAAATCAGCAGTCAACACACCTCTGGGTTCCCAGTTTGGGGCCATATCAAAAAATCTTCCCCGACACGAGATCCCACAATGGTCAGACCAAGTCTTCGACAAACCTCAATGTAAATAATGCTAAGCAAAATCGCTGTCAAGAAGGGAAGTATGAAGTGAACGGTCAGTCATCAGTTCTAATCAGATTCAAAGGAAAGGCATATCTCACGACGTCTATATCCAAATTCAAAGAAATGGGATATGAGGTGCACAAGATATGCAGAAAAAGGTAGCTACATCTGCATTATGCGGATCAGAACATTACCACTGCCACATCTAGAACTCAGCACAGAGTGCAAGTATGAACATTTGGAATCTACAGGAACAGGTGTCCGCTTGAAGCCTTTCAATCCAAAAAAAACTACATTAACTGCTTCTAAAACCTCAACCAAATGGCAGCCTATATCTCGTGAAATTAGTTCCGCCTCAACTTCTTTAGCAATAGAAGCCAGTTCACTCAGCCACTGAGATATTGTCCTTCCGGACATAGGCATATTGTCTAAAGAATCACACTTTTGGGCATCAGAAGACACAGAAGCTGATCTTCTTTCTTTTGAAAGGAACTCTGCATCCAATTCTCTGTTGAGAGCCAGAAATGCCTCATCTTCAGCTGCCACATACAGCAAAACCTACACAATTGCATTAAGAAGGAGAATACATTAAGAATGTGTGTCATGGGTCAAAGTAGATTAAGAATAGCTCTTAATCCACAGACTTAAAAGATCTTGAAGATGAAATATTCTGGTTAAGGGGACTGGAACATCAATTGAGATGGATCATGTTCCACTATAATGTCCTGCGTAAGAATGAGCTACATGCAAAACAAACTATAAAGTAGCACCGATACAACAGATTTATGCAGCATCGCTTAGCGAATCAACAGCAGAATACAGAGACGGTTCAGTAAAACTCATACTTTTGCAAGAGAGATGTCTTTGTCCTTGGACTGGAAAGAAATTTCCTGAGTGAACCTCTCCCTGGCAGCTTTAAGAACCTGGCAAACCAATAAGCATGATGCAATGAATATTTGGAAGATGGTGAAGGACATCAATATTACGAGGCAAAAGTGAAAAAGCATGTAATGATCTGCAAAAGCTCAAGTGGAATAAGACCGAAAACATGAGAAGGTGCAATCATATGAGATAAAGATCAAGATATCGCAATGCGACATAGTTTTTAAGCACAACGGAAGGACCGATTTGGAATTAACCTCCAGGTAGATTTGGGAACGAGACAATTCCTTTGTCTTGTGATTGGTAGAAAGAGGGGAGGCCGAGGCCGAAACCGAAGCAATTCTTGAGAAAGAGCTCTGCTTGGTTCTACTTCTCAGTTTGTTCCCCTTCTCATTCCAAAAGCAACAAGGGCCATGATCACACCTGATGATCGGAAATAACAAATGGGATATTCCAGAATCCTTTGTTCCACCTCAAAATTCTCAAAAGCGCAAGATAAAAAAAAGGACTGAATAACATCAAACTCCATTAACACACAACCCCTCATCGGACTCAGGACACAAGCTTGGAAAGCAGAACACAGACACTTCCCAATGCTTCTTCAGCAAAAACAACAGAAAGAGTACAGCTCCAAACACTCGACTGAAATAAGTGATTACCTGATGCCCGTCGCAGTAGCAACGGCAGCCATCGCCGGAGATGCCAACATGTTCCAACACTCGAGGATTTGGAATCACTATCTCTGAGGGAAAATGGGGAAGAAAGAAAGGGAAGAAGGTGGTCGGAGCGGTTTGCTGATGTGATGAAAAGGGTAGCGAGAGCAACAACAGCCAGCAAAGACCAAGAAGAAAAAAAAAAATCTCAGCGGGAAGAATTCATCAAAGATCAAGCACTCATGCGTCTCCGAAGGAACCGAAACCGGCGGAAACGAACGCGGGGGCAATCTCGAATTCGGGGTTCACGGAAGCGGCGGGGCACGTGACGGGCAGCGGGCGTTCGTGTTCGCGGGTCAAGAAGAAGGAGACGGGCGGGGGTGGTGATCTGGAGCAAGAATCGGGACCATGGGAGGGCGCTTTCGGGTGGTTCAAGAAGATGCTGCCGCTGCTGCTTCCGGAACTGCCAAGATCCATTTATATATACGTGTCCCGGGAACGAGATAAGACGAATAAGGGGCGAAGAGACGGGAGAAAGGGAGGGAGAGCAAGAAGAAGAAAGAGAGCAAGAAGATCAAGAAGATCAAGAATCTTTCTCTCTCTCTCTCTCTTTTTTTCCGTTTCCCTTTTTGTTTTATTTGGAAAGGTTGCGCAGCATTAGGAAATAAGCCTACTTTATGGCGCGTGCGGGCGAGAGTTTCGCGCAGCCCCGGGAGCGGCCGAAGCAGCGTTCCTCCCCTCCTCCCCTCATCCCCATTGCTGTCCCTCTCCCAAGGGAGGGGAAAGACTGGTTCTTTATGGGGTGGGTCTTAATCTTTGGCAATGGAGTGAATGGAAAATGCAATGGGGGTGGAAGAAGAGATCCAGGGAGGGATTCCTTTTCCCTTTTTATTTTTGCTTTTCTATTTTGGCCAAAGGTGATATAAATGATAGTGATAGGGTGAGAGGATTGCCCAAGAAAGATTATCATTACTGAAAATGAAAGGGTAGAAAGAAATAATAATAATAATATTCTTTTCCCTTTCTCTTTTTCCCTTTCTTGAGATGGCACCATTTTTCTTTATTATCTTGCCTCCCATCTAGTAATGAAAATCTCACATTATACATACATGACTAGAGAAAAGCCATGTTTGATCATACTAGTTGGAAAGTAATCACTCATGGGAATGGAATAAGGAAAGAATATTCTTTTCACTTATTTAAAATAGCATTTATTTATTTATTTTGTTTCCATCTTGTAATAGGGTTTTTACATTACAAAAATACATCAAGTACAAAACTCATGGTTAAACATACATTTTCAATCAAGAGAGTTATTCTTCTCTCGTATATGTATTGGTCTTCCTCTCGATAGGATACGATTTTAAATAGTATGCATTTTTTTTTATTTTCTCTACAAAAAAAATTAGTATAACTAGATGTAGGTGTAAGGATCTGACTGGTTTAGCAATCAGAGGGTGCTCCGCTATTACCTAAATTTAATCTTATAATTATTTAATCTTATAATTATGCGCATGAACATGCATAAAATGGAATTTCAATGGATGCAATGAGCAAGATTAATTTTTTTTTAAATAAAGAAAGACCTAGGCAATACTTTACCATTATGAGCTTGACTCCATATCTCCCAAAGTTGGCTCTTGCTGACATGGGACGCGGTGAGACAGGAACACGGCATCATCATCCATGCTAGATGGAGATGAATATTTTAATGACATTATGATATAATACTATATCATAAAGTCATTTTCTTGTAAAATTTCTTGAGGGAGGTGACAGAAGTTTTTGTAGCCCACTTGCGTTAGAGTTTGACGGAGTCAGTGGTGACAATTACGGTACGATCAATGTATTTGGCCACGCTTTTAGACCAGTCATTTAGGCGAATTAAGCTTAAGCAAATGTGATGCACGCACCAATAGAGCCTTGGAAAATGACTATGATGATCGTATGATCCCATGGCCGGACAAGTAGAAAATTGAGTATCTTCTTTAGATAGATTCTGTAGTCGGACAGCTACAATTTCCTGGATATTTTCTTTACAGGAATCTTATCTTTCCATTTTTTTTTTTTATCAAAGTCAAGGTTTACAAAAAAAAAAAAAAAAATTAGGAAACTTGGGTGGACAACACTGATCGCACTATGCATTACTAGTTTAGGATGTATTTGTTTTGAGGGAAAAAATTACCAAAAAAATTAGGGGTGAGCATGTCGGACTGCCCAAACTAAGACCACCCGGACTGGACCGGATCGACTAGTTTGGTTTGGTTCTCGAAGGGATCAATCCAATTCCTAGTTCCATAAAAATGGAATCAGTGTTTGTCGATCTAGTTCCCGGTTTCGGTGGGGAACCGGATCGACTATTTTTTTTTAACTATTAAAGATATAAATCTTAATTTCTAAAAAAAGCAATAAATAGTTCCTGGTTTCGGTGGGGAACCGGATCGACTATTTTTTTTTAACTATTAAAGATATAAATCTTAATTTCTAAAAAAGCAATAAAACCTAAAAATACTAATAATTCTTGTATTTTTCTTAATTTTTTTAATTTTTTTGGCTAAGTGATCGCTTTTATGGGACCGAGATCAAATCAATTGGTTTGGTCTAGTTCCCGTAGTCCGGTCTAATTCTCGACCCTAAGATCATTTAGTCCGGTCCCTGGTCCCAAAAATTGGGAACTGGTTCTACCGATCCGATTCTCTATTCCTAGGTAGAATTGGACCAAACTAGGAACTGATCACCCTTAAAGAAAATCATGAACATATTGCACTTGTGATAAGTTTATCCTAAATCTTTCAATTGTGTTAATCTAGTTCTATACCTTTTTATGTTTTGTCAAGTGAGTCCATCCAACTAATTTTAGTAAGAAATCACTAACGTAGATCTTTAGCTACTGTCTTACGTGACACTGTCGGCACTAACATTAATAACTTTTAAACTTTAAAAAAAATGAATTTTTTATTCTTTTTCTTTTCTTTCCCTTCCAAACTCGTGAGAGTTGGCCATCAATTCTCACTGGCCATTAGGAGAGGGCCATGAAGCCCTTGCTAGATACGGGCTTGGGTCACAACCCTCGCCTAGTGGCCGTTTGAGAGAGGGATATGACACTCGCCACTACTACGGCCCTCACCTACGATCGATGAAGGTTTCATAGCCCTCATCTAGTGGCCGGCCGACTAGCTGAGCTTTGCTAGACTTGGTAGAAAAGAAAAGGAAAAGAAAAAAATATATATAAAATAAGAAAATTATTAAAAAAAATTGTCCATGTCAACGTTAACTGTCTTTCATAACACTATTGATGTCCACGTTAGTGATTTTTACTAAAATTGATCGGATGGACTCTATTGACAAAACATAAAAATGTTTAAGAAATTGACACAATTGAAATATTCATAACTCAATTAACATTTTTTGTTAATTTATCTTCTTCTTTTTTTTTTTTATTTAGAAAAGCTTCATTATAAAGAGAAATGCTTTCCATGAAAATCATTTTAAAAGAAAATATTTTCCCCTTTAAAATTAGAGAATTAATTTTCCTTATAATGAACATGAATATTTATTCAACCACGAATGATTTCCCATTGACTAACCATTCTTAGCAAACCAAAATGCATGAAAGTCCAGAGAATCACTTCACGAGAAAATTCTTCCATTCAAACAAACACATCCTTAATATCGGTCTCGGATGTAATCAACCTGGCCCGCTTAAAGCAAGTCCGATTCAATAACTTTCTGGCGACAAGGGGCGGATAAGATCGAATGATGGTAGCAAAAAAGATGGAAGAAGAAGGGCGGTGTTCCCTTTCTCTATTCCTCCCCCTCCCCCACTTGAAAATCGACCGTCTTATCATGAAGAGTGGAGGATGATGCAATTCAATTCGACCCTGATTGGTCCAACACGTTCGAGGGGGCACGACAACCCCACATTGACGTTTGCTGGCCGATGGTGAACATCGCGTGTAATCCACTTGCAAGGAAAAGAATAATTTAAGCGAACAGATTAATTGACTTTCATGCTGAATTAAACTCGATTTCTTAAAAGCACCCCCCAAATCTCCTTTGGATCCCAACGAGTATCTTCTCCTGTTTTGGACGCCAGGTCTCTCGATTTTGTACTTTGTTTAAGGGATAAATTCCGGCATCTATCGCTATTGTACCATCCTTGATTGAAGTTTTGTCTTCTCCTATCTCTCTCTCTTGCCAATCAGGAAATTTGAACGTGTATATGTTGGTTGGACGAGGGATGATTCCAGGACTTTGAGTCGAAATTGTCATCGTCGTGTCTCTTGAGGGATCATTCCTTGTCCCATTCCTTATCCTCCCTCAACTTCGTGTAGTTCTCCTTGGATAAGGTCTCGAAAGGTGCTGTGTGAATATGAATATCCCCCAATTCGTCCGATTTCGGACATTGGATCCGGTCCTTTTATTGGGGGGAAAGCTACCGTTGGTTTTGCAATTTGTTTGTATCTGTTGTGTTCATTTGTCAAAATCCACATTTTTTATGCCGATGAACGGAAGTGAAGCTCGCAATTTCTCATGATTTTCGCTTAAGGGTTTTCCATTTTGTCCACTCCCCGATGGAAAATGCATAGCTTCTGCGAGCGATGTTAAGGATGTGGACACTTTCCGAACGGTGATAATGAAGAGGTTTATCCGGCTCCAAAGTATCCATAACTATACTATATAATATGAGTTATAATAGATAGCTAGGTCCAAGAGAACCGCCAAGATTTGAAGTTGAGATTCTCCGGGATATTTTGTGAATGTTGATTTCAATGCTCTAGGCAGCATCATATCATCTCTTGTCATGGTTCACTTACAATTAAATAACTCTAAAACAGATCGAATTAGTTTGAGATGACGCAAGATTTATCTACTGACTCGATAGTCTCGATATGGATTAGAGCGAATCAAAAGATGTCTAATCTAGCGCTCTCCAAGGCCAAGGGGCCAAGGACATCACGAGACCACATGAATTTGGATTATTGAAAACACTCTTTTGTTTCTTTTGGTGCTGGATGATTGAGACTCCACCTAAAAGCCACAGGGTCATTTGGGATGACGGATGAGCTATGTTATGAGTTATGATGTCCCTTTCCTCGTCCTCGACATCGATCAGTGATTTGACTACTAATTAAATAATTAATGCAGTGCACCTCCTTTGCAAATCCTTGTTCATTCATGGACGTATTTATTAGCGAAAGACTTTCTTACAGTAACTCTGTTTTACAGCAAAACAAGATGTGAAGAAACCCTATCGACCAAAAAAAAAAAAAGAAAAGATGTCAAGAAACCCGGCATAAAAAGTTATGGGTTCATCAAATTTCAACCATACAACGACAGTGTAAATAAAGTAGGTAATTACAAATTCTGAATCAAGGAAGATGAGAACTTTCTTCTTGGACCGGCCATGTGCAGTGTTTCGAAAATTGAAGCACATCTTTATCGGATGGCTTTAATCTCGTGGTGCAGTTAACAGTAAAAAGTGATCGCTAGGCAGACACGAAAAGGGCCATTTAGGTCAGGCTCAACTTTGTTGCCCGTGTAAGCCGGCCTGGACAGTCCGAGGGCTGCCGTGCTAGTGGTAATGTATTCCCAAAAATTCTCAATGACATCAGGTAGACAATTTTATATCGGATTCTTCGACCAATTATTCCTGCCTACGCGCGAAGAAGAGTTTTGCGACAGTTCATATTAAATCACCATTTCATCGAGAAAGGGCCCTCTTTTTACCTTTTGCGCTTGGTTTCAGATGAAATCGACTACTTAGGCGACACTTTGACATTGCCAATCAATGTTTTCAGTAGTTGTAGTGATCACGGGATGTGTTTGTATTCCCGTGTCGAACACTGACCTCTCCTTTATACATCATCGATTTTCACACAAGCAAACTGCTCCAAGACCTTAGCTTGGATGTGAACCACATTCACAGGAGTTTGTTGGAGTAGTTTAACCAAAAGGCGTTCATCCCTTCCTTTTTGATCTCATGGTCTTCATCCCGTCCTTCCGGGTTTCATAATCTTCCTGTCACATTCCTCACTCGAGTGATCTTAGGGATAAAAGAAGGTAGTTCACAAAATCAATTTACGTGACAAAATTGCACGCAAGTACCTAAATAGGTCGATCATCTTACTTCCGTGAATTCGTTTGATAGGTTGCCTTTTGCATCTCTCACCTCATTCCTATCCAAAGAAGGGACCTCGTCCATTACTGGTGACAAGAGAGAATGCTTGAGCTTATTTGTAAAACCTCGTTGTCGTCCATTAGGTTTATGGCATGTCTTGGTCGAAGGGAATGACGATGGACGTAACATCGTGCGAATTTTCATTTCCTTCGCATTTATTTGGTATTGCTTGCTTGCTTATAGGATTAGCCATGGACCAGGGTGGGGGCGACCAACCCTTGACCTAGTCGCGCAGCTACTAGAGATGCCCCTAATATCCGCTTCATGCCCCAACGCCATGCACAGGAAGCTTGTATATCCCCATGCCCAATTGCCTACCACACTGGACATGCTTTGAAATGTTAGTCGCAAGTAATTTCATGATCTCCATAACTAGAAATAAGAACACATATAATTGAGTAAAAATATTAACGCACCCGTTTTTGAATCAATCGTTCTTAATGTAGAAAATCAACAATCTAAAGCACAAGCACTTCTTCTCTATTGACTTCTGTATTACTGGCTCAATGAGACAATCATTCATTCTTAGAGTCTAGTAAACACTCCTTATGTGAAGATAATTCTGTGTATTAGAGTTAAATGAGAGATTCGAGTACTATTTATAAAGTTTCCAACCATGCCCTCGGCCTAGCCCACAGTAGTTAACCTTATGTTATACTGATTAAGAAACCTAATATTTCACCTTATTAAATCGATATCATAAAACGGTAAATTACTATATCAGTTAATGTAGCTTATATAAAAAAAAAATTACATTGTCCCACTTGGGCTATATTAATTAAAATTATACTGTATATATGCACCTTAATCTAGAAATAATTATTAATAGTCAATCATATCTTATAAAGTCTCAAATACCGAATCATGATAGTAACTGCATGTATATACACAAAACCTTCCATGGTTATATGGATTCAATATGATAGTGTGGCAAATGAATAACAAGTCTCATGAAAAGTGATACCTTATGTGTCATCCTCTCTGTCAGTCAAAATTCTCTTACTTTTAGTGCCACAAAATTCTATGCCACTAGAGAATATCTTTGTGATTCCAATGAACCCATATATGTCTTATCATTTTGATTAATATTTCTTTATGTGTAACAAGACATATACTCAAGACTAATAATCGGATGCCCTTAGTCTTCACTACAATACCTTGAGATTTTCATCAATATGTATTCAACACAATAACAATATATTCATAAGTACTCTATAGAATGCAAAAGTCGATACATACAAAATGTTACTAGATGTAATAAATATAGATGTAAACTTTATTATAATAAAAATAAAATCACCTCCCATGAAATAACAACATCCCATGATACTTACCAAGTCTTTCCTAATGACATGTTGTTCAAATATACAAGAGCATATGCCTTTAATTAGTGAATTTGCAACCATATCATCTGTAGAAACATGCTTTACTATAACGTCACCATTCCGTACTATCTCATTTATGGTAAAAAAACCTAGTCACCATGTGCTTAGACCCCCTTGAGACCATTGTTATTGTTAATAAATAACACTGTAAAATTATTGTCACAATACAACTGTATGGACCTATCCACAAAATAAAAAACGGCTAATTCTATAATGAAATTTCGGAGTCGAATAGCCTAAGTAGTGGTTGAAAAGCATGCTACAAACTCCGCTTGCATAATTGAAGATGATATAGAATTCTGTTTCTCGCTCTTCCATGATACTGCACCTCCTACCAACATAAAAATGAATCATGTTGTCGATTTCATATCATCCTTTATAGCCAATAAAGTCTGCATCCAAATACCCTACTAGCTGTAGGTCCAAAACATATCTATAAATCAACATATACTCTTTTGTCCTCAAGTACCTTAAAACTTTATTGGCAGTAATCTAGTGATCGTGTCTTGGATTTGACTAATATCTGCCTAGAAATCTTGTGACAAAAGCAATGTCTGATTCAGTGTAAACATGAACATATATGATACTTCAAAGTACATTATCATAAGGCACATTATTCATTTGGGTTTTCTCAAAATCTGAATGAGGATATTGTGAAAGACTCAATTTGTCATTCTTAATGATATGAGCAATTCCTGACTTGTAGTGCTGCATATTGAATCTTTATAAAATAAGATCAACATGTGTCCTCTAAGGCAGACTTATTATACGGCGAGAACGATCCATATAGATCTTAATGCCAAAAACAAAAGATGTCTCACCAAGTTTTTTCATGTCAAAATTCAAACATCTACTTTGTCTCATGTAGTAATCCAATATCTTTACTTGTAAGCAAGATATCATTAACGTAAAATATGAGAAAAATAATTTTTTATCCATTAACCTTGTATTATATATACTGATCTACTTTATTATCAATAAATTCGAATGAAGTGATAACACTATCAAACTTGAAGTACCATTGTCCAAAAGTTTGCTTGTGGTCATAAGTAGACCTTTTCAATCAACATACAAGCTTATCTCAATCATTTGCTGCAAAACCTTCGGGTTGCACCATTTAGACTTCCTGTCTTCATTTAAAAAAGTAGTTTTAACATCCATGTGGTTAAAATGAGCTACTAATGCTATAATCACTCTAAAAGAATCTTTATAAGAAACTAGAGAAAAAGTTACTTCATAGTCTATTCATTTTCTTTGAGTAAAACTCTCAGTTATCAGTTTGGCTTTAAACTTCTCAATATTTCCTTTGGAATCCTTTTTATCTTATACACCCATTTGCAACCAATGGGCTTGTAATCTTTGGGCAATTCAACAAGCTCTCAAGCACCATTATATTTCATAAATTGCATTTTGTCTTTCATTGCATCCAATTACAAATCTAATTGAGGACAAGAAACAACATTTGCATAAGTTACTAGATCAACAACACAGTCAATATCGTGGTCATGCTCTCCCAAATAGCCTACATAGTCTAATGGTATGGCCGAACGTCTTTCTCTAGTTGATCCCATGAGTGGAGATACTGCAATCTCATTATGAACCCGAGGGGTTTGAAGAGTTTCATTAGGGAACTGCCTCAACAATAGGATCCTAGGCCATAATAAGCTCAGTTTGTGATGTAAGAAGCTCCACAATCGTATGCATAGGAAGAGACAAAGATCCAATAATCCTCATCATACTGCTATCTTCAATAGTTCTTGAGCAACTACCCTTTTTAGTTACGACAAACTCCAAAAATTTTGCTGTCTCCGATTCCACAATTCTTGTACCTCCATTAGAGTTATAAAATCGATACCCATTTGAATAATATAGGTAAGATATGAAGTAATACCAAGTAATTTTGGAATCAAACTTACTTAATGTTGGATTATATAACTTCACTTATCATTTAAGCTAGGTTTACGTCCAGTCCATAATTCAAAATGAGTTAATGGAACCGCTTTGGTAGGAACACAATTTAGAATGTAAAATGCTGTTTTCAAAACTTCACCTCACAAAAAGCAAGTAAATTTGTTCTGTTAATCATACTCCTCATAATATCCATAAGAATGTGATTACGTCTTTCGACCACGCCATTTTGTTCAAGACTCCTAGGTATAGTAAATTAAACTAATATCCCAGAATCCTCCAAGTAGTTGGTAAATAGACATTTAAGTTATCCAACATCACCATATCTACCGAAATACTCACCACCACGATTAGATCTAACAATCTTTATGTCTTTTCCCAAGTGTCTATCTACTTTAGTCCGACAAATCTTGAATTTGTCAAGAGACTCGGACTTTTCTTTAATTAAGTAAAGGTATCCATATTGAGCGTAGTCGTCAATAAACGTGATGAAGTAAAAATTTCTACACAAGGTTATTGTGTATAGTCTACTAATATCAGTGTGAATGACTTCTAATATATCAGAACTTCGAACTGCGATTTTCTTCTTTATCTTAGTCATCTTACCTCTACAACAATTTACGCAAGTCTTTAGATCACTTTTAAGAGTAGGCGGGATGTTAGCCTTTATCGGCCTTTCTACTTTTCTTTAGAAATATGACTAAGACGTTTATGCCACAATGCATAAGACTATTCCTTAGGTAGAGGCTTTTTGGAATTTTCAGCTAAATAAGCGACATATATGACATTGGGAGATAAACATAATCGGTAGAATCCATGTGATAAATTGCAGCGCCTAATTTTATTTGAATTAAAAAATATAGATATACTATTGTTCTTTATTTTAAAAGAGTAGCCATACATATCCAAACAAGGCAATGGAAACTAAGTTCCATCTAAAAGAAGGTACGTAAAAGTGTTTCTTAATATCAAACTAAAACAAGAATTTAGAATTAAAATGACATCTTCACAAACTCAACATTGACTTTAATGTTGTTTACCACAATGAATTTTGAATTTATCTTTATTTGGTTTCCTTCGGTTTATGAATCCCTTTAGGTTTACTTTTGATTCTCTTGGACAACCAAGTTTTATATTTATCGCAACGTTTCTTATATGTCCTCTTTTCCTATAAAAGTAGTAAAAAACACCATCCTTAAAAAGGATGTTTTCTTAGAACTCTAACTAAAAGTTCTCAAATCTAATCAAGTGTGCCACTTTGGTGGTCACAACTAGATTGAATAATGGAAGTTCTCTCATACCGGCTATATAAACTTTATTATTCACGTACACCATATATATATATATATATATATATATATATATATATGTGATTTTAAATTTAATGACAGGAGTAATTTATCATTAAAATCACATATTATGCTAATTACATTGCTTTATTCATTGATACATATTAAAATTTATACATATTATCAATGAATCACACTTTATGTATTATTTATGTGATGGGAATCAGCATCTGCATTTCCAAAATTATAGAAAAACATAGGAAAATACCCAAAAATACCCTAAAAATACATATATTTAGAGTTTCGTACGTATTTTTACATTCATAAAATCATTAAACATATAAAATAAATATATTATAGTGTAGAGAATCACCATACGAGCACATGGCTGTCAACCATGTGCCAATTGGAGGCTCCATGTGCTCGCACACACCACCTAAGTGCGCGATGTGTGGAGCACACACGAGGGCTGCTCTCGGCCTTGTTCTTTGATCAAACCGGTTCTTGGTTTGATCGTATGATCTGACCGGTTAACTAGTCCGATCAATGGTAAAACTGGTTCGGGTGTGTCGACGGGTCAGATCTTGGGTCGAACATTGAGTCAACTAAGCCAGGTCATCGAATTGAGTTGGGTCGCTGGGTCGCATATTCGCCGACATTATGATGATGTCAGCCCTAGCGCATGCAACGCGTATGTCAGCTTCGCCCGCACATGAGGGCACAAGGGAAGCGTGCTCGACGCATGCTGCCGCCCAACGGCGCATGGCCGCGCGTGGAGGCACATGTGGCATCCCCCAGATGCACACCACTCACGATTTTACTTGTCTCAACAAGCCTTTTCCATTTATATAATTAAAATCGATTATTGCTGCACAAGAAATCACGAAAAAGGGCAAAAACTATACGGTCAAGTTCTAGTCTATGGAGGTTTTGATACCACATGTTGGTCGTAAAAGTACAATCCCATGATCTCCATAGCTAGAAATAAGAACACATATAATCGAATAGAAATATTAACGTACTTGTTTAGGAATTCATCGTTCTTGATGCAAAAAAGTGACAATCCAAAGCATATGCGCTTCTCCTTCATTGCCCTATATATCACTAGCTTAATGAGACGGTCCAACTCCTAGCGTCTAGTAAACACTCATTATGTGAGGATAATTGTGTGTGTTAAGATTATATGAGGAATTTGAGCATTATTTATAGAGTTTCCAACCAGACCACTCATTATAGGTCGGGCTCAACTTGGCCATACTAGCCAGCCCCATATTATACTAAATAAAAAACTTTATATCTTATCTTATTAGACTAATCCCGTAGAACGGTAAATTATAATATCAATTAATATAGCTTACATAAAAAAAAAAAAAAACTCTTACATGTAATCCCACCCCATATGCCTCACCTCTTAATGATCTCATTTCCAGCTCTAATTCACGGAACTTATCAAATGTTAGTATCGTCTCAACTTTTAATTCTCCAAGAAAGATAAATTAATTGTCTGATTAGTAAGCCCTTCTCTCTCTCTCTCTCTCTCTCTCTCTCTCTCTCTAGCATCTTTCGTTCTCCTCTTCTTATGGTCCATGGATTGATCCATCAGCACTGAATGGGCTTTGGGAAAGCCTTTATCCAAGCGATAAGTCCCATGCACCGAAGGGCTTTTTGGATGCTCTGAGACTGGTCGTCTTCACAATCCATATACAACCTATCGATGCATCAGCTTATATAACCAGGCCAAAATGTAGCAAGGGATTCGGCCTAGTAACAAAAAGATCACAAGTTTGATGGGCTCTAATTCTTCGGTCCCAAGCAACTAATGGCCTAATTACCTACCTATTACCCTTAATAGGCTACCTATCAAGATTAGCGAATTGTCTTGGAAAAGAATAAGGCTTTTCTAGATCAAACAACTTCCTCTTATCGGTCGACTAGTGTCCACATTAGTCTTGATAGAGTACGTGCATGCATCACTCACCATTCTACTTACCGTTGGGAATCCATAGTCTTGATAGACGTTCTGTCAATTTAGCGGATTCGTTATTTCAAACGTAAAGTTGGTCAAAATGCATATCATGAAGGCAATGCAACGCATGTGATTCCGCATCGACCTTGTGACAAAAGCATAAGATGCCTTTGTGAATCCTAGAGCAAAGTGAAAGCGGTAGGGTCCTAAAAGAGTTACTTGTTACAGAAGTATTATGAAAGTCCAAAATACTCTTGATTAGGTTTCTCAATTTTTTTCTCCTTCGAAATCACATGTTATCATCCCTTTTTGTCTTAATAACGTGTCATCTTTACTTCATTGATCAATTCTCTCCACGCGATTGAGGATTTTTGATATGATACAAACCGGATTTGACCCCTTTTCTTTTTAAGTAAGGTTTGGATTGATGTTTTGAGGTATACTAAAGTTTAATCTAGCGAGTGGTAGGTTCTATACTTGAAAGTCACATATATCATTTTGATAGGGAAATATATGACAAAACACTTTGAAAAAAAAAAAAAGGCCTCAACAATAATTTCTCGTCATTTCGATGGGTCGCGTCCGTGTGAAAGCGATATTCCCTAGTGTATGTTTTCGACATCTTCTTTAACACAATCCGATCGAACGGACGAAGAAAATACTAACACAATTGACCGAACGAAGAATGTAATCCAAGCACTTCCAGCATGAAAACACAGGTTAGATCCAACAACTATCAAGAGCTTTAGATATCAGCGCTAGATCTGTAACCCTGAAACCATCTATCAGTAAGAAGGAAATCGAACAGAACTGCCACATGCCACGCACAAAGCCCCACACGCCCGTGCGACTGCACTTTCTTATTATTTATCGACAGTGACCAACGTTCACAAACACGACACGACTGCAACAGGGGAAGAGCCAAAGACACCAGAGCTCTCGGTAGACGACAAAACACGCTGAAACAAAAGCACACGTTGAATCCGAGTCAGTGACTCAGTATTCCAATGGGGGGTCACTCACGTCAGGATCGCATTACGGCGCCCACCAACTTATTCAAGCCCAAACGTTACCAAACTATAGAGCCTGGACTTTCGGTCACATCCTTTCCACGCTCTCAAACTTTACATTATTCTTCCACAACTTTATCACACACGTCGATTCTTCCCTCGCCCGCCGAGATACCCATGATGGTGAATGGAACAGTCTCGAAGGAAGAGGCGGGCGGGAAACAAGAGAGCGCTACTCTCTAGCGCCGGAAGCTCCGGACCGAGCGGGGCGGGTCGGTCTCATCGTCGCGGAGCTTGACGACTGTGTAGGCTCCAGCTCCGGCCAGAGCCCCGAGCGTCGGGGCCACCAGGTATATCCACAGGGCTCTGTAATTCCCGGCCGCCACAGCCGGGCCGAGGGTGCGCACCGGGTTCATCGAACCGCCGCTAGACGGCCTGCATGGAAGGAATGCAATGATAATTAAGTGGCTGGATGCAGTGATGATGATTTAGAGGTTCAGATCTCGGTTGTTGATAAATTGCATTTATTCTATAACTCGGTTGTCAAATCGAGCGGATCCCACAACTGTTCAGTCTGTCGACACTACTTGTCAAATAATTAAACCCCAACAAGAATTAAAAAAAAGCAAAGGAATGCTAAAGAATTATTGTATCTTTGTCAGAGAGAATCTTTAATAATGCCAGTTGAAGACGCAGACCAGTTGGACTGACAGCAAAAAGGATCACCTTCTTTTCACTGAAACGGGTAATGTAAGAACGAGGCGTGACCGACCAAACCCTACTTGGTTGTAAGTAGATTTTGACTCAATGGAACGCACGCTCGAGGGTGGCTCTTGTCATTTTCAATAATTCCAAGTTCCTTTCATTATGACTTTGCCACCGTCCAGACAACGAAACGAAATAAGCACAACGTACCATTAGATGTGCGCGCGCACATATACAGATATATAATTATTCGTATATCCTCATGCAACTAGGGTTTAGAAAAACATAAAGGGAGCAATCCCTCGTCTCTAGGTAGAATCATGTGGAGGAAACAGATGGAGTCGAGCTAGTTAGCTGTTCTTTCATTTGGGTTCGTTCTGTTTGTCTCGGAATCATTTTAAGGATCAAAAAGTTTGTAGACAAATGCATACAAGATCAAACCAATCACAACATAAGAAAGAAGGCATGAATGCGAAGAGTGGAAAGATTACATACCCTGCAACAAGAATGTTGAGCATAACCGTGGCTCCAACAGCTATTCCTGCCAACTCTCCAACCTATTACACAAAACCGCAAGAAGAATAACATCAGGCATATTAATATTTGCTATAGAGAGTAATATAACAGGCTCTTATCCGGTGTTGAATATGTCTGCCACTATGTAAATCCCCACTTAAGATAAGCCATATTATTTGCAAATTAAATAGATTTTAGTATATGCACCTAGCACTCCTTAGCCCAAAAATACAATAGCCCTAAGACAATTTTCCTCCATTTCAAGAATTGAAGACACATATACATACCGCGCGAGTGTCGGTGGCGACGGCAGTGACGACGAACAAGAGGTTGAAAGTGATAAGAAACTCGAGTGCGAAGGCCTGGCCATGGCTGACAGTAGGAAGAGTGACACCACCCGACATGTAAGGGTGGAAGACGCCCTTGAGAGCAAATGAAGCGCAGATCGAGGCCGAGACCTGGGCGGCGATGTAGGCAGGGACCTGGGTCCAGGGGAAGTGGCGGAGGGCTGCGAAGGCAATGGTGAGGGAGGGGTTCAGGTGAGCTCCCGAGATGTGGCCAGTCGACAGGATGATGATCATCACTGCGAGCCCCGCACATGCCGCATTGCCGATCAGCGTCTCCGAGTTGGTGTACTTCTGGTTCACAATTGGTCCCGCGGTTGCTGCGAATATCAGGATAAAGGTCCCCACAAATTCAGCTCCAAGCTGCATCAGCAATGCACACTTATGAGCTTTTTTATCTATTAATGATCAAAGCAAATTAGAGATCCTGATGAAAGTGGAATTGCACAGTTCAATCCATCATACCGAAGGCTAGATGCACAAATCTTCTGAAGGGTTTAATTTCACAACTCGTTATGATAATAAGAGCAAGAATTCACAAAACGGAACCATCATCACAGCACAGTGAATGAGAGTAAGACCTCCCATTCTTTGCAGACAACCAGAATTGGAGAAAAAAGCAAAAAGCGAAAAGAAAACGAAAGCTGTTCATCTAACTCGAAACATGAAAAGATTTAATAACTTTATACGAATGAATTGACATCGAGCACTTTAGATATTGATATGATGTGACGGTCCAAAGATCCAAAATCTTCCAATGAAATTGATTTTCGAGAATCCAAACCCCTGTAATAGAGTTGACCAAGTAAGTGGGTGATGACGTGTGAGCCCCAATGCACGAATAGCAACACTGTTTGACAGGTGAATATGCCGGTGGGACAGCAATTTAATACCAAATCATTGACGCAAAGAATCACCAATAATTTTAGGAAAATAGGTCTCCATGACTTTCGTTTACAAATTTTTAACCATTCGATAAACCGTCCGTAATTCCATTTCCTACCAATAGCAACGTTGCGTGAGTGAAAGTGTCGATTAAGATGGCCTCAATTTAAAAAAGTTAAATTGACATTCTCATTATTCCAATGACAACTCATTGATAAAGTCATCTCGAGAACAAAATAATTAAAACTTGAAAGGAAAAAAGATGCATAAAGACTTAGCATTGATTCGACGTATGTGCACCAAAGTGGTTTCACAAATCACGCACGAAATCCATCAGGTCAAGATGTCTACGTCTATTGATGCATGTATACTGAGTATATACGCATATAAATGCAAGTTACTACTTGATGAGGCAGTTTCATTTGATTATATACCATTTAGTAGCCCATAGATTAGGTCTACTTGAGAATAATTGGAGTGGGTGTGTGTGGTCTTTGAAATAATATAGTAAACTTCGAGCTCTTACACTACACCAACACATAAGCTGAGTACGTCGAAACTAAGCAAGGTGTCATGTACTCTATCATTTATGTATTTGTTTCAATATATTTATGAAGCAAACTAAGTACATCCAAAATACATCTGCTCCACCATTGGTCAGTGTAGCAATTTTAGCGTTTGGTGTCTTGTGAGCAAAGATAGGCACAAGCAAGCCATGCCCCACCAGCAGTTGATGAAATAACGATTGCTCTCTTATCTCTCCCAATATTTTAATATGGTACTTCTACTTTGATATGCCAGGAAACCCACCAAATCGAAACTATAGTCTGACCAAATTATTCACTAAACTAATAAAAAGAATCGAGATTTAATCAGCTAGGAGTCGCCGTTATACAGCCCTGCATCAGCTCTAACCTAATGCCATGTACTTTATGCTTTTTTTTTTCTCGCAGACTGTACTAATTAAATCATTCAATATCTAGTTTGACCTTTCTCATTATTTAATGCTGTAACTTATTTGATTTGTGAATCCAGACGACCCCACCCATGCTTGTCTGTCCAATGAGGGATCGCTTTCATACCAATTATACGATAATATATAATTATGCAAATCAAAAATACCCAACGACTTCCACACATTTTAAAAGAGGTGTATAAAGAGAACAACGTTAATTGCTCTGAGGAAATCATGAAAAAGCGAATACAGATGCACGCTATTGCAAAGTCAAAATACATCTTTCGGACTCCTTTTCGTTTCTTTTTCAATGTTTATTTGTAGATCTCTTTTTAGTGTGAAATCCATTAAATTGTGCGAGGTACTTAAGCAAACAAAATTAAGTCAATTGCTCCATCACATCATAAATTCTCTTTTTCTTTAGCACTCATGGGGTACCAAGGACAGAATTTCTCAAAACAACAAGAACACTTCGGACAACAAGACAAAGGTTCCACATTTTGTCAGAAAGAGCAGTTTCACTTTGTGTCTTCCCCTTCGTGAAAGTCAAAAGTACAGAAAAAAAGGAAGTACCCAATAATGCGTTTTTCCCGGAGAGCACGACGCCCATGATTCAGAAAACACCTCCGCGTGAGGAGAAAACGATCTATGTGGGTGCGGACGACACTTCACAGCATTCAACATTGACAAATCGTGTCAATTTAACTACTCGAGATCACGGCACGTTAGTCTCATGACGAGCTAATGATCAAATTATGACGTAATTTATGCTAAAACACAACTCGCGTCGTTCCTCAAGAGAAAGAGAGAGTAAATGAGTCGAGCCGACTAAGAGACAAAGCCTTAAAGAATAGGAGAAGTCCTTGTCTAGAACCGTCCATTACGGATCGGGTGAAGTGGGTGTAAAGAGGGGTGATTATCCGATGCATGGTGAATCAGTGAGTGCTAAGAATCGCCAGCAATTCAACTCCAAACCTTAATCACCACACGAAGCAATGATCATAAATCACAGAAGAGAGAGAGAGAGAGAGAGAGTTACCTTGCGGGTGAGGGAGATGTCAGGAGCGGGGAAGTCGGTGAAGCACGAGTGGGGCTCGCCCCACGTGGGAGCGGTCACCGGGAGGCACTTGCACCGCGGCATTGACTTCCTGTCGTACGACAGCGAGTCCACCCTCATCCCGGGGAACAGCGGCGCCGGCGTCCCCGGTGTCGGCGGCGCTGATGCTGCAGTAGGTGATTCTGGCATTTCTTCACCCTCTTTTTTTTTTGGTTTTTTTTTTTCTGAGAACTTCACTAAATTACCCGGCTAAAGATAAGGAAAAGTAAGATAATTTTTTTTTTGGGTTTTTTTTTTTTTTTTTTTTTTGGAGGGGGTTTGGGGGAGGATAAGCTTGGAACAAGACAGAGAGAGACAGAGGCGACTGTTACATGATTCGCAGGCTTTTATGATGTTGTCCTCACACTTTCGTCTCGATCTTTGCCAGGATTCTCACCACACTAAGATGGTGGACACCAAGACTATGCACAGATCATGAGTAGGGTAATGATAATAACTATGATTTTTTTTTTTTTGGGATTTTTTTTTTGGGGTTCCTGGAGTGAGAGGTGAAAAGGGCTGGTATTACATGCTGTGCAGGTTTTTCTAAATGTGTCTCTAAGGACTAATTGGAGAAACGAAACGAGCCACTTTAAACTATCAACAAATAGATAGATAGCTCCCCTGTAGCATGAACAGGAAGTGCTGAAATTCTTTTTTTGGGTTTTTTTTTTTTTTTTTTGATTTGGGTTGGAGAACTCTGGGGAAGATGGACGAACTCTTACATGATCTGGAGGCTTTTATGGAGTTGAGCTCAAGGAACTGAGGAAACCGTCGGACCCAGCTTCGACAGGATAGGACTAAGTACGAGGGCTTAGAGATCTTATGGCTGTGCAGCTGAGGAAGAAAGAAGATGGGCGAGGGAGATGGTGTTCCTGGAGACAGAAAATGGGGGAGAAAATATAATAGGAGCTGAAAGAGTCTGTACCACAGAGAGAGAGAGAGAGAGAGAGAGAGAGATGAGTTCAGTTTGTGCATAAATGCATGTATATATAACACAAAACGAGGAGAGGCCAATGAACATGAGCGACCTGGTATGATAAAAGCGAAAAAGTCAATGCGCCATTCCCATCATCGTCACAGCTAATTTAACCTCGCGCTTCGTTGCTCGAGCGACAAGGGAAAACAACATTCGATTCTCACGATTGTCTCTCCACCGTCGGATACAAGGGGAGTATCCAAAGATCGTCCAATCCACGAGCTCTCTGCCAAATCAGTGAGGCATCTGGGGTGGCTCGGGCTGTGATGCGCCCGCTTTCCTTTTTCTTTAATAATCCCACCTCCCACCCAATAATGTAAACAACAAGCATACGCTTTCATGACCTTTATGAAACCCTAAAATAATGAATTATTTCAGGGAGCTTCCTACTGATGTATCTGGTCTGCATTTCTTTAAAATACGACTACGCCCCTCCTAATTGCATGCCCTTGGCTCCCCCAATAAATAACCATTTTTGACGGGATAATTCCTAATTTAGCAAAATTTACAGCCTCACAAGAACCCTACTACGTTTCTATATTTTACATGTTCCTTTTCACTTTTATATTTCTCCGCTGATGTTTTTATTTTATTGTCTTCTCGTCTTATTCATCGAACCTTCCTTAAGCTGACCTGGCAGGTGAGTTTAAAAACAAAATTAGTTACTGAAAGTACCGTCCTCAATTCGTAGCCATAAATTGACTACTTAAGAAAAAAGATCGAGAGGAAGAAAGACCTCTAATTAAACGAGTCAGTGTCATCTTAATTATCTTAATTATTTGATTCTGATTAAGAAATCTGTCCCTACGAGCCTTTGATGTTGAAATTGAACCTAGGATGATGTTAAAATTGCATGACAGGTTCCGAATTTTGTATATTCACTGGCCTAAAGCCTCAACAAGCCTCGATGCCATCTGAAAAAGATAATGAACTCCGACCAATTTTTCGCAATAATGGTGATTAAATGCTACTTAGTTCCGAAATATATGGTTGTGGATCGTTGAATGTGAATCTTTATTTTCTGATCAAACATTGGAACCAATTTACTATTCTGTCGACTAAGTTACAAATTCAACCTTGGAAGAAGCACGCATGCATGTTAGGAGCGTGGGCATGTTAAAGTTCGTAGACTTCTCTTTTTGTAGCCATTGAAAGGAAAACGATTCTAATTCGTTCATACGTATTTTCTGGAAAAATAAGCGTCGAAAGGAGATTCTATCTTGCATGCAATCATAGAGCCCCTAGGATAAGTTCAAGGACACACGAGAGCCTTAATGTCGGTTCCCTAATATTCTTTCAGAAATCCGCCTTCACAAAATACAAGATAGCTAGGGCCCAAGTGTTCTTTCCCTAAAGTTACCTACATAAAGAACTAGCAAACATGTTTTTTTTTCACAATGTGATTTTTTTTTCCTAACAACTAATTACGTTTTGAAAATGGCTTTTCATGAGATATTAAAGCACATATCACGAGTTTGAATCTCGAAACTCTCTTATATTTTATAAGTTACTCTTACTAGTCCATTTGTTATTTTATAACAAGGGATATTCAAGCGACTATAGACACATCTCCATGTTCATGTGGGCTAAGTGAGGTTGCACTAATAGGTAGAAAGCGTGACATTCAGTTAAGATTAATTATGAGGGAGAAGCAATGATTTGAACATTGGATGTGTTGCATCTTACCTAGTGCTAAGCTATTCAGTGAACCCTTTGAAGGTCTAGTCTGTCCATTTTCCTACATTCAGTTGTTTGTCTCCTGTCACTCGTCCATATTTTGCGTGCAAGTGGAAGGTTCGCTTACATGTGAGAAGATGGTTATATTTTCCTCCATCCCCGTTTTCCTTCGATTATGCACTTGCTTGATAGTTACAAATAATGGACATTACCGACATGCTATATTAACTAAATATCAAATGTGTGTGATGTCCATGTCTGTAACTCAAAGATTGGTCGAAAGTTACTTCCATTGAGTGATGGAGGAAAGCTCGTGAGAAATATGCTAGCTATATTAAAAAAAAAAAAAACACACTTTTTCTACCATTACCTTTGTTCATTCCAATAGTTCAATTTGTTTTGTTTTCTTGGATAAAAATTCTCTCGAAACACAGCCTAATTTGGTTATAGGAGTCGGTGCATCTTTTTGTTCCTAGTTAAGAAAAGAAAGGGAGAAAAAGAAAAAAGGAATCAAGGAGGTTAGTGGGGTTCATGCAATTGTTAGACGTGTCTAATTGTTGATCATTGAGAATCGAAAGAACATTATACACATCTAACAAATGCATAAACCCCACTACCTAATCTCCTTGATTCCTTTTACCTTTTGTCCCCTTTCTTTTAATTAGTTTAGAACGGGGGACATAATTAGCAAAGAGTGGCTATAACTAGCGTAAGGCCCCGCTCTCTCGCTGGCTATACCTTCCCCATGCTTTAGAAAGAGAGAGAAATCATTGGTCCTCCGAGGAAAATTAATGATCTTTTTGTCTGTCAAAGAGGTATGAAATGCTAATTGTATATATGGACAACAACCCCCCACAATTGCTAGAGAATTAGATGCTTCTTAGGGTTTCTTTTTCTTTTTTTCATTAAGGTTGTTCTCTAAATCCAAGCTGATCAGGGGCAGTTAATCGGCCCTTTGATTTCGTTATAATTCGTTGGCAATGCACATCCCTTTTGTGGTTGTACATTAATCGAACGTCATCAATTTATTGCATAATGAAAAACTCAAGGAATATGCCTGGGTTAGAAAAGGACAATCGATTTTAAGAAAATGTTTTGGAGGGCTTTAGTTGAACGAGGGGCCCGCTGAAAGCACGCTTTATTCAATGGTGAATATGAAAGGTATATTTGGGCTAAGATCCTTGCTCTAGGATAATCTTGATGTCGAAAGATTCTGCTCTACTGCCAAATAATGCAGTGTGGAAACTTGTAAAAAAGTATAAATCATGTCAGCCTTCAGTATTCTTTTGAAAATGATGGATAACTTGTACAGCTAGGGGTAGCTGAATCTTACCCCAAATTTACTATCAGAATATCATCACATTCTATACAAATTTACACAAAGGTGGCAATGGCACGCTGCAGTTGGTAATGACAAGACAGTGATTGCTTCGGAAGAAGAAGGGAGAACAGGGAAAAAGGAACGAGAAAGAAAAAAAAAGAAGACATTGCAGATCCATCTATATAAAGTTGGCTGACGTGGCATCCGTCTAAGAGGGTTAAACTTTCGAAGGGTCAATTTACTCTCTAATTTACAGAATCCCAATTTTTTTGAAAATAGAGTTTTGGAAATATATGGATCAGGGGTTGAATCACAATCAAGTTACACCAGATTAGCATATAGCATAATTGACAGTTTTGAGCTTATCAAGATACCCCTTCCTCATCTCTTTAGTTAGACCTATTTATATTTTTGGGATAAGTACACTAAAAATCTAAATCTTGTCATGAATGTACAATTAAGTTTTAAATTTGCCACATATTATAGAAAGAATAATCTAAAAAAAAAATTCATGTTGGCATTTTCGTTTGCTAAATTGGACGGAATTAGCAAAATGACTTAATTGCACAAATTTGACAAATATTAGAACTTAATTGCACTTCTTGAAATTTCTATAACTCAATTGCACTATCGCAATCAGTTTTAGGCTTTTTTAGTCCACTTATCCCTATTTTATTAGATGTTGCACGCCCCATAGAGCCCATGAATTATGAGCAACATGAAAAGGCTAATTATCGAAAGAAGTATATATGGAGGATTCCATCTTGTGTCATGAACCAGAGAACGTGGTAGCAAGATAGACCTGAATTACACGTGATACAAAAAATAAAGTGAATCACAAATAACTAAAACCTGACAACAAAAACATCATATTTAAACTAATAAATGGAATGAGACTATATGAAGGTCAAGATGCATCACAGCTATGTACTTAAGTAATGTGTGATATAATTTAACAGATGCCGCTTTAATTGTAAGTAGGTTGGATGAGCGGGGCAATTAATCGATCCTCGTTTCCAAGGAAATCTTTTCTTAGAAGATAAAAGTTTTGCAAACATGTGGTGTCAATTGTTATACATGTCTATTTTAGTTCGTCGGATATTATGCTCGGATCATTAAGGGGGAAAAAGAACACGATAGGAGATAAGGTTACTACGAAATATTACAGTTTAGAATGTGATATCATGTGTCCATCATGGCACTATTATTGCACGTTTGTCAATAATGCATCTTAGATTCGCTTATCCTCCACTTGTTGCCGCCCTATTTTGGCGGAACTTTGCTGTCTATAAAATTCCAATTGCATAGGTACTCACGGGCCAGCAACTTGTCACATTTTTATGGGATGAACATTGACATTTTAGCCATATTTAGGAATTCCTTTTACTTCAGAATAATCAATCATACTAGAATTTTTCTGTCTTGAACGATAGGTAATCTTTTTCGAGCATCTGACTTATTCGGACGAGCGTGATGGGTCCCATCTCATGCATACTGAAGAGCTTCTTAAGTACATTTATTCTTGCGCACGCACACCAATAAATATAATAATGATTCGACTTCATAAATTTTGAGCGACCGAGAGGAATTTAATTCGCCACTTTAGCAACTCCTTCAGTTAATTTATATTTTAACATTTGACACTCGGGCCATACTTCTAAATTCCATTTATTATTTTTTTTTTCTAATAATGGGTTGTAAAGGATGTTGAGAGAGTCTGATTTATTCTAATGTGTTACGGTCTCGTCTCATTTACATTAAGATTTATCAGACCAATAGATTTATGTTTCCAAAGACATTACTAAAAAAATGTGTAGATATAGTGATGCGACCTCAATCCAATGACTAAAATTCATGTGCCATATTAGTAATTAGTTTTTTTTCAGCAACTCTCTTACTAATCATACATGATATGTCCTTGATATAGTTGCAGTTGTGTTGTGATGTGCCTTTGAAGCATTGTAACTAGGAGCAAATGGTTCTACGGTGGATCAGTTAACGGCTTAAGTCCAACCATGTAACTTCGGTTCCACATGATTGGAATCATGAATCATACCAGTCGGTTCTATAATCGCTAGTTTTTGGTTCTACCTAGGAACTAGGTCATTCTTATAAAAGTTGCACCATGTTATTACAAAAGCATTTTTCAGTCAAGTGTTCATGTGTTTGTTTGATTGTATTGAAAATCATGGTTCAAATCTTGATGGTTGCAAAAGTATATTTTTCCAAAAGGAGCTTCAAACAGTTTAAAGCAAGTTCAACTTGAGAACCAACCTGGTTGGACTGATTCTTGTGTAGAAGTGAAAGGTTTGTCGGGAATGAAACCGGTTCTCCACAAAACCAGCTTAGAACTAAATTGACCGAGTCAGTTATGGCCGTTCCCCAAGTTGAGCTAGACTTAATGGTCACCCCCCATTTTTTTTAAGTCGTATGAGTTTGACTTCAACACGTTAGAGCTAGATGTGATAACATTCTAAAAGCTGCCGCTATTTTAAAGGTATTACAATTAGAGACATCTCGCCGGATACCTCAAAAAAATTTCGAACCACAAGTAAATATTCAGCGGTTTGTTCTCGCAATGTCATTAGCTAATGTCATGGGCATTTTTTTACTCATATATGCTAATGTGAAATTAAATACAAAAATCAAAAACTTCATGTCTCTCTCTTCTTCCACCATGACAGCCACTGCCCGACCGCCCTAGGGCGATCATCGCCAGCGCTCAGCCGCTTCAACCTCCATCCTCATGCTCTCTGTGTCATCGTGGCCGTCGAACCCAATGGCGAGTTCATTGTCGTAGATTTGCTGTGTCTGACCAAATCTGGAACCATGGTGATGGCGGGAAGACAGAGGCGACCAAATCTAAATAGTAACAATGTTGGTCCATGGCTGGCGAGGCGGCTCGTCCATGGCCACTACGAGCAGAATTGGCCGTTGCGACAATATGAACGCAGAAACAAAAATACAGGAAGATGAATTGTGGAAGACTAAGTTGAAGACGAACGGTGCACAGAGGAAGGAGAAGTCAAAGACGAATCGAAGAAGACGAAGCTAAAGACCAAATATGAAGCCATGTTGATGGTGGTAAGACGAAGTGACCAGATCTAGTCGATGAATGGACCATTCTGCCAAGGCTCACGGCCACAGATGAGCTATAAATTGAGAAGTTCGCAGTCTTTGTACTCATCTCCGTCAAGGGGATTTGTCGCGGCTCCACAATCCGTCGCGGCCAAGACTCTAGATGGGGATGCGACCATGGCTGCGGACCTAGTTTAGAGGAAGACAAAAACGACCACAAAGATGACGGAGGGAGTGGCTCAATTTGAACGCCTAGTAGTGTTGGCCTAGACACAGTGCCAATCACGGCAGGGAGGCGCGGCGGTCAAACTCTAAGGTGGCATGGAAGGAGGGGAAGAGAGAGAAATTAGGTGATTTGAGTAGTTTTTTTTTTTTAATCATTTGATTTCATGTCAATAAATATGTGTCGAACTGTAATTGGAATGGAGCACACGAATGCTTAACCGATGATATGGCGAGAACAAACCACTAAATAGTTTCTCATAAAACACCATTTTCACCCTTTTCAGCTATAGTTTCTTCTATGAGAAGGCCGTACAGACCTTACACCGGTTGAAGTGAACCGTCGACCCTGACTTTCGTAAAATTAGTACCACTATTATAGTTCATGTACTTACAATTAGAACCTCCCCAATTTGGAAGAATGTCCAGGGAATAAAAGTTTATAGTATCAGAGTACTTGTTCGGCCGACATTCCGCATCTTTGTGCACCGTGAGCATAATTAACGGGAACACCAATTAATTAAGAGTGCTTGTTGCTAAAAAAAGAAAAAAAAAGAAATTAAACTCAAATCTCTGTTCAAAAAAAAAAAACTCAAATCTAGTATGATATTATGATGCTCTAGTTGTTTAGTTCATTGTACTTTGGCACGCGAGCCGAAGTATAGTAAGTGCGGTTCATTTACTTGTTTGAAAATCTGTGCGAATGGGGAAATCTTTCTAAGTTTTGGGCTGCATTTCAATAAATCTTAAGTGCGTTTCATTGGTCAAAAAGGACAATCTTGAAAGTTCATCGATAAATCCTTTGACAACTCCATTTCATCGTTTGGGCTTCTCTGTGTAGGAATACGACAAGGGATCGAATTTGTCGGGCATGCAAAAGGACGGGAAGAGATGGCGGTACTATATAATCAATCCTTTTGTAATTAATCGATAGATCCTTTGACAACTTCATTTCATCGATTGGGCTCCTCTCTCCAATAAACTCGCTTTCCCGTATCCTTACTTTCGTAAATAATCACTTATAAAAGCATCTCTAGAAATTTAAAAAAAAAATTTTTGCCAAAGTAATATCAACTTTCGAGGAGTTTGACATTAGACGCAAGAGGGCTGACATGTTACTTCAACAAACGGTGGACAGCTGCTACGAAATCCTTAAGGAATCAAATTTAAAAAGGAAAATAATCCCGACCCTGTTTAAGTGGCAGCTGTGCTTAGCTTTTTCTGTAACCTTTTGTCATTGTTGTAAATTTTCCACGTGTAGCACCTAACTTCCATGTCATAATTGTACTATGATCTATATGGTAAATAGATCTAAACCTAGAGAGATATGAGAAGATTTTGAATCCTCACACGTTAGTTAGCCCATCGTACCATTTTGATGGGGTTAAGAGCCCCCAGGTGATAACATCAGTTGGTAAACTTGACACACACACTTCACTGCCCTAATTAGCCTCCTCTTTTTGGAATCGATGAGCTGTTGGGATAACAGAAAATCGTCAAAAGGAAGAAAAGAAACATCGGTGACAGAAAAATCGGCAAAGCAAATGCCATCTTACATGATTAGTGATGACCTCCTTGTTGCAATTTTCGAAAGCTAAGGTTTGAGTGTTCTCAAAGAAACCAAGCGATGGTGACGCCAAAGGAGAGCCTGAGCATATGGAGCTGCACGTTCCGAGATTGGGTTCCGTATTTGTTTAAGCAGACGAATTGCGAATTCCGAGACGTGGTAGTTCGTGATTCTTTTTTCATTTTTATACGCTTGGGTGGTCTTCCTTCAAACCCATGTAGCTGGAAGATGATGGTACTATGATAGGATGCTCTGAATCATCTCTCTTTTCAGTTCATTATCTTCAAAATAATTCTCATATGTATTCTTGAGTTGACTACCCAAATTCTCAATATATCTATATATATATATATATATATGTGTGTGTGTGTGTGTGTGTGTGTGTGTGTGTGTGTGTGTGTGCGCGTGTGTATTGTGACCAAAAAGGGGCGAAAGAGCTAGTGAATGATGAGCACTACATTCATTCATTCCCTGCATATAATACTTTATGGGATGTGCGTGATGCTTGAGATCAGGGTTGGTGAAATTTCCTTTTCTATTATTCATATGAAGGAAAGAGTTGGGGGGCATACTAGATGCATTAGTTTGGCACATTTCACACACATAATTATGATGTCTCTTTTCACTATTCTTGTCCCGGATTACAGACCGCTAATTTTCGTGTTTTCATGAATAGCTCATTTGCATTTATTAACAAGGCAACCTTTGTTTTCTTTCCAAAAGTGCTTGATCAAATGCCTTACTTAATTAAGGCAAGAAAAAAGAAGAAAAAGCACTATATTGAAACAAATGGGAGGGCATGACTATAACCTTGACTCTATGACATTGGGCTCGTTAGTTAGATTCTAATTCCTTGTCCCAAATTAGATAATCTAAGTTATATTCCTCCATTAGATAAAGGGCACTTTATTATATTCCAAACATTGCAAGATTAGCCAAGCATAATGACAGTGGAATACTTGGTCACCAAGTCCAAATACACAAACCCCTTTCTTGATTAGAGAGACTAAGTCATTGTTAACAGAGAAATCTTCTTTTAATGTTCTTCCTTTTTCTTTTTCTTTCCTTTTTGCCGTATCTTCTTTAGTGGTTGCTAGGGTTTAAGCTCGTGCTAGTGTTCACTCTTTTCTGGCGAATGTCGCGTGCCTGTTTACTTGGGGGGATCAAATAGGTATATTTGGTGAGGTGCATCGGTGCAGGCAAATGTCCATTCACTCAACAATGATTTTGCCAAAATTATAGCACGTTACGAAGCACCCGAATGAAAGTTTTTCTCGATTGAAATTAGAAACAGACAATTCGTGACACGAGCACTAGAAGACAAGACTTTAGTGGAGATGATCTCTCTTTATATGGGAGACTACAATGATGGCAGTCCATTTTTTTCTTTTTTTTTATATAGTGATGGAAGTTGAACATTTTCTAGAGTGTAGTAAGAGTTTGGAACTCTCCTTTCCCCAATTCTCCGTCCCCCACCGCTATAAATATGCATAATGTGACAAAACCCAACCAAACCCAATAAAGCAACTCGCAAAATCAAAGGAATGTTGTCCTGATAGGTGTGGAATCCACACATATGCTTTAACTTAATCTCCACTTAATTAGAAAAAGGATAAAGCAATGAGCTCCACGCCATAATTTCGTCTTATGAATCATAGATGACATTTGATGTGTGCGAGGAAGTGCAAAGTGCGCCTTTTCCTTGTGCTGATGAAGAGTCATGATTGCATGTGCGGAAAAAAGAAGATACAGTGGTTTGACTATCACAGACACACATTCTCTCTCTCACTCTCTTAGAGAATTTGTGGCATGAACCGAACGAGGGACATCAAGTTCCTATTAAGCCAAGATCAGAAAAGATGCTGCAAAATGATTTCAATAGACAAAGGTAACATCAATTTATTCTATTGTGTGCAGCCCCTTCTTTTCCTCACCTCCATTCTTTTTGAGAAAGAGTGGAGTGAGAGAGGGCCCAACCAAAACTTTATTTGACGCAAATGCCAGGCTTGCCAAGGGAGACAACGAAGACAGCAATCACCCAGTAACTCCCCAGAAGCTTCTTGCCTCGCATCTGATCCAGACAGTGAAGCGAGGCGAAATGATTTGTTTATTTGTGGTTGAGAGCTTTTGAAGAGATGTCAGTCGGAGCAAAAAGAATAGATCGAGCGGGGTTCTCTTTGATTGATTAAATCTATTTTCAAAAGTCTAAAGACACTTTCATAGACTAGTCTTTGAGTAGTAAATAAGATTACTGAAGATTGTTGGGTCATTGATGAGGTAGCCCTTTCTAATTTCTCTTTTCCCTCCCCTTTCCTTGGATCATTGATTGACGGAACCCATTCATACATGATTCGTATTCAGGCGCATCAAGTTGAGATGGGCCTGTTAATTCGTTTCATTAATATATCAACCCATTAATGTTAAATAAGGAAGCATGTTGCGTACGGATTCACCTTTCGATATTTTGAGCACGCTAAGGTGTGCTTTATCAGTGGATCGGTTTTTTATTTGTGCTGATATAAGACTCGCTCGTACAAGCTCGTGTTAATATAAGACTTACAAATATGTCATACCATCCTATTAATTCGACATGTCATGTTTGAGTTTCAAGAATAATAAGTTGTCGTGTTCAATTAAACAAAGTTTTGTGATTTCCATAATATGGCGTGGAAAAGGATATTGCTCCCCGCCTTAATTTCACCCTTACCGTATAGCCTAACTAATGAGACCCTTTATATCTTTTGGAGCAAGAATAGGGAATTTGCAGCCTGGACTATTTGCATAGCGAAGGATGTGAGTGGGGAAAAAATTACCAAAAAAGTCCTAAACCTATCGCAATTGTGCCAATTTAGTTCTAAACTTATGTTTTTTGACCAATTGAGTTTTAAACATTTTACAATTATTCCCGATCAATTTATCCAACCAAAATTGGCCGGCCGATGTTGACATGGCGGTCGGCGACGCCAGCGACCTTTTTTAATAATATTAATTTTTTTTATTTTTTTTTTTTTTTTTCTTTCTTTTTATTTTTCCTTCTCCCTCTCCCTCTCCCTCCTTCCTCCTCCTCTCCTCCTCCCTCCTTCTTACTTTGGCTTCGACGACCGGGTAGAGAGGAGGGCTAGTCGGTCGCCGGATTGAGGCGGTCGGGCTAGCTCACCTCGCCGTCGAGTCCGGCAAGGCCCTAAGCAAGGGCTCGCCTCGCGCCCTCACCCCGGCGACCGCGAGGCGAGCCCTCGCTAGATCCGGCGGGGTCGCCCGCCATCGGCGGGTGCGAGCTTGTCGGATTGCCTCAGTCCGAAAGGAGGAGGAGGGAGGAGGGAGGAAAAAGGAAGAGGGAGAAGGGGGAAAAAAAAGAGAAAAAGGAAAAAAGGATAAAATATTTCAAAAAATAAAATATTATTAAAAAAAAGTCGCCGGCGTCGGCCGACTGCCACATCAAGCATCGGCTAGCTAATTTTGGGCATATGGACTGATCGAGAATAATTATAAAACGTTGAGGACTCAATTGGTCAAAAAATAAATTTAGGACCGAATTGGCACAATTGCAATAGGTTTAGAACTTTTTTGGTAATTTTCCCGATGCAAGTGTTTCAATTAGTTAAAGCTAAATGTTTTCGTGAACGAAAGTTTCATTTTAGTTGGAAATGAGCATCCGGTCATAAGTAAAAAGAGAACCTTTACTACACGTTCCTCTCTTTTTTTTTTTTTTTTTGGTCATAACTACACGTTCCTCTTGGGAGGCAAAGAGAAATGCCAATCACCATCGCTGATACTGATCTTTGTTCTCTATTTTGAGTTTTCCTTCATTTGAAAAACTTCATATCCTTCCACATTTTCTGATTTTGGTAAAAAGCTTCACAACTACAAATTACAAGACCTTTGATCAAGAAGTTGAAGGTTTTGAGTGTTTACGATGAGCTCGAGTATCAGTACCATCAATTAGCTAAAACTTAGAATTAACCTTACCGAAAAGTCAGACCTAATTTGATCCTAAACCCAAAAAGTAATCAGAAAGAGAAACATTATGAATATGCGAATATCCACAAAGACCAGTCCTAACAAAATGCTCATGAAGGAAAAATGCTCTTGAAAAACCAGAGACAGGAATAGGAGTTTGAATACTCGGACTAGGGGTGTGCAAAATACCCGGAACCGCCCGGACCGCCGGAACCGGACCGGAACCGCCGGAACCGGCGGTTCTTGAGGGAACCGTCCGGTTCTGGTTCCAATTTTTCGGAACCGGTGGGTATCGGTCCGGTTCCCGGTTCCATGGGCGGATCCGCCCACCCGGACCGGACCGGAACCTTTTTAATATTAAAAAAAAAAAAAATTACTAAAAGAAACCCTAGATTAGATCTCATCTCCTCACTCCCTTCGTCTTCGGTTCTCTCTCTTTGTCTCTTCCTCGGTTCCTCCTAATCCTATCGCCATTTCGATTCCTCCCCGAGCATCGACGCCGTTGCCGCTGCTCCTCCGCCGCTACTATTTGCCCCCTCGCGTTGGCCGCCACCCGCCACAGCCGCGGAAAATTGTTTCGTGACCGTTCTATGTTGAAAACCCGACCATAGACCTCCTCCCCTCCTTCCCAACTCATAGACCCGACCATTTTATGTTGAAAACCAAAATTGTTTCGCGTCAAGATCGGTTCCATGGATCCACACTGGAACCGGACCGGACCGGCGGTCCGGTTCCGGTGGATCCATGCAACAAGCGGGTGGATCCCGGTTCCAATTTTTCGAACCGGTCCTTAGCGGCGGTTCCCGGTTCTAGGTCGGGAACCGCCCGCCCGGACCATGCACACCCCTAACTCAGACATCAAATTTGCTCGGGCAAATTAGAGGGAGAATAGAGAGCAAAAGCGCAGGAAAAGAGCTAAACCAATTTATTTCCCCCAAAAAATTGAACTGAACCGTGTTCACTTTTTGCCCCTCGATTTGCATGTGCAACTTCATGCCTTACACCTCAATGTTGACTTTGAGAAGGTCGAGATAACCAGTAGAGAAGGTCGAGATAACCAGTAGATCCCACAACAGCTCAGATACACTTTTCAAAATCTCTTTAGCGCAGACATCACCAAAATGGGTCAAAGGTCAATTCTCAGAGTCCATACATTACCATTGTATGGAGAGTGCAACCACTTCCAATGTCGGCAGCCTCTAAACAATAATTGAAGACACCATTTGAAGGAAGGGTCTGAATTGAGATAGACTGCTCAATGATTTTCCTTTTTTTGTCTTTTTTGTTTTGGTTTCATATGTTCAGTGAAAGATCTCACAATTATTTCATGTGGAGCGACAACCATAACAAGCGGTAGCACATTCTCACAAACCTTTATCAGAGCAAGAGAGCGGGCATTTCATCGGTCAGACGCTATCTTGCAAATAAGCAGATAAGAAAACTGCCAATGCGAGGACTGAGAGACCTAATAGAGGACCTGCGGGGGTCAGTTTTTGTGTGGCCACCAAGCGTATACCTGATACAGCAAAAGAACAAGGTCAAAATTACAGCACCGAAAGGGCAAGTAGGAAATGAGGAGCCTCGGCCTTCAACATAAGTCTGTATATTACAACCAACTAACCAGATAACTACATAAGCCAAATGCAAAATCAAAATGCGGGTTGAGGGAAACAAAGTTATTTGGAGCTTACCAAACACAGATGAGAAAAGCAACGAAGCGCCAAATCCAAGTGCGTAACCAATTGATTTTGTCTCTGGTGCTTGCATAAGATAGTAGGCCTGCATGAGAAACAATATAAGATGCATTGTTTTTAATTAGTCACAGCAGTTAGTGATTATAAAGGACTTAGGCACTGTTTGGTAACTATTCAAACAGTGCTTGATTCTGATTTTTTTTTTCCAGGAGTAGTTTGGGAACAGAAATGAGTTTGGTAAAATTTTTGTTCCCAAAAACAGATTTAGAGTAAAATCAAGAATAAAAAAAAAAACTTGATTCTTGTTCCGGGAACAAAAGAAAGAATAAAAAAAGGTGGAACTCTTCTTCCACGCTCAGATTCTCTCCCCTCCTCTGTTGCCGTCCGCTACCGTCCGCCGCCGCCGTTCGCTATCAACCAGTCCGGCGAGCTCGCCGGAGGCTCGCCAGGAAAGGGCGAGGTTCGGTGAGCTTGCCGGTGGCCAGCCCAGCCACTCACCTCGCCAGATCTAGCGAGGGCGAGCCTCGCCGGTGGCCGGGTGGGCCTCGACAGATCTGGCGAGGCCAAGCCTTGGTGGGGCTGGGCGAGCCTTGCCGGTGGCCAAGTGAGCCTCGCCCAGCTACCAGCGAGGCTCGGCCGATGAGGGCTAGCCTCGCCAAGGGCTGGTGACACTCCAGTGAGATCGCTGGCTAGAAGAAGAAGAAGAATAGAAGACAAAGGAAAAAATGAAAAGAAAAAAAATGAAAAAATGAAAAGAAAAAAAATGAAAAAAATGAAAAGAAAAAAAGGAAAAAATTATAAAAATTATAAAAAATTGATTTGGAACAGAATTAATGAGCAGAATAAAAAATTTTGGACAGTTACCAAACGGCTTAAAATGCTTAGAAATTGTTCCAGGGAACAGAATAAAAAAGAATCATTTCTGATCAGAATCTGTTCCCGAGAACAGAATCGTTACCAAACGCGCCCTTAGATGCAGAGTTTTGGAAAACAATACTAATCAGATTTTATATTCCCACTCATTCAGACCTCAAGAAGGTATTTGAATGACAGGCTCTCAGTGTCGCTATTGACCTTTTAGTCATTCCACTCATGCATGTGAAGCAAGGAAACTGCACATTAAAGTATATGTGATGTGAACAATAAAAGAAAAAAGGTACGCGTGACGTGCGTATCTAGTTTCTCTGAGAAGGTTTTCTTAAGTAGTAAAGCTTTAGGACAAGGTCTTTGCTGGGACAATGGTTTGAACAAGGGGAAGTCACAACAGAATTGGCTTAGCATTGGAGAAACTTCAGAGTTCACCAGATATCCTTAATTTCTGCAGAAATATAAAGAGACAATGCAATGCAGTTTTACTAATTCTACTCCTGAGACGAGTACATATCAGATGGTTTGCTGCCAAGAAAACATTGTAGCTTAAGCCTTATTGAGCTATTCTCTTGGTGAAATCGGAATAGATAACCTTGCCCCATGAATAATAACATAATTTAACAGAAAGAAAGTAAAAGAGGCACTGCTTAGGGGACTTTCCTCAAAACCCTTTCTTCAGGCTAAAAATTTGCAAATGTTATGCATCAATTTGCAGCTCAGCCATTTAACTCATTTAAACAATAAAAAATTTCTGACAAGTATAAAATGAAAAAGGATGAGAATGGCTAGCTTTTCCTTGTCCATAATACTAAAATTGTTCCAAGTGAGTCCTCATATAAAAGAGGTAATAAATTTCAATGTTGTAAAAGCTGTGAAGAAGAATTCCCATTATTTGTTTTCCGTAGCATTAAGATGAGAACTTTCACTTCACCTCCAAACTACAACCTAAGTAAACTAGTTCTGCAGATTGCTTCAGAATCTCAGAGTGAACTCTTTAGCATTTAAAACTATTTAAAGGCAAGGTTAACAATATAACTACAGAAGAACTAAAAAGTACTCTTCTGGAGAGCAGAAAATCGTGTAATCATTGTTGATGAAATCTCATTGACCACCAAGTTCATCACAAAGGAATTGTGTGTGGGTGTGTCTTTAAAACCATAAGAGTGTGACCAACCTAGTTTATTTGACTTGCAAACTTACCTCTATTGCCAGTGAATCAGACAGAAGTACATACACAAACTAAATAAAGGACATTGGTGACCATATTAAACGTGAACAGAATCTCATCTTAAGTAAATGGAGACAGATTGAGTGCCTGAAAATCATGAAGCACAGTGTTTGATCATTCGATGCATGCAGCCAGTAGACTCTTCCAGTGAAAGCTAATGGCCAAAAATCAATTTTTCCAGAATGAGCACATTGTACAGGATATGGTTTTCGTTTTATGACAGAAGATTCGCATGGAAGTTGGTACAGCAACTTTTGACCCTCACTAGATTTAAAAGCAGTTGATCACTCTCTCCTCCAAAGAAGCACCGAGTCTCCTCCAAACTCAATTCTTCTTCATACTCATGTTACTATTAAAATTCAGAGCTAGATTTTCTATTGCTTCTCCACACCTTGATTTTCTATGGGGAAAGAACATCCACTTGTTTCTGTGGAGGTCTCATGCTACCAAGAGGTAAGTTTGACGCCATGCGAAATTCACTCCTAATATATCTGCTAGGCAATAACAATCCATCATAAAAGATGTGAACATGGGAATAACTTAGGTTTTGAGATTGGACAGATAAACAAAGTGGGTGAATATAGCACCTGCATGGGAAAATTTTTGAAGGGATCGAGCAGCTAATGCTTGCTGCAAAACAAGGTCAATGGACCAGAAAAGTTCAAAGGGGAAAAGCAGCTGACACTGATTCAATGCTAGGTCAATCAACAAGAGTGCACTCCTTCAAAGTTCACCCAAATGTTTCAGCACACTTGTGGACTTTGCAGGCTGGGGTAGGGCATAGACAAACACCAGGCGCTCAATAAATTGCAATTTCACCCAACAAAATGTTCAGGAATTTTCCTTAATGACCCCCATTCCCATCCCTAAATTCTGTCCCCACCATGGTCTCCCTATATGTCGATAACAGACACCCGCAATTCCTCCTATTGCAGGATTCCCTTAACCAAGTCCCACTTTCTACTCTAGAATGATACCAAGAAGCCCCAGAGAAGTTCCAAAATCTCTTCTTATACTTTCACAGCAGGACATTTGGTCCATTGTGTCTTTTAAGTAGCTAAAGATCACAACTTTTATCCAGAACGGAGGAAAGAATTCGACAATCAAGGAAACAGTCAAATCACAGGTAAATTCCACTCACAGTGGCCATCAGAACTGCCCCAGTGCACCCTCCAGCAAGTGAGCCCTTGCTTCCCGACCTGCTAACTGCACCCACAAATTCTCCCAAACTTCACTTCTCTCATCTCTAACATGTCATTACTTATATCAACATATTTTAAAATGAGAAATTGCCAAAGAAGAGAACAAATGAGTACAGGCAAAGAGCCCGCCGCCGAGGAGGAGAGACCCATAAACCGCGGAGGTGACGGGCGCGAGGTCACCCAGCTGGGCTTCGCACCGGAAGCGACGTCGCTTGCGACCGGACCATTCGCGCGACTTCAGCCCCGAGCCGACGCCGAACCTCCGCGGCCCAGCGAAGCCGCGGCGCCACCGTCGAGATGGCGAGCCGCGGGTTGATCGGGGCGACGGTTGTCCGAGCGGTGGGAGCGCAGGGCCGGGGGCGGGGGCGGTTTGAGTGGGAATGCAGGCGACATCGAGAACATCTTCTGCTTCGGACACTGCTGAGGAGGGAGGGGCGAAACGAGGTTGCAAGGAAAATAAACGGTGCGTAATCGGTGGATAACGGGGAAAATTCCGAAAATGCACACGTCTGTCGCCTGGCAGTAATTTTAATCGATGATGAGGACTGAGTTATTGAGCCAGAGTGATCAAGTTGATAAGGCATTTGAGAACAAAGACAAATTAGGGAGGAATCTCGAGAGTGGAGTCCCTTTTTTTTTTTTTTTTTTTAAGGGGATTTTTACAATTATCCTCTGTTAATATGATGTCCGTAGTCAATCAGAATCTAGAAAATCTAATTTGAAATTATTCAATATGTAAGATATCATTTCCAGAATTTCTTTGGTTGATTTCTTAACTACTAACTTGTGCTTGTGAGATACTCGTTCGTGAAATATGTATTTCTCATTAGTATGTCACAGAGTGCACGATGTTAAAAGAGGCATTGCTTCATAGCAATCGCATGACTTGTAAAGATATAGCATAGACACGTAATGAAGCTGATCAATAAAAGACCGAGAGTTTCTAAATCCAAAAGTGAAAGTTGATTTCAATGCATATCATGTGGACAATGTGATTGAGTGATTACCATAGTTAGCCACGCAATTTATGTTCTGTTCGTTCTTTCTTAATAATCTCAATACTTGTACCCTTAACCTCCAGCATAGTAACAGTTTATATGTCATCATCCAGTGCATGTGTCATAGATTGGTGCATCGGAGATAAGATCTCTGATAAAAAGAACTTATGTTCAATTTTATTTTAGCAAGACTTAGTGGATATCGTTGTATCTATTTAACATATGATTTATTGGTTACTAGAATGAATCTAGGTGATTAACTTGTCGATGCTAACATTCCAAGTGGAAATTACAGTGCAAAATTTTGTTATGTTGTTCCTTGTTGGAAGTTATTTCAGAATGGGGATCAGAATCAGTTAGAAACCTATTGAAAGGGCAATTAGATCCTCTACCTAGGTAGGTCTTACAAAGACAAAATCTCACTAACTATGTAGCACTTTAATTAGGAATTACTGCAATCTTGTATGATATTCAAATTGCTAACATGGCACCATGGAGGTGGTTTTTAGCCTAGTGGTGAAGGATTTAACCATTTTTGACGAAATAATGAGTTTGATTCAAGTTGTAAATGAGTTTTTGGACAGCGCGTGCTCCGTTGCCTGGCTATACCTCGTGTGTAAAGATTTTCTAATTGCTAAAAATTTGGTTGGAGTATAGGGATGGACTTGCCAACTTCAAACCTTCAGGTCATAGGTGTTGTGAAACCGAACATTATGTAGAGGCCAGTGTTCATCATGAAAATGGTCATAATGATTCATTGACGTTGGATGACTCTTTCCACTCTTTTTACTTATCACAAATTGCTGACATTGCATTACAATTTCCATTTTAACTGAACACGCAGTATTAGAAAAATACAACGTTATTTAAGACTACATTCTCATTCCTTTTTCTAGGGAAAATTATTAAAATAGTCCTAAACCTATTGTATATGTGCTTATTCAATCTTATACATTCATTTTGCCAATTAAATCATAGTCCATTTGACAATTTATCAATATAATCAGTTTAGCCAATTTTTACCAAGAAATGCTAACGGGATCTATGCTAAGAACTAGGGAACACCCGGTCAATTGCAGCAGATATGCTATCCAACCGTAGGCGAACATTTTTTTGAAGTCCTTCAAAGACTGCTTTTCAGTTGTAGCCTATCCAAAGATATATTCATAGGATAGAAACACTCAAGAATGTCATGATGGTAATATTTCTAACTAACAAAACTATATTTCTCAATGGATCCTATGAAACTAAAGAAGAAAAAGTGCTTAGAGAAACATGAGAGAATTTTGACAATAACACACTTTACTTTAAGGGACTCTGCCCAAAACATTACATCCCCCTTGCCTTTTGTAGGCTTCAAGAGGTCACATAAAACAAAGACCATGTTTCACGAGTCTTGAACCAAACACAGGCCTTCAGAATCCTGGTTGGGAATTTTTCTAGATGACATGAATAGTGATAATGGATAGTGATTTTTCTAGCATATTACTACAGTATTGCTACATTGATTTGTGCTATAGTACCTTTACTATAGTCCTATCTCCCATCTCGAGAGTTATAGTCATAATCTTAACTATCCGAGTTGCGATACGCTAGCTAATCTTCCATATAGTGTTGTTCAATAAGACCAATGTTAGGAACAAGAGGATTGTCTAGGCTACGAGCAAATATTCTTTGCAATATCAAGGTGTCCCACGTACTTAAACCACTTGAAAAAGTTTTTTCTTCATGAGTCTCGGAGGGTCCTAAAGTATCGGTATTCATTCTTTCAAGAATGAATGTTTGAGTGCGGATGTTTGGACATAATAAGAAGTGGCATTGGGGTATAACGCAAGAGATAAAGACAAAAGTCATTGATCATAGGGGTCTTGAGAGAGAGGTCCCCACATTGGGCATAAGATTCTTGAGAAAACTGTGTAAGATCATTTGCAGTCCTTTCTTGTTCCTATGATTGAGTTGTCCTTGCCTAATTTTGTGCTTGATTGAATTCTTCGAGTGCTTTTATGGCTTCAGGGGCAAGTCTAAAGTGCTCCCATGGGACAGGTTTTGTACAATCTCATACTTCTTCAGGAATGGTCTAGTTTTCTTGACATAATTATCTCTGGAGTTCTCTGTAGTTGTATTCGATAGATTCTACGCAATTAAGAAATGATTTGTAAATATGAGCTTCTTGAAGATGTGGTTGAGGTTTGTAGGTTGTGGTTTCTACTCCTTTTAGAGCACTGGTGAGGGTGCCATCATTTCGCACAAAAATCCATGGTCAACGGAAAAACACAATGGTATGTGTTTTTGGCTTTGCTCAAGCAGTTTTAAGTTCTTCTAGAAAGAGGCATTTCCAATAAGTTGAAGGATAAAACTAGTTGAGCATAGTCAAAAGATTTCTGTCACTTTCATTTTCATTGTTATGACCAAGGGCAATCAGCCTAGTTAACTTAACAATGAATTTTTTGGTGGAAATTCAATAGCTATTAAATACTTATTGGTTACGTACCATAACAGCCATCAAAATTATTCGGGAAAATCATCTTCTTTCTAGATTAATGGATGTTTGAATGAATACCTGGGCTTTAATCCAAAAAGATAAACAATTGAGTCTTGATGAAATTGAAGGGATCTGAATGACACTACCACATGAGATTATCAATATTTTCAGTGAGGTTGTTATCTTGAATTTGCTTAATGATCTCCTAGGGGTATTCTAGACTTGGTTATTCCCACATTCTCTCGATCATGTATTTTTCTTGTTGGGGAAAAGAGTGCCTTAGAATATATATATTAATCTCCGCTAGTGCCTTCGGCCTAGAGAGAAAGTGAGCAAGCACATTTTTTTTTTTTTTTTGCCTGTGATGTGTTTGGTTTTGAAGGAGTACTTTGAGAACCATTCAGCCCATCTAAGCAGTTGAGAATGAGGAATCTGCTTCTGCTTAAATTTGGTCATCTAGAGAAAAGATGCCATATTTAATTCTACTAGAAAATGATGGCTACTAATATGGAGTTCAAACTTTTTTATTCCATTTTTAACAGTCAATATTTCCTTGAAAGTAGAATTATAATGCATTTTAGCTTAGGAAAACTTTCTACTTTTATACACATAAAGATGCCTCTTACCATTAATTTCTTCAAAAAGTATGGCTGTCTAGTATTCATCATTGGCATCAATTTGGAGGATTCTTTTCCCAATAGATGGTATTTGCAATGAGGGAAGAGTTTGCATAACTTCTTTTAGTTATGCTACTGCTCTGGTTTGAGTCTTACCCCAAGATGGAAGATTTTTCTTTAACATCAATTGCAATGGAATCAGTAGTTTTGCAATGTTAGGAACAAAGTCTCTGAAATAATTTATTATTCCAAGAAATTGCTGAACTTACTTTGTCATGAAATTCTCCTTTGGAAATTTCAATAATTCTCTAGCAATGTGTGGCCCTAAATAGTATGTACCTTGTTGAGGTGCATACCTAGAAATTCAATTTTTGTTTGGCAATGTTCATCTTTGATGTTTGGTACCCTATATCATCCAGAGACTAGTATGAGCTGGACGGAATGTCGGGAGGATTGGGAGTGCCCTCATATTATCGAGGAATTGCAAAAGTTTCCTGATGAAAATCTCTCCCACAAGCAGGTTAAGCAATTCCTAGGGATTGTAAATTATCTCCGGGATTTTGTTCTAAAAATCACAAAATTTGATTCTACTAAGCAAAATATCTTTGAATCAACCTCATAATTAGATTCCCTATCCTCATATTTCTTTATAAAGTCTATAGATTGCTCGAGAAGTCGGTAGTGGGATTCGTCATTCAGGCTATGAAGTAATATGTCATCAATATAAACCACTGTACTAGAAAGGATTAGCTGAAAAATGCAGCACATGGCCTTTTGGAACAATGAATGAGCTACTTTGAGGTTAAAAGGGAGAACCTTCCATTGAAAATATCGGTTTGGATTACAAAACCCTGTCTTAGGTCTATCTTCAAGATGAATGCCTAATTGCCAAAATCTAGCTTTGAGATCAAATTTAGAATAGATATGGGCTTTAATTAGTCCAACAAAAAAGGAATTTCGAGAAGGGAATAGAAATTTATCATCATGGATGAAAAAGTTGAGGGGTTGGTAAATTATTACCAGTCGCATCTTTCCTATGTGCTGCTCAGCTCGCTTGTTAACATAAAAATCTTTGCAAGCCCATTGGGAGCTTGAGATTTCAAAAAGCCTTCTATAGTAGCTTTGAGCATTTCTTTTGAGCAGGAGCAAGATGTCGTCAATTCATTCCCATATGACTCGTCTTAGTAGGATTTATATCCTCTTTTTTTTTTTTTTTTTTTAAAGATAGGCGGATAAAAAACCCTAGAATCTTTCACAAAGGATGAGAACATTTTTTAGAAAAGTCAGATTGAGATTTTAAATAGGATTCTAACTATTTTTGCATGATTGGATCTAAGAAAGTCATTTGAATAGAGAAGAGTTCTGATATTGACAAATTCAGAGAATTGGTCTTTATACTTAAGCTCTTTTCCAAAATGATTTGAAATTGAGAAATTTAGGTCATGATGTCCCAATCAATGGTCAAATCTTTGTTAGGAAGGCTAGATCCAAATATTTTAATGGTTATAGAGTATTGAGGGAAAAACTAGATGGTTACTGGCGTAGTATGCACATTTGTAGAAAAAGTATCTCTTGAGATGGAGTTGAAGTACCGGACACAAGAAATTCAATATTTTTCAAGAAGAACTTTAGCATCTAAAATAGAAAAGTTAGTACCGGTATTTACAAAAACAATGACTGGGATTAGATTAGCAAACTTTGAAGTGAAAACTTTCACAGGGAAATGAGGGCAATGAACTTGGCTAGAAAATGTACTGGGGTCTGAATCTACGGATGTCAAAGATAAGTGAAAAAGCTCTTCAGAATCTGAATAAGAATTGGTTTCACTAAGGTTTTGATAACAATGAATCCGATATTTTTTAGAACACTTGATCTAATGATGCTAGCGCGAACAAATGCCATCAAGCTCTCGATTGTCTTTGATGTAAGTTTTCATCATCCGGTGTTTGAGACATAAATCGTCAAGACAAAGATGGATTTTTTTGTTGTATTTCTCTAAAGTAAATATCCACAATTCTCATCTATTTGTTAAGAAAGGACCTTTCAACTTGTTGGGATAGCTCCCTTGGAATAGAGACTAAAAAAACTTGCTTCAAGTTTACATCAACTCTAAAGCCATAAAAGAGTTTGAACATTTCTTGATAATGTCGATTGAGGTGTTTTTCTGGAGAGAACAATATTTTCTTTCAAAATATTCTCTTCTTTTGAGCTCAACTATGTTAGCGGGTTTACCAATGAAAAAGTGATAAATGAATCCGATGGCTTGAGCAAAGTCTACTGGAAGCAGAAATTACACTTGGTCTGCTTTTGAGATTGATTGCACCAATGTTTGAGACTATAGGTAAACCTTGTGAGAATTTTGAGGATGATCTCATATTTGCCTTCTATAGTAAGAGGTCAAGTGTTTAGCCAAGAGTGGAATTCTTTTGGCCATTTGGAATAGGGAATATCGTCAATGGTGAAAAACTATTTAAAAGAGGAAGTAGAAATCGGAGATGAGTTATTTGGTTGAATAACCTCTAGTTCGGGAAGGATTTGATTCCTTTTCTTATTCCGGTGGATTAGCCATAAATATTGAAGGTATGGTCGGTGTAATAGGAAATGATTCAATAGTAGGAATTGAAAAAGAAGAAGAGAATGAAAGTGATACTGAGCTTGTGTCTAAGTCTAAGTCTAGATATGAGCTAATTGGAAGGATCAAATCTGGAAAAGACTAAGTATGATCTTTCAAATTAGCAAAATAAGGCTGTCTATCTTCTTGATTATTCGGGTCTCTTAGAAATGATTCTAACGGATTAGATAACATCATCTCGTCCAAATCCTCCTTGGCAAATTTGGAGGACTCTTTAGGAATCTTCTCTTCTTTTTTTTTGCCTTCCCTTGCTTGTCCATTTCTTGGAGGCGATTCCTCATTTCTACCACATCAGTTCTATCTCGTTTGGTAAAAGTTTCTTCGTCCACATCACTTGGAGTAGGAATTTTTGGAATATGACAATATCTCCCATGTAGATCAATAAATTCTGCAATGGCAAGAAAAGAAAGCCTAGAACCTTCTCAAGTAAGAGGGGGAAAACCTGCCTCTTAGAACACAAAAATAGAAGGGTTAACCTTCTTCTGACTTTCTTGGTTAGGTGGTGTTTCATTTGGAAGTTCAAGTGGGTATGAATTCTTTTTTACCCACTTAAGGATTGGCTTGTAAAATGGGGAAACAATTAATTTTTATTGAGGAGATGAGGGAGGAGACGAAGGAGGTAAGGCTAAGGGTGATAATAGTGATGATGTATATGAGGGTGGTGGAGATGGAGCATAAGAAACCATAAACTGGAAGTTATTGCTTTCACGAAGAGTATCAATAGAGAGATCTCCATTTAAATGTATCTGGTGTAAACCATCTTTAGCTTTCTAGCTTTTCGCTTGGACTTTGAGGCCGGGTCTATTTCATCAGGAGAATTTGCACATGAAAAATACTGACAAAAAGGATTCCAAAAATAATGATCATAAAGGTCTTTATAGTAATAGACAATATTTCCATCACTTTGGAAGTATTGGACAAGTTTCTTTAAGTCTAGCTCAGGGATTAAATCTAGAACACAAGGCTAGATCATAAACAGAGTTTAGAAGATAGAAAGACTTTCTTCCTTTTCTTTGCCAAACTCGATCATTATAGTGCCATGCTTTTTCCTCATGAATTCCAAATCTTAGGATTGGAGTGGCTTATTATTATAATGCATCTTCTCATAGTTGGCAATTCAAGTCTTGGGAAGGAGCTTGACCAACTTTTCTTTAGGAAATCGTCTGAAGACATGAATACAAGAAGCTTGGTCATTTTGCATGGAGATAAATAGGGCATCTTCATTTCCATTCCGGAAATTCAGATTGAGGGCATGATTCTGCCCTTGATAAATCACTTGACAATGAAGGGTTGCAACAATGGAGTTGGCAATTTGAGGTGCTCCAGTGAGCTAGATTTGAACCTTCAAAAAAGAAAACAACCGAAGGTTTGAAAGAGCAATATTGAAGTTCGGACAAGATCATAAAAATTGTCCCAGCATTTAAAGTGGTTTGGATAGTACCAATGCAAGCATGCTAATATTCTAAGAACCGAGTTTTTAATAGGGCCATTATGACCACAATTGGTACGCCTTTTTTACCATAAAAAGTGAATGCCAGATGCACAGCTTCATAATGGATATGAGAATATCCCTGTTGAATCTACTGTTTAGAAAATTCTAGGGGAATCTGGAGAGTAACAAAATATTCCTTTTCAGTGGCTGGAATAGGGTGCCGGTCAAACTTGAAGACTAAATAGGCTCTTTAACCTCTTTGAGAGTATGATAGATAAGGTATCGTATAGAGCGGATGGGAGAAAATAAAGAAGATGGTTTAGCAAAAGTTGAATAAGGGTTCATAAGAGGAATTTGGGTTTCAGGGATTTTAGTATCATCACTAAGAGATACTTCATAAAGATAAAGAAGAAGATGATGAAGATAGAGTAAGAGTAACAGAAGCATTGAGAGTTATTGGAGTAATATCTAGATTAATTAGGATGTAGAGAAAATTTTCCCAACACTAGATTCACCATCTAAGCGCATAGAATATAGTAGGTTACAAATGAAACCATGGTTGTGATACCAATGAGTTTTTTTTTTTTTTTTTTTTTTTTGCTAAGAACTAGAGAAAACCAAGTCAGTTGCAGCAGATATACCATCCACAGTAGGTAGACCTTTTTATTCAAGCCCTTTAGGGACTGCCTTTTAGCTGCAGACTACCCAAAGAATTAGTTTAGAGCATAGAGATGCTCAAGAATGCCAGAATGATAATATTTCTAGCTAGTTGAGTTGCATTTATCCACGCTAATCTAAATAATTTTTTAACATTTTTTTGATTTTTTTCCTTTTCTTTTTTCTATCCTTTTCACCGATGGCTGGCCACCGGCAATGCCTGGAAAGGGCTAAGCGAGGCAACGCTCGCCCTACTCAAGCGAGGCCATTCCTTGCCTATGGGGGGCGATGGTGGTTCTCATTGGATCAGGTGACGGCCCAACCCTCTCCAGGCATCGCTAGTGGCTGGCCATTGCCTGAGACAAGTGAAATGGAAAGAAAAAATAAGAGGAAAAAAGAAAGAAAAGAAGAAAAAAAAATTCAAAAATAATAAATAATAAATATTCTTGTTAGCATCGGTACCCACATAGAACGGTTGACACTAACTGGACTGTCACATTAGTGTTTGTAATAAAAATTAATTGGAATGACTACATTGGCAAGTTGTCAAAAAGTTTAAAATGAAATTAATAAAATTAAAAAGTTTATAACTGAATTGACACAGATGCAACATATTTAAGACATTTTTTTCATAATTTTTCCCTTTCTCTAGCTAGCAAAATAGAACTTGGAAAGTATAGCCCCAACATTAATACGGCTCAATCTTTATAACTCCTTCCTCGTAAAGGTAAATGTCGGAGTAAGCATTTCCTTTCTACTAACCCTGCTGAACATAGACAGCATCGGGGAAAACAATATTTTAAAGGTAAATTGGTGTCATCCAAGACCCAAATGAGATGTTTTCTGGTTATAGCATTAGATTGGATTTGATGTATGAAATATTTTTATTCGGTTCCTAAGTTATTCATATGCATGTTCAACTATGCGCTTATCGTTTCCATAGGCCGAAGGAGTATTCGCATGGGGGAGCAAACGGACCACACGCGCCATGCCAAGAGGAAATCTTTCGGCCCAATTCCGTCAGATTGGGCTTCATTTCTCTGTCCGGTTTGAAGGTCTTGCCCGACTGAAAAGAGAAAAAGGGCCCTGGACGGAATTGCTCAGTTCGGTCAATGTACGCTAAGCTAAGCGAAAGTGCATCAAGTTTGCTTATTGTGGAATCCCGTAGTGTCTCACATGCACAAGCATATACGTGGCCCATGTGGAATTCAAAGAAGTCAAGGAAGTGGGTGGACTAGGGTGATCAACTTTCGATTTGATCCGGTCCCACCCAAGAATCTGGAAATGGATTGGGAGGAATGGTTCTAAGCTTCTAAAATTGGCGAACAGACCGACTGGTATTGGGATCAGAAATCGGACCAGACTTACAGATAGTCGGTCCAATCACTTAGCAATGATCAAATGACCAAGCAATGAGACAACATTGATACTCCTCTTCCTCAAGGGTGCAAAAAGACTAAGGAATGCCTGCAACAAGAGGCTCTACTAAAGAAGGGACATGTGAATTAGAAATCCAGCACATGCTCTTCATATGTACAAACAAACATATGGCCACCTTGGCACTTAAAGCTGAACCACTAAATTCTTGGCATTAGGGGTGTGCAAAAGAATCGGTACCCGCCCGGACCGCCCGGAACCGGACCGAAACTGCCCGGAACCAGTGGTTCCTAGGGGAACCGGTCCGGTTCTCGGTTCCAATTTATGGGAACCGGTGGGTACCGGTCCGGTTCTCGGTTCCATGGGCGGATCCGTCCACCCGCCCACTCGGACCAGACCGGTTATATTATAATAATATATTAATTTTTAATATTAAAAAATTTGAAATTAGCAAATCTAAAATTTAGGATTCCAATCACCATCTTATTTCAATTCACTACTCTCATACTCTATCTCGTCTCTCTCAGTTTAAAATCTCCCCAAGCTTCCTCTCCCCTCGGCTCTGAAATTGAACTCCGATTTCGTCGAGAAGATCTTCCACTAGTGGCTCTCGCTTCCTGACAGCAACCGGCTGGTAACTTATCATCGCCTCCCACCTCTGCCCTGAGGAAAAACTGAACCGAAATCTCCTCATTTTAATTTACCTGTTGATATGCATTGCGAATGTGCCTACGTTTCTGATTGCTGTGTTAATTTACGTGTGCATTTTAGCTGGTGGTGATTGTGCATTACTTCATTGAGATACATGTCGCGGTTGTAGTTTCTTGTTAGGGATTCTAGTTGGTTAATGGGCATGTTCCAGCTTAGAATTCACCTATATTTGATCGCATTGACAAGAGAAGAATTTTTATTTTATTTTATTTTATTTCAAGCTTCACTTTTTTTATGCTGAGGTTGGACCGATTCTATGGATTCACCCGGGAACAAGACCGGACCGACGGTCCGGTTCCCTAGTGGATCCATGCAACTAGCGGGTGGTTCCCGGTTCCAATTTTTCGGAACTGGTTCTTAGCGGGCGATTCCCGGTTCTAGGTCGAGAATCGTCCACCTGGACCATGCACACCCCTACTTGGCATCATTCGACAAGGGTTCATTTAGAGCATTACCAAAGAGTGAAGAGCAAGACCGTGAGAGCAAAATAGGCTGCCAGAAGAGCGAGAGTCGAGAGACCAAAAAGTAAAGAGCGAAATAGGAAGCTCGAACAGGTAGAGAAATTGCGCATTTCTTGATGATATATCTTCATTAGAGGGAGCGGCAATTTGAGATTGAAGAGTAGAGACCAAGTAGTTGACGAGCGACATCTGAGAATCGAGCGAGAGCTGAGAGACCAAAGAGTGAAGAGTGAGGCGCAATGGAAAGATTGAAGTGAAGAGCGAGGCATTGCGAGAGGGAAGGATTGAAAGCCGGTTAGGATTTATTTGTTTTCTTTAAGAAATTAAAAAAAATTAAATATATATAGCTAATCCAGTCTAATTCCCACCCTAAAATTAGGAACTAGATTAAAAATCACTGGTTTCATTTTTATGGAAATGGAACCGGGAACTGAACTGATACTCTCTAAAACTACCTACAACCGGTCGGTTCGGTCCAGTCTAAGTGGTTTTCAGTTTGAACGGTCCATCTTACTCACCCTGGCAGGATGCATCAGCACAAGCTTTTCAGTTTGGACGGTCCATCTTACTCACCCTGGCAGGATGCATCAGCACAAGCTGCGTATCATCTTTTTGACCAGCGACGGAGAACATCAGTGGAGGAAAGTTGCTAAACCCTACACCAGTGTCATCGCAAAACCTCAGATAAGGTCCCCAGCGACAGCGAGATATCTCAGCCACCCCAAAAAGGCAACAAAAGAAACGTGGCTTTTGCAACTGGCTCAAGTTATCACTCCATGATAGCTACCAGTTGAAGAATGTGGAGGACAGTTGTGGGGTCGCCATCACTCGCTAGTGGATGCAACCCCCAAAATGAAGCCAACCAATCGAAATGTGTGATAAAGATTCAGAAGAAGAAACACGGCCAAAGCAGACAGTGAGAGGAGGAGGAAGAGGAGCTTGAGCTGAAAGCCACAAGACATCATGAGCAACTTCTTGAAGCCTCGGTCAGTATACAATGGGGTGCATGATGTACAAGGGACCATTTTAACATGTAGAAAGAATGGCTTTCAAGTTTCAACGAACACGGCTACTACTTGGCTATCAACTACAAACGTCCAAAAGCGAAAATAAATAAATAAATAAATAAAATAATAATGATGATGATGATGGAACTACATGATTGTGCAGACGAAATAACAAAATGATGCAGTCTCTACACCAGAAACAACCATCTATACACATCTAATCAAGCACCTAACCTATTCTTTTTGTCCTAAACCATCAGGTTCTCAAACGCTTCTTCTCTAGCGCCGGCAAAAGTTGATTTGGATGTACAACAAGGATAATGTGATTGAGCTATTATCATAGTTGGCCGCACAATTTATGCTATGGTTCAGAATCTCAATACTTGTACCCTTGACCTCCAGCATAATAACAATTTGTAGGTCATCATCTGGTGCATGTGTCATAGATTGGTACATCAGAGATAAGATCTCCAACAAAAAGAACTTAAGTTAATTTTTATCTTCATAGGACTTAGTGGATATCATAATATTTATTAACATACGATTCATTGTTTAATTGAATAAGTTAGGTGATAAACTCGTCAATGCTAACATTCCAAGTGAAAATTATTGTGTAAAATTTTGTTATGCCTCTCCTTGCTGGAAGAGTTATTTTCACATGCAAGATTAGAATCAGTTAGAAATCTATTGAAGGGGCAATTAAATTTTCTACCTAGTTAGGTCTTACTAAGACAAAATCTCATTGACTTTATAGCACTTCATTTAGGAATAACCGCAATCTAGTACGATATTTAAATCGCAAACATTGCATTACGGAGGTGATTGTTGGCTTAGTGGTAAAGGAGTTAATCGTTTTTCAAGAAATCATGAATTCAATTCAAGTTGTGAGTGAGATTATGGGTGGCGCATGCTTCATTGCCTAGCTGTACATCATGTGAAAAGACTTCATAATTGCTAATAATTTGGTGGGATTGCAGTGATGGACTTGTCAATTTCCAATCTCTGATTCACATGTGTTGCAAAATATATATAACTCGAATTGAACATTATATAGAGACTGCAGGTTCCTTATGAAAATAGTTAGAGGGATTTGCTGACATTGGACAATTCTTCCCACCCTTTCTACTTATCACAACTTGCCAACATTACATTAAAATATCTATTATAACTGAACATGCAATATTAGAAAAATAAAATGTTATTTATAATTACATTCTCATTCCTTTCTTGAAGGAAAATTACCAAAAAAGTCCTAATTCTATTGTATTTGTATCAATTCAATCTTAAATCTTTTTAATTTTTCCAATTTTTTATCGAAATTTTTGTCTTGCTAATTCAGTTATAAACATTTCAATAATTTACTAATATAATTTTTTTGGCCAATTTTTACTAAAAAAATGTTGACATGGTGGTCCAACTTAGTGCTGACCATCTTCTATGGTGTATCAGCACTAATATGAACAATTTTTTAAATTTTTCTAATTTTTTAAAATTCCTTTTTAAAATTTTTTCTTTCTTTTTCACCAGTGGCCGGTCTTAGGCAATAGCTAGCCATCAGCTAAAAGGAAATGAAAAAAAAAAGTAAAAGGAAAAAAGAAAGAAAAAGAGGGGAAAATTGGGAAAAAATATTAAAATTTTAAAAAGTATCCATGTCAGTATCGGTACACCACATAGGACGGCCAGCACTGACTGGATTGCAATGCTTAGAATTGAATTGATATACTTGAAATGTTGAAAACGAATTGGCATGAGTATAATTGTTTTTTTTTTTTTGTGGCTAATTTTCCCCCCTTTTTTTGGCTAGCATCTAAATAAAATTCAAAAAATATAGTGCTGGCATATTAATATGGCTCAATCTTTATAACTCCTTACTCGTCTTTTATCCCAGCGGCCACCAATCTAACATGGAAGGAAAAGGTGGGGGGGGTTCGAATCCTCACCTTCTCCGAGGGAGTTGGGGGTAGGGACAAATTAGTTTCGGGTGTGGGTTTCGACTCCCACGCCCGCAAATGATGAGCCAAAAAGTTTCAAGAAATGAGAGTTAGAATAGGAGTAGAGTATAATCGACAAAAAAAAAAAAAAAAAAAAAGAATATAGATAGCATCGGGGAAAAAAAATATGATAAAGACCAATTGGCATCTCCCAAGACCCAAATGAGATGTTTTCTGGCTATAGCATTAGATTAGACGCAGTAAATATTTTCATTTGGTTCCTAAGTTATTCACGTGCTTGTTTAACCATGCGCCTATCTTTCCACAGGCCGGACGAGTATTCACTAGGGGTGCAAACGGACCAGACCCGCCATTGCCGAGAGGAATTCCTTCGGCCCGATCCCATCAGATTTGGCTTGATTTCTCTCTGTCCGATTCGTAGGTCTTGCCCGACTGAAGAATAGAAAAAGAGCCCTGGACGGAATAACTCAGTTCGGTCAATGTACGCTAGGCAAGTGAAAGGGAAAGTGCATCGAGTTTGTTTATTGCGGCATCCTGTACAGTCTCATATGCACATGCATATAACATAGCTGCATATAATCTTTTTGGACCAGTGACAGAGAACATCAATGGAGAAAACTACATCAGTCGCCATCGCAAGACCCCAGATAATGTCTATAGCGATAGCGAGATATCACAGCCAGCCCCAAAAGGAAAATTAAAGAGACGTGGCTTTTGCAACTCGCTGAAGTTAATCGCTCCATGAAAGCTACCAGTTAAAGAATGTAGAGGAAAGTTGCGTGGTCGCCATCATCCGCTAGACGACGCAACCCCCAAAACGAAGCCAACCAATTCGAAATGTGAGATAAAGTTTCAGCGGAAAAAGCACAGCCAAAGCAGAAAGTAAAAAGGAAGGGGAGGGGCTTGAACTGAAAGCCACAAGAAATCATGAGCAACTTCTCGAAGCCTTTATCAGTATCCAAAGGGGTGCATGATGTACAAGGGACCATTTAACATGTACAAAGAATGGCTTCCAAGTTACGACAAGCACGACTACTACCTGGCTATCAACTACAAACGTCCAAAAGCCAAAAATAAAAAATAAAAATTGAACTACATGATTGTACAAACGAGATGACAAAATGGTAAGAGTCTCTACACCAGAAACAACCATCTACGCACATCTAATCAAGCACCTAACCTATTCTTTTTTTGTCCTAAACCATCAGGTTCTCAAACGCTTCTTCTCCGGCGCCGGCTTCACTGCCACTGACGGGATCCTCTCCCTGAAAAACTCCAAGATGTGCGTCGCTGAGGGCCGGAGCGTGTGCGACTGCTGCATACACAACCTCGCCACATCCACCATGGCCTTGACCTCCTCTATCTCGAATTTCCCACTCAACCGTGGATCCACCATCTCTGCCACCCTCGCCGTGTCGAGCTCGCCTTCTTCCCGAAGCAAAGTCGTGGCGATGGACGTCAGCAATAGCCCTCTCTCCTCGCAGAAGGCCTCGATCCCCGTGACAAGCTCGAGGACTATGACCCCATAGCTATAGATGTCGTTCTTCTTCGATGCGATCCCGGTCCTGAGGTAATGAGGGTCCGTGTACCCGGGGGATCCCATCAAGATCTGCTTTGCTCGTGGGGACGAGGTGGAGGAAGGCGGCAAGACCAAAGATGAGAACCCCATCTTCGCGGACCCGAAGTCGCAGAGCTTGCAATTGAGGTCCTCATCAAGCAACACATTGGACGATTTAACATCACCGTGAACAATTTGGAGCGCGCATTTCTCGTGCAGGTACTCGATCGCCTGCGCTAGCTGGAAGGCGATCGATACCCGGTGGCTCCACGGGAGGACGGTGCCCCTCTGAAGATGGTTGCCATGAAGCTTCTCTTGGAGATTTCCATTGGGGACGTATTCAAACACTAGTGCTCCTTCGTCTTGGGGGGAAAACAGTAGATAAACGAAATTAGTAAACTATTCCAAGAGCAAAATGATTTGCATTTACACTTCCTCGTACACCCTAATATCAAAAGCTGAGCACAGCATCATGAACAGTGCAGGTTAAAACAAACAAACATGGATCATCAGCAATGAAAGCATACCAAACAGAAATGGCAAAATTTATGAGGCCAAAGTCGCTCCTTTTTTTTGGGTCCACCTACCTATGCATCACTGAGCATTTTAAATGCTTTTCAAACAACCACATGCACTGAAAAGCTGTGCTCTTTGCACAAAATTTCATATAACTCAACTTAATTTGCTAATTGTCAAAAAAAAAAAAAACTTAATTTGCTAATTACCAAAAAAAAAAGAACCTCAATTTGCTAGCTCTGGCAGAAAGTAAAAACTCAATACGCTGACACCACTGTGCTTTCACACAAAAACTAAATGATTACTGGCAAAAAGAAACAAGGAAAGGTATACAATACAAAGAAAAGAATAGCCCATAAAAAAGAAAAATTTCATCCGAAAATTGGAATACTGTAAAAAATCGATTTTTCCATTAAAGAATAGTTAATTTCGAGCTTGTTTCTTTTTTCAAGAAAATACAGATTCTCAAATGAGTTGATCTCTTTCCCCTCCGAAGCAAGACGATGGCGAGAAATGAAGAGAAGCTTCACGCTCACCTCTGTCGTCGCAGTACCCGAGAAGCTTCACGATGTTCTCGTGGCGCACGCGGAGCAGAATCTCCAGCTCCTGCTTGAACGCCAAGCTCAGCCGCTCGCCACCGCCGCACTGGACCTTGACCGCCGCGAGGCCAGGCTCGGAGGAGCCGTCCAAAGAAGCCAGGTAGACGGTGCTGAACCCCCCCGATCCGATCGCCCGCGAGAACTCCGTCGTCATCCCCTGCAGCTCCTCCCACCTGTACTTCCTCGCGCAGCACCCGTCGCCGCCGCCGTCGCTTTTGTTAGCCTCGCTCTTCCCAACGACAGCGTCCCGGCTTCCGTCGTTCCCAACCTCGCCGCCTTCTTGATCCTCAGCGCCGGCGACGACGGCTCCGTTGGATCTGCGGCGGAGCCAGAGATGTAGAAGCCTGAGCATGCCCATCGCGAGGCCCAGACCGAGGAGAGAGAAGACGGCGATGAGCGGGGCGGCGACTCGAGGGTCGAAGTGGGCTTTGTTCCTCGCCGGCTCCTCGGGGGTGTCGGCGCCGAAGATGGTGGTGGGCTGAAGAGAGAGGAGGAATAAGAAAATGGCGGAGGAGGAGGAGGAGGAGGTGGGCCAGGGGGAGCAGGAACGACCGCTGAGAAAGAGACCCGGTCTTGGCGAAGACGGGTCCGCCTCCTCGTTCGGGCCGCCGGCGACGGCCGCGGCGGCGGTGGAGAGAGCCATGGAGGAGGCAGAATCAGACCCCGAGGGGAAGCGTCTGTTCTGACTCTGCTCCCGTAGAGAGAGAGGGTGGAAGGTCAAGCTTCCATGGCTTTTACTTCCGGAGAGAAGGAGAGAGAGAGAGAGAGAGAGAGAGAGAGAGATTGATATAAGCTTTTCTAAAAAAATGGATGAACGATTGATGCATACGAAGGAAGGTTAGTTATATGATGGTATCGGGAAGTAAATCCAATTGAGGGGGTCTTAATCCATTACAACAATGAATGAATTACTTATTATTTGATGGATATGTTAGGTATGCATTGGCTCCGATTCCATTCGAGTCTGAATCCAACCCATCTAGTCAATTCTAGGTGTTTTTAAGGGAGTTAGTTCAGTTCTTAATTCCAAAAATATGGCACTAAGAAAAATCAGTCCGACTAGACCGGCCAAGATCTCTCCATTTTTTTTTTATATTTATTTTGAAGCAAACCTACTTAGTAAATTACTTTTTTCTTTTACCGTTGGGAAACACCCACTTTTACGAAATAAAATAAACAAAATAAATAAATAAATAATAAATCAATGGTTTTGGGACCAACTTTGGAATCGAATTGAGTAGGTTAGTGAGATGGTTCTCAATTCCACAAAATGAGAACAAACTTTTCCCATATTTGATTTCAGATTTTAAAATAGAAATAGATTCATCATAGAACTAATCATATTGACGAGATATGTAATATATCTTAAATAAATCCATCATAGAATTGATTATATCTACGTGATATGTAATATATCTTGAAGGCTTGTGAAATAATATCATTTTCTTTAAGGAATAAAAAGTCTTAGATATCAAAAACAGGGCAAAGTTATTATAACTAAATACGATTATCCTTCGAAGACGACTTTGACCCTTTTGGGAACTACCTTCTTTTGTTATTTTGGTAGTGTTCAAAAGTATTTCATCTCAATACTTCTCCCTTTCATGAGAGAATTTAATACAAGCATAAGGGCTCCATTATGGTCGCAATACCGACGCAACGATTCGGTTTGAGATATAGTCAGACCCACGTCTAATCAAAGCCCCAATTGGCATTGTTACTTGAGATTAAGGGAAGGAAGGAAAAAAAGTAGGGGGGTTGGTGGTTTGCCTTCCCATGAACCAAAAAAGATGGAGGAGGGAAAAGAAAGATGGGGAGCGGGGCCAATAAAGAAGAGGAAAGAACTCAGGAAGAGAGAAAATAATATTTAAAAAAAAAAAAAAGGAAGTGGGGGACAAAAGCGAAATGTGAATGTGAATGATGCCTTCGCAAATGAACCCCAAATCGAAAGGGCACAAAAGAGGGGTGACCCGAAATGACAAAAATCAATGGAGGAGCGGAGGGGATTTAATGGGAAATAAATGCGAGGGAGGGCGAGCGCGAGATCTGAATGGGATCGAGCGTTTGGCAAAATGTACACGGCAACTGCCTTGCCCGCCAGAGCGAGGCCCATTATTCTAATGGGGGCAGCTCCAGTGGGGAGGAATTGACTCGGGGCTGAACGCGATCATCGGGAGTCGGATCAGTTAAGGTTCCGCACCTCGCTGTTCGAGCCCAATCTAAACCCCCCAAAAATAACCCAAAGTAAAGAGAAGAAATTCGCTGTTCGAAAAGTCCACTAGGTCAAGAAAACGTGGCCTGGTGCTCTGGCCCACGTGGGGCCCTTGAGTTCCCAAAGTCAAGTCCTCCTCCTCCTATTTTATTAAAGGAATGCGGAAATCCACTTTCGAATCTTTGGGGTCATGCGATTGGGGGAAATCCTGAAGAAGTCTTCAAATCAGAGAGAGGAGGGGGGATTCAATGCCTGGTCGGTTCGCACAAATGGGTCGGGGGGCCACTTTAGATGGGGCGGTTGCTCCGCCGGATTTAAATGCCGGGTCCAAGACGGGATGGGGACTCGAACCGCCGGCGCGGGTGGACCTAGTGCCCGGGGACGGCCGCAACATTTAAAGTTTTTGGGCCCATCGGGAATGGACACGGGATGGTGTGCGGAGTTTCGTCCCAAGTTGGGGTCGGATTCGAGAGTTGGGGCAACTGTATTGTGAGAGCTCCGGTCGTGCCGGACCCCGGAAGTAGGGCCGATCCGAACCGTGGGGAGGTTGCTCAAAGCAATGGGTGTGCTTGCTCAAGCTTTCATGCTCTTTTGATGTTCACATAAAAGAGCAGGGACCCCAATGTTCTGGTCACTGCCATAAGAGTGTGCGTGCGTGGGACCGTGCGGCTCCTAGATTAATGAGAGTCTAACTAGTCATCAATTGATTTCTGTCGGTTCCAATTGTAAGAAAAAGAATGTCGATTAGCGTCTACGCCTCCCAAAAGTGAGATTCACATCCCATTCTCGTTCTAGATGATATGTCTCAAATTACGTTACAAAACAACAGTTTCTCAAGTCTTTCATTGTTGTTACGGAGATGGCATGCTTTCGTTCAAACAAGGAGGGTGAATCCACTTCGATGTAAATGCAACCGGAGATACCATCCAATCACAACATAAAAAGGGGCTATATAGACTAGTCCCTCGGTAACATATTCCTAGTAGTCGACTATGTAGCACCGACACGGACACGCGACACGTGACACGACACGACAAGACACGCCGACACGTCATTTCTTAAAAATAGAGAATTTCGATACGCTCCGACACGTCATATATTAAATATATTTTTATATATAAATACATAAATAAATAATAATAAAAATAGCCTAAAATTAATTTACACGAAAAATATTAAATAATATCATTCATTATTTTAATTTGTTACAATAATACATAAAACTTAGAGGAAAAAAACATTGTTTAAAGAAAAATGCTGAAATGATATTTTTAAATTTATTTATTTATCATATATAGCATTTTTTATTACTTCTTTCATAGTAAAAGACTTTTTAAAAAACTAAAACAATTCTAAAAAAACAAAACTGAAAAAAAAAAAAAAAATTGACCCCGTGCGTGTATATGTAGCATTTTTATTACTTCTTTTATTACTTCTTTTGTGTATATTTATATTTTGACCCCACAAGTATTAGAAATTTTTAAAATTGACCCCGTGCGTGTCGGAATCGCGTGTCGGAATTCTGGACTCGCGTGTCGGAGCTTGTCGGAGAGAGTTGACCACGTGTCGGATTTTTCGACACTCGTTGACCGCGTGTCGGAGCGTGTCGGGATGTGTCGGAGCGTGTCGGACACGTGTCGGAGTGTCGGACACGACACGAAGGCTTCCGGAGAGTGTCCGTGCTACATAGGTAGTCGACACTTCAGTGACTAAAAGATATTTAATCATTTGGAAATCAGGCACTTTCACTTTCTTTTTTTTTTGGTTTCCCAATAAATGATTGAAGCTGTTTCATCAACACTCCATGTCACATGAGCATATAAATTTAGACAAATGAGCTTTCTTTTTTCCCGCTATGTCATAACCATGGCTGCTTGATCATCTGAAAAAGGAAGAACAGACGAGAAAAGCCCTGCCCATCGAATAATCAAGCGCGATGACAAATGCTTCTCCAAGTTGGGTTAATCTTATGCGGTCACTAGACCAACGGACGTGCACAAAACTCCAGGATGACATACGTGGGAATGTCAACACGTTTGATTTCTTCCACTTCGGACAGTCATCAACAGCAATGCGCAATAATAAAAAGAAAAAAGCAGCGGTTGGCAAGAAGCCAATGCTGTCCAGCAATGTGAACAGGAGGCACGCACACCAGTGAAAAACGGTCTGCAGAATGTAGCCGGGCATGCCGTCGCAATCGCAGCGGTCATGGGGGGCAGGTTCATGTGGGCTCGTCTCGCTGCCGGCATAATTAGTATATCCCTCTTTCGATTCGGTCAGACGAAACCGTGTTCGTGTATCTTCGACCTTTGTTATTTTCTAATGTTGGACGTGGTTGAATTTGGGTATGCTGCGCATGTAGAGGCTCTGCGATGGGGTGGATGGTGCTGCGTCGCTCTCCCGTGGACCTTGGGGGGTTGGCACGCTGTCATCTTTTATTAATGATACAACATGCCAATAATGATACGATTATCATTACAAACACGTGGTAGTACTCCTTTCCTTGTTAGCGTATGTGAGACCTTATCCTGATTATTAAATCGTATATTTAGAAGATTGATATGAGCATGAGACTGCGTCCATGGATGCCGAATGATTACACCATCCCTTTCGATTGCAACCAATGATAGCAACATTGACTTCTTATTATAACAAAGGATAAGTGTATCAAAAGTTCTTAAACTTGATAAAAAAATAAAATTGAATTCTAAAACTTACAAAAAAATGTAATTAAATCCTAAAATTTATTAAGTCAATGCCAAAAGATTATGAATTTGATTTTTATCACACACTCCTCGGTGTGAAGATTTGTATTATATTAATACTATGTACATGAACAGAAAATCACAATTGAAAAGATTTTACAAAAGATAAGAATCTACAACATTATCACCGATGGCGAAAGATGTATTCTATCAATGGAATTGCACAACTCGTGGAAGATTGACTCTATCAACGGGATTGACGCAAATTATGGAAGATGCTCTATCTTGGGAGATTTCCTCACAAATCGTGGATAATTGACTTTATCAATGGGATTGATGTAGATTGTGGAAGATTTGCTCTATCACACTCCCTCAAGTGAAACGGTGGCGGTGTTACTGTGAGCTTCTCACGTAAAATAAGAAATTGGGATTTGGATAAAGGCTTTGTCATGACATTAGCCGTTTGTGCCCATGTAAGAATAAATTGAGCTTCCAATTTGCTTCTTGTCGATTAAATCACGAACAAAATGATAGTCAATTTCCACGTGCTTGGTTCGTGCATGGAAAATGGGATTTGTAGCCATATGGATTGCTCTTACGTTATCATAAAGAACAAGTGGTGACCGGTGGAGAGTGTATCGAATATCTTGAAGGAGTTGTAACAGCCATAGTAATTCAGAGGGCGCATTAGCCACCCCTTTGTATTCTAATTCAATGCTGGACCAAGCAACGGTATGTTGCTTTTTAGAACTCCATGAAACCAAGTTGGGACCAAAATAAATCCAATAGCCACTAGTAGACTTCGGTCATCAAGGCAACCGGCCCAGTCAGCATTCATAAACACAGTGAAGGTCAGTTGGCATTTGGCCACAAGGTAATCCCATGACAAATAGTAGCTTTGAGATAGCGTAAAATCCATTTGACGGCTGACCGATGATCCATGGTTGGACAATGCATAAATTAGGACACTTTATTGACAGCAAAGGATAGATCTAGCATGGTAAGAGTGAGGTATTGTAGTGCCCTGATTGTACTTCGATATGTGGAGGCATCGATAAGTGGTTCACCACTTTGCTTTAACTACTTAGAAGTCGAGGGAGCATAGGCGATGAGCAAGGTTTTACATTAGCTATGCTTGTGCGAGTGAGAAGAGCAGTGGCATACTTGGATTGAGTGGTAGACAGCTTGGTAGAGGGTCTATGGGCTTCATTGCCAAGAAAGTAAGATAGATTTCCCAAATCAATAATTGAAAACTCAGTGCCAAGTTGAGTGATTAATTCAGTGATAGGGGAGGTAGAACTCTCGATAATAATAATATTGTCAACATAGATGAGAAGAAGTAGAATGTGGTTAGATCTATGCTGAATGAATAATGAAGAGTCAGCAGTGGAGGCCACAAACCCGACATATAGTAGGTATGAACTTAGCCGAGAAGACCAAGCTCTTAGAGCTTGATTTAGCCCATATAGAGCTTTCTGAAGACGACATACATGGCCAAGATAATGTGAATCAACAAATCATTGTGGCCGCTTCATGTAGACTTCTTCTTTAATGGTTCAATGGAGAAATGCATTCTTGATGTTCAATTGACTTAGAGACCAGTTATATGGAACGACTAAGGAGAGAACAACTCGAATTGTTGCCAGTTTGTTAACTAGACCAAAAGTTTCATCATGGTCTAACCCAACTTGTTGAGTAAAGCCCTTCGCAACGAGTTGTGCTTTGCATTTATCAATGGAGTCATCAACCTTGGTTTTTAGTCGATAAATCCACTTGTAGTTGACCACATTCATGGAAGGATGATGAGGAATCGGTTCCCAAGTGTCATTTTGAATGAGAGCATTAGATTCTTTGGCCATAGCTTGTTGTCAGTTGAGGCCTTTATTTGCAATGGAAATACAGGTTGGTTCACTTGGTGTCAAACTTCAGTGAAAACAAGAACACATGGGGTGCTTAGAGGAGAGAAAAACCTTTAGTTTACAAATGTTATTTTTTTATACAAGTGACCATTAGATGGGTAGAAGTTGGCAGTTGAGGTTGAGAAGATAGTAAGGTGGAGCTTTTGGAGAAGAAGAACCACATGGAATTGTGGAAGCAAAGGATTATTGAAGTACTGATGAGAAATTGCCCATGATATTAGATGGATGTAATGAAATTGATGCAGTAGTGGACACCACATGAAGCTGTGGGGGCTTAATAGAGGAATAACTAATGTAAATAGGGATACTTGGTGATGGCGATGGCGATGACAATTGACTAGATTGTAGTTTAGCAAATGGGAACAAGTGCTCATGGAAAATCTCATGGCAAGAGACATATACTCAACCTGTGATGCCATGCTGACAACGATAGCCACGATGATGAGGAGAATAGCCAATGAAGATACATGGCATAGGGTAGCAAGCACATTCAAAAACACACAATTGTAAATAATTGGGTTTCTAGCCAAATAATTTCTAAGAAGGAGACAATTTACTCAACATCGTTGTAGGCATGCGGTTAATTAGAAAGACCATAGTGAGGAAAGCATTAGTCCAATATAGGCGAGGACTAGAAGCTTGAATAAGCAATGTGATACTTGTTTCCACAATGTGACGATGCTTGCGCTTAGCTCGACCATTTTGTTCCCATGTGTGTGGGCATGAAAGAGTATGTAGGATGCCATGAAGATGAAGATAAAGATCAAATTTCTTATACTTAACACCTCCATCAGTTTAAAGGGCTTTAATCTTGCAATTGAAATATTTTTCCACTTGGGATTTAAATTCCACACAAAATAGAAAGAGCATCAGATTTTACAGTAAGTGGAAAAACCCATGTGCATCCACCATAAGCATCAATAAAAATGATGTAATAACAAAAACCATTCACTAAAGTTGTGGGAGATGGTCCTCATAGATCAGAATAAAGTATTTCCAAAAGAGTATTACAGTTTGTTGATGATCTAGTAAAGGGAAGATGATGCGACTTGCCCATGTGACATGATTCATAGAAACTAAATGAGGAAGAAGGAGATATTGACATATCATGCTTTGAAATAACTGAAAAAGGAATGCGAGCAGTCGGATGACCAAAGCACTCATGCCAAATAGAAGCATACACTTCTTCATCAATGAAGCAAGATAGAGCTGGAGGTGATTCATTTGACTGTAGAGGGACCTTATTGGTGGTACATGCATTATTAAGATAATAGAGTCCATTCTTATACAAGCCTTTGAGAAGGAGGTTCCCCGAGTATGGATCCTCAACATAACAAAAAGTATGATGAAATTCAAATATCACATTGTTGTCTTTGGTAAATTGAGAAACAAATAACATATTATTCTTGACAAATGGAGCATGATTAGCATTCCATATTTTAAAAGAACTCGTAGGAGAATGTAGAATTGAAGAACTGATTTGTGATATTTGCAAACCTAACCCATTTGCAGTACGAATTTGATTAGTGCTAGGGCATTCGATTTGAATGTTAAAATTCACCCATGTTAGTTGTGAGATGATGAGTGGCACTAGAGTTTGGGTACCAGCATGGATTAAACGATTCACCAGTTGAAGAGGTATACATTGCAGATAGAGAGTTGGTAATAGCTTTAGAGCCAAGATTAAATTGCTGGTAGCATTGGAGAGTCGAGTGATTTGCATGATCACAAACCTGACAGATAATTCGAAAAGGAGAGTAAGTTCCATCAAAAAAATTGCAACCATAGCCTTGGTCGTGTCCTCGTCCTCGGTCACGTCCTTTACCATTGTAGGAAGTATTCAGGGCATCAAATTATTTGGCATCAAATTATTTGACTATGGCATTCACAATTGGAGAAGACTCTATTGGAGATTCAGTGGTGCGGCTTTGAAGAATAACTTCCTGATTGTAAAGAAAGCCCATAAAGTCATCAAGAGGTAATGGATCAAGACGACATGTGACTGAGGCAATGAATGCATCATACTCCGAACTCGGGCTACTGAGGATGCTGAGAACTAATTGGGAATTGGAGAAGAGATGAGTAGTTGCAAAAGTTGATCCGTAATATGTTTTGTTACTGAGGCAATGAATGCATCATACTCCGAACTCGGGCTACTAAGGATGCTGAGAACTAATTGGGAATTGGAGAAGAGATGAGCAGTTGCAAAAGTTGATCCGTAATATTTTTTGGCTTTTTAAACAAATGCTTCCATGCAAAGAGAGCCCTTCTTTAGAGATCGAAGCTAATACTCTAACCACATTATACAGGCTTAAGATCGAGGAGCATAAAGTCTCTAAAGTGAAGTCCAGACATCATGAGAAGTCTCAAAACCGACAATGCGTGAGAAAACTTATTCAGTAAGAGTGGAGAAGATGCAGTAGAGGATGAGTTGATCTTGATAATGCCATGCAGTATGATTTGGGTTGTCCATCACAGTATTATCAATAGTAATGATGGTGAGCACCGGACAAGGATATGAGTCATCCACAAATGGAAGATACCCATGAATATGAAATAAATGAAGAAACTGTGCTCACCACTAAAGGTAATTATTGCAATCTAGCTTGATTTGAAGAACATGGGATATATTGCTGAGAGCAAAGGGTAGTTGGAAGAGGGCCAACAAGAATGGAGAGTTAGCAGCAGTGGTGGAAGATATGGTGTTGGAGGCAATAACGGTGTTGGAGGTTGGGGAAGAAGATACTGAAATGGAGAAGGGAAAGAAATTGAGAAGCTTTGATATCATAAAAGATTACGAATTTGAGTTTGATTACACACTCATCAATGTGGACATTTCTATTATATTCATAGTATGTACATGAGCGGGAAAATCACAATTGAAAAGATTTTACGAAATATAAGACTACTATATTATCATAGAAAAGTTACTCTATCAATGGGATTGGTGTAGATTGTGAAAGATGCTCTATCTTGGGAGATTTGTTCTATCAAGTGCAAGAAAGCCCATCCAATAACTTTGTCCAATTAGGTTAATGGAAAATGCTGATGTGGCTTATTTTATTCATTTCTCACTTATGTGGCAAAAAATTTTAAGTCCATATTCAACGTGTCCAAAACGGCGTCGTTTAACTCTTGCCCCATATTCAACATGTCTAAACAGCGTCGTTCAACTCTTGCCCCATATCTTCGTTCTTTCTTATTCTCTCTTCTTGAGGTGTTGCTCGGAATTTTTACTTTTTACCCAAATCCCAAATTCTGAGCCCTAAATCTAAATCAAGTCCAGGCAAATTTTCCCGGCCGGAGCGAGTCCGTGCAAGTCGTCCCTTGTCCATTTTCATTTCGTGGTTTCGCGGTGGCAATTTGAAGATCCATATCAAATCCCTTGTCATTGTGTGCAAGTCATCCCACAGGAGCGGTGTCGATGACAAAGACGAACGACGACTGTCTCCTCTTCGCAAATTTCGCATTTTTCCCTTTTAATTTGAATCATTCCACAATACTGCTTGCTTAAGATTAGGAGTAACGATGGTCGCAGTGAATGGGTTCATTGCAAGGCCAATTTTAAAGACTGTAAGAACTTAGAACCTTGATTTAAAACCTACCATACTAGTTTAAAGACGATTTCAAGATTGAACCTATAATTTTCGGTTTCAAGGAGAGGTTTCTAAGTTGCTCGATTTTTACTATAGGTTCATTAAGTTACATCTGAGTCTGTCATGCAAAAGAAAATCTGCCGATGTTGATGAGATTTCAATCTACAGACTGAATGACATACCTGGCGATTTGGAAAGGATACCTGTAATCCTTCTTGGCCATACACATATTTTGGAATTTTAGATGTTGACCGCGAAAATAGGTGAGTCGAGATGGGCATGGCTCGATTGGGAGTTGGGCATAGTTGAAGTTCACTGGTCACGGTATTGGCCTTGTTTAACGGATACATTGGTCCTTGTGCCGCACAAGGACACTTCTGCATAATCTTCGCTCCCTCTCGATGACAACCTCGGATGTTCTTACTGACTAATTTAGCTCATTAGCTGCATTGGCAAGTCTCTCAGATGTTCTGGAGGGATACCGATGTTCAGCTGGAAGAACAAGAATAGTCTTAGTGCCGAGTCTACCGACCAGAAACAGGAATCATGAAACTATAAATTATTCAGAGAATTTGCATCTTACGCAAACTTCATTATAAATATGCCTTCTGTTCTACACATACTTGAATTGGAGCATGAAGCTCAAATTAAAGTAGGATGGACCAATGCTCGTAGAGCTTTTCTAAGAAGGAAATTCTGTAAATGCCCTCATTCGCCACGGTATCCTCACAGACTTACCTCGAGCACGAGATTGGTCAGGACTTTACCATTTAACGCGGTGGTGCGGGCATCAACTACAGTAAATTGCCAGCGAGTTCATCCTCTCCATCATTCTAGAAAGTCATCCTCGCTTTTTCAACAATGACACCTTGACCAGAAATTCTCGTTTCCCAATTTGGTTCACCTTCCCATGCGACTGAGATCATTAATTCCACAAAGTCAAGGCACGATGTCAAAGTGACGCTTAGTCCACATTTTATGAGGAACTATGAGATGACAGTTGAGCTACAAGCTTGACTTTTTTCACCTCTGTTTCCGTCTTTGGGTCAAGACGGGAAGACTGGGTTATCGCGTTGTCTGGCCAAGCTTTTGCCAAGTTCCTCCTTGAGGTTTCTCACCTCCATTTGTAAATCCTCAATGGAATCAACAGCGTCCCCAGGGATTGAAGTCATGACCATCTAGTCAATACAAGGAAGAATCAGATGGATATACAGTCTTCAAGTAAAATAACAAGCAATATGACTATGAAATAATTTGTTACTGTATGTGTTTCTTAAAACATGACAATCTTCGAATGCGTGCGTTCCTTGATATAAATGTATGCTTGTGTCAAGAAATTGTTGTTGACTAGAGTAATCACACAGTGAAGGACCGCATAGAAGAAAACAGCTTTGAACGCCAAACGAAATGGATTACTTTTTCTAGAGTAGAGCGAGAAAAGTACAGTGGACCTTGGATGTCTTTTGGTACAAGTGAACGGAGAGTATGGAGCTTGTCTCCAATCGCAGCCGTCTTCTTCTTCTCTATGATCAGTTTCTTTGAGTAGCAATCACCTGCTTTTGGTTTGCAAATGGCTTTACCCTTCGCAGCCACAACACAACCTGAGAAATTTGGCTGTTTTGATGAACTTTTGGAATCTTCAGACCTCGTGGATTTGATAACAGACTGCTTCATCACACCAGCTTAAGAAATATATCCCAATGATCCTTCAGGATTGTTGTTACTACACGTTCCTATCGGAAGTTGTTGTAGTCTAGAGTCCAAACTTGAAAGGTGGAGTGGCAAAAGATAGGACTTCAGGTACTATTGGATCAGCAATTCATTGATGTTTATATCGCAGAGCCCGAGATTAATGGCATCTTTGAAGAAGTGACCCCAATTCATGATCATTTCTATCATGTGGGGTTCTTTTGGTATCTGACGAATTTGGAAGTAAATTGTCATATTTGGAACCTTTGAGCAAACAAGTAGAATATCATGCAAAAGCCAATGCTACTTTGGAAGTGCATCTTACAAGCTTTGCGCTGAAGAGCTCAACAATACCTCTACCAAGGGAGACCAAAAGGATTGTGTTACACCCAATTCCTACCAAAATAGGGAAGAGGTATGGCCATTCTCCCATCCAAAGAACGTAACATCAAACCATACTCAAAATCTAACCTTCAAAAGTCCCTGCTATAGCGTCCTCACTCTATTGGCCACTAACTAAGAAACCTAAAAAGATTGGGAAGGAAAGGGTGAGTAGCCACAACTTAGTGAGTAGTATGTATTTCTTTTAAATAGATCAAATACTCACTATGCACTTTACAAAATAATATCAAAATTTATTTATCTCAATTCCAGTGTATAATACATATACAAGATATAATGTGTTATATCATTATAACATAACCGCATACATATCGAATTTTTAACAAATATCAATAATCCAATCCACTGATCAATCTCAATACACATGTCAAGAGTCTATTCTAATGACCAATGTTGAGCTCAAATATCAATCATGATCACTCATAGCATCCTATGACATGGCGACCAAGCCCCCCCAACAAGGTCTCCATCTATATTAGCGGTGGCTGGCCTACAAGGATATTCTAAATTAGTATGCATATTCATAAACCTTTCAATGGGTTTATAAAGAAATTGAGCATCAGCACTAACCCACAACAATATACTTCACAATCCATAAAGCTAAGTCCATAATCATGTCATAAATCAATCTACAAGACAAATCATGTAATATTTCGCAGCTCAACTAATCCAGCAGAATACCTTTTTGCAATTCATTACATAAATACCTCTTGAACGATTTCAAATAACAAATATGGTAGTAAATGCTTGATCCACTTTTTTATGCAACGACAATGTCATTCTGTATCTCATACCATTCATTATCACTTTCGAAATATGAGTTTTACAAACTTAAAGAAGCGATAACATCACTCACTCAAACGACGAAGATTATTCGGATCGTCCAACTTGTAATCCTATTAAATAAGCGAGAAACGATGTTAAAAACGAGAAAAATGCTGCCTCAATTACGTTCCAACTAAGCTAAGTTTAAATACTAACAAAATGATTCGGATGCGCCCACAAATTACATGTCCAAAGTGATTATTTAAAGCCAATGCAGAATTTAAGCGCTAAACTTGATCATGTTATAACTCTCTCCATCAAACTCCATTTCAAACGAACTTACAGTCGTCAAAGATCTTTCGAAGTACTAGAGGACCCACAATCTTGACCAACTCAAATCGAGCTGAAAATCGTTGAAATGTGGCCCGAAAGCAGCTGGTGAAGCACTGTTCATCTGTTGCAGCCAACTTCATCATTTTTTTTTTCGAGCAAACCGTAAATCTAAATTGAGTTATGTAAAATTCTAATGCTCCACAACATCCTAAAATCATTTTTATATATTTTCGCAGGTCAATGACTCCTTAATAAAATGTTATAGTTCGAAATCCGCAAAGCAATTGTGTATAATTTCCACTTCCTCAGTACACATGCAAATCTGGGTTTGACAAAATCACTGAAATTCAATCTATGTACACACTCGCAAGATTAACATCTTTGAGGGCTCACTAAAAATTTAATTATTGTTCTTACATGCGCCAAAGTATCCCTAGACATTTGTCATTAAAGACAAGGCGATTAAAATGTCGAAAAATAAAATCACTCTTTGAATTTAACTTAAATTTTAGGCTTTTCATTTAAGATGATCACGATATGTTTAAGTAATTTTAATTAATAATCCATTTTGACAAATCTAACGCAAAGCGAGATATCGAAATAGGATGAGAGTGAATACACGGAGGGGAGGCAATCGCAAAATTTCCATCTGACCACGTAGTCCCATCCCATTGAGTTGGAACCATTTTTGAAGAACACCTCATGGTACCTCGGAGCTTTCGTTCTTTTGCTTTGTAAGTTACCGAAGCAGTAGATGTTTTTTTTCTTTTTTTGGTCGAAGTAATGGCAGATGGATGGACTGGCAATTTATAATCGATTTTTTTATTTATGGTTTTTGTTTTATTTTCCCCCCTTTTTCTTTTGAAGATATTGCACAAACGAGAATCAGAACTGACACAATCGAAGGGTAGTTAGACACCTCAAGAATATCATGGGACTCTTGCAAGAACGGAAGTTTCTCTTTATTAAACAAGGGTGACTCTTTTAGGATTTTGTCATGGTCGGAGAGATTTGATACAATGTAAGAAAATTATGGCAATCGACACATAATTAGTAGGGATGTTTATCAATTCAGTCCAATTTGGGAACCGGATTAGACCGACTAATTTCATATGGTTCTTAGAAGACTAGTTTGCTTCTAGCTTCAAAAATTTGAAATTGCGAATAATCGGTCCGATTTTCGATTTCACATAAGGAATGGAACCAGTGAATTGGCCCATTTTTTAAGTTTTTATTTATTTGGAAGCAAAGAGAACCGTAATTTCTAAATAAGGTTTCAATTTCAAAAAAAAAAAAAAAAAAAGGTTAATATCACCAAAAACTCTAAATCGGTACATCCACGATAAATTTATTCTAAATTAATTTTTTGACTATATATTTACGACAAATTTACCCCAAATGACTATAAAAAACCTTAAACTTGTATATTTGTAATAAATTTATCTATTTTTTTGATAACCAAAAATCCGAAACTGATATATTTGTGACAAATATATCTTCCATTAAATTGGATTAATGTCACAAAAATCACAAAACCGATATAATCGTAACAAATGAAGAGTAAGATCTTAAACTGGTACATCAGTCAATTATTACTTGTTATTCAATTCAACAATTCGATAGTAAAATTTAATGAAAACTAATAGAAAGTAAATTCATCATAAATGTACCAATTTAATATAAATTTATCAAATGTGTACCAGTTTCGGGTTTTTTATGATTAAAAAATTAGTTTGAGGTAAATTTATCATAATTATATCAGTTTAGGGTTTTTCGTAGTATTAACTCAAAAAATGGTTTGCTTGCTTCAAAATAAATAAAAAATAAGGACCTGATTATGAACATAGGCCGATTCATCGGTTTGCTTCACCCCCGAGTAATAAAAAATAAGGACATGATTATACACATTTCAGAACATTCGGGCTTAACGGTAAATTTTTGAAATATCTAGACTCTGCACAAGTTCTCGGAACTTGTAATTTTCCTTATCAAGAAAAACGCCCCTCACTTCTCCCTCCCTCTCGTCTCATCAGTCTCACTTCCGCGCCTTCTTGAACTCAAGGTCCTGTCTCTTCTCTCCCTCCCACCACCTCACCGTCGACTACGGCAGTTGCTGAAGCTCGAGGAGTGCGTGTCTCCCTCTCTCTCCGTGTTTTCTCACCCGTGCGTGGCGCCCCCTCACCTCTCTGTTTTGGTCTGATTGAGCATTGTTGAGTCCAGTTCGGTTGTTAAGTTTTAGTTGCATTTGTCATTCGCAATAGTCTTTGCCCTCTGGAAGGTTGATAATTTAAACATTGAGGGGGTGGGGTACCGCCTTACTCCACGGGGACCAACGGGGTGCCCTGCCTTGCGTCGGGCATGGGGCAATGGGAGGGCGGTGGTTTGCCCCACGGGATGGGCTGTGCATATCTCTAGTTGGCTTTCTTGTTTGAGCAAGCTTCAGTGCGGTTTCTTTGCAATTACTTTTACTTTGTCAATTCAAAAGCGCAGAATATGTAAGATCATATTGCTTATTCCCCTGCTGCTGTCCTTACCTGCAAATTTAGATGCTGTTCTCACCCTTTATGTCGAGGTCATTGTCGTTAATTGCTGCATTGTTGAGTGGCCAGCTTCTGTTGGCTATAGGAGGTTGTATTGTGTCTGAAGTTGAGACGTCGATAGTTTTCGGATAGATATACTACATCCTCAACAACCGGCCATAGCATCTGGTGCTTTAAGTTTGAGGATGTATATATTTTTTAGCATTGTTGAATTTTTTACATCAATTGGAAGTAATCTGAAAGTATTTGACAGGAACTGAGTAACAGTTTGCAGAATCTACAGCTGCTGAGATGGAGAATCTACACTCCATCGTAGCCAACAAATTGAGCAATAACTTTCGCTCTCAAAGGGATAAGAGGAGGAGAACCACTGCCCATGACAACCAACTGGCCAATAGAAGGCATAGGAAGAGGCGAAAGGATTCACAGGTGGCTGGTGCTGATCGCAATCCTGCAGCTCCAGGCAAAGTTCCTCGACAGGTACGGTGCAGAAATGAGCTGAAACAAAATCCCCAGAGTGGTTTCTGTACATCTGGGGATGGAACTAGGAGACTCAGAACTCATGTTTGGCATGCAAAGTGGTTTACTATGTTCAAGTTGTGGGGTTTTTACCTTCCTCTCGGTTTGGAGGGCAGGTGATTAAGCTGTCTTTTTCACAATGTTATCATGACTTGATACACTGTTTTTAACAGATTAGAGCAAATGACGGGGTATGTTAAGCTTGGTGTTTTTTCTCCCCCAGAGGGTTCTGTCGATAGAAACTTGTCTTTTGCCCGCTTCTTAAACTTGTTTATTATTGGATGTGACTGGAATTTGAATCCATAGAAAGACATATGCATTTAGACTTTTCAATATATTCATTTTTATTTTTCTGTGTTTTAGAGGGAGGGGTTCAAGAGCTCTCTTGAAGTGATATAAGCAAGGAGTAGTCATTCATGATGCTAGTTACCATTTTGCTGTCCAGTTGGAGGGTCCAGAGGTGGCATCTTATGTCTTTGAACTTGCATAATCGGTGTCATTATGTATATGTGAGCACATTTGTTTTCATTGTTACTTCTGTTAAGCTTTTTGCCTTGAAGCTTCAGCGGCTTAAGCAAACTTATTATCATTTTAGCTTAGAACTGGACAGTCTCCTCTTTTGTTCGGTAATATTGTAATCAAACTAGCAATTACTTTCTATGGTTGCAGGATTCTTTGGTTTCGGCATTAGATAGAGTGCTAGTTCCATCTCCATCTGCTCATGCAATGGACATGTCTCATTCAATTCTTTCTGGTGTTACATGTGGAAGGGCTATGGTAAACAATTCAATAGAATTCAAGGAATCCAACAGTTGTAACTTCTTACCTCTTGTATTGCAGCTTCATCATGCTGGGACACCTCTTTCCAAGCCAATTGCTCTGGTTATGTATATGTGGAGACATTTGGACCAGCATAATACTGGTAAAGTTCAGCAGGATTGCACTTTAAATGGGGAAGTTGTACCTGAGAATATTGATGGCTCTGTTCCATTTCGTCGTCTATGGGTCTGGATACATGCATCAGCCTTTACTGACGGATATGATGCTCTAAAGTGTGCATGTCAAAAGGAGGTATTGCTTTCTTATAGTTCTTTCACTCAATTTATCAATAAAATACATTAGGACTATGACATTAGTGGTAGCAAAATTGTATGTCCACTTTTACCAGAGTCAAAGTCAAGCTTATAGGTCGTAGCAGATTTCTGTTTACAATTGTTGCCGTGATTATGGAAATGCCTACCTCCCTTCTACTGAAAGAAAGAGGGATATAAAAGGGAAAAGGCTTAAGAAAATCACACCATTTTTGGCTTTATATTTAGCGTGTTGCACTAACTGCATAATCCACTTGACTAAATTTCCTGCTAATTCTGTTAAATCAAGAATTTCAAGGTTGATCATTAAATCACTTACATATTGGGCTCCTAGCAATCTATAGTGGCTGGCATGGCAATGATTCTCTACATCTTCATCATTTCCTTTCTTTCACATCAGATGGATGAATCGGGTAGTTTCATCCGTCGCTCTTTGCTTGAGAGTCATCTTACAAAGTTGGAATTTATGGGATCAGGTGCCTTTAAGCTTCTTCAGAAGATTTTACATTCAATAAAACAGTGAGTTATCAAGGAGCATGACAATTCCAATTTTTCCTAGTTATTTATTTGAAATTGGCTAAATGGTTCTGGTTGGTTGCACAGAATTTTAAAAAGACCTTTTCAGTTGAAGAAGCATTCTTCTGTTGAGGCTGGTATGGACGAAAAGAAGATGGAATATGACTTGCTTCACAACGAGGACGATTTTCATTCACATGGAATTCTCTCTCTCATGGTCAAGGACCCTCAGGAATACAAGGACGAAGAAGCTGTTAATGATTCAAAAATGATAGCTCTTAGCACAGTTGACTAGGTTTTATCACATGCAACTGAAAAGCAGCCATCTACGACACAACCTTTGGACAAAGCAGGAGGTTTACTCCTATTGTCACAGGCACATCATGGTTTGTGGGATGCTGCTTTAGGAATAAGAACCCCAATTAAAGAGAATGTTCTTCACGTAGAGAGGCACAAGAAGCGTATGGATTTCTTGTGCTTGGATAATCTTAACTCTGGGATGTCAAATTATTTAGATAGGTCACAGTCTTCAAGATCCTGCCCTACAATGCTTCTAAGAAATGGGAGCACAGATGACTGTCTTAAAGGGTAAATAAATTTATCTGTTGATGCCATGATAAATTTATGGCTTGTTGCTTTATAAGACATCTCGATATAGGGGAGGCATAGCTGCAGACATCATGATAAGTTTTTTATTTTTTTATTTTTATATTTACTTATTTCTTCTTTGAGGAATCTGGACATCTTTTGCTTGGTAAAAAGTACGTGACGCCTATCTGGGCAGCTGTAATATGGAGTTGGGGCGACAAGTTACCTTAAGTATTTGTATTTCATGCAAGGAATTAGGTCAGTGTCATAGTTAAGTTCTCAGTAGTAAATGCAAAAATGCAGAAGGAAAGAAGATTCTCTACCTTTGTATTCATCATCGGAGAGATTTTCTTGGAGAATTTATTTAATCTTTTAGTCTGAATTGGAGAAGATCTTGACCTTGTGCTTGGCTTATCTGATAATCATTCAATTAAAGAAATTATTAATAATTTGTGTTGGAGCTGCTCTTTAGCTATTTGTCATTTGCAACCTGTTAGTCTTCTTCTTTCCTTTTGTTGTATCCTCAGCAGTATTGCTTATTTATATTCATTCCTGATTATGGCTTTGGATGTCAAGTTGTTTTATGTGTTGGCTAGTCTGTGCAATAAAATAAGGGGGTAATGAGCCTTATCTGAATATCCAAGTTCAAGGACCTCCTTAGGAGGTTGCAATGGGCTGTCGGTATGTGCATGTGATGATTATTAGCCCCTTCCATTTTTCTCCAACCCCATTTAGAATACTCATCATATGAAAAATGAATTCATAAATGTTGTTTTCTTTTTAGATGGTCAATCATACTCCCCTTGAGTTGGGTCAAGGCCTTCTGGATTCCTCTTATTTCCAAGGGGGCTCATGCAATAGGCTTAAGGGAGAAGCACTGGATTGCAAAAAATCTAAGTTTTGAAGCGTGAATATGTGATCTACTATGGTTGGTTGTTAAAAGTAGCATGCAATTCTTATTTGGCAGGCTTACCTGCCCCACTTTCCATGGGATTATCCTGATTGCAATGCGTATACATCCCTTATGGCAATCGAAGCTGCTGCTTCTCATTCAAAAGCAGATCGCCATCCTCCTGCAGTCAGAGCTCCTAAAGTTCCCATTCCACCACCATGGAGTATTATTTGCCCTTTTGACAAAGCATATACTACTGGGGTAGATACTCTGATCTCCATTGAAAGAAGCACAAGCAACAGCAGTTCTCCATCAAGCTTGACAAATAGTAGCTCAGGCATGACATCATTGTGACCCCAAGATCATATGTGTGGTTTTAGGGGTTCTGTATTCAGGACAAACAAGGAGCTGACCTGCTTCCTTGAAGATAACTATGGTGGTCATTCATTTTGTTTCCTTGCAAATTGGTGAATGATAAGAGTTTCTTGAAGGCTTTGAAGGACAAGAGCAATGTTGGCGGGTTGGCAAATTGGATCTCTCAAATCATGGCTTGTCATGACTAATGTTTCGTAAGGGTGATACTGCATGCTTTAAAGGAAGGTTTCTTTGAAGGAGGAGCAATTGTATGTGCACCTCATTTCACTGATCTATCATCAAGTGCTTTGAGTTCACTACTTTTCTCCATTTATTATTATTATGATATGATGTTCTTTTAGTTTTTTTCTAAATTTTCTCTCATCATCTGCTGTATCCATTCTGGTTGGTTTAATCACCCGCTTGGGCCATGTTATCAATGTGTTTTTAGAGTCTAGAAAATACGGAGGATAGGATGTTTGCACCTGTCCAGTTTGATGGGCACAAATACATCTTTCTCATGTTGTGAGTTTGGGAAAATATTGAAATGCGGTTCTAAATTTCAGTGTCTTTTGATTGAAAATTCTGTTGTTTGGTAAATTCTTTAGAAACTCTTGACCCCAAAACCTACGTTTCAGGCCCACAGTCCAAAGCAGACACCTGCTTTCACTAAATCACTTTGAGACGCCAAAGCTGCTTTTCGAAATTTTCAGAAGCTCACCTAGAGAGTTCAATTTTTATTTTATTTTCCTGACTAATGAGGGTATAAGTGAAAGTGTCAACTTTGCAAGGTGAAACATCAATGAAAGCACTTCTTTTTTATTGTCTTATCTGCTCAATTTAAAGCTTTGGACTTACTTTTGAAAGTACTTCTTTTTTATCGTCTTATCTCCTCAATTTAAAGCTTTGGACTTACTTTTTTGGCTTTGTACTGTTCTAGCTTATTCATCTGAAATAAGCTTCTGCTTGCCATGCTATTAATTTGCCTTCTTGGGTCTGTCCTTAGGATCTCTCTCTCTCTCTTTCTCTCTCTCTCTCTCTCTCTCTCTCTCTCATATGATTCAGATTTGTATGCTGCGCTCGGTGCAGGCTAGAAAACAATGAAATTGGTCTACGAATGCCACAATCAGCTGCAGCTTCATACTTCAAAGAGGTTTGTCCTGGGGAATGGGAAATCCAAGTGCCAGAAGACCAAGTTGCTAGGGAGAGTCACTGTTGGCCTATTGGATTTGTAAAACAGGATTCCTTTGGGGCAGGTTGGAGAACATCCTTTCCTGAACAACTTTTCTCAATTTAATACATCTATATATTTGTGCATATAGTGCACATGCTTCCAAACTACTGTCATACTGCATGCAATAATGTTTGTTTTATTATTATTATTATTATTATTATTATTATTATTATTATTATTATTATTATTATTTCTTATTCAGCGAGATGCCGACAGCAGAAGCTTTCTGTGAGGTAAACTATCTAGCTCATCTGAGAGAGGAGCAGTGGACCGAGATGTCCGTGGAATGGAGGAAAAAGGAGATTTATGTTCTAGTGAGGAATATGAGGTCTTCAGCATATAGACTTGCTCTAGCCACTATTGTCCTAGAACAACAGTCAGATGATTTGGAATTCATGTAAGATGGTGGTCTTTGTTTTTCCCTGATGACACTGGATGAGCTGGTAAGTGTAAGACAATTTTGAGTTTGCACTCAGTATATTATGCGGCATTGCTCTATGAGTTTTTGGAGTCAATTGGTTCTGAGGATAAAGCGCTAGTGCTCGATATGGAAGCCTGGTTCTTTTCAGTTTCTCTTATACCTGCTTATCCTGAGGTTGTCACAAAATTTCAAAGAAGTGTCAAAGCTAAAGGATAATTTTAGAAGTGAGGAGAAAGCAGCAACAGTTTTGTTAGAGTGACTCTCTATCTTTTTTTTTTTTTAATTTTCTTTTTTGGTCGAACTCTTCTTTGTTAAATTAAATGACTTGCTGTGGAGTCATGGAAGAGGCAAAAAAATAAATAATAAAAATGTAAATAATGTGAGGTTTTATTGAAGAATGCCGAGAGGGCATCAGTACAGCTCCAGAATCCAGAGGATTATAGAACCCAGTTTAAGCTCTCAAATATCACCTCAATCATTAATTGATTAGGTTGTACTCTTAGATCACAAATATGGAAGCCACCGTAACATGCTTCACTATGTCTAGAGTGATTAGGCAAGCCTTATGACCGCCATTCATAGATTTAAGACAAATTTTATTGGAGTCCTCTGCTGACTATATTTAGCAGACAACGTGGTTGACACTGAGCTCAATGGTCTAAGTGACTGTCAAGGTTCCAAATCGAATTATAATTGATGCCTTCACGAATGCCTGATGGAGTGAGAGACGTAGATGTGGTGTTACTTTTTTAGTCAAAACTAAAAGTTGGTAATTAAAATTTGCCTCGTGCCCCAGTCAATACTTTTTTTATAAGTTTGTTCCAGAAAAAGAAAAGACCCAACATAATCATATAATGATGTTCCACATGTTATTGCCATGATTGTTATTCTGAATTTTGCTGAATTAAACATTTCTGGGATATAAAAATCGCAGAACTATTGGTTGATTTCCAATGGTTGTTGCTGCAACTGTCTGCCATTTTATGTCATGTTATTTCCATCTATCTGCCGATTTGAACTACAACACTGTACAAAGCACCAATCAACATCTCCTGATGCCATGTTTAGCACATCTCTCCTCAGGCTGCATTAGTCGTGTTGTTGCCAGATCATCTGCCTTGCTATGACCACTGGATAACTTCTTGTCATCTCCCTACAAGTTCATGCTTGGCCGAGCCATCAATGAAGCGGAGCAGCTTGGTGCCTCTCATTGCCGACGTGGCAGATGTTGCTCCAAATCAGCCCAGTCCCAGTACAGTTCCAGCCGCTTTCACGTGATGTCTCCGAGGTACGTTCTATGCGCAACGCATTCGCTACTGCTATTTGGAGATTGGGTCTTTCAAGGGTGGTTGATAAATAATTTGGAGGGATTCAAGTGTACTTATTGATTGTTTGATAACACTATGGCATCTTAGTTTTGCTTAAACAAAATAAATCAGCAAAACTGGTCTCCTTTGCCTTTTCTTCTGCTATTCAGACCTATGTAATTGTGAAATAATTGACATTTTCATGTCCATTCACCCATCATTGCGACAGATTGTTGCCAGACCGATATGGCGTTGGATGAGGCAGCGAAGGTTGCCTTTTGTGATCTGCTGCTGCTAAATGTCCCTCAAAATCCCGATTGGAATGTTTTTCCCCCAAGAACTCACTTCTCAGCTCGGTATGCAAATTTCTGAAGTCAAGTCCATAAATTACTATTTGCTCAGCTGATCGAGGTTAAATATTTCAGTGGATGTTATGCTGCAAACAGGAGTAAGTTTCTTAAGTAGCGTGCAAACGCAACCAACTCTCCCCTCTCTTCACATAGGGTCCATCTAAGGCCTTCACTGGCTGGCAAGTACGGAAATCTCAGCAGCGCTTGCTCTAAGGCACCTCCACCATCTGAAGGTAAACCTAGCGCTCCAGGCATCTGTTCTCATGTTTGTATCAAGCATGCGTACTTTCCAATTGTCTGTCGAAAGATGTACATGTTGGAAACGCTTCAGCACTCTGTCCCGATACTCATGGAGGTTTTCTGATCGTCATATATGGGCTGGGCTTACATAGGGATTATGGAAAGGAAAAAGGAAATCCAAAACAAGGACTTGAGTGTACTGGCTCCTTGCAAACTATTAAAACCTCGAGAAGTTCAAGGACCATTCTGTTTAGCAATGTTGCAATTGCCTACTAATGTGAAAAAGGTGCTGCTTCTGCAGTTGTTTGACTTGCCTTATTTGGTACCTTATGGAAAGGTCAATAGACGAGTCTGATCTGAATTTTGGAGTCGACTCTTTCCTAAGTAGTGTGAACTCATGCCTCAGTTTTCGATTGTTCATTTCTGTATGAAGTATGTTAGTTTTATCATATCGCCACAAGGTCATTAGCCAACTGGTCATAGATGGTGTCCTACTCTCTGAAGTTCGAGAGCGTGCAGTCTTCTAATCAACGAGCAAGCGATAAACACAACCCACTTAGGCAATTTTAAGGATTCAATACGAGCCAAGTCTGTCTACCGATCCACTTCCCCTCCTCGTATGGTTCTGGGTTGGCCCATGAATTTGCCATGTTCCTGATAATCAGTGTTGTTCTTGCGAGTTATTATTATTATTATTACTATTATTATTATTATTATTATTATTATTATTATTGGAGAAGTGCCGATAGATGATTCAATGGACAATCCTCTTTATATTCAACAAATAGATGGATAACGAAATGTAACACCACGTGCATGGGGAAATTAGAAATATCTTAAACCTATTGTATTTGTGTCAATTCAGTTTTAAACATTTCAATATGGCCGATTTAATTCTAAACCTTTTGATAATCAATGTAATTCCTTTGGTCAATTTTAAAATGAAATCTCTGACGCGGATAGGCATAGACATTTTTTTTTATAATTTTTATGAATGATTTATTTATTTTTTAGTTTTTTCTTTTCTTTTTCAATGTGATTGTTGAGGGCCACAAAGCCCTGGCCCACAACAATGAAAAAGAAAAGGAAAGGAAAAAAATAAAATTCAGAAAAATTTTAAAAGTTTGAAAAAATTTCAAAGTCAGTGATTTCTATTCAAAATTGACCAAAATGACTAAATTGATAATTTGTTAAAAAATTTATGACTAAATATAGCGTAAGTTTTCGTCAAAGTTTACCTCCAAACAATTGAGATATCAACTCTTGATTTCGACGAATGAGACCAGTCCTCCATTGCGAGACTTTAATTACAAACATTAAAGGCAAATATTTATTTATTTCGAATTTGCCTTTAGTTACAAATATATCTAGAGGTGGCAACACCCAAGAAAATAAATTTATTTGCCTCTAAATTTCTTATCAAGGGCGAAATGATGACTTCAAGGGCCAAATGCTTGACTTGGAAATGTGTTACTTTGCCGGGGCACTCACTCTTTGTCTGTCTAGATTAACGGACTCAAGTGGGTCAATTTTCCTTATCATTTTGTATGCGAAAAATCAATGATTGAGGAGAAATATCTTAACCATTTATTTCTCTTAGAAAAATAGGTCAAATTAAAATATTTTCATTATCAAGAAAAATGTTTAGATATAAATTATTATTGATAATGATTTTTTTTTCGTTGCTACTCATTTCTCTAAGAGATTTATTTCGGTCATGATTAGGAAAACTTTTTCTCAAATTAGTGATTTTTTGCTCGATGATTAATTTCGCCCAATCAAAGCAAAGATCGCACGAATTTAAGGTTGCTGATTGCGTGCGGTTTCCGCATGCTAACATTGACGTGATGATCCAAGCTTTGTTGAACTCGTGGGCTCTTTCTACCCACGTTTGCTGATGTCCACTCGTGATGGACCAATGCGACCCGAGCTTTGTCGGACGATTAAGGATCGAGATTTACTTTTCCTTAATTAAGCCAATGATGTTTCTCTTTTCCCCCCCAAATAATGGCTAACGGGGCTTCAGATTTGACACCCGAGTTTTACTTTTAAGTATATTTTGGAGGATCGATTGATCACCAAACGATTGATATGCATGCAATAATTTCCGTATACGTCTCCAACTAAAAGCAATTTTTGGGTAAACTTTTTTCGTTGTGAATGTGAAGTTTTACCTGACGTACATGAACGGGATGGGATCGTTTATATGTATCATGGAGATATTCAAACGAAAAGATTGGACATTCATATTAGCGTCTAACTGCAAAGCGCTTTTCCTCTCTTCTTCTCCCTTTTTGTCAACTACCCCTGTCTTGTCATTAGATATTTATGCAATGAAATGGTTATGTGAGATCTTCAATGGTAAGTGGGTCATTAAAGTGGTGGAGTGTTGATTGATGGATGGCCAAAGTCCTTTTGATTTATATCGATTTTTATGGGGGAAAATTACCTAAAAAGTAATAAATTTATTATAATCGGCCAATACAATTATCAACTTTTTAATTTGGTCAATTTAGTCCTAAACATTTCGATGATTTGACGGTTTGAAAGGATTTCACTAGCAAATCATCAAAATGTTTGGTACTAAATCGAAAATTTTATGATTAAATTGGTCCTTATTCAATATGTTTAAGATTTTTTAGACTTTTTTCTTGATTTTTGCATGTCATTTTACTTTTGTTAGTTGAGAAAATGGTTAGGGTGAATGAAAAGAACCAAAAAAAAAAAAATGAATACTATGTAGATGGGGCAATAATTAAGCTTTGAATTAACTTTTATATGGTAATTACATTTCATAAATTTATTAATCTGGGCATACCTATTGTAACTTACAATAGTTATGCTATAAAAAGATTATGTTGTGATTTCAAGATGTCATCAAGCACAATAATTTGAAGATAAATCGCGATTTCAATTCCTTTATTTTTATGTCAATAAAATTCCTTTATTTTTGTTCTATTGTCTTCTCCTTGTCAGCAACATGAGAGCTTTGCTTTTGCTTCATTTTGGATATAAGTTTCGATGACGCCCTTCTCATTGAAAGTACATGACAAAGATTTTTTATTTTCAAAATAGTTGTTTTTCTAAAAATAATTTTCAAAATAGATTTCTCTGTAACCATTTACCAAAATAAACTTCATAATCACCTTTACCTTTCTATTTTTTAGATAGAGAGGCAACGCCGAATTAAAATCGAGTGGTTAGATGCACGCAAAATTATACTCAAACTTTAATTATTTATGATAAATTGATTCAAGAAGAAAGTACAGATCATGGAAAGCCTTAGAAAGTGATTTTAATAATTTAAGAGAGAGGGGTAAAGATGACTGAGATCAAGCGTGTGATGATTAGGCAATCTGGCCAAGTGATGTGACATTGAGAAGTCCGTTTTGACATATAGTTTAGGAAAATATCTTTATTGGGTATTATTTTTTAAAAAATGTAGCAGTAGTGAGATGTCTATTTTGACATATGATTTGGGGAGAGATCTATTTTGGGAACTATTTTTTGAAAGAGATCTAATTTGGGGGAAAAATCCGTGACAACACTTATAATTATATTTCGAAAAGGCATTTTCATTAATTCCATTGTCGGTGTAAAATATAAGCTACTCTATCATTATTAAGTGATCGATATATGGAAGAATTTGGTTGGAAAACCAACTATACACATATGTATAAATCATCTAACGCTGAATATGTAGATATTTTTCTACATTAATTGAGGGCCAAATAAATATTTAAAGAGGAAAATTGACTTTGACGCTTTCATGTCTATCTTTCTTTCCACGAGTCATCAAAGCCGATGTGACTCATTTGTCACATCATCGACTTAACAGAATACATTATTGACTAACATAGAGGTGATCGGGAGCACCTTATTTTGAATATGGATATTTATATATATTGACTTTCGTTAATTAAAGGTTATTCTAAAATTTGATCAAAGCAGCACAGTGTGTAAGTATCTTTTTTAAAAGTTCACTTTCGAACGAATTCCCAGTAAGCTTGATAAAGTACCATTGACGCACCGGTCTAGTAGTTGGTCGAGGGTCAAAAATGGGTTTGCAAGAGTCGCAAGTTTGATTTTCCCATCCTCCTATTCCTGGCTCAGAAAATCTCAGTAGCTTGCAATGGACAAGTTTGAGCTTTGGCATATTATCCGTCTCGACGTTCTCAGTAGAGCATCTGGTGGAGCTGCGATGAGGAGCTCGGCCGACAGCCCTGAATCTCGGGCCTTCTTTCTCTCTCTATTCTCTCAATAAAGAAGTGAAACTGAGCATTATGCTGCCTCTTAAATAAATTTTATGTCCTGAGCTTTGTCTGTTGATTGAGGTGAGGCTATATATGTCAATGCAATTAGAAAGGGTGTGGCCATAGTGACTTTGGTTAATTTGGTAGGGAATTCCCACGTTCTCACAAGCAACTAAACCCATATGTATGACAACTGTTCGTTCGTTAATGGATTCCCTCACAAATCATAATGATGCCTTGAACAAGAATAAGAATTGAGTAGTACAACTAAGAATCTCGAAAGGTTAGTTGCAGCTTCACAAAGGAAGAAGTCATTGGCCCCCCCAAAAAAAGAGAAAAAAAAAGAAAAAGAAAAAAGAACACTGCCGAATACACAAGGACATGATACCCACCCGATGCATTTGGTATTTCTCCCATTATAGGACGATGGGTGCTATTACCTTCATATTCCTCCGGTTATAAAACTCCGTTGTTTGAACATGAAATCTATCTTGTAAAGAAACGCGATATCCGTCCTCAAAAGGGCCCGAGGCGACTTACTTCGTTGTTTGAACGTGAATTTTACCTCAGAAGTGATGATGTGTTTGGATCGAAGCGAAGTACAAATTAAAGCGACCAGTTTTGTGCAGCTTTTTAAGTCCCTCCTAGTCCATCTAATAATGGAGGGATTCGTGCAACTAATGAAGAAAAAAATTGCTTTTTTCCGCACTTACCTCTATTTTATCTCAAGATTTAATAACATAAAGTATATTTAGGTCGCCTTTGTCTCCATTTTCTTTCTGTTCCTTTCTTATCTCCTTTATTTTCTTTTCCTTATAAATTATTCGAATCTCTTCTTAACTGGAGCACTTAATCGCCAAACAAATGCGACCAGACTCCCCCGCGCCCGAGCCAAGAAAGGTAAAACACATCAAGCACACTTAAAAGTCTCAGCGCTCACTATTACATCTAAAATCAGGTTTAACTCTAATAAATGACATATAAGGAACCGAACAAAAGAAAGAAGACGGTCGCAGCCGAACCGCTTCCTATCGAACACAGTCGACAGAACCGAGAGATTTTCCGGCGCTTCCAGAGCACGGACGACTGTATGACTTTATTGATCGCATGATAAGCATATAAGATGATCATTGCGATCCTCACCTCCTCCTCCTTCAGCAAGAGATTAGGTGGAGTTCGCAATCAACAATCACAGCTCACGCACAGCATCGTAATGTACGAACGAGGGATTAAGTAAAGTGGATGAAAACTAGGAACACGAATCGTGGGCGGGCGGGCGTGCGTGCATGTGAGGTGCGCCGATCAGGGGCGGGATGGCAAATTGTAAGTTGGGGGGACTGGACGGGGCGATGGGGGAATTTTCATTTTCACGAATTGGGACAAAAGGCCACGCACGTTCTCTCTTATCTCTCTCCCTCAATCCACAAACCACACACTACAACACTACCCTCTTAAATTGGCGGGGGCCACCTCCCTCCACCCCCCTCCCAGCTGTACCAATGTGTTGTTGTCTGCCCCCTCATCTCTACTTTGTGGGGCCCACCTTTCTCCACCCCCGTCTCGCCAGCTTCAGGTGAGGCTCGCCCTTACTAGAGACTCGTGAGGGCCGCCTCGCCAGCTTCAGGCGAAGCTCAATCTTGCTGGAAGATCAGGCGAGGGACGCTCGCCTAAGGTTGGTAAGGGCAACCCTAGCCAGTCGCCACTTGTGCCCGATCGCTGGTTATTGTCAAAGCACAATAATCAACTAAGGAAGAAGGAAAAGAAAAGAAAAGAATAAAAAAAATATATTATACTAAAAAACTATATGAATTGTTCACACTAGAGCCAATTGTGTCACGTAGTACTCCGGCATCCATATCAATAATTTCCAACCAAAATTAATTGGATAAATTATATTTGCAAACTGTCAAAAATTTTATAACCAAATCTAAAAATTTAGGATCGAATTGTCATAAATACAAATTTCTCCTACATTTCACCTTGTTTCAAGGAGTTATTTCTCTCTCTCTCTCTCTCTCTCTCTCTCTCACAGATTGAGAAGTTATTACATGGTCTATGGATCATTTATATCTTTGATTGAGTGGGATATATTGTGAGATCCACATGATCAATAATGTTTGTGATCCATGTGGTCCATGGACCATACAATTTCTCTCCCAAATCGTCTTCTTGAAGCTAAAAAGAATTGTCGGGAGGATGTTGTTACTTCCTCGAATGAGATAGTTGCATGAGGCTCTTACATGTTCTACCTAAACCTAAGGGTTAGTTCACAAGGAGAAACGTTAACAAAACCTAACAATGTCGGGACCAAGGCACTGTCAAGGACTCAGCTATATAAGCTGAATCGACGACTTCTTTTCCCGACAAGGGAAAAAGTTTAAACCTAAACACGAGGGACGAGGGACCCGTTACATTAAATGTAAGGATGAAAGAATTGGGTGCAAACTAACTCAATCATGAAGGAAAATTAGCCACGTCATCAACCTAACCCCTTTTTATATTCATGTTCGACATAAAATGTGGGGAAAATCCTGAATGACTATAAAGTGTGTTCAATTTCTCAAAAAAGGTTTAAAATATTCCGAAATAATTATGTCAGTTTCAAATAATATTCTAACATCGCTAGCCGACCAAATCTTTTAACTAGTGAAAAGTATTTTCGTTTAAAGAGATTTTTTGTAAGTTTTTCTTCATTTTCTTCCTTGTTGTATCTTCTTCTTCGTCATGACCTTGTCATGACCTTGCCCGCCGCTGAGTCCGAGACCCTTAATCATCCTTGACCCAATTGAAGAAAGTGAGAGCTGAGGCATAATTCGATTGGCATCTCAATAAAATCCGCAAGATTTTGTCAGTACACAGATGAGAAAGGAGCGATTTTAGGTCATTACGTAAGACCGCAAGATGGGGACTTGAGTTCTTGAGAGATGAGCAAATGAGGTCGACCAATTTGCTACGATTTTGGGTCTTGAAAAGCAAATCATAAAGGGGACTCAAAGTTGTTAGTTGGCCGCTCTTACCCACAACTGGCAAAGTCATGGCGAGAGAGCCCTCGTCTACTGCCGCAACAGCCTCCCCCAAATCTAGGCAAGGCTAGGTGAGGGCTGCGACTCTCATTAGCGATGGGCGGGGCTTTGTGGCCCTCACCCATGGCTTGCACCACCAGTATCGCTTCAATACTGAGGTTGGTTATTCTTGCATATGGCTCTAGTTGCTAAAGTTGTTGCTTTGGCTACTCTTCCTTGTTCATCTTGCTAGATGAAGAAGAAGATGTATAGGGAAGAAAAGACAGAAATAAGGAAAAAAAAAAAAAAAGTATGTCTTTGCATGAAAATGCCTTCGACTGGCCAGAATATTTGGTCAGCCAATGAGGTTAGACCCTTTTTAGAATTGCCATGACTACTTTAGACCTTTATTTGAAACAATGTTCACTATATACTCTCATTTGAAAAAATAAGGGTAATTCGGGCCATTATTTGAAAATTTTCCTAAAAACGTGATTTGATTTCCAATAGTATAATTTTTTTAGCAACATCCCATCTTAATTTGAAAAATTTACCAAATGAGTTCTGAACTTTTTAATTTTGCTAATTTAGTCGTAAATCTTTGCATGCCATTTCAATGTAATCCTTTATGAATTTTTTGTCGAAAATGGCTTGTGTGACGGTTCAGTCATCATTAGTCGTCCTATGTAGCACATCTACATATTAGCAATTTTCAGCAATAATACCCAAAATGATTCAACATAGTTATATCCTCGTCAAGCTGTTCACATGTGAGACTCAACTTAGATGGAAAGGGGAAGCGTTAATATATATGTTTGATATCCTATCCGATGTGTGTTTTTTGAACAGTTTAAGTTTTTAAATAAAGACTGTTCGACAATAGCAAATTCATTTCTCCAAAAAAGAAAAAAGAAGATAAAATGCACGGAACAAAAATGAAAATGTTCAACCTAAGTCCCACGTTTGATTGGAGTTTAAATGCTTATACATTGCTACAAAATTTGCACGTTTGGTTCGGATGGATGAGTAGGAACAGAATCACAACTGCAAGGATCAATCCCTTTTTCCCATGTTTGGATCAAATTGCGATCATGGAATCCTCAATTCCGAAAGAATGTTGATTCCATCAACTTGATGGAGTTGTTCTTCCACTACTTAAGCCATGGAATCGACTTCCATTTCAAAGCTAAAGCTATCTAGGACTACATAATTCATTCGATTATAAATAGCAGCAAATCATACTAGTAAACAAAATCAATAAAATATTGATAATTAGGATTGATTATTATACTTTATATTTTACGATTCATAATCATCTCAGGCATTATATTCTTAGAGGGTATGCATAAGATCAGTTGACTTACTAGCTATTATTAGAAAACATTAGATCAATTATTCATCATTCAATTATAGCTATTGCATACTACATTAAGTTTCCATTTTAAAAATTCTCAAATCTATTCTAAATCGAAAATTAAATTTATGGTAATCTTGCTTTTTATTCCTTTCCCACCATGCTTTTCATACGACAAAAACAAATGAACCTTTATCCCATTTCATCGTCACGTTAGTCCTTTACCAAATTCCAACTATTCCTTCCTATTGGAGATTTCTTTTTTCATTCATGATGTGGTAAATTAAGACAATCAAGATGTAGAGAGCATTCTCACCACATCCCTTGTGGATATTTTTTGAGATTATCAAATTATTTTCTTCTTTTTCCGGATTAAACTGCTCTAACATACATCAAGTTGTGATGAAATTGCTCCACATACCCCATGTCTCGAAAAAGAAAGAAAGCTAATCAAACACCGCGTTTGGATACACCGGGTCCAAAACAAGGAGTACAAAGAGCATTGATGAGGCAAGAAAGTTTGATATGATGAACACTTGTAGAAAGACCCTAATGCGACTTTCCTCTTTCTGGCGGCCTGGGGAGACTTAAATACAAGTCAAATGAAAGAAGACTATGCAAAAATAAAAGAGTCAAAGAAAGAGTTTTTTCTTGTACCAATTTTGAACAAGAGAACACATGAATTTCTCTGAAAACCATTATAGCAGAATCATTCTCGTAAGCCATGGTACAGTGACGCTATGATTAGGTTGCCGTTGGGTCCAAATGAAATGTGGGTACATCAATACAGACACCTCTATGTATGTGTAAAGTGTCAATTAATTGACCTCCCTATGCCGGTTTCCAATCACATGCAGTCTTACCAAGCCATAGTCATGTGCCACCGACACCTTCCCTTCTCGACAGCTACATACCATCGTTTACTCCGACCAAGAAAAAATAGCGATTCTTATTGCCTGGGCGCTATATTATTAAATCAAGTCTTTAGCTAGAAATATTGAGGATTACCAGGGTAAATTACGGGAAGTTTCTGAAGTTTTGCCAATATTCAATACGGTTCTTTATAGGAAGGCTCCATCTTCTAAACTCAAGTTGAGATTCTCTCTCTCGATCTGATCTGGAAGTCATTTGTTATTTTCATTTATTTATTTTTTTTGTTTTCTCTTTACAGGCTGCCGATGCTCTCTTTCGCTTGTTGGACATATTTTTCGCTTCCATCGTTAGCAATTAACCCGTTACTTTAGATAATCCAAATCAATAAATCCAATAGGATCAAGGATGAATAAGTTCTTGCTGCACTAGGAACAAACGTACAACTTCTTCAAGCTATGGAAGCTCTTAACTTCCAATAAAATGAGAGCTCTTCCATCCCGATTTAAATTTGGGTGTTCCTTAAAAGATGTTTCTACGCTCGTCCAACTTTTTCTAATCTAAACTTAGATTTGGAAGCGTTTTCAACCTATTTTTGGTGTCTCTGTATGGTGATGATAGACACTAAGCCTAGGTATGCACCATCCACCAGGTAAGAAGTAGCTTTTGGAAAAGGAGGTTATGGTGTGTGCTTATTACTTATCACGATGCGAGATTTGACAATCAATCGTTGTTCAATTTGTTATGATATTGAGATAGATTCGTTCTTATGAGATGAGAGTGTGCTTATCACAACAGTTTGTGTTTTGTTGCCTATTTTGTTGTTTGAGATTTGTTTTGTTTTGAACCTCTCATTTATTTTCTTGAAATTTGAAGGAAATATTTGCTTTCGATAAATATATATGATCCTTTATAGATTTTCATTCAATATAATCTCTAAATTTTTCAGAAGCAATTAAATACAATTTTTACAACTATAATAATTCTAATATTTAATCAGCAAAAACTCGATATTTTGCTTTTATACTAGAGCAAGCAATAGTAGTCTATTTCTTGTAATGCCATAGAATAAATGAGTCAACCAAAAAGAAATAGTAGCCTATAATGGAGTGGCAATCTTGAGATCACCAATCTAATTAGCTTCAAAATAAATTGTCAACTCCAATGTAAGATGAGCATAAAAGTGAAAACCATGAAATAACATACCTTTGATGTAGCAAAGAATTTGAAGGACTATAACAGAATGAGTCCTATGGTTGCAATCATGTACCGACTAATCATATGAGTGGCATAGGCAATGTCAAGTCATATAATAGTGCGATATACAAGATTACAGACCATATGTCGATAGAGTGTATGATTCAAAAGAGCAATTTATTGATGTCACATAGATTTGGGCAAGTGCTTAATCTGGTGTAAGGGAAAAATGGAGGTGGATTAATGTAGTAAAGAATACGAAAGGCTACAACAAAGTGAGTTATACATGATGTGTACTGACTAATAATGTGAGTAGCACAGGCGATATCAAGTCAAGTAATAGTGAGATATACTAGACTGTAAATTAGTTGTCAATAGAGTGTAAAATTCGAAAGAGAAATTTACTGACGTGGTGTGGGCTTGGGCAAGTGCTCAAGCCCGAATAAGGTAAAAACATAGGTGCATTGAGCCCTCTTATTGGAACACTTTTTTTTTTATTTGTTTGTTTCAGCTAAAAAGTTATATAATTAAAAAAATGAATGCTGAATCATTTTAGGGGTTTGTATTAGTATGTTTGCTACTTCATCTATGAGTGTTATAGTACCTTCTACCATACATTTGAAATTTCGGATCATTTTATCAAATTAATGCTCATAAATTCCAAATGTCAAAGTGAAATTATTAGTAAAATATAATTTATTAACTTTGTGAATGAGCATTTGGGTAGGGTGGAACCTCAAGGACCTTGTCTAGCCTTGGAATTTTTTGCCCATGCTCACCCTACGGGCCTAAGGCATTCAGCCAAGCTCACCCATTTTTATCTACCGGTCGCTTGCTTGTCGATCAACTCTACATATGTGATGACAGTCGAGATTGGTGAGGAGGGTTTGTACTAATGATGAGAGGGCGACTAATTCTCGTCCAATTGGGTGGTAGTAATTGCGTCTGAGTCCATGTGCGGCGATTAACCATTCTACACGAATTAGTACAAGAGTAAACCTCTCTTCATCTCTCTCGTGTTCTTGAACACCCAAGCATAATACATTATCATAGTAAGATCGGTTTTCTTGACAAACGTCCTCATTCACTCTTGATTTGATGACTAATAAGAGAATCGATAGTTAAAATTCTCAAATCAAGAGCTTATGACGCGGACTATGTCTCCTGTACTCACCCAAATTTAAAAATTTTCCAAATCCGGGTTGCAAAGTAGATCTCCACAGGGGGAGGCAGAAACCATAACCTAACCCTAGTCAAGTCTACTACACATGGAGGGGGGGTAGATATTCTGATTCCCCTGTATTTCAAATGTCAAGCTTGTTCCAGCTCAAAATGGCTTGTTTATAAAGTCCACCTCTCAGAGAAAAAAGAGAGAGAAATTAAATGAAACTAATGTGAATGATTAGCAGTCAGGTCGAAGGTTAAAAAAATACATACATACATATGATGATAATAATAATTATTATTATTGATTTTTGGTGGGGTTTCTGGAGATAAAGAAAGAAAGAAAGAAAGAAAGAAAGGGGGATAAACAGAATCTGCTGCGGTTCTGTGCGGGGCAAAACACTTGGGTGGTGTCAGATTTGAAAAAGTTAAAGCAAAGCCCAATAATGGACGGCCACATCACCCCAGATTGGAGCGTCTGTTAGGTTTCTTATTATATTTGATATATATATATATATATATATATGATATATATTGTATAAATAAAATAATTGCTAGAGCCCCTTGAAACAGTAATGGGTCACAGCCATCATGGGTGGCACTGCTTCCATTTCCATTTCTTTCCTTTCCTTTCCTTTTCTTTTCTTTCCTTTTTCTTTTTATCTTTATTTTCCTTTTTATGTATTCTATTGAGATTAAGGAAAAAAAAAAAAGGGATAAAGTACAATACGCTCGTCATGGCCATTCGCTACGACTTCTACGCATATGTTTACAGCTGTAAAAAACACGCTAAAGCCTCTCTCTCTCTTCAAAATTATTCATAAATATTTTATATACATATTATACATCAGGGGACACGTCATGTCAATAATAATAATAGGTAGGACTATGAATTTTCCTCCATTGATAATTGGCCCATAAACGATGGGGTTACAAATAAGGGACACGCGCACATTCAAACTCAATTGAATAAGAAAAATCAGACGGTATCTAGAACCGGATGTGTTTCCGTCTATCCCCGATCAGAGAGAATCATCCGGGTCCCGTTCAAAAATATTCTCGAAAATTGAGAAAAAAGATTAAGCTACCTCGCACGTTAAAAGAAAAACAGGGGGCGGGGGAGAGGGAGGGAGATGACAATGATAATAAATTTTCCGATCTTGAAATTCAATATTTTGTCAAAGGAGAGTTGAATGGAATTTGCCACGGGGGAGCAGAAGGAGCCCATGAATGTCCTTTTAGGCGGCGTACTTGAAATGGTGAAATTGGGGTTTGCCGATCTCGTTGATTTTTCCTTTATTGTTATTACTAATGTTATTTTTTAAATTTTTTTTAGGTGGGATTAAAAGAATAATAATAAAAAAAGGGGGGAAAAGGGGGTGGATTTTTTTAAGGGCTGGTGAAATGGGGGTTCTAACAATTATTAGCAGCAAAGTGAAGTCGCTGACAACACAGCATCTCCTTTGTTTTATCACATTTCCATTCATTCATTCATTCATTCACTCATTCACACCCATCTCTCTCTCTCTCTCTCTCTCTCTCTCAATCATCATCATCCTCATAATCGTAGTCCCTATCTCTCTCTCTCTCTCTCTCCATCACTTTCTCTCTCTACAACCCATCTCTTTCTTTTTACTCTGTCCATTTTTTTTTCTCAAATTTTTCATTTTTTTATGCTTGTTGTGTGTGCTACAGTGCAGAGTTGATGATTATGCTCCCTTCTCCTCTCTCTCTCTCTCTCTCTCTCTCTCTTCTTTACTGCAACCCCTCTCCCCTTCCCTCCCTCTCAACTCTCTCTCTTTTCTTTTCCGAACTGAAAAGAACACAAAAACCAAAATCTGAACCCCCCTCTCCCTCCCTCTTCTTGCACTAACTCGTAGGAACTCTCTCTCTCTCTCTCTGCTCCTCCCCTTTAAACATCAACCTCAAATCTCTCGACCCACTTCTGCCTCTCCCTCTCCCTCTCCCTCCCTCTCTTTCTCTCTCTAGGCGAAGCTGCTGATCAAAGTGACCATCTTGTTCTGGAGCAGCAGGAGAGAGGAAGAGAGGAAGCGAGGAATCAAGATCTGCATCTGCATGTCATTCTTGCAGCCCCACTCCGCCCTTTCTTGAACCCAATTCAGCTTCAGGAGGGTGGAGGAGATTAACCTCCGGAGCGATGCAGCAAGGAGGAGGGTCCCACTCCCACTACGGCGGCCCGCCTCCCCCACCGAGCCCCCCGCCGCCGCGCCCCCGCCCCCTCCACGGCCGCTCCTCCCCACCACCACCACCACCACATGGTGGTTGAGGAGGCCTCCCGATACGCAGCCGCCCGCCCGCGCCCTCCGGCCTGGACGAAATCCTGCCGCTCTCGGGCGGCGACATGGACGCCCTCGCCGCGGCGGCCGCGGCGGATGTGGGAGGGAGCAGCGGGGGTGGCGGCGGGAACCGGTGGCCGCGGCAGGAGACGCTGGCGCTGCTCAGGATCAGGTCCGAGATGGACGCAGCGTTCCGGGACGCCACGCTCAAGGGTCCACTCTGGGAAGATGTCTCCAGGTAAGAATTCACATTACTACTTCCCAAAAGTGATGAAATTGAATCTTACTTTGGACTTAATTGCTGAAATCATGTGAACCCCCCCATTGCTCTTATAACCATCATCATCATCATCATCATCATCATGATAACATCATTATCAAAACATGTTTATCTCATTTCGATCTTTAAACGGAACCCAACTCCTTCAATCTTCCTCAGATGATTATCTCACTGCCAAGCAATTCAACCTGTCCTTGTACCCAGATGGGTTCTCTCTCTTCTTCTTCTTCTTCTTCTTCTTCTTCTTCTTCTTCTTCTTCTGTGGGTACAAGAAGAGCACATGGTTTCCTCTCTCTCTCTCTCTCTCTTTTTCCAACACGACTCACGAGCTGTTGAGCAGGCATCTGGGTATCTTCTCATGTTTTCCCTTCTCTCGAATTCGAGAGATTTTTATTTGTTTTGGGTGGGTTAAGCTTTCTCCAAATTTAGAAATAGGCCAAATCAAGTGCATGAGCTCTGGACCAATCCTCTCGCCTCCTCACTCTCTCTCCTCTTTTTCGAGAATTTTTATTTTACATGTGGATGCGAAAAGCATCTTGATCTGTACCCCTCCTCCTCCCTCCCTCCCTTCCCTTACTTCGAAAAATACTGAAAATCCCGAGAACAATTCTCCCCCCCGAAAATTCAACATTTTTTTTCCCTTCTCTTCACAACTTTTTTCCCCCTCTCTAGGTTCTTTGTTTAGTACTGCACTTTCCAATTATACAATAATAATAGCGACACTCAAGTTTTTTTTGTTAATGGTTTCAGCAGTGGGCTTAAGTTGTCATCAAGTTGGGTCACTATTTTGCATTTGGACGTGTCTCGTCTCATATCTCTCTCTCTCCCTCTCTCTCTCGGCTTTTCTTATCTTCTTTCTTTTTTTTTTTTTTGCTTTTTGGGTTCGTATGATCTCCTAGTTGTCTGCTACTTGACAAGACGGAGATTACAAGCCTTGATCTGGGATATTGATCTCATGCATGACATCAATCTCCGTCGAGAGAGAGAGAGAGAGATTCACTAAGCAACTTATTTTTTTAATGTTTGTTTATGGGACTGTGGTTGCAGAAAGCTAGGTGAACTCGGATACAGAAGAAGTGCCAAGAAATGCAAGGAGAAGTTCGAGAACGTCCACAAGTACTATAAGAGGACCAAGGAAGGCCGTGCTGGTCGTCAAGACGGCAAGACCTACAAGTTCTTCTCCGAGCTCGAAGCCCTCCACAACACCGCTGCCGTCGGAATGTCAGCAGCTCCAAGTGGTGGTGGTGCTGCTTCTGGCACTGCAGCCCTGGGCGGTCTCTCGGTACCCCCAGTTTCGATCGGGATATCGTTCGCCAACCCCGTCCCAATCTCCACCGTCCGCGGCCAGCCTCCTGTCTTGGCGCATCCGCCGCCCCATACCCACCACATATTTGCCCCCACAACAGCACCCGGTCTGGCTACCAGGCCGGCAGCCACAGCGGCGATGTCAGCTAGCCCGATGGGAATGATCTTCTCGTCAAACAGTTCATCCTCGTCTGGGAGATCGGAGGAGGACGATGATGACGAGGAGGATGAAGAGGAAGGCGAGCCATCCACCACGGGCAGTAGCCGCAAGCGGAAGAGGGGGCCAGGAGAGACGAGTGGCAGCGGCGGGGGAAGCCGCCGTAAGATGATGGAGCTCTTTGAGGGATTGATGAGGCAGGTGATGCAGAAGCAGGAGGAGATGCAGAAGAGGTTCTTTGAGGCCATAGAGAAGAGGGAACAGGATAGGTTGATTAGAGAGGAGGCGTGGCGGCGGCAGGAGATGAACAGGCTGGCCCGGGAGAACGAGATCGCGGCTCAGGAGCGTGCCGCCTCCGCCTCAAGGGATGCAGCCATTGTCTCATTCTTGCAGAAGATCACAGGCCAGACGATCCATCTGCCGACCATGCCCGCTACCATGCTGGCAACTGTGACGACTAGTGTTCCGCCTCTCTCTCAGACCCCGCTGCCCAAAACACAGGTTCAACCAACCCATGCTGCTCCTCATCCACAACCGCCGATGCCACCACCTCCAACGTATCAAGAGCGACCGCAGCAGCAGCGACAGAACATCGAGGTTGTCACGCACCCGCTGCCCGCTTCGACTGAAATAATCATGGCCGTCCCGGAGCAGCAAGTGCCGCCACAGTCTCAAGAACTCATCCTTAGTGGCGGAAGTGGAGGGGAGCCGTCATCCTCTTCGAGGTGGCCTAAAGTGGAAGTGATTGCGCTGATAAAGCTGCGAAGTGGGCTTGAGTCGAGGTATCAAGAGGCTGGCCCTAAGGGGCCGCTCTGGGAGGAAATCTCTGCCGGCATGGCGAAAATGGGGTACAAGAGGAGCGCCAAGAGGTGCAAGGAGAAGTGGGAGAACATCAACAAGTACTTCAAGAAAGTGAAGGAAAGCAACAAGAAGCGGCCCGAGGATGCCAAGACCTGCCCGTACTTCCATGAGCTCGATGCCCTTTATAGGAAAAAGGAACTTGGCGGCGGAGGCGGCGCAGCCGCGGCGCAGCTGCCACCTCCGGGTCCATGGGGTTTAGGGCCGAGCCGTCTCCGAGTACGGCGAGCTTGGAAGCTCGCCCGGTAATTGCTCAGGATCAGCCGACGCCGCCGCCGCCGCCGCCGCCTCCACAGGCAGGTGAGCCCGAACGTAAAGATGGAGGCAGCAATTCAGGCGCACAAGAGAGGACGGTTGAGGAAGGAAATGGAGGATCGCTTAAGAAGGTAACATTTTCTTGTAAAAAAAGTGAGAAATGTCCATGTCTAATTCCATCATTTATGATCGAATTGTGGATAATTTGGTAAAGAAATTTACGTTTGTGGTTGATTCAATCCATGTTCAGTTTGAGGGCTGATTATTTTTTTGGGATTTGAAGCCAGAAGACACCGTGAAAGAGCTCATAGGGCAAGGGCAGCATCAAAATCAACACTTGGACGCGGATCAACAGCATTTAAGGGTAGATAGCAGTAATTACAATGATAAAAAGATGGAGGAAGGTGACAGTGATAATATAGAAGATGGGGAGGAAAATGAATTGGAAGAGGATGATGAAGAAAACGACGAGGATGAAGAATTGGAGGAGGAGAGGAAAATGGCCTATAAAATCGAATTCCAGAGGTCGAACGCATCAGCGCCCCCAAATGGCGGAGGGAATGGGGCGCCGTCGTTTTTAGCCATGGTTCAATAGGCCTCCACCGGTGCGACAGCAGTTGGTGGTGGCGGCGGCGGCAGTGGCAGTGGCAGTGGCGGCGGCGGAATCCACCACCCTGCAAGATTGTACCATATACACACATGTATCTGCTCAAAAAGCTCTTTTAAACATACCTTTTGAAATTATTTTTAAGCTCAAAGCCTAATAAATTTAACATTATTGTTCCTTTTTTTTTTTTTTTATCATTTCCCCCTTCTTAATTTCCATCCTTTCTTATTCTTCCCTCCAAAACACCCCCATCCTTCTTCATCATCTGTCTTCTTTGGTAGAAAGTCGAGGAGGAATTTTTCACCGGCGGAGTTCTTCGAAGGCACCATGAGAGTTTCTATCGCGACCGCCCCCTCTCTCCAATTCGTTTAATTCATTTGGTGAATAAGATGCAGCAACTTGGAAGGCAAAGTGGAAGGAAAATTTGGCATCGAGAAAGGAGGAGAATAAAGCTTTTAGTGAAGAGGAAAGCAGCATTTCATTATTGAAGAGGTGAGAGAGAGAGAGAGAGAGAGAAGAATTCAGAGAAAGCCACTTGAAAGGAGAGGGACATGGAAGGAAGAAGAAGAAGAAGAGGAAGGAGTTGATCTCCTTTGTTCGTTTCTGCTCGATATAATTGCTTAGCTTTGGATTCTCTCTCTCATCTTCTTCGGTTGTATGAGCTCAAAAGCAGCTGGGTCTTTTGTTGTTTCTTCATCTCACTTTTGATTTATTGCAATTGTATAATAACTCTCATTGTCCATGTTAATTAATTTAACCCTTCCCTTCAACAATTCTTCCATCAACTTCGGTTGTCTCCATCTATTGAGTTGCTGCATTTATTTATTCACCTGATGAAAGAAGTGATTAAGTTAATTAATGTAAGGAGGATCTTATGTTATGTCAAAGTGGTGCCATCTGCCTCCGTTATTATAATATGCGGCAGATCATAAGCAAGAGCGGTCGTCATTTAATAACTTTGTTATTTTCGTTTTTGGCCAAAGATGATTCCAAGTGTTAAAATTTCTCATGACGAAATTTATGACGGGTCAATTAGAAATTTTCAGGTTAGAGACACGGCCGGTATCTGATGAAATTCCCACCAATTATTCGCCATGTGATTAGGTACTTTCATGATGGTACTTTCATGGCTACATCATGCAGATGATATGGATTTCGATTATTCTTTTGATTAACATGTAAAAAGCGAACGTTGCCCTTCCCTGCCTTCTACGAAATGTTCTCTGGGTTTGAGAGAGTTTAATGTGATGATCCGGCCATGTTTTAATCCTGGTTTTTCGGCAGAAAGTGTCGGCGTTTCTATGTCTCGTACGTAACAAGATCATAACAGAAACGATGGCAATTGTTAACTTTGCCGATTAGTACCATGATTCGGTTTATTGTCTGTCTGATGTTGGACGGATTCTCTCTCAAATCGGGCGATCCCATCGGATGAATTTAGTTCTCGGTAGCTTTCAGATGCGCATGAGCTGCGGTTGCGCCAGTGGAAGTATCGAAGCTTTTATTTATTCTTCCAACTAAAAATTTGAGTTCCTATATTTTGTCAGACGTCGGTGAAAAGAAAGAATATCTCCAGGTGGCTGGCGCTCTGATGCAAGAATCGGATCGTCACTCCATTAATAGGCGAGATGCTTATAGCCTTACACAAATCCAATATGCTAGAACTGTACTGCGAAACTTAATTTGCATGTCAGTAATTTAGTTGGGGATTGAATGAAATATATGATTTTTGTGAAGATATATTCTAGAAAGGATAATAATCAGGTGCGATTCGATAGAAAATATTATCATTTCAAAACTAGAAAAAAAAAATAGCTATAATAAGGAAAAAGGGAGGATACACGACTAATCGAAATTTCATCAAAAGTTAAAAATAATCGATCTCCAATTAAATGACGGTTTTTGCATTGATCAAATCTAGCAGAGCAACCGGCTCTATGAACTCAAATTAATCGGGGCCACATTGACTCACATGCATCGAGTGTGGACAAAACTTGACTCAAGGTTGGTATTCAAGTCAGTTCTAACAACTAGCTTGGCAAATCTTGACAACTATAAAATGTTTTTTTTTCTCAAATGTACATATTCTTCTTCTCTGTTTTTTTTTTTTTTTTTAAATCCCCCATGAGCATCATTTCCAACTGGCAAAACAACATCAACTGTGCCAACTAGGCCAAAAAAGATGGGGGGTTTTCCCATCTGCACAGTCCTCACCAACAAGAACCTCAAACCTATCAATTCCAAGGAGATGCCCTACCATGTGCCTCTCTCTCTCTCTCTCTCCCCCCTCCTCCCACAAACTCATTCTGCCTTTCTCTCACTTTTGTTCCCTTCTTTAATCTCACACAAGAGGGTGTGAATGACATCTAACCTCTCATACCCCTTCCTTTCTATCTTCCTTTTTTCTGTGGGTACTTCATGGAAATATACATATATTCCTTTAATTATGCACATGAAGCCATCCCCCCATGTGGGCCTTGTCATAATTTCTGACCTTAGGTTAGTTCCCCCTTCTTTTTCTCTTTCTTTTCCCCCCTTTTTTTTAAATTGACTTATACACGTATAAGATGTCTGGAGCACATGGGGGGTAGAGCAAAATGGTTGGTATCTAAAAAAAAAAAAATTGTGTAGGTACGGTCCCAGGCTGTACCCTTTTGATCTACTACTGATTAGTTTAATTTTGGTGACTTGCTTTATTATAATAATGCTGTTTTAGCAGTAAGGAGGAAGGGATGGTAATGGTGGGTACACATGACACTTCCTGATCTCCCACAGCCGAAAAATAAAAAATAAAAATTATGCTTAACTTGGAGATTCAGGAACAGGTGGTGAATTGGAGTATACATGTGTACCACCCCTTTTGCTTGTCCCACTACACAAGATACATCAGAAAGTTAGGGGGCAAACAAGAAAGAAAGAAAGAAAGAATTAATTACAGCATGATCACGAAGGCCATGTGAGTATATATCATAAACTAAACCTTCATTGTTTTGGTGTAAACCACAGTGTTTGTCATGATGGGGTTGGGTTTGAAGAAGCCACGTGATGATGACGAGCTCCCCGTTTTTCGCATCTCGGGAGCCTTTCTCCTCTCGGTAGTACATTAGATATTGTTAGAGATATCATATGGTATTGAAACATAGAAAGAATCGACAAAATTATCGTAATCATTTCCGTCATAGGAAGATATTCTACATAAAATCTTAAATATCTCTAATAGATATACCAGCTAGCGTGATGGACTGGGTGTATGAATGCGAATTTGGGGATTTCATCTTACTTGTTTATTGAGGCATTCAATGTAGGTTTTTGCGGTTTCTTGAATTGTGGATGCAGCCCACGAGCTGAAAATTCGGGAGGTGATCACGGTATTTGGCATTGTCGTGGAGATTTTGGGTGGGAGATGCGTGCTTCAGATCGATCATTACCCTTTTCGATCGAATTAAAGTTGTGCCAACTAATTAAGTTGCTAGTCCATTTCATGCGTGAATCCGAGTGGGGATCGAAGTGTAATCGACTTGCATTACGTTTTGCGTGAGATAATGGGGAGGATGAGTGGAGAAGTAACGAAATAGAAAATGAAACGTGACGACGGGAATTTTTACAATTGTGGAGGTATTTAGAAGTTATTCCGATTAGCTTTGCCTAAACAGGTCTCCTCTATCCAGGTGAGCTAATCAAGCAAAAGATAAACTATTTCGAGCTCCTCTGAAATCTTTCTCCGCTTTCCAAATCTTCGCAATTAAACAATTTTCATGTTAGGGTAAATCCGAAACCCGAACCATGTCTACGTGATCGAGTGCAATGGCGTGCATTTCACAAGGCTGGCCAAAATTAGTCATTGACTTAAACTTATAAGGAAAAGTATGACTTTTTTTTTTAAACTTATTACATTGGTATTAAGGAAATGTTTGGTAATGCGTCAAGTAGTGCATGATCATATTCTTTTTTCTCAAAAAAAAAAAAAAAGAAGAAGAACATAAATCCTTATGGTAACATTTTTGTTTCTGAAAATAGATTTGGAACAGAATCAATAAATTAAAAAAATGTTACTTGTTTGTTCTCGGGAACAACTTCAAAATCAAACCCAAACCTATTTTCTCTTCTTCTTCTTTTTTCCTATTTTCTTTTCTTTTCTTTTTCTCCCTTTTCTCCTTCCTTTAGTTAGTCGTCAGCCATAGCAATGGCCAACGACCAGCTAGATGAGGTCCAGTAAGGCTCCCCCAAGGCCGGTGACCTCACCTGCCCTCGTTCAGTGATGGCTTGCAACTGGCTAAAGGAAGAAAAGATAAGGAAAAAAAATAAAAAATAAATTATTTGTTACAAAACAGTTTAAAAGTCGTACCAAACGCATTTCTATTCTAGGAATAGAAATATTGAACAGATTATCAAATATCTTTAAATACTCGAAACTCGTTTAAGGAACGGAATTATAAAAAAACTATTTTTGAGCAGAAGTTGCTCCTGAGAATAGAATAGTTACCAATTGCACCCTAATTTAACATAACATTTCGACTGGACTTCACATTAGTACCAATTTAGTCCATCTAGGCTGGAAATTGTTGACATGGAACATTGCATGCTAGTGTTGGTATTTTTTAATGATATTTTGAGTTTTTATTTTTTCTTATTATTATTATTATTATTATTATTATTTTATTTTATTATTTTATTATTATTATTATTTATTTTATTTTATTTTATTTTTTTGCCTTCATTTTGGCTAGTGAGGCAATCCCTACCCAAATCTAGCAAGAGACTTCGCACCCTCACCAATGGCTGATGAGGCCATCGTTGCCTTGTCGATCGCAAGTAAGGGTGTGTAGCCCCTTCCCAAATCTACATGAGGGCAGCTTTGCCCATGGCCGACATGGCTGCAAAGCCCCTAGGGCGACGGCCTTCGCAGCTTTGATGGCTCTAAATCTGTCAAGGATCTAGGTGAGCTTGCTATTCCTCGCTAGCCAAGATGAAGGGGAAAAAAGAAATAAAAAAGAAAAGTAAAAATTATCAGTGTCGATCATGCCACAATAGAACGGCTAATGTCCACATTAACGATCTCCCACCAAAATTGGTCGAATGGTTGAATCGATATCGATATAAAAAAGTTTTAGAACTAAATTGGTTCGATTGAAAAATTTATAACTAAATCGATAAAAATATAATAAGTTTATGATTTTCTTGATATTTTTCCCAAAATCTTAGCGTGGTAATTTTGGCCTTTTCTTCCTTCTGCATGTTTTTACCGACACGATTTGGAGGTGATAATAGAAGTAACAAGAGTCTCATCACACCTTATAGTTCGATCATAGGCTAATAATGTCGCATCGGCTTCCCTCGGTCACTTAACATGCACTGGAATGCGTGCACATGCAGATGTCCCTCGTTCTTATTATAATCAACCTAGCAGGAGAATGGAAAATTACGAAAATGGATGAGAGAACAAGAATGGCGACGCGGTTTTGTAGGGCGAAAGATGCCGTTCAGTGCGAGCAAACATTAAATATTCGGATCATGTCGCCAACACAACAATGGAGAAGCCGAAGATCGTATGATCAGATTCCTTTGGGGCTGATTTGAGATGAGAATTGGACATTTTAAGTTGTTGGCAGCGTCAAATTATTGTCCTTTGCCGGCGAGAAAATTAAGAGGGAAAATAAATTGGGAAGGGGCCCAAACCAGCTACCCACCTTGGGTAGGGAGGGGGTTTCCAAAATTGCAAATTGCAAAATCTTTTCACCGTGTGTCAAAAGGAAGAGAAATGACTTGGTGTGACCCTCACGCCGTCTTTAATACCAACCCAATAGTCATCATTGAATCTTCCAAAGTACTACGCTGCATCCGGAAGTTGCTTTGGACTTAAGGGATCAGACTATAAAGCAGGAGCCAAAAACATATTTATTAGATTTACATTATCACCTTTGAATAATCAACCCGTGACAAACTATTTCTAAGAAAAATGGTGAAAGCTAAAATAGTTTTTACACTGTCGGCGCACCTGATGATAATCACCGAGAAAGTAGGGCTAGCTTGCCTTGGGAAGTGGAACATTGACGCTCATCAGATTTGCTCTCAAAAGGCAATTATTATCTAATCATCAAAATCGAGAGAGGAGGAATCCAAACCCACTAATCATGGCGAGGTATCGTGCCCACATGTGACCTTAGGTCCCTGGTTTTATCAACTGTGCAATTATACTTCCACGGTGGTATGGCAATTAATAAGCCTGCCCAATCAGGCAAAAGCCTTAGATCCTGATCAAACTCATCGAAACTCAAGTACTTTCCTCAGATCCTGATCAAACTCATCGAAACTCTAAGTACTCTTTATCTGGAAAAAAGGTACACGAGAAGAACACGCAATGCGGTTGTGGATAAAAAAACATTTAGAGGATGGACCTATTTCCAAGGCCTTGCATTAGCATCGACAGTCATCACACAAGCAAAACAGGAAAAAGGGAAAAAATTGTGGGGCGGGCAGAAATGGGTATCTAGAAGCAGAAGAAAGAGACTAAAAAATGAGAGCTATGGAACTTCTAACATAAAGAGATTCATAATCTAAGCTATAGCTAGGAATGAGGGATGTGCCTAATCCAAGCACTGCTTGCTCTTTGTTCTTTTCATCTTTGCCTTAAACCTCGACTTCGTCATGAGTGTCTGTACTGTATTCACAAAGTTGCCGACTGCCATTATGATCAAGAGCATTCCGCAGAATATGACCTGCCAAAACCAGGTTGCATGTGCTTGATTTCTACAAAAGTTGCCCGTCTATTCCAAAAAGGTTGTGATTGAATGAAGGAAAAGATACCAATCATTACAAGCATCAAATGCATCACGCACCTGCCATTCGGAAGCCATGCCAACAAAAGCAGTTCTGAGCAGCAAAAACCCAACATATGCCTCAAAACCCTGAAGTACAGTTCAGAAGAAGCACGAGTCATTTATTAACAAAAGAATCAGTCCAGTGCACAAGTTCTACTCTTCAACATGATAGTATCATAGTCTCCAGATAATCGTCTTAAGCATACATTCACCATTTCAGAGAAGGCCAAATATGTTTGAGTCAAAATGCTTTAGTGTGAAAGGTGCGCGCGTGGGGAGAGAGAGAGTTGTTGTGGCTATCTGGGATCCCTATCGTAACCGCCAACATAGCTCTAGGTTAGATCATCCTATCAGTACAGAACTTTTGGGTTCTTAAGCTTGTTTTCCTCCACGCAGGAAGAGTTTCAACATGACATTTTATTCTCAGCTAAATAAACAAATATAGGCTTATAGGTTGTTTAACAATTTATAGCTTTATTGAAATGAACAAAGAGCTGCTATTTGCAAATTCCTTTGCTTATCAGATGCATGTCTGACCTGCAAAATGAAAAGTATGGGACACAGAAGCCACAACTGGCCTTCCACACCTGCTGTTTCTCCCCAAACAACGTCCATTCTCTTGGCCTGAATCAATTGTTAAAACATTAGCTTTGGTCCTCAAGATAAAAATTATGGACAAGCAAGTGAAAAATCAAAACACAAAATACTTCGAACAAACAAAATATGATGCAATAGTATACGACCACATAAAGATTATGTTTGTATCTAAGCACCTTTCCCAATGCAATACGAGTATATAGTCTCTGACGTTGGTATCTATTCTGTAGAAGCATTGCCACTCCTTGCAGTATGGCCCATTGTAGGAAAAGTTGCACTCCTCTCTGCAATAAATTCAAACTGATCATCCAAAACTCAGAGACCAAATTTGAAGCATTTTATAACGAAACAAAATTAACCTGCTTTTGAGAACAATTTGGTTGTCCTTTAATTTCCCATGTCAAGCTGACAAGTGCCATTATCATGGCAAAATAGTGATGGTATATCCACCTGCCAAATAATCTTTCTTAGCCATGCAAAAGGCACACCATTACTAAGCTTATTACACACATGCCAAGGTTATCCATGCAACCGTCACACCACCATCGAAGAGGGAAAAAGAAAGAGAGCATACCAACACAATTGTGCATGAAAAAGCACATTAGCAGTTACACAGAAGCTAATAGAGAAGCAATTGGGCCAAGCAAAAATTAGACCAAACTATATGTAAGGATACTTCCACGCAATAAAAGAATTAAAAAAAATCAGTACAAGGGTGAGGAAACAAAGTAGAAACCATCATGTTCCAAGTTGAAACTCACAGGAATAAAGAAATTAATCAAGCAATCATGCTTTCTCCTACTAAGTGGGCTAAAAGTTCGTGATCCTTTCACACCACCACATTCTATTTAGACCAAATTCTCCATAAAATTTACATAATCAAGATCAATCCCAAAAATTCCGTCCATGTATTATTAGGCTTTCCCTGCCCATCCCGCATTTTAAATATGAATGTGAGATCCCACCTCTGTTACAAGTTTATGTACTTAAGCTTGTCCAGCTATGGTACTCAACATCCTCCAGCATGCATGTTTGACAAAGTCAATGTAGCTCTTCAAAGCCTTGTTATCATTCTTGAACACTTATCGGCATAATCCCGTAAAGGGCATAATACAGACTGGAAAGATAACATAGAAGACTCCTTTGACCACTTGTCCCTTATGACAGATTAGCATTTCTGAATACAACAAAAATTACAGGTTTTTTCAAGTAGTGCCAATATATGGCCAAAAGAAACGGTTGGTGCAAATGGCGGCACAAGACAAGAAAATCGCAAACCAGTATAAGAGGATGAACAAAGTTCTTAAAGAAATAGGATCTGACTAGATCTCACAACCAAGGAAGAGCAAATTCGATATTGACTAAGCAAATGAGATCAAGTCGAACATAGCAGTCAAGGGCTTCAAAGATGTGACTGAATATATGGAGGGATTTCAAAAACCACGAGCAACACTAGGGATTTCGCTAAAAGGTACTTATGAACTAGCATTTCCGGATATTTCGAAGAATGCTCCATGTAAAGCAGTAAATTTAATGCAAGAAAAAGGTTGTGACTCAATTGTGTACAATTTCTTTAGTTCAAAAAAGGAGTGAATTCACAATCTTGGATATAGCTGGCAATTACACTTCACATCTAGATGAATATGCTTGGCCTCCCCCAACCTTTTCCCTTATATTAGCGAAACTCTTAAAAGCTTATATACCATTGGAGTAGCGGAACATGTTTCTACATATACTTCAGTGTATGTCTACACCATGAAAAGTCAATGAAATTAAGAAATGAAATCTTATTTCTAGTTAACTTTACAAGATCTCTTAAGTTGCGTATTTTAGCATAGATGCGTACAGTGACAGTGCATGAGAAAAGATATAAATCAGTGACCTCCATTCAGAGACTTTGGAAAAAAAGAGTCCAACTCAGATACTACAAATTGATATGCCAACAAAGGTTGCGTTTGCTTCACGGAAAACTCAAGATTTGAAAAACATTTTCTGAGGAATATCGCTAAAATAAATTTAGTCAACAGAAAATATTTTCATTATCAATAACAATTTATGCCTAATTATTTTCGTGTATAATGATAATATTTTTCATTTATTCATTCATTTTTGTGAGCAATATAACCAAATATTTTTTGAAATTTTATTTCAAATCTTGAATTTTCCATGAAATAAACGCACCCAAAGTTTCAGACGCTTTTGCCAAACCATATCAAAGGTTCAAGCAAGCACACTGGGTGCTGTGCCTGTGGTATGATTTCATGGTACAGAATTTCAAAAGCTACTAATTTGTTATGGTTTCTAAACTTAACACTCTTAACATTAAGTGTCAAGATTCACTAGCTCCGTTGAATGTATCTTCTTGAAGGTGGCTTGGGGAGAAAATTCACATTGAGACCCATGATGTGGGTAGTGCCAGATGACTTTGTTAATTTTCTTGGGATCACACATGCATTTGAATAAGTCAGGTTTCATATGCCAGTCATTATTCTACTTTCAATTCAGCATAAAAACCCTATTCATGGTTGAAAGTGTTGGTGTGTCCAAATTCTACACAAAATGCAAAATAACTTACATACTTTCACACATAGTGACTTATGCAGATATACTACATGCCAGCTTCCTTGCATTCTTTTCACCCCAGTAATTTTAGTTGTAGTTCAAATTCTTGCATATAGAGTACTGGTGCATCTACATACTCATGAGCGAGAGAAGAAACTCCAAAACGACGAACTTGACTTTTAATGTCTGGAGGTAGTCACATAATAAATGAATAGTCAAGATCTTTACAAGCAATTGAAAATATTCTAAATTTCACTTTAATCTGAGATTTACTTGTAAAATTACTTTCAATTTAGCCAGAGACTGTATGCATAGATTTAGAGAACACTAATTCTCAGGGTCCAACAATAATTTAATTGAGCAGCAGGATCTCATTAACTGCACAAGCGAAAAGTCAAGTTCAAGAACCAACTTAAGTTGATTTCAAACAAAATTGATTCCTTCACTTCTTCAAGTTCCAGATACAGCTAAACGTGTGAAGATCTCCAATTGCTCAGTAACAGTACAAACTCAGAGACAAATTAAATATGACTGATCATGAAATTTACTAAATTGTTTAAACTATGCCACTGGATTGTTGGATCTTAGAGAATTAGACTAGTGCCTACGAGCTCAAGTTAGTGAAAACCAACCACATAAGCCGACTAAATTTTGCAGAGGACATCAGGTTTATGAATACAGGTCAACATAGTGTGTACATGAATTTACTTACCATGGACGAATATCGCTTCCATTCACTCTCAGTATGTTTTCCCTGAATGCCAAACCAGTGTACAGGACCAAAAGCCATGCCTAAGTCATATGCTCAAGTTAAAAGAAAACACAAATATTCCACTGCTACAGACATTGACAGAAACTTCATATCAGCATGGAAATGCTACCAAGGGATACCTGGTATAACTGAACTGGAAATGCTGGAAGGCAGCCATCCCAAATCCAAGATCTCAATACGAGTAGGATTGCTGGGAACAGAAGAAAAAGGAGGGCAGTTCTATCCTGCTCCAAGGAAACAGTATAAGTTCTGGTTCTAAATATGAGTTCCTTCACATTCGCTTCAGATGTAATTCATATACACTATGTGAGGACCATATACCCGCGCAGTAGGATAAAGCTTAGCATGTTGTTGTATAAGAGGATTTTATAGGCACAACCCCAATGAAGGATAGACCTTACAAGATTTTCAAGATAACACTGTTTTAGTGAGCTTTCCAAGAAACATAATAGATTTTACAGGGAAAGGGAATCTGGGAATGTAGAATGCATCATGATTTAAGAATCTTACCTACACAACAAAAGAATTACATATATTTTATGGTTGACATTACCTCAGTCATCATGGAATGAAAATTACAAAGGAGTCCAATTCTTGCCATCTAAAGTGTGGCATTACATCCGTAGGAAATAATGATAAGAAACAAAATATGATTAAGTGATATAGAAATTCATTTTGGTCAAATGAGCTGCACGCACATAGCCTTGAACAACATTGACATAATGAGAAGGACAAGAAACGGGGAATATTGTGATTTAACCAAATGTGAGGAATCCATTAAGTACCTAGTAGCAGCTTCAAGCTAGAAATTTGATTCACATACCCAACTCTACTTTGGTAACTTAAATGGCATCACCACCACTGTTGGTACAAGTCAATCATTTCAGCTTTCTAAGTTGTGCTGCTAGGGGAAACTTTTAGGGGAAAAAATCCTTGACAATTGTACAGAATGGCATTTCAAGTTTATTCTTTGCAAGTCAGGAGGAATTCCAATGCAGCCGCATCTATCTATAAAGCAGGTAAAACTACCTGTAGCCATGTAAGCTGAAATGGCCGTTTGCAAAAAAAAAAAAATAAATAAAACCAGCAGGACACCATTAGTCGCTTGTTGTTCACAAGACATGGATTGTTTTATACCTATAACCATTCAAAAGGCCAAAAAAGTGTACATGCACCACAGCAAGGCGAAGACAAGAGAAGGGATGACACATATGTGCAGTCTCATCAATTGCCCAACAGGAGAACAAATTCATAAGAGTCGATAATCGACTCTGTCGAGAAGCATCCTAACGACACAGCCCACCAAATCACGAGAATTCGTAATTGGTAAACAGGCACATACTCTGTAACTGTTGTACTCCTCCTTAACCTTCAGCTGCACATCTTTCTTAGAGGCACGCACGTTGATTGGCCCCAGAAACATCCGCAGAAACCTCCCTGCGCACCATTATCAACCATAACCACCTTCGCCGACGGCGGCACATGATGTACGATAGCGTATACCAGACACAAGCAGGCCTTCAAGCTTCAAAAACTTAATTTTTTTTTTCTCCCCCACGAAAAGGGGACATTAAGGACGTAGAAGAGCAGACTCACCTTGAGGCTTAGGAGGAAAGAAAGAAGAGGCGTCTCCATCAACCATAATACACCTCGCTCTCTGCAACTCCTCTTCTAGCTGCATGCAACACTTTTCCGATCACAACTCCCTCACATACGACGACGGGACTCGCCATAATCAACCGAGAGCGCACAATAATGATTGCACAGAGAGAGAAAGAGAGAGGGAGGGAGAGAGAGGAGATGCCTTTTCGGCGAGCTTAGGATCCAAGAGCTTGAGATTGAGTTGAGAATCGACAGACGACCGGAGGCGGCGGATGGTGGAATCGAGCGCGACGGCGCGCTGGCCGATGAGCTGCTCCTCGCCGGAGGTCCGGGCGTTGAGCGCGGAGGCCATGTCCTGGAGCTCCTTGGCCTGCTCGACGGCGCGGCGCACCTCGTCCTCGATCCTCTTGGCGGATTCCTCCGCCGCCGGCGCCGGTTCCGCTCCGTCCGCCATCGCTAATCCGTCCGGCCGATCGGATGGATGGATGGATGGATCGATGGATGGATGGGATCGCCGCCGACGGAGCCGAGAGGAGCGCGAGGTTTTGGGTTGGGAAGAGGATGGAGGAGTTGGGGAGGAGAGTGTGATGGGTTGGGGAGGGGGAGGGGAGCTGCGATGCGATTCGAGGAGCTGTATATTTCGCTGGGTGGCGACGCAGCGAAGGAAGCGGACGCGACTTTTTGGTACACGACGCGACGTTCGCTTTTCGGTTCGGGTTGGAGATGAAATTGAATCCACGCTCTCTCTCTCTCTCTCTCTCTCTCTCTCTCTCCTGCCCACAAGGAAGAATCGGCACGCCTTCCTGCGTGAGAGGCCACACAGGGAAAGAGCACCTCTCGTGGTCTACGATTCCCTCATTTTTTATTTTATTTTATTTATCGTTCTTATAAATAAAAAGGATATACGCCATAGAAATCCCTTAAACTTATCGGAAGAAATGTGTAATTGAGTTTTAAAATTTATAAAAAAAATATAATTAAATTATAAAACTTGTCAAATTGATTCAATTAGTGCTTAAAGTTGAACACCGTTAAACTTGTTAATGGAAAACGCCGACGTGACGTTGACATGGCATTTTAATTGAATTTCTATTTTCCATGTGACTTTTTTTAATTATTTTTATTTTTCATGTGGCTTTTAAAATTATTTTTATTCTTTTTAAATTAGATTTAAAAACTAAAAAGGGAAAGTTAAAATATATTAAAAAAAAAAACTGTTAAAAAAAAAAAAGGCACCTAGGTGGAGCTTTCGCCGCCACCGCCCATCGCCGGAGGGTCGGCGACAGATCCACGGCCCTAGGCGGGGTGGCCGACCCTCGCCTAGGGCGGCGAAGGTTGGGCAAGGGCACCTAGATTTGGGCACATTGGCCCTCACGAGGGGCCGGTGACCATCACTCGCCTTGGGCGAGGCCTCGTCAACCCTAGGGGAGGCCTCGTCGACCCTCGCCTAGGGTTGGCGAGGCAACCCAAATCTGGGTGAAGGGGCAAGGCTTTGCCCGGGCGAGCGATGGTCGTTGGCCCCCCGCGAGGGGGCGGCGAGGCCTTGCCTAAGGCGGGCAATGGTCCTCGACCTCCCATGAGGGCGGTGTGCCCAAATCCGGGTGCCCTCGCACAAGCCCGGTGAGGGTCACCACCAGGGCTAGCCACCCCCGCCTAAGGCAACCAACCGTCGCCAGCCCTCGGCAATGGGCGGCAGTGGCAATGGAAATGCCTACGAGTGCCAATTTCTTTTTTTCTTAACAGTTTTGTTTTTTAAATAAATTTTTTAGCTTTTCTTTTTAATTTTAAATCTAATTTTTAGATATTTTTAATAAAAATAATTTGAAAAGCCACGTGGAAAATAAAATTTAATTTAAATGCCACGTCAGCATTTTTCGTTAGAAATTTTGACAGTGTTAACTTTATGACTCAATTGAATAAATTTAACAAGTTTATGATTTGATTGCACTTTTTGTAAATTTTAAGATTCAATTATACTTTCCTAACAAATTTTAGGACTTCTATTGCACATGTTCCTAAATAAAAAGAACAAGAAGAATTACTTATTTATTTAACTATTTCCAATTTTTTTTAAAAATAATTAAGGTTTTCACTTTCCCCAACTAGATCATGAGGAAATGGGTCATAGACTCATTTGGTTAACTCATATTAATGGGCTGAGTTATTATAAGAATCGGTCGTATTTAGCATTTGAGTCATGAATGGGTTTAGAATGTTAAACTTACTTAGACCCAGCTCATCTCCATTGTCCTCTCTTTACTTTGGCTCTCACTCGATCTCGCGCTCATTCAATCTACTCTTTGACCTAAGTTTGCGCATGAATTTTCCTAAATTGGGTTAAATATGAAGGTGTTTTAGTAATATGAATCGAATTGAATATGAGTCACTAGATTTGTATTGAATGAAAATGGGTCAAGATGGATTAAATGGGCTGAACTGGATCGGACCATTTTTTACCTAACTCAAACTCGATCCGATCCGATCCGATTTGATCCACCTATTTGACGGGACTATTCTCATCAAAACCTAAAATGCCAACTGAAATTTAAAAAATCATTATTACTGTTTGCAAGGATTTGCGTACGAAAAATCGGGCCACTTAATCTAAGATGACATTTCACATCATGAAATGTTTGCTGCTTATCTTGATGGGGACCAGACTGAATCTTAAGGTTGCCCTAGAAAATGACAATGCGATGTCCATGTTTCTTAGATCGTTGGAGTATATCGATTCCATGGCATTCAATTTTGCCATTTTTCCGAAGTACGAATATTTTGGAGTCAATGGCGACAAATCTCATTGGATGCTAATAAAGAAAGAATTGGTATTTGACCGCCATCTGAAAATAAAGAAAAGTGGAGAAGAAAAATCAATACACGGAGAGACGAGAGAATAAATGCGCCGACTAACCTCGTAAAACTTCATTTCTCCTAACAACATAGTGTGGGGATAATTACGTGATGGGTCAGTTATCGACATGACACAATAATCTAATTACAACATTATGTGAATTAACCGAATTATTTCAGAATTAATATTAATTGGACAATCAAATTACAATATTTTTATAATGTAATAGGATAGAGAATATCAAATCTAATCACATTTTTAAAAGGTTTCGTCTAAATTTTGGGATGCAAAACTTCAGAGGTATTCCCTCCTAAATAGGGAAGAAAAATATATATACCTAAGAACTCGGGAGCCATCGGAGGGAGGAGGGAAAGTAGATTTCCCATCACTTCTCTGAAAGTGGCTATCGTGGAATATACAGGTGTAATAGCCTTCCGCTCCTAGAATGAGGTGGCGGGACACTCCGGTGTTCCTGCTAGATCGACCTGTGTTTCGTTCGATGTCTTGTACCTACTTATCCGCCTAACAGCCCCAGCTACAGGACACTGTGATTGATAAGGAGATGATTGTGTATTGTGTAGTCAATTTTAACAAAGTAAAGAACAAATGAAAGAACTTAATTCCTGCCCTGCACTACACGAAGCTAGCTAGACAACCGCCCATGTTGTTTAAGGGACACTGGCAAGGGCGTCCTTGAATTTCTGGATTTGTGCAATGTTAGTTGCTCTGTCATATGTTTAGATATAAATGCTGATTTGACGGTCCAATGACCATCAAGTGTTTACACAGCAATTTATGTTAGATGCGCATAAGTGGTATCGCCTCAAATAAGAAGAAAAAACAATAAAAAAAGGGAAATTAGAAGGGGAGAGGGGCAAAGGGTCCAGCAGCCCCCATTGGCAATTGGGCATTGTATCATTAATGGGCGCACACACTTGGACTAAGAGAGGGTTTGACAGAGATAATCGGGTCAATTTGGAGTAACTTGGTTGTCATATTCGTTCTCTACAAAGGGGGCGAGGGTGGTTGAACCTCGCCCACAATTGAATGAGGGTTTCCGAGATTTATATAGTGACTACGGTCGAGTGTGTGTCTTCGCATGAGAGTGGAAGAGAGTGATAATTTTTGGATTACCTTGTTCTAGGTATTGTTCTCTTTATCTTGTCCCATACTAAGTCTGACGATTAGCTTTTGTTTTTTAGCGTACAAGTAGTCATTTTCTCTAAAGGTCACATATGACGGTAATATTATAACATGAGCACACATAAATATTGGAGTTTTAATGCTCGACATTAACTGTATTTCAAAAAGCGCTTCTTGTGAGTTAATTTATGAGTGCTCCCCCTTATTTGGCATAAAATACAATCCACTCCCTTCTTCATCCTAAAGGACTATCAGGAGCTGCTCATGGTGCATTTAGTAACCATTATGTTATTCAAAAATAATTTTTGTTTAGAAATACTTTTTTAATTTTGTTCTTCGGAGGAATTTTTGAGCATTTGAATGTATTTAGTAATTGTCAAAATTTTAATGCGTTTGATATGACCTTAAGATTTTTAATGACTTCCAGCTCCTTTTGCCATTTTAGAAGCCAGTTGAAAGTCACTCATTGATTAGGTCTTCTCGCCTTAGCGATCACTCTACCCTCATCAAGCGAGGCAATTGCAACCCTTGCAGACCTCACCATTGGGCAACAAGTGTCAAACCTCCCCATAGGTTTGGTGAGATTCATGGCCCTTGCTAGATTTGAAATTGTAGATTTGGTGAGAGGGCTGTGACCCTCGTTCAGATTTGAGGCGAGGCCATGGCCCTTGATGACCCTAAACACTAGATCAGCTGGTAAGGGTTTGTGGTCCCAACACCCCGTCCTCCACAAATTCCGCCATGTACACCATTGTCGACTATTGAAGTTTCCTTTTGAAATTTTTTTAAAGAAAAAACTGCATATATCTTTTAATTTTTTTAAATTGTAAAAGCCACATAGACAACACGTGACTGCCAGGTAATGCAAGCACTCAAAGCCATTTGACTGCGACTATTCAAGCATTGGACAGAAGTATTTATATTTTTCAAAAAGTTTCAAGGTTCCAATTAAATAAATAAAAAGTGTCTAGTGACAATGTTGCACAAATTGAAAAAGTTCAAAACCCTTAGTGTTATCATCCCTTCTGTGTACCACACTTTATGCCGATGGTGAAAAAACAAAACCAGGCGATTTATGTTTATGAAAAAGTGTATGAAAGATGGGATGAAATTTTTTTTTAGACTAACTCTTCAAGAAAGTGAATCCAAAATAATGTCTCGAGCTAAAATAAGCCTAAAAAATAAACCAATTTAATCATAAATTTTAATTTTGACCAAAAAAAAAAACCTATGAACCTTCATCTCTTCGTCATGTCATAATAACACTTATTCGGATTTGGCATCTTTAGAATAGGACTAGGGATCAAATGAGATTTTAGCATTTACTCAAAGGGAGTTTTATCATTAGTTTGACAGTGTTTTTGGCTTTTCTTTGCTAGGAATTTGTTTGACCATGTCGGCAGCTACCTCGGTTTTGTCTTTCTCCTATCTGAAAATAAAAGAGAAAGTTTATACCCCGAGTCGATCATGATGCCCCCAAACGTTGATCAATTTTTAAGAAAATATAATATAATAATTGATAATGCTAAAACAGAGATTAAGGAGTTTGAATGATGGGAGGAGCACTAATTCTACACTGAGTCATAACAGCCCTCACCCAACTCGAGTAGCTTGGAGTGCTTGTCTAGCAGAAGCAAGAAAGTGCAATTTTAGGCCTACCAAATGAGATAGGCGTTAAGGGTTGTGTTTGTGATTTGTGTAGATTCGTATCGTTCTGGAGGATCTTGATTTCAATTTTAAATGTTAAATAACTGAATTGCAATGAAAATATGTTAATTCATATCAATTCGTCTCAACATATAAAATTTGGTGTGTTGGTCGGGTCGGTCTAATTTAGGTTTCTTTCTTCATACGTCACGTATAACTCCTACCGTATTCTGTCCGGCAAACTGAAATTCAAGGTAAGATACTGAGGAAGAACAAGAGAAAAGAAATTTAAGGTTTTTGTTAGTCTTATTGAAATTGTGGCCTGCCAGGTGTTGAGAGTATCTTAGGATCATTGCAAAGGACATTCTGCCGGCCCCACAAAGTCATCTATGTTTTAGCAAATTAAAGATTGCTCTAATTAAAAATATTCGAGATCGAGTCGGTTGAAGACAAAGTCATACATAGAATTTTAGTTAAATGTATATAGGTCAGGATTTCCAGGTAGCCCATATTTCTCCGGTAGCAATAGATGGAATTTTTCGAGAGGCTATTCTTTGCCGGCAATAAATCAAAAAAGGTCAGAACAAAGTAATTAGGATCCTTTTATTTCTTATCGGGAAATAGAATTAAACGAGGAACATGTGTGTACATTTTCAGGCCAATTAGTGGAAAAATATCAAAAAATTCTGAAACATATTCTATTGATATCAATTGATTTTTAAACCATTTAATTCTAATTTTTTTTTACATTAGTACTAATTGAGTCTATTTAGCCAATTTTGGTTGAAAATTGTTGATGTGGACATTAAGACCCTGTTTGATAACGTTTCTATTTCTCCAAATTTCTGTTTTTTTGTTCCTCGGAACAAAATAGAAATCCGTTTAGTAACGTCATTGATATTTTTATTCCCTAATAGAAAAGTGGGCTTGGAAAATAGATTTAGAATAAAACTAGAACTAAAAAAAAGTAACTTCTTATTGCCGGGAATAATTTCTAAAAATAAGTTTTTTTTTTTTCTTTTCTTCTTCCTTGCTGCCCCTTCCTTTCGCCGTTGCCCCCGTCGGCCGGCCGTCGTCTTCGACCTCCACCGCCTACCTCTCGCCGCCGCCCTTCACCCGCCACCGTCGGTTGATCACCTCCCGCCGCCCGCCCACCGATGGACCGTTGGCCGGCCGTCGTCGTCGTTGCTACCGGCCGCCACACCCACCGCCGATGACCATCGAGGCCACCGCTTGCTGGCTGGTCGACAGCCGGCCACCGTCGCCACTGCCGGCCACTATCACCATTGCTGGCCGCCATCGTCGCCGGCTATGGCACCCACCGCCAATGTCGATTAACACCGCCGCCCGCCGACCGGCCAACCGAGCGACCAACACGACAACCCTTGCCGCCGCTCACCGATGACCGCCGTCGACCGTCGTTGGCGGTGACGTCGGCAACGACGACGGTCGGCGGCGGGTGGCAACGGTTGGCGGTGGCGACGATAAAGAAGAATAAGAAAAAAATTAAAAGAAATTATACATTGTGAATCATACCAAACGCATTTCTATTTTTTTTTTCATTCCAAGAATAGATATTTTATGTAGTTTACTAAAAGCATTCTTTTATTAAGAAATTGTTCCCGAGAATAGAAATAGAAAAAAACTATTTCTAAAAAGAAATTGTTCCCTAAAATAGAAGTATTATCAAATAGACCCTTCTACGTGATACAGTTAGTGCTAACGTAATTATTTTATTTTTTCCCTAAAATTTTAATTTTTACTTTTCTTCTCTTTTCCTTCTTTTTCTTTTTTTCCATTATGACCCGTGAGAGCTGCCAAAGCTAGTCGGCCACTAGACAAGGCACTAGGGGCTGTGGGCGAAGGAGACCTTGCTCGTGGCTAGTGAGGCCATAGCCGCCTTCTCCCAAGGCCGGTAAGACAGACTTCATCGGGGGCCACCGGACCATCAAATAGTCATAGAACGAATGACCGGATGATGAAACACTTTGGCTAACCTGCTACGATCAGCAAAGAGTACGAAGAGACGAAAAAAAAAAAAAATGGAAAGCGAAGGGGAAAAGACGGTACCTAAGTTGCAATTGATGGGGTTGAGACCTACACGATGCTCGGGCTTTCACTCCGAGACGTCGCCATGTTTCATTCGCTTGAGGTTCAGCTCGAGTTCATCTCCTTTGGAAGGTCCTCGTTTCAGAGAAGCCATTTGCCCCCGCCAGACCTTTGCCAGGCGGCTGCAGCGAAGGTGGCCATGACCTCACCCATGGCCACCCATGGCCACCGGAGAGGATCGCAGCCCTTCCTTAGTGGTCGGCCATGGACTTCCGAGCCTCGTCTAGTGGCAGGCAAACTTCGAAGATTCTCGCCGGCTGAGAAAAAAAAAAAAAAAAAGAAAAAAAGAGAGAGAATGAAATGAGATGGAAAAAAAAAAGAAACATTTTTTTTTTATAAATTTTGGAAAAAAATTATTTAAAAAAGTCTACATCAGTGCAAATCGTGAATCGTGCCGCATAGGACAGCCGACACACATATCGACAATTTCTAGCTGAAATTGGCAAAATGAACTCAATTAGTACAAATATGAAAAAGTTTAAAAATAAATTGGTCAAATTCAAAGATTTATGATTATATTGATACAAATGCATTAGATTTAAGATTTTCCTAATACTTCTCCAATCTTTAACCATTGTTGCAAAATCAACAAAATATTTCAAAAGTCTAAAGAGAGTACATATCATTGTTGTGAATTTAACACTAATTTTTGAACATTTCGAATATTAATATACACAACATCTTATGATCGGTATGAATTTAGTATGTGTCAATATTCTATCTATTTTCACCGTTATCTCTTCCACATGTTAGGCACGAATTTGACACGCATAAGTTTTTTAATATAATTAACATATATAGTAATTTGTCAATGACACAATTTGTCATGATTACAAACTCAAAAATGACATGAACACGAATTACCAATCCTTAAATGTGTCTTCAAAAAAGGAGGGTAACTTTAAGTCACAATGGCCTTGATACTAACTCCATCAGCCCCAAACCTTTTCTTTTTTTGTCTCTCATTTTCACACAATTTTCTTCTTCAACCTTCATGGAGGAGAAGGTTTAAGCTAGACCTCTCCCTCCCCTCCCTTTTTCCTTTTTCTTTGACTAATTTGGTTCTTTGTTTTTATTTTCTTACTTTCCTCTCGTTTTGAAGAGCTTTTCTCTCCTTAGAAGTTTCTCTCTTCTATTTTAAGGAGATTTCTATCTTAATCTAGTCTAGATTTAGGATTTTTTTGCTTGTATGATTTTGGGGTCTTACTTCCCTCAGTTTCGTCAGTGTAAAAGTTCAGTTCGAAGGGGAACATAAGAGTTTCTTGAATGTTTCGCTCTCATAGGTGTCAGATTCATGCGCGTTCAACCTTTTTACTCTAAATGCGATGGTGTGGGAGACGCCGAACCTAAGTGCCCACTGTCACAACCAAAAAGCAAAATCGTAGTAACAAATAGAGATCTCGATCTGTATTCATTACTAAAGATGAATTTAGTGATCGATCGCCGATTTTGGTTTGAAGAAGCCGTAGATATGCTCTTTAAGCGTGTGACACCTAACCTTATTTTAATGATTCATCTTCTTATCTAAGTGCTAGTCTTCCTTAGCCCTAATTTCTAATTAATTTTGCTGGAAATGAGTTGCATGGTATCATTTCGAAGGGGTAACATATTGATGTACCCGTCAGCACAACAACAACCATTGTCTTACACATGGAAAAGATGACGGCGAAAATGAACGGAATATTAATGGATGCTAAATTTGCAACAAAAGTAAAATGTGCTTTTTTTTTTTTTTTAGAAATTAAAGTTCGCGTTAAGTTTACAAAAAAGGAAAAAGGTTGCATATTTTATGAAACGTTTTAAAGTCCGTACTGATTTGGCAACAAGGTTAAAGGTTGGTATACTTCTTTTGCTAGTTGGCTGTGGATGTTCTCGTTTTTATTGGACTAGGATCTTTTATTGGGAAGTATCAATGCTTTTTTCAGTTATGGATAATTGCACTAAGCTTTCTGACATAGGAGAGAAGAAAACCTCAGTGTTTGGTTTGACAGGATCAAATAGAGATCACATCAAGTCAGACCAAACCCAAAGGCGTTGTTTGGAGATTCAATCCATTGACATTGTCAGTGTCACTTGAGAAACAATACCATTAAGATGTACCAAATGAACATTTAGATGTGCCTTTAAGAGAGCTCGAGTACATGCCTCGACCTTCGACAAACCTTGCCTAAACAGTGTCGCCAAAGATTATTCTTACAAATCATAGCCTCAAAGTTCGATTTAAGGTCGAATTGAGTTCATAATCAAGTTCTCTTCAAAATGGGATAATTTGATGATAGAGCTTGCTCGAGGATAGGCCTTTCACCCTCTAATTTATGACGAGTAGTGGGTGGTGATAAGTTGGATGGCTTTACTTTACATTTGAGTGCCATCTTTTGGTCAACCAAACTACATTTTCTAGCTCCAGTAAGTCTATGAGTAACAAGTAGAGCTCATTAGGTAACTCAAGTTTTTCTTGTTCTTGAAGACATAGGGTAACTTAATTTGAAATACTAGGATTCAGATCATTTCAGGCGGTAGGGTGTAAGGTACAATGGGGTTGAGAGGTCAAGGTTGAAACTCATACCGAGTCCTATCTTCCTTTGAAACTAGGATTGCTCCCGCTTTGGATTTAGATGAGAAATTTCATCAATTATCTTTCCATTTGTCTAAATACTTCTTTTTCCACTTGTGGATGTGAGGTTCCAACTGCAGTTCTGTGAGGCAATTTACCAAGAATCAGTTCTCTGTTTGAATTTTCTTTTAGATGGGAAAGGCTTGCTTTACTAGAGAATGCAATTCTAAGCATTGAATCCTACGAAGTGGGCATCTATTCTGTGGAAGTAGATGTCCTCCCCCCCAAAGAAATTGGGCAGTTAAAGTAGTACTTTTTTGGGGGTATCTGGGCAAAGAATTTAATCTTTAGAGAGAGCAAGAGACGGGACCATATAATGTCCTTTTGTATTGCTACTTGAGGAAGAAGAAACGAAAAAAAAGTCCATGTTTTTGCCTCGTCGAAAGAAATAATACTTGGGACAGGAAAGCTCACAATTTGGTGAGGCTCTCGAGTTCGAAAGAGAATGATGTTAGATCCCCCTCAAAAGTCACCAACCAGCAGTGAGGAAATTGACTGCACGAGTGTTGATTAGATAGGGAGGGATGGATAGGGTGGTTGGCTTGAAGTGGGTCATCTGCAAGTATGCAGAATTTGTTGTCCACCAGTGGAGGAATTCGCGAGATTTGCCCATCTTCCCTTGGTGTCCCTCCCAAAGCAGGAGCGATTCGGCTTCGCCAAAGCCCTTCAAGGCCTTAAAGGCCCTTCAACATATGCAAATGACGGGCAAATTTTTTTTTTTTGAAGAGTTTTGAGGAAATGCAATTACATTTCAAGGTTTTTGGGCCTTTGGCTCAAGGCAAATTTGGAGGTGCTTTGAAATGTTGCATTTTCCAAAATGCAAATAGATTTTTTTTTTCTTTTCAATTTTACATTTGATATACTTCCATAATTACGAAAATGTTCTTAAAAACCATAAAGTTGTCGGCGAGCCACCGCCAGCCTTGTGATTGCTTTGGGTCACAACCTCAGGCAAGGTTGATAGTTGATTCGGCTCGCGACAGTTCAATTTCATCGAAAAAGTTTGGATTTTTTTTTAAGAAAAAGAATTAGCAAAAATCATTTACAAAATGTAGTTTTTTCTGAACAGCATGTAAATCAAAGTTACTTCTAAATGGCATTTAAATTAAAGTTACTTCCCTATGCTATTCATTTTGACAAATCCATTTTACCTAAAGTCCTTTGCATTTTCTTAAAATTTTTCCTCCTAAATCGAACCAAACGCATCCTCATTGTATCATCAATGTTGCACTTGATTTCCTTTAAAGGTAGAAAGATTGCCGGAAAGTGAAATCGTGATTTAGGAAAGAGCTAAGGGCATAAAGATGTTGTACCCATTCGACTCATTTGTTCTTCAAAGTCGCACAACACATTCAGAGTCACGCCATATTAGCAAGTACGACATGAAATGCGATTGCTCACCACTTTCACATGATCAACTACCTTATATTAGGTTATCGACTTACCCAAACTCTTGACACCGAAACTGATGAAGTGCCGATGCCCTATGTTTACCTCAATTTGGTAGCCATTTGCCAACTTCTGGCGGTAACCATAGAACGATACCTGCATTCTATCTTGATAGACGGCGATAGTTCCTAGGTCGAAACTTTACTCTCCTACCATCACTTAGCATGTGCTCAAATTGGCCAGCACCTCACACAGCTCTCTCTTGACTACAGAGGAAAAATTCTTTGCATCTCGACAACAATGAGCTGGGGGAAGGCGCTAGATCATAGAAAATATAGATTCACCAAATATGCCACGAGAAAACTTCTTAAAATATGCCATTTCATAGCTTTCACCAGGCAAGCTTGATTGACTGTGTTTGGACACTAACAAATACAAGGCTAAAGAACTTCGCTATGCTAAACGCTGATTTAAAGTATGATACAATTTACATTATCTGGCAATTGAATGAGGTATGAGAAAGCTAGAGAAATGTCATCTGACTGATACCTGCAAAATTTAAACGCAACATGTGGGAAGAAAAACTCAGATTTCTCGGGCCATACATGCTACGTTATAAATACCCAGAGCAGCCATGCATTCAATATGAGGACCCCGTCAACAGACGTCTGATCCTTGATCAATTAACACATGGATCATGGGCCTCCTGGTATGCACGGTTCATCACAATCTTCAAAAGCACCCTTAACTAAGCAATTGCCTAGATTATCCCCTTCCAAGATGCGACAGCTACCGCGTGTGTTCCGGGCATCAAGCACCATACAGTGCATGGCCATAATGACTAGAACCAAATCTTTGTGCTTATCTTAGTCATCAAACCATAATGCCCTTGTCAACATGAGATATTTTCACCATATCATCTCATGCATCACCTTAAATTTCTCTGCTGTTGTGTGATGGTGTCCGCTTTCATACACCTCAACTAAGGATCTCAAGGCCTTGGATATAATCTCTTTCTTTTGGTTCTCAACTGAAATATCTTCAACCTCACAATGACTCTCCTTCAATGATGAGCATAGTGCCTTCAACCATTCCTCTAAGAAAGAGGCTTTCTAGAAACAGAACAGATGTCAGAGAGGATTCCATCAAGGAAAAAAGGAGGACTTCAAAAATGAATAATAGGACACTCACTTTCACTAGAAAATCTTTCAAAGGTTGGTGATCTGTACTCCAGACAAGGCTGATAACGTGTAGCATTGAGGAGGTCAACTGCAGAAGATAAAGGAACAATAAATAAGAATATGCAACAAAAGATACCAAAAAAAAAAAAAAAAAAACCAAATAAACCAAATAAACTTGCTAAAAGTACTAGCCTACTGGCAAGTCCAGAAGATTTTATCAAATTTGCCAAAACCAATATTATGCACATGGTTAAAAATAAAGTGCAATGGCATAAGAAGATCCATGCAACAATCCTACACAGCAAGAGATGATCCATTTGTCATTGCCATTACTGCTCTTGCTGCTGTAAATCAAATTTTATGCAAACTTCTAGTATCCTACTCTTGATCTTCTTACTTTTTAAACTAAGCTTACCACAGGTGCAACAACAAAAGATATGCAACCGAATAAAAGAGAGGTTCTTGCTTTTGCTCTGAAATTCTATTTCAAAAAAAAAAAAAATAATAATAATAAAAATGTTCAATAACCAAACTGCATAAGAGGCACAAGCTGGACTCCAGCTATCAAGTTGTGCTCTAGGTTTCAACTGAAAAGAAATATTAGAGATGCTAAAAAGTTAACATTTTACAGCATGAAAAGTATGGTTATATCTGTTAGAATGTCAACCAAAAAACTTAACCCATTAGGTGGATGGAGACCACATGTATATAGGGCACATTCGCATATTTAAGCTATGTGGGATTATACTTCCACATCCCTCGCATGTAAGCAGCTTGCTCAGACGTGCTCAGTTTGGCTTGGCTATTGTGGAATAGGCATGACCCCTATTTTATGCCAGCAAGTTATTGTGAATCTTTTACGAGTGATGAGTTGGAGAGGGAAGTGTTAGGGTTTGATACCATGTGAAATTTGATGGAATCACAGCCAACTATTCTAAAAGTTTAAGCTTTTGAGTTGGAATTTCTAACATAGCATCAAAGCCAGTGCTATCCCTTTCGCGAATGTGCATGATCAGTTGATAACGTGTTCACTTGCTGCTTGTAATCGACAAGCGTGCATGTGAGTGGGGTCTTGAAGTATTTTCCCATATCGCTTGACAACAGGTCCTAAATGCTCTATATATTCATGTGGTCTCCCTTGATCTATTAGCTTAAACTTTTAGAACAGTTAGTAGTGATCCCACAAAATATCATAAAATAAACAACCCAAAATTTTAAAGTTATAATATGAAGGGTGGCTATATGTACATACGATACATTATAAGTGATGTGCGATTTAACTTAACAGTATTGCACCCATATGATCAGTCAAATACTTTGAGTGAAAGTCACAGAAGTAACATGTCAAAGGCATCTTCTTTTCCAAAGTAAGGCACCAAATTGAGGAAATAAGATGGAATGTTACCCAACCTGCTTCTCAAGTGCAACTCTATACTTGAAACTAGAGGGGTTTGCTACTTGATCTGAGCCAAGATTCTCAAGCACATGCTCCAACGCTTGGACCACATCTGAGAAGGATCTACCATAATCTGCATCAAGCAAAAGAGTGAACATGGTATTAGAAGAAATACAATATTGTGCAAAGCCTTTGATGTGCTTAAAATAAAGGGTTTCTTCCTCGTATTCTTCAAGTACAAAAAATAAGAAAATGGATTGGGCATTCTTGTGGACCCATGGAAAGTCAAGATGTTGGAAGGCCATGAAAAGCATGGATCAGAGAACTAATTTGATCCAGCACCAACTCATAGACACTAATTTCCGGCATGATTGGCTGATAACTCTCAGTTATTACTTGATATCAGATTGTATTTTTTATAGTTGATCAGCAGGTTTTATTTTTTCAATGGCTATCAAGATCTCTTCCAAGATGCAAAGCCACATGGTAGCATCTCATGGTATACCTGCTTAAAAAGACAACAAGGATGATACCCTCAAACTGCTAAACAACTATCATTCTTTCTGTGCAAAACAGAAACTCTTAATCCTGACTAACCTATGCTATCACTTCGCATATAAGTCTGAAAAATCCCAAATTAAGAATAGTTTAGCTAACTATCGAGTAAATTAGGTTTTCCATGCTGTTGCAATCAATCTGTACTAAATCAAATTCTCTGTTGTTTTATGTCTGGATCAGTTTTCGGCTCGCATCTCTCTCCTCTTTTCCATTTCACTTCATCTTATCCAGGACAGAAAGCACATTACTTGTAGAATAATAACAAATTAACATGTTGCGCTAAAAGTGACCATACATGGACCACTTACTAAGTCCACCAAAATGATAGTTTTAAATTGAACAAATAAACTGCAACTGGTACTCACAATGTTTTGATGCTGGAACAGCTAGAGCAGCAGCAGCTTGTATCCTGATCTTGAAGTTAGAAGAATCACGTAGAAGTAATAAAAGAATACTGAAAACCGATGGAGCCCTGCAATAAAAATGAAGGTGCAGAACCTATTACATTGAGAATGTCCATACAATAGTAAGAATTGTCAGAGAAAGAGAGATACATGCAGTGAGGCACAATATATTAGCAACAGAAAATCAAGAGAAGAGGGGAGGGAACAATGAGTTGAGAAAAAACAGGAAACCATCAAATGCAAATAAGATTGTCAGGATAGAAAGCCATCGAACAATAGATGAGACTGAACGATGAAATGAAATGTGAGGCAAATTTAACAGGACATACCAATCCTCATCTCTCAGCTGCAGTGTCTCATTACGAAATAAATTACTCAACGCATGACAAACATTCCATTGGACCTGTTAAAGAACTTCAATTTAGACAATATTCAAGAATCAACACTAACTACAAAAGAACGACCGGAGAGGTTATCCCCCATGCACCTTAACGTTCCCTGTCGTCACACAGGAAAGAAAAGCCTGGACCATCCTTCCTAACATATCAGAACCTCCACAAGAAGCTGCACCGGACAATCGTCTCTGATTCTGCAGATAGACAGTCATTGGATGTCCCTCAGAGCTGCCAGTCCTAGATGAACTTGTACATTCTGCACGCCTCTCATGATCACCAGGTAAGCTTGTACACTTGACAAATCGGGAAAGACTCCCAAGAGCCCGTACAGCATTTGACTTTACCTAAAGAGGAGATCAGAGGACGAGAAAGAAAAGCCTCGAGTGAACAGAGTAGCGGACTAACAGGAGCTCCTCTGGGAAAATGAGAATTTTTCAACCATAGAAACCTTTTTTACTTCAGAAGTTATACTTATCAGTTGCAAGTTGCTAGGCCTAGATTAAGATGACATCACAGAAAGCTAGCCAAACAACACACTTGAGCTCTAAAAGTTGAAAATAGTATGAATGGGAAAATGCTTTGGGACGAATCCCTTGTGCTTCCACAAGTCAAATAAAATCAACAATAAATGGACATGTAGTTGGACAAATATTGTTACCTAGCGTGAAAAATAATATATACTCATCAAACCAGTTGATTCAAAGTCCAGTAAACTCTTACCATGTCTGCTTATAATCTTAATTGCCTTATAAACAATTAAGATCTTATTTGGAGGAAGACTAGGTCATTCTTTAATGAACCAAAAACCAACATTCAAATTAGTCACCTTTCAGTATTTTAATCTAACCAATTCCAACATTATCTTGGGTACAGTTCTTTCAGAGAGTATAATTGCATAGTATGACCACACCTGTTCATGGAATAATGATATCCTTTGAAATCCCAATCCTCGTGCACAATAATCTAATTGCCAAACCTAAATATATCGCATACACAAGCCTATTATTGACAAATAGAGCCTTTCTCAGAGCCAAGTGGCATTTTGCAGTCATTATGCATTTTTTGAATTCATCTAATTAGATCCATAAGCAGCAAATCTTACCTTTGAATAAGATTGATACAAGCAAAAGCCAACATATTATGTTTTTATAATCTCATTACTGCTTAATTTCCCCCTCTCCTTTTTTGATGGGAGAAGAATAGCAAGAGTGCCATAACTTTTTTTTTGCTTACTCAAGTAGTGCCGATTTCAGCAAATCATCCTACATAGATTCTTTTAATAATTTCTCATCCAATGTGGATTTTTTTTAAATTTTAAATTTTGTTTTTGTTTTTGTTTTTGTTTTCCTTTTCTTTTTCTTTTTTTCTGGGCCGGCGCCTGCTGCAAAACCCTCGCCTAGTGGGGAGAGGGCCACCCCTTGGCCGCGAAGGCCCTGGGCGAGGCCGCCTCACCTAGATCTGGCAATTCGCGACGGCCTTGCCCAAGGCCTTCCCAATTGAAGGCAAGGCAGCCCCTGCCCAATCTATGGGAGGGTTTCACGGCCGGCAACAGTCGCTAGTGACCCTTGCCAGCCACCCTCACTAGCCCTAAAGAAAGGGAAAAAAGGAAAAGAAAAAGGAAATATAAAAAATTCAAAAAATATTAAAAAAATTGTCAATGTCAGCACTAACGAAGCCATGTAGGACGACTGATTGCCACGTTGGATTTTCTGGCTTAGCAAATTGCCGATAGCACTCAAATGATTAATTTTTCAAATTTGTGGCACTCAAGTGAGCGAAGAAAAAGTTTTGGCACTCCTATTACTATTCTTACCCCTTTTCTGACATATACATAGTACTAATTAGTTTCCTCCAAAACTAACAAGTTATAAATGGTGAGGTGGCGGAAGATCTTTTCCTTACTAACAAACCAGTTCACCCCCAGACATGGTAAAGGAGTTGGAAAATCCACAGGTTCCTGCTTCTATAAACGACATAAAGCTGAAGGAACCCCCCTCCCCCAACCTGAACTTTCCTGATAATTAAGTGCACAGAATTAGCATGTTTATCATGTCTATCCTTTCTTTTCCTTTCCTCTTTCCTTCTGTTTTTGAGAGAGAGAGAGGCACCTTCTAATTGATACATCATTCGGTTAGGACTTGTTTGGGGTTTTGAAGCAACTTATTTTGAGTTAATAAATAGATTGGGACATTCTTGCCAAAACATGAAAAAGATAAATGAAACGGCTCAAAATTTTGAAAACTGTCAATATGTACTGTATTTAGAGGAACTTAATAGTTTGCTATTAAAACGAGTCAAAGCCAAAATCGTACAAGTAAAAAGTACAAGCAAAAAGCATTAGACGGCTCCAAAAACATGCAATGCTGGTGAGAATATAGGACCCATATGTGACTACTATATCAAATAAACCCAAAAGCACACCATCATCAACCCAGCATACAGAGATTCATGTTCATGACTTCATCATGGACCTGGAAAAAAGTGCAAAAAATGGCTTGTAGAAAATGTTTTGAGTCAAATCACACTTACCTTGTCTCCGTCATTGGTTAAACGCAAAGCACACTCAACTAAGAAGGCCAAACGTCGATCACATTTCTCCAATTCTACAGGACAAAAGATTAAAATAATTATAAATATGTGAACACCATCCATTTAAGAAAAAAATTCTAATGCCTTTTACATTAACCTAGAAGCTCCATTTGATGCATGTCACCGAAACAGTGACGGAGAGAATCACATATGTTTGCCAAGGCCCAACAGGCTGTCACACGCACCTGAAACATATACTCATGCTTAATCCCACCTCAAAAAAATCCTAAAACACCACAAGCGAAACAAAAGAGTACCGAAACTATGGAATCACGGGTGTTAACTTCCACAGCATGAATCAACTTGTCAACAATCTCTGCACTACAAAGATTAACTTCTTAGTAGATATTATTTTATGCATGTTCTTCTTCAATACGATACTAACTACCGCCAGATTTTGATCCTTATTAGAGCCAGTTGTTTGACTACCTCTGAGAAACTTCTGGAAAACATGCAATCACACCAATGGCTCGACAAGCAGCAGACCTGACAGAAGGTACAGCATCTTCCAAAGCAGCATTTATCTACAGTTTTCAAAGGTCAATCGACATTCAATAGGGAAAAACAATGCTGGTGTTCATGAGCAAATGAAGGGAAATGTTAGGCTTAAAAATTTGATTAGAGAACCTACTGTAGAAGACAGAATGAAATCCTGTTTGAGCTTTGGCAGCGAATTGAATGCCGAGGAAGTTACACCAGCAAAAGAAGTGACGGATGCTGTTCTTACCTAGCAGACCCAAAAACAAAAACAAGGAGAGAGAGAGAGAGAGAGAGAGAGAGAGAGAGCTTCAGTTAAGAAAATTGCATTCTAAATGTCAACAGCTTCTCCTAATATTTAAAATGAGAGGGGAAAAAAAAGATATAAGTTGTAAATAGAGAAACAGCTAAATGTGGCTTTTATGCCTAAAATGATGTCCAATTAACATCTTACCAGTAATTACTGCACTGATAAAAATCATTGTGTTTTGACAAAAAACTTAGTCAACTACAAACACATACATCTTGTCTTATATTAAGTAAGCAAGTCTTTTGGTACTGTGGTGGGAGCTGTTTAAGCAAATTTGCTTCCTTTCTCAACAAACAGTGATTCTGACGGACAAAGAAAAGCAGAAGGTACTTTTCAAAGGTTACTTATACTATGATCAATGTACATTTGGGGATGAGTAGTCAACCAACCAGTGAAGAAGTGTGCCACAAGGTCAGCGGCAAATATTTCTCAATTGCCTCACACCACTGCTCACTTCCTGTATGAGTTGCTTCAGAATTGTCTCTGGAATTATCTGGGCTTTCTATAATATACGATGGGGCAGATGAGATCTTCTTCATCCTCACGAAGTCAGATGCAAAAGGGCTATCAATTAATCTATCATCACATAGATCTTCAGTTCCTCTAAATCCACAAATTGCTCGAAGACATTCATCCAAAACCTGACGATTGGATTATAAAGTTAACATATAAAAAAAATAAAAAATAAAATAAAAACTCAAATTTGGTTTGACTTGAACACATGAAAAGTATTATCTATGCTGCTTGTCTATAGTAAGTGTCAATTTTGCCTATATATTGCATCGCTTAAAATGGTTCTTTTAAGTTGAAAGATTATCAATGACAAGCAATATGGGATAAAAATAAAGTTAAGAGAGCAAGAAAGGAAGCAAAATCTGGAGACTAAAGCGATCTACCAATCTACCCAGAGAAATAGTTGCATAATCTACAAAAAAGAAAAAATGTATGGCATTTTTTTCCGAGAGGAGATGAAAGGTTGAAATACCACACAAATAGAGCCTTAGAACACATTTTGATGTTATTTTTAAAAGGCAGTGCGAGATTCATCCCAGATAAGCCATGCACCAGATTCTTTGAACCCTTTGTGACAATAGTATACATGGGTCATCAAACAAGAATATTGCTAAAAAGAATTCGATTAAAGACTACCATAAGCATTATCTCCTATATACTTGGATAACCTTCCATTTTAAAGGTTCTTTGTGCTTTTCAAAAAGGAACATGAAAAAAGTTAACTACAAAATACTTAATTGTATTAGTGGTCAACTGATTCAGACACAGTAAGACAGTCACTCGAAAAACCAAAAGTAACAAAACACCATTGGTTGGATCGAAGAGTATTGGTGCACGAAGTTCCAGCGATGCGTGGGGTCTGGGGAAGGGTTGGACTGCTTTGGATCCATGAGTATTAACAGCAAAAAGACCACGACTGCAAGTGGTTATGCTATATAGCAGTAGTGCTGGTGCCGTTACTAGCACCAGACCAAACTACAGAATGTGGAAGGAGGGTAAAATATTTCACACCTTGACAGCCGCTGCAATGACTTTCTCCCCAAGGACCCCACATATATTTCCACTTTGTCCTCTGCATGCACTCCTAGGGAACTCACCAGCTCTGAGGTTAACATAAATGACTGAGAAAACTTGTTGCCAGCACCCTAGCATTATGCTCGGGTAATTGTGTGATACAGCTCTAATACCCTGCAGCAAAAGTAAATGTAGAAGATTTTTCAAAATGACTCAACATCATGATATTGAGACTTTCAGATCATTCAATCAGAATTACAGTAGGCAAGTATTTGAATGAGTAGTTATAATTTCATTTTCTTTTTTTCAAGAGTAATAGCGATTCAATATGAGGCACCAAGCAGGTGCCAAACCATGTACAGAAGGAACTCAAAGCCAAAGGGAGCTTGTTTACAACTTTTAATGTAAAGAATAAAATTATAAAGCAGATGTATGGGGCACTTGACCCCCAAAATAGGTTATTCAAAATGTCAAAAGCAACAGACCATTACTCCCTAAAGTCATGCTTGGATTCCCAAATGTGATATGGTGGGTTGGATTCTCTATAATGGTGTCAAAGCCAGGTTTCAATTTCATTGTCGCACTCCATTCCCTTAGTGTCTGGTTCTTATTCATCATATTCCCAGTAATTCATGTCCACATGTGTTCTTCATGTGATTTCATCCAAGTTGCACGTTGAGGGTGTTGACAGCATCTCACCTCATTTGCATATGGGATTTAGTGGCCTTATGAGCACATACTCTCCCTCCTCCTAACTGCTTAACTTTTGGCTTAGAATTTCTAAAAGAATGGCTAAATTAGACAGGACAACATGATATGCCAAGACCTTCAATTGGCACCTCTGCAACTGTATACATATTTTCACATTCACTATGTTTGTTGAAATATCAGATTTAACCATAAATAGACATGCTATAACTGCCTTGTCCCAGTTCCATCCTGATTTCTCAGAATACGTAAACTAAAACATGTAACTTATATATTTATTTATTAAAAAAAAAAAAAATGAACACTACATCACCTGGTCGTTTGTCTATTATATTGTCAAACCTACTAAATTCCTCACGGTCACCATAATTAGCGTACCTGGAGAGCCTCAAATCTTGTTGTCAGGTTCATAGGTGCCTCGGAATGCTTAAATAATGTAGACAGAACACCTAATTTCTTCTGGTTCTTTGAGAAACCTGAAGAACAAGATTGAGAGCCTCTCATGTACTCATAAGTGAAGAAAACACAAAAAGTCTCTGAAGAAATAAAACAGATTAAAGTACATCTAAATTCCAAGTGGTAGGCATGCTCATATTCAGTGAATACCACTAACCCTGCGATATTTCTCCAGTGAGCATTTCTTGCACTGGCACTGAGGGGAATGAAGTTGACAGAGCTGCGGTCAAACAACTGATTGTAGCTGCCTGTCAAGAATAAAATTACAAAGGTTAAATATAAGCACATATTCTATATTCATAATTCAAAATTTAGTATGCTAACCAGAAGACTAGTTTGATCCATTTTGGATGAAAAGTCTTCTTCTATTCTGGCTTGTAGAGATTTAATAACAGTCAGCAACAACTCAGAAGGCATTCTCATATATCTGTAGAATGAACACCATCAATAACCATAATTATGTATCAATGGAGTGAGAAACAACAGGAAAGTACACCTGGTCTAAAGCACTGGCCATGGGGAGATCATGGAATATTAATATCTGAAGTAGAGTAATGGAAAATGGAACAATTTCCTAGGATAGAGTAATGGAAAATGGAACAATTTCCTAGCAAAGTGATCCTTACGGTGTGGATGATATCAAGAGCATAAGAATCTTGAACAAAGATCCCAGCAATCCACTATGAGTTTCACGCATAATTAGGTGGATGATTCCTGCCAATACAACAATAAAGCACACTATTTAATTCAGATACTATTAAAAAACAATGGCTGCGCTGTTGCAGGTTGCATGCGCTACCTCAGCCTGATATCAGCAATCTTCTACTCCCTCCAAGCTAAAGTACAGAGAAAGCAAATTTCTCTAGAAAATCACTAAAAAACCCTCTTCAAGTACCTCTATGAAGTTGCATTAAAATCTCGCCAAGGGAACTTGATAAGGATGTAAAAGATCCAAGCTTAGAGGAATCCCTGTATTCTGCAATCTGCATAAAAGCAGATGAAGGACCATCCAACACAACAGCCAGAGTGGTTGCAGCTGCTATCCGCACCTAAACACAGGAAAAAATAGCTAAGAGCAACCACATGAGAGGTTTAATCATTATTGAACCAAAAATGGAAGAGACAATACAGAAAAAGAATCCAAACAGTGGCTGATAACCTTAACAAATGGTTCACCCATGTGACATAATACTAAAATAATTTCTCATAGAACATTCAGCAACTGATTGTATTACTATTTGGGTATCAATAAATCCGAAGTGGTCTGAAAGGAACTCATATAGAATTCTACAAGTACCTTCAAATAAGGATCGAACAACAAGCATGTCATCAGAGTAGGATCTAATTTCCTGTAGACAGAATAAGATCATGAAACAAGGACAAGGATACACAAGGTTCAATGACATGAGAAAATCAGTTCACTGTGAAGGAAAATGAATTGATCTCCTTACCTTGACTCGAGTGCATCACTGGTGGGTAGAATCATGGTCCACTGAGCTGTGAAAGATTTGTGATCAGCTTGACAAAGGTCCTTCTCACCAATTAGAGAAAAGAATCAATTAAAAAGGTTCTAATGAACACTCGTAGTTTTCAGTCTGCAAAGACAATGAATGTTAATTTTGATCGATTCATTTATACAGCCATTCTTCAGGCATAGAAAATTGAAAAAGAAAAGAGAATTCCATTGCTGCAAAATATTACCAAGCCTTAAGCGCATACCAAACCCAAGGAAACAATAGAAATTTTACAGTAACAAACTCAACCAGAATATCAGCCATGATAAGCTCAAGCACAGAGGGATTTAATCTTTTCAGTCATATAGTCGCCAACCCTCTTCACCACATCAGGAAGAAGATGTCTCATCCAATCTTTAAGCCAAGAGACTAGACTGAACCAGACAGAGCCTAGACTGAACCAGACAGAGCCGGTTGCAACTCAAGTACCACATATGCCAGGAAAAAAGGTCCTAACAATTTGCAAAACTCATAACTAGAAGAAATTTAATTCAGTGTAAACTTGATAACTTGTTTACTTATGTTGTAAATGGAGAGGTATTCTGTTGTAAATAAGAAATAATTCTAACGAATTACACTCATGTCTTAATAACTATCTATATATTTAACCCAGACCTGGTTTTTGTCTCACTTTCTAGATATCTCCACCGTTACACTTACATCAAAATAAATTTATCTATATATTTGATCCAGAGCTGGTTATTGCCTCAACACAAGTTTCTCAAAAGGCAAAGTAAGAAAGTGAAAAACCCTAGATAGCAAAGCCGTATGCCACAAGCATCAAAAGCCTTGCATGACACTCATCTTGTACTCTAGCAAATTTGGAAGCAGAGAGTCATCTTGTTGTAAGATTACCTGGATGCAACGAATGGCGGCTATTCTGACCTTAGAGCTCTGTGTAACATTGCTTTCTCTTCCTAAGCTGTCACTATCACTGTAATCTGAATCTGATGACATGAGCTCTATTGTGGAAGATTCATGATCTGATGAACTCTGTGAATCCAACTTTTTAATGTCCGTAGAGCGAGAACTGTCCTTTTTCCGTAAATGCGGAGGCCTATATGGTTTACGATCTGCTTTTTGTTGTTGACCTAATCTTGAACCTGAGCTCCCAGAACTAGCTTCCTTCTCCTCCCAGCTAACAATTGGGAAATCATGTTGCAGTCTGCTACTTGTGAGGCCATATGTAAAAAATCCACGTAAAGCTGCTACAAAACCAGGTACCTGCAATGGATTTCTCAAGTTGAGCACATGCTGCATATGTATATGTAAACATACCTAGCATAGGAATTAGTAATTGGGTGCTAAAAGATCCACTTACATGGTCAGAAAGGGAACACTTCGGTTCCACAAGAACCAAATGCAGACACTGAAGCAGAGAAGCATAAAACCTGCACAGAGGAGGTGCCTTCGGTAAGTAATCCAGTCACCAAAAAACTGGCAATCCTCCAGATTGCATGAAAAAGGTTATTCTCATTGAAGCACGTGTGCACATATGTGCATGAACGAGTGTGATGTGCTCGTGTGTGTGTGTGTGTGTGTGTGTGTGTGTGTGAGAGAGAGAGAGAGAGAGAGAGAGATAGTACTTGGACATGACATTGTCTTCCACAATCAGATTCATAGACGCCAAAGGATCCATCTCTTTCCGTATCACCTAATTAGTGACCAAAAAAAAAAAAAAAAAAATTTAGGTGGGGCATGCTTTCACAAACATAATGACTGCAAAAATTGGTATGCAAAGCATACCTCGATGACTAATTGCCAGATGTCAGGAGGAAACAAGGGACCAACTCTGGAGAAAGCTTCTCCAAGCATAGTAAATGCAAGAGTCTGAACTTCCCATAAACTGCTAAATCTAGGCGTTCTCTTCTCAGCAAAAGCAGCATGTATCTTGTTGCCACTTCTATAAGATGAAGAAAGCAGTTTCACACGGGTGCGAGCGACATTGTGGCAAAGAAACTTCACTAGCTCCATATTCTCAGACAAAGATGATCTTCTGTGGAAGGCACCAATAAGGCATCTGAAAAGAACCAATGAGAAAATTAGAGTCAAAATATTATCCAGCAGACTTCAACCTTGCCAAAGGCAGGCAGAGAATGCCGACAGAATAAAGTGAGAATGACCTGATGCATATTTTCTTATATGCCACATTGCCCTAAAATAATATTTAGGCAAATCTTTTACATGGAAGAATGCTTAGAGCATTCAGACAAGCTCTACTCATCCACTGACCTTAAAGTCTCTACGCAGTCCATGATAGGCCTGATTCTAGCTGCATTGGCAAACTGCCCACCCTTCATTCCCTCTCCACCCACCAAAACTTCCATAGACTTATCAAAAGAGTTGAGGATACTCATCCAAGAAGAGGGATTTATATCCAATGAAACACGTCGAGTAACATCATGAACCTGAAGGAATCAAATCAATTCAGAGAATTAACCCATTCAGTGCCTCGGCAGTTTCCCATTCAATGGAGATGATAACTGGAGAACTGGTTTGCAGAAGAAAACCCATACCAAGTGACACAACTGAGTGTAGAAAGAGCCTTCATTTCCATGAACAAGATCCGCACTTGAAACCAGTTCTATTAGAAATAGCACATCTGAGGTGACCTGACAGAAAAGCGAACAACAAAACAATCAACGCCCAAACTTAAATGATCACCAATCGAATTCAAAGCCGTCAACAATCTATAATGCAAAGACTGAACGATGACACAAAGCAAGAACTCCAAAAGGAGCCTCCTGCAACAATGACGTATCAATTCCAACACGCTGAGCATAACGGCAGTTACAAAAGGCCAAAAGCAGAGCAACTCTCATCGCAGAACGTGAAAGGACCTCGTGAGGCGGGAGGTTAGGAGCGGCAGCGACGAGAGCGGAGGAATTGGAGAAGATGAGGCTGTGGAGGAGATCCGAGAGGGAAGTTCTCGGAGGGCTCGTGAGCGTCTCGTCTCTCAGGGTCAGGAACCCCGTCCTCCATGACCTGATCGCCGCCGCCGACGGTGCGACGGCGGCGGACGCGACGCGCGGACGCGGAGGTCCCCGCCATGCTTCAGCAGCCGCCGCCGCCGCCGCGAGCGAAACCTCGCATGCCGCGATTGTCAAAATCCAACTTGTCGATTGATTTGGAACGATGAAGTTTGCGGCGACGATGCCGGAGGCGGGCGGTGGCGGGTGCGCGTCGCCGTCGAGTCGGAATTCTCCGTGGTCCGCCGTCGATCGTCGAAGCCTGTCCCCGGTGAAACGCAATGGGATTGCGGCTTGTTCTCTGGAATTTTAGGAGAATGTCACTTTGTCCCCATCAAGTTTTCAGTTTTTTCAGTTCGCACGACAATTTGACAATATTTCTTAATCCACCTTTCCGGCTAAAAAGTCTAGATAAACTTTCATTTTTCTTTTTCAATTAAGTTCCATTTGTCTGCGAAAAATGAATGATCTCAAAAATATTTTCATAAAAATAATCGCTTGAAATAGTGATGATGAAACCAGGTCCAAGCACTAGAGAGGTAGATGCAAGCGCCGAAGTTCGAACCTAACATTGGTGGATTCTAACGCAAGAGCTAAGATCCAAGGCCTATCCTCAATATAGGAGCGTCAATTGTTCGTTCGAATTTTTTAGGAAATCCAAACCGATAAGCGAAGCAACTAAATCAAATCAAATCATGATTTGAACAGCAGTTTGGTTTTTGATTTTTTTTTTTTTACCTTGTTTATTGGAACCGAATAGAATAAGAGGTGAGAAAAAGGAGAGATTTTATGTTGGGTGTTTAATTATTGTTAAGAAATAACCTCAACCGAAACAAAATAACGGTTATCTTTCCATTATCCGAACCGAAACTAAACCGAACCAAAAATACAAGAAATTCTAATTTAGTTCGGTTCGGTTTGGTTTGGTTTGGTTTTTCGATTTAGTTCTGACACCCCTACCTCAATGTACTCGAGTCTAGGCATTGGGGACCTAATCCTAAGCACCAAGGTTCGAGGCTTAGCCTTAATAGACTCAAGCGTGGCCGGTTGGGGTCCTGACCATGGGCCCAGCCTCGATGGATACGGGCATGGGAGCTAGGGTCCTGACACAACCTCGATGGGTTTGAGCTTGGGCATCAAGAGACTTGGTATTGAGATTAATTTTGTTCTAATTTTTTGTTCATCATTTGATGTCACTATTAAGTTAGATAATTGCATTGTGGGGTATACTTGCTTGCCGCTGCTGTAATTCTCTCAACTAAACTTTTTAAAATATTCAACTTTTCTTGCATTTATTTTTCTGGTTTTGATCCCAAGCCAAGGTGACTCTGTTGTAATTTCTTTAGCTACGACGGGTGTTTTTCAACCAAAAATATTTGGATTAATACATGAAAAACCCCAAACTGGTACATCTATAACAAATTTACTCAAAACTATTTTTTTTACCATAAAAAACCCCAAATCCGGTACACTTGTGAATTTACCCTGACTAACCATAAAAAACCCTAAACTGGTATATTTATGACAAATTTACCGTAAACTAATTTATTTGACTGCGAAAAATCACAAACTGATAAATTTGTGATAAATATACCATCCGCTAAATTGGATTAATACCACAAAAAATTACAAAAATTGTAAACTGTGACAAACAACCCGTAAAATCCTAAATTGGTATACCAATCAATTATCATGTGTCATTAATTTAATAATTTGACAGTAAAATTTAACGAAAACTAACAGAGGGTAAATTTGTCATAAGTATACCGGTTTGGGTTAAATTTGTCAAAGGTATACCCGTTTGGGGTTTTTGGTGGTTAAAAAAATAGTTTTGGGTAAATTTGTTACAGGTGTACTAGTTTGGGGTTTTTCAGGATATTAACCCAAAATATTTAGATGCTTAACCTGGAAACCTGAACAACCATTTTTCTCACTAATATATATTAATATGCTGGATTGATTTATTTTTTTGGTCTAAATTATGAATTGATGAATAGGTGGACAATTTGGCTAAAGATAGAATAGAAGCTTTTTTGGGTGTGTTTGGGAAATTGCCAAATAATAACTGATTTTATTTTTTTTTGATAAATAGATTTGGAACAAAAATCAAGTCGGTAAATTTTTTTGCTCAAGAGAATAGATTTGGAATATAATTAAGAACTAAAAAAAAGTTATTTCTTCGTTCTCGAGAACAATTCCAGAATCAATTCAAATTAAATTTCTTTTTTTTCTTTTTTCTCTTCTTTTATTATTGTTCTTCTTTCTTCTCTCTTATTGTTCCATTGCCGCCGGTCACCAATGACCAATTGACCGAGGTCCTACAAGCTCACCAGGCCAAGGTGAGGTTCAATGAGCTCGTTGGAGACTCGCACAACCATCAGTGATCCTCGCTTGGCTGGGCGAGGTTCGGCCAACCCTTGGCTAGGCAAGCCTGGCCAACGAGACATAGTCTCGTCGAGGATTGGTGATGCTCCATCGAGGTCATCAGCCCTCGTCTAGCAGATTGCCAGTCATCTCGAGGCCGGTGATCGGCCAACGCTTGAAGAAGAAGAGAAAGAAAAGGAAAAAAAGGGGAAAAATAGAAAAAAAGTAATAAAATTATTTTTAAAAATGGTTTGGAAATTTTGAGGATAGTATCAAACACAATTTTTCCGGGAATAGAAATTTTGTGGAATTATTAAATATCGTCAAATGCTTAAAAATTGTTCCCGGGAAACAAAATAAAAAAGAATCATTTATAATCAAAAATTGTTTTGATGAATAGAATGATTACCAAACACACAATTTGTGTGAGGAAAAAATCTCGTAACTTGTGATCACATATAAATAACAAGGTAAAAAATTTATTTCATCATAAAATTCTAGGAAAATTTGTCAGTTTCAATAAGTAAATCTAACATTTTTCGCAATTAATGTACTGATCAAGTCACCAACTTAATACTGTGTAAGATTTGATTATATAATCTAAGTTTAGGTATGTAAAAGCTAAATTAATTTGTTACACCACTATAATAGTTATCAAATACTGGCTAGTGCGTTAGAAAAGTCTTGTAATTGAATAAGTCACTCTTTCCTCTAGTAGTGGGCCTCTTCTCTTTCGACCGCTTTGCATGAGAAAGGGTTCCGGAGCCAGATATCCTAAAGAGGGCATAAAGTCAGACAATTTACGTTCTAGTTGCCATTTTTTTTTTCCCTGAAGGTGACCGAGGCTTATCATTTCATATAAAAACAAGCCTATAGAGTAAGAAGCATTAAAACACTTAGGCGTTTGGCAGTCGAGATAAAATTCGGGATATGATATGATTTATCCTATCCTACGTTTGGTGCTCACTTAGGACAGGATAAAGTCGGATATAATGGGGATATAGGTAAGATAAAATTATTCCATGGGGAAGGTGGGATAAAGGTGGATAGGATTTCTAACGTCCATAATAGGAAAGTTATTTTTCTCAAATAACAAACTTATTAAATTTAACAAAATTGAAATTATATTTTAATATAAATAATATTTGAATTCTAATTTAAGAAATTAAAAATAATTTTTTACTTAATCTTATTTTAGTTTATATATTTTTAACTTTAATTCTATCTTATAATAAACATTCAATCTATAAATTAAATATTTATATTTGTTATATATTTAGGTATGTTAGTACAGTTTACTATTTGATAAAATTTTATTAAAGAATGACGAAAGGGGAAAAAATAAATAATAAAGAAAATAATATAAAAAAGAGGAAAAATAAAATAAAGTTAAAATTAAAATAAATTAAGGAATAGTGTTACGAGAGATTTTCACCATCTTCGTTTATGAACATTTAGGTTCATTTATAATGATATGTCGTTTATATAAAAAAAAAAAATGTACATGATATGATGTAAATATATCCTACTTTAATATTGCGATTCACCAAACAATGAATAGGATATAAAAGAATCCAAAGATTTCATATCCTATCCTATCCAGTTTTATCTCGATTAGACATCCAGACAAACGTAGCCTTAATCTCCCATAGTGGGGGTCATGGGTAAGAAACTTCATAACATGGAATGGCCTTACATCTAAAGGCCTTTACAACTCAATCTGCTAGTCTATTTGAATCTCGAGGACAGCAAGCCAACTCAAGACTCTCATAAAAGCCTAAGCATTATGGAATAAGTGGCTCAACATCCCAAGAGCAAAGAAAGGAATCTTGCAGGAAGCTTATCAAGATTGAGCTATATCAGTTTCCAGCACATTTTTATCTAGATCGACTAGCAAAGTAACGAAGAGCATGGAGACAAGCAAGGGTTTCGAAATGAAGAGCAGAGGACACTCAAATTGGTTGTGCAGTTCCATTGATTAATCTCCCTTCAAAATCGCCGCATACAAAAGCAAAAGCCCCTTCCGTAGACCCTGGAGAATGCGATCCATCGATGTTGATCTTTAGCGTCCCTGGTTGTGGTGGTCTCCACCTTGGGGGTAAATGCTTCGATGCGCACTCTCCCTCCTTGTTACTTCTGTTCCACTTCGCATAGTTGTAGTGCATGGCAAGAGATGAGTCTACTATGCTTCTAGGACTAGAATTTTGGTGTTGGAAGACAAAGGTATTACGCGCAAGCCAAATATTCCAAAGAGTTGCTGTGATGAGCTCGTAGGGTAGGTTCTTTAAAATCAGATCTACAAAGTTCAACTACCCCTCCTCGGTTCTAGTCACTTGTTGGTGAGAGAACTGAAAAATGAATTCTAGACAAGACCAAACCTGTTTTGTCCCATCAAAGAGGAGGAAAAGATGTTCCACCGTTTGGGGTTCCTTTCAGCACAAGGGGCAGTGAGGCTCAAGTAAAAGCTTCCTTTTATACAAGTTAATCCTTATTAGTAGAGCAATTTGGTAGACGCTCCACATGAATAATTTGACTTTGGGGAGTGTTTTTAGCTTCCAAATTTTGCTCCACAGAAAATTGGGAGTTTGGTAGGCCGATGAAGCTTGCTTGTTGTCTTGGTCAGTTTCAGTCTTTCAATGTTGATTATAACCACTTTCAACAAAGTAGCACTCAGACTGATTTTCTGACCAAACTAGCTTATCCTCTATCGAAATGATTGGTAGTGGAACTCTAGAATTTCATTAATGACTTGCTCAAAAAAGGTTCCCCAATATTTGCTCTTCCATTGTTGTTCTGTTGAGTCTATCAGTTTAGCAACCATTTTGGGATCTTGTTGGTTATATGGCACTCCTATTACACCCCTTTCCACCCATCTATCCTCTCTAATTCTAATTTTCTGGCCATGACCCACTTTCCATCTTACCTCCTTCAAAATGGCTTCTCTACCCATTAGTAGGCTTTGCCAACCTCATGACGGGCGAGAACCCTTAGCAGATGCCGGAAGTCATAGTTTGGGAAGTAACTTCCTCTATGTACTTTGTACCATAAATCAGTTGGAGCTTGCAATACTCTCAAGACTTGTTTTCCCAACATCACTTTGTTGAAAGTAAGAAAATCTCTAAAGCCCAAACTGCCTTTGTCTTTCCTTTTCTTTAAAGTATCCCATTTTTTTCCAATGAAGGCCAGCTTTGAAGACATGTGCTTTCCACCAAAATGAAGCTATCTTCCTTTCTATGGCTTTGCAAATCAATAATGAAATTTTAAAAATAGACATCGCATATTGTGGCAAAGCCTGTACCTTTGCTTTGATTAATATTTATTTTCCATTATGGAGATAAAATTCTCTTTCTGGCCTTCCAACTTCATGTTTACTCTTGTTAGCATCCATGTGAACATTTGCTTTTTTGTTTGGCCCCAATCCAACAAAAGGCCCAAATAATTTCCAATTTTGTCAATCTCCAGAATGCGCATCTCTTGGGCCCATGTTCCTTCTAAGTTGAGAAGGGCACCCTACACTAAAGAAGATACCTGATTTGTTTAGGTTGATTTCTTCACTTGATGCGAAGCAATATTGATGAAGGATAAATGTTAAGTTTTGGCATTTCCCGACCTTTCCATCAATGAAGAGGTTGGAATCATTTGCAAACAATAAATGGGAAAGCGTGGGCTAGTACTTGTTTAGTCTAATTCCTTCGAAGCTCCCTAAAACCTTGGCTCCCTAATTTGATAGCATCATAATAAAGCGCCTTCATCGGCAGTAGACAAATACAAGACAATATTCTGGTGGTACAAGAAGTCCTTCACCAATTAAAAATCGGGAAGAGGAAAAAGATATTTCATGCCATTATAAAGCTCTATATGAAGAAAGTTTATGATAGAGTCGAATGTGATTTCCTAGAAGCTTTAATGACAAAGATGGATTTCAATGCAAGATGGGTTTCTTGGATTATGCAATGTGTTTCCATTGCCTCCCACAACGTCAAGTTTAATAAGGAATCCCTTCCTTTCTTTAAGTCCTTGAGAGGTCTTCGCCAGGGGGACCTTTTGTCCCCATACTTATTCATTATCGTGGTAAATGCACTTTCCTCCTTCTAGTTGCCATTGAATTGCTTGCAATTATTATCACAATGAAGAGGCGGAGCAGTGTTGAGATGAACCCCATTTCATGTAGGAGCCTGCGTATTTAATAAGGATTACTCAAACACGCACTTACCTATCAATAAAAGTGAAAAAAAAAAATTAAAACTACTATTTTCTTATATACAGTGTAAAAAGGGAGCCTTTGCTTTTTTACCAACGAAGGCATATAAAATAATGAAAGGTAGTCTTTTACTTGGTTGTCCCACTCGTGACTAAAAATTTACTTTCGTGGACTAGGTAAGCCGAAATAGTTGCTTCTCTCTTTGGTCTTTCCATAACTCAGATAGGATGAAGTATGGATTTGATTCAAGCCAGATTATCGGACTAGATTAGATAAGGATGAATGTTGCTGTATTTGCAATGGTCCAATAATTTGAAATGCTTCCATTGAAAATGGCCACAAAAGAAACGATCTTTCTTTTGGTTGTTGAATCTATTTTTGACGGATCAATGTGTGATATTTCAAATCCTCATTACTAAACAAATCAAAGGAAAATCTTCAGTGCTCGACCATGCAAGAGTAGTACACTAGGCCTTGATAAACTGATAGATGTCTCAGACCTCCTTCCATATGCCTTCTTTCTTATTTTGCACACGAGATGTCCAGACTAATGAGCAGCTTTCACATATACTAGGCCTTTAGAAAGGCAAGGCGATATAAAATATATACCTTGGGAACAGGGAAAATCCAAATTTTGCCTCCAACTGCGCAACCTAGTCTTCCGAAGTTGTAGTTTGGACGACGCTAATACAAAAGAAAATACCGCACTGCTCACCCATCTAGAAAACTTGAGCAAGTAGAAAAGAGAACCAGGCAAGAAGGCCACCAAAACGTGCCTCCACCAGTGTCAAAAGCATCTTCATACTCTTTACGCAAAAGCCGAGGAAGAAGATGCGGCTGAAAAGCGAAAAAGACTTACTCAGATATACCAAATTCGCATCAGGAGGGGCTTACCCTGAAAATGAAGCTAGATTCCTTCCAAGGGCATGACAATGGATATAATGGCACCTGTCATTTGTGGATTTGTCGATGTAATGACTGACAATAAAGATTGCGAAAATTCAAGATGTTACAAAATCCCCTCCCTGATGGCCTGGATTGGGTGAGACCATCATGGCTCATGGACAACCCGACTCAATCCGATCCCATTCAATCCAAACCCGACAAATAAGATCTAGATGATGATTGCCCTTTCTTCAGAAGGAGGGAAGTTAAAGACATAAGCATGTTCACATTGAAGAAATATAGGATGTGAACTAAATGTAGATTGATACATTTTCTTTATATTCATCTAAAGAACACTCGGGTTCACTATGTCATTACATACAATGGACATTGAAAGAAATGGGACCAATTTCATGTCCCTTTTTGAGGTGCCCGAACACAATGAGGACCTAGTTTCTCCATTCGGGTTTAGTCTTTGATGCATTTATTAAGAATATTATTTCATGATCCAATCGATTTCTTTGATTTATTAAGGCATGTTTTTTAATGCTTTGAAGTTTAAAACTTTTAAGGAACAGAGAGCATCTGGTTAAGCAATAATATAAATAATCTTAACAAGATTACGACGTCATTATGTTTGAATTCACATAAGGAGAGACAAATTATATTTATAGCCAGCTATGTTTGTAGCTTCTCATAATCGGTGTCAATTGCTCTCTCTCTTCATCGACCACCAATTCAAGGTTGATGCGATAGTCATGTAACCTTACAACACGAAAGTCAAATTGACTCGACCATACAAAGCATGCATGCTCATGCGCTTATGCGCCCCGGGTGGTGCAGAGACGACGGTGTGTTTATCTTTGTTGTTGAAGATGGCGAGTGATGGCATGGCTACTGCGTGACATATTATTATGTTACCATTACAGTGAGAGAAGAGAGACATGGACCAAGCAGTAGGGTGAGGAATCGGGCCAGATAGCATTTTCTTGCGTGAAGTGCATTATGTGGGCGACCGAAAACTTTACGGATACAACGACGTCACGTTGGGGTTTGGGCGGATCGGGGATTCGAGATACCGTCCTTTGCTTCCATCCCTAAACCATGTCGCACGTGTAGGATCTCAGCACATACCTATGCGATATTTAACTTGCCCAGCGACTCTTCTCGAAAAAAATTTGGATGAGCGTGATGATACGTAGCCACATGGGGATCCATGGATGCCGATTCATGGCGATATCAAGATCATCGGGGAAAATTATCATAAAAAATATATATATCTTACATATGTGAATTTAATTCTAAATTTTTTAATTTGACTAAGTTAATCATAAATATTCTCACAATTTGCTAAAGTAGCCCTTTTTTGCCAATTTTAATAGGAAATCACTAATATGAATATCGATCATCCTACATGACCAATGCTAATAATGAACAATGTTTACATTTTTTTTTGAATTACTTACTTTTCTTTTATCTTTTTTTCTTCTCTCTCTCGGTGGCCTATGAGGGTCACCAAGCCTCGGCGATGACTAGTGATCCTCGTCAACCACTAGGAGACGGCCACAAAGCTCTCGTTAGCCATGAGCAAGGCAACCCTCGCCCAAGCGAGGACCTAGACAAGGGTCACAACCCTCACCATCAGTTGACAAGGGCTTGTAGGTCCTCTTGTAGTAGCTAATGAGGGTCGACAACATCGTTGACCACAGTGGAAGAAAATTGAAAAGAAAGAAAAGAAAAGAAATACAAATTATTAAAAATAAATAACTCAACAAAATTACAAAAATCGTCTATGTGAGTGCTAGCTGTCACTATGTCACATAGGTCTACCGGTATTGACATCAACGGTTTTCGACCAAAAGGAATGCATTGACAAATTATCAAAAGGTTCATAACTAAATTGACTAAATTGATACTCGTATAATAAGTTTAACATTTCTTTCGTGATTATCCTGACATCAAGGTGCAATTATTCTTTTGAGGAGGCAGTCAACCCGTATGCAAATTGGCTTAAGAACCTAGAAATTTCCGTTTGAACATTCTTCTGGATCCTGCTTGAGATTTGAGCTTATTGTTGCTGGGGACAAGGTAGGTACCCGTGCTATCCGTCATTAATCTATAACCTGGCTTCGATACTGATGGAACGAGGCGGATTTAATAGGAAATCCCACTTGCCCAGACCCAAAGGGACACAAATTAGAAGCGTGTTTAGGAAAGCGGAACGGGTTTGGGGCATGTCGCTAAAAAGGGTTTGAGAACGGATAGGGGTTTTATAGTTAGCAAACTTGATATCCGATCCGATATGGAATCTATTAAGATACGGTAAAGGCATTTGGGATTTTTTTTTTAAAGTTTCCCTACTGTGTTAAAACTTAAGGTTACTTCATTATAGACTTTTACAAATGTGAAGAACAGAATTTAGTGTAATATAATATATTTTAACGGCGGCCATAAGTTCACACGCAACTTCTAATTATTGCAAGACATGAATGTTGGATCTTAAATTCTTCCAAGCATATGTCTCGGATTTGTCTCAATTGTAATTAGAGATTACGACACACGAGTTGAATAAATATTTGGGTTTGCAAATTTGAGATAATTTATTATATATCTAACATGTAACTATCATTTATAGTACATCATTTTTGGAGGGCCGGGTGTTCCTAAGTTAGGCGAGTTTGAGATATCATATCGAAACCTATAATCGGTTTGTGGCGGGTTTGGAGTGCAATAAGGATGATGTTAATGGAATGGCTTTGGAACGCCTCCTTTCCATATACCTTTCTTCAACCAAAAAGAATATAGAAAAGGAGAATAAAAAGTTTAAGTAGATACTCATTCAAAAGAAAGAAAGGACATCTTTGTGCAGGAGGCTGGTGGCCCATCCACGCCCGGCATCAATCGCCCCTTCCCTTCACCAAGAAAACACTCCAACTAGTAATAGTGTACTAAATGTGAAAGGAATGGATGCCCCCAAGGATTCATTGTTCAGTTGCCCGCATCGTCGGGCAATAGTTAATGTTGTTACAACACTACTCTCCCCCAATTTGCACACAGACAGACGGAGAGATGGCCCCGGTTTCTTCGGGGTTCGGCTTAGTCGACTCGTGGGTCCAAAGCTCCCACAAGATGCCAAGCTTGTCCTCCATATGATCATGACGCCGCGACTTCAATCATTCTTCACCACAGAAAGCTGCATGTGGAGACGTCTCTCGTTGGCTCACTCTCTCTCTCTCTCTCTCTCTCTGTTCTGGACGCGAGAGATAGAGAGAGAGAGAGAGGTATGGGGACATTAGGGCTCTCTGGAAGTGTCTACATCTTGCGATTTATAGAAATCATTCAGTAGGGGAGTCGTTTGTTTGGTGGGATGTTGACGACCCTAGTCATGTTCTTGTATTTTAACTCTTCTCAGCTTATCCATCTCTCTCTCCCTCCTCTCTCTCTCTCTCTCATCTTCTGAGGTTCGTCACCTCCACGTTCCATCATCGGCACAGTCATTTGCGCCCACTCTTTCCGGATTCAGCTTAGCACGATGCTGCTTGCTGAGGGCAACGATAGGTTTGCAAGCAAAAAACCCATGCCCAAAACCATGAGCTGATGCTGATCCCAACGCTTTGTCGCTTGCTATAGCAATGCGTAGGTTCGCCATCCTATCAATCTTTGTAAACACATCCCGGTGCCATTCCAAACACAAAATCTGTCGGAAGCATGCGATTGATCTCTTTCCCATGACTCCACGAGAAGCATGCTTAGTCTACATCACCTTGAAATCAAATGACTAAATTGTGCAAGTAAAAAATAGCTATTTGACATGGTCATTATTAATCTTGAGAAATGATATAAGACTCATATAAACTTTTATCATTTGGCTTTGATTTGAGATAACCTCATTTATTCGATATTTCTTGCCGAATACAACACCTCTCGTACAAATTAATAATCATGAATTCTTAGTTAGTATTGCCAAATATAACTAAGTCGGTTAGATCTCGATACGAATTTAAAACCCTTCAGAACGCATCGTTATTTCACTACTATTGTGCTATACATATGAGAAATTTTGTATCCGTGGCCTTTAAAGCTACCTTCCATTTTACCTCTACTTTCTTAGGTCGGCGGAATCATACCTTCTTTTTAGTGAGATTCGAGGGAAAGCACATACTGTCTTTATACAATTACACACTTGGCATATATAAAACAAAAAATAAATCAAGCATCTTTCCCGAGAGAACTCAATGCAACCTCTTTCCAGTAAAAAGTTATATATGCATCCGGATCTTGTGAGCCCGCTCTATCTCGATCATCATATCACGCGAGTCCCAATGACCACATGGTAATTGACTTGTACATCCACAAAATAAGATCTTTAATCAAATTATTTACTGGGAAAAGTTAAAGAGATGTAATTTGAATACTTGCTAATCCTTCTTAAATGTCCTTTGGAGATTCAAAATTTACTAATTAATAAATGACTTCACTAAGATATTTAGTCCTATCTATTTCCACTTTTAATTAACTTAACCGGTGATGATTACTAATAACTATGCCATTCCTATTGAAAAATTAACATTACTTTAATTTGGTAAAACACGCAAAAAGCAGAACAAAAATCCACCGCAAAAAGTGAGGTTTGAACCATCATGACAATGGACTATTTTCGTGTCAATCCTGTCGATCATAAAGACAAAAGATTAAAAACCAACCATTTCTTTTTGTAAAGTTCAAATAGTGCAAGATTGTCCTTATCACCCTCTTCTAATTTTTTCTTTGGTAAGGCTACAATCGACGCGCAAGTAATCGATCATACAGATTTTGGATTGGCGCCGGATAACTATCGAGATCCAAGCAATACAAGCATTGTATTATGCCGGAGAGAATCCGTATAAGCATTTATTTTCTTTTCTTCGTTCGAAATGTTTTTGCCCTCAATCGGGCCGTATGCATTTGTCGCTCCGACAAATTATTACGTGGACTCGGTCTAAATAGCCGTAGACCGGATTCCATGCGGTATTCTTCCGGTTCTCTTTATATTAATCATCCCGGCCTTTGTTCCCACGCAATCTCTCTCTCCCTCAAACGCCAAAACCAACTTCCTTGGCACACAGAGACGCTCAAGACCGGCGAAAATGCGGCCAGCACCGGAATCATCAGCCACCGCCCCGCCGGCACCCCGAACTGCCCGCCACCTCGGGCCGCCACAGCCCTTGCCGGCCACGGCCTGCGACATCCCCAGCTGCCGATGGCACCCCTACTCCGCCTCCAGCGACTTCGAGGCCAACGCCGCCATGATCCTCATCGTCCTCCTCTGCGGCCTCATCTGCGCCCTCGCCCTCAACACCGCCATCCGCTGCTTCCTCCGCGGCGGCAGCGGCCATGGCCGTGGCCGGTCAGCTGCAGCCCACCGTCGGCGGCCCCTGCAGGGCCAGGAGGAGGAGGAGGAGCAGCAGCCAGAGCCCAAGCTCGGGGACTCCGACCTGACGGCCGCCCCGGCGGTGACCTACGCGCCGGGGGTGACGAAGCTGGCGGGGACAGAGGCGGAGTGCGCGATCTGCCTCACGGAGTTCGCCGAGGGGGACGGGATTAGAGTCCTGGCGACGTGCAGCCACGGGTTCCATGTGGAGTGCATCGAGAGGTGGCTGCGCTCGCACAAGTCGTGCCCGACCTGCCGGAGCAGCTTGGTCGTGGACCGCCCCGGGAGCTCCGAGTCCGAGGGCGCCGACCATTGCCGCGAGAGTGCCGATCGGAGGGCTGGTTCTGCCGGCGAGAGCCTGTCCGGAGGAGACGCGAGCGTATGAAACTTTACTGGGAAAAGGCTCTAATCCGGCCAATTTTCTGAGTTTAAATTTTTCTAATTGATGTAAATATTTTTGAGTTACTCCATGAATTGAAAATTAGAAGATTTCCTCAGCAATTCTAATTTCAATTCTTGAACGTTACAGCAAAATATTCGAGCTAAATGTCGTCAACCTGACTATCAAAACGTGCCTACCGAAAATAATCAATAAAAAAAATAGTTCGGAAGATTGAACAGTGATTATAGTAATAATCAGTTAATTCTAGACTCTACATTAAATAATATCGAACGCCAATGACGTGTGCAGTTAATAATAATCATCAATGATGATTCATCATCACCAACGGCGGTCGATTTCAATTATTTCTCTAATTGAACTGAACTGAAAATTTACTAATCTTGGGCCAAAGTTACTGAAATGTCTTGCCTAGAAGCTCATAGTGGTGAAATTTAATAAAAGTTAATTCACAATCTTATTGCGACTAGAATTCGTGGGAAAGAAAATTCAATTTATAGATGAAATTAAATGCGCAAAATTTACCGACAAAAGTAATCGGCTATCAACGGGAAGTCTTGAAATTTGTGTTAAGAATCGAACTTGATCTATAAACCCATTATGGTAGTAAAATCGTATAAATCATTGAAAGCGCTTAAAATGGAAGTAGACAATCTCATTTATGATTATAGTGAAAATCAAGCATGGCGAAGCTGACATAAGTTACGAAATGCCATAACCTAGTCTTTTCGCGAAGCGAATAGGGAAAAATTAGCGCATCGTAATTATTTTTTTTTTTTTTTTCTGATTCGACCTAACAAAATCGAGTTGATTCTCGAATACGACGTCGCTTGAGATGTCGCTGCGTGTCCCTCTCGTGGTCCCCCCAAGTTTCAATACTTGAGGGTGCCTCGGGAAATTACACTTCGGTGCAATTTGTTAGCAAAAATCGGGGGGAAGAGCCGAAAACGACAGGGCGTACGACCGTTCGACGGTTACGGCGATGTCACGCCGAACGCGGCCGCGCGGGTTTTGTTTCTTTCCGGATGGGAGGAATTTCCATGTGGTTCCTGGGCTTTCTTTTTTGATGCTTCGGTCTTTTCATTCATTTTATTAAGTTCGGCACGACACGTGACACGCTTGTTAAATAATCGAATATATTAACAAGTATTTTTGGAGTCAATCTTTTCATGTCGATTTCCCGAATTCAAGCACCTCCGATGCCCTCTGTTATGTTTACATACAACCGGCTTCATTTGGTTCGAACCGGGCCATTATTTTAGTTTGCGGAAGGGAACGAGGCAGCAATGAATTAGATTGTTTCGCTTGAATAGAACGGATCGATAGAGATGCGTAGTCATTTGGTAGGTAAAGCAATCGAATAAGGAGAATTTCTGATCTCTAATGCATTAGATTTCTTGTGTTACAGTGTATGTAGTTCTCTGATCCAAGTTTTTTTTTTTTGGTTAAATATGATTGAGACACAGCTTAACAAGAACATTGAGGCACTTACCAACAGAATTGAGTGTGGCGCAGTACGGTACACCAAGCCTGTATTATTCATTGGAATTATACCGAACTGAACTGCTACGAAAGAAATATATACATCTTTAGGATTGAGATGATTAGCTAAGTATTGCCAAACCAAAAGTCAAGCTTACTCCTATCAGCATGAAATAGGCTGTTTTAAAGGTGGCCAAGGAATTTTGATTAGTGATAAGGTTGGGCATAAAGCCCGACATTATAGGCGAGACTAAGCTCACAAGCTTAAGAATAGTTTTATGGTATCAGCAACCGCTAGCTGCCTATGGCGGCGGCAGCGGCGATGGCTCTTAGCCCATTTGTTCAGCCGCGATTCTCCATGCAATAGCAAGTATAGTCGAGAAGGCAAAGAGAGGATGCAAGGCACCTGATCTTCACTCTAAAAAATACCATTAGAAGCTGAAGAATGCTGAACAGACTAGGAGTACAAACAAAGAACCGGAGAAGGGATTCTAGATGCAACCAGGAATTTTGCCAATACAACTCATCATCGATAGTCCGATACATCATTCAAGCACATCTGATTATGTATAAGCTCGTATTTACGAGTATGGCTTCATCCAAGCTCGAGATAAGGAAGACTATAGAAAGGGAAAGCCAAGCCAAACCAAACACAATAATTACCCAATCATCTGCAAATCCATCGTCATAAGACACGAGCAAAAGCTGCAAGCCAGAGAATCGCAAAAGACAGATCTAGAAGCACTTCCGGTGAACGATCGGTGGCCCGGATTCATCATACTCGGCCTTTGATATCCACATCTGCACAGGGCAAGTACCAGAAGAACACATCCAAATCATCATCTTCCTTTTTTCTTTACTAGGAGAAACTCATGAAGTCACAAATAAGCAAGCCACTAATGTCTGTCCTACTAGAAGCATTATTAAGTTGTAGATTAAACAAAGATGACGTTCACATCAAATAATGATCATATTTGAAATGAAAGAAGAAACGAGTAGTGTAAGTCTGTGCAATGAAGTTACCTGTTGGAATGTGCTGAGGGAAGCTAATATTGAACCTCCAATCCAAACGCTGTATTTTCTCTCTGGAGGAGCCACCACCTTGATTTTCATGCTGCTGGGTGCTAGAGCAGTGATCTCCTTGCTCATGCGATCTGCAATGCCAGGAAACATGGTGGAGCCACCACTAAGCACAATGTTTCCATATAAGTCTTTCCTTATATCGACATCGCACTTCATGATTGAATTATATGTGGTCTCGTGTATTCCAGGTGCTTCCATCCCGACGAGCGATGGTTGAAATAGAACCTCGGCACATCGGAAACGCTCTGCTCCGATTGTTATTACCTGGCCATCAGGTAACTCATAGCTTTTCTCAATTGATGAACTACTCTTAGCAGCTTCAAGCTCCTGCTCATAATCAAGAGCCACGTAGGCAAGCTTCTCCTTTATGTCGCGGACAATTTCACGTTCAGCTGTTGTGGTGAATGAGTAACCTCTCTCCGTCAAAATCTTCATCAAAGCATCGGTTAAATCTCTTCCAGCAAGGTCAAGCCGAAGGATGGCATGGGGGAGTGCATAACCTTCGTAAATGGGAACTGTGTGACTGACTCCGTCACCAGAATCCAGCACGATACCTGAACGGGAAAAATATATTAATAAAGTGACTGCCATGAGGAGCTAAACTACGAAGGAGTAAGCAGGCAAGTGGACAATAACACATAGCAATACCAAATTCACTTGCCGTTAATTGGATTATTTCTTGCTGCTGTGTTCAATGTCAAGTAGTTACTCAATTGAGTAGCAATCTCAGGACCTCTTTTGATTTCCTCTCTTTTATATCTCAATTTGGTTTTATTTAAGATAGTTATTACATCGTTCTTGAATGGTGTCATCAAATTCATCAGGTCATGACAAGTGGAAGAATGAACAACTTCCTTAACCAACAAAAACTTAAAAAGGTGAAAAGTTTGCAAGGTTATCAAACTACCAATCTGTTTAAGTATTCCATCATTAAGTGGAAAGATAAGATTCTAATTCAGGAACACACCTGTAGTTCGACCACTGGCATAAAGGGAGAGCACAGCTTGAATGGCAACGTACATGGCCGGCACGTTGAAAGTTTCAAACATGATCTGGGTCATCTTCTCCCTATTCGCCTTAGGATTGAGAGGTGCTTCGGTGAGGAGCACGGGATGCTCTTCAGGAGCCACACGGAGCTCATTGTAGAAAGTGTGATGCCAAATTTTTTCCATATCATCCCAATTGCTAACAATACCATGTTCTATAGGATATTTCAGTGTAAGGATACCCCTTTTAGATTGAGCCTCATCCCCCACATAAGCATCCTTCTGCCCCATTCCTACCATGACACCGGTATGCCTTGGCCGACCTACAATGCTGGGGAAAACAGCCCTTGGTGCATCGTCTCCAGCAAAACCAGCCTAATTAAGTGCATAAGTTTGAGTTAGGAACATGACACCTTATGCAGATACTAAAATGGTTATGTGTGATGCAACTCGACTATCTCGTGCCTGACTCATTTAAACGTGTAGAACTTACAGCACCTAGAACAGATCAGGTGCTTTAGTTTGCATGCAAAGCCATATTGCATTTTGCATACTATATTATATACTTGAGGAGTTTGACCATTTCTCTTCCTGACTTATATTGAACGAGTTTCATGGCGAGGTATACTCTAATCATGAGATATTGAGACGGATCAGGTCATTCAACCTCTACACTTATGATTTGATAGGATAGTAGGAGTAACAACTAGTATTAGAGAAGACGCATGACTCTAAACAACATGGCATGCATATGCCCAACAACATGACAGAGCAAGGTTTGGGCATATTTGAATGGCCTGGAGCAAACAGTTAAGACATTACTTACACAACAATAAGACTTCTTACCTTAACCATCCCAGTCCCATTATCAACAACAAGGGGCTGAATGTCCTCTGTCTCCGCCATACTTTGGAAAAGCTCTACAAACAAACAAAAGTCCAGTCAGATTAACCAATTGACTAAACGCTTAAGTCCAAAGTTGAGTGATAGTGCATACGCATACCAGGTAAGGGAGCCATCAGCCAAATTTTAAAAAGCGAATTCAATTTAGTTTTTTCCTTTTTTAACTTTTAGAGGATGAATTATTTTTAGCAAAATTGAAATTTAAAATGACATCTTAAAAGCTTACTAGTCTAATGCATAGTGCAGACAGAGTCAACACTTTTGCCAAGTCCAACAACTACACACTCAAAATGCAACTACCTGTCATAAAAAAAAACCCGAAAAGATAGAAATCCTCTTAATAGCGCCATGGAAAAGTTAATATCACGTTTCCATCAGATTCTTGAACAATACATCGGGAAGAAGCACTCTCTGAGGAGGTGGGTCAAGATGGTAGCTTAGGCTGAATCGTGCTGGAATTCTTAAAGCGGCAAAGCAACATTCATTCATTTTAGAGTTTTCCATAATATAATTTGGGTTTTTTGGCCCAAACTTGATATAAGTGTTGCCAATATTCAAGTTATAAAAGTGATTGAGTAATCTTGATATTGAAGTGAAGTCAACATGCCATGCCTACATAACTATGAATAACTGTCCCATAAACCGTCAACCAACGAGCATTGACCAGACCTATGAAAAGGCCAGGTCTACAAAGTGAATGAAACAACCACTTTCATCTTTATTATCTCATAAAAAATGAAGGGCGGCCAGGGAAGCCTAACTGTCAGGGTATGTATCCTATGACATAGATCTTGACAAAGAATGCATGCACCAGCTCTTGGTTCCACTCTCATATTCTCATAGCTCAAAGAAAACTTAGCAAGCAGTTTAGGCAGTGGGAAGTAGCAATAAGGTACTAAATTAGTAACAATGTGCCGACTTTATAAAATGATGTATCATTGGCTACAGATGATTGACCTGGAAGCTTGATTTAGTAAGACCTTTCTGCATGAATCAATGAATGCAGCTTTAACACGTTCGGATCTAATCAAATGGCTACTAATCAACCGATCATGACTCGAACTCAAGTGGGCTATATACCGCATCATCACGAATTGATCGGGCTATATACCGCATCATCACGAATTGATCTGTCTGGTTCTAAACAACCGAGCACATCAAAAGGGATGCCCTTTCTCTCCTATCTTTTTGCCCAATCACATCGAGAAGCGAGTAATAGTCCATAAAGCAACCAAGGAGAAGAGCACAAAAACTCATCCGTTCACAAGAGATTGGATTACCTTCTGTCTCTCTTCTCTAAGAAACCTCCTCACTCTCCCACTTCTTAAGCAAAAGTGAGAGAGAACAGAGACCTGCTACAACCTGCAGAAAAACCCAACAACCCAAGTCAACAGCAAATACCAATCGTCACCCGAAATTCGATTCCAACAAGCAAAGAAGATGACAACCAAAGCAGGTAACAACAATGGGAAGGAACGAACTTTGCTTCGGTTTTCGAGCTTTACCTGAGACCCAGAAGCAGAAGAAGGCGTGGGAATGGAATGAGGGAGATGGGTTTCATAGAATTTGTGCAGAGAGTGGGAAAAAAGGAGGGGAAGAGACCACGAGTTACAGTTGGCAATGTGGGTGATTAGAGTTGCCTTTTTTCCTTTCGAAAAGAAAAGGGAATAAAAGAATCAGAGAGGAGAGAGAGAGGATGGAAGGAGAAAGGAAGAAGGAAGGCAAGGTGACCACACTGACAGAGGGAGGGAGGGGCATGGTGGTAGGCCTCAACGCCATGAAAGTGGGCGACACCTTTTGGAACTGGAATCGAAATGTGCCTGATCCTTTCACTTTACTCCTCTCCTCCTTCCTTCCTTTCCTTCCTTTCTTGATTTTTATAATCTGCATACACACATACACACATTACATATCGACCTGTGTTCGCGAGAGATGTGATGATAAGAGAGAAAACATGGCAAGAATATACCTCCTGTTCAGATGAGAAACGGTGAGTTCATGGTGATACGGAAATCTTAGCTGCCAATATCAGTTTGTAGGCATCGAAAAATCATCAGCACAATGCATGGTTTGCATATGCAAAGACTACTTTATATCCTAAAACCGTCATTGAATATACGATACAAGGTCCGAACGGAAAGTCCGACTCAAAAGGCCTGGCTTTCACCTTGAAGAACTTCTATAAGAGAAATATGGAAACGCGGGGAAGGGTAATCATTTAAAACGATGCGGGTTATATTAATGAAGCTATAGAAAGAATAATTAATTTGGGTTGCAATTGTCTCCGTCAGGAATATAATTATGCTTATAAAGAAGGTATCAGGAAAAAAACAAAAAAACAAAAGACTAGCATAATGCCCTTTTTATAGTTTTGTAGGGTGGTAGGATTCCGAGTAAAATTTGTTGAGGGGTGGAAAAGTTTTACAAGTTGCCAATTTGGAATTATAAAGGGAATATATAAAGGAGTCATCAACTCTGGTAATGATACAGGGAGGAGAAACTAGGGACTTCCATACATCAGTAGGATGAGATCAAAGTTGGACCTTAAGCTCATATGTTTTCACTTTGGTAATGGACAAGCTCATCGTGAATTTCCTTTTAACATTTTTTTCATTTTAGCTGAGTAAAAAGAATGACGTAACTGCTTCGTCTGAATGTTATTGTAATAAGGTCTTGCTTATTGGTCTAACGAATCTGATATCGCGTCATCCTCACTCGATCAATGTGTGCTAGAGCTTTAGATTGACATCTGGGGAGGACTTCTTGATATAGGTCAGGTTGTTATTTTGAACAATCAAAGTACCAACTAGATACAAGCTCTTCAACGGCGGTTTGGCTCAAATTTAATCTTTCCAAATTCAAATCTCAAAATTTATTCCACTCTAATATCTCCACCTCGCACCACTTATATTTACTTTTCCATCTTTTGGCCTGACATCATTGCAGATTCTAGTCTGTTAATCCAAATTTTTATTTTTTTTAATAAGCAAAATCCCATATTAAGGTGTCATGCCAGCGCCATTAGCCTCGTTTGCTGTCACGAAGAACGCTTTGATGGCTAAATTGGATGGAATTCTTGCGGAGGGTATTGCGACGGTGGTTGGTACATGTTGTACTTCATTAATACGTCTATGATGGGGTATAATTAACACGCATCGTTTCGTCTTGATATGTTATGATGGAGAGACAACATTTGAAAGAGTATAAGGTAATCATATAAAAAAAATTCTAAAGATAACCGTTGGGACGATTGGTAAAAAAGAACGTTTACATTACTCATTTACGAAGACAATCGGCATTTACGCTGTGGAAATTGAATGTTTTCCTTGTTACTGCATTTAGACTATCGTGAAGTAATATTGTTCGTCGTTCATCCGCAATTCAACGTTCGTTCCAGGGCAAATTGTTCATTGCATATCAGAAAAAGGTTAGTCGTCCTCCGCCGACTTTTTTCCGACATTGGTATCAGAGCCAGGTTATGATTTCTATCTTATTTTTTCATCAAATTTTCTCGTTTGCCATTTGATATTGGGATCAAAAGAATGAACTTTACATTGTCTGGATGTTTATTGTTTGGAAATTGCAACATGAGTTGTAGAAAACGAACCGAAGCGAAGAACGGTTTTGGAGGTCGAGTATATCCGTACGGTTTTGGCTACTTTCCGAAATATTGCTTTGGTCAAAATCAATTTTTAAACATATAGGGTGAAAGTACTTGTCGAGACAAGTTGAATGACGGGTTGAGTGCCGCCGGAGGATGCCAGACGTGCCCACACGCTAGGCTAGAAGCTATAGTGCGTGGGTGCCACGTGCCAAATGCGCTGGGCATGCCCAGCGCGTGAGAGCCACGCAACTGACGAATGCTGATGTCATCCGTGACGTCATCCATAACTGCTGGATGACGTCACCACTAGTGGTAGTTGGTCGGTCGACGACCGACCGACGATCCGACCGGATTGAAGACCCGACCTGAGGCCTAACTCGACCCGAGACCCGACTAGAGACTGAATCGGTCAACCGGTTCGGCGATCAAACTGGTCCGATAGGTCACTGGTTGGACCGGTCGAACTGATCAAGAGCCTTAATGGCTCGCTAACAATTGCGTCACACGCACCGCCTACACGTCTGGGCGCGTGGGGGATCCATTTGGCGCATGTTCGACAGCGTTTGGTTTATATGGATGTACTCTACATTGTGGTGTAGTTATTTTATATTTTTCAATCTTTTAAAGGTATAAAAATGTGTACGAAACCCTAAGTACACGTATTTTTGGGGTATAAATGCATTATTTATTCCTTTTTAGCCTTTATTTTCTTATGGTTTTGGAAATACATAAGCTAGCCGAGCAATATTTGAGAGAACAAGTAAAACTGAAGAGAAAAGAAGTCTTTATGAGGATGATAGACAGTCAACTTTCAAGCAGAAATTTATGCTGACATCGGACAGTATACAGCTCTCTTCTTCTGCGGTTGAGGAACCAATGACACAGTTTTTCAACTTTGTATACAAAGATGTGATTCCCTTATCTACTAGACACTATTCACTGAGTTCTCCTGAGCATTACGATCGGCTACGCCTTCTTGGTTCTCTAGTTGTGCATCATAGAGGCTCTCCTTCCTTTTGCCCCAGAGCACACAGTACAGGCCCAGAACAATAATACAAGCTCCTATTAGGCTGAGGAAAATGCAGGGACAAAGTTGAACTCTATGGTCATGCTGCGTCAGCATCAATAGAAATATCAGATGCCATTTTATGATCTGTTTTACACTAGTGCTGACATCACAATTCCCTGTGGAAGAATGGGCAAGATGAATCGATTTAATTGGATAGTTGAAATTAGACCCACTTCAGGTCGAAATTCCTATAAAAATTCTTAAATATTGGCTCGATGTCGGAATTGAGTTGTCAATCAAGAAGCAGAAATTGAAAAGAATAGCAAAAGTAGTAAATAAAAAGGAAGAGAAGCCCAACTCAGGTTAAATTTACAATGAATAATATGTGATGATGTAAAATAGTATTCACTAGACTAGCTTACAGAGTAGATGATGGTCCAGAGCTGCAAATTCAACTCCAGCTTCCACAGGCTTTGATTTCGCGCGAAGAACAAGGAAAGGACAGAAGACTGCAGCGATGCGAAGAAGCAAATCAAAGTAGTGAGAGACAATTGAGCTGGATAGGCTTTGTACATGACAGCCTACAATCACGTAACCCGTTAAATTTTTAATTGCATCTTCCTTCATACTAAGTAATCTGTATCACTAGAAGCTCAACAACAGCAGAGTCACCTGGACAATAAGCCATACACTCCATATGACGTAACTGGTCAGGATAAGCAAAGAACCTGAGATCCAGTTTTCCTTTCCATGCGTCAAGACATCAGAACCTTTGCTGGTGTCATCAAGACTTATCAGTGGCCTCTTCAGAAGGCTTCTTATCAAGTACCCTCCCTTCCAGAAGGTAAATGTGAGAGACCCGCCAACGCAGATAAGCGTGCCAATAATTTTAGCTTGGCTGCCAGCATTCTTGATGCTGAGTTTCTCCATCCTCTAATCAAGAACACAAGCCCAAGAGGTATATCTCAGTATCTAATACAAAAATGGGCAAATCGTGACCGTTTCTTTGCATTGTGAAACATGGTGTTACTTGAGCATAACCGCGATGAGAAACGTTAAGCAAGGGATGACATTTCCCAAGGCGCTCACGACGGTTGCAGAAGTGTACGCCAAACCAGCAAAGTACACGTTGAGAAAAACGGTGGTGCCGAGGGAGGAGAGCACGAAGAGTTTGGCCATGACCTTGATCGAGAGCGGAGGGCGCTGCCTCCTAGTTTGTCCAAGCACAATTTACCATGTCAATAAAGTGCAAAAAACAGGAGATGTATCTAACAGGACTGCGGATTCTTTACCTTTCAAGCACATAAGCGAAAGGGCCTAATAGTAACACGGCAATCAAATGGCGATAAACAATGAAGACAAGCTGATTGAGCCCTTTCTGAAGGGCGATCTTCATGAGAATGTTTGAGCCTCCGTAGGCCAAATGAACTAGCACCATTGCCACATAAGAAGCAACATTTGCCATGACAGGAACAAGAAGAAAGCACTTTCTTTTTGGGTTTTGGTTTCTGATTATGGTTTGAATTATATAGCTTGTGGGAGGGGTGCTTAAGGTAGTACTTCCATGAGCAGGAACGTTAGTTTTATAAAAGTGAAAATCACAATCAGTCATCCTCTATGCTAGGATACCAAAGCTTTACAAGCCCATTTTTTCTTCCCACCCAAAGGATCATATTCCTTATCAAAGCAGCATGACAAAGTTTTTTGAGATGCTAATGCGTCTTATCGTGATGCGTGCTCTGAGTGCTGTCCTCATTGGACCCAATGTTGATATAGTTTGTTATCATGAAAAGATATGATTCTTGATCATAAGAAAGGTTATTCTTGGTAATGAAAAGAGATAACTCTAGGCATAAAAAAAGGTAACTCGTGATTGTTGACATGAAAAGTGGTGATCATTCATCATGAAATGTGATGATGGTGGGGAGAAGGTAACTATTTCCAAGAATTGCTTTGACCGGTTGTCTATAAATAGCACTAAATCTAACATTGTTTGTGACAATTGTTTAAGGATTATATGTGACATCTCAAATTTCTGATTCTATTTTCAATTGAATGAGTCGGACTTTTCATTGATGCGCCTAGTTTTTTTTCCTAAGTTGGGCCACTTACGAGATAACTAGTCTATCAGGTGAAGCCGTTAAAGGATTTTAATGCAATAGACTTGAGAATTTGACTAGAAATCGACTACTCGACCGTGCTAATCTGCAAGAGTCATTACAGCATAGACCGATTAGAGACCGAAGATAGGTCAACTCGACAAAGGTATGTGATTAAGAGTGGGTAATTCCACCTAATTGCATAATTCTTGTCGATTGGCACTAGACCGATTTCTCTGTCGTTTTGGTACCCTGTGTCCGTATTTGAAACCTCGAGATTTTCACGACAACCGAGAGTCGCCAATGAGTCGAAGATGTACATTGTGGCTCGAAAACAATCGACCACGGGTCCATTGTACTAAAATTCCTGAAAGCTACCCAATAGGTTAAATATAGCTAAAATCGCGCCAGATTAAAATTAACCGTGAATTTAAACCTGATTTCAAAAATTGAAAATTCTGTCATGTCACAAGTCATTTTAGGAACGTCAACTCATCATCAGAAGATTTTTTTGCAAACCGAGATTTTCGGCGAAAAGTTCAAAGTAAGGCTATTTTGGACCGAAAAGTTTGTAGGCCCATTTTTGGGATTCAAGTTGGTTCAATTGGTGAGGAGAAATGTTGAAATGGACATAGCATGAGAACTAAAGATTGGACTTCAAATTATCAGGAACGTCCGGGACAGACTTTGGACGATACTACTTCAACGATCAAAAGCGCCGGTTAAGCTGAGTATTGGAAAAGGGATTTTTAGACCTAGGAAATGAGCCCATGAAGATGTGGGCCGGGCAAGGCAAGCGTGGGCCTCAAGCCCAAATTAGGACAGCCATGGTGGGCCTAAGGCAAGCAAGTGAGCCCATTAGGCCCAACCCACTATTCATCTTCTAAGCCCATTACCTAACCTTAAGCCCATTTGAACCCAACCAGTTTCTGAACCTGTTACTCTTTATTTCCAAGCCCATTTCTTAGGCCTGCCCATCAATTTCGGACCAAGGGCAGAGTGGGAATTTGTGCAAGGTGGAAATGACCATTTTGCCCCTAAAAGTGTGTGGATAAGGGCAAAGGAAGAGAAAGAAGATGAGGTGACTTGCATAGGGACTTGGGGCTAGCTTGTGGGGCCTTGACAGTAGCCCTCACTTCCCTCTCTCTCTCTCCTCCATCAGCTCCATCTTGACCGGACCCCTCTCTCCCTCGTTTTCCCTTTCTTCTTCCTTTTGCTCCTGTAGACCTTCTTGTGAAAAGCTGAGTTGATTGTTGTCTTCTTCATCGAATCAGCCTTCGTGCCACCCACCACTGTGCTCAGGAGGTCCAGACCGTACGAGAGGACTTGGCTGTTCACCGATCAAAGCCGGCTGATGACCCGCCGGCTGGCCAGAAGCCAACGGCAGTCTGACCGCCTAGCCCTGTTCTGCTCCAGCTGACCTTTCTCCAAACACTTGAGTTGTTTGTTGCCTTCCCGTGAGAATCAGCCCAGGCTCCAACCACCACCGTGACTAGGAGACCCAGTCCATATGGACGAGCCTGACCTCGCCCCGAACAGAGCCGTCGGCCGTCCCGTCCGCCAGCAAGAAGGAACGGCCCGCCGGTCCATCAGTCCCTTGCCCGCCTACACTATTTCGCGGCTTTCTCCATTTTTCTCCCATTCCGGCCCTTCCTTTGCCTATTCCAACCACCAACAAGACCCCATTGACCCCCAGGAGCCGCCGGTTGTGGGCCAACCCCTCGCTGGAGCTTCGATCAACCGTCCAGCTTGTTTTCTCCTCCGGCAGTCCAGTTTTTGGGAGTTTCAGTGGGAGTCTGTGCTGTTGTTGCGGTTATGAGCTTGGGACCGCCTTGGATCGTCATGATAGAGGTCCCGGTGCATAGCCACCGTCGTCACTGCCGCGTCTGTGTCTCTGGTCCGCTTAATTGGTGAGTTTAGCTCCTAATCTTTCGATTAGTGCCTAAACTTGCTTAGGGTTGGTTTAGTTAGGATTAATTATGATTTAGGAGGTTTAATTAAGTTGTATTAGCCATAAGATAGGTGGTTATATGGATGGATTAGATTAGTTTAGCTTAATCTTGCTTTTTGCTAATTAATTGTGCTTATGTATTTAATTAAGCTTGTTTTGCTTAATTAATTGTTTGTTTATTTTAATTAATGTTTTGTTTACTTTTTTATTTAAATTGTTATTTATTGAATTCGGAAATTTCACTGTTCATAGTGCGCTATTCACGATTTACTGTTCATAGTGCACTGTTCGTGATTTACTATTCACGCATACTGTTCACCCGAGAGTGAAAAATTGTCTATTTTCATGGGTGTTGCTTTTATAAAGTGAATGGATGTGTAAATGCATGGGCATCCGCATGAATTGAGTGATTTTCACAAACAGGGAAATACGTTTGTTCGAGGGACATTTGAAATGGACCGTGTTTATGAGAAAATGAGTTGTAGTAGTGTGCTTGTGTGATCATTGAGTATAATGCGTCACCCGCTGCGTGTCGGGTAGATTGTGCCTATGTGGCGGTGTTGTGCCTATGTGGCGGTATTGTGCCTATGTGGCCGCAATTAACTAGAATATGCATGAGTGTTGAGATAGTTAGGCCTTATTATGGGATAAAATTGTGTGGCATGGAATGAGACGTGTCACAACGATTTTACCTTACAATCGGGACCTATGTGTATTGTTTATGGTATGCACGTTTGAATTGATAATGTGCAGGGCGTGGCAATGGCTAGGTGAGATCGCTTGTGACACGACTCGTATGTGATTGATGCATTGCATCATCTAACGGCTATATGCATTGTGAGTATTGTGCTGAGATATAACGTGCAGGGTATGGGATACCGGGTAAGGTTGCATGTGAACCAACTATTGATTGTTGATTGACCTTGGCTGTTGTTATTTGCTGGTTGTTGGTTGCTGGTTTGTTTGTGGGGTAGTTCTAGAGATATACCCGAGTTGAGTTGGTGTACTAACCGGGGGCTTAGGGGAGGACTCGTTGAGATTTATATCTCACTGGTTATTGTATAACCATTTTTAGGTCCCTAGTGTGAAGAACCCGGAGCTTGAAGCAGAAGGGTCGGGAGCATAGGTGACTCAGTAGTTCTTTATGAGATGGACCTTTTATATAAGCTTGAAGTGTTTATGAAAGTGTACTTGATTTGAAACTTGTTGTCCTATTTTTCTATCTCATGTTTGTTGTTGTCAAGGGATTAGTTAATTCATTTCCGCATGTGCAATAAAATGAAAAAAGTCAGCGACGAGCCTAGGAATGTCGCAAAATTCTATTGACCACCGAGAGATGTGCACACGCTCGTGGTTCGGGGCGTGACATTACAACTATTCAAGAAAACGACTTCTTCTTCGTAAAGCTCTCTTCTTCTCTTTTCATACACACAACTTTAATAACATATTCAAAGTGAAATTTCAAGAGAGAAATTAAGTAATTACTAAACTTATTTCTCTTTGAGTTTAGTGTATATCCTAAAGGTATATTCGTTCTAAACTCCACAACAATAATTGGAGCAAATAATACTTTAAGGACAGTTATTGTCATCACCCATTAAAACATCAAAGATCTATAACTACTGCTCCATCTTCATCAGCAAGTAAATTCTTAAAACAATCTTCAGGTATTATTTTCATGGGGATTGTAATTTCACAAATAAGTATTAATGAGACTTTCATTTCTGTTTATATGTTTGAGTCATCTTCCTTGTGGCACAATAGACTATCTCATGTGGGCAATAGTACTTTGAAATTTATAAATAAAAATAGTATGATATTATGTGATGGTCTCGATAAGAAAAGGATGATGAAAGGAGGTGCCGAGAAAAAAATTCTAAATGCTTTATCAGATCGTCGATATGAAATTTTTTGATCTTACACAAATCCTAGGAATATTTAGAATCCATTGGAGACCACATACAATATTGACTAAACAAGGTACGATAGAATTACTACTTTGAAATATTTTGAGTCTATCATTGTTGACACCTAAATTTTGGCTAAATATTTAAAATTAATTTGTATGGAAAATTAGGGACCAATTTGGCCCTAGCAAAATTGATTCTCACATCACCTAAGTCTTACTTTTTAATTGCATCCATTAAAGTTTTATTTCCTAATTTTTTTCCTTTTTTCAATCCCATTTTTGGATAAATAAATTTAAAAAAAAAAAAGAGAAACGGCTTGGGGTTGGGCCTGACCCTAGCCCTTTTTCTATTCCGTGCAAGCCCAAGGCCTAAGCCTTTCATTCTCTCTCCTCTGGCCTGACCCTCCCTCTCTCCTTCTTCCTTCTTCCTCCTTCCACCTTCCTTCTTCCCCCATGTTGTGCCTCACTCGTAGAGGCCAAGAATGCGTGCAAGGACAAGGACACCGGCGAGAGACCCGACTGGATGGGATGCAACTTCAATGCGCTAAGGAGCTTGAGGTAGTAGGCTTGACCTTCGCGGATAGGATGGTTGATCGGATGCCGGTTCGATCGAGAGGAGGCCCGTCGATGCACCAAGGATAAGCGGCTGAACCACCTCCATCGACCGGGCTCCTCGCCTTTATATAGGACGTCCACAGCCCCTTGAAGACACACACAGAAGCGAGCAAGCTCAAAGTGTAAGACATAAAAAAAAAAAATCAAATACGGAATTCAAGATTGATTATAGACAAACCTCCAGCCATTGTTCGTATTCACGTTCGTTGGAAAATCCTGAAAATTCAAAGAAATATCGGCTACACACTACTAACCCAATTCCCTCACATATACTGATGGTGTATTCCAAAAGAGAGAGACCTTGTAATTACCTCATTAGAAATGAACGACCATTCCTTTTATATATACCGTCTCCCATCAAAACGGTTACCAAATGGGCGATTGTCACAAAAAAGTACGAAGCGTAGAAAAATTACATGTGGAATAATCGCCACTTTAAGAGAAAATATGGATCCAAAAATGTGGGATCACAAAATATAAATAACATTCTCCCACTTGATCCCATCATTTTCATCATGCAGATTATACAACCAAATCCACGAAAACTTTATACTTAAAGAAAAGAAACAAAACACATGGATCATGGCGACATGTCCTCTAAGAATGAGTAATATCTTCCATGTGTCACAATGCATCTTATTTCTTTAATGTCAGCCTATATGTGACAACACATCTTAATGAATAAACCCTATGTTTATTCCAGAACCAAGGATAAATGTTATTCTCATAAATAAACAACAAAATGTGTACACCAAAATTGAGAATCAACATTACAACAGAATAAGAGTTTTATACAACAAAAACCGTCCATATGACGACAAATCACATGATGGGACCTATTCCCATATTAGTTACATGATCCTTATACTTCATCGGTGGCATGTTAGTTAAAGGATCAGTTATCATCAATTTAGTGCTAACGTGTTCTATGACCACTTTATTCTCCTTAACACGTTCCTTTATGGCTAAATACTTGATGTCGATATGCTTACTTCGACTGCCACTTTTGACATTTTTAGCCATAAAAATCGCAGCTGAATTGTCACAATATATTCTTAATGGCCTAGAAATAGAATCTACAATTCTAAGCCAAGTAATGAAACTCTTCAACCATACACCATGTGAGGTAGCCTCAAAACAAGAAATGAACTTAGTCTCCATAGTGGAAGTAGCAGTCAAAGTCTATTTCGCACTTCTCCATGACACTGCTCCGCCAGCTATCATGAAAATGTATCCAAATGTTGATTTTCGTGAATCAACGTAGCCCACGAAGTCCGCATCCGAATAACCAACTACTTCCAAGTTATCAGTTTGTTTATATATAAGCATGTAGCCTTTGGTACCTTGAATATATCTCATCACTTTCTTTGCAGCTCTCCAATGGTTTATATCTAGATTACTTTGATATCTTCCCAAAATTCCCACAGCAAAAGAAATGTTAGGTCGAGTGCAAAACCTAAGCATACATTAAGCTTCCAACAGCAGAAGCATATAGAACGTTATTCATTTGTTCCATTTTTAGATTGTTCTTTAGACATTGGTTCAAATTGAACCTATCACCCTTCACAATGGGTGCTATACTTGGTGAACAATCTTTCATCCGAAATCTCTCTAGGACCTTATTGATATAGATTTCTTAAGATAATCCTAAAATTCCTTGAGGTCTATCTCTATGGATCTTAATGCTAATGTCATCCATATCCTTCATATCAAAACTCTTAGAGAGAAATTGTTTCACCTCATGTAGCAACCCCTTATCATTGGTTGCAAATACAATATCATCTACATATAGCACAAGGAAACAAATTGTGTTCTTACTGACCTTCTGGTATATACATTGATCCATGACATTCCTTTACAAGAGATGACATCATGGAACCTTAGGTACCATTGGCCGGATGCTTGTTTCAAGCCATATATATATATATTTATATATATTTCTTAAGTTTGCACACCAAATGCTCACATTTACTATAGGAGAATCCTTCAGGTGGTTTCATGTAAACCTCCTCCTCTAGTTCTCCATTGAGGAACGCCGTTTTCACATCCATCTGATGTAATTCCATATCAAAATGAGCAATCAATGCCAAAACAATATGAAGAGAATCTTTTTTAGATACAGGAGAAAAGGTCTCCGTGTAATCGATTCTTTTCTTTTGAGTGAATACTTTGGCAACGAGTCTAGCTTTATATCTTTCAATGTTACACAATGAATCTTTCTTAGTTTTGAAGACCCATTTACAACCAATGGCCTTCGCACCATCGGACAACTCAACCAAATCCCAGATTTCGTTACATGCCATAGAATTCATCTCTTCCTTCATGGCATTGTACCACAAATTGGATTTGTCATGTCCATGGCTTATGAAAATGTTTCAAGATCATTCTCAGCTCCAATGTTGTAGTCAGATTCTTGTAAATACACAATATAATCACTAGGAATTACCTATTTCCTAATTCTAGTAGATTTTCTCAATGTTGCATCAATATTCTCTGAGGAGCGTGTTGCTTAACTGGCTGTTCAACAGTTTCTGGTAATTGCTGAACAACTGGATCTACTAGATCAATATCAGCAAGTTGTGGAACTTCAACGATTGGTTGTTCAATAGCCGGCTGAACTGAGGGGGCATTATGAGCAACAACCAACCTTAAACTTGAGATGAAAGGTTGAGTATCTGAATGATCTTTCTTAGGAACAAAGTCCCGTGATCGATCGCTCCCACTAATCAAGTCATTTTCAAGAAATTTAGCGTTTCTTGATTCCACGACCCTAGTGGTGTGAGATGGACAATAAAACATGTATCCCTTAGACCTTTTGGCATATCCAATGAAATACCCACTTATGGTCTTTGGGTCCAACATCTTTTCTCATGGATTGTAAACTCTTACTTTAGACGGGCATCTCCAAACGCGTACATGTTGCAAACTTGGTTTTCAACCTTTAAATAACTCAAAAGGTATCTTTAGGACAACCTTGGTCGGAACTCGGTTTAATATGTACACAGCCATCTTAAGTGCTTCAGTCCACAAAGACTTAGAAAGTTTGGAGCCGCTAAGCATACTTTGCACCATGTCCAATAAAGTTCGGTTTCTTCTTTCCGCTACACCGTTTTGGTTCGGAAAACCAAACATAGTATATTAGGCAACTATCCCATGATCTTGAAGAAACTTTGCAAATGGACCAGGTGCTTGTCCATCTTCAGTGTATCTACCATAGAATTCTCCACATCTATATGATCTTACGATCTTAATTTGTTTGCTGCATTATTTCTCTACTTCCGCCTTAAATACCTTAAAGGCATCTAACACTTCATGCTTATTATGAATCAAGTAGAGATACATGTAACGTGAGTAATCATCTATGAAAGAGATGAAGTATTTCTGACCACACGAGCCCATATCCAAACTACAAATATCTGTATATATGATTTCTAATATTTTTGTACTCCTCTTGGCACCTTTCTTTGTCTTATTAGTCTGCTTTCCCTTTATGCAGTCCACACAAGTATCACAATCAGTAAATCTAAAGTACTGAATACTCCATCATTTACCAATCGCTTAATTCTTTCTATGGAGATATGTCCCAATCTCCGGTACCACAACATAGAGGAATGCTTTTTCACAACACATCGTTTCATACCAGCGTTATCATGAACATGCATCGCATTATAATAGGCATTGTCTTGTAAATTAATTCAAAAAATACCATCAGACAAAGTACCACTCCCAATAATTTCAGATTTAAACGATAAACAGAAGTTTAAATCTGAAAAGTTAAAAGAGTAACCCAAAGGTATAAGTCTTGAAATTGAAATTTAGTTTCTAGAGAAACTAGGAACATAAAAGGTCATTTCTAAATTTTTTTTTTAAAAAAAGCCACTATTGAGAACTAGTCTACATGTCCTAATAGCTTCCACATGCAAATGCATTTTGTTTCTTAAATAGATGCTTTGTTTACTTTCCACTGGCTTCCTATGGTTTTGAAAACCCTACAAGTACAAGTAATTCAAAATGTGGATTGTAGATCCAGAATCAATCTACCAAGTGTTGTGGCTCACATAAGCCATATTAGATTCATAACAAACACAAGATATTGGATTACCTTTCTTCTCGAGCCAGGCCTTAAATCTGACGCAATCCTTCTTTATATGTCCATTCATTTTACAAAAAAACATTTGGATTCTTTCTTAATGTCAGCTTGGGGAGGTATCTTACCTTTTCCCTTATGCTTGTCATGATCCTTATTCTTTCTTTGTGTTGCCAAATGAGCACTTTCTCCCAATTCCATAATCAATCTTTCTTCCTCTTGAACACACGTGGTCATGAATTCATTAATTGACCATTTATTCTTATGTGCGTCGTAAGAGATTTTGAAAGGTGCATACTATTGTGGGAGAGTGTTCAGAATATAATACACAAGAAATTATTCATATATCTCAACCTCAAGGTTCTTAAGCTGAGCGGCAATATCCCTTATTTGCATGATGTGCTCACGCACACCTTTAACACTAGTGAGCTTCAATGACAAAAACTTCATAATCAGAGTCATGGCATGTGCCTTCTCAGAAGTCTCAAACTGCGCATCTATGACCTCTAATAAAGCCTTAGCATTGCTATGCTGAGCAATCAAACTACGAATACTAGGAGATATTTTAGCTCTTATAAACAATGTACAAACGCAGTTAGATTGCTCCCATTGGTTATAAAGAATTATCTCAGCTGCAGTGTTCGGATTAGTAGGAGCAGGTGGTTCATCTTTCCTTATAGCATAGTCAATGTCCATCCAACCCAATTGAAGAAGAACTAACTCCTTCTAAACTTTATAGTTCTCACCATTCAGTATGGGAACATCATACTTAAATTCAGAGAACTTCACAGGTTGCAAAACTGCATATTAAACAATCATGCTTATGTCACAAAATTTAAGGCAAAAAATACATAAATAATGTTTTACCAATGTAAACATGTCACATACATGAATTAGATAACATAAAAACTGCTAGTGGGCTAAGTTTTTAACTTAAATAGATTCATAATTATATCATGAAGAAACTACCATATTATATACATTTTCTTAATCCCCGTGAGTATATTAAGAAAAATAATATGATATTTCATCCTAATTAATCATATTAATATAATGAAAATTCATGTGGCATAAAATTCATTATATTAATATAATTAATTACAATCAATGTCCATTTGTAAATATGATCCGGAGGCTCTTAATATATAATTTAATTAATTAAAGATGATGTGGCTACTCTCTAATTAATTAAATATATGGATCATTGGACATTTAATTTCATGTGCAACATATTCATAAAATGCATGTAAGGACAAAATAATAAATAAATGCACCAATGGCAGAACAGTAAATAGATCGGCCAAGGGTGGGATTGTAAAATTGTAAAAAAGGGCAAAACGGGAATTTAAAAATGGCGTAGGGGCAAAAGAGTAAAAAGTCGTGCAGGGACATTAGGCGTGCGCCCAGTACGAGCCGCGGTACGTCAGGCGTGTGGCCCACACGCACGCCCGTCCAATGAGCAGACATGTGCAACACACTCACTTGGCAACTGCCGAGGGCAGTTCCACGCGCGTGGGCTCCATGCGCAAGCGGTTGGCGCACGTATGAAACCCACGCGCCTTCTCTCTCGCACGACAAAACTTTTTTCCGTCGGTTTTCGCCGTTTTCCGCCACGATTTCGCCGCCGTTTCTTCTCTAGCAGCCCATTGAAGATTGAAATAAATAATGGGTTTTGGAAAGCATGTCGGCATGACCACATGGTCCAAGTTTCGGCGAAAACGAGTAAGAAATTGGCCCCAAATCAAAAGAAAATTTCCAAAAACGCAAATCCTCAACCATTATGACTTCTACCGCCCGATTAGCCTCCGTCAAACACTAATATGCTGAAATAACTCATGGCTAATCTTCCTTATGGAGGTGCGACTGTATGGGTCCGAAATTGAGGGGTGGTTTGCCGGAATTTGCCCAAAATCGGCAAGTTTCTCTCTTGGCCTCAAAACTCCGAATACTATTCATCTCTAAAATGCCCGAAAAATACACCAAAAATCAACAAAAATAAGGCAGAGGTACTAAATATGCTCTGATACCAAGTGTAAGACATAAAAAATCAAATGTGGAAACGAGGATCGATTATAGACAAACCTCTGACCATTGTTTGTATTCACATTTGTTGAAAATCCTAAAAATTCAAAGAAATATTGGGCACACACTACTAACCAAATTCCTTCACATATACTGATGGTGTATTTCAAAAGAGAGGGTTTGTGACAACCGCCCATTAGAAATGAACAACCGTTCCTTTTATATATACCGCCTCCCATTAAGACAGTTACCAAATGGGCGGTTGTCACAAAAAGGAATGAGCAAGCCGGAGAGTAGAGAGAGGGTAGTTCAAGAGAGAGAAGGGCGGGCTGAGAGAGAGAGAGAGAGAGAGAGAGAGAGAGAGAGAGTTCTGAGTTTGCAAGAGAGACGCGAGACTCATCCTGGTCACCTATCGCTGTTGCGGTGTCACCTGTCGTCACCTTGTCGACCAGCCACGAGCCCCGCCGTGCTGAGCTCGTTGGCCCACTGCCGTTGCTTCGCCAATCTGCCACCGTCCCCGCTGTTGCTACCACCTTGTCGTCACGTCTTCAGATCTCTTAACGCCATCCTTGCACCGAGCCGACTCGTGCCGTTGCTCATCGTCGTCGTCCCTCTCGCATCTCAACCCGCACCGTGCCCACAGCCGAGACCGAGGAACATGGGCTTGTCGAGCTGCTTGCGGTGCCTCCATGACCAAGATTTCCAGCCAGTCGTCGTCGCTCGCATTGGTTGTCTCTGTCGGGTGTCGTGGAAGAGAGAGACGAGAAAGCGATTCAAGTCGACGGCTATGGAACCGGGTCAGGCGTGCGGATCTTAGCCAGGTAGGGTTCCGGCCGATTTCGGCCAAACACATGTGGGCTTTGCAAAGTTGTGGGCCTATTTTGTTTGTTTTTGTTTTTTTTTTTTAAAGGCTTATGGGCTTGGAACATAAAGGAATGCACGGTTGGGCCTGTGCTTCCGGCCCATCCCGCTAGTGGCTGACAAGCCGGGTCGGGCCCAACCCGAAAATCCGACAAGGATTGTTTTTAAAATAATATATTATTATAAAAATATAATAATATAAAATCAAAAAAAGAAAAAATCCAATAATATTTATAATTTTCTAGAAAAATCAGAAAATCCCAAAAACAACCCCTATTTTCCAAAAAAAAAAAAAAGCAAAAATAGTCTTGGAGTGTTTTTCGTGTGAAAATCCATAAAAGAAAGTCCCAAAAAATAAATAAATATGGAAGCAAATATCCAATTGCGCCCTTATAATGCATGGATTTCTATTTCCTCAGTCTGGTTACGAATTGAACCCTAGAACTCGTGATTGATATAAAATGCTGCATAAATGCTTTAATTGATTATTAAATAAGATTAGATACCGGAAGGGCATTAGTAATTAATTAGTATAATCAAGTCTCCGATTCTAGTTGGGTTTCTAATCGACCCACCTCAAATCGATTAATGGGGACTCTTATTTAAAATTGATTTGTAGGTTAAAAAATTCAAACCATAAGTCATGAATTGGTGAGCTTGGGAGAGCCCGAGCTAAGCCTAATAGACTTAGTCGAGCCATTAGCCTCTGCATAATCCCACATGTAAGAGGGTGCCAAAAAGGAGGTCACGACAATCATATTTAATGGAAAATCTCTCTATAAGCAAGTGGATGAACTTCATATATATGTTGTCAAAACTTAAAGCCCTTGTGATTGAAGTTTTTGAACTCCTTCAAGTTACCACAATTATTTCAAAATTGCATTCAACTTTAATATGATTATCGAAAGAAATTTCCTGACAAGATGGAGATTCTAATTGTGGATATTTTGATAAGGCGCATTATAATTGAAAAACGTTCTCGGGATCGTGAGGCTAAATATGTGAAACAAATTGCGAACAATGTATCTTTTGAGAATGACAACGTGAGCAAAGATAAAGAAAATAAGAAGTAAACCGATCATTATATGGTTTGAAGCAATCACTGAAATAGTGGCATCAAAATTTGATTCAATGGGATTATCAAATGGATTTAAGCATAAAAATGTTAATAAGTGTGTTTACTCAAAAATTTTACTAAAGATTATGGAGTTATAATATGCTTATATGTAAATGATATGCTAATTGTTGGTACAATATGCATAGCATAGATGAAACGAAAAAGTATCTATCCTCTTAGTTTAAAATGAAAGATTTAGGAGAAGTGGATACAATTTTAGGTATAAAGTAACTAAAATAATGGGAGTTATGCTTTAAGTCAAAGCCATTATGTAGAAAAAAATCATTAAAAATATCAGCATTTGGGAATTAAAGAGTCAAATGTACCATATTATGTATCGATTAAATTAATGAAAAACACTGGGAAAATTACAATATGCTAGTGCAATTAGATACTTGATGTATGCTATGCATTGCACTAGACTGAATATAGCTTTATTATGTGTAAATTGTCTAGATTTACTAGTAATTCTATTATTGCACATTGGAAGGCCAAGAATAGAATTCTTAGTTACTTAAAGAAACCAATACATTATGGTCTATCTTATGAAGAAAATCAGCGGTACCAAAATGATATTCGTATGCTAGTTGGATAACTAGCACGATTGAAAACAAGTCGATATTTGGAAGAGTCTTTTTTCAAGCTTTCAAATCGTACGTTCTCTTGGACATCAAAGAAGAAAACATGTATAGCTCATTCCATGATAAAATATGAATTTATAACACTATTGATGGCTGGTTAAGAGGTTGAATGAATGCAGAATTTGCTATTGCATAAAGAGTTGTGGCCACAACCAAAGGTAGTCATATCTTCACATTGCGATAGTGAGGCAACAATGTCTAAAGCACATAATAAAAATTTAAACACTGGGTTGTGACGTGAGTATGTTTGATAATTAATTATTGATGTAATTATTTCAATAATGTATGTTCAGACAAATAATAATTTGGCTCATCCATTTACTAAGGATTCTCGAGAAGTTTAATAAGCAATAATGTTAAAGGAATGGTGCCAAAAGAATGGATCCTAGACCAATGGATAACGTTGAAGTATAGTGGAAACACAACTTTATAATTTCTAATGAAATTATTAAAGTTCAATCGGTAACAACAAGCTATTATATCTTGATAGTGATCAAGTACTGCGGCATAAGGTTTGTATTCAGAAAAAAGTTAGAAGGATGAGTGTAAGAAAACACTTTTAATGAAGTTCAAGGTTTTAGCAAAGTAATGCTAAGGTAATAATTTAGGAACTTTACTTATATGAGCACTAGAAGTAGTGCCGCTTTTAACAAAAGTTGGATGAATTTTTCTAAATGTTCATGATTGTAGAGGGAGCACAATGCCATAAAAGTGCTAAGGCATAGGAAATTTCTAATCAAATGCTTGTAAATTCATGCGTGGTATTTCGATTAACAAATGGAATCATGGTTCAAAGTTTTAGTTACCACCGGTTTTGTTAATGAAATTGTTTATGCTAATTGAAGGTTCAAATCTTAAATGATACCTTCTTATATATGTGAATTTTTAGTACATATAACAAACAAAGTGGGGGATTATTGAAATAGTTTGTATTCATGAAAAGAGATTACTCTTGGTTATGAAAAGAATTGATTGTTGACATGAAAAGTGACAATAGCTCCCCATGAAAAGTGGTGATTATGGAGATAAAGTATCTATTTCCAAGAAATGTGTTCATTGATTCTCTATAAATAGCACCAAATCATATAACTGTGATGTGTTCATCACAAATGTTCAAGAATTACAACTGTTCAAAACAATAACTACTTCTTCGAAAAATTATTTTCTTCTCTGCCCATACACACAAAGAGAGAAAAGAGATAAGTTCGTGGGTTGGCCCCCTTTCCTTTTGATTGGGTCAAACTCAATTCCAACAAAGCCTCTAAAGGCAACCTAAGTCCACTTTTAGTGGGTAGACTTATTCAGGCAATTGACTTTTTGGATTCACACAAATAATGGGAGTGTGTTCTTCACTCAAAACATAATTGTAAAGCATTTTCTTGGGCCTCAAATTGGCAACCTCTTTAGGTATTTCCAAACTTATAAAGGCAGATTCGCACAAAGCCATTTCTGCTTCAAAATTCAACTTCCATGCTTCATCTTCACTCATTGGCCTCTGGCCAACTCGACCTTATTAGATCCAGTGAGGTGGAGCCTCACTTGAGACCCGCGAGGATTGAGGGTGACACTCGAGGTTAGGAAACCCTCAGTCCTCATGAGGAAATCACAATTCTCCTCCAACTCGCTCGCTCGCTGCAGAATCATATGCAGTGAGTTCATTCATTCACCGGCGCCACCTTTCGTGAGGACATAGTCATGGGAGGGAGGCAAGTTCGGAGATGGGGGCGGCTCTACGGCGGGTTTGGCCATGTGGGTGCCACTGGTGGAGTCAAAGCATATTCATGTGAGGCGTTGGAGAGTGAGGTTGGGGACAAAGGAAAAGAAAAAAATTAAAAAAAAAAAGTTGATTTTTCTTTTTTGTAATTTTTCAAGAAAATCATATTAGGTTTTTCACACCAAACAGCAGAAAATATTTCCTAGTTCATTTTTAGTTTTAGCCAAATACCGGAAAATATTATTATTTCTTAAAAAATGACTTTCTAGATGCATTTTTCAAAAAAGTCCCATTTTCCGATAAACAAATGGAGGCTAAAAGTAGCAGAATTTTCACAATTGTATGTGATTTAAATTGAAAAATTAGGATGTGTTTGTTTCATTGAAAATTTCATCATAAAGGAAGATATTTTCTATGAAAATCATTTTCAAGGAAAATAATTAGTTTTAATGATGGTTTAGAAAAAGTGATTTCCTTCTTGTTAGAAGAGAAAATAGTTTTCCTCTAATCTAAGCTTGTTGTTTTTCAATCCATGAAAAATAATTTATGTAGATAAATTACTTTTCCATAATCCGAACATTGAAAAGTCAAAAAATAATTTTCAAAAAACAGTTTTCTTTCAAACAAACAAACCCCGTTGTTTGAAGATTCATAAATCATAAATATGGCTTTTTCTCTATGGAAGACTAGTGCTGTACATACAAGAATCTTCTCATGAATAATTCGTTGCAGGTGAATGAGAATGCCACTAGTGCATGTAACTGGATTACCCTTACCAAAACCATCATTCCGATAATCCGAGCTTGCAGAGACAACACCAATTATTAGGGGTGTGCATCGGTGTCCAACCCGATTTTGTGTAGAATCAGACCAGCCTGTCCGATTCTAGGTGATTTCTTATTTCCAGAGAGGAACTGTAACGAACCTAATGAAACTGGCGGAACTAGCTCGGAATGTGTGTGTATATATACATGTTTTAATTTTTTTATAGCAATAATCATAAAAAAATGAAGACGAAGCATTTATAGGAGAAACCATATTAAAAAATAATAATAATAACAACACTGGTATCCGTGGTATTTGGTAGGGTGGAGAGGGTCGGTTCCAGTTCCAGGTGGGAATTGGCATACAACCCACTCTACAACTGATAAGCCCTACCAATTATCAAACTCTGTTGATTATGCACATTCGTTAGATTTGACGAATAGATATCTATGTACTTAAGTTATCGTCGGGAAATAATACGAAACTAGTTGTGTTGCTAAGACAATTTATATGAATTTAAATTGAACATAGGGTACAAGACTAAACTCATAATTTTCACTAAAAAAAAATTATGCATTTGGTTTCGCATGTTAATAATAGAGTTTAACTCAGATATTTTCTTTTTAAAGATTTAAATGGAAAATTGAGGGGAAGAAATGAAGCATTGAGGGATAAAAAACGAGGAAAAATAGACTTGTTTACCGTTCTCATGGATCGCTGCTATTCGGTCTGATCAACGCACTGGTATTCAGTGCGTCTCTTTCCTTGGTTTGTGCCCGGTCGTCTCAGCTCAACCGACTCGAAGGCTTACAGGGTACGTCTTCATCCTCTCTTCAGGGTGTTAAATGACACGAAGTAGCAAGGTTTGGGCATATTTGAATGGCGTGAAGCGTCCAGTTAGGACATTACTGATACAAGAGAACCTCTTACCCTAACCATTTCAGTGTCATACTCAACAACAGGGGGCTGAATGTCCTCTGTCTCCGCCATACTTTGGAAAAGATCTACAAACAAACAAAAGTCCTGTCAGATTTACCAATTAACTAGAGGTGCTTCAGTCCAAAGTTGAGTAATAGTGCATAAATATAGAAGGTAAGAGAGCCATCAGCCAAATTTGAAAAAGTGAATTCAATTTTTTTTTTTTTTTTTGCTTTTTTTAACTGTTAGAGGATGAACTATTTTTAGCGAAACTCAAATCTAAAATACATCTTAAAAGCTTACTAGTCTAATGCGTGGTTTAGCCGGGGTCAAACACATTTACCAAGTCCAACTACACAGACTCAATATGCAACTACCTGTAATACCAAAAACTTGAAAAGATATAAATCCTGTTACTAGTGCTGTGGAAAAGTTAATATCACGTTCCCATCAGATTCTTGAACAATACATCGGGAAGAAGCACTATCTAAGGAGGTGGGTCAAGATGGTAGCCTAGGCTGAAATCACCATTGTGCTGGAATTCTTAAAGCAGCGAAGCATCAGGAAAAGTGGAACCACGAGCAAAACATTCATTCGTTATAGAGTTCTCCATGATATAATTTTGGTTTTTTGGCCCAAACTTGATATTGGTGTTGCCAATATTCAAGTTATAAAAGTGATCAAGTAATCTTGAGATTGAAATGAGATCAACATGCCATGCCTACATAATGATGAACAACTGTCCTCTGAATTTGTCAACGAACTAGCATTGAGCAGACCTATGAAGCGGCCTGGTCTACAGAGTGAATGAAACAACCACTTTTATCATCATTATCTCATAAAAATGAAGGGCGTCCATGGGAGCCTAACTGTCAGGGTATGTATACTGTGACATAGTTCTTGACAAAGAATGCATGCACTCTGTCATATTCTTATAGCTCAATGAAAACTTAGCAAGCAGTTTAAACAGTTCAGTCAATATCACAGCTCACTTTCACTAAAACTCAGTATGCTGCAGATGCTCTGAAATTCATCCCTTCATCTCGGAAGCATAAAGCACTAAATTAGTAACAATGTGCTTACTTTAGAAAATGACGTATCATTGGCTACAGAAGATTGACCTGGAAGCTTGAATTAGTAAGACTTTTCTGCATGAATCAATGAATGCAGCTTTAACACATTCGGATCTAATCAAATGCTACCAATCAACTGATCATGACTAGAACTTGAGTGGGCGATATACCACATCATCACTAATTGATCTGTCTGGTTCTAAACGACCAAGCACATCAAAAGGAATGCCCTTTCTCTCCTAGTTTTTTGCTCGATCACGTCGAGAAGCAACAGTCCATAAAGCAACCAAGGCCAAGAGCACACAAACTCATCAGTTCACAGGAGATCAAATTACCTTCTTTCTTTCTTCTCTAGGAAACCTCCTCAGTCTCCCACTTCTTAAGCAAAAGTGAGAGAATAGAGACCTTCTACAACCTGGAGAAAAACCCAACAACCCAAGTCAACAGCAAATGCCAATCGTCACCCGAAATTCGATTCCAAGCGAAGAAGATGGCAACCAAAGCAGGTAACAACGATGGAAAGGAACGAACTTTGCTTCGGTTCTAGAGCTTTACCTGAGACCCAGAAGTAGAAGAAGGCGTGGGAATGGAATGAAGGAGATGGGATTCGTAGAATTTGTACAGAGAATGGATAAAAGGAGGGGGAGAGACCACGAGTTACTGTTGGCAATGTGGGTGTTTAGCAGAAAGGGAATAAAAGAATCGGAGAGAAGAGAGAGAGAGAGAGAGAGAGAGAGAGAGAGGATGGAAGGAGAAAGAAACAAGGAAAGAAAGAAGGCAAGGTGACCACACTGACAGAGGGAGGGAGGGGTTCAGTGGTAGGCCTCATCGCCATGAAAGTGGGCGACAACTTTTGGAGCTGGAATCGAAATGTGCCTGATTCTTTCACTATACTCCTCCCCTCCTTCCTTCCTTTCCTTCCTTTCTTGATTTTTATAATCTGCATACACACATACATATTGACCTGGTTTCACGATTGATGTGATAATAAGAGAGAAAACATGCTATGAGTTACCTCCTGTTCAGGTAGGAAACAGTGAGTTCATGGCGCCACGGAAATCTTAGCTGCCAAAATCAGTATGTAGGCATCGAAAAGATCATCGGTACAATGCATGGTTAGCATATGCAAAGATTAGTTTTATCCTAAAACCGTCATTGAATATACGATATTAGATAAACGTAAAACATGGATAAAAGGTTCTAACAGGAAGTCTTACTCAAAAGGCCTAGCTTTCACCCTGAAGAACTTCTCCTATAAGAGAAAAATGGAAACATGGGGAAAGGTAATCATTTAGAACGATGTAGGTCATATTACTGAAGTTATAGAAAGAGTAATTAACGTTGGTTGCAATTGTCTATGTCAGGAATATCAATTTGAAGGGATCATGCTTTTAAAGAAGGTTGGTAAAACGATATCAGTCAAAGTGCTAATTAGATAGGAGCACTTTTGACTGCGGTTTGGCTTAAATTTAATTTTTCCAAATTCAAATCCCAAAATTTAGTCCACTCTCGATATCTCCACCTCGCACCACTTATATTCACTTTTCCATCTTTTGGCCTGACATAATTTCAGATTCTAGTTTGTTAATCCAATTTTTAATTTTTTTTAATAAGCAAAATCCCATATTAAGGCGTCATGCCAGCGCCATTAGCCTCGTTTGCTGTCACGTAGAACGCTTTGATGGCTAAATTGGATGGAATTCTAGCGGAGGGTATTGCGATGGTGGTTGGTACCACTTTGGCGGATATATTGTGGATCCAAAAATATTTTGAGATAAATGTGTTTAAATGATGACAAATTTAGGGTTTTCAACAATATCAATCTTTTTAAGCTAGATCTCTCGATCGCACCAAACAATCAATGGAAAATAATAAAGTTATCTCTAATTTTATATTCGATTGTATCATAAGAAAATACGAAAGAAAAAAAAAAACTATCACAATTGCTTTTGACTAGAATGGATTATACAAAATCTATTCTCACTTAAATACGCATAAGGAGTAAATACTTCCAAGTTCCGTACATGTTCCATTTGGAATCTAAAATAGGTTCATCATTTTGTGAAACCTGAAACTTACCATTTATATCCTGGAACTTGAAACCTATCCTATCACAAATTTCAAGGTCTACACATGTTTCATCTATATTATAAATTGAACAATTGTAATGAATTACCGCATTTAATGATCATCATTTGCTACTATAATTCACTAATCATAATTTATATTTAGATACTTGAAAAAAAAAAAACGAAACATTAATAAAGTAAAAGTTCATACTCATGATTTTAAATATTATGCTTAACATCGAACACCATGGAATACATAGGGTCGCGTGAAGACATAAATCAAGAAAAATATAAAAATTTATTTCAAGTTATAAATTCCAAATTTCACCAATCTAGAACTTCGAAATCTTCCCGTTTAAATAGATTTCTCAATTTTACCACTTCGATTCTTAGGTTTTAGATTTTATTTTGGAACCATGGTCACTCATAATTTGTACTGGACATTTCTACAGATCGATTCTTCAAATTCGTACTCTTTTTTTTTTTTTTGGGGAAAAACTATTTACCTGCTTTCATTCTTAATTTTACGGCTTACGTAGTAATTTCCAGAGGCCTTATGATGCAGCATCACAGTCCCATCCCACGTGCGTTGCACGTGCCCCTTTGGTTGGGAGAGGGGGATGGGGTTTTAGGAGCAGGGGGGAAGTAACCTCTCGAGCGACGGCGGCGAGATCTCTGCAAACGCCGAGAAGAAGCGCGACTGGTCCGTTTCCGGCAGGACGGGGGCGAGAAGACAGCGATCGAGGAGGGGCCTGGCTCGGGCCGAAGGAGAGATATGTGGTCGAGCGTTAGCGGCGGAGCCTCGAGAGCCGCGATGGGCGGCGGCGGCTTCGGCGGCGGCGGCGGCGTCTTCGTGCGGTACTTCTCCCGGCAGCGAGCGGAGAACGTGAGGAAGATAAACCCTAAGGTCCCGCCTCAGGAGGCCTACTCCATCGCCCGCTCCCTCCACGACGTCATCCGCCAACACGGCCCCCTCACCGTCCCCAGCACTTGGACTCACGCCTTGGTACGCTCCCCCTTATGGATTGCGATCTCCGTCGGTTGCATATGTTCTTTACTTTTTTCCCTCCGGGTAGAATTTGGGTTTTAGCGCGTGATTTATCGGCTCGCGGACGGTGCATTTCGCACTAGACTGTTCGATTGTACGGACGGGCTGGGAAATGGATTTGCTGATATGCGTCGTTGGACGTTGCATTTTTGAAAGGGAGAGCTAGGTTTTTGCTGATGAAAGTTACTGCTTTTGAGTAGATTAAGCCAGTTAGCTAGCCTGGATCGTGTGAAGCTCGTCGCGGAGTTCCTGAGTGGAAAAGGAAAAAAACGAAAGCTTGGTTCATCTTTCACTTCACTCGTGTGATGCAGAAAGTCATGATTGATTGTGTATGTGTTTCAAGACCGTTCGTGTGGCTCGTGGATTACGTTTCTTGTTTGCTTCAGCTCTTCTTTCGTGATACGGTCCCCCAGCGATGTGGAAGTTTGAAACTCTTTTTGTGTGTCTGTTCAGTGAAGGCAGGGTTAGTCTTTGTCGACGCGATGGTGTCTGCTTTAGTCTGGCATTGTCATTTCTGTGGTTGTGGGTACATGAACTGTGGGGTGTTGGTCGTGCTATATAGTTCATCAACTCGATGATCGCTCGTCGAATTTTTTCATTCTATTGACAATGATGAGGGCAACATCTTTGTTCCACTTGGGAACGGTTATCTGGGAAGTATATGAATCAAGATTTGAGGAACGATGAGCTATCTAAATCTTCTGTAACTGTATGGTGTGTCATTGTCTGCTTGTGTTTGCTTTTCATCACAGGAAGCGGGCGTGAGCGGTTTGCAAAGCAAGACGCACATGAAATTGATGCTCAAGTGGATGAGGGGAAGGAAGATGCTGAAGCTGTTCTGCAACCAGGTTGGTTCCAGCAAGAAGTTTCTTCTCTCTACCCTACCTGAAGAACCTCAAGACGATCGATCAACAAGTACACCGGGGTTGAACCTGCAAACTGAGAAGCCCTCCTCGCACTCGAAGGGAAAAAGGAAATCCCAATAAACGTGTCATGAGCTTTTGTGGACTAGGGAGAGCATTCTCTCGGTATTTGTTTTTACCTCTGGCTATTTGCCTTCTTTTGCCATAGACGTCTTGATTCTAATTGGCTTCTGCGATTTGAAATGGAAATGGAATGAACCTCGGTGAGTTTTAGGCCAAGTGGGACTTCCTCTTCGCTTTCTCTGGGGCCAGCCAAATACATAACTACGAATTGTAGCTCTTGCATTGTATAGGCTCTCCTTCCTTTTGCCCCAGAGCACACAATACAGCCCCAGAACAATGATAACAGCTCCTATCACACTGAGGAAAATGCGGAGACAAAAGTTGAATTCTTTGGTTAGACAGAATCAGCGTTGATGGATTTACACGCGAGAGCGTGCTTGTGTACCCACATCAAACATGCTACAAATATGTGATCACAGTTTAATGATCCGTTTTACTTGCCCATATGAAACTGCTCCTTTAAACGCCACAGCCGAGAATATTCCCACGATCATGAGTAGCAACGGACTAAACATTGCTGCAAACACTGGCCCTTTGCGACTTATGCACCATGTTTGTAGATAGTACACTAACGATCATATCACGACCCCCTGTGGAAGAAAATGGGCAAGATGATTCAATTTTTACTGGATGGTTGAAATAAGTCCTCCCTCAAAATCCTATAAAATTCCTTGAATTACGAGACGACTTTAATTGGCTTGTGATGTCGAGATTGTAGTTTATCAGTCAAGAACCAGAGTTTGAAGGGAACGGGAAAAGTAGTAAACGAAAAGAAAGAGAAGGGCCCGACTAAGATTAATTTTACTACCAAGAGTACGCGGTGATGTAAAATTGTATTCACAAGACAAGCTTACGCAGTAGAGGATGGTCCAGAGCTGCACGTTCACCTCCAACTTCCACAAGCTCCGATTTCGTGCGAAGAACAGAGAAAGGACCAAAGATTGCAGATATGCGAAGAAGCAAATCAAAGCAGTGAGGGACAGTCGAGCTGGATAGGCTTTGTATACGACAGCCTACAATCACGTAACACGCTAAAGTATTCAGTTTCATCTTCCTTCAATGATTCATCTCTATCACTAGAACATCAGCAAAATCACCTGGAGAATAAGCCATGCACTCCATGCAATATGACTGATCAGGATAAGTAAAGAACCTTTCATCCAATTTTATTTTCCATGCGTCAAGACATCAGAAGCTTGGCTGGTGTCATGAAGGCTTATGAGTGGCTTCTTCAGAAGGCTTCTTATCAGGAACCCTCCCTTCCAGAAGGTAAACGTGAGAGACCTGCCGATGGAGATAAGTGTGCCGACAATCTTAGCTCAGCCGCTAGCATTCTTGATGCTGAGTTTCTCCATCCTGGATCAAGAACACAACCCAAAGGGGAAAATTTTGGTGATCTATTACAGAATCGGGAAGTCAAAGACCGTTTCTCTGCACTTTGAAACAAGGGGTTACCTGAGCATAACAGCAATGAGAAACGTTAAGCAAGGGACGACATTACTCAAGGCACTCGCAACAGCCGTGGAAGTGTATGCTAAACCAGCATAGTACACATTGAGATGGATGGTGGTGCCAAGGGAGGAGAGCACGAAGATTTTGGCCATGACTTTGAACGAGAGCGAAGGGCGCTGCTTCCCGCTTTGTCCATGCACGGTTTACCATGTCGACAAAGTGCGGAAAAACAGGAGAAGCATGTGACAGGACGCAGGGGATTCTTTACCTTTCAAGCACAAAAGCGAAAGGGCCTCACAATAGCACGGCGATCAGATGGCGCTAAACAATGAAGACGAGCTGATCGAGCACTTTCTGAAGGGCGATCTTCACGAGAATGGTCGAGCCTCCGTAGGCCAATTGAACCAGCACCATCGCGACGTAAGAAGCACCATTTTCCATGACGGGAAAACGAAGCAAATCCCTTTTCGTTTGCTTTTAGTTTCTGTGTATGGCTTGAATTGAATAGCTTGTGGAGGAGAAACTATAGGGAGTCCTTGTATGAGTGGGAACAACTAGTTTTATGGACAGGGTAAGTGGAAATCACAGTCAGTCAACTTGTATACTGGGGAAGCAAAGCATGATAAGCCCCCCTGTTTTGCATCCCATCCGAAAGAACATATTTCTCATGGAGGCAGCATGACAAAGCTCTTTGAGATGCTGGTGCTTCCTGTCGTATGAGACGTAACATCCTCTGATTGAGCTCCTCAACACTCGATTCGACTATCTACCCTTCTCTCACTTTTCGGGCCCCTTTGTCGTTAAGTTCGTGGCGTACGGAATTAATTCGACACCGATCCACGTGTCCTGCGGTATTGGTTCTTTCTCGTTCTCGGTGCAATTTATCAGTCCTGTACCGAGAAAGCACACAACGAGGAAAAGTGTCAAAAAGGTTTTAAATATATTATAATATTATCAATTTAATCATAAACATTTTATTATTATTAATTTGATCATAAACCTTCTAATTTGACGTCAATTCAGTCTTTCTGACTGATTTTAGTTGGATTTTGTTGATTGGGCACCGTTCGACTGACGTTGCACGATCGGTGCTAAAGTAAACAACTTTTAATAATATTTTAATTTTTTTTAATTTTTTAATTTTATTTTCTTCTTTTTCCTTTCCTTTTCTTTTTTTTTTTTTTTTTCTTCTTCTCCTCCTTCCTCCAACCGGTTGCCAGACCTTGGTGATCGGCTAGAGGTGATGGCTGGCGAGGTCAAGGTTGATCTCCCTAGGCTTTGGCAAGCCTCATGGCCACTAGCGAGGCTCAAGCCCTCGCTAGAGGATGCAAGGCTACTTGCGCTTGGCGATGAGACTCGACCTCGCCGAATCTAGCAAGGTCAAGTCTCGCTAAGGCCGCCCAAACAGCAAGGGTGGCCTCGTGCTGGGCTGGGAGGCTCGCCCTCATCTAGTCGCTGGAGAGGCCACCCTCATAGCCTGGGCAGCCTCAAGCTAACCTCCCCAAAGGTTGGGCAAGACTTGACCCTCGTCATATCCAACAAGGGTGAGCCTCAAACTCTCAGCACGAGTAGCCCTTGTGGCCTCTAGCGAGGGCTCGAGTCTCATCATTGGCCGTGAGACTCGTTAGAGACTGGCGAGGTCGACCTCCGACCTCATCGACCTCGGCGACTAGCTAGAGAAAGGAGGAGGAGAAAGGAAAAAAGAAAAAAGAAAAAGAAAGGGAAAAAGAAAATAATAATAATACTAATAAAATCAAAAATTAAGAAATTAAGAAATTATTAAAAGTTGTCTACATTAGCATCGATCATGCCACATCAGCCTATTGGCGCCAGTTAATAAAATCCAACTAAAATTAGTTGGAAAGAATTAAATTAGCACTAAGTCAAAAATTTTAGAGCTAAACTGACATTAAGTGAAAAAAATTTATAACTAAATTGGCACCAATAAAAGGTTTAAGACTAAATTAGCACAAATACAAAAGGTCTATGACTTTTTTAACACTTTTCCTGCACACTACGCAGCTCTGCTGGAATCAACTGAGGTCGACCTAATAATTTTCATATGAATGAGAGCTTAGCTTGTCTGGAAAAGAAAAGGCTAATGAGTTGGGAAATGAAGAAGCAGACCAGGTCAGTATCGGGCATTGATGCCACTCCAGTTGACAAAGTTCGGTTCTTGCGCCTGAACTTTGCCAAGTGATCACTACTTGGGAGAATTATGCAATCAAATGATACTATCACACTATTCTCCCTTGAGAGAGCTAGTGTTTATTATTAATATTTGATCAATATTTTTGGGTTTTTTTTTTTCTCTTTTAGTTGGAATTATGAAAAGTTTAGCGCCAGGCTATATGGAGGTTCCAAGAAAATGAAGAAAGAAACTGGCATAGAACAAGGAGAGAAATAATCTCAAATTAGTTCCTAGCAAAGAGGATCATCAAAACTATAATTGAAATGAAATTTAGGACTAAAGTAAACAGCAAATCGCGAATATCTTATCCACCCGTGGGCAGTGCAATTGGTTTGTGTTCTCTCCTGCTTCGATGCGGTCGAGAGTTCGAATCCCCTTGGTGCTATCGCGATTTAAGTGGGGACCCTGACAATGGGATGTTGGGCCAGTCTCCCCCGAGATATTGACGCCGAATAGCGGCTTGCGACGACGTCCGACGGTACCACCGGACACCGGAAGGCGGTGTGACCCCGTAAGGAGTCTTAGGCGGATCCTCGGTTACCAAAATCAATATGTAAAATCAATCTAAGTTATATAATAATATGTATGTTCTTAAGTTATATCGTCAGGCTAATTAAAAAAAAAAAGCATTAATTTTAGGTCAAGTGATAATCTTGGCCTGAACTTTTTTTTGTCTTGTAAAAAAACACCAATTTTAGGTTGAGTCACAATTCTAATCCTATTTTTTTTTTGTCTCATAAAAAGTATCGATTTTGGGTTGAGTGACAATTTTGACCCCAACTTTTTTTATCTCATAAAAATTCATAGACTTTCACCTTTATCCCAAATCTAGCCCTCCACTATTAACTCTCTGTCTAAAGTCAACCTTGTTTTCGGAAAAAAGGTTCTAGTCATGAGGTTGGCTAATCTCGTCTATGGTGTCTCTCGACAAGCGGTGGTCTACAACTTCAAATACAACAAAAATGACAAAGTCTTGTTAGAGAAATTTAATCTAGTTTGACTTGCTGGTGAAGTGTATGAGGCAATGAACATCTTCACTATTATTCTCCAAGCTGTGGTTTAGAGAAAATGATAATAAATAGTGCCTTAAATCCAGCCAACAAGTGCACATGGATTTATTGCTTAGGACAATCAATGGTTTTAAATTAAGGGGCCTAGATTTGGGATTTAAGTTAAAGTTTGTGAATTTTGAGACAAAAAAATTGCAGCCAAAATTGTCACTTGACCTAAAGTTAATGATTTTTTATGAAACATAAAAATTGAGATCAGAATTGTCACTCGACTTAAAGTTAGTACTTTTTTTTTTTTTGGAATTAGGTCCCAGGAAATGATACGAGACTAGGTTTGGGACTAAGACAATAAAAATGAATCTAAATTGAACATGGGGTATGAGACTAAACTCGTAATTTTCAACAAAAGATTTTTTTTGCGCATGGGTGTCACGTGTTAATAATTGTCTTTAACTAGGCTATTTTTTGTTTAAAAATTTAATTGCAAAATCAAGCATGGGACAAAAAAAAAACGAGGAGAAGAAAATGATACAAATAGTTCATGAACTTTGGCTCCATGCGCAATGCGATTCCTGAAATTTTAATTTGTTTAATATGATATTTGAAGTTTAGCTCAATGTGCAATGTCATCCCTAGACTTTCCAATTTGTTCAATGTGCTCTGTAAACTTTTGGTATATGCCCAACTAATCCCTAAATTATACGAAAATATCCAATGTTATCCATCCATTAATTTAGGTCTAGTGATAATATTAAAAAAAATTATACTGTTATGGAGACTAGTTTGAAAAGTTCAAGAATCACAATGATATTATACATTAGATTGAAATTAGGGATCATATTAAATAAATCAAAAATTTAGGAATCAAACCGCATGTTAAGCGAAAGTTTAAGGGGCGATTTGAAGACTGAGAAGAAGACGCTGTTTCTACATACATTCAGCTGACGATTTGCATGTTAATAACTGACAACCAACAAGGGAGAGACAAAGAAAACTCCATGAATTAAAACCATGGGAATTGTGCTCTGCAGTTTGTGATTGTAGCTTTACAGTTTTGTGACAAATCCACAAGGTATTTAGTATTGTCTCGAATGAGTAAAATTTGAGAGAACAAGTGCAACTGAAGAGAGAGAAGTCATCATGAGGATGATCTACGGTCAACTTCCTAGCAGAAATTTTTCTAACATCTGTCAGTATACAGCTCTCTTCATCTGCAGTCGAGGAACCTATGACACGGTTTTTCAACTTTGTATACAAGGATGTGATTCCCTTATCTACTCGACAGTAGTCACCGAGATCTCCTGTGTATTACAATCCGCTACGCCTTTTTGGTTCTCTAGTTGTGCATTGTCTAGGCTCTCCTTCCTTTTGCCCCAGAGCACACAGTACAGCCCCAGAACAATGATGACAGCTCCTATTAGGCTGAGATAAATGCAGAGACAGAAGTTGAATTCTTTGGTTAGACGGCATTGGCGTCAATGGAGCGTGCTTGTGTACATACATCAAACATGCTAGATGACATTTAATGATCCGTTTAACCTGCCCAGATGAAACTGCTCCTTAAACGCCACAGCCGAGAATATTCCCACGATCATGAGTAGCAATGGACTAAACATCGCCACGAACACCGGCCCTTTATGACTTATGCACCATGTTTGTAGATAGTACACTAGCGATGATATCATGACCCCCTGTGGAAGAAAATGGGCAAGATGATTCCATTTTATTGGATGGTTGAAATAAGTCCTCACTTCAGGTCGAAAATCCTATAAAAATCCTTGAATTATGAGACGACGTTGATTGGCTCGTGATGTCAAGATTGTGTGTTACCAGTCGAACCAGAGTTTGAAGGGAACGGGAAAAGTAGTAAATAAAAAAGAGAAAAGCACAACTTAGACTGATTTTACCGAGAAGAATACGTTGTGATTATGTAAAGTTGTATTCACAAGACAAGCTTACACCGTAGATGATGGTCCAGAGCTGCACGTTCGCCTCCAGCTTCCACAAGCTCCGATTTCGCGCAAAGAACAGAGAAAGGACAGAAGATTGCAGTGATGCGAAGAAGCAAATCAAAGCAGTGAGTGACAGTCGAGCTGGATAGGCTTTGTATATGACAGCCTACAATCACGTAATGCGCTAAATTATTCGATTCTTTCTTCCTTCATAATTCATCTTTATCACTAAAAGTTCACCATCGGCAAAATCACCTGGAGAATAAGCCATGCACTCCATGCAATTTGACTGATCAGGATAAGTAAAGAACCTTTGATCCAATTTTCTTTTCCATGCGTCAAGACATCAGAAGCTTGGCTGGTGTCATGAAGGCTTATGAGTGGCTTCTTCAGAAGGCTTCTTATCAGGTACCCTCCCTTCCAGAAGGTAAACGTGAGAGACCCGCCAACACAGATAAGTGCACCGGCAATCTTAGCTCGGCCGCTAGCGTTATTGATGCTGAGTTTCTCCATCCTGAATCAAGAACACAACTCAAAGAGGAGTATTTCGGTGATCTAGTACAGTATCGGGAAACCAAAGACTGTTTCTTTGCCCTGTGAAACAAGGTGTTACCCGAGCACAACTGCAATGAGAAACGTTAAGCAAGGGATGACATTACTCAAGGCACTCGCAACGGTCGCAGAAGTGTACACCAGACCAGCATAGTACACATTGAGATGGATGGTGGTGCCGAGGGAGGAGAGCACGAAGATTTTAGCCATGATTTTGAATGAGAGCGAAGGGCGCTGCTCCCTGCTTTGTCCATGCACGGTTTACCATGTCAGCAAAGTGCAGAAAAACAGGAGAAGCATATGACAGGACGAAGGGACTCTTTACCTTTCAAGCATATAAGCCAAAGGACCTAATAACAACAAGGAGATCAAATGGCGGTAAACAATGAAGACGAGCTGATTGAGCCCTTTCTCGAGGGCGATCTTCATGAGAATGTTCGAGCCTCCATAGGCCAATTGAACTAGCACCATTGCCACGTAAGAAGCGCCGTTTTCCATGACAGGAACACAGAGCAAGCCCTTTTTGGTTGTTTTTAGTATCTGCCCATGGCTTGAACTGAATAGCTTGTAGAGAAGCCTCAGGGATTACTTATATGAGGGGTAAACAGGGTAAGTGGAAATGACAATCAGCCAACTTGTATGGTAGGGAAGCAAAGCATTATAAGCCCCACCTTTTTGGCTTCCCATCCAAAAGAACATATTTCTTATAGAGGCAGCATGACAAAGGTCTTTTAGATGCTGGTTCTTCCTGTCGTATGAGATGTAACATCCTCTGATTATGCTCCTCGGAGAACTCGATTCGACTATCTACCATTCTCTCGCTTTTGGGGCCCCTCTATCGCTAAATTCGTGGCATATGGAGTTCATTCGACACCGATCCACGTGTCCTTCAGTAGTGGTGCTTTTTTGCTCGCTCTTAGCACTCCATTTGATGACTTCGTTGTTGGAAGATGTGCAGTATCAACCCAAGATTGCAGTTGATTGAATGAATCAATCTAGGATTGAATTTGATTCCTTAGATTAGTCTAAAATATTTTCTTTCTATTTATTATTCATACTTTGTATTACATAAAGAGCTTTGTACATGTAATTGAAACGAGTCACAGAAATACCTAATTACTAATTATGTTTTGACAAGGAGATTGTCGAAACATTTGAAGGCATTTGTGGCCAATGTCTCCGCAATTCAAGTTCCTAGTAGAGTACAAGAAGCCTTGAGGGATCCCAAGTGGGTTTAGGCAATGAAAGAGGAGATGGAAGCCTTGCAAAAAAATAAGACCTAGAGACTAGTAGAGTTGTCGAAGGGGAAGAAGGCAGTATGGTGCAAGTGGATCTTCACCATTAAATACAAAGCATATGGGTTGGTTGAGAGGTACAAGGCACGGCTGGTAGCAAAGGAATATATCCAAACCTATGGTGTGGACTACCAAGAAATATTCTCTCCAATTGCAAAGCTGGATACTGTACGGGTTTTGATGTCACTTGTAGCGAATCTGGACTAACCTTTGCACCAGTTTGATGTGAATAATACGTTTCTTCATGGAGATCTAGAGGAAGATATATACATGGAAGTCCCACCCGGTATGCATGTGCTGATCAATCAAATGTCTGGTGCAAATTCCAGCGGTCATTACATGATTTAAAGTAGTCACCCCGCGCGTGGTTTTGTCGGTTTAGCTCAGCGATCAAGAGGTATGGACACACTCAAAGTAATTATTATCATACATTATTCTTGAAGCATAGATAGGACATAACAACATTGATCATATATGTGGATGATATGATCATCACAGGGAATGATCTAGAAGAAATTGTAGACCTTCAAGGGCGACTAGCCAATGAGTTTGAGATAGAAAAATTTGGGAGGCCTGAAATATTTCTTGGGAATTGAAGTAGTCACATTGAAGGAAGGTATTTTCTTGTCTCAGCGAAAGCATGTGTTTTATCTATTAGCTGAGGTTGGCATGTTAAAGTGTAAGCTTGCTGACACTCCTATAGTTCAAAATCATAAACTTGGAGAGTTTCCTGATCAGGTGCCTACCAATAAAGACAGATACCAAAGGTTAGTAGGGAGAATGATATATTTATCACACGCTCACCTTGATATTGCATATGCTGTAGGGGTTGTGAGCCAATTTATGCATGCTTCAAGTGAAGAACATATGAATGTTGTGATTCAGATTCTACACTATTTGAAGTCAGCTCCAGGAAAGTGGTTGTTCTTTGCAAAGAACGGTCACCTTGAGGCAGAGGGGTTTACGGATGCGGATTGGGTAGGTAGTATCTCTGATAAGAGGTCTACATTAGGCTATTTCACATTTGTAGGAGGAAACTTGTTAACATGGAGGAGCAAGAAGCATAAGGTTATGGCCTTGTCAAATGCTGAAGTAGAATTCCAAGGGGTAGCTAAAGGTCCATGCGAGCTACTATGGCTAAAAAGGTTGATGACAAAAATTGGTTTCCCACCTGAGTCTGAGATGAGACTTTTTTGTGACAATAAAGTTGCGATTGAAATTTCTCACAATCTAGTTCAACATGACTGTACTAAGCATGTTGAGGTGGATAGGTATTTTGTCCAGCAAAACTTGGATGCTAAGGTGATAAAGTTTCCATTTGTTAGGTCTGAAGATTAGTTGGCGGATGTTCTTATAAAGGCTTTGTTGAGTCTAGCTTTTCACAGCTCACTTGTCAAGCTGAGTATCAAAGACATCTTCTTACTAACTTGAGGGGAGTGTTGGAAGATATGCAATATCAGCCTAAGATTGCAATTGATTGAATGAATCAATCTGGGATTTGATTTGATTTCTTAGATCAGTCTACGAAATTTTCTTTCTATTTATTATTCGTACTTTGTATTATATAAAGATTTGTACATGTAATTGAAACAAGTCACAGAAATACAAAAAAGCCTTTCTCCATTTCTTCGATTCTTCCTCCTCCTCCCTATTTTATGACATTCAGGTGCCTTTCTCTATCAGTGCACTGCCAAACTTCTACGGTCCTAGGATCTTGGTGTAGTTTTTCAATTCAATACCAAGAAATCACACGCCGCAGCTTTGCTAGAATCAACTGAGGTTGATCTAATAATCTTCATATCAATGAGAGCTTAGCTTGTCTAGAAATGAGTTTGGAAGTGAAGAAGCAGACCCGGTGAACACCAGGTATTGATGCCACTCCAATTGACAAAGTTCGGTTCTTGCGCCTGAACTTTGCCAAGTGACCACTACTTACGAGAATGATGCAATCAAATGATACTATCACACTATTCTCCCTTGAAAGAGCTAGCGATATTAACTGTTTGCGTTATTTGTGGATCTTTATTATCAGTGATTGATAAATCTTTTTGGGTTTTTTGTTTTTCTGTTTCAGTTGGAATTATGAAAAGTTTATTGTCAGGTTTTAAGTTTTATGGAGATTCCAAGGAAATGAAGAAAGAATCTAGTATAGAACAAGGAGAGAATTAATCTCAAGCCAGTCCCTTGCAAAGAAGATCATCGAATAGATGTGAATTATGGTTGCAATAATATTTAAGACTGAAGTGACAGCAAATTGCAAATATCTCTATCGAATGTCTCAGGTACATGAATTTCCACTTATGTTTGACTTCATTTACTTCGGGGCCTGATGATCAGAATGTGATCCGATCTCACAACTAAAGTTTGCAAGCCTTTAGCATCATAACCAGTTTGTTTCTCTTCCGACAAATGTTAGGTATTGAAATTTAAAAGCGATTCATTGAACATAAAAAGTGTAGAATTTCGTTTGTTCAGGCTGTCCTACCTGAGAGGAAGAAACTGATATGCTGCGGAAATGAGAATAGCCCTTTGAAGACTAAGAAGTGGATGCTATTTCTACATACAATCAATTTAAAACAGATTCATTGAAACTGGTATTGTTGTAGCCATTTAAAATTGGGTTAATACCCTGAAAAACCCCAAATTAGTATATTTGTAAAAAATTTACCTCAAACTAATTTTTTGATCATAAAAAATCCCAAATTGGTACACATTTAACAAATTTACCCCAAACTAGTACACTTGTGATAAATTTACTTTATGTCAGTTTTCGTTAAATTTTACTGTTAAATTACTAAGTTGAATGACACAATTGACTGATATACTAATTTGTGATTTTACTCTTTGTTCGTCATAGTTATACAATTTTTGTGATTTTTTGTGGTATTAATTCAATTTAACGGATAATATATTTGTCACAAATGTACCAGTTTAGGGTTTTTTATGGTTAAATAAATTAGTTTGGGATAAATTTATCACAAGTATACCGGTTTGAGGTTTTTTATGGGTAGTTGGGGTAAATTTGTCGGAGATGTACCAGTTTGAAGTTTTTCATGGTCAAAAAAATAGTTTATGATAAATTTGTCACACATATACTAGTTTGGGGTTTTTCAGGATATTAACCTTTTAAAATTAGAGGAAATGTGCGATCTATAATAACTGGGTAACCTTCGAAAGGGGGGCTAATTCCAAAAAGAAGCATCAACCTTAGGTCAAAAGACAAATCTAGCCCAAGTTTTTTTTTTTTGTCTCATAAAAAAAATCAACTTTAGGTCAAGTGATAAATCTAACCCAAACTTTTTTTTTTTTGTGACATAAAAAAGCACCAACTTTAGGTTGAGTTGACAATTCCAACCCCAACTTTTTTTCATCTAAAAAAAATCACCAAATTTCACTTAAATCTTAAATCTGACCCCCCTTAACTTAGATCCATTAATTATCCTTAGCAATAAGTCCATGTGCACTTGGTGGTTGGATTTAAAACACTATTCATTGTCTTCTTGTTGGAGTCACGGCTCAAAGAATGACAATGAAACTATTTATTGTCTCCTACTCCTATGCTTCACTAGTAAGTCAAAAAATTTGCAGATTGAATTTCTCTAGCCAGACTTGGTTGTTTTGTCGTAATATGAAACTATAGACCACCGCTCATCAAGAGATTCCATGAACAAGATCCACTAAGCTCATGGCTAGAACCCTTTTTTTCTGAAACAAGGTTAACTTCAAATAGAGAGTTAATGTTATGGGTCAAATTTGGGATAAGGGTGAAAGTTTGTGATTTTTTAAGAGACAAAAAAATTAGGACCAAAATTGTCACTCGATCTAAAATTGATGTTTTTTTTGTGAGACAAAAATAATGTTTGAGCCAGATTTGTCCCTCAATCTAAAATTTGTGTTTTTTTATGCGACAAAAAAATTCGGATTAGATTTGTCTTTCGACCTAAAATTGGTGCTATTTTTTGTGGAATTAGCCCTTCAAAAGTGTTAGCTGTCTAGGTTGTAGGTTTGCATGTTGATAAATGACAACCAAGAAGGAAGAGACAAAGAAAACTCTTTGAATCAAAACCATGTGAATTGTGCTTTGCCGTTGCTGCTTGTACCTTTACAGTTTTGTGACAAATCAATGTGGCGTTTAGTATTGTCTGGAATGAGCAATATTTGAGAGAACAAGTGCAACTGAAGAGAGAGAAGTCATCTGAGGATGATCAACGGTCAACTTTCTAGCAGAATTTTTTTCTAACATCTGTCAGTAACCAGCTCTCTTCATCTGCGGTCCAGGAACCTATGACACAGTTTTTCAACTTTGTATACAAATATGTGATTCCCTTATCTACTCGACAGTAGTCACTGAGATCTCCTGCGCATTACAATCGGCTACGTCTTTTTGGTTCTCTAGCTGTGCATTGTATAGGCTCTCCTTCCTTTTGCCCCAGAGCACACAGTACAGCCCTAGAACAATGATAACAGCTCCTATCACACTGAGGAAAATGTAGAGACAAAAGTTGAATTCTTTGGTTAGGCAGAATCAGCATCGATGGATTTACACGCCAGAGCGTGCTTGTGTACCCACATCAAACATGCTACAAATATGAGAATACAGTTTAATGATCCGTTTTACCTGCCCAGATGAAACTGCTCCTTAAATGCCACAGCCGAGAATATTCCCACGACCACGAGTAGCAACGGACTAAACATTGCTGCAAACACCGGCCCTTTACGACTTACGCACCATGTTTGTAGATAGTACACTAACGATGATATCACGACCCCCTGTGGAAGAAAATGGGCAAGATGACTCAATTTTTATTAAATGGTTGAAATAAGTCCTCCCTTAAAAACCTAACAAAATCCTCGAATTACGAGATGACTTTAATTGGCTCGTGATGTCGAGATTGTAGATTATCAGTCAAGAGCCAGATTTGAAGGGAACGGGAAAAGTAGTAAATGAAAAGAAAGAGGAGCCCAACTTAGATTGATTTTACTAAGAAGAGTACGGGACGATGTAAAATTGTATCCACAAGACAAGCTTACGCAGTAGATGATGGTCCAGAGCTGCACGTCCACCTCCAACTTCCACAAGCTCCGATTTCGTGCGAAGAACAGAGAAAGGACCAAAGATTGCAGAGATGCGAAGAAGCAAATCAAAGCAGTGAGGGACAGTCGAGCTGGATAGGCTTTGTATACGACAGCCTACAATCACGTAACACGCTAAAGTATTCAGTTTCATCTTCCTTCAATGATTCATCTCTATCACTAGAACATCAGCAAAATTACCTGGAGAATAAGCCATGCACTCCATGCAATATGACTGATCAGGAAAAGTAAAGAACCTTTGATCCAATTTTCTTTTCCATGAATCAGGACATCAGAAGCGCGGCTAGTGTCATGAAAGCTTATGAGTGGCCTCTTCAGAAGGCTTCTTATCAGGTACCCTCCCTTCCAGAAGGTAAACGTGAGAGACCCGCTGACGCAGATAAGCGCGCCAACAATCTTAGCTTGGCCGCTAGCATTCTTGATGCTGAGTTTCTCCATCCTGAATCACGAACACGACCCAAAGGGGAAAATTTTGGTGATCTATTACAGAATCGGGAAATCAAAGACCGTTTCTTTGCACTTTGAAACAAGATGTTACCCGAGCATAACTGCAATGAGAAACGTTAAGCAAGGGACGAAATTACTTAAGGCACTCGCAACGGTCGCAGAAGTGTACGCCAAACCAGCATAGTACACATTGAGATGGATGGTGGTGCCGAGGGAGGAGAGCACGAAGATTTTGGCCATGACTTTGAACGAGAGTGAAGGGCGCTGCTTCCTGCTTTGTCCATGCACAGTTTACCATGTCAGTAAAATGCAGAAAACAGGAGAAGCATATGACAGGACGAAGAGATTCTTTACCTTTCAAGCACATAAGCGAAAGGGCCTAACAACAGCACGGCAATCAGATGGCGGTAAACAATGAAGACGAGCTGATTGAGCCCTTTCTCAAGGGCAATCTTCATGAGAATGGTCGAGCCTCCGTAGGCCAGTTGAATCAGCACCATCACCACGTAAGAAGCACCGTTTTCCATGACAGGAACACAAAGCAAGCCCCTTTTTGTTTGCTTTTAGTTTCTGTGTATGGCTTGAACTGAATAGCTTGTGGAGGAGAAGCCATAGGGAGTTCTTGTATGAGTGGAAACAACCAGTTTTATAAACAGGTAAGTGGAAATCACAGTCAGTCAACTTGTATAACAGCGAAGCAAAGCATGATAATTCAACCTTTTTTGCTTACCATCCAAAAGAACATATCTCTTTTAGAGGCAGCATGACAAGGCCCTTTGGGATCCTGATGCTTCCTGTCGTATGAGATGTAACGTGCTCTGATTGTGCTCCTCAGAGACTCGATTCGACTATCCACCCTTCTCTCGTTTTTAGGGCCCCTCTATCGCCAAGTTAGTGGCGTATGGAATTAATTCGACACTGATCCACGAGTCCTGCGGTAATGGTCTTTCTTTAGCTCGCTCTTAGCACTCGATGTAACAACTTTATGTGCCTTTCTCTATCGGCATACAGCAAAACTTCTACGGTCCTAGGATCTTAGTGCAGTTTTTCAGTTGTGTTACCGGAAAAGCACACTGCACGGCCTTGCCGGAATCAACTGCGGTCAATCTAATGATCTGCATATTAACAAGAGCTTAGCCTGTCTGAAAAAAGAAAGGCTAATGAGTTTGGAAATGAAGAAGCAGACCAGGTAAGTATATTGATGCCTCTCCAATTGGAAAAGTCCGGTTCTTGCGCCCGAACTTTGCCTTGTGATCGCCGCTTGGGAGGAGAATGATGCTATCAAATGATACTACTATACTATTCTCCCTTGAAAGAGCTAGTGATATTTTCTGTCTGCGCTTTTTGCGGTGCATTATTACTGGAGATCGGTCAATCTTTTTGTTTTTTTCTTTTATTCTTTTAGTTGGAATTATGAAAAGTTTACTGCCAGGTTATATGGAGGTGCCAAGGAAATGAAGAAAGAATCTAGTATAGAACAAGGAGAGAAATAATCTCAAGTTAGTTCCTAGCAAATAGGATCATCAAAACTATAATTGCAATGAAATTTAAGACTAACGTAACAGCAAATTGCGAATATCTTCATCGGATATCTTCGGCACACGACTCGCCACATATGTTTTAAATAGTTTGGGAAAAAAGATGGGGTAATATTACTTTCTTAACCGGTCCTAAAAAAAAATTCTTTTTAATTTTCATGTAAAATTAGATGGAACTCGATGAATCGTCATTGAAGATTGACACATGGCATCAACATTTACAAGCCCCTAAATATAAATCACACATTTATTTTTTTATCCTCGACCATTTATGGCTTATGACTCTTACCCTTATATTTATTCTAAAATAATAATATGTATGTACTAAACTTATGTCATCAGGCTAATTCCAATTTTAGGTCGAGTGACAATTTTGACCCTAAATCAAGTGATAATTTTGGCCCTAACCTTTTCTTGTCTTGTAAAAAGTACCAATTTTGGGTCGAGTAACAATTCTGGCCTCAATTTTTTTTCTCATAAAAATTCACAAACTTTCACTATTATCCCGAATCTAGCCCCCACTGTTAACTTTCTGTCTGAAGTCAACCTTGTTTCAAGAAAAAATATTCTAATCATGAGCTTGGCTAATCTTGTCTATGGTGTTTCTCGACAAGCAGTGGTCTACAACTTCATATTACAATAAAATAGCGAAGTCTCGCTAGAGAAATTCAATCTGGAGGTCTTTTTTACTTGCTGGTGAACAGCTTCATTAAATTGTGGCTCAGAGAAGAAGACAATGAATAGTGCTTTAAATCCAGCCAACAAGTGCACATGGATTTATTGTTGAGGATGATCAATGGTTCTAAGTTAAGGGGGCCTAGATTTGGCATTTAAGTGAAAGTTTGTGATTTTTTTAAAACAAAAAAAATTGCAGTTAGAATTATCACTCGACCTAAAGTTAGTTTTTTTTTTTTTTTGGAATTAAGTCTCCAGAAATGATACAAGACTAGGTTTGGGACTAAGACAGTAAAAATGAATTTAAATTGAATATGGGTATGAGACTAAACTTGTAATTTTCAACAAGAGAATTTTTTTTGCACGTAGGTGCCATGTGTTAATAATTGAGTTTAACTTGGCCATTTTTTTGTTTAAAAATTTAATTGGAAAATTGATGGGACGAAATGAAGCATGGGACAAAAACAAGGAAGAAAAAAATGATATAAATGATTCATGAACATTGGCTCCATGTGTGACGCGATTCATGAAATTCTAATTTGTTCAATGTAATTCTTGAACTTTAACTCAATATGTAATCTGATCTCTAAATTTTCTAATTTGTTCAATATGCTCCTTAAACTTTTGATAAATATCAAAAATAATCTTCGAATTATACGAAAATATTTAATGTTATCCGTCCATTAATTTAGGTCTAGGGACAATATTAAAAAAACTTATACTACTCTAGAGATTAGTTTGAATATGCACAAAAAGTTCAAGAATCACGATGATATTATACATTGAATTAAAGTTGATGATCATATTAAATAAATTAAAAAGAAAACCTAGGAATCAAATCGCATGTCGAGCGAAAGTTCAAGGGCTATGCCGATCGTTTTCCCAGCCACGGAAAATGGACTTGTCCACCGCTGTCACGGATCGCTATTCAGTGTCGTAATCAGCGCACTGGTCTTCAACTCTTCAGTTTGTCCCTCTCCTTGGTTTCGTACCCGGTCGTCTCGGCTCGGCTCGGCTCAACTGAGCGGAAAGGCTTTTCAGTGGTACGTCTTCAATCTCTCTTTTTCTCAGCATCGACGGCGACCCTCCGATTCGAATTCTCCCTTCATCGTTCGACTGTCATTATCCGCTTGGTGAGCGTGTCGCCATGTCCCAGTCTCTTAAGCCCTTGTGACGATGGTCGCTTCTGATTTTTACTCTTCCATTTTTATTTTTTTTGTCATGACGGTTGCTTCTGAGTTGAATTTGAATCCGTTCTCGACATGGGTTTGTTTTTTTTTTTTTTTTTTAAGCCATTTTTCTGGGTTTGGAAGGTGGGTGGGTAGGGGGTTGGATTTGCTTTATGGTGTTGGTTCTGAGAAGATGGCTGGTGCAGGAAGATAAAATTGCTTCGGCTCTGTGTTGGGTTCGATTTGATTTTAACTGCAGTTCAGTGAAGATGGCTGGAGCTGGAAAATGAAATTGGTTTCGACTTTGTGGTAATTGCCCGCTAGATGTTCGTGAAAATTTCTGTGAGAAATTTGACTTAAAAAATTTGAAACTTTCGACGTGTGTAGTTCGAGTCAGATGCGTAAATCAGAATGTTCATAAAGCCTCCCTGTCTCGGTATCTATAATATGTTTGATACTTCGCGCTGTCCAAGATGCTGGTTAGTTTGGGTACGATTACTTGCTCGTCTTATGCATGCAAGTATATTCACATATGGAGCAATCTATGGTGCGGTTTTGTTTATCCGTAAGTTTGCTGCTTGGTGATCATTCTAGATGTTTGTAACAACTGCAGAAACAGTTCTATTTCAGTGTCCGCTAGCCCATCTACTTCAGCTGGCTAGATGTCTGCAAAGGGAAGGAAAGTTTCGGGGAGGGGGGAAACGGTGGCAGCAAATTATGCATTTGGCCCTCTTGAAGACGACATAATCATAAAGCATAGACTATTAACCCGAACCACAACAACAAGAGGTGAACCGCCATTGAAGAAACTTCAAAAGAAATTCACCTCCTTCGTCTTCGAAGTTGAGAAGGATGAAGATAACTATGGTGAGTGTGAGAAGTTGTCTAGAGCCTTCTTACAGGAGCTTTCTACTTTTGAGATTCCTCTTCTCAAGAGCAAGGCGGTTGTCAGTGCTAACGTCAGAGAGAAGGATAATTTCAATGAGTTGAAAGACGAGATCAACAGGCAGATTCTGCAGGCACAGACTGATATAGAAGAGCTGAAGAAGCAACTTGAGGAGAGTAAGATTGAGAGGAAACATAAAGAGGAGTGTGAGGCAATTAGAAAGTTGATTGCTATGCAGCCACCGAGATCAGAGACGCAGAAGATCATTACGGAGCTGGAGAGAGAGATTGCAGCTCTTGAGGCTGAGAATACAGCAAGTTCAAGAATGCTTGAGCTTCGGAAAAAGCAATTTGCCCTGTTATTGCATGTGGTATGTGGCAAATGTCTGTATTTGGATCAACACTTGCTTTCCTAACTGCTCGACATGATGGTTAAAAGACTCGTGTTCAGCATGATTTAAGACTGTCCTTGTAACTTATCTTGTAGTCAAGCCAGTATTTAGTGAATCAATAGAACTAGTATAGAACCATGCTTGTCCCCATCCTCAGTTAACCAGTTTGCTTACAAATTTAACAGAACATGGAGCTGCGTATTTATTGTTCCTCTAGCACTCTCACATCTCTCTCATTGTTAAGTACTCAGCTATCTTCGTAAACATATGATTGAAGTCATCGCTAAATTGAGAAGCTCTTATGTTAGAATAACGTGCATAGAAGTTTTGCCTTGAGATATGGTACTATTATTATGTCATCTTTTTCGGCTTTTGGTGGGATTCCTCCGGAGTTGGTTTTACTTTGGCCTAACCTTTATGACAAATTTATCTGCCAGTGGTCATATCTGCTAGATGCTATTTTCTCTGATATATGACTGTTCTTTCCAACAAATTTTAGATTATTTCCTCTTACAGATGATTAACTATTCCACTTGGTGAATAGTGCATAAGTACTCATCTTGAAAAACTTTTGGTTCCTATGTATAAATAGGTGGAGGATCTACAGACTACTTTAGAGGAAGATCAAAAGAATCTGATTGAGGAGATGCGGATTGCTGCAGAAGAACAGAAGAATGGATCGGAGGATGCTAATGGAGGTTCTGAAGCCATGGTAGTTGATTAACGAATATGTTGTGTTTTGATGCTGAAATTGTAGTTATATGTACACTGTCCATTTTTTATTTTTCAACGGTGACTGGGAGTTATTAATGTGAAGAATGAGAGGACTAATTTTCAATATCAGTCCATTTCTGCGGAGCAAGAAGGTTAGGATTTAATGCCATAGCTTCTCATTCGATTCTTATTTTCATGTTTTGCCTAGTTGCTTTACATGGTCATGCTGCAATGGCTTGAAATGCAAGATATCCGCATTCTGTTGTGAACCTTTGAATCTGCTGCGGGTTTTACCTGAGGATTATGAGATCATCATTGATTGAAGAAAGATCTTGCAAATTCCTTTATTTCAGATACTTATTTGCCTTCCATCCCCTTTTCTTTGGGACGAACGCCTCCTGTGGCTTCTACCCCTTAATGCCAATCCATTGAGGCTTGGACAAGAACATCAACGAACTTATAAAAAATGCAGTGACTGATGATAAATCATGTTGTAAATGGATGACTGACCTTTATTTTTCATCTCTCTTTTTCCTTTTTGGGTATGATGGACATGGATGCAGAATTCCTGTCTCTATGAATTCATTTCATAGAGGACATAATCATATTTGCTTATTTCATTCTACCCCACAACATGCCACCTTTCCTTGATTAACTCATCTAATAGGTGAATAGCTGCAGCCCAATCAGTTTCTCTGTAATGCCATGCATGTTCACATGACAAACTTGGAGTTAGATTTTCTTGTTGCTTGATTGGGTTTTAGGACCCCAAGAGTTCCACGATCATTCTGAGTCCTTCTAACTGAGTATGCAATTTTTCCCCACAGGATATTTTATCGATCCAAAACCAAAATGACAATTGAGCGTATCAAATAATCGAAAAAATTGCATTGGTGAAAAACACAAAGAAGCGTGTTTTCTTTACTGAGGTCTAATGCACGTCTCTACATGTCGTGCTCTTTCTTTATTTTAATTCTTTTCCGTATGTTGCTCTCCAGAATGAGTTTTAAACAGTAGTTCCCACATGCCGAAGCTACGAAGGAAAGGGAGGGCCAGGAGGGTGTTAAACTGTATGCTTTGGCTGGTGTCGAGAGACTTTGTGACCTTATTTGCTTGGTTTCGACTCGTGGACAATCACAAGGACTATTTCTCAAGTCTTTTTGAAGCAACAAATTGCTCCAATCCATGAAAAGAGAACGATGCGCGGATGCTCGAAAAAGAGGTGGAGACTACTCATCACTGGTCCGACGTTCGGCGCAGACACCATCGAAGCAAATCGCCCTTGCGGCGACCATTCTTATTCAATCAGAATCAGGCTTTTGGCAACGCTCAGTCTCGACACTTCCGGTTCAGGCTTCCTCAAGCACCAATTCGAGTTCACAAACGAAACTAGGAATTCGAGAATTTTGTTGAACTGGTTGAATCGCACGAACAACATCGATACGTCTAATAGATTTGCTTCTTAATTAAGGAATGTAAGTAGATAGGCGGTTAATTTTTTACCAGCAAAAACATCTAGCATGTCCAAGATCATTTCTCGGGGGGACTAGGATCCTTTTGCCTGGTGGATTGACAATGACCAAGAAAAATTTTCTCATTTTTTGTTGCTGGGCAATGATACGGAAAATTAGTCGATGATATATGATTTTTATTATCGATGAATGCTTATACTTAAGTTATGGAAAAACGGCTTTTGTCATTGAAATATCTAGAGTCATGAATCATAGGGACCCAAGTTATTGGACGGAACGCTTCGTTTGTTATAACACTCTCTAAGCAGTTTGTGTCGTGACTCTAGTGCTTGGACCCGAGTCCCCAACCTTTGAACCCAAGACCGCAATGCCAAACATTGACTTGAGTCCCCAACTATCAGCCCGTCAACCTATGATCGAACCCATCCGACTTGTCTCCTCTGATCAGGTTCCGACGCCTCAACCTGCGAAATCAACAGCGCAACCCAGGACCTAACCTGAGACCTTAGCAGCCCGACCTAGGCGCCCAACCACCAAGACTAAGATCTCAGCTGTCAAACTCGAGTCCCGGGCGCCCCTACGTTCAGATCCAGACCACCAGCACCTGAGCTCGGGTCCTTGTGCCAATCTGGGGACCCTGGTGTCACGGCGCCAACTTCGTTGCCCTTGGCAGCTTGGCGCCCACATTCTTCTAGAGTGGGGATTTAATATTAAAGTATCATCGATATCGACATCAACATGCGACACAACACGGTACGACACGGTGACACGTTATTTTTTAAAAAATAGATAATTCCGATATATTAGAACACGTTTATGTTAAATGCATATATTTATATATACAGGATAAATTATTATTTTTATGATTATTTTAATCAAATTAATTTAATGCAAATTCACAAATAAATAAATAATAACGAAAATATATAGAATGAATTAATCTATCATTTATTAATATCATTCATTGTTTGAATTTGACAAATTCAACTCTATTTTAATAATACATAAAAATTGGAAAAAAAAAAAAAACAAGCAATGCATATTCTCGACTTGTGTGTTAGCGAATGTTAAAAGAGAAGAAAAAAAGATAAGCTTGGAGAGTAAATTGTATGTTATAGGAAGAGAGTTGAAAGATAAGAGAAAACTAAATTTTCCTTCTTTCTTATTTTTTTATTTTTTTCATATATATTTTGACCCCTTATTTATTGAAAATGTTTAAAATTGACCCAGTGCGTGTCAAAACTACATCTCAGAATGTCAAACTCACATGTCAGAATTCCAAACTCGAGTGTTGAAAGAGTTGACAAAGTGTCAAATTTTCTTACACGTGTTAATTGAGTATCAAAGAGTGTCGGAGTATTTGATACAACACGAAGGCTCCTAGAGAGTTTTGATTATCAATAGCCAGCCCTGAGCCAACATCGATGGGTTCTGTCAAAAATTTCTCCTATTCAGGAGCAGTTCAATTATGCACAACATCACCCGAAGGGAAAAAAATAACGTATGGCCGAATGAAGAAAAATTACCAAAAAAGTTGTAAACTTATTGCAAGTCCTAAACCCTTTTTTTTTTTTTTTTATCAATTTAGTTTTAAACTTTTTGCAATTATACTAATTCAGTCCATTCGACCAATTTTGGCCGGCGGACACTGATGTTGCAATTTGTAAATAATTTTTCGAATTTTGTATTATTTTACCTTAATCATTTCTTTTTACTTTTTTTTTTTTCTCTTCTTCCTTCTTCGCACATAGCGGTCGCTAAGGGCCGCAGGTGAGGCGGCTTCACCTAGATCTGGGCAAGGCCAGCCTCTTCATGGCCTTGCCCACGACTAGTGAGGCCATGGCGGCCTTTGCCTAGACCCTGGCGAAGACTGACTCGATGAGGCAATGCACAAGGCTTTCGTTGGAGTTGAGATTAGAGGTTGCATTATTAGTGTTCCAAAACAACGAGAGCAAATCGTAGGTGAATTTCTAAGGCATTCCGTAGACGTACGCCCAAAGTGGCAAATCGAGCTAGTAGTATCTTCGGGATTACAAGAGAGCGTGGAGGATGAGCGGTGAGCGAGGAGTGCTCCAAAGAGATCAAAAACTAGGTCTCGGGCTAAATGGAGTTAAAAAAAAAAAAAAGGCGGCGTCAGATAATGGAAAGAAGTGGAGAGAGAGGAGGAGGAGAAATAGAAGAAAAGAGAAGGACGAGGGGCAAGGGGAAGAGGTCCACTGGGGACCTAAACCGTTGATGAAGGAACGACAACGGAAGATGTTTTGTTGTGGGCAAAGAAGCAAAAGGAGGACGATGAGATAAAGAGAAAAGGGAATAGACCCAAAAAAAAAAAACAGAAAAGAAAAAATATAAAATATAATACAAATTACCACATCAACGTCGATCATTCATGTTGACACCAATTGACCAAAATTGACCAAATGAACTGAATCGATACAATTGCAAAAAAATTAAAATTAAATTGACAATAAAAGATTTATAAGATTAAATAGGCACAATTACAATAAATTTATGACTTTCTTTTTTTATAATTTTCCTCCTAGAGTGACCATGATGCATGTGAAATTCTCTCCATTCTCGTCCAATTTCGTAAATACAAGTTAATTTTCCACAAACCTTTGTGGCACCAGCCAAAATATAGTTCCAAGTAAAAAAGAAAGAAACAAAAGATTACGGAGGATTGGGAAACCCATCAGATACCAGCAGAAACAAGCAAAATACAGACTACAAAGCCCAACAAAACACCATCCAAGACATCATGCTGGGGCTATACAAAACCCAAAACTGATTCAACAAGATCTAAAATTACAATATCTCGACCATCAATCCTTCTTAGATCAGGACTCAGAGGCAGCAGATACATTCCAATCATCAACTTCATCTTCAAGCTTGTACTTACTGAAGTGGCTGACCTTAAACTTCCACACCCCCTTGACAGGGTCATACGACACAAACTCAGCACCTTGATCCTCAGCCTTCTTCTTGAGCATCTCCTTGTACTTCTCAATTTTAGGCCCTTCTGTCCACTGTTGTCCAGTCTTCTTGTCAGAACATTTGATGTTAAGAAGTGTAACTTCAGCTGGCTTATTGAGACCTTGTCCAATGGGAGGTTTCTTGTTGTCGTCCGGGTAAACAATCACCTCTCGGTTGTTAAACTGGACAAGGGCTTCAAGATCAAGCCGTCGAACATCAGTCTCACCCATGAACTTGATACTTCCATAACTATGCCGCCCCACAATGAAGTCCTTGACACGGCGGCAGAACCCTGGCTCAGCCCTTTCCTTCGCAGCCAGCTCCTGGATTCGAGGTTCAGTGTAGTAATCGGAGTGACGGAGCTTGGGCATTAGTGCCTCAATGTCTGCACCATGCTCATACACTATTGCAGCCTCACCAGCCCTGTGTCCATTGAGTGTCATTGAGGAGTCGCCTTTCAGAACAGAGTGATCATCATGGACTCCATTTGATTTGTGGCTGCCTCTAACATGATCTGTTTGATCCTTCACACGACCGTTTTCAACTGGACCTCCTGTTGCAAGTTGGAAATAATAATTAAGTCAATCATGTAAAGGTCTTCAGATCTGCAATATTAACCATGTTAATTTACAAATTCCGCAACTTCTACATGAAACTATTTTTGCATATTTGCAAAACAGGAAAATCTCTGTGATTGGAGCCGCCTCTGTGAGATTACTTTGTCATCCCGCATTATACTCAGGATTGTTAGAGAAAGTAGTATCAAACACAAAAAGTTGGCTTTGTTAGGAGAAGCTTTTCACTTATCAATAGAATAAGATGTTACTTCCAAAAAAAAAAATCATCCAATACTTACCCCACAGGACTTTGCTTTTGAGTAAAAATATATGTAACAACAATAATAAAATAAAATAAAATAAATCTAATTTGAAACATAAGAATATTGGAGTCCTTTGTCTATGATCTTACAATTTCCTCAGCAAAAGCTATAACCTCAAAAGTCAAAATACCCAAAGACTGGAATCAATTACCTCGAGAAACTTGAACAGAAAAGGTGTCAGACGGAGAAAAGGCAAATGAACATAGACAATTGCATTGCGTTCACTTTTAAGTCCAAAATGATAAAACCAGAAGACACAAACAATAACCCAGAATAATGAATAATCAAGATATATGGAAAAAGAGAGATGTATGCAAAGGGCTAGCTATATATTTTCACATATTATATTTTGTAATAGTGTTAAGTTGTGTCACTGGAAACACTACTTTTTTACCATGCTATATAACTTACAGCATATATTAAGAATTGGAGTCAATCCGTGTCACTTTCAGGTTTGCTATAGAATCTTGTATAAACATGTTAATTCTTGTCAAAAATTATTTCAAAAGAGATGAGTTATATAAAATCACTCTGTGAAGCACAGGGGGGTGACAAAAGCCAATCATATCCGAGCATCTTATGATGAAATTAAGATTCGTCACAAGCAATGAAAATCACCAGTCATTATTTGTCGAATTTACAGAACTATACAGCAAGACCAAGACATAAGAATCTCACCGTTTTCCTGGCTGGTTCCAGATGTGTCCTTCAACGGAGATGGTTTTTCTGTGCTAGTTCTTGAAGGCCACTGCTCAGATGGACGGATAACCAGAGCCCTCGGATTTTCCCGAGGAATGAAAAGGGCATCAGCCTTTGGTGTGCTAGGTGTTTCTTCATCCTCACTAAAAAAGGGAACCTGGAACAGCGATACAAAAAGTGAGGTTTTCATTGTGGCACATGAGAAAAGAGTTATTGAGCAGAGTGCATATTCCCAGCATTCCCTGGCCAAAGAGAGAACAGCTCTGATATTGTCCCATCACTAGATCAATGTTCTAGAAAACATAACAAGTATAGCGCACATCAGTAAATTAATCCACTTTTACCTTCGGCGCATCACTTTTAGGGTGATATTTCCTTACAGGCAACCTAATCCGTCTCTGCGACAAATGTCGGGATGTCAATAAAGAGGATATACGGACAGGAGCAGGTTTTTCCACCACCTAGACAACAGGATTTAAAAGATGAGATCACTTTCTACACATCATAAGCTTACCAAAACAGAAGGCACAAAATTAGCGACTAAAATGGAAAGTAGTCTTCCATATTGAAGAAACCAACGAAGAAATTCAAACAGGTCAGCAAGCTCGTAACCGTCCCTTGTAGCAAGATCATATTTACTTACTGGCATGCTGGAAATTCCGTATTGAATAGAAGAACTAGTCCCAGTTCGGCCAATTGATACTTGAGGCATCGCAGGAAGGGTTCCGAACGGATTAGTGACAGGAACTGGTTGCATGACAGCAGGGGTCAGGGCGGCCGACCTGTTGAGCATGGGCATCACATCATTAATTAATTGCACAGTGCAAAATCCCCTCTTACTGGCCAAAGAAGAATAAATAAGCAATGGAAAGAACAAAAAGATAAAACAACTCAATAATCAAAACACAGGTAGCACCAAATTGGGTGAGGCAAACCCAATGCAGTTATACAAATAAAGAGCAAGTATAGTGTAAAAGGACGCACGGATTTCCGAGGTTGCTCTGGCCAAACATATGTTGGGTACCAAAACCACTGGAACCAGCTGACACCACAGAACAGAAATAAAATCAGCATAATATACATACAAATTCATCTATTGACACCAAAAGAAAAGACAGAAATAATTTAACAAACTCAAGTAACCTGTTTGTGTCTGACCCAAGTTGGTAAAGCCAAAAACACTGGTTGTTTGTGCAGGTTGAGATGATTGAAAGGGAGTCGAAAAGGATTGCTGCAGATACAACATCAAATGTGATTAAAAGAGAAGAAGTGAACCCCACTAGACCCTCCTCCTCCCCACTCCCCCCCAAAAAAAAAAAAAAAAAACTATAAGTTCACCTAAATATCAAAAGGAGGAGAAAAAGTTAACAATTATACAAGAAGAAATAAAACTGCAAATAGCAGACACTACACGTAGGATGCTGCAATGAATTTTTATCAAAATCAACTTACATTTATTGGACTGAATCCAGCTGGAGTTGTAGAAGGAAGCTGTGAAGAAGAGCTTGCGAATAAACTTCCCCCAAACCCACCAGTAGGTGTGCTGAACATGTTTGTTTGACCCAAGGAAGGAGTAGTTGTCTGAGCAAAAGGAGATGTAGTCTGTCCAAAGAGAGACCCAGTCTGTCCAAAAGTAGAAGTGCTCTGTCCAAAGCCAGTCTGGCCAAAGGATGGCGTAGTAGACGAAAATAATGGGGTGGACTGAGAGGTAAAAGTAGAGGCAAATGGAGAGCTCCCCATAGTCGGAGAACTAAAAACTGATGGTGATGAACCAAACGCAGAAGGGCCTGATGTAGGAAAAATGGATGAAGATGAACTGGCACCAAATGCAGGAGTTGGAGTCGATCCAAACATGGAAGGTGTAGTCGATGCAGTTGAAGATCCAAAAGGTGAAATGCTAGGTGTAGCTGAGGATCCAAACCCAGAACTGAAGGGTTTAGAAGCGAAAGGATTGGAGGTTGTGTTGGAAGCAAAAGGAGATGATTGACCAAATGCTGGTGAAGGAGTTGAAGAAGAAGCACCGAAGCCAATAGCACCAGCGGACTGACCAGCAGGATTCGGTCCACCTAAAAATTATGTCTGGTTAGCATACAGCCAATGCAGCTAAAGCCAAAACTTATATAAAAAGAACAGTCTGAGGGCTGCACCTTTATCTCCCACTTGATAATCCTCCCATCTAAGCTCCTCATGGCTCTTATCCTTATATACAGGCATTGCCGATATTGACTCTAGCTTACCAGCACCTTGAGTCCCACTGCCATTATCTGCCTCAGTTGTTGGTGTGTAAGGAGCCACTCTACTTCCCCCTCGCTGACCTCCAAAAGGTGACTGTCCAAAACCACTACTTCCAAAAGTTGGTGTTGTGGCCTGGCCTCCTGCATGAAAAATAATGTGAGGACCAAATCCTTATAATGAGCCAGTACACTGCAGTGAAAATTATTCATAAGCTCTAATAGCAAGCCACGACCCAAAATCTGTAAGACCAGCCTTTTATTTCTTTTTTAGGCAGGCTGGATATTTTAAGTGAGAACAGGGAAGACGATAGTAGTCCAAAACATTCCTGAAGCAAAATTAATTCATTCTACAAGACTCACCAATCTGGGATCCAAAAGGGGATGATGTAGCTCCAAATGGACTGCCACCAAATGCAGAGGTTGATTGGCCAAAAGCAGGAGAAGAGCCAAAACTGAAGGATGGACTACTAGAAGCCCCGAAGGCTGGAGTACTCGAAGCCCCGAAGGCTGGAGTACTCGAAGCTCCGAAGGCTGGAGTACTCGAAGCCCCGAAGGCAGGCGCACTTGATGCACCGAAGGCTGGAGCACTTGAAGCACCGAACATAGGAGCACTGGATGCGCCAAATGCAGGGGTAGTTGAAGATCCAAAAAGTGGTGCACTGGAAGTCCCAAAAGCTCCCCCAGTGCCGAACCCTGGGGTGGTTGATGAGCCAAATGCAGTGCCTGTGCTCCCAAATGGAGTGCTTGAACCAAAGGCAGGAGTGCTTGCTTGTCCAAAGGCAGATGTACTAGCTCCAAATGAAGGGGTACTGGTAGAACCAAAGGCAGGAGTACTAGTACCACCAAATGCTGACTGACTTGATGCACCAAAAGTGGGGGAGGAACCAAAAACATTGCCCCCAAATCCTGGCTGCGATGGCTGACTTGTGCTTCCAAATGGACTTGTTTGAGGGGTCGAACCAAACCCACCAAAAGAAGGCTTTTGTCCAAAAAAAGAAGATCCTGTTCAAAAAGAAGACTGCTAGTCAAGAAAAATTCTCAGCTTGTAAGCCAGATAAATAGAGAAACAACTGCACCTATACTTTGGAAAGAAAAAATCCAAATTCAACTACTATTTCAGTAGGGAATATAACTCTTGAAGTACAATAGCCAGACTGAGTATTGGAATATAGGAAAAGGAAGAGAAGTGTGACAAAAATGAAGACTTCCACCAAAGAAAGGTAAAAGGATTATCAATTGGGATGTAGACATTGATTGAATGAACCAACTAAAGTACTATAGATCCTGCCGCAATCAATGCCACTTAGGATAACTAGCATCAGAAAATATTAGGCAAGGCCCATGTGAAGCAGACAGTTGAAACAAAATTCAAAGTTATATTTGTTAAGCTCAGGGCTCGCTACAGTCATTTGCTAAACTATTCCAGAGCCGAATTATATACCTTAATGTATACAATGGGAGTTACTCACAGTGGATATAAGGAAAACAAATCCTCATCAACAAATAATTTGCAATGGTCCAATTCTAACAATTTAACATTCTTTCAAGGCAAAGCTTAAAAAAATCCTTATGCTCCAATTAGAACTAAAAAAATAATTTTTTGGACACATTTACGAATAACATTGTTCAACACTTTGCAAGCTTGAAGCCCTCATTTGTACTGAACAAATCCTCTCCTTTATGACTGTTTTTCAGCTTCCACAAAAGCATTAGTTGACACGGAGTCTGTACATTCCACATTAAGATTTTTTTAACACTATGCTTGACCATCATTTTTTCAACTTTTGATCAAATGTCGTCATGACACGGATGATCATAAGAAAAATAACTTCAAAGCTGATCATAAAATGAACATGAGAAAAGGAAATTCTTTGGTATGAGATATTTAGTCAGAATAACACAGATGGAAACTGTTCAACTTGCATCCAATTAAGAATTTCGACCCTCATTTCCCTAAATGTATCACTGTGTTTCAGGGAAATCATGAAAGCAAATCACATGCGCAAATCATCTTAGACAAGTTCTCATCGTGATTGCGCTCATTTCATTCACGGGTACATGAAACCTAAGAAACATGCCTGCCCTCCCTAAACCCTTGAGTTTCCTTGAGCTTCTGTGGCATTTTGCATTCCTAGAAGATCCTAATTGCACTTTAAATTTGATAAATCTGGCTGATTCAATTGTGGCATCTCCAAACCCACTAGTTCATCTTTCTACAAAAGAAACATAACTTAAGTTGCTTGCCTTTTGGCTTCTGCTCTATTTGAATGGCAGACCAACTACTATCATTCCCGCCCCTCAACTTACCAAGCAAAAAAAACTGACTTATGGGATAGATCCAACATATTCCTCAACTTGTCCCATGATCTGTTGGAAAACTAGGCTATCAAAATCCAATTCCGAATATTCTTCCCACATCAAAGAAACAATGAGCACCCTTTGAAATGCCTATCTATAAGTTCACTCTCAGAGGTTCCTCATGATCACAAGGATAATAACTGATCACTTACCACCGAAAGCGGAGGAAGAGCTCCCAAAAGTGGGAGTCGATGATGCACCAAAAGCAGGTGTTGAAGTTCCAAAAGATGGTGAAGATGAAGCACCAAAGGCAGGCGTAGTAGAAAAAGGCGAAGAGGGTTGAGTAGCACCAAAAACACCAGTTGAAGTTCCACCAAACATGGAGCTCCCTGTTTGAGTGCCAAAAGGGTTTGGGCTACCAAAAGGTTTTGGGGCAAAAGGATTTGTTGGGTTACTTGCCTGCCCAAAGACTGATTGGGTCCCAAAAGGACTGCTAGATGATTGCCCAAAAGCTGTAAAAAGCATTCCAATTAACATAACCAAAGAAGGTGACAATAGAAGTAACACTATAAAACAAGATAAGCACACAATCCTTCTCGCTAAAGTGTATATAGAAACAAATACATATGGCCCGCAACAGACATTCAGTTGCTCTAGAATAAGTATCTTACAACACTATCTCCACAAGTAGGATTTTTATGTGTCAATCCAGAAGGAAGGCATAGCAAATAAATCAGCAGTGTCGCAATGATATGCAAAAGATGAATTAGATTAACTAAGAAAAGTTCATGAAGAAAACACAGGTAACGCACTGCTGGATACTCGTGGCATACATAAGAGAAAAGCACTCCAAAAAATTCATCAGACAACAAAAGGTTGGAAATCACCAATACGTAAATTAAGGAAGATGTCATAATCCATCACACGAGGAAACTTTCACGTCACACAAACTGACGAGAAATCCCTTAAAAAAAAAACGATTCAACAGTTCAATCAAGCAATGTACCCTGCTGAAGAAACTAGAAATCTAGAGGAAATGCTCACGGTTCGTTCCGCTGAACATCCTCGCTGCGCGGTTCACTACACAGGGCAACGTGTAAGGACTTCCGAAATCCCCCAAGCCGGATCAGAAGCTGCAACATCATCCCGAAGAAATCAGCAAACACAGATCACGAAATCTTTCGCCTACCTATCGGCAATGAGCATAGACTAGAGATTCCACAGCTACGTACGGCGAAGCTAATCTCAATGCCAATGCGGCGAAAGAGATAACAGCTGAGGCCCGGCACTAACAGAGCCTTCAGCTCATCCGCCCCAACCGCCTAGTAAACCCTAGGAAAACGCACACCGGGAAAGCAAAGAGAGAACGGCCGACGAGGAGAGGCAATCGGAACCCGGACGCGACCGGTCCCTCGCGCCGGGGACGAGCGAGCGAGCGCGTGGCGGATCCGATAGAGCTTAGGGCTCTTCTCGAAAGCGAATCGCCGGAAGCGACGAGCGCGGCGGCGGCTGGGGTTTCAAGAGTTACCTCGATCGATCTGAAGCTGCTGCGGCGGCGGCGGCGGCGGCGGAGCGGAAGGCGGAGAGAGACGCCGGAGCCTCCCAAGGTTGAGAGGGGGCAGAGACGATGAGTGAAGCCTTGCGTGAGGAGGGGGCGGAGAAGAAAGCTGTGGGGGATTTTAATGAGCGCGTGCCGCGTAGCTCCCTTGCTTGGCGCGTCGTTTTGAAGCTACGGGGGCTTTGCGAGCCTTCTGTCGTAGATGTGGCGCGACGATAATGGCTATTCTTGTTAGTATTAGGACATTGATTTTGATTCCAGGCTTGGTGACTAATCAAAGATATTTCTAGAGAAAAAAAAAATTCAGATTATATAAATTATATTTTAAAAAATTTAGTGATTTTCATTATTTGTTCTTTTAAATAATGCACAGTCCGTCCATAACAGATGAAACGTTCCACGAGAGTTATTTATATAGATCGAATGTATCGAAAAGTACCTATTGATCTAAAAGAAGGTCGAAAAGGAAAATAAGAACGAGATGAAATGGAAAATAATTCTTTTACTATCTGAGATTTTTGGACCTACTCCAACGCAGGAAATATTCACAGAATCTAAATGTTTACACGCCATTCACCATTCGAATTGAAAATTAAACTGTCCCGTTTTAATTGCCATTCAATTAATATAAATAACTATTAAATGTTTACAAGCCACGGTGTTTAACAAGCGTTTTGAAGTATCTTTCGATCAAATGCTAGCCTTGGAAATGCCGAAAGCCCAAAGTAAATAGGAACCAGTCTTCCTAAGTAGTATTTGTAAAATTTTGAAATTAGGATGAAAAATATCTTTGTTTTCTTCTAAAACTATTCTCACTAATTCTTAAATTTTCCGATTTTGCCGTTATAAATTAATAACATCGGGCAAATGGAATAATCGGCAATCATCAGTAACTGGCCAAACCGCTAAAGTAGCCCTCCTTGTTATTGTATATCTCTTTACGTGAGGACGGCTGGCGAGGGCTAGCAAAGGGCTAACGAGAGGCCGGTGAGGCCGCGCGACCTAGCGAACATTGCCATAGGTTGCCCGGCCTCAAGTGACCTTCACCTTGATCTCGCGACTCTCATCAGGAGTCTTACAACCTCAAGCAGCCCTCGTCTTAGTCTCACAACGATTGCCCTAGGTTGAGCCGCCTTAGTCAACGGCCTAAGCCCTTGCACTCTGGCAAAGGGTTTGAATTTTTTAATAAAAAATATATAAAAAAAAAAATGTAACCAAAGCCCCTTGCATAGGTTTTTTTTTTTTGCCAAACAGTACTTAACCCCGGTGTCCTTTAGCAAAGAGTTCTTACTAAACGTAATTTGCATTTCCCCCCTAAGACTTTGGCGTTTCAACATTTATATTACACCCAAAGCTTATTTTCGAAGTTGAATCAAACTCACCCATAAGCTTTGCATGTACTACACGGAAATTCTATATGGAACTAGAAGAAAACTTTATAATCTTTTGGCTCCATTTGTTTCGTGCAGAATAAATGATCTGAAAAACAAAAATTGAAGATTTGTATCACTTGAAATAATTAATTAATGGAAAAACTTTTAATTATTGACAACAATTCATGTGTAAACATTTTTCATGAATGATAAAAATTATTTTTGTTCATTCGTTTAAATAAGCAACATAAATGATTGTTTTTAGAAAAAATATATTTTACAAATCATTTATTTTTCCGAAACAAATGAAATCAAAATGATTAAGAGATAGCTAGATGTATTACCACTATATGTGTCACTTAATTAATAAATAGTTTTGGAAAATATTAAAATTTTAATGATGTGGTGTGTCACCACACAAGTATCCATATCAAGCCAAAAACATATTTTAGATGAATTAAACTATTATAAATACACCGTGAAAACGATATAAATCACTCCATATATCCTTTTGTGCACCGGTTGCTTTGATTGTACCCGTGTGATTATGTATGTAAATGTTGAAAAACTCATTTATGCTTGACACCACCTATCGTTTCCTCTTCAAGGCGTCATTGTATCCTGGGTGGGTCGATACCCTCCGTCGTAGTGTAATTTATCATAATTCTTAGAAATAAAAATACCCTAACTGCCAAAACTTTGCACAAATACAAAAGTGTTAAAATTTCCAAAAAATACACTTAAGTGCCACTTTTTTTAAAAAAAAAGGAAAAAAAAATTGGACAATTAAATGCCAATTATGTTCGATGTTGTGAAATCGATCCACATGGGTTGCTAGAATATCCGCTTAGCAATCCCTATCCCAAAACAACGTCGATTTGCCCCAAATTTGAATTTTAATATAAATTTGAATTTAATTTAATTTAATTTAAAAACTAAATTAAAAATGCAGCAAATCAGCGAAGACTTTTTTTAAGTTTAAATTTTTTAAATTTCATTTAATTAATATTTATAATCAAAATCAAAATTTGGACCAAACAACGTCGTTTTTGGACTTATTTAGCTAATCAACGCAACATGGATATTTTTTTTTAAATAATTGCCACATCATTTAAAATTCTCGCCGGAAAAAAAAAAAAAAATTACGTCAATTGTTTGGTCGAAAATTCTAGTTATTGGCACTCAAGTATCCCTTTCTTATCCGATTTTAGCACTTAAGTGTACTTTCGAAAGTTTGGTACTTATGTATCCATCTATGCCTAGTTTTGGCATTTGAGAATTTCTACCTATTTTCATGACATAAAAAACACAAAACTTGACCGAATATACACCGAATACTTTTTTATATAAAAATTTAGATGATTCAAAATCTTTCGACCTCACAACAAGACACCAAGAATAGTTGTTATCTAACGGCTAGAGCAAAACCATTGCCAAATCCATTAAGGGTGCGTTTGGTAATCGGCCAAACAGTGAAACTTTCTATTATTTTATTCTTGAGAGTATTTGAAAGAAAAATCCGTTTGATAAATTTTTTGTTCTCGAGAACAAAGTTATTCCCGGGAATAGATTTGGAGTAGAATTGAGAAGTAAAAGAAAAGTTGATTCTTTGTTCCTTAGAATAATTCTAGAATCAAGTCAACCCATTCTTTTTCTTTTCTCTTCTTTTCTTTTTGTTCTTCTTCCTTCTCTCTTCTACTTCCACTGTTGCCGCCACCGGTTGCTAGTGCCTAGTTGGCTGAGGTCCGATGAGCTCGCTATAGGCTCACTAGGCTAGGGCGAGGTCTGGCGAGCTCGCTGGAGACTCGCCCAGCCAGGCAAGCCCCGTTCGAGCCTCCTTCGGCCACCCGTGAGCCAGGCCGGGCTCACCCAGCCACTGACGAGCCTCACCTGGTCTAGTGGTGGCCAAGCCCGGCTAAGCCATGGCTGGGCGACAAGGCGGGCCAAACGAGGGTCGACGACCTTGTCGGCCGACGAGGTTGCCAGCCTCAGGAATGCCAATGACCGGCCAGAGCTTGAAGAAGAAGAAGGGAAATAAAAGAAAAGAAGAATAAAAGTAAAAAATAAAAAAAGAAGGAAAAATGATAATAGTTTTTTAAAAATTAAAAGCAAATGGTTTGAAGTATAAATTTTAAGGACGGTGCCAAACGTAGTTCTATTCTGAGAATAAAAATTTTGAACAATTACCAAGTGCCTTAAAATACTTAGAAATTGTTCACTATAGCAAAATAAAAATAAAAAATCATTTCTGATCAAAAATTGTTCGCCGAAATAGAATAATTACCAAAGGCACCTTAAATCTACCTAAAAACAGTAAAAGTGCCCAAGTGGTGGCACTATCAACATCCATTCGGCTCGGGAAAGAAGAAATAATGAGGAAGAGGAGAGAAGACTTCTTCTCCTTGCCCCCATTTTATTTTATTTTTAACTGCATTGCATAAACTTACAAGGACAAACGCACGTTACAAAAAAGAAAATCTAAAGACTTGATTGTCCAAAGGTTAACGTGTTGTCATCTCCGTATACACAAATTAGGTAAATTCAAAATTAACATCATCACTACAGGGAAAGCTTTTGTCGCCACCCCACGTACAGAAATGTGCACACATCCAGAAAGCATGAGTTTGGCCGAAATATGATCGGGCAATCTTACATTTCATTAATTCGATTTTCACATCCACAAAAAGCCATGACCCGATTTTTCAAAAAATATATTTCTATTTAAATAAAGAGTGTCAGATGATGACTTTTTGGAAATCCGATTGAATAGAAAGCAACATTCTTTATTCATTAAGAATTTAGATGATTAAATAGCTTTCAACCTTGCAAAAACACCACCTAACTTGCCCTAAGAAAGTTAATCTTGCAGAATTTGCCAATATCAATATGTTAAAGAGCAAAATAAGTGCAAGAATCATTGAATCTGCCAAAAAAAAAGTGGAAGTGCCCTAAGCGACATCACCATGAACAACATCTAATTCATAAAAGAAGAAAAAAGAAACAACTGGCAAAGGAGGAAGGGGAGAAGATGTACACATATTCAAACACCTATGTTCTTATAATCACACATATTCCTATAAACGCAAAATGTGGAAAAAAAAAATTTAAAGACGTGTGAGAAGCTTGATTGTCCGAAAGTTGATGAAATATATTCTCATCTTCATACACACAACTTAGTGTGGCATCTTCAAAATTTACACTATCATCAAAGGTAGGGAGGCCTTTGGTGCAACCCGCATATAGAAGCGTGCTAGATCCAAAAGTAAAAGTTTGGCCAAAGTATGATGGGAAATAAGCTTCCAATATTTCATTAATTCGATTTTTGCATCAACGACATGCCCATGACTTAATTGTCCAAAAAATATAGTTTGGTTTAAAAAAAAAAATCAGCACGGTGAATTTTCGAAAATTGGACCAATGTTCAAATTTCAGCATAGATATGATTGGAGGCCTTGCTCGTCTTCTTTCAGGCCATCCAAGGTATTTTTACTATCTCTTATCAGTTTTTTCCTGCAGCGGAGGTGTCATGCACCACCATTTTGGCTTTCGCTATGGACTTCTCAACTCTCAACTCGATGTGCTTTTTTAAATCCGATTAAACTAATCTTTTGGACCATGCTTCGTTCCGTTTTACTCAAGTTTAGCAAGTGGTTTCATCAACAGCTGCAACATCACCATGCCAAAAATGCAGACAGCCTTGACTAAAATGCGTGTCTACCTCTTATCTCTTTGTCTATTCCTTCACATATGCCTATCTGTCAAGGTGTCTCGATAAAGAATTTCTTTCCCTTGTTTTGCATTTTAGACAAGGCTTATAGATGCCTGTCTTTGGCATGGTGATGTTGCAGCTGTTGATGGAATCACCAAGGTAAATATGAGGAAAGTAGAAAGAAAGCACAATCTAAAGGTCCGTTCTTTTTGTGGAAAATATCATATTTCCAGAAAACATTTTCCTAGAAATCATTTTCTAGGAAAATGACTATTTTTCGATGTTCGGCCGAAACCTAAACTTTGAGTAGAAAATATTTTCCACCGTTCGTTAGCTAATTTAATTGTTTGGGAATAATTATCAAAAATTTAATTTTTAATATTTTTAATTGACCAAAAAATTAGTTTTATTTTTTATATTTTTTTAAAAATGAATTTTTAGTTATTTGTATTTTTAAAAAATCGAAATTTTTATTCTTTATTCTTTTTCTTTTTTCCTTTTTCTTTTTCTTCCTCCTTCCTCCTCCTTCTTCCTCCTTTTTCCTCTCGCCACCGCATGCTTGACGATGGCCGGCGCCCGACGGCCAACCAAGACCCAATCGCTAGATCCGACAAGCTCGAGGCTCAGCCAATCTCACCCGAGCTCGCCGAGTTTCACCGGGCTTTGTCGAGCCGCAAGCTTGCCGGATCTAGCGGTGGGAGCTCGAGCTCGCCCGGATCGGGAGCCCGAGCTCTACCGCTAGATTCGGTGAGCTCACGGCTCGCCGAGCCCAACAAACCTCGGGCGAGCTCGAGCGAGGCCTCGAGCCCCGTCCGCTCGCCGGATCTGGGCGAGCCACGAGCTCCGCCCCAGCTCGGCGAGAGCTTTGCCTCGCCCGATCTGGCGAGGCCCAAGCTCGGCTTCGCCACATCGGGCTAGGCGAGCCTCGCCGGCCTGGGGCAAGGCTCGAGCTGACTTGCGGCTGGCCACCGGCCGCTGCCGTGGCCGGCGACCGGCCAAGACCAAAGAAGAAGATGAAAAGGAAAGAAAGAAAAGAAAAGAAAATTAAAAACTCGATTTTTAAAAAAGAAAGAAAAAAAGAAAAAGAAAGCATAAAAATAAAACGAAAAGGTATTGGTAAAAAGAAGCAAGATGGAAGAAGTTATGGAAAATGTTTTCCACTTCTCATGAGTGGAAAAATTTTCCTCATTTTTAAAGATTGTTTTTTCCAATAATTGAAAACATTTTTCTTGACTAATTCATTTTCCGTGAAATGAACGCTGGAAAATCCGACAAATGTTTTCCTGAAAGTCATTTTTTCGCGAAACGAACGGACCCTAAAATTCAGTTAAATCAAACCACGAAAAGTATTGAGGAGCTGATAGCGAAAGACAAAATGGTAATGCGTAACAACTTGGCTGCGGCGAAAAATGAGGAAGAGATGGTAAAAATACCTCGGGCTCCACCAAAAATAGAAATTTGAAATTGGGACAACTATGGAGAGACCGTTGGATTTTAATTTCATATCATGACTTGAAAAGGGCGACAAATTCCCCACCCCATTCCTTTCCCGAACTGTCGGACGCAAATATTTGTGAAACAGACAATTAGCCACCTTGTTGACTAAGTTGATCTACTCCCTCATCTTCTTTAGAAAATGCAATCAAGAGTTGCTATTTATGATTCTATCGCATTCATAACAATAACACAGATGCAAAGTACTGGGTAGAAGCCTCATAACCTTTGAACCCAGTATTTTGGATTATGTGCATTCAGCTTAACCTCTTAAAAGCAAGATCAAAAACATGTCTCTCACCGTCAATTCTGCTACAATTATATCAAATGGTAGTTTTTTAGGTAAAAATCACATAGAAGTTCTTCTACGAGGTGAATCAAATGCACCACAGACTCCACATCCAAGCATTCGTTATGTACCTAACAATTTAAACTTGGACCAGACCTGAGTTACTGATATTGTTAAAAAAGCAAACTTAAATTAGAGATTAGGACAAGAAGTAATTTGTTCGTACCAGACGTGGGCAGCTTTGAAAAGGCACCTCAAGGTCTAAGATGGCCGCAGTGTAAGGACAGAGCTTTGTCAATACTGCTCATGGACTTTCCATCACAAAATAGGAATTTGAACATGACATAGGGAGGATATTGTAGAGAGAAATTTTTAAATCCAGTTTGGATTTTAGTTACATCTCATGATCATATCGTTTTACTGAGATTAAACACTTCAAGAAAAAAAAAAAAAAAAAAAAGGAGACGAGTCCCCATTCTTAGTCCTGAACTTTTGAGCATTCAAGTGATTGGAAATTTTCTTATGGCATTTAAGTGAGTACCGCACATAAGTATTGGTATTTGTTAGGTCATTTTCCCTTTAACGTAGCAAGGTTGAGAACTTTCTACTTTAGAAGTATGTGGTGTGTGTTTGGTCCAATCTCCAAAAATCCTCCATCCTATTTTGTTTAAATCAAATTATATTTTTTAGACTATCAGGTCATGAGCATGCGAAAATCGAATCAATGGAACTTTGGAATCTTATTCCCGATCATACTATGGTCGAATTTATGTGTTCCGGTTATGTGCACGCTTCTGTCTGTGGGATTGCAACAAAGGTTTTCCCCCACCTATAATGATAGTATATATTTTGAAGATACCATGTTCTATGTATGAAGTGACATATATTTCATTAACTTTCGGACAATAAAGCTTCTTAGGTGTGTTTAGATTTTTTTTTTCCCATAACATGCATTATAGGAATATATATGATGATGAGAACATTGGTTTTCAAATATGTGTACATCTTGTCGGGGAGAAAAACACCTAAAGTGCCAAAAGTTAACACAGGTAACCAAATAAGTGCCAAAACTTCCAAAAGATATGCTTACGTGCACCTTTTTTTAAAAATTGGATACCTAAAGTGTCAACTTGGTGAGGCTTGCTAGAAACCTGACGTGGCTTTATTTTATTAAAAAAAAAAAATGATCTATGTGGCTTACTGGAATATCCACTCAGAATCATTGTCCTAAAATGCCAAATTGTCCAAATTTGATTTTTAATACAAATATTAATTAAATTAAAATTTTAAAATTATTAAAAAAAAAAAAAAAAAAGCAGCAAACCAACTAGGGCCTCCTCCAGAAAAAAAAAAAAAAAAAAAAAAACTAGGGCCTCCACAACCCTCATCATTGCTGCCCTACCATTGTCGAAAAGGGCTAGCGACCGGCGACCGAGGCGAGGTCGATCAAGGTCACCAAGCCCAACTAATGGTTGACAACTCGGGTCAATCGCATGCGAGGATTGCATGCCCTTGCCTAGATCAGGGGCTAGGGGTCATGACCCTCCCCTAGATCAGGTGAGGGCTAGTGCCCTTGCCTAGGTAGGGCCAAGGGCCACCACTTGCTAGGGCGGGGTTGCCACCTAGCTCCATCACATCTAGTGGCGGCCCTTGGACCCACTAGGCAAGGGCCAGCGATCCTCGCTCGATCTGAGGGAGGGCCACAACCCCTTGCCTATAGTTAGTTAAGGTCGCCGGCCTTTGGCTAGAGCCCAGCAACGGTGGGGCAATAGCGGTAAGGGCCGTGAAGCCCTCACTGATTTGCTGCCTTTTTTAGTTTAGTTTTTTAAAATTTAATTTAATTACTATTTATATCAAAGTCAAATTTAGAACAAAATGATATCATTTTTTGCTTATCTAGCTACGTGGATAAATTTTCCTTTTTTAAAGAAATGCCACATCATTTAAAATTCTTGCTGGAAAAGTCACTTAAGTGTTCGATCAGAAATTTTCATCGTGGCATTTTAGTGTTCCATTCTTATTCGATTTTGACACCTAAGTGTACTTTTTGCAAATTTTAACACTTTTGTGTCCACTCATGCTTGGTTTTGTCACTTGAGACATTCTTCATCCTAATTCCCATACGTGCTATAGCATGCAATATCTACTAAAAGGATCTCTCGAAAAAGGGTTACTTATGGGATTGTAAAAGCTCTCCTCGCGATCTATCTTGACTTGTGGGTCGAGCCCATTAGTAGAATTATGGTAAGACTGGGTAGAATTCTGCTTTAGTCTTTCTTTTGTTTAGACGTTTATGCTCCTCAATAAGAAGCCACGTTTGTGCGCATGGAAGTTATACCGAGCATTCTTCGTCTGAGAATGTTGCGAGTCCTCATGGCAGGGCAAGTTTTACTTTTCTTGAATCTTCTTTCGGTTTGCAGGAACATCTTTGTTGTCGTTTGAGCGACCATCTTATATCTTCGATGTCCATTTTACTGTTAAAGCCGTCAAACTAAAAGATCATTAGTCTGCCATTATTGACTCGTAGGAACTAGATCCCTCAAGGGTTGCATGCTAGTGTCACTTACGTCCGCGAGAGGAGTAACTGAGCAGAAAGTGCATATTCCCAGTATCTTTGTGGCCCAAGAAGAATAACTTTGATATTGTCTCATCAGTGGATCGATGTTGTAGAATTTGTATAAGGTATATAGAGCATATCAAGTAAAGTGGATCCATTTTCACCCTTGGCATGTCACTGTTAGGGTAGTATTTCCTTACAGGCAACCTAATCACCCGTTACGACAAAACGTCGAGATGTCAATAAAGAGGATGCAAACAAATGCAGGTCTTTCCACCACCTAAACGATAGGATTGAAAAGATTGAATCACTTTTCTACGTAGCATGCGGTTACATGAAACAAGCACAAAATATGCAACCAAGTGGGTCGGATCGTAGTCTCCCACATTAGAGAAGTCAACAAAGGAATTTAAACGGGTCGAACAAGTTGTTAATCATCTCAGATAAGACAGTAAGATCATCTTTACTTACTGGCATAGTTGAACTAGTCCGAGTTCAGTTGATACTCAAGGCATTGCAAGAAGGGTTCCAAATGGGTTAGTGATAGGAACTGATTGCATGATGACAGGGGTCAGGTTGACCAACCTGTTGAGCATGGGCACCTCAACAAAGTCATACAAATAAAGGGTAAGTATAGGGAAAAAGGTCACGCAAATTTCTGACATTGCTCTGTTCAAAAATATTTTGGGTGCCAAAGCCACTAATACCAATTGACACCACTAAATAGATATAAAATTAGCATCATAAGGTTACACCCTGAACTTTACAAGAACAGGGGCCATGACTAACCCGTCCTTTCATCCAAAGGATACAGTTTTAAACGTAACCATAACTCAACCTAATACGGAGATATATATAATTATATCCATACATACATATATATATATGATAAAAAAAGTCATCTCATTATAATACGAGAGTTTTCACAATCCATCAAAAAGATGTATATACATCTCCAATGAACAACTAACTCAAAAATTCATCATGGTGATGATACCCAAAAATTTCCGCTATGTGTTTCGTTGAGGAACCTGAAAAGCAAGTAGGCTAAATCGAATAAGCAACCACAACCTAATGAGTTTAAGCAGATCGAACATTCACTATGTATCTTCATAAACCGATGTCAAATGCACCAAATCTAAATCCATAATACAATATGCATGAAATATCAAAAGAAAATGATATATTTCCAGCAAAACTTTTTACGTATAATATCAACAATCAATGATTTATTCCATTAATCTATTTCAATTAAATTAACATCAATGGTTCATTCTATTGAATAATCTAATCATAGCAACGTGACCATGATCTATCAACCTCAATCTCCAATAACCCACAATAAAAAATCGAAAACCATCTCAAAACATAAGTTTACTAACCAAATCATACAACTTTTTGTCACTATTCAATAAACACTATAGTACCTTTCATAAACCATATTAATAAATCATGACCATTTCATAAAATCAAACAATAACCAAAAGATATCTTGCCAAACGGAAATAAATGCTCGATCTAGTTTTATACAATAAAATTGTTATTTCATAACTCATAATATATCTAATTCATATCGCTTTTGAAATATGAATTTACAACTCAAAAAATAGATAATACCACTCACCTAGAAAAGCTGAAAATCAACCTACGAAGGTTATTTGAGTCGGCACACTAGAATTCCTATCAATTAATTGAAAAATGATATCAAAATCCGAGTAATACACTACTCTAACAAACGACACTACTAAAATACGCTTATTTGTTGATAAAATGACTTCTACGTGCTAAAGAAGAAACTCATTTTTAGCGAACATTCATCTTTGTTTGTAGCAAATGTTCCTCTTTGTCCCTTAAGCATATTATTTGTTACACATGCGACTTCGGAATTTTGTTCCGGTCAAACCTTAATTTGGATTCGATTTTCATCAAACCACACAACTCCACAACGCCCTTATCTATCATTTCCATATTAATCTAAAACTTAATAACTCCAAAATCAGACTCCATAGCTCAAAATTCACATAACTCCAAATTTACGATCTAACTTCAAAAATTACTCTAATTAGACGAATAATGAGCTTGAGTACTTACCAACCATTGTAATTCGAAGTTGATTGGGTTTGTCAAGGTGTCCGGATGGGCTACATGTGAACATTTTTCTCTCTCCTCTCTTTTCCCCTTTCCTCTTCTTCATGGACGAGCTCACTCTCTTTTTCCCTTGTTTTTGTCACCGCTTCAATGACTTCACGCTTCTTCTTTTCCTTTCTTTATACTTCGATGCACAATTCTGTTGAAGAACAAAGGAAAATGGGCTGGGGCTTAAGTCTTAGGAACATGGGCTTGGGTTTTGAGCCCATCTATTACACAACATACAAATTCATTTATTTACCCCCTAAAAGGAGAGAGAGAGAGAGAGAGAGAGAGAGAGAGAGATCCGCAATTCAATGAACTCGAGTAACCTGTTTGTGTCTAACCCAAGTTGCAATCGCCAAAAGGACTGGTTGCTCGGCAGGTTGAGATGATTGAAAGAAGGTAGCAAAGGCAGGGGCTAGGGATGCAGCATCACATGCCATCGAAAGAGAAGAAGTGAACCCACCCCCCTCCACCCTACTCACCGAAAAACAAAGTCTATAAGTCGACCTTATTCAGAACAAGTCCAAGCCTAGTAAAGTATCTAGAAAGGAAATCGCAAGTACGCAATAAGAAACAAAACTACAAAGAGGAGCAACTACAAGTATAATGATTGGATGAATTTAACTCGAGATTAACTTACATTTATTTGACTAAATCTAGCCAGAGTTGTAGAAGGAAACAGTGAAGAAGTGCTTGAGAATATAGTTCCCCCAAACCCGTTGGTAAGTGTGCAGAATATATTTGGTTGACCTAAGGAATGAGCTGTTGTCTGACCAAAAGGAGATGCAGTTTGTCCAAAGAGAGACACGGTCGGTCCAAAAGTAGAAGTGCTCTGTCCAAAGGCAGAGCCACTCTGGCCAGAGGACGGCGTGGTAGATAAAAATAATGGGGAGGACTGAGAGCTTAAGCTAGAGCCGAATGGAGTGCTCGCCATTGTTGAAGTGAAAACTGATAGTGATGAACCAAATGCAGAAGGGCCTGATGTAGAAAATATGCATGAAGATGAACTGGCACCAAATACAAGAGTTTGAGTTGATCCACGGAAGTAAGGTGTAGTTGATGCTGTTGATGAACTGAAAGGAGAAATACTAGATGTAGGCGAGGATCCAAACCCTGTACTGACGAAGGGTACAGAAGCAAATGGATTGGAGTCTGTGGTGGAAGCAAAAGAAGATGATTGACCAAATGGTGGTGAAGGAGTTGAAAGAGGTGCACCAAAGCCAATAGCACCGGCAGACTGACCAGCAAAATTCGGACCACCTGAGAATCATGCCAAGTAAGCACACAGCCAATGCAGCTAAAGCCAAAACTTAAATAGAACATTTTAAGGGCCGCACCTTTGTCTCTCGATTGATAATCCTCCCATCTCAGCTCCTCATGGCTCTTATCTTTATATGCAAGCATTGCCGATAGCGACCCTAGCTTTTTAACTGGCTCAATTGTACTGCCACTGTCATCCTCAGTTGTCGGTGTATATGAAACCACCCTACTTCCCCCACCCTGCCCAAAACGTAACTGCCCAAAACTACTACTTTCAGAAGTTGGCGTTGTGGCTAAGGCTCTTGCATCACAAATAACGTGCAACGACCAAATTTTCCAATGAGGTGTTGTTGCCTGGGCTCCTGCATAACAAATATTGTAAAAAGATCAAATTTTCCAATGAGCTAGCACACCGCAATGACTATAAATAGCAAGTCATGAGATAAAATCTAATAGATCATTTTATTTTATTTTTTTGGCTGGAAATTCCGAGTGGAAAAAGGGAAGACAATAGTACAAAACATTCCTGAAACAAAATAAATTCATTTTACAAGACCCACCAATTTGGTTCTCAAAAAGGGATGATGTAGGTCCAAATGGACCGGTGCCAAATGTAGAGATCGATTGGCCAAAAACTGAAGAGCCAAAACTGAAGGATGGACAACTAGAAGCCCCGAAAAAAGGCACACTTGAGGCTCCAAAAGCTAGAGTACTTGAAGCATTAAAAGCTGGAGTACTGGAACTGAAGGTTGGAATACTAGACGCCCCAAAAGCAGGCATACTTGAGGCACTAAAAGCTGGAGTACATGAAGCACCATACGGATTGGAGTTTATGGTCGAAGCAAAAGGATATGATTGACCAAATGCTGGTGAAGGAGTGGAAGGAGGTGCATCGAAGCCAACGGCACCAGCAGACTGAACAGCAGGTTTTGGTCCACCTGCGAATTATGCCAGGTAAGCATATAATTAATGCAGGTAAGGCCAAAACTTTGTAGAAATAACATTCTGAGGAGACGCACGTTTATCGCCCGATTGATAATCCTCCCATCTAAGCTCCTCATGGCTCTTATCCTCATACACAGGCATTGCTGATATTGACCCTAGCTTTTCAACCCCTTGAATCCCACTGGCATTATCTGCCTCGGTTGGTGTGTAAGGAGCCACTCTACTTCCCCCACGCTGACCTTCAAAAGGTGACTGTCCGAAACCACTAGTTCCAAAAATTGGTGTTGTGGCCTGGGCTCCTGCATGACAAATAACGTGAGAAGACCAAATTTTTATGATGAGCCAGTACAATGCAGTAGTGAAAATTACTCATAAGCTATAATAAACAACATCAATACTAATACGCGACACGTGACACAACATGCCGACATGTCGTTTCTCAAAAAATAGAGAATTCCGACACGTTGAGGCACGTTGTATATTAAATGTATATTTTTATACATAGATATGATGAATTATCATTTTTATAATTATTTTAATCAAATTAATATGATTCAAATTCACAAATAAATAAATAACAAAAAAAGAGCCTACAATGAATTTACGCTAAAAATATTAATTTACCATTTGTTAATATCATTCATTGTTTCAATTTGATGAATTCAACCCCATTATGATAATCTAAAAAACTTAGAAGGAAAAAAAAAAAAAAAACTACAATCCACATGCTGGACTTGCGTGTTAGAGCATATCGGAAGGGAAAAAAAAAACAAATTTGGAGGGTTGAATTATGTGTCAAGGAAAGTGAGAGTTAGAATAAAAGAGAATACTAGGTTTTTCTTATTTCCCCATTTATTATTTTTATTTTTATTTTTTTTATATATTTATATTTTGACTCATCATTTATTGAAATTTTTTAAAATTAACCATGTGTGTGTCGGAATCACGTGTCAAAATTCCAAATTCGAGTGTCGGGAGAGTCGACCAAATGTCGAATTTTCCGACACCTGTTGATTGAGTGTCAGATAGTGTCAAATATATCGAAATATCCGATACGGCTCGAAGGCTCTCAGAGAGTGTCAATACTTCTTAGGTTATAATAGCAAACCACAACCCAAAATTTGATAGACCAGTCTTTTCTCTTGGTAGGCTTGATATTCCGAGTGGGAACTGGGAAGACAATAGTAGTCCAAAACATTCCTGAAGCAAAATTAATTTATTTTACAAGACTCACCATTCTGGGATCCAAAAGGGGATGATGTCGCTCCAAATGGGCTGCCACCAAATGCAGAGGTTGATTGGCCAAAAGTAGGAGAAGAGCCAAAACTGAAGGATGAACTACTAGAAGCCCCAAAAGCTGGAGCACTGGAAACCCCGAAGGCTGGAGCACTTGATGCACTGACACCAGGGGCACTTGAAGCACCCAATATAGGAGCATCAAAATGCGCCAAATGCAGGGGTAGTCGAAGATCCAAAAAGTGGTGCACTGGAATTCCAAAAGCTCCCCCAGTGCTGAACCCCGGGGCGGTTGATGAGCCAAATGCAGTCCCCGTGCTACCAAATGGAGCGCTTGAACCAAAGGCAGGAGTGCTTGCTTGTCCAAAGGCAGGCGTAGTAGCTCCAAATGAAGGGGTACTGGTAGAACGAACGGCAAGAGTACTAGTATCGCTAAATGCTGACTGGCTTGATGCACCAAAGGTGGGGGAGGAACCAAAAACATTGCCCCCAAATGCTGGCTGTGATGTTTGACTTGTACAGGAACCAAAAACATTGCCCTCAAATGCTGGCTGCGATGGTTGACTTGTGCTTCCAAACGGACTTGTTTGAGGGGTCGAACCAAACCCATCAAAAGAAGGCTTTTGTCTAGAAAAAGAAGATCCTATTCAAAAAGAAGACTACTAGTGAAGAAAAATTCTCAGCTTGTGAGCCAGATAAATGGAGAAGCAACTGCATTTATACTTTGGAAAGAAAACAAATCCAAATTCGACAACAATTTCAGTAGGGAATATAACTCTTGAAGTACAATAGCCAGGCGACTGAGTATTGGAGTAGAGGAACGGGAAGAGAATTGTGACCAAAATATAAACTTCCACCAAAGGAAGGTGAAAGGATTATCAATTGGGAAGTAGACATTGATTGAATGAACCACTTAAAGTACTATAAATCCTACTGCAATCAATGCCACTTAAGATAACTAGCATCAGAAAATATTAGGCAAGGTGCATGTGAAGCAGACAGTTGAAACTAAATTCAAAATTATTTTTATCAAGCTCAGGACTAGCTACAATCAATTGCTTATCTATTCTAGAACTGAATTATGTACCTTAATGTAACACAATGGGAGTTGGCATTCCAATCTAGACAACTGTCCAGTACTTACAGTGGATAAAAGGAAAACAAATCCTCACGAACAAATAATTTGCAATACTCCAATTCTAACAAGTCAACATTCTTTCAAGGCAAAGCTTAGAAAAAAAAAAGAAAAAAGAAAGAAAACCTTATGCTCTAATAAAAACTCAACAAAAAATTTCTTTCCCTGGACACATTTAGTAGTAACATTGTTCAACACTTTGCAAGCTTGAAGCCTCCTTTGTACTGAATAAATGCTCTCCTTTATGATTGTTTTTCAACTTCCACAAAAGCATTAGTTAATATGGAGTTTGTACAAGGACATTAGGAATTTTTTACCACTATGCTTGAACTATCATTTTTTCAACTTTTGATCAAACGTCGTTATGACACAAATGATCATGACAAAAAGAAAACTCCAAAGCATACCATACAACGAACATGAGAAAAATAAAATATTTGGAATGAGATGTTTAGTCGAAATGACATAAATGGAAACTATTTAACTTGCGTCCAATTAAGAATTTCGACCCTCGTGTCACTAAATTTATCGCCACATTTTAGGGAATTCACGTAAGCAGATCACATGTCCAAATCATCTTAGAAAAGTTCTCACCATGATCGCGTTCCTTTCATTCACAGGTACATAAAAAATAACAAACGTGCCTGCCCTCCCTAGACCCTTGAATTTCCTTGAGCTTCTGTGGCATTTTGCATTCCTAGAAGATCCCAATTGCACTTTAAATTTCATAAATCCGATGGCATCTCCAAACCCACTAGTTCACCCTTCTACAAAAGAAACATTACTTAAGTTGCTTGCCTTTTGGCTTCTGCTCTATTTGAATGGCAGACCGACTACTATCACTCTCGCCTTTCAACTTGCCAAGCAAAAAAGAAAAAAAAATAAAACTCGAGTTATAGGATAAATTCAACATACTCTTCAACTTGTCCCATGATCTGTTGGGAAACTAGGCTATCAAAATCCAATTCCACATATTCTTCCCATATCAAAGAAACAACGAGCGCCCTATCAAATGCCTTTTTTTTGGGCAGGCTGTATATTCCAAGTGAGAACTGGGAAGACGATAGTAGTCCAAAACAATCCTGAAGCAAAATTCATTCATTTTACAAGACTCACCAATCTGGGATCCAAAAGGGGATGATGTAGCTCCAAATGGACTGCCACCAAATGTAGAGGTTGATTGGGCAAAAGCAGGACAAGAGCCAAAACTGAAGGATGGACTACTAGAAGCCCCAAAAGCTGGAGCACTGGAAGCCCCGAAAGCTGGAGCACTTGAAGCACCTAATATAGAAGCGCTGGATGCGCCAAATGTAGGGGTAGTCGAAGATCCAAAAAGTGGTGCACTGGAAGTCCCAAAAGCTCCCCCAGTGCAGAACCCTGGGGTGGTTGATGAGCCAAATGCACTGCTTGTGCTCCCAAATGGAGTGCTTGAACCAAAGGCAGGAGTGCTTGCTTGTCCAAAGGCAGATGAAGTAGCTCCAAATGAAGGGGTACTGGTAGAACCAAAGGAAGAAGTACTAGTAGCACCAAATGCTGACTGACTTGATGCACTTGAAGCACCCAATATAGGAGCATCAGATGCGCCAAATGCAGGGGTAGTCGAAGATCCAGAAAGTGGTGCACTGGAAGTCCCAAGAGCTCCCCCAGTGCAGAACCCTGGGGTGGTTGATGAGCCAAATGCGATGCCTGTGCTCCCAAATGGAGTGCTTGAACCAAAGGCAGGAGTGCTTGCTTGTCCAAAGGCAGATGTAGTAGCTCCAAATGAAGGGGTACTGGTAGAACCAAAGGCAGAAGTATTAGTAGCACCAAATGCTGACTGACTTGATGCACCAAAAGTGGAGGAGGAACCAAAAACATTGCCCCCAAATGCTGGCTGTGATGGCTGACTTGTGCTTCCAAATGGACTTGTTTGAGGGGTCGAACCAAACCCACCAAAAGAAGGCTTTTGTCCAAGAAAACAAAATCCTGTTCAAAAAGAAGACTGCTAGTGAAAAAAAATTCTCAGCTCGTAAGCCAAATAAATGGAGAAACAACTGCACTTATACTTTGGAAAGAAAGAATCCAAATTCGACTACTATTTCAGTAGGGAATATAACTCTTGAAGATAACTCTTGAAGTACAATAGGTGACTGAATTGGAATATAGGAACAGGAAGAGAATTGTGACAAAATGAAAACTTCCACCAAAGAAAGGCAAAAGGATTATCAATTGGGAAGTAGACATTGATTGAATGAACCGACTAAAGTACTATAGATCCTACCGCAATCAATGCCACTTAGGATAATTAGCGTCAGAAAATATTAGACAAGGTGCATGTGAAGCAGGCAGTTGAAACAAAATTCAAAATTATCTTTGTTAAGCCCAAGGCTAGCTACAATCATTTGCTCAACTATTCTGAAGCCAAATTATATACCTTAATGTACACAATGGGAGTTACATTGAATATAAGGAAAACAAATCCTCATCAACAAATAATTTGCAATGGTCCAATTCTAACAAGTCAACATTCTTTCAAGGCAAAGCTTAAAAAAAACCTTATGCTCCAATTAAAACTAAAAAAAGAATTTCTTGGACACATTTAGGAATAACATTGTTCAACACTTTGCAAGCTTGAAGCCCTCATTTGTACTGAACAAATCCTCTCCTTTATGACTGTTTTTCAGCTTCCACAAAAGCACTAGTTGACGCGTAGTCTTTACATTCCTTATGAAGAATTTTTTTACCACTATGCTTGACCATCATTTTCTCAACTTTTGATCAAATGTCGTCATGACACGAATGATCATGAGAAAAAAGAACTTCAAAGCGTCTCATAAAATGAACATGAGAAAAGGAAATTCTTTGGTAGGAGATATTTAGTCGGAATGACACAGATGGAAATTGTTCAACTTGCGTCCAATTAAGAATTTTGACTTTCATGTCACCAAATGTATCACCGTGTTTCAGGGAGATCATGAAAGCAAATCACATGCCCAAATCATCTTAGACAAATTCTCATCGTGATTGCGCTCATTTCATTCACGGGTACATGAAACATAAGAAACATGCCTGCCCTCCGTAAACCCTTGAGTTTCCTTGAGCTTCTGTGGCATTTTGCATTCCTAGAAGATCCTAATTGCACTTTAAATTTGATAAATGCGGCTGATTCAAATGTGGCATCTCCAAACCCACTAGTTCACCTTTCTACAAAAGAAACATAACTTAAGCTGCTTGCCTTTTGGCTTCTGCTCTCTTTGAATGGCAGACCAACTACTGTCACTCTCGCCTCTCAACTTGCCAAGCGAAAAAAACTCCGACTTATGGGATAAATCCAACATACTCCTCAACTTGTCCCATGATCTGTTGGAAAACTAGGCTATCAAAATCCAATTCCAAATATTCTTTCCATATCAAAGAAACAATGAGCACCCTGTCAAATGCCTATCTATAAGTTCACTCTCAGAGGTTCCTCATGATCACGAGGGTAATAACTAATCACTTACCACCAAAAGCTGAGGAAGAGCTCCCAAAAGCCGGAGTTGATGGTGCACCAGAAGCGGGTGTTGAAGTTCCAAAAGATGGTGAAGATGAAGCACCAAAGGCAGACGTAGTAGAAAAAGGCGAAGAGGGTTGAGTAGCACCAAAAACACCAGTTGAAGTTCCACCGAACATGGAGCTCCCCGTTTGAGTGCCAAAAGGGTTTGAGCTACCAAAATCTTTTGGGGCAAAAGGATTGGTCGAGTTACTTGCCTGCCCAAAGACTGATTGGGTCCAAAAAGGACTGCTAGATGATTGCCCAAAAGCTGTAAAAAGCATTCCAATTAACATAACCAATGAAGGTGACTATAGAAGTAACACTATAAAACAAGATAAGCACACAATCCTTGTCGCTAAAGTGTATAAAGAAACAAATACACATGGCCCAGAAAAGACATTCAGTTGCTGTAGAATAAGTATCTTACAACGCTATCTCAACAAGTAGGACTTTTATGTGTGCAGCGAGAAGGAAGGCATAGCAAATAAATCAGCAGTGTCACACTGATATGCAAAAGATGAATTGGATTAACTAAGAAAAGTTCATGAATAAAACACAGGTAACGCACTGCTGGATACTCGTGGCATACATAAGAGAAAAGCACTCCAAAAAATTCATCAGACAACAAAAGGTTGAAAATCGGCGATACATAAGTGAAGGAAGATGTCATAATCCATCAAACAAGGGAACTTTCACGTCACATGAACTGACGAGAAATCTCTAAGAAAGAAAAACAAAACAAAGCAGCAGCATCGCAGGGAATTGGCATAATTGAGGCATCAAAAGCTGGAGTAATGGAACTAAATGATGGACAACTAGAAGCCCCAAACGTGGGCATACTTGAAAAGCTGGAGTCCTTGAGGCACTAAAAACTGGAGTATTGAAATTGAAGGTTGGACACTAGAAGCACCAAAAGCTAGAGTAATGGAATCACCGAAGGTTGGGGTACTCGAAGTACCAAAAGCTTGGGTAGTTGATGCACCAAAAGCAGGGGTACCTGAAGCACCAAATAAAAGAGTACTGGATGCGCTGAATGCAAGGGTACTTGAAGATCCAAGTGGTGTCCCGGAAGACCCAAGGGTTCTTCCGGTGCCGAGTACTAAGGCAGTTGATGAGCTAAATGCAGCCTCTCTGCTACCAAATGGAGGACTGGCGGTTGAATTAAAGGCATGAGTGCTTGCAGCACCAAAGGCAGGAGTGCTTGCTTGTCCAAAGGCAGGAGCTCCAAATGGAGAGATATAGGTAGAATCAAAGGCTGGAGTACTAGTACAACCAAATGTCAACTGACCTGATGCACCGAAGGTCAGGGAGGAGACAAGAACACTGCTCCTTAATGCCGGCTGTTTTTGCTGCCCTGTGCTTCTAAGAGGACTTGTTGGAGTGGTCGAACCAAACCCACCAAAAGCAGGATTTTGTCCAAAAAGAGAAGATCCTGTTCAAAAAGAAGACTATTAGCGAAGAAAAATTCTCAGCTTGTAAGCCAGAAAAATGGAGAAACAACTGCAATTGTACTTTGAAAAGAAAAAACATCCAAATTTGACTCTACTATTTCAGGGAGGAATATAACTTCTAAAGCACAATAGCCAGGTGACTGAGTATTGGAGCAGAGGAACGGAAAGCAAATTGTGGCTAAAATGCATACTTCCACCAAAGAAAGGTAAAAGGATCATCGATGGGGAGGTTGACATTGATCGAATGAAGCAACTAAAGTACTATATCAATGCCACTTAAGATAACTAGCATCAGCAAATATTACACAAGGTGTCATGTGAAGCAGGCGGCTCCAATCAAATTTATTTTCGTAAAGCTCAAGGCTAGCTACGGTTAGTTGCTAATCTACTCTAGAGCTGAATTAATATCTTGATGTAACACGGTAGGAGTTAACCAAACAACTATCCCTTGACATTCCAATCTACACAAGGGTCCAGAAAGGACAACAAAGCCATCAACCTATAATGTGCAGCGGTCGAATTCTGACAACTCAACCTTCTTTCAAGACAAAGCTTCCAAAAAAATAAAAACCTTATGCTCCAATAAAACTCAAAAAGAATTTCTTCCCCTCGAACCTATTTAGGAGTAACATTTTTCCACACTTTGCAAGCTCGAAGCCCTCGTTTGTACTGAATAAATTCTCTTCATTATGAGTGCTCTCCAAATTGCACAAAAGCATGAGCTAACAGGGAATTCTTTTACCACTGCCTTTACTGGATCTTTTCCTCATCTTTAGATCAGATGTTCTCATGATAGAGAAAAGCCTAGAAAACAATGAACATGACAAAAGGAAACTTAGAAGCATATCATACAAAGAGCATAGAAGATTTTGTTATATTTAGTTAGAATGACGCAAATGGGAACTGTTCGACTTGTGTCCAAAGACCTGAACCTATGAAAATTTGATCACATTTGGTGGATCTAGCTATACTTTCGCACCCTTCTTAACTTGAATTCAAGAATCTTGACCATCATATCACTAAATGTTTAGCCACATTTTTGGGGGAATCGTGAAAGCAAATCATATGCTCGGATTGCCTTTTGGCTTCTGCTGTGCTGGAACCGTAGACTAACTACTATCATTCTTGCCTCTCAATTAGCCAAGCACAGAAACTGAGTTATAGAACAAATGTCAACATACTCTTCGATTTGTCCCATTATCTGTTTGAAAGCTAGACTATCAAAATCCAATTCCAGATATTCTTCCCATATCAAAGAAAAGATGAGCGCCCGATCAAATGCCTATCTATATGTCTACTTTCAGACGTTCCTCGTGATCAGGAGGGTAATAACTGATCACTTACCACCAAAAATTGAGGAAGAGCTTCCCAAAGCAGGAGTTGACGATGCACCAGAAGCGGGTATTGAAGTTCCAAAAGATGGCGAAGATGAAGCACCGAAGAGAGGCACAGTAGAAAAAGGCGAAGAGAGTTGAGTAGCACCAAAGACACCAGTTGAAGTTCCACCGTACTCGGAGCTCCCTGTTAGAGTGCCAAAGGGATCGGTTGCGTTACTTGCCCCCTCAAAATTGGGACTCAAATGGACTGCTGGATGATTGCCCAAAAGCTGTAAAAAGCATTCAAGACTGACATAACCAAAGAAGGTGACACCGAAAGTGACATTATAAAGCAAGATAAGCATACTTACTTAACGAGAAAGAAATTCAAGTTCCAACTATTTATTTCACCCTCAACACATCAAAAAGTTAACATATTTAGAGATTTTTTATTTTTAATTTACCTTTAATTGAAAGGCAGATGTCTTAAACTTCTCAACTTCCACAAAAATTGAAAGGCCATCAGTCCAAAGAACTTTCAAGATTTCGAATCGTTATGATACGCGTATTATATCAATCATGTCTCTGAGGACCGGTGATTCAAATATCTATTTACCTTCCACAAAAAAAGCATTTACCTTTTTTTTATTTTTCTTTTCAATGTTATATCATGCGGATTGATTATCATGTTTCTTTCTTTTTTTCACATGAATAATAGTAAGTATCCACGGAACTTATTTCTTCTTCATTAATCTAGTGCTTTGTTTTTACTATCACTGTTCTATTAATTCAAATTATCTTTGCTATGGTGCTATTCCACCGTTCATGAGGCGAGAAACTGGCTTGACAAAATTCACGAAAACAACATGGAGAGCGATTTCACAATGAAAGACACAAGATGAAAATGGGGTCCCATGTTCTAGTGGCCGACATTGCACACATGTAAGAGCAGTGGCTCTCATCTAAGTAGAAACCGAAGAAAAATGATCTCAAGCAATATCATTTTTTTTCTCGTTCCCCTATTTTCTTCGCCTACATTTCAATCTGCAAGATTTAATGATTTTATACTTGCTGACGGAGTGGGCAAGCAACAGAAGGCTTCATCTACTGTGTAGGGTACATGTCATGGTAAATTTATGAAGGGGACAATAGTCACACTTGACAACCAAGTCCTTCTTTTTTATTGTCTGGAGCTATAAAAGTAAGCTTTGAATTTGTGTAATTTTATTTGTTTGATTTAAATTGTTTTGCTAATTAACAGAATTATAATAACTTATAATTTTTGGCATTAGGTCTCTCATCTGGGTGGAGAGATTATGCTTTTGACTCAAAAACCTCATAGATCATATTATTATCAATGTAATAGTCACTACGTTATCGATTATAGTTCATATTAACCAATATCTCAAGTTTTTTATAATTTATTTTTGGTGCACAAGGAGAAAGGTGTGAAGAAATCACGATACCCTCTACACAATTGGAATGTCATTCCACTTCCATAAACCATAATCAAACAAGAAGAGGATAGAGGAATGGACATCCCTTGTAACGTTAACATATTAGAAATCATTTTGAGCTACTTATACGACAAAATGGAATAAAGACACCACAAATGCTCATTTGAGTACTATAACTTTTTTTTTTCGACCAATTGAGAATGCCATAACTTTCAATTGACAACTTGAGTGCCATAACTTTTTAATAGCGTGCACTTAAGTGCTAGAAATCCAATGTAGGGCACTTGTGGTGAATATTTTTAAAAATTCATAGCACTTAAAGTAATCGATGGAAAAGTAATATGACGCTAAGTAATTAAAAAAAAGTTATAGCATTTAGGTGAGCACCATATAATAGTATGACACTTATGGTGTCATTTTCCCTAAAAAAATAGTTACGTGATATTTTGACCTAAAGCTAACGTGATATTGTAATGTTAACGTAATAGCAGCTACATGTAATTTACTTTATTTTAATATGAAGGAGATACAATCAATATAAAGAAAAAATAATTGTACAAATAGTCTCTAAACTTTTAATTTGTTCAATGTAATCCCTAAATATTTAGTAAATATTCAATTTAATCCTTGGAATATATAAAAATGTTCAACGTTTTTTCTAAGAGATTTATCCATAGAATACGAGATTCTATAGTAGATTCTTCTCCCGTCAAGCTAGTAGAGGATGGTGGTATTACGTCGTGAGTGGTGGAATCTCACATGCTAAAGGTATGTCTGGCAAGGTGACATACTTCTTTTCAATATTCTCTTTCTCCCAAGACACCCGTTTAAGAAGTACACAACCGTGTAGATTACTTCTGTCCAAAACGAATTGAGAAGGCCTTTTTCCTTTAGCATCAAATCCATGATGGTTCTTTTCTTCCTTTTCACAATTCCGTTTTGCTGTAAGGCATAACCAATAGTTAGTTGATGATGAACTACTTTTTTTTTTTTTGGTGAAAGATGATGAACTACTTCGTCTTCACAGAAATTATTAAACTTTCTTGAGTTGTATTATGTGCCTCTGTTGCTCCTTCGGACTTTGATTATATGGCCACTTTGATTCTTGACATTATTTTTGAATTTTCTGAAAATAGGGACGACCCCCAATCTTTCTTGAAGAAAGTAAACCTGTGTCATTCTTGTGTAGTCGCCAATGAATAGAATGAAATATTTATTTTGGCTGAGTGTCAGGGTCCTTATTGGAGCACGTACGTCCATATAGACTAGTTCGGTGGCTTTTTAGCTCTCCATGCACCTCCAGGTAGGAAAGACTGTCTTAATGGTTTTCCAAGAAGACATCCTTCACAAGCATGTGAAATTTCTGAGATAGATGGAAAATCTCTCAGCATAATTTTCCGGAAAAAAAAAAAAAAAAAGTCTTTGGTCTTGCAAAGTTGAAGTGGCCAAATGTCCAGTACCATAGCCATAATTCATCAACTTGAGCTTTCACGGCTATATATCTGACATATTTCCATTGAATAGGAAAGTTTTATTCTCCATATTAATGGAGGCATATTTATTTTTGTTTCTATCAAGATAGTGCAGGCATCTCCTTTATAGTATAGTGAATACCCATTTTGTATCATTTGGCCCACATTGAGTAGATCTTGGACAAGACTAAGGACTAAATATACATCATGAATATATTTTGAACCTTTATTTGTTTCAACAGCAATGATGCCTTTTTTCTTTCACATCGACCAATTCGTCGTTGCCCAATTTCACTTGAGTTTTCGCCAATGTATCAATATCGGTGAATATCGATTCGTCCCCCATTATATGATTGCTACACCCACTATCAATGTACCATGTATCATTTTTCTTGTCATTTGCCGCTTGACTTGTGTAGAATGTATTGTCTTCATTTTTTTTTCTTCAACATAGTGAGCTCAATAACTTGTTTTCAAGCAACGCTCTTTGTCTACGTAGACATATTTTATACAAGAGTGGCATTGTAGTTTATCTCGAAACCAACAATCTTTCTCCAAATGATTAGTTTTCTTACAAAAATTGTAAGTTGTATATTTTTCGTTTTGAAAGTTTTCTCCTCCTCTTCTATCTTCCCATGAACTACTTCCATCATTTTTATATTATGAGATGTTTATTTTAGACTGGAAGGCACTTCCAACCGAATCTTCATCTTGTGCCATCAGTCTTTTCCATATGCTTCTAGAGAGCCAATTAATACCTCACTAAAAGGGCCTTTGAATCCTTAGTTCCTTTTGTAGTGGTGACAATAGGGTTGTATTTCTAGTAAGCGACAGAATATTTTTTCTATGAACCTTTGTTAGTGATTTCATTTCCATAGGCTCTCATTTGATTAACTAGTTCTTTTAAGGAATAAGTGCACTAGAAGCCTTTAAACTTGTCACGAAAGTGCAATCAAATTTTAAAATTTTAAAAAAGTGCAACTAAGTCTTCAAAATTTTTAGGAAAGTGCAATCAAGCCCTAAAACTTTCAAATGCACAATCAAATCCTAAAACTTGTTATAAAAAGACAATCGAGCCCTAAAATTTTCAAAAAGTACAATCTATTGAAGGACTTAATGGAATCAATTTCATAAATTTTAGAACTTGATTGTACTTTTTGAAAGTTCTAGGATTCAATAGCACTTTCATAACAAGTTTTAGGACTTAATTGCACTTTTTGAAAGTTTTAAGACTCAATTGCACTTTTGTGTAGTTTTAGACTTCCAATATACTCATCCATTCTTTTAGTCTTCCACAATATTTTCGAACAGTCTCATAATTTTTCATTTTAGAATTCTCAAATTCCCTTCTCAAAGTTTGAAGTCGGAAAGTGTGTAGTTGTGCCTCGAAATTCTTCTTCTAGCATCTCCCATTCCTTCTTTGCTGTCCCCCCGGAATATTCTCGAGAATATCGTTTCCAAGAGTGTTTGCTAAATAGCACATAATGCCCTTGTGTCTTTTTATAATCGCTCTTTAGAAACACTTGGACCTTCTCACATAACAGCATAATCTCTTCACAATGTTCCAAAAATCTTAGGCCATCAAGAAAGTAGTCATCTTAATACTCCAGTGATTATAGTTATTCCCATTGAAAATAGGAATCGGAAATAAGGATGAGGAAGAGATGGCCATAGTTTTGATATTGGGAATTTAGGTGGATCGCGCTCAAAACCAATCGAACGAGCCTAGCTCTCACATCACTATTAGTTTGCGGAAGCGATGTGCAAGTGCGTGATTACAGTCTTCTCCCCAGCTGGAAACAATAAAGCAGCTCCGACCGAAAAATGTGGAGAAGAAGATTTAATGGGACCCCTCCTGCCATTCAAGGAAAGTTTGCACATGGCTGCATAAATTGAGAGGTCTTAGTAATGGATGGTGATGAATTGTCCCACGCCCTAAATGTTTCAATTGGCATATGGGGCAATCATGAGCGCGAGCCACAAAGTTCCAGACAGGGACAGATGACAAATTCTTATTGATTGCTGAGTACCTGACATCAGGTACCGGGATGTTGTTCATGGTCACGGTCAAAAATGTGAATTTAAGTGCACAAACCCCATAGCTAGTGAAAACTGGCAACACTGTAAGTATTGAAGAGGAAATTTCCTTGCTCTTGTTTCAGTTTTATGACTTTCTGATCTTTTAGGTCCCAAAATCGGATGTGTGATATGAGATCCAATAATCGACCGCAATTTATTTTACTTGATAGATCCGTTTTTATGGAACGAATATGTACTTAACCCTGCTAGAGCTCCGTTGATCCTTCTTATTTTTCAAATTTGGTTTTATTTTGTGGTATTCCAATCTTTACTTTGCCCTAATTTGCTTTGCTATAAAACTATTTATACTTCTCACATATACTTTTGAGCAATGAATATAATTTTCTTTTGACCAAAGAAAAAAGAGCTTGTTTTTGTTTCTTCAGTTACATACCGAAATTGCATAATTTGCCTAGTTGAAACTTTTAGAACTACAATAAGATTTGGGAATAATCTGAGTAACTGATATATTATAATGTTTAGTGGCTCGAAAAGTCTACCCCACCTTTCCAGCTGAAGATCCTAAAACAGGCAAAATAATGACGATTTAGTTTTTGAAATGCGTTCTTGATTTGCTTTAATTCATGTGAGGTAGATCCTGGGTGATGCAACTGAGAATCGATTATCGGGAATACTTGGAAAAGGCTTCGGGCCTTTGCACCTGCATATTATCGCAGATCTTTATATTCTTGCAATTTAAGCAGGATTTGACACATTGTTCTTGCTCTCCAGTTGTCGGATGGAGGATGTCAATTAATTTATTCAAATTGAGGAAGTATTAGATGCCTTGTTAGTGCCATGGCTGAGAGACGTAGGTTGAACGAACGAACGAATGATCAGTCATCTTTGCATTCCCACTTGAAGGGGAAAGAAAAGAAGTGGGAATGCAAAGAAAGATGCCTACTATAGGTTTTTAAATGGGAAAAATACCGAGCTATAGAGAACCGACCACCATGAACGAAGTTGCTCAGTACAGCAATTAACAAGATATTAAACGAGAAACTCGTGTCGAATGGGGCATCCGGCGATGAGATTGTACGTGATTCTCGACTGCTTTTTGCATGACCTTGGGAGAAGGAATACACAAAATAATCTCACTTTGTTGGGAAGGATCAGTCAATAGAAAGCACGGCAATAAAGAAGGGAAAGGAAAGAGTATAACCTAATAAACTAATGCAAAAAAAATTGATGGCTTAAGGCACTGATTTGATTTGAAGAATTTGCTCTCGCTTTACGTCCGCTTGTTCCAGAGGCTCCCTGTATATATATATATATAGAGCCACAGATGTCTTTCTGGTGCACGTCGAGCATAAGCAACTCCGAGTTAATTAATAGAGCGAGAAGGTCCGTTGTTCGTCACATTGCTCAAGAGTATCTGATTTGAATGGCTGAAGAGAACAGGAGTAATACATGGCAACCTTTTGTTGCAATGATAGCAATTGAGCTTGCCTTAGCCATAGTAAATGTACTATTCAAGAAAGCGCTTGATGATGGAGCGAATCCTTTGGTCCTCATCACATACCGCCATTCGATTTCGGCACTTTTTTTGGCTCCAATCGGCTACATTATAGAAAGGTGAAGCTCTTACTCAATTTTTTTCATTAGTCAAGATTATCCTTTACATATTTATTGTCAGTTCCTCACGTTGTTAAAGATTTATCTAAACACACCCTCTTCTCTTGCTAGTTATTCACCACCGAAGCAACTCTAATAAGTTCAATCCTGCTTTCCTCCGATTATCTTTGGGTACTGAACGTAAAGGACTAAACAAAGAACTCTTTGTTTGCAGGAATAGCAGGCCGAAGCTCACGTTTAGAATTTTGTGTTACATCTTCTTCAGTGCGCTGCTGGGGTAGTTTTATGCCTCAATCTGGTTTCTTTCCCCTCAATATTCTGCTACTTGATAAAGAATGGAAATAACTGTAGGGAGGTCTGTTGAAATCTTTTGCAGGGCGTCACTCAGTCAATATCTCTTCCTCTTCGGAGTTCAACGAACATCTGCAACATTTTCGTGTGCGTTCCTAAACATGGCCCCCATCATGACGTTTGTTGTGGCCTTACCATTCAGGTACTGTCGTAAAAACCGATCAATGACTTACTCTTCCAGCTAGATTGCATGAGAAAGCGAGCAACTGTGTTACACACATAATCTTCTCGATAAGTCTACTCAGTAAGCGACCTTTTTTTACAGGATGGAGGTCGTGGAAATAAGAAGCAGCAGCGGAATAGCCAAAGTGCTGGGTTCAACTGTGTGCATTGCTGGTGTCATGACACTCACTCTATACAGAGGAAGCTCTTTGCTCAACCATCCGCAGTTGAGTCCGCATGCTTTTAGTACCGCTGTTAGGCTTGGGGTGAAGAGGAGCACGGGACAATGGGTGATTAGCTCAATGGCATTGTTTTTAGGGACCTTATTGTGGTCCTGTTGGTTCCTTGCTCAATCCTATATTGGGAAATTATACCCTTGCAAGTACGCCAGCACAGCCTTCATGTCCTTCTTCGGTGCACTCCAATCTGCCATGTTAGCGAGCTTGTCGTCGGGAAGGAACCTCTCTATGTGGGTTCTCAAGGACAAACTCGAGATATTCACCATCGTCTTTGCCGTAAGTACTTATTTCCAGTAATGTCGAATGAAGGTCGAACCTCAAAATCTTTCTTCCAGTGGAAGCTAGGAAGCTTTATGCTAGATCCATCTAGCGTTTGCTCTTTGTATGCTTTGCCAAACGAACTTCATCCAAGCCCACTTGAAGAACAGTCAGACAGAAGCTTGGCCAAAAGTAGGATCTTCGTGATCTTTTTGCATGATCTCTTTCATAACAAAAAGGGTCATCTTCAAATCTGTGCACTACTCGAATTGGACTTCAGTGCTAAAATTTTGAAAAACCCCAGACGTCATTAACTTGAGTCGATACCCACAGGAAAGAGAGTTACGCATTTCCACCTGTACATTGCATCATGTCCATCTTTTTCATGCTCATCCTCGAACACATGTCGCGACACATACATCTAACCAAACCGAACCGTCTAAAACAATAAAAAAATCAAATATAACTAAAAGAAAGAGTGAGAGATACATATTTCCTCCAACACAACGCAGTTCGTCTCGAAAGTTCTCATAGAGCTCTACTAGGTAAAGCAAGCTGTTGCATCTTTTCTGTTACTCACGGGTCTTGATGCTTAACATAGAGTACGGGTGGGACACGGTGCAGGGGACAGTGTGCTCGGGATTGTGCTATGTGGGAATGTCGTGGTGCGTCAAGAAAAGGGGTCCCGTGTTCACGGCAGCATTCAGCCCCCTCGTTCAGATATTCGCCGCCATGATTGGCATCCCTGCCCTTCAAGAGCAGCTCTATCTGGGAAGGTAATTCCGAATCTCATCTCATTCCGATCAAGCAAAAACCATTACATAAAAATCTCGATCTCTTTCAACTCACGTTGGCAATTTCTTCTTTGTCTCATCCAAACTTTGAATGGACCAGCCTGTTGGGATCTGTCATTGTGATCGTGGGACTGTACGTTCTTCTGTGGGGCAAGAACAGAGAGATGCACGAGAGTATCAAGAAAATGGCGCAGTCGGTCCGAGACATTGAGGTTCAAGAAGCAAAAGTGGAAGTTGTCGCTGCCTAATGTTTCTCTGCATCTCTGAGATGCCCAAAGAAAGTAGCAGATGAAAGAATGTCACTTGTTCTTCATGAAACTTTTTCTTTTTATTCTGATTGAGTCAGAGTCTGACGACAGAATGGTTTGTCGCGATCTGAAAACGGGTTGCGACACCCGTTCGTGAAATCGCTGCCATTAGCAATCGTCAAGCATGCAAACCTCGCTGTTCTTTGAAAGCAATACCATTAGTTTCGGCAAATTTTAAGTGGTTGAGTTGAATTTTGCATGGTGCAACTTGACATCTTGAGGAAATATCAAACTTCAGGACACTTTTACTCTGTCGCGGTTGCTTTCCAACGGCTGACCGTGGATCTGGTTCTTCCGATCGCATTGATTGCGCATTCATCTGACGGTTAGCAATAAAATCCGTGATCCAACGGTGAATAAAGCCCCTGACAGTCCACTAGAAAAAGCCACGAACTTTGATTGTGGTCTTTTTTTTCTTTTTTTTTGAGCAAATTGATTGATTGTGGTCTTTTGAGAAATTACTTTGGATCCAAAAATTTAACTTTTTAATATTTTCATCTCTTTAGCAAAATTTCCTTCATTTGCAAGCTCAAATTAGTGAAGGGTTAATCCACTTCAACATTTTTTTTTGGGGAGGAGGAGGAAAAAAGGGGAATTAAAATGAGTGAAAAAGAAAAAGTAAGATTATAAAATTTTTGTGAGGATGAAAGGGAGGAAGTTTTCAAATATGGGAAAGCAAGAAATTTTATGTGATTGAAAGCCTACTCATGTCAGTAGTAAGTTTTGATAATATTTAAAAAAAGGCAACTATTAATGTGTTTAACTAATGAGGGAAAATTATCCAATTAATCGTAAATTTATTATACGAATGTCAATTCAGTTCTATAATTTTCAATTTTATCAATTCAGTCATATATTTTTATGAGAAATTATATTGTAGTCCTTCTAGTCAATTTTCATCGGAAAATCGCTAACATGGTTATCCAATCATCATTGACATCACCAACCGTCCTACATGACAAGTTGCCATGTCAGTTATTTCGGGCAAAAATTGGTCGAAGAACTACCTTGGAATTCTAGGACAAAGATTTTGGACTAAATTAACAAAATTAAAGATTGTAGGACTAAATTGACATCCATACAATCAATTTAGGACTGACTGGGCAATTTCCCCTAATTAGTGATAATATTTGTATTTAATTACTATATTTCACGTAAGTGCTTATTTCTAGTAATGTGTTCCAAGCATTTATCAATATTATCCTCCAATGATTAATTTTGGGAATCAAGATTTCATAGCTATAAGCAACTAAACTTGTTTATATGTGCTTGATGCACTACTTCATTTACCTTAACCACATGTGCGCTTATATTGGTTTTCCTCTCTATAACTTCGCTTAGCAATAACAAGCTTTGTGTTTTCGTTCTTTAAAGTAAGGCTGCATTTAATAAGGTTTTTGGAGAAAGCCTTAGAAAATGTAAAAGATTTTAGGTGAAAGGATTTTTTTTTAATGTAAATAGTATTTGGTAAAACGTAATTTAAAAATACATTGTATAACAACTTTGATTTAAACAATATCTGGAAAAAAAAAATACAATTATAAGGTCATGTTTGGTAACCGGCCACATAGTAAAAATTTCAATTCTTTTGTTCTTAGGAGTAATTTTGGAACAAAATCATGTTTGGTAAAATTTTTGTTCCCGGGAACAAATTTCTATTTTTTTGTTCTCGGAAGTATATTTGGAACAAAATCAAGAATAAATAAAAAAGTTTATTCTTGTTCCCGAGAACAATTCTAGAATCAAGCCAATATTTTCTCTTTTTATTTTCCTTTTTCTTGTTCTTCTTCCCTTTTCTTCTTCTTCATCTACTGCCACAGCAGCGGTTGCCGTCTGCTGTCCGCCATTTGCCGCCCACCGCCACCGGTCTCTCAAGGCTCACCAAGCTAGGGCGAGGTCCGACGAGCTCGCCGGAGGCAAGCCCAACCACCGCGAGCCAAGCCTTGGTGGGGTTGGGCGAGCCTCGCCCAACCCCGGCGAGGCTTAGCCGACAAGGGTCGGCGATGCTCCAGTGAGGTCGCCAGCCCTCGTCGGCCAGTTGCCGGTCATCCCAAGGCCGGCGATTGGCCACTTGAAGGAGAAAAATAGGAGAAAAAAGGAAAAAAAGAAAAAAAGAAATAAAATTATTTAAAAATTAAAAGAAAATGATTTGGAGTAGAAATTTTGAGCACGGTATCAAATGCAATTCTATTCCAGGAATTTAAATTTTGAACAATTACCAAACGGCTTAAAATGCTTAGAAATTGTTCTTAGAAACAGAATTAAAAAAAATCATTTCTTATCAGAAATTATTCTCGGGAATAGAATCGTTACCAAACGCCCCCTAAAGGACTTTTGATGTTATAATTTTAAAAAAAAAAATCTTAAATCTTTGATGGCGGGGATGATTTGGGCAAATTTAGCAATGCCTAACCTCGCGAGGCTGACCTTAGCCGAGGTTGACCAATGCCAAATCTAGCCTCATTGTTAGCCTAACCCATCACCAATGACGTTGCATAAGGCAAAAGCATTTTGTAGAATCATGAAAGTTTGGCAAGAGCGAAGTTGAATGGACAACAATGCCTCGGCATTCCAAAAAATGCTCAAAGGTCAAAACTCCTCCAAACGTGCTTTGGTCTAAAGATCTTTGGAAATGCTTTGCATTTCCACAAAACTCTCTAAAGAAAATTATCATATAATATTTGCATTTGCCAAAGAGTCTTTAGAGCCTAAAATTTTTCGATAAAGTGTTACCAAACGCATCCTAAATATGAGTGAATACTTATATGTGGTGTCACTTAGGTGAGGCTTTCTTTCGATGAGCCTACTTCCTTGTTCGTCCCACTTCTTTCCCTTCATGGCTTTAATCATCTTTGTTCCCCCTTTTTTAAATAAAGGAAAAGTAGTTTGATTTTTTCTTTGTCTCTTACTAAACCCATCAAAGACCCATTTGACCCATTTTTTAACTCATGGACCTAATCAAGGGTCATAAATAGATTAAAACATGATATGAGTGTTAAATAGATTAAAACATGATCTCGTATTCAGTCATTATGTACTCTCACCTCAATTTGGGTATAATTTTTTGTAAATTTGGTTAAATATGAAAGTATCTTAGCAACATAGATCGGATCAAGTTGAATATGGGTCAATAAGTTTACATTATAAATAAAGGAGTCATAAACGAACTAATTAGTTGATTTTTTTTTTGTTGAAAAAATGGATCAATTTAAGTTGGATCATTTAAGACCCAATTAAAGCAACCCTAGAATTTAAAAAGCTATGTAAATTTCAAAAATTATAAACAAAATATATACGAATTTAAATATCAATATTTTTATGTTGTAGAAGTTTCAAGTATTGTGCTTAGCAAAAAATCACGATGGGGACACAAAGTTTATATTAAAGTTTCGTTCGTTTCGCGGAAAATAATTTTCGAGAAAACGTTTTCCGATTTTTCTCGACGTTCGTTTCACGGAAAATGAATTCCGGAGGAAAATATTTTCCATGAAAGGGAAAAAGTCTTCTAAATTAGGGGAAAATGTCAAAAGTGGAAAACATTTTCCTCACTTGATCTCTCTTATCTCAAACTTCTACAAATCCTCACTTTCTCCTCCCCTTTCTTCTTCTTCTTCTTTTCTTTTTTTATTTGAATTATTTTTAATTTCCTTTTCTTTTTCTTATTTTTTTTCTTTTTCTTTTCTTTGTTTCCCATTTTCTTCTTTCTTAGCTAGTTGTCGGCCGTCACTGGGTGAACCTTAAGCTCGTCGATCCGCGAGCCTCGAGCTTGACGCTCGCGCCGCCAATCCTCAGTGAGTGGAAAATATTTTCCTTACTTCAACACCGGAAAATATTTTCCAAAACATTTTCGGGTTTTTTAATATCGAAAAATATTGTCGTTTTCTTTGGAAAATGACTTTTAGAAAATATTTTCCTAAATGACTCATTTTCTGTGAATGAACGGACCCTAAGTAAAAAGTAAAACGCAGAAGGTAATTCAGACACACCTCGTCTTCTTCCCCAACAAACTTCCAAAGTGCCTCATAACATCCGTCCACTACCCATCTGTGGTCAATGTATTGAAACCGATGGAAATTACTTAATTAGTTGCTTAATTTGTGCCATGAAGGGTTAGATAACAAGCTCCTCGACAAAACAGGATAAAAAAAGAACGAAGCGGGCATCGTCAAACCTATTAGACCTTAAGATAGAGACACTCTTGAATGCACCAGACGCATGTGACCCTACCGTATTTCAGTCTCCTCGACGAAATAGGGGAAAAAGAAATGAAGTGGGCAACGTCAAAGCGGATAGATCTTGAGATCGAGATAATCTTAAATGCATCGAATGCATATGGGGCCCACATATATCAATCAATAGGGGCAAAAAAAAAATGATGAAGTGGGCAGGCACCAAACCCGGTAGATCTCGTGACGGAGACATTCTTGGACGCACCAGACGCATCCAAGCCCGATGCATCTCCGCCTTTAGATCACGTACGCCTCATCGAGATCGAAGGCTCAGATGCGTCGGGCTCAAGTAAACGCGTCGCACCTGAGGATTTCGTCTTCAGACCGCTGGAGTAGCGAAACTGGGCCCCCACGTGGGGCGCCGCCAAAAAGCCAGCCCACTGGATGGAAGGCGCTCGAAACTCGAAGCACCCACCCTCGTCGTCGCCGCCTCGACAAAAACCAGAACACAGAATCGCCTCTGCGGAGCACGGGCTCCCCCCTCATCCTCATCCTCATCCTCATCCACGTCCACGAGCAGGGTATTAATACGCACGAGCGCCGCTGCGTCCAACGGTCGTCCCCGAGGTTTCGAAGCTCCGGTCTGGGTTCCCAGCAAAGGCGAACCAGCTGTTCGATTCGCGAAGGAAAAGGACTGTTGAAGAAGAGAGAGGGAGAGAGGATGATGATGGTGGCTATAGTGGCGGAGATCCTGGAGGTGTACACGGAGGTCCTGGCGAGGGCGATGGAGCATCTGCTCCGCGAGGCCCCGCTGCCACGGCGCGTCCGGTTCCTCATCCTCCGCAGCCTCCCGTTCGCGTCGCCGCCGAGGGACCGCGCCATCCGAGCGCCCGCTCCCGTCCCCGTCCAAGTTGCAGCGTGATTTGAAGCTTTTTTTTTTTCCGTTTTGCTTTCTTCGAGATGGGTGGAGGTTGAGATTTTAGCCGTGTGTAAATACGAGAGGAGTTTTTTTTTTTTTTTTTTTTTTTGGGCTTTGGATTGATTAGTTCTTCTTCCTCTGCCATGCTCTGTTTTTCCAGGGAACGAATGAATTGAATGTTGAATCAAGCTCTCGTCTTCCTCTCCTCGGAATTCTCGCATACGCGAAAAAGCCGTCTCTCAAATCGATTGTCTGTCGGAGTATACGATAATTACTCGTTTTTACTAAAGATTCGCTTACTGTATTTCCAAAAGTTTAAGATCAATGTTCGTAAAAATCGGGAATTCGATAATCCTGTATTGAGAGTGGGACTTATTACAACGGTGGTTGTCGTTAAAATTATCGGATTTTAATTATTTTTTTGGGATTCCACATTTATTATTTATATTGATCAAATTACGTGAATAACAACTATAAATGGAATAAACGTATTTTCGTAATTATTCGGATTTTCCAAATATAAGAAAGCCCAGCTTTTAGGCAGTCAGTCTCAAACTCGTCTCCCGGCCCAAAACCCCGAACCCATTTATATCCCATTAGGATTTGGGCAGGTTGGGTAATTTAGAAATTTAATATATTAAGTGATGTGTTAGACTTTTTTAGTAATAAAGCCAAAGAAGTGATGTTTGGTATAGTTTTTTGCGTAATTCAATCCACCTCCAAAGGATCTCAAAGGCGCATTTGCCTATCTCGATTTGGTGAATTCAAGATTTTATTCCGCAATATAATTTCATAGATTATGAATAGTTTTACATTCTTGGAGACTCACGTATAAGTGCGGGAAATTATCAATTCAGTCAAAAATCTATTATATAAATATTGATTTATTGCTAAACTTTTTTAATTTGACTAATGTAATCCTAAACATCCGAGCGAAATTCCAATATAATCCTATAAGTCTATTGCTGCTAGATTTTTCTGACATGATAGTCCCCTTAGGACGTCATTTTGAGTAAAAATTATCTACATCGGCATGCTATTATTTATTTTTTGGTCGGAAATACTTCATTGATTAATACTAAGATGGTGGATTACAAGTAGTGCGAAAATCTAAACATAAAACATCGGCATGCTATTTAGGACAGTCAGTTATGTTCAATTAAATGGATGGTCATCGTCCTCAATTATGTTGTTATTTATGGTAACGGACTATGTCAATTAGTTCCGAATTTATTTAAAGATTATCGTGGTTAGAGTATATAAATTTTCTATTCATTCATTTCAATGGAGAATAATTGATAGTACTAATGTATAAAATATGCTCTGCATCGTAATCTAACAAATTAATTTTTTGGAGTAAATAGTTGTGCATTCAATCGTCAAGCGGATTAGCGCGAGAATAATAAATAGTTCTTGGCGCGCAGACTCTTTAATTTTAAATTATCCGATGAAGATGACTTCCTCGAGAAGGCAAAATGCGCCCAGCCGCGGTGATTGCCGATTGCTGGAAAGGAGATAAAGCAATGGGTTAGCTGGCACCAATTATTCAGCTGTTGCAATTATAATAATAGCAACTTCTAACCTAACGAGATGACACAAATTCTTATTGACTTGCGATGAAGATTGCGACTTGCGATGCATGTTGATATTTAGTTAAAAAATGTGTTATGTGGTAAATAAATTATTTGGATTTGGATTTAGCGTGAATAGCGCAAACTTTTTCATGCACTTCTTTCATTTGGATTGATTATATTGTAATACGTGTCGAATGGATTAATTTAATTTACTTGAGATAGTCCCATAATCTTTTCTATTAGGTAAAGTTATATACAAATGAGAGGAATGAATTGTATATTATTTGGATGAATAGCGTGCCACACTCAAGTGTATTTTATACCCGAAGAATATGTACAAGTTAGCTAACTCAGGAAATAAACAAGATTACAGGATGAATTAGAATATCATACAAATCAACGATATCTTGTAATATTTTAACAACATTCTAACATCCTTCGAGATCAAGGCGGATGTTGAAAAACGTGTAGTGGGCTAAGGAAAAGATTACATTTCTAATGATAGTGGGTGATTCTTGAGGAACACCCGTGTCTTCTGAAAGCCAACACAGCCCAACGAGCTCGGCACAAGTATAATAGAAAGAGCGATACTTAAAACTCGGTGTTAAACAATGATTCAATGATTTGCTCCCTACTACGCGAAGAAATCAAGGAATTGCCGGGGAATACACAATACCCTTGTCGTAGAAATGTGATTTTTGATGTCTCCAGCATAGTCCGCATTTGAGTAAACATGTAACTCCACGCCGATGCATAACTCCAAGCCGGTGTTGGAATGAAGACCATAAGATAAAATTTTCATCATAATGTATCACAGAACATATAACATAACAGTGGAGTGAATAGAACGCACGAGATATATGACTAACCATACGAACTGTGATTGTTTTGTCATAATAGGATACCATTAAGAAGGTCCAGCCCGACATCAAGCAACAGTGCGCGGAAGTGATCTCATCATCTGTCAATCCTGCTCAAGCGATAAATCTAATGCATATTTTGCTTGAGTTAGATAAGAGCTATATGAGTCAAAAGAGACTTTTATGCCCAATAAATAATCAAGCAAATCCAGGTCTTTCAACTCAAATTGACAACTTCCGACCCAAAGGAAAAACTCCAGATGACGACATATATATTATTTTAGATTAGCAGTTCCCTTGATGTCATCTCCTATAGATGATCATATCACCCACATGAAGCAAAAGTAACAAAATGGCCTTGATCATTCTGACGAGCAAGTAATGCTTTGTCATGAGAGTTGGGATGGAATCCAAATTGCTCCATAGTAGTATTGAATTTAGCAAACCACACGCAAGGTGCCTATTTCAATGATATAAAACACTCAATAATCTATTTTAGATGTATTCTCATAATCTAAATGGCATTACGAGAACGTAAAAGTAAGCAAACTAAAGTGGGACTAAGGTCTACGCTCAAATTCCTCACCATAAAATGTTTTGCCAATTTAGCTGAGCCACTTTCTGAAATGAGGGGAAGTGCTATAAGGCTTTGCATTAAGGTTTTGACATAACAAAACTTGCATTGTCTTTTCGTACTTAGGTATACAATGTGCCATAGGTAATGATTCTAAAATAGTGCCACAAATTTTCGAGCCGATCCTAAGTCATCATTCTTTTTCATTGGATTCAAGAGGAACTATTTCGTTAGATTGAACAATGATATGATCCTTCGTGATAACTTGAATCCTCCCGTAGATAGTCACTTTAAAAGTAACCTAAACCCTTTGCGATTGAACATGATAAATTGCACAGAATTGGGTTCAAATTGACATACTAAATAAATATATAAGTGCTCAACAACATTCACTATTAACTCAATAAGATGAGTGAATCACGCGGAATAGATTCATAGCTTTACTTCAATAATATAATGAAGCTTTTCCAGACACATATCTCAATAAAATAAAAGAAGAAAATCATTATTAGATAATGAGAGAAAGATGCCCTGTTATCTCGTCTTGGGATTTATTTCGTGACGAGCATTTTCTTACTTTTTCTATAGAAATCGATTATTTATGGGTTATATTCTATTAAAAACTTATATTTAAGTTGAGAGTCATAGCGGTGGGTTGGTATGCTAATTCCTTTCTCATTAGCCAACTATTATTGAATTGACGATCAAATCATAATAATGATAAAATTAAGATAATAAAAATTAAACTTACCATAAAACAATAAGAAATTTGTTTTTTAAATTTAAAATTGTATCCTCCGTCTGGTATTATAGTCTCTCTCTTTTCCCCTAAGAGCTAGGCTATACTATTTCGAGTCACTCAGTGTAACATATGGGTTTTCCAAATTGATGATCAAAGTTCGGCGGAAATTATTCTTTTCAGATTTGTTTATAAGAGGAGAGACGATTTCGATTGGTGCTAAAATAGTTATCTTTTTTTTTTTTTTTTTTTTTTTCCAACGAGTTACGTGGGGGAGGAAGACTTTTGAAAATTTCAATACGACAAGGCAATGATGGTGAGTATCGGTACAAGAACACAGCCAGCAAAAATAAGGAGAAATCCGAAGCTTTTTCTTCTTTCCTAAGCATTTCTCTTCCCTTTCTTCTCTCCTCTTTCTTCCCCTTGACCCGTGCTCGGAAGGTCAAGCGATAAGGGCGTCTCGGGAGCAGGAGGAAGGAGGCGAAGAAGCTGCTCGTCAATCATCACTCATCTCGCTTCTCGCACAGGTACGAGCTTGTTCTCTAATTCTTTTGTTGCTTGCAGTCCTCGCTTGAACTCTCACGCAATTCATATCGGATCGCTCCCCAGTCAAAGACCCCGCTTCGTGCCAAAGATGCGAAATTTTCCATGTTTTAGTGCATATGGTTTGATGGGTACCTGTGTTTTTTGCGAAATTTTGGAACTTGGGGCGTTGATCGCCCGTTGGAGGTGTTGAGTGTAGGTGGATCGGATGTTTTGAGCGTGCTTAGCGACTTCTTGAATGAGGGGGGTTTTAACTTTTGATGTTGTTGAGGTAGTGGTGGTTCAATGGGGGGTCCAAGCCAGAGACAATCATCGACGTCGTCGTCTCGCCTCTCGCCATTGGCCGAGCCCTTCAAATTGAGCAAGCCCTATCAGCAGCAAGTTTATACTCACTCGTCGGAGCATTCTGTTGACAATTGGCAAAGTCTCGGTCCTTCCATTGCGTTGGTCCATCCGTTTTCCGGTCTTGAATTGGAAAGCGACGTGCCGGGTGATTGCAGTTACTCTGTTTATGACTTTGGAACTAAAGCCTCCGGCTTTCCTTATGATTATCAAGATTACCCATCTGAGGCATCCCGGGATCTCAGTGGTTATGAAACTGTATCCGTGATAGAGTCATCTCATGTGAATTGTGGCAAAGACGTTTCCAATCGGGTCTGTGATGGCCAAATCAGTGGAGTTGAGGATGAGGGTACTCAGGATAAAAAGGGAAGCAGCAATGGCTGTCAGCGGAGCATTGTTGTTGAGGGGAAGAATGCTAGTGATTCGACTGCATATCAGCTCTTTGCAAAGCAAGGTCAGTAGTTTCTTTTCGAATTTAGATGTTATTTCAGTCCTGTTGGGTAGGCTGGATAGATGGAGGTGAGATATGATTATTCTTGTCCTATCCAGTGTTCAAGATCCCTTTGAAATTGGAAATAAGGCCCAGTACTGTCTCTTGCATTTATTGTTCTAAGATAATAGTGCTGTGTGGTCAGTAATTAGTTCTTTCTCTTCTTATTTATGTTTCACTTGGTGTGACTCTCGTTGACTGAACTTTGCCTCTTTTTCTGGTTGTTATATATAAGTGTCTCTAATTACTAGTATGTACATCAATGTCTACAAAGGTTTTGATTTAGCGCTTACATCATCTAAGCTCGTCCATGTTATGGTGTAATGGATGCTATGGCTTGTCATTGTGGTAGCATTGCTTTGATTTGGGAGAGTCGTCCAAATTTTTTCAGTCAAATTTGTCCCGCATGTTCAGAAAATCTGTTTTTGCCTCAATCCTGATGGCTATTTTGAAATTTTGCAAGTGTAGAACTAGACTACTTTGTAAGATTAGACAAAAAGCAACCACATATTTGGTTCCAGTTCACGTCAGGATACCTGCGAAATTTAGTATTTGGAAGTCTATTATATTGATTTTATGTTCAATTCAAATTCATCAAGACTTTATTAAGGACTTGCTCCTCTTTTTGGCTCCAATCCAGTGGTATGCTTGACTCTTAGCTATAGTGGTTATAGATCTAGATATTAAAGGCCTGTTGTGTTTGGTATCATTTACCTCACAGAACCTCTATAACATGGCATGCCATTAGGGTGCTCCAATCTAGCTAGGTCTCTGGTCTGGATTTTGCCAATATTCTGACTCAACTATCTTGGCCACTTGTCTTGAATCTTTAACTTTTGAGTGGGCTCTTGAGGATCATGCACAGATTCCTTTTCGTCACCTATTCTTGTTACCGTTTGCCTCTGAATGGAAACAACTTCACTAGGTATCGGGATGGCGTGGACTGATAATATTATGTAAGTTTATCCAGGCCCTCATCAGCAGCCCCCGGACAGTCATAAAGCTTTTGATATAGTAATTTTGGCTTATCAACTGTTTTTGGCTTGAGTGACAGTTCTCTTACTTGCGTTTTCTTTTTTTTCTTTGAGCCGAGCGAGATAGGTGTTCCTTGATGCTTCATAATAGTAATGTCATGAGCTTTTGATTTTTTGGATCTTTTTTTTAGCCAAAAAAGTATTTTGGATGTTTAACAGTCTACAGGATTTTTTTTTGCATAATGTCTGTAGTAAGAAAGGGAAAAAGTTGTGTGATGCATGGAGGGAATGAGGATTTGAAAACAGTATGAGTTTGGTGTCACTTTGTCTGCTCATAAACTTATCTCTCTGCAGGGAGTAATGCTTCTAAAGGATCAAAGAGCTTCCGCGAAACTTGTAACGATCTCTGTATGGGTTATTTAGAAACTTTTGCGAGAGATGATCAGGTCAAATTCCAAGGGACAGAGCAAAAAAAAGCTGAATGTACCTCATTTTCAGTACTAGATCCCAGTGTCATCCCCTTAGAGCTTTCAGTTTCAATGGATCACTATACCTCCACAGCCTCCCCAAATAGTTACAGTCCCTCACAATGTCCAGCAGATGTGGTCAGAGGGAACAACAATTATCCCACCGTTGTTTCATCTGAATCTGAGAGATGCGAATCCCAGTTTGAATCTCCTAAAGAAAAAAGTGCAGATACTCCTTTTCCAGGTACAAATCATTGTCAAGCTCTGGGTTTTGGGCAGTCAAGCATTGATGAAATAATTTCTCCCTCCAATCTTGCTGCTCCAAAACCTCCGAGTTGTAGTGGTATTGGGGCTTTCAACAGAAGGGAGATTTTTTCTTGTGATAGTACATTGGAAATGGACTTTCCTGCTTATCAGGAGAGAGTTGCTACTCTAAAAGGTGAGGAGCGAAAAAGTCAGAGATTAGAAATTGTCATGAATGTCGAATCTTTGCCTATAGTTAAATGCCAACGGAAAGCTGCTGAAGGAAGTAATTTTGCCCAAGGTTCTCTTTTAATGCTTGAAAAGGATGGGCTCAACCAAAATGAGCTAGACGAGAGTGATGATGACGAAGATTCACCTTGTTGGAAAGGACTAAATATTTCGCCATTTGCGTTTAGAGAATCTGAAGCTTCGGATCATCAACTTGATGAAGCTCCTGATAATAAACTTCATGAAAATCGATCGGATGCAAGAAAAAGTTTGAATCCCCTAGCACCTGTTTTTGTTCCTCAAAATTTCGAACATAAGTTGTGTCTCAAGGAGATCGAATGTGCACAGAATGATTCCTTGCCTTTCCAAAAGTGTGCATCTTCTGCTCCTATCCCATTGTCTGAAGTACAGACAATGCATTGTGACAACATGGCAGGACTCTCCGATTGGGAAGGACTAAAGGCAATTGGCCCTCAGTGCAGGGCCGATATGCATAAACCTGGACTGGAACCTCTTCTGAAGGGAAAGACGTGTAGCTTTGTTAAGGTTGATTATGGTGTCACATCACCATTTCTTAAGGAGGGTTTTGTTACACATACCAGTAATTTTGGCAGGGGAACAAATCTTGAAGTTCCAGGGAACATTATCAATGATATCACATTTCCCAATGCAACTAGTGTTTCTGTCTCTGCAGTGGTGCATGTCTCCGAGGCAAAATCACTTGAACAGTGGTCTTCAATAGGAGTTGGAGAGCCCTCTTACACTGAGGCTTGTTCCAATGTATCTGAACTAGTGTCAACATCACCAAGGACAGAAGTGGATGTACTCGTGAATGCGATGCATTCTCTTTCAGAGTTGCTTATAGATAAGTGTGTGAATGGATACATGCTGAGTGATGTTATGCATGACAGAATCCAGGTTGTAATCAGCAATCTCTCAAATTGCGCAAAACAGAGGGAGAGACAGTGGACATCTTTGGATGGATCAAATATTCCCGGGATCTTGAGCTTTTCAAACAAGTCCGCTTGTGCATGCATGGTATGATTTGGTAGTGCTCTTGTTATATTTTCATTCTCATCTGTAACTGGAATATAGACAGATAATATTTTGGGGAAAAGAGACTTCTGATCTAGGGATCTGCATATTTTGCATTAATTGATCTAGAAATTTTCATGCCAGCTCTCTGGGCATGCTAGTTTATAAACAATTGAGGAGCATGCTCATTTGCCAACGACTTTTCTGCCAAAGTCTATGACAGGAAATACAGTTTCCTTTCTGAGTTGCAAAAGGATGATGAGTTTTTGACTGCAATATCCCCGTATCTCTAAGGAATTTGCCAAGGATCATATTATTCTTAGTTAGGATATTCTGTTTTTGCTCTGACTTGGCTGCATATTAGGAAACGATTAAATATTCTTGAGATAAGCTATTTTTTACACTATGTTGAAGTACAATGAAATCGACAGATTTGCTATGTAGAAGTCTGCAATTTTGTGCTGTTTGACAGGGATGAGGATTGTGGTCTGAATGCCGGTCCAACTTTATGACTAGTCAATGAAAAGCTAGGAATGTGGACTAGTCAATCAGCTGCTTAAACATTTATATAATGTCATCTAGTTGTAACTTATGGGCCTGAGCTTCACTAAGTAACTACTTGATGCAGAATACTGATTCAGTGCTGTCAAATAAAGAGCTGCAGGATGCTCGTTCTCTGGTCAGCAATATAAGCAATGGGATTCCCCAGGTAATATCTGCAACATTGCGTTAAATTATATTTATTGACAGTTGTCTTCACTGAGAGGACATAATACTAGATGGCTCGTGGTTTGTGAGGTGCAGTTCAATGATAAGAGTATGGAAGCTGGTTATGTTGAGGACCGAATGAGTCCCCAGACTGTATTATATAAGAACCTATGGCTTGAAGCTCAAGAGGCATTACATGCAATGAAGCATAAGGCATACGTTACACGTATAAAGTCCAAGACATAGTTTCACCAGAGAGAACACTTAAGTTTCGCTTGATGGTAGAAGCTTGATTTTGCAGGTGAATCATGTTCTCTCTTTAAATTTTAGATAGTTTCGATCAAAATCAGTGAACTTAAGTTTTAATCAGGTGATTGTGCTTTTAACACAATTTCAACCATGTCATTCCATCAGGTGTTAACAGATCAAGTAACAAAAGGCTGGCTTGACAGAAAAAAGATGTGTCACTCTATCCACGTGTCATATGGCAACTCAGCATTTTTCCTATTGAGCTTTTGATGAGATGAAATGATTGAAATCATTTGGAAGGACAATGACCTGATTGGAGGTTTTAAGTTTGGTGACCTGAAAGAACGTAGCTGCAAATTTGGATTATTGTCCGAGTATCTTGCCTTGATTTTGCTGTATGAGAATATGAGCTATTCTTTGCCGCTCAGAGTGAAAGTCATTATGAGACTTTGAGAGTTTGTATTTGATCGTAGATGTTAGCGTTCTAGAGATGGTGGGGAAGGGGAACTACACATGTTTGAGATGACAAAAGAAACTGTAAGGCACGCACAAGTTTATGTTTGTGCATTGTTCATGAGAGCATATGATTGCTCTTGATGGCTCAAATGGTCCGACCGGATATGCATGTTTTGTTTCATTAGAGGGAACCTACTGCTTCTCTCTCTCTCTCTCTCTCTCTCTCAATGTCATGCAGATTACATAGTATTTAGCAACAGGGAGTCATCACAAAATGGAGATATGTGTCTGTGTATGTGCGCACACGGGCATCACAGAGATGATCATCTGAACACGGTATGATTGTAAACACTGAAGAATTTTCTGTGGTCTTGCGTAATCAAGGGATGGACGGTCCATGTTTTTAAATTTTTGGTCAAAAGACGGTCCATGTTTCAACAGCAGGAAAATGCCAATGCCTCAGCCCAAAACTGAAAACAAGAAAGACCATTACCACATCCTCACATCTAGTGGGCCAATTGCGTGTAGCAAGCTTGGACTGATTGGGGGGGGGCAGCCATCCGAGTCAAATCCAGCTCAATCCTTCTTTCTGTAGATGCATACTGAGCAAGAATGTATATCGCAAGTTGTATCTCTGTCGCACGGAGGGTATCTTTATAATTACGTATAGATCGGTGCGTATATGGTCACGCATTGTATATGATCGGACGTCTGTATCTCATCCAGAATGAATCGTATCTCAGTCGCCAGTGTCACGTGATAAGTTAACCCACCCATGGAGACTTTCCAGTTCCACCATCACACGATTTACGTGCACACAAGATGGACAGACCCTAAATTGCACAAGAGAGAAGCAGCTTCAGGATTTTTATGCATGCATGCTTTTCCAACGCTCTGGGAAGTTCAACAGCCCATTGGACTCTCATTCCTCAATAGTAGAATTTGAACAGCTCTATCATTTAGACAGAAGAACATGAGGATGCGAGATGGAGGTTGAGCTGGCGAGCAAATGGTGCAGCACAAGTTGTCTATGTAATTTTTGTCAAACCCTGACTGGCTGACTGACACCCCCAACATGTTTTCGCTTATGGGATTGATGCTGTTGGACATTAATACTCTCTACCATCGTTTTCACTTTTATCGAACCTGCAATTTGACAGAGAGAGCAGCTGTGTAGGTGCCTCTGGGTTAAAGGTGAAGGGGCATCAAAAAGTGCTTGAATATCGACAGTGCTTGAATGCCACCCTTCAAGCAATGCGGTACAAAAGCGAGTGACACTGAAACAAGAACTCGTCCCTCTTTCCCAAGACGCTAAAAGGAGGGCGAGGGGTTCCCCTTACACGTCCTTTGTGGAACGGTGGATGCACATAAGTTTCGCCCTGTCATTAGGAGCTCCATCTTTAGGAAGGAAGACAAATTACCTAAGTTTCTTCAACAACAGAACATGAATGGTTTTTTTTTTTTCTAACATAAATTTGCGGGTAATAGCTCGAACTGTCGAGCTAAGAATATGCTGAAGCCGAGCGGATTATGAATGTGATCGTCTCGTCTATTAACAACCAAATTACAAGATCCACATGTTATTTCCCTTTTTGATTGTCTTATTGAACATGGTCCTCACATGTGGCCTTTATACTTCCAATAACATGAACTTGCTCAGCTCTAATTGTTAAGTACTCAATAACTGGTGGAAAGAAAAGAGTAATACCATGTTAAAATGGCAAGGGAAGAGATGGGAACTTCTTCAAAGCAATAGGGAATAATTCGTTGGACCTCGATGCAGTGGTAGGATCACCAATAGTCTTATCTTATTTGCTTATACGGTGTATTTTCACTTCACGTGTCATCACCAATCTTACTCCATTAAACTGGGCCAAACTATAGTCATGTTTCTTTGCAAGCAAAAGACATTATGAAATGATACTAACGATCCCACTAGTTTTTGCCCGGAATTCAAAACCGTCTTTCTGCTTTGTTGTCTTTTTGTTTTAATTCAAAACAGTCCCTGTACTTTTTAAAAAGTGCGACGTCTACCATTGCATCATTCTAGGGTTGGATTTTGCAAACATAAACTTGACGTTGTAAAAATTGCTAACGTGGACTTAATAAGAAATTGACAAGACTTTTGTCAACTCTCAGTAGTTGTGCATTTTGCAGAATTATCTCTCCCTCTCTCTTTTATCCGTGAAAAAAAAATTAAGGAACAAGATTTGCATGCTCTAGGCGATGTCGTGTTGGTCTAGCCAACTCAACGCTCCGAAAGTTAAAATCAATCGTTCGACTAATGGTGACAATTTTAAAAAAAATACAAGGACCACATCGGATAAGGTTTTGAATTTCGGGTAAAAATAGAGAGAAATAGCATAGCAGTGCCATTTCGCCAAACCACGAATGTTCACAAATGGCCCAAGCAATCTCTACACTGTGATCATAGTTCAACTGTCATGATCTCACGAACCGTCACAAATCATTACAGACTGGCTTTGTTTCTTTCCTCTTCTTCCCCAGTGCTTAAAGAAGTGGGATCAGAACATGAAGAAGCTCTTTCCATACAGAGAGAGAGAGAGAGAGAGAGAGAGATGGGACAAAGTAGCGTGGTGAAATCACTGCTTGTGCAAGTCACCTCAATTTGCTTTGGAGCGGTACCACACAGAACCATTGCAGGCTTAGATGCCGAACGACCTGTTGGAAGTACAAGGACAATCCATGTAGCATTCCACGCAGAGAAAGCGACAAGTCATGATTGTGGGGACCCTTTTTTAGAAACTTGGTTAATTTGGTATCCGGTCTCTTGATGAAGCCAAGCCCATGTCACCACATTCGATTCCAATGTCATTGTCTCCTCCCCTAATCAACATGTACAGGAGGAAGAAAAACGTAGAACTTTAGATTCTAACATATCTAGACAAAAACCCTTTACATCTGGTCAATTGTTTATAATTCACACACCTCTTGGTTGCAATAATTTGGTGGCGCGGATATTGCTAGAATGTTTCAAATGCTACTACATCGAAACTAACTTATTAGGTTATGCCAAGTCTTTAGGAGTAGATGGATTTGGCATTCCTCTTTTAACTTGGAGAGGAATTCCCACTATTCTTTTCCACATGGTCCATGTGATCCAAATGGTCCATACTTTGATGATAACATTTGTATCCATTAAAACCAAAGTGATGACGTGACATAAGTGCCTCAAAAGCATTCAAAAGAGGAGGAGGAAGAAGAAGAATAGGAGTGTTGGGCCAAGGCTGAGCAAACCAAGTGAAGCAACTGGCATTAAAAAACGAAAGAGAAAGATGGGATTGCAAAATTAGGTCCGGTTGGAGTGAAGAAGACGCAAATTGGGACAAGAGAAAGAGATTGGGATTGGAACTCAAAAGAAGAATCATCTAAAAAAAGGAAAAGGTAAAAAGGAAAAATAGGGGGATTGAATAGCAAAATAGGGGCAGCGTGCGGGGGGGATAACTAAGCAATAAAATGGGGAAGGTGTACTCAGCATTAAATGAGGTCGATAGACTCGGGTTTTGGAAAAATCCGCCCCCCTTTACATCCCCAGGTGGCTCAGAAATCTCTCAGATTATTATTTTTTTCGTTCATGCAGCTCCTTAGAAAATGAAAGGAGGGCCCACACTAGTGTCCCTACATTGCCTCTTTATCTTTTTCTTTTCCCTCTTCTAATTTCCAGGAGCGGAAAAAAAAAATCACACTCGTGAAAGTCGAACGAGAAGTGGCCCTTGTCTTCTTCGGTTCTAATGTGGATTCGATTTATAATAGTTGCACATTCTCCTGACCGTCCCATAGAGCTAAATTTTTCAAAGTGAGTAATATAAAAACATTTCTTAACTCATATATAATGATATATGTTATTCATATTTAGCAAATGGGTTTAAACATAATATGAGTAGTAAATGAGATATGTGCATTATAAGTCATAAAACTTGTCACGAAAGTGCAATTAAGTCCTAAAACTTTCAAAAAGTGTAACCAAATCATAAAACTTATTAAATTGGTGCAATCGAGTCTTTTCGTTAAGACCATAAATTTGCCTAACAGAAAATACTGACGTGATATTTTAAAATTAATTTATTGTTTCCTACATGGAATTTTTATTACTTTTTGCTTTAAATCTTATGTAAATAATAGTAAAAAACTAAAAAAAGCTAAAATAATTTTAAAAAATTGGAAAAAAAAAAAGACAAGGATCATAGTTGGGCACTGCAACCGCCGTCCATTGCCGAAGGGTGGTTGGCCATTGCCGCCCAAGGCGAGGGACGACGCCCTAATCTAGGCGATGTCAGCCCTCGCTCGAGCCTAGTGAGAGTCATCAGCCATAGGTGAGGGCCAGCATTGAGCCGTGCTGGCCCTTGTCGAGGCATTGCCCATATTTGGGTGAGCCTTGCCGACCCTTGCCTAGGCCAGCGATGGCCTCACCCGGGTTGGCGAGGGAGGGCAAGCGACCTTCGCCAGTCCCTTTGGTGATGGGTGGCGATGGCAGCACCCAGCCACGATCCTGCACCCTTTTTTTCTAGTTTTTTTTAATTGTTTTATTTATTTATTTTAGTTTTTTACTATTATTTAAATAAGAATTAAAGAAAAACAATGCCACGTAAGAAAAATAAATTAATTTAAAAATACTACATTAATATTTTTATTAGACAAATTGACGATGTCAGCAGAAGGACTCAATTATACTTGCACTCTTTGAAAGTTTTAAAACTCAATTACACTTTTGCAACAAGTTTTAGGATCTGTAGTGCACATATCCCTTCCTTCCCCCTTTCTAATTTCTATGAGGGGAAAAGAAACCACACTTGTGAAAGTCGAACGAGAAGTGGCCTTTGTCCTCTTTAGTTCATAGTTGCAGATTCTCTGGACTATCCCATAGAGCTAAGTTTTTCAAAATAAGCCATATAAAAACATCTCAACTCATATATAATGGGCTAAGTTGTTAAATATGTTATTTATATTTAGCAAATGGCTCATAAATGGATTAACAATTTATATAGACCAAACTCATATTTATAACTTTTTATTCATTCTTTCTTGCCCTCATTCGATCTTGTACTCACTCACTTCACACTCTTACCTTAGTTTAGGTATGGATTTTTCTAAATTGGGTAAAATAAGGAAGTGTTTTGATAACATAAGACGGGTTGGGTATGAGTCACTAGATTTGCATTGCATGGAAATGTATCAAAACGAGTGAAATGAGTCTACTTAAGTTGGACCATTTTCAATTCGATCCGACTCGATCTAACTCGACTCACTCATTTGGTGAGTCTACATAGAGCATAAGCATAAGTTTCTCTCACAATTTACCTGTTATGTATATGACAGATGGGCTGCCACCAAATGGAGATTAATTGAATGCCGAAAAAAGAGCTTCAAAATTCCATTATTAGCAAAATAAAAAATGATCACGCTCGAGGAAACTCAATATATCATCCATAAAAACCGTGATCTTGCGATATCTAATGAGCAACTCCTGTATATACTTAAAATTCCAGTTAGGAAGAATGAGTGATGCAAAAGTGACTCGCTAATCAAAATATCAAAAAGATCACTCTTGAATATAAATCATTTTCTTTGCTGTTGGCATCTTTGTGTAAATAATAAAGATCCAACAAGAAAGAAGACCGCGAGTGCAAGCCGTGAGCGGGATCAACGATCGATGGAATCGCGAATTCTATAATGTTGGATTGAAGATATAGAAACAAAGTTCCTGGTGTGTACTCAAATCAAAGGGGCAAAAATGAAAAAAAGAGAGGAGTCCATGCTGAGTACGGGGATTGTATGGGCATGACCTGTAACTATCATCCCCCTCCCCACACATACATAACATACATACAATCCTTTTTCTTTTAATCTTTTTGCATGAAAACATGCATACATACATTCACTTGTCTATTATTGTTGGTAGTTGCCTGGGATCGGCTGCCCCTCTTTTTGCACTGTCATTGTTAATGCTCTGTCACAACCTGTCTATTTCTCTCTCTCTCTCTCTCTCTCCTAGTACTTTTGCTGCTGCTTCTATGCACTCCCTTCTTTTCTCTCTTCACTTTACTGATTTTCTTGCTGAGAGAGGAGGGAGCAGCGGAAGATTGGAAGTCCAAACAAAACCAGCTCACCAGAGCCGTCCGATCTTTGACACGTTTGAAGACTCAGAGCCCCAGGTCCCAAATGGATATGCTGTCCCATTCTCACTCTTTAGCAACGTGGAATGTCTAGTTGGCCAAGAATTCGGGGGCAAAAAAAAAAAAAAAAAAAAAAAGGAATGATACCCAAGCTCCATGTTCAGTCGATCTATAATCCCATCAAGATTATATCAGCGAGTGCTCTTCTGGGCTCGTTTTGAATAGACTGCTAAATAAGGAAGAGTCCGAATTTTAATTGCCCATGTTTTGAAAGGAGAAGATGTGTGAAAACTCGTAAAGTTTCCTTTTACCCATTTGGCCTAGCATTGGGGATGTAATAACAGATAGCATGATTTACTGTCAAGAACCCCATTTGAGGTAATCGACTGGTTTGATCGTTCTCCAAAGAGAGCATTGGAAATAATCCCGCAAGATCCCAATCAGGCGATCATTTAGAGTGCCATCTTACTTATAAGATGAAAGTCGCAAGGCTCCATTTTTATCCATCAGGGTCCCGAGCATGGGAAGAAAATGGGGATCCATATGACATCGGGGTCCGTATGCCTTTTTACCTGATGAGGATCGACCCGTAAATCAGACGATGCCTTGTTTTTTCTAATCAATACTTTTTTCCTTCTGCGAAAGAAAAGTCCAAAGCAGGAAAGAGACAAGAAAAAGCCGGACATGATCAAAGATGAAAAGGAAAATCGCGTCACGGGGAAAAGAATGTGGTGCATTGAATCCCGCAGGGAAAAATATCAAACGTGGTCCATGCAGAAACAATATTCTAGGAGCGTGAAACGTACATCGCATGCGCTCGTCTCAGAGAGAGAGAGAGAGAGAGAACGTGTTTTGCACTGTACAGATGGAGATGGGGAGTATTTCCCATTTATTTTTCTGGCATTGATTACGCCTATCCAAACCCTAACCCTCGAAGTCATCTTTCTAGGGTGGGCACTCCCTCCTTTATGTATGTATATGCTCAGTTCAGAGAAATGAGATGAACAAAGCTCTCTTTTCGTGTTGATTTTCTTTTAGGGAGGTGGGTTTTGGTGGCTGAAACAGGCGAACACACACAAACAAAGCATCGAAACAGAGAAAAGGAAAAACCAGCGGGTACATAGTATGATTAGAGCTCCGCCTTTTTCACTGTTGAACTGAGTCATTGGAGGGCAGGGAAGTTATGGGGCACCAAACTAGAACTGACACAGCGACAATTTAGATGTGCGGGTTTGTGTGGGTTTGAATAGGCTGATAATGATAAGACTGGGGTAGCTGCTAAGTCCTAAGTTAAAAAAGAAAAGAAGAAAAAGAAAACATTATTCAGCGGGAACAATTCACAGGAGTAGGGTAGACAAAGGCTCTTGGATAGGTGGGGTTGGTTTTCACCGAAATGGGTGGAATCATCAGCTTGAGGAATTGATAGTTTAACCAATTCCCTCTTTTCTTGCTGATTGTATAATCTCTCTCTCTCTCTCTCTCTCTCTCTCTCTCGGGGTTGGATTGAGTGACCCATCAGTACCTTCCACCTTTAAACGTATGAGCAGAAATTGACCACACACCCATTTGCAGTACAAGCAGCAGAAACAAAGACTTAGCCCTCAAGAAGTTCATATTTTACAGCAGTACAACCCAATCTTGCATACAAGAATACCCAGAAAGAAAAAGACAGAAGGAAAACAAGAAAGATGAAAAAGAAAAAGGACTTGGCACGCACTGCCAAGTCCCCCAACCACCCTTCACACCCCAAGAGCTGAAAATGGAGCTTCTCAATCCCCACAGTCATTCTCATTGCCCATCACAGAAAATGAAACAGATACATAAATGAACGGAGTAAATGAGATGGGAAAAGCAGTTGGTAAAGAGGGTGTGGAATTGCGCAAACTTTCGTTACGGCTGTCTGCTGGGGTTGGGCTAGGGGGAGATCAGAGCAGCCCCCTCTCTCATGCTAATCTAGGCTAAACCTCCTCCCCCTCCCCTATTTTGGCCTCTGCCCTCAATCCTCCTGTGCCCTACATTCTACGACACCCTCCTCCCCCCCCCAGCTGGTCTGCCGTGGACCCATCCTAGCAATTATTTTATCTTATCATATTTATATCATCTGCAGCAAATATTTGTTTTCACTTTCTGCATATTTTGTCTTTTCCTTCCTTCCTTTCTCCTTAAACAAATTTGATTGTGATTAGCGGTCTAAAACTCTTCGAGCATTGTTACCAATCTCTATACTCGAATGACCGTGATTCCCAACGTGCACCGGACATGGTCTGGTTTTTGGGATGGCCCAGAAGAAAGGTGCGAGCAGAGTAGTTTGAAGTTAGATCTCGACTTAAGAAGATAGATGTGTAGTTATTGTTTGAGCAATCACGAGTGCTGTATTATTAAAGGGGATTGATGGAGAGATTAAGTGTTTCATTTGGTTTGGATGTGATGGAGCCGTGTTCAAATCAAGCACTTCGGTGTAACTGTATGATCACGCTCAATACTTTATGGATAAAGTTTTATTTGATACACGTGAATGGTGGATAAGACAGTTTAGATTAATCATGAGATTGAATTGAGGATGAATAAAGAAGATCATAGAAGTTATACGTATTCGTGAATGAGAAAGGGGTAGGGGCGATGATGGCACTGGTGGCGTTGGATGACAGCCAGTCGGACACCAAATTACATGATGGTGCTAAGAGAGTTAAGAGAAAAAGGAAAAGATGAAGAGGACAAGCTGTAAATGGTCATGTACAGATCTTGCTTTTCATAGGAGCTATAGGGATTATGCATGTTTCCTCTGCAAATGACATAACATAGCCAAGATCTGAGACCTTTTTCTTATGCCTTCTGAGGTGGATTATGCCTCTTTTCTACTGAGCGAGACGTTGGGAAGACAAAAGAAATTAAGTGAAAAGCTGGCCTAAACTAAATGCCAAGCTAAAAGGGCAGATTCTCCACCCCCATATTCTTTGGTTGTTTTGTTTATATTTGTGATTGGACAGGGTAGTGCCGTGTAATAGGATTATGCTCTTTGCCTATTGGTCGATGATTGCAAAGTTTTATTCGCTTTCCTTGCATTGGATAAAGGGATTTAAGGTTAGGGAACGACAATCTTTGGGTACATAGTTTAGATCTTGACCATATTAATAATGCTAAAGAAGACGAACTAATTTCATCATGTCAAGAGCTACAACTATCCATCAACCGTGTTGAAGGTACGTAACAAGAGTAGACTGAATCTTTTTGACAAGATAACCCACTTGTAGATAAATCCTAGAACCACAAAGTACCTCACCACTCATATTATAGGTAAAAGATGCGTCAAAATGTAGGTTAATATTAGAGTACCACGAATTAAATCTAATGGAATTGGAAAAGAAATTGTTCGAGTTTAATTCCAAAGCCAGATTGTACATGCTTAAGTCAATGACATTGCTATGGCAACAAGGGGAAAAGAAGAACAACATCATCGGTTTTGTGCGCATGTTGCTCCTCCAATGATTAACAAAAAGGCATAGTTTAATTTTCAAGAAAGCCGTGCATTGAAAACTGTAAACTTCCATTAATACTTATTTAACAAGTACCTCGAGAGCACTCATTAATAAAATCCTCTAACACAAAAAGAAGATTCGAAATCAGAAATGTATTTTCTAACACAAAAGAGTGGGGCAAGACATCACTAAAACAAGTCATTGACTAGTCAACATCATAATTTAGTAAGATTACTGATCTTAGTCACGATATTAGGTGACTTCCGGACCGGATTGGATCAAACAATCTTTCGAGGAATTTTTACTGTCAATTCGTCATCATGACTTCTTTTGCTCATGATGTAGTCCACACGACTGAATGACCTTCCTAGTCATTGCAAGTAAGTCGGTCAGTTACGTGGTTCACTAGACAAGGAACATCGACAGGTTTATCACTTGTCACTAAATGGATTCGTTGAGGAGTGGTCGAAGAGATAGAATGTCCAACCTGATTTTGGGAAGAAGACAACTATGGGAAGAGTCATCTTTCAGCATTATTTGTCCCAAATTGTATCTGCATATGACATATGACACATTTTTTCATGATCACTTCCCTCCTTTCTTAAGGAGAGATCCGCCATAACATATTTACTGCCTTCTCCGAAAAGGAAACTTAATCGAAATAATCTGTTTTTCAATCTAAGATAAATTGTATATCTTTTGATTTCCATTTTGTATCTCCAATTCTCTTTTTGTCTCTCTTCACTAATGTTTTACATGGTTCAAAGAAATTTTGTATTAGTGATCAATGAAAGCCTAAATGCTTGTAAATGGTACCTTGACAGAGATAATTGGTACACTTTTATCTACCGGTGTGCCGTTCAACGTATTATCAATTAGCGCATGTAATAAACTCTAGTTCCACTAAAAGGTCCCAAAATTTGCTAGTCCGCTAAATATATAATTAGCTAGATAGCTATGTTTCCACACCGTTGTGACTATTTTAGGAAGATGGCTAGCATGATTAATTAAGGATCCATTTACTGCACGTGCTATCTACATTTCGATGGGCAGGCGACGAACTAAATGTGTGACATGGAACAAGTTTATTCAATCTCACGTGTATGGCCTGTCTTTGATCCGAACTACAGAACACATGGACATAAACGGGGTCACAGTAACTATTTTAGTTACACCTTCGATTTGAAACTCTCTTCCTACCACCTTCTTATAAAGGTGAAACGCATCGGGTGTTGGAATCAAGTTGCAAGTTTTGGAGCTTCGTTTTGGTTCTTCACATACCATCATAAGTATATGGTAAAATCACATCATCATCTTCCCTATTCTGCGTTCTCGGTTGATGTCGAACACAAATTTCTATACAGAGACATACTCGCACGGGCAACTCTATGATTACTTCCCATATCATGATCAGGTAGTGTCCAAATCAGCTGAAATGCATCTCAATCAGTCCACCTGATTCAGTGAGCCAAACGTAAGCGATTACCCAATTTTTTTTAGGATGTATAGGTATCGAAATTGACTAGTCCAGTGGAAGAATATGTGGAGTCACTAGAAATAAGTCATCCTCTTTTTGATAGGTTGAATCATTTTATTTTAAGGGTCCGTTTGTTTGAAGGAAAATCATTTTCAGAAAATTGTTTTTTGAGTTTTCGATGTTTGAGTGACAAAAAACTAATCGATGTGAAGAAAACGTTTTCCATGGACTGAAAATAACAAGTTTCTATTGGGGAAAACAACTTTCTCTTCTAGCAAAAGGAACGCACTTTCCCTAATACCAAATAAATAAAATCAAACCATTTATTTTAAGATGATTTCCATGGAAAATATTTTCATTTGTCATAAAGTTTCAATGAAACAAATGCACCATTAACTAATTTAGCTGCTCATTCATTTGTTGCGGTGATAGTCCTTAAAGAGACTCTTGTATATCATCTTGAAGCTGAACAATTTCTGTCCTAGTTACGGTCTCAATAGAGCTATTTCTTTTTTCAAAATCTAAACTATGCTACATTCATAATCCAATTTGTAGAGGAATGACTATTCATGTATTTTGAGTGTCGTAACTTATCATCTCAGATATATATACAAGCAAAAAAAATTAATAAAAGTCGGATGACATATTTATTAATCACTTTACATCTTTCAAACCAATCATGAGACAATCCAGCCTGTATAACACGTTTAAGAAATTTTTTCTTACACTTAAATTATGAAAATAATATGTCTAATGTAATAGATGTGTATAAAAGTATCTTATAAATAGGAATAGCATGTAAACGTACTTAACTGAATTAAATCTGTATGAACTTATTAAAATCGATTAAAAGATGTAAACCCATCAGCAATAAGCTCATTTTTCACGAGGACATAAGTTGACCTGTTGATGGAGTGATTGTAATGAAACTTAACCTGGACATGCTTAATCATAAAATCGAGTAATTAAGTCACACAGTATGATGCAATTGCACTGGCAAACCTACATGGTCACATCGTATATGATTTGACCATGCAACTAGTATTGGCAAACCCAAATGGCCACATCGCATATGATTTGACCTTTTTTGCAGATCTTGAATTAGCTTCGAAGTAACTTTTACTCTAATTGATACTTTGAGCAACTTATGAAGGGAGATATAGTCTGAGTTCTTTCTTTTCCCTTTTTACCTAAGTAATAAAGGTTATGTGAAGCATCAATTCAACCCCATAGGACGATGCATGTATTGAGAAATACTCCATACATAGAGAATGGCATCGATAGACATGACTTCAGTACTTTGAACGAAAGGTACTGTGATTTGAGTAAGAAGTCAATCTCATCAAAATCGAAAGTTTGGCCTCTCAGCCAACCATTAATATATGATTGGTATTGGAATATTTAAATATTAATCAATACATTCATTTACAAGTTCAAGTTTTTAAAATCTGATGGTATCAAAGCAGGAGATTATGAATTCAAATCTTGCATATTTCCACACGAGTTTTAGGTCAAAAATCAATGTGAGGGAAAGTGTTAAAATATTTAAATATTAAACCACACTTGGAGTAAAATATAGCATTTATGCCCTCATGAAAAAAATGAATGATGAATATTTCTTGTTTAGGCCGTGAGTGGTTATCCTGAAGTCAAAAATTGCACAAGTTCATTACGTAGCAAAAGTAAATATGTAACACGAAGTAACATAACGAAAAAAAACCAGTTTCATCTTTCTGTTAATTTTTTATTGAATACCTCAAGAAAGTAATGACACCTTCCTAATCCAGTCCAATTAAGCAAAGTACATAATAGGAAAACTGATGATCTTCAGAAGACATGAGGAACAAATGACAAGCGGTGAGGGGAGAGAATGTTTGCCTAATTACATCTCCATGATTAGATCAGCTCTGGTGCTATCACTTTCATCATCTAACCGAGATATGCAAGTCATCAATTATTAGAGAAGAGACAAGCCACTAGAGTTGATATGGGTCCCCGGTTCATATTCACAACCTAACTTAATTACGTTGCACCAATGTCAAAACAAGGACTGAGGCGATTGACAGAAAGAGGAAATGCTGCATGGAAAAAATAGACGCATAACCTAGCTAGATTAGTCAATGGTTTACCAACTGAGGAACAGATGATCAGGAAACAACTCTGGGAATTAATTAGTCTATTGTTTGCTGATAATTATCAATGAGGAATACATGTCCACGTCCCTTAGCTAGTAATGCACACATACACACCCACATGTGCATACGCAAAGTTTATTTCTCAAGGATCAGCAGAAACAAGCTGCCATGAACAGGCTTCTATAAATTTCTTTTGGGTTGCTTCAATTCAAGGAAAATAACATGCAGCCCTGATATATACGCAAGCAAGCTATGTTATGATGAAGAATTTGCAGCGTTCTTTTAGGAGAATTACAGATTCTCTCGTTTGGCCAACCTTTAATCAGAGTGCAACTGAGAGACTCATTTCTAATGCATAAAGACGCTCACGTACATGCATGTGCACTATGTTCTTGATTAACTTTTACGTTCGTTTGCGCTTTAATCAGGCTTGTCCGTGAAACATTTTGTGATTCACATTATAATCTGAACATACAGATGGATTATATATAGATAAACATGATCTTGGAGTCTAAAATTTCTAAAATTTCTAGCTAGTTGTATATGGATCATACGACCAGCTCACCAGTATCATGGTCTCTCCGCTATCACGAGTTAAAAAATTTCAACCAAATACTGCATGCATATGTAACAAAGATGATCCACTTGAGGTTATCTCCAAGATTAAATAGTGTGCACACAAATTTCCTATGCAAGAGCAAAAGACAACGTTAAGCAACAAAATGGTACTACCCGGATTCTCATAAAGACTTTGCTAAATGACTACGGAGTGGGGAACATATATAGAGTAAACCACTTGTTCTATGGTAGAGAAAATCACATCGATGTTGGAAAGGCTTGAGATGACGGGCAATATTCAAGGCGTGGCTCAAGAAACATATCATTTCGATAATAATCATTTGATATGTAGATGAGAGATGGGGCTACCAACTGAGTTTCCTACTTTTATTAATGATGGATTTACACGGAATTTAGACTACTCTCTCTCTCTCCCCCTCTCCCTCTCTCCTATTTTTTTCTTTTATAAGAGATAGTAGCTTCCTTAATTTTCAAAGTTTCATGATTTTTTGTACTGCTTATTGAATAGTTCATCTGCTAGGCAATGAATTTCATGTGACGATATAGTACATATTTCTGTTTTCTCAATTAAACATGGTAGATACATAGAGCTTTCCCTCCTGAAGTTGTAAAAGCAAACTCTTAACTTTACCAGTGGCCAAAGGAAAAATGCTAACTTCGCCTTAATAACGTAAAAAAATCTTATTTCACTTCCTTTCATTATAGAGAATATGGTGGAATACTGGGTAAGAACTTCAAGGAGCGAAGCCAAAATTAATTCAAGAATTAAAATATAAAACACCTAGTCACTTCATGGATTAATAAAATGAATGTGCTTGCATGGAAATCTTGATATTTAGCTGGAATTTGAATCAATGTTATCTAAATCAAATGATTGAGGTCTCAAATCAATCACACTAATCACTCGCCATAAACAAATGGAGACCATGAAATTCAAGCAAGTCTTGCTTATTCGATTGAAATCGGGCTACCTAACTAATTGCAGTATTCAGGGTAAAGATCGAACATGACTTCAGTGGAAAGCTTAGGAATAAAACAGCTAATGAAAGGCTTATAAAGTGGCCATCAAGGAGAAGTAGAAACATCACTAAAATGCATTACTTTGACATCTTGCTGAGTAAGAAATAGCATGGCTTGCGGCCCATATTTATTTATTTATCAAAAGAAGGTTTATTCGCCCACAAATAAATGATATGATGATGATTAGCATGGCATCAATCGATGTAGAACATTGCATATATTGGAATGAAAAGACGCAATCAAAACAATCAAATAAAGCATGCAATCGGCGTGTTCCATTATGCCTCTCAGATATCTCTATATGTAGAGTTTAGGGACCTCTAATCTTGCTCTTGAAGCTAAAAACGTTGATGTGTCAACAAAGTCGTTAAGTTTGAATCTCTTGATAGCTACTTAAAGTAATAGAAAAGGGAGGAGGGGGGGAATACCAAGAGGAAAAGCGCAAATGTAGAAGAGTTGGCAAGTTGGACATTCAAGCAATTAATAAACCACAAAGGTTTGGCAGGCGCGCGCGAGAGAGAGAGAGAGAGAGAGGGGGTGGAAATCCTTTGCACGAAAAGAGCAAGAAAGAGAGCAGACGATGAAGGCAGAAAAGGAAGCGGCTAAAACAAAGAGAGGTGAGAGAGAGAGATTAAAGATAAATCATACCTTTTAAAGCTCTCTGCAATACTTTCTCTGAACTACCTGCAGGCGTGCCCAACGAAGCAGCGACAAGATCAACAACCTACACAGTAGTTAAAACACACACAGACCCCAAAAGTCCAAAAACCCAGAAAAGAAAACGAAAGAAAAAGAAAGGGGAAAAAAACAGCAAGGAGAAAGAAACAAATGAGAGAGAAAGAAAGAGAGGAACGAGACTTAAATGGCATTCAGGTAAACTAGGCACTGTGACCCTTGAACCCAGGAATCAGGAAAAGTTGTTATTATTCACTTGGAAACAGTGCAGAGATAGAGAAAGTGAAATGCGGTAGAGAGAGAGAGAGAGAGAGAGAGAGAATAAAGATCGATCATAAAGAGCTGATTCAGTGGATGAATACACATTGGAGAAACCAGGTCCTAATAGAAGACGGGAAAGAAAAAGGATAACAAAAGGGACATGAAATCTTGGGCTGTGATTGATGGGATCTATCAGATGTCTCCATATTAGACTCTCTATCTATAATGAGTTGATCATGAATATCATATATGTACTCTATACACAAAGCAAAATGTTTTTCTTTCTATAAAAGAAAGAACTGTTCCATACGTAATTCTTGAAATGATGGCTGCACAGTTCTGGATCTCCTCTCTGTCTCCTTTGATGATGTGTCTTAACAATTTCTTCACGGGAAACCCCAGATTCTCTCAAATGCCCCCTTTCTGTTTCACGCATCAAAACCATACCAAAACATATTGCCATTTTGGGGCAATTCTTGATTCTTGCCCTTCAATGCCTAAGCCCTCCAATCATTCCACAAATGCAAGAATTGCAGTAGATAATGAGCAAGACATTCTGGCAAAATTATGGTCCTGGTTAATCGTATGAGTTGACGACATAAACCAAAACCAATCAATGGAGTGCCAACTCTTTTTGGTTCGTCTTCTTTCAAATATCCAAGTCCAGGGATGACGAGGCCGAAGCCTTTCCCTTGTTCAAGAACTCCGCCTGGATGGTCGGCAACGGCGTACCGTTGTACAGCCTCAATTGGAGAGGAGGCTGCTGTGAAGAAGAGGAGGACATTTGGTGGGTCTGCGATGAGATTGAAGCATGTGATATAGAGGTTGAGGACAGTATGTCGCACTCGTCATCGGACTCTGAAATCGGGCACTCCATGTTCACTCCGAACAGCCTCAGCCTCTTGGCTGCAACTTTCCCTTGGACCACGGGGACCGAGTCGAATACTACCGGCTCGTTCCCCCCGGCACCACCGCCTCCGGCACCTTGATGAACCTGCACCATCCCAGCGGACACTTGCCTTGGGGCTATGCCTGCACCGATGCTCGATCTGAGCTGGTAATACACCGACGACGAATTTGGACAAGCGTTCAAGCTCACCACATTCCCACAACCATAACCATAACTACAACCACTGCCACCTCCGTAACTGTTCCGGTATGGACCCAGGTGCGACGCTTGTGAGTGGTCCCTCGCGGACATGTGCATTGCACCTGCAGCTGCCCCGGGCCGCAATAGCAGAGGGCCCCAAGGGACCGCTGTCGCGGAGCCCCGATGATGGAATGAGAAGTGACCTGGGAGTTGGAAGGGGGCCATCGGGGGCGGGTCTGGGGCGTCGGGCCGCCGCCTCCAGTCGATGAAGAGACGGTCCTTGCCGAACTCGCCGACGCCGCGCTGGAACGAGACGATGTCCCCGGCGTCCAGCTTCTTCTCCTTCACGAATCGGCTCCACCCTTTGGTCATCACATAGCTCTGGCTGCTGTTCCAGTAAGAGTACCGGAACCGCCATGGCTTCCCGTTGCGGTCCTCAAAGTTCAGGAGCAAGCCCTTCTCGTTAGTCGAGGAATCGAGCGGGAAGTACTTCTCAGCGTGCTGCTTCGGGATGACGAGGCGATTGAGCTTCCCAACGTCGCTCGGCGTGACGACCTTGTCAAACATGTGCTCCCTCTCAATCGGCGGTGCAGGAGCGGCGGGACGCGAATGCTCGTCATCTCGAGGTGGCGATACGTCCATGAGCTCGGGCTTCGGGCGGCCGTCGGCTTCGCGGTCGAACCCGTGGGCTAACAAGATCCCATCGGGGTGTCCCACTGGCCATTATTGACGTTGCCCACGGGAAAGAGGCCCCTCGTGTGTTGGTGATGAGAAGTGGAAGAAGAGGGTGAAGACGAGGAGGACGAGTAAGAGAAAGGGTTTTGCTTACCTTTGACAACCTGGGCTTCTTCGAACTCGACAAAAGCCTCTCTAAAATCCATGCCCCCCACTCTCTCTTTTCTTCACCAAAAATCAAATCGATCTTCAGTTTCTGGATCTGAGGCGAAGCAGACCGAAACCCAATTCAAGAAGACGGGCCAAATTGACCGAAGACCCCACCTTTGTGGTTCTTCTTCTAGGGTAAAAGATTCTGGGGAGAAAGAAGAAAAAAAATCTGGGTTTTGGGGGGGGACTGAGAGCTTCCAAGAAAGAGATGGGAGCTTCAAAATTCTTGTAACAGTGACGCTCCGCGGTTTCTGGTTTGACCCACGAGAGCACTCGAACAGGAAACCAATCGGCACATCTAATATGGACGTCTCGAACACTCACTCGCACGCACGCACAGAGCCACTGTTGAAGTTGCTCTCAGCGCTGTTGACCTCTCGGAAAAGTAGGGTTAGTGTGAGAAAGGATAGATTAGACACACACACACCTTCTCAAAGACACAGAGAGAGAGAGAGAGAGAGAGAGAGAGAGAGAGGAGGGGGAATCATATGGTTGTGATTAGACCACAGGAGGTGCGTCCCTGGAAGCTTCTCAAGTTGGGCAAATTTGTTCTCCTCCTCATTTCCTGGTTTCTCATGCTTTTAGAGAGGAAGAGGGGGAGGGGGAGAGGGGGAGGCAGAGGGATTATACGTAGGGACCTCTGTATTATCTGGTTGGGTTCATGTGAGCTTGTCCCTGTCATCATCTTGAAGGAGGGTGTGCGTAAAGTGTATATCTATACACTTATTTATGTTCATCTTAATCATTACTTTGTTTTTTGTTGTAGTTTTGATTTTCTTATAAGGGCCAGCTGTTTTTGGAGAGCATTAGCTTCTAATTGATAGCTTTTGCTCAATTTGGACTTGTTTTAGGCATTCTTTTTATATATTTCTCCTCCTCCCCCTTCAGTTTTTTTTTCTAATCTCCTTTTGCATTTGGCTTGAATATTTAAAAACAGTGCAGTAATTTGCAATAAATAATTGGTTGTACTAATTCTGGTTATCTAACTGGGGGTGTACTGTTAGGGTTTTGACTTTCTATTTTCTTGAATTTTAGGCAGGACCATTTTCTTCTTTCTTCTTTTTCCTTTTTTACCCCCATTTCTCTGCCATTGTGGGGGTGTGTGTGACTAAGCAGATAGGAATGAATTGGATTGTAAAGCCTAAGGTCCCCTGCAGATTCAGAAGCATGCTGTCATATGAACACCAGAGCCCATATTGTACTTCTAGTCACCCCCTACACAGGAGGCGAGCCAGTTGAAAAATACCAATCACTGCTCACTAGGATTTAATTCTTGTTGAGCTAGAGCACGGACAGCATGTACCCGCCCTAATTACGGATGCAAACAAGGTCTCACTAAATCAGACTGGAATCCATGTTCTGCTCTTTCTTTTTTCTTTCTTTTTTTTTTCCCTGAAGTTTTCCATAGATTGAAAGGGATATGCTTCGGAATGTATGAGAACATTTTAGAAAAACACATTTAGGACAAGAGGGGTTGTGATACCTGTGACATCCTGTGCCGTACTGATGATTTTTTGTGAATTAAATTTTAGTGCATTTCAATGGACGGAATGCTTTTTTCTTCTTTTTTTTAAAGAGAGGAGTCTTATTTGATATGCGCTATGTAATTAACGTGCAATTTACGTGAAGACTGTCGGAGTCAAAAGTTTAGATATCGTACGATATCATAAAAAGAAGAAGAAGAAAAAATGTTCATCTCTTTATATGGCTTAGGTAGAAAAATCATCATTAACTTTTCCCTTAGCTGCACCTTTGTACTGTTTAGTTTCAAAACCTTGCAAATTGTCATTTCAAGACCATATATGCCATGTGCTTGAACGTAAGGAGCGGGAAAATCAGGCCATACACAACTAATGTAAAGAAAGTTTTACATAAATGGTCTCAATCACCTTTGATTTGGGGATTTGTGACAAAGTGGTTGCTTAAACCCTCAAAAAAAAGGTTGATAACACCGCTTGTGTGTAAAACTTTTTTTTTTTTACTCCTCCAGCGTATGCTAGAATTACTCGAGAAGAAAACTATATTATGTACCCTCTAGTTTTTCGTAGGTTTTTATCATATTTCCAATAGAGAGCTAGATTCCATGGTATAAAATGTACATTTTTGGAAATTCTTAAGTTGCCTGAGGATAGGGATTGAGGATGATTTTTTGAAAAATTTCCCCTTTCCATTTAGCACACATTCACATTACTGCTAATCAATAGCGGTCTCAAAAGTTGAACCATTGGGTAAGATAACTTAGGGTTTTGCTCTTCAAAAAGCACAGTGTATCTTGTTTGATTTTTTTTTCTCAAAATCATCACTTGTGCTCAATTCATGCGAAAATAATTCTTGTCACGAACCCTAATCTAGATATATGACTAGTGGTACGTACTCCCTTTCAAATTCTTCTGTGTGCCTCGTATATTGTATGTCTTTGCTTCATGGTAAAAGAATTTTGAGTAATTCTAGTTATACTAAAATTGATCGCGTCCATGTGTGACAATATGGGGTTGTGGTCTATTCCAAGGTGTGCATATTAGTAAATTATCAGAATAAATGAGTGATCGCTCTTGCCAAATTTGGGCCTTCCATTATTAGGCTACTAATGCGCCAAACTATTTAGAGAGAGTAAATTAATCCTAAAATGTAGATCAGGGTCCCAATCTCTACAAAAACATGAAAAAGTACCATGGTCTTTTTTTTCTTCCTTCCTTTTGCATTGCGATGTTACCCACAAACTTTTGAAGTCGTGGTTGACTACAGATGGAAATGTTTCTAAATAAATATATTTGACTAACTCAATTAAAATAAATGTTTCTCTAATTTTATATTCAAAGAACATTGATGAAGTGGAAAGTAAGGTAATGTCAATTATTTGTGAGGGTAACAAGGGTAATGTACATCCTGATTACTTTGTAGAACGACTATAATCGCAGATGATTCTTTATATAAATTATTGAGTTACTCCTCTTTAAGGAAATTAAGTGGAACAGGAGTCATTAATAATGCCAAGGCTCCCTAAACTATCAAAAGTTCCCACTGAATTAGGCGTCTTATTAGGGATTCTACGAATTATAGCGTAGGGAAGCCGCAAATGCAGCCAAAGCTATACTTCTATTGATTAATTATCAAAGACCTTTGAGACCGTTTAGTCCCATCCCAAGAGCGCTCCTACCCAAAATAATGGTTGAGTGGTGCTCATTTTCTGATGCCCCTATATAATCTGGTAGCATTTACCCTAAGCCAAATAGGGTTCGGTGAAAAAACACTCTATTTTCGGCTTGAGCTGGAGCTTTACTCTCGTGCGACAAACTGTAATTTCTTTCTCTAATTCAATGGTAAAGGTATAGACCCTCGGCTATCTACAAATTTGTAGACTCTATAAGTGCCATCATCCGTTCAAGTATGAGCCTTTGATTTCTATAGGTAACCTTGATTCAGAAGGGCCTGCATGATGGAATTAAGAGGCGATCTCTAATTTCCTACCTTGAAATTTGCTAACACTCCAACCAACCGCGCTAACCCTCAGAGGAGAATAGCCGTTGTGGAATCTGAGTTTCACATTACTTTATTAGGATGAATTCCGAGTAGCCAGTGGATCTATTATCAAATTTGTCACGTAAGAAGCAAGAGCTAAGGTACATCCTACTTTCTTTTGATCAGTCGAAACTGATCGATAGATCCTACTTGAGTCGGACGAAAATACACCCATCACGTTATTCATTTCAGAAAAGTCCATCCCTGCAAACAAAATCATATTCACCCACGTGACTTGATACAATTTTGTATCGTGGATCTTACGATGCCGGTGGCAATATTGCATTCCCACCTAGCCATATGATCGGGACAAAAGAGTATAATATTTATCGAGCGGGTACGATGTCATTAGAAGATGTTCGACCAACCAGACTTCCCCCAAATTTCCACGCCAGTTCTGTCAGGGTCCCATCAAACATGAATCCAATTATCTTCAACCCTTTTTTGTCTTTCCAAGCATATAATCACTTGCAATATCCCCCACGTTATCATCATTACAAAAGTCTCCCTTTATTCAACCCGAGGCTCTATTTTCACTAATGTATCTGAACGTGAGTTAAATCGATATCAGGCGAGTGTTGATTAACAAACTCTTTGCGTTGACCAAAAGAATCTTCATCAATCCACTTTGGTGCCCACCCACTCAATTTTGGGCAATTTCATTATTCTTGAAAGTATGTTTAACTTCCCATATAAGAACTATATCCTTTGAAGCTGGTACTCAATTTCCATTTGGATTAAAGTACACTAATAAAGAGGCCCGCCGCAGCTTCGCAATGTCAATAAGGCCAGATATATAAATTAAATGAACGAACCTTGATTGGATCCAGTCAGTCCGATCAACCCAGAGTCCCAAATCAAACACGGAACTGACAAGAATGCGTGGCCAATCAGTTAGAAGTCACAAGATGCTATATTCCCAAATGCGTGCCTCAACTTTAGGGAAAGTTTGAAATTAATTTGATATGTAGCAACACAGGCGCCTGCTTTCCTAAGGGGTTGAACTCAAAAGGGAGGTCGAATGGTTTATGATGATCACCTAACTTATGAAGTCGCATGATGGAGAGGTCTCCTCACATTTAATGTTTTCTCATGTGCACTGACTATATATTATATCCATTTCACTTCCATCCAAACTGTATGCCCTTATATTCTCCTTGTCATATATGCTCCCACAATGAAGAGACAGCCCAATCTCTCTTCCCTGACATTTCGCAGAGTGATATTAGCATGAGTAACATGAATCACAGATGTTTGTAATTGCTAAGGTCAATACGCATGCCATATATATAGGTCGTGATCTTAAAATTATCGATTATTATGGTTCTTTATATCCTTCATTTGCCATTTACACTTAAAATTTCACCATGCATCGTGGAAGAAGCCGCGTAGATTGGCACGTGCTTCCGATCTAACTTTCTCTAGTCTTCTTGGACCTGGTGACCGAAGTTGACCTTTTAGCTTGAAGCAATTGGACATATCTAAGCTGAGAACAAGGGAGTAATAGGCTGTACATTCGTTTCACATGGAAATTTCAATGATACAAATGGATGTTAATTAAATTAAATCAGGCTTTCTGACAACTGATAGCGGCTATCAATCACCAGCTCCCTTAAAGTCGTCCTTTACCTTGGCGGATCATGTCCGGCGGCAGTCGATCACCATCTCTCTTAAAGTCGTCATTTACTTAGGCAGATTAAAAAGGGCATGTCATAAAGCCTCCATTAATAGTCATATTGATTTACTTGGCAAATTTTTAAATTTCTGTTTTTTTCTTTCCATTTTTCACATCAAAACTAATTTTAACTCCCAACTCTTAAAATCTACAGTTTGCATTCTCAATTGTGTATGAAATCTTCAAGTTAATCATGTCGGGCATTAGTTATTTTCGACTTATACAGATGTTTCAAATTGTCATTTTTCTCTCAAGATTGCCCCACTCACTATTCTAAACTCACCCACAATGGAAGCCCTAACATAAACTGATACAAAATTACAGAGCCGCCGGTCGTCCCATCACGCCACCACCCTGTCGTCCCATTGCCCTAACCTTCAGATGTAGTCGAGCTTGGCAGCTATCTAGAGGGGCAATTACCCTCCTAATCTAGAGGTCTCGACGGCCATGGAGGTTGAGCCTTGGACTTAGACTGAGTTCGCAATGTTCACTTCTCAAATCTTCCACTCGACCAAGGCTATACACTTGATAATTCCCTAAGAAATGATAACATAAGAAGGCGATCACACGAACGGCTTCTCCTACCCACAATGCACATGTACCGCAGCGAAGACAATTCAAATCAGTTCCCTTCCCAAAAAAATGACAATTTCTCAAGATTAAGCAAAGGCCATTTTAGACCCCTAATTTCTTTAACAAATATAGTAACGCAAATAAATGCTGATTTTAAGATTAATATATCGTTCTTAATTACCAATCTCGAGTGAAGCAATGCTGCTCTCGTCACCTTTCCTGATGCCAGTGACGTTTGAATTTATCGAAGCAATCAAGCAAAGGGAATCATCCATGGGTAAACATAATTAAGAGTTTATAATCCTAATTATGAGCATTTTGACTACGGAAGAGACGAGGGGCAAAGTGGCCCTAATTTCCGAACAACTTGCGCTCTCTGTGGGATGCCCACTTGAATTGAGCCTTCCAATGCATGGTTTCTCAGACTTTGCACCTGCAAAGGCATTTGATTTTGAGTACACGTGCCTGGTGTGCCTGGTCACTGCAATGAATATGATTCCCTACACCGTCTTTAAAAATAAGGGTATGGCCTGCACGTTTTTCTTCAAAATATAAGGTTTTAGAACCAATTTAAAAATCTAGAGTTTAAATTTCTTGCGCTCCCAACTTTTACTAATTGTTCTAAAGCATAAACTGATTGAATTCAAGGAAATCATAAGTTGATTAATCCGCATAAATGATAGTTAAGTGATCTGTCAGTCTGTTTGAAACGAGCATTTATATTTCGTATTAGTTGATTGAGCCAATAAGGTGCAAGAATTAAGGAAAACTGATCAATTTGATTTAAAAAAAATTATTAAAATCTGTCATATTTGTCATGCTTACTTATGGACAGTTGAGTTATTTTTGGAAGTTTATTATCTGAAGTGAACTCCAATTCAATATTCAATATGCACATAAGAGTTGGTTGTTTTTGCTAGTTAGCGTCTCAATAACTTTTATTTATTTATTTTTTTATTTCCGGTACATGAACAAAGTCTCCTTTACAAATCTAATCAGCCCCCATATGTCGTTCTCTATTAGGAAGCTACCTACAGGCCATCTTTGGCCTACAAGGCAATCATCATTATTACTAATACCTACAGAGAAATTGTTAGACACTTTTTGAATAACTAATTGACCTTTTTGTAAATTTAAAAAAAAAAATCTGAGGGCTGTCCTATTAGTCCCTGAAATTAAACCGTCCTTTAATTCCCGCCGTCCCTTTTTTATATGTAGGTAGTAATTATAAGGCTTAAATGCTCCTCATAAATTATGTAGCCCACTTGGTTAATAATAGGCAGTGAATCCCTATGCATGTGTATTAATTAGTATGGTACATTGTATTAATATGAATTATTGGGAATAATTCAACACCTATTGTCACAATGTACACCTACTCCATAACCCCCCTTTTTCTCTCCTGGGGTAATTCTCTCTCATAATTTCATATAAAAGCTTCATTTGGGGTAAAATTACAACAACAAAAAAAAAGGTTAGGGGGAGCTATTTTACAATTTTTTTTTTTGTCAATTTTTCTCCTTTTAGTTAGGGAATACTAATATTGCTTATTCACGTTAAAGAGAGCGAGAAGCTTAATTCTTTCTTTTCCCTTCATTTTTCCCGCGCATTTGTCAATCTTTTTTTTTTTTTTTTTTTTTTTTTTTGGCATTAGCTCAATTTTTTATCTAGGGTATCCAACTTCTTTCACCCCGTTTTCTAACACGTACCTTCAATAATTACTCAAGTAACTACCATGTTGCTAAGCAATACCCGAAGCTCCAAATTAGATTAGCCTGCTATTATATTCTCTCCCTTTTCCCCCACTATTATAATACCAGGATGACGACAGGGAGAATCTCAACATGCATGTGTGCAAGTGTGGCGAGTTTTATATAAATCGAGTCATTGGATGGTTCGTTGGTCTATATTAGATTTGCTCTAGCTGTACAAGGAAGACCGTGTAAGAATATCCTTATATACTTAAGTTCCGGTTTATCTACTATTCAATTCTTTGGTCTGATTAGGGATGAAGCCACTGAGGTAATAATTGAATTGACTAGATACCAAAAAGACCCCAAATGGGTATTTTTTTATTATCAAAATTAGCTGGTGGATCGCATAGCTGTACATGGACGGGGTCAAATAGGCTCTCAGATAACTTCAACATAGAAAAAGTCCAATCAAGTAAGCCGACCCATGCAGTGATTGCTTCCTCTTATTTAGGCCGCTTAGCCATTTACCTAGGGTTAACCCTCCCTATCTCTAGAGGCCGACTCCATTCATCTCTCTTTTCTCATTATCTTTTGCTCTTTGGCCCCCCAAAAACCCACAAATTCTTTTGCATTTTGCTCATGTTAGTCGCTATTTCGGTCAGCATTTCACAGCAAGGAAAAATCACACCTAACGAGTCCTTCGCCGAACAAGGTAAGATTGACTTCCCTTTTGCGAGTCGTGAAAGGGGAGGAGGGGAGATCGATTTCTCTCGTCGCGACTCTAGCCCCGCGACTTCTCACGCGGTATCGACGTCGCTCCACGTGCGTTACAATTTACAGCGCCGGCCACAGAGGATAGATTACTCGAGCTTTTGTCGTTAGCTAGAACTTTCGAGGTAAAAAAAGAGTGGGGGAGAACAAAAAAGCCAAAAGAGAAGGAGGGGAAATAGAATAGAGAAAAGAGGGTGGAGTTTGCCATAGAGAGATGATGCATCGATGATGCTTGTGTTAAATAGTAGCTCGTGGGTAGCTATTAGTATTAGACGCAGGACCACACGCTCCTCTCCCTCTCGACCCATTCCCATCCAAAAGACAATCCTCTTCACTCCATCAGGACCACTATCCCCATGACTCTCTCTCTCTCTTTCTCTCTCTTCCTCCTTTTGTCTCTTTTCCTTTACTAAATTGTATTGATGGGTGTGGTTAATTTTCCCATGTTATCGGTCTGAGTACATTTTTATAATCAGCTTCCTTTTGTTTTGGTTTCGGTTCTGCTTGTGCGTTTCGTGGCTGCACATACGTCGCTTTCGTTTGCATCTGAGTTTTAGCCTAGGTGCGGGTGCCTAAGAGAAAATATAAAAAATAGAGGAGAGAGAATAAGAAGGAGAAAAAGAGAGGTTGATGAATAGTGTGAGAGAAATGAACAGGCAAAGAGGCACATGATGGTTTGCACCCCCACGAAGGAAAGTGAGTTGGAAGGATACCTAACCCTCGGATCCTTTCATCTGTTTCGGCAATCGACGTGGTTGCTGGGTCGGGCGATTGAAGCTTTTAGGACATGAAAAGTATCCTTGATCGCCCATTTGGGGCGTTCAGTCCTTTCCGAATTTAGGTTAAAGTCAAACTTGTAAACCTACTCATCTGACGTGCCGAACTATATATGAATGTGAACGTTTATCACCACTCCGACTTATAAAGTAAAAGTTGTCAAGCGATACGATTTTACCTCATGGAAAATGAGTAACTCGATTTGGAGCCTAGCTCGATTCTTCTTTCACGAGTAGAGCCGCCGATCACGGCCTTGACTATGACGAGGCCGCTCTGCCCCGTTCACACCGGAGATCGAAGCGCGATGGACGGGCCTTGCCGAGCTGCTTCCTTTTGGACCCTATCCCATAGAAACTCATAGAAACTCAGGATCACTTTTTGCCGGAAGAAAATTAGTGAAGTTTTTCGGGTCAATGGACAGTCCTAGTCCAGGCCTGTGGATCAATAAACTGTTTTAGGCCCCTCTATTGATCCACAGGCCCAAACCCAAAAGTCCAACCGGGTCGAGTGGATTGACCGGCCCGTTTCCGACACCGACCCGCAACCGGCTATGGCGTGGGAAATTATTAGGGTTTATCAGCGGGTTCTGTAGAGCTTCCAAGTTTCCTCCTTTGCGAACCAGCTGAAGAGAGAGAGAGAGATGGACTCGTTTTCGTCGCCATCCAGCGGCTCCTCGTCTTCCCAATTCTCGACGGAAGACTTCATGGACCAGCTCAAGACCCAGCTCGCGCAAGCTTACGCCGAGGAGTTCCTTGAGGTCGATCTCTTTGTGTGCACTAATCGGCGTTGATTTTTGTTCCCCTGGGTAGAATTTCTTTGCGCGCCAGTTGCTATGATGTCGCTCGATGTACTTCATGAGTACCTGTCTCTGCATGCGTTCGGTCGCTTCATTCCGTCATCCGCATATTGGTTACCTAGAGCTTCGGTTTGTCGCTGAAGGAGTTGGGTTTTTGTATCTCGAGATTTCCATCCCGGTGACGGGAGGACTCCGTTCGAACGTTTGATCCCATTGTCTCAATCGAGCTTCGCTTGGCGGATATCGATGTAACACGTCTGTGCAATTTCCTTTGGAGTTTGTTTCACTTGTACCCACCAAAAAAAAATAAAAAAAGGTGCTTGGTTGCAAAGTAAAGATAGAGGAAAAGGTGTGAATTTGAAAGTTACCGTAATCGGCCTTTGATTGCCTGGTTTTGTTAGGTCTGGGGCTCAGTTTATTTCGCGGAAAATGAATGGTTTGAAAAATATTTTCTTAAAAATTAACACTCACATCGCTTAAAATAGTTAGTCAAAGAAATGTGTTTTCAATGTTGGCAACAATTTGTGTCTAAACAATTTCATGAACGGTAAAAATATTTTTCTTCTGTTTCATTTTTTGTAAGAGATATGAGCGGAGCCTCAATGTTGGCTTCTATCTCCGACACTTTAACTGTCGATTACCCACCCACGTGGATACGTGCATCCTGTTCGGTACTTACTGCTGTGTTGTGGGTGGTTGGCCTTAACCTGTCTATGCTTGGTAATGCTTGGAGTCCAGTGGACATTGCGGACAGAATGTAGTTTCTGCTGTTAGTTGCTTAGCTTGAGCAGAGCTACGTAGTTGTTTTGAAGAGGGACTTTTTCAGAACTTTATTGTCTCTTCCTTCATATGCTCTCTAGACATGGCTGGGTAAATGGAATCAAAGTCAAGATGCTTCTGAATCTGAATTTTATGTGGAATACACACATATGGTCTTCAGAGTTCTCTGTATGCTCTGGCTACCCCATTTGCTCATGTTTCTGTAAGAGCTTGTGACTTTTGTGTGCATGGTACCAACGGGTTTATTCAGCTACACTCTCAGATATATAGTTCATGTTAAGATCGGATGGATTGAAATCCACACTAAATTTCCTTAAACTCTTTATAACTGGTGGAATGTCTAATCCTCCAAGGCTGTTGAGTCTTATTAGTTATGTGCTCACAGTGTAGATGTTGGTATGCTCTGGTTGTTTTGAAATTTAGTCAAACGGTTACTTTTACAACATTTAGTTGAGTAATTCGTTTGTTTTCAAGTGTGAATTACCCTTTTAGGAAAATGTTTGACATTTGAATTAGTTACATGTCCATATATTGTCATGATTATATAAAGTAATTGAAGTTCCTAGAACTAGCTAGGGATTATCTTCTTCAGGACTTGCACTGGAGGAGCATAGTGCAGGTTCAGCAGGGGTATTGTGCCTTGTTGAGGAATTACATATTTGAATGTGTTTTGAAATCAAGTGTGCACTTAGGTTAGTTTGGTGTGGCTGTAATCATTGCAGTAATGTGTGTTTGGAAACACTTTTCTTAAATTATAGCACCTTAAAACAGGACTAGTGCATTCTAAAATATAGTTGTGTTAACACTGTAGCTGTGGGGTGTTGTTAAACAGTTCATATAAGTTGAAGCATATCTTTTCATGACTGTACTTACTACAAAGAAGTTACACCAAACACTCTCTACTTCTAAAAAGGTTGCATTCTGTCTCTTGGCACTCGGTTCACGCAAATGGCAGTAGGAAGAATATTTCCAACGATAGGATGAACCTAAAAGTGGATGGACCTCACTTATGGAGGAAGAATGATTGAAATTCAAAACATTGAAAGAAGGAAAATCATGGTCTTATGATGTACTTGTTTTAAGAATTGACCATCAAAGAATCTTTAACTTGGGGAAGAAGGCAGATAGAACATGTAACATATAAAGTGCCATGCACTCAAAAATTCCATCTTAGAATGCTCATGATTTACTGGTGGTGAGAGCATGTCAGACCGATGCATGGTTCTTGTTTGAAATATTGAGTTGATCAGTGGGTGTGAGTTTCTATTGGTTATAATGGAAGCTTCATGTGTGATGAATTAGTACTTGAACGTGTGTGACTTTGTCCTAGTTCTTGTATATGTTGCCACCAATTTTGCTATCGCAATTGTATCTCTGCTTTGTGTTCTTCTCATGATTTACATTTTTTGCTTTCATGTTTTTGTGCAGACTGTTCGGGAAAGTGCTTTGAAAAATGCATTACTAAGCCAGGATCAAGTTTGAGTGGAAGCGAAAGTAGTTGCATTTCTAGGTGTGTGGAACGCTATATTGAGGCCACTGGTATCATTAGCAGAGCTATGTTCAGTGCTTCTCGTTGAAATTTTGCTACAGATTTTATTCTTGAAGAATGTTGAGGCTGTTCTATCACCAAGTCATATGGTGCAGGCATTTTCTGATATTGGATTTCCGATTTACCAGAACATTTCTCGTTTAGATGACTTAGATTCTTACTTTTTAATTCTCACCCATGAGTGAAGCGCAGTCTGTACCTTCATCTATTATTTATGAAATCAAAATCTTGAAGCTTAAGCGTCGGTGCTGGTTGATGTTCATTATCATTTGGTCTTCTTCAATGAAACCTCATCGGAGCTAGTGCTAGATTATGAACTGAATACACAAAAAGCAGTGAAAACACTGCTTCGGTCAATGCATCTAAGCGGGTGGCATAAAGTTCCTTTGAACCTGTTTTGCCTCACTCTTTCTTCAGGCTTTCATAGAGAAGTGATCCCTCTTTCGTCTTAGGCTGATTTGTAGTCCTTGAGCAGTTAAGAGCTTGATTGAGAACCATCAGGCCTTTCCTACTAGTGACTTGCGTTCCCTCCATTTCTTCGATGTGCGGGTCAATTTACTCAAATTCCAAACACCCCCTCTTTCCACTAATCTGCACCTGACTTGTATTGTGCATTGGGCCAATTTGTGAGTCAGTATACCTTAAACTGGATTATGCACCTAAACTGCGCTCTATAGTCATTATCGCGATGCCAGCTCCTTTGCGGCGAGATTGCCCTCCACCTCGAAAGATTTGAAGGATTTTCCATTCTTCTTGTCTAGCTGCACGTAGCTGAATCTTAGATCTGCTCTTCTATCTGATTGACATGAACATCGGTTGGGTGATTGCTCCAGTGTATACTCAAGATATCCGTTGTAGAAGGGCATTTTGAGAACCGCCTTTTGAGGTTGTCTGGTGCATGTCCCACTGGTTTTTGGAGCTTCTGGTGTCTTTGGGAGCCCCCGTATCAGGTATTCTCACTATTCCTCGGTAGAAGATGCCTATGCGGTTAGACACCTACCATGGAGGCAAAATCTTGAGTATCGGCCCACGTTTTGGGCCTTGCATGTTTATGGTTCATATGAACGTATACCCCTCAGGCTTCGCGATAAACGAGTCCAGCTTCGGAAAGCGCAGTAAAAGGTTTTTCTCCTCAGCCCCTGGTCCTGAGCCGTGGCCTGCATGCCATTGACTCGAGCCATGAAAGTCCCCGTTTCAAGCTCGTCAATGGACAAATTTGAATCTGCATCTCGTATTTCCTCTGTTGCTTTCGAAATTTATACTTCTTAGGAGCTCAAAGTATGGTCCATGTCGCTGTTTAGGTGCACATTGATACATAAACAAAGATAAGTCACCATGCGTGCATTATAGCCTTGAAAATATACGTTTCTTCATTTGATTTTACGTTATTTGTTGGCTTTCTACGAAGACAACGGCCCAACGAGACAACTGATGATGGATGTCTCAGTCAGATGCTTTGGATGCTTACTGGGGTTGTTTTTGCCTGAAAAGTCCGGTTCATGTCTAAACTCCGATAAAGTCCTTACCTAAATGTCAGCAGATTAGGTTGGAGGGACCAGATTATGCAATGAATTTTGAAAAGTAACCACCTGGTGTACTTGGTAATCAACCGCGATATCTCTACTTGCATAAGTTTGAATTTGACATTTGACATTTGAAGGCTCTCCAAGTCAGATTTGAGGGGTTGACCCGGAACCCAAAAAAAAAGAAAAAAGTCAGATTTGAAGACCTTTTCCGGCGGAAGAAAGGGAAAGGGGCGGACATTATCAACTCTGTCCGCTCTCTCTCTCTTCGAAAACTTTCTCAACTCTCCGGTCTGTGTCTTTGAAAACTAGAAAGGTGGTCCTTTGGAAGAAAATTGTCCAAGGACATTGCCTGGTCGCCCCTCTAGCTCAATTGGGTTGGGCCTTGATATTAGGCTGATTCATTGGAATGAATGCTTCTGGAAGAACAAAAAATGAGTATCGGATCGGGCTTTTAGGTATTCTCTACCTACCACTTGCATTGATTTCGGGTACAGGTACCCTTTTGTTGTTGCGCATTGTCAGCTTCTTCACTTCTGTTCGGCTACATAAGTTAAGACTCTTTCATTGTTAAAAGGAAATCGACTGTGATCATGGATTCAGAAGGTACTTTTTGCTCCTAGAGATATCTAATGGCAGTTGATGTTACCCATTTGTAGGGAAAGAAACAGCAAACCGTGATTGTGCTTTGACAAAGAACAAAATCATATGCTATCGGCATGTTCGGTTGAATATTCTGCTATGACATCATATGCCATTGCGTGTCACCGTATTTGGCAGTAATATTAAGGGCGTACATGACCTCTGTATTACTTATCATAGAATAGCTATTTGAACCATCGATAGAAAGTCTCTTTCACTCTCATCGTTGAGGAGAATGGACAACTGCACCACCCCTCCAACGTTATCGAGGAGCCCTACTATTTCCAATACTTTTCACCTTACACCGTGTCCCGGATGCACGTGTTCTAGTCGGGCCTAAAGAGTAAATGAAGACCCGGTCGCCTTCAAGATGTCTTGTTGTACCTATCGTCCTACTTTTTTTTATTGAGGTTCATAGAAAGATACAAACCGTCTAACCTTTTTTAAAGCCTTACGTAACTAATCAATTTCAAGATGAAAACGCCCTCAATAAAATAAGATAAGAAAAGAACCCCCTACGTTATCTACTTGTTTTTTGTCTTATGTATACAAGACGAAAAGAACATTCAATCAAGATAAGGCTATTGTCCTGTCTAAGAAGATTTCCGGTCTCCTCTATCAGAAGTCATCTTTTAGTCTATAGCTGTTCCGGTGTCTATCGCTAGCTTGATCACAGCAGAGCTTTGTAGAGAGAGAGAGAGAGAGAGAGAGAGATTAAATTGGTAACCACACAGTGATTTGGTGGCAGCGTCATTTTGGGTGGCCAACGATGAAGATAAAGAAGAAAAGGTTTTTTCCGCAAGCCCACGGTCGATCTACCGGTTAACAAACTAAAGGATAGTTAAAATCTTAATATTAGGAGTGGATGAGATCACTTATGTAAAGTTTTCTTTACCATTGCATGTATTCGTTGATTTCCTTAAGACACTCAAGTGATAAACAAAAAATTCTATAACTCTCAAGTGAGCGTCATACAAAAATTATGACACTTATAGTGTCTTGTATCCCAAATTTGGGGATAGAGGACTTAAGAGTTAGGACTAAATATTGCTTAGACATGTGCATGATGCCCTCAGCTTAGGTTTATTTAAAACTTCTAGATGACTTAGAATCAAGTATTACTTAATAGATCGATAAAGGATGTGAAAAGTTCTTTGTTGATTCTTGGACAGGAAACACAAATTGACAAGAAGATTAAAAGTATTGAGACAAGAGATAATTATGTCTAATCATATAAAAAGATATGGAAATGTATATATAAACTAAAAGTAGAATTGAACAATTGGTGTTCATTAATTGATTGGCGATTCTTTACATAAACTACAATTCAAGTATTTATACCTACTATCGACAATTATCAACGGTTATTGCTCAAAAAAAAAAAAAATCAACGGTTACAAAGAAATCAAATACATTTTATGTGATTCCTAGAATTTAGTAACTTGAATTTACAAATAATTAGATGACTCTATTATACGGTTATTTCTTCTCCACTCTTTCCAGCTTAGCATAATTAGTTACTATTGAAGCCCCTCATTCCACCACTCAACGGTTGCAATAACCACATTTCTGAGCTCCTATCATTACTTCATTAGTGCCTTCCGAGATCCATGATCCCACAATTTGACGATTATGTTAATTTCACCTTTTCACTACTATATCCGAAATTATAGGCTCCATTACTTAAATAACTACTTTGTTTCTTGCTCATCATAAATCGTGTTAGTCGTGGCTCTGTCAATTAGGTCAAGCCTTACTGATGCTCATGTTCCAAGACTTAGTTTTCCCATCATATTTCCCATTGGCTAAAACTAGCTATCTTGCTGATCTCCTTCACCAACGAGATTGCAATTATAGGCAGGTGTGAGCACTAGTCTTGAGTTAACCTAATAATTTGATCAATTCGGATTGAATTGAACCGGCTAGTTGTGTGTCCTATGGAAAGTGGGTAGATTCTGGTTCTAAGTGTTGAACCCAACCACCCAACCACCCAACCACATCATGAAAGAAGCATAATGGTAGTAGCAAGCAAATCATGAAGTGAAAGAACCCTAAGAGCACATGCTTCTTTCGTGGTGGATACTGAAGGGGATCTTCCTTCTCGTCCATTGTTCACCTTCATCAGTTCATCTTCCAATTTTGGAAGCCCTAATTGCCTCCCTCTGTCCACTGTCTCCGCCGTGATAGCTTGTGTTCTTCAATTCCCATCACCTGGCCATCGATGGTGGATCTCAAGGCCAGGGTTGAGATTTCGTTCATTGAGACATACTTTTGTGGTGTCTTCACTACTTGCTTCGCCGATGTAATGGCTAGTCACTACTGTTATTTTCTTTTTCAGATTAATCAGAGTTTTGTGATAACCATTATGTTCTTAGGAACAAATTCTGCTCAGAAATAGTTTTTTCTGATTTTGTCCCATGGATGAGTTTTAAAGCATTCAAAGGCGTTTAGTAACTGCCTAAAATTTATATTCTCAAAATACAAATGCATTTGGTACAACTTTTCAAATTCTCAAAATACAAATGCGTTTGGTACAACCTTTCAAATTTTTTTGTGACTTATAATTTCTTTTAATTTTTTGATAATTTTATCGCAATTTTCTTCTCTCTTTTTTTATTTTTCCTTTTTCCTCTCTTCTTCTTCATCGGCCCCCGGCAAGGTCAAGCATTGTGGCTGGGCGAGGCTCAGCCTCACTAGATGTGGCGAGACAAGGTTGAGCCTCACCGGTGGCCAGTGACTGGCTAGGGGAAGAAGAAGAGGAAGAGAAAAAGAAAGAAAAGAAAAGAGAAAAAATGAAAGAAAAAAGGCTTGATTTTGGAGTTGTTCCCAGGAATAAATAAGCGATCTTTTTTTACTTCTTAATTCTATTCCAAATCCATTTTCGTGAATAAATTTGTTCCCAAGAACAAAAATATTACCTAATGGATTTTTTTTATTTTTTTTCGAAGAATAAAAGAATAGAATCAGACACTTTTTAGCACGTTACCAAACAGGCCCTTACCAAACAGCATTTTTGCTACGGCTACTTCAATGTTTTCATTCAAGTTGAATTCAGTTGCCAATTCATAGTTGTTGAATAGAGACATATTTTGCTTGGACTCCCTATAGGGCTTTTTATCCATTTTCTTGAGCAACTGCTCATATTTAGATACCCCTGTCGCCAACCTGGACAAGTCTGCAAAATCATGGCCTTCAAATCATTCTCTAATGTTGAACTTTAAACCATTAAAATTCAAATTTATGAAATCTTGCTCTGAGAATAGTGTCAGGTATCGGTTCCTTTAAATCGGGCAATTAATTGGTCGATTAATTCATTATTGTATTGATGCAGCCTAGTTAGATTAGTAATCGGCACTTCGGAATATCATTCTATAAAATTGATAATAGAATTGTCTTTCAATTTATGTCTAGGTATATTCTGAATTGGGAAAATGTCACAAATAGTCCCTGAAGTTTTATGTAATATTCAATTTCGTCCCTGTACTTTTAATTGGCTCAATTTGGTCCTTGAATTATCGATAAATGTCCGATCTAGTCCCCGACTATTTGAAAATCGATCAATTTCGTCCTTCCATTAACTTTCCGTTAGTTAAAGTTAACGGAATGGGGGCATTTTGGTCTTTTTATATTTTAAATATTTTTATCTTTTTTTTATTCTTCTTCTCTCTTCCCTCCGCCGGCCATGGCGGAGGGAAGCCGATGTCCGGCGAGGGTCACCCTCGCCCGACGCCGGCAGGAGCAGCCCTCGCCCGACGCCGACGAGGGCCGTCCCTACGGCGTCGGGCGAGGGGTGCCCTCGCTGAGTTGTTGGGTTCGCAGGTCGCGTCGTGGCGAGCGCAGGGCTTGGTGCAAAGGCTGGAGGAGATCGTGGTGGTGCCGATGGAGGGAAGCCGAGGAAGTATAGACTTGGTGGAGGAGCCATGCGGTCGGCGTCCTTATCTCGTGGCCTCGTGCGGCAGGGCTCGGCGAGCCGTGGCGGGGAGGCGTCGAGGTCCCTCAGTGGAGGGGCGGCCCTCGCCGACGTCGGCCGAGGACGACCCTCGCTAGATCCGGCAAGGGCACCCCTCGCCCGACACCATAGGGCGGCCCTCGGCGGCGCCGGCGAGGGGCTGCCCCTGCCGGCGTCCGGCAAGGGCGACCCTCGCCGGACGCCGACTTCCCTCCGCCGGCTCCACCATGGCCGGCGGAGGGAAGAGAGAAGAAGAAAAAGAAGAAAAAAAGAAAAAAAAAAAAAAAAAGCAGTAACGGAAGGACTAAATTGAACCTTTGCTAATAATTTAGGGACTAAATTGAGCCAATCAAAAGTATAAGGACCAAATTGAACATTACATAAAACTCTAGGGACTAATTGTGACATTTTTCCTTCTGAATTTGGTGGTAGATTGGTGTACCACGTGAATGTAGTTTTTGATAGAAACAAGGAAATAACCTTAGCCCCAAAAACTCATTCATCCTCGCTTCCTTACTTGGACAACAAAGAAACCAATATGTTCGATGATAGATTGGTCATCCTCACAATTAAAAGTGGAAAAATCACAAACCTTGAATCCTCTAAGAGAGAGTTAATTATCGATCCATTCAAGATAAGACTTTCTTATACAAGTCTCACGACAATTCTATCCAATCTTAAGTGTTGCCTAACTTCTTCAACAATTTGCGTTGTATCTACTTGAACGTGTAATTGGCCATCCTGCCCCTTAGGTGGTGAAACTAGTCTCACTGGATTCTCTATGTTTAGATTGATCAATAAGTTAAGCACAATAGAAATGTTAGCATTTGGTGGTGCTATAAAAATCGTTGGCCTACCATTTGCAGCTTTAGGCATTTGACCAGTTTACAAGCCAATTTGGTTTGTTGTATTGTTGTTACCAAGGAGATTCTCTTAACCATCATCGTTCCCATTGTTTAGATCTTGGTTCGAGAACTTGCATAATTCTTACAGGGAGTTGACTAGCAGGGTCTACATTACTATAAAGAGAAGGGTCAAGCACATACTCTGGCATCGCGGAACTCCCCTTCAAGAGAAAGTTAGACGATCCTGGCCTTGACAGTGCATCATTCCACTGTAAGAGTTTTCCTGATATGGATACTTTGTGCAGAAATTTATTTCATCACATTTATTGACGACTTTTCACGATATGGATACTTATACTTGATTAAAGAAAAGTCCGAGTCTGTTGACAAATTTAAGGTTTTTCAGACTGAAGTGGAGAAACAATTGGGAAAAGTTATAAAGATTGTCAAATCTGATCGTGGTGGTGAGTATTTTGGTAGGCACGGTGATGCTGGACAATTTAAAATGCCATTTGCTAAATACTTAGAGGATTATGGGATAATAGGTCAATTTACTATGTCGGAAGTCCTGAACAAAATGGTGTAGCTGAAAGGCGCAATCGTACTCTTATGGACATGATGAGAAGTATGATTAATAGGACCAATTTATCTGATTTTCTATGGGGTGAAGTTTTGAAAACAACTCTTTATATTCTAAATCGTGTTCCTACTAAAGTAGTTCCATTGACTCTTTTTGAGTTATGAACTGGACGTAAGCCTAGCTTGAATAATCTTAAAGTTTAGGGATGTCCTGCAGTGGTGGAGTTATATAATCGGACATTGAGTAAGTTGAATTCTAAACTACTCAGTGTTACTTTGTATCTTTCCCAGATCAATCAAAGGGGTATCGGTTTTATAATCCTAATGGAGGTACAAGAATTGTGGAATTTCAGACTGCAAAATTTTTGGAATTTGATGTAGCCGAAAAAGAGTAGTTGCTCACAAACTATTGAAGATGATAGTATGGTGGGAATTACTGGATCCCTATCTAATCCTATATAGACAATTATGGAGCCTCTTGCGCCACAAACTGAGCCTGTTGCGGCTCGGGATCTTTGTTGTTGAGACAGTTCCTGAAGAAATTCCTCAAGCCCCTCAAATTCAGAATGAAGATGAAGTAGTTCCACTCAGAAGATCGACTAGGGAAAGACGTCCAGCTATACCACCATACTATGTAGTCTACCTGGGAGAACATGGTTATAATATTGGCTGTGTTGTTGATCCGGTGACTTATACGGATGCCATCTCATCAACTAAATCAGATTTGTGACTAGATGCGATGAAAGATGAGATGCAATCTATGAGACACAATGGTGTTTGGGAGCTTGTTGAATTGCCTAAAGGTTATAAACCTATTGGCTGCAAATGGATATATAAGACCAAAAGGGATTCCAAAGGAAAGATTGAAAAGTTTAAAGCTAGGCTGGTGGTTAAGGGTTTCACTCAAAGAAAATAAATAGATTATGAAGCAACATTTTCTCAAGTTTCTTCTAAAGATTCCTTTAGAGTGATTTTGGCATTAGTAGCTCATTTTGATATGAAGTTACATTAGATGGATGTTAAGATTTTTTCTAAATGGAGACCTTAATGATGAGGTTTATATGGTGTAGCCTGAAGGTTTTGCAGCAGATGACTCAGGTAAGCTTGTATGTAGATTGAAAACGTCTATTTATGGCCTTAAACAAGCTTCTAGACATTGGTATTTAAAGTTTCATAGTATTGTCACTTCATTCGGATTTATTGAGAACAAATTAGATCAATATATATACACCAAGCTCAATGGGAGGAAATATATTTTTCTCATACTTTATGTGGATGATATCTTGCTTGCAAGTAATGACATTGGTCTATTGCATGAGACAAAGTGGATGTTATCGAAAAATTTTGACATGAAAGACCTTAGTGAGACGTCTTTTGTTCTTGGCATTGAGGTCTAGTCATTCATTGGGTTTGTCTTAAAGGGCATATATTGATCGCATTTTTAGAAAGATTCAATGTGCAGCATTGCAAATCAGGAAATGCTCCTGTTATTAAGGGTGATAAATTGAGTCTTTCACAATGCCCTAATTCAGATTTTAAGAAAGCTCAAATGAAGAGTGTACCTTATGTTAGTGTGCTTGGAAGTATCATGTATGCTCAAGTTTGCACTAGATTAGATATTACTTTTGCGACAGGGCTTCTTGGCAAATATCAGTCAAATCCAAGACACGATCAGTAGGTTGCTGCCAAGAAGGTTTTAAGGTACTTAAAGAGGACAAGAGATTATATGTTGATTTATAGACATGTTCCAAACTTACAACTAGCAGGGTATTTAGATGCAGATTTTGCTGGTTGTCAAGATGATAAGAAGTCAACGGCAGGATACATATTTATGTTGTCAGGAGGTGCAGTATCATGGAAGAGCGAGAAATGGAAATCTATATCTTCTTCTACCATGCAAGCGGAGTTTGTAGCATGTTTTTCAGCTGCTACTCAAGCTATTTGGCTCCGGAACCTCATTAAGAAGTTAACAGTTTTTGATTTTGTGGATAGGCCCATACAGTTATATTATGACAATAACTCTACAGTGTTATTTATTAATAACAACAGAAGTCTCAATGGGTCTAAACACATGAAAGTCAAGTTTTTGACCATAAAGGAATCAGTGCAGAATGGTGACATTGCAGTAGATCATATTCCTACATATGGTATGGTTGCAGATCTACTAACTAAAGGCCTACGGCCGTATGTATTTGAGCGACATGTCATTTGCATGGGCTTAGGAGTATCTTGGGATACTGTTATTTAGTGTTAGCTATTTTTACTTTTCTCTAATAAAGTTTACATCTGTATTTGTTACATTTAGTAACATTGTAATATATATATCAACTTTTGCATTCAATAAAATATTTTTTGAATGGATTGTAATATGTTGAATATATATATTGTTAAAAGTCTCAAGGTATTGCTTAAACCTTGAGTGAAGGTTAGGGGCATCCGATTATTAGCCTTGTGCATATGTCTTGTTATACATAAAGAAATGTTAACCGTAAGGACAAGGCATATATGGGTTCATTGGAACCATAAAGACATTTTCTAATAGCACAAGTTTTTTTTTTTTTTTACGCTTAAGGTAAGAGAATGGTGACTAACAAAATCTCTCTATGAGAGATGTTATCCATTTGCCACACTACTATATTGAATCTATATCAATAAAGTTGAAAACACTTGTGACCATGGAAGACTCTATGTGTATACATGCAGTTACCGCCATGGTTATGTGTCTGAGACTTTATGGGATATGATTAACGATTAAGAATTATCTCTAGACCAAGGTGCGCACATACAGTACAATTTCAATTAATATAGTCCAAGTGGGAGAATGTAAGAGTTTTCCTGATGTGGACTACATTAATTGATATTGTAATTTACCGTTTTATGAGATTGGTCTAAGGTGAGATAGAAGATTTCTTAATTAGTCTAATATAGGGCTGACTAGTGTGGGCCAAGTTGAGCCTGACCCGCAATGAAAGGGCCTGGTTGGAAACTCTATAAATAGTACTCAAGTCTCTCCTCTAGCCCTAATTCTCACAAGTATTCTCACATAAAGAGCGTTAACTTAGCGCTAAAGGGTGAAGGGGTCGTCTCATTGAGCTAGTAATATAGAGGGCAATAGAGGAGAAGGACTTGCACGTGGAACATCGATTTTCCGCTTCCGCTTCAAGAACAATGGATCCCAAAGCAGGTGTATTAATCTTTCTATTCAACTATGTGTGTTCTTGTTCTGGTTATGGAGATCATCGGATTATGTGATTTGCGTTCAACATCCACAGCTTTAATGATCATCCGCTTGATCACATTTGAAATGTGGCTGACGATATAGCTAGCCATGTCGTTCTGCTGATCCTTAAATAACTCCTCATAGTGGCTATCATAGGGGGACTTGGTGTAACTTTTCTAGTTTGTTTCTTGGTAAGATGCTCGGCTAAATCTGCTCTATCACGTCGACCTTCTTCTGCCACTTGGTTAAAGGTTGAATATTCAAAATGACGGTAACTTCATTCCTAGTTCGTGGTACAAGGTTGTTGTTACCAGCAGCGTTGTTTGGTTGTTGTTGGTGTCTGCTTTTCGCTATGATAGCTTCCTTATATTAGCAAACAAAAGTCTCACCAGGCGTGCCAAAAAAAAGATGTTTAGCCAAAAGTGGTGACAAAATACATTTTAAATTATAGATTAATGAACCGATTGACAATGGATATGAAGGGTCATTTACCCATGCCAGAACAAGAAAACAAATAAGATGAGAAAATTAAAGGTACTAAGATTGGAGACAATCATCTCCATCCATGTATAAGGGTACTGAAATGTAAAGATAATCTGGAAGTAAAATTAGAGATTAAAAAAAAAAAAAACTAGAAGTAAAACTGAACAACTAGTATTCACTGACTAATTGGCAGTCCTTTGCACAAGTAACAATATCGGTGAGATTTTGTAGAACCATTGCTAATTGTTCTAAAAACTTGAAGCCGATAAATGAAGGTGTGCTTTAATATTTAAATGTTCTAACAATATCTACTACTGACAATTAACAATGGTCACAAAAATTAAATATATCCTATGTAAATCCTAGAATTCAGCAACCTATATTTACAAACCATAAGACGACTCCATTACTCGACAGTTATTTCTTCTCCACTCTCACGCGTAGCATAATCAATTTTATTTTTTTTTCCGAAGCCCCTCATTCCAACCCTCGGCGGTCGCAATAATGCACATTTCTTGGCCCCAATCTTTGGTGGCTTCCGAGATCCATGATCCCCCAATCTGAAAGCTACATTGATTACACCTCTTCACGACTGTATCCAAAATTATAGACTCCATTACTGCTCCGTTTCCAGCTTATCATAAATCGTGTTGGTCGTGTCGACTGGGTCAGGCCTAACTTGCCGACACTCATATTCTGGGACATCGTTTTCCTTTCATTTTTCCTCTCGGTTGAACTATCTATCTACCGACCAAGGACCTTTAACACTTCGCAAATGTCACCTCTGCTATAATTATGGTCGGCTCCCTTGAACCCGAGTCGACACTCAAAAACTTTGGTACTTTCTGGTGTCAACGGTGGTACCCGCTGGAGACGTGGATGGTGGAGTAATGACTACAATGACCATGCCGACTGAGACAATGACCACAGAGGGCAAGATTGAGTCGGCAGTGCTCGCTGGAGAAGGGGATGGCCGCTTCGAACGGATAGAGAGTAGGATGGGCAGGGTTGAACAATGTGAGAGAGAGAGAGAGAGGGGGGGTGTTAATGTATGTGGAATCACATCTCCTTCGATCATTGTATATTTTCGTAAGAAATGAGAAGTTTTAGAGTCCGTTCGTTTCGTAAGAAATGAGAAGTTTTAGAGTCCGTTCGTTTTGCGGAAAATAGGCAATTTTCAGAAAATATTTTCTCAGAAGTCATTTTCCAGAAAAATGATAATATTTTCTAGTGTTCGGTTAAAACTTGAAAATATTTCGGAAAATATTTTCCGGTGCTCGGTAAGGAAAATATTTTCCGCTCATTAGATTGGCGAGCGCGAGCGTCAAGTTCGAGGCTCGTCAGATCGACGAGTGCAAGCTTGAGATCGATGAGCTTAATATTCACCCAATGACGGCCAACGACTAGCAAAGAAAGAAGAAGATGAGAAATGAAGAAAAGAAAAAGAAAAGGAAAAGGAAAAGGAAATTAAAAATAATTCTAATAAAAAAAATACACTTTAAAAATAATTCGAATAAAAAAAGAAAAGAAGAAGAAGAAAGGAGAGGAGAAAGTGGGGATTTGTAGCGGTGTGAGATAAAAGAGATCAAGTGAGGAAAATGTTTTCCACTTTTCAAAAGTGAAAAACATTTTCTTCCAATTTAGAAGACTTATTCTCTTTCACATAAATATTTTCCCTTAGGAATTCATTTTCCGTGAAACGAACGTCGGAAAATCCAAAAAATATTTTTTGGAAAAAAAATTTCGGCGAAACGAATGGAGCCTTAATTTAGCTTCGCTTTCTATTTGACATTTTGACCCCTCGCAAACTTTAGTTTGTTTCGCATCCTGTCATGTGTTCAAATTGTGCTCGGAATTTTACATTATCATCAACTTTTATATAATTGAAAATTCTTAAAATTAATCAATCAAACCGATCTGATTGGCAATATCACATTAGTGCATCCACGTCAAAAGCATCTAGCTATGAGGAGCATTCGGACTCCAAATAAACCGAAACACTAGGGTTTATCATAATATTACTTTCTTGGGCTCCCATCTAAAAGTGTGATCGACAGATTTATGGATAAAGGCTGGCGGTGGAGGAAATATTGGGTAGGAGTAGGATTCCAGTGGATCAAAATCCCATTCCATTCACCGAGCCGTACAAAACCCTTGGCTCCCTCACCGTCTTGCCTCTCTTCTTTTTTCATTTATTTATTTTTCTTCTTCCCTTTCATTTTCATGGGGACGACATGATCTCTGTTCTTTCACTGTATTCTCTTCTTCTTCTCCGATTCTTCCTTCTTTTTCTCTGTTGTTTTTCCTTTCTTTCCCTCTGGCTTGTGGCCATTGCTTGGCGATGGCTGGCGACCGATCACAGGCCAGGGTCGCCGTTCCCAAATTCGGCGAGTCGACCTTGCCCCGGATCTTATGAGGGTCGAGCCCTCGTCAGATGCGGAATTTTTGAAGGGAGACGACGACATCGGAGCCAAAGAGGATCTCGAGGATGCAGGAGTTGAGGGAGAGGGAGGACTCGGGATCACAGGAGATTTGGGCTTGTTCTTGGACCCGGAGGGATCGCAGTTGGAGACGTCGCTGGTAGGGGAGGCACAAAGGTCGGGCTTAGGTGAGGAAGCGGGCAAGTGAATGACGTTGTCAGCGCCGTGCAGTTGAGGAAGAGGGCTGGAGGGAGGAAAAGGCGGGTAATGGTGGAGAGAGCGCCGTTGAAGGCGTGCAAAAAGAAAACGAGAAAAAGAAAAAGGTGAGAGAAAAGAGATGATTATGGAAAAGCGAGAAAAATCTGACAAGTGGGTCCTTTTTGTACACATATCACATGATAATGGACTAGTAAAAAAAGAGGTGGCGCTTTCTCCGGTGGATTCCCTGCCGACCTGAATATATGTAAACCTCCGATCTCTCTCGGCAACCTCGGGTCAATTCTTATGGTGTCGGTAAGCATCGAAAGGTCAGACAAAGTTTCCATTTTTCACTCCTTTCTCTTTCCACATTTCCATCGTTATAAAAATGAAACATCTGTCGTCCCCCGCCATCTCGTCATCCCCCACGTGGTCCCCATGTAAGCAAGATGGCAATCAAAATCTTCATTGGATGATTATTAATCCAGCAACAGCTGTAGAGCATATTCTATGCTGACGTCGGCGGCCTCACATCAACACGACGACGTCATATTCTGCTTTTTAGGTCGACGATATTTGGTGAGAATGAGAAAAGTACGAGTTTGTTTCTCTTGCATCCTTTTCAAACCAACGAGGCGCAACTGCCTCGAGACTATTCCAGTTTGGCTGAGGTAAGGCTGGTGATGGATTCACTTACGTAATCGCTCTCTTCCTTTCTAGATGGAAACGTGTACATGAGAAATTAAAAAAAAAAAAGGATGATCTTCTTTCAAATTGTTAGGGATGACCTAAACACGAAATTGGAAGCGTTCAAAAACGAACTTGTGCATTTCTTGCATAATGCTTAGCATGTTGATGTGATGACATGTAACACTGAGCAATTTAAATGGGGCAGGCAAGCTCCATCGTGATGAGCTCAAGTCATAGATATCTGCAACCATGCCACGTTTACATTAAATATCAGGTCGGCACCGAAAACGGGGATAACAGGAAAAAAGAAAAAAATCAGTCGGAATTTATATACTGACCACATGGAAAGAAAGGTATTTATATTTTTAGTTTTTGGATCATATATTTTCTTTATAAATACATAATTTGTTGTGTCTCCACCAAGCAACATTTGCAGTGCTGCGATACATGGCTCCAGCTGCCGCAAAGCTCTTGCTCACCGACCTCGCGTCCGGCATCGACCGCGTGCCCGACAATTACATCCGGTCCGAGGCTGACCGGCCAAACCTCACTGAGGTCGAGGCCTCAGATGCCTCCTCCATCCCTCTCGTAGATCTCCAAGGCCTTTCTGGTCCCAACCGTGATGATATCATAAGACAGATTGGTCAAGCATGTCAACAAGATGGTTTCTTTCAGGTGCGACATTTGTATATTACTCTCTGCGTCGGCTTAAATATGCTAAGTAAGCAAAAGGGTGTCACTTAAGACTTGATATCTGATCATCCCATGATGAGTTTTTGCTCTGTCTCATGTGATTCTGCTCAACATTTTCTATGGCAGATCAAGAACCACGGGATACCGGAAGAGAAGGTGCAGGCCATCATGAACATAGCCAGGGAATTTTTCCAGTTGCCGGAGAGCGAGAGGCTGAAGAATTACTCTGATGACCCGACGAAATCGACCAGGCTTTCGACTAGCTTTAATAAAAAGACCGAGAAGGTGTCTAACTGGAGGGACTTCTTGAGACTCCATTGCTACCCTCTTGAAGAGTACATGCATGAGTGGCCGACCAATCCTCCATCATTCAGGTAATAAACAAAGCTTATTCTCATCATGGGATTTGTTTATTTTGACTCAAATGTTCAACATTAAGTGATGTCTTCTTTTAATATATCTTCTCGATTGGGATGGCTTAGTGGTTAGAGAATGAGCTTAAGCGCCTTTATAAGATGCCCAATGAGTTTGATTATTCCCATCATCAAACGTAAGCAATTTCTATTAGGATCAGATCTTATTTGATCCAAAAGTTTTCTATTTCATAGGCCGAAGATAATTACCATATGAGATGGGGCTTCCTTCTAAATAGAAAAAAAGGGAAATATGTAGACGCACATGATCTTTGTAATATTCAATCGTTGAAGATTCACGTTGATCATGAGGATTTCACAAGCTTTCTCCTGTGAAGTCTGGAAAGTTAAAAGCTTGCTCGCTGTAGTTTCTAAAGTCTGATATTTGCCAAACAAAAAGAGAGCAATATCAAGAATCTTTCAACAGAAAAAATGTAGGACCCAAGAAAATGAGGGGTGGAGCACACCCTTCACCAACAGACAATACTGATTTAAACGAGGCGTCGGCCAATCAGAATTAAGAAAAAGAGAGTGGTACTTTCGACTGATTTATTATGACTACCATGTCGTGGAAGTACGAAACAGCCCGCCTAAAAGTTCCCGATCCGAACTTCAGTGTCTTGACTGATATAATCAGTAGGCACGCCTTAACTGCATTGCTGGTTCAATCTTTTTGATAAGCAGGAAGGAGGTGGGTGAGTATTGCACAAGAGTAAGAGAACTGGCGCTCAAACTGTTGGAAGCCATATCAGAAAGCTTGGGGCTTGAAAGGGAATACATAAGCCAGAACTTGGGCAAGCATGGTCAGCACATGGCTATGAACTACTATCCACCATGCCCACAGCCTGAGCTCACTTACGGGTTGCCGGGCCACACCGACCCGAATTTGATCACCATCCTTCTTCAGGACGACGTGCCTGGTTTACAAGTCCTTAGAAATGGAAAATGGGTTGCTGTCAATCCCATCCCCAACACCTTCATCGTCAACATAGGAGATCAAATGCAGGTACTTTGGCTACATTCTTTTAAACCATGTCCAAGTATGAGATTCTAAGCTAATAAGGAAGAGAATTTGGTACGACAATTTATTAAAAGTGGAAGTAGAGACTCTTTTAGCTAAGTACAAGAAACAAAATCGGCATAATTATTCTGGCCAATGAAGATTGATTCCATCTTTTTGCACAAGTTCATCACTTGTTTTCCTAACAAGTCCAAGAACTGGACATGATTGTTGCTTGAATCAGGTCGTTAGCAATGACAAGTACAAGAGCGTCCTTCACAGAGCAGTGGTGAACTGTAACACTGAGAGAATCTCCATCCCAACGTTTTATTGCCCATCCTCAGAAGGCCTTATTCGACCTGCTCAGGGCTTGATTGACCACGAACATCCAGCAGTTTACAGGAGCTTCACTTACGAGGAATATTACCACAAGTTCTGGAACAGAGGACTCAGGACTGAATGTTGTTTGGACATGTTCAAGATACACTCGGCTTAGGATTTATTTAAAACTTCTGGATGACAATATATCAGGTCTAGGATAAGCATTACTATGTGTTAATCTGTTTAAGGTAGGGGACATGATATCATCAGGAATAAAGTGATTCTATGTAGACCAGATAACAGATCATTTTTCTAGAGTAGCCAAAAAAAAGAGCTTAATGATATGTACCGATGATTAATTGATGATAATGCCGTTGGACTCGATCAGTGTCATTTCTGTCCTGTCTCAAATTTCTCGGTACGCATAAAATCCCATATTCATACTAGAACTCTATGCTTAGGCCGACAAAAGAACCTTGGTCTTGACCTCGAGAAACCTGCCTCTGTTTCCATCATATAGTTGCATCTAAAGGCCTAATTTTAGCGTCCAGTCAATAAGTTCACCTGTATCTGTAAGTCCACAGTTAAAAACGGGGAAACGAAGGGAGGAAGAATAAGGGTAGGTAACGATGAATTCAAGATAAATGTTAGTGATGAAAGGTCACTTATATTCCACGTTATCATGAGAGCAATTTACTTTGTGATCGAAATTCTAAACGGCTCATACTACATTACCTAGCCGGGGCACAATTCGTATGGAGATACGTCCTGACGGCTTGCATTTTGATGGGGCACGACGGTATGGATCTAACATTTCGTAATCAGTGTGGGACCCTTTTGATAATGCCCAAAAGGAGGCCACTAGCGAATTGGTCGCTCCTCCCAGCCCTTTCTGATTACAAGAAAAGAAAAGTATCTTTGAATTTTTTCTTTTTTCAGTTTTTCGCTTGTCATTTATACATAGACTTATAAGCGTTTTGTTTGTGCTTATTAAAAAGTTAGTACAAATTAGCAAGATGTTGAATTTTTTTTTTTTTTTTAATAATCCAAGAGCACGGGTGCAAAGGACCATGTACGTCTCTTAAAGCGTTTGAACTGAATAAGTCCAACCCTTTGACATGTATAAGCAGCCTTGACCAGGAGTAGTTTGTACACATTTGGCGCATCCGAACGATTGATCTTGAGCAGCACGTGGATGCTGATCTCTTTTGGAATGGTCTTGACCACATCCTCTTCAACGGTCAGAAAGCAAGAGACGTGGGTTCCTAGCGCTTCAGTCTACGCTTGGGCTGAAGTGCCGACAGCATCACGAGATTGGAACTCTTTACTCGGGCCACTGTCATCTCTTGGCCTACGCCCATGTGTTGGCACAGTGCATGGCCAATCCCTCATGATGAGCAAAGATTCCGCGAACGGCACGCGGAATGGCACCCGTTCCATTCGCTTTTCTATCTGCAACTCGATCCAAGGATGATCGAGAAGTCATCCATAGGCACATCCTCAAAGGGAGCGTCCTGTTGGAAGTAGTTAAATTGATTTAAATTAAAGAAAATTTTACTTGGACTTGTCCTTGTACGTGGCATAGACGGTTCGAGTGCAGGAATTGGACTGTGTTGGAGTTCCCACTCTCAACCGACTTCAACTCTGATGAAAAAGAAAAAAAAAACAACTTGCATGAAGATAAGTGGTGGGCCCAACATTTAAGACCTGAGTTTTTTTTTTTTTTTTTTTTACAAAACGAAGTCGACAAGCATGCTGAAGTTGGACTTGGCCTTGGATAAAATTTCGGCAACTCTCATTCACACTGAAAACGGTAAACAAGAGGAAAAGTTCAACTTTACTTCTTGTATTCTGAAGTCAAAGGCGGTGAGGTCCAGGTGGTGAAGATGTTTATAAATATATGTACGTACGTTAGTTTTTTTTTTTTTTTCCAGAGAGAGTGAGAAAGCTTAAGAAGCATATATATATATATGTATATATATATATATATATATGTATGAGAGAGAGAGATTGTGTGTGTTAAGCTTAACAAAGCTTGTATTGTTAAGTTTGTAAAAATGCATTTGATTCAGCTTTGCAAAGGGATTTTGAGTGTAATGCAAATGTTGAAAGTCAAAACTATCTGAAGAAATGCAAATTATATTTGGTAAAAGCTCTTTACAAATGAACTTTGAGTTCAAGTTATGTTTGGTAAAAAAAACTTTTGTAATGAGTTTTGGGTATATATTTTTTATTAAAAAAGATCTAAACTTTTCATCGGTCCAGTGAAAGGCTACGGCCACCGATGAGCTAGATTTGGCACAGGCAACTGTTGGTTGAAGTCGCCTGAGGTAGTGGACCTAAGCGCCGACTAGGGGTGAGCATCGGTCCGGGGTTAACCCCGGACCGACCTGGACCGGCCCAACCCTGCCAATCCTGGTCCGGTTCTCAGGGAAAATGGATCGGTCCTTGGTCCTAGAATTCTGGGACCAAAGACCGCGGGCGGCTTGGATCGGGCCCTAAGAGTTCCTTAAGCGCGGTCCAATCCGGATCAACCCCGACTATATATATATATATATAATATATATATTATTTATAATTTTATTATTTATAATTTTTTTATATAAAGAAAACCTTAAAATAAATGGCATCAACAACATTAAACAGCTCTTTAGTGAGAAGTTCAAATAAATTTACATTGTTCTTTAATAACTTAGGTTTTTAATGTCTTTGACGACATCAATAGTCATAATTTACGAAGGAAAAAAATGTTTTTGTGAGAAGTCTTTACGGCGTTCAAAAAAGCACCTTGTGGCATCCTCCTCTAGTATTCGTTCTATTTTGTCTTATTTGTCCTCTTAGTCTTCAATTTGCTAAAATCGAAAAAAACAACTTCTTTGCTCGCCACTCGACACTCACCTCGCTCGCTTTGGGTCACTCGTGCCGCTCGCCTCTCGATGCTCGCTTGGCTTGTTGCTCCCCGTTGGACATTAGATGCTCATTCTGTTCAACACTCACCCCACTTGACCCTCACTGCTTGCCTTTCTTAGCTAACCTTGCTCATCATCGAACCCATTGAGTCAGTACGGTCCTCGATTGTCATTTCAGGGAGTACAAAAAATGAAATAAAAAATTATTGGTTATTCCTTGGTTGACCTTGAAATCGGACCGAACCCATTGGGTCAGTCCGATCCTCAATCGTTTTTTTATTGAGTACAAAAAATGAAATAAAAAATTATCAGTTAGTCCCGGGTTGACCTTAGAACCGGACCGAACCCATTGAGTCGGTCTGGTCCTTGGTCCCAAGCTCAATAGGGTCGGTCCTCGGTTCCAAAAATTGAGGACCAGCACTGTGTGAATTGGTCCTAGGGTTAGAGAGTGGACTGATCCAACTCGAACCATGCTTACCCCTAGCGCCAACCCTCGGCGCCTAGGTCTTGCAACCTTAGGCGAGGGTCGTTGAAGGTTGCGCAGGTCGTGTAACCTCTGATGACCCTTGCTTGAGGTCATGTGACCTCCAGTAGTGGTCTTGGGGTTGCACGACCCTCGTGAGGCTTGGGCAAGGGCTCGTCCAACCCCAAGCAGCTGTCGCCTAGGTCGTGTGATGTCTGGGTTGAGTGAATCTCGTTGGAGCTTGCTCGAGGTCTAGTTCACCGGTGGCTGTAGCCCTTCATCGAATCAGCGAAGGGTTTGGGTCTTTTTTTTTTTATTAAAAAAATATAACAAGGGACAAAATTGAAAATTTGAATAATTTGTGATAATAGTTTTGGAATAAAAAACTAGTTTCAACTTTTCCAATGCCAGCTTTCGGCCAAAAGCTCCTCTGGAAAAATTACCAAACGCCCCAACAGTTCTCCAAGAGGCTTTGGAGGTCGAAAGTCCTTTGAGAAAGTTGTACCGAACGCACTCTAAGAGTGTGTCATGTACTTCATATTAAGCCTTCGCAAAGCATTTTGAATACTATATTCTCTCCTGTGTGTTTGCATTCTCTCCTCACCAAAGCCTTCAAAACTCCTTTATCTTTTGGGTTCCAACACCCACGCTCCAATCTTTATAGAGCTCTGATTCCTTTAGTATCGATATTTGACGCATTCTTGATCAACTCTTTTGGCACGTTTTGATATTCATTTTCAAACGCATACCAATGTAGGCATGTATTTTTATATATATCGCAATAATATGATTTAGGCATGTTTTGTTTGAATCATTCTTCAAATCTAGAACTCTACAAATGTTGTATACAGTTGTTTGAATCTTTCTTCAAATCAAAGAACTTCATACTTTGTTTGAATCTTTCTTCAAAGTCTAGAACTATGCTTTTGTTGAACCGACTTTGTTTGAATCTTTCTTCAAAGTGTTAAAACTTTAAAAAAGAAGAAGAAGAAGAAGAAGTTGTCAGTGCTTCTCATTGAGGTCAATTATGAAATATAGATAGACAAAACAAATGAAAAAGCCTATATTGAATAGATTTATTATTCATAATTTGAAAATGAATCGTCACATATACATTGTCATTCAACTGCAAGATATAAACACAATAGACCTCTTAGCTCATCAATGTAACATATGAGCTCGCTATTAATTGCGGTTGCGAATGTTGCATGGCCATAAGTAATGACCATCAATGCTAGAATTCACTTGCCAGCATCCTCATATTACAACATATTTTTTATTGTGACACTTATTTTCCCTAACACTCTTACATGTGCATCCGTATTACAACATTTTCCCGATGTGACACTTCTTTCATCTAACACCTATACATATGCACCTTAACAAATTTCTCTCTCATGTTTGAACCACCTAAGTTTGACCCGCTCTCTTAATTGGAACATTCTTCTATACCAACATTATATCGTAAAAAATTGGCGAGTTCTAGTCACTTTTGTTGCTTACTTTTTCTTTTCTAAATCACAAAAGGTTGAGTCGTTTTGTGAGTTTTATATGCATTATACTCTCAAGGGAAAGATATAGATGCTTTGATACAATGTTTGGAGTATGTAATATCTCCTAATCCGTTTCATGTATTAACAAAAAGATTGAGTAGTTTATAATGTTGACTTATCTATACAGATGAAGCGAAATTATAAAAATATACAACAATTGATATAATCAAGAACGATTTCATAACTTTTGCTTACAGACAAATGAATAGGATGATTAAAAAAAATACAAAGCCCTAATTACCTTTGGCCAAGAGAAGAACAAACAAAAGATAAGTACAAATCATTTTATTAAAATATAAAAAAAAATTCCAGCTTAAGATGGGAAAAGAGGAAACCCATATTGGCTCACGTAGTCATCCGCCAATCTTCGTGGAGGCACATGATTGTTTACAACCCAGAGGGAAAGTGATTTGGGAGGATACCTAGTGTATTTCGGATGGCTTACAAAAAATCTCAAATTAGGGTCACATTTACTTTAAATAAATTTTTGTTTTCACAAAAATTATGAAATTTATGAAATTTTCACAACTTAAGGGAGCTCTTAGGGGAAAATTAATAGATTCTAGTAAATTTTTCAATCTAAGATTTTGATGATTTGCGTTTTTCTATGACACCAAAATTAATTTGGGGTACATGTAACACGAGTATATTTGTTTGGAATTTTCTATGACACAAAAATAAATTTAAGGTAAATGTGGCTCGGATGTCGATTAGAGATTTTTTGTAGTATTGTGGTATTGTGCTGGTCATGATAACTTTTAGAGTATGAAAAGTTTTTTATATCACCTTAAGAGGTTCATATACTTTTTATATATGTATTATCTCTTTCCATTTATTGGTTTAAGTTTTTTGTTTAAACTCCATAACATAGAGACCTGGACACAAGTTATTCAAAAGGGGAGAAAAACAAGTAATATTTTTGTATTGCACTTGTAATAAAACCGGTTTAACACTGGATAAGAATTTTGTAAGTTTGAAAGGCATCGGGCCGGCCCAAGATGATTTTGAACATGCCTCCTTTTTTGTGACCTCAGTTCCAAAGCCTGCACAACGTGGGAAACGAAATTTAGTCCTTTCTATGACCGAAGGTTACGGATCAAACATGTAAATTTAGTCATTGAAAAAGTTGGTTTTGTTCTCGAGATTTCAACCCGGTGATGGGAGGAACCCGTTCAAACATTTGATCACTTATCTCGATCAAGCCTCATTCGGCAGATATCGAAATTACACAGCTTTGCAATTTGCTTTAGAGTTTGACACTCTCGCACCCGGAAAAGATAAAGGTGGGAACTTGAAGGTTATCGTACTCGGCTTTCGATTGCCTTGTTTTATGAATTCTCAGTGTTGCCTTCTTTCTCTGGCACTTTAACCATCGATTCCCCACCCACGTGAATAGTTGCGTCCTGCTCGGTACTTACTGCCAAGTTTAGTGCGGTTGGCCTTTCTGGTCCAAAGTACTGAACCTGTCCATGCTTGCCAATGCTGGGTTTGGAGTCCAGTGGACATTGCGGACTGAATGTAGTTACACCAAACACTCTTTTTCCAACGAAGTTTGCATTCTGTTTCAGGGGCACTCACTTCATCCCAAAGGTAGTAGGAAGAATATAAACATTGGTAGAATGAATTAAAAGTGGGTGGACCTAACGTATGAGGAAGAATGATTAAAACTCAAAAGAGGGCAAAATCCATGGTCTGATGATGTCTACTTTGTCTTAAGAACTGACCATCAAAGAATCTTTAACTCGGGGAAGAAGGCAGATAGAACATGTGACATGTGAAGTGACTCAAAAGTTTCATCTTAGAAAGCTCACAGTTTGCCGGTGGTGAGAACAGGATAGATCGTTGCTTGTTTTTCTGTTTGAATTATTAAGTTGATCAGAGGGTGTGGGTTTCTGTTGGTTTTAGTGGCAGCTTCATGTGCGAAGAATTAGTACTTGAATGTGGGTGACATTCTCCTAGTGCTTGTATATGCTGCTGCTACCGATTTTGCTTTTCTAGTTATGTCTCGATTTTGTTTTCTTCTCATGATTTTACTTTTTTGCTTTCATTTATTTGTGCAGACTGTTCTGGGAAAGTGCTTCGAAAAATCTATTACTAAGCCAGGATCGAGTTTGAGTGGAAGTGAAAGTAGTTGTTGTAAGTAAATTTGTCCATATAAATAAATAATTAATCAAGAATAAGCGGATCCATATATGACTATAAAACACCAAGATAGATAAACACAGCGGAATTGAAGCGTACCTGTTTGAGCCATTGCTTCACTTGAAGAAAATAGATCAATCTGATGAACAGTGATCTATCGGAATGCCAGATTTTCCTCTCTATGACCTATTTCAGTATAGCAGCTTTCAATGGGATCAAGCAACTGATAGGTATAACTTATCCTTTTATAGGCTAGAGAGGGGACCTAGCAAACCCTAATCAACAGCGTGTCAACTGGGCCCTTCCCATTACGGGCTTCAGTTAAACACAATTGCCTACACTTTCTTTGCTCAACTAGGCCCGTTATTAATAGATGCCGATACCCAATTCAATAAGATCACAAAGGTAGGGTTTATCAAATATTGGAATATCCATTAACCCGATTATTTAAAATAAAAAATCAATTAATTAATGTAAGCCCATATTATAGGAAATTTCCAACATTCTCCCACTTGGGCTACATTAATTAACTTATTTTATTTTGAAAAAGATTTTATATTGAAAACGACACTATCGGGTTAATAACTGAAATTTTTGTTTTATGTGGCCACAACTTAGAAAAAAAATAATATTCCAATAACTGCATCTCAAAACCAATCCAATCTTATATAACCTCAGTATAGGACTATGGAGATCAATGTGTTAAGAAAATACCACAACACATGACCTTCCATAATCACATATAATAAGTATTATATTTTCATGAACCATGGGCCTAGTAGTGTAGTAAGAAATAGTGCCAACATGTGATCAAAATATACACTATTTCTTATCGGTCCTTAATGCAATTTCTCAACGACATGAAACTGCATTAACGCAATTTCTAAACAACATGAAATTGCACAACTATGTCACAATCCAACATGAGATCTCATAATCAGTGACATCCAGTCATCTTTAAACTAAAATTTGTTTAAAGATACTATTTTATATTTCCATTTCTCAGTCAACAGGAGAAATGATAACAATAAAATCAACAATAATAATCATTGAAAATAAATGCTTTAATAGACATCATAAAAGCATTATCAATCTGCATATAACTATAATATCCAGAAATACAAATTATATAACTCCCACTAACAAAAGAAATCAAAAGAATCTAAGACACCCATATTCTTTACATGTTTTTTAAACAAAATGGGTCGTAAGCCTTTTGTTAGAGGATCGACCAACATGGACTCAGTTTTGATATTTTCAATCACAATGTCTCCCTTTTGACTAAGTCCTTAACAGTATAAAATTTGATCTCCATGTGTTTGGACTCATTGCTGATCTTGTCATGCTTGGAATAAAACACAGCTGCAGTGTTGTCACAATAGATCACCATACGTCTAGCAATAGAGTCCACAACTCTCAATTCTGAGATCAAATTTCTAAGCCAAACTGCTTGAATTGACGCGCTGTAGCACGCTACAAACTCAACATACATTGTAGAGTTCGTAATCAAGGTTTGCTTTGTGCTCTTCCAAGAAATAGCACCTCCAGCCATCATAAAAATATATCCGTTGATTTTCTATCATCGAACAACTAGCAAAATCAGCATCGAATATCCAATCACCTTTAGGTCCTCAACTCTGCTATACACGAGCATGAAGTCTTTTGTTCGTTGTAGATATCTCATCACCTTCTTAGCTGCAACCCAATGTTCTTGACCTGGATTCGACAGATATCTTCCAAGAGTATTCACAGCAAAAGCAATATCGTCCGGTACATACTTGTGCATACATAAGACGCCAACCGCACTAGCATATGCAACATTCTTCATGACTTCCTTTTCAACATCATTCTTGGGGCATTGCTCTATACTCAATTTATCTCCTTTCACAACGGGAGCATCACCTGACTTGCAGGTCTGCATATTGAATCTTTTCAAAACACGATCTATATAATTTTTCTGAGATAACCCCAGAACCTTCTTAGATCTGTCACGATGAATCTCAATGCCTAGAACAAAAGAGGCTTCCCCAAGATCTTTCATATCAAACTTTGTAGATAGAAAATTTTTTGTGTCATTCAATAGATCAACATCACTGCTAGCAAGTAAAATATCATCTACATAAAGTACTAAGAAAATATATTTACTCCCACTTACTTTCATGTAGATGCATTGATCATACTTGTTTTCTTCAAAGCCAAACGATCTCACAACTTTGTGAAATTTTAAGTACCACTGTCGTGATGCTTGTTTGAGACCATAGATGGACCTTTGAAGTTTGCATACCATATGCTCCTTTCCGGCTTCTTTAAACCTTTCAGGTTGCTGCATATATACTTCTTCATCCAGATCTCCATTTAGAAAAGCTGTCTTGACATCCATTTGATGAAACTCTAAGTCAAAATGAGCTACCAATGCCATGATTATCCGAAAGGAGTCTTTAGTGGACACCGGGAAAAGACTTCAGTATAATCAATGCCTTCTCTTTGTGTGTACCCTTTTGCGACTAACCTTGCCTTGAATCTCTCTATGTTGCCTTTATTGTCTTTCTTGGTTTTGAATACCCATTTGCAGCCGATCGGTTTATGCCCATTAGGTAAATCAACAAGTTTCCATACTTGATTAGTTGACATGGAAATCATCTCGTCCTTCATTGCTCCTAACCATTTATATGCCTGATCACTATTAAGAGCTTCTTTGAAGGTCGTCGGATCAATTATACTTCCAATGTCAAAATCAGCTTCTCCAAGATAGACATGATAATCATTTAGAGGCGTAGGTCTTCTTTGTCGCTGTGATCTTCGAATAGGCATTTGTGGAGCCGCATCATTCATCTGGGGAATTTCATTTGTAATGGGAGGATCTACTGTCATATTTTCAGTATTTGCTTCTTGCTGAATTTCCATTCTGCTAGGATCTCGCATAGAATCATCATGCAAGATGGGCAATGGAATAAAGACCGTTTTATTTGGTTCTTCCCTTTCAAAAGATTGAGAAGAACTCTTTTCAGCAACATCTAATTCCAGGAATTTGGCAGTTTGAGATTCAACGATTCTAGTGCCGCGAGTAGGACAATAGAACCTATACCCTTTAGAATGATCAGGGTATCCAATAAAGTAACTTCTGGTAGTCCTGGATTCGGTCTTCTTCTGAGAAGGATCATAAATTTTCACCCCTGCAGGACAACCCGAAACTCGAAAATGATTCAAGCTCGGTTTCCTCCCTGTCCACAATTCAAAAGGTGTTTTCAAAACCGATTTACTAGGTACACGATTCAATATATAAGTTGCTGTCTTAATTGCATCACCCCATAAGTATTCAGGCAAGTTAGAACTGCCCATCATACTTCGTTTCATCTCCATGAGTGTGCGATTGCGCCGTTCGAACACCATTCTGTTCGGGACTCCCGGGCATTGTATATTGAGCGACAATACCACAGTCCTGCAAATATTTTGCAAACGGTCCTTTTTGCTGTCCAGCCTCAGTATATCACCCATAATATTCACCACCGCGATCAGACCTGACAATCTTGATAATTTTTCCCAATTGTTTCTCAACTTCAGTACGAAACACTTTAAACATCTCAAAAGCATCAGTCTTCTCCTTAATTAGGTAAACATAACAATAACGGGAGAAATCATCAATGAACGTGATGAAGTACTTATTTCCACACAAGGTGGTTGAGTATGGCCCACTAATATCAGTATGAATAATCTCCAATAGATTTTGACTGCGAGTAGCGTCTTTCTTCTTGGTTTTAGTTAATTTTCCCCTCACACAATCAATACAAGTCTCAGTATCATCTGAGTCAAGAGGAGGGAGAATATCAGCCTTGATAAGTCGCATTACTCGTTCTTTGGAGATATGCCCTAATCGCTTATGCCACAAAGAATGAAGATCTTTCTTTGATTAAAGATCTCTTAGCAACAATATTCTCGACATTGAAAGAGCAATATGGTCTATCGGGAGATAAGGACAATCGATATAATCCATCAGACAAAACACAATTCCCAATAATTTTGGAATCATAACTCAAATCCACTCTTTTATTCGCAAAATGAAGACAATATCCAGCTTTGTCAAGCGAAGAAAGAGATACTAAGTTTCTCTTAAAACTGGGAACATAAAAGACATTGTTCAAGGTAAGCTGAAAACCAGAATCTAAATTCAAAACAACTGTCCCTACGCGCTCCACATCAACTCCAGTATTGTTTCCAACCTTCAGCTTTGACTCCCTCAGACTTGGATTCCTTAGATTTGTGAGACCCTGTAAAGTAGTAGTCACATGAACAGTAGCACCAGAATCAAGCCACCAAAGAATCCAAAGGAACATCAACCAGATTTGATTCAAAACAAACCATCAACTCACCTTGGTGACTTTCTTTTCTTGTTTTTAGCCAAGCTTGGAACTTGTAGCAATTGGCTCTCTTGTGACCTTGCTTCTTACAGTGAAAACACTTGAAATCCCTATCTCCATTTCTCCCATAATTCCCATTTTTCTTGAAGTCTTTCCATTTCTTTGGACCATGAGCATTTGACCCTTTAGGCTTCCACTTGCCTCTAGATGAACTCAACTTGGCATTAGTAGTTAAGTGGGCGGACTCATGCTTTTCCTTCTTTAACTTCTCTTCCTCGTCACACACTTAGTAATCAAGGCATTAACGCTCCATGTCTCATTCGAGCACTATAAGCGATCTTAATCAAGCTAAATTCAGGTGCGAACATTTAAGGCGTGATGCACAATATAATTCTCAGAAAGGACAATTTCATGGGCCTTAAGTTTAGACTGAATGTGTACCATTTTCAAAATAAATTCTCTAACACCCATAGCAGCATCATACCTCATGTTCGTTAACTCACTTAGCAAGTTCCCAGCTTCAGCCTTATCTGAGACTCTATATCTTTCTCCCACCGCTTCAAGGAACTGTCTAGCATTCGTATCTTCCGGCAAACCACTAATGAGATGCTCAGTAATGGACCTCTTCATAGCAATGAGGCTCAGTCGGTTAGATTTTTCCCATCTAGCATAATGGGCCTTTTGATCTGCAGTACTTTGATCATTGGGCCTGCCAGGTTCATCCTCACGTAGAGCCAAGTCCACATCAACGATGCCCAGAGCAAACTCTATATCTTGCTTCCATTTCTTAAAGTTTGATCCAGTTAACATTTCAATCGTGACATTATTGTTATTCACAGCAAAGGTAACTGGTTGTCACACATAATGCAATAAGATCAATTATGGGCAATAAGCAATTCAACAAAAATAATAAGTACATCATAAACTCCCCTTTGGGCAGAGTGTATAATGCACCATTATTTTTCCCAGCATGAAATTTATAAAGCAACAACAAGGAGAATTACATATAATTGTCAAGGATCCATCCCCTTTGGGCAGACAAATCCTTTAAATCATACATCTCCATAATATCAACATAAAGGGGAATTACATATAATTTTCAAAACATTTATCCCTTTTGGGCAGATAAATATTTTTCAATTATACATCCCCATCTTTTAAATATGTGAATTAAACTTCATGCTCTTTTCCAAATTAATATACACAATAACTCCCTTTGGGTGAGTAATTGTATATATTAATCTTTTATCAATAGGGAACTCCAAAATTTATGCCCAAAATTCATCAAACAATATGAAACACTTCACAACATGTGTTTCCAAAGATCATATTGCATTCTTTCAAACAACAATTTTTGCCACAATTTTTTTTTTTTAATTTTATTATTATATATATTATTTTATTTTATTTTTTAATAATGCGGACCCAACCCGCGGGCCCTTACCTGCGCCCGGCCCGCACGCAAGCCACTTAAAACGGGCGGGCCGCGAATAAAATTGGCCCACAAATTCAAAACATATAAATTAATAAAAATGAGCTAAGCCCATTAAATTTGGGCTCTGGGTTCTGGGCGTGAGCCCAGAACCTTTATGTTTCTTTAATAAAGGTCCTGGGCTACGCCCAGAACCTTGAACATAAAAAAAAAAAAAAAAGAAAGGATGGGCTTACGCCCATCCATTGGTCCGGCCCGGCTGGAGGATCTTCTTCAACCTCCACCCGGGTCCCGAAGTTGCAGAAAACCGGGTCGCACGACCCGTTTCGACCCGAAGCTCCAAAATACCATAGAAACACTGATTTTTTTTTTTTATGAAATTTATCCATCGATATTGCATATAACATCAATATGATTGACTATAATGAATTAAACGGAGAAAAACCAACTAAATCTACCACATGCAAGCTTCGAAGTTTCGAACTAAAGCTCCCATGGCCGAATTTCGAATTTCTTAAATTTAAACCCTAAAAACTCAATTTAATACAACAAAAGATACTAAAACAAATATATAACAATACCCATGCAACGGTTTACATCATACATCAATCGATTGCAAGTAATTTGCAAATTCTAGAACTTTTTCACGTATAAACCCTAGAATTTCAAATCTAAAATTCTCTCTCAATTCTCAACGAAATTATGCAAATTATATATGGTTGAAAAGATCTTGACATGTAAAACAAAAGCCCTATGGTTTCAGGATCAACCAAGCAAAATATCCACACGAAAAAAATAATGTCCATATTCGGCTCAAAGAGGAGGATTTCGAATTTGTCCAAAAAAAAAAAAAATATTTGGGTTCTACAATCATATATGATCGGCTCTGAGACCACATGTAAGTAAATTTGTTCATATAAATAAATAATTAATCAAGAATAAGCGGATCCATATATGACTATAAAACACCAAGATAGATAAACACGGAATTGAAGCGTCGCACTGTTTGGCCATTCTTCACTTGAAGAAAATAGATCAATCGATGAACAGTGATCTATCGGAATGCCGATCTTCCTCTTTATGACCTATTTCAAGTATAGCGAGCTTTTCAATGGGATCGTTGAATCGATAGATATAACCTATCCTTTTATAGGCTAGAGGACTTAAGAAACCCTAATCAACAGGTGTGTCAACCGGGCTTCCCATTACGGGCTTCGCTTAAACACAATTGCCTACACTTTGCTACTCAACTAGGCCCGTTATTAATAGATGCCGATACCCAATTCAATAAGATCACAGTAGGGTTTATCAAATATTGGAATATCCATTAACCCGATTATTTAAAATAAAAAATCAATTAATTAATGTAAGCCCATATTATAGGAAATTTCCAACAGTTGCATTTCTAGGCGCATGGAACACTACATTGAAGCCACTGGTATCTTTAGCGGAGCTATGCTTCGCGCCCCTCATTGATGTTTCACTACAGATTTCATTCTTGAAGAATGTTCAAGTAGAACGAGGTCTCTCCCTGTACTCTGCGATGTAGGAATCTATCCCCTATAACCCAACCTTGTACCCTGCCAACTGCGATATCACCAAGTCATATTGTGCAGAAATTGTCTGGGATTTGATATTCCATCTTAGTGGAACAGTTTCCCTTTGGATGACTTGGATTCTCCCTTTTTAATTATCACGAGCGAAGCACTGTCTGTACTTTCATCTGGTATCTGTGCAATCAAAAGTTTGAAGGTTAATCATTGTTGCTGGTTGATGTTCATTGTCATTTGGTCTTCCTCGATGAAACCTCATCGAAGCTAATACTAGAATACGAACTGAATACACAAAGAAGCAGTGAAACACTGCTTCAGTCAATGCATCTAAGAAATTGGCTGACATTTCTTGAAACCCGTTTTGCCTCATCATCTCTTTCTTCTGAAAGTCATGGAGAAGCAATCCCTTTCATCTTAGGCTGTGTAGTCCTCGAGCAGTTACGAACTTGAATGAGAACCATCAAGATTTTCCTTCTATTGACTTGCATTCCCGTTAGTTCTTCAATGTGCACGTTAATAACCTCAAATTCCAAACATATAAGGCTTTCCGCTAATATGAACCTGGCTTGCGATTGGGCCAATTTGTGAGTCAGTATGCCGTAAATGGGAATTATGCACCCTAACTGCGCTTTATAGACATTGTCGCAAGGCCAGATCCTTTGCAGCGAGATTGGTCTCCACCTAAAGAGTTCGGAGGATTTCATTTTCTTCTTGTCTAGCTGCATGCAGCTCAATCTTAAGTTGTTCTCTAGTTCTTTGCTATGATCTCTCTGATTCATATACACCGTTACATTCAGAAGACAGATCATAATCTTCTGCTTGATTGACATGGACATCGGCAGCGTGATTGCTTTGGTGGAAACTCAAGACGTCCATTTGAAAGGGCGTTCTTCTGAGGTTTTCCGCATTGATGACCCACTGATTTTTGGAAATGCCAGTGTCTTTGGGAGCTCCCATTTCAGGTATTCCTACTATTCCTCCGAAGAAGATACATTTATTCTGGTAAGTAGACATCTTCCATGGTCTGACCAAAAAAAAAAAAAAACAGACATCTTCCATGGACACATAAACAAAGATTAGTCACCATGTGTGCAGTATAGCCTTGGAAATATACGTTTCTTCATTTGATTTTACATTGTTTGTAGGCTTTTTACCAAACTAATACGACAACTGATGTTTGATGTCTCAATTAGGCGAATCGGATGCTTACTAGGTTGTTTTTTCCTGAAAAGTCCGGTTCACGTCTAAAGTACAATAAAATCCGTACCTAAATGACATTATGCAATGCATCTAGGCATTCGTGAATCTAGAAAGGTAGCCATGTGGTGTACTAGTTAATCAAACGCATTCTCTCTCCAATTGCATGAGTTCGAATTTGAATTGAGGTTCTTTGTCAGATTTGTAGACATTTTCTGGCGGAAGGGACTACATTTTCAACTCTTTCCGGCATATCTTTTTGAAAACTAGAAAGGTGGTACTTCAAGAGATGATTGCCCAAGAACATCGGTTGGTCGCCTCTCTAGCTCAAGTAAGTTGGGCCTTGATGTTAGGCTGAATCATTGAAATAAATGCTCCTGGGAAAACAGAAAATCAGTCTGCCGGAGTTGTGCACTCTCAGTTTCTTCACCTCTGTTCCTCAGCTACATAGACTCTTTCACTGTTAGAATGAAATCGACTGTGATTACGGATTCGAAAGGTCCCTCTTGCTCTTAGAGATATCTTATAGTAGTTGATGTTACCCATTTGTATGGGAAAAAACTGCAAGCTGTAACGGAAAAACAAAACGATACATTATCGCCATGTCTAATTGCATATTCTGCTATGACGTTATAGGTAATAGGTCTTTACATGTTACATTATTCGCTTGCAATAATATTACGGACATATCACGAACAAGTAAAACTGTAATAGTTATTATAGGACATTTACGCAGCATATCATATGATAGCTATTCCGATCACTGATGGATACTCTCTCTCTCTCTCACATACGCACTGTCAAGGAGACCTAAGTATGAATGACGACCCGAGTACACTTCCAGAAGGTCTTACTCTACCTATCCTCTACCTAATTATTGAGCTACATAGAATTATACAAACCACCTTTTTTTTTTAAAAGCCTTACCTAACTAATCAATTTCATGATAAGAAAGTGGCTAGCCTCCAATCATGAAAAGGCAAACCCTCCACTTATGTGATCTATTTTTTCCTTTTAAAAATATATCCGGTATAACTTAATACAAGACCAAAAGGACATTCAATCAAGATAAGGCTTCCTTCCTCCATCTTCTCGCATAATTAGTCTTTTTGAAATGCTAAGGGATTTCCCTAAGTTTTTGTACCTCATCTGATTAATGATATTAAACAAAAAATTAATTTAGGGTAAGCATGAGAAGAACAAATTGATTTCCTGCTTCCTCTTGGAACCATGCACACCTGCTTCAACATTAATTCCATTTTGGCCAAAGCCGGTTGACTGACCACTTCACTTACGTAATTGGATGACAAGATAACCATGTCTTCGTAAGTGATTGAATGGTAAGTGTCGAATTGGTGAAATTCTGGCACAAATGAGTGTGTGCATATTGTTCACGTTACCTTTTAGATCAGCAAATTCTCATGAGACACATTCAATTTTAAGATTTGTGTTGAATTTATGTTTGCCTTAGCTAATTAAAGGAAATAGAAAACACGATTCAAGTAGGTTTTCTGTTTTGGATTCAAATCTTCCATGTATAAGAAGTGAATCTTCTTTGTGAAAAGCATCCTAGAGGTGGTTTCTTCGTGAATTACACCTCGAAGCACTCCAAGATGAGCTTTTGTCCGTGACAATCAATTGTTTGACATGCCCGTACCTTACATCTCCAGTGTTTGAAATCGTGACAATCTTGTGTTTAGAATTTGTAAATTCCTTTGGGAGATTATTTCATGAAGAAGTATAAGGGTTAAACATTATTGTGAGGTTTTGAATGTAATTGGAAGTTGGAATTACTTGAAGTGTTTGAGTGACTCAAGTGTTGTTGTAATCCCCATTATATCGCTTAATTCACAAAGAAATTCAGTGCTTCTCACATTGTGGAGTAGGTCCCATCAATCAAACTATGTAAATTCGACTTCCGATTTATATTTTTATTCCATATATTTCATTGTTCAATAGCTTGATTTTCTCAATAACGGGATTGTATTGGATAAGCATAGAAGGCGTTTAGCTGGAGGGACCTCTTGAGACTCCACTGCTACCTTAGTGGGCTTGCCAATCCTCAATCGTTCAGGTCATTGACAAATGTGAAGCTAGTTATTCTCATCCTTGGATTTATTTTAATCTCTATCAACTTTTCATAAACGGGTTTGTGCGCACGAAAAACAGGAATCCTTTTGAGATTGGCCCTAGTGGTCAAGCAATAGTTTCGTGTTTGTTGATAAGGCGAACGACGGTAGGTTCGAGGTTGGTTCGTGTCTCACTCAGACCACTAGGGAAAAATATTAGGTCGAGATATATGGTCCCGTTTGATTCAGTATTCCCAGGGGGCTTTGGGGGCCCAAAACCCCTTGGGAAAAATACTAGGTGTTTGGTTCCCATTTGAAGGTCTCTTTGGCCAAATGCTTGCCTTTGAAATGCAAGTCCACTCTACTGTTCATTCGTTGACTTCTTTTTCTTCTTTTTTTTTTTTTAAACCGAGCGTCTTCCCCATACCCCAACTGCCGACGGCTAGATCTGGCCACCGGCGAGGCTACCCGATGTCTAGGGAACCTAAATCTAGCCACCGGTGAGGCCGCCCGAGGTCGCGCGACCTCGGGCGGCCTCCCGACGGCCGGATCTAGGTTCATGCAACCTCGGCCAGCCTCGCCGGCGGCCAGATCTGGTTGCCGGTGGTTGGCCCGCCATTGATCGGCGACGGAGTTTCATCGGATTTAATTTTTATTTTTAAAAAAAAATAATAAAAGCCCTTTGCAAATGTTGGGTTTACCAAACGGTATTTACACCAAAGCCACTTTCCAATGCCCGTTAAATTATAATTTGCCAAACGTTCAAGTATTCCCGAAAACCTCTTCACCTCCAAGGTATTTGCATTTGGTCAAAGGCATTTTCCCAAAGCCGAACCAAACGGGCCCATAGAACGCTAGTGATCTCTGAAGTATTCATGGGTTGAGGACTCTTGTCAAACAAGACAGGGATTCTATAAAATGACACTGTAGACCAATTGAAAGGGATGTAGCGCAGCTTGGTAGCGCGTTTGTTTTGGGTACAAAATATTTTTCAGAGTTTCAAAGGCACGCGGAAATAAAAATCCTTCGAAAATGGTAAGACTTTTGGAGCAACAAGAAGAGGTTAGCCCCTATTATCGTGACTTAATTTTGATTCCTCCATTTTAAAGAATACTATTTTTTCCAGTCCATATCGCATCTAATATGTTGAGCCAAGGAAGGGAGTGGGTGGTTCAGGGCATACTATCGTAATATTAATGCGGAAACTGATATGATCTTGCAATTAAATTAATAGTAAGATTGTTAGATAATAATTACACAAGCAAAAACTCGAATCAAAATCCAAAAAAATATGATCTTAAGCTCTAATACCAATTGTTGTTAAATTAATGCGGAAAATATCAAATCTTGTAATTATGTTTAGAGCAAATGTAGAAATTAAGAAGTTTAATGGGAAGAACAACTTTGGGTTGTAGAGTATTAAGGTATATGCATTTTTGATAACTCAATATTTGGCCATGACATTGGATGGCAAGAATGAGTTGCCTATTTTGATGAAAGAGGCTAATAAGGTCGAGCATAGGGAGTGACGACACATGAAGAAGAAGAAAGAGCAAAGAGCACTTTTGGGCACAAAAAAAGATGGAGCTCTTGAACACACAATGATTTGTATCGTGAGATTTACATCCAATTGAATAGTTAATTTAAGTGTAGGAAACACTCAAATATGTGAGTAATTGTAACTCTGAAACTTCGATTATTAGTGGATTATTTGTTGCCAACTTTTCTTTTAAAGTAAGTATCAACACTCGGATCAAATCATATAAATCTCTTGTATCTTTATTGTTCAATGTTTATTTTTCTGATGATTTCACAAGATCCAGTTTTTCCTACATTAATCTTAAAACACATACTTCATTTACTGAACAAATGTAATTTAACACGACGACCTATGAAAAATGCTGTGGTAGGCAAATACGAGATCACATCAAGATCGAGACGAAATCGACTCTTCCTTTTATATTTTAACTACTTAAAGCACACAGCTCTTCAGTCAGTGACGAAATCGGTTCTCAAGTGAAGTTTTTAAGAGTCGAGAGCATTCTCCAAACTGTAATTTTCTAGAGTCTGATATTTGTGGAACAAAATGGAGCAACATCGAGAATCTCTCGACAGCTAAAGTATTGGACCCAATCCGACCAAAAAAAGGTATAGGACCCAAGAAATAAAAGGGGAAGAAAGCGTAGTTTTCACCAACAGACGGTAATTAAAGGACGATGCCAATCGAATCTACCATCAAAATCCAGAAAAATTCACTGGCAGGTACACTTTCCAGTGATTGATTTTCACTAACACGTCAGAATCGGAAAAAGAAGCCTACCAAAAGTTGATCTCGATTCTTCCTTTAAAAATTCCAGGTGTGCCAACATAATCTGTCAGCACATGTTTACTGTTGTTGCTGGTTCAATCTTTTGGGCTAGCAGAAAGTGAGGCAGGTGAGTACTGCACAAGAGCAAGAGAAAACCGGTGGGCAATCTGTTGGAAGCCATATCATAAAAGCCTGGAGCTTGAAAGGGATTGCAGGAGGAAGAACCTGGAAAAACATAATCAGCACATGGCTTTACGCTGTGTCTGGTCCGCAGCCAGAGCTACTTTACGGATTGCCGAGGCCACAGTGACCAGAATTTGAGCGCTATCCTCCCTCAGGATGATACACCCGGCTTACAAGTTCTTGGAGATGGAAAATGGGTTGCTGTCAATCCCATTCCCAGCACTTTCGTTCCAACATAGTAAAAGAAAAGTAAAAGGTTGAGATGGAAGTCGCTCATTTTTTTACTCAAGCTAGAGATCAAATGTGTACATTTAATTGAAGAAAATAACAATACATAATCACAGTCGATGGATCGGTTCCATCTGTTTGTCAAATCTTCATACAAGTACTAGACCACGCTTTAGAGCCGTGGTGAACTGCGACACGGCAAAAATATCCATCCCGAAATTTCATTGCCCATCTCCAAAAGCACTTATTAGACCTACTCGGGACTTGATTGATTATGAACGTCCCGCTATCTACTGGACATTTACAAACGAAGATTACTATCACAAATTCTGGGATGGAGGCTTAGCTCTGAGTGTTGCTCAGACATGTTTAAGACACCCTCACCTTAGCGTTTATTTAAAACTTCCATACGATTCGGAATCTGGTACCGGGTCTAAGATGAAACTGAGAATATGTGTCTATTTCTTTACCAGTTGTTATTATTATTATTTTTGGTCGAAAAAAGAGTTTCATTCTTAATCAAAGATTTAATAGATAGCCAATTAGAAGGGAGGGTGTTTTAGATTTGGATTTTGACCACCCAATCTGTTACCTTATGTTGGGTCTGCGAGCAATGGGCCAGCCAAAGGCCTTAATGCTGATAAGGACATAGTGACATTCCTCGATTAACCCATTGTTTGAAAGGATTTTAAGTGAGGGAAGAAAATGACAGTAAAGAAATAAAGATAAAGAAAATTGAGATAGAAAGATAAAAATAAAATAAAGAAAACAGTTTGTTTATTGTTGTTTGGAATGGGAGGAAAGCGAAGTGTAAACATATAATTGATCTGAAAAGTGTTGTTTGGAAAGACATTAAAAATGAAGGAAAAAACGAATTTTATGCGAATTTACCATTTTCTCCTCCCATTAAAGATAACAACCAATTTTATTTTGTAAAAAAGAAGGGTAAATTTGAGATTGTGCACATCCTATGAGAATAAAATAGGATGTACTCTTCATGTCAAAATCGATGAAAACCACTTGGTTTCCAATAAAGAATAAGTATGGACACTTAGATTCGCAATTTGAACTCATTGATAGTAAACATTTTCAAGTTCCTAACCGTCAGCTCAAATTGGAAACGATTGAACAAGACACAATTAACATAAATTTTGTTAAATCTTTTTGGTTGGTAACTACAAATAATCGACAAAGGTGATGAGAAGTTGCTATCAAGCTAAAGAAAATTATTTAGTGTTGAGTCACGAAATGTTGATAAATGATACTTGGTTTAATTGACGGAAAAACTAAAGTTGAAGTGAAGATGGATAAATCAATAAAAAGATAAATGTTCAAGTCATGGAGCCAAAATTTCGACTACAATCATAACGACCCATTCAATGATGAAGCCAGCACGATCACCGTTATATGGAGCCGAAAATCTAAAAAGCCCCAAATAATAATAATAATGGTTGAGAAATATAGGCTATTATAAAGGGCGGGAAAAGAAGTTACAAGCTGCAGAAGAAACTAGCGACCTTGGGCGAATGATGAGGAATATTCAAACTACAAATGAACCAAAACATTAGAGTTTCTCATAATATTACTTTCTTGGACTCCCATTTAAAGTGTAATCTACAGATTTATAGACAGCGGCTGACGATGAAATTTCTGCCGACCTCGAGATATTTAAGTTTTGATCTCATTCGTCGGCATTGGATCAATTATCATCGCGGCTAAGCATCAAAAGGCGAAACGAAAAATTGTCCTTTATCACTCCTGTCGCTTTCCATATTTCCGTCCTCGAAACTCGATATGGAGAAGACCTGTCGTGGCCATCATCGTCGCCTCATCTCGCCATCCCAATGCGTACGAAAGTAGCTAATGACGGGCAAAGTCCTCGTTGGCGTGGTTAAGTACAGCTCTTGCCTGGGCAATTCACAAGCTGACGTCGGCGACCCCCACGTAAGCATGACCACGTCATCGTCCTTTTTTAAGTCAATGATTAATGGTGAGAATGAGAACGGACGAATAGTTCTCTCGCTTCCCTTTCAAACCACGCCTAACTGCATCGAGAACTGATCTTCACTTTGGCTGACATCGGGCTAGTGACATCTTCACTTACGTAGGCTCATCTCGTGCGCTATCAACCTTCTACTCGTTTGGATGGGGAGTCCACGGATCTGCCAGAATGGGTCATGTTTTCTCTATAAATGCAGACTCCCACAAGTTCTGTGTCCAGCAAAAAAATATATCATTTGCAGTGCTGAGCAGTATGGCTACGGCTGCCACTAAGCTCTTGCTCCTCGACCGCGTGCCCGGCATCGACCGCGTGCCCGACAATTACATCCGGCCCGAGGCTGACCGCCCTAACCTCACTGAGGTCGAGGCCTCAGATGCCTCCACCATCCCACTCATTGATCTCCAAGGCCTCTTTGGTCCCAACCGTGATGATATTATCAGACAGATTGGCAAAGCATGTCGACAAGATGGTTTCTTTCAGGTACGACATAATAATATTACACTGCGGGTTAGCTAAAAATGCTAATTAAGCAAAAGGGTATCACTTAAAACTTGATGGATGCGATCATCCCATAATGAGCTTTTGCTCTGTCTCCTGTGGTTCTGCTCAATATTTTCTTTGGCAGATCAAGAACCATGGGATACCGGAAGAGGTGGTGCAGGCCATCATGAACATAGCGGGGGAATTTTTCCGGTTGCCAGAGAGCGAGAGGCTGAAGAATTATTCCGATGACCCGTCGAAATCGACCAGGCTTTCGACTAGCTTTAATATCAAGACCGAGAAGGTGTCTAACTGGAGGGACTTCTTGAGACTCCATTGCTACCCTCTTGAAGAATACATGCATGAGTGGCCGACCAATCCTCCATCGTTCAGGTAATAAACAAAGCTTATTCTCATCATGTGATTTATTTATTTTTGACTCAAATATTCAACATTACTTAATGTTTTATTTTAATATATCTTTTCGATTGGGATGGTTCAGTGATTACAGAACGAATTTGTGTATCCTTAGAAAATCCACAATGAGTTTGATTATTACTATCATCACACGTAAGCAATTTCTATTTGGATCATCCATTCAAATTATGACGCGATCTTATTTGATCCACAAGATTTATGACTATTTTACAAGCCGGAAATACCTGAGCTTCCTTCTAAATAGAAAAATGGGAAATATGTAGACTCACATGATTTTCGTAACATTCAAACGATTGAAGATTCCTGTTGATCATGAGGACTTCACAAGCTTTCACCAGTGAACTTTGGAAAATTGAAAGCTTGATCACTGTAATTTCTAAAGTCTGATATTAGCTAAACAAAAAGATTGAAAGATAAGAATCTCTCAAGGGAAGAAATGTAGGACCCAAGAAAATAAGGGGAAGAGCCTATTTTTCACCAATAAATAATACTGATCCACGTGGAATGTCAGCCACTCAAGAAAAAGAAAGTGGTACTTTCCAGTGATTTATTATGACTACCACGCTGCGGCAGTTAGAAAGAGCTTGCCTAAAAGTTCTCGATTTTTTCGCCAAACTTCAAGAGTCTTGGCTTGCTGGCACACTTTAACTGCATTGCCGGTTCAATCTTCTTGACTAGCAGGAAGGAGGTGGGAGAGTATTGCACAAGAGTAAGAGAACTGGCGCTCAAACTGTTGGAAGCTATATCAGAAAGCCTGGGGCTTGAAAGGGAATACATAAGCAAGAACTTGGGCAAGCATGGTCAGCACATGGCTATGAACTACTATCCGCCGTGCCCACAGCCCGAGCTCACCTACGGGTTGCCAAGCCACACCGACCAGAACTTAATAACCATCCTACTTCAGGACGACGTGCCCGGGTTACAAGTCCTTAGGGATGGAAAATGGATTGCTGTCAATCCCATGCCCAACACCTTCATTGTCAACATAGGAGATCAAATGCAGGTACTTTGGCTACACTCTTTTGAAATATGTCCAAGGATGAGACACTAAGCTAATGAAAAGAATTTGGTACAGCATACCATAAAAACAGTAAGGAGAGACTTCTTTTTAGCTTAGTAAAAGAAACAAAAATTTCATAATTGTTCTGGCTGATGAAGACTGACTCCATCTTTTTGCACAAGTTTCATCATTTGCTTTCCCAACAAGTCTTAGAACTAGACATGATTTTTTACTGATTCAGGTCATTAGCAATGACAAGTACAAGAGCATACTTCATAGAGCAGTGGTGAACTGTGACAGGGAGAGAATCTCCATTCCAACCTTTTATTGCCCATCACCAGAAGCCCTAATTGGACCTGCTCATGGCTTGATTGACCACATACATCCTGCGGTTTACAGGAGCTTCACTTATGAAGAATATTACCACAAGTTCTGGAACAGAGGACTCAGGACCGAATGTTGCTTGGACACGTTCAAGATACCCTCGGCTTAGAATTTATTCTAAACTTCCGTCTTGCAGTTTTGGCTTTGGTGTGGAGAAAAATCAGGTTGCTCCGTATAAATAAATTACTGTGTCAACTCTCATTGATACGTTTCCCTCCCGCCCTGTCCATCCTCTCTGAACCTTTCTTCATCTCTTTCTTCATCTCTTTCACTTCTTGAGAAGAGTGGGGGGAGAGATTTGACCTAAATCTCTCTCTCCCCTCTTAGTTCATTTTCCTTTTATTTTCTTTTGTTTCTTTCCTTAATATTCCGATCTAGTTTTAGATCCGGTAGTTTTGCTCTTCCAATCTTAAATCTAGAGCTCTTCTCTCCGATCTAATGCTAGATTTTGGAGTTTTAATGAATAAGTACTCTGCCTCCAATTTCAATAGTGTTCACAGCAACTTTGATGTTAAATCTATGCTCATTCAACCTGTTTTCATTTAGAGTTTTGACACTTCGCATTGGCTTCAGGACCTGTTCTCACGTGTCAAATCTGAATTTCTTCAGTATGTTTATGTTGTCTCCATACTGTGATGATGTTAGGAACGCCACAACCTAGGTGCACATCGCCGAAAGGCAAAGACGTAATTACAAATGGAGATCCAAGTATATGCTTATCACTGACGGTGTTGTGTAATACGGTAATTGGCCACCAATCCTTTCGTTGAGATGCAATCCTAAATCCATTATCAAAAGATGAGTCTTGTAATTGTCTCTGACAATCATGCTCTAATGAAACACCATAATTTCTAGTTTTTTATTTGTTTTAGAGCTCTATGAGCTTGTTTTGTTACTTTGACTTTTAAGATTCCCTTTCATGTGTCATTTGGGTAATGAATGGAAATTTCTTCTTGACCTAGAAAAAAAAATAATAATCTCATTGATATCAAATGACATAGATATACAACCTCTAATTCAAACGCAATTGACAAGTCAATTTTTAATTCTTTTCCTACTTTAATAACTCAATTTAATGGATATGCAACCTCTATTACTTGATTTTCATCAACGATGTAAGAATATTTGGAGAAACATATGTCCATAAAGTATTTTCATATCATTTTCTTTTACAAATGGATTTCCATTATTAAGTAATTGAATATTGATTGATTAAATCAAATGGCAAGGAGACATTTTATATCTTCTATAAAAATTTCCATCTCAACATATGTAACGATGATTGGTTAATGAAATGCCGTTGGTCTCGATTAATGTCATTGCTGTCCTATCTCAGATTTCTCAGTACTCCTAAAATTCCATACTCATACCAGCACTCTTTGCTTCGGCCAACCAAAAGAACAAATTGATCTTCTCTTTTGACTGATCTTGACCTCGAGAAACCTACCAGTTTTGCTGTCATTTAACTGCATCTATTGGTCCAATTTTAGCGTCCAGTCATAAGTTTACATGTATCTGTAATTCAATCTTCAAGAAAACCGACAAATGGAGGGAGGTAAAAAAAAGGGCAGGTAAGTATTTCAAGATAAATGTACTTTGATCACCAAAGTGGCAAGCCCAGTATTAACGAGATACCTTGTATTTCACAAGATTGCGAGTCCAATTCTTGCCGTAAGCGAATTTCTGAATAACTTGTATTATACTACCTAGTTACAGCGTATTTTGTATAGATATACATCTCAAGAGATAGAATTTTGGTGGGATGTAGTGAGCTTACCGAGTGGTCTGAAACTGAAGAATCCGTGCAAGGTATAGGACCCTTATGATAGCCCAAAGGAGGTCGCTAGTGAGCTAACCGCCCATCCCTTCTTTTTTTTTCAAGAAAGGAAAAGTCTAATTTGACTTTTTCTTTTTTTTTTTTTCTGCTTGTCATACATGCATGACTCATAAGTATTTTGTTTGGACATACTACATATCAAAAAGTTAGAAAGATATAGAATTTTTATAATAATCTAAGGGCACAAGTATAGAGACTGTACTATCTAAAGGATCACGTAACTCTCTGAAAGTCCATGAACCGGTTGAGGTCAACCCTTCCACATGTGCACATGGTCTTAATCGAGAGTAGCTTTTCATGCAATCGGTGCTTTCAAATAATTGGCCTCAAGGAGTAGGTCCCTTATCTCTTTAGGAACGGTGTCGGCCACATTCTCTTCTGCGGTCAGAAAGGCAAGGCACATGGGTTCCTAGCACTTTTGTCCCCGCTGAGCTGCAATGTCGACAGCATCATAATCGAATCAGCCAGAGATAAAGCCGAGAAAGGGACCATTTCTCTCCACGCTCCAATCTTTACGGAACTCCGATCGCTTTCGAGTCGATATACGGCTCATATCTTGCCCGTCAAGTGCCCTCGTTCTTCATCGCTCTTTCGGCCCGTTTTGATCATCATTTCCAAATGCGTGCTGATGTAGGCGTGCGCTTTTATATACATTGTGATTAAGCGATTTAGGCACATCTTTTTTAATCTTTCTTCAAAGTGTAGAACTATGCGAATACACTTATGTTTAAATTTTTCACTGTGGATAATTATACTTTTTCAGCTATTAAAGGTGCGTTTGGGAAGGCTTTTGGGGAAAACCTTTAGGAAAATGCAAAAACCTTTGAGCTGAAGAGGTTTTCCAAAATGCAAACGGTGTTTGGTAAATTGTACTATCAAAGTCCCCTTTGAGTAAAATAGTATTTGGAAAGACTACATTTACAAAGGACTTTGGTGATTAATAAAAAAAATTAAAAATTATTAAAAAAAATAAAAGAGTTTGCTGGCGAGGCAGGCGGCCTTAGGCAGCCCCGAGACGATCGGCGAGGGCTGCCTAGGGTCGGGCGACCTCGCGGCTCAAGCGTGACCCGGATCCGGTCGTCGAAGGTCATGCGACCTCGCCACGACCAAATTTGGGTCGCCGAAGGTCGAGCGACCTCGCGGCGACCACCGGGTCGCGCTTGAGGTCGCGTGACCTCACGGCGACCGGATCCGGGTTGTGCCGGTCGCCGTGAGGTCGCGCGACCTCCGGCGACCCAAATCTAGGTCGCGCTTGAGGTCGTGCAACCCAGAGCTGGGTCACGGCAACGCGACTCGCGAGCGGTCGCCGCTACTGGCCGGTGACGGTCATCGCGACCTCACCGACCTCAGCCGTGACCTCGCCGGCCTCTCGAGCTCGTCCACGCCGCTGGAGAAGAAGATGAACAGTAGACATGTGAACAGTGACAAGGCATTCCGAGAATGCTAAAAGCCCAAGGCAGCCTAGGACCTGCCTTGGGCTTCAGCCTTGCAAATGCCAGCTTTGTCTCAATGCCCCTTCAAAAGTAGTTCTCAAACACCTTCATTTTGGCCCAAAAGTCTTTAGCCCCCCAAAGCCCCTTAGAAAGCAGTTCCCAAACGCACCCTAAGTGCCCTACCCCATTCCCCATCCACTGCCCACATAATTCTTCTAAATTTAATAAGTTGGGACCATTACAGGATGAAGAAATCGGTTCGGGCCTTCTAGAGAATATTGAGATTCGAGTTTCTGATGTTCAGTCCCTAAGAGTGAAAGGGCAGATTATCGCCACTTAATTGCTGAGGGCCAATCTCCATCCCAATTTGTTTTAAATGACCCTTGTCTTGATGCTTAATTGGATCTCCGCTAACAGCAGTGTCGGGGCAACGCATGAGATGTGAAATGAAAACTGTTAGCCCCACGGTTGCCAACGTGGCAACAATTCTGGAGTACCAGACAACCGAGGTGCTTGAGCTCAATGGGCAACGCAAACAAAAGACCTGAAGGCGAAGAGGATGACCATCGAGTTGTTCATGTGACAAATTGTGACGAACGCTCGGGAGTATCTTCTGGATTTCTGCCCCAACAAAAAATGGACTTTCTATGTCAAGCTGGCCAGCTCGGCGTCTCGGACAAGAGAGAATTGGACCCGTCGGTCCGGTGAGAAGAGTGACAGGTGTCAATGATCGACTTACATTAAAAGTTTTCACACCGCCTCTCAGCATGAGCAACGCGGTAGGGCAAAACATGACGAGGATGCAATGTTAGTGGAATTTCAGTATTTCCGCGATGAAAATTTTCATAACGAAAGGCTATTACAACTTTCTGCATCTCCCAAGTATACAGTAAGGCTATTACGACTTTCTTGCTACTCACTCTCACAAAGGGGTGCATTGGCATTCAGGAATCACTGCATAAGTTTCACACTGCCGTCTTAACTCATGAGAGAGACGTTTGCCACCTTCGCAAGATGGATCCTTTGCCATTGCTCCTGCATACTTAGCGCAAGAGAATGTGGTGGAAAGGGAATTACCGGAGGAATGAATGCGAAATGAGGAACCGAAGGAATACTAACAGGATGAGGCATGGAAATGTATGAGCTAGCGTGCAGAAATTTTGTGGCAATCCAAAATCATTCGACTCTAATGTGGAATATGCACCCCAAAAGGAAAAATGACTAATACGATCTATTCCATTTAAGATGCTCACTTCGTTGTTAAATATTCTACCTAGCAAGAGAGAAAAAGTCCAGGCTGCAATCGGAATTCGCATCCCAGCCCTGATTCAGCATATGCTAAATATCCACTTGAGATCAATTCACACAGACAATATAAAAGCATGGGGCATGTCCGAAAGTTGTGAACAAGGACCGTGCACACTGCATTTTATACATGGTGAAAGGTTTCATGTCCACTGGACAATTAAGAGATGAAACTTAACTTCAGTGTTGATCCAGCTGGCTTCTGAAGGAAACATAGTGTAGGTGCTCGTCATCTTTGTGATCAAGAAAAGTGAATCACCAGATCCTTCAAACATCTCCAAATATATTCAGTGCATCGATGCCTAACTACAGATGGGTCATCTCACTAGCTCAACATCTACTCACGCTCTATTTGAATAGTGACATGGCTGATGTTATATTCTCTTCTGATGAAGTCAACAACCTTGTTCAGCACCATGTCCGCATTGGCTTCACGCTTTATTTTAACATGGCAGGCCAGCAAGACTTTCCCGACTGTTATTGCCCAGATGTGCAACTCATGCACTGCAGTCACATCATCCATCTCGCACAGACCCTGTGCCAGCCTTGTGGCATCAATCTCCCTCGGTGTGCTCTCCATGAGAACCTCCAAAATATTCCTAAGCATTCTTATTGTAGTGCCCAGCACAATCACTGAGAATATAAGGGTACATATCAAATCGATGATCTTCCACTCGGGCTTATACCATATGATCGCTCCACCAATCATCACGCCAACACTCTGAATCGAATCTCCTAGCACATGAAGATAAGCACCCTGTACATTAATATTCCATTGCTTCTTCTGTTTCGGCCCACTCTCTTTCTCGTTATTGATATCACAGCAAGCCTTGACCAATGGCTCTTTAAGATCTGTTTCATGGCCGTGATGATGATCGTGCTCATGATGATCGTCCAGAAATTCTTTATCATGATGGTGGTGATGTGCATCAGCTGTGACTTGGGGTTTTGGGTTATGTCCAGCATGATCCTCGTCATTATGGTCATGGCTTCCATGGTCATGACCATCTCCACTATGCCGGTGATCGTGATCATGGCCTTGACCGTGACCATGACCATGTTCGTGACCGTGGCCGTGACCGTGACCGTGACCGTGGTCGTGACCGTGGCCGTGACCCAGCAAGAGTGCCATGGCAATATTAACCAATAAACCAAAGGCAGAAACAAGAAACATTAGAAAACCCCGAACTTCACCTGTATCATGGATCAGCCTTTCGATGGCTTCATATACGAGAATCCCAGCAAGAAGCCATATCATTTGAATAGACACAAGAGCACCAAGAATCTCAATCCTGAAGAAACCATAGGATTGACGAGGTGTTGCCTCCCATCCTGAAGCCCACAGAGAGAATAAGGATATAGCAAATGCAGCAACGTCTGACAATAGATGAGCTGCATCTGTTAGAATTGCTAGACTGTTCGCTTTGATGCCTCCAACAACCTCTACGGCCATGAATACTATGCAGAGGACAACTGCCACCAAAAGTTTCCTCATAGATGCTGACCGCTCCTTTTCATCTTGAGAACTGGCCCTAGAATCTTTAAATCCACAGGGTGCCTCACCACAAATTTTCATCCTGCCTGCGCCTGTTTCTGCTGGTACTTCCCCACAAACTTCAATTATATGTCCACTTTCACCACTCCGAGCTTCCATCTGAAAACAATCCCAGAAAAACATTTCAAAGGATTAAATGCAAATGCCAAGTATTTCATTTAACATATATACCCACTTTACATTAAAACAGTAGTAATCTAGAAGAATCTCTAGATAAAAAATGCACACGCATGAAGAACAGATTAGCATAAGGAAATGTGATGTCAAACGGTTGAATATTAAAATATGCAGCTTGCAGAGTCATTTGATTGTGATGTGCCAAATTATAAGCCCCATGCCACATAGAATCAAAGAAGAAACTTACACTTCAAAGGCTGGATTGCTCTATGCTAAAAGCAGAGAATAAAAGGAAAAAAAAAGGAAAAAAGTAGCTTACCCTAAAATTCCAGTCTGATACCAAAAAGACAAGTATCTTATGGAATATTATCGTTTGAATTTTCTCTATTTCATATTCCAGTATTTCAATCTGTGAATAGCGCTGAGTCTAATGTTACAAAGTATCACAATTTAAAACCTCAGCAATCTTTTTTGGTAGATGCAAGATTCCCAAAAGACAGATTCCAAAGTACACCTTCATATCCATCAAAAAAGGAAGCCTCAAATGCCTCTCAATTAACATTTAGAATTCTAGTAACTTCAAAGTTCAAACCAAAGCCATTGAACATACCATCATGACCGTAAACTAATGCACTTTAAATGAGTATCTAAATCTACGTATAGAATTTTCAACACATATGTCAATGGCCCAAACATTGCCTCCTATCTGAATTACTCACCTTTTGACTGATATACAAACCCAACTGGAAAGCATATTAATTTCCAGATAACTGGGACAATTCTGCATGTGGTCTCTAAAGCATATACCATAATGCAGCAAGATCCCCATCTAGTTGTCCATTCTTTGGAAGCATGACATGTAAATTCCTAATTGATGCTAGTAATGCAACTACTGTTGGCCAAACCACAGCCTGCAACTATTAATGTAATGAAGAAACTAGCTTGAGGAACAGTATTCACTAATACCGAATTATTATTATCTTTCTTTTTGCTAACCTTAAGTTCCTTGATTACCATGATGCAAAAATTAGTAGCAGTCCATAAAATTAACTGGCGAGTGCGCAACTGAATGAAAAGTAAACAGGAATTTTATTTAAACCAAAAATTGTTAAGCTTGGAATCTTACCAATGTCTTGACACACATATGGATTGTGTGACTAATTAATACCATAAAATTCTGAAAACTTACAGCTATACCAAAATGTCATAAATGAGAGCAAAACTGGGATTCCCACTCCAGACACTTTTCTCCCCATCCCTCTCAAGTATATACAATGCCGCATCCTTTTCACATCTATATCAGAGGAGACTCAAAAATCTAGAAAACGATAATCGAACTCTATATACTAATCCCATACATGACAATTAAACACTATCCAAGATTCTCCAGCATCCATTTTTCAGACTAATCAGACTTCAGATTGGGACATTTGGAACTAAATAAGATTGTAACTCACATACTTATAAATAGTTTGAAAGCCAGAAATATCTGAGACTTGCAAAAGATTCAGTAACAATGAGTTTTGAGCAGATGTAATTAGTTTGACTCAAGCCATAACTGATAGAGCATGGTGCGAAATCTACTATCCCATGGGCCATGCCCGTGACTGGGTCACTTTCAGAAGTTTTGTCCACTTTTCACTATATTTTAATCCTCCTGGCTCTTTTCAATCATCATCCATTTAAGCTGTCATTATGCTAAGCATCAAAGCAGAAGTTCATCAAATGTTATGCATTAAAGTAGAATAAAAAACTCTGAACAGCCAAACTCTGAACAGCAAGGACACTTTGCCCAAAATACATTGAATCCAGCATAGTCAACTCCATGGGTCACCCTGATAGTTATCAAAAAAAGCACAAGCGACACAGAAAATAACTGGTGTTATCAACCATCCAAGCAACAATCGCCCCTGAAATTCAACGTGCCATCACAAATTTTGGATCCACTCTGTTTCAAGTAGAAGAAAACACCACTCAAGCATGTAAACCAAGCAAAAATATCGCAATCATAGAAACCTATCCACTCCGGCAAATCGAATGCACTCCTCAATGACTTCCTCCGCATATACCAACACTGAAACCTAAAATTATGCAAGGAAAACCCAAAAAACCAGGCATGTGGAGCAAATTGACAGTAAAATAAAAAAAACAACAACACAGAGCAAAGAACTTTCACAAGTTCCAACGAACAAAACAACCGCGGAAACAAACCTCGAACATACGAATTCTCAATTGCTGAATCTCTATCAAGCGTGCGCGTAAACACAACAAACAAAAACATCAACAACAACAACAACAACAACAACAAAAAAGAAACCCATGTCCGCAACCAGGAAAATACAACACCCCTCGCAAAACTCGACGCAAGCAAGTCTTCCGGATATAGATACAGAGAATCACGCGAAGCATCAGCCATGCAAAGCCCAGAAACTCGCACTGAACCCACCACAACCGAAACCCATCTCGCAAAACACCCATAGACACGCCCTGCACACCCCCGAAAAGTCCAAAGCCTCTCCTCCTCGCGCTACAGATCGACATAATCTCTCAGACCGCATTCGCAAAACGACCCATCGATCGAATTCCCACGAACAAAAGAAGAACCCGACGAGAATCAAACGACGACTAGAACACGCAGAGAGGACAACACGAGAAGCCATCGAAGGAAGCGATCGACTTTACCCTGGCGATGTCAGGCAAGCGAGCAACTGCCGTCTCCTCAAATTCCCAAGGCGGTTCGACTCCTTTATGTATATGGGACAAAACCATCCCACTGCCCATGTGTCCCAGTTTTTTTCTTTTTTTGTCTTTATATGTCTAATGATTCACTATTTAGTATTTATTTCTGCAGAGACAAAAGGTGTGGCCCCAAAAGCCAAAGCAATTAATGGAGATGCGAAAAAAATATATATTTTTTAATAATTTAATTAATGGAGGATTGGGAGAAGTCCAAGAGAAAATCATACAAATAGTCCTAAACTTTGCTGTGACAAAAAATATGACACTGAAACTTGTAATATAATATGTGTGCAATTTAGTCCATACACTAGATAATCTAGGGACTAGATTGAAATCAAGGATATAATAATTCAGGTATTAAATTGAGTATTTATTAAAAGTTTATGCATCATATTAAAAAAATTAAAAATTTAGGAATTATATTAGATATTAGATCAAATTCATTAGTATATGTGTAATTATCCAAAGTCTGACCATGGAGATTTTGTTTGGCGGTCATTGAATGGCCACGAAAGTGCCTTAAGATAGTACCTTCTTTTATTAGTTTTGCAGCGTCGGGCTTCGTTGTCCTACTTTTGTTTTGGTTTTTTTCTTCTTGGGCGGATATCGATTGGATATTCTCAATCCGCCAACATACATGGCATTTCCTTTTTTAGAAGAAGGGTTTTGTACTTTTGGTAAAAAAAAATTAGGGAGAATAAAAAGGAGTAGGTGCGAACGCTTGGAATATCTAAAATAATTTAGTGCTATGTTTGCGTTTCATGCAAAGCTGGGGACCAAAAGATTCCAGAAAATAAAATAAATATTATATTTGTCGATGGTGCAATTGACGGGGCGGATGAGTCATCTTGACGGGGCGGAGGAGTCATCTACTTATCTTTAAATTGTAATGTTTGATGGGAAAAAAGATTTATTTCCTATTGAGTGAATGTGATCCGTCGCACGTTTTGGTAATAAACTATGTTCTTAGAATTTCAGTCGGGGTTAATACCACAAAAAATCGTACACTTGTTACAAATATATCTCAAAATAATTTTGTAATCATCAAGACCTCCAAATTAGTACGCTTATAAAAAATTTACACTCCTTTAATTTTTGTTAAATTTTACTATCAAATTACTAACTTGAATGATACATGACAGTTGACGTGTGTACAACTTGAAGTTTTATTCTCCGTTTGTCATAAATGTGTCAATTTGTTATTTTTTGTGATATTACTCCAATTAAAGGAAATTTATGGATGATAAATTTATCGCAAATATATCAAAAATTTAATTTAATGTAAATTTGTTATGGGTGTATCAGTTTCAGGTTTTTTGTTATATTAACCCTTTTAGTAACAAGTGTGTTTTGAAGTGATAAGACTCATGGTAAATAGTAGAAGTTAGCAAAATATAAAGGAAAAGTTGATTTTGTTGTTTGCTCTTTAAGAGATGAAAACATTGATGGTCTTGATCCAAGAAAAGGTAAAGGCTTTCGGCGAAGGGAGTGAATGAAAAAAGAAAAGAAAAAGTGCCCACCCTTTGTAATAGGTCCTAAAAATTCCTTTCATACATAAAAATACATAGATATGTACACATACACGTATGAATTCGGAAGTCGCAAGAACTTGATTTTGATTAGAAAACTTTACCTTAGCCCCATTTGCAACTTGGGTATTCAAATGAGTAACGCGAATATCAAGATTTGCTGATATCTCTTAAAATTGCTAAGAAGTCATCTTAATTCAATTCCTCATTAGAAGTGTTAGATATTGTCATTCTTTATAACTAGCAAATGTGCACGCTCGTCATATGTTATTTTATAAATTGAAATTATGTGTCTGTCTTCAGACATAGAATTTGTCAAATAAGTACCTAAGAATATTTGGAGATAAGATTGATCGTGATCACTTGAAATTATAAGAAGTACTCTTTACTTTATATGATAATGTAGCATAAACCGAATAAGCATTTATAACAACAAATCCATCAGGAACCTTAGAAAACACCTAAACGTTGTATTAATACTTAATGAAGTAAATAATAAACGAGCTACAGTTATGCATATAAATAGATTATAAACACAAAACAGCCACGAAATGAATACCATGGATTTAGACTATGAAAACGACCTCCAATGTGCTCTATGACTCAATTAGTATCTACTATTAGTATGATCTAAATTAATAGGGATAATACCTCCTGGCATGGACCTGCCACTCCTTCCAAATCAAAAAGTTATGACTTGCTGAGGGGCATTTGTTTCATGAAAAAATGAATAATTTGGGAAATATTTTTTTCCAAAAAATTGTTGATTATATCATTTAAAAAAATTAGTTAAAAAAATATTTTTATTATCAATAATAATTTATGCCTAAATATTTTCGTAGGCGGTGAAAAAATTTTCCATTCATTATTTTGTAAGCGATTATTTTTTTAAAATATTTTCTAAATCTCTCATTTTCCGCAAAACAAACACATCACAGACTAATTTCTTTACCAAAAAAAAAAAAAACACATCACATACTAATTCCTATTCCATGCTTATTTTTTCTTCTGAGCATTCTAGGAATTCATTGACTATTGGCGTTCCCATCGAAACACGCCCCTCAATTTTTATCAACGATCTGCCTCTTAAAGGAATATTTAGAGTGTTTTTTCTATTGTGACTTCGCTATTTGTCCTTGTCTTCTATTTTTGAGTTCCAGAAGTGGCCTTTGTAACTTCATGTCATCCTTCGAAGACAGCATGTTCTAAATCATCGATCGTGGTAAAATCCCAAAAGATTTATGGAATGTAAACAATCTGATTGTTGGCTGAATAAAATGAGAAAAATCAGGAACGCCGTATGGATCCAAGCTGCTTGAAACGAGAATCATAAAATCTTGGAAAGGAGGGAGAAAGAAAAGGAAGAAGTGACCCCAGAAAAAATAAAGTAAGCAATTTGTCGAGCCCTGAGGAACAGTGCAATCTTGGCAGAATCTGATGGGACAAGAGAAAGGTAAGTGGAGGTGGGCAACACCCAGGGATTCCACTTACTGATAAAGCTCTCCCCTTTCATGTCAAGTTTGATGTCCTAAATTGACAAGTATGGACTACAAAAGTAGGAGGAGACATCCACAAAAGGGGGCACTTCTCGCAACTTGAATTGCTCCGTGGCACACATGGATTTTTTGACTTTACACAGCCGGGATCGATGTCTAATTTATGCATTTTGTATTACTAGCAAAGTGGGTCATACAGGACCATTAAGCAAAGAAAAGCGAAAGCATCACCCTTTTCCAATAAGTTTCCCTCTTAAGTTGTCATTATTTTTTTTGTCGGTATTGTCTCAGTGATTCCTGAAGTGTATACGCAAAAGGAATCCAAAGCTTGATTCTCTTCAATTGCCACGTTGAAGCTTGCCGGTTCCCTGTTTTCTTAATTGGGTCTAGAAAATGTGAGAAACCCAGAACTGTTCCCTTCGATCTAGAAGAAAGGTCTTTTCATGGACGTTGCCTTCTTTGTCTGCTGAGAGTGATAAGCCATGTTCGGAAGGGCATGCGGAGCTCAGAGATATCCATGCTGTGGAGTTGACAAGCCGTCGATGCAGTGGAGCAGGGGGGAGAGTGTGTTTTCGAGGACTAGAGTGAAAAATTTCCCGAGAGATGGATAATGAGTCATTCATATTCCAATAGATGCATCGGAATGTAAGTGCTATGTTCTTTGGATCAAGGGCTACGGGATCCAATGGTCTAGATAGATAGAATGGACCCCATCGAGGTTTAATCTTACGTAAAGTAAGCTTTTTCCAACACGCAGTGCACGAGCTCCACTTTGCAAGCATTTCCAACACGCATTGCACGAATTCCCCTTTATAAATGATTTAGGCCCGTCTCTTCTTTGCGCCGCTGACCCATAGTCTACGGGTGGCGGCGAAGACTCAGCAGAAGCAAGAACTTCCCTATATTAATTGACTGTCTCACCCCCCAAAACCTATGTTGGATATTTTAATTTCGGATATCCATGAAATTGTGTTGAGTCAATGGAATTATCAGTATTTTTCAGACCAAACAAGAAAAAAAAATACAAGGGAGAGAGCAAATAAAATGTAGATATATCCATCAAAGTTGTTGAGTAAAAGCCATATAACTAGACCCGTGAACTCCAGGCTTTCAAGATACCCCTTCGTAGTTTTCAAGCAAAAGATTTGTTCACGGGCTCGGTTTCGCTGGCCCGCTCAGCCTGTCCATGTGCAGAGATGAGCTTGGATGGGGTCGGGTTGAGACTGTCCGAAACCTGTTGATTTTTCATATGGACAGATTTGGAATCACCAGCTCTCGGCCAGCTTTCTTCATGCTTGGTCTGTAATATGAACAATCATCTGATTTTCCTGTATCTTGTTTGGTCAATAACTTGATATGAATGTCCGAATGTACATGTCCCGTTCGATTATATCTATGGAGCACATTGGATAAAATCAGATCGAGAATCATGTAAGATGGGTAAGAAAGTGCTTGCGAAAAAGGTTGACGACCTCATCTCTTAGTGCAACCGCCGCGTGACTTGAGGAGGGCAAAGGTACGTGTCGTATTCGATTATGTTCATTGTGACTATGAATGAAATGAATATTTCTATGTGTGCTCTTCTTTCGTTTCAGGAAAAACGCCTGCCCGGACAAGCACCATTCTCAGCATTCAAACCGTGGATGAACGAGACGATTTACAAAGCTGAATCTACACCATTTCGCTAAGCTATACTTTTCTTGCCAACAAAAAAATTGAGTTACAGAAATTCGCCGAATGTGGGAATTTTTGGAAAATCTTACGATACTTAACTCTAAGCGCCGTGAGGCAAAACTTATAGCAACAGAGAATCAACAGGACTACACAAGTTCTTTCTTTTTGGGCTCAAGAACAGGTGGGTCGATATCGATACCCATATTAGCTGCGGTTCCCGCTATTATTCTCATGGCCGATTCTATAGTGGTGCAATTCAAGTCTGGCAACTTCTCCGTAGCAATCACACGCAGTTGGTCAATGGTGATCTTCCCGACTTTCTCCATCTTTGGGTCCTTCGAACCTTTCTCCACACCTGCATTATCACCTAGGTCAGTAAAAGCCGAATTTCGGACCATCATTTGCAATTCACAACGAAATGAAAGGACTCTAGTTATTTAATTACTAGCATGAGGACAATGGATTCATTCATGGACGCAAACTGGAGTCACACGATTGAAACCATAATAATTACCCTCCCTAAAGTTAAACTTTCAGCATTTTTCTGAATGACCTGGATATTTATTAAGGTTCTAGTAAATGCGCCCTGACTCTGATACAGTAATTTGCAAAGATGTGCTCATATAAGAGTAAAGCCACTCCTGATCTTGTGCTGAGACAAGCAGATTGCACAATCGAGTTCATTCCCAAGAACCAATAGAAACTTTTTATCTCCATGATACTAACAGAATTCCTACAAGAAATTGCAGCAAAACGAATACATGGACCCATTTTTTTCTCCTAGGCCAAAAGGAAAGGCTCACATTTTGTCATCACTGCCATACAAATCGATCCTTTAACATGTTACAAACACACACCACTCTCAAAGTGAGAGCTCAAACCCAACAATCTTCAGAAAACAGTCAAGCATCCAATACTAAATTTCTGACTGTGGGTGCCAGCATGTGATTTGCGTTAGTTCGCCCCCCATGCTGCCTAATGACAAACTCATGGACCTTCCAAAGATTATAGCTTTTCTTGCTTATACTAAATATGTGAACCAACTAGGACAGCATACGGTAAACGTATGTGAGAGTTTACCATGTAGAAAAATATTAACACCATGCAAGCGCTTAACAAATGCTATGTAGATTCCAACATTGAAAAAGGCAGATCAGAATATAGAAGGTACTTACGACCTTGCTAACCAAAAGATAAAGGACATGAAAATTCACTACGGGAAATAATCTCTTCATTTTGCAATGACTAACACATTTGCTCAACTTAATGGATGGCAAGATTTAATCTAGTTTCTACACATGTCCAAAGTTCTCCAGACTGAAACAAGCAGAAGTCCACTCTTTTGAACTTCCGTTGCTGCACACAAATCTAAATTATCTAAATATACCCTTTACCGTGACATTAAACTAATCAAAGTTTTGTTACGAGGTTCTTTCTGCCACAATTGTGGTATGTTTCGAAAAATGCATTGGCAAAACAGATATCTGAGGCCACTAAGAAAGAAAGCACTCTCAAAGAAATATATAGAAGCTACAAAGTGTCTCAAGATCAATTTTACGCAAAATGGTCGTCCTCAAAACCATGCCAAGCTGTTGGCAGGAAAGAGCTCCCAGAATTTTTAAATAACTTATTTGGGAGAAATGCATGTAGCTTTCTCACAAACCACAGGGAACAAAAATTAAAACTGGTTACAATCAGAACATTTACGCGAGACACAACTGATCACAGGTTAGACGAAAACCTTAAAGGAACCCAAGCTTTGCAAGCAATATAACTAAAGTCACTAGAGGTGCGCGGCCAAACCGATTCTACCTGGGAACCGGACCAGACCGCCAGAAAACCAGGTCTGAGAACTGGTTCCCATTGGAACTGGTCCGGGAACAGTTTCCAAATATTTGGAATCAGTCCAAGAACAAGTTCCGATTGAATACCCACTCAGGAATTGGACCGGACCGCCCTGTTTTGGAACCGGTTTCGGAGCTAGATTTGTAAGATAAAAACCCAAAACCCTAGTTTCTTTTTCCCCTAAATTCTAACCTCAAGCACTCTTTCATCATTTATCCTTCCTCGAAAGTCCTCGCTAGTCTTTCTACTTCCCCTAAATTTTAATGGATGATGAATGGGAAATGGAGTTCTAAAATTTATGTTATATGTTATGTATTTGAACTTTTTATCGTTTATAATTATACGTGACAACATATTCATCTTATGGATTGTTATTTTTGGCAAATAGATATTTCTGTTGTTCATCTTTTACTTTGAATCATTTTGTTACTAATTGCCTCAAATGATTTTGCTGTAAAAAATGAACCAAAAAAAGGAAAATAAAGAAAAAGAAAACAGGTTCTCGGGAAAACATTGGAATCGGACCGGCAAAACAGGGAAGGTTCCAGAACTGGTACCAGGCAAATAAGATAAGTTCCAGGATCCAAAAACTGAGAACCGGTTATAATATGGTAGGTTCCAAATTCTAACTTTGAAACCTATCCACCCTGAAACCAATCATCCCTAAAAGCCACCTCTATCATCATAGTTCAACATCTATCATTCCTAAATGCTAGGAAAAAATGTCAAAGAATCACAAAACCCCCTAGTCAACAACTACACAGTAAAGAAGAACAATCTAGATTTCTTCACCCAGCTAGCTGCCTGAATGATGAAGAGATTCAAGACCTAAATCCAAAACTAGACTTACAAATATGGCTTGACAAGGTTATCAATTTAGCAACCATTGGTAAATGTGCTCTTAGATATGTACAACTTTGGCAAAAGAATATATTAACCATCTTCTGATGACAATCAACATACGTGTATTTCTTTGCACCCAAGCGTAATTCATACAACACAGCAAGGAAATCAATTTATTTATCAAACTTAAATTTTAGATCATAGCACAAATGACATTGGAGAATTTGCATTCGCATCTTAAATTAGTCTCATATGTCAATGTTTCCCTCATAAGGTGTTCATGGTCATACTTCCCCCTCATTTTTGGTTATTTGGGAAACAAAATTAGTGCTCACCAATTGATCACGCCAAATCTTTAAGTAGGATCAATTACAACAAATAGCCGAATAAGGATATTATGCTTGCAATACTGGAAGATGCAGGACACAAGCTTTCATGAGTGACTTACAATGTTCAATAAAAAGGTCAAACTGAAATGGATCCTTCAAAGCCTTGACTGTACTACTCCACTATCAATCACATGGACTTGAAAATTGGGTCTTCCAGTTCGTATTAATATGCAACAAGAGAGACAGACCCCAGCTTCTTGATATCTGCTGAAATCTGCTTTCTCGATTCTCCCATTTTTTCTAAGAAAATTTTACCCATAGTTTTTCATCCCCTCATAACCGAATCCAGCATCCCCCATCAACACTACCACCAAGCAAACCCAAAACCAACAATCAAATATTCATGCTGGAACTTAATTTTGCTTTACGAATTTCATGAGCATTATACCAGCACTGAGTTTGTTAAGATCTTAGATGTACTGAAAATAATAAATGATATCCATAAAGCAAGCCGAGGGCACAAGAAAATATTGGAGCATAAAGAGGCTCGCAGAAGGGAAATAAAATCAAGCACTTGGTGCCCATTATACCTGCAGCCTTAAGTAGCAGAACTGAAGCTGGAGGGGTCTTCAAAATGAAAGTGAAGCTCTTATCCTGCAAGAAATCCCAGGCATCCTTATACGTTACATCAGCGAACTATATATATTCACCATACGAACAATGCCATCCCACAGACCCCAAGAAACTCACGTCGTAAACAGTGATTTCCACGGGAATAATATAACCGGCTTTATCGGCGGTCTTGGCATTGTAATCTTTGCAGAAGGCCATTATGTTCACACCCTTGGCACCGAGCGCAGGCCCCACGGGAGGCGCCGGAGTGGCTTTCCCAGCTTCCAGCGCGAGCTTTATCAACCCAACCACTGCAAAATTCAACAAGCAAAATGCACAGACAAATAAATATCCGTAACAAAAAGAAAAAAGAAGGGAACACAAAGCACCATAACTTGAGACCAAGGGCATACATACATACCTTTCTTGGGTTTGCCACCGGGTTTAGGAGGAGCCATGGCGACGACGGAGAGGGTCTTCCTGGTCGGAGAGTGGAGCGGGAGGCGCGCCGTGTTCAAGAACTGAACAGCAAGAAGGTTCGATTTTGAGGACAGATTGGCGGTAGGCGAGGGCAAGAAGGAAGTGGGTTGGTGAGGAACTCGGTTCTTGGGGGAGAATTGGGAGGGCGAGAGGCCGCGGCACGTCGAGATCGAGGACGCCATTGCTAGTTTGCTCGCAGAGAAGTCCCGGGCGAAACAGAGCGAGGTCGAAGGAAAACGATATCCTATCCAGTACCGTAATCGCCGCCTGCTTGAGGCTTCGCAAGGGGGAAGATCAGACGACGTCGTCGCGGGCAAAAACTGAGATTTTTTACAATTACCCTGGTGTAATCGGTTTCTAATTTTTTTTACCGCCCACGCGATTTCTTGATTTACTTCTCTTCTATTTTTATTTGTTTTTTACTTTTAAGTGTGTCAATTTCATCATTCATCGAATAAATCCGCTTACAAAATTTTTCGCAATGTATATGATTAACTTGGATACATAGTATTTTTGGGAAAGACGTTGAGAAAAATTACCTTCTTTAACACCTCACATCATGCTTGAACTTTATGATGCGAAACTCCCTAAATATGATAGAAGACAAGCATATTCATATTATATATAATCACTAAGTAATAAACTTTAAAAGAATGAAAAATTATTTTCTTTTTTACAAATTTAAGCAAATTTGACTCTATCGAGCACGACAAGTTATGTCACAGAAAGAACTATGCCACAAACTAAAGGGCAATATGATTGTACCTTATCTATGCTTATTGTAAGTTTATATTGGGTTTTAGGATGTGTTTATTTTGAGAAAAAGGAATGATTTTGAAAATAATTTTCTAAAAATAATTTATCGCATCGCTTATTAAAAAAATGAATGAAAATTATTGTCATCCTTCACGCAAATGTTTAAACATAAATTGTTATCGATGATAAAAAAAAAAAAAATTTTTTCATTAACTAACTATTTCAAGCGATATAAGTGATTGTTTTTAAAAAATAATTTTGAAATTATTCAATTTTCATGAAATAAACAAAGCCTTTGTATACTTTTACCAAAAAAAAAAAAAAAAAAAAAGCCTTAGTATATAGGCTTTTGATGCATTAGAAATGCTTCAAAAGGCAAACTATGCACTTAAGGTCAATAGATGACGATTGACCATTTTCTAATTTGTAGACACTCCAAATAACGAGCTTGAAAGAATAGAATCAATTGTATATTGCTCTACTTGTAAACCATATGCATTAAATAAGATTCTTAAGCTCCTAGAAACCAAGATTTTACTTTTAATTGGAGAATTTATTTGAATTTTTACATTACCTAGTGCGATTAAGTGAATGACATGAAGATCCATATAGAAGACATAAATGTTGGAAATAACTCTCTTGGGAGGTGTAAATTATGAAAATAAATCTTTTTTCTCTTGTAGAGTGCTAACAATATAAAAAAGCGGAACTTCTTTTGTTCTGCAAAAATGAAAAATAAAAGGGTAGAAAATCACACTGCTTTAGCGAGAAACAACAAAGAAGTATTTCATGGGACGGATTCTGGTGCCCAGGTGATTAAAAAATAAGAATAATTCCAACGCACGGACTTTTCCGTGTGCCTGAAAATGGGCCTCTAATGGGCTGCATTGCAATGGCCAATGCGGACCCATTTGGGCCGCAGACCTTCAGGCCACGTTCCTAACGTGAAATTGCTGTGGGGTTCGTCATACACTTTTGGCTATAGGTATAAGTTTTCATTGAAAATTTGACTTCACTGACCAAACGTATTCATCTTCTATTTTCTTTCTTTCTTTTCTTTTGCATGTGATGCAATCTAATCGGTATGTGGGCAATATTCCGGCAATGTATCGACGTGACACCAATGGAACCTCTAAAACATTTCCAAATATGAGAAAAGTCAAAAGATTAAATAAAAAATAAAAAGAATAAGAATTGGGTGGACACGGCTCTCCCGCCACCTCGCCACCTCCAATGGAGGGTCGTCAGCCATATCTAAAAACTTCAATTTACACAAATGGGTTTGCAATTATATAAGCCTTTAGGCTTTATCGTAGGATTGACAAGCCGCCTATCAAAAAAAAAAAAAAAAAGTATAATTTGCACAATTCAAAGAAAATGTCATGCCCATCAAAAGCCATATAATGTACCCACGATATATCCATATCAGGTGATATCGAAAAGTCAAGACGCAAAATGATGGAGCCACAAAACTGGAATCAGGATAGTTTTTAAAGAATCTTTATTATATATAAAAGAATCCAACAGTATCCCTAGCTAAAGGAGCGGAGCCTACAACAGTGCTGTCTCTCCTGTGAGACAAGTGGGGGGCGGCGGCAACTCGAATGATACTCATCATACAATACAAAATACGCACGTTACGTCCACACAAGGTGGCCCACGTAATGCGCGATACAAAAGACCAATCACTGGAGCTGGGAGAGGTATTATATTCTTTGGCTCCGTGACAAGGTAATAATTTTTTTGTTTAATGCGATAAGTACTGTCGGATGACGATCTCAAGGACCACCTCGTTTGTGAGCAGATCTGCCCCTGCCTCCGTGACGTGGATTAAGGATCTGCTTATGTGGAAAATATATATATTTTTGAAAATTTGTTTCTCGACTTTCCAGTGTTTAGATAGCCCAGAGCTCAACGTTTTCAATGAACTGAACACAACAAATTTAGATTGGAGTAAAACGATTTCCCCTTCTGATAAAGAATAAATCACTTTCTCTAAACCACCAAACATATGAAAATAAATATTTTCCTTGAAAATGATTTCTGTGAAAAATATTTTTCTTTGTTATGAAGCTTTCAATGAAATAAATGCACCCTAAACTTGCGTAATATGGATCAAAGTATTTGCTTTCTATCATTTTCATTGCGGTATATCCCCTTGAATCTTTGAAGCTTATTGTTGACTTTTGAACATCTCAACGCGTAGATGTATAAGATCTAGCCTGTGAAAGAAAGGAAATAGAAAAAGAATGAAAACCCTCTCTGAACATATATGAACTCAATGGTCAAGATAAGAGATCATGTTGGGGTTGGGGTTGGGGTGTACTTTATACTCCCCATTGATAGGAAGGCAAAAAGAGCTTTAATAATTTGAACCCATATTATATTGGTAGTTTGGGTTTTAACTCATGAATAGTTACTAGAGACATATAATCTATTTCTCTTGTTACTAAGAGGTGGGATGTGCCAATTATAGTGGAATTTTCTGTCAGATGTTAGGATGAATCATGACAAATATTATGTCTTGATTTCTCTTTCTTGCTTTTTACTTTTTATTTCATTATGTTTGTGCATTGAATCCTAATATTTGGACGGAGCTAGATAAGGGTAAATTCGAACATCAGGCTTACTTTATTGCATAGGCTTGCTCATAGCTTAAAACGTATATTAAATTATTCATGTTGAGCCAAGTCGGCACCCACCAAAATCGAGTCTAGCTAGATCTTTTAATATTAGAGAGTTGCCCAAAGCATGCCTATTAGCTCTTTGGGCATCTCGAGCTCGGGAGGTCCAATAAGTCCCTTGCTAATTGATTAAGTCTTGACAACAGAATTAGTTGAGTATCAATGAAACAAGAACTAACCCCACCCCCCTCAAAAAAAAAAAAAAAGTCTCGATGTTGTAATGCTACAAATTCGACGCAATAAATAGGCGAACATGGTTAGAATGGATGTCAAGCCTAAAAAAACACATTTCAGACAAGTCTATCAAACTTCACCAACAAGGGTCTAAAAAATACTTTTAAGGCCTTGTTTGGTAACCGTACTAAGAACAATTGATTATATTCTTTTGTTCTCCAAAACAAAAAAAGAATAGAAATCCGTTTGATAAAATTTTTGTTTTCAGGAACAAAATTCTATTTATTTTTTGTTCCTAATAATAAATTTAGAATAGAATCAAAAAGTAAAAAAAAAATTAATTCTTGCTCCCGAGAACAATTTTAAGAATTAAGTCTAAGTTTGTTTTCTTTTCTTTTCTTTTTTCTTCTCTTTCATTTTCTTCTTCTTTTTCTTCCTTTTGGTGCCGATCGCCAGCCTCGGCCATGGTCAACGACTGGCCAAACAAGGGCCAGCAACCTTGCCGGAGCGTCGTCGGCCTCCGGCGAGACCAAGCCACGACAAGGCTCGTCGGCCCGAGCCTCGCTGGTGGCTGGGCGAGCTCGGCCTCACCAGATCTATGTGAGGCCTCGCTAGAGGCTCACCGTGGCCATGCGAGTCCTCGCGAACTCACCTGGGACCTTGCCCGCCGATGACTAGCGAACCGACCACAAGAAGGAAGAGGAAAAAGAAAAATATATATAATAAAAGTATTAAAAATTAAAAGAAATAAAAAAAATTAAAAATATTTTTAAACGTATTTCTATCTCGGAAATATAAATTTTGTACAAAATTACCAAACACGTACTTTTATTCAGAAATTGTTCTCAAAAACAGAATTAAAATAAATCATTTATAATCAAAAATTATTTCTGAGAAGAAATGATTGTCAAACACGTTCTAAGAGCATAAAAAAAAAAAGTGTGAAATTTTCTTCATAAAGTGATTTGAAAAGTGTCGCCCATCTCTATGCAAATTGAACTTCGCTACTACTTGGCTTTGATGGTTTTGTCGTGCTCAAGCCTTCTAGAAGACTTAACCTGTAGCTGGAATCGCATGAAATATATCATGATTGCACGGACAGAAGAAATGTAGCAACGGGGTGATCATCGTATTCGAATGATATGAAACGTGAACCATTAATCACGCTGGAACCGCGCATTTAGTCCAACACATCAGATCATAGAGAAACCCTAACTCCCTCCCCCGGACACCGGTCCCCACCGGCGCAATTGCCAAAAAGGTCGTGCTCACATGCATCTCTCTCATCGCTGCACGCTCGAATTCAAGATCCGCTTTACTTTTAATCGATCTCGAGAAACAAAAAGGAGATCGCCAGACAAAACTACAGTGAAATCACGACAACGACAAGCCCTCTGCCGCTGCTTCGTGGGTCTCCATCCCTGTACCCCCTCTGCTTTCCCTGCCCGGCACCAACTTTAATTGTATTTTAAGCCATCCACTTTGCATTCAATCACCGTTCCGAAAACCTTCCAGACACTCTCTCCTTTTAAAAAGCTGCGTCACCCTTCTCTCCTCCATTTTCAATTCATCGTCTTCTTCCTTTCTCCGTCCCCGTTTCTCCCGGTTTGTGGAAATGGATGCGACTTTCACTTTCCTAGGCATGAGGATCGACCCCAGGTGGATGACCCTCAAGTTCCTGAAGAACGTCCTGTTCCATGCCAGGATCGTGCTGATCTCTTCTCTCGCCCATCTGGGGGGCCTGATGGAGCTCCGACAGCGAGAACGCGCGGCGGAAGAGCTAGAACCGCACTCGCTGGACCAGTCCAACAGCTCCGTCCTCGTGATGGACGGCTTGACCCCGGCCCTCGTCCCCGTCCACGTCCTGGCGTCCCAGTACAGGAGCAGAGTGCCGGTCCTCGAGTTCGGCGAGCTTCTCGCCAAGGGCAGAGCATTGCACGAAGATGGCGGCGGAGAAGGAGGAGGGGGAGGCGGGGATCAATGCCGAGAGAAGATGTGCGCGGTGTGCTTGAGCGGGATCGAGGGGAGGCACGAGGTGCGGCAGCTGCTCAACTGCAGCCACGTTTTCCACAGGGAGTGCTTGGACCGGTGGGTCGAGGAGAACCAGGTGACGTGCCCCCTCTGCCGGTGCTTGCTCTTCCCGGCAGCCACCCCGAGGCGGAGAAGAATTGCAGAAGCTTGCGGTTGAAGATGAAGAAGGAGATGGGATCGAGTTGACTCTTGACTCATTTACTTAATCCGATTATGCAAGTGAAGGGGATTGTATATTAATCGTCGGTCCGGGGATTCCACTGGATTGGGACAAAGTACTTGCGGATTCACGGAAACCGTATGTTGCGCGAGCGAGAGGGTACTTTGACCGGGCATCGGTTGTTGCAAAGGGAAGCTCGAGCCCCTCTTCGGAGGGATCTGCGTGGCTTGCAGATTTGTAATTTGAAGGAATCAAATTTTCCTCTCTCTCTCTCTCTCTCTCTCTCTCTCTCTGCGCATTTCTGCAATCGCAGCTTCTTCTTTTTGGACCTCTTTTTCTCTCCATGTCGATGCAAAAAGCGCGGATACATGATTGGGTGTTGCCTTAGTTAATTATCATGGACGATTTAAAAGTGTTTTGCTGGGATTCAAATCCGCCATGACAGACCTTGCAACGAAAGTCGATTTTTATTAGAGGAGACATATTCCGTAATGATTCCAAACAAGATATATTATAGGTAGTCAATGTAATCGATAACTTCACACCAAACGGGATTAAACATACATATATTGTGCCGGGATTTAATCAACATCGAGGCAACTAGAAATAACTGGAAAATATATGTCGGAATGGATTTAGAAACTATAGTAAAGAAACAAGTTGGAATTTAATTGATGACGCTAATCTGGAAACTATAACTACAGTGCAAGAATTAGAAACATATATGTTCATTTGTGTGGTCTCCCCAATAGTCGAGCATCAATAGTTATAGTGCCTAAGACAAAATCGCTCAAGAGCAGTTCTACAATTCTAGCCATGTTTTCACATCTCTAGGAATCTCAATCCCATATTCTCATAAATATCTTCAGGTTACTCCTTTAAAACCACACATTGATCTTTCACCTTGCTAACTTTATTTCTTCTCCATGATCTGTTAGACTCTATTACTCTTTCCATGGACGATTTCAAATTAGAACATTATAATTGTTTCTTGGCGCCTCCCAGACATTTGGTTTTCGTTTGGTGCCTCTATCAACAACTTATCGTTCCTTCTCATCGCTATCTTCATTTTTTATTTTATTTTTGTCAGAATCAGTGTCTTCATTGACTAGTTTGGTTATGACAACCATCGTCCATACATCGTCGTATATCTATTATTGATCCACAGTCATTGAAGTATATTAATATTGACAACTCTTTCAGTCGTCAGTAATGGCTCATGTATCCAGCATCGATAACTTTTTTGTTTTCTAGCCTCATATTTGCTCATGTCCACGATCTGGTTAAATTTTGATGCAAACAAAAAGGAAGCCAAGAAAGCAATGGCTTTATAAACGGCCGCTAGGCACCTGCTCCGGTGGTAGTAGGCGGGGTTGGAAGCACACTCGCCGGTCTACAACCATCGACAATTCAAGTGATGTTTGAACTTGTATGTCTGGCAAACTATATCAAGTGATGTTACCAAAAATTTCATAAGGGATGTAGCCTAACGTCTAGAGAGGACTGCCGACCTAATCCCCACCCTCCAAATTTCCGAAGAAACCCTCGTTCAAATTCTTGAATCATGTTGACAAGCTTTACCTTATTGAGTCACGTATCTAGACTTAAAAAGTTTGAGCGTTGATTAACGTCAACGTGTAGCGTTGGTCCACTGCTTCAAAATTTCAATTTTTGGAGAAAGAGTGGCTAATCTAACGTAATATTAAAATGCCGCTGACGAGCTACGACAATGACACCATCTCATGTATTCTGTCTATTACTGTTTGGCATTGACCAACATATACTTGGGGACACATTTGATTGTCTTTGGAGTTTATCAAATTACTAGTCATGAATTGTCTTTCTTGATAGTGCGTGCATGCATTCCATGATGAAGGACTTGTTTATTTTAGAAGTCCATTTGTGCAACCTACATCGTTTAGCGATTAGATCGAAACTAATATGTCTGAATCGTTAGCATCATCTGATGAATTGAACTTCTAACCATCCTTGTTAGTGATTGCTGAGCCAGCACAACTCTTACATGATGTCTGTATGTGGTAGGGGTTTGGTCGTCGAGCCCTAATTAGCCTTGGCTAATAAAATACATATATAAAATATCCTATTTAACCATAAAGCACGTGCTCTACATCTAAAGGTTCTTTTTGTAGTTGTGATCGAATTTTTCATAAGAATTCGATGCAACTTATATCTAGACCGATGCATTTGATGCTGGACTCTTCCTAGGGCTATCATAATATATATTACATATATAGTTGTGTTATTGATTGTACAATGCTCCTGTCTGGCCCTCTTTGACATGTCGAAGGCCAATTTTCTGTCTGAGTTTGTCCATGACAATGAGCCGGTGGCCGTGCAATGCATCTATAACTATTATCGTGGGGATCATGACAATCTATCGCTGTCCATTATCTTCAAAGCGTATAGTTTAGGGGTTGACATTTTATACCAGATTGAATTTGGTGATTGCGGTTGAGAAAGACTAGTTTATTGGTGATCGGCCTAAGTGATTCCATTTTCCTTGTCTTGTTGACCAACTTGAGGGATTCCATATAAGTTATAGATAAGTTTGCTTAGTCTTAAAAAGCATCTAGCGGCTACCTGCCTCTAACTTGAAGAACAATGCTGAAAGGAAAGGAAAAAACTTGATTTACCAAATGACTTTTTTGTTGAACATGGCCGGGCGGCCAGCCGTTGTATTCACCCACAGGAAAAATAATCAATCATTGCGCAAATTATGTATGGAAAGTAATGGTCTAATCTCCAATTATTAGTTGTGCAAACTGGCCGAGTTTGCTCAGGCTGAGGGTCTTGGCTTGGGTTACCATGGATCCTAAAATCCACTTTTTCAACATGCTTTGGGCTACTTCTTCAATTTCACATCCTCTATTTTTTCTAGTTTCGATGATTTAGTTCAATTGAAAAATTAAATATTTTCCTACTTTGAAAGGACAAACATCAAACATATTCCATATTTATTTCACTACAAATTAAATTATCATATATTTCGGGCCGGGGCAGAACTCAGCCCTAAAACACTAGCATAAAACCCGATCATAGACCCAACGCCCATGCTGGGCTGGCCAAGACAGGTTTTTGGGACTTCGGTTTTTTATTGGCATCCCTACTCCTTATGTTGAAATGTATTTTTTTTATTTAATTAATGTTATTATATTCTATCATTGTAAGAGTTAATTTTATATATCAATATTTTAATCTATTTAAAATAGGGATGAAACAGTATCCATGAAGAGTTCTCGGCCAAAGGGTCAATAGAGCGGTGTGTACGAAACAAAGGTTTGCTTGGGTCGATGAACCAACTTTGGACTTTATATTTCCAAAACTTCGAAGTCTGAAATGTTTGGTCGTGCTTTCATTTACTCCTAGATTTTCTGAAAAGTAACGTGCACATCGAGTAATTTTCCCTCTATGAAAGCAGTGTCAATCGTTAAGTTCTCTCTCTCCTTGGCAGTCGACTTGCTTTTGACAACTCACAGGACAATTGTCTTCTTTTTTACGCTTTTTAGTCAGCTCACGACATATGAAACTTAGGGACCACCGCACTAATGCACTTGTTAAATCTTTCGGGTGGGAAGCACGAAAGTTTCCCTCCCCCACCAACCTATATTGTCGAGAAAATATTTGTGGCTGCCTAGATTTTTTAAGATCACGGCCTTTAGGAAGGACTTGACCATGGTTCCACCACTCAGTGATGTAATTTTCCCATCATGGCATTGCGGATCCGCAAATTTGATGAAAAACTATCTTTGAAGAAAGTGCTTTCAGAATTTTTTAGAAGACATTTTGCATTTTGCAGTATTTAGAAGATTGAGGATACGTTGGTTTAACTTTTCCCGCAGAATTTGGACATCCAAAGTGCCTTATTTCAAAGTTGAGGTATTAAGCAATCTAAACCCAAAGGCTTTTTAGCTAAAGTTAGTATTTCTGCAAGCCCGCAACCCCATATATTTTCCACCCGGAATTTGCATTTCCATAATGCTATTAAGGGGTTAATGATTTCTTTTTTTTCTTCCAACTTACTCTCATTAATATTTTCATATATCAGCTTTGCCCTCACTTTATTGTCCATTGTCTCCCTTTGTGGGCCTATCACACACATTATTGCTCTTTTTGGTTGATGCGAGTACAAGTCAACAGTCCTCGAGGGTCGATGATCAGGATTAACAGTCACTAGTCTATCAGGTGAATTTTGAAAGGTCGAGGTTGCTGAGGGTCGTGTGAGGCTCATTGACAACCGCAAAGGGACACTAAAATTTGGCTTCATGCGATCTCATGTGAGGTTGTCCCTCCAACATTGTGCAACTCTCGGCGTCGCCTCACTTGGCCTCTTCGATAGTTTGATTTTTGCTAGCTCTATTTGCTTCCACTAGATTTGCTACTCCCATTTTGCAATCCTTCACAGTTTTTTCCTCCTCTCTCTTTTTTGCTTTTTCAAAAAAGTCCTCTTTTTTTTCCCTGCTTTTTCATTTTAAAAAGTTGGTTTACTAAAAAAATAATACTAATACATTACAAAAGTTGCCCATAGTTAAGCAAATAGTGTTTATGAAAAGCTATCGGCACTTCAAAGACTAGTATTATACAAGATTATCAACCAAATAAAATTGAAAGCTCTTTAATTTAAAGTCATTTGCATTCATTGTTGCTCAATGAACTTTTAATGGCTCTTGCATGCAAAGAAGGCATTAAAATTCAATATTGTAAGAAGCTCTTCTACACGCCTCCATAAACCCACTAGTCTGACTTGGGAAAAATGCCTTCATTTTTTTGATAAGAAAGAAATCATTTTCGAGCTACCATCAAATACAATTCAAAAATAAAGTGCGAAAGTCTATCTCTCATATCTTTTCTGTTGTCTTTGGCTACTCATATCTTTTCTGTTGTCTCTGGCTAGGTTTTTTCTTCACAAATTTTATCAACCATCTTTTCGGTCAATTTTTTTAGCACTCCCTTCCGTATAGACTAAGAAAAATGAGTATCGGATCTGATTGTATTTGTTTTTTTCGCAGTTTCCTTTGATAGTTGAACATCGCGAAAGGACAATCTTTTATGTGTATCAGTAAGAGGCTAAGAGCTGCCTACTCAAACAGGAGCCAATTACATTTTCTCTTTTGATTTTCAAATGAAACTGCAATAAAAATCTACAAGAGGCATTAAAAAGGAATATACAAATTCACAAGATCGACAAAAAGTAGTAGACTAATGGACATTAATTTTGTTCATGAAAGGTTATAATCTTTCAAGGACTCTCTTCTTAAGTATTTTGTTGGTGATTCTCTTTGATTGTCTCATGTTCTCTCCATTGCTTTACTCCTTGTATAATACGTCTTGCATCATTTTCTATTTTCTACATCTTTTAATTTTCACCGCTTCTATTCCAATTTCGCCCAACATATTGCACATTGGGAATCTTCAAATCTAATCTCCACTTAATTTCATTAAGATAATTACCAAAAAAAAATTCCTAAACTTATTGTACAAGTATCAATTCAGTCCGGTCAATTTAGTCCGATATCTATTGATAATTTGCCAATCAATTTCATCTAGTCAATTTTAACCGAAAATCGTTGACGTGGCAATCCAATGGGCTTTGACCATCATATGTGGAAAGACGACCGATATCAATGTCGATGATTTTTGCAATTTTTTAATATATTTTTTTCCTTTTTTCTTGATTTCTCTCTATTGGCCACTAGCAATGATCGCCCTCGTTGGATCTAGTGGGGTCATCCTTGCCAGCCACCCCTAACCCAAATCTGGTGAGGTCTAGAGGGTGTCATGGCCTCGCCAAGGGTAGGCATCCATGTCAATGATTAGTAACCAATATTGACTGGAAACAACACGTTGGCAAATCATTAAAAAATTTAGGACTCAATTGATCAAATTAAAAAGTTTATAATTGAATTGGTATTTGTACAATATAATTAGGAATTTTTTTTGTAATTTTCTCAATAGTTATCCTCGCAACTTTTAGCACGGACCCAAACTGGTAACTGCATTTAAAAATAAGCTGGTATCACCTGGAAGGAAAAAAAAGGGTTGAATACATAAAATTCAACCATCTTCTTACCACGCATGTCTTTCCCATTCAGGTTAATCCAAAATGGATTGCCATCCATCCGAAAATACATTACAAATCCAAGGCATGATATGAAAATCTCCACTTAGCTATTTGGACTGTCTCCAATACATACCTTAAATATTTCAACTGCCGAGAATATCGCAACTTGACTTTTCTTTAAGGTGGAATACCAGCGGCCTTTTAACATATAAAATCATACAGAATTATCTATTATAAGTTTTTTAAAATTTAAATATTTCCTTTCAATTTTTAAATTCTTAGCGAAAAGTAGAAAACATGCAAAAATGTTTTTTTTTTTTTATATCTAGACCAATGGACCTTTTGCTTCTTCTTTTCTAGGATAGTTCTATTTGATTAACAGCCTAGTTTTCTTTAAAAAAATCTAACTTTACATAAAATCTGAATCATACCTTGACTCTTTTTTTTTGGTCTAAAAAAATCTCCAACTTTTACTCCAATCCCAATCGTTCAATGCATTTAAAAAATTGCCATTGATTTCTTCAAGATTATCAACACTAAGAGGCTATTCCGTATGAAAATGAGAGTGCTAATGAAGATATATGTTCTTATAATGAATCTCTAACTCTTCAGACCTCATAATTTCAAATATTTCTATTCATTCTCTGTCTTAGCAAAAACATGACTGTTTACAATATGTATGCGGGCGCGACAGCTACTAATAATTATACTGGTGGCGTGTCATTGAAATGAAATTCTCAGTTGAGAAGAACTACAGTAGTTTTCAATGATTGCAGTATATGTTTGCGTGTTATGTCCCTGAAATCTAACCCAGGACAAAAGCTCCATCATTATAAAACTCTCCAAGGTGGCATTAACAGAATCCTTCATACACGAGACACCTCTTAAGACAACGCAAACTCCACGCATTGCAAGATCCGACGAAATGTCTGCCCATCGAACCGACCACAAAGAAGTTCGCAGCTCATGCACGACATCATTAAAGGCGCATCGGGGTCATCGGCCAGCATATCTATTCACTCTTCTTGGCATTACTGTATGATATCGACTAAATTATAGTATTGGTTATATATCAGATAGTGATGGCTTTGGAAATTACGTGCACAATCGGGAGTTTTAGAGGATCAGATCTGGTTTATCCAATTGCTCATTCAATCCAGATGCCACACCACTACCTCGAAGTTTATGACCCCATTTAGTATTTACATGATCTTCATCAGTTCACTCAATTCTCACATTCCTTTTGAGTTGTCTTCATGGGTTTCCCTTGTGGAAGCATGAGCCTACCGAACTCCGTCAGCTTCATAATACTGATAAGCCTACTCCGCTACGCGAAACTCATGGCAAGGGTGATACTCAAGAGGCCGAGTTCCGAGGAGGCCGAGTTCCGAGGTGGTCTCGGCGGATGAAGAGTTCGACGTGTACAGCTCTGGATTTCATGAGTTCCCAGATTTCTGGCCCTCCCCTTCATTAGTTCCAGCAACGGAAAGTGTTCAGGGGGGAGCACGGAAGAGGCTTCCGGTGGTTGAGTACGGGGATTTCGTGAGGAGATTGAATCTGTGTGAAGACGAGGGTGCCGCCCTTTGTGCAATCTGCCTGCAGGAGATTGGGAGGAGGCACGAGATTAGAGAACCGACCAAGTGTTGTCACGCATTTCACAGAGAGTGCCTGGATGGGTGGGTGGATGAGGGGCACTGACACTTGCCCTCTGTGTAGGACTGCACTTTTCGAAGGCGAGGAAGAAAGATCCAGTGTCGGAGATCTGCGGACAACAGAGAGAAATACAAACTTCTTTGGCGATCATTCGTCCTAATGGATCTGGCATGCGCCCGTCAATACGGTATGAAATTAGATAGTTATAGTCGAGTGAAGCATCACCGAAATAGGAAAGTCTATGTTCAGATAAAAAACGCCGTATGAATAAAAGTACAGAACAAGCTCAAGGACCGATGGCAACAGATTTCTGTGTTGGGTTTGAACACTAGGAAACAGAGCTGGCAAACGGATGATTAGGCATGTGCATATGCCAATTTGCAAGTAAAGACCCAGTAATTGCATCAAGGACATCAACTGGATATACCCTTCTTTGCAGTTAAACATAAATGGATAACTGATGATGCTGGTCCAAAACAGGAACTGAGTTTTCAACCCTAATGCTGTGGCAATTGCAAGGGGAACGCTGTTTTCATGAGTTTGACAGAGTGACAACACTATGGCGCTTCTGGGAATGGGATAATCCTATGTTCACTCATCTCTTCTGTTCTTGTTTTATTACTTTTGACAGCCCTTTTACGGATATCTTCAAAGTCTGTATGCAACAAGCTGATCATTCCGTCAAGCAAGTTAAATACAAAGTCCTTCATTATAGTGTGCTATTCACCTTTCAGATCTTTTCAACCATAATATGAAGCTAACACCCAAACACCACACAATATGAAACTCACACCATGTTAGGCATTGAAAAATAAGCAACGCATGATCAGGATTTCCCCTAAACACCAGTCAGTCTTCAAAGCAAAAAAAGTTCGTCTATTTCACATTTATTTTATACTAGTCTGCCCATCCTTGCATCCCGAGAGTCGTGAAGACCAGGAACTAAGGGCGCGCATGACAACCATTCTGTTCTGAAATAATTTGGAACAGAAATGATTTTTCTATTTCTATTTCTGTAGAAGAGTTTAGCGAAAATAACCGTTTGATAACAACACAAAATTTCTACTCTAAAAATAGAAATTCGTTTGATAACGACACAAAATTTCTTCCTTTCGGACGGCGGTGGCGGCGACGACCAACGACCTTCAATATAAAAAATAAAAATAAAAATGATTTATTAACAAAAAAATAAAGAAAAATAAAATAAAATAAATCATAAAAATAAAATAAAAATATCATTTTATTTTAAAAAAATTTATTTTATTTATTCTATTTTATTTTATTTTACAAATAAATTTATTTCAAAATGAATAAAAATTAAAAATAAAAATAAATTTATTTGGCAAAACACTCAAGAGAAATAAAAATAAATTTATTTTTATTTATCATAAATAAATTATTTTTAATAAATTTAATAAATTTATTTTATTAAAATCAAAATAAAATGATAAATAAAAATAATTTATTTATTTTTAATAAATTTACTTTTAATAAATTTATTTTTATTTTTAAATGAATAAAATAAATATTTTTATTTTTATTTTTATTTTTATTTTTATTTTTAATAAAATGATATTTAATTAAATTTATTTTTAATAAATAAATTTATTTCGATTAAATTTATTTAATTTATTTATTTATTAAAAATAAAAATAATTTTTATGATGAAAATTAAAAATAAAAATAAAAATGAAAAAAATGATATTTTTATAATAATTTTTTATTTTTAAAATGATATTTATTTATTTTTAAAAATAAAATGATATTCATTTTATTTTTAAGGATTTTTTTAATTTATTCGTAAAATAAATATTTATTCATAAAAAAAAATCATTTTATTTATTCGAATATTTTCATTTTAAAATGATATTTAAAAAAATAATTTATTTGGCGGCCGACGACGGCGGCGGCCGGCGGCGAGCGACCGACGGATGGTGGTCGGCGGCGACGAATGAAGGACGATTGACGAACGATGAGAAGAATTTTTATTTCTAATTTCTATTTCGAAATAGAAGTAGAAAATTTTAAAACTTCGATTTCTCTTCCAAACCTATTTCTGGAATAAAAATCTATTCCGAAATGTAAAACCGAATAGGTTTATCAAACGGATTTCTCTTCCGTAAACAGTCTGGAATGAAAACTATTTCGGAACAAAAATTTTGGTTATCAACTAAGCTACTGGACCGAGCATATCCAAATCCAAGAGAAAGATCACCGATGGGAAATTTCAGGCCGATCAAGTCGCGAAAGACTTGTTCCCGTTCTTCTTCTTTGCTTGACAGCCCTTTTATGGTTATGTAAGAGTTGTATCCAACAAGCTGATAATTCCACAAAGCAAGTCAAATTCAATATCTAAACCCTTCCTCGTACGAGATCAACGAACAAACACCTCGTACGCGCAAGTAAGCCCAATCTTAAGCCGAGTTCTAAGAGATCAAGGAACAAACACCTGGCAAGCACCCAACAAAAACCCAAGCTCGAGCTTGAAAAAGAGTCAATTTTTTTCATTTCCACTAGAAAGAAACGAATACCCAACATTACAACCCAAACAATCTGCGACCTATCCAGCAAAAGCATACACCTTTACTTTTTCTTCCTTTTCACTTTGTTGTTAACGGCATAAAAATTACATGACAAAGCACCAGCTTGCGCACTGCACAGAACCCATCTTCACCCGCCGAACCCGTAGAGGGTGCGCCCCTGCCTCTTGAGCGCGTACACGACGTCCATGGCGGTCACCGTCTTCCGCCGGGCGTGCTCGGTGTAGGTCACGGCGTCGCGGATCACGTTCTCGAGGAAGATCTTGAGGACGCCCCGGGTCTCCTCGTAGATCAGCCCGCTTATGCGCTTCACGCCGCCCCGGCGGGCGAGCCTCCGGATGGCGGGCTTGGTGATGCCCTGGATGTTGTCCCGCAGCACCTTCCTGTGCCTCTTCGCGCCGCCCTTCCCCAGGCCCTTGCCTCCTTTCCCTCTGCCCGACATTTTCTCAGGACCGAATGAAAGCTCGCCCGGAACTCTTACGAAGAAGATGGAGCTGATGGAGGTGCAAAGATCAGAGCTTTTCTGGAATTTGAGGTTTTCTGGGTGATGAAAAGGTTTCGGTTGCGGTCTTGTTTTATAGGTGGGGAAGGGGTTCGAAAATTTTCAGGTTTTTCGTTTTGCGCGGGCGACGAGCGTTTGCGCTGGCTTTTGAAGCGGGCATCGGCCGGCGAGTTCTGGTCCGTCGGATCGGAAGGGCTTCGACGGATGGGAGGGCGCGATCCGTGTGCGCTGGGTGGGTTTAATCTCGGCCGTTGAATGACAGGGATCGGACGACCTTCATAGAGGTAGACGCTGTGCTTGGATTGATGACGTGGAAGCATCCGCAAGTTCTGACTATTGACTCGGGAGGACGGTTGGACCCGGCGATAACTGACGGTGTTCATGCTTCGCGTATAATTTAGAAACTGAAAATTGAATTTTTTCAATAATATTTTAAGGGTTCTCATCATCACGAAAAACTAAAAATCAATACTTTTATAATAAATTTATCCCAAACTAATTTTTTCACTGTGAAAAATCTTAAACCGATACACTTGTCACAAATCTATTCCAAATAACCGCACAAAACTCAAATTAGTATACTTATGACAAATTTATACTAAATTAATTTTTTGGTCTCCAAAAATCCCAAATTGGTATATTTTGTCACAAATATATCATCCATTAAATTTGATTAATACTACAAAAAATAACAAAATCGGTACAATTGTAACAAACGAAAAGTAAAATCCCAAATTATATCATTTAACTTAGCAATTTAACCGTAAAATTTAACAAAAACTAATAAAGGGTAAATTTATAAATTTATCAAAAGTGTACTAATTTGAGGTATTTGGTGGTCAAAAAATTAGTTTATGATAAATTTGTTATAAGTATATTAGTTTGGGTTTCTTGCATATTAACCCTATGACAAAATCTAAAACATGTTAGATTTCGAGATAAAATTGCACAATTAGTCCTAAATTTAACATCATCTTATGCTCTTTTGACTTTGAAAAAAAGCAAGTTAAAATAGAGAGCATAAAACAGTTCGACCAAAAGTAAGCGAAGACTACAGGCCCTTACCTATAGTCGGTGAGGGTCATTGGCCCCTAGTCGTGGCCTAGCTACCCCCACTACGGTGGCAAAGTCTTGCAACCCTCCCCGCCAGGTCTCTTAACTCTCTCTTTTTTTTAAGCTTATTTTTGAAATTTAATATAAATGAAAATTGTATTAAAAATTAGATTTAGACCAACACCACGTCATTTTTTAATCATGTCATTGTCATGTAGGAAAAAAAAAGTAATTAAAAAATGAAGTTAGCATTTTCCATTAGCCAAATTGAATAGTTAATGGAAAGACACGATTGAATTAACTTGACAAATTTTAGAATTTAATTGTATTTTTTATAAGTCATATGACTTAATTTCACATTCATTATAAATTTTAAGACTTTTGATACACATATCCCTAGATATTTCAATTGAAAGACATGTGTATATATATAAATCTAGTCTGACATGCATGTCCTTTCATATTAATGAGGGAATTGCTTAACTAACAATCACCCGGTATTGCAAGTAATGGTGGCATGTAAGCCACAAGATGCAACCGATGGAAAAGGCAATTGGTGTCATGATAAAAGAATTTCCTTCCCTCCATTACAGTTGATGTTATGCTAGCATTAACTGTGACTCACATACCACGTCACCTCCCACAGTAACAGTGAACTGTATGCTATTATCATCTTATTAATCACCCTAACAAGAAAAAATCAGATTTTTTACTCAAATGGGCATTTAAAATTAAATGAGATATATTCGTCTTGATTGCAAGATTTGTTTCCAAAGAAAGGCGAGTTTTCACTGCTTATAAAGCAAGCCGAAATGGGTGAATACCGATATACACCTTTACTTCCTACATCTTCTTTGGAGAATAGAGAGATATGTCTTGTGGAAATCAACCTTACCCACCTTGTTACAGTACTTGCTGCCATCCAGGTATATACCTTTGCATTCTCTATAAATGAAGCATGGATAGTTCAAAGACAATGTAAATGGCAAGGTTGAATTATGTTCTCGTCACCGCAAAAATATATGGCTTTACCTTGTCCGACATCTGTGTTTAAGGCATTTCATCTGTGTATCATTCTTTGATTCTCCTATGAGTGCCTCTGCACAATCTCCTCAAAGCATTTTTATTTACATGCATCTGAGAAAAGGGTCATCTGTCCGTGTTGTTTGACAAAATGGAAAACCAGTTGGCCGGAGTTGGTAGGACAAAATGCAGATAAAGCAACGGCAACTATCCAGCGCGAGAATCCACTGGTGGCAGCTGCGATCATACTCCCGGGGCAGCGCCCGATCGGAGACTATTGTTGCAATCGGGTTTTTGTTTGGGCTGATAACAATGGCAACGTCAGCCGTGTACCCGTTATCGGATGATGAGGAGACAATGTGATTGTTGTCCCATTTTCTCTTAATAATAAAGCTTCCGAAGCTGTTTGATATGAGGCGAAATATCTCTTCATCACTTCTTTTTCTAAAATCTAGAACTAGTCCGAAATTTGACTGTCTTTTATGCTCTTCTGGTTCGAAAAAGGGCAAGTGAAAATAGGGCATAGAAGAGTAGAACTTACTGTAGAGCTTGGCTTTTGATATGTTTTGTCACAGCAAAACAGAGGGAAAATCAAGCTGGTAATTACTGAAAGTGTTTGATACAGAAGTAGAGAACTCATATGACCCACTGGCTAGAACAAACGTCATTTATAGACTGTCAACCCATCCTGTGGCTATCAAATGGGTTGAACTCTTAGGTTATTCTTTAAACTTCGGATACATCTATGCCTTTAACCCAACACGTACGGCTATAGGCATCCTCACTAAGTGATTCAGATCACCCACCCACGTCAAGCTCCCGAATACAAACTCTCCAGGCACATGCTGCATCAATATGAAAGTGACGTTGAAGGAAAGAACTTGCACACTCGAATTGAACCTCAATATTTGAGGCTCAACTTCCATTGCAATCCTAGCAGCGGGAGCCTGCACCATAGCTGTATACACAGATTCTATATCTCCGACGTTCGTGACAGTTCTGGTCACCGTAGTGGTCTGATGGAGATTTGGGATGGTGATGGAAGGGAGGTTGAGGTTCAACCCTTCGGAGCTGTCTCTCTTGCATAGTATCTTGCTTCCAATGAGACGTGAGATCGACTTGGTGCCATAACCAAGGGAACAGAGGAACTGAATGTAGTCATCCATGCTGATGTCATAAATAAGTCCAGGATCCACTGCTGTGTTGGGGTTGACAAACCCGCCTCCAATGTCGAATGGACTCACAGGTCTGGTGGTCGGGCCTCCCTCGGTAATCCACGATCCATCGTTTCCAAATACAGAGGCTGCACATTACAATTAGCCACATCTTAATTTGCAAGACCAAACCCAACATTTCGATTTGTGGGCTTGAAATAGTATGCTGGGATATAAACTGATTAATAAGGTTTGTGTTCAGTTTTATCATCCATCCAAACCAAAACCTTGCGCATATTTTCCACCGATTATAGATCACCAGTACTTTTGAGCTAGAAAACATAACTTTTAGATTGAAGTAAGCTTAACCAGTTCGACTGTTAAGCTATTCTTTAAATAAGGGACTTAAAATGTGCTGTACCAATGTCCACGGCCTTTGGACAAAGAGGGAGAAGAAACTACCGAATCTGGCTCACCACTAGTGATAAGAGCCGATCTTATGGCTGCCGGAGACCAAACTGGATGAACAGATTTCATTAGAGCGGTCACACCGGCCACGTGAGGGCATGCCATTGAAGTTCCTGAGAGCAATCTGTAATCGTCTTTTCTCTTCACGTCAACCCTTCGAAACGCTGCCAAGATGTCCACACCAGGTGCGGCTATGTCGGGCTACCACCAATTTGGAACATCATAAAGGGTCAGTAATAGTGACATTGTCGACGGCATTCTCTCTTCCCATATAACTGAAAGATCAAGTAACTATTGGGCAGCTACTCGGCACGTACCTTTAGCACCTGAGGAGTGATGGAACTCGGTCCACGGGATGAAAAAGTTGCAACTCGCGGTGCGGCCTGTTTCCCAAGTACGGTCCTTGGAATGCTCAGCTTTGCCCTGGGACGCCTTCATCAATGAATATTTAGAGTTACAACAAGTTCATCGATTCTAATTTAGTACACCCTTCATTAAAGCTTACCTAGCCATTCTGATGTATAAAAGTATTTCCGACCCGACTTGGAAATCTACTGTGGCACAAGGAATGGAATCGCACTCAGCTGGCCCCTCATGTAGAGAGTCTGCATAGATAAGTCCAGTCCCACCTGCTCTTCGCACTGCAGGGGCTGCAGTGAACAGATCCTGCGTGTCTGACGTCGAGAAGGCAAGAACGATCTTGCCCGCCACTAAGTTCGAGCTGCAATCATTGCTGAGAAATAAATGTACATCACACGAAGAATGCAGAAATTGAATGAACTGTGAAGTGATGAAACTGGAGGAACTTACGCTGTGTAATTTTTGGAATCAATTGCTCCAAGTTCGGAATATGTGAGGTCCGAAAAACCGTGATGAGCTTTTCTAGTTTCTACTGATTGGCCCTGCAATAGTAAGTTAATTTCAGAAGCTATTTAGCAATATTATATCTGTAAAGAACTACTAATTCTTCGATGAGTGGCTCGTGCCTACCAATAGAGTCCGGTTATTTCCAAGTTTGATCTCAACCATGAATGTTCTATCTATCGTGCTCGCCGCCACAGTGATGAGCCAGGGCGCTGTATTCACAACTGTCTGTGATACAGGGCCACCATTTCCCGCTGCAAAGACCACGATTATCCCCCGTGCTGTTGCATGGAAGGAGCCAATTGCAACCAAGTCCTGCTGATACGAGGATAATGGGATCTTGTCTCCGATGGATACAGATAATATGTCCACTCGGTCGTGTATAGCCATGTCAATGGCTTTCATAATATCTGCATCTGTGCAAGTCCCTGCCCTACTCCAACAAGCCTTATATAGTGCCAGGTGAGCAAGAGGTGCGCCTCCTCGAGCCAAGCCCCCTGCCAGGCCACTACTGACGTCAGCCACTTCCACAAAGCTGCCAGCCGCGGTGGAAGCTGTGTGAGTTCCGTGGCCATTGCCATCTCTAGGAGAGAGAAAATCAGAGAAGTAGCTGCGATGGGAGATGTTCATCTCTTCGGCCAATCCCTATACGAACCAGCGAGCCCCGATGATCTTCTTGTTGCAATTGGAGGAATTGAACTGCTCTCCTGATTGGCAAATGCCCCTCCAGCGGTTCGGTACTGATCCCATGTCCTCGTCGCTGAAGTTTCTTGACTCCGGCCAGATTCCTAGATGAGTCCACATTTTGCAAGATTTAGTAAGGTGCTTAGTGCATAAAGTTGAAGCAAAAACTGGTTCAATACATTCTGAGACAACCAAAATCTCCATTGCTCGTGCTCTTAGTTCCAGAAGCAATTGACATTTCCCTACTGAGGCTTCAAAAATGTTTGTAAATATACTGCAATACGCACTCGCCTGTGTCTCAGTCCAATGATGATTCCTTTTCCCTGGCTACTCGGTGTCAAAAGGTTGCTCATTTTGTTCTGTTGAAGCCCCAGGAAATCCCAGCTTCGAGTAGTGTAGATCTTGCGGATGCGATTAGGGATAACTTGAAGAACCCCCGGATAATCTGCCATGTCAAAGGAAAGAAAACGATCAAATTATTTACTTTGTGAAGATTATTAGCATTCCATGAATTTCATTGAGATTGCTTACTCATGATCTCCTCCGCTTGCAATCTTGTTAGCCTTGCAGCGAATCCTGAAAAACCATGCTTGTAGCTGTAAAGAATCGAGTTCCTAGCGGCTTCCTCACTTTGAAGCATACAAAAGAAAATGTCAGTGTCCATATCAGTGCAAATCAGGGACGAGGTTGTTTCGTGATTTATTACCTGCCTAGGAAGCTTGAGAGTAATTCATGGTGAGACTTCTTGGTGGCTACTGGGTCATCACCCTTGGTTGCGCCCATATACACAATATGGACCTGCCAACCAATAAGATCCGGTATCATTCACACATGCTGAGAAGAATTCAGACTGAAATTTGGATTTTGTGAACATAAGAATTCAGACTGGAATCTGGATTTTGTGAACATACTTTGCTCGTTGCCTGAACGAACATATTATCTGAACTACGACTGCAAGCATGAAGAGTGTAACGACCCGGGCCCACCGCATGATATTGTCCGCTTTGACACTAAGTCCTCACGGCTTTAAAACGCGTCACACACATATTAAGCCCAAGCCATTATAAACGCGCCCTGACTCCCCCTAAGCGATGTGGGACAAGAGGGAGAGGAACCCTTCCTTGCGCACGTCCGGGGCCGAGGCGCGGGCGCACCGCCATCCCTCCTCCCCGCGCACCGCCGCTCGGGCCGTCACACTCTCCCCCTAGCGAACGGCGTCCTCGTTGTGGCCCCACACACGCGTCGAGTCGGCTCGATACCACTTGTAACGACCCTAGCCCATTTGTGTGATATTGTCCGCACTCAAAAACGCGTCCGCTATCTGAACTACGACTGCAAGCATGAAGAGCACGTGCTTGGTACAAAAGGTCAATCTACGATCCATTTGTGCGTGTTACGAGAGATGAACTCTGCACTGAAACGTAGAACCAATCAGTCCACGATGCTTTTATGAACAAGTTGAAGGGAGCGCGTGCTTGGTACGAAAGGTCGATCTACATCCATTGGTGTGTTGCAAAAGATGAACTCTGCACTGAAATTTGGAATCAATCAGTCGACAATGCTTTTATAAACAAGTTGAAGGGGAACTCATCACCCGTCATTTCTTCAGAGTCAGATACGAGCTAGAATAACGTGGGATCAAGGAAACTTGTGCATTTTTGGAAGGATTTCTTCCGTGGAGTTCATCCTAGACTTAGATTCACTTATAAAAATAAATAAATGGACGAACAAATGAATAATATTTTCATCGTCCACGAGATTGTTTGAACATAAATTGCTATCAATAATGAAAATATTATTTCTTAACTAATTATTTCAACAATACCAACAATAACTTTTTCATGAATATATTTTTCAAATTATTCATTTTTCCGTAAGGCAAATGGTGCCTTAGGCCCCATTTCTTTTTACAACTTTATTTAAATTTACTTTTACAACATTATTTGACCCTAATTTTGAATGGAGAAACGATCTCCATTTTGTCTCTCGCTAAAACTCTCCGAAATTCCTCTCCTATCTTCTTATATGATGAATGATGATAAATATAAACAAAAGCATGTCCCAAAATTTAGAAATTCAAAACTAACTCTTCTTATTTTCAGGTCAATTATCGGAAAATGCTAAATGAGGTCAGCTCGATTTGGCTAACATTAATCTACCCCTTTATATAAAGCCTTTTACTTTATTAGTACCAAGACGGCATTACATTGCAATTTTCAAATGCGAATCCCTTCGAGTGTTGGATTAGATCCACGGTTTATCTTGCACAAAGCCACTATATATTTCGTAATTAGATCATATTTCTTCTTATTTTTGCCCGAAAAGGGAAAAGCAAAGGACTTTCTGGTGGGGGAGGTGCTGTTTCACACTCGATACTCATATGGGCGACTATACCTGGAATGAGAATGGAAAAGTTGTTCTCTTTTGTGTTCGTCTTAATTAAGATCGATGACGATGACAGGGTGGTTTTCTAAATGCAACGATGAGTTCCTTTTTTTGACATGCTAGTAACATTTTTGACACGAATAGAGTTATTGTGATTTCAAAATTTGCTAATTTTTGTCTTAATCAGATCATGCTCTCGTGCTATGTCATATTGTAGGGTAGCGTGTCTTAAATGGTCTTTGCAAACCCCTCTTGGACATTCACTTTAAGTACATAAAACTATCTCCTTTTTAATTCAAACATAATTAAAATGAACACACATTCACTAACTTTTACCAAGTTTCATGTCTTATCTTGTTACGTCACAAAAGTTTACTCTGACTATGCAAATCATGTATATATTTACTCTAATAGGGTTAAGATAAGCCCTAATTTGTAGTCTTTTTTAAAGGCTATCCAGGCCATTTCTTAGGATAGTAGATGGACATGATCAAGAGCTTGGCTCCACAGGCTCACTCGAGTCATGTGAGCTCGAAGACTATTTGGGGGTGAGGGTTTGGTTAGACTAATCAATGCCGTACCCCATTTGGTCCAAAAAGTTACACATGTAGAAAAGTCCTAAATCTATTATATTTGTATTAATTCAATCTCAAACCTTTTAATTTCACCATTATAGTCATAAACATTTTTACAATTGTACTACATGAGTCCATTTGGCCACTGAAAATTGCAATCTTCAAATGTGAATCCCTTCGTGCGTTGGATCAGATCCACAATTAATCTTGCACGAAACCACCACATATTTCACATTGACATCATATGTTTTTTTCTTTCTTTTTTTCCCAAAAAGGGAAAAGCAAAAGGTTTTCTGGAGGGGGAGATGCTCGCACCCTCGATACTCGTATGGGAGACTATACCGGGAATGAGATTGGAAAAGCTGTTCTCTTTTGTATTTGTCATAATTAAGATCGATGACAATGACAAGGCAGAGTTTCTAAATGCAACGATGAGCTCCTTTTTTTGAACATTTTTGACTCGGATAGGGTTATTGTGAATTCCAAAATCTGTTAATTTTTGTCTTAGTCGGATCATGCGCAACGTGTCTTAGGTGGTCTTTGCAAACCCCTCTAGGACAATCACTTTAAGTACATAAAATTTATCTCTTTTTTTAATTCAAACATAATTAAAATGAACACACATTCACTAATTTTATCAAGCGACAGTTTCACGTCGTATCTTGTTGCGTCACAAAAGTTTATTCCATCTATGCAAATCTTATTTATATATCTACTCTAATAGGGTTAAGATAAGCCCTAATTCATAGTCTTTTTTAGAAGGCCATCTGGGCCATTTCTTAGGATAATAGATGAACATAATCAAGAGCTTGGCTCCATTGGCTCAAAGACCATTTGGGGTGAGGGTTTGAACAAACTATTCACTATCATACCCCAGTTGGTCCAAAAAGTTACAAATACAAAAAAGTTCTAAATATATCATATTTGTGCTAATTCAATCTTAAATTTTTCAATTTTACATAAGCTTTTTTATATTGATACCAAATGTGTCCATTTGGCCATTGAAAATTGCAATCTTCAAATGCGAATCCCTTCACATGTTGGATCAAATCCATGGTTTATCTTGCACGAAACCACCAGATATTTTCGCATTTAGATCATATTGTCTTTTTTCTTATTTTTTCCCAAAAAAGGAAAAGCAAAAGATTTTTCTAGTGGGTGAGATGCTGTCGCACACTCGATACTCATATGGGAGACTCTACCTGGAGTGAGATTGGAAAAGTTGTTCTCTTTTGTATTTGTCTTGATTAAGATCGAAGACAATGAAAAGGTGGAGTGTCTAAATGCAACGATGAGCTCCTTTTTTTGACATGCTTGTAACATTTTTGACACGGAGAGGGTTATTGTTGATTCCAAAATTTGCTAATTTTCGTCTTAATCAGATCATGCTATCATACTGTGTCATATTGTAGGGTAGTGTGTCTTAAATGGTCTTTGCAAACCCCTCTTGGACATTTAGTACATAAAACTATCTCCTTTTTAATTCAAATGTAATTAAAATGAACATACAATCACTAATTTTTATCAAGTGGTAATTTTGTGTCATATCTTATTGTGTTACAAAAGTTTTCTCTGTCTACACAAATCTTATGTATAGTTACTCTAATTGAGTTAAGATAAGATCTAATTGATAGTCTTTTTTAAAGACCAACGAGGCCGTTTCTTAGAATAGTAGATAGACGTGATCAAGAGCTTGGTTCCATGGGCTCGCTTCAGTCATCTGAGGTCAAAGACCATTTTAGGTTGAGGGTTTGGTCAAACTATTTTATACCGTATCCCATTTGGTCCAAAAAGTTACATATATAAGTATAAAAAAGTCCTAAATCAATTGTATCAATTTAATCTTAAACTTTTTAATTTGATCAATTTAGTCATAATCTTTTTTACATTGGTACCAACTGAGTCCATCTGACTAACCTAGGTTGGAAATTGTTGACATGGATGCTAGTCATCCTACGTCGCATGTGCAGGCAATCCGACAAGGGTGTCGCAACCCTTGTTGGATCTACTGAGGGCTTGACCTTGGCTACCTAGCAAGGGCGACAATGACAATCATTGGCCATGGCTGATCGCAAGCCATAGGCCAAAGGGAAGAAAAGGAAAAAAAAAAAAAAAAAATGAAAAACAAAGAAAAAAAAAAAAAAAAGGGACCGGACAATTTATGAAAAAAAATGAAAAAAAAATTTAAAATTGAAAAAAATTATTTTTTGTTCACATCAGAGCCACTTGTGCCATGTAAGATAGTTGTCGTTTACATCAGCAAGTTCAAACCTCGGTTAGTATCGATATGAAAAGGGTTTAAGACTTGTCTCGACCTTGTGCACCACTTGTGTTTGGTTGATGGATTATAAAGCCTAAACTTAGCTCGGCTTTATCGAGCTCATACCAAGTCGTAACTTAATTCGAAACATTTGGAGAAATACTTTACATCTACGAACTAGAGTTTAAATGAATTTGAAACTTGATTACGCTAGATTACTCTAGTGCTCTTTTGATATATTTTCTCTTTTATTTACAAAAATATTTTGAAGGCAACTTTGAAAGATTTTAACCTATCTCTAACATACAAGGTGGTCATGCAGGTATGCAACCATTATTAAAAAATCAATAATCAAAGCAATAAATAAATTACAAGCATAAAGAAGGAACACTTATCTTGATGCAAACACAAGCATCTATAACAAATGTTAATTAGAAACGCATATTTAACCTAAATGTGATTTATGATTGTCGCAAAGTTTCACTCAAATCTCTTTTTGGCTTTTTTCTTATTGAAATGAAAACTAAGCCATATATCCTCAGTTTAACTAAATGACCTAATTATAATGACAAACAATTTATATATGTAACCCCTAAATGACATACGATTAATGACATGGCACATGTTATGACATGGCATGCAATGATTACATGGCGGGCATGACCCAAAGTACATGATATGCATGTAATATTTTTTGTGTTTTTCATGAAAATTCGAAATCGGAAAATAACCAAAATAAATTACTTAGTTCTAGGTATTATCCAATTCAATTTGAGGAATAAACTACACCAAATCCCAATTTAAAGAAAAATTATCTCTAACTAGATAGTGTCTACCCTAACATGCAATCTATTTTAGAAAATAAAATCTACCTAACGTGCAATATTATCTAAAAATCTAACCTAATATATCAAAGATCTTTTTGATATTTTTTAGAAAAGGTAAACAATCAAAGTAAGATATGCATTCGAACACTCAAGATATGCTCAACCAACAAAAGATATTATCCACAATTCAAGTAAGAAAACAATATAACTCAACCTGAAATTTTGTCATGGATAAAATTGATATGCCTTAAAGGTCATGATATTAATTTGAAACCTTAAAGCCTTATAGATTCAAATTAAAGATGGTTGCAAGTTAGAAAATATTCCTATCACTCGAAATATTCAAATCAACTTAGGATGAGAACTTTACCTAATCCGAAGATTATCTTTTCAAATTTGAACTTGACGGAATCGACTCGGGTCACCAACTAAAAGTGACTTCCCAGGTTTCACCGGACACTGATAGACCTGCAAAAAGAAAAGTCAATCACAGTAGCAGAACTTAGAAGCTCGCTGGTGTTCGTAGGCATTGAACTAGAATGGTGATGGTGCTGGAATCATCTCGACGCCACGGGTGTTGCTTGATTTACGAAAACACTGCCCCGATTGATAGTTACTTTTAGTTTTTGTTCAAATTTAAATCTTAATGCTCGTGTACTTCTACTTTTTCAAATCCAAAATATCCGAAAAGCAAGATTCAACATTAAAACCCTTAGACTCACATATATAATACTCTTCTGATTTTTTAGTTTAGACATTAAAACAAAAGGTGCTTTTGCTTCTGCTCAATATAATCAACTTTGATATTGGATGAATGCATGAAGCACACGGTGTGCTTGCTACGCACTAAACTAAAGTATCTTGGAGGTAAGAAAATCTATGAAGGGCCACATTTTAATTTATTAATGGAACATGGTATCTTAAATCTGATTTTCACCCAAAAAAAATTAAAATCAGAACAGCTTTTCTTGTTTTTTACTGAGGCCTTACCACAAGCGTAGCCCCACCATACGCTGTCAATTTATGTTAGGCTTGAATGCCAACCAGAATAGTTCGTTTGGTGCTCACTGCATGGCTCTGTATATGCTTCTTTATACAGTCATTTCATTAATATTATTTTTTTAATTTATGTAAAAGTTCAATACCTTGATGAGGACTGGAGACTGGAGAGAGAGGTTTCCAGCTTGCTTTTGCTTTTCTTGCTCTTTTAGGTTTACAACTTACACGCCGGAGTTGTTCTTTTTCAGGGAGAATTCAGCCCAATTTAGGTAAAAGAGATTTTTCTGTAATCAATTTTATCATGCACAATTATTTATCTTCAATATATTGGTATATATCCCAGGATTGTGAAGTGTGTACGAAGAACCAGCTCAAGATGTTTGTTGACTTGGGAGATGCTTAGGTGATTTTTCCGTTCATACTAGGTTTCTGAACTATCGTTGTGTAATTTAATTCTTAATCTTTTCAAAATCTGCTTGGTGTGGTCATTCTGCGTGATCGAGCGACTGGTCACGCGTTTATATCTGGCGTGTCGTGCCATCACGACGGTAAATGGGCAGAAGTATAGATATGGATTGCCACCTCATCTGATGTGTTTTCCCTTATCTTTTTCTATGATTTCGTGTTGAAAAATGGGTGGCTTGGCGTGTTCTTTAGCTCCATCGCCAAACCCAGAGTCAGGCTGTAGTGCCTGTACAGATAGCAGCTCCCAGAGACTGACCGTGACGCCAGATACCTCCAATAAACCTGTAATGCAGTCTAGAAGCATAAGACCTGAGTGGGGACATTCTAACCCAAACTTGTCTATATAGTACCATCCCCCTATTTCATAGGCTGGTCCAACAATGAATGCGAAATCAGTGGCACAGAACATTTCCATGTTATGTGATACTTGCACATCGATTTCCCAAAATATGGTGCAAAAATGTTGACAGGAAAATGAAACGTTTTTGATGTAATTTGGAGGGGAACAATTCACGAAAGACACGAGGTGTAGGTGCAGCGAGTAGCAGCTGAGGTGGCTCCTTGCCAAGCAAACTTAACTGTGTTTGGCATTGTGGACAACCTCTGCCCTTTATGTGAAATGAGAGCAGAAACTGAGCTCCATCACTACTCGAGCACCATATTGCCGTAAGTGGGTGGAGGAACAGCCCATGGGGGATCAAATCAGAAGCACGGTCGTCCTGGAATTCTTCAAAAATTTGTTCTGTCATTTGAAACAGTTTTACGGGGATAGAGTGGATAGGAAAATCTCAATTACTTTAACTGCTGCTCTATGTGAAGAAGATTGGTGGGCGCAAGATGCCAAGGTCCATGACGAAGGGGAGGTGAATCCTAAAGATTTCATCAATAAGATCCATGCTAGATTCCATTTCTTCATTCTCAGGTGGACATGAAACCGGCTCCCAATGGCAACACAATTTGGAGACCGCCGGATCCTATAATTGTCAAATTCAACTGTGATGCATCAGGGAAGGAGGGCATTGGACAGGTTGCCATTGTTGCTAGGGACCGTGACGGACGAGTCAAAGGAACTTGGATCAGAAGAATGAGAATCCAGACACCCTTGAAGCAGAGAGGGAAGCGGCTTGGACCATGCATTGCATTCCGAAGAGCTAGAACCTCGACAAATTCCAGTTTCGGGGGAGATTGTTGATTACTCTGCTCAGTGATTTCGGGAACAGCCCAGATTGTTGAATGGCGACTGCATCTTCTTTATTGGCGATCTGAAGACTGGGGTTGCCTTAACAACATCTGTGGAAGTTTGACTAAATTTCCCTTGAAGCTTAAGAGTCTCTTTGCTCATAATTTGGGAAAGCTAACACTTTTTGAGAAAATGATGGATTTATGTTTTGGGTCTGCTTTCCGAACATTGTAGTCAGCTTCCTCGAACGACATTATTGCTTCACAAAATTCACCAGCCAAATCATGCGCAAGCAGTAAATAAATGGAGAAAAATAAAATAAAATTTATAGCCAAGCTTCGCTTAGTTTGTGAAGTTTGGAGATTCTCCTCTTACTTTGATGATGTGGATATTTCCATTTCCAATCGAGACATAATCATTTTGTCACCATTCAATCTTGATAGAACATCAAAGCGACTTTTTAAGGTTTGTTTGAATATGCTTTATAGTATATAAGAAGCGGTGGTGTTTGTGAGCATATATTTATTTAAACTGAAGTCTTAACAGCTATTGGAAAACGGTATATCAGTATGCACCGTCATGCATCCTCCCATTCAATCAATCTCCATTTATTTTACTTATCAACTCATCCATAAGAGTCTCTTCAAAAACCACTCTATAATGATTAGTGCATGATGCGGTTCATTAATCGCCATCTTCGACTTCGATACTAATTCAAACCTTTCCACCCATGAAATGGTTAATTCTTATGATCGAAATGGGGCAAAGGAAAACGAAAGGAAATAACTTGCATTTCCAAGGCCTTAAGCTCTCAGTCAACTTTGCACTTATAGGAAACCTGAAGTTTCAGGTTCTATTAAAAAGAATGTCATCTATGCTTCAATATAACTTCAATGAAACTGGCATTGCTGTATTCGCCCCTGCCTTTACTTGTTATTTGTGCGCATACTGGCACGATTTTTTTTTTTTTTTGACAAATTTAGTATTAATCGTTCATGTTTGTCTCCGTTTTTAAACAGAGGAAATTTGATGATGCCGCCTGTAGTTGATGAGTTATGACCTATGAGTATGGGAATAACATATATCGAGATTTTAGTCAGGTTTGTATGTGGACGATAACCGTTAACTTGCATTGCATCCAATCAATTAAAGGGGCGGTGAAATTTTTTTTCCAAGCAAGATGATTTTAGGGATGGTCCCCATTGTCGGTCACGGGCTTTTCTTTTTCAATTTCGATGCGGTTTTGCAGGGATTTGACTTGACTTCCCCGACCCCTCATTCATTACAATTCAAGCAAAAATTGTGTTTTTAGAATCGTTTTCTCTTTCCCTCACTAATCCCTCCTATCAAGCTAATGTGCCTGAGCACGTGCGGTGCCATATAATTTGCTTGAGACATTGAGAAATTGACGAACCAAATCCCACCTCTCTTTATTGAGAAGCAAGGGGAAAATTGGGTGAGGAATGGAATGTGAGTGATCGAACTTGCAAGGCTCAATGGTGGAACCCATAGTGCGCTGCACCACGTAATGTTTTTACCCTCCCCAATCAAATTGGATCTCGAGTGCTTTTCAGCCTCATAAACTGCAACTGTAACAGCGACGGCTCAACCTTTGGGGGGTATTTTTGCATTTGAAATTGGGCCTATGAAGATGGGGTCAATCAAGTGGGGACCCCGTGAAATGTCCCGAGCCATGAAGAAGGATTTGAACTAGTTTGAGTGGGGCGTCGCCGTACATACGCCCCTCGGAGCTGCTCCAACTTCCACAAGCATGGGCTAGGCCGATCGCCCTGGATATGTATGAGGACCCCGATTCTATTTGTTTTACATAAAAGAAACGATTTGCATAACATTTTCCTCTAAAAACAGCTGTTTGTATCGCATGTAATGATAAATGAGCAAACAAAAATTATCTTTATCATCCACAAAAATGTTCGTACATAAATTGTTGAAAAAAATTATCCAAAAAGATCTTAAACTTATTATATTTTTACTAATTGAGTCTTAGACATTTTTCACTTTTTACCAACTAAATTCATCTAGCCAATTTTGGCCAGAATTCATTGATGTGAACGTCCGCCGTCCTATATAGCAAAGTCGGCGTCGACGTGGATAGTTTTTAATAATATTTTAATATTTTTTTGAATTTTTTTGAATTTTTTCCTTTGGTTCCTTTTTTCCGGTGCCAGCGAGGGTCACTAGTGAGGCTTCGAAGGCCCGTGCCTAGATCTAGCAAGAAAATATTTTCATTGACTAATTATTTCTAGTGGTACAAACGATCATCATTAAGAAAAATATTTTTAAATAATCGAGTTTGTACGAAATAAATGGAACACCTTAAGTCTCATTTATTTTTACAACACTAATAGACCCTAATTTCAAAGGAACAAACAATCTCAAACTCATGCCTCTCGCAAAAACTCTTTGAGATTCCTTTGGCATCTCCTTATTCGATGAATGATGATAAACATATTCAAAAGCATTTACAGAAATCAGAAATTCAAAACTAATTCTTGGCATTTGGAATATGCTGAATGAAATGAGGTCAGCTCGATTTGGCTACATCAATCCACCGCTTCATAATAAGCCTTTTAATTTAATTAATACAAGATGAATACGCCGGCTCAAGATTACGATGGTTCATACCTAATTCATTTGGTCAACCCCGATGGCATCACATTGGAATCTTCAGATGCAAACTCCTTCAAGTGTTCGACCAAATCCACGGTTTATCTTGGACGAAACCCCCATGTATTTCGTGATTAGATCATCTCCACCGACTTTTCTTATTTTTGCAATAAAAGAAGAAAAGCAAAAGAATTTCCGGTGGGAGCTGTTATCTTTTTTTATTTGTCTTAATTAAGATCGAGGACAATGACAAGGTAGAGTTTCTAAATGCAAGCGACGAGCTCTTTTTTTTTTTTCTTTTTTTGACATGCTAGTAACATTTTTGACACGAATAGGGTTAATGTGAATTCAAAATTTGCTAATTTTTGTCTTAATCAGATCATGCTCTCGTGTTATGTCATATTGTAGCATAGCATATCTTAAATGGTCTTTGCAAACCCCTCTAGGATATTCATTTTAAGTACATTAGAGTATCTCCTTTTTAATTCAAATATAATTAAGATAAACGTAACATTCACTAACTTTTATCGAGTGGTAGTTTCGTGTTTCATCACATCATGGCGTCTTTTAAATTGGCTTTCATACACGCATTGCAAAAGTTTATTCTATATTTGCAAATCTTATACATATTTACTCTAATAGGATTAAGATAGCACCATCCAGGCCATTTTTTAGGATTGTAGATAGATATGATCACGAGCTTGGCTCTACGAGCTCGTTTGAGTCATATGAGCTTGAAGACCTTTTTTTTTGGGGTGGGGGGTTTGTGGACAAGCCTGAACAAACTAGGGTTTTAAGGACCAAACTAATTCATCTCTAATGGTAGAGGAAAAAAAAAAAAAACTAAACACATTGAATTAAGTCCCTTTCATTCTTTTCGGGATAAGTACCAAATTTAGAAATATAATTATTAAAACTACATGGACAAGCCTCGGTAACAAACTAGGCTTGATCTTTCTCTAAGCCCTTACCAAAACATTTTCCGACAATTAAAATATGGGTAATTTTGTTAGAAATTTGTGATTGGAAAAAAAAAAAAAGGAAAATTCTATATTAATTAAGTTTAGGTTATCTATTTAGATGTTTACGTTTTCTTCTTTCTTCTCCCTCGCTGCTCCTCACCTTGCTCGACCGACCCAGAGAGAATTTGGGTCAATGATCATCTCTAATGGTAGAGGAAAAAAAAAAAAATAAACACACGTTGAATTAAGTCATACCTCGATAATCATTCTTTTCGTAAATTATGGATAAGTACCAAATTTAGAAATATAATTATTAAAACTTAATTATTCCTTCATACAATTTTGAAGGTATTTGCTTTTTACCAATTTAGAACAATTTATCCTTGATTTTGATGAGAACACTGCTGGACTGACCGTTACTTTCAATTTTTATTCAAACTAAATCTTAATGCTCATGTACTTTCACTCTTTTCAAATAAAAAATGTCTGGAAGCGATATTTCACATTAAACACAAAAATTCACACATATAATATTCTTCTAATTTATTAGTTTCGACATTTAAAACAAAAGGTACTTTTGCTTTTTGCTCAATGTAATCATCTTTTTAATCAAATCATGTTAGGCTTGAATGCCAACCAGAAAAGTTGGTGGCCTTCTTTTTCCAGTTTAAGATTTTCCTCCTGAAGATTTTTATGGATTTGAAACTCACCAAAACCAAATTCGCAGGCCATTCAATCCCGCAGGTGAAAAACCCCAAAGGAAGGAATTCTTGATAGAGTGAACTCTTGGTTCAGCCCTACAACAGTAGACTGAGTCCATTTTCCTCCTATTCGAGATTCCAATTGAGATGAGTGCCCTTTGACTTTACAAGAGCAAATAATTCACGGACTGTCATTCTACCAATCAAATCATCTTGAGATTGATTGCACTGTCTTGTAAATGTATCTTTGTAGGAGTTTCATCAAAGACAGCCAAAAGTAAATCACTTAAAAAGCAACCTCGTTTCTTCAAAATGTCAAATTGGTGTAAAGTGTAGTGATTTGGAGTACAAAGAAACAACAAGTCACACACTTTTCCGTTGCTCTAAAGCGAATTGCACAAGATAAAATACAAGAATCCAAATGTCTTCCATTCTAATAATGAAATCCTAAAACTGAAAAATTCGTGTTTTTTCATCGATTAGCTAGTGAAAGGAAGAAGCAGAGAGAGAGAGAGAGAGAGAGAGAGGAGGAGCAGACATGAGTCATTGCGTTGAAGGAGAAGGGGCGTTTTGGGAAAGTGGGGGAAAATAGTTGTCCTGACCTTTGCCGCCCCAAATTTTTCTTATCATTTTTCATTTCTTCCTCGGTCACAGCATAGAGCCACCCTACCCTTTTACATAAAATAAAAAGAAATCCCATTCATTCTCCCAGCGAGTTCGATTGGGTCTGTGACTAAGGCACAAATCCAAGATTTCTTTTTTCTTTTGGGTTCACTTCCATCTTCGTTATCCATGTTTAGGACAAGAATCAAATCTGCCGCTGCTTGAGACACTAAAATTTTTTGTTCATTTGCTGTTGTTGGTGTTGGGGTTGGAGTTGCCAAGTGTGTTTTGCTTCTCTCTCTCTCTGAGATGGGGTCACTTCCTGTTCTTGTTCTGTCTTTGTAACATTGGGAACGCCACCTCTCCTACACCACCCGCAGAAGGAGAGTTTAACAAAGGAAAATAAGAAGAGGGGCAAGCTTCCTTAAGGCCGAAGCTTTTCTGGTGGGGGGAGAAGAGATTTGTGATGGGTCTTGGCAGACCTCCAAAGTCCGGCAACGGAGTTTCCACCAGATGGGTCTCTCTCTTCTGCATTGCCAGCTTCTTCTTGGGCGTTCTTGTCGTGAACAGGTTCTCCCTCTGTCTGTCTGTCTGTCTGTCTCTCTCTCTCTCTCTCTCTGGGATCTGGTGTTGAATGATCAGCTTTTTGATTTGGTGATGGGGTCTGAAATGTGCCTTCTTTTTAGCTTAAATCTTGGTAAAGAATTCCAGCTTATTGGCAAGCTGGATGAACAGATTTGGCTCTTAAAGTGCGCTTTCCAGATTCAAGGTGTGCCAATCAACTGAATCTGTTCTCAAGAGCGAGAATTTTGCTAATCTGGTTGACGATTTTGTTCTCTTTTGATGAATTATTGGAGCCGCTTTTGGTGGGTCTTGGTGATCTCAACATCAGGTTGCATGTCTTGCTTAATGCTGAGATTTTGTTTGAGAGTATGACCATCTGTGTTTAGTCATTTGGCCAATTTCGGAGGAACTTGTTTTCTGGGTGAAACTCTCGCATGCTTCACATGCATTGACCGGTAAAGTGATCCTTTTGACGACATCGGGACTTGGTCATATTGCGTGTATGAGAAACTTCATTTTGGGTTTAGAGAAACCTTGCAGCTTCCTAAAAAGCATCTTCTTTTTGTTCAGAAAGTTTGTATTAAAAACATAGCGTATCAAACTCCGATTCAAAGGATGCTCATTTGCCCCATGTTGGAGAGAAAGTTAGTGTAGGGTTCAATGTGATAAGCTAGGCTATGCCACCGAGAAATTAAAAGGGAGAGTCGAGTCATCATAGGCTGCTATTCTATCGAATCAATTTTTCAGTACATAAAAATTGGCTGCCAGATAAGATATACTCTGGCATTTGATCATCGAGTTCATGGAATGGCGATATTGATGAACTAAAATTTCTTTATCTCTTAGCAGCAAGGTTGCGTAGTAGGCCTATACTGTTGCATTTGAGCTTAATGGACTCAAAATTTATTTAGTTAGTGGCAGGAGATTATCATTTAGTTCAACTTAAAATTAGAACTAGTCTTGAGGTTCTCTGTTTTGAAACCGAACAAGATATCTTCTGAAGGTTAGTTGGGATGACGTCTCTGGAAATGGGGATCCATAGAATATCTACGTATCATGGTTTTAGGTTGAGCAGCAGTAGCCAAGTCCAATCTTGGTTATATAGAGCAAGTTCAAAGTTAGATCTAGTAGCATGTGATGAGTGGCTATTAAATTAGGACTCTTGAAGCCTCTATGGCATTCATGAAGATGGTGGCTGATAGAGTTCAAGTATTTTGTGATCAGGTGCACATATTTAGTAATACCCAGACATTGATTTTTAGAGCTCTTACCTTTATAACAGTCTATGAACACTTGGGCAATATCACAAGACTCTGCACTATAGAGCTTAAAACTAAGTTTAGAAGATCCCTTCTGAGATTGCATAAAGAAGCACTTATTGATGGCAAATGATGCAGTTAAGTGTTCTAGAGACATGCGTCAAATGCTGGATTCTTTATGTAAACCATGTCATTGATAATCTATATGTAAATGATTTCTTTTCTATGTAACTGACATTAACATGGCATCTCATTTTCTGACATCTTTCAGCTGCAATAATCTTTAGATTCTTGAGTCCACCATGTTGGATGTATCAGTCATCTGCCAAATTTGATCATGTGCTTCTATCTCCCATAAGTAATTTTTTTTGGTTAATCAATACCTTCCAGTTTTTTAATGGGATTTTGAGTTTCATGAGTTCTATTCTATCTCAAAACATAAATGACCTGTGTTTCCGTGTTCAACATTTTCTTTCTTTGAGATAAGTTGATTTCATGCTGGTTTAAAGTAGTAAGTACCCTGGGGTAATAATGATTGTTTCATGAGCATTAATGACCTGCTCTTTCATGAGTTTTAGACTCTGGTCAATTCCTGAACTAGTGGAGAAAGATGGGGAACCTTCGCAGGAACATCAATCAACTGCACTTCATCAAATGGTCAATTGTGACACAAAGGTAAACTGGGAAATCGAAATTGTTGAAGAGTCCCCTTTTTATCTTAGTGGGATTTGCAAATGACACTTTTTTTTATAACAGGAGGCTTCAGTCCAGGCAGGGGACATCTTTTCTCAAGTTTCACAAACACATGATGTAATCATGTACACTTTCTGCTCTCATCCTCTTATGTTGTAGGCTGCAATTTGAGTTGTTGGGAGTTTGAGATCCTCTCATGGAAAATTCATGTTTCAAATGTCACAGGACATTAGACAAGACCATCTCCTCTTTAGAAATGCAGCTAGCCGCAGCGAGAGCTGCCAAGGTGGACAGCCAGGAAGGATTGCAAGTTAATACCGAGTCAGGGCCTGAACAGTTAAAAGACCGTCGCAAGTTTTTCTTTGTCATGGGAATAATTACAGCATTCAGTAGCAGAAAGCGAAGGGACTCAATCCGAGACACCTGGATGCCCAAAGGTCTGTCCATAGAATGTGCATGAGTAGTGCCGGCATAGTCATTATTGTTCTTTGAATGCATATTTAAATTGCTCTCATTTCGTGCGCATTGTGTTCTCAACTCTCCTTTTGCAGGAGAAGAATTAAGAAAGTTGGAAATTGAAAAGGGAATTATAATGCGGTTTGTTATTGGACACAGGTAGGTAGGTAACAGACAAAATTTCTTGTCGTATACCGTCTTGTTTGGCTACTTTTTAATTGTGAATGGTATTTATGGTTTCCAGTGCCAGTCCAGGGGGTGTTCTCGATCGTGCTATAGATGCTGAAGATGCGCTTCATAAAGATTTCTTGAGATTGGTAGGTGACTCTTGCATGTTACATTCACAATTGCCCAATACATTTTTATGATAAGGAAATACTAGAAGAGGACGATTTTTACATTGAATGCTTTGTATTCATAAATATGAGATTGTTAGATTTGGTCCAGCAAAAGACATGCTAGAGTTCAAGTGAAAATGCCACAGAGATTCAAAAATAAGAGTATTCTCCTTGAAATGATTTTGAGACTTCCGTTAATTGTCCATAGATGGATTTTCTTCTAGGAAAGGTGCATGTATATAAGAAGTTGGTGCCTACTTGCAATAGTCATGCCACTTTTTCAGGGTCCAAGCCACATCTGAAGCTGTTTAGCTGAAAACCAATAGCATATGAAGCTCATGCCAAACCTTTGCTGATTTTGTCGCAGAACCATGTGGAAGGGTATCATGAGTTGTCCTCAAAGACACAAATATACTTTTCGACAGCTGTTGCTAAATGGGATGCTGACTTCTACGTGAAAGTGGACGATGACATACACATAAATCTTGGTACTGCATCAAGATTCTAACCTAAGGTTTTCGAATGCTGCATCTTCTCGTTTTAGTACTGACAAGGAGATGAAGAGTATGTGTATTCTTGCAGGTATGGTTGGTTCTACATTGGCCCGCCATAGGTCAAAAACTCGTGTTTATGTTGGTTGTATGAAGTCCGGACCCGTCCTATCACAAAAGTAGGTGTTTGAAGTGTTGAAATCCTTGAATGTTCATGTGCAATTTTCTCTTATTCTGCTAAGGAAGCTCTTTCTTGTAGAGGAGTGAAGTACCATGAACCAGAACACTGGAAATTTGGTGAGGATGGCAACAAGTACTTCAGGCATGCAACCGGACAAATATATGCAATCTCCAAAGATTTGGCCACGTACATATCAGTTAACAGGTAACGAACTCTTTGATTCCTTATCATGCGACCTCCTGTGAAAACTGTGATTCCTTACATTTTTTAATTTTAATCTATTGGTAGACACATACTTCACTTATATGCGAATGAAGATGTCTCTTTGGGCTCTTGGTTCATTGGCCTTGATGTCGAGCACGTGGATGATCGAAGCCTCTGCTGTGGAACTCCTCTTGGTAAGTAGTGGAAATTGTGTTTATATATGTGTCTGCAGTAAGATTTGATTGTTCCAACGGTTGATTTTACATCTGGCCATGCTGGTTAAATAGAACATAAATACAAAGTCTGAACCTTGTTCTAGGGTTCACGAGGTAGTTTCTAAGTCTCACATGCTTATAATTCCTTCTATAAGCAAAAATAATTGTTTAGATACTGGAAGATGTAAGAGCATTACTTGTGCTGTTTCGATTGTTTTGTCAATATGAAATGCATGCTCGACTTTGTTACTGGAAGAACGAATAAGGCAAACTCCTGTTTGTCCTATATATATAGATACATTTACATTTATTGGTCAAAATTTCTCTCATTGAGGTAGAAATTTCTCGTTCTTAGATTTTGTTTTTCTGGCCAACCATCCTTAGCCTTTTCAATAATTTTGCTGTCTGTATAGATTGTGAGTGGAAGGCTCAAGCAGGGAACCCATGCGCGGCTTCGTTTGACTGGAGCTGCAGCGGCATCTGCAAATCCGTGGAGAGAATGCAAGAGGTGCATCAACGGTGCGGCGAAGGCGATGGAGCTATTTGGCACACTAGTTTCTAGTAGCCCCTCCCTTGATCTTCTCTCCATTTGCTTTTTGTAATATATTCGTGCTATGGCCGATGAAAATTAGTGGATTCCGAAACGACGCCATCTGCCCCGATTTTTGCATGCCTCGGGCCGGTTTGGTAATATCATTTAATTAAATTGTTGCACATAGAAGATCCTCAAGAGCTAGAGAGGAAAAAAGGGATGGAAAATCTGCTTCATAGAGTTCCAAGCTTCCTGTTTGATAGACACAAATGGGTTTCCTTCTTTTTTTGTTCCTGCTTCTGCAATCATATGTGACAAGCCTTAAAGAAAGTGCATTGTGGTCATGTTGTACAGTGATGTGGTGATATTATCAATTCAAAGAATTCACAGCCCAAAGAAGTAAAAATTGAAAAAGGATGGGGATTTGATGACATCAAATTTGTTCATTGTGCATCGGTAAATTCAGTGATGTTGATGGAAGATGGTGCTAGCTCTCATTATTTATTTACTGTCGTCACTGGTGTCATTATTATAGATATGGTAGTGGCCTTTTCTTTCATCATGCGATTGCGCCATTTGCCGTTCCATGCCGGTGAGGATACATCAGCGCAGTGGCAAAGCAAGGTTGAATTGCCCTCTGAGAGTCGCATGGAAATGAGTATGTGCCGGAAGACATGTCCACGAATCTCGGTAGCCAACCTTTGGACTTTCTCTTCTCCATTCGTTCATCGTGTATGGTCGAGAATTCATACTTGCGCTGGGAGAAATGGTCAATAATTTTACACATCGGTACGTTTCTGGAAAGGTCAACATGCTCCTTTGGTTTACATTCTTTGCTTCGTTCTTTCTTGAGAAACGTGTTCACCCCCCTTGTCCACAATGGAGACTTGGGTTAATTGATTAGTTAGTTTACATTCTGTGTGTGTGTGTGAGAGAGGAGAGCAATTGGGAATTCAGAAAATCAATGTGTTGACGAGAATTTTGGCTATATCGATACGTGGATGGAGTAGATACACAAATGAAGTGCTACAGTAAAAACTGCTTCGGTCTAAATTGAGAGTGTGAGATGATTGGAGCTCGATTGAAACGATTCTGACAGACCGGACGATGATCTTTGAATGTTTCGCCACCGAAAGATGACTATTATGTTGGGCTATCCACGATGGGCCCAGCCTAGTAGGTGCTCATAATTTTTATTAATTGTGCGTTATATTCTTTACTCTTTTCTTTTCCTTTTCTTTTTCCCTTTTCATCTGTGGCCGAAAACTAGCCACATGAAGGCCAGAGTTGCTGCTACGCCCTAACCTTCAACATCATCGATGGTCGTTGACTAGACCTCCTCCATATCATTTCTTGTTTATTTGCCAACGGTTCGGTTCGGTTCGATTTTTGAAATATCCTCAATCGATACAACAAAATCTGGCGAATACTTGAGAATCGATATTTCGGTTCGGTTTAGAAATGATCGTTCGGTTTTCAAAAAGGTTTATGAAAAATTTTTCTTCATCAATCCGTTTATATATAAACAAATCTTAAAATGTAGGCAACTGTTCGTGAAGTTTTTATCATTTCGAAAATTGCCCAAAATGAACAAACTTATCATTTCGAAAATTGCCCAAAGTTTTTGTATATGTTTTTTTTTTTTTTTTTTTTCAAAGGTTGTCTTGAAAAGACACAAACAAAAAATTTGTAAAAATAATAATTATTATTTAATATATAAGATTTCAAAATTATTATTTATTAATTAATTAATTTCCAAAAATTCTCAATAAACAAAAAAAAAAAAACATTTGAATTGATTAAAGTTAACAAGTTAACGGTTAATAATAAAGGGATTAGAGCTAATTAAACCGAACCGAAAAAAATTCGATTTTTATGGTGGAGGCGAACCATAAAAAAACCCCACACTTATTAATTGGCACACTTCATTCCACTTTTCCTATTTTCGAACTTCCAACAAGGTTCGAACCTTCGATTTTGACTAGACATCTTTGATTATCTCCTCCCCTGAGCATCCAAAGTTGCGTGGTCGCGTGCCGGCAGTCAACTTCTTGAGCGTGGGAGCAAGGACAAGCTCATATGTATTCCACTCCATATGAGTATCGAGGTGAGTGCAGCCCTCGCTTGTGGCCGATCACTAGCCATTGCCGAAAAGGGAAGGAAAAAAAGAAGAAGAAAAAGGACATAAAAAAAGGAAAAAAATTGAGAAAATTTAATAAAAATTGCAAAAACTATCTATGTCTTTACCGGCTGCTATGCCACGCAAATAGCCAATAACGATGATTTGATCATCATATCAACAATTTGAAAATCGTCAAAATATTTTAGGACTAGCATTGGACAAATTGAAAAATTCAAAACTGAATTGGTCGTCATACAATAAATTTAATACCCTTTGAATAATTTTTCCCAAAATTAGTACCTATTCTCTCCTGCGAGTCGAGGTTTAGCGAGAATATCTTAATGGGTACCCCGTCTGCAACTGCCCCGGCGCTGGGGGCCCATGATCTTTCTAAAAGCGCATCGCAGTGCCACTGAGGAGTGGAAATGGTGATGAGGGAGTGATGGACTTTAGTCCATTCATGATATGATACGACTGCAACTATAAAGTGCTCCTTTATCAACCGGGCAAAGCGTGCTCACTCGTTCAAGGCAGCTACTCATTTCTATGCAGACTCCAAAGCTCAGCGCATCAATCTGGGTATTTGCGCTTCTGGACTTGTGCTCCTCCACCAGTGGTTGAGAGTGGGCCTTTCATGCTCTAGTGCTCTGTACACCAGTTCCCATAACATTGCTTACCTATCAATTTCTTCTTCGATCCAACCAAAAAATAAAAATAAAAAATACATATATATATATATATTAAGAAAAAGAGAAAATTTTAAGGAGATATATAAAAAATTCAGGGTCATTTCGAACAATTTAAAAGTTCCACCACATTATATATTGAATCAAAATTCTTGAACTATTTGTATTATTATCTCTTTTCTTAACAAATTATTTCTAATTTGCGCGATTGAAAACTCACGATAATCAGCAAGTTTTTTTGATTTCAATGACAATGTGATGTTTTGGTTTTTATTCGGTGTCTTTTGAAAAGATGAAGCTTCATAAAATAAATTTCAAACACTCTACTTATAAAAGCTATTTTAATAATACTCTTTTCCATTCTTTTATCTGGATAGAAAAAAATACATTTCGTCCTATCATTGTTTTGTTTATTAATCGTTGTTCTTTCCCGCTTGTGATAAGAATAAATATGAATTAAACCCCTGAAGTTAGTACATGTAGATTCTAGCCTCTCTTGCTAGACTGTGACTCCATCACTTATGAAATGCAACTGAGGAACACCAAAGGCATGTGATTTTTCCTTACAAGAAAAGCGTTTGCCATGTAAAAAAGGAAAAGGACATGTAAATCAAATTGTGCTTGCTTCGTGAAAAATCAACGGATTGGAGAACACTTCTCTAAAGATAACCCACTTGCGCCGATTATAAAAATGAATTTTCTACCTAGCAACAGAACCAATCATTTCTTTGGAAAAAAATTAGCTTTCAAATCATCGATTTTTCGAAAAACAAACGTTTCCTTTCCGTCCATTCCAATGGGTCCCGAGCACATCACCGTCGCAACGTGAAGCCTTAAAATAAAAAAAGAACATGAAATGCACGAGCAAAGCCTGACATGAGAACACTCAGAACAGTACTGCTTGTGTGGGACAAGTGCTGAGGTCCCATTTAGCGACGAAGTGTTAGGTTTCCTCGTGGAGGTCAAAAGGAGCACTTGACACCCTCTCTCTCACTCGCTCGAGAAAGTGCAAAGTCCACTTACTAGCCACAACGCATGATGATTAAGAAAGATGCAGGATTTTCACATGTTTTTAACGTAATCTGAAACAGTGGTCGGTTTCCTGCATGCGGTACAGCAACAGTAGCGATCGGTTCATGCACTTAGCTATTCTCAAGTTGGGGGAACGTTTCGTTGTACTGCTGATTTTGCCTTTTGTATGCACCAGTCATTGGACTTTCACGATCTGAATTCACCGCGCAAGCAAGATGATAACCGTGGAAAACGGCAGTTGAAAGAGACTGCTCTTTCTTTGAGGCCGGTTGAATCCAAAATGTAGCTGTTTGGGTTCTAAGGAAAACGATTTGTACTGGCAAAAAACGGTGAACGGAGCGACCTGGCGTGAATAACGTGTTTGAGAAGTATCGCGAAAGTCCTATACTTTGGTAATGGAACATCATGGGGCGTGACAGTCCGTGAGATTTCTTATGGAGATATTGCCTAGAGGTCGCGCTCACGGGGTCCATCTTCTGTGCAAAAGTGTTGATTGTTCGGAAAATTTCAATGAGGAAATCTCATGAATTATTGCGGTTGCGTCATGAGCCATACTATTTGGTTGTGTTTGATTGTTAGGATAATAATTAGAATATGATAGGATAATGTGAAATATAAAATCTTTCCATTAGTAAGGTGGATATATCAGGATAACATGGAAATCCACGCTCTCCACCATTCTCATCTTCATGTGCTTTCATTTTGTCCTCTATGGATCTCATTTGATCAATCATTCAACATACATGTTTCTATTATTTGACGTGATTGCAATATTAGAATCACTAGAAAACCCTAATCGTAATAAAGGGATGTTGATTTGAGGGATAAAAAGTGAAGGACGTAGGAATTCTTTCCCTAATATGATGATCTGTTCCTTTTGTGGGTTTCATTTTCCGAAACTAGAGCAACCAAGACACTCAATAACCTTGAAACTCCGAAAATTTCAATTCCAAATGATGCTCGCTCTCTCGTCCTTTCTCTTTTCGCCTGCACATATTTTATCTCATCAACCCCACAAAAGTCAGGCATCGTCCTTCACCTTTTGGCCACAACCAACTCTGGCCACCCAACTCACCAGCACCACATAACGACCTTCTCCTGCGACCAGCAAGGGTTGCCGAGGGTTGCCGACCCTTGCCTCGGCCACAACGACCCTTCCCAACGGTCGCCGAGGGTTTCCGACCCTTGCACAGGCCCGATGGCCCTCAACGACCTTTGCCCAATCCCTCAGCAATTTTCTCTTTCATTTCTCCATGAACAAACGTAGAGTGTCACACTTATTTCTAACGGCGGAGCACATATCCTATCTGATTTTATCTCACCCTTAAGTAATATATATATATATATATATATATATATATATATATGTATGTATGTATGTATGTATTAATCCAGTCCATATTTGAACAAATCTGAATTTTGTGTTTACTCTAAACACCGGATATGATAAAAGTTATCATAACCAAAATTATATCCAGCCCACCAAACACAACCTTCAAGTTTTAGGATCAATTTCTCAATTACAAACCCAAATACTGAATGTAAGATTTTCGTTGTTCCACTCCTGACACGTGCACTTGACATTTTCCCCCATGTGTGAGCCTAACGCATTACATCAGCTCTTAATCTTAATCCAAAATTAAGGATTCTCTCTCTCTCTCTCTCTCTCTCTCTCTCTCTCTCTCTCTCTCTCTCTCTTTATTTAAATAAACGTAGGCAAAGACGTGGAGACCAGTTCATTTGGAGGTCCATGAAGAACCCTGCAAGCCCCATAAACCAGTTCAATCCAGATTTTTTTTCTACACAAGTGGCCTTGACTTATAACGGTTGACATATAATTGGTAGGATTCGAACGGTTGACCTCCAATTTCTAACCTGAAATTTTCTCTATAACCCAATCAACTGCACCTACTTCGGGAATTTGTAGGTATTCTTTTTCCATACCTACGAAATTTCACCCATCGGTGCAACACATGCATTCACTGCTGATCTCTGTTCTAAATCTAAAGCTATATTTGGTCATTTGGATTTTTAATTATGACATAACTGAATATGATAAAATAAAATATGAAATTCAAGTATTTTGTTATATTCTATCCACTATATGATGAATCGTAGTGATGAAGGCATGTATATTTATATCCTATCATGTCAATTGTTTGGTATATACGACATATTAGCGTAAGTGAACCTAAAAATTACATAAATGGAGATGGTAAGAATCTCTCACGCTACTCTTGATGGCTTCATTTTTATTTTCTTATTTTTTAATTATTTTCTTCTTCTTTCTTCTTTTTTTCTCTAATAAAATTTTAACAAATAGTAAACTATACTAATATACTTGAAATATCGAATAAATATAAAAAATAAATATATATTTATATATTGAATTTATATTAGAAGATGAAAAGAAATAAACTCAAATATAGAAATAAACATATGAATACATAAAATTGATTTTTTTTTATTATTTTGTTATTTTGAATTTTATATATTAGATTTCTGTCGTGCTCTGCCATAGAAAAGATCAGGGTTTTAAACCATAGAAATTGAGGTTCAAACCAATGGCCCCCGCTCTTGTCGTTCATCACATTACTGGTCAAAGCATATTAAATAATTCGTAACAAGAAGAGAAAATTGTCGTGGGAATGCATGGGACGTAGAAAATTGACGGAAGCGCAAGGAAATTTTGGATGGCGCCGACCAAACACATTTTGAGGTCGCATGGTACGCGAGGTCCTGCCCGAAAGTCGGACACGATCACACAAAAGTGAACACGCATGATACGATCCCCAGCAAAAATTCAGCAATCTTGCCCATAAATTGATTCTGATTTGTTGCGTCTCTATCAAATTAAGCACGTAACTATTTATTTCAAAGCTTTTTACTTAATTAAATGACGATGCGACATATGTTAACGTTCTTTTTCATGTGAATATTTGTATTTTTGAATGTGATGGAGATTTTTGAGCATGCAACTTGATAATTATAAGGCGAAAGAGCCATCAATGCACAAACGAAGATTTATGGATGGGGCCATAAGAGAAGTTTGAATGCCGTGCTTGTTTTGAATTACGTATACGTTTATCCGGAAACCTTAAATGCATGATTGCATGCCCTAATTGAACATCTCTTTATAATAAGTCACTTTCATTCTTGAAACTTTCAATAGGCGATTGAATGCCCTAATCAAACATCTCTTTGAAATGAGTCACTTTCGCATGTTTTTCTCCAAGAAGAGCAACACGACACGGCACCTTAGGGGGGGAGTGCTTTAAGCTTTTGAACATCATTTACGATAATTTTTTCCATTAATAAGAATAAGATTAGGGATTGGATTGCCATATAGCTTAGTAAATGAACATGTGAACCTCGCCCACAATGTTCTTTACTAGACCTAGACTTCTTACAATGGTGGGTCGGAACTTGGGTCGAGTCCTAAAGAATGAATTTTCAAACCGGAGTTGTTCGCGTCCTATTGATAATTTCAAGGATTGAAAGTCAAGAAGCTTTACTACTCTAATAATAGGGTTTGGGCGCCAATGCCGAGATTAAAGAAAGAGAATAATTAGTCCTTGGCAAAGTTTTTCTTCGTAGCATTTTCCACACCCTTGTCGGTGCCAATAGTCCCCCTTTGGCAAGTTTTTAAAAAGGCGCAAGGACCTCTCCGGTCTCCATTTAAGGAGAAAATTTAAAACGTCAATTTAACTCCTTTTGACTAGATGACCCATCAACATACAACTAGTTAAATTAACTATGCAAATCTAAAATTGTAATATCGTCCCCCCACCAAAACTAGGGTGGGCACACGTGTGAACAAGAAAGAGTAACGGGACCACAAATTTGGTTTTGCTTTGCTCAATTTGATTATTCTTTTTTTTTTTTTTTTTATTAATTATACTTTACTTCCACTCTAATTTTCACTCTTGAATTTTTATCCTACCTCCTTATAAGGCGTAAAAATCGAAACCACATCTAAAACTAAATCATCTCTAAACGGGGATTCAAACCTCCACTTATCCTTTTCCATACAAGGAAGGGATGGTCATTGCGGTAAAGCCCAATGCTTTACCTTAACTATTTAAGTTATGAGTTATGGTAAGGATCCTTAATGCGCGGGATTAGATAGGCGATTAGGACAGGCGTACTCTCGTGTGAACAGATGCAAAGCGGTGACCGCGTCAGGTCAAACCGCAGAGCTTTTGTATTTAATGGTGGTGGGGGGAAGACGACGAAGACGACTACGATGACGACCCGCGAGCTGATCCCCATCCTAAAGACGGAAGCACGGATGATAAGCCCACCACGAGACCTAACACTTCCCATGTTATAAAATTCAACACCCACCAACCTCGACCTCTGTCCCTCTCCCTCTGGTCGCGTCCCAACTTCGTTCCCATCTCACGTTCAGATTCCCGTCTCGTCCCTCTTCTCTCCTCGCCGGGGCGTCTTGAGATTCGCAAGATTTCGCAATAATTCCTCTCCCGTTGTCCATACTGTCCAGCGTCGATTCGAGATATTCTATTGAGAGATAAAAAGAGAGAGACAGGGTGCTCAAATATTTGTAGAGAAATTCGCACATAAATACAGGGGAGGAAGGGGAATTACGTGGACCTACGGCAATCCTTGGGAGGCGTCTGTCGACCACTTATCTGGAAGCCCTCTTATCCGCAAAGCCTGACACTCCCCTTGTCTCTATTCTTTTTCTCTTCTTCTTCCCAATCTCTCTTTTCTTCCCTCCCTCTCTGCAGCACCGAATCTTTATCTCTTCGTCGCCTCTCCTTATCTTTATTAGTTTTATTACATATACACTTCGCCGGTGGGCATACCTTTCCGTCCCCTCGATAAAGATTTCATTCTTTTCCGTTGCCGGTCTGGTTGGTGTTTAGGGTTTATCTTCCCCTTCCCTTATCCTGAAACCCTCGAGAATCGCTGCGCCTAACGCTTTATCATTTTCGATTGATTCGAGGGTTTTTCTCTTTTTCCCTTTTTTTTTTATTAATCCCACAAATTAGTTTTCTTCATCTGGGTGCTTAGGATATTCGTCATCTTTATCGGGTCTGACTGTGTTCGGAGCTTGCAATGGCGTTGATTTCGATTCTTTCGGAGATCTTGCAAAGACCCTCGATTTGGGGCGTCCTGGGCGAGCTCATGTTGTTCGTGGCTCCCGTCTGGATTGCTGTCATTGTTGGGGTTTTGGTTGGATGGGCGTGGAAGCCCAAATGGGCGAACCTGGGCAAGGATTTCTTGGATTGCCCCAAGGGGAATTCTTCGGAGTCTCTGATGCCGTCTTGCCTCGGCAGGAGCTTGGTTCCGAGCTTGAATTCATCGAAATTGCAGCTGACGAGCTTCATTTCTTCGGTCGCCAATGATGGGGCTGAGAAGGAGGCTTCTGTTGTGCCGCCGACCATGAGTTCCGATTGCAGGTTTGTTCTGAATTAGCATTTGGCTTGCGTAGCTGCAAGGTTTCTATGCGTATATTTAGTTGCATTCGAAGTCTGGTGATGGTGGTTAGTTTGATGATGTTGGGGTAAAGGAAGATGGTGTGTGGAAGTCAATAGTGATGTGTGTGTGTTACTCTGGCAGTTCATCACATTCATCACAGGGTGAGAGAGAATTGTCGGGTCTCGTTGGGGACGACGATCTAGAGCATATATGCCGGCTTGTTGAAGTGACTGATGGAGGTCCTGCTTGGATTCAGATGATGGACCGATCCACACTGACTATGGGTTACCAAGCTTGGCGTAGAGATCCTGAGGTAGGCTTAGGTTTTCATTTTTAACGAGGCTTTTATATGCTTTATTGTGGGCAAACAAAGTGGACGTGTTTCTAAGCATTTGGAGTTTTTGTATGTGGTTATGTTCATAATTTAATTTGGGTTTGACGGATTTATTAGACTGGGCCTCCACAATACCGCAGTAGGACTGTTTTTGAGGATGCTTCTCCTGAACTAGTGAGAGATTTCTTCTGGGATGATAGTTTTCGACCTAAGTGGGATGACATGCTTATTCATGCTACAACCTTAGAGGAGTGTTCCACTACTGGCACAATGATGGTGCAGTGGGTGCGCAAGGTTAGGAGAATTCTTGTCTTCTACAATGCTTTTGTTGGGGCTGATTTGTTGCGTTCTCCGCTAATGTCTTTTGTTATGTGCTGTGGTGCAGTTTCCATTTTTCTGTAGTGACAGAGAGTACATCATAGGCCGTCGAATTTGGGAATCAGGAAGACAGTATTATTGTGTTACAAAGGTATGGTCATATTATTCACTTTGATTATTTTTGTTAGAAAGCACTTAATGCTGCAGTATCCTTATTCCGTCCATTCATTTTCCTTTTGCCTTTACATTGGCAAAGAATTTAACTTTCAGCATGTTTCACGGTTTATGTTCTTCTGCTGCAACTTTCTTTGTTTGGCTTCATGGTTGCTCTTTTTGGAGCCACTAGCTTTAGGTAAATGTTCGAATATTATATTGCATGATCAGAAGTTAAAAAAGATACCAATATCAAAAAGTACATCGTCTAGGATATTTCACACAAAGATGACTTTCATCTCTTGCATCTAATTTGACTCCAAGCCTAAAGTTGGGTAGAGTTGTAATTCTGGTGCAGAGTTGGAGAACAACCCTCTAGATGTACCTCTTCATTCATCCATGTACTTTTGTCCAATTTAGTCCTGCCGAATAAAAGCGCAAACCCTAAGGCTTGGATCTTGCATCTTGGACATCTGACCTTAGTTTTATCTGTTATATATTGGCTGTTAGGTGGAACTGTGTTGCTTCATTCATTCCATCTGCTTGCTAGGTTACGTTCTATTACTTATGTGCCGGCAATATAAAATAGATCTGAGAAGTCTATCTTTGGCACATAATGAATCATTCAGTTTCAATTGTGAGGAAGTCCTATCATCATCTTAGTATGGCCACCAATAAGACATTTGCTTTAGACTCTAGAGTCAGTTAAGTGAGAACTGACAATTATGCCAGCAGGTATAGGTTTATCTTGAAAGAGTGGAAGAGATTTAAGCATGCTATAAACCTTAAGAAGGAGGTTTCCTCTAAACAAATCTAAATAATCATCTTATGTGTGCAAAAAATTGTTTGCATGAACCTGGGGCTGGTGTACATGGTTGAAAGCAGCAGGATATGCTATTGTGGCACAAATAGGCTTTGCCGCTGCAGATCTCGAATTAAATGACAGCTGCTTTATTTGTGTTGGTCTGTGGTCAATTTGATTTTGATGACTTTTGGCTTAATCATTAACTGGACTACAAATTTCCATTTTCTAATGTTTCAGGGAGTTCCCAACTCTGTTCCCAGGCGCAACAAACCGAGACGTGTCGATTTATACTATTCGAGTTGGTGCATTCGCGCAGGTAGTGTGTGTTTGCTGTTGGGGTTTAATAATTTTTGTTCTTTGTTTATTGCAACATATACGATTCCTATCAAAAGAATCTAGAAATTAAGTAACTCCATCCAGAAATGAGCAGATGCTGTTTTTGCTCTTACTGGAGGAAGCAAAGGGAAAGGATAACCTGGGAGAGAAAAGAATAGAATGAGCAATCACATTTAGTTAATATAATTACAGACCTTATGGGCCTTAATTGCGGTCGCCAACCTTAATAATGACCCAAACTTTTCTGTGTTGAATCATGCACAGTTGAATCAAAGAAAGGTGATGGGCAGCTTAGTGCTTGTGAAGTATTGCTCTTCCACCACGAAGACATGGGCATACCCTGGGAGATTGCGAAGCTTGGAGTCCGCCAAGGCATGTGGGGAGCTGTGAAGAAAATTGAGCCTGGTTTGCGTGCATATCAAAAGCAAAGGTCCTCTGGGTCTCAGCTGTCACGCTGTGCCTTCATGGCTCAAATCAATACAAAAATCAGCATGGACTACCTCCGATCCCTGGAAAGCACCGTCAGCAATACATCTGAAATCGAACGCTGCGATTCGTCTGAGCAGCATCCTGGGAAGAAGATACCTAAACTCCTTGTCATCGGAGGGGCCATAGTCCTTGCATGTAGTCTTGATCGGGGACTCTTGACCAAGGCAGTTATATTTGGAGTTGCCCGAAGATTTGCTAAAATGGGGAGGAAGTTGTGATTCAAATGCTTCCTGAATTGCACCCTGGTGCTGTTGAAAGTCTTGGCCGCAGGAGATGAGAGACTTGTCGAGATGGCCCACTGTATCTAAGAAATCCTTTGAAAAGGAAGAGGGGGCCAGTGTATTTTCATTCTTTAGATCGTTTTGATTTTGGTTAGCCGTGAAGCAAGCCTCGGATCGGGAAGCGATGATGATACCTGTATTAACTGATAAGTCTTTAATACCATTGTTGCTCCATGTACTTGCAAGAATAACAAAGGATGCTGAGTGTCCAATTTTTTGAACTTTGTTACATTACATGAGAAGAAGGTTGTGGAGAGAGTGAACTTAGACTTTTGTTCTGATTAGAAGATCCTCTGAAGGAGATTACCTCTTAGGGACTGGCCATTTCAAATTCTCCATGTTCTGAAGAAGAAGCGGTTCGGCACGTCTGGGTTCTGAGTACTGTTGGAAAAACCAAGAACAGGGTCTATGTAAAATGAGAAATTGCAAAGTATACGTATATCAACCTTCTTGATTTCATCACAAGTTTAACTTACCCCAAGTACTGATTCATAGGATCGTCTGATGTTACCCATTTTACCTTTCCTTTTGTTTTCATCACCCGATATACCATACCAATCCCCATCATGTCGCGTTTCAAGCATGCGTGATATGCTCTCTATGGTTTCTATATGCTAATGGGGTCTTGCACGAGTGTTTTCAAGCCAGTGGTTAATCCTGCTTATATAGAAAGACCCTCATTTCCAAAGGTATTTCCACAAAAACTCTTTGATCGGCTCCTTAGGATCGGTGACGGTTGGAGCGGTAAAGTATAAACTTCTGTCATTTATTGAGAACATTTATAGTGTTTGTGAGCCATGATATTTTATGTACTGCTTATGAGAAAATACACTTGGTATGACGTCTTTAGAGCAATGCAATCGGTCCCTTAACAATTCATTGAAATCGCTCATTTTTCAATGCATCGATTCTCCATAAGATAAGTGAAACGGTGCTTTAGAAATGCCAAAATTTCTTTACTTGAATTTGAACCGGTGTTCCTGGAGCATTCATACATGACAATATGATCTTTGGGGTAACTTCACACACTAGATAACATCCTCTCCTTCGGCATGGAATGTGATCGATGCGCAGCCGCAGACCTAATCCTTTTGAGCGGACATGGTTCGAGCCCAACCAGACTGGGTCGGGCTTATAACGATGATGTCCTTGCCCTGTCCCGCCCAAATTTGTCTGTTGAGACCTTGTGCCATTGGCAAGCACCGCACGTCCAAGAACGAAAACTTTGTAAGGAAGCTATTTCAGGCATGATGGCTTGAGGTCATGCATGGTGGTGGGTGGAGGAAAAAGTTGCATAGGACCTTGCAACCTGATTAAAGTAATGGTTTGCCATCGGATTGGCCTGAAAGGTTGAGTTATATATAAAGAATGGAAAAGCCATAATTTATTCGATTACGCCTCCGTTGAGTTCCTATGTCATCAACTGATGCACCGGCCCCCATTGCGACCGTGCTGGTTTGTAATTGGTGTTGAGCGGGTCTTTGCCATGCTCCTCATAGTCCTCTGTCTTCTTCCAAAATTAATTCCGGTGACTTTTTCATGATTATCCATCCTACCTGACCTAAGCTTTTTTCAACGGCATGTGTCCGCATTACCATATACTAGTATAAGCTTTTTGATGCTCTTTCCCTATCAATTCTGCCTTTTCCAGCTCTAGTTTATGTATGCAATCCATATTTTATATTAGTTCGATCCTGAATATGGTCTTTATTTTCTTAGAAAAAAATAATGTAGCGCGACATAACAATATAAAAATAAGCAAAACAGTATAAACAAAAAAAAAAAAGAAAAAAAGACACGCATAAAAATTACATAAAAAGAAGGTTAGAGTAATGTTTCTATTCATGGGGAAATCATCACTTGCAGTTACCAAAGGCATCATCGGCTACTTCTGCCCCAAACTCCAAAACTTGGAGAAAGAACAGAGAAAAGAAAAGAAAGAAGGAAAAGAATCGGTTACTGTTGCTGGAACAAAAGAAATTGCTGCAAATCTTGCACCGCAAGAGTTGTACAATCAGCCCCACCGTTACGCCATTCAAATCACGAACGCCCGAAAAGAAAAAAGGCAAAAGAATCCCCCCCTGTTTCTGCTATGAACCCCAGCTTTACCTTCACGAACTGCGGATGATGATGATGATGATGATCAGTGAGAGACGATGGTCTCGAAGCAGTGGATCCCGTCGAGCTCCAGAGCGAAACGAGGGAAGCTCTCGTTCCCCTGCTTCCCCTGCTTCCCCATCTTCTGCTCTGCAGCAGCGCTCTCGCTCTTGCTTTCCGTCCTCGGAACATCGGGCGCCCTTCTGCCGCGCTGGAGCGGCGAGGATCGCCGCCGCCGATGACTCTGGCCGCGGGGGGAGTTGGGCCTTCACCTTCAGGCCGAAGAGCTCGGCGCAGAGGAAGTCGAAGGAGCTGAAGATGGAATTCATGGCCGCGCTCGCTTCTTTGCTTTCGTTTGATGGTCTCTGCCGTTTCTTGAATCTCTTTGACGATCTCTGTTTCTTGAACCTAGAGAGAGAGAGAGACTTGGAGGGAGAGGTGAGAGATAACTTCCAGGGGAGTTTTGGAATGATTAGTGAATTAAGATATATATATTTATATAAAACAGGGGAAGGGAAGACGGTTTAAATTAGGAAATAATTGGGGGCTTCTTGTTTTGGGCTGGGTGGCGTGGAATCACAACGCGTGAGGATTGAAAAGATTCCTAAGATGCTACTTTAATTCTTAAACTATATTTCCTAAATTGTATGTCTCAATCTCATCAATTGAAAATATCGAATTGGTTTAATTTTAGAGAGAACTTACGTGAAACCTCCATGAACTTTAGAAATACAGTATGGGCTTGCCCCCTGAACTTTGACAGTTCTACAATATTCAAGCAAATTTTCATTTTGTTACGGATGTTAAACTTTTCCTTATATATCTTCGTTAGCATCAGGCGATGCACATGGCATAAAAATATTTTATTCATCAGTTTTTTTTTTAAATTATTAATTGCGGTAATGAAATGGGGAATATAGAAATAAGAAAAAAAACTAAATTAAGTGGACTATTGATGATATAGAAAAATAAAATATCGATACAAATATTAAACAGGTAATTATTTTATGAAATATTAATGAATGTGGCCACTTTAATAGAACTAAAAAATGAGTGGTCAAATTTTATTTAATCTAATCCCGTTGATCTCGCAATCTGTTTATAGGTCTACCATCCTAAGTAACTTATGTATGACAATTCATGATTGTAATGGTACCAATGATATGTAATGACCCAGTTCGACAAGGGTGGGGAATGGTTGTTGGGGCTATAGGTTTTTAGATAAGGAGTAGCCCTTGGTAGGCTTTTAAGATGGCGAATGGAGTAAGAATGAATCAAATTGTGCATCGAACAAGGAGAGAGACAGAGGTGCCTTTCGATATAAAGGCAAGCTTTGCTTTGGAAGCGAGTCTAGGGTAGAGTACTATCAGGATGGACGACCTCCTAGGAAAGTGGTTGCTTGTGTACCAAAAGATAATTTGGGAGGCTTAGAATGGGATGGGCCAAAGCGGACTACACTTTGACTAAGTTAATTTAGGGATGTCACATGAAAAAAATACTTCCATCATTACCGATAGACTTAATATTAATTATAATAATCTATTAGATCTTTCCTAAATATCTGAAACATAAATATTATTTTGTCGGCTGTATTACAAAACCATGTCGTGCACAATCCAAGACTCCAATTCGAAAATTTTTGTGATTCGATTGTGTTCGCTTGTTAGGAATACGTATTTCTTAAGCACTGTTATGTAATTTATATAGTCCTGAAATAATACGTTTTTTAATAAATGTAGTTTGATCGTTTCTGGATCTTGATAATATACAGCGAATCCCAGCAACGTCTCAAAAGGCGGCTGACTATTTAAAAAGCTACTTGATGAGAGCAATTTGTGTATATTTATGCAACTTTCCTTGATTAGCAAGGAGTTCGACCCGCATGGTCATGGTTATCCCAATGACACATTTCTCGTACTTATCCCAGACTGAATCAATTTTGAATTTATGCCAGATTTCTACGCATTCAATTATTTAGTCTGCAGATATTTTCTTGTTTTGAGCGACTTGTTCGACCGTTTGATATATATGTTTTATAAGAATATGAGGGTAATGGGGGTCATCATATGGACGATGTTACCCACCTAATATCGTCAAAAAACTTTTGACATAAAATGAAGCAGACATCATCTCTCCAGGATTTATAACGAGGAAACTTTTTAGTGATTACGTAAATTTTATGAGACCGAAATCGTTGAAAATTAATCGAGGTTGATTAGGCGCAACCGAGCATGTAAATCTTTTAATTTGGTGGAGGTTAATTAATTGTTTTTTAAAGATCATCACGAACTAGGAGATGGAAAACCCATGAAGTGATTCCTTGCGGGCGAAGGAGGTGGACGACAGTCGTATGCTTTTGCATTTGTTTATATCACAAGGAAATCGAACTTGACGGTCCTCAAGACGAAATCAAATACGCCAAGGATAACGTCCCATGAGCTGGGGCCATGTTGGCTGCTTTAGGACCGACTGCACGTCATGATAAATCGACAAGCAAAGTTCTAGGATCCATGTTGGGTTTTAGGTGGGCCCGACGCTCATTTCATGTAGGAGTTAGCATGGAATCTTGGAAGGTTCATTGAACCCGCAGCTGCAAATTGCATGTTTTTTATTATTAGATCGACAGGAACAATTTATCAAATGACCTAACATTGAGGTCCGGCGTGACCTAGTCAATGGACGGACGGGAGTTGAGCTCAAGATTGGCGTCCAAGGACCCTGACCGAGCCCTCGAGGGAAGGACGAAGGACGGGCCAGCCATCGGATTTAGAAACGTGTCAAGTAAGAAGGATTACTCTCACTAGAAACCGAAACCTAATATGACTTGTTTTGCAAGTTTGACATAAATGTTGAGGTAAATTTTGTCCAATTGACATTAACAAAGTGTTGCTTAAAAGTTTCCAATTAAATGAACAAAATGGATGGAACCGAACAGAGGAACCTCCCGCTGCACGGAGAACGTCAAACCTGAATTGGTCACTCCATCGACCTTTTTTCGCTCAAAAGAAGGTGACTATTCTTTGTTGGTCGAAAGAAAGAATGTGACTTTACTTGGCATGGTACGAGCATAGCAAATGCGAAAAAAGTTTCTTGAAAGAGCACCCATCTCTCATCAATTAACATGTGTGCGCAAGTGTTCTAATCTTTAGTTTTTCTTTGATTTTGAGTCAAAGTCATAAGAATTCTTTGGGAGCCGGTATTTTCATTTTATGCATAACAAGAACCTTCGAGCGAGGAATTCGAAAAGACCCAAAAATTAAAAGTTTGGCTTCTGGTGTTTCTATTTCTAGTTGATGAAGCTGAAGAGCATAGAATAAAATTGAAGAGTGACATCAATTTCATTCGAATTCAAAGGATAGAGAATGGGGAAATATAGTGAAGAAGAGGGGACTCTCTTTCCAATTCGGTGGCAGAGAAAGAATCCGTTTGATGGGTTTTTGAATACCCGTATCAAATAGACTCTAAGATTATGTCACTGAATTGGATAATTCTGTGTGTGCAAATTACGTTGCATACTTTTATTCTTGAACACATTTATCACAAACTTTACTCTAAGTCGTCTTTTTTCTTGCACAAATTACCTACAATTCATCTTTTGGGAGTTTTTTTTTGTTAGAAGATAAACTTTATAGTTCTGGGCTCATATTTTAAAGATACTCCATGTAGTTGATCTATTAATAACCTACGGTCTTCAATAATAGATCGAGCAGCCATTCATCCAGAGAAGAATGAGGTAATTTGTGGTAATGACGAATTGGACACATTTAATCCAAACTTTATTACAATTCATCTATTGGGAAATTGCTACACGTTAGGATCGAATCTCATATCTAATGACTTTAGATTCGTAAAGTATTAATAACGGATATTAGGGGGCAAATTTGCAAATCACTTTTTAGCAATTCCACGAGCTTAGAAAGCATTACAGGAATGAGACGAATCTGGAAAAAAGATGAGAGGATCCCATTAACAAAGAAAGAGGATCCACTGACCGAAATTCCGGGAATCAAACGAGGAGATAAGCATGGCTTTTGCGTTTGGCAAAAGACAAGAATGTAATATAAATTGCATCGAACGACGGTCGTGTTACGCGACTCGCAGCAGTCGAAATGTCAAAAGGGCGTGCATCAGAGTTGGTAAATACTAAATAGGAGTCGCTGTCCCCAAAGCACGCGCGCACGCGCGTCACGTGGTTTTGAATCGCTCAAACGGCGCCGAGCTTCGGCATCCCACGAATTCCACACACGTTCGCACCAATTCAAAGTAAAGAAAATAATTCAACCGATCTTCTCACCGGCGGCGTGTGAACACCAAACCCCATCAAATCTCAATCCACGAACCACGAACTCAACCGCGCGACCGCTCATATTCCCCATGCGCTCCACGCCGCTCCACTCTCTCGAGCTCAAGGACCCACGCAGGCCGGCCGGACCCCGGCACGTGGCGCCCGTGGTCGTCACAGGGTTGGCTCGGCCGGCGAAGTTCAAAGTTGGCGCCGGAACCCAAACTCGAATCCAATCTCGTTCAATCGAACTCGACCCAATTGACCCAAAAATAAAAGAAATAAAAAAAATCGACCCGGGCGTATAAATAGGGAGCTCGAGGACCCGAATATGGCGCATCGACCGGGGGATAATTTCGCTTCCGGGACGCGGCGAAGCTCGGAGATCCGAAATGATGATGAAGGGGCCGCCAGGCGCGTTGATGGCGTCGGTGCTCGCCGCGTCCTCGGCGGCTCTCGCTAGCGCTTCCGGAGACCAGAGCGTCGCGTTCCATCCGTGCTCCAATAATTCGAACGAGGTAAAGGCATCGGCTGACGTGGCTCGCGTTTCTTGAACTCTTGGGTCGGTTCGCTCGTTCTCACGTGGGGCTTGTTTCAGGGGCGTGCTCCGTCGTCGTTGTCGTCTTCGGGGTCGTTGGAAGCGAGGGCGTGGGCGCGGAGCTCGACGGAGGATGCGTTCGTGCCGAGATTCGACGGGTTGAAATTCGTCGAGACGCTGGTGACCGCGCACAGATAGATTTCGGGGATAGGCAAAAGAATGATTTCGAAAGATGTGATTTTTATCACGGTCGATGATGGAATATATCTCGTTCTGGGTTCTTTGAGAAAAGACCTACGGTTTCTCTTTTGCTCTCTCATGTGTTTTATTTGAATTTTCAGAAAATACAACGGTTTGACCGAAGCGATTAAAAGGCTATACATGCTTTCGACTTGGCAATCGATGATGGTTCAGGGGTTTGATTCCTATTTGGTTTGGCGAAAAAAATTGGTTTTTTTTCTTTTTTTGCATTGGGTGTGATTTGTGAAATTTGCTCCTTTCGGCATATGCTAAGAATTTGGCGGACCAGGCTACGGTGACGTCGACAGAGTTTTCGGTCAAGAAATCTTACGTTAAATGAGTTCCACTTCATTGAAGTTAAATGGTCCGAGCCCATATTATCCTGCATGTAACATTGTGTCTGTTGAAGCTCAACTATAGAGCCACGAAATTGGCTAGAGTTTCGACCAGAAAATTGATCCCGCACGATTCGGGTTCATGGGTCCGAGTTCTGGTCCAGATTGAATCTCCGATACTTAAGTTAGTGTTTTTAGGAGAGAGATAAAACTTGTAGAGCTACCAGGAAAAAGAATGGGATGGGAGAGGATGACTGAAATTCATACGAGAAGACTTCAGGAAGACAGAAAACTACAGCAGCCTTTCCAACGCATTAAAGCCAAGCAGCGCTGGCAGAAGTATCAAACTTTCCAACATGCTTATGCTTAGTGCAAAAGTTCAGAGTAAAATGACCCGATTTGCTTCCGGATCTTGTGAATCCTCCGAGGTGGAGTCACGAGTGCGGTGAAGAAAGACGCATTCTTGACACCGCAAAACTTCCGAATCAAGGAGCAAGAGTATCAGTAACTGCTGTAGGCTAATGCTGGCCGGCAACGAGTCTTCCAGGTGGTAGAAAACCAGAACATTAATCCCTAGTCATCCTTCATGAAGACTGAAAAATCCTCACTTCCACCAAGAGAGAATCGCATTTAGAAAGATTACCCGAGTCAAGGCTGAATTAAAAAGGCGGGTCATGAGAAAAAAACCAAGGAACGATTTCAAACATTAAATCATGAGAATACATATTAAAAGCTTCCACGCTGTGCAACCTATTGTCATAGATGCCAATTTCCAATCTACATGTCACAATCATAACCATCCATCATTTTCATCTTCAATTCCTTCCAAGAGATACAAGAAATTTCTGCAACAGCTAAACCGTAATTAGCTAAAAAAGACAAAGCCTAACAACGGGCCTTAGCAAACACTCACATGTAAAGTTTTGTGGAACCACTAGTAATCTTGTGTCACGGTCCGAAGAATCAACATGATTTGAAGGTGTATTGAACAAAGACCGTGACCGATCCATGAACAAGGAACCCTTAACCTATCTTCCGCAATCTTAGAATTTTCTTGAGTGATTCTAGAATACTCTTGAAAGCCGGCAATATGGTAATTGTACATATGCATTAAATGCGGATAGGTGGTAGTTGGAGAGATCTCATCTCCACCGTTAGATTAAAAATGAGATCTATGGCTATGGTTAATCCTGTACTTCTATAAATAGCGGTCTCTTTCCCTTCATTTGTATCATATAATTCTCAAGTAGAATATATATTGAGAGCTTCTCTCTAAAGTTTCTCTTTTTACAATTCGTGTGAGTTTCTCTTTTTACAATTCATGTGAGTCAAGTGTGAGAATTCGTGTGAGTTTCTCTTTTTACAATTCATGTGAATCAAGTGTGAGAATTCGTGTGAGTTTCTCTTTTTACAATTCATGTGAGTCAAGTGTGAGTAGGACCGTTTGAGAGAAATCTAAGGCCATAAAAGATGGTTTGCGTTTACCACTTATACAAGACCTAATCGAAAGAGAAGTCGGAAACTGTGGAACTGAAGAAAAAAAATCAAAGCATTGAGTGAGAAGTTGGGAACTACGAAGGTTGAAGCCAAATATGCCGAAGGAGAATGTCTCAAGCTAGAGAAGCAAATGAAAGATGGTTTGCGATTACCACTTACACAAGACCTAATCGAAAGGGGTGTTTTGCCGGTCCCAAATTAGATGGATTGGAAGCAGAAATTCGCATGGTCAATGATTTTTATGTTACTCCAGCTTTGTTTGTTCATGTTATGTGGGCTGTTGAACAGTCTCTCTGAGTGACTCTCTGTCTCTCTCTCCTTGGAAGAAAACTATAACGGACACAGGTTGATGACGATGGTTATCTGAAGGAGCACGGACAGTGATGGAACGGCTCTACAATATATATCGAGGATACATACTGTTCTCGAGAGTAATTGTGCATAATATGTGTATTGTCAAAATAAGTTAAAGTTGGAAAAAAAAACCAGTTATCAAATTTCCCTCATTAAAGATCAAGGAAAATAAAAGACGGCAATATCGCTCCTTTTTGGGGTAACATTTTATATCCAAGACTTATTCAATTGCATCTTTGAGAGTGCCCTCTACAAGTTCCAATTCTAGACACAAATCCGACCACGTATCTGGTGCAGACAAATATGTGAATTATTTGTAGAATATATGGTGTATCAGTCATATCTACATAATATTTAGAAGATATCTTGGAGGTTAGTAGTCATGTTTGATGCTACCCGATATTCCTTTTTCTCCTTTTCAGTTTTTCGTCGGTATGCCTTATAGTATGAGCTTGAATAAGTTGTTTGTTTGTTTATGAGACTTGGATATTGTTAAATCATTTTGCATTTGAGTCTCTATAGATCAAATTGCTTCTGACAATTAGAGCCTATCATATTTTTATAGCATTTGGGCTGTGTTTCAATGATCCAGATTGAAGTTATCTTTATCTAGTGAAAAATAATATTGTAGAATGTTGATGATGGTGAAATCGTGAGGCGGCTATCATTGGTGAGGGGTTTGATTAGTATCTGGTAGATTTAGATGTGTTGAAAGGGTAGATGAATAGAGGCATTTGGGAAATTTTCCGTGGTCATACAAAATGCAAAGGGGGTCCAGCTCCAAATGTAGGGGAACTATGAAGTATCCACTAGTGCCATGGGAATACAGTATATCAAAGATGATTCTCTATCTAATGCTGAAGTTGGTAGGATATTTATTGGTTGATCAATTTTATAAAGAACATGCTAAGCTTTTATTTAAATCAGAGTACCTTTCAGGTTAACTGTTGCAAACATGTATAGTGATGTTGGGAGATGAGATTCTCTTCTCTTTGCAAAGCATTTAGTGTGGAACAAGTAAAATAGGAGTATAAAAGGCCACTTTGTATTCTTTCGCACAGATCTTTGGTTCTACAATGTCTTAGCTCTTGTTATGTGATAAGAGTTGCCCATTCCAGATCATAAACTCCATAATGCCAAGAGATGATTGGATTATTGTCAAAATTTCTCTCTTTGAATAGACATTTCATGGATCGACCAAAAAAAAAAAAAAAGAATAGACATTTCATGGGATTACAAACTGCAAAAATACGTGAACACTACCGACATTTGTAAAGGCTTTATTAGACAAAGGTGCAATTTAATATTTGAATAGTTTGGCACTCCCCTCACATAAAAATTGGTCTTTGCCTTAAGATAAAAGCTTGAAAATTATACATGTGGAGGAAAATGGAGAGTCTACATATATTCGAACTCATGACGTTCTCTTTTAGTTCCATGTAAAGTTTTGTGGAACCACTAGTAATCTTGTGTCACGGTCCGAAGAATCAACATGATCTGAAGGTGTATTGAACGAAGACCGTGACTGATTCGTGGACAAGGAACTCTCAACCTATCTTCTGCAATCTTAGAATTTTCTTGAGTGATTCTAGAATACTTTTGAGAGTCGGCAATATGGTAATTGTACATATGCATTAAATGCGGATTGGTGGTAGTTGGGGAGATCTCATCTCCACCGTTAGATTAAAAATGAGATCTACGGCTATGGTTAATCCTGTACTTCTATAAATAGTGGTCTCTTTCCCTTCATTTGTATCATAGAATTCTCCAGTAGAATATATATTGAGAGCTTCTCTCTCTAAAGTTTCTCTTTTTACAATTTGTGTGAGTAGGACTGCTTGAGAGAAATTCTAAGGCCGCACGGGTTAGGAAACTTACATAGACATGCTCACTTCTTTCTTAATAAAAAATGGTTTGCAATTACCATTGATATAAAAAAATAAAAAATTGTTGACCTAATCGAAAGAGAAGTTGTTGGAAACTACGAAGGTTGAAGCCGAATCTGCCGAAGGAGAATGTCTCAAGCTAGAGAAGCAAATGAAAGATGGTTTGCGATTACCACTTATACAAGACCTAATCAAAAGGGGTGTTTGGCCGGTCCCAAATTAGATGGATTGGAAGCAGAAATTCGCATGGTCAATGATTTTTCACGTTAATCTAGCTTTGTTTGTTCAACATGTTCTATGGGCTGTTGAACGGTCTCTCTGAGTGACTCTCTGTCTCTCTCTCTGCTTGGAAGAAAACTATAATGGACACAGGTTGATGATGATGGTTATCTGAAGGAGCACGGATAGTAATGGAATGGCTCTACAATATATGTCGAGAATCTCTTCTTAGGACATACTATTCTTGAGAGTAATTGTGCATAATACATGTATTGTCAAGATCAGTTTAAGTCGGAAAAAAAAAACGAGTTATCAAATTTCCCTCATTAAAGATCGAGGAAAATAAAAGATAGCAATATCGCTCCTTTTTTGGGTTACATTTTATATTCAAGAGACTTATTCAATTGCATCTTTAAGAGTGCCCTCTACAAGTTCCAATTCTAGACACAAATCCGACCACATATCTAGTGCATGATATGACAAATATGTGAATGATTTGTAGAATATATGGTGTATCGGTCATATCTACATAATATTTAGAAGATATCAATATACTAACGAAATAATTGATTTTACTATATTTGAAAATTTTGATAAATTACGAATAATCATTCCTTTTTAAATTAGGTAGTAAACTATGAATTGCTTATATACTTTACTAGTAGTATTCGTTAACGTCTGTATCTTACGAAAAAGACTATTCTAAGGCAAAGATTTAGTCATGAGTAGCTAATTTTTTTTTAAAAAATTGACCGGCTTATGTAGATATTCATAAAGCGCCAATTGAAACATACACCCATGCTAGTTGCACTAATGCATATTTACCATGCTCGAAACGAAATTTTAGAAACTTCCACGTAGCAGACATTGATATAGTTTATTCATCATATATATGAAAGGTTAATCTCTAAATAAAAAGAAATCATATATTAAGAAGCTAACTTTAAACCGCACATTTACCCTCTCTCTTACTTCTTTCTCTATTATCCAAAAGCACAAGCACTAATGCCCAACTATTTACAATCGTGAAACACGTTTCAAGACTCATGAATTGATTAAGTTTGGGCATTTAACCCATGCAATAACTCGAATGAGGGTAGTTTGCACGTAGTAAGGGGGATTTGAGTAGATGACCTTCTAATTTTCGAGCTAGAAAGTCTATCGTTAGATAACAATCTTTGATTATTGCCCGATGTTGAGCCAATCATCTCCCAAAATTTGATGAATAAGGAAGCTATTGGTCAACCGACCATATTTGTCCCTATTGAGCTAATCAAAGCATATGATTGTTCAATGTCTGCACTTTAGTTTAGATGGTATTGGGAGGGATCCCAAGCTAATTAATTAAAAAGGAGGTTAGTTTGTTTTGTAAAAAATGAATAATTTGAAAAATATTTTTTTAAAAATAATTGTTTGTATCGTTTACAAAAATGAATAATTAAAAACATCTCCATCATTCATGAAAATATTTAAGCATATATTATTGTCGATAATAAAGATATTTTTAATCGACTAATTATTTCGAACGATAGAAACGATCCTTTCTAGAAAAAAAAATTAAAATTGTTTTTCAAAAAATAAATGGGGCCACAGTGTAAAGTCATACGAACTTGCGCGTCCTACTTGAGCATTTCATAATAATATTATTTTCTCCCACTTGAGAAATCTAATTCGATTCACACTTACATCATTCCAGTAGGCGAAGAGCTGCCGGTCAAGATATTTTACTAGAATAGGTCAAATTGACCTTTATACCTGATTTTATTTTATTTTGTAGGTTGCTTTTTTTAAACTTCGAACTTGGCTGAACCCACGTGAATTAAAGTGGAACGAATGAAAATGGATCACTTAGGTGCTGTTTGGTAATGTTTCGGGGAACACCCGTGTCTATTCTTTTGTTCCCTGGAACATAAATAAAATGGAAACGTGTTTGGTAATTTTTTAATTCCTGGGAACAAGTTGTTCCCGGGAATAGATTTAGAATAGAAATAAATAATAAAAAAGTTGTTTCTTGCTCTCGGAAATAACTCAAGAAACAAGCTTTTTCTATTTATTTTTTATTTTATTTTCTTTCTTTTTCTCTTCCTCTCTTCTTCCCTAGTTGACGACCGGCTAGACGACCTCACCAGAGCCTCGTCAGCCCCCGGTGAGATCACCTCGAGCTCGTCGGCCATCGGCAAGGGTTGACCTCACCCAAATCGGCAAGGGCGAGCCTTGCCCGGCCATCGCGAGGTCGGTGTCGCCCGGTCTTGCATTGCCCAAGCGAAGCTTGGGAGGGCCTCACCCTCGCTCGGCCACGGCGAGGTTGAGCCTCGCTTGACCACCGCGACGCCGACCTCATGGTGGTTGGGCGAGGCCGAGCCTTGTCGGCCCAGAGGCCAACGACCTCGCCACCCCCCATCTGGCCGGTTGCCGGCGGGGCACCAGCAAAAGGCTAGCAACCGGCTAAGAGGAAGGAGAAGAAAAAGAAAAAAAGAAAAGAAAAAAAGGAAAATTTAATAAAATTATTAATAAATTAAAAGAAATTCTAAGTCATAAAAATATTTGAGGTCGTACCAAACATATTTCTATTTTCTAAATAGAAATTTTTTATAGTTAACAAATGTTTTAAAATGCTCAAAAACAGTTCTCGAAATAGAAAAAAAAGTGTTTTTGAAAAGAAACTGTTCCTGAAACAGAATCGTTATCATACACACCTTAGTATAAAATAGACTCAAGAAGCACACTTATTGCAACATACAGCAGCAGGTGTGCACACGCATCGTCCAAATGTGAAAGATCGATATTTGAAAGACTATGGACAGTCATTTGGTTACGGAATACTGAAATCATTAAATAACGAAAGGAAAACATATTTCAAAACGTTCATAATTCATGGGATATACCTCTAAGCCCATCTGGCATATAGAACGTTATCATCAATTTTTAGATTTATTACCTTTTAAATGCACTTGTTAAGTTTGCCGTGGGCCACTAGAAAACTTCAATGCAAGCATTAGTACGTATCCAGAATAGCACGGACAAAAGTAGAAGACAATACATGCGAAATGTTTGTAGGATCAACTTTAGTAGGGATGAACATGGTTTAATGGTAGAACCTGAAATCTGAGAATTGGAATGGCGAGAACCTATAGGTTTTAGATCTCAAAGTATGTAGGGTAGGTTTCAGGTTCCAAAAGATAAAAAACTTATTTCGATGGGCAGGTTCCAGGTTCTTAGTTGGAGGAAACCTAGAACTTGAAACAAGTTTTAATATTTTCTCAGTCCATGTTTTCACGCAATCCTCCAATATTTCATTTTGTTCGATAATGAGTGTATAATATGGAAATAATAGTCCAAACTTTCATTTTATGACTAAAACTTTTATTTTATTAATGTTCATATTTTTCGTGTGTCTAAGTGTAAGTTATGGCTAGTAAATTGTAACAACAAGTGATGGTCATTAAAGATTTTAATTCACTGTAATTGTTCAATTAATAATATATATTAAATCTAAATAAATCTTGAAATCGACCCTGGAACTTGTTATAGGATAGGTTACAAGTTCTAGAGTTCGCTCACCCTTATTAGAAGGTTTTGACTAGGAAAAAAAGAAAACTAATTAGGAACTTGGGAAATTATACTACCGCCCACAAAATTTGGACCTAGCCCCTATACTATTAATTTTCTTCAATAAGCGCTCTGCACAGCTTTCTACATGTGTCTCGAGTGAGGCCCGCGACTCTTAATTTTCTCAGTAAGACTCCTGTATTTTATAAATAGGTCTCACTTAAGCCCCAAATGTCGTGCATTGGTTGGATAATGAGTGTGACAATCCCAAATTGTCACAGGTTAGGATAACGATTTCTTGTCAAGACAATTGTTAATTGTCAAGACCCCTCGAAATCATAATCATAATCTTAGCTTCCTGCTGCCTTGGTAGACGACTTATGGTGTGGGATCTTTCCATTTTTGTAGCTCTGTTTTGCAGTTTCTAAATATTTCTTTTAGGTCGTTTGTGCAAGGGAAATAGCAGTTTTGTATGAGGATTTTTCGATCAGCTTTGATTTCCAAAAACCTCACATGTCAAATTTATATTCTCTTTCTCGTTGGAGTTCAGGTGCCCTGCAAGGATTGATCATGGCAACTTCCAAATAAAAGTGAATTAGACATAACATTGAATAACATCATGATGTTTATCATGAATCCACAATTTTAGAATCTTCTCAAACTATAATATGTTGAATATTGGTAAAAAAGAAAAGGTTATTTAAGATAATAATTGATTTGCACTTTTGCGACTATGCCTGTAGTGAGGAGTCATTGATGGTAGAGAGACAGGTGTAAAAATCACCAATTCATAAATGGGGGGATTCCATTTCAGGATTGATGAAGAGCAGACGCCGGAGGATGCCGAAAGATGGACCGCCCGAGTTGCTTTCATTCATGGTGGCCATACAAGTAAAATTTCAGACTTCTCATGGAGACTGGGTCGTAGCCAGGGTGGCTGAGGACGACATCCTTCAAATATGGCAGATGGCTTGAGAATAACTAGCATGATGAGGATGATATTCCTGGAGAAGAGTCCAATAACGAATCCTAACCTAATCCTTAACTATCCAAGAGTCCACGTGAAAGCCCCAGAAACTTGACGCCCTATCTATCGTAACCTGTTCCAGGCCCTTACCTGTGCCTACGCCCGCCATTATCTTTTGATCTTGCAATGGCGTACTGGATAATGATTTTTACCGCCTTGGGATTTACCCGCCGCAAAGGACTCACTTCTCTTTTTATTTATTTTTGTGAACTGGATGGGTTTCAACTGGCTTCAATAGCAACTAGCAGCTGGGGTGTCATAGCGAGCTAAAGTCGTGGCAGCCCAACTTGTTTTCTTGCATTTGATAGAGTTGCTGCACTGCCTTTAGTTAAAGATCCGTTGGTAGTTCTTGCCTTTGAGCATCTACTGTGTGCCAAAAGACATATGAAACAGTGGAGAGAGAGAGAGAAGCCATCGCTGTCAGAGAAGGAAGAGAGAGCATGGGGAGCGCCATCATGCCTGCCGTCTCCCAGCGAGGCCGGGCGATAGTGAGGTCATGCACGAGCTCATCATCGGCAGGCGGCAGCGGCGACGGCAACGGCAACTGTGACGGCGGTCATTGGCGACGTGACATCACAAGTGCTTTCGATCCGTTTTTGCCATTGGCGTAAGGCGTTGTGCTCGTAAAAAAATAGAATTCATTTTCTTTCCTTTTTTTTTTCTTTGACAGAGAGTTCGCGCCATTCATACTTATGTCTTTTATCTTTAGGAACATATAAATCGACCAACACTAATTAACTGATGGAAAGTTGTCATGTCACGGACGTCGTTACTTGACCACGACTTTAGAGTATATAAATAGCGAAAAAAAAACATGGAAAACTCCAACAAGTGGCATTAACAAGATCACTAGTTTTAATCAGTCGTTGGCTTTTGCCTGCTTTGGCACGCGCGTCCGGAAAAAGATGGTCTACGGTTTCGTGCGCATGATCCATGACGTAATGTCTTCACATCGTGTCGATTTTGAACACGCTTCGGACCACCTGCTGCATCTTTTCTTACCCCTACTGCTTTGCCATTTTTTAATGCTCCATGATTGAGTCCTTCTCGTCAAGCAGAAAACTGATATTCTTCTGACTGTACATATCCATGCACCTTTGACACTTACGGAGGACATCCCTCCAACTTTTGGAGAGAAATAGTGGTTTGCAGTCTCCAACGGAAGATTGAAGATCCACATCAGAGCAAAAGAAACGACTGCCATGTGGAACATCCTCCTTCATAGAATTATTTGAGCACATAACATTTGCAGAACTTTTGCCATTTCTCAGATTATTTTCGTTAGAGATGCCTTGGGAACTTGTCACAAAATCAGTTTTACAACTACTGACATTCTCAACTTTCTCTGACCCGGCATCAAAAAAGAAAAAAAAAAAACTTTCTCTGACCCAGAGGCTGCACGTGTTTGCGTCAAAACAACTTTTTCCTTGCTAGCATTTGGAACAGCATAGCTTGAGTACATCTTATTAGAAAAGAACAATTAGCTGAGCATGATTGGCATATGAATTCCTCATATAAAGGCTCTCCCTCTTCATCACGAGGAATCTGCGAGTTTCAGGAAGAGTACGTAGTTAAGCGTTGCAAATCGTTCAATCTAAACAACCATAAAATATTGAAGTAGAGGCATGAGAAATCTCGTCATGTACTACACTGGAGATTGAGACATTGCCAAGCATATAATTCTCTCTTCCTCCAAATAAAAGATTTCATTTAAAACTTTATTCTGAAGGCGGTGTTAGTAAGAGAAGATTGGCTATTGCTTTCACTTGGTGGATGCTAAATTGAGGTTTTAAAGATGACAGCAACCAGAGAGCAGAACTTGAGAATCTGACGATGAGAGTCCCTAATTAGGTAAAGCAACATGCAAATGAGATGAAAGTACAGAAGATGCTAAACAACGGAAAACCAAAACGCAGTCACTGTCCTACATCACATCACCCGAAATGGTATTTTTCATGGTGGGAATAATCGGTGGACAAAATACTACATAGAGTGAAGAAAACTTTTCAAATCTGCAACCAGAGAGCAGAACTTGAGAATCTGAAGATGGAAGTCCCTAATTAGGTAAAGCAACATGCAAATGAGATGAAAGAACAGAAGATGCTAAACGATGGAAAACCAAAATGCATTCACTGTCCTGCATCACATCACCCGAAATGGTATTTTTTTTTATGGTGGGAATGATCGGCAGACGAAATACTACATGGAGTGAAGAATACTTTCCAAATCCGCAAACTTACGTTCATACAGAAAAGATGCGATATGTTCAATGTACAATTCAGAATTCTAAGGCTGCATTCAAAAATAATGCAGGACGTCTCCAATAAAGCCAGTCAAAGACAGCAGTGACAATAGTCCAGTGAGGAATTTTGACAGGCTACGGGTTGGCTCGCTATGGACGGCTCCAGTTCTCATAGAAACTGATGAGGATATTGTAGTGTAGGTACTCAACAGAACAGCCGAGGCATAGCATCATAACACAATGAGACACATCAGTCCTGGTTGCCTGATCTTCGTGAAGAAACATGTGATATTGACATCATGCTCAAAGATGATTCTTTTTTATAGATATATCATACTCAAAGATGATAAAGTGCATTAAATCCTGTCGACAACAACCCCATTAGATACCTTATGAGATGATTCGAGACCAATATGCTCCTCATGAAACCAGTCCTTGCATACACGGCACTGTATCATCTCTACTTGGTCTTCAACATCGGGATGCGGATTGGGCCGACCACACGTGCAGTATGAACCCCTTAAGGTTGTGATTATATGAATTCTTGACATTTTCCACATCTTCGTTTGCAAAAAGCTTGCAGAAGAACTCTCCAAACTTTGAATTTCCAGAATCACGCCGTTAATTTATTTTGGTCCGGAGCTCCAGAATCTTGTGCAAATGGAAACAGGAATGTCACTTCCCATGGAAGGAATTAAAACAAGCTTGATATCCATTAAAAAGAAGCGACTATAAGAGCTAGAAACAGCAAAAATAGCGAGATTACGACAGAGAGCGTGGGCGCTCAGATCTGTGGACGAGAGGCCGCCCATGGCCGACCGCTGCTTTGACCGCTGCATTGCATCTTTATATCTGTGGACGCGTACTCGCGGACAAGGCTTAGCCGCCGGCACGACAGAGATAATGGACGCGACGATACCGTCGACCAAAAATAATAATTTTTTAATTTCCACGTGTCAAGATCTGATTGGATATCAGAAGCGCGCGCCACGTCAACGTCACGTCATCCGTTTTTTTTTTTTGGGTCAGTTAAAAAAAAAAAAAACAATCCAACGACTTCTTGGCTTCTGCTTTTTTGGCTACTTAAAAGACAGGGAAATCTCCAGTGGTGACCAAGAGAGCAACAGTAGGGTTGGGGATTGGAGCGCCAATCTCACCTTCTTCTTCAAGCTCGCAGCTCCGTCAATTCGTTTGCCGATTGAGTTCCGTCACAGCCAGGTATGAGTCATGGTTAGGGTTTTTTTTTTTTTTTTTTTGGGGTCGTAGATGAGTCATAGTTTTGGTCCTTTGGTGGAAGCTCGGGGGAAACCTCAGAAACCCCTAAAATTTCAAATCCATAATTGAAGACCTCCGACCACGGCCGCATCCACCGCAAATCTTCCGGCGACAGGGTGAAAGGAGTTATGGAATCCTTGCCAGACTGCGTGATCCACCACATCTTCTCATATCTGCCACTGGAAGACGTCGTCAAGACCAGCGTCCTCTGCAGGCGCTGGCGGTACGCTTGGACCGTCGTCGCCACCCACCTCACCTTCGATGGAAAGATTGGAAACCGGTTTCGCAATAGCGTGGACTATACGTCCTTCGTCGACAGCATCTTGACCCGGTGCATCTCGCCCAAGGTGAAGACGTTCCACGTCACCAACTTAAATTACAATGAGCGCGTCCGCTCCAAGCTCGACTCCTGGCTCAAGATCATGAAGGAGCGCTTCGTGGAGGAGATCCGCCTGTCGTTTTGCGCGCCGTTATTGGTTGGACTGCCGGCTTCCTTGAATCGCTTGAGTTCGTTGGTGAGTCTGGAAGTCAGGGTCAGTACGTGCTGTTTCTCGTTGGATGGGACTATTAGCTGGCCTCATCTTAAGTTCTTGTCGTTTGAAAATGTGCGGTTGAGTGAAGATGTGCTCAAGGGAATTTTCATGGGAAGTCCTCTTTTAGAGTCCCTTAAGCTGTGCGAGTGCAGGTCGCTCAAGAACATTAGAATAGATGCCACAAGTTTGAAATCGTTGGTACTCGTCTCCATTGATTTCTTTAACGTGGAGAACATCTGGGCACCGCATCTGCTGTCATTACGCGTATCTGGGTACTGGTGGCCTTATTGCATGTTCAGACTTGACGATGTTTCTTCTTTGGTAGAAGCCCAGTTGGATTTTGTCTTTTCACCTTATGAATTTCGAAATGTTGGCACGAGGAGACAATGCTATTTTGTGAAGCAACTTTTGGAGAAGCTGTGCGGTGTTCGCACAATCGCCATTAATGGTTGGTGTTTGCAGGTACAAGCTCAATATTTTTACCATTTATAAGACTTGTAAATGTACTTTTGTTGAGTGATGGACCTATTCATCTTAGGTTGACAGAATTGGGTCATGCTCTCTTGTCACATTAGGCTGTTGTTTCATGATACATCTTACAGAGTATCCTCATAATATCTTACAATGGCAATGGAGGGATTCACTTGGAGACTTGAGTCCATAAATTGAGAAGTTCACAAGTTTTACATGAGAAGCATATGTAAATAGTCTCTATTCTTGAGGACATTCACTTGTTCATTTCTCCCCGCAGTATCCTTATTGGTCTTTTCCTGGCTGGGAGACTGGGTCAAAGGATATCGTATCTGGATGGATTGTAATTTTGTTATTCTTGATTCATGCTACACAGGAAAAGAATTAATCAAGTTTTCTTTGTTGCTTGCTGGATGTGCTTAGGCTCTGTCTGTGCTAGAGATGGAAGACGCGCCATCTCTATTGTCAAAATGTCAGAATCTGATACTACATCCAGGTATTAGTCAATGGGACCTTCCTGGGATAGCATACATGCTACGAAGTTCACAGTGCCTGGAAATATTAGATATACGCCTGACTGGTGACTGCTGCTTGAAGGTTTGTTCCGTTGCTATGATATTTTCAGTTTGCTTGTTGTGCTGGCTTCTCTTTCGCATGAATGTTTGAACAATGAATTAAAACTCCTGAAGCACCTAAAGATGATCAATCTCGAGCTCTTATTCGTTCCAGCAATAAAAAATTGGCCATGAATCTGTCAGTCTACTCAAACATTTTTGCGGGGTAATTTTAAGCCATTTTAGTTCATGTCGCAAAGTAACTGCAGTGTTGTATTGGAGGTTTTTTTGCTGCCATGTAGCGTTAGGATCTTCAATTAAGAGTTTAGTGATGAGCACTTAGAAAGAGAACATGTTTTATATGTGTAGATGAGTTTGAGAGCTTATTTGATTAAGACTCAATGTGAACTAGCATCTGCAGTGGACAAATGACAGTAGCTTGTTTGGAATTCTAGCAAGCAAATAATTTTTTTTTTTTTTTCTGTGGATCCACTTCTAATGCGAAGTTTCTTAAATGGGATATCTATGTGCAGCTCAAGCTTGACAAAGAATCTAAAGGACGTTTTAACTTTGATGAAGAAGATTTTTTGTGTTCAAGGAAGGGGAACTTCCAACTTTTGGCAGAACATCTCAAGAGAGTTGAGATTGCCGGTTTGGAAGCCGGTTTGGAAGCCCATAGTTTTGGGTTGAAATATTTGCATGCCCTGGTTAAGTTTGTTCTTGGCGATATACGCGTGTTGGAGAAGGTAATTATCAAGTCTGATCAGTGCACACAACATGGACAAGAAAGTCTTCAAGCCGATGTTCTTTCAGAACTACTTGGTGTGAACCGAAATTTGCTCAGCTATGGAAGAGCTTCCCAAAATGCTTGAGTCGTTATAAAAATCGCTTTTTTTTTTTAATCTGATTGCAAGGGTATGTTGCCCTGGCCACCACTTTGCTCATTCTTATTTACTCTCTGTCGACAGTAAAGTTGCAGGAACTATGACTATGTTTGGTTTTATACCCTAAACGATAATGTCCACTCCCCATTTATACTAAAAAGACAAATTTACCTTTAATCTTTCGATTGTAGTTCAAAGTAATGACCCAACTCTTTTTTAATTCTATATTTCTTTTACTATTTGTGATAGTTGCCATAATTAAGCATTTTACATTTTTTGCTTTTTAGCATATTAAGAAAAATGGATTCTCAGATATTCTTATAATGTTTTACATATTATGTATAAAATCATCTTGCTAGTGATAAGGAAAAAACACATTCTTTGATATAATATAAAAGTGAAGTCAAGTCCATTTTTTTGTCATTCTTATCTTCTTCTTTTTAACATAGAAAAAAAAAAACGTAGGACTTTTTTATAAAATCAATAACGAAAAGAGGCTTTTCAATTTTATACTATATCAAAAAATATATTTTTTCCTTATTATTAGCAATAATGTTTTTGTCATTATTATCTCTTTTTTTCTTTTGGACAAGTTTTGTCATTATTATCTTAAAAGCTCACTTTCTTACTGAATCTTTTTTATTAATTTCATTAGTCTACAATATATATCTTGTCTCTTTATTTATTATATCAAAGAATTTATCTTTTTTTCCTAATTATATAGGTGAGATACTTTTTTATAAAGCATGTAAAACGTTGGAGAAGTATATAGAAATATTGTGAAAACATTATACACAATGAGGTGTCTTTATGCAATGTTCTTATTCAATTGAATTAAATCCACTTAACAATTTATCTATAAATATAATCGACAACATGAAAAAGAAATCGATTTTTGGAAGTTTCTCTTCGACAAAACGATTTTTTTTTTGAAGTGATTGTAACAATGAAAAAAAAAAAAAAACAGTGCCTTTAATATACATAGAAAGTCTACACTAAACAAAAATTAGACATATAAAATTCTTAGTTATGGTAAGTTGATTGTATATAGATATAGAAAAACGAAAAAAAAGGAAAAGGAAAGTAAATAAATTTGAGACCACAAATCTATATTGCAATTGAATAATTGAGGGCATTTTTTTTTTGGATGAAAATTGGGTGAATTTAGTTATATGAGGGTGGAAATAGCATTGCCCTTTACATTTCTTTGAAATTTAGTTTAGTTGTGAGTATGAATCTCTTAAGACATGAGGTTACTGTTAGTGTCTTGGATTATCGGCATATGAAAAGGTGTTTGGTCAAGATATTGCTCAGCTGCCTCTTCTTTTTCTAGCAAAATAGAAAACTTAGAGATATCTTATTTAACTGCAATTTTGGAAGATTAAGCAAAGTCCTGAGTATCACGATATGCATTTTCGAAATCTTCATGTATTTTTGCAACAGCATGGACATCATTACGATTTGATTTTAGTTTCAGCACAATCCTTTGTTTCCAAGTGAAGTATTTCCTTGCTCTGTTTGAAAATTTGTAATTAAGCAAGTAACTACTTCGATTGCGGTTGATTCGAAGATGCAAACTTAGAATTACTTCTTTGTTGTCCAAAGGAAGATGAAAACATAACCTTATTTGTGGTTTAATTAGGTTCAGGGGGCATTTCTTTCTCGACAAGAATGTTAGAGAACCGGTCTAAAACGTATTGAATGGTCCGATTTGGTTCAATCTTTTGAAAGCAAGACGAACTGAAATCAAGCCAAGTTTCTTTCCATTAGTCTCGGTTGGATCCGAAACATAATTTGCTTTTGTTTGATTAGAATTTGGGGCAAATGATGGTAGTAAAGATTTGCTCCGTTCGAACGTCCATTGAGCCGAATCAAGCCTCACTATGTTTGCCCCTACTCTCTGCCCCAAACAGAAGGATCCGAATGGCAAAATACATATGCACACGGGTATAGAACAGTTTTTTTTCTTGTTTCTTATTCCAAAGGTCTTCATTAAATGAGACAAACTGGAGCATTAGTTAATTAGTGGCCAGAGGACGACAAACGGCAAGACGGCGTGGGAAAATTAAGTAGAAAGCCGAGGAATTGTTGTATTTTGCTATTACATGTTTAACACAAAAAAACGGCTTACTATTGATTAATATCAACAAGTAGCAAATTCAGTCGATCAGAGCAAAATTTAATCAAAGCAGAAATCATCTATGAACACAACAATTGGCGAGCGATAAAACTCATCAACAGTACAAGATATCGATACAACAAGATGATGAGATCAATGCAGAGACTATTGAAAAAATTCTTCCTTAGTCGATAATTTGATAGAAATAGATTGACAAAGTCATTGGGAACAAAGCACGAAATGTCAAAAGGGCGTGCATCAGAGTTGGTAAATACTAAATAGGAGTCGCTGTACCCAAAGTGGTTTTGAATCGCTCGAACGGCGCCGAGCTTCGGCATCCCACGAATTCCACACCCTTTCGCACCAATTAAAAGTAAAGAAAAAATTCAACTGATCTTCTCACCGGCGGCGCGTGAACACCAAACCCCATCAAATCTTAACCCACAAGCCACGAACTCAACCGCGCGACCGCTCATATTCCCCACGCGCTCCACGCCGCTCCACTCTCTCGAGCTCAAGGACCACGCACGCTGGCCGGACGCCGACACGTGGCGCCCGTGGTCATCACAGGGTTGGCTCGGCCGGCGAAGTTCAAAGTTGGCGCCGGAACCCAAACTCGAATCCAATCTCGTTCAATCGAACTCGACCCAATTGACCCAAATATAAATAGCTAGCTCGAGGACCCGAATATGGCGCATCAAGGGGGAAATATTTTCGCTTCTAGGACCCGGCGAAGCTCAGAGATCCGAAATGATGATGAAGGGGCTGCCGGGCGCATTGATGGCATCGGTGCTCGCCATGTCCACGGTGGCTCTCGCCAGCGCCTTTGAAGACCGGAGCGTCACATTCCATCCGTGCTCCAATCATTCGAACGAGGTAAAGGCATTAGTTGACGTGGCTCGCGTTTCTTCGACTTGGGTCGGTTCGCTCGTTCTGACGTGGGGCTCATTTCAAAGGTGTGCTCCGTCGCCGTCGCTGTCGAATCCAGTGAAAAATGATATTGTAGAATGTTAATGATGGTGAAATCGCGAGGCGGCCATCATTGGTGTGAGGTCTAATTAGTGTCTAGTGGATTTAGATGTGTTGAAAGAATGGAAGATATGAGGGCATTTGGGAATATTTTTTATGGTTGTAGCAAATACAAACGAGATCATATTTCAAATGTAGGAACTGTGAAGTATCCCTAGTGCCATGGGAATACAGTATATCTAAGATGATTCTCTATCTGACGTAGAGAAAGTTATGCTTGGAAATGATTCCAAAAGATAATGTTTATTTTTTAATAATGAAGTGCAGATTACAATATCTTAGGCACCTATTTATAGGGAAGTCGCCTTCTAGAAAATAATCAAATAACTGAAATCGAATAACAAAATTAAGGAAATGATATTGATAAAAGGGAAAGTTATCAAAACACAACTAGAAAATCTGCAAAACGAATATGAAATCTATGACATCTTGGAAATCAAGAGAAACGCGTTAATCAAATTTTGTAACCCATTTGTAATCTCGAATACCACGCAATCCTCTTTGATTTGTGGGAGCGCTTGCTTTTATGACGCTCCAATGTTTCTATAAAGGTATTTGCATGTTGTTCTACATCAACATGTATGTCCCAAATCTGTGTTTCCTGTTCATTTCTATAATACGTTAAGTTTTAAATGGTGTTCTCATCTTTTGATGAGAATGTTATTAGAAGGGGAAAGCTAAAGAACTGTGTGGTGCTGATTATCGCTTGTTATTGCTATCTATTAAAATGTGCAATAGTTATGTTTTCATTCTTATTTTTCCTTTGACTTTTGTAGATTGTTAAAGAAGTCGTAGAGCTTATGATTCAGTTACTAAGGTTTTCATGTCTACTTTAATCCAATTTAAGCCACTCGAGAAAGTAAGCAACGCTTTGCCAGAGAAATGAATGCTCTATTATTTCAATATTTTCCTAATTTCAGTTAATGTAGACTGACATGAGTGAGACTTATGAGGAAGCAATACAAAAATCATTAGCCGAATTCAATGCAAGTGCCATAGATGCTCGTTCAGCAAGGAAGAGATACATGGAATGTCTCCATAAGTATTCTAGAAGGGCTTTTGAGGTGATGCTTAAGTACAAAATGCTGACTATTTTTCTGCTACAATGAAATAGAATGTCAATACTATTTTTATCATGTGTGGCTCCTAATAATTTGGTTGTGTGATGGTTATTAGATTGGGGAATTATGTCTCTATGGGCTCCATTTACTTTTTTTCTTTTATGCTTGTGATTGGGCGGTTGCATTAGATTTGGCTTTGATATTGTTTGTTTTTTTTTTTTTTTTGCCAACACTTTATTTGATTTCTCCCTTTTATGACTATTGTCGTGTCAGATTATGGATATCAATATTTCACTAGACATGTTTTTCTCACATTATGAGACAATTGGTCTAAAAATTAATCTATGGTGCAGAAAGTACAATAATCGAGTGGCCAATATTTTTGAAAATCTTGTCAAGTTAGATTCTAAAAAACTTAGAATCAAGTTCTTGAATAGGGAGTTTGGTGCGATTAAAAGATGATGTTGACATTGTTAGATAAGATTTTTTTTTCATAAAAAAAATTGTGGTGTGTAGACTAATTACAGTTATTGAAGATGGAATATTTTTTTTTAGATTATTTTGATTTCTCTGTATGCGGATCGATAACTTAAGCAATCATCTCTTGAATAAATTGGTCCATGCAGCAAACCAAGATAAATGCGTTTATGGAGTTAGACTTGGAGTGTTCACGTGCTATACAAAGCATGGAAACTGAGCTGAAAGTAGCTTGTGTACACCTTTTGCTGATATTGATAAAGTTGTTGAGATTAGTAGTCACGTTTGATACTACCCATAAAGAATATTCATTTTTCTCTTGTTCTATTTTTTCTTGGTATACCTTATTTTATGAGCTTGAATATCTTGTTTTGTTTACTTATGAGACCTGGATATTGTTAACTAATTTTGCATTGATGTCTCATTAGATCAAATTGCTTCCAACAATCAGAGCCTAGCTTATTTTTATAGCATTTGATCTATGTTTCAATAATGCAGATTCGGAGTTTTCTTTATCCAGTGAAAAATGATCTTGTAGAATGTTGATGATGCTGAAATCGCGAGGTGGCCATCATTGGTGTGGGGTCTAATTAATGTCTAGTGGATTTAGATGTGTTGAAAGGATGGAAGAGATTAGGGCATTTGGGAATATTTTTTAGAGGTCATATTCCAAATATAGGGAGTATCCCCTAGAGCCATGGGAGTGTAGTATATCTAAGATCATTCTCTATCTGACGTAGAAAAAGTTATACTTGGAAATGATTCCAAAAGATAATGTTTATTTTTGAATAATGAAGTGCGGATTACAATATCTTAGGCGCCTATTTATAAGGAGGTCGCCTTCTAGAAAGTAACCAAATAACTGAAATCGAATAACAGAATTAAGGAAAAGATATTAATAAAAGGGAAAGTTATCAAAACATGACTAGAAAATCTGCAAAACGAATATGAAATCTATGACATCTCGGAAATCAAGAGAAACGCGTTAATCAAATATTGTAACCCATTTGTAATCTTGAATACCACGCAATCCTCTTTGATTTGTGGAACAGCTTGCTCTTATGACGCTCCAACATTTCTATTAAGGTATTTGCATATTGTTCTACATCAACATGTTTGTCCTAAATCTGTGTTTCCTATACATTTCTATAATACGTTAAGTTTTAAATGGTATTCTCATCTTTTGATGAGAATGTTATTAGAAGGGGAAAGCTAGAGAACTGTGCGGTGCTGATTATCGCTTGCCATTGCTATCTATTAAAATGTGCAGTAGTTATGTTTTCATTCTTATTTTTCCTTTGACTTTTATAGATTGTTAAAGAAGCGAGTGTCGTAGAGCTTATTTCAACTACTAAGGTTTTCATGTCTACTTTGATCCAATTTAAGCCACTCGAGGAAGTAAGCAACTCTTTGCCAGAGAAATGAATGCTCTATTATTTCAATATTTTCCTAATTTCAGTTAATGTAGATTAGCATGAGTGAGGCTTATGAGGAAGCATTACAAAAATCATTAGCTGAATTTAATACAAGTGCAGTAGATGCTCATTCAGCAAGGAAGAGATATGTGGAGTGTCTCCATAAGTATTCTAGAAGGGCTTTTGAGGTGATACCTAAATACAAAATGCTGACCATTTTTCTGTTACAATAAAATATAATCTCAATGCTATTTTTATCATGTGTGGCTCATAATAATTTGGTTGTGTGATGGTTATTAGATTGATGAATTATGTCTCTATGAGCTCCGTTTACTCTTTTCCTTTATGCATGTGATTAGCCGAATTCAATGCAAGTGTTGTAAATGCTCATTCAGCAAGGAAGAGATATGAGGAGTGTCTCCATAAGTATTCTAGAAGGGCTTTTGAGATTATGCCTAAGTACAAATGCTGATCATTTTTCTGCTGCAATAAAATATAATCTCAATGTTATTTTTAGCATATGTGGCTCATAATAATTTGGTTGTGTGATGGTTATTAGATTGAGGAATTATATCTCTATGGGCTCCGTTTACTCTTTTCCTTTATGCATGTGATTAACCGAATTCAATGCGAGTGCTGTAGATGCTCGTTCAGCAAGGAAGAGATATGAGGAGTGTCTTCATAAGTATTCTAGAAGGGCTTTTGAGGTTATGCCTAAGTACAAAATGCTGACCATTTTTCTGCTGCAATAAAATATAATCTTAATGCTATTTTTATCATGTGTAGCTCGTAATAATTTAGTTGTGTGATGATTATTTGATTGAGGAATTATGTCTTTATGGGCTCCGTTTACTCTTTTCTTTTATGCATGTGGTTAGGCGGTTGCATTGGATTTGGCTTTGATACTGTTTCTTTTTTTTTTGGGCCAACACTTTATTTGATTTTCTCCCTTTTATGACCATTGTCGTGTCAGATTATGGTTATCAATATTCCACTAGACATGTTTTTCTTACATTATGAGATAATTAGTCTAAAAATTGATCTATGGTGCAGAAAGTACAATAATCGAGTGGCCAACATTTTTGAAAATCTTGTTAAGTTGGATTCTGAAAAACTTAGTCTCAAATTCTTGAATAGAGAGTTTGGTGCGGTTAAAAGATAATGTTGATATTGTTAGATAAGGTTTTCTTTTTCATAAAAAAAACTGTGGTGTGTAGACTAATTACAGTTATTGAAGATGGTATATTTTTTTTAGATGATTTTGATTTCTCTGTATGTGGTTCGATAACTTAAGCAATCATCTCTTGAATAAATTGGTCCATGCAGGAAATCAAGATGAATACATTTATGGAGTTAGACTTGAAGTGTTCACGTGCTATACAAAACATGGAAAATGAGGAGTAGCTTATCGTGCACCTTTTGCTGATATTGATAAAGTTGTTGAGATTAGTAGTTATGTTTGATGTTGCCCATAGAGAATATTCATTTTTCCCTTGTTCAATTTTTTCTTGGTATACCTTATTTTATAAGCTTGAATATCTTGTTTTGTTTACTTATGAGACATGTATATTGTTAACTAATTTTGCATCGATGTCTCATTAGATCAAATTGTTTCCAACAATTAGAGCATGGCTTATTTTTATAGCATTTGGTCTGTGTTTCAATAATGCATATTTGAAGTTTTCTTTATCCAGTGAAAATTGATCTTGTAGAATGTTGATGATGGTGAAATTGCAAGGCGGCCATCATTGGTGTTGGGTCTAATTAGTGTCTAGTGGATTTAGATGTGTTAAAAGGATGGAAGAGATGGAGGCATTTGGGAATTTTTTTATGGTTGTAGCAAATGCAAACAAGGTCATATTCCAAATGTTGGGAACTGTGAAGTATCTCCTAGTGCCATGGGAGTGCAGTATATCTAAGATGATTCTCTATCTAACGTAGAGAAAGTTATGTTTGGAAATGATTCCAAAAGATAATGTTTATTTTTTAATAATGAAGTGCAGATTATAATATCTTAGACGTCTATTTATAGGGAGATCGCCTTCTAGAAAATAACCAAATAACTGAAATCGAATAACAAAATTAAGGAAATGATATTGATAAAAGGGACAGTTATCAAAATACAACTAGAAAATCTTCAAAACGAATATGAAATCTGTGACATCTCGGAAATCAAGAGAAACGCGTTAATCAAATATTGTAATCCATTTGTAATCTCGAATACCACGCAATCCTCTTTGATTTGTGGGACCGTTTGTTCTTATGACGCTCCAATGTTCCTATAAAGGCATTTACATGTTGTTCTACATAACATGTCTGTCCCAAATCTGTGTTTCCTGTTCATTTCTACAATATGTTAAGTTTTAAATGGTGTTCTCATCTTTTGATAAGAATGTTATTAGAAGTTAAAATGTGCAATAGTTATGTTTTCATTCTTATTTTTCCTCTGACTTTTGTAGATTATTAAAGAAGTCGTAGAGCTTATGATTAAGCTACTAAGGTTTTCATGTTTACTTTAATCCAATTTAAGCCACTTGAGGAAGTAAGCAACTCTTTGCTAGAGAAATAAATGCTTTATTATTTCAATATTTTCCTAATTTCAGTTAATGTAGACTAGCATGAGTCAGGCTTATGAGAAAACAGTACAAAAATCATCAGCCGAATTCTATGCGAGTGCTGTAGATGCTCGAGTGTCTCCATAAGTATTCTAAAAGGGCTTTTAAGGTAATGCCTAAGTACAAAATGCTGACCATTTTTTTGCTACAATAAAATAAAATCTCAATGTTATTTTTATCATGTATGACTCCTAATAATTTGGTTGTGTGATGGTTAGGGTTCCGTTTACTCTTTTCCTTTATGCTTGTGATTAGGCGGTTGTATTGAATATGGCTTTGATACTGGTTTTTTTTTTTGGCCAACATTTTATTTGATTTTCTCCTTTTTATGACCATTATCATGTCAGATTATGGATATCAATATTCCACTAGACATGTTTTTCTCACATTATGAAACAATTGGTCTAAAAATTAATCTATGGTGCAGAAAGTACAATAAATGAGTGGCCAACATTTTTGAAAATCTTGTTAATTTGGATTTTGAAAAACTTGTTCTCAAATTCTTGAATATGGAGTTTGGTGCGATTAAAAGATGATGTTGACATTGTTAGATTAAGGTTTTCATTTTCATAAAAAAGCTATGGTGTGTGGACTAATTACAGTTATTGAACATAGTCTATTTTTTTTAGATTATTTTGATTTCTCTATATGCGGAGCGATAACTTAAGCAATCATCTCTTGAATAAATTGGTCCATGCAAGAAACCAAGATGAATGCATTTATGGAGTTAGACTTGCAATATTCATGTGCTCTCAAAGCATGGACAATGAGCTGAGAGTTGCTTATCGTGCATCTTTTGCTGATATTGATAAAGTTGTTGAGGTTAATAGTCATGTTTGATACTGTTCATAGAGAATATTCACTTTTCTCTTGTTCAATTTATTTTGGTATACCTTATTTTATGAACTTAAATATGTTGTTTTGTTTGCTTATGAAACTTGGATATTGTTAACTAATTTTGTATCGATGTCTCATTAGATCAAATTGCTTCCAACAATCAGAGCCCGACTTGTTTTTATAGCATTTGATCTGTGTTTCAATAATGCAAATTCAAAAGTAAGAAACCTATTCAAAACAAGAAACTTTTCTTTTCGAGCTCAAGAAACTTTCTCAAACTAGGAAACCTATTCCTTGTGGAATCCATTGTACTGTAAAGCTCAGGAAGTGGCTGATGAGAATCCCGTTGAGAACCAATATACCCCATTTACTCCTATTAATGTGACGCCTCCTACTGTTGACTAGATAGAAATTGCTTGCATCACATTTGACATACACTTGATATGATCAAATCTTAATGAACTGTTAGATCCCAATGACCGCAAGGTCTCCTGATATTGATTATGTTGACAGCCACTCTCGATACTTGGACTATGATTTGCTTCACTTATAATATTATTTTGCTCTTTTCATCGCAATGAAGAAGGATTTTGAGCTGGCTCGAGGGCTTGGAGGCAGGGGCCGCCTTTGCTAAATGTAAATAAAATTTACCAAAACCAGCAATTTTTTGGATGCGGGGAGGATTTTGAGCTGGCTCGATGGCTTGGAGATAGGGGCCTCCTTTGGTGAAAGTAAATAAAATTTACCAAAGACTAGCAATTTTGTGTTGAAAGGATAGAAGAGATGGGGGCATTTGGGAATTTTTTTTATGGTTGTAGCAAATGCAAACGAGGTCATATTCCAAATGTTAGGAGCTGTGAAGTGTCTCCTAGTGCCATGGGAGTGCAGTATATCTAAGATGATTCTCTATCTGACGTAGAGAAAGTTATGCTTGGAAATGATTCCAAAAGATAATGTTTATTTTTTAATAATGAAATGCATATTACAATATCTTAAGCGTCTATTTATAGGGAGGTCGCCTTCTAGAAAATAACCAAATAACTAAAATCGAATAATAAAATTAAGGAAAAGATATTGATAAAAGGGAAAGTTATCAAAATACAACTAGAAAATCTGTAAAACGAATATGAAATCTGTGACATCTCGGAAATCAAGAGAAACGTGTTAATCAAATATTGTAATCCATTTGTAATCTCGAATACCATGTAATCCTCTTTGATTTGTGGGACTACTTGCTCTTATGACGCTCCAATGTTTTTATAAAGGTATTTGCATGTTGTTCTACATAACATGTCTGTCCCAAATCTGTGTTTCCTGTTCATTTCTATAATACGTTAAGTTTTAAATGGTGTTCTCATCTTTTGATAAGAATGTTATTAGGAGGGGAAAGCTAGAGAACTATGTGGTATTGATTATTTCTTGTCATTGCTATCTATTAAAATGTGCAGTAGTTATATTTTCATTTTTATTTTTCCTCTGACTTTTGTAGATTGTTAAAGAAGTCGTAGAACTTATGATTCAGCTACTAAGGTTTTCATGTTTACTTTAATCCAATTTAAGCCACTGGAGGAAGTAAAAACCGCTTTGCCAGAGAAATAAATGTTCTATTATTTCAATATTTTCCTAATTTTAGTTAATGTAGACTGGCATGAGTAAGACTTATGAGGAAGCAGTACAAAAATCATTAGCCGAATTCAATGCAAGTGCTGTAGATGCTCGTTCAACAAGGAAGAGATATGTGAAATGTCTCCATAAGTATTCTACAAGGGCTTTTGAGGTGATACCTAAGTACAAAATGCTGACCATTTTTTTGCTACAATGAAATAGAATCTCAATGCTATTTTTATCATGTGTGACTCCTAATAATTTGGTTGTGTGATGGTTATTAGATTGGGGAATTATGTCTCTATGGGCTCCGTTTACTCTTTTCCTTTATGCTTGTGATTAGGCGGTTGCATTGGATTTGGCTTTGATACTGTTTGGTTTTTTTTTTTTTTGCCAACACTTTATTTGATTTTCTCCTTTTTATGACCATTGTCGTGTCAGATTATATATATTAATATTTCACTAGACATGTTTTTCTCACATTATGAGACAATTGGTTAAAAATTGATTTATGGTGCAGAAAGTACAATAATCAAGTGACCAACATTTTTTTAAATCTTGTTATGTTGGATTTTGAAAAACTTAGTCTCAAATTCTTGAATATGGAGTTTGGTGCGGTTAAAAGATGATGTTGACATTGTTAGATAAGGTTTTCATTTTAATAAAAAAAGCTGTGGTGTGTGGACTACATATAGTTATCGAAGATGGTCTATTTTTTTTATATTATTTTGATTTCTCTATATGCGGAGCAATAACTTGAGCAATCATCTTTTGAATAAATTGGTCCATGCAGGAAACCAAGATGAATGCATTTATGGAGTTAGACTTGCAATGTTCACGTGCTCTACAAAGCATGGAGAATGAGCTAAGAGTAGCTTGTCATGCATCTTTTGTTGATATTGATAAAATTGTTAAGGTTAATAGTCATGTTTGATAGTGTCCATAGAGAATATTCATTTTTCTCTTGTTCAATTTATTTTGGTATACTTTATTTTATGAACTTAAATATGTTATTTTGTTTGCTTATGAAACTTGGATATTGTTAACTAATTTTGTATCGATGTCTCATTAGATCAAATTGCTTCCAACAATCAAAACCTGGCTTGTTTTTATAGCATTTGATCTATGTTTCAATAATGCAAATTTGAAATTAAGAAACCTATTCAACATAAGAAACTTTTCTTTTCAAGCTCAAGAAACTTTGGAATCCATTGTACTGTAAAGCTCATGAAATGGCTGATGAGAATCCCATTGAGAAGCAATATACCCCATTTACTCCTATTAATGCGACGCCTCCTACTATTAACTAGATAGAAACTGCTTGCATCACATTTGACATACAACTGATATGATCAAATCTCAATGAACTGTTATATCCCAATGACCGCAAGGTCTCCTGATATTGATTATGTTGACAGCCACTCTCGATACTTGTACTATGATTTGCTTCACTTATAATATTATTTTGCTCTTTTCATCGCAATGAAGAAGGATTTTGAGCTGACTCGACGGCTTGCAGGCAGGGGCCGCCTTTGGTGGATGTAAATAAAATTTACCAAAGACTAGCAATTTTGTGTTGAAAGGATGGAAGAGATGGGGGCATTTGGGAATTTTTTTATGATTGTAGCAAATGCAAACAAGATCATATTCCAAATGTTGGGAGTTGTGAAGTATCTCCTAATGCCATGGGAGTGCAGTATATCTAAGATGATTCTCTATCTAACGTAGAAAAAGTTATGCCTAGAAATGATTCCAAAAGATAATGTTTATTTTTTAATAATGAAGTGCATATTACAATATCTTAGACGTCTATTTATAGGGAGGTCGCATTCTAAAAAATAACCAAATAACTGAAATCGGATAACAAAATTAAGGAAAAGATATTGATAAAAGGGAAAGTTATCAAAATACAACTAGAAAATCTGCAAAACAAATATGAAATCTATAACATCTCGGAAATCAAGAAAAGCACGTTAATCAAATATTGTAATCCATTTGTGATCTCGAATACCATATAATCCTCTTTGATTTATGGGACCGCTTGCTCTTATGACGCTCCAATGTTTCTATAAAGGTATTTGCATGTTGTTCTACATAACATGTCTATCCCAAATTTGTGTTTCCTATTCATTTCTATAATACGTTGAGTTTTAAATGGTGTTCTCATCTTTTGATAAGAATGTTATTAGAAGGGGAAAGTTAGAGAACTGTGTGGTACTGATTATCGCTTGTCATTGCTATCTATTAAAATGTGCAGTAGTTATGTTTTCATTCTTATTTTTCCTCTGACTTTTGTAGATTTTTAAAGAAGTCGTAGAACTTATGATTCAGCTACTAAGGTTTTCATGTTTACTTTGATCCAATTTAAGCCACTGGAGGAAGTAAGCAACGCTTTGCCAAAGAAATAAATGCTCTATTATTTCAATATTTTCCTAATTTCAGTTAATGTAGACTAGCATGAGTCAAGCTTATGAGGAAATAGTACAAAAATCGTTAACCGAGTTCAATGCAAGTGTTGTAGATGCTCGTTCAGCAAGGAAGAAATATGAGGAGTGTCTCCATAAGTATTCTAGAAGGGCTTTTGAGGTGATACCTAAATACAAAATGCTGACCAATTTTTTGTTACAATGAAATAGAATCTCAATGTTATTTTTATCATGTGTAACTCCTAATAATTTGGTTGTGTGATGCTTATTAGATTGGGGAATTATATCTCTATGGGCTCCGTTTACTCTTTTCATTTATGCTTGTGATTAGGCGGTCGCATTGAATATGGCTTTGATACTGGTTTTTTTTTTTTTGCCAACATTTTATTTGATTTTCTCCCTTTTATGACCATTGTCGTGTCAGATTATGGATATCAATATTCCACTAGACACGTTTTTCTCACATTATGAGACAATTGGTCTAAAAATTAATCTATGGTGCAGAAAGTACAATAATCGAGTGGCCAACATTTTTGAAAATCTTGTTAATTTGGATTTTGAAAAACTTAGTCTCAAATTCTTGAATAGGGAGTTTGGTGAGGTTAAAAGATGATGTTGACATTGTTAGATAAGGTTTTCATTTTCATAAAAAAAATTTATGGTGTGTGGACTAATTACACTTATTGAACATGGTCTATTTTTTTTAGATTATTTTGATTTCTCTATATGCGGAGTGATAACTTAAGCAATCATCTCTTGAATAAATTGGTCCATGCAGGAAACCAAGATGAATGCATTTATGGAGTTAGACTTGCAATGTTCACGTGCTCTACAAAGCATGGACAATGAGCTAAGAGTAGCTTGTCGTGCATCTTTTACTAATATTGATAAAGTTGTTGAGGTTAAATGTCATGTTTGATACTGTCCATAGAGAATATTCATTTTTTCTCTTATTCAATTTTTTTTTTTGTATACCTTATTTTATGAGCTTAAATATGTTGTTTTGTTTGCTTATGAAACTTGGATATTGTTAACTAATTTTGTATCGATGTCTCATTAGATCAAATTGCTTCCAATAATCGAGCTTGGCTTGTTTTTATAGCATTTGATATACGTTTTAATAATGTAAATTCGAAAGTAAGAAACCTATTCAAAATAAAAACTTTTCTTTCCGAGCTCAAGAAACTTTCTCAAACTAGAAAACTATTCCTCGTGGAATCCATAAACCCAAAAATGTCCACGAATACTATTATTTATGTCTCTATCCTAGTTTATCCGATCTTCATATCATTGTTTCGTAATTCCATGAACTATCCTCAATGCTCCGCGGAGTTATCTTTTTGTTCACAGGCTATTTTACTGGCTCCAAGGGTTCTGAATTCGAACAAGTATTTCTCGGGTCCTTATGGCGCGAAACACTTCTTTCCGGGCTGGCTATTCGTTTTGTTAGCCGAAAAATTGCCTATTTCATCGACCACATAGCCTACCGGGGAAGATATACCTTCCCAGATCTCACTTCTCAGCCTGCTCGATTCATTCTAAAGTTCATCCGGTTCTATTGACGGGTGAGTCACTCAGGAGAAACTGAAACTGCTTCTTGTTGAACCAAAATGGCTGGGCTTTTTTTGTCCTCTTCTTACTCATTCCGCAACATCTCTCAGGCATAAAGCCAGTGAAAGGAAGGAAAAATCAACGTATACTGGAGGCCGCTGGGTCTTGGCTGGGAGCCCATATTACGCCTAGGAATTGGTGGGTGGAATAGCGAAGGGTGTGGAATTGGACAGCATCACTAAAACGGGCATAACTGGTATTGTCAATTGAATGGAATCCAGCCACGGAAGTACGTTGATTTTAAGTAGTGCACAGCTTGAAGAATAACGATAAAGCTGCTTATAGTCTCATTCACTTTACTGACAAGTTAAAAAGATCTTCAGAGTAAATCTTTTCGGCCAACCTAAGTTTTTTTGCCGCAATATGAAGTTATGGACCACCACCTATCGATAGACGTCGTGGACGAGATTCGTCAAGCTCGAGATGAGAACTTTTTTTTTTTTAAACAATCCCAAGTACTCCCCTTAAAACTTTGAAGTCTACGTGGAATGGACATTAGTCAATTGATCTCATTTAATATATCGGGATGGACATTAATACATTGATTTTGTTGGAAAGTATAGTGAAGAAGATTCTAAAGTTCTGCCCCACCAAGTGCTTATAACAATATACAATATCTCAAGCTTTGGGTAACGGGGCCAAATTTGAGACTCGAATAAAAATTAGTGATTTTTATTGAGACAAAAAAAAGTTCAAATAAGAATTGTCACTCAAGATAAAGTTAGTGCTTTTTAATTTTGATATTAGCCCGATTTTTTTGTTGATAAGTGCAGGAGGAGACGATGCCAATCTTTATAACATATCCCATCCACCCGTTGCAAGATCATGCTTGCCGTTTTGATTAACTTGCGTGTTACAATTCAGAAACTCATATGAAGCTCTGATCAGTAACCTGCAGTCAGATTCATACCAATGCATAACTCGATGAGAGCTCAAAATCTTTATTTCAAGCCAAAATTCGAACAGACCGAAAAGAGATTCTTGCATATCAAATATGCTGCTGATATCATTAAGGGTATTCTACTCTTTTTGAATAAATGAACTTCATAAAAAGGGCAGCATTTGCATTTGTACCGAGGGTTCTAGGTGAAAGAAGTTAATGCAAAACGTCAGGGTAGAATTTAATGGATATCTACTCTCGGAGTCAGGGAGTAGAGGGCGGTGATGAATGGGCTGTCGGTCGCTTCCAGCAGGATCTCTCTTTGCGGGCGCCTGCGGGATTGAGGTCCCTAATGTTGATGCTCGTGGTGAGATCTCAGATTCAAGGTGATCGTAATCGGATTTGACGTCGACCTATGCACTAAAACCTCATCACTTCTAATTTTGGGACGGATCAAGTCGTGTCCGTCTGTTCACTAACTTCGCTTGGTTTGTGCTATGATGCTTGCTTGTGCTCTTGATGCACGGTAGTCAAGATTTGATTTCATCTGATATTTGATATTTGATGTCTTGCTCTGATATCATTGGGATATTAGGATTATATACATATTGCTTATTTTGTTCATAAGTTAATAATTTATGCTAAAATGGTCTTATTAAGGTTACTAAGTTTGAATAATTTTATTTCAAGGTTTTTTAGGTTATAAAGAGTGATTTTCTGCTCGTGTAAAAGCAGGTAATCTTTTTGAATTTTGAGATGGATAGTTTTTCTCTACTTTGCTTATGCATGTGCCCATGCCTGTGCCTGTTGCTGAGTGAACACTCATGTCGTATCTTGACGCATGACAGGTTAATTTTGTGAAGAGGAGAAGCAGGGACTACATGCGCTCGCTAGGAAAGTGGCAAGTTTGTCCATCTTCTGCTCTTCATGAAATCTATGTCGCCATTCATAAAATCGTTCCTTATATATTGCCGACGCTCCCGTCCCTCCTCTCTCCATAAGCTCATTGCCGCATTGCTAGCTGCCACTGCAATCGTTGCCACTGCATAGGCCAACCTCAAATCCGATTACGATCACCTTGAATCTGAGATCTCACCACAAGCAGCAACATTAGGGACCTCAATCCCGCAGGCACCCGCAAAGAAAGATCCTGATGGAAGCCACCGACAGCCCATTCAATCACCCACCTCTACTCCCTGACTCCTAGAGTAGATATCCATTAAATTCAACCCTGACGTTTTACATTAACTTCTTTCACCTAGAGCCCTCGGTACAAATGCAAATGCTGCTCTGCTGTTTCCTACATCATGTCTATCACATCATCCATGAAAGGAAAGGCCATAGGGTCCTTTTTCTTGTGCTCCTATGCAGCGGTAAAATCATGGGTGGTCACGTTAGCCAAATGGAAATGATCGTGCATTTGTCCCACACGCCCTAGATAGGACATTTTGGAATAGAATAGCAATGAAATGACAGTACATTGGCATCCAGGAATTATTGAAGACACTGCACTGCACAATTCCTCTCCCCCACCAACGTCCCCCAAAACGCCAAAAAAGAAGTGCCAAAACAATTACAGTTCATCGCCAACCAAACAGAAAAAAGCGACCACTCATTTCACATTTACACGTCCCACCCACTTGATGTCCCTACTCTCTCTGCATTTCTCTGATGAAATGGACCCAAGTGCAGTACCAATAATAGCAAGTGATGTTCTCGAAAGCAATCTCTCTCTCTCTCTCTCTCTCTCTCTCTCTCTGTGCAACTTGTGCTAGAGCAGGATGCGACGGGGAAGATATGATGGGAGAGACACTTAATGCCCGTGAATTTTGGGGAGCTGATTTACAAGCAAAAAGAGAATCCAAAAAGTCTTTAACCTTCTTTTTAGATACCCACTTCGTTGATGATCACCCAGTTCGAAATAAGACGGATTCATACTTCAAAAGACGAGCTTGATCAGGAACAGAGCCAACATGAGACATGCCGCGCCTAATGATCGAAGTTCGTCCTGCACGCACACAGTACACAGTTTGTCAGCCTAAAGACGCAAAATACTCTTCTTTTACCAGAGCCAAATCGAAATAGCGAGGAAATAATTTCAACCCATCGCATTAAATCTCGTGTTATGGCCGGGAATTGCCCGAAAGAAAGGATTATGGCAATCGACTATAAAGCTCCAAGAACCAATGCATCATAACACAAAATGGGAATAATTTGAGCAAGTTCAACTTTTTGACATTTTAAGGAACAACCTCCAAATTAGGGATTCCCAACCCCGACAGCTAGACTAGTACAGGTGAAATGTCAATTCATCACTAATATCCTTTTGTCGCAGAACTTTGAAAAGAAGAAGAAAACAAGCATGTGCAGTCGTTCATGCTTCAGAGAGTTGAGATCAGAAGTGAGAAGGGGAAACACAAATAGAGCTAGCAAACAAGCCAAAGCTGAAGGCAATGTGGATGTAGATTTAAGATCTGAATCTACAAAGTTAGGCCAAAAAAAGATCTAAATCTTCGAGGTTGGTCGGTCAGTTCTTTTGAAGTGCTCGGACAAATCAAGAATTAAAGAATTCGTCCAAAGGGCGAATCTTTCTTTACTTGGACGATGCACCTTCAAATATTCTACTCGGATTTTTACGCACAGCATCTATAATCTAATCTAAAAGCATAAAGTTCGCACCCAAGTGAAGAAAAAGAAAAAAGCAGAAAGCTAAACAAGAGCGATATCTACTAAAAGAGACGTTGCACATTCTAATGAACTTAGTTTAAGGCACGCGATGTCAGAGATTAAGCAGCTCTTCAGCTCCAAAGGAAGCCCCACATGCGCCCCCCAATTCAGCACTAATCGCACGTCGGATCTCTCGATTACCGGATTTTAAGAGGTAGGGAAGGCGCTTAATCTAATGACACTGTCGTGCATCGTGTAGTACAGATGCACATTAAGTAATGCTCCGAGAGCGCCTAATAATAATCAACTTTCACGTTGGTCGACAGACATGAGATGTCAGACCCTGATCTCAGGCTACTGCGGTCTGCCATCGAGGAATTTTAGCAGCATCCCTTCCCAGAAAGTGAGAGGGCGTTGCTTGGTAACCCAGACAAAAGATTGATAAGATAAAAGAATTATTTTATATTTCGGGATTGTTTGTGAACTCCTTGATTTCTGAAAAAAAAAACTTTGATTGGATGAGTCCAGATAAGACTTTCGGATAACTCCTTCGGGCTCCAATAATGAGATACAGTAAATGTTGAAATGAAATGCAACTGAAGCCCCATTTGGTTTTTTTGCATAGTGTTTTTAAATTTTTTTGACAGAAAGTCAAAAGGTGCACGTCTGACTTTCCATCCATAATGAGAAATACTATATGCTTGAATTGTGAAAAAAGTGCAGAGGCTCACATGGTTTTAAATGACCTTGATTGTCCACATGACCGTTTATATATATGTGTGTGTATATATATATATATATATATAGAGAGAGAGAGAGAGGTTTTAGTTATATATTTTTAAATGATTAAACCTTGCGAAATTGAAATCCGAAAAAAAAATCAACAATTCCATAGTTGGCGAATGAAAGCCAAAAAGAATGCATCTTCCCCAATAACTTAATGTAATTCCTTTGAAAAATATTGCGCTTATATATATATAATTCACATTTCAAAAGTGCATTAGTCAATTACTTTTAGCATAATGCTAGGTTTACCTATTTACTAATAAATTTACAAGACGTAGGGACAAGCTCCTCCTAAATATTAAAAATAATTTAATTTTTCAAAACTAGTCCTATATTAACCACACATATAATTACTTAACAACATTTATCTTCAAAAAAAAAAAAACAAACAAACATCCGGAAAATCGAACGGCATATAATAAGAAAAAATGTGGAGAACAAATCATTGCCAAAACTCACCGCGCCGGAGGAAACAGAGAGGTAGCCAATCGGTGCCGGTGGCGTCCCGTCGGAAGCGCTCCAGCCCCCGCCGGACCCTCCAGAGCTCGTCCCGTTGCTCGCCCCGCCGCCGCCGCCGCCGCCGCTGAGTGTGTACGACGGCGTCCCGTCCGGCTTGAACAGCCCGTAGTTCCTCTCCGACATCGGCCCGGGCTTCATGTTCTCGTTGAACAGCGCGAATACGTATATGTTCAGGTCGCAGTTCGGCTTCATCGGCGTCCCCTTCTTCTGCTTCACGATCTTTATCAGATTCCCATTGTACTTCTTCGCGTTCTCCGGCGTCGCCCCGACCTCGTCGTCATCGCCCCTCGATGGCCACCCGGTCTCCGACACGTGCACCGTCATGTTCGCGTACCCGACGGCGGCGAGCGCCGAGTGGACGGCGTCGATCTGGGCGAACAGCATGTTCTCGTAGTTGAGCCCCGTGGAGGGATCGGTGATCCCCTGCGACGCCTGGAAGAGGACGAAGTCGAGCGGGACCTGCTTCGGGTTGGCCTTGTACGCGAAGTAGGGGTAGGCATTGATCAGGAACGACGACCCGGTTTGGCAGTGGAAGTCCAGGACCTGGCTCACGCGGCTCGCGACATCCCGCCGGAATCTGCCCGTCGACGGCGGGTAGGAGGTCTCGAGGATGGCCAGCGAGTGGGCGGTAGTCACGGTGACCTGCTTGTCGAGGCCGAGGCTGGTGAGCGCGTCGTGGACGTTCTTCATCGCCGGCATGAGGAGGTCCCTGAAGCACAGCAACAACAAGACGGTCGACAAATTTACATACAATGTAGCGAATTGACGTGAATTCGCGGTTCGAAATCGATGGGGGAGCGTGAATCGACGGGCCTAACCTGAGGGAGGTGTCGTTGGAGGTAAAGACCTCGTTGCCGACGGCGATGGTGGTGATGTTGGTGTCGGGGAGGAAGGACTGGACGTTGGTCTTGACCCAGGAGAGGGCGTTCTTGGGGTCCTTCATCTGGACCAAGAACTCGTTGCCCAGGCCGACCGTGAACTCGACGCCGGTGTGGGCGAAGGCGCAGAGGACGCGGGAGTCCGCGTCGTAGAGCTTGACCCGGGTGGCCCCGATCGACTTCACCAGCGTCACCGCGTGGTCCGGCGACGGCAGGTTGTTGGCAATCTGGCCGTAGTTGATGCCGATCGGGGCCGCCATGGCCGCCGGGGACGCGAGGCCTGCAAGCGGAAAGCAAACCAATCAAGTTGAAGAGCACATTGGAGAGAGAGGGAGAAGAAGAAGAATGTTGCTTACCGGAAATGAGGAGGAGGAGGAGGAGAGGAGAGAGACGGGGTGCGAGGTCGGACGGAGGTAATGCAGGGGAAGTCATGGCGGAGAGAGGCGGAGAGATGGAGACTGTGAACGGTGGGGAGAGAGAGAGAGAGTTGCAGTGGCTTTGTTGATGGAGGAGGAGACTGTGGACTGATACTGAGAGTGGGGAGCAAGAGAGCTGGAGTGAAAAGAAAAGGAGTGGAGAGGAAGGAGGAGGATGAGGAAGAGGTGGGGCTGGGTTGGATTGGGAGGTGACGTGATCTATGAAGGGGCGTTGGGGTTCGGCTGAACGGGACTGGGAAACTTGGGACGTGCGAGGGCTGTGTCCCTGTCCTGGCTTGAGGTTCATCGATACATCAATTGGTTCGACTGCGCAATTTCTCGCACTCCCAAGGCACATGGATAGCCCCTAGATTCGTTTATGATGGATTAATACCACGAACAACTATTAAATTTATTATTTCAAATTAACTTTTTATCATCAAAATCACAAATTGACATAATTGTGATAAATTTAATTAATTTACCCAATCAAATTGTTAATTTTTTTTTTTTTACGACTCGAATTTTATTGTAAAATTACTGAAATAGTTGACCAATGTAACAATTTTGAATTTTAACCTCTGTTAGTCATCAATGTATCATTAATTCAATTTAACATAAATTAACATAAGATAAATTCGTAGAAGTCTTTAGTGGTTAAAAAAATAGTTTTGGTTAATTTGTTACAAATATATCGATTTAGGATTTTTGTGATAAATTTATTACAAATATATTACGAATTTGAAATTTTTGATAATATTTACTCTAAACAAGATAATGCTACGAAAGGATCTTCAGTGCGACCAAAATGCCTTATCGGCCCTCAATAGGCCTTCTCTCCTAATCAGCCCACTCGTTCATCCACTTGAAGCCCTTCAAGAGATAGGATCAAGCAATGTTGGTGTTTACCACGTCTTATCTTTTGGCACTCATGCAATGCCTCCAACGTTTATTAGCATCCCATTGAAGCGTTCAGGTGGGCCGTCTGTCTAGGAATGAAGGCTTGAAGATTTGCACAGTTGCGACCCCATGATTCTGAGCAATTCTGACTAGAAACTGCTTGAGAAACGGTCAAAATAGCTTATTATACCGCAAGCCCAACCTAGTACTTCACTAACGGTGAAAGAACAAGGAGGTTGTTTCTTCAGTTGTACAATGCTCGGCAGTGGGAATGAGTTGCATACTTCGAGAATCCATCCACTTCGACATTGACGGTCGAAATTTCTCCCGCTCTAGTCAAGCACGTGATGCAGTCCAACGGCACACTCTTCCGTGGTCTTGTCCGGACCGTTGAGCCAGTTTAAAGGATCGTGCAGCGTGCACCATCCTCGGTCACGAGTAGCACATCACCCGACTCAAGCCCGACTCAAGCGCACAACTTTCCAATACTCAGATACTCGCATGGTTTGAAGAAACATTCGTAGGGAGCAAGAATGAAAACACACGTCGTGCGAAAATGTCGCATTTAATGGTATTAATCAACAGTAATAAGCAATGTACATCAAGGGACTATCAAGAAAGAAAAGTTCGAGTAGTTGAACTTTTCTAAAGAGTTTTAAAGACATTATTTATTCTAGCACGAGTAGACATTACATGTGTTTGGCTTGACACCATCTAGAAATTATCAAAAAAGAAAGAACAAGAAAATATGAAATCTCGAAAATATTTATGCGCCACGTTGACGGATGCTTGTCCCAAGTGGAGGCGGACTTGTCGAGGCACTCACGAAGGATTTACAACATCAATGCACATTTTTAGTAAAAATTGTACTTGGTACGTGAGAACGAAGTAGAGATAAAACTCATTTTTTAATTACAAATTAGAGGGTTTTTCGTGAATTTCCTTGTTATGCCACCTAGGATGTTCTAGGTACAAAACCATGGAAAAAACAGTCAAAGACAAAATATTCTTGAATGCAGATGAAGCATTTAAGTCCACTCCATTTCAGTTTTTATATATTTTGAACTCACATAAGACTCGATCTAATGATTAAGATGTTATGAACTTCATATTTACTATACTAGTTACATGCAAGATTTGCTCATTAGAGACGTCAAGTATAAATTCGAGAGTAATTTTATAGAAATGAAAACACAATGTGGGATTTCCCAATTGAGCCAATACATAAGAGGTTTTTATTGGAAAAGAGTGATTTAGTTGAATAATGATCGCAATATTCACCGTAACCTGGTTAAGGAAAAAGATATTTTGCGAAATATGACAAACCTAATTTGAAAATAATCGCCTCCCGGTTTTTAAATAAAAAAGACATTCGCCGTAACTTGCACAATAAAGTTTAAATAAGTGAGTCGATTTTAATATCTAATTAAAAATTTTGTCATAATCTTTTACAGCTCGAATTATTTGCCATGTGAAATAAAAATGCAGTCATAATATAAAAATGAAGCGAAGTTTACATAGTGGGTTGTATCATATATCAATTGAATTAAACGAAGCATGACCTCGAATTTAAATAGCCCACAGCTTTCAATTTTATATATGGAAAGGTTGGGATTTGAAACTTCACTGATCGGAGTTGGGGATTCCCACAGCTTGGACTTTTGGCAACAACTCCTAGTAATTTTTTTCCATTGGGAACATCAAATGGTTAATCGTGCTGCAGTCAAGTTCAACCATGTCGTATCCTCACGTTTATATATGATTCACGGACTTACCCTTTCAATCGATTTTTAACATGATTGGACACGTCCGATTAAACAAATTAACATTTTTCTTGTGTCAATATAATAGTGCACTTACGCATATCTAGACACATTTTTTTCTGGGGGGTCGAAATATTTACACATTGAATGAGATGTCATATATGCCATTCTATAGAAGGAAAACGGGCTCCTGCTTGTAAGTAATCAATTTTCTCTTTGTTTCCTCAAATACCCTTGATATATATATATATATATATATATATATATATATATATATATATATATGACTTTCTCATTCTTATTTAAAACTAACAAAAAGGAAAATCAAATGAAGTTATCTGCGTACATGCCGTATAGATCGACAATTAGACTAAGAAGTTCATTTTTAAGGTTTGTGTCTAGGTTAACACATTTGCAATTGTGTTAGAAATAATAAGAACATCACATTCAAATTAGACTTGATAAGAAATGAAATGGTTGTGAGATGATGTAATTACAGTTGGATCACAAGAATTGCCGGCCAAAGTTCTAATCGAAGTACAAGAAAAATAGCGTTTTTCACGATCTTTTTTTGATAGTTTTTGCTCTTTTGAGAACTTTTATGGGAATGATGAAATCGAAAAAGGGGATTTCGGTGGGGTTTTTAATCGTTGCTTTTTGACCACGATAGCCCTGCCCTTCAAACTAACTTTAAATGGGAGTTTGGCAATAGACTCTCCTCTTTAGTGCATTCCAGGTGATAAACCCATTTTACCTTAACTTCAAAATATAAAAATACTAAATTACACATTGGAACATGATCAATTTGCATTTTTTAGTCGATATTATGCTTTCTACCCCATCTTTCATTTTGGGACTTTGATCTAGTAAAATTTTCTAAGTCTATATACTCTTCTTTTATTACCAAAATACAAACGATTTGATCCTATAGGTAGGAAAATTGATTTGACCAATTGATTTACGAAGGAAAAAAGATATCATAAGTGTTATCATAACTTTCAAACGATACTGACTTAAGTGTCATGACTTTTTTTTTTCAATCATTAGAGAGTCATAACTTATATATGCGCTCACTTGAGTGCCGTGATTTTTTTTTTTAATCACTAGAATGCCATTCAACTTTTTGAAAATATTTACCATAAATGCTATACCACGTCGGATTTCGAGCACTTTGGTAAACATTTTTAAAATTTTTTATTATTCAAGTGATCCACCAAAAGTTATGGCACTTAAGTAAAGTACTCAAGTAATCCAGAAAAAAGTTATACTATTTAAATAAGTGTCGTATGAAAATTATGATAACTGTGATGTTCTTATCCTAATTTACATGGCAGTGAGGAGACATGATGAGAGTAAATTGAGGAAGGACCGTCATTTATTATTTCCGAGAAGAAAAGAACAGAAGAATTTTATAAGGGGGCCATCAATTGGCGTCATTGACATCTCCCTGTCATAATTTAAGAAAATGGCAAAAATCCAAGAAAATAAAAGAAAAAAACTAAAAAAACGAAAATAGAGGTGATGCAATTGCCACGATTGACGCTCATATGATAAGTTCATAACACACGTGGGGGCCCATCAGGCCATCTTTTCCCGACAGGCCTCACGTGGTCGCACTTCCTCATTCGCGTCCGATTGAGGGATGTCACGTTCACATATGTTTGATCCTGATTCCGAATAAAAACTCATGATTAGTTATCACCCAATTGAAATTAATCATGGGGTCGATGTTTGCTCAAATACTCCATAGTTCCCTCAATCACTGATTTTCTCTAGATTTGATTTTACTAACAACCTGAGAATTTTAGCACATGTGGCTCAGTTTCCTTCAAAGTGTACCTGCTAATAAATAAACGGTATCATCAACAAACGTGAATAGGCCCCCAATTAAGTTAAGTAAAAATATAAATCCCAATTTCCAAATGCATTTTGAGACGAATTACTTATTTGTCAAGTGCTAAAATTTTAATTTTCAAAACACGTTTAGTTAGATTTAATAAGTGCTCAAAGGGCATTATTTAGTATTTTTCATTAGTAAGTTGATGTTTCTATTTTTAAAAAAAAAAAAATTCATGACTCAAAATTGCCTCTTTTTGTCAAGCCATCAAGACTAAAACTAAAATATTGGTAAATTGCACTTTAAATCCCTGTAGTTTTGAGGAATTCAATTTTGGCCTTCTCTTCGCTTTTTACATGACTAGAAGACAATGTTCAAAAAAGAGGTCCAAAGACACTTTCCAGGAGTCTTTTCTTTCCCTACCCAATGCCAATGAAATGCTTTCTAATTACTAGAACACAAACTCTTATCGGTTCGATAGGACAAAGCATATTAAAGTGCAAAGTTAGAATGTGTATGATATGAATGCCTCGTCTTTATTGATCCTAAAAATATCGATTCATAAGATCGCCTCAAGAGGAGGAACAATTGATATCTGTGAACACTGAGCTAGACACCAACCTAACGCTAAATAAAAACAAAAATATTGGGCATTGCTAAAGAAAAGATTTATGACTCCTTATATTGTAAATGAGAACAAATGCTTCTCATCCATACAGCATTCATTTTGCCGCGATGAAAATGTGGGTACCACAAATAGGGTTCTTGCGTCACAAAAAAGTCCGGTGAGGGCTTCGTGGTGCGGAACATGAGGAAAACAGTAAACTAATTTTTTAAGCTGATTAAGTCCATTATGGAAGAGGAGGTACACATCCGAACATTACATCCAGCTAGATGAACACATCTTCACTACTGATATCATCCAAACCCAGCTGTCTTCAGATATAATTGATTTAGACCTTTTGACCAGTCGACAAACCGTAGTAATAATTGGTAGTATGGCAATCAGAATATATCCTCGTATTATATAATAGGAAATCATTAGGGAGTGCACAGATCTCTCGTGATGATTGCGATTGATCTTCAAAAAGCAATTGGGGCTGCGTTCGTCATGTCTACTAACCGAATTTTAGAGGGGCACAAGCGACAAAAGGAAGCCAGCTTCTCAGGGCCAACAATTTAAAAATCTTGCCAACGTTCGAGTGTAGTTTATCTCATCAACCCACGTTTCCTCAATGAAGTGAAAGCGATCCGGGGGTGTTTTTAAGGAGAGAAAAAGAAGTCTGAACGGACAAAGGTCCCATGCACACGCAATGAAAGCGAGACCGAATCGGAGACGCTTTCGGTGGTTTTTCAACATTACTCTATTTTACCTAATCAAATCGGTCGGGAGATCTCAGTTACCTCAAAATAAAAAGAGCTAATGGCGATGAAGGAAGCCACACCGGATGCCGGCTCCAAAATCGATTGTTCACAGTTTCCGAAAGTCACTTTCGACGTGCGCGACACATTGCTTGGTCCCGTTGACTTTTAGCACAATACTTATGTTTGGATCGAACACTATTCATCATCCCGAGATTTATGCCGCTAGAGTCGTTCGCATGGTTTACATGTTTGGAAAGATTATCGTCAAATTAACACTCGCAGAATTCAGTGACATAGCTTCCAGTTCTTAAATGTATTTATCTTTTCACAATCACAGCAGCTTTGGAGTCTTGCCCTCGAATTATTCCATGGGATATATAATGTAAATACTTTCAAATTGAGCTCCATTATACGAATCCGAGTTGGACCACTTCAATAGAAGGTCATATAGAGATGGGAGATGTAGATAACAATTACAATTTGCCACATAATTTGGACATTTGAGTCTAAAGAAGATGGCCAGGAGGACAATGACCGTAAATACAGGCATAATCCATCAGCACAATGAAATTAACCTCTTAAAGACTGAGCTGAGATCCCTCTTCTCAAGGTAAATATAAATACTAGCAAGGTAATACATCCAAAAAATCCCCTGCTACCGCCAGCTACCATCCACCAAGTTTCGCAACATCTCTGAATCTGCAATACTGTCCATCTCCATTGCTCCACCTTTCTCATCCCATACCCCCCCCTCCCTTTTTCTCGCCAAAAAATTTAAATTCTAGATCTGCTTCTTTCCAGGTCCTTTCCAGCCCAGGTGTGTGCAGCCGAGCCAAGCGCAGACTTCTGGGAGGAAACCAGCTTGTCAATGGAAGTAGCAAATCCTTGGAAAACGACAAAATTGCTGCAATTCAGCATTCAAGAGCTCATATGACTGCGCGATGTCTCTCCCATTCTGACTCCCGAGTCTGTCTTTACTCTCTGGTAGAACAACAAATAAGCAGCTGAAGTCTTTACATCAGCTTCACCAACTGGAGAAACATGGCTATCATCGAAGTGGTACCATCTGTTCTCATCGATCAGCTGTGCAATTCGTTGATAATATAAGAGTACATCCAATTTCACTTAAAAATAAACATGATCAACGTGATAATGAAAAGAAGATCATATAGCCTTTTGAGATTGCAAAAATGAAGCCAACTGGGTAACACAATGGAAACACCTTTGGTGCATTTCCAAAGCCGACACATTGTTTTAAGTTAAAAAGATATACATGAGCGTTCTTAAAAGGGAAAAAAAAAAAAATCTGGACCACATCAAATGGCAGAAATTGTAAGAAAAAAAAGAGCTGTCGGATTCTATCAGGTCGAAGTGCATGACATGGAAAACCAAAGTACATAGCTTACCTTGGCATATGCAGTATAGTGCCCACCACCTAATCCACCGTAATGGTTGCTGATTGCATACAGTTCGTACAAATATGATTGCCCATCATTGCTTTTCACATATTTGGTTAGATCAAGATTATGAATGGGAAAATTCACAAATGTGTCGAGTTTGTTTTTCAAATATCTGCTGTACGAGAATCTCTTCAAGTGAACCACAAGAATGTCTGGCAACTTCCATAAATCTAATTTCTTAGTGGCCTGTCTATGTTCTTTGCAACCAGGGCAGTACCTGCACAGAAAATTTTCAAGATGCCACATTAGGCTAGAACTTCACAGGAGACTAGTTGGCAATGCAGAACAGGTAAATAAATTGTCCAAACCACATGACACAGTTCCAGATACATACCACATGTCATCAGGGCCAAGTGGTTCTTCCTTTAAAAATGCATCTAAGCATGAAAAGAGAGAGATAGCTTCCTGCCGGGTCTTTTTTACTGTGAACCCACTCTTGTGAACCTCAGGTAGATCCATGAGGTAGTTTGCATCATATAGTTCACGCTCCCTCTCAGTCCAATCCAGCATAATCTTCACAGTTTGACCAGATATCACAGTATCCCTATGTATGGGTTTGGGGTTTAAACCTCTATCATCAACCAAAGAAAGCTGGAACGATGGTAGCTCACTTGATGATTCATCTTCTACATCTTCCATTTCATTGTTCCCTCGCCCACACTGGCCATTGCTGCTACTAGATGATTCCTCTCCATCCTTCGAAACAAAGCTACTTTCCTTTTCACTACTACTTCTAGGAGGAGAATATGCTCTTCTCAAAGGTGACAACACTTTGCCAACAGCTCCAAATATATCCTCTCCGCATAACGAGTCCTTAGACAAATACATAACCAGAGGTGTTCCAGAGAACTTCCTCTCATGGCCCTTGAAGGTGTCTGGCGCAACCCTATGAAAAGGATCCACCACCAATTAGCAAATTAATAAGAAAGAGAAAAAGAAACTAAATATACCATATGAATAGCACTGTCTGAAAAACATGCAACATGCCAAGAGGCAGAGATTTCACCACACGCGGTGGCACTAAATCGGGTTTAAGGAAACTGAATAATAGAATCATGAAAGAAAATCCTTAAAAGACCACCTAAAACTACTACTTATTAGACTTTATCATTAAAACTAAATATCGTTAGGTACAAAAAGCAACTCCGCAGAGCCATAAAACATTATCAATCAAAAAGTTGACAGAGTACTGCTGAAGTCCATGCTGGATAATGCACCTAGACCTGAATTGGATGGGCCTAATTCAGACAGCTAAAGAGCATTTCGATACCCTCAAGCGAAAACAGAAAACTTAACAGGGTATGAAAACCCATCAGAAAAGAATGAATAACTATTTATTTGGCCCCTCAAATGGCTTTGCTTTTCTTTTTTTTTCCTCCTCCAACATGACACTAATTTAATCGTGATGCAGTCTTCAAACATGCCAGTTTTTTCCTAGTCCCCATTAATTTCATTGTTTGAGATGCAGAAACAGGCAAAAGAATGTTCACATGGCATAGGAAGTAGTCCCAGTGGTTTCCAAATATGTGTTGGTATTTCCAAAAGAGATGTAACCGATCAAATTAAAATAATTTTCTCATTTTTAAAGGCCACATAGCCCAAGGATTTAAAGTTTGAAGACTCCCAAGCACATCAAACATGCACGTTACCACTCCAGAATGTCAGACAGACATAATTGCACCATAGCGTCCACACACTTAGCGTAGGAATGAGAAAGCCTCACCTTTCTAGCCAGCGATGAGTAATTTCTACTTTTGTTCTCCCTGCCCCTACTTTAGGAAGCCTGTACGCTACAATGTAATCATCATCCTTAATTGACGATAAATCCAATGAGTTGTCCAAATATCGGTAAATCCTGTGCTCATAAACCTGAAATTGAAAATGCAATACATTAACCAATGAACAAATCTGAAAAAGTATGCCCAGAACAAAAGTTAGAAACACATGCATACATCCATGGATACATAGATTCACCCACCACACATCCATAATTAAACACTAACTCATTAATGAATGAGGCTGCACCGAAAGAGGATCAGTTTACCTCAGCAAGCAGAAGACATTCATCAGCCCTCAGGCAGCATGCAGCTCCCAATGTCTGGGTAAGATCCTTACAACAACCATGTTTAAGAACGGTAACAGTGAATGGCATCGGCAGACCACTTCCATCACCATAAAACACAGTCACTATCATTGTCCGGGTAACACTTGAAGGAAGTGGCAGTGTTAGGTACATGAAGGGATCAAACGTTATTGAAATCTTGCCACATGCAGGGCACACCAACGTTGATTTATATTGACCCTGACAATTTCACCACACAATACACAGTGAGCAGCAATAAAAGCGAAATGATCAAGCTACACTCCAAAAGAAATTTCAAGGTCATTCCACAAATTAGTAAGAAATCCACAAATACAAGGGTATTAGATCAATGTACTCAGGAAGCAAGCAACAGAGGGTACAGCAGAGATGAAATTTCAATCTAGCTTTGAAGAGGTCAACAATAAAGGTAAATAAATTGAACATCAGGTGCATTTTGATTCATGAAAGCAGAGACTGTGACGAATATAAGTTCCTTCAGATATCAACGGATGCAAGTTCTAGAAAAAATGTACCATTCTTGGGCACAGATCTAGCAACTACCGATCCTGGTAGAGGGGCAAGAAACAAAGTCAAATACACATAACTGTTCAAAAATCATGGAAATGCCCTTGACTTACTTAAATTACCCGACAATTTCTGTAGTTTGAAAACACAATAATTTCTCCTAATTTGTGTTAGCATGAGCAATCACGAAAGCCACTACTAATAAGTAACGCCATCAGGAACATGATCAACATGCCTGAAGACATGGAACTCAACCATTTGAATGCCACCTATCATAGACCTACAGGACCACAAAATAACCAATACCAGCTCTAAATTACTATATTAGACATTCATCAGAGAGAGAATACAACAGCACCCGTAAAACACTCTTTACCTGGCAAACATCAACAATTATTGAATCGTTCCTGGCTTTATGATACTTCCATGATTCATCAGCAACTTCCTGGTCTGGGCGGCCATCCGAATCCTTTGCCTCAATATAAGGCTTTTTCTTCACACGATTCAAGTCCTCGTGTAGCCCATCCAATAAGAATGCAAGAAGTTCCTATAGAGCAAGGATATAATAAAAATCTAATAATAACAAAAGGCATAAGAGAGAGAGAGAGAGAGAGAGAGAGAGAGAGAGAGAGAGGGGGGTAATCAGAAGTACATTATACACTACTTACTTGAGAATCATGCTGGTTATAACCGCTAAATTGAGGAGCAAATCTAGCAAGTTTTCCCTTGAAAGCACGTGGGGCAATTGTAGTTCTCCCTGATGACCACAATTTTCGTAACAAGTCGCCAAACGCAAGGGCAAGCTCACCCTGCAAAGCTAAACTACGTCAGAGTTTTGGTATAATAAGATATTCCAAGACAATTGCAGATAAAATAAGGACAGAGACCCACGCGCATTCCCAGTGGATTGTCCATGTTGATGTCCTCTGTATAGTCTTGCAGGAAATACTCAACAATAGGGGTAGTATGGACTAAACATTGGATGGCACTGTTCATGAAGCATGTGTTTCCCAGATTCTGCAAACCTGCTAAACCTCCCCTTTCTCCTTTATTGGCAGAAATAAATGCATCATACCCATCCTCTGTATGAGAGCTTGATGAACTCAATCCACTCCTCTGATAAAAATTATACCCTGATGAATAACCATTCGACATGGTTGGCCCCCCTGCGATAGTCATAGATGACCTAGAAGGCTCAAGTGCTACCAAAGCCAAATCATTTTGGGTTGAATCCATGCCATTTCGAGATTGAGAAACTCCATCAACTTGCACCTCCAGGCGAATCTGCAAAAGCAAAAATAGAAGCATAATTACCAATTTCCAATAAATTTATAACAGACTGAACAGAGAAGCAATTCCCTTTGCTGTAAGAGCACACAAATATTACGAAAGATATCTTCTTCATCATGAGGAAACTGCAAAGGGTACAAAATGCAAATTTTCTCTTTTAGGTTGTATCCTCAAATATTTCACCCGATGATCTGAAACCCATAGACCTTTGAAGATAAAAGTCTGAAGTGACAAAACTCAAATCTTGAGATTTCTTTCAAATATGAATACTAAAGTCGATTATCTAGCAAATATTAAGGAGATACGTCATACTAAAGATGAAATTACAATTCTTTAATAGTTGCATCAAATGTTTACGATGTAGATAACATATCACAAAAACATATAACTAGTTGGACAATGGTGAAGATTTGACTCAAGCGGAAAATATAGAACCAGTTTCACTGTTTCACATTTAACTAAAAATACCAGCCACATCTTGTAGAAATATGACTTCAGTAATGTAAAACTTCTGACAACAAGTTCCAGTGCTTACTCATGTATAAACAGAACTAAGCAATTCAACACAATAAACTTATAATAGCATTAGATAACACGATTGACTGCCATAGAAGTAGCACTGCCAAGCAAGCTCGCTTGCTATCTTGACTGCATATTAATTACCTTATGCAATAATTCTACTGCCAAGTCAAATTTTTCATATCCTAAGGTAAAGTATTAGACTCTTGACAGTGCGACATTGAGTATGAGTACCTTCTGGATTGAAACAGCTATTCCAAATCAAAACATACCATTCAGAAATCTCATTAAAGTCACTCTAATTACAAATTAACCATGACGGATCATAAAAATAATAGTTGTTATCACCAATAAGTCCATATAACACCATTCTAGAATAGAGGAGATTAAAATGAGCATCGATATCAACAAGACCAAGCCAAATTGCCCCAAGCACTCACATCTTGGTCCATCTGCAAACTTTCTTCCTCCAGTGTCTTGTTTGAGCGGTGTAACAATGCAGGCTTATGCTCATTAAAGTAGTCCCAAATATGAACCTGCCATTTCATGTATAACAAGAAATTGAAAAAACATGAATCAAGAAACAACCTTTAATTATGTAAATATCAAAGAGCATGTAGAGACCTAATTAAGAAATAGTAGGATGGAAAAAGACATATCTAGGCGCTTGGGATACAACCATATAAAACTCAACAGAGACAGAGACAGAGACAGAGACAGAGAGTATGAACCTTTGCCATGTCCACTTTTCTGAGTATGGACACCTTCTCATATAGGTCATGTGTAGAAGCCTGAAACACAGAAAACCAATTAGCCCCTGCACGTCTAAACTAATTTTCATTCTTAAGAAAGGGCAGACCATATGGGGAAAAATAACTTCCTAAGCAAATAAGATCTCAGACCAAAGAAAAATGTTAAACAATACCTTTCTGCTTATTCTTATAATTGATTGGCTGTTATCTCTTGAATCGATCAACTTCAGACAAAGCAAATAAACCTCCACACTATAACTCTTGTTATGATAACCTTGCAAAATCATCTTCCTAGGTAAAGCTGGCCCTCCTTTATACCTATGAGATAGAAGAGAAATACGTGATAAATTGCCAGCAGTGCATTAACAGCTGAATGTATCCTCAAAATATATAATATGTAAGTCCACGGCAACACCAATTAAAAAAGTAACCGTGCCCCTTAAACATTTTAGAGAACAAGATTTAAGAATATATTCCTTGAGGCAAGGATGTGCAAGAGAGGAATATAAGGACTGAGAATAAAGCTAGACAGAGCTGCAGATGCTTTCAAACAAAACAAAGACAATCATTGAAAAGGGGCCACTAACAGAGCCATTACATCAAATAGGATATCCACATATGGAAATCAACCAAATAGTAGCAACCGACTATTTTGCTATTCATATCTATTGGTCGCTTCTTTCTGTTTTCTATTTTTAGATACACAGTACCAATACTCGTTTCAACGTGAAAGACCTATGAAAAAGACAGATCATGTTCAGAAGATTATTGGTAGCAAAGTCATTGCAATTTCTGTTTTATGCATTCCAAACATCCATGTATTTATTAATAAATTAGGCAAAGAGAAAATAATAAATTAGACAATTAGATGAGGGCCAAATAGGGGCACCTATTGAAGCTATATCAAGTGAGCTGGTCAGCATACTCATGCCTTCTCAGGTTCATATGAGACACTGACCAGCGTCATTTTTTTTTTTATTTACTTTCTTTTAAGCCAACACCAACCAGCTTTATTTAGAGACAGACGGGGAGAATTGCTCGACACAGCAGATAAAGTCCATGAAACTAACTCTACCAACCCAATAGAGACTTTACCATTCTTATAAAAAAGCTTCTTCAAGATAATCATATTAGAACACCACAAGAGCATGTACTCTCCATCAGTATTTCTACATGTCCTCCACCTTATGTCACAAGATCTCCAACAACCGTCAAAGTAGAAAATATGTCTAATGATGTAGCAAAACGGAACTTATATCTTGCATAAAATTTTTAAATGACAAGGTCATTACCAACCAAAGAGCTTTTCCCAAACTTGTTGAGGAACCAAAGCATAGTCCCTCCCTTCTTCCAGCATTCTACGAAGCTCTAAATGATCACCCTCACTATGCTCATCAGAAATTATGTCAGAATTATCAATTGGCCCAGGTCGCTCGGCCATTTCTGATGAAACCCCTTTCAATCTCCGAGAATCCAAAGATGGCTCATCTGCCAAGTACTGGTCGGTATTTTGTCCGGCGTACCTTTGCCAACTACTATACCACCTACAAAAGGAAAATAAGAAAAAAAGTTTATGGCCACAGATCATGTGCATATATAAAGGCAAGTCAACATTCACACACTCAGTCGCACAACTGTCCCTGATGATGCGAATGCTTGCATAGCACACCGGAAATAGTATGTCATAAGGAGAAAAACACGCTCATCCCCACATGCCACAAACCACATTAACGGAAATATAACACGTGAATTAACTGCTGACAAAATAGGGAATGAGCCACAAAATCATGTTCGCCTTCTCCTTGGGATTACAGAACTTCCACAGGAAGACATGCAACGAAAAGGCCTAAAGACAGAACTGGGCGCCTTGGTTCCGTGAAAAAGTTCCACATCAGGCAATCTACTCTTTCATTAAAGATCATCCCTTTACAATCAACATAACTGATATTGCTTGTGCAGAACACCTAACACTCGTACAAAGCCATAATTATCAAACAAAACTACTTGCCATAATTGCCACGATACGAAGCACGACAAGACCAAAGATTCGAGACGAAAGGCGCCCGAACCAAACAGCACAGCACGAGACAATGGCAGCAGGCATCAATACCTATTAGAGACGACGTAGTAAAGGTTGCCTTCCTTCAGACTGTCCTCCGATTTGTTGGTCAGCTCCTCGACGATACGCCTCTCCTCGTCCGGAGGCACCGGCAAGCAGCTCCCCCCATTGTCCATCATGAAGCCACTATCCAGAATCGTCATAATCGACACCTACCACCACCACCACCTACAAAACAAAAAAAACATAAATCGATCAACTTCCGCTCGGAATCAGCGACGATCCCCGGCCGCGCGCTCACACCGGTCGCGCAAATCGAGGGCGCGTGGCGCGGGGGCAATCAGAAATGCGATCGATCGCGGAGGGCGAGGGAAAGGCGGATCGAATCGGAATTTGGAGGCGGAGAGGAAGGAAGGAACCCTAGACCGAAGGACGAAGCAACCGGCGATCCGCCCCGGGGAAGAGAGAGAGAGGAGAGAGAGAGGAATCGTACCTTTCGCTTTTTTTCCACGATCGTCGTCTTCGTCTTCTTCTTCTTCGTCGTCTTGGTCGTGCCCCTGAATTTATGCGGACGGGATTTGCTTTTTCTCTTCTTCTTTTTCCCTTGCTTGGGACCGCTCGCTCGTTTGCTCCGCCACGGCTCTCCCCCTTTATAGGCCGCCTCCTCTTCCAGTCAACAAAAAAAAAATAATAAATAATAGTAATAAATACGTGGCCGCATCGCATCGCACGTATTTCTTCCAGCACAAGTCGGACGAAAAAAATAGATAAACATACTAAAAATACCAAAATATAATTAAATCATAAAATTTTGTAAAAGTATTATCATAAAGTGACTTAATTTGAATAATTTAATAAATTTTAATATTTAATTGTATTTTTTGACAACTTTAGAACTTCATTACACTTTTGTAATAAATTTTAAAATTTAATCGAATTTTTAAAAGTTTTATGAGTAACTTATATTTTCTTGACTAGTTTTTTTTTTTTTTTTGAACAGAATTTTCTTGACTAGTTTGAGGGGTTTTAATGCGTTCATTCAAAACAAAAAAAGTCAAAGACGGAAAAAGAAGAAGAGCACGGTTTTCCTCTTTCCCCATTCGCCACAAAGCCCGAGAATTCTTAAGAAATTCAATGGGGAAATTATTTAATTAATAAAATAATAGTAATCGAAAGCAAAAAGCTATACCTACCAACTACTGACATCTCTGGTTCGTGCGCTCGTCCGACTCCAGGTCCAACAGACGATTCTCAAACCTAAAGGAAACCCTCCAAAAAAATAGAAAAAGGAGAAAGGAGAAATATGATAAATTACCCGACAGAGATTGTTGTAATTTTCTTGCGAAAAATACTATTAATAGTTCCTGAACTCTATCTCGCTACATAATTTTATCACCGAACTTATAATTTATTGAATGTGATATTTAAACTATTTTTAAATATTCAATACAGTCCTTATTTGATCGAATAAAAAAGCAAGTCATCGCAAGTCTTTAGACTATTGCAAAATAGATACGCAATCTAGTCCTTCAATACATTTCCCCATTTAATTACACATCCTAAATCAACAAAAAAGAAATACTAAACTTTTTATTACATTTTTTTTTTGTCTTCATTAAAGATTGCGATAGTTTCATTTAATTACATTTCATCTTATAATCTCTATAATAGTAAAATTAGAACCCCGTTTAGAATTGCACTGGATTAATATTCCTACTATTTTAAGTATTTTCATAATATCTAGAAACGATATTAAAATTTATCCATGGATACTCATAATTTATGTTAATTTAATTCTTGTTCCTCATTATTTATATAGAAAAGATTATCAAATTTTTGCATTTCGTGCTTTCTTAATTAAAATTTTCGTCTTGTATGCTTTTGTATTTTCAAGCTCTCCAAAAATAAAAATTTTCTAGAAAAATAAAACACGGAGGCTTAAATAAAATTAATTATTATTATTACTATTCTAATGGAAAATCTTTCAATTTTAAGAAAGTTTAGCACCTATCCAGTCAAATATTTGATCGGGTAAGGTTTAGAGCTTTCAAATAATCTCACTTTACCCACAAAAGTGTTTGTTTCGATTTCAAAAAAACTTCACACAAAGTGTGGAGCAAAAATTGAGGACCGTAGCTCTTCCTTATCCTCCATTTTGTAGAAATCTAGCGTGAACAACATGCGTTCCGAAGTCCATGTCCATGTGGGTTTCCTTTACTTATCCTGCATTTCTCTCCAAGTTTCTCCTTTGCTTTTGACCTCTTCCTAAGTATCTAATAAAGAGTAATTTTGCGTGCAACATTTGACTACGAAAGAATCATTAGAGCATCATGGTTATACTAAGGTATGAAGAGACAGGACGTTTTGTATCCTAACGAATATGCTCCGAAAAGTGTCTCGCTTAACGTTGCTTGAGTACGTTGAGTCGATAATCGAAACGAATACACGACACCCACCATTAAAAACTCGTGGTCATAATACCCCTAACTCGCCAAAAGCTCCTCTTCTCAGAAACCATGTACCTTTTTCTTATCAAGGTGTTCATCAGTCGATGGTCACAAATGGGACGACCGACGACAATTTCCGTCAAGTAAGACACAGATAATTATCAAATAGAAAGACGTATCGAGGGTCATGGTAAACCGCAGGGACATGGTTCAAGGATTTACGGAAACAAGTAAACAACACATTCCCCATAGGAACAAGAGCCAAATAACATACACCATAAGCCACAATCACAGGAATTACTGCAGTCGGTACACCGTACAAAATAACATCAAGTCGAAGATGAAGTCTCCAGAAAACCATCCTAACAAGTATTCTCGCTCGGCAAGTCATTCTTAAAGTCACCTTCTAAAACAAGGCCGAAAAAGTGATTTCTCAGCTGACATTAACCCCCCCAAAATACCCATCAGAAGAAATAGAAGAAATGTTTTACTAAAACAGGAAAAGAAAACTGACTATATGTACAATGGTGGTACAAATTTTCAATCTAGAACTCAGGCTAGCATCTACCCGACGGTGAAAGTCGAATCTCCTGTAGGATATAGAGGTTACATCTAACTCAGAGACATCATGCAGCTAATGTTGTCTACTTTGCATTCTACTGTGCACATAGTAACGCAAGAATCTGATAGAACTGGAGAAAACTGAAGGTAGCTGCACATACAAACCAGAGGGAGGCTCAGGTCCCAAATACCCACAGAGAACAATCATAGTTTACATGTTTTGAATCTCGTCCGAGCTACTAGAGGCATCACTTTCAACAAGTCCTCTTCCACCTCCCTGAATCTCATCCTCGCTGAAAATGCTATTCTCACTTGAATTAGACAGTGTCTCCTCATCATCATCGTCATCCTCGATTACCACTCCTGCCTTACGTCGGTTTCTTAAATCCTTCACTCCTCTCCCTTGTAGAGCTAGACGTCTGCGTTTTCTTGCATTTCGCTTGCCTTTAGGGAACTCTTCCCGTTGGGACTCGAGACTTCTGCTTTCTACTTCCTTCTTAGAGCCATGGGCTCCATCTTCATTATCCTCTGATTCTTCAGCATCGAGTTTCCTCCTTTTCCTGCTTAAGCTGGTCTGCAACACATCAATGAGGCCTTAAATTTAAAAAACTAATAGAATAAGCAGCAATATGTTGTACACATTTGGCATCTCGAGCCCAAGCTGAAATCGGCATCTCGACAATGATTCTCTCCAGTCAACCCCACAGTGGTTTGATGAGGTTAATTGACACTGGATAATCCTTTTTTAACAGCTAAGAAAACAAATTGGGAGACAAACAAAAGCTTTTAAAGATTAACAATGTTAACACCATATGCTTTAATTTGACTGATGGAACAAAAATCTTTTCAAGCAACAAACAGGACAACAGCAGGATGTAAGTAAGAATTTTTCTTTTTACATACCTTTGGACCCCGGTCAATCAACTGAGCCCACTCTTGCCGGTTTCTTAAGCAATCAAGAACAGCCTGTGAATGACTCGAATACGCATAACGCTCTCCATTATGCTTCCTTAAGGTATGCCAGTGCTGAAAGAGGAGGATGACAAGGACACTGAGAATAAATAAAAGACAGCAGTCATCAACGAACAACAATTTTTTATAAGATAAAAATACCGGCAATACTGCATTACAAAGCTCCTCATAGGTCATTCGCCTGCCTTTGCTCATGATCTCATTTATTAATGCTGCAAAATATGCAGTGATCAAGCAAAAGTTAGTAGAAGTACAAAGAAATAAATAGATTAAACTTGATATGATCAACTCCTGCAACAATTACACCAGAGAATATTTCTAAGGAGTTTGTACCTGGTAAAGTACGATGAGGGCCCCCTACTGTGCTTGTATCATCATCTGAGTTATTTATCGGAGTATTATGTATGGATGAAACCTTATTATCATTGGCCTCATTGGAAGAAGAAGGACCACTGCTTGTACTCGTGGTCAAAACAGGAATGTTCTTCTTATGGGGACGCAGAGATCCATTCACTTCCCTCTTGGAGACATCTCCTTTGTGCACTGTCTCTCGTCTCCCTTGATCTGGAGATGCCACTCTGTCAGTCCTTTTAACTTCATCATCATGCTCAGAAGAACTGCGCAATACATCTTTGGATCCATCCTTGCCTTTTCTTCGAGGAACCTATACAAGATATTGAAGTGTAGGTGAAGCTCACTAAAGACCTTAATATCAGATACTCAAGTAATCGGGATTTAAATAAAGAAAATCAATGAAGCAGAACTTCGAAGCAGAATCATCAAACCATACCAAATTGTGATCTTTTGTGCCAGAACTATGTGCTCGCTTTATCATACCAGTAGCAGCTTGAGAAGCTAGTTGAGGGAAACTGCCAGCATGGCGTACCCGTGGTACTCTAGGTACCCTGGGCGAACTATTGAGCTCTTGATGCAAAAGTAAGGCGAGCTGCAAAAGAAGTTCATGAGATTGAGTTAATCACTTCCCAAGATCGACTTGAGTTAAAAAAGAGAAAAAAAAAATTTATATATATATATATATATCAAGGAACAGCACACATACCTCTTCATCGCTCAATGTAGAAGAATTAGGAATCAGAGGTGCTTGCCCTTGTGTGCTATGATTCACCTTAGAAGATGGAGGAAAATTTGTATGGCTGGACTTTCCACTTTTCTGCGGTAATCCTGATCCTGTAGCCTTATTCTGTGAATGGGCAGCAGAGTGATTTTGCAAATTGCCCGGAGATTCACCAGACCCTGAAGAAACTGCTACATTATGGGAAGAAGATGATTTTGAAGAGGGGAAGGTAGGATCTTTTGAATCTGAGGCAGTCCGCTTGGAGCCAGAAGCTTGGAAAACCTTGCTTGAATGTGATGCTTTCAAAGAAGCACCTGAGGATGATGTCGAACAGAGTTTTGGTGTCTTTCGCACCAGGCCTTGCCCACTCTTCTCAGTTAAAACATCAGCTGAAACCTGCTCTTTCTTGGCAGTAGGATCTGACTCCCCTGTTGTTCGTTGCTTCACAGTTGGATTAAGATTCTGAGCATCCAAAGGTTTTGACTTGTCTAAGCTGGATGATTTCTGGACAGGCAGAGAAGGCGGTGTGCAAGATGCTTCACCAACAGAGACCACTACTTTCTGCGCAGATGGCGCAATAGGAAATTCAGTTCCACTAGATTTTGATGGCTCTTCAGGATAAACCAAAGCAGGTTTAAATTCTCCAGAACTTTTCCGTCTTTCAATAGAATCCTCTGATGCTACTGCTTCCTGTTTGAGCTCAAATAGATCACCAGATAGCTCCTGACCAGTGTGGACATGACTCTCACAGAATGCTTCTGCATCTTGGGCAGTGCCTAATGACTTTTTGTCAGTGCATTGCGAACTGTTAACCTCCACGTCATTTGCTTTGAAATTTTCAGATATCTGGGTATGAGATACTCCAGGGTATCTAGCATCATCCGATGGTAATGACACAGAGTTCTTATCAGCAAGAGGAGAAGACTGAATTTGCAATAACCCCTTACAAGTATCGTCATCTACTTCTTTTTTTACATTGCAAGAAAAACCCATGGATCTGTTGTTGTTGACATCTGATGGACTTTGTTTATCTTTTGTTTCTGGAGCCGCTTGAGCTACATCTTCCCCTGGATGCACCGAAACCTTTCCAGTGGAGCTAGCATCTGGATTATTTATTATCCCACTCTCTTCCTATTATCAGTGTAAGGAAAAATGAGACCAAATAATTGAGTCAAGAAGAGTATGTCTATGAATGCACCCATATTCCTAGACTCCAGAAGCCCTTAACAATTTCACATTGTTAGGGGTATAAAAGGAAATCACCATGAGCACAAAGGTGATGCAGCCAATTTAACACTGCACGAAAAGGTAACCCTCTTAATTGATTGCTTAAATTTTCTAGGGAAGGCTTTCACTAAAAGGCTCTCGCAATGGTAGTGTCTTCAAATGCCAATCTCGTATAATTTTTCTAGAATTGCAACTGCAATCACAATTCGAATATCAGCCAACTGTTCTTCGTTAGGCAAATTTCTGCCCAATAATGCTTCAGTTGTTCATCTACTTGGAGCTTACAACATGAGCGAGCAGTCACAAACAGTGCAGGCATGATTCCAACTCGTGTTCCTATTCGACTACTATCATTATCTTCACCACCAACATGGCAATATATAGCTTGTCAGTCCCATGATGCAAGACTTTATTTGAGTCCAAATGTAAGCTCTATTATTATCAATCACCAAATATGAAATCAACTATTTAAAAGATGTCAAAAATGGATTACTTAATTACTTTCTTCAGCAGATAGGCCTTCATGTCGAATTAGATTTCCTTATGACCCCGGCAATAAACATTGATCCATGGTTCTATAGGAAATTCGACATCTTCCCTTTCACAGATCACCTATCACATGCGTCCTAAACAGCTAAACCTTTGAAAAATCCCTACAACCTGCAGTTCAAATGCTATGTCTTAACTCACCACATTCAAATCTCACTCAATAATAGCTCAATTCTACATTGATTCTGTATCACAAATTGCTAATGCAATCTCTACTACTGGACCCTGATTTATCAAGGTACATTAAAAAAATACCAATGCCAGACGCAAGCAAATGGATTACTAGCAACTATTTTTAGCTTAGAAGTACCGAGAATCATTGCCAAAACTGACTATCGATTGCCCTACCAACAGTAAATCAAAATTAAGTGGTGAAACACCAGGGATTAATAGTGAACTAGAGCCAAAATCCATGTTAACTTAGTCTGAGATGTTACTGAATAAAGACATAATGATGAGGCATGTTTTTAAATTTGAATGGTGTACAAGCGGGTGCATACCACTTCCAACTTGGTAGAGCTGTCAGCTTCGTTACGCTGGTCACTGGAGGGAACAAACTTTAAGGAACTATTGACCCCTGAAAGCAAGTGGTTCCCAGCCTCATCTTTAGTCGACACAGCATCAGCAGGACAGGAGAATTCAGCAGAGGGACCTTGCAGAGGTTGCTTCAAAGTTGCCAAGCTAGCCTTAGCATTTTCAAGAATCTTGCAGACTGCAACAGGACCATCTGAAACAGGTTCAAAAGGCACACCATCTCTCAAGTCCCTGTTCTTGACACTCCGAATGTCAGTCTTGAAAGACTTCGGACCTCTATCTTCACAAAATGCCAATTGTTTTGCATCACTGGCAGGCGTTAACACTAGTAATAAAGATGAACGAAAATCAAGTCAACAAGCGCAGGTTAGCCGTGGCAAGAACTAAAAGTGACCCACAGAAATGTTCTTGCCTCTAGTAGGACATATTATATCGTCATAAGCAAAGAAAGAAGAGACAATTCGACAATATGAAAAAGTGAACAAAAGTCACCTGCTTTAGAAGTATGCAGGGCTCTTCTCTTGTGATCTACATCTTTTTCAGCAGTCCTAACCTTCTTCTTTCCACTTATGTCTTTTAATATGCCCGATTCTTCTTTCTTTCGCTTCCCAGTGTGTATCACAACAGGCCGAATTAAGGTTCTTTCTTTTTTCATGGCATTATCACCTGCCCCCCATTTCTTAGTCTCTCTCAACTGCGTCTTCCTATCATACCTACATTCCTGATCTCTACTTTTCATGCCAGTTAAATCTTTCACAGGAGTGGCCATGAAATTCTCCTTTGACAATGAGAACAAAACCCCAGCACCCTTATCAACAGCATTCTCATTGTCATCTTTGGCATTACCATCAGCTTCCTTGTGGTCATCCCAACAAGGGAACTCCCGATACTGAAAATTAAACTTCTTTGGCACGTATCCTGTGCACTTCCACAGCTGCGGTGTAAAAACTGACGACAGCCCACTAAATAGCCCCGGATCTCCACCAGGAATCCCTTGCACATGTACCTTCTTCTCCAATGGCATCTCCGTCCAAAGCCTAAATGGCCGCCTCGCAGGCTCATTTCCTGCATATGAAGCCTCCATCCTCATAGTCTTAGTCGGCAGCTCGACTAACAGCTGAGCAACCTCAGTCTCCTCGCTGTCATTCCTATTGTTCTTACTCTTACACTTGTCGCAAGTGAACGACTCCTCCCCTTTCACGTAACGCGAGCAGCGCGTGTGCACCCACACCCCGCACTCGTCGCAGTTGACCATCTCCTCCCCATCGTCGAAATTCACGCCGCAAATGCAATCGACGGTCCAGGAGCCGTCCACCCAGTCGTCGGGCGGGTCCGTGCTCTGCAACCGCTGCGACCGCCCTTTCATATCACACTAATCCCCTAAATCACTAATCCCCCCACACTTCCGGCGCACGCAAACACGACCGAATTCACGATCCCATCTTGCGCAACACCCCAGAGCTACAACAAAACCCGCCAAACCCCACCCCCTATTTCCTTATCCCTCACCAAATTCCGAATCCGGAGCAGCGCGAATTTAAGGCGCGGGGCGAGAGAACGAGTACCTCGGAACCCGAATGAAGCGGCGGCAGTAGCGCGGCGGCCAAGGCGGCGACGGTGATCCCTGAGAGCTGCCGAAGCGGGAAAAAGGCTCCGCCTTTGAGGCGCTCCTGAGCTCGAATTCGACGACGGTGACGGCGACGGCGAAGGGGAAAGCGAATGCTGCGAGCAATCGGCACCGCCTGCGGCGTCTACGGATCTATTGCGAAATCAGCAGCAGCGACGACGACAATGGCCTCCCTCTCTCTCTCTCTCTGTCCTTCCTTCTCTCTCTTCTCTCTCTCTATGCGCCGGAACTGAAACCGAATCATTGATTTTGGCGAAGACCGGAGCGAGGCGTCCGTCAGCGATTTCCGGTTTTGACCTCTTCCTCCTCGGGCGGCTCCGGCTCGGCTCCAAAATATCGAACCGGATGGGCCCCGGCCCGGGCCCGTCCACCGAGGCCCAGTTGGGAGGTTCGGACCGGGGCCGTTGGGCTCCGACCGGTTGGGCTCAGCTCGATCCGTGAACGTCGTCTGATGGCGGAAGCCCCAGCGCTGCACCATCCTCTCGATCTCGTCCGGACGTCGTCATGGGCGAATCAGAGCCATCCGCCGCCTGGGGGTGTCAAAAAACCACGCCAGCTCGACCCGGCCCAGCATGATCCGACCCGGCCCGACCCCGACCCTGACAATATCAACATCTAAAATTTCCTACACAAAGAAGACATACCCGACCCCAAAATATCCTAATTTTCGGGTCGGGTCGGGTCCCGGGCCGACATGGGTTTTTTGACACCCCTGAGGATGAAACCATAAATTTGAGCCCAGCTAATTAGCACCGACCTGATCTGTTCTCTTTGGCCGTATGATATTTGAGTATCGGGTCAGGTCAGTTCAAGTACACCCTATAAGGTTTCGGGTCATGTTGGGTATCATGAAAACCCGACCTGACCCATTGATATCCGGGCTACCGACTCGAGTGTTGTTGCAACCTCAATCTGAGTTGAGCTCAATCTTGGGAGATTGTCAAACGGAGGAAGGGAGAGATTGAAGAAACCCAGTCGGTGAAAAAATAGCAGAGCCCTTATGACTTCAAATATGATGAGCATGGCAAAAAAGAAGTTGAAATATGAGACGCTCATTGAATTTTACTAGCAACGAAGAATTTTCCTTCTCTACAAATAGTGATATCATTCTTGACATTATGCATGTGCCCGGGGTATATAACTTGTCATTGGTTCCTCAACCAAATAGGTGGTTCGGGTCGGTCTTCTTTCTTTTTTATGATGAATAGAAGCTCATCTGCTTTGTAAGTTGCCTAGATCATCCTATCATACATTAAGAAAAGGAGAAAACCTTGACAGATTTTTTTTTTTTGGTTAGGATAATAACTTCCATTCATTAAAAACGAGTCTGATCAAACATAAATTAAGCTTTAGAACATGACAAAGCTCAAAGGGCTTGAGGAGGACATATATCAGATGGAAGACTTTTCCTACGATAGGCTTTGACAGCATAATCTACTATCTTACTCACCTCTCGATTGCAATGGACCACTTTCAACAAAAAAAAGTCTTCAGTGGGCACCTCCCACGGAAACAGATACGTGGTGGAAAGGCTTCTCATCAAATAAAGTGGTCTAGGTGCAGCTCTAGCTTAGCTTTGAAACAATATCTAAAGTATCCTAGGATTTGAAGCAGAGCTAAGGCTCCCGTTTCCGCAGCCAAGGAATCCTTGACCATGCATGCAAATATGACGACGAGAAGGCCAGAGCTGTCACGACACACACACGCCATGGCGCCTTCATTTTCCACTTGCAGGTAAGAGCCATCGATGTCGATTCTACTGAAAGACTAGCTTTTCCTACAAGAATTCCTTATCCGTCCATTTCTTCCCCTAATTTAATCTTGTCAAAAGCATATAATGATTGACCGACGCGACTCATACGATCATACTAATCTAACAAATCAAACTAAGCGGCAGCATTATCGGGCCATATTTCCACCCCGTGAAATAATCTTGCTGAATACGTTAGGACATCAGCATCACCTTCTCCATCAGTCACATTTCAAAGCGCCTCTAGATTTCCTGATCAATATTCCTTCTGGAATCTTATCATTTTTTCTTACTGAGAAATTAATTATCTCTATTCCCATTTCATCAAAATGGGTAGTGATAAATCGCAACATCTTTTTGGAACCTAGGATGTGAGGTCGGAGGACTTGGGAAGAAAAGTATTGGCCACTGTTTTTGCATGATAATTGCCCTAGCGAAAGCGATGCGCAGGAAGGGAAACGTCAAACAGGTCGCATCGGAAGGGGTTCCTTGCAAGAATCGAGGCTGCCTTGAGAACGACCAGACTTCATCTGCTCAGATTACACTACTCTTCACCTTGATTTTTGTTCCGCTAAGTAGGTGCGTAACGCCATTGGTTACATGCTACCTGAAGTGAAGCATTGCATAGATCAATCCATCTCACCAAATCAATCATATTTCAAAAATACCTGGAATCTCCAGAGAATCCCACTAAAAAAATTACAAGTTGCGAAATAGTTTATATAGTGTAAGTGGTTCCGCCACCTGCCTTCCGTAATTAAGTATGTACGAAATTTCTAAGTCTAAAACCTAGGAGTTCAGCTAGGGGTGTATAAACAAAACGGTTCTATTGTCCGGAAAACAAGATTGGGAACTGGTTTCCATTAGAATCGGTCTAGGAACATATTCCAACCGAATATCCACCCAAGAACCGAACCGGACGGTCAAAATTGGTTGCGAAGCCAATTTTATAAGCTCAAAAGCCAAAACTCTAAATTTTTTTCCTCCTAAATTCTAATCTCAGTACTCTTTCGTTTTTGTCCTTTCTCAAAGTTCTTCACTAGTCTGTCCTCTTTAATGGGAAAAAGTTTTATAATATTTTATGTTACAAAGTTGAACTTTCTATTGTTTATAAAATCGTATGTGACTACATATTCATCTTATGAAAAAAATTAGGATTCATGTTGTTTATCTTTTACTTTGAATTGTTTCATTACTCATAACCTCATATGATTTTGCTGCAAGAAAATGAACCGAAAAAAGGAACAAAAAAATACAGTTCTTGAATAGACCTTGAAATCGGACTGAAAAAACTGGTTTCAAAACCAATTCTAAACAAACATGATAAATTCTAAGGTTCAAAAGTTGGAAACCAATTATAACATGGTAAGTTTCAAATCTATCTACTTTAGAACCGATCACTCCTAAGTTCGGCCAATCATTTGGTTATTTTTTTTTCAATTCTTAATGTTGTTTAAGATGATCACTCACTGAGAGTGATTAGACAATAGAACAAAATATATGACACGAAGAAGGGTGACCATGGTTCCTAAACTCTAACACTAGAATATGAAATGCATGAACCAGGCGTGCAGAAGTCCCATCTATTGAATGTCTTAGGTTAATATTGCTTTCACCAACCCCCTGCCAGTATAAAGTCGATGTCGCATCTTGTGTTTGGCCACCGGTACATTTATGGAAACACTATAGGATAATTTTGTCGTATTTGGTATTTGGTGCTTCATTCTAGATAGGGCGGATAATAAAAAATGATCCCACCTATACCAACCTCATAAATGAAATAGGGAGAGAGGCGCCAATTTGCAGCCCCCGCCTGCCTGCACCGCCATTCCCATGGTCGCCGCAGTCAAGCTATCGTCAAGACATCGTTGCAGCTCTCAAGCCATCACAGTCGTGACGGTGATTAAGAGTGTACATCGATCCCAATCCCATCCAATAACTCGATCAAAGTTGTTGGTTCTTAGTGATTCCCAAGAGACTGGTTCGATTTTTTATTCCAAAAATTTGGAATTGAGAATAATTGGGGGAAAAATGTTAAAAAAGTCCTAAACCTTTTGTATTTGTACCAATCTAATCCTAAACCTTTTTTTAGTGTCAATTTAGTACTAAACCTTTTTACTTAGTACCGATTCAGTCCTTTTCCAGGGCCAATTTTGGCTGGATTTTGCTGACTAAATGCCGGTAGGCTGACATGGCCTGATCGGTGCTGACATTGACAAATTTTAATATTTTTGAATTTTTTTCTTTTTCTTTTCTTTTTCTTTTTTCTTTTTTCCCTCCCCTCCTCCAACTAGTCGCCAGCCATGTGCGAGACTCGACCCTCGCCAAATCCAGCAAGGGCGAGCCTTGCCGCCCTCGCGGCCACTATAGCGCTGGGCGGCGAGGGCGAGGTCCGGTGAGGTCGACCTCGCCGGCCGTCGCCTCTGCCCGGTCGCCAAGGTCCGGCGACCGATTGGAGGAGGGGAGGGAAAAAAGAAAAAAGAAAATCTAAAATATTAAAATATTATTAAAATTTGTCCACGTCGGCACCGATCATACCACGTCAGCCGACTAGCATCCAATCAGCAAAATCCGGCCAAAATTGACCGGAAAAGAACTTAATCAGCACTAAGTAAAAATATTTAAGACTAAATTGGCACAAATACAAAAGGTTTAAGACTTTTTTAGTACTTTTCCCGAATAATTGGTCGTGTTCTTAGTGCCACGTAAGGAACTGGACCGACTGGACCAATCGAATTGGATCAACGAACCAGTCAAAATTCTTGATTATTTTACTTTTTGTTTTGAGGTAAATTCTAATTAGTACTTTTTTTTCTTTTAAGAAATAGAAGAAACTAAAAAGAAGAAGAAGAAATAATCGGTTCCGATCGGATCCTAGACCAGGTGGGCTAGTTCTACAAACTGTAAACCGATCATGTTTGGTCCAGTTCTAGATTTTGGGTGAGAACCGATCCACATTAGAATCAAGAATCCCTAATGGCAGCGGAACCCTCTCTTTTCTCTTCGTGATTTACATATGAGGTTCAAGATCGTCGTTCTCAAGCAACCACACGCATAAGATGGTGACGCGATTGTTCTGGGCAATGGTCGATGCTTCCACCACCCAACGTCTTTGTTTTTTTCAAATTGACCTTTCTCAATTAATAATTATCACTTTCATCTTATTGCTCCACGACACACCAAATGCTAAATTAGGTAGTACACGTTTTATTCCATAATGATTATATTAGTTGTACCCCATAATGCAAGAGATATTTGAACTCACATTGTATCCAATTTGATCCTTTCGATATCCCGTCTGGCCAAATCTTCTAGACTACATAATGCTGTCCAAAGGGATTTCAAGATGACATACGGTACCTTCAAACTTAGATTGCGCGTTCCATCAACTATACATACGAGAGATATTTTATGTAGGGTCTTGGCTGAATTTTGTGCATCAGAACAAGTTCACCTATTCATTCTTATAAGAAAGGGAGGCTAAGGTTGCGCATGATAACGTTTCTGTTTTTCCCAATTTCTGTTCTTTTGTTTCCCGGAACAAAAAAAGAACAGAAACCTAGTTGGTAACGCCAAGTTATTTTTCTATTTCCTAATAGAAAGTTAGCAGGAATAAATTTGGAGCGAAAATGAGAAACAAAAAAAAAAAATTGCTTCTTGTTCTAACAATTTCTAAAAATAAGCTTATTTTCTTTTTTATTTTTCTTTTATTCCTCTCTCTTGCCACGGCCACCTCCAACTGCCCGGAGTCACCGCCGACCGCCGACTGCCGGCCGCCGCCGCCGGACGCCGTACGCCGCCCGCCGCCATGAGCAAGAATAAAAAACGAATAAATACAAAAAAGAAACTGTTACATTACCAAACGCATTTCTATTCTTTTTCTATTCTAAGAGTTGAAATTTTATGTAGTTACCAAACGTGTTCTTTTACTCAGAAATTGTTCCCCGGAATAGAAATAGAAAAGAACTATTTCTGAAAAAAAAAATTCTTCCCCAGCCAAGAAGCGTTGTCATGCACACTCGAAGCAACTAAGTAATTCTTTGTGACCTAATGACTCCAAAATAATCACACCTTTCTTAGGTGCAAGCTCTCTTGTTGTTTTATCATTTTGCTAACTATTTGCAGCGAACATCAGATATTAACAAGGATTCAAAATCTTTCTTGTTAAGTATGTTTAATAAGTGTCTTGATACCCACTAAGACAATTCCAATACGAGCAAGCACAAATCAGGAGTGTATAAAGAAATTGGGAATTGCCCAAAACCAGACCGGAATCGATGGTTCCCGAGAGAACTAGTATGATTCCCTACGCCAAGGGTTAAACCACTCACTTAGACCGAATCAGTAATATATATATCTTAAGAAAAATTTCTAACAAAAATATTTTTAAGAAAAATGAAAACCCTAAAATTCTTAATATGAAACTCAACAACATCCATTGACTAAGTACTTGTCTCGTCTTTCTCTCATCTCGTCTAAGTCATGTCTCTATCTCTCACTCATTGCCTCAACTACCAAGCTCAATGGCCATCAACTCATGGCATCGACTCTCAATTTTCAATAAGAGCCTAATCTTTTTACTGATCTTGCAATTAAGAATAGGGAAGTTCCTTGTTATTTGCTTTACCTTGGCTTGTTGGAAAACGTTGTACTGAGTGCTTGCAACTTGGTGGGACTGATTCCATGGACCCACCCAAGAATCGAACCAAACCAATTTTGTTTCCATAGTAGATCCATAAAATCAACGGACAGTTCTCAATTCCAATTTTTTGGAATCGATCCTTAGTAAGCGATTCCCGATTCTAGAATGAGAACAACCCACCCAAGCCATGCTTACTCCTAAGCACGCATAACTATGTAAGTTTCATCCCTAAGCCTGATCAAAACTCGAAAGACCCTAATATTTTCCTTTTTGCTAAACCCCAAAAGATTTCAGTATCACGAAACTACTTAGTCTTGGAAATTGGTTATATGGAATAAGGTCCGGAATTCAAAAAGGAAAAAAGAAAATAAACGTGAGAAAGACAAGGCCATTCCATCAAAAGCGGATGAAATGTCAGAGGGCGAGTTAGTGAGAGGTAGTTGCTCAGTCCCTTTTAGCCACGGAGATAATCATGATTAGCCCCGGGAATTATCGCGCTGCAGCATCATCACTTTCCTGACCCTCTGCGAGATACGCGAAAAGCGCACAATGGAATCACCAGACCGATTTGATTAAAAACTTAGCGGCCTGCCGCCATCCATCCATGCACTTTTGGTAGATTAACCTAAAGGATTTTAACTGGAGACTAATATAGATTGAAATTCACGCGAAACATGGCGTCATTATCGCATCATCATGCCTTGTGGAGCTCGATTTACGGTCCAAGTAATGCAGAATATGCTCCTTTTACTCGAAGTACTTTTGAGCAAAACATTCAAATATCTATAGAACTGTGTCTAATTTTTTTCAATATCTAAATAGCCTCGTTTTCTAGAATCCGAATGGCACGTTGCAAGCGAAAATCAACTACTAATAGAGAGCTTGACGAGAACACCGCATTTAGCTAGGCGTCTTTATAGGCTGTTGTGACCTATTATAACTTTATAGATGTTGCAGCAATGGGGTCACGTTGAAATCACATTACTCATTTTCATAGCTGAAACCACTATGAAAATGAGAATGCTATACCAAACGGTATTTATATATTTGATGCGTGTTGCAAGGCAACTTATAAGTAACCGATTCATCATCGATCATAAATCTTAGCATGTATGTATCTATCTTAGCCCTTCGTACTCAACGAAGGCAGCAGGATGATCGAGGATGCACTATCCACCGGCGATGTCGAGAAGTGAAGGGCCATGCAAAAGATTATGCAGACACACACGATGGTACTTCTTGCGTCTACGCTCGATGGGTTTCATGTCGGGGGCGGAAGCGCTTTTGAGCTGTAGCAGCGCAGCGAAACGCAGAACCGGAGACCCCGAGTCTGCAACAAAAAGTCCACATTCTTGAAAGCTCAGTGCCTCCGACCCCATCATCACTTTCCTGCCTCTTTTTCCCGTTGAGGTGGTTGAGCAAGTAGAGAGAGAGAGAGAGAGAGAGAGAGGGAGGGTGAGATGGTGGTTAATTAAGAGGTCGCTGTCGCTCGGATTTTGAGGTCGAAGGTCGTAGTTGAGAGATGGGGAGGCATACCCGCCTGGGCACCTCGCCCTAGGAGTCTAGCTACTGTCCGTTTCTACATGGGTTCTCAATCTCATAATTACGTTCGACGAATCGATCTCCTTCGAGACCTGATTTAGAGCGAAATTTCTCGAACCATACATTTCATTGGCGGGTTATAAACATAGACACTGCTCATGCTAAATTCCGATCACCCAAACGTTCTTGGTGTCGTAAGTTGTCAACCACCGATCGAATAAAGAAAAATGTTGCCCTTGATATTATAAAGCAATCTAAAAACGTCTCTTCAAATGTATTTCATCCAAGCTTGACCCATTGACTTCCTCAAGAAATATTTTAGATTTCGGACACTTTTAATTAAGTAAGCTAATTTATTATTGTCGGGAGCCATTCGTATTGTACCCCGTGTATGACTAATCAGGAATTAAGTCCCAAAAGAACCAAAAACCCACAGTCCGCTTTCCTCTCTTTTGGGCATGTTCACACAACGTTGTCACGTGCGCTGACGACACCCATCTCTTTTATGATGCTTTCGAGCTGAAAACTATATATAAATAAGTAAATGACATGAATCCCATGCGGCTGTAGAGTTCTTAACCTAATTTCAAATGTCTCACTACGACAATAGTCATAAACCATCATCTAATTGCAAAAGGGGTTATATTTCTTTTATCCCTAACTAGAAAATCTCTAATCATACCTTTCATTGGCTTTTTTTTCCTTGACGGCCATAGGGTTTCTAGAATCTATGAGTGCCAAAGAATTCCCATTGAGTAGGCAATTCACCCGTTTTTCAAACAATAAATAATTATTGGAGACATGTAACTGTGCGCTTCAAGCATGGGACCAATAGTAATAACCCGATCTGTTCCACACTCCTACAAGTAATATTTAAAAAAATTATACGATGTGATCATCATTTAGGATTGGATGTTGACTCAAGAATCACTCAACAGGGTCTCTCCCACAATGAGACTTGCGATATCACAAATTCCCTCACTCAAGAGAGTAATATCCACATTAGTGTTAGACTGTATTGTATATAGACGCCCCTTCCATTTAATGTGCAATTCGCTCTATTCCTGCTATTTCCGCTATCCTAAAAGCCTACCGAGAGCCTTGTCTTGTCTGAGCCGTCTTGTTGTGACAATCACTCATTCCCCTCGTTAGATCAGGTTTGGGCCTAATGCCTTCCACAAACTACACATATATTTAAAGGGCATTGCTTTGATACCATTTATAAGGACTCTATCCATTTTTTATGGACTAAACCTTTTAAAATGAGTACTCGGCTTAACCACACGAAGTGGAAACCATTTAGTGATGGGTGTCAACTTACGACTCAATATGGCTTCTCTCGATCTAATGTATGACTTGAGATTTTATACCTAATTAAATGCATAAATGTTGTTATTCTAGTACAAACCTTCAGCAGTGATGACACATACGGATACCACTAGAGCAATTCCATTGGAATCCTTTTATGATGAATTACAAGTTAAAAATATCATCCGCGTGCAAACTAAACCAGATATGAATGGGTTATCCATATTTGCAATTCTCTAATCAAAAGATTGTTGGACCGGGAAAAAAAAAAAATTAAAAGATCGGGTAGGAAAAGTTTCTCCAAACGGAGATCCAGGAAAACGCGACCAGCACAACACCTTTACGCATCCCTTCATGTCTAAAAAGAGAAACTTCTCTCACCACGAAACCCCTTGTCACCTTCAGCGAGTCTCTTCAACCGCAACGCGATATGCTATATATTTATATCATCTCAGAACGCTAGAAGATACCCAACCCATCGAAGTTTCAAAAGCTTCTGCTTCATCCAAAGGATCAATTAGTAACTTCAGGCTATATGTTTTAGAAGAGATGGACATGAATTTGTCCATAAATGGCCAGTCTCAGATTCCTCCAGGCTTCAGATTCCATCCAACGGAAGAGGAGCTTCTGCATTATTATCTGAGAAAGAAAATGTCGAACAAAAGGATCGATCTGGATGTGATTCGCGATGTCGATCTTAATAAGCTTGAGCCATGGGATATCCAAGGTAATGCTAAAACCTCTCATTTCATTTCGTTTCCACTTCGATCGCTTTGTTTATAATTGTTTCCAATTCCTAATCTAACGAAGTTTGTTTCGCTGATCGTTGAATATACATGTAGAGAAGTGCAAGATAGGATCTGGGCCCCAGAGCGACTGGTACTTCTTTAGCCACAAGGACAAGAAGTACCCAACCGGGACTCGGACGAACCGCGCGACGGCCGTGGGGTTTTGGAAGGCGACCGGCCGCGACAAGATCATATACGGCGGCTCTTCGAGGATCGGGTTGAGGAAGACCCTTGTGTTTTACAAAGGACGAGCCCCCCATGGACAGAAATCGGACTGGATCATGCATGAGTACCGGCTCGACGAGGGCTCGAACAGTTCCGTGGTAAGCTCAGAACTTTCCCTCCACTATTCACAAAATCTCTCTTCAAAATCCACTCTCATCTTAGATCAGCATAGATGAGCAAATCTTTAGGAGAACAGCTTTTCATGCTCATGCTTTGGGACAAACGAAAATTTCAGGGTCCGAGCTTGGTTTGCGAGTCCTCCCCGGAAGACGGGTGGGTGGTCTGCCGGGTATTCAGGAAGAAGAACTATCAAAGAACACTAGAGAGTCCTAAAAGCACGTCGACCTCGTCCATGGACACCGAGATGCTGATGAACGCGAGCGCAGACAGCAGCGTCCTGGATCAGATATTATCGTACATGGGTAGGACTAACTGCGAATCGCCAGAGAATTATCAAGCGCCCATCAACATCACCAGCATGCAAACTCAACTGATCCATGGGAAGTTCTTGCACCTCCCGAGGCTGGATGACAGTTCGCACTTGGGTCAAGAGACCGGCTTGAGGACATTTTATCAGAAGTTCGATGAAATCCGCATACCAGAGGGCGATGACCCCTCCTCCAAGCACACCAGTTCTGATCATGAACCGAAAGCTGGGACTGCTGGGATCAACGACTGGGTCGCATTGGACCGGCTCGTGGCTTCGCAGCTTAATGGCCAGCTTGAGATCAGCGCTGCATCCAAGCAATCGCCTTATCCCGGAGCTCCAAACCCGGTACTGGCCGGTCCGACTCCTGGCGACCATCAAGTAGGGCAACTGTCCCTGCTGCAGCTAAACAGACCCAATCAAATCTACAGTAGCGAGAGCAGTTTCGACTGGAGCTTCGGAAAGTCGTCGTCGGTGACCCCATCGAACCCGTTGCACCACTTGTCAGTATAATTATAGCCAAGATATATCGATCAATAACCGATTAGCAGCTCCTACAGTGAAGTTACACTTTCCTGTGTACATGTACGCATAGATTACTTAGGAATAAACGTGTTTTCTATACAATTCTCGGTTAAAATAATGCTTAGTCACCTTATCTGAAATAATCAATGCAGTGGCATTCTGTCCCGCAATATCTCATCTTCAACGCAACATGGATTTGTCGTTTGTTAAGAATTGTTGTTGAGTTTCCTTTGGGACATTTAATTTCTCACCTGTAATAATTGTGTATCGGCTAAGAGGTCTTGAGCAAAGATGTTAACTAATTTGAAAAGGTTGACATGGTTTAATCATGGCTCGTTGCTGACTTTGAGGCTTAAGGAGGGCCTCACACGTTAAAATTATTTAATGTCCAAATTGGTAGGGCCGCGTCATGTCTGTGGATTATCATTCGGTGAAGTGCTTCATCAGTTCGTTAGTATAGTGATAGAGAGAGGGAGAGGGAGAGGGAGAGGGAGAGATTTTTTTCTTACCTAACATCGCACCCTACAGAGATCAAATGATTGATACAAGAAAAGGCGAATACTTTTGGGAAATGTAAGGTGCGAATGATGCCGCATGAGAATCAGAGAGAGCTTAGTCTACTTAGGACATCTTGTCTGAAGTCTTGTCCATATGTTTACATGCACTGAAGTTCTTTCGAATTTCCGGCAATGACAAGAAGGAAGAATTGCAATCCAATACTTTCTGTAGTAATTGGTTGAGCCGTCTGAGAATTTCTAAAGTAGAAATTAGAGGAACCTTATCAAATGCGAGCCAATTGTTGTAGATTTCCACCATGTGTAATGATGAAAATATAAACTTAATCGGTTCATGAGAATTATAAGTTGTCATGGATTTTCAAGTACTAGGAAGTCAGTGCTCATTTCCTTTATTATTAAAGAGAAAGAAAGAATTGAAATTCGTCTTATGTATGTGTTCTTCTTTCGGTCTCTAGGGATCCATTAAGGTACAAAATTACTTTGGACCTATAACCAAGAATGCAGGTTAGGGCGCCTAGGCTTTTAGCACGAATTGGTCCTTCAATGCTTAAGTTAGGGTAAGAAGGAAGGTGGAATTATATGAAGTTTAGATTGGGGTTAAGAACCAGCTTCTTGGCTTCCAAATGACTATATAGATGTTGTTCCTCTCATGTCCATTAGGTTAGTGTCAACAAGCAGTGACAAGCGTCAGTTGATCATGACAAATAGCAATACATTACGATAAGTGTTATCTATCTTGATATCCGGCGATCAATGAGTGCTTAGTCTTTTAAGAGGTGGTTTCACCACCAATTCCTCCAATTAGATAGCTTTTAAGTAGAGATTTTGTCCATGTTCTACTCGTCCAGTTCTTGTCTCATAACCCACATTGTAATTTGGAAAAGTCATGAATGGGAGATTTATGGTCTAAAGATAAATAAACCTATGGATGTTAACAAACCCTATTATAGTGTAGACTTAACAATCATTTGTCAAATATGAATCTACATGAGATGAAAGGAATTAAAAAAAGAAAAATCTAAAGCCATACTAGAGTAGAGATAAATGATTATCATGGATCATCTCTCATTTTAATGTCTTTTTGCCTATGAAGGTCCATCCCTCTTCTCTCTTCGCATGGAGTCCACATAAGTCATAAATTCGTGAGAGATGAAGTTCAATCAGGCTGAGAAATTCTCATGTTGACATTGGATACTTCTCAATGCATCTTTTCTAATATCAAAATGAGATTAAATTCTCATAATAAATTTATGAAAAATCAATAGTTGAATCGGTCGAGTATTTCATAAGCATTGGCAAATTCAATCAGGGCAATCCTAAGCGTACAACACCAATTTGCTCCACGTAGAGTTCAATTCCATCGACGTCTTATTCCAATCATAACTACCCTTACACTTTCAGAATTTTGAGGATGATTTAAGCTTGTCTTCTTACAGACAACAAGAAAACCATTTTTTCTTCTCTTTTGAAATTTAGAAAGAGGGGGATTCATTTTGGGAATTGACAGCAGTAGCTGGACGCAGTAAGGGAGGGCCCAATGCCAGGCCGACATATGGGTTTTGCCGACAGGCCCCACATTATTGGTCTGTTGGCACCAAACGCTGACTCTTACATGGCCCGACCATGGCCTCTCGTTCCCCCTCTTTCACATGGTAAATTATAGGTTCTAAAAATTTCGTGATTAAGAAGAATAGGACAGGTTGCAGATTCGAGATCCTATCTACCTTCCACACACGTTACATCCACCATGTACCCTAGACCTGAATCTAAAGATATACGGTGCCCTATATAATATTTAAGTAAATACTTGTATGCTAAACTAATTTGTGATTTTTCTAGTTTCTTTACAGATTTTTTATCTTTGAATGTTTGGAATGAGGGGGGGAAGTATGCTTATCTTCTTCTTCGTTGTACTTTTCATGTGATTGTGTCATGAAATCATTTTGCTATCCCTTAAACTTGTATCTCATTGTGAATGCACTTTGTGGTTTGAGGTTGAATGTTAAATGTGTTCATGATAAAGATTGCAACCCTTTTTACAAAAAAAAAAAAAGTACAGCACGGTATAAGATTGCCGTTGCCTCCCTTCAATTTATATTGGCGCCCCCCCCCCCAACCCAATAAAAAAAATTATTTGAGTACTCCCGTGCTTTAAGTCTTAAAAATTCTTACAATATTTCTTTTGAAATTAATGCTTCATTTTATTAAATTCAAGTTAATCAATTTTTTTTTTATATTTTTGCATTAGGTGTTTAATAAGTTTTATATAACTTTTGATTCTTCATAATTGGCACGGACAATATACTAAATCTCCAATAAGTTTGAGTTTTATGCTAATGCGATGTCTAAGTATCATTTAGTTTTTTCCTTTTTGTATTTGAATACTCTAAATTTTATAAATTCGGTTGAAAAAAAAAATTGTGATGCTCATTATTCATTTTATATCTTAGAATTCATAATTTATTTTTTTCCTTCATGAATATAGATAAAGTACATATTGAGACTAGCAAATACTGAGAGAGATGACTCCTAGATATCGAGATGAGAGTCATTCGAGCACACCGATGATGAGGGGCAGGGAGCACCGGCAAAGAGCAAAAATGTCAGAGCCAGTGAATTTGGACATGCCGACAAGAATGACGGAGAGGTACCAGCGAAGGCTAAAGTTTTACAATATGAAACCACACGACAGGCTTATTAGCTTGTACTCGACACGAATCAACATGTTCTCGAAGTAATTTAATTATTTGACTTATAAAATCAAAGTTATGATATTTCATAGTACCACTATAGCAGTGATCAATATCTAGCCTACATTACAGACGAAGCCTGCCCAATACCCTAAAATATAAACAAGCAGCGGGCTAAGCAAGCCTGGCTCGGACCCAACCGACCAGACCAAGCCTATAACCTTAAGCCTTTGTGGACACTCTCGATTCAGGCAGAGCCTAGGCGAGCCCTTCGGGTCATCAGACCAATGGTCAAGTCTAACACGAGTCGACATGTATTACAAATGAGAGTATGTCAACACAAATTGACACAATCTACAAACAATTATGCAAAATGGTCCATCTAAACAGAGCAGGAAGTAAACTGTTGGCATAGCATCACTGATTGTGGTTCATATTCTTCAGGCCACTCACTGTACTATCCATGACAGTGTAAAATAAGCTGCTTAGCCAACAAGCTCGTCCAGACTCCTATCAGTCAGGTTCATAAGCAAACTTGCACTCGCAGAATCCATACAAAAGCAGCCTCATTTGCCAAATCGAGCATCTTCATGAAGTAGGCCTTTCCAATGTTCATACTTAATTAAAAGAGATGGCCATTACTTAATAAGCAAATTACACGTTCGTTCCCATGAGGCAGGAGCTGTGAAAATAACTTGCAGATCTTTTATATGCTTTAAGTGGACGGTTCAGCATTCCATTTAGCAAATTCCCAAAGCAAAAACATGCGAAACCTTGAACCACTCAACTCGAGAAACATTTAGAGATGTAGAAGAGTGCATTGTGGCGTCTGCTTTTCCAACTGCTATGTAAGCTTTGTCTTCTCATAACTTACGCCGTATAGCACACCCCATCACGCTATTACATCCAGCGGAACATTCATATAAGCAGAACACAGCAATGTAGTTTGGAAGTGTCTATCTTAAACGTAGAAAAGTAGAACACAAATGCAAACGGTTTTACAATATCTAAAATTGTGTCAATGACAAAAGGAGCCAAATCTCGCTTTCTTCTTCCAAAGTGCTTTACCTAGATGGAAGTGTATACAATGCTCCTCATAGACAGATGAACAGAGCAAGGGATAAGATACATTAGCATTCACAATAAACAAGCCTGGATTGGAAGACTAGCTCTTCATTTGCCTACAAAGATGGCTCAGATTGCAAAAGGCTCGCACTGCTCCAGTTTCAAAAAGACCATTCTCCAAGCTTGCGTTAATTTCCTAGACAAGTAGCAACTATATCATTTTAAGACTTGTTCAAGACTCGAATTTCAACAATGATTAATCAAAGAAACCGACAGAACTCATACACACTACCACAGCTCGATGACCAAAATCATTTGCAGTGGCCCGAGAACATCATTAAATCATCGTCTAACATTGTGTCCAATGTCAATATCAGCATTTGCTATCACAAGTACTCTTTGCTTATATCATGTTAATCCTACCCATGATGTTCAGCCTGAAGTCCTAAGCGTATGCACATTGTCATTTCATAAAAGAACAAAAATAAATCACCAGAATAACACAAGCAAGAAACCAACGGTATAGAACCATACAGCAAGTGCAAGAAAACAAAACGCTAAGCATTTTCATTTCACATATTTAGTAAGTTATTTAGAACAATAACTGTGAGAGACCATCTAGTTCAAGACTCACATCATCACAGAAATTAGCTACAGATTGGGCACAAGACCAACCCATTCTCATTGCAGTCAGAACACCTTATCACAACAACCCTCTCTGGTTTCTCTCCACCTTCACCTTCCTCCTTCACCATCACCAGATTCACCACCACTTTGCAACTCCCATTACACCGGAAACAAGGCAAGAACCGCACGCCCCCGCACCCTTCGCACAACACGCCCACCTTCCTCTTCGGCAATCCCTCGAGCAGCTCCCCAAGACCGCCCTCCTCGACGATCCTCATCACCTCCTCGGCCCCGCCCAAGTACCTACCCCTCACGAAGACCCTCGGCGGCACAACTTCCTCCCTCGCCCGCCCCTTCATCAGCTCCCTCAGCTCCTCCTTGAACCCACTATCCATCGACACATCCCGCTCGCACACCGCCACACCAAGCCCTTCGACTGCCGCCCTCACGGCATTGCAGTCCTCAAACGTCTTCCGCACGCCTCGGAGAGTGGTCGTGTAGATCACAACCCTGTCCTCCCCCCTCGGAGGGCAGAGGTAATCAAACCTGTCGAGCGCAGGATTCGCCGCTACCGCCGCCGCCGCAGCAGCAGGCGGACTCGGAACTTCGCCGTGGCCGCCATCTCGCGGCAGCAGCGGCAGCGGCACCTTGGGAACGGGCGATGGGTGAATTTGAAATTTAAACGAATTAGCGCGGGAAGCGGAATTAGGGTTCGAATTCTCCTTGTCGACGCCGAACAGTTCTTTGAATTTGGGTTGCGGGAGAGGAGAAAAGCGGAAGCTTTCGGCGTCCAGGCCGGCCATGAGCTCCCAGGAGTTGATGATCTCGGGTCGGGTCGGGTCGGACCACATCGCCTTGGACTCGGAGCGGAAGGACTTGGGGTCGGAGAGGAGCGGGGAGGGGAAGATGGATCCGAGGGTGAACCGCGGCGGGGGAGTCGGCGCCGTGGTGGCGGCGGGGGCGGCGGAGGAGGGCGGCTGGGGCGATGATGGCGGGTCGAGGGTGAGGAGGCCGTAGGTGGTGGAGGTGAGGGAGACGATGTGGTGGCCGAGGGCGGAGGAGGCGCCGAGGGAGGAGAACTCCTCGTCGTGGCTCAGCAGGTTGGAGGAGACGCAACCCATGGTTCGCTCGGTGCACCACCGTCGGAGCTCCGGAGCTGCTAAAGTTGGCACCTTTCCTCTGCTCGGAACCCGAAACGAAAGCAAGGATTTTGAAGGAGGAGATGACACGATGCGGGAAGAAAGCTTGAAGGGTTTGGAGAGAGAGAGAGAGTTCTGGCTTCGATCCGAGAGAAGGGGGAAGTAGAATAAAGTAAAAGGGAAGATGGAAGTGAGGAAGAAGCAGGAGAAGAAGGAAGGAGATGGAGTGAAATGGTGCGAGCGATTCCAATTCGAACTTTTCGAAAGGAAATGAAAGTTGGGAAAACCGGGCAAGAGGGAGCGGTGAAAATTTAAAGCGAGGAGCGAGAACCGACACACATGATTCGTTCGTTCGTTCGTTCAAAGGGGTGGGTCCGATCCGGCCCGCCTCGGACCCGCCCCTCTTTTTCCTTTGGTTGAGAAGTGTGTGTCGAATGTCGATCCCTTCCTTCTAGGGGTGTGCAACTAGATTGGTCCCAAGTCGGGTTTCGAAAAAAATGTGTTCAGTTTATAAGGAGCCGACGCCCACAAGGTCGGTAATTGGATTTTAGGTTTTATCGCTCGAAATTGACCTACTTAGTTAGTCGTTAGGGGTGACGGTTTTAAAATGGATTGATTCGCAAATCGGAATGCACCTGTTTAGAGTTGAGACTTTCTATCTACATGTTTCATTTATTTCCAAAAAAGAAAACAAATAAAAAAATAGGACAAGGGCTGTCTCTAACTTCTTCTTTTACTCACGAACTTAGGAGTTCATTTGGAAACTAATTTGAAACCAAACTGACCGAGCGGATTTCAATGACAATCTAGGTTTGAAGCGACACCGTTGGCGAGCCCTTGCAACACCATTTTAAAGGTAGTATTAATATAAACTAATCCATAATTAAAGAAGCGAATCTTTATTCCAGCTCATGAGAGGGGATTGGAGAAGAGAAGCAAATTAATTAACAATTTGCGCCACGAGGGTTTCTCTAGCCATGTGCATTTCATTGAATAAATATTTAGAAAGTGCCCAAACGAAGTCTAAGCATTTGTTTATGTGAACAAGGAATCGAGAAGAACAATAGATTTCATCTATGCTACCTCTTTCTGGCATTAATATTTGGGAAATTCCAAATAAGAATTTGAAGTGCTATCATTTTCTCAAATAAATGCCTGAAATGAACATTACATCTAATAAGACTGAAATTGTTTTAAATAAGGGTCTAAAGTAATCATAGTCGTTTCAAATAAAGGTTAAACCTCACTAGTCTCCGACTGGTTAAATATTTTGACAAATCAAAAGGCATTTTCATTCAAATACAATTTTACTTTTAAATTATTTTTTAACTTTTTTCGCCTCAACCTCCCCCGAGGCAAGGGTCGCATTGCCTAAGCAAGGCCATCCCTCATTGACTGCTGGCAAGGCCACCCTCACCCGGATTTGGCAAGGGATGGCCTCACCCTAGGTGAGAGCCAATGGCGAAGAAGGAAGAAAAACTAGAAAAAGGAAAAAAGAAAGGAACAAAGGAACAAAGGGAAAATTCCAAAAAAAAGTAAATAACGAAAATGCTCCTGACCAAGCCCCTATTTGAAACATATATAACTACTTTAAGCTCTTATTTGAATCAAGATCCATTTCGAATCCTTATTTGAAACAAGATTTACTTAAAATCCTTATTTGAGAAAATGATGGCACTTCAAGCTCTTATTTGGAATTTTATCTTAATCTTTTGCATCAAACATAAATTTAGCTACAAGCAAAAAGACGCGTATCCATGTAGCCCTCATGTCGAATTAAATATAGGAACCTTATAATCTAAGACCTGTATACACAAAAGATTCTTCCAAAAATGTTGGTTCTTTCGCACAATGATTGCCATATGAAAGCAGTCCGTCATTGGTCAGTTTCAATCCTTTGCTGAGCCAATGTTTGACAAGGGTATGCTCCAATTATCTTACATGCAATTTTGTTTCTGAAATAACAATAGAGTAGCAAATATCTATTATATTCTTAGCATTTCAGAGAGAACCTTTTTCATGAAATAATGAAATAATGAAGACAGCAAAGGAAACACCTTGTCTTTTATATTTTTCACTTAACAATTTCAACCTCCTGCTGGGTCAGCACCTCGAGTCTGGCTAAAATGATTCAGATTATACTCTATGGAAACTATGTCATTTTGGGCGATCGGCCCAATGTTCATTGTACTGAGCAATGCAAAGCCATGCAATGGTACAGAAGGAAGCATGTGATTTAGGGCTCGCACGAATTCGAGATTTGCACGGACTCGCTTCTGTGAGATGACTTGCACACCATGAGAAGACATGCCACCCCAGTCTTCGATTTGCCACCATAACATGGCCAAATAAGAAGGGACGATTTGCACAGAATCGCGATCGACAAAGAATATCTTAGACCTTCGATTTGGGACTTTTGCTGACTCACCTGTGGTTTAGGACTCAACACTTGGGATTTAGGGGAAAATAAAAGTCTGGGCAACGAATGCACAAAGAGAGAAGAAGAAAGAACAAAGACTTGGGGTAACAATTGAACGATGCCGTTTTGAATCCAAAATGATGTCATTTTCAACACATGGAATATGGGCTTTAAAATATTCGCCACATAGGAGAGAAAATTGATTTGAAGAACTCACGTTAACATTTTCCATTCCCTAATTGAACAGAACTAACAAATTGACTTAATTGCACAAAATCAACAAATTATAAAATTTGATTGCACTTTTTGCAAATTTTATAATTCAATTACACCTTTGTACCAAGTTTTAGGCTTTCGGAAATGTTCTGGTTGTATCATGTAGGTGTTCTTCTCTTGGTCACCATGGAGTAACGTAATATTCACAAACAAAAGAGTCCACTTTAATACCTTGCTATCATACTCACCTCCATTGTATGCACCAACTCTAACTTTCCTTTTTTTGGTTCTCTTCCAATCTTCGAAAAACCGACATGTTTTGCTTGCCAAAACGCAATCCTCATATAGAGCAATATTTATGGACTTTGATCAAGTATATTTGCTTTTGATGCTAACACATTCATCCCCCTTCTACTTATGTGTTCAACATGTGGTCCCATAAGTTGGAATTAGTTTTTGAGTCAAAAACCGTAACTCTATGATTCTTTGAATTTGATTTTGTCTTGATTGCAAAAGTGACGGACATCTCATCCTTGACAAGTTAATTTAGAAAGAAAACTCTCGTGTTAAGACATGTTAAAAAAGGCGCACCAAAGTCGATTTTCGAATGAAATTGAATCCAATGAAATGTGTCAATAGATAAAGTCAGTGTTATTTTTTTTATTCCCCCAAAATTGACGCTTAAACAAAAATAGCATGCATTAATGATTGAAAAGGATAGCTCTAGTGTGCGCAGGCACATGAAGAGTATCTGATTGAGGAATATATTGAAATAACCACATCAAGTCTTATTCGTCATTACATGGTTCGATTTCAAGGAGGAGGGACCATGGTAGAATGTTGAGTTTCGACAATTTCCAATGGCCGGAGGCTCGAGTTGAGACTTGTCTACTTAGAAACGTACTACAACTAGTGTTTTGTCGGAAATGTTCCCACGACAAAATATCTTTGATCATAAATAGTTCTTCAGCTTTTATTTAAGGAGACCAGGGACTTTCGCTAACTCCGGATAGAAAATATCACAAGCACAATCGAAAGGAGTCAACACTTTGATATTCGAATTGAATCGCACAAACTCAGACAATGTCCAAATTTAATGACAACAAGATCCGAAAGGTATAGACTCGATGGATAACAAAATGTGACCAAATTCTGTCGGAATTTGATCGACACAACCTGAGAGCGTAAAGGTAAAGATACTATGCCAAAATTTAATTGACAACATAGCACATAGGATAAAGACACACATCATAATCTAATCAACAACGCAAATCAAAGAGCTACAATTAGGGAAATTAAAAGTATAGTGCAGAAAGTTAAAGATAATTAAAAGATGATATTTTATTTGATATGTGTTGGGGGCTTCTCTAATGGACTGGTGGTATTTTATAATGGTTTTGAAGTAACTACCTTTTGACAGTTTCTAACGATTGCACATCCTCAAGTAGCTTCCATTGATTGCCTCCATGTTTCTATATCTCCACAAGCTTCGCACCCATGTTTTCAAATGGTTTTCCTTGCCAGGTGTGAACTGCTCTGTGATCTTCTTTCTTGTAACAATGATTGTCTCGTGATCCTACTTTTAAGCATTAACTGTTCCTTCCAAACATGTGTGCGCTTGACCTTAATTGTCTTGTCATTTTCAAGTTTCGAAATTGCATTTCAATGTCGCTCTGATAATCATTCATTGTTGATGCTTAGCTCGGCAAGTACCGAATATTCGCCATCGTACTTCGATAACTGGACATGGCAATGATGACTACCAATGTCGATTAACACATGTTAATCCCTATGTTTGTCGATAAGCTGGCAAATGTGAGTTGAGACTCATGTGCCATGCATAGTATCCTTCATGCTCATGTACTGCTCACATATTTGTTCTTATCCACATGTTAGGCATGTGTTTATCCATAACTAGATTATTTTTTTGTGTCCACGGATAGCTAAAAGCTTAGAAGAGAAAACAGTTAAATACAGACACAAGCCTCGTGAAGGGGCTTGGAGAAATACGGGATGAGCCATGCCCAAAATCAAAAGTACCTTTTATTTTAATGAAATTACATTGAAAAGTTATGATTGAATGATCGATATCATGTTAATCTGCTGGATGGTATATCATTTGCATAATATACATGGTCCGCAAAGATCAAGAGACTCGAAATCATTAAGGGTTGGTTTGTATTTTCATGAAATCACATAAACCGGACATTATCAACAATGTTATGTAAGATTAGTTGGCAAGATCCATAAGCCCTTTACTTGTTTCCCCCCTTTTCCGAAAGAAAGTAGAGGGATCTATTCTCACTCCATCCGTACGCTTAACAAAAGGAAATTTCAAGACAAAATAGGCGGGAGAACATGTCGGGTTTGTGAAAATTAGAGTTTACGTCACAGGCATAAGCAGCAGAGGCTGCAGCCACATTTCCTACTTCATCCCGGAACGAGACAAAGAATCTAGCTTGGAACGTACGATGAGGAGAATCTGAGACAGTTTGACCGGTCCACCGGGCAAAGATGATGAGTCCAGCACATCACCACCGTCCTTCGATATGCTGAAGCGCTCTGCTCATTTTATTTCATCGCTCCTTAGCTGGAAATCTGCCCTAGACGTTGATCTTCGCGGTCTTCTTCTTCTTTTTTTTAATTATCTTACTTTGATATCTTTTCATATATAACTCGCTCCATCTTCTCGCTGCTAGTGCTTTCTTGACACCCATTATCAAAACAGTTTCTCTCTTTCTGCATAAAGAAAAAGGGAGATGATTAAATAATGCTCACCCAGAATATTTTGGGATTAGTTGATGCTAATCAAGCTAAGGATTCGGATGACTGATGTATACGTGCCTACTTACATTAAGTAAGGTAATAAAGAGGTTGGTTGAGGTTGTCCTGAGTAAAGAAAAGAGTCCCATTTTAGTTGGTTTTCTAAAAAAATCATTTAATGCTAATGTAGAACAACTTCCCTTCTATATTTGCATATTTTGAGGAAATCGCGACCATGTTGAGAATAAGATTTTCGTTTCAATGGATGGATCCAAAATACTCATTTTGAAAATATAATTTTATCCGCACAATTTTTGGATCATACCCTTTTTATTCTTTGACACCGTTTCCTAAAAATATTCGCAAGATCTTAACGAATTTTTAAAGGGCTGTGGAGTTGATTGACACCTCAATATCACAAATATCTTAGGTCCATTTGACAGGTTATCCTGACCTATTCATTCAATCAGAATAATTTGATAAGAGATTGGTCCAACCCCCACGTTCATAAAAGATAAAAAAGAAAAGCAGCAAATGGAAAAAAAGAGGGGAGAACAGGGAAACCAAAAATGAAAAGGAACTCGTCCTTTGCCCTTCGGCTGCTGCGGGCACGTGAAGGCATGAGACTTCGGGTCAGTACTTTTCCCTGATTTTAATGTTTAATTTAGGCACCCCTCCTCCTCTTCACAAAAGGCGAAAAGCCATTCGCTCCAAATCAAAAGTACCTTTCAATTTTATAAGTGGGGTCTTCTTTTGGATTGTTGCACTGCATTGAAATTCCCTCACGTCCACTCACACTCCCCTCCCTCAGAATACTATTTCTACATGGTTCTTACCAATCCCTTCTGACACTCCACACATATGATTACTATATTGTCACCCTCTCATTATTACTTTTTCTTTTGGAGTTTTTAACTTCCAATGCCACAACAAAACACCTACCTAGCTAAAAGCTTTCATTCAAGTTAAGGAAGAGTGGGGAGACAGAGAGAGAGAGAGAGAGAGAGAGAGAGAAGTGTTGTTGGAGCTCGCACTCGCTCAGTCGCTCTGGGCTCTTCATAAATAAACCCCAGTCCCTCTCTGCATCTCTTCAGTCCCACAGTTCAGCAATAATGTAAAAAGGAATCGGAAGAGACTGTGATGAACTTCTTCGCCACTTCGTCCTCCCCATGACGCCTCCATCTTTGCTCTGACTTTGAATCTGAGAGAGATAGCTTTATTTTGCTTCTTCTGCGTGCGTGTTTGTTGGTGGTGCTTTCCCCCCATGGGGAAGAAGGGGGGTACTTCTTGGTTGACCAAAGTCAAGAGGGCTTTCAGGTCTCCAGCTAAAGATAACGAGAAGAGAAGTGGCAGGAGGCGAGAAGAATGTGGGCAAGAAGATGAGGAAAGGGTATGACTTCATTCTCAGCTCTTGTCCCTTTTCATTGTTTCTTTAACTATCTCTCTGTTTTGATGACTTTTAGCTGCTGAAGTAAGTCTACTTGAAATGGTCTCATCTTCTTTTGGTTTTATCTTCTAGTTAAGTGTAATGCTCGTTAATGGTGAAAAAGAGCTGCTTACAGATTTGGAAATATATACACAATTTGTCGTGCAGAAGAGAGAAAAGAGAAGATGGTTGTTCCGTAAGGCCGGCGGTAACCAGTCTGCCGATTGCGAGACGAAGGAAGCGGCGGCGGCGGCAGCGGCTGACATTTGTACGGTGGTAAATCCTATAATGGTAGACGACCAGAGGCACGCGATTGCAGTGGCCGCGGCGGCTGAGGCAGCGGTGGCGACTGCGCAGGCGGCCATGAAGATCGCCCGGCTGACCAGGCCTCCTTCCGGTTTGCCCAAGGAGAACCGTGCTGCCGTAATCATTCAGACAGCTTTCAGAGGTTACTTGGTGAGTCAGGAACCTAGTCAAAATTAAAAATTTGTTCAGCTTCTTAAGACTACACCGTCAAAAACTTATCAAGCTAAACCAGTATAATAGAAAAGAGAAAGCAAAAATGTATCCCAATCTTGGGTAGTTTAGTTGCACTTTGTCGATATTGTCTCGAAAGTGACTTCACCTCTTAGGCTTTTAACATTAGTCAGCATCGGCTCGGTTCTCTCCTGAGCAGTCCCTTTCAAGCCAAACCATGTGTTGGCTCAATACGAACCTTAAGCATACAACCCAATCCTGCAAAATTTGATGTTTTGAGAAGCTACATAAAAAGAATTAATCCCTGGAAGTTAAGGTTCATGTGCTCTTTTTTGTTTCTTGAAGGCGAGGAGAGCGCTCCGAGCGCTGAAGGGGCTCGTGAAGCTCCAGGCGTTGGTGAGAGGCCACAATGTCCGGAAGCAAGCGAAGCTGACGCTCCAGTGCATGCAAGCGCTGGTCCGAGTCCAGGACCGGATGCGGGATCAGCGAGCGAGGCTCTCGCACGAGGGGAGCCGGAAGTCAATGTTCGATCCCGAGACCAACAACCTGTGGGAGTCCTCTTATCTGCAGGACATTCGCGAGAGGAGATCAGTTGTATGTGACCGAGTAACTTCGCTGGTCTTTTCGATGGCTGTTGGGAGACAAAGCAGGAGTGTTTTCTTTTGAATGTGCATTGATCGAGCTCGTTTCGGTTTTGCTTTCACTTACAGTCGAGGAATACAAGCTGCACCGCCGACTTCTGGGAGGAGCACTCGTTCAAAATGGAGGACGTCGAGGCGCTGTTGCAGAGTGGAAAGGAGATTGCTTCGCAACGAGAGAAATTACTCTCCCAGGCCTTCTCTCAGCAGGTAGGTTTCTCTTTCTGCGGTAATGCAACAAGGAGACTGTATTCGTCTGTCATCGAGCTCGATAAGCACCGGTTGATTCGCATTGTTCTTTATGCTGGTAGTTAATTGCTTTTGTTGTCGACCCAAATCGAAGAAATGAGTGCACAATCACTTTCTTTCGAATTTCCGCGAGTTACGCATTCATATCATGTCGAATCGAGCTGAGATGAGCACATCCAAGTTTTGAGCTCCGTTTCATTGCAATCTCTGTTTACTACTTTGATTTTTACCTGCTGGTTCTACATGTTCTGGTCTCGGATAATAGAAACTGATCACTTCAAATTCTTTCACATTCCCCCAGATTTGGAGATCTCGGAGGCACCCATCGGCCGGGAACGAAACCGAGCTTGAAGAGCGAACCAAATGGCTGGACCGCTGGATGGCCACCAAGGTGTGGGAGACCGAGAGCCGAGCCTCGACCGACAAGAAAGACCCGATCAAGACCGTCGAGATCGACACCTCCCGGCCCTACTCTCACTCCACCCCGAGGAACCACCGCAGGTCATTCCATCAGAATCACTTCCATAGACAGCCGAGCCCCAGCCCGACCCCGCACTCCGTTGCTTCACCGCTCCACAGGTCCCACTCGCACCACTCCAACCCCTCCCTTCACCACTCCCCCATAACCCCCTCACCCGCCAAGGCCCGGCCCATCCAGGTCCGGTCGGCGAGCCCCCGCTGCTACCGGGAAGACCAGTGCTACTCAGCCGCCAACACCCCAAGCCTAGCCTTCCTGCACCGCAACTCCATGGCCGTTCCGAACTACATGGCCGCCACCGAGTCCGCCAAGGCCAGGTCCCGGTCTCAGAGCGCACCGAGGCAGAGGCCATCCACACCGGAGCGGGACCGCACCGGGTCCGCCAAAAAGAGATTGTCATATCCAGCCCCGGATCCACACGGCGGGTTCGGGGCAGGGTATGGGCCTGGCGGGTTCAGCCAGAACTTGAGGAGCCCGAGCTTCAAGAGCGTTTACAGCGGGAATTACACCTACAACTACGGGGGCGAACACAGATCGAATCTGTCATGTTACGCGGAGAGCATCGGCGGCGAGATTTCGCCATGCTCGACAACGGATCTGAGGTGGTTTAGGTGAGGGAAATTAGCAAGACAAGTGCTCGCGATGCCAGCCTTATTATGGAGGGAACGATTTGAAGATGATTCTTAGTTTGAATTTTCTTTCTGCTGTTTTTCTTCCATTTTGTTCTTGTTTTCACTAGGAAATTGAATGGTGTTAAAGTTCTGGGAGGGCTTTTAATGGAATTCAATTTGACCAAAGCATTTGTGAGAGTCACGCACAGGGCACGCCACTTCATGAATGTACAGCAGCATGTCCCGGTTTGGGTGCAAGAATCTGAAACCTCCATGCGTACCTGCTTCAGTGGCGACATTATTGCTTCTGCAACTCGTGAAATAAATTTACATTTACTGATACTGAAACTCATGTCTGGGCAGTCCAAGCAAACTGAAAGTTGAAGTTACGTCTTAGGCAACTCCTGCTTTTATGTGACTTAGAGCTTATACTCATTCGTAAATGTAACACAAACATAAGAAATATTACTATTACCCACAAGAAAATATCTTTACACATGCATCTACTTTCGGGATACATGCGATTCTCGATTTTTTTTTTTTTTTTTTTGGTTCAGCGTAGCCCTTAAATCTTTCATAATTCACTCAAAATGCATTCGTTCCATCAAGAGTTCTAACACCATTAGGTGGCGTGACCATAATTCATGGTAACTTGACGTTAGATTTGTTATACCAGCATTCAGGTGACTTACGGCTTTCATGTCACTTCTCTCTTTCCTTATTTTGATCAGAAAAGAAAATGAAAAAGTAAAGATAAAGGATTACGAGATTTATTGAATAGGAGAAATGACGTGGCAATCTGCATCATCATATTTGCTCGATAAACACTGAAGTAGCAGTCTATGTTGGAAGAAAAGCAAGTAACATGGTGAGAGACGTTGTGATTAGAATGAGTGGGTTTTTGAAAGTTCCAACATTAGATTGAATAAGAAAAGGAAAAGTCGAACATTGAGAAAAGGTATGGCGGATTCAAGCCACATGAACAACATTTATAGTAGATACAGTAAAGTATCCCTCCATTGTAGACTTATTAGTACGGAAAGCTACAGCTACGTGAAACGGATTGCGAGACGTGCGGCTTCCAATGCTTTGCTCAATACATGGCTCCGTCCTCTTCATTGCGAGCACAGACTCCCACCCATTATTCCACACTTAGATCTTGTTTTTTCCTTCTCTGAAGTAAGCGGATTGCCCCTTCTCCCTACAGCTATTAGCATACCTAAGTAAATTGCTTTTGACCTAAACATGCCTAAATTCCAAATGCTTACCAAGGGGACCACTTAAATAAACTTATAAAGAAGAGAGATTGCACCGTACCATGCTTGTAGATGGGCCATGAAGATCGACTCTTTTTGCTCCTAACTAAAGCTATAAAACAATGGGATGCTTTGCTTGAAGGAGATAACCATGTCTCATTCCCCTAGGCCGACAGGCATATTAAAGAAATGTGCTAATTCCTAAACATGGGTAAGCAGAAAGATTCAAACCCCATGATTAACTTGGCTCCTTTTGCTTTGGTGGGTCTGATGATTTAACCTTAGAGCCCCCACTTGTTTAAAATTTAAATTTCTGACAGCATTAGCGGGCGCATCACTGCAGTCCCACCATAATTTTGCCCTTGTCTTTATCTCGTCAGTCACCTAACCCAACTTAATTTGCATACTAAACTCTCTCATCATTGTCTGGAATTGTGCTCCAGTTCATCATCAGCAGTAATGCCTCACCAAAAAAAAAAGGTCAAGCGTCATAAACATGTGTCTAAGATCTAAACGTAGGTGAATCGATTTGAAAGGGATTCCTAATCTAAATAAATTCAAGATGAATTGCTTAAAGACGAAGAGACACAAAGGAATAGAATACGTGGCTACGAACCATTGCGTTGGTGATTCGAATTCCTCCTTGCTCATGATCGGCTCAAAAGAGGAAGGACCTTTCCGATTGAGCATAGGAAAATCATGATTGTGCTCACTGTCGACTGTAAGTACCCCTGATTTTGTTGAGTCACTTTACTGTCTGACTTGTCAAAGTATCTCTTTTGCTTGCCGGCTAGGAATATAAGGAAGTTCTAGGATTTTGGTTTTGTATGTATTCCTACATTTTGCCATTTTCTTTCATTGACTGACATATGAAGGACACAAATTTACATTGCCTAACGTTTTCCGACAAGGACACCTCATCAGACATAAGATATAGCATGTTCCAAAGCCCCCCCAACACAAGGATTCTACAGTTGAATTACTGGGTCAATATGCCTAGAACTTCACTTCGGATCAGAACAATTCGATTGGGTGTGCTGGGCCAAATCGGGCCAACTTCAGGCCTAGAGCAATCCTTTCCCCAAGCCCGCCCACGAAACGAATTATCAAATAAAACATGTGCAGAACCTTCAGCTCGGACGGGCCAGGTCGGCTCCATAAGGGCACAAACATGGCCGAGCCCGCCCGTTTCCAGTTGCCGGCCCAATGCGCAGATAAATTTGCCAGATTGGCGGTCCTCTCGACCCGCCACCGCGGAAGGTCCATCACCAGGTGCAGTTTCGAAATCTCCACAAGATTTCAGAATGTTGTGTTAGGTCTCTAGATGCATTCAGTCCCTTTTAAGTAACAGCATGATGGCCAATTCGCGACCAATCAATATCTCCTTGCAGATTGAATCGTCCTATGATTTAAGTCGAATCGAAAACGTCGGCCTCAAAAACATACTAGACCTGTGTTCTTCCTCATAGGCTCATAATCCTTTTTCCACGTCGGACGACATTATTCCTGAATCCCGGATGTCTGATGAAAGCTAACCAACCATCGTACGATTCCGATTCCACTGCCCGCCTCATCCTAATCGAACTTACTCCAGGAAGGTCCACAACAGAAGGTACGAATTTGTGCAGAAGCAAAAATATATTCAAGATTTGCACGACCATTTTGTCTTTTGTTTGGGCATTTGGCAAGGACCATTGCAGCCATACCAAATTCAAATCACGAACTTTACCAGCCGGGAAATAACTCACAGAATGAATATGGAACCGATTCATGATTAGCAGAAGCAAGAGCATCGTCATCATTTCGCAATAAGTACACATCGGCTGAGAACAAATAACGATAAAAATGGACACATGGAAATCAGAAAGGCAAAGGAAAATTACAGAGCAGCTGGCAGAAAGTACTTCCATCCTAAGATGAAAACATATCGAACAAATTGGATCAGACCATATAAACGAATCAAAAACAACATTCCTTTTTTTGTTGCACTCACTGTTCAATTGTATCATCAACTCAAAAAACAAAAACAAAAAACCATCCAGTTCTACCTGACCTTCATTGGCGAAAGGATGGAGCTATCCTTCAGCTTATGAGATTAAGCTCATGCCCTTCATCTTTACCGGAGCTCCTACTGCTAGTAGGGGTGATGCTAATGCGGCCTTGAGGAGACGCCTCGCATGCTGCCGCCATTCTCGTGGAACTTGCATTTGCAGTCCCCAGACAAAGAGCCTCAGCCAACGGCCCGCCCGGGGTTGTTGAACCCATCCATGACCCGCCGGGGCTCATCATCCAGTGCGGCGGCCTCAGATCCCCCGACTTTTCGCGCTCTCCACTCAGTAGCCCCGCACCCATGTCCGTACTCTTGCTGTCTTCTTCTCCAATCCCGCACATCGTCAAACTGAGGGAGGAAACGGGCATCTTTTTGCCTGCAGAAACAGAGGCTGCCCTGTTTGAGCTGTCGTCTCTGTGCGGGGCTGACCATGCGTCAATGAAATGCCTGGTCTCATGCAGTTCGTGGGTACTTCCATAATCAGAGTATGAGCTCAGGGGCATATGTGGCTGCTTCAAATGAAATGGGTCGATTCTGTTGCAGGCGGCATGCATAGGCTGTTGGTGATGGTGATAGTCTTCTTGGCTGGGGATGGTCTCGGCCTTCATGAACCACTCCAAGCCCCTTCACGAGCGTCAGAACCGACCAAAACAAAAACAGCTTTAAAAGAGACTTGCAGATAGTTACGCACAAAACAACAAAAGGAAGACAGAGAAAGATGTGCACAACATTGATTGCCCACTGGATAAGCACGAGGGATGCAATGAATTTTTTGAATCGATTAAAAAATTCGGGCTTAGGGTTCGTGTTATAGGGGGTTTTCCTTTTTCTTTTTTCTTTTTGTTTCATTTAAAGAAATTCTTCTCTTTGCTCACCTGGGTTGGTCATAAGCTGAGGCCGCCGCGGTGGGGAAAACTGAAGATGGGATTGGTGTCTGGTTGAGGAATTGAGGATTTTGGCACGAGCTGAGGGATTGAGAGTTTGTGGTGGTGACGTTACTTATCTTGGTGGTGGCGTTGGCGGCTTTTGTGTAATCAGCTTGCAATTCCACAGGCTTTCTTGAACGGGGACGGTTCTTGTGAGAGTGGCGCTCACAGTACTTCTGGTGAGGAGCCACGTCTCGCGAGCACCTCCATTTCTTCCCATCTGTTCTTCTGCACCTCCACGGCTCTGGATCAGAACCCCCTAAGGAAACCCAGAAAGAGAAACCATCTTTTTTAGCAAATTTCAAGGGAAAAGAAATGAACTTGACTTAAAAGTTTCAGCTGTTAAAAGTGAAAGACCGAGTAAAAAGAAGAACGCAAATGACGTCAAGAGAGAAAAAAAAGTTGAAGAGGACAAGGAAATGTTTACTGTTGGACTGGGGAGGAAGAACCGTGGGGAGGGATTTGGTGATGGGCAAGATGAGTTCAGGACCAGCAGGCACAGGCACAGAGGTCAGCATGTGCTTGAGCATCATGCTCTGTCTCTCCATGTCCATCTCTTCCCACTGTGCTGCTGTAAATGGCACTCTCACATTTGCAGATGCTGCCATTTTTCCTGCAACCGAACAACCCCAATTATTCCCAGAGGAAAATCAACAAAAGCTACCGAAAACTCACGCCTCCCTAGTCCATGTGCAGTCATATCCTCAAATCCAAAAAAACAAAAAGAACCATTATTTTTTCTTGCTGATAATAAAGAAAAAAGATCGCTGAGAAGTTCTGATAAGGGTAGGAGAGAAAAGGAAGCAACTTTACCTGAGGAGTCAAAGACAGGAGCAGCAGCAGCGGTGGCAGCGGAAGAAGAAGAATCAGCAGAGGCAGAGCCAGAAGCGAGCAGCGTGGCTGCTGCCGCTGCTTCTTCACCAACGCACGCTAAGTGGTTGTTGCTCGCGGCCGAGAAGAAGGACCCACCCAAACCGCCATAATACTCTCCAGCAGCAGCAACTCCTCCTCTACCAGAGGATGATGGCGACAGCGTGTATTGCTGGTGGTAAGGATGGTGGTGATGTTGGTGATGGTGGTGGGCATGATGATGATGATGAGGCGGCGGAGGCAAGGACATGGACATCATCACCGGGGTCGTCTTTTTACGAGAATAGCCGTCACCGTTCTTGGGTTGTTGCGTCCTCAGACCCAGCCCGACATCGCACTCCTCCTCCGCAGCAGAAACCACCATCATCATCCCACTTTCGTTGCCGTTCCTCGTACCCATGATTGGGTTTCCTTTCTTTTCTCTCTGGGTCTCAACAAAAAGTGGCCTTTCCCATCAACAAGATAACACCGCCCAGAAGAAGGAAAACTAAGGAAGAGAGAAGAGAAAGGAAAGACTTGGAGCTGAAGCGACTTCGATTTTAGCCCTCACCACAAGAAATCAGGAAGCAAGACTTGGACGACACTGAACGTCCCCTCTCCCTCTCCCACTCTCTCTCTCTAGAGCTCCTCTCTCTCAATGGAAAAGGAAGGTGGTGATGATAAGAGAGGGACGGGAACGGTGGGGTTTAGCGGTGCCGCCATTTCGAGCCATGAGTTTTGGTTTGCTTCCTCAGCTACCAACATTCGCACCCCTTTAGGAATACGGACAATCTCTCTCTCTCTCTCTCTTCTCCTCTCTCTTCTTCAATCTCTGTCCCTCCCTCTGCGAGGGACGCGCGGATACACGTACGCTTTGCGAAGAAACCTTTTTCGATGCCGTCTAAGTCTTTAACACTGTTTAGCTTTACTGTCCGAAAAGAAGGACGAACAGGCCTTCAACGCTGTTAAAAAACTAAGGGCCGCACGTTTATCTCCACTTGTGCTTATCTATTCAGGGAGGCATAGTACTCCCCCTTCGGATGCGTTTGAGAACCATTTTTAAAAAAAATCTTTAAAAAAAATATAAAAATTTTTGAGTTAAAAGTGTTTTTTAAAATGCAAACTGTGTTTAGTAAATTATACTTTAAAAACCCTTTGTAAAGTACTTTGAGCAAAATGGTGTTTTGGGAATTACATTTACAAAAGAGTTTTGTGGTAAAAAAAATTATCAAAAGAAAAATTAAAAAAAATTGACCGGCAAGGGTAGCGGCCGCCGACAACCTTTGGTGACCGCTGGCGACCTCTGGCGACCCCGGATCTAGGGCGGCGAGGTCGCACGTGTCGCGTGACGCCGCCTTGACCTTCGGCGACCTAGATCCGGGCGTCGAGGTCGCGGGAGGACCTCGCCGCCTCGGATCTGGGTTGCGGCGAGGTCGCGCAACGCCGCCGCGACCCAGATCCGAGGGCGGCGAGGTCGTGCGACCTAGATATGGTCGCCGCTCGAGCCTCCGGCACCAGATCTGGTCGCGACCAAACCTGCAACCAGATGGGTCGCGCGGCCCCGGCGAGCTCCGTGCGGAGGTCGCGGTGCGGCAGGCGACGATCGCCGGCGACCACATCCGGTCGCAACCAGATCTGCGACTCGCAGAGGTCACCCGACTCTCCGACGACAATCGCCTAGGTCGTGGCGTCCCTCTAGCAATCGCCGGCCTAGAGAAGATGAACAGTGTCTCATACAAGGGCACGCGCCCGGAAAAACAAAAAATTCGTGAGGACAAGTTTGGAAAAAAAAATGAACAATGTCACGTGGGCATGCCGAGAAAGCTGAAAGCCCAAGGCAGATCCTCACCTATCTTGGGCTTTCAGGCCTTAAAAATGCTTAGCTTTGCCATTAAGTCCCTTCCAAAGTTTTTTCCCAAACACCATTATTTTGGCCCAAAGGGCTTTGGATCCCAAAGAGCTCTGGGAAGTGGTTCCCAAACGAGACCATTGCACAGGTACTGTCATTTTGCCCCCAAAAAAAAATTTAAAATTATATATTTTTTAAAGATAATAATTTGTATTATCTAGGGAAAATCTAAAATAAGGATTCAAAGTGGGCATATTTTCTCAAATAAGGACCCGAAATGACCGTTGTTCCAAATAAGGATCCGAAGTGGCTAACAAGTCTTAAATAAGGACTTGAACTCGCCGGGGGGCCAAAATGTTACCGGCCGTAGTGAAAGTGTGACATTTCCGGTGGCCGGAATATAGGCAATTTTATCCTAAAAAATTATAGATAGGAATTAACAAACTCTAAAAACAAAATCCTCAAACTCTTCATGTTCTTCTTCTTCCGCTCTCCATCTTTTACATTCTTTGTCCCCTCTTGTTTGGAGAACCCAAATTCTTTGTTGATGGAGCAAGATCCTATCTCTATGAGTTCCAAAGGCACGTGCCCTCCCTCCCTCCCTCCCTCCTCCCTCTTTCTCAATTTGAACGAAATTGACCTCGGTTGAATGGGAGTGTGAATCAAAGTGTATAGCGAACTTAAGAAAAAGATAATGAAGAATCGAGGCTCTCGTGTTACACACGAGTGTCTCAATAACGAAAATGTGGCTTTACTCAAAATTGTCTTCTTTGTTGGAAAGAAACAAAGATAGAAAACAAAAGAATAAGATGTTAAGAAACGAAGGTAGGGGTTTCTTGTGTTTCAATTCGTGTTCCATTAACATAAAATTTCCGAGCTCCAAGCGAGAGAGGACAAAGAACGGAGAAGATGAAGAGTAGAATAAGAAAAACGTAAGAACATGAAGATTGTTTCTTTTTAGGTCAAAAGAACGTGAAAAATTTGGGGTGTGGTTTTTAAGGTTTGTTAATTTCTATCTATATTTTTTTTGGACAAAATTACCCATATTCCGGCCACCAGAAATGTCACACTCTCGCCGACCGATGAACATTTTGGTCACCGGCAGTTAAGGTCCTTATTTGAGACTTGTTAGCCACTTCGGATCCTTATTTGGGACAACGGCCACTTCGAGTCCTTATTTGAGAAAATAGGTTCACTTTGGGTCCTTATTTGAGATTTTCCCTATTATCTATAAAAACAAACATAATTAATTATTTTAAATAATACAAACAACTATTTTTAATATTTTTTCAAAATTATTCATTTTTTGCAAAACAAATGAGGTCTTAAAAAATCTAATAATATCGATAAGCTTGATTCTCTTTTTCTCTTTGTAATATCACCTATTAATTCTGGTAGCTAGTTTTTTTTTTTTTTTTTTTCTTGATCTTGATTGTTCCATTTAAAACGTACTAGACATGGTGTTGGGGCTGATAAACGGCCGTGAAGTGTTGCCCTCTCCCCCTGACTAGCAGTTGCTTGGATAAAGAGAGCTCGTAATATCACGAGAATAATTTTTTTTTCTTATAAGAAAGATTTTGGAAAATAAAAATTCTCAGACTTGTACGCGGCTAATGGAGGGTGGCGGTGCCGTTGCTAGCCACCGTCAATGGTGGCCAAAGCCTAATCCAAATCAAGCAATGGCAACTATTTGAATTAACCGAGACAAAAATAAACCTTAGAGCTAAACTATAATTATCATGAAATTTAATGATATTAAATGCCAATTTTCAGTATTTCGCATAACTTTGTAACTCGGTTTCACATACCTTGCCATACTCTGAGTTTGCAAGGGAAAAGAAAAATTAGGATAAGCTTGTTTATCAATTTGTATTTGATTTCTTAAAACTTTTCTTTCTTTAGTCAGCATAATCTGCGAAACCCCATTTCACATGCCTAGAATAACTCTATTAATTCGAATCAATCCTACAAATCGGTATTTTGTTTACAACGCATCTCTCAAATTTATTCTTTTTTTATGATGAGTCAAAGTTTAATTGGCCTTTTGATCTTATGCATAGGAAAATAAGTATTTTTCCATGTTGCGTGGTTTGTCTCGAGCACAAATCATGCATAGCCAAGCTTGTATAAATTCCCCTGTCCAAATCTATCCAACATAAATTTCGGGCGCATTTAACCTAAATAAAACATGTTTGCGATCAGGTATTTGTTGAGAATGTTAGAGCCGTTAATGATTTCAAGCGTGGCATGCCCAATAGAAACCTTACGGTAAGGACAAATTGTAGTCATGAACAATGTGTTGAATATGCTAATTTCCATATCGACTGTGATGAAGAGAGATAAACTCATCAGCTCTTGCTCCTCCTTGATTATCTACCACATGACAACCGAAACGAGAATAATCATTTTGGATCGGGAATGAAAAGTCAAAGGTGCACCCCCCGATTGCATCTCCCGAAGTACACCAGAAGCCCGTCGAATTAATTAACACTAACGTTTTGACTTTCATCTCCCTGGATCGATCAAGCGTGGAATTCTTTTTATTTTTTTATTTTTTCTTGCACGCGATTCTTCTGGGCCGTTGACCGTGGCGGTCGGCTGGCTTCCCGACTGACTGACGGACCTCCCTCCGTCAAGAGCCGTCGCTCTCCGTCCAGCCCGACCGTTAAAAAGCAGAGAGCGCGCGGGGGAGGAGCGCATTGGAAGTCGCGACGGTGGGGGTTGGGGCGGGGGGGGCCCACATGGGGTTTCGTGTGTGGACCGGGCGGGGCGGGGCGGGGCGGGGCGGGGCGGGGACCAAATTTTTTTTTTTGATTTATGGAGGGGGTGGGGGTCGCATTCGATGTGATGCCCTAACTGAATTACGATGCCTTCCCGGGGCTTCAAAATTTTACATACGATATTCCTACTTTCGTGAAATAAATCCATCCTGATTCCGACCCCATCTTGCTTTTTACGTACCATTTTTGCTCTCTCGTTGTTACTTTTGTTTGCCGAATTGGTGTGTCGATTTGGGGGTCCGATGTTCGGCACGTAGTTCTATCTTTTTTTGGGTACGACGAATGTCGTGATAATCGAAAAGAAGCGTGCATTGTATTGTATCTGCTTTTTTGGGGGGTTAACCAATTGCAATGAAATGTCCTCGTTAATGGAATTATGGATGTTTGCAATCAAATGAAATTCATGGAGCATGAAAAGTAGTAGCCAAAGAATGGTAGTACTGTCGGTGACCCTTAATCTTTGTTCTCCTAGCCACGCCGAGCCTTGCCTTGGGGACCTCCCTTCGAAAGTGGTGTCTAGTCGGCCTAGATATCACGAGTGCGGCAAAATGTAATTTCTGCGAGTTTCATTTTGGCTTTGTCACATCTTTAAAATGGTTAAAAGCGTAGACACGTTACAAGCATAAGAGGATTGACGAAGTCTTGTGTTTGCGCAAGTTGATAGAAGATGATTTCTCTCGGAGCTAAGCTTTCTTTGAGATCTTCATGGGTCATCCTATTTGGTTGTCCCCGAGGCGCTCTTAGACGAGGAACATATCACCTATCACATGGGATCAAGCTCATCTCTACTGTTGATCACGTGCTTTTCACGGTGTAGGAAACTAAATCAAATTCCAACATCAGATTTTTAAGGCGCATATGTATATAACCAATGAGGAGATGGCCATTGACCGATGCATTTTGACTCTCTCTCTTTTGAATTTTGTCCATATGAAAAACAAGAGGATGTCGCGGGTTCCATGTCCGGGCTCATTCGCATGTACCCAAAGCGGCAATGATTATGGGCACCATGCTTTGGTCACTTGTCAGAGAGACACCCCCTTTTTTAAACTTTGCTTTTCTTCTCAGGAAGAGGTACGCCTCAGGACCACCACCACCCTCGCGCCTGCCACAAAGGAATTGGAGCCCTCCCTCCCCTTTCCATTCTGCACTGGGAAATTATCACATGATTAGCCCTTTTCAATCGTTCAAATTTCAAGGTCAAATCACGTGCTGACTTAGATTATCACATGATTGGCGAAAAACTATCGTTGGAAAATCTCAAATCGCAATGGAAGTTGCAGAAATCAAATTTTTTTTACGCTGGAGATTAATAATTTTGGCCATAAGTTGATTAGAAGTTTCATTTTAGTTCGCGGTGTTGATTATTTATCTTTAAAGATAACGTGCGAGGCCATTTTGGGCTATTGTCGGGCTCTGATGCAGCCCGGTATCCTGACCGGTCCAGAATAGCCTCGGTAGCAAAGCCCGAAAAAGTCTTGATGTGAAAAGACGAGTGCTCAAAACTATTTATTGCTTCTATAGATGGCTTTTACTCTCCACAATTTGGAAATAAACATAAAATTATTTTGAAAGAAAAAAGCTTTCCAAAGAAATGATTCCACGTTTCAACATTTAAAAAGATTGAAAAGCCGTTTCGAGAGTCGAATAAAAATCAAAGCGTGAAAGTTTCAATATTTGAAAATCAAGACGTTGAAACTACGATTCGCTGAAAACGGCCCTCGGTCGGGGTTTTTCCCAATGAGCGGAAATGGCGGAGAAAAACAGGGTGTCTAGACGATTTCATTTTGCTACGGGCTTTCAATCCAGATAGCCAAGAAAATTTGAAGTGTCCGAAGCAAGGATTCGATGAAATCTGGTAAAAAACCGAGTGTGCAAAGAAGCAAACCCGACCATTCCGACGAGATCTCTCAGAGATTGCGCGACAATTGCTGCTTTGTTTGATAGCACATAGCTGTGCTAGTGAACCGACCCCAATTGAAACATGAGACGGCTTTAAGTTTAGTTCACATTTTTGCAGGATGGACTAAGAAAACTCGATCGACTGGTAAAACAGTTACGACGGATCATCGTAGTGTTGCAAATTTTTATTAATAGCGGATGCATTACCCTGGAACATCAGTAGGAAGTTTCATCGCCGCCAGAAATCTCTTAAAGTCATTGCAGTGAAGCTATAAGATGTGCAGAGGTTTGTTCTGTTGCTTGATTAATAAAAAGCCAATCCGATGTTTGTGCTTGATTGATTCCTGATCATCGCTTTTGTTCAAGTCCAGTTCTGATGTCACTTGTGGAGGGCTAATCATACTAGTCTGTTGTTCCATAGTGGATCGAAACCATGTAAGTTGATATTCTACTTTCCTTTTGAACTTTTGTTATGATCATGGTGGATTCATTGAGCAGCCATGAGAAGAGAAAAGCATAATTTCTTCTTGATTATAGCATGGAGATCCTGCAGATTCTCATAGAAACACTCACACCTCTATCCTTCTTTGCCCTATGTTACTACATCAATTCTTCCTAAGAAGGCAAAGCAAGGAGGGTTTCATTTCAGTGTCTCTAAGCTGCTTTGCCAGAGAAGAAAGCGAGCGCGCCCACGAATGGTGCGTTGATATAAGTGGCAGGTTCGGACTGCTGGTAGTTGTTCCTGTCGTCGGCGAAATGATCATTGTTGTCCGGGCCTCCAATGATGGCCCCGACAAGCACGTTCGGGTTGGGCGACCCTGAGTAAAGATACTGGAACCCATCGTTGCACGAGATGCGGCTAGGGTGTGAGTGCACGGAAGGGACGGACGATCCCCTGTGGTGCACATGCAGGGGGTACCTGTCACCGAACCCGACCATGTATGATGTCTTCGCTGGGTTGTCCCCCAGGATGTAGTCTACTTGCCTCCTGGCCTGTGTGATGAGGCTCTGGGCTGTGACTGTGGTCGGGCCGCATGAGACGGAGACGCCGTTTGTGTCGAGGTACTTGGCGTAGGTCAGGAGGAGGAACGCGGTTGACGTGACGTACTGGAGGTTGCTCGCGCTCCCCTCGTAGAGAAGTCCTCCTGAAAAAAATAGATGGCGTTGTGAGTTTTTGTTTCTTCAGCAATCAATTCAATGGATCAAGTAAATCCTTGTTGTGTTGAAAGAGAGTGCAGAGGTAAATGCAGAGTTCAGACTCAAATATATAACAAGATAACAACTACGACATAAGCAATTGCGCTATCGAATGACATGAAATAGAATAGGGCAAGTAACATTTGGGATTGCTTCCCGAGTTGTTTATGGTTTAGCATAGATGACTTCTCCTTTACATTGATTTATAAAACTACTGTTGATCACATATTCACATGTGAACGATGGAGGGGGTTCTCGGTTAACCTGGAGTGTACTGAGCCTGGAAGCTAGACGTTCCGGGGATCAGAGAGCATATGTAGTTGTCCGAATGCGCTTTGTACAGTTGAAATTCTTCCGAGTTCTTCTCCAAAAACCCCTGGAGTTTTTAAAACCCACCAAACTCGTGAGTAGGCCTATAAGACATTATCATCTGTGATGCCATAGATCAAGAGACGAGACAGAAAATCCGACGACGGTACCTTAGAAAGGAGGATTTTGGTTCCAGCCCTCTTGTCGTCCCAACTGAACGAGTAGTCGTCGTCGTCAGAACCCATAGTGTGGCCGTTCGACTGTATGTATGCCAAGTACGAGCTGTCCTGTGAAGCTCTATGGATCCATGAAGCACCCCATAGCAGCTCATCCTGACGTTGGAAAACAGAAATGAGTTCAGGAGTTTTGATCGACTCAAGAATTTCGGACAGAGCTAGGAGGAGATTTTCAGTGAGGCTTACTTGGTATCCTGAATAAGAGCAGTAAAAGGGGCAGACGGCTGAATTGAGAGAGTCGCTGTAGGAACCTCTGTACTTGTCCGCAAAGTCGAAAACCTGCACGAAAATGGGCGGCGGTAGGTTTCGGTGAGTCCCATCAAGGGCAGGACTAAACGGCAAAAAGGTGCGAGCATATTTTGTCACCTTCTTGGCGGTTTGAAGCAATTTGCTTGAATAAGAAGGGTCGGAATCTTTGAACACTATCGAAGCTGCGGCTAAAGCCGCGGCCGTTTCAGCGGCCACGTCGGATCCTGGGTTTTGAGCTGACACCTTGTAGACGGTCCGTGCTGTGTCCATGTCTTCCGGCCTCTCCCAGCACTTATGGTCATTGTTAGGATCTCCCACCTGAACCACGCAAAACCTTCATGCTTTGGAGAAGTTTTCATTAATGTTCGAGACGGTATCTCGAAGTCAACATTCGCTGCACAAATTTACCTACCCGTACGGTCAAAAGACTGCGCTAGATTTAGATTCTACTGAGGTAAAACATTGATGATTACCATGCATGGGAACTTCTGTCTCATTATAGACCATCCAACATAATTGCTTTTGTCTCCTTTTCATTTAGAAGCAACAAAACAAACTCACTTTGGAGTCTGAATTTTCAGCCCAACAATGCTGTTTTTAGCTCTTTTTTTTTCTTTCAACCGTGGTTGGAATTTGGTAATTGAAGTTCTGATGCATGTTAATGCATGAAGAAAAGAAAAAAAAGTAGCTCACTTGGACGTATAAGGTTCCTGGAGTAGCAGTTGCTGCTTTCAACAGATAATCAGCACTCCAACGAACCGCGGCTCGGGCGTTCTCGACCTGGCTCGGCATCGAACTGCCAAACTCTATCACACTCCAAGCGAGCAAGGTGGTGGTGAAGGCCATGGGGAGCCCAAACTTGACATTGTCTCCCGCATCATAGTACCCGCCCACCAAGTCCACCTGAAAGCCAGAGACCATAATAAAGAAAACCATGATCATTTCGTGAATGAAAAACCTTCAGTTGAAGTGTAATAAAGCATCAGATAGTCTCTCGGACATGATATGACGAGCCGTCGGACAATCCGGAGTTGCCCCTCCACGTGAGCCGCTGGGACGGTGGCAGCTTCCCCGACCGCTGCCCCTCGAAGAAGAGGATCGACTTCTCGAGAGCCTCGGAGTAATCTTTTGCGGTGAATGCATCGCAAGAGATGCACAGCATGGAAAGCAGAGCTAGGCACAGTAGTTGCACCAATAGAGGAGAGGCTCTAGGGAGAGAAGCCAGAGCCATTCCCCACAACCGTCAAGGCTTTCAAGAATACAAAAACGGTTTGTCTTCTTTCTTACGAGGTTGTGGGGGTCTGCGGAAGTTGGAAAGTGGCGATGTGGAGGAGGAGGTGGAGAGGTGGTATTTATAACATCAGAGGTGCTGTATCATACAATTCATTATCCTAGAAAAGATGGAAAAAAACAGCCCTTGAGTTCGTTGGTCGTTGAGGGAGAGAGGAGGGTGGTTATTCACGGGATCAACTGCGCCAAACCGGATGTAATGTAGTGGGGACAACCGGCACGTCTTTCTTCCGAATTGTAGGAAAGTTGCGTCCCCTGACATGCCGAAAACCAGAAAAACGAAGACAAGACAAGATCTGTGCATCGAACTTTCACTGTTCTTGATCGTGCTTTGCGCCCGCCATCCTCCCATTCCCCTACTTTTACTGTTCATTGATGCATAAAAAGTCGTTGAGCGGCGTGGATTTGAAAAGGAAAAGAATTACTTCGTATACGGCATGATTCCAGGAGTTATGTTCGCGTTTCCACATTGGTCTGAGTCCTAATTTGTCTTTAGCAGACGGAGTCACGGACGCATGGGAGGCGACCGAATGGATTCACATGGGTACCGCCATACTTGGACACGAAAGTTTTCAAGTCACTGAATTTACGGCACCAACATACGCTCATAAGGCAGATTTCCACATCCACGCTTGGTCATTTTTTCAAGATTCTAGCCATTGTAAATAGCCTTGATCGCCGGAGGGGGCGGCGAATCGATTGGCCCTCCCTAGGCCTAGAGGCTTGAAGGTAAAATGGGTAGGCCCCAGCATGCCTAATCCTCGACCTCGTTTGCGCAGACCTGATGAATTATATTCTGTACAGGAAGTTTCATTCTTCTTAATCACTGATGTATATTAAGCAAGTATTTCTAGGTCGGTCCATTTATTGGCCAGGTCTAATTTCAGAGACCTCCTATGGTTGAAGTCATGTAATTACAATGAGCCTATATGTAGTGTGGCAAGCCAATGCGCCTAATCGGATGTTATGAAATGATGATAATTTTGTGATGGAGCTTAACTAGGTTTTCGCTCAACAAGATTATGTTGGGCTATATTACATGATGTAACTCCCTCTATTTGATGTGTGATTCAATTAATTCTCCTCCTTCTACCATCCTAGAAGCTTACTAAGAGTTACATCTTGTCCCATTCTTATTGTCCTGATGAAAACCGCCTCGCCTCGTAAGAATGGGCAGGGGCCTAACCGTTCTACAAACTGTATATCCACTAGAGAGTTTTTGCTTTGACACCATCCCTAATGAGGTCAATCTCTCAAAAGCAGTACTTGAGATAACCCCGCAAAGGACGGCCATTTGATGCGAATCTTATCTATAAATCACATAATGGGTTGGAATGTCGTAGCCGAAAAGATCCGACAGTAGATATCATGAAATAAATATTTATATTGTCATGAATGCTTGCAACCGATGAGAAGGGCGGATGCTCCAAGAAGTCTTCATAACTAGCGTCACGGAAGACGATACTAGTCACAAGATGCTCTCTCTCTCTCTCTCTCTCCTCCCTCCCTCCCTCCCTCCCTCCCTCTTGTGAAGTCTCTAGAGCCTCCCTCCTGTGAAGTCTCTAGAGCACTTGAATCAATGCTGCAATCTCTGTATTTTGTCCTGGACACACAAACATAGCTACTGAAACTAGGTGCTCTGCACACTGACCGTAGCAAAAAGCGGAAAAGGATACTGACTAGAGGCTATTGGTTGGGAAATAATCCAATGGGCTAACAAGGGAAACCCGCTAATCGAATCTTAAAATTAGAAGGCGAACGGCACGTGAACCCTCAACATTTTTGCGCATAAAAAACTGTAAAAATCACTCTTAAAAGACGGTTTTATTAGTAATGGAATTTCTTCTTCCCTATGCATCATGTGACTGGGGAGTTCACAAAGGCCCACCGAAGCTTCACATGAAAAGCGAGCAATTCGTTGTGATTGATGGCGGAAATTAATACCAGATAGCGATCCTTTTCCAAGTGTACAGCAGGACCATGATTAAGCTAACAAGCTAGCTTACGCGCCACGGTGTTTCGCAAAATTCTATTGTCTTGTTGAGTAGAGCTCCCATGATGGGCTTATGCCAATGATGGCATCGCAGTCTAGAGTCATTCGAGGAATTATCATAGATATGATATCAGAGTGTCATTCAAATTTCGGAGACGCGCGACTCTTCAAGAAACCGAAATTTCACTTGGTTTTAGGAACTGAGAAATCTCCAAAGTTTCGAAGGAGACTCTGTCAGCTAAGCTTTTGGGTAATCACATGTTGCTACTTGCTGGCCTATTGTTAGGCTTGCTGTTTTGCAGTCTTCTGTGGATCAATCAATGTAGCCGTAATGGCCACGTGTCTCCCTGTCCTGTGAGCGAGAGGTCAAGACAAGAAGAAGAATTGGAGCTTGCACAATTAATGGTAGCTTCCAGAGTCCAGAAGAGCCATTGAACATAACCTGCAGCATCTCAGTTGCCAAAACTTAGCAGTAAACAAGAAATGAGGAGGCATGGCATCCATTTTTCGGGCACAAGAATAGCAAGGCTGGCCGAATTCTAGCATTCATTGATGGATGGATTTTCTGCATTGCATTGTTTGGGCGACTGCAGCATCTCGCTGGGAATCTTTTTGATTGCGATGAAACAATCGAAGGTGAAAAGCTTTGGGCTCATAGTTATGATGACTCGACATGTTTCTTGTTTGCTTCTTTTCCGAGCCTTAACGTACATATTAGATGATTTAGGCAGTGGCATACCTTGGAAGGGACTCAATCAGCATTCGAAAAATAACTACAGGGCAGCATGAGGGAAAGTTAATCCCTTAGAAAATGCCGAGCACGCACATCACTGGTTAGCAGCACTTAAAATTACACCCGTGAATGAACTCAATCGGCTTGTATCTAGTCACTAAGGAAAAAGTTAATCCCATAAAAAATGCCAAGCTCGAATAGAATGACTAGTTACCAGCACATAAGTTTCTCCTATAAATGAACTCAATCAGCTCGTATCTGGTCAGTAAAACTATTTTTCTGATCCTTCAATTGGACCAAACATCATGAGTTATACTACAATATCTTATCAAGGCAGAATAGGAAGTGGAAATAATACTCCAAATAGGCATAATTTGTCGACCTGGTAAGCCGATCGGGCTGCACCTGAACCAAAAGCAAGTATTATCTACAGAGATAGAAGCGCCAAATTTGCTGATGCAATCTCATGGCAAAGCGTATGGCCAATTCTTTCCAGCTCATCAGTCATCCCAATTACGTGAACCTCAATGTAACTGATTCATTGAGATTGGGAAGAGCAAGTCATCATATTGCATAACTCCCGTCGGGCAGCCTTTATGACACTAACATACAAAATATTCTAAATGTACATTGAGTGGTACAAGGATATGTTTCCCTGAGAATGTACAGCTCAGTTTCAGGATTTGATTATACAGACAAATGGTAGACTCAGCAACACCTTTCTCGTAGATTTCCAAGATAAATGGCAATGACTGTGTAATCCGCATCTCTTTCTTCTGGATCAAGACATCCTTGATAACCGGTATAAAAATGGTTCGACATGTTTAATTCTAATCTGTGGATATGATGAACTGCAATGTATACATGAATCTACAGTATACATCAATAAAGCTTATGAGATCTTTCTCAAGGTTCCAGTTTCGGACAGATGCTAGTACTAGGATTTGACATTGAGCCTGTGGGAAATATAAGAGTTAGAAACAAAGAAAAAGCTTGTGGGTAATGAAAGAAAAACCTATGTTACTTACATATATCTGCAAAACAGGGCTGCTTAGACACAGGATCCTCTTCAAATGGCAGTGGAGCTTGACCATACACCATTTCACAGCTCATATCTTCAAAATCTGGGCAACAGAAACAGAATCGGAATGCTTAAAGCAGTTGAACATATGACCCGAAAGATAGATACTTCATGCCAATAGGCCGTAATGCATTTAGTTCACAGAAAATATGTTGTCTGCATATTGATTGAAAAGTTTGGCAGTGAGAGGATACTCGGAATCATGGTGAGGGGTAGCCCAAATTCATTGGTGAAGAAATCCTGAGTGGGTATCTTGCACATGTTTACGCACATCCCTACACAGCCGCTATTCTCCAAGTACCTAAAATAGAAAAATCAAGTGATAAATTTCAAATAGAAGACTAGCCGAAAGTTTTCAAAGACAACAAAGAACAGTAAGACAAAGAGTCCGTGCTGTGTTGCTTTCCCCTTCAAAGAATAGCATTCACAAGCAAGAAGATAAAGACCGGAAGTTCTGACTTAGTCTGAAAAATGGACAGTCTCACAAAGCTAGGCTAGCTATGGCAAGAAATTAGATGCTGGTGCAATTTGAAACTTATTTGCTCCGCACTTTATTTCATGGATCTTTTCAATCTCCTAAAGATCTGATCTAAGAAGGATCGCCAACCGTTGCAACTATATAAGCACCAACATTTTCTTTTTTTTTTTTGGGGGGTTGTAGGGAGAGATTTTACCTGCACTTTTTAATGTGCACTCCACTCTTTTGCTTCACTCCATTTACTTCTACCTCCACAACCTACTGGAAGCTCAATGAGTTAGAGTTTGTATCGAATGATTGGCCCTACCAAATATAGACATCATCGGGAAGTAATCAAAGCGGAGAAGTCCTGTGATGCTTGATCATCACATTACCGGCAAAATGAGGTTATAAAACACCAATTAAAACATTTCGGCAGCATTAATATAAAAACCTTGGATGGAGAAATTGCCAGACCTCATGCTCTTGCTAGTAACTGTTTCTAGAATCCAGACTACTCTTTTGACAAGCTCTTCTTAGGTCACAGTTTATGAATTTGCTATGCAGAAAGATCCTATTCCTGAACGTACTAAATTACGGCCCTCTCTCATTTACTAATGTCCGTGTTGCAACCTGTAGCTTTGAGGAACACATGCAAGACCTAGTTTTTAAACCCAAACCCACATCAAGAGAAACCTTTCTTCATTTCAACCTCCATCCACTACTAAGGAGAAACTCAGGTTTATGCCGTCTTAACAGAGTGCTAACTGTACTAAACAATTTTCTAGTCACAAATCATGCGTCGCCAGCATCTACAGCAGAGTGGTCTATGAACCTGCTCTTCATCGAAAACTAGATTTTCTAAGTCACAACTTCCAAATCGATCATAGTAGAACCCCTGCATCATCTATAAAGAACATTTCCAAACAGCAATTTTCCAGGACTTTTTCCAGGATATCCTCTGCTTTTGAACCAACTAGCTAGAGAAAAAGTACCACCGATTGGTGTAAATTTGCAAACATTTACCTCCGAAGGCCCAACTAACCAGTGGAAGAAAGGCACAGTGAGTGCAGCATTGAACTCAGCAGCCCACTTTGTTGGTGGAAACAGCTTCCTAAACTGCACCGACAATCAATAAAATCACCAGTTCACTGCTTCAACTCCATGTTTTACAAATAAAAGAGGATTTCTTTAAAGATAGGCACTCGAACATACAAGGAAAATTCATAAATTTTGATAGACTCGCCGTTATTATGTGATACGCACAACCGATATTTTGAGAATTGAACATGATTCATCATAAAAACTCAAATTTTGCAGGATCACAATCACACTCAACACTCAAAACATAATAGCTGTCCTCAAACTACTGAAATTCTCAATCGAAAAGAAATATAAAGAAAGGACTTACCCACCTGAGCAGGCGCACCGGGAGGAAGCATCGACATGAGCACTTCTCGGACCACTTCCTGCTGCTGAGCCCGAGACCTCCCTTGCATTACCCTCTTCGACACGTCCACGAAGCTCTCGTAGTCGTACTCCAGCCACCCCTTCGGCCTCTCGACGCCTCCACCGCCGACCCCTCGGGCCCTCGCCGGCGACGCCGCGAACTTCTCCATCTTGCGAGCGAACAGGGTCATGAACGCCTTCTCGAAGAACCCGTCCCTGTACTTCGTCTTCTGCCCCATCGGGGCCGGCTCCCCGACGGCTCCGCGATCCCGCACCTCACGACGGCTCTCAGCCGCGGAGGGCGGAGGCGGCCGGGCGGCGGCGGGCGGTGGAGGAGTTGAGAGCCGCAGTGGGCGAGGGCCACCATGAATTGATGCGGAAATGGCAAGAACAGAGTCTTCTTTCTCCCCTGTTTCGTTGGTTTCAAAGAATTATTAGCAATCAATCTCAGTACGTAAATGCACGAATACAATGCAGCAACAAGAACTTTTTGTTTGGCTGGTGGAGCGTTGCTTGGTTTTTCATAGGAAAGCTAGCAGCCATACAAAATCCCAGACATTTTCCATCCATATCTTTTGACAAAAATTAATAAAATTGAAATCTAGGCAATGCTTAGAATTTTATCCTCTCGCTTATTATCCTTTTTTTCTCCTTCCATCTTCTGAAGTTGCGATTTAGATGTAATTGATTGTTGCCTCGCAATCGATTTCCAGAATTGAGGCTGGAATCTGCGCCACGCGAACAGGGGAAAAATCGACCAGAGAAAATGGGGCTCATGGGATCACGACGGCCTCATCTCATCCTCTCACCTTAATGCTAAGGTTGCAACCATAACCGAGCATACGAAACTCTCAGCAATTAAAAGCTTTGTTGAGATTAATGTTTTGCAAGTACCTAGGAGATAAGGGGACCGAAAAATAAAAAGCATACCACTCATGGGAAGGCGAAATGTAATAAATTTTAGGATCCATTGTATTTCAAAGAATAATTTCGCGTGTCAAGATATTAAATAAAATGAGAACTAATTTAATGATTATATGATGAGAATAAATATATCTTTTTCTTGATGCATGGCGGTAATATATGTGCCACATATTAATACAGAGTTTTGTGAAAATGTAGTGCTACAGCCAAATAGGCCAGCATTTCCCCAATTTAGAGTTCTTCAACCATGGAAATATAGAAAATTTTCAAAAGAAGTAAATCAGAGCATTCTCTATCAGAAGTTGTTGCATAGTTTTCCTTCCAGAGAAAATGCTACGACACATGAATTATTTACATTTTGGATTACATCAATCCCGGCATGGCCGCATATATAACGGCAACGCTCCATCTTAAGCTTCCTAAACTAGCTGGGGAAATGATATTTGTATAGCCGACAAATGTTGATGCTGTCGTACCTCGATTCACAAGAACAAGAGCATGACACGACCGTCTTTTCAGCAAAGGACACAGTCATAACATAACCAAAATTCAGCCCGATATCAATAAATATACATCCACACACACACACATATATATATATTTGACAAAAATGCATTTGGTTACAATATCAGAGTAGTTTTACAATCCACCAAACCAAAACATATACCTCCTCCAAAGACTAATTTACAAACTTATTAACTATATACAAGTCATACCAAAAATCCCCACCACAAAAGTCCTCCCCCATAACGGACGTTTATGTCTACTTGCGACTTACTGAAGAATCTGAAAAACAAGTAGATGAGAGGAGTGAGCTACCACAGCGTAATAAGTAACACATTTCTTCTAAGCGGATCAAGGAATCATTATACACATTTAAAACACAATAATAACTCACTTTAACATAATATATAATCATAACTCAAATACCGAAGATTCCAATGGTCCGATCCATTGGTCAATCTCATAAAACATGTATCAATGGTCTATTCCATTGATTAATCTCATCAAACCACGCATCGATGGTCCATTCCATCGACTAAACTCAAATCACATGTCAATGGTTTATTCTATTGACCAACTCATGCTCAAATGTCTAGCCATGGTCACGCATAACGCCTGTGACAAGACGACCAAGATTCCTTCATTGGTAAGATCTCCATCTATTATTAGCCGGTGGCTCGGCTTACAAGGATATTCTAGACTTGTATGCGCATACCTATACATCCTTCAGGGTTCACAGAGACATTGAGCATCAACCATTAATCACAATATCTAGTAACCCAACATTAGAATGAAAGTCATATCACAATTCAAACATTTGATATATAAATATCAAAGCGTTCTTCAAAATGTTTCAAGAATTCTTTATAAAGAGTTTCACAAATCATTTTCAAACAACCATTCAAATCGAATTCGAAATATAACTCAAATTTTCAAACAACAAAATGGTAATAATATCTCGATCTTGTTTTATGTAACAAAAGGTTTTTCAAAACATGAGTTTAAATACAAAAAAGAAATAGTGTCACTCACCTGGAAAAGCAAAAAGTCAATTACGGCGGTAACTCAAGTTGGTGCACTTGAATTCCTAATAAGTAACCAAAAAATAACATTAAAAGACCAAGTAAAATGATATTCTAATGAATAACTCGACTAGACTAGGCTTATTTGTCGATAAAAGAAAATCTACATGCCACAAAAGGCCTGCCTCTAGCAGCAACCTATTGTTGTTCGCTCGGTGCGGTTTGTGTGCTAAACTTCGTCGAGCCATAACTTCCTCCACAAAATTCCGTTATAAGCCATCTTATAGTCCTTAGAAAACCCTCTTAATGTACTACAACAAACCCAACTCAGCTGCCCCAAAACATCTCCGAAAACGGCTAAAAATCGAGCCCAAAATTACTGTTCGCTATAGTTCCAAAATGCACCCCCAACTTGAAAATTCCATTTCGAACAAATCGTAAGCTCAAATCACGATCTGTAAAATGCTATAGCTTCACGACACTCTAAAATACCATTTCTATAAAAATATGCAGCTCAACGATTGAAAAATCGGATTTCACTGCACAAATATCCAAATCCGAATTTCGAACCCTAATTGTGACGATTCGTTTGAATAGATGATCGAAGGCTTTGACCACTTACTGCTGTTGCAAAACGAAGTTGACTCGGCTTGATGAAGTGTCCGGATCGTGAGCACGGCAAATTTTTTCTCTTTTTCACTTTTTCCTTTCTCTTCTTTCTCTCCTCTCCCCTGTTTCTTTCTTTCCCCTGTTTCGTTTCTGCCCAAGCCCTCCCTCTCTTCTCTTTAAACATAGTCGAAGCTTCCACTGTTCTCCTTCATCTTCTTTTGTTGACTTTTCAAACCCTCTTTTTTTTTTTTTTTTTTTTCAAAGCTCATATATTATAGATGCGGTAGCTTCTGGTTTGATATCTACCCAGCAATTTCTGAGCAACAACTATATTGGCGGCTTCTATGGGGTGACAAGCATCCCAGTACACGTACATGGATCCATTGTTGCACATAACGGAGGTTGCGTTGTGACAATTGAATGGCGGAAAGAATCCCCTGCAACACGAGGCATCGGCATTCTTGAATGCTGGAAACATCGCGGTGTGTGAAGGAGAAACAAAACAATGCCTTAACAACACGGTGCACGACTAAACAAAGGTACGAAAATTCGGTGGTTGAATACCATGTTGCCGATAGTTTAGCTCAATTTCCATGAATATGTTGTATGAATTCGCATAAATGAACATGGCTTCACGACTTGCCTCTCGATTCAGCTCATCGAGCAGCTCCTTCAGCTTCTTGTTGTAGCCCTGAACAAAATGATTCACTTGTACGACACAGCTTCCGCTGGGAAGAAATAGATTGAGGGCACGGATGAAGGGTATGCAACCCAACGGCCCGATCCTGACCGCGACAAATCTTCTAGGCCCCATCTCACCCCCCTTGTGAGTACATAGAAACGGAAATACATCTTCATTACAATGACATTGCGAAAGAATGCACTAGCTTGATGTGAGCACGTGACCAAGAATGCTACCTTGGGCTGCAATGTCAAATTGGAGATCACGAAACTTTGGTACATTGCGGGAGGCAGCTTCTGGGCGGAGAGATATGGTACGGACGGTTGTGAGCGAAAAGGTTACCCTCTCCAGGAAGTCATTTGTGTCTCTCTCTCCCATTACACCGGCCATGTAGCTCCTCGTGTGCTCGAAGTAGTCCACCTGCTTCCTCAATGGAACTCTCTCTATCTGTGCCAACGAAAATGCGTACGAGGTTATTGGAAATTGGGAAACTGAGCAGTTTTGGCCGGGATCCTAAAACTTTATACGAAGGACCCGCCACTTTCAATGGTTTAGGTTCAATTTAGTACATATGTGCATGTAATAATAGAGCATTTCGTACCCAAGCTATGACTATGATGTTGTGAATGTTGAATGGATGTGGAGTCAAGCAGACTGCGTACTTTTTGTTATTTGATTTGGATGAATGGGTAGCAACATCATTCCACCTCTTTTAGTGAATCCATTTTTTATGAAAACATTTGTAACATTGTAGTACTACATAAAACTGGCAGGGGAAAACAAACAAAATATCCAAAGTGAAATCAGATAGAATAAAAGATAAACATCCTTATGAAGATACAACTCTAAGCGATCAAGTATGTTCAAGTTTAGACAAATCATGCGATAACACAATGCATTATACCGGGAAATCTCATTTGGATTCCATTGTACAAATGGAGTATCAGGAAATCAATTGAACTTTTTCTCTAGCATGAAGGACTATGTTCTTTTTCGGATGGGAAACATCGAGGCAAGGCCTAGGTTTCTCTGGTAAAAAAGACTACAAATGGTACTTACAAATAAGGATCCTGCTTCATCCAAAATTCCTGCTGCTCCAGAAGCATAGTTTATGCCCCTACTCGTGGCATGTTCTTGATTATATGGGGCCAAGAATGGTGGAGGAAATGACTCTTCCCCAAGAGCTTGACCTAATTTTGAATCAACTGAGGACATTTAGTAGAAACCATGTACGTAACCCATGTAGTCGCTTGGAATGAAAGGCATTGAACCATGTTTATTGAGTTCGAGCCTTTCCCTTTGAATTAGTCAATAACAAGTTTTCATCACAGGAAAATTTTGATGATAAACATAGAAAGTTTACCGCTTTAGGGTTTGGTAAAACTCAACAGAGTGTCTATTGGTCCTCCTGAAATACCTCATGGCATAATTCCAATTACAAGAAAGATTTACGCATATAAGTAATTGGGGGCAAGAATGTACCAACTATGTCTGCAATGGTTCGGCCATTGGTGAACCTTCCCGTGGGTTGACCACCGGATGGCTTAAAGTCAATGCCATAAGGAGGCGAATCAGCCCTGGAAAGCGTCAAGAGATAGTCGTTATTTCCAGAATCCACGAGCGAGTCCCCGAACACAAAGGAAGTGAAGCAGGAACAAAGTTCAAAATTCAAGGAGACAGCAGGGAGCATCACCGGCAGTATCATCACCAACTTTTGGAACACCATTTTCGAAAACAAAAAATTTGAAGTGGTATTGCGAAATGGTTTTGATTTGGTGGGTGCGTGAATGACCTAGCTTGATTGTTATATGTGTCACAAACACGAAACAACGACTGAGAATAGCATGTTGTGCATGAGGCTGCGGCAGGTGAGGGGACTGAAATTGCTTCTCTGTGACGTGTCAATTTGGATTCCAGAGAGCTTGGGCTCGTTCAAATTTCAAACACCACATGGGTCGAGCAGTTCTCGCATTGTTATAAGTTCAAACTTTGAACTCTCATTTTCAATTACGTTTTGGTTTTGTCTTTCTTCTTTTTGGTTAGGAGTGAATTGAACTAAACGTAGGGTAGAGCTCTTGATTTGTTTTGAGGAAGTGAGTCAGTCAATTAAGTTTTAGGGGACTCAAAGAGACAGCGCAATTGCCCGATAAATAATACTAAAAGAGACTTTTGTACATCAAATGCATAAAATATTAATGATGAGTCATTTTCTTTGACAAATGATGAATTCAGAGTTTTTCTTTCTCTTGAGACATGGCTTTAGTTTTTAACTCAATAAGATTTTGTGAATCATTTAGAGCCCTATTTTTAGAGAACAATAGGGGCCACGAATATATCTAATTAGAAAGAATGCGGATGGACACATTCACTCTCCGTCATTGTCATATGAGCAAATGTACTTGCTATTTCACGGGGTCCATGCTTTCCTTTCCTCCTGGGCTTCTACGATAGAGCTTCAATTGGACAACCCCTATGCATGAATTGATGGAAGCGACAAATTCGGTTTATATTGTTTAGAAAACCTAAGGTGATTTGAATTGTTTCATTGTAAATGGTCAAATTTAATATGCTTAGATAAGCCGGCAATAGTTGTTCGCGCAACCTCGTCCTCCCACAAGTACCGCCAAAGCTATATGCCGGATCTAGGCCCATTGCCATACGATGATATGTTAGGCAAAGTTCATTAAATGTGTGGCATAAGTGGCTGTGCTATAAATGTGATGTGGATTATGGATTCTCTTTCATGACATTTTGACATCTGGCACGGCTGGATTGGCCTGCACAACACGACCATTGTATGGATGATTTTCTACCAAGTCAAGCATTTAGGTCGGAATGAGAGTTATCTCTTGCATGACTATTGCTTCTATTAATTTAAGATGGTGTAGGGTTGGCCATTGGCCTTAATTACCACCTTTTTACTTGGCGGACGGTTGTTTTGTTTCTCCCATCGCTATCGGAGCAGATCTGTTAAGACGGCAATTGATGAACTTGCTTCTTATAGCAAGTGAAGTGTTCTGTTCTCCAATGCTAATGCTTACACGTTCAGTAAGAACGGTTAACGAGTATAATCTATCGTTGGCAGAATCTCTAGAAGCATGTACCTTTTGCGATCACTTACCTCTTCCAAATCTCTTACCTTGTGACTTTTTATGGTAAACACAACATGGGCAAATAGATATGTAATATTAAAAATGCGAAGTTTAATCACTTATATAGGAGCATATGTTTGGATGAAGGTAATTTTTTCAACCTATCAAAATAGGTTCAAGACATATTTGTTAATCCATATTTGATGGGCTGAGTCATTATATGGATTAGTTATGTACGGTAAAGGGGTTATGAGTGAAAAAACCCAAAAAAATATGGGCATTAAAGAGATTCACGGTATATCCAAATCCAATTTACCTTTGTCGCTCTCTTTTCACCCTCTATGAGAGAACAATGGACTTCTTGGACTGTTCTAAGTTTAGAGAAATCTTGGTGGGTTTGGAAGATGGGTCTGACTTCACCCTTATTAAAAATATCAAGATGACTTTTTTCTTCAAATTATTTTACATAAATCATCTTCTTCATTATTTTACCTTCCATTTAATTAAAATTTCATTTCCTCCATGTTATTTGTTGCCGTGATTTAAGAAATTCATTACCAAGTACTAATTTTCTTTTGTTCTCCATTGTGAACGAATACAAAAATTGAAAATTCTATACAATGTTAAAAGCCAATTAATATCTTATAGTTGATAAAACGATTTTAACTAGGTGGATACAGATTTTCGTATAATGGATTAAAAATTAAAATATTTTAGCAAAAGGGTAAGGTTAGGTATAAGTTACTAAATTCGTGTTACATATAAATTGGTCGAAACATTTTAGGATATGAGAGAGGAGAGAGAGAGAGGAGGAAGGGGGGCGCCATGTGCTCCAGAGAGAGCAAGCGATAGCGCCATGTGCATGTGCTCCAGAAGAGAGCGAGCAATAAATAAGGTTTTTGGAGCACCGATATGGTTTGACAAAGAGCAACTCGACATTTATGAGTTTAGACATTCTGATATTTTTTTCCTTGCTGTAATATCGTCGAAACGATCACCGAATTGGGTGAGAAAACGAGGGGGTGACCCAGTTTTAAGAATTCGCAAAGGAGCAAGAAAGTGATATGCAAAAAAAGGGAAGTATCAATTTCTTGAGCTGATGAAGAAGCGGAGAGTCTTGATGGAGAAGAAAGCTCGTGTGGGAATGTGGCCAGAGCGTTTCCGCTTAGGGAGTCTTGAGTAACGTTTTTTTTTCTTCGCCGGGCTGCTCAACCACCACCAACTTTTTGCCTTCGTCCCGCACGGGCGATGTCTCAATTAACAATTTAGGACGCTTTGCTACAGTTGTGTGCATCTTAAGTCTCTCTCTCTCTCTATCGCCCAACAGAAGAGAAAAGACGATTCATATTGGCAGATATCCTCAACTCAGTTATGATTCTAGTTTGCGGCAAAAGAAGATGATCGTTGTACAAAGAAAAATGTGCGGTTGCTAGATCAACTTTAGGTAGGGTTCAATGGTAATTGACCTTTCTTTTATCAGAATATCTCCGTTTGGTATTTAGTCTTTAGGTTATTCTCACATTTTCAAGAAAAGGCAAAAAAATTACCAAAAGCACAAAACTATAATCATCATGACACATTTATTTTGAATTTTTTCTGTGACATCAAAAATCCTAAATTATATCCATTGTAACATGTTTACCCTAAACTTTTTCTTGATATATTTTCCCTCCTTCAAGGTTTCGTCATATGATTTTTAGGCATTTATGTGGGCAGAATGGTAATAGTGATCATTGATGGAAACTTGGTAGAGGGTTAATGTATTATATGGGTATAAGTTTTAAATGTTTTGTGTCACAAAAAAAAGTTTAAAATCAATGTGTCATGGTGGGCATGGTTTAGGATTTTTGGTGTATTTTTCCCTATAAAAATAAGTAAAATCCGTATCATTTGATGATGTATCGTCTCGTTAAGATTATCTATAACACAACAAGTCTAATTAATAATTATTTTCCCACAAACTTAGTATTGACAGTGCCAGAATGAATAAATGATTTGACATAATTTCAAAAGAAAAAGACAACTTTCCCGTTTCAACCTAACTTCCCACATACCTAGTATTAGCAGTGCTAGAATGAATAAAGGATTGGCATAATTTCGAAAGAAAATGACAACCCTCCCGTCTCAACCTAACAAGTAAAATTCGTATCATTTGATGATGTATCGTCCTGTCAAGATTATTTATAACACAACAAGTCTAGGTAATAATTCTTTTCCCACAGACTTGGTATTGGGAGTGCCAGAATGAATAAAGGATTGACATAATTTCCAAAGAAAAAGACAACCCTCCTGTCTCAACCAAACTGCTCGCATGATTTATGGGGAGTCGTTCCCAACGCTAGGGTTGTCATTTCATCTCCCGACCCCAAAAGCAAGCCAAACGACAAATCACACCCCAATTCTCTCGTCGTTTTCACCCCCTAGCATCGCGCATTATTAAGAGAGGATCAAGTTCGCCCACGAAGACACAACCAGAGAGAAAGAGAGAGAGAGAGAGAGAGAGAGAGAGAGAGAGAGATCAAACCCCACCGCACAGACCTGCCATGAATCATCATACCTCACCATTGCCATCACCTGCGTAGGGACACAAACACACACACATACAAAAGCCGACAGCACTCTCTTAGTGCTTCTCTTGTAAAAACAGTATGGATTCCATCGCCAAAACCATGCCCACCCTGGCACGCATTGGAACGGCCATCATCGACGTTGTGAGCTTCGTGGTGTTCTCCCTTCTCGATGTCCTTGATGTGGTCCTGTGCTTCGCCTACCGGGTGGCGGACTTCTTCATCGAGTCGGAGTGGAAGCCGTGCTACTGCTCGTCCCCGAGGGAGGCCATCCCCACCAATGGCGGCGACATCCTGCTCTCCGCACAAGGCGAGTCCAAGATCGTCCGCATGACGAGCTCGAGCAAGGTCCAGATGGAGGACGTCTCCGACACGCTCTACGTGCGGGCCTCGCGGGTGTCCGAGGCCTCGAACTCTGCTGTCAAGAGGCTTAACAGCAACAACAGCAGGAACCACGCCGGTCATAATCATAAGAAGAAGACCGGCAGTCCTGGGGCACGGTCCAGCTTTGTGGTGAATTCGACCGTCGTCGAGATGCTTCACGGAAGGATGGCCGGGCAGAAATCGCAGCCGATTCCCAGGTGGTCGGATTGCGATTGCCAACTTTGCAATTCCTGGTCGTCTTCTGGTGGCAAGACCCTATACGTCAAATCCGCCGGCGGTACAGGCAAGTTTTTTTCCCTTTAGCTGCGATTTGACATGCATTGGTGACGTATGAACAACTTGATGAAATATCTGATCATGGGCAACTTATACAAATATGGCCAAAAAGAAGAAGATACGAGCAAAATATCTTTTTCTCTATAGGGACCATTTTGTGTTACTGATCTTTCGTAGGATTTGTGACGGATGCTTATCGCTCTCTTTTTTCTTTTTTCAGGGGGCAAGACAAATGAGGATGTCGTGTTCATCCACGGCTTCATTTCCTCGTCGGCATTCTGGACGGAGACGCTGTTCCCGAACTTCTCGGAGGAGGCAAGTTCGATGTACCGGTTCTTCGCGATCGACCTCCTGGGCTTCGGGAGGAGCCCGAAGCCGGCTGAGTCTCTGTACACGCTCAAGGAGCACGTGGACATGATAGAGAAGTCGGTATTGGAGCCGTACAAGGTCAAGTCCTTCCACATTGTGGCTCACTCCTTAGGTTGCATTTTGGCCCTCGCGCTCGCGGTTCGGCGCCCTAAGTCGATCAAGTCGTTGACTCTACTCGCACCGGTAAGTAGTTGGCATTCAAAACCATCAAATTGATCTGTCTGCATTCGACCTATTTTCCTTTATATTCACGACTCATGTGAGACCACCTTGTCTCCACATTTTGATCCGGCTGGTTTCTCTAGATTTAGTGTTTTGAATGCCGTGCATTCATGTTAATTGAACTCGCGCATCGATTTATGACCAGGAGATTGCGAGGGGTGTGATAAGAAACATACGATACGTATGTGAATGTTACAAATTGAGGTATATATTTTAGGTGTGAATAGGGATAGTGACATATCGATGGTATCGATAAATGTTGACCAGAGATAGTGTAGGTTATTTAAAGGATTTGACCAAATGAATTTAAGACGCTATCTAATAATAATCATTGATTGCAATAGGGTACTCCACTTATTAAGCGTTAACAAAACTTAGGGAAATTATTAGATAGGCCGAGTGCATACATCCTGAGGTTATTTGGACCTTTAGATCTTATGGATCTCATGTAAAAATTAAGGAAAGTTATCTCGCTAAATATAGAGATGGCTCAAGAGTGCATGCGCCCGATCTATACTTTATATAGAAATGTCTCAAAAACTTGATCTTTTGACTTGGTGTTGCCTTCATATCATCTTAAACTCACGTAACGATACAACAAATTATCACGTGTAAATATAAACCAGTTGCTATGTGACACAGCCCTATTTTCCAGTGCCGGAGGGAGAAGAAGCGACGCAATACGTGATGAGGAGGGTTGCTCCAAGGCGCGTTTGGCCATTGATCGCCTTCGGGGCGTCGATGGCTTGCTGGTATGAGCACGTCAGCCGTACGATTTGCCTGCTCATATGCAAGAACCACCGGTTGTGGGAGTTTCTCATCAAGCTAGTCACCAGAAACAGGTAAGCCTCTTGCGCTACCAACTTCCTAATTTCAATCAGCTCGCTCAACTTCTCTGTCTCTTTATGTTTCCTTCGTCATAGGAAAAAAGAAGCAAACAAAGGTCTTAATACATTTAATGTTCCAATTTCAACCTTTCTCCATTTTCTTTGCCTTTAAGGAAATAAACAAAGGGGCTTCGTTTTATTTTCCTATCGACCTTTTGGAAAGATTGAGGCAATTTCTTTTTTTCCTGGTTCAGTTCACTGCCAGGGACTTTCCTTATTCTTCCAAGTCAAGTCACTGAACTACCCGATTCTGCTTTATAAATGTGGGTTAGGCTATGCTTTGCCCTTATATTATAGATAGATAGGTGTAGATAGACGTGCATGTGGTTGATGCTTGGTTGACGCATAAAAGTCTTGCCTACCCTAGATATTTTTTTAGGAGTTAATTTCTTCTTCTTTTTTTGTGGAGGTTTGAGAATGTTCGGAGCCATTTTAACTAATAAATTTTTTAGTAAATGAAACTAGCGATGAAATAATTATTATTAAGGCGTCCAAAATATCACCCAAGTTAAAATCTAATGAAAAATACAGTGTCTTCCAATATGCCTCAACATGGTATTGGAGTAAAACATCCGGTTTCAATTCTTTTCATGTTACAGTTATGATAAAGGCCAAATCTCAATATAAGCGTGAGAGGAAGTATAATTTTTTTTTAAATATTAGATGAGGTTTTCCCCTAAAAAATCTATGTATTTGGACCAATTGGCACCACAACTGCTTTAGCTTCTGGAGGTGTCTCGATCCACGTGGACCCACTTGGTTGGTCCATGTCAGAATATTGTACTTTGGCCCGGGGATTTTGACTCGGTCGTCCAGTCAGAGTAGTTAGCGGGCCCCGCTTTCCCTCAAGGCGGGGCCAAAAATGGAGAGCAGAATAGCCGTAAGCCCTAATGAAAGTGGTGGATCGCCGTCAAAAGTAGGTGGTTGGGGCATCCACCCATTTATGTAGTCGACAAACTGGTTAGGGTCGTGGCAACTGGCAATCGGCACATCACAAAAAGAAAGTGAGGCTTGCTTTTGCTCGCAATAATTTCTAGGATCGATTCAATGGTGCAATACGACCGTTTCCTTTGATTCTTATATTTTCTTTTCTCTTTTTGGTGTTTCGTTGTTAGGAGCCAAAGATCTATGCTTCCGAAGTAGGGTCTTTTTCGATTACTTTTTATGCTTTTTTGGGTACTATTATTATCGTTGTTTCTGGAGGTGCATGTTCGATCTTGGATCATTTAATCTATGTCTCCAGTTAAGTCTCTCTCCTCCGACACATACACCGTGCAACTAGTGGTAACTGAATGAACAAGATTAAATTATCGGTGCCGGGTAAAAATTCCTTATTATCTTGCTATAGCATTAAGTGAGCCGTGAAAGATGATGCTTTTGGTATCTTAATTACGAAGTCCGAAGAAGTTCAGCAAAGCAATTCATGATTCTGTCTATTTTGATGGTTCGGTACTTGCAATAACTATGATGTTTATTTTGGGGAAACTCTTTTTTAAGATTGAATAAGTATGATCGAGGTGGAAAGTAACATATTAAATATATGGAAATTAGTTTAGAGGAATGTTAGGATAGTCGATAAGACAATTTGGAGTTGGTGCTTTATGCAAATAAAAGATTTTAGATTAGATTCAAGTTGAGTGTAATTACTTAGCATGAAACCACGGTGGATTATTTCCTCCTGAATTTCCTAATTATTGGCGTAAATCAGGAAATAGGGATTGATTTTGGCGCGTCAAAATGGGCCCAGGAAAAGTCCGAGAAAGCGAGAAAAGTAGTTGAAAATTAATTAGGAAGGCACTAAAGTGTCCATACTCGGGGTCAATCTACAGCAGCCATCACATCTTGAAAAATAAATATAAAGGACGATATAGACACATATCTTTGTGCTAATATCCATCTAATTTGTTTATGTGTGTATATATATATATATAGATACATACATACATACATACATACATACATACATACATGTTATAAACACACACTCCTTGGATTAATGAGATGTCTCTTTCAGGCTTAGGACATATTTGGTCGAAGGCTTCTGCTGCCACACCCACAATGCTGCGTGGCACACCCTCCACAACATCATCTGTGGCACGGCCGGCAAGCTCGACGACTACCTTGACACAGTCCGAGACCGCCTGAAGTGTGAGATCAACGTCTTTCATGGCAAGGATGACGAGGTAATCCCGGTCGAATGCACTCACAACGTGAAGAGGCGGCTGCGCCGAGCCAATGTGAAGGTGATGGAGCGGGAGGATCACATCACGATAGTCGTCGGGAGGCAGAAGGAGTTCGCGAGGGAGCTGGAGGAGATCTGGAGGAGATCGAGGGGTTAGCCAAGCAAATGGAAGCACCATTTAATAAGTTCAAATCGATTGAGGAAATAGCAATTTGCAATGCATGGATCGATAAAAGTTATCCCTAAGAGATCCGAAGGCCTTCACCATCGTCATCAAGTCTTTTTTTTCCTTCCTTTCAACGGGTCAAGCTTCTAATGGAGCATATATATATACGCGTATATTATGCCATTGCCAAGTATAAAAATATATATATGGGCGCTTAGGATGTTAGATGACCATTCGTCCATTGTTGTTATATTGCAAGATAAAGTATGATAGAACATCATCATGCTTGGCCTGGTTTAAGGAGGCATCTCCTTTTCCTTTGTTTTCTTTTTGTGGAGCTTGTTTGTATTGCCGTTGTGTATGTTGAAAGAAATGGAAAATAATCGCAGTCATCCTTGCGAATCGACTTTCTATATAGTGGGGTTCTCTTTCATACATAATTGTAATTTCCTGACCTTTTGCTTTCGGATTACGAATGACCAAACCACATATGTTTTGTCTAACCATTTTCGGGGGATTTTGATTTCCTCTTCAATCTATTCGTTGCTCCTGAGTCCCGCCAAACATCACGTGGTGTATCTGTCAACAATTGATGAGCTTTCCGAATGAAAATTTAAGTGGTACTTTTCAAGAAACGTGTGAAATAGTCATCTCAGAAATTGTCCAATAAGTCCTAAATCTATTATACTTTTGCCAATACAATCCTAAACTTCGCTTTGAAGTTTCGCTAATTGAGCTCATCCACTAATTTTGGATGAAAATCGTTGATGTGGTGCGGGTGGAGTTGATGTGGACAATTTCGAATATTTTTTTCGATTTTTTATAATTTTTTCTTTTCTTCTATTTTCCTTCTTTACTTTTTTTTTTCTTTTTCTTTTTCTCCTTTTTTTAAATTTTCCCTTTTTCCCTTTGTCAGCCATCGTCGGGCCTTGTCAACGGCCAATGAAGGTTGTCAGACTTAGACGAGGGTGGCCCTTCACTAGATTAGGCGAGGGTGGCCCTCGCTAGGCCAGGTGTAGCTTCCCTTGCCTAAGGCCAGTGAGGTGATTCTTGCTTGAGGCCAGTGGAAGAATAAAGGGAAAAGGGGAAAAAAGAAAAGAAGAGAAAGGAAAAAAAGTAAAGAAGGAAAAAAAATTAAACAAAAAAGGAAAGAAATTGAATTATTATTAAAATTATCCATATCAACACTAGTTGTACCACATAGGATGACCGGTACCCACATAAGCGATTTCCAAACATAATTGGTTGGATGGACTCAATTGACATAACATAAACGTGTTTAGGACTTAATAGACATAATTAAAATGCTTAGAACTGAACAGATGAAATTGTAATAGGTTTACAACTTTTTGGATAATTTTTCCATTAACAATGTGCAGTGAAATTGACCAAGAAGATGAGAAAATATTATTAAAAAGCTAAAAGAATATATTTCTAAAATCTTAATATAATTATAGTTATTACATCTCTTTTGTAATCTGTACAACAACGAATAATAAAATTACCTCTGCGGCAATGAGAAAGCAATTACATTTATAATTCGGCAAAAGATCTCTTCAAGTGCCATAACTTGGCACAAAGGGACATTTAAGTGCCATAACTTACGAAAGGTACACTTACCCGAGTGCCACCTCTGGCGATGCCGGTCGGAAATCATACGTGGCAATTAAATATTAATATTTCTCGCCGAGGTGACTCGCTAGAGAGCCGAGTCGGCTCTAATTCATCCCAAAATGACGTCATTTCGGGTGTGGCCAAAATAGAGCCCTTAAATCGGCCAAAACGACATCGTTTTGGCATAATTTGAATTTTAATATAATATAAAAATTAATTAAATTAAAAAAATAGTAATATAATTTATATTTATTAAATTTAATTAAAAAAAACCGAGGAGGAGGAAGGCGGCCGACGGCCGAGGGCCGAGCCCTCGCTACCGTTGCCTCCTCGCCATTACGGAAGGTGGGGAGCCGGGGGCGAGGGCCCGTGTGCCCTCACCTAGATTCGGTGAGGGCCGGCAACCCTTGCCCGGATCCGGGTCGAGGGCACGCAGGCCCTCGCCGCTGGTCGGCTAGGGCCGCCGGCCCTTGGCCGGGCTCGGTGGCCCCAGCCCTCGCCGCCGGCTTTCTCCCTCCTCCTTCTTCCCCTCCCTTTTTTTCTTCCTCCTCCTTAGCCACCCCGCTTCCCCTCCTCCTCCTTCCCCCTCTCGCCGCATTTGGGCGAGGGCTCGTGGGCTCGCGGGTCCTCGCCGCCGGGCTCGATCGAGGTCGTCGGCCCCTGGCCAGGGCCCGGCGACCCGGGCGACCCTCCCCCCTTCGTCTCCGGCGACGGCGGGGAGGCAACGGCAGCTGAGGGCTTAGCCCTCAGCCGCCACCCTTTAATTCTTTTTAAAATTTTAAAATATTTATATTTTTTATAAATATTTTAAATAAATTTAAATTTAAATTTAAATTTAATTAGTTTTTATATTAATTTTTTACCACGTCAGCATCAAAATGACATCGTTTTGCAAATGCATCGTCGGAAAATTGACACGTCAGCGTTTTGGCCGAATTGGCACTCAAGTGATCCATTTTGCTCTGATTTTGCACTTAAATGTACCTTTCATAAGTTATGGCACTTAAGAGTGTGTTTGGTAACGTTTCTGTTCAAAAATCGTTCCAGGGAATAGAAATAGAAAATGGCGGCCTCGCCTAGCCACGGCGAGGCCCGGCGAGGCCGAGCTCGCCCGGCCACGGGCGAGGCTTGGCCTCGCCGGCCACTACAAGGTGACGCCGAGCGTCACCGGTGGCTAGGCGAGCTCGGCCTCGTCGGATGCAGGGTGAGCTCAGGCTCGCCTAGCCAAGGCGAGGCCGAGCCTCGCTAGGGGCCGGCAACGCTCGGCCTCGCCGAGGGCTGGCGACGCTTCGATGAGGTCGCTGGCCCTCGACGGCCCGTCGTTGGCCATGGCCGAGGCCGACGACCGGCCAAAGAAAAAAGAAGAAGAAAAGAAAGAGAAGAAAAAAATAGGAGAGAAAAAATTTGTTTTTCGGAAGTGTTCCAGGAACAAGAAACAAGTTTTTTTTTTTTGTTCTTGTTTATGTTCCAAATGTGTTCCCTAACAAAAAATAGATTTGGAACAAAACGCAAACAAACGCGTTTATGTTCTTTTTTTTCCCTGGAACAAAAAAAAAGGAATTGTGTTCATAAAATGAAAAAAAAAAAAAAAGAATACAAACAAACATCCCCTAAGTGTCCATTTCTGCCAAATTATGACACTCCAGGGGTCTGCGTCTCTTTATAATTCACATGAGAAATAGACTTTACATGTATGATGCATGATGTGATATATTTATAAAAAATTTCTACTCATATCTCTATGAAGCAGTATGAAAGGAAAATTTGAGTTTGTTGTCGCAATATAGTACCCCGTAGAGAGTAAAATAACTTCGCTGCCATCTAATATTACATCCAGTAAATGACAATATCGGATTAATATTACTTAGATAACAATACTAAAAATGAAATGACCCAATGATTGAATTAAATTATATAGAATTAGGTTCGGATAAATTCACTTTGTAAAATATAGCGTATGAGATGATTGATAAGCGCAGATTGCATATATGGCTAATGACGCCACTATATTCAATCAATTTTCAAGTTGTATATAATATTTTCGAGTGACAATGTTTCTTTTCCAATATTATTGTCACTGTTTTCATATATGTTGAATGTGCAAGAGCAGAGAAACAATTTCTGTGAACACAAATTGGCAAAAAATATTATGTGAAAAATCCCATGCGAAGCATGCACGAATATAGTAGTCACAACGGTAACACCGACAACCCAAAATTCTCTCGGTCGTAATGCTTACAAGACATGACGTCGTGCAGAGATATAACTCCGACGCCGCTAAATTCGGCGCCCGGACGAGTGCCCCTCGTTTGTTTCATTGCCAAGCTTTCAATCAGATTTGGGCAACCTTTCGCGACCGACGTTGTTAGAACATGTTGAGCCCACATGTCCTCCATATGTCGATTTTCGGTGGTCGAATTTACTGCAGATAACCACTGTTTGAGCACGATAATCAACACTTTTCCGACTCTTTTAGAATGATGGGTCGATCTCAGGTATTAATCGTCCATTTTCATTAGGGTCCAAATTGATCGTATGATTAGATCTTTGGGAGATTGATCGTAACATAAGAATCGGATTCTCTTTTCACTTTTCCACTCGTTAAACGTCGGCATCCGAATCGCCAATTAATGCATGAGGAAACGGTCTCTTCCCACATGAGAAGGACGGATCGAGTTGTCCCGCCCCCATGTAATAATTGCGCCTCTAGTTATAACCGACAAAGCTTTTGCTTGAATGGGTCCATGACGATGATAATGGTTCATTACGGTGCCTAATCTAGGGTACCTCCATTGCTTCAAACCAAACAAATGTCCACCATAAATAAACGTGTCTTGCAATTTGATGCAGTCCACACCAATTAGCCGAAAATAAAATAAAAATCCCGAAGAAATAAGCATATGTCACAGCTTCTAAGGGACGATATAGCTCGGGTAGTACTAAGAACTCTCTTGTGTACTTGTTAGGTGCACCGCCCCACATTGACTTGTGGTGAGCACAGATATACAATTTGAAAGATCTCTTGCGCAAAAGACTGTCCGAAAATTGCTGTTGGGTGACCTACAGAAGATGGCAAAGAAAGAAAGGGCGACGTTAACGTCGTCGTCCGTGTCGGCACGCATAATGTTCGAGCTGTTTTTGGTGAAAGAAGCAATCTTGCACGCATTAGCTGTGCCGAGTACGAAAAATATAAAAAATTAGTGTGCAGACACGTGATGTGGTTGGCATTTTGCAGCGTCTTTCTCGATTCGGACAGACCCAAGTTAAATCGATTTCGTCTCACGCATCAAATCAGCTGGAGTTGAGAAGTTGCAGTCTCTCACACACATACAAGTCCCAGTTTACTGCTCCTTTCTATTCTCGTCTCCTGGCAATACCGCTGATTCATTGATGAGACGAGCGTGAGTCCTTCGCATTGGTCCAACGACAGCGAAATGAGTTCTTGCGCAGAATTCTTACCATAATTTTGTAGGATCGCCAGGACGAATTTGATCAACTAGAGGCGAACGATATATAACTTCTAGAGCCGACCTGAGTTGGATATAGAGTCGAATACAATTATCCCTCGGATAGTTTTTATAGAAACGACATTAATGCTAGAATATCAACCTTTGTAATCTCAAATAACCATCACATGTTACATGTCGTCATCGATGTCATAAATTTTTGGTGCACTAACTCTATCGGTGATAATGTGATTTGCTTTACCTAATATATTCATAATTTCGACTCTCTCAAAATCATCGATAAATTATCAATGACATGTCTATGAATAGACGGTTGGCGTGGTAAAAAATTTTTAAGACATGTGATGACATTGACATGCTCTAGTGGCAAAACACCATATATACAAGCGATATTGTGATTTCTTGATCTTGGGCCATTTTGCCCAATGGCATGAGATAGGCAGGTCGCGAGTTTGATCCTATGTGCTAGCACAAAAAAAGAAAGAAATTATTTTATTGTTGAGATACATTGAGATATACTTGTGAATTCTATTAGAAAAAATCATATATCGAAGAATTGGCCTGGTAGTGAGCGGTTAATATGTCATAGTTGTCCCATAAGACATTAGCTTAAGTTTTTTAATGAGAGTGAGTTCAATTGACTATATTGATGCGCTTAGACTTGAGTTTCTTCTTAGTGATCTCCCTCGGTGAAGGTGTTGAGTTTTTATTGCACGCTCCCAACAAATGGTATCAGCGCCGATAATTGATTGGTGTAACTCTCAATTTGCATTAGTGTTTGGTATGGGCAACCTTAATGATTTGATATGACGAAAGAGATCTAGAATAATGATGGGCATTTTGGTATAACAATGTAGTCTTGATGGCAGCCTCATGGTTCAGTCAAGATGGGCATTGTTGTACAATTAGCTCTCGCAACAAAGTGGAGATTCTAAATTATCTTCACATGTGTTGCAAAAATTCCAAATCAAAGAATTAATGTGACGTGGAGTAGTTAATATATCATAGTTGGTCTCCAACTTATTAGTTTAAGTTTTTGAATGGAAGTATGTTCCACTAGACATGTCGATGGGCTCGAGTTTAGGCTCCCTTGAGGCGATCTTTCCAAATGAAAGTATTGAACTTCTGTTGCGTGCTCAACAGATGAATTGATCGCACGAATTCTTTGTTAAATTATTGAAAAGGGCAGAAGCTTCAAAACAGAGTTGTGAAACTCCTTGGCTGCAAGAGCTTGTCAAGATGATTCAATTTGTCTGATCCATTTTGGTTCATGCCCCGAAAGCCCTTAATTGTGGAACGAGTCATGGCCCATATGTGTGTCCTCTCGGCCCAAACTTACAACTGATAAAGATTTGTACAATCTCCAAGATGAAAAATCCAATTGTAGGGCTGTTTTCAGTCTTATTGGGCAGGGGATCGCACAATCTCTAACAGTGCCTTGAGCTTAATTTGGAAAATGGTCGAAGTACCATGATGCGCCCAATGGGGCATGGGTTTTCTGTGATAAAGATCGGCGCAGGATTGGCAATAATCTTTCTAATTTTATGGTTAGAAATGAACTATGCTTGATTTATGTCACTCTTCTTGCACAATGAATTAGTACATATTGAACCGGTACCGTACCAATGATTTGAGTTAAGAATTGTCAATGTTCTTTTTAAAAGATAGGAAGAATTCTCAAAAAAGTTTTGAAACCGATGGCACTAGACTCCTTAAGGGTTCATAGGCCGGTCGAGACTGTGCACTTCAAAAAACCTAACGTCAAGCTCGACCCTCACACGGGATTAATCTCTTGAACCAAAGGTGGATGGTCTAACTTTAACCAAGACATGTAGTTGAATATCTTAATCCAATGAGAAAGCTTCGATGGTTTAAGAGAGCACCAAATTGAAAGACAACAGGAAAAAGATCACGTGTTTAACAATTTGCGTCAATCTATCGAGACATGACCGAATGACATGAATAACTTTGATTTCAATGATAATGTTACTTTTTAAGTCTTGATGATGGTTCTCCAGTTGCGTGACAATGCTATGTCTCCTACGCAATTTTTATACACGTTGAGTCTATTATGTAAGGAATCCATGTTCATATTTCACATAAAAAAAGGCATCTGTACCTTCCCTTTTGAACTTTGACTATTGGGCGATGCCTTCTCTTTTGCTTTGCTATCCTTTTTCTTTTCACGACCCTTTTCTAATCAAAGGGTCGTGGCGTTTACACACAAAGTCAAAGAAAAAGACAAGGGACGGCCCAGCTCTTTAGAAGAATATTAAAAAGAATAGCATGCTAATCCCGCCCTAAGCTTCATAGCCTAAACTTTATTGGCAGCAAGATGGCCCTCCCCGACCCGTACAACCATAAAGTGATCACTCATGGATCGTTGACGAGATGTTGCGACGGGGTTCAATTTTCGAGAATGTCTCTTTCTAGGCCACGATGCATAATTGGATGACTAAGCATGATTAGCTTTAAGCACAAGGTCAATACTATGCATTAAGGGCTTTTCCACTTTCAAGTACACAAAGGAAATGGGAGGGAGAAAAACCCCCATTTGGCCCTCGAAATGGGTGGATAGGCGCCGGCGAGCTCATGAGGTAATCGATAAATGTTTCAATCATTCATGCATCTACTAACACGGAAAATAAAACAAAACTCTGTCAATTTACAAATATCACTTCATTACAGGAGATCAACAGGGAGAGAGGGGAAAAATAAAAGAAAAGGGGAGAAACCTTGATGTTTTATGGAGTTAAATCTCGATTAATCAAAAGCTTAGCGTTTCGAGACAATGGCTTCACGTGCGCGTTGACGCTCAAAAGTTGGGTTCTCTACCCTATCGTGTGTGGAAAAATAATGTTTACTTTATGTCATTCACACGAAATTTGAGAAGCAAAGGTACTCCGCAGGCTTGGAGTTTATTTGCCTGTGAAAAAGTTCCTCATTTTCCCTAAAGAACGAAGGATCTGTCTACATAGCTTTCTAGATCTTTGCGAGGGAGCTGCGCATCCAAATGAGCAAACTAAATCGGACATTATGAAATCGAGTCAATTGTTGTTTTTAACCCGATATATCACATAAACTCTGAGGATTTCTATGTTCTCTCGTGGGACTGATTCATCGTTATAGAAATATTGTACTTCAGCGCATTTTATTCCATCTCCTAAACAGATTGGTGTACTTGACAAGCATTTTGAAAGTTTCTAATGAACATCCAAGATTTGCTTTTCTGCGATTCAGTGGTGACCTAATAATACACAATTTATAGTGAGAAAGGCACGTTGCGAGATGAAGATGCTCCTTTTATTAATTTAAATGACAGTAGATAGACAGAATAATATAGTCACGAGGGAAAAAGGGGGTCCTTATAAAGAGGGTGCATTCTTTTAATACAAGAGCAAGTGCATTAAAAGTTTGGGACGCGTATTGATGAAGAAGATTCACAAGCATGATCTCTCGTGTTATTTATTCTGGTAAAAATCACAGATCTTAACATAAAGTTCACATTATAGAATTAATAGGATTTTGTTAAAAGCTTGTAAAGCAACAGCATAATAAGGAAAAAAAGTACGTTTTTCAATGCACAGACTGTTTTTGTAAATCGCACAATCAAATTTTGGAAATCGCATATTTTTTTTACTGATTAACGCTTTAAATATGATGTATGATCTCGAGAACTCCCTTTTATCTTTTCCCTTTGTACCTGCATTACGAAATCATCTATTTTAAGAGTACTTATGCTCTATAAACAACCAATTTCTGATCTCGCTGTTTCAATGTAGGGCTTACACGAGTTTACAAAATTTGGAGCGACGCTTCTAAACAACGGGTACACTCAACATAGATGTCGCACTTATTAATTTAGAACATGTTATATTTCCAAAGGCAATCAGGCAATCTCACTCATCAGTAACTAGCTAGTAACTTAGTAAGTACTACGCTTCAATTTTTTTTTTTTTTTTTTTTTGTTTTCCTGTTGTTTTCTCTTTGCTGTTTTCTGAAGCAGAAGGATTCAAAATAAAAGGGCGAGTCATATTCATATTCATAAGCGCACTGTTCTCGCAAATGGATACATCGTAGTCTACAATAAATCAGACAGTCGGGAGAGAATTCATGGCGTAAATGCTGATGTTGACTCCACTGCATTGTTAGTGAGAGCAAAGACAAAAAAACGGAGAAAGAAAGAAAGAAAGAAAGAAAATCTAGAAAGCCTACACAGGACGCAAGTCAGTCAGACACACAAACACCCCCCACCATTAAAACTGTGTCTTCAATTGGCTTCAGAAATTGATGGCAGAATCATTCACCACCTCCCACCACCACCTCCACCACCACCACCATTCTCATGCACAAACCCCAATCACGAGAGGGCACCCGTGCCCTCTCGATGACGCCACCGTCTCTCATCTCATTCGCTCCAAAGACTTAAAGCCATCATCTCTTCTTCTTCGCCATCCCCATACTCTGCAACATACTTAAATGGAAGAAGCCGAAACCTCCTCGTTCAAGAAACCAAAAGCCCTTTACTTCTTTTTGGCTGTGTCTTGCACGTTACGTATGTACACACAGGCGGTCTTTGTTATCTTTGGCTTATTTGTAATGGCATGAAAAGAATGCAAATTATTAGAGCCCATGTGAGTGCTGGCCTGTTCTCTTCTTCTTCTCTTTCTTGATATCAATTAAGTTATAAGGTTTTGTAAGCCTAGGAAGCCAAGAAGACGAAAAGATATGCTTTTGAGTGGAGACCATGTTCTGAAATCCACATCCACATCCGCAATTATTTGGTGCACTGTTAACTTCCCATGTGCAGAGGTAACTACAATGTTCTTTTGTAGAAGAAGAAGATGTGGTCGGAACGATTTCGAAATTTCTTTCCTCAAGTTTCCAAGGCAATACTGCAATCTTCCCCCCTTGTACATGACAAGACCATGAGGTCTCGCAAAATCAGAGGTCCCATCTATCACATCTCAGACTCTCTCTCCCTCTCTCTCTACTTGTTTTGTTTCTACAATATGTGAAGCAGCGACCATTACATCAAAGCTATTCAAAGATACATACACTTGGTATTTGGTAATGCCTTCTGTCATTAACCTCGCATGATAAGCTTGGTGGCATTTCAAGATACAAAACTGAAGCCAACGAACGACACTTGCTAATTCCTAAGTGGGTTCTGGTCTCGAATATGCTTTAATGGCATCGTCACCGATTCTTGTGAAACTCTAAATGAGCACATTTTTGTCCTCAGGCACAGCTGGGTTGCTTCACCAATACAGCTTCCATACGCACTCGGCATCTTCTCCCTTCTCTGCTGAATGATTATATTCCTTCCACTTTTTCCTCGACAAAATATTCGAGAAGGGTGAAGGCCAAGCTTCTCCAAAGCTGATTTCGCCAAGTATCTCCCATCAAATACAAGGTCGGGAACCATGCTGTTCTTACACAACACAATCGAAAGCTTACAAGCAGTCATTCATACAGATATAATGGAAGCAACCTCAAGAACTCTTTTTTTTTTCCCTTTTGCATTAACACCAGGTATTATTAGTGCAATTTACCAGTTATCTAGTCCTTATTAAAGTCGCGCATTTAGTATGAGAGAGTCAAACCTGACACAGATTCAGCCGTTAACAATGAAAAGCAAAACAGCAATCTGTAAAAGTAACTCATACACATACGCAAACACACACACGTTAAAACGAAAGATGCAGAGCTAGACCAGCCTCTGATGACATTATGGTTTCTTTTCTTTCTTTCTTTCTTTCGGCACAAAGCTAGCAAGAAAAGCTCATACCAAGTTGAAAGAAAGAGAAGGGACTGGACTGGTTTTGATACAGAAGGGAGAAACTTGATTGCAGATATGCAAGATCAGTATCCCGGGGACAACTCATTTGAGAAAAAGAAAAAGAAAAACCCTAAAGTAAAAGAAGTCAGCAACGAACTGAAACGGATCAGGGTATAGAGGAGCGAGAAAGAGACAGGCGAGGAAGATTCATGAAGCCCATCATGAAGAAATCCAGTTCCAATGATGAACCCACAAAGCACCTTAGACTGACAAGAGAAACATCATAGATTTTAGGGAGAGAAAGAGAGAGAGAGAGAGAGAGAGAGAGTGAGAGAGAGAGAGAGAGGAGAGAAAAAATCAAAGCGTAATGATGAAACTTTATCCTTCTATCGTCAGAAGAAAAAATAGTAGACGGGGAAAACATGAACTAGGGTCAAAATCTATAATCATTACACCAATCTGCTCATGCACACACACACACAGAAGCCTTAATTTCACTACTGACAAAGCAAGGGGAGAAAAAGGAAAACACAGCCAACATCTGAACCAAAAAAGCCATGGTTATGGAACAGGAAGACGAAAAAGTCTCAAGAAGTCTCAAGCTTTTTCTTTTCCTGTGGAGACTCACCTCAAGATCGGTCCACAACAACAGCGGAGGAGATCGGCACAGGGGGGAAGCAATAATTTGGGGGGAATGAAGCCTGGTCCGAGGTCGTCAAGCTCATGATCCGATCGATCGAATCACGTCATCATCTCAAATGGGTACGCGACGATCCCGACCCACAACAACAAAAACACATAAATAACCGATCTTGCGAGACGAAGATCGGTGATCCGAGATGGCGGCCTCGCACCAGACAACATTCCCCTCAAAACAACAAGGCTTCCTTTCTGAGGATCTCCCCCAAAACCCTGCCTGAAAACACACTAGAAAACCTCAAAGCTAGAGAGAGAGAGAGAGCGAGAGCGAGACCCAGAAAGAGAGAGAGAGAGAGAGAGGGGGCTTGAGAGGAAGTGAGAAGAAAAAGGAAGGGAGAGGGGGATAAAAAGGGGAGGAGAGCCAGAAGAGAGGCGAAAGAGGACAAAGAGAGCAATAAAAGATAGCAGACCCCACTGGCCCCCACCAAACTGGCCTCTCCCTCTCTCTCTCTCTCTCGCAATGGTATATAGGATTCAGCTCCCACCATTTTTCCCTTCCTTCTTTTTCTCTTTTCAGAGGGGAAATGGGAAAAATAGAAGAAATATTTTCGATCCCCGTTGAAATCAATCCCCATATCCAACGGCAGATCATCATGACCTAATCATATAATCAGCTGTCGTGCAGAGCTTCTCCATAGCTATATCATCAAGATCTCCCTCCTTCTCTTACTATATCCCCACCTTCCTTTTTAATTTTTTATTTTCTTGTCGACCCTTTTTGCGTTCACCCCCCCCAAAAGTTCTCGGCTTTTCCTGCGGTTCTATCTGGTTTCACGGCTGCTTTAGATGATGTAGCACAATGGAATGTTAGTTTAAGTCGATCTAGTGTTGATGGGTAAGCCAACATGTAATGGCAACCGGAAAATAGAGGCCTTTTGATTTTGATTTAAGAGCCCGGATGCATGAAAAGAAAAATCGTAGAGAAAATGGACGTGCGGACTTTGTAATATGACATTATTTCTTATACGGTGAAGTTAAAAGTCAGTGTGTCGGTTAAAAGCCGTTGAAATCAAATGGAACCCTCAATTAACAATGTCTCATTTGCATGGACTAAAATAAGTCAAAAACCGTAACTTAGGAAGAAATCATATAACCTTCTTAACCAATAACATGTCTAGTGAATTCACTCATCTTTCAATGATTTGGGATCAAGTCTTATTGGGATCACTCCCGTAATAAGATCCGAAATATACTAGATTTACGCATGAAAGCATGCTCTTAATAATAGTTGGGAAAGTGAACCAATAGAGACACGCTGACGGTGGCCCCACCAAAATCCGACTCGACGTGTAGAAGGAAAAAAAGAAGAACCATTTTAACAGTCTTAAATGCTAGGCGCTCGGTTCGTCAAACTAGGTGTCGGCACGGGGCTATTGATTCGAGAGAGACTCGCATAACAAAATCTCATTGTCCGGTAGAGGAGAAAGAAACTATGGTTTCAGAGGATTAATCCAAAAAAGAGAGAAATGAAAAAGAAAAACAGGATGAAGTGGGATTGATGAGGCGTGTGATTGAGGGGTGACGACCGATGAAAGTGATGACACACCAAACAAGTAAAAACCAGCAAGAAGTCAAGAATTTGGTTGAGCTAATTCGCCGACCTTCTTATGGAAAATGAAAGAAATTAAAGAAAATTTAATAGCGGAGCCGATGTGCTTTTCGTCATCGCCATTTCCTGCCCTGTTTTTCCTTTCCTTTTCTTCATGATTATTATATTTCTACTAATGGGGGGATATAATTGATCTTTTTTTCTGCAAGGTGACAAAAAACTTAATTTTTTCCTACAAGAGGGATTTAACACGAAAAAGGGAACAATAGTCCCCCTCGTTCAGTGCAATATATGACACCTTTTTCTACGCTTGCGGGGGATTCGACATGACGACAGACGGGACAGACACATAGTGTAAAGGCAAACGAGTCAGCGTACTGATTGGAGCTCATCCCCTGCTCTGCCCTCCACCGTATCATGGTGCTCTCCCTCCCCCTCTTTTTTTCTTTTTCTTGATAAAAACAGAGGAAAAGAAAGAAAGAAATGTCAAAGCGCTCGTGATGCTACTCGGCATGGTGATCGGTGGCCATCGAATTGTGCCTTCTCCCATGAGATCATAAGTAAAGATTATGTGGTGAGTGGACTCTCCACCGGCCCATGCCGTAAGCATTTCTCTATTTCGTGATTAGAAATTTATCAACTTCTTGTGATAACGATGGTAATTGTATTATGCATATATCAATGAATTTGAATAGTTTTGCATTTTTTTTTTTAGTGATGTGGGACTTTGAGTTTTACTTGGATGAGGAATTTGTTCTCGTTGCTCCTCCCTATTCTTTTCTTCCATCCCTAATGAAAAGAAAAAAAAAGAATTTTGGAAGCATTTGTTAAACAAATCGGTTGAAAATGTTAGTAGTTTTAATGGGAGATGGATGCTAGATGGTGAGAATATTGAAAGAGAAATTCTGCTAAAATTTACCAATAGTCAATTGTGAAGTTTTGGTTTAACTTGTTTTGGTCGTTCCAAAGTAATTTCTTTAGTAAGTATGTTTTCTTTTCGTATAGTAATAATATAAATTGAAGGAAAATTTAGATGGTAGATCATCTCCTAATAGTAATTTTGAATGACAGGAAAGAATAATTCATTTCCTTTTTGTTTTGCATTAGCATAAACCTCAATTTAGCTTTTGGGGGGGAAGCACATGTTAAAACTAGAATTTCAATAAAGGAGAAAAAGCATATAATCGTGCTCTGACGTAAATCGGACATTTCAATGCAATAAAGTGCGTCTGTCAACATGGTTGAGGCGATGAAACACACACATATATAATTCATACGCATAAACTATATATTTTTTTAATACTTGTATTGTTTTTCTTTTATTTTATAGAAATCCAATTAAACATCAATTTTTAATGAGGATCTAAACCTTTTCGGCTTTAAAAGTAAGCATGTAAAGATGCACTTGTGTATTCAATCCCATCTTCGACTCTATCCAATTAACCAATTATTCTGTCATATAAGCAAGTTCATCGATGAAACTAAATCTTATTTTTATAGTGCAATCAAGCCGTCAAAATTCCAATTGTTGTAATCAAATTTTAAATATTTACCGAAGCATGTAATCTAGTTCTAATATTTGCAATTTTCAGTATCTAATAGACATTTTAACATCAAAGTAGTTGGATTATCAGAAGCTGCAGCCAGCACCACAACTGTACTGCTTCTTTAGAAAATCCTTTTAAGTGCAGTTTTTCTTCCATCTATCCTCGAAATTTTACCGGACTCCGCAACTTCATTGCATTATTCAACGACATTTACAAAGCGAGGAACACGATAAATCAAATACAAAGACAAGAAAGCTTATCACATCACGAGACTCCAGAATCCAAAAATTGGGTTACAAAACCAGCGGAAAAAGTCAATGAACTTCCAATCAATCAACAGGCTACAAAGTCCGACCGAAAAAAAAAAATCAGCAGTCTACAAAGCATTAGGAAAGTGAAATTTCTAGACCCTTTTCATTCAATTTCTTCTTCTTTTTTTTTTTTTAAAAAAAAAAAAGAAGAAAAAACTTTTCTGGTCTTGTCAACGATTTGCAAAGTCATGTGGGCTAAAGCACACAAAGGCATTGACCCTCCATCATCTTTGCACGACCATTTGCATTGCTTTTGGTTTTTCCTGCAATTATAGGAGGTCCAGGTTATGCTCAAATTTCTATATACAGCTTTACTAGGTCTAACCTAAAGTAACTTTTGAATCTCTTTGTACCCCTTTTCCTTTGGGTTTTACAATAGTAGGGCGGGGTTATTTCCACACCCTTTTTTTATTTTTTAACTAAATACGCACGTTTTTAAAAATAATTGACCAAGAGAATTATCTCTACCGACCAAAAAAAAAAAGATATTTATCTCATAGATCAAAGTGCTTTTTCTCTCATTCCTAGTTTGTAAAGAGTCATCCTTTCCTCTGGTTTTCTTTCATCAGATTAAACAAAGCGAATTTCTCTTATTCCTACAAAGAGAAAGAGACTCAATTGAAATTTATAGAGCATTATGTTGGGAGCTCGACTCCATGTTAGACATGTTTACTATTCAGATCTGAAGTATTTATATACCGAAAGAAAATGGACACAAAATAAGAAGCAAGAGATCAAAAATAAATTTTGTGCATGTTCTACCAGACTACTGTTGACGAAGTCATTAATACTGGTTTAAAGACCTACGGAAAGGCGCAAAATTTTTTTTTTTATTAGATTGGCGTGAGTTTTTTTTTTTTTGTCTACCAAAAGAGTAATTTGAGTTTGAAAGTGAACATGTTGTAATAAGAGAGCCAATCTCAATATTTTTAAATTAAATACCGTATGTGAAATATATTTTTGATAAGTTTTTTAACCTAAATAAACAAAACAAATTTGGATCCGGGGACGAGGGCCATCGCTAGCCCTCTAAGTTCGCCACTGCATACTCTCAATCTCTATTAATTGGGAAAACTTTATTCTGGCCAAAGCAAGTTCAAGATTAGGTAGGTAAAATTAATTTTTCAAACCATAAAATAAGATTTTACTTGAACTTTCTCCACATAAAATCTAAAACTAAACAAGAGGATGAAAGAAAAATTGAACTATAAAAAAGTTGTGTTTCAGCTAAAATAGGTGTGAAAATAACCTCGTCCTTTGTCGGTAATATTTGCATTATCTCAACCTATTACTACCATGACAGACCGGATTTATGATGCTCTCTAAAATTTTACAAAACAGCGCTCAGATTATATTATGTCCGCATGGTTTATAACTCTGGTTTCCCAATTCGAAAATTGATTTAGGCTTCAGATCTGGAGTGTTAGCTTCTGCAAACCCACATTCGCAAAAATGACCTGCTTTTCAAATTAGAACTTTAGCCAAAAAAAAACGTGTGCACCCACGGGTTTCACCCTTTCGCAATCTCCCTTTACGAAAAATTTGAGTTCCAAACCGATGACAAAAGGATTTTATATAAAGTTCGTGTAGTTTACTATAATCTGCCGTTCTGAAAGTCACATGGGATCTTGAAGTTGACACGCCAGGCTGTGTAAGCGTTTCAAAAGGTAAAAAATTATTCCACATTCATGAAGATTTGATTTGGTTTGACTCTCTCTAGGCGGGGACTTTCACCTTATCTTATGTTCCCTTTTCCATTTCCCCTAACACATTCGAAGGCATCGTCTCCTCTGCGCAGTTAACCTAATTCTTGTTTGAAGCACCTTTTCTAACATGTTTGTTCTCACCTTCTATGACATCTTCATATCATAGCGACTTTAGGTATTTGCATGCATCTATTTGTCGCGATCCTTTCCCTTTGCGTGTCCGACAATCTGCACGAATCAAATTCATATAAACGTTGGAAAACGTCCTTCTATCAATTACGTTACTGCTCTCTAAGGCCACGGATTGCATAGATTTCCTTTTGCATTGTTTAAGACAAAGGCAACATTAAATAGTCTAATATCAAAGACCTGCAATTGTGCTTTTTTGATTCTTGCAAGACTCACCTTGTTCCTGTCTGTTCGGGACAAGAAAATAATTGCTAGCTTTTCTTAATAATTGGGGAAAAAAAATTATTTGACATTAAACAAAGGTGACATCCAATAACCTGATATCAATAACCCACTGTTGCGTTCTTTATATACTTGCAAGACTCGCCTTGTTCCTGTCTGTCCGAGACAAGAACATACTTGCAGCCTTTTCTTGTTTATTGGGAAAATAATTACACAACATTAACCAAAGGAAACATTAAATAATCTGATACCGAATACCCATAGCTGTGTTTTTTTTTTATTATTATTAATTTTTGCAAGACTCGCGTTGTTCCATTCTGTTCAAGACAAGAAAATAATTGCAAGCTTTTCTTGTTTAATGGGAAAATAATTCTACAGCATTAGCTCTCTCTCTCCCCGATGACCTAAAAATAATGCGAGAGTGGTTGAAAAGGAAGAAAGGCGGAGACCCTTTTGAGCTCGCTTTAACTGCCCCCGAGTCATCTTTGAATATTATAAAGGAGAGGATTCTCCTAGGAGCCAAAAAACAACGCAGAAACAGAGCAAGAAAATCTTGCGTGGGTGATTTTTTTCTTTTTCTTTTTGTTAATATAGAAACTTCAATCGCAAGCGCATAATGATATCACGACACCACATAGTATTTACGTTGCCCTATTTAATGATTTCTGGCGACAGCATCTCTGCAGCAGATGTTGGAATGTGTTCCCCGTTATTTTGACTTAATCAGATCGAGATAACGAAACAGTCGTTCAAATGGAGAAAAGCTCTAGTAAGTTTTTCATTTCGAGGTTAATTTTCTCGGTTCATTGTGATTTTGTTCTTATCTAGTGCTCGGTTTTCGAAGACAAGAGTCCTCTGAATACGCAAGATTTCCCTGAAACCCATTTGCTGTTTTGAAATTATGTCCCTCCTACGATACCTCTCTATCATATGCTACATTTATGTTGCCATCAACCCTCAAGTAGGAATGTTTTCTCACTTGGTGAACCTACCCTGATCATGTTTTATTAGAATGAATAGCCAACCATGACCATGATGCTGCAATTATGTCGTCGTTCAGTTTTAAATTCATCACATAAAGCTTTTTCCTTTCAGAATTCAGGGAACTTCAACCAAATGCCATGGGATATATATAATTGTCAAGATAAGAATTAAGGAAACATTGCATTTATTACCTTCATACTGACTTGCCTCAAGTTTTGTGTAATCAGAATTTTGGAAATTGAATGAGTCTTGCTAATGGTGTCTTGCTAATGGTGCTTTCGAGGCACTCATAAAAAATGCTTATTTAAAAAATATTCGATTTTCAAAACATTATTGGTGCATACCACGAGGATAGTCAACATACTGAAAATCGGAATATATATTCTTATTTAGATGCTTAACAAGTGTCTAGAATACATTTTAATGAGATCCTAAAAAATATATTAACATCGATATTATGATGATATCTAGATTGAATATTTAAATTGATTCTTTGGGTGGATCAAAATATAAGAGAATCATTATTACAACGGTAGTTGATCAAGTTGGATAAGGCTTGCTCTCATGTTTTGGAGCCTCCATGGTCTTCAGTTTGAATCTCTTAGTCACTTTTCAATTTCAAGAAACCCCAAATTATCCGCGATGTTGGTTCGACTTGTACACAAGGCATAGAATAACTCTAACAGTTTGTATCCATTAATGGTTGGCTCAAAATAAGTAGTAGTATCGGTCAGCTGAAACACTTATGATGAGGCCTACGAAGGTCTAGGCATCCATTTCTACCATTTTCACTCACCAAATTATAAGAGAATCATTGGCCCGTTTTGGATGGCTATGATATTGAAGAACACATGTCCGAGCCTTTAGGGAGAAGGAGGAAGGGGGGGGATACAAAGCAACCGCAATAAATGTCACAATTATAACACTTTAATGAGTCTTTGCATCATCCAGCATAGAAAACTACATGACTTGCAAGTCCATTAATAAAATGAGTAAATGACTGAGCTTTGGACCAGCGAGAGACCTCATGAGAGACGTCTCCATTCTCCATCCACATATGCTCGTCTTAAAAGTATCATCCACCGTCTCTCATTACTGATCATGTGAGGAAATTTCGTGCCGACTTTCTTGTGGGCCTAATTTCCGAAAAGAAGTCCCAATTTTAGATTCAGTTCTAATTATGTCCTTGAATTATTTTGATCTAAAGAAATGTCTTTCACTCTAATCGCACATCTGTCCACATGTCTAAAAATGACCACTAATTTTTCAAAATTATCAATATCATTGCCACTAAGATGTTCATTATCAAAATGTCCATCTTCGTCAACACCTTTACCTTCATATGGAACAACAACAACAACCTCATGAAATTGATAATTTTGAAGAAATTAGTGGCGATTTTTTGATGAAATATTAACGGGGATAAATTTGTTATTGGAGTGAAAGTTGGTGATATTTTTTAGACAAAAAAAAGTTCCAGGCATAATTGAGATTGGACCTTAAGTTATATATATCTTTAAGAAATTAGGCCATCTTAATATGACATAATTTCTAGTTTCGAATGGAGACAAACTGCTAGGAATAATTTTCGTTGCTATTGGCAAATGTTTTGGGACTTTGTTTTCTGGATACGATAGTTTTGTTACAAAATCCAACCTAAAAGCATGAGTCATTACATAGAGAGATTACATTATCCGATCAAACTGGCATTCAAGTGATGTGAGATAAAACTCTAACACCTTCTCTCATGAACAAGTCGGATTGAAGCTTTAGGGAAGAATGCAAGCTGAATTGAAGAACATGGTATGAAGGATAAGCAATCTCACTATGTCATTATATTATAAAATCCAACTCAAAAGTTCAAAATCATTGCAGAAGGAAGATTGCATAATATGTATATACAAGGTTTTGGAAATCTTGTCCAAGCGATATGGGATAATACGTTAACAATTTTATTTGATATTATTTTTCCCAATATACGAAATTAAAACCCCAGGAAACGGACCATTATAAATTATCTTTATTGATTACACGAACTGTGTATGTTGAGGCCTTCTACGGTGGGGTCTTTTAGTTCAAAACTGCTTGCCAATTCATCTTTGCATTGTAGAATCACATTCGTAAACAGTGAAGCGGATCTATTTCTTTGACTCTCAATTTTTGGAATGGAAATAATCTCTTTTTGTGAAGAGGGCCATCCGTTGTAAAACTAGTTATATGGCCATGATTGTAATCCTTGCCCTTATCAAGTTAAGGGCTGCCTAACCCTCGTCACGGCTCCGACGAAGATCCTAAGTTGCCCAGCCGTCTCTCTCCCCGCTCTCTTTTTCTCAATCTTCTCTAAAACCGTTTTAGTTAAACTAGTAATGAGAATTAGTTTACTTTATTAAAAAGTTCAATTAAAAGAGAGCGGTAAGGGTAGCATGACCCTCAGTCGCATCTGAAGAGGGCGATACACCCTTCTTGACGGTGGGCAAGGGTTGCGCGGCCTTGTCTTTGGGAATTGAAGGCGCTCACTTCCCCTAAAAACGTTCAGGGATGTGCACGACCTCTGCAATTGCTCCGGCGAGAGCTGAGAGACCTTGACGGAGCTTACGGTAGCTCTGCAATGGCTGGTTGATATTACCCCGCTGCTTCTTCTTCCTCCTCTTTCCTTAATTTCATTTGTGATTTCTGTTTTTCTGATGTTATTCTTTCTCAAAGATCCACTTCGTTCTTCCGTTTGGTTCTCTTTCTATTATCATAAATTATGGTTAACTATAGGGGAATTCGATTGATTGACTTCTGTTGTATTGAGGGAAAGAATACACTATTAAAAACGAAAAGTTTCCTCGCCTTCTAACCGGAGAAAGTGACATCGAGAACTGCTCAACTGATGAGTATTTTCATCGCAAGAGAGACCTTTTTACCACAAATAGGCATCATTTACCACGAAACGCAAATGTCTATCAAGTATAAGCAGCTACTAGTAGGAAGTTGACCCACAATTTAGGCATGAGCAGTCGAGGGTATGTTTGCTAATAATGTGGAATCGCGGGCATATCTTGTGAAGCTGGTTCCAAAAACTTGGAAGTAGTAAGTACAGGAAATAATCAATTCCCATCTTCGCTTAGAACTGGGAGCGGATATAATTTGCTTACATTTAAGATCATGGTTCATATTTTAATGAGTGCATGATCTCCTTTGTTTAATCTATAAGTTGACATCGGTTCTCTTTTGAAATGGCTCGAAACCAAATCGACTAACATTGCTACATTGAAAACAATGCCTTGTTCCCAAGATCCAATTCACATCCTATTTGTGGATCTAAATTGACTCTTTATAGAAAGCCTTTGAAGCAGATGTGTACAAAACACCCAAAAGAATTCAAGGAACTCTAAGACGTTGCTCACGAAACTGAGGATTTCCTTTGTCGCTATGGGATTCGACAGTGACCCAACAGCAAAGTTATTGTTTCAATGAAGAGGCCCATCAAATGGTTTCAGCACAGAAGCCCACAAACAAGGAATGGGGCTAAGAAGTTGCTTGCCTGGGCCTTGTTTGGCGAGGAAATGAATGTACATGGATCACAACCCAAGCCAACCTATTTATCCATAATCACTAAATTCGATATTGGCTTCCTAACGACGTTTAACGTCTGGTTTCTTAGAGCGCTCGATCAATATCACCCGGTCACGCAAGCCCTCTCATCTTGCAATCACCAGATAATTATGGAGGCATCGCCATTGAGTTTTAACCAACTTGGGCTAATCCCTTTAGAGAGCTAATTTTTGACAACGCACAACAATGAAAAAATCATCGTTGCAAGAGAAATTAAGCACCATGTGTTCCATGCGTTGCTGAGATGTGAACGCATCACTTTTCTCCTTTTCTTTTAGGTATTCTAGCTGGGGCCTAAGGGCAACATCTCTCTCGGCCATACATCTCAGCCATTCGTTCCTGTTTTGTGCAAGCATCACAGCCAAACACATCATATGTGTCTGTACCCACTCTTCTTGGGAAGTCACCATTAGTGGTATATTATTAGGAACCTGTGAAGATTTCCTTTGTTGTCTTCGTATAGAGACCATGGAATGAATGCGAAGTGTCAAGCATTGCATCCCAACAAAATCCTTTCCTAATTTGGCCTGTACAGAACTTGTCTATTTCTTTAGACAAAGACTTTTCAAGCAAGTTATTACGGTGACTTGACTCGCGGCAGAATTTTAAGTGGCATTATTGTAACTTCTAATCAATTTTTAAAGAATCATAGATCAGACATGACACGCAGGAGGGGCGATTCGACAAAACGGAGCCCTGTATTCAACTGTACCATGGACGACACAACCAAAGCTGAGGGCAATGCGGCGTAGTGCGTACTCCTCCAATGACTGCCGCTCTTTCTTCTCCCTATTTCTCCAACGCCACGCCTTCACGCAGCCAATCGCGTCCTCTATTCTAGTTGGCTCTGTCTCTCCTCCTTCCCTCTCATTTCTTGTGCATATCTCTCTCTCCCCCTCTCTATATCTAAGTGACTCACCATTGTTGCTTGCTTTGCTCCGGGAGGTCCATCTAAGATTGACCTAAATGTGGTCGCTTTGCTCTTCCCATTGGTGTTCCTATCTCGTCTCTATTTCACCGAATTCCATCATCTGTCCACTTAATATGAAACCTCACCACACTAAATCTAAGTATCCATCGGATTTGATGAATGTGTTATGAATTTTAGCAATTCTTTTCATACTACACTAAACAGAAAACTGATTTCTTACTTTTCAGTGCACAGATAATGGAAAATCGCAGTAGAGGAATAATGTTCAGTGCGACATCGTGGGTGTAGGCGATGTTTGAATCGGACTGCATGATAGTATGTTGAGGACATTATAGGTTTTAGGCATGTTCGAAAGTTGAAGAAGAACCCGATTTCCCGATTACCGTAGATTTAATAAGATGGCGATATATATAAGAAGGTTGAGTTCTAAATGATGTTAGAAGTATCTTGGTGATAACAAGAGGAATTAAGCATAGTGGCCAGTAAGAGTTTCAAATGGAGATAGCGACAAATTCATTGTGTGATTATATGATTGAGAAATTGAATGAATGAAGGTGTTGCAAGAGGAGTAAACAAGCCAAGACGATTTCAAGTTCTATCAAAAATGATTTTGACTTGCTTAAGACGTCGAACCATGGTGGAAATTTGTTAGAATTGTACGTCAAGTGCACGTATTTCAGAAATCTGAAATGTTTATTTGGGTAGATCGTCAAGATGGAGTTTGAATCTAAACTCATAAACATATGCAATTGGATCCGTCTTTATTTAAAAGCTTAAGCCAAAATATTATGAGTCAATTTAGATATATTAACTGCTCCACACCACACCAATTCTTCGATGTGAGACTTCTCTAACATAATTCACATGTGCATGAAAGAAGTACTTGGACTAAGTTTCCGAATAAAATAAGGTATCCACTTTCCTTATTTGAGTTGGAGTCGGCCAAGCGAGGAAATGATATGTTTTGTTTCTTACCAAAAAAAAGAAAAAACCAATACTTCATGAACTGTTTAAGTGTGACATCTGAGTGCATTGGGCGCCCGTTATGTGCAGAGGGGCTCGTGGCTTTGTTGGTGTTACGGTCAAATATGTCACGAGTTTCAAGGATGAAATCTTGGTGGGGAAATTGAGAGCGTTTAGAAGCCAAGAGAACAGATCTTGTTTTCACAACAAATTCTGTCAATACATAAGAAAAGCTTGATTGGAGATGACTCTGTCCAGACTTTATCCAACTTGCAAACAAACTTTTAAACATCAACGTTAGTACATAGTACAAATTAGTACCGAACCACAAATGAGACTTAAGAAAAGTCGATCGATCTTTACGCGCATGAGAGCAAAAGAGATATTAATCCCCCACCATCTCCAGATGGCCACAGAGCAAAATGCCATCTGCAAGTGGGATTCAAGCACTCAAGAACGAGAATAAAAAAGGGGAAAGGAAACTCAACAAGATCACACTAACAAAATAGGGACCACAAAACCAAAAACTCAACGATGAGGACAAAACCTCAAGACAGGTCTCTCTTGCAACACCGTGCGATTAGATTTGCGCGAAAATCAGTGCAAATTGGAGAGATTAGGGTCGAGCAGACGCTCCCACATCAATTGTTTAACTTCGCATTGAGGGTTCGTATCCATGTAGTGCACATGCGTGAGTGCGACATGGCTTGCTTTGTTCAAGGGTCCCCACCGTCTTTCGTTTTGTCCATCTTGCTCCGCTTTACATCCTCGAATGAGAGGGTCGAAGGTGTCGATATCGACACCTACTAACCAAGGAAAAGAAAAACTAGCCATCATTTTCGCTTCTTTTAAACTTCTTTTTATTAATGAATGGATGAGTGTGGAGTAAAAATTATTCCAAATCCACGACGTTTGTTCGTCTTTACGGAATCAACTTCCACATCTTTTATCATTCAATTCGAGACTAAAGTTTTTGTTTGGTTGCTCGCATATAAATTCGAATGTGATATTTGTCATCGTAAATACCTGTTACGTCCTCTTAACTGGGTTTTATTCAGCGATCCCTGGCTATTTATGAAATTTTGGGAAACATCCATGGTGTCATTGCACAAGTTCAACACGAGCTTTCGAGGCATGAACGACGTTTGCAAGACGAAACATAACATCTCTCTCTCTCTCTCTCACATCAACCATGGTATTGACCATAGATTTTAATCGGGTGATATCTAGGTTATCGACGCAATGGGAGAGTTGCTAAGTCATGTCGACAGTTTTGAGATTTGGTCTACACTGAGGCGTGAGGAGCTATTTTTAGTTGAGTGATCTCCAATAGGTGGGTAAGCTCGTAAGTGATATATCTCAATTGCTTGTTGCATTATCCTCTGGTCAATTGACGTGATTGTGGGAAAAACTGTCCAAAACATCATAAACCTATTATAAGGCGGTCAATTTACTCATAAACATTTTAACGAGTTATCAATATAACCTTTTCAGCCAACTTTGGTTGGAAATTATTGATGTGAATGTTAGTCATTTTACGTGGTATGGTTAGCACTGGCATTGATTTTTTTGCAATTTTTTTTTTTTTAAGTTCTTTGTTTTTTCCTCCTTATTTCCCTCCACCAATCGCCAAGCCTTGGTGATGGCCAGCCATGAAAAAGGCCTATGATGATCTTGCTAGCCATAAGTGAGGGTTGCCCTTGTTAGATCGGGCAAGACTCGACCCTCACGGCTTAGGCGAGGCTTGACCCTCACCAGATTTACCAAGGGCTTGCAAGCCCTTCCTAGCCACAATGAAAAAATAATAGAAAAGAAAAGAAAATTTATATAAAAATTCAAAAACATTTTAACAAATTTCAAAAATTGTCCGTGTCAATCATGTTATGTAAGATGATCATTATTCACGTCAGAGGCTTCTAGCCAAAATTGGTCAGAATGACTATATATTGACATATTGTCAAAAAATTTATGGCTAAATTAATCAAATTGACCAAATTGATATGTTTATGATTGAGTTAGCATCTATGCAATAGGGATTAAAAATTTTCTGATAAGTGTTGCAACTTTTGTTTCACAAAAATATATGTTTTAAAGTTGTAGTTTGTCAAAACTGAGTAAGAAAACTTCCCAAAACTCACTATAAATTGCTATGATCTCTATTAAACAATAAACTCAAGGTTGAGAACTCTCTTAATGAAAAAAGAAGTGAAAGGCTCGGACCTAAGAAACCTCTCTTGAAGATCTCTATAGGATGAGAGACATCGACTTTTTGTTATGTCCCATACCTAACCTTCAAAATTCCTTAATTCGAGATCTATGCTTGCTAATGAAACCACTTCCATCAGGCTTAAATTTTAGATCTACACCACTCAAATGGGCATCGAATATGCATATTTGTTGCGAATCCGCTTCTTGCAGTCCCTTTGGTTTCATCCAATAATTCCTTCCACTAACCTCTTCTTGATGGAGCTCATTGAATTTTTCTTGAGTTGGTCAATAACGGAAATAGACTAAGTTTTAAGATACAATCTTGCCTTTTCCTTTTCTTTAAGTAATCTTCACAATTATTTCATGGCATCTGCAACCCCAATGGTCGTCCAGGCATTTAATTATCATACATTTGATTTTGGAAGATACAAAATAGCGGTTGATATCGTGCAACAGTGAGCAATTCCTTTAGCTTTCAACTTTCCCATTATTAAATCTCAGACCGCTTCTTTTTTCTGGCATTTCTGGCATCAAATCTTTTCACACGCAGAAAAAAGTAACAAAACTTTTATTCGCGTATCTCACCTTAATTTCCTAGATTTACTTCTTAATTGATTTCCAATATTATCAGTCGGGCAAAAGAGAACTTGGGAAAACAGCCCTGCCTGAGGTTTACGGCTCCAATCCTCCGAGGCACGCGAAATCATGAGGTGGGCAATCATTAAAATTCCCAAAAAATGCAAAGAGAAGATGTTCACATAATGGAGTTGGACCGGGAACATATTCCAACCACTTCATGTCTTTGGTGATTGGTCAAGATGGGATAGGCAATTTATAGAGGGTGACGCACGACCAATCCTTGAGCAAATTTGGACATCACCAAGGAAAGATTCTTGAGAGCATGAGATACGAAAGCTAGAGAAATGATAAACATAACAATATATTAACAAAGAGATATCATAAGAGCTATACTAGTTAATTACTTTGTGCAAGGCATCATATGTTTAAGCATGAACACTGTGATTCTTATCACGTCAGTCAGTTGATATAATCTAGTAAAAAGTTCAAGTATAGCTTGTATTGATCAGAGAAAAATGACCGTTCGGTTTTCGATGTTTGGGGTCTAGCCAAAGCTAGTCGTTAGGAACATTCGAAGTAGTATGGAGCCTAGACTCGTGTTTTGGGACCTTACGCTTAGTTCAAGTGATTAGACCCTCGTTACAGTGAGATCTTATATAAGCATTAAATTTTCTTTAAGGTTTTCCTACGTCAGATGTTAAATCGGACTATTCCAATTCTAAGTCATAGAATGGTCTCAAAGTGTTTAGAGACCGACAAAGCGTGGTTTCTAAAATAAGCTTTGCAATACTTCTGAAGTCACTAAAACCCTCGCCTGTTGTTTCTTTTGCTTACTTGTTTAAACAGACAAAACACATTCCAAACACTTACCGACTCAAATTAATCAATAGTTTCATCATCATAATAACTTGTCGGTAGGGTCAAACGATTCATGGATGACAATGAGAAAGTACATTTCCACATTCATAAAGAAAATTCCTTTCTTTCAAGAAGGAGCGGTAGAATCGTCCATTTGGGAAAAAAAGTCGGTCAACGTTAACCTCATTTTTACCAAAAAGTTTTCAACCTAGTAATGACGGTCATGCCATGAAGGACAATTCTTTCGAAGATAAGCATTTGAGTGAGCTACGAGCTACTTGGTCCTTTAAATGCCACACTCAGCCGGTGCAATTTGCTGCATTTAATGATTTGTGGTTTGAACGAATAACGGATCGCATTGTTGACCGACAAGTTGAACGAGAACAATAACATCCACTACATTTGTTTATTTATTCATTTCCTAAGTGAAATATAGTGTTGGGAAATTCTACAGTAAAATGCAATTCTTCGGTTCTCAAAAGATGCGACAAATCTATATTCATGTGATGTCACTTGAGATACCCAATACTCAGAATTCCCAACCGAGTTTAAATAAGTCGCCATATCCTAATGATTTGTTCAAACCATGGACCATTTGAAAAGCAAAGGGGCATGGAACACTTTCTTGGCGCATACTTAATGTACTATTTTAGTATTTTATTTAAGGGTTTGTGGCACATCCACTTCGAACAAATCTAGGGTACGTGCTTTGTCATTGGCTAGAGCTTAATGAAGGACCAACGTTCTCTTTAAGCGGTCTCTGCGACAATAATTTGTTCAATGATGCCATGGATTCGATTGCTTTGAAGGTGCTTATCATATATCTTTGAACGAGATATTTAAAACAGCTCAGAATCAAGTTCTTTTCAGGTTGGCTATTACTTTTCAGGGAGAATAACTAGTCCTCGCGCAATGGTTTCCCACGTACGCAACAGTTTCTTTTAGTGTTTACGTTTAAAAAAAGAATTTGTTTACCATATATAAATAACGTATTTGGATACACCCGAGATTTGGTTTGAACCTTGAAATATCGAATTAGATCATGTAAATATGTTAGGAGAAAAACTATAGGAGAAAGAAAAGGACAATGTGTTGTAGAAGAGTGCATCAAAATGCTTACTCCCTTTATCGTTCATTGTTCAACGTCACTTGAAAATTTTTCTCTTATTTTCTTCGTGAATGGGTTCACTTTACTAATTTGGTGACAACAAGAAAAAGGTGCCAAGCTCATGCGCATTAACTTGAGCCCAAACCAAGGATAAAGCTGGATTTCGCACCCCCTTTACAGCGAATATAATGTGGTATTCGGGCCAGCTGGTTGCAATAAGTCGCGGCGGCTTTATGATCTAGTTAAAGGCACACAATCTCCACCGTACCGAGAGATGCGCAAGAAACTACTCCATTGTGGTTTCAAGAGGCTATGCCACGGAATTTGAATCCAAATGCACACACTTGTTCGTAGGCAAAAAGCTTGAACAATGACTAAATCTTTAAGAGAGAATATAGATTAAAGATTAATTCCTCTTCCATGAAGACAATGCTCGCCTCATGTTTAATCTACTAAACTTTGAAAATTGGAGATGCATGCACGAAACATCTAGCCAAATTTTTTAAGTGCTCGAAAAGGAAGGGGAAATAATATGTAATTGGAGGGGATCGAGTACATGCATCTAAGGATTGTTAGTCGTTGAATCGGCAATGGTGAAATGGAAAAGACCACGAAGGCCAAGTATGGAAAGCTAGGAAGTATGGGCACCTTCTGGGATCTTTCATGTTGATGACAGACACTCTGACATGTGTTTGACATGTTTCAACATCAGCATGTGTCCAACGCGTTTCGACATGTTTCGACGCATGGTCAACATGTGTCGGACATCTGACACACGGTCAACTCTCCCGACACATCGGCGAAATAGGATTTCGGAATCTCAACATGTGATTCCGACACGCATATAGTTAATTTTAAATTTTTTAATAAATAAGGGATCAAAATACAAAAATAATATATATATATATATATATATATAGATATAGAAAAGAGAGAAAGGAAACCCTATTTTGATGATGAAATGTGGATTTTTTTTTTGACTTATTATTAAATTTATGTAGGTTGCTTGTTTTTTTCCCCAAGTTTCATGGATTATTAAAATGGAATGTAATTGAATTTTATCAAATTAAATTAATGAATGATATTAATAAATAGTAAATTAATGTTTTTATCGTAAATTCATTCTAAGCTCTTCTATTATTATTTATTTATTTGTGGATTTGAATCAAATTAATTTGATTACAATAATCATAAAAATGATAGTTTATCATGTATATGTAAAAATATACATTTAATATATAACGTATTCTAACATGTTGAAGTTTTCTATTTTTACAAAAATAAAGTATCGGAGTGTTGTGTCGTGTGTCGGAGCTACTTAAAATAGAAGAACACATGAGCTCATGCTTCGGCCATTCTGATCCCTTTACGTGCATGCATTTACTTTCTCCTCAGTCAAAGCCAATCTTGCAAAGTTTTAGTCAAGGCGACACGGAGCATCTCGTACGTCCCATATGCTCGTAAAATCATTGGAGGATATCAACAGGAGACTCTTAAAGTCTTACTAGATTGATCATATTTATTGCACAATGAGAGGGGTAAAGGAACAAAATTTAGCCTAGGGATTTTTTATTTTTGTCCGTATTAGCCTAGGGATTGGCCTAACGTTGAATAATAGACTTGCAAGCGTGAATTGGGGAAAATTGTTCAGACCATGTAAGGGTGGTCGTCCCTTGCCGGCCTAGGATTAGAAAAAAATTAAAAAAAAATCATAAAATTTCCGAAAAACTATTAAAATATTACAAAAAATAATTCATCTCAATGCCGGTGGTGCCACATAAAACTATCAATATCCATATCGGTGATTTCTAAATTAAATTGGCCGAATGGACTTAATTGGCAAAACATAAAAAGATTTAGGACTCAATTGATAGAATTAAAAAAATTATGACTGAATTGACAAAAATCTAACAAATATAAGGCTTTTTGGAGAATTTTCCCGTGTGAATTAGGCACATAACATGCATTCAATAATCTCATATCACAATATAGCTATGCGGCTACAGGGTTTTGGCTCACATTATATATCCTTCTTGAGGTTAGCGAGTGGCATTTCATGACTCGAAAATTTATCTAATTAAAGGGGATATCCTCTCATATCATCCATATATGTCAATGTCCTATAATGTGATTTATTATCATATTCAAAATGTCAGGTACATACCCCTCCTGTTTTAGTGAACCGTGGGATTGTTAAAAAATTTCCACTAATCATCAAAAATAACTGGACGCACGATAATTCATCTTTAACTACCACAAATGTGGATTAACACAAAAAAAAAAAACTCTAATCATTGTCAAAGAAGTTGAGAGACAATTTGGAGAAGGATTTCAACGAACAAAATCGATTGACTCGTAGAATTTGATCTCACGAACAACGTATTAAAATTTCTCACATTTCTGAAAAAATTGCACTGCCGAATCTGGACCGCCTCTTCTCCTCTTCGAAGCTACGCTCCATGCTTCAGCGAAGGCCCCTCTCTCCTCTATCGAGAACGTTCAACCCTCTTTCCTTTTCCTTTTTGATCTTTTTTTTTTTTTTTTTTTTTTTCATTTTTCCTTAAGATGATGAGTCGGCCCACAAGAGCCGGACCCAACCCAACAATAAGCATTAAAAGAATGGGAAAAATTAAGAAGTTAAATAGCTCTCGGTATCCTAGGATTCGGTCAAAACAATCTATGCGACACCACTTGGATATAAGTACCATCTCTTTCCAGCTTTTCCATTTGTCAAAATATCGCTTTTCGCTTAACAATGCGTGCAATATATATGGTCTCTTTTTACCTAATTACTTAAACTTTTGGGTTAGATTTTGTAATATAGCATCAGAGTCAGGTGTTATCTCTTTCACATGCGTGTCTTCCCCCATTAATCTTGAGACGTGTCGAAATATCCCACTTCGCTTAATGGATGCAATATGTTCTTTATATACATGCGTTCTCCCTCCACATAATATTTTAAAATTTTGAGTTGGACTTTCTAATACGACTATCTATCTTTGTGAATTTCAAGGTGAATTTAAGCTCCTTTTGTTTTATGAAAAATGTGACAATTATATATAGTGTTTTCGAAAAAGTCATTTTTCAAAAGAATAACTATATTTTTCGATTTTTTACTAAAGCTTGAAAATGAACTTAAACATATTTTACAGTGTTTGGTGTGAAAAAACTGATTTAATTTTCCTAAATAAACATATACTATTTAGATGTTAGTAACTTGCGCATAGACAGCTAGGAAATCAAATACGGGTATTGGAGTCTTGAGGAACTCGACTCGAGCACAAGGGATCAGGACATGGGCACTTGGGTCTCGGGCACAACCTTGATGGACCTTAGCGTGAGCAATGGGGTCCTTGCCCTAACCTTGATGGACCTAAGCACAACCTTTGTGGACCCTAGCCTAGGTGTTGAGGATCCGAGCTCAAGTACTAATATCCCATGCTTGGCCTTTATGTACCCAGGCACAGGTGCTTGGCATTGGGGCTTTAGGCTCCGCCTTAATGAACTTGAGCCCGAGTACAAGAGAGTTGATCTTAGACATGGAGGACTCATGAACTTGCTTTTGGGGTTTCCATATCAAAGGATAGAGTTTCGAGTTCAAATGCAATATCTAATTATATTTTGAATAGTAATTTCGATTTTTTAAAGAGGATATTATTTTCTTGAATTTAAGTATAGATGTTCTATTAACTATAAAAATATTTCCTACTACCTCATTTTTTTGAGGGAATAAAAAATAGAAAAATAAAAAAATATTTTTATTAAATATTTTCCATGAAATAAATGAAGTTCTAACTTTCGATAATTTTGCGTGTATTAGAGGATTCCTCATGGAATGTCAAGCAAAATCAAATCAAATCGCACGAAAAAAAAAAAAAAAACCATTCGGCGACGGAATATTCTCTGGACAAGAGATAATCATGGTGAAAACACAACTCTTGTCCGGTCCATTCACGAGCACAGCCGTCCACGTGGCTGTTATTTACATTCCCGAGGAGGACACTCCCCGGAGCGAGAGCGAGGCCACTTTAGTATTGTCGCTCTCGGGTCCAGCGCACGATTGGTCCACGTGGCACGGGGAATTAGGGCTTGGGCCCCACCCATCGCGTTAGACCTCGCGTTGGTCCCTAGACAGTATAAAGACACGAATCCGTGCAGGATCTTCGATCGGCTGCCCGTCGACAGCGGCCACGATCGCAGTTCTCATCTTTAGCTTTCCCCTCGCACGTGCGACTATCCTCCGACAACGATGGTCACCTTCTCCCCCTGAGCTTTCCTCCATTTTTTTTTTTTTTTTTGATCGAAGAGCTTTCCTCCATTGAATGCCACTTATTTTCATACTGCATCTCTCTAAGACACGTTGAAGGTCGGCATTAATTGTTCAAAGCCCCGAAGAGGAAATCATCGCGATTGGCCTTACCAAATCCCAAATTTTACGTCTCCATATAAATTAACCACATAGGGTCAAATTGATTGTGCGAATAAACATTTGTAATCTCAAGTGGATGATGAGCATCCAATTTGGATCGTCCATTTATGTACGACACAAGGGTCTCTCTCTTTTGCTAATAATTACACTACTCTCTATGGGTCAATTATAAAAACTCAAATCAGTCGTGCATAAAAGATATTTGTTATTAGAGTAAACGTCCAATATGAATCATCCCTTTGTATAAAATATAGATGTGTCTTTTTCACTCTAATAATTAAAATTTAATTGAAAGTGATGATATGTCAAACGTGATATATAGTTGGTTTACTTTTTGGACTTTTTTTTCCCTTGTTGACTCTCGAATTCTTATTATGATTAAATTGGAAAAACTCGAAATCCTTGAAAAAGGAAAATACTAATATAGTGAAAAGGCACTTGTATTATACCATTAAATAATTGGCAAACTCAGATTATTATTTTTATTTTGAAATCGAGAAGGATAGTCATAAACAAAAATTGCAGCTCGAATTCAAACCCCCAAACAAAGCAATCCCCCCCCTTTTTTTTTTTTTTGTTATATCTTCAATAATTAAGAAAACCATATTCACAACTTTTATAAAAATACGATTAATTATATTTATTCATCGATACATGAATTTACTTAATCATTTTCCTAATCAGAGTGACATCACGAAATTATTGCATGCGCTTTAATTTTTACCATCGCCATCGCCATCCCATCAACGTCTCCAGTGCAATGGTTGATTTATTTATTTTTCTTCAATGAGACGACTCAATTTATTGATGTTATGCCGGCATTAAACTTAGATGGTTATCTTTTAACTAAGCGTATATTGCATCGACGTTATCAACCACGTTGGATGTGAAAAAATCTATACCTTTTCCAACGAAAAGGTCAAACAAAAAAGTGACACATTACCTTAGATTTAATATTGATTGTGAAAATGACGATCAAGTTGCTTGCTAAATCGTTCCACTAGTCCTAGCATAGCGTTTAGGTTGCATTGCGCGACCTTGGACGTGATTGGAAGTCGTTCCAATATCGCCAAAACTAAGGAAAATATAAAATTCAACTTGCGGTTCTGAAAATGTTGACCGATTCCGATACCATAAACAGTCAAATTGCAAAATCGTTTTCCTAGTTCCTGTGTCCAAAAACAATTGGCGGGGGCGTGTGACCACTGCGGGGGCGAATCTATGCGGATTACCCTTCAAAAAGGGATTAGAAAGTGATTGTGTTTGGATGCGAAGCTTGGATCTCATTTGTCGACGTGGAAATTCATAGGAGTGCGATGGTGTCTTCAATGGCAATTGACCATTAAACTATACTTTTTCTCGATAAAACAGAGAAAACAAAAATAGAGTCCAAAAATCAGCTAAAAAGCTTAGGGTATAAAAGAAAGTATATAGATCCTCTCTTTTTATATAGGTAAAATGGCAATTTTCAGGTCAACCCACTTGAAAAAAGAAAGTCAAACATATATACATCTTAACATTAATAGTCAACAATCACGAGTTATTATATCTTGAAAATAACTCCAATCTATTAATTTCTTAAATCGATTGAAGTATTTCCTTATATTTTTAGAGAGTACATTTACGATGATGCATGGCTGATGCATCGGCCCTATACTTTGGAAGAATAAAGATGTAACTTAAGTGTTTTGTCCTTTTCTTTTCTCCCCTCTTCTTGTTCCAATTGCCGGCACCCCCAACGCCACCTCCACCACCAGCCACCGCCAACGTCACCACCTCCCTAGCCAGTGCCGCCACCGTTTCCGACCTCCCCGTCCCATCTCTCTCGCATGCGCGACAAACTCGTCCAATGAGTCTAGATAAGTAAAAGCCTTTTTGACCTTCCTATCCAAGGTCAAGAAGGTCCGGCTACCTCCAAGGTCTAAGGTCATCATCCGACGACCAGTCAGTCGACCACCACAGATCCAAAAGTGCCACACTTGTGAAGCGGATCACAAGCGAAGGTGGGCCGAAGGATCGGGACCGGCGAGCATCCTGCGCCGTCGGATCCGACGAAGCTCGCGCCAAACCCACGCCAACCCGGTGCGAGTCCCCGCTAGATCGAGGCGACCGTTGCACGGGGCGGACGCGTAGGCGCGAGGCACCGGATGGTCCCTCGAGAGCGGGGGCGCGCGCGTGTGGAAGAAGTAGGGAGATTTTGGGATTCCGTTATGATGTCGTTTTGATGGTGGCGGCGGCGCACACCGATATCTCGGAACTCCCTCCCATCAAAACCGCCCCTCCCCAAAAAGTAAAAGACAAAATTAAAAGAATTAAAGAATTAAAAAAATCGAATTTTTGGATTTTCCGTTACGTACCAACCACTCGGTAAACCTCACTCGGTCGACTCACTCACTGACCAGCTCAGCTCAGTGGGGTTCTAAAGGTTTATTTTCATTTTTTATTTTTTTTTTTTTTTGTGGGGAGGGTAAGAAAACATGAAGGGTTCGCCCTTTCTCTCTCTATAAAAGCCGATCTCCACCTTCCTAGTTTTAACCCAAAAAGGAAAACCCCACCCGTTCCTAAGCCCCAGCTTCCCTCTCTTCCATGGAGACTCACACAGACTTCTTCTGGATTTTCGCTCTCCCCGCCAAGTACCACGACCTCTCCCTCCCCAGCCTCCTCCTCCTCCTCCTCCCCTTCGTCGCCACCTGGCTCCTCCGCGCCCTCTCCCGCTGGTCTCACCCCGGCGGGCCCGCCTGGGGCCGACACCGCCGCCACCACCACCACCCCGTCCCCATCCCCGGCCCCCGCGGCCTCCCCGTGCTCGGCAGCATGCACCTCATGCACGGCCTCGCCCACCGCAGGCTCGCCGCCGCCGCCGCCCGCCACCAGGCCGGGCGGCTGATGGCCTTCAGCCTCGGGGAGACGCGGGCCGTCGTCGCCTCCGACCCCGACGTCGCCCGGGAGGTACTCAACAGCCCCGCCTTCGCGGACCGCCCCATGAAGGCGTCCGCCTACGGGCTCATGTTCGACCGGGCCATGGGGTTCGCCCCCTACGGCCGGTACTGGCGGGTGCTCCGCCGGCTCGCGGCCGGTCACCTCTTCTCCCCGAGGGAGGTGGGCGCAGGGGTGGCGCGGCGGCAAGTGATTGCGGAGCAGATGGTATCGGCCGTCGGCAGCCGCAGCAGAGTAAACTTCCAGGTCCGGGACATCGTGGGCCGCGCATCGCTGAACAACATGATGGGCTCGGTGTTCGGGCGGGAGTACGAGCTTCTGCACGAGAATGAAGAGACGCGGGAGCTCCGAGCTCTGGTGGAGGAAGGTTACGACCTGCTCGGGGTGCTGAACTGGTCCGACCACCTCCCGTGGCTCGCGGGCCTGGACCTGCAGCGGGTGCGGTTCCGGTGCTCCGAGCTGGTGCCCCGGGTGAACAGGTTCGTCGGCCGGATCATCCAGGAGCACAAGGGTCGGACCGGTCCGGGAAGCTTCGATTTCGTCGACGTTCTGCTCTCTCTTCAGGGGGAGGATAAGTTGTCGGACCACGACATGATCGCTGTTCTTTGGGTTAGTATAGCTAACGTTTACATATTTCCTTCGGATTTGTTAGGTTAAAACTTGCAGTGTTTATTTCCATTTGTCCAGACTTAACCTATAAAAACTCAACATGATTATCATGTCATTAAACGATTTTTGTTGCATATATTTCGCACACGTTAATTTTTTACGTTGGATATTGTAACTTCGCGATAAAGTATAAAAAATATCTCCTAAGTCTCTGCTTATTTATTTGTAATTGATTGCAGGTCCGTTCGTATAAGGATATTTCTTAATGGCTAATGGCATCTCTTACTTTGCAGGAAATGATATTCAGAGGAACGGACACGGTGGCGGTTCTCATCGAGTGGATCTTAGCGAGGATGGTGCTCCATCCTCACATCCAGTCGAGGGTCCACGAGGAGCTCGACCGCGTCGTCGGCAGATCGCGACCGTTGATGGAATCGGACCTCCCGTCGACGCCATACCTCTCCGCCGTCGTGAAGGAGACCCTTCGAATGCACCCGCCGGGCCCGCTCTTGTCGTGGGCCCGGCTGGCGATTGAGGACACGACCGTGGGCGGTTACTACGTGCCCGCGGGCACGACGGCAATGATCAACATGTGGGCCATCACGCGGGATCCGAAGGTGTGGGAGGACCCGCTCGAGTTCGCGCCGGAGAGGTTCGTGGGTCGGGACGACGCCGAGGCAGAGTTCTCGGTCTTCGGATCGGACGGGCGGCTTGCCCCGTTCGGGTCGGGCAGGAGGGTGTGCCCCGGGAAGGCCTTAGGCTTGACCACGGTGACTTACTGGCTGGGACGTCTGCTCCAGGAGTTCGAGTGGGCCCAGGTGGATCACAGCCCCGTGAATCTATCTGAAGTCCTGAGGCTCTCCTGTGAAATGGTCAACCCGTTGACCGTCAAAGTGAGCCCTAGGCGATCGTAAAAAATAATGTCCATATTATACAGTCGATGATACAACGACTACTTGGCGCGCATGTGTATATACTGATATCGTATGTATTTCCAACACCATGAGTTGGCTAAGGTTGTAATGTGTTATAAAATCGCTGGATTTCTCACGTATTTAGAATTCTCCATGATTCTTGATAATCTAATCTAGTTTAGATCAACAAATTGCAAATTGGGGTGCGAGCCAGCTGACACTCGACACGCTTGTGATGTGTACAAGAATCGATTACGACTTGTGACTAACTTAACAAGAAGTTGTGAGGGGAAAATAGGCTCTGAGCAAAATGTTATTTGAATCCATGCTATGAATGCGTTTGTGCCATTTCAATGCTTTTAAGTTGTAAATTCGACTTGCTTACCGTCTGATATCTAGGCTCCGTGGAAAGTATTATGTACATTCTACCTCAATTAATTGCATGGATGTCCTATTTCTTGCTCCGGAGAAACCTTAAATCTAGCATGACGGTCAGTACTTTTACTGTAGAACATGTTATGGCAATGACGACAGGAGCAAGAAAGAAAAGAAAGCGAAAGGAAAAACCAAACGAGAATGGAGAAGGTTGGGTGTTTTTTCGGATGCATTTGGTCTAGTATCTGCGAATCCCCTTGGGGCCCCTTCGGCAAATACAAATATTGTTTGGCAAAATTTTGTAGTCGATTTGGGGAGATGCAATTCATACTCAAAACTCCATCCAAGATAGGTCCAGAGATATTTTCGAATATTACATTTCCAGAATGCAAAAAAGTCTTTTTTTTCAACTTTGCCCTTACTCAACCTCATAATTCCAAAAATATCCTTGAAAAACCTAACTTTGCCTTAGTCACTAACCAGCAGCTAGTATGCCACCGGTGTGTGGCCGACGTGCCTTTAAAGAGCAGCCGAAGGCTCCCTAGGCGAGGTTGGCTAGTGGCCGAGTTCCGCTAGCAAATAATTGGAGATTTTCATAAAAAAAAATAGCAAAAATTCTTTACAGAGTGTAGTTTTTACCAAACAACATTTACATTAAAGTTATTTTCCAATATGTTTTTAAGCCAAACACTACTTACATTTCAGAATCCTTTTAACTCAAAATCTTTTGCATCTTCCGAATACATTTCCCACAGTCTAACCAAACACTGCGTTAGTTAAATTCCCTAGGTTCGGCAGGACATGTGAGAAAACGGGAGGTTGTGCACTCTGGAGAGCAGGACAATTTCATTAAATAGGTTCATGACTAGGGCCAAGGAAATTGGACACTTGTGTCGGACCACTCATGATGATCAAGCATTTTGGCAATTATCTGTTCAGGCTATGGGAATGGAATGTCTCTTTTTAATATAGATCTGAGTAAGACATTCCAATGAACCCCTCGACCATACTCATTTTGTTTTTAATAGTACTACACCATATCGCATCTAACATTACACGACACAAAGATATTCCTACTTGTATTCTCGTCGGTTTGATTTTTTTTTTTTTTGTAATTATTTGTTCTGATGGCACGTTTTAATAGAATTAAATAGATGGACCCTTTAATTGTCATTAATATATTGTTGATGTTGTCTCACATCAATTTTGAAATAAATTGGTGGTCGGTTTATAAGTGTGAAAGAAAATCTCACACTTTGAGCTAGTTTTTGGGGGTGAGAGAAGTTCAGTATCACCCAACATATTTATCATTACCTAAATTGATAATAATCATATCAGTAGCATCAAGAATAACTTGATGATTTTATTTCTATTGATGAGATATTCGATAATCTTCAAGTACTTGATTAATTTTTAATATACATGTCGATTCTCTGTACATGCACACTAGGCAAAAAATTATGGAGTAGATAAAACCATGCCATCGAGATAAACTTCAAAGAATGCATGGGTATGGTGATTCGAATATATGCATCGGGCAAGAAAACGAACATGCTCGTCATCGGTTGGGCAAGCTCTCGACATTAATAATTGCGCATGTCGATTTGTCATTTAGGTGATGGGTCGTGTGGATGGACATTTTAAAAATAATGAAAGGGCCAGCACTAGACCTAATGAAAAACCTATATGGACCCACAAGTGAATTGCAATAATCGGATGGTACATCATCTTCTTCCTGTAGTTTCCTTCTTTTTGGCAGAACATTTCTTTCAGTTGGATATGGAAAAAGGCGCTTCTTCCGCGTGGACGATGCTAGAATAGACTTTATTAGTGATCTTAAGGAATGAATTTTGAGAAACTTTACCTGATTTTCCGTAGATTTATTCTCTCTTAAGACATTAGTAACCACCCTTTCTATCAAGAACGCTAAACAAGTAAAGACATATCTTCAAGAAAACCTGGATTTACGGGGTGGATCGTGATGTCATTTGCAGTTTGCTCCCGTTTCGGAATCAAATTCGATGGTAACTCTCTTTGATAACGAGGATACTTAAAATTAGTTTAAGGAGAAGTACTGGCAGGCTTCAGCTTCACACTATTGACTGCATCTGCACGCACAAACTTTATTCAAAGTTACCTTAGAATACTTGGATATTGCTCAAGAAAGAAAACGCTGATTCTATGCATCTTTGTCCTTGGAATCTTCACCAACTTGGCATTTCCATCAAATGGGGTTATCACAGAACAAAGCCACTGCAGAAAGGATGAACCACAAAGCTGGCATACAAAACGTGCTTGAAAAACAATTGGGCCCTCATCACTTTCATCGATCCTTTTGGATCATTATCCTGCTTTTGAGTCCCTATTAGCCCTCTATAATGCAGTTTTTAAGTATGTTGAATCTCTTTTCCACTTAATAAATGGAGTTGTGTTATCTAGCCTGGCATCATAACTTCCATCCATTTACTTGAACCTTGAATGGATTAATGTGATCTCGCCTGTCACATCATATCTGATTGCTTCGCTGATCTCGTGTCGCGATTATTCATTCAACTGGTGGATAGATGTCGGGCCTAAAAGTTTATAAATATCATATAAGGATCTTAAACAAGTTGCCTACTCTAGGTACCGATTTCCTAGGACAATTATAGCTCTGGAAATGGGTGTTCCAACTTTTAGTAGATATTAGGAAAACTTCTGAAGAGCACAAACATGTGTTTTAAATGACCTAACTGCACATCTTTTTACTATAACCGTGGTTTTATTTTAACTATATTATGTTGTAGCTGTCTTATGTAGTGCTATAACTTATACATGTTTTAAAGCCGCAACACGTGAAAGTTAGGTAATGTAGCCTTTTTGAAAGCAGTTATAAACGATTACATTTGAGATTGCTTAAACTATGAGTAATTTACTAAACATCTTGCAAAAATTATAACAACCCTTTTCTCAGCGATAACAAAATCTCTCTTGTATGCCGTCCGCAAGTTAACAGGATTATTTACATTAACCTTCTTGTCAATCATAATCAAGGACAACAAAATGACTGCGCAAAAAACACCTATCGAGCCTTTTTCCTTTTCTTTTCCAGGGTCTTGCGTCTCTCGAACGGATAATAACCAATTGATTAATACACAGATGACCTATTGAGAAGACAAAGAACTTGAATGACCGTTGGCGAAAACAACGTGTGGGAGAGCAAAGAGATGGAATCACATGGAACGCACGTGAATGAAAACACATTGACAGTACATGGTGTCTCGAAAGGTACCATGCCTGGGGGCATTCAATAGGGGGGGATTTGTCCTTAAGCTGGGGCAATTGCTACTTACATTGCACAGAAGGGAAGAAGCGTCATGTCCGAATCGAAGTGTCCCATAAGCTTTGCCCCTAGCAAAAAGGAAATTTGGTTCGGCTCTTGTCTGTTCCTTTGGAAAGAGAAAGCACCGTCCGCTAGATGCCGAATCCGCCTTGGATCTTGATCTGTCCTTTGGCTTGGCCCTGTTCCATGCATCTATCTCGCCAACGTTATGTCATTATGGCACCGGATCTAGTAGATTGTGTACTTCATTAATGATGCTCTGTCGTATATTAGCCCTTGACAAACCCCATTTGTGACTGTCCCTGATTTACGGATAGCGGGCCAGGCAAACGTTTTTGCAAACGAACAAAGTTGGGTGTTTCATCCTTTTTTGTCCTAACAAAATGATAGATTTACATATAAAGGAACTTGACTCTGTTCTACCCAATTACACTCACTATTGAGTTTTGTCGCCCAATTTCTTACCGGACCCGTCCTTTTGGAGCTTGCATCGAAACCTTGAAGCTTGAGATTGTGTAATATATGAGAGAGAAGATTGCTCCGAGAATGCCCAGATCGGGGATGGTCCATCAACTCGACTATACTTAGGGCCCGTTTGGTTCAGCTTCCCCAAGGAACTTTGGGTTGTGTTTGGGAGTCACTTTTGAAACCTCATTGGGCAAATATAGCATTCCCAATGTCTTTGAAAGCGTGTAGCTCATGAGGTGCTTTGAGCATTCGACATTCTCCCAATGCAAGTTCCACTGTTCACGCGTCACTACTGTTCATCTGCTTCCCCACGACTTCAAGTTCTCCGTCGGCCCAGCCGCCGCCTTCCTCGTCGAACCGCCTCTGCCTCCACCGTCAACGCCTTCCTCTTTTGCGACAGATCCATTCCCTTCGACGAGCGCGAGCAGCACTGCGTCGACTCCCTGCTTCTGCGCTCCAACTCCTTCGACTCGCGCAAACCAGGTCTTAGGCCGCCAGATTTGGCCGTTTGGAGGCCAAATTTGGCCGATCTCGGCCTTGACCCCCCCTGCGACCAACCCGATGGCCCTCCCGCCCGCCGTTCGGGATGCCCCCGACTTCAAGTTCTCCGCCAGCCCCGCCGCTGCCTTCGCCTCCATCATTGACGTCTTCCTCTTCTGTGGTAGATCCATCCCCTTTGATGAGCGTGAGTAGCACTGCGTCGACTCCCTGCTTCGGCGCTCCGAATCCTTCGGCTCATGTGAATCAGGCCTTAGGTCGCCAGATCTGGCTGTCCAGCGGCTAGATTTGGCCTTTGAGACAGTAGATGATGGCGTGCGTCGCTTGAGGTCGTGACCTCAGGCGGCCGGACGGGCGGTTGGCCGGTGGTTAGCCGGCTGCCGGATTTAACTTTCAGATTTAAAAAAAAAAAAAAAAGAAGAAGCAAAAGCCTATTACAAATGTGAGTTTTGCCAAACGGTATTTATGCTAAGTAACCTTTCAATGCTACAATTTACCAAACGGTATAACATTTCGAAAAACCACTTTACCTCAAAGGTATTTGCATTCTCCAAATGGCATTTCCCTAAAGCCTAACCAAACGAGCCCTTAGGCCAGAGTGTCGACCAGTAGACTAGAAAGCATGACAGCCTTTGGGCATTAGCTGGGCGTCCAGCCATAATGTGTTAGGGTTCTCGGATTAGGGTGGGAACCACATGGGAAAGCGTGGTTTTTGTCTTTCGAGAAAGTTTTCTCTTTTATTTGTACAGATTACAAACAAAAGCTGTGTAGAGTGTCTCTTACTATTTTTTAGCAAAAGTCGATGGGAGAAATGAGAGTGCTTGCGAGTGGTTGTGTCTTGGGGCTTGGGAAACACATAAGCAATTAATGGTAACTCTATAACTCTCCAATTGATAGTGAATTCTTCGCGGCTGGCTCTCCACATGGAGTTGGTGCCAATACTCAAACTTACCACGTAAATCTCCGATATTCTTTATTGTTTTAGGCTGATTTCTTTGGCAAATTTTTCTTCTTCTTGTTCATCTTTTTATTTTGTGTGTTAGATTAGAATTACAAAATTCAATAGCTTATAGGTTATTCACAACACTTACAAGGTGAAAAGTGTTAAAAAAATCCTAGACCTATTGCTTCGATGCCAATTTAGTTCTAAATTTTTTGACATAGTGCCAATTTAATCCTTCCAGTTAATTTTGATTAGATATTGCTGACGTGAATACAACCAGCTTACATGGCACCATCAACACTAATGTTAATAAATTTTAATAATATTTTAATAATTTTCTGTTTTCCTTCTTTTTTTTTCTCTCCTTTCTTCTTCCTTTTGCCAATGATCGACCACCAACCATAGGCAAAGATCGGCCTTGCTAGAATTGGGCTAGGGAAGGCCGACCCTTGCTTGGGCAAGGCCAGCCCTTGCCTTAGCCAAGGTGGCTCGACCATGAGTGGTTGCTGGTCATTAGCAAAAGAAAGAAGAAAGGAGAGAAAAAAAATCCCAAAAAAATTTAAAATTAAAAAATTATTAAAAATTATTCACGTTGGCGCCGGTAATGCCACGTAGGCCGGCCAGTGTTCACATCAGCAAAAACTAACCAAAATTAATCAAAATGACTAAATTGATATCAAGTCAAAATGTTTATAACTAAATTGACACCATTAAAAGATTTATGACTAAATTAACACTAATGCAATATGTTTAGAACTTTTCTGACACTTTTGCCCACTTACAAGTATCAATTTTGATCAAATTGGCTGGGTTAGGTGGTTTGGTTCAACCATTTTATAGAAATAATATCCTTGGAATGCATTAAGAGTCAAGGCGTAGGTTCTATGTCATGGATGTGAACTTGTTTGTTAAAAGCTTGTTATGTATGTGACGGATTTTATGTATGAAGTATAATGTTTCTTGAACCCTTACGTATGGTGCAAGTGACTTGGTGATTTACATGGATTATGGATAGCATTTTGCTAGCATAACAATATTTGAGTTATTGTGAAAATAATAATTTGTTGTGAGTCACAAATTTTTTATTTTTGAAGCAGTGAGTCCCATAATAATTTATAATTTTTATAATTTGATTTTTTGTGGTCTAGAATAAATTGTTATTCTAATAGTAGATTAAAGACTATCAAGTAATCATTTCTCTTATATATATTAATTGAGTCAAAAGTGCAAATGCCAAGTATGATTAACAAAATCACTTACCTCTTCTTTTTCCCCACTAAAGGATCACTTTCCTCTTTATCTTTGTAATCTTTGGGTAATTTCATCAGATAATTAATGGCCTTATAGTTATATCGCATTGAATTAGATGTAACAAGTTTAATGGATAATTGCTCTAAACCTCCATAAACTTTGACGTTGCTGCATAACAACCCCGAACTTTCATAAACATTATCCTTTCAAACTTTGGCATTCTTGTGCAATAGCTTTTGAATTTTGACACCGTTGCATATTAGTCACTAAGCTTCAAAATTTACTGATTAGACCCTGAAATTTGATTTTTTTTTTTTTTTTGTTATAGTCGTTTTGTTGTCTACCTTCATAACTTTTTACGTTTGGTCATCCAAATTTCTAACTATGATAGCATTGAATATGATAGAATATCAAATTCAAAGAATTTTGTTATATCATATCCACTATTTGGTAATTGTAATGATAAAGTCGGATATATTCACGTCATATTATATATATATATATATATATATATATATATATATATATTTATTGTTTGGTGAAAATGCTTGTATCAAATTTTACAAATAGAGATAGTTAAAATCTCTTGCGACATTCTTGTCTACTTTATTTTTATTTCCTCTCTTTTCTAATTAATTTCTTTTTATTTCTTTCCTCCCTTCCATCATTCTCTAATAAAATTTTATTAAATAGGAAATTATACTAATATACCTAAAATACAAAAAACCAAAAATATGTAATAAATATATATTTGTATATTGAATTTACATTATAAGATAGAATTAAATTATAATATAAAAGTAAACATAAGATCAAATTAAAAAAATTATTTTTGTTATTTTGAATTTCTTATATTAGAATTCAACTATTATTTATATTGACATATAATTTTAATTTGTTAATTTAAGAAATTTGTTATTTGAGAAGAAAATGGTCATATTATAGATATTAGAAATCCTATTCGCTTTTATCCCACCCCTCCCATAGGATAATTTTATCCAATTTATATTCCATTTATATATGATTTTATCCTATTTTGAACATGCACCAAATAGATTATATGATAAATTTTATTCTATCTTGAATTTTATCTTAACCGCCAAATGTAATCTTAAATATTACCAAAACCGGATTAAGTCAGTTGCCCTAACCAAAGTAAGACCTTCATTACATGCTTTGTTTCACAATAGCCTTGTGAATTTTGAAATTAACAGATATTCCCCTTAACTTTGGCACTATTGCACAGACCATGAATTTTGCAACATTATAAATTAGCCTATGAACTTTGATTTTTGTCGCGGTTGCAAATTTCTCTGTCGACATATCCGTTAAGTGTTACTTGAAATTGGACAAATTTTCATTTTTCTTGATTAAGATAACCGTTACTAAATTTTCCTTTACTCCACGTAGCTTCTTAATTTTTAGTTCTTTAACTTCACCAATCATGTAATAGAGATCATTTTCTGGTAATACTTAACGGCTATCCACACCAAAAAACTAAACACCGAAACAATAATTAAAGTTCAGAGGGACTATCTAGAACTTATCAAAGTTTCGGGCCACCGTGCAACACTGTCAAAGTTCAAAGAGTTTAATCTATCGCTTTTCAAAGTTCAGAGGCTAATACCAAAAGTGCAGGGTGATTCTGGGCAATTACCCCTTTAATTTTTTCTCTGGTGATCTCTTTGGGCCTTGACAAACTCACTGGGTTTCTCGATTCGGGCTTCTAAACAAGAAAAAGCAGAACAAAAAAAGCTTAGAGGTTGAAATTTAATCGGCAGAGCAGAACAAAACAAGCTTAGAGGTCGAAATTTAATAGGCAGCCCGTTATCATTCGCAACGAGTATTTCCAGTTTCTCTTCTTTTTAAACCGGAAACACGACGAGTTTAACAGTTGCAATTTAATTGGTTATAGTACAATTTCGATCTAATCGTGCCCTCCCAACAAATAAAAAAATTTAAAGACGTGGCTCTAGAAAGTAAACAGTGCTCGCGTGTCCGCTTTGATACATGAAATACTCATTAACTTCACAGTTTTGTCCTTCAACATTAATGTAAAAGCTTTTCGACAAATCATCCATTTTGATAGTATTTTGACCTTAGCACACATATCACTATAATGTCCACATTAAACTATATTGTTGCACCATCGAGTAGGTTCCAACTTGATATATAAGCCGAAAACTATCTCCTTGTTCAGGGTGCATCTCAGTTCGACTTTGCCCTCTTTCCCATCTTCAAAGTCCATGGAGGGCCAAATATTATCAAAACCATCTAGCCTCGTTGCCTCGTCGATCAACTCTACATTCTCACAAAAAGAGATCAAGAAAAAAAGAAAAAGAAAAAGAAAAAGAAGACAAGATTTTTCTCCCGTTGGAATCTAATTATATGCTTTATCCTATCTTAACTAGCGCTTATATTATATGTGTTTCTCTTGTTTATCAATCATTACTCTTAATAAGATTCTTGTATACAAAATTAGATTTGCCTTTGTAGTGCGTAAAAGACAACTCATATAGAATCGTTTGCCTTTGGATAGGCCACTGGCCCTACTTGAGAACCCATCATTGGATTTCCTAACTTCGTCTAACTCATACTTCCAACCAACATAGCCCATCTCCCCAGCCCATTTTTAGCTTGGGGATCTCTAAACTAATCTCAGTTCCACTTTACGTACGATGATGATGCAGTTTCTCAAAGATTGAAGTGAACAAACGACGAAATTCTTAGCGAGAAGAAGGCAAAAAGTCCGATGAACTTACAAACCAAAGTAGTAGGACGCCCATTTATTAGCACTCCCATTTTCACATTGAACCACCACAAAAGATCACTTGCCTACTTTCGTTATCTCATTCATCTAACATTTCCTCTAAAGGAGCCGTCAATTCTTCTTCAGCAACCCGAACTCGCCCATCCTCGCGATCGCCTTCTCGAGCTGGCCCCACCTCTGCTCGAGCGTCCCGATGTACCCGACGGACATGCGCACGAGCCCTGGCGAGATCCCGGCCAGCGCCTGCTCCTCCTCGCTCATCTCACTGCTGGTGCTGCTCCCCGAGCACGACATGAGCGTCTCGTAGTACCCCAGGCTCACGGCCATGAATCCGAACTGCGTGACGTTCTGCAGGTGGTGCATCAGCCGGTTGGCCCGCTCCTCCGTCTCCATGTTGACGCACATGATCCCGCCGTACCCGTAGTCCTTGTTGGCCATCGACTTGAGGAGCACGTGGTCCGGGTGGTCCTCGAGGCCCGGGTATACGACCTTGAGGCCCATCTTCTTGAGCCGGGTCGCGAAGGTGAGGGCCCGGTTGCAGTGCTCCTTCATCCGGAGGGCCAGGTGGGGGATCCTCTCGGAGAGCTCGAACGCGACCTTGGCGTTCATGGTCGGGCCGAGGAGCATCAACGATCCCTGGTGGAGGTCCATCATCGAGTTCACCAGTTTCGCCGGCCCGCAGACCGCGCCTGTATCATTTCCACGGAAAAAAATATCCAGGGTCACTAATTGCACTTTGGAAATATGAACATTTCAATTTCGCGTATGTAACCATTTTGGTATATTTTTATTTGCAAGTTCGAACATGTATCCGCAACATTCGGTATAGAGAGAAGAATTCGTTTTTCCACTTTGCAGAAATCTATGTTCTCTCGTGACTAGGACAGACCAAACTCAGGCCTTGGCCTGTTCTATTTTGGAGGGATTAAGATTGGCATCGCCAGGTAGAATAGGACAGAAGCGTGTCTGCAATATAATGCGCCAGATCAACCAATGGGAGCTTGGCCTTGTTTTCGACACATACGCAAATGTCGAAAGAACAAGACATGTCAGCGAAGAAAGCGAATTACTTTATTAAATTACTAGATGTGGTCAGGACTAAGAGAATATGAGATTTAGTCGATTATCAACTGACGTTGTCAAACAGCTCAGATGGGAATTTCGGGTTAATTGCTATGGCAATCTACCGACCTAGACAAGATAAAAATGCGCTAATCTAATGTTTTGATTAGCACTCCGTGTCATCAGTTTGTCTAGTTTTGATTAGTTCTTTTGTTTAGAGGAGGACATCATCAATCAGAATGGAATATACTAACTGCATAAGTCCAAGGTCGACATCACTTTCAGGATTCAAAGAATCAAAACCCAATAATCCTGTCGTCCACTATAGACTTAAAATATATCTCTAGATCCCACACACTTTCCCAAGCAACATCTTAGATCAGGCCTCGTCGCAACTTCAGAACAAAAATCTCATGTTATCTTATAAGTCATATGGTCATTACTTATGTGGCGATGCTCGAATTTATAAAAATATCTACGTCGTCTATCTATATTTTTGGAACCATATATAATTATTTAAGAGCCTAAATCGAGTCAAATAGGACAAAGATCCCTACCATCGCCGTACTGACTCATTTTTATTTTTCCATCTTAGAAGCATGGGGTACTCTTATCATCGATTTGAAAAAAGAAGCATTTTAAAAGGAAAAAGACAACCTTTTGTCCCGTCAGCTGGGGCCATGCAAGAGAGTCTCGTGATCGATCCGATTCAAAGGTTAAGCGATTCAAAGGTTGAGGTTCGTGACAATTTCTTGGTTTTGCCAATAAGGGGACACGTGTCGGAATCGGAATCAATCCCAACAAAAGGAGATGTGTAGTGATCAAATAGAAGAGGGAGAGACGCGCACCTGCGATGATGTCGGCCCCGCCACTGATGAACTTGGAGATGCTGTGCACCACCACGTCGGCGCCGAGCCGGGCCGGGGACAGGACCATCGGCGCGAACGTGTTGTCGACGACCACCGTCACGCCCTTGTCGTGGGCCAGCCGGCAGAGCTCCGGTATGTCGGCGACGGTCAGCGTCGGGTTCGAGATGGACTCGAAGTAGAGCACCTTGGTCCGGCCCTGGACCATGGCGGCCGCCACCGCGGCGTGGTCCCGGATGTCCACGAACGTCGTCGTGATGTTGCACGCCCTCGGGAGGAAGTGGGTCAGGAGGGCGTGGGTCCCGCCGTACAGCTCCCGGGACGCCACCATGTGTCCGCCGCTGCTGCACAGCTGCATCAGCACCGATGATATCGCGGACATTCCTGTGCAAGTAGAGCAGGCTCGAGGATTTAAGCGCAATGCTTCACGCATCATCAATTAATGATGGGAAAACGATGGTTTTTTTTTTTTGTCATTTTACCGCTGGCGGTGCAGTAGGCGGCTTCGGTCCCTTCGAGGGCGGCCATCTGGCGGCCGAGGTTCAGCACGGTGGGGTTGAAGTGGCGGCTGTAGATGAAGAAGTCGCGGTCGGGGCCGAGCTCCCCGGCGAACATCCGCCGCATCGTCTCCGGCTCCATCACCGTGAAGGTGGCCGACGCCTCGATCGACATGTTCACCCCGCCGTGCTCCCCGAACTCGTGCCTCGCGCTCGCCAGCGCCGCTGCCGGGTCCTCCCACACCCCCGCCACGGGGCCGGAGATCATCTGTTTCTTGGCCAACACCATCGCGTCCTCGCCGCCATCGGCGTCATCGGACCCCGGCCTCTTCTTGCTGGCGTAGACGAATCCATGTGCTCTCGCTTCAGCCATCTGAGTAACCAGCACTTGCAGAGACAGAGAGAGAGAGAGAGCTAGAGAGCTAGAGAGCTAGAGAGAGAGAGAGAGAGAGAGAGAGATGGTAGAGGAGGGTTGAGGTGGTGGTGGTGGAGATGGTGCTATAAATAGGGAGAGAACGGTAAATTTGTTGGACGTCTCCTACAGGGACTAGTCGAACAGGGAAATTTTTTAACCTAATCACTGTCGATCAGGGATAAGAAAAATCGCCAAGAAGAGAAATTGCTGACCTTCCTAAATAATCTTGATGTATCCACCGCCCTTTCAGGTCGAGATATCGAGGACTTCTTCATACATAGAAACTTCAGATTTGGATTCTTTCTTTCATTTGGAGTGCTTGGAATCAGACCTCATTGAGCACACTGCCATATTTATCCAAAGCAATTAATTGATTGAGGATAGAGTTTTAAGTCAATTTGGAGAAGTTGATAATTTTTTTACGGAATTAATTGATAATTGCTTTGATCATACAAAATTAGTATTTTGTCCGTTTGTTTGCGTCGGATTATCATTTAACATTTTCGTAAAAAGATATGGACATCCAATAATTTCTTTTTTGTAACACTTTAGAGGTGGAACTTCTCATTTATTTTCCTTTTTGCTTAGTAAAGACCAGCAAATATGCACATGCGGGGCACGTGCGCATGCGAGGTACTTGACATCTGTGAGACTAGGCAAAATCATTTAATTACAGAATATTTGAATTATTAAAAAATAGAAAATCTTATTGATGAAGAATGCACACTATGTAAACTTTTATAAACATTTATGGAAAGAGAAAAAATATTTTGAGAATTTGCAATCTCGGAAGGAAGTTTGCTATGCAGGAAAAAAAAATCCGTACCCTATGCATATATCCATGGATACAATATTTGTAAAATAAATAATTAAGCATATTTGCGAGAAGAGAGACAAAATGATTGAGATGTTGAAAGTACTCTCTTTGTCTTATATAATAATAGTTGAATTTTTTTTCCATTATTAAGTACTTTGAGATACTCATTAACATGATCATTAAATTCGGAGTATTGCGGTTATGCTTCATAGCAACACTGTCTATGTCAAAATTATGAGAGGAAACTTTTAAAAAATTGGGAATATGTGTATCGAATCATCTTTGAATCTTTTGTGCTAAACGGTAGGATGTATCGAAATATTAAAAAGAAAATAAACTTATAAGTCGTCGAATAAGACAAGATTCTGTGGTTTATTCATATGAGCTTGATTTCTACAGGAATTACGGTCGAATACGTTTCTTTCCCGAGAGAGATTTTCCAAAGGTGCAATGAACTTGGTCATTTCATAGCAACGCCCATGACCATAAATGTGAAGCAACTTACGTTATCATGGGTTGACGTAAGTTAGACCTTTTGCTTCTATCATATCCACAAATGTGGGGCACAACTTTTGAGCTTGTAGTTGCATATAACAAAATTAGAAAAATCACCGTTATAATGTCATAAATTTATGTACGATACTTTCTTTGCTGTCACAATATTTCTACCGAGTATAACTTTAATAAAAATGTCCACTTGAGTGACTTTGCCAACATATCTCTGACATCAAATCCCATGTAAATTCATTTTCATAAAGACATATCCAACATGGTTTGCTTTTTTAAGGGAGTCAAGTCTATAGTGGAAAATCGACTAAATGACGAGGCTTGTGGGCTCTAAAATGATGACGCATCGCATAACAATTGATCAAGGAGAATAACTCTCTCTCTCTCTCTCTCTCTCCATTCTTTATATCTGGTGCGTCCATTGACTTGTAATTTTTTGAAGCCCTAATTGTGATTATCTAGTAACAATTTATGTCTAAATATTTTTGTAAAAAGATGAAAATATTTTTTGTTTATTCATTTTTATAAGTGATTAAAGCGATCATTTTTCAAAGAATATTTTACAAATCATTCATTTTTTGCGAAACAAAGAATAAACGCATTCTTTGACTTTGAGCAAAGTTGCTAAAGGATAAGTTCGCATTAGGCAATCAAAAATGTTTGGAGATCAAATACTAAGCTCGACAAATTTGACTGGCAACTATCCATTTTTTTCACAAGCCATGTGCTCCTGTCAGAATGCCGCATTATTTATGTAAATACATCGCAATAGTATCTTCTTTAAATATTGCATCTAGGTGTACATATTAGATTCGTATCTTGCTCGAGTTAGACTATCTCAAGTCAAGGAAATATTTTGACGCTCTATCTATGAAAGTAGCAAAACGTGTATGCGCTAATTTATTATTACATCATATACAACGTTGTATTAATGCAGAAATTTCTCGTGCTCCATTTCATTGTATATTTCTATGATATTCGCAAATGGCTAAACATATGGTCATTAATTATGTCAGTCAAACATATGTTTGATTGAATGACCTAGGAAATTTGAAAAAATATTGGTGTTTGTTTGGTCTGGATTTGCTCAATATGCAAGACTATTTGGAATGTCCATTCGATATATTACAGTATTCTCGTATATAGATTTAAAAGAGTGAGGCGTGTGCATTTTTCCTTTTGAAGGATGCTTTTATTACCGAGCGCATCCAGAACACTTGTTTCAACAACTATTTGTGTCATTATCTCTTTGTAAAAAAAATTCTTAATTGATTGCTTACCAAATTATCCTAGAGCACTTATTAACAATATCCTCACATTATTGCTGTGCGGAAAATTTCCATTTATGGCCAGATTTTTGCAAGAAATTGATTGCACTCAATGCGAATTTGGACTTCAAATTAAAGTGGACTTAGTGCTTTTGAGTCATGGTCGTTTGATGCTGCCGAACGTGGAATCATCATCCAAGGAGGATTTTCTATATTGGATAGACACCGATGACAAGAATCATTACGCATATAAGCAAAATTTTGAAAAATTGCAACCGCCAATAAAAGTGGTAATAATCATTACAGATTTTGCATTTCACGTGATATCATCAAATTAATTAATTATTACAGACTTCAAATTTTACGGCATGGAAGTGGCAAAATAGATCCATGATTCCTTTTTGGACTCATTTGGTCGGATCATGGGAAAATGGGTTACTCAAGCTTTCAGATAATAGGGTGAGATGGGTTTTAAGAGACAACACAATCAAATATGATGGGTTTTGATGTGCATGAATCATTTACAAATTTATTCTCATTAACATAAAGGGATGACAAAATATGTGTGTCGCCTTTGCTATCAACACCTTGATTCACTGTCACCGATAACTTCACAATGGTGGACACTGGAGGAAGGCGACCTCGGTGGCGGACCCTCATGTTGGACACCATTGTCTCTTTGGCCCCAGGCACACGGCATCTCTCTCTCCCCCCTTGATATGTTGTGATCTCTTTCGATCACACCTTCCTTTCGACTTAACCCTCTCTCCCTCCTTTGAGGACTAGGAGGGCCCAACGACCACCTTGTGGTGATTAGTGGCACCGATGGGGACCGACCTCCGGCCATTCTCTCTCTTCATCAAAAGGCCAAACGAATTAATCAAAGATGTTAGTTCGAAACTCCTTATCCACTAATGAGATGTGGCATAAAGAGGATTATGTACGGAAGTTGAACATTCCAAATCACCTTTCTCTTTCATAATTTCATAAATAAACATAATTATCCCATTCTCAAGGAATGAAAATTTGATGGGTCGGGTCCGTCGCACTAATCGATCCTCCTCAATAATAATTCTTTTTCTGGAATATTCCTGTGGATAATAGTCGAGCTCCAGGCGTCGAGGAACTAGCTCGCGAGTGGGGAAGGAAAGAGAGGACCAAGACAAGGAATTTTGTCGCACCCCGTGGATAATAACCGGTACACGAAATGGAAATTATAGCATGATAATGACGCAGAACTACTTGTAATCCCGGGTGATATCTACCGGTGGAAAGTTGACCCTCTCGATATTAATAATTTCCAGGCTAATGGGGAACCCAATTTCCTTCGAACTGATTGATTTATCGAAAAGTAATTGACTCATTTCATCGCCGCCGGGGCCATGTGCTTGGCACGTAAGTGAAATGTTCATTGTTTTCTCCTTAAGCGAGTGAAATGGACCAGCACATACTGATCTATTGTGGGACTGTTAGAGACAACTAGGAAATTATTTCTCTAACAGTGACAACGGGCAGTGTACGCACGGTCATGATCAAGCCAGGGTGAGTGTGGTCCCTCCCTGGATAAAGCAAGAGCTTCCCCCTCCCCCACCACCACACGACCCATCTCTATCTCCTTGATCTCTTCCAAACTTTCATGTGATTTCGCAATTTGTCGGATTGCTCCTCCATGTGCTGCCAAACCTGGGCATGATTCAAACCCAGAAATTATTTTCCAGCACGCCCGGATGTGTCCTATCATTAGGCTATTGCACTGTCACATTTCTCTTTTCCTTTCCTATTGTGTTTAGCAAAAGGATCAGTAATAGTGATGACTCATGGCCCATCGGCTGGTTCAACAAGACAATCGGCTTGATAGGATATATATATATATATATATATATATATATATATATATATATAACACATTAAGTTTTTATAAGAGTCTACAGTAGCATCATAAAATCTAATATAGTATTAGAGCAAAAGGTCATGAATTCGAATCTTTTCACACCTTTAAATAATAACTTAATCTTTTAGAACAACCATAAAAAAAAAAAAAAAAAAAAATAAATAAAAAAAAAATAATAAAAAAAAAACTAATACAACCCAACTGGAATTGAAACACTGCCTTGAACTTCTAATAAGGTAAGGTCACCTTTTTTTGTTACCTCCGTTAGCGATAAAAAGTCATTGTTACTTCATTTCGACAGCTTTTGCACTTTTCCAGGTTCTCTGGAGGACCACAACAACTAAACAATCACTGGGGACTAGAGGACAATGGAACATGTTCTGAAGGCGCTATATGGGATTAATCCAATAGAAATGACGACACGGAGATGGCTGTTAATTATTGATGGCTCGAGTTTTATTCGAGTCCTTGATCCACGGTTGAGCCGAGACCCTAATGATCTCGGACCGAGCACAAGAAAGACCAGATCTAGGGCATGCGTTAGAGAGAGAAAGAGACGCAAAGAGAGCTATTAATTATATATGGCTCGAGGTTGATCTAAGTCCTCGACCCATGGTCGAGCCGAGACCCTAACGATCTCGGACCAAGCATAAGAAAACCTAGATCTAGGGCATGTGTTAGAGAGAGAATCGTGGCCGGCGGCGGCGGCGGCGGCTGCGGTGGCTTTCATGGGGTGCTCTCCTTGCCGTGGGTATGGGCAGAGAGAGAAAGAGAGAGGGATGTCACGTGGCACAAATGTAATGACTAAATGAACGGGAGACGGTACATGAACGTAGAACATGGCATATACCTCATCACGAGACGAATGCAAAAAAACCTTCAAGAAGCCACTGAACATACCGACGAAAACATTGCTCTCAATCAATGCGGAAATCCAGTCCATTTATGTCAATTACTTTAGTTCACTGCCTCAGCATAAAAGCTTGCAAGATGAAGAGAAGATGTATCCAAAGTCGATGCGTGCTAAAATCTTTTGAATTATTAGCACGGACCACCCCACAAATTGTCGAGAGCTTGATATGTCTCAATCATGTCTAGATGGACACCAAAATTAGGCAGGCACATCGCTTAGAATGGTAACAGCATGCCCGTGCATATCGCTTTAAGAATCTCGTATTGTTTCCTTGCACGAACCAACAAATGGGATGGGCATCTTTTTGGATGACTCATTTATAAAGTTTGCTCTCTTTTGTTGGCTTGGCACCCTCATCTGCGCCGCAAGATTATGAAACTTAAATTAAGAATTATTCGACTATCTCGTATTTTCAAGGACATAGGAAAGGACATCAAGATTTGTATTTAAAGTAGCCTTTTAGGTCGAGTAGATCTACATGGACCCTATAATATGCGGGGTTACCTGGATATCTTTTTTCTTGTTTATCTTCATCTCGTAAAAGATGGTGGATTTTTTCCATAAAGAATCACTCTCAATCTCCACTATCGACAGAGTTGGTTTGGACGTAAAGTTTGGACGTAAAAAGTGTCCCACCTCGGGAATTGGAGGTTCCCTATTCAAATGTTCAAACCCATGCATATTCAAAGTCAATTATATTAGTCGAAGTTGTCAATAGTTATCTTAGTAACCCAATAAACGAAAAAGGGGTGATGTCCAAACTTCAGAGGAGTTTTAGATATTGTATGAGTTGGGATTTTTTTTTTTTTGGTCGAAATGAGTGGAATAATAAAAGGTGGATTAATGAACTAACCGACCAATCAGACGGCTCTATCTACTAATGATTATGAATTAGTGAATTTGGCTAACGACATGATTCTTAAATAAAAACGTGGGCATGACGAGAGCAAGGAGCTGAGGTCGGAGTCTTATCCAAAACCTCATTGAACTTGTGGAAAACGAGTGCCCCTGTTTTTACTTTTCTCTCTCTTTTCCGTGTCATCGTCGGGCTTTGATTGGAAGCTGACATGTTCCATGACAACTTACGAGCATCACGCGACTAAGCGCCCAATTCAAAATCCACTACCTTTGTTTTCTCTCGTATCTTCATTGGTTTTTGCTAAGCATGCATAAGGAAAATGGCCGAAGCGAGTAGCACCAAAACCTCCCACGTTTCGGGCTTATCGGATGTGAATCTAAGCATGTCCCACGTTATCTTCCTGGAACTTCAATGCTAATTCATTGAAAAATTGACTCATCTGTCACCAGCTTAGACAAGACTTAATTTATATGTATTGTTTTTTTAATCATCGATAGTTACTTATTTTTAAAAGATATGACTACCCAAATTGAGTTTGACGATGAGGTGGTAGCCACATACGTAATTCAGAATTCAAAATTAAGCAAACTCGGGACAAAGTTAGTTGGCTCACATAGAGAGACCAAGACCTTTTTTGTTTTCCTAGTGTGTGGTAGGAAAATCGATATGCCGGGCATGCCAAAAGAGACTTCGCCAAGAAACCACGTGTGCCGAGGCGATCCAACTTCAGGCGATTGCAAGAGTGATCGAGATGGATCCGCCATTTCACAATCGAGCACAACATGTGCGAAGGGGCATCGAACCTGTGAAAGTAAGTGTGAGGAAAAATAATTTATATTAAAATTGAAGTTACAAGGAAAGTGAGAAGATACGAAAAAAAGAACACGAAAGGTGCAATGATTCCAAAATACCAACAATTCCCGGAGAGCAGTTGATGGGAGATATGCGTGGCCCCTTCTTCCTCCGAAACTCCCAAGTTAATAATACAAAACATTGCCGTCGGTTTCTTCATCTTGCTTCATTGCTCGGACGCCACCTTGCTCGAATTTAGCCACGTTGTCCGTGAAGTTTCCAACTCAACTTCTTTTAACTTGCATTCACATGCATGCTTTGAGGTAGGGTAAGCATCCGATCCGGAATCCAAATACTGAATCAAATCGGCCTAGATCGATTGATTTAAGGCCTATTCTATGAAGAACCGGTTTGGTACTGCGTTGCAAGGTTGGCAAAGTAGGTTGACTCGAAAATCGGACTAACCGGCCCTTAATCTCTTTTGACGTCTCTTTTAAGGGAAAAAAAAATACTTTTTGCCCATTCAAAAATTGAATCGTTGTCTTCACAATGGACAAACAATTACAATATAACCGCTTAATCAACAAATGTCTTTGTAGTGAATTGATGCAATTTTTATATTTTATTACAACAATTTGGGTTTTCTTTTATCTAGAATATGTAATGGGTTAAAAATTGGGAATCGGATCAAGACCAACCAATTCGGTTCCTATTTAAAATGTTTTGAAACTTGGGGTCATAGGGTTTGTTCTCAGTTCTAAGTTAGGAACCGCTTTCTTTTGGAAAAGATCACCCGTATAAGTTTCCCACTTGCTTGGAATCTTCCTAGCCTCTTTGACCTTAGTTGGGTTAGCAAAATTGCACAATGCATTGCTAGGTCGAAATCTGATGTTTTGGACTTTGACAAATACAGGAACACCCGTACCATGTGATGGGAGCACTATCATTTTGTATCGAACCATTCGAGGTGGATAAGAATTGGGTACCAAACGGCAGTATTGTCTTGACTTTTTGCTGTTCTAAGTTTTCCAAATTTAGAACTCTTCCCACATACCGTCCATATTCACATTCATAACATAGGAAAAAAAGAAGAAATTCTTCGGGACCTTAAAAGAAAACGCAGAAAGATTCCTTCTGGACCACGTGACGAATGGTGGCTCACGCAGGAGCAATCAAAATCCAAATTGAATTCTCAATTGGAGCCGAAAGATAGGGGAACAATATGGCCCGATCAGGCCCATGAAGAGCTATAGTCATCACATTGCTTTAAACACCTGAACAAGATCTCTATGCTTTGGCCCAATGGCGAAAGTAAAGTCCCTCACAAGACTTCTTGACACCAAAGGAAATGATCAACCAGGAAATGATCAACCACTTTCTTGACCCAAGGTGGATTACTCAGAGAATGGGCTTCAATTGCAAACTCTTCACCCTCTTTGCAGCGCTTCTATGTACTAAAATGTGGTGCTATAGGAATGCCATATTACATGATCGAGCTATTCCAACTTCTTCCCAAGCAATTAAGTTGGTTTCATATGAGTTCATGGAATTTTTAAACAAGTTTAGAGAAGAGAACACAATTGCAACAAGTCTAGGATTCAATCCTACTAGGAGAGGGATAGACTCTTGGCTCCCACCGTTAGATCAAGAATTGAAATTTCATATAGATGGGGCATGGAAAAATAACAAAGGAGCCATTGGTATAATTGCATGATCGGCTAGCGGCTCAAGTGTCCAAGCTTGGACAAGGAAAGAACATTGGAACTCGCCGGTGGAAGGGGAAGTAGCAATTCTCCTTCTCGCCGTAATTATGCTTAGTCCCTTGACTACCAAAAAGCGATTTTTGAAAGTGATTGCAAAGTCTTAATTGATGCTATTCAACAAAGGGTCTTTGCCCTTAAAGTATTCAGCCTTTCGTTGCATATTCTTGCTTCCTATTTAAGCAAATTCCAGGTTAGAGCTTGGCTTGGACCAGTAGATCCAAGAATGGAGCTATGCATACACTTGCAAATTGGGTTTTTAATCAAATAGGCACCGCATCCTCTTTTATTTTCCATGATCTCCCATCTAGAGTTAAAAGTATTATATTAATCGAGTCTTCTCTTATCTATCGTTCTAATTTAGGTACTGTATCCATTCTGTAACGTTTTGTTTTGAAATAAAAAGTTGATTTCTAGCCCCCCAAAAAAAAAAAAAGTCCCTCACAAGAAACTACAACAATGACATTAATATCCCATGCAATTCAAAGATTATTCATCGGCAGAATGACCAGAAGATATCCATAGTCTGATCCAAGAAAACAATTGGACCATCCCCAACCAAAATAAAGAGCAAAATAAGCAGAAACCGAAGAGATTTCGAATTTATTCTCCCCCGGACTGATTTGTTCAATTTCCCTTCTCCAACAAGTACTTGTTCTTCTCCTCGTCTGTCATGAAGGCGGTGACGGGGAAGGACTTGCCGATCCCCATCGGCGTCTTGAACGAGATCTTGCTGGCCGCCGGCTCCTCGAGGCTCATCTCCGCGATGGGCACCCACAGGAACATCTGTCTGCTCTTGATCCCGGTCATCCTCTTCATCCTCGACTTCTCCACATAGGCGGTGACCTCCGCCGCATAGCTCACGCGCGTGCCCGTGTTCACGAAGAAGTGCTCGTACGGCGCCTTCTGCTTCATCCACACGAACCCCGTCTCCCGCACTCGCCCGCACTCTTCCAAGTTCTGGAAGAGAAACCGCGGACAGAGAATTTTGAGGTTTACAAGCGAGACATAAAATCTTTATACTCAAAACTTTGTACATGTAATTGTAGAAAAGAGTTGCTGACCATTATTGGAGAAAGTTCGAGCTTAGGGGGCAAGGGAAAGGGAAATCGGATGAAACTGAGTTAAACCGGACCGAGTCGAATTAGATTATCGCGTTGAACGCCTCACCTGAAGGGGCATGACACCCTTGGGAAAACCAAGCTCCTGGAGGAGCTCTACGGAGTGGCGGTGGCACTCCTCCGCGCCATACACGATCTCCGCTCCCGCGCGCTCGTCAGCGGCTGACTTGATGGTGGTGGACATCTTCCGATGGCGGTGGAGCGGAGACCGAGGCGGCTGGTGGACGTCGGAGATTGTGGGAAATGCCGTGGCGAGCCTACTGAGCATATAAAGAGAGAGAGTGACGAGGGGCAAGAGGGGGAGGAGGAGGTTGGTGAGCAAAATTGGGATGAACCAATAGAATTTGTTGACCTAACGTAACGCCCAGTTGGGGGACAAATTTCTAATTTGTGTTTGATGGGTTTAAGCAAAAAACCATTATTGGAAGTCCCATTAAATTAAATTCAACTAATTGGATTGGATTGCTTCTTCACCTATCTTAAATTTATTGGTGCTTTGCTTGCTTTTGGTCTATTTTTGTTCTTACCTATAAGATTCCTGAGTTTTATTTTTGCTGCATTGCAGGCGTTTAAAAATAGAAAAGATGAACAAAAACCTAATAATGAGGGTCCATTTGAAGCGAAGTGGGTCACCTGTTTTGGTCCCCTTTGAAGTTCGTCTTCCTTTTAGGTGGTGAGAAGCAAATGGGAAATTCGGCTAGTCATCGAGAATATTATGTGTTTGAAATGACTTTTAAATTTCAATTATTTTGGATTTAATTTTATTATATATATATATATATATATATATATATATATATAGAGCTAAATTCAAAGCACGTACTGTGCAGGTGCACAATTTTTTTTTTAATAAAATTTTCCAAGTGCTGGAAATTATAGATTAAATATCCACAAAATTGAGTTTCTCTCAAATAATAAGAAAAGGGATGCACATGTCATGACAAATAGTATGATTATTATTTTTATAGTCTCATTGGCAAATTTGGATAGTCCAAAATGGGGAAAAATAAATACCAAAACAGCTAATGAAATCTGCTGTAAAACACAATCAACATAAAATAATGTCTGTGACTTAGCATGAAATGACAAAGCCCTGCGAACTTCACATTGAGTGTGTTTGGGAAGACATTTGGAGAAAGCCTTTAGGAAAATGTAAACACCTTTGATTTAAAGGTATTTTCCAAAATGCAAACTGTGTTTGATAAATTGTAGTTTGAAAGCCATTTGTGAAGTACCTTTGAGCAAAATGGTATTTAGGGGAATTACATTTACAAAGGACTTTTGTGATAGAAAAAATTATTAAAAGAAAAATAAAAAAAATTGACCGGCAAGGGCAGGCGGCCGCCGGCAACCTCCGGCGACCCTGGATCTGGGGCAACGAGGTCGTGCGATGCTACCTCGACCTCCGGCAACCCCGCCGCAACCTAGATCCAGGGCGTCAAGGTCGCGGGAGGACCTCGCTGCCTTGGATTTGGGTCACGGCGGGGTCGCACGACCTCGCCGCCCCGATCTGGGGCGGCGAGGTCTCGCGACCTAGATCGGGGCGACAAGGTCCTCCCGCGACCCTGCCGCCCCACATCCGGGTCATGGCGACCCGGACCTCGCCGCGACCCAAATGGCGCAGTGGTCGCTCCCCTCCTTCCCCCCCAGCATCCGTCGCGCCCGTCGGGTGACGGTCGCCGGCGATTGCCCGCCCTTCGCCGGCGACCGCTCACGAAAGAAGAAGAAGAAGACTATGAATAGTGAGGGCAAAACCGAAAAAACGAAAAACCAACGAGAATAATTTGGGAAGAAAATTTTTTTTTAGCCCCTCAGCTCAGCATTCTCGGCAAGCTGAAAGCCCAAGGCAGCCCCCAACCTGTCTTGGGCTTTCAGCCTCTGTGAAGGCTGACATTTTACAAAGGGGTTTTGAAAATTTTTTGCCAAACACCCCATCCTTGGCCCAAAGATCTTTGGGGCTTCAAAGTAGCCTTGAGAAGCTACTCCCAAACGCGTGAACTTTTGATTTTATGCAAAAAAATGAAATTGCAAAATAGTTAAAAAGTGAAATGAATGCACGATGATTAGAGAAAACTGCTGAATCCGCAATTATGTGTATTCTGCATACGCTTCAGGAATTCGATTCTTCAACATATGAGCACTTACGTATAGTTCAATGGTAGTAGCAGTTGTGCTGTCATCGCTATCTACCCTGCAAAAAGCCGACAACATCGGCATCCGCCAGGATTTCGGCTCAAGAGATTCATGCTTGCAATGCGGGGATCAGCCCCGACCGCGACCTTTTCCTTGAATGGTAGATGACGTGCAGAGGTAGCATAATTTTGCTCCCCATGATCTTCGGCGCGTGCGAAGGCTGTGTAGGTTTCCTCACGTTGTCGGACTAGTTTAGTGGGAGAGAAGGAAGTGAAATGGTGAACTTGGGCGAGGGTAGGTTTTATATTTAGGTGGGTAGATGTTAATTGGGCTGCATCTTCGGGGTGTGGAAGTAGCAGGCTCTCTTTGTAAAATTACATTCGCGTTAGTCTGATGCAACGTGTTTGTAAATCGATTGATTGGAATTATAGGATTAATCTACAATCCCTTATTGGGAATATGTTTTTTGATTTTCGTGACTTATATGTTAGAGAGATTCTTTTATGAGATTATGATAATACGATGCATTACACATTGGAAAAGGTTCCGCGAGTAATCACTTTGCACGTACAGATTTCACACATTTTGATTTTGGTCGAAGAGCTAGATCCCGAGCTTATAATAGAAGAGGGTCGTGCGATGCACAAAAGACTTCTCAAGATGGCTAACTGTAAGTGCAAGCCCGGGGGTGAACGGTCAAAGAAGAGAAGAGAGACCGAGAGCTTTCGCAGGGGGGGGCAGACCTTAGAGAGCACGGGCAGAAGAAAGGGGAAAGAAGATAGAAAAAAAAAAAGAATAGAAAGGAGAATGAAGAAAGGAGGAAAGAAAAAGTTTTTCCACGATTGTGATCAGTACAATTCGCCAAGCTAACTCAACTATGTAACGCAATGCTCGGTAAGCGTTCGTGTCTCTCATTCGTTCAATTGGAGTAATTTCCAATTAGGGGCTTGAACTTCGAAATTATTGGAAATTTGTGTAGCAAAATCCGATTTTTGAGTCGTTGAACTATTATGTATTTTTATATAAATGATAGTTTAGTTATTGCGAAACTATAAGATTTTGTGGATCTTGATTTGGGCTGACGGTTTGCCCGGAACAAAATTTCGAAGTTCTCCGTGCGCTGGTTAGGTTCCGAATAGTAACTTTCGGGCTTGAATTTTAGCTGTTTTCCATGAGTTTTTGGGATGGTTGAGTTGGGGTTATTGTAATACATCAAAACAGCTTTCTATGAACTGTATGCTTGTTTGAAACGGACATATATGGAGGAAATTATAGCCCAAACAAATTTAGAAATTTAGAGCGTGAGCTGGGATTATGGGACAACAATAGATCTCTGTTATGGGTAAGCGTTGGTTGGCGCGTATATATCGTTTTATTAATGAATAGGCATAGTGTAGGTTGGTTTTGGCTTTCTCAAGTGAGTGATATTATTTCTTCTATGAGTTTACAGACTTATGTCTTGAAAGTTACGAAGATTTGATATATAATAAATTATTGAAAGTATGTTTTGTTGCATAAAATATGGATCGAGCATTTATTACGATTTGGTACTTATAAAAGATTTACCAAATGTTTTTGGAAAGTTATTGCAAAAGGTTGTGTGTGTGTGTGTGTGTGTGTGTGTGTGTGTAAATATGTTGATTTGTGAACTTGGTTTATGAAATGTGTTGTAACAAAGTATGTGAAATTTACTCTAGTTTAAGAAGCGAGTTTTGAAATGATTTGAGAAATGCTTCATGAAAAATCTTTATGGTGAATGAGTCGAGTTGCAGAAAGATTATATGTCTTGATTTGTGAAACGTATATTTTGGTTTGGTTTTGTGAATTGTGGAAGTTGTTGTAGATTGGTGTTGATGCTCAATATTGTTGTGAGCCAAGCGAGGCGCATATTAATTTAGAATATCCTTGTGGGTGGAGTCTCGGCTAATAATATGTGGAGACCTAACTAAGGGGAGAATCTTGATTGTCTTGTTGCCAGGCGTTGTGTCGTGACCATAATTTGATATTAAGCAAAAGATCAATCGATGGATGGTCCATTTCATAAGATAGACCATTAGTGTGTGACATGAAATTAACCAATGGAATGGACTATTGACGTGTGTTTTTATGAGATTGATTAGTAGAATAGACCATTGACGTATATTTTTAAGAGATGACTAATGGACCGGACTATTGGTGTTTGCTTATTATTATCTTGAATATTTCTTCTTCGAACATATTATGGTTAAAGTAAGAAATATTGCATTTTGGTCTTGAAGTTTTGTTAAATTTCTAAATTTGGCAAAAATGAATTATGTTTACATTTTAAATGTGCATAATGATTGCTCGATCTGCTTAGAAAAAATAAATTACTTACTGGACCGTGGTAGCTCATTCCTTTCTTCTTATTATGTTTTTCAAGTCCTTCAATTAGTGGCCATTAGAGCGACAGTGTCAGCGTAGGGAATTTGGGAGCTAGACTTTGGGTGATTTGAGATTGCATCTTTTGGGTGGAAGGATGGTTGTGTCACCTCCATCCCTATATGATTCGGGGTGTGACGGCAAGGAAGAAAACTAAGGATTCAAATGGCCAACTCAAATCAACCATGGCGATCACTAGCAAAGGGAACTATAAAGATCAATATAGATAGAGCTTACTTTGAAGGGACAACTGAAGCTGCGGTTGCTAGTGTATGTGGAGATACTTCCGGCTGCCTAGTCGGCAGCTTTGCTTGATTGGGCCACGTTTCATCTGCGACACAAGCTATGAAGCAAGAGCCTCGATTGAAGCCTTAGTTTACTTCAAACACCAATTTGAAGACTCTTCGGAAGTCGAATTATATCACTTTTATCTAGAAGAGCAATTGCTAATCAAGGGTTGCCTGGACCTCCTTTCGATCCACCCACATATTACTCTAGCCTATTGTCTCAGGTTGTCTAATTCCATTACAAATTAGGTTGCGAAAGCTCAGAGATTACATAGCCTCTCTCATAATTGGCTTTTTGTCCTGGCCCAACCCCTTTGGGCTCTGCTATGTTTAGATGCCCCTCTCATGGATTTTTTTGAACTCATATTAGTAATGATATATGCCTCTATTTGACCAGAAAAAAAAAAAAAAAAAAAAGCACAACGGAGCTTTTAAGGCCCCATTCAAAGCTGAAGTTGGCCCACGTTAATAGGAAATCCAACCGGTTATAGCTTAGGTTGTTAAAACCCAAAAAAAAAAAAAAGAATTAGCTTCCAATAGATTAGACCTCCTACCCGCCTTAAAGCTTTTAGGAGTTGCTTTGCTATGAAGCTAATGAAATGCATTCACAAGCTTTATTCAAGTGAATGAATACGTTATTTACTAACCCCCAAAAAATGACGCAAATAATTATTTATATGATAAAAGGAATTGCGATTTACGATGTTGGACATTTGCTTACAATGTAAAGAAGATGGTTGCAATGAATCAATATTAACTATTTGCTAATTTCGTGGATGTTGAAATATATATATATATATATATATATATTTTATATTTAATTTTAATTGCTTTTATCACTTTGGAAAACGAACCAATTAAAACATCTTTATTTTAACAACCATATATAACTAGACATTTTTTATTGCTAAAAAAATATTTTTTATTAACTCACTTTGCTAAATGATATAAACAATTAAAATTAAGAAAATATTTTTCCGAGGTGTTTATTTTCCAGATTTGGATATCAATGAAAGTTGTAACCTTTTTATGAGTCAAAAAAGGTTTGGGCCAGAATTAGAACTCCAACTAAAGTTGTTGCTCCTTGATAAGTCAAAAAAAGGTCAAGGCCCATATTGGTTCTTATGCTAAAGTGAAGCTTTTTTTATGAGATAAAAAACAAGTTTGGACCATAGTCGAGACTCAAGCTAAAGTTGGTGCGTTTTAAGGGAATTTGACACTTTCTAAATGGGACAATTTCCTACTTGATCTTCCATCTTTTATTGTTGATACAATTGAGTATTCAAACTCTTGTTTTGTGAAGCTCTACTTTTTGTTCAATTTGTTCAATCAAATCATTCTCTCGATTGATATGGGAAAGGAGATATTTTGGTGGCGGCATGGCCACAAACGCTTGGTTAATTAACAAACATAGCTCAGGGGAGGACCAAAGATCCTTATCAGATGCGATACGCTCTTGATGAGATGAATGATTAGCATCGCCACAGCTCTATGCCCCCACGGCTTTTTGGCGTCGCTTTGTCGCCCTCTTCACTTTCTCCTCCGGTTCGTCGTCTTTCAATCCGGCCGTGCGACGAGCGATTTTTACGCTAAAAAAGAGAGGAGGGCTTGATTGCACGAGATTAATTTATCAAGGGGACTCAATTGCATAATGTTAAAGTTTAAGGAGGACCAAAAATGAAATCATGACTTTTAGAGTAATCACATGTACTTTTCCTCCCAAGTTCCAAACATCAACAGTCATCTCCTTCGTAACATTCTTGTTTAACAGATCTCTCCCTCTCTCTCTCTCTTTCTCTGGATCCGCCATTGCCAATGTCTACGACCACCGAAGAACCCGAACTGCAAAGAGGACCCGACCACGAACCCGAGCCGGCGCCAAAGCCGGAACCGGAGGAGCCGGAGGTAGCGCCGAGCGATGCAGATCCCAAGAAGGAGGAGCCCGGAGAAGAAGCGGCGATCCGATCCGGCGAGCCCGAGGGAGCCCCTTCTCCGAAGGGAGAGGCGCCCGCGCGCCCGGAGCTGCGGAAGGACGAAGGGAACCGCACGTTCACGATGCGGGAGCTGCTGAACGAATTGAAGAACGACGACGCGGCCGAGGGCCCGAACAATCCGGATGGGGAGAGGCGAGAAGTGGGTTCTCCGTACAGGTCGGAGCTCTGATTTCGCTTGATGAGTTGAGCTTGAGATCGTGAGCGGGAATGATTGGTCGCGGTGGTTAGAATTGGAATGGCGCTGATCCTTTGTGGCATTTTGATTGGATCCTCGAGGACCGGTTAAGTTCTATGGGAATTCTGGATTGGCGTTGTTAAGATTGGGACTTTCCAAGTTTGTTGGGGAAAGTTAGGATCTGACTTTTGGGGTTTAGGGGTTTTTGACCTACCGTGCGCGCGAGTGTTTGAAACAATTTTTGAACGTGAAGCATTTGTCAGAGTTTTAATCCTAAAATTATCGGTCGTTTATTGCAGTTAATTCAGGGCGAAAAAATATGATATATTCTAGTCTGGGGTGATCATGGTTCTAAATTTACATCAATTGTAGGGGCAGCTGTTTTGCTGTTGCGGTTAAATTTTCTCAAGTTCACCAGATGATTCAGTTGTGAATTAGGCATTCCACTGTGAAATTGTGCAGCGGACCATTTGCTCTAGCTTTAAAGCTTCAACTTTTACTATATCCTGCAATATTTGTGCTAATAATTAGCTGACTATGTTATTTTGGAGGAGAGTGTTAGGTAATCATAGGGTACTTGGTCTAAAATTGACATATTTTGGGCATCAAAACACTGCTTTATTCAACTTCGACTATATTTGCAATGGTTGTTGAGATTTTGCAAGATGAAAAAGCTGTATTTAAAAATGATCACTATCTTGCCTCTGAGAACTCTAATGGCATTTGTCACAGCTGATGATGATTTTCGTAGCTTGTGATATTTCTCATTCCTGGGTTTAAGTAGCCAGTATAATTACATGAATTTATAATCTTGTCAAGTTATAGCTGCCTTCTTTGCTTCTTTCTTACAAAACCAATGCGTGCTCTATTTATCATCCTATTTTGAGAAGTGGAAGCCATTGTTTGTTGCGAACTTTAATTTTTTCTGATATTTCTTCGGTGTTATCTTATGAAGCCTCATGTTGTGTGTATTTTGTATTATTCAGTCAAGAAAGCTTGCAACAATCTAATGTGGAGCAGAATAATGCTGCAATGGAGTTGATTGATAGCGTTACTGGTGTTGATGAGGAGGGCAGGTCTCGTCAACGTATTCTTACATATGCCGCTCGAAGGTGCTGTCATGTATCATAATAACTAGTAGTTGGAACTATGATATTCAATCATAACCAGATGCCTATTCTCCAACATATTTAGAACAAAACGAATTTCATCTCACTGCATCCTATGACATTTTCTCGATCATATTCCTTTCCTTGTCATAAAAGTATAGAGGGTTGCACATGAATCAGCAATAGCACTGTCTTTGATTAAGCTTCTTTATTAATTCCATAGGTAAAAACTTATGTGATGCTTAATGAATAATGATATTTTGTAGGTATGCTAGTGCAATTTCCAGAAATCCAGGAGATTATGATGCATTATATAATTGGGCTTTGGTTCTTCAGGTCTGGATTCTGTTTGATTTTATTGTTTCATTGTATAAATTTATGATACTTTCTTGGATCCACAGCAAATCTCCTCTGAGCTGTGACATGGTCCTGTAGAAAATGTCCTATTCATGGAAAATGATGATTCTTATCATGCCTATGTGATATTGTGCATGGACTACTGCTTGAGCATACATGATAGTTTTCTGTTAACATGAGACTTATTTTTATTGATGAAACGAAGGTACCAAGTGCCAGGGGCCATATTTTATTATGTTCTACATTTCCCTATGTCAGTTACAGTTGAATAACTGCAATATTGAAGTACGAGGTGGACTTTGGCACAGCCTCTTTCTCTATTTTCCTCTATGCTGGCTAGCATAACAAATGTGATAAGAACTCTGATGAGTCTAACAATGGTCTCATTATCATATGGTTAAGTTTCTTTTGTATTCTTCTGCAATGTAATTTCAGAAACATAAAAAGTGTCATTGGTGTCATGTCATTTCAGAAGATTGTGTACTCATCCTCTATGCTATGTGATTATTATGTCTAACCAGAGTTCAACTCGTGCAGGAAAGTGCGGATGTTGTTAGTCCTGATTCTACGTCACCTTCGAAGGATGCTTTACTTGAGGAGGCCTGTAAAAAATATGATGAGGCTACCCGTCTTTGCCCTACACTTCATGATGTAAGCAAGCAAGATTTCTCTGGGATAGACTGACATGTTGACTCATAAAGGACCCTGTGAGAAACCCATTTTTTGTTGGAGAATACTTTGGAGCTGAAGAATTACTTTTGAATTAGATGAATTACATATTGATGAGCATCTTGTAAGGTTTGCTTGTTTACACATGAATTAGATAAGATATCCCGTGATCATTAGGTGCTGGGATAATCTACTATGTCTAACCGTGTGCCTGGATCTATGGCTGCGTTGGTTCATGAATGCATTTTCTCATTGGTCACCACTTTCTTTTTGTTTTACTATTCTGACAGGCTTTCTACAACTGGGCAATAGCTATATCTGACAGGGCTAAAATGCGAGGTCGTACAAAGGAGGCTGAAGAGTTCTGGAAGCAGGTTCTTACCTCATGTTTATTTTAAAGGTTTACTTGTATTTGGGGTTGTTTTTGCTTTGTCTGTTAAGTCTTATCTGCTGCTATTTAATTGAGCTAATATTTGGTGGGGCCATAATGATAAGTTATGGTGTGACGTTCTTTTAAATATTCAAACAAAGCAGCAAGGCTTAACAGTCGCAGGATGCAGTCCATTCAATATAATGTAGCTGTTTATCTCTTAAATGTTTTGATCTAAACAAAAACCCCTAAACCTGACTTTGTACCTATTAGGCATTTGAAATTTAAGAAGCCTGTGGATGCAAATTGGAAATGCATTTTAATGCTTTAGCCAATCGGAATTTGTTATAATGACAATCAAAGTAGAGCAGGAACAAGAATTAACTACTCAATTATGATATCTTGGGAACTTGACCATTGACAACGGCCTAGATACTCAAACTATCAAAATCTTAACTAAGTGGTTATAAGTCAGACTACTCATGGGAGTTAGACTCTATCCAAATCCTGACCTATATTTAATCAAGACAAGAAACCGATCTTATGTCCTCATTAAAACTGTACTTTAGCAGAAGTTTTTAGAGTAGTTTCTGGTTGAGGCAAATGCTCCATCTGGAGCTGTATTGACACATCCCTGTAAGATTCTCTGGGAACAGCGAGGGCATTCATGCTCTAAGTTTGACCTCTCGACAGCGAAATAAATTTTATACTTTTTCTTTTCACCCGATTGCTATCCTCAAATGGGCATTTCCTGTCAATGATTTGTCTTTAATTTAACTAGGTGACAGCAATATCGAAGTCTATCCACCAAATACGATCAGTTACCCGGATCATATATTTTAAGCTTGTTTTGAGATTTATTTACATCCGTTTCACCACTATTAGACTTGAGGCCCCCCAATAACATACAACCTTCTTTAATCTTCTTTCTAAAGCATCTTCTTGTTGCGCCTCACTTGCCTAGACTTCTCTTTTCCCTACACGAAGACTACAGTTGTAGTTTGATATGCAATCGATTTTGTTACTTGAAGTTTCTGTTCCACATTGTGAAAGAAAAATTTTCCATATTAAAAATCTCATCTACAACTTTTGGACTGTGTTCTGTCTTTTCTGCCCTCACTCAAATATATGTTCTGCGTGAATGCGACTGAATGATGGACTTGGAGAGATGAGTTAAATGGGGGCAGGAGAAAGCCTAAAAAGACATGAAAAGAGGCTATAAGGAAAGAGATCTTGATCATTCGGAGCTTATGGATGATTCACCATAAAATAAGGTGAAATGGTGTAAGAGGATCCATATAATTGATGCCGACTTAATGGGATGGGACCTATCATCATTCCATCGTCATAGTAGTAGCAGCAGCAGCCCGACAGCTAGCTAGTCCATCCAGGCCCACCAAACCTTACAATTCGGGCGGGTCTAGGCAAGCATAGTCCTTTTTGGGCCCAGTCATTTGATGAAGATAATATAACATTTTCTTAAATCACGGGTGGGGCAGGGCAAGGAGTACCCTACCAGCCAGCCTAGATTTGCCCATGGATGAGGTGTTGGTAGTAGTACTAGTTATACTTCTGAGCCTAAAAATGTTGATGTTCCTCAATTATGATAAGAAAGAATGCATCCTATGTATACAAAGAGATACTATGTTTGTAGAATGGTAGAACCTAGACCATATGCCAATTTCAAATCATTATAAGTTTATTTGTTTTACTCAAAATCTCTATGCCGCTATGCTGCTTTGTATCATAAGCTGTTCGTCTTGTTTTGCAGGCAACCAGAAACTATGAAAAAGCAGTCCAACTTAATTGGAACAGTCCTCAGGTATGCTCCTCGTAGTTCGGTTCTTCATTGATTGAACTTCATCTTAAGCATATCTGCTACAGCTTTCAGTATTTACAATATTTTGTGCCTTTGAATGTGGTTTTTTCATGACTCATTCTGGAAGTGATTCACAATGAAGCCAAGAAGTTGCAGATCAATATATTGAGAAAACCTTGACATCTTTTTATTTTTTATTTTTTCCCAGGCACTTAACAACTGGGGGCTTGCTTTACAGGTATGTTTCATTAAGCAGTCAGTAGATTCACGATACTGTCGCAAAAGTACTCTGTTTGCTCCTTTTCTTTATCTTTTTCCTTTCTGAAGAATGAGAAAAATTCTATTATAAAAGGTACTGAGGGGGTTTTGCCCCTTTGGCAAGATGACTTCAAACTCCAGAGGGGAAGTCATCCATTTTCAAATTATTGTATTCCTGCAGATATCGGCGAATTATTTAGCTGAATATGAGAATTTTTCTTTTAGTTTTAACTTTGAGCATTCTATGTAGGAACTCAGTGCAATTGTTCCTGCTCGTGAGAAACAAACCATAGTGAGAACTGCTATAAGCAAGGTGTGCAAGTTATTGCAGAACTAGCAGAACTTTACTGATTGTGAAGGGGTAGCTTAATCTAATTTCGTAGCATTCTCCTCTAAAATTCTGGTCAACTCTACTTCATTGTGTCTCTTTTCTGCCTATGATGCAGTTTCGTGCAGCTATACAGTTACAATTTGATTTCCATCGAGCAATTTACAACCTCGGGACTGTTCTGGTTAGTATAATATAATTTATTTACTGTGATAGATAGTTAAACAATGTGTATCATACAGATACCAAAAATGCTATTGTAACTTTTGCATTATATATTTAGTGAGAGAAGATGCTTATTCTATTTGATGGAACAATGTTGGCAGTATGGTTTGGCCGAGGACACACTAAGGACGGGGGGATCAGCCAATGCAAAAGAAATTTCTCCTAATGAACTTTACAGCCAATCAGCTATCTATATTGCAGCTGCTCATGCATTAAAACCAAGTTACTCGGTATTTGCCTTTCTCGTTTGCCTCTGGAGTGTCTGCTTGGCTAACATGCTTGTCCTGATTGTATGGGAGTTCTTTATACTGTTATAAAATGTAGAAAATCTGGCAAACATGGAGTTGAGACATCAAGTAATTTGGCATACACTAGGACCTTCTCCCCTCAGGGGGCACTTTCAAGATCTTTCGCATTTGTTTTAGTTAATCCAGAAAAGGTGTAGCTGATCAGGTGTGATATCCTGAACTAGTTACTGTGTACAACTTGCCCTTTTTTAGGACAGTGGAGAAAAAGCTGCCCTTCTGAATAATTTTTGAATTAGTGGGTGGTCCTTAGCATTAGTCTTATGTAGTTATAAGAACTTGCTTCATATTTGAGCTGCTACTAAGCTTTTGTTTTTTTTTCTTCTTACAGGTTTACAGCAGTGCCTTGAGGCTAGTAAGATCCATGGTTAGTAATACCATATACCAGTTATGGAACTTATATATTCATCAACCCTCTATCTCATAACGCTTGTTGGTGGCATCGTACTGCTCTGTCTTCTGTAATCCATGAACAATTCAGACTTACGCTAGTAATGAAGTCTGTTTCTAGTTATTATAAATGAACTTCGACAACTGCGTGCGATATGGGCTTAAATGTGCCTTGTGGGGTGACAAAGTTTGAAACTTGAATGACATTGCTTATCTTAACTTTCAATGTTTTTGGTGTATAAACACTAAAGATCCCATGTTGATTTATTCATTCTATGGGCCTACCTAGACCTCCATCTCTACGAAACAAGACAGAACCGGAACAAACTTTTTCAAAGATCCAATCTCACTATTATGACTTTAAAAAGTTACTCTTGTTCTGCCACACTTTTCTGACACTGATAACTCTTTAAGATATTTAAGTGGATCACCCTAGCAATTTAATACTTGCATAGGTCCTCTTGATTACATTTGTCTAACTGAACAAATATTGGATTTTGATTTGATTTTGCACCTGATATCCTTGTTTTAATGGATCAATTATTGTTGTTCTGGCATTGGCAGTTACCATTGCCCTATCTTAAGGTCGGATATTTGACGGCACCACCTGTGGGGAGCCCGGTTGCACCTCACAGTGATTGGAAGAGATCACAATTTGTTCTACACCATGAAGGTCTTCAGCAGGTGCTTTATATCCTTCTTTTCTGGTGGATTTCTTGTATATCTACTCTCAAAACGTTTCTGGAACTATCCTTCCCATTTGGGTAGCTTAGCATTTCTTGCCTTCCATTTTACCAAATTTGAAGGTTGGTTGGTGTCGAATCTAAAAAACAATGTAATGCCAAGCCTCCTAGGCTCCGTTTGGTAACGTTTTTATTTCTCTCAATTTCTGTTCTTTTGTTCTCTAGAATAAAATTAAAGAACGTAAATCCATTTGGTAATGTTAACTAATTTTTCTATTCTCTGAACATCGAAATAGAAAAGCGGTCGGGGAATAGATTTAGAATAGAAATAAGAAGTAGAAAAAAGTAATTTCTTGATCCCAGGAATAATTTCTAGAAATAAATTAATTTTTTTTTTCTTTTCTTCTTCCTTGCCTCTCACTGCCCCTTGCCATCACCCCCCCCGTAGCGGCGGGCAGGCGGTGGCGGGCAGGCGGGCGGGCCGGCAGCGGACAGCGGCAAGGAAGAATTAAGAAAAGAAAAAGAATAAAAATCTTGAAATATTATTAAAAAATTAAAAGAAATTCTTTATTATAAAAAAATTCATAGGTCGTACCAAACACATTCCTATTCTTTTCCTATTCCAAGAATAGAAATTTTATGTAGTTACTAAACGTATTCTTCTATTGAGAAATTGTTCTATAGAATAGAAATAGAAATACTTTCTGAAAAGAAATTATTCTGCGGAACAGAAGCGTTACCAAACGGACTCTAGTGAGTCAACAATAGAATCAGATCTTAAGCCTTGTGCTAGCTGTGCCCATCTTGTTATCGAGCCAGAAAATGGTCCACTGCTCTGCTGCTGCTGAAAATTGGTGTTCTTTCCCTTCTCTCTTAGCAGCTTAACATTTTTGACCAAAAACAAGCACCTCAAGGTCTTTCCAACAGATCTGGAGAGTTAGCCCATGCTGACAGAAGAGCAATAAAAGTCAACATTCCAGATATTGTGTCTGTATCAGCATGTTCGGATCTGACTTTACCACCTGGTCCAGGACTCTGTATTGACCTGATTCATGGACCGGTTTTCATGGTAAGTGGCTTACAACTCAGATGTAATGTACTGCTGGTTTGACCTTTTATAGGGCAATATCCGTAGGGGAGCAGTAAGGTTGACTCATGTCTAGTGTCTAGTACCCTTATTCTTCTTTTTTTAACTGGCTTACTTTCATAGCTATTCCAATTAGCATTGTCTGAAGTATATTGTTTATGATGCAAACTAGTTGGATGATGTTATGGCATGTAAAGGTCAAGGCATGTAATTCTTATGAAAGAACAATTATTTTGTGGCTTGTGTCAATGACTCATTTAAAGAATTATTTTCCCATTTTCTGTGATCTTGACATCTGTTGATGTTAACAACATGAAAAGGTTTTGCGACATTTGGTGTGAACTATAAGTCAGTATCTCTCAGTTAAGTTATTGAATGCTTCTTGCCTATTGAGAATAATTAGTCAAAAGCATCATGGAGCTGGGATAGTGAAATTCAGTAGATATGTCTTTTTCATGGTTTTGGTGTAGGTGCATTTGTCTCTTTAAATGTGTATATTATCCTGAGTACACCAGGTTCTGTCTAAGGGAACTTCTAAGTGACATCTGCCCATGATTCATTCAGGTAGCCGATTCCTGGGAGTCCTTGGATGGTTGGCTCGATGCTATCCGTTTGGTATATACAATTTATGCACGAGGAAAGGGTGATGTATTGGCAGGTATCATAACAGGCTGAAATATTTATGTCACTTGCGGATGTATTATTAGGGAATCTTCTTGAGATCATGATGAGTTATAGAAATGCGGTTTCCCAGACAGTTTTTGTATATTACACACTTTTCTTTTCCTACAGAAGTGGTCTTTGACATTTATCTGATTCGACATACATGGGGTTCTGTTCAATTAGTTGTTCGAACTTTAGCTGTCAGCTCCCGTAATTGTTCAATTGCTCTTATTCACTTTTTCTATGTCACGCTTATATGATGTAAGGCAATAAAGGAACTTCGCCTCCATGATCACGGCAAAATTAGCATTATTCTCATGAAGGGCGATCAACTAATGAGTCGCTTTACATGTAAATCGATTTTCTGCAAAAGACATGCCGTTAAATGGGCTTATTGATTTTGTTACATGGGCATTGTTCTGGGTCTCGTATTGCCATTTCAGGCATCTTTTGGAGAGCTACAGAACCGTGGATATGGTTTTTCCTTTGTTTAGGATCTAGTGGGAGGACCGATCATCATAAATCTATGAGTTTCCCGCTCCTAGGCGTATTACAATAGCTTTCCAATGGTAGATTCCATGCTGTCATCTACTTAGCAGATAAATAATATTCTATTGTAACTATCCAACGTATAAGCTGGGGCCTTTATGAAGGCAGAAACTTCATACAAATGGGAGGCTTTATCTTGGCCAAGGCTAGGACCGAAGCTGGAAGAATCCACAGGCCCTCTCCGCATATCAACCCCGAAGCCACCGCAGGGACCATCAACTCCGCCTTCTTCGCGTTGAGCTTCTGCCAAACGTACACGATCAAAGTCCCCAAGCACATATCGATCGTGAAATATGCCCCCACCAGAAACGGAGGAGCCATCGCCATCGGAAGTGGCATCCACTTCCCTACCTTCCGTGGCCCGAGATCTCTTATGAGGTTCACGGCCACTGCAAAACCGAAGAACCCATAGCAGAGCTGCAAGCAATGGCGAGGCAGAGCCGAGAACCCCTGAACACCCAGGATCGCCATGTTCCTGTAGATCAGAGCATACGGCGCTTTGAATTCCCCATCAGGATTGCCCACATCAAACGCCTTGTAGAATAGGAAGAAGCTTAAGGGAGCCACCACGCATCCTATGGCTGTGCCTATGACCTGGCTGAGAAACATCGCTCGAGGGGATGTGAGCGTGAAATGGGCCGTCTTGAAATCTTGCATCAGGATGCACGCCACGGAGACGACGGACTTGATGAGGCCACATCCTGCGAGGCCTGCGACTAAGCCGTTTTCCTTGCCCGACATGGCGGCGAGGATGAAGAGAGCCACTTTGCCGTAGTTGTAGGCCATGTTCATGTCAGTGAGTCCAGCTCCATACGCGTTGCAGAAAGCTAGAGAAGGAGCGAGAATGTAGGCGACGAGGACGAAGTACCATTTAAGCTCAGGGAACATGATGGGGATCACGATTATGGATACGACGGAGAAGAGGCCGTATCCGGCGAGTCCTATCCACATAGGGATGCTCTCTCTCAGGAAGACTTCGTTTTGTCTTTTGTCCTCAGGGTTTTCGCTCTGTTGGTCTTCAGCTGGATAGAAGTGGAAACATGAGATCAGAAAGAAGAATCCAGGAGACAAACTTAGGGAATGCACAGGCACACACCTCTGCTTAAAGAGAAGAAATGTGCTAGAAGTTTGAAGTTCTATCATAAGCATCTTAAAAACACTCGACAACGGGCGACTTCAATTGAACTAAAGCTTGGAATGTCACAGATTAAAAATGCTGTCCTGATCACTTTTTCCACGGCAAGGCATAAAACTCGAAATTTGACTTCATCTAAATATTATTGATCATAAAGATCCTGCGAGATGCCAGTCCTTATGGCTTACAGCTAGATTTGTGCAACATGAATTTATTGACCAACTAGACAAGCCATGGCAATGAAGAAGATTTGATCTTGAAGGTTATACAGTATCTACCTTTAGCAAGGTTTTGGTTTTTGTTCTTCATCTTTCCATGGATATTAATGATTGTGATACACACAATCTTCACAATATTGTAGAGCCCGTCGCCGAGGATCAGAGCCACAGAGATAAACGCCTGCGAGACCAAAGAATAAATGAACAAGAGAGCGAGAAGATTTGAGAACGGCATCTCTTAGCTTTCACCTATGCTTACTAGAGAATGAGAGAGAGACCTTATAGCCATATAAGCTCTTCATACTACTCTCTTCCAGGCCATTGGAAAACCAGTCTCCCTTGTGGAGATCGATGAGTGGCCACATGATGCCGTAGGAGATCACTGAGCCAAAAGCAGAGACAGATTCACCAGGTGGGAACAGATCATCCCCGCTCCCACGAAAGTCATGCTGAAGTCGAAGAAGAATCTGAAGAACCAAGTTTCAGCAAACAAGAGCAATGAAGTTAACTAGTTAGTTATAATTACATTCATGGAAGTTCTGAGCATAAGAACAGAAAAAATGCGCAAACCACACACGTTTGCTTCCAAGCTTGCAAGCCGAAAGTGGGGAACTGCGCGAACCCGCAACTATCCTTCCCCTTGTAGAACCACTGAAAGAAGCCCCACAGGAATGAGAAAGAAAAGCACTTCATGAACCCACGAACTTGCTTCCTGCGCACAACGACCACCTTTGCCGCTTAGAGTTCATGCTTGTTTAAGAACAATTCATGGTATCTATGGTCCCAAAGATTTTCGTATTGGGTTAATGTATACATACTTGGCCATTTTGTCTCCCTGTGAGTGGAAGCCGTTGATGAGCACCGCCGTCGCCAAGCCGCTCGGATAGGTCAATTTGAGATCGACGATCAATATCTGGCATGACAGAATTCCTTGTAAACCATAGTTTCTTTGTATCAAACACAAACTCTTTGCCGACCGTATGAAGCTCAAACTCAGCGTACCTTCCTGAGTGGAATCAACACAAACAAACCCACAAAGCAGACCACAAAGAGGAAACCAGTCATCCATCCAAGCCCAGGTTCCTTCACAGCCTTTGGGGAATTTCCCTCAGCGCCCACTCCTGCTAGCACATACGTCCTCCTGTTTAAGCCCAACAGATATGAGGCAAATCCACCTGAACGCAAAAAGAGAAAACAAGCCATTTTGATTAACAAAGGAAGCAAGAACGAGCTGCTTTTAAAACCTTTAGCTAAGTCATTCACTGATTCAAATGACGTCCAACTAACCTCCAACAGCAATGCTATAACATGCGACCGCGCACGTCTGGATCATGGTGTTCTCTTGCCTGGTGAACGGCCTCGTGACGTAGCCAGCCTTGTGGAGCATCTGGGTCCATGTGCGGATGAACACAAAGGCAAGGAGCGCGGCCGACACATTGAGGTTTGGGACGAGCCCGGTCGTGAGGTTCAGCTTCATGGCTATGATGCTGTAGATGACCCCAATCATGACGCTCACCACGACCCCGCGCAGTGTCAGTTGCCTCGTCCACGGCGGGGTCCTTCCCGAGCCACCCGACTCCGACCCTTCCGGTGACGACTCCTCCAAGTTATCTCTCTCGATTTCCTTCTTCTGGTGGATGGTCTCCTCGTTCTCCATTGTGGTAAAGAAAGCTCAGAGATTCAGAGGACTAGTTCAACCTGCACTCAGAAAAATATTGAAATCCCCTTGGTAGGAGAGAGAGTTTTAAGGTTGGTTCTTCGTGTTCTTGAAGACCCCACTAGTGAGAACAATTTTGCAATCCGGACAGATAAGTGTTTGGTTGGCTGTGCACTGGTTCGATGGGTGTCTCTTCCTATCAAATTGCTCAAGTAATTGAAGCCCTGAACATAATGCAATTTGGAATCTTTCTCAAGAGCATCACGCTACTATCTTTCATGCACATGGGGGAGACCAATGCCTGCGTGTGGCTGCAGCGAGCCATACGGACCGTGATATATAAGTGTGGCGGGAAGCGGCTGACGCAGGAACCTAGCTCAGGAGGCAATATTAAATAAAAATTAAAATATCTAGCTCAAAAGGTGAGATTCAGGATTGTGATTTGAAATTTTTATATATATCTTGATAATAAAATATTTTATTAAGCACAAAGCCACCATAGGGCGAAGGCTCATATTAACCTGCTTAGTGCGTCGATGCCAGAGGTACTCTTCCTCGGGATACGACATCATTTAGTGAATGCGTAAATATCACAAACTATTAGATGGTGTGTCCTTGAGTTTTGACTTTCAAATTAGAGATAAAGATATTTAGACCACACACTTTTGTTTTAGGGTTCTTTTGAAAGGAGACTATGTGTTTAATGACACATCTCTAATAGTAGTGTCCATATTATTTCCTTTCTTTGTTTTTTTCCTATCTTCTTATTGGATCTCTAGATCTTGTGGCTTACCAAGTGAATTTTTGAGCTCTTAGATTGTACTCTCACACTCTTTGTTGAAGATAGTGAAATACCTCTCTCTCCCTATGGTTCTTCCCATTTTAGGTTTCCATATATATTTTTGTGTCTCATGTAATTTTGATTTTGCTTTCATCCTTTATTACTTGTGCTTCAATTGATTCATCTTTGGGCCTTTTTCCGCAACATGTGTCTACTGCCTTTCCCTCTCCCTGTAATTCATGTCCTTAGGAAACTCTTTGACAATAACGGTCCTGAGAGGATCTCTTCATTTTAAACTGAGTTGATATGGACTTCATGCTTGCCCATTGAAAAGCTTCATCTTGCCCCGGCAGTCCAGAATTCAACTTAGAGGCTTGGTTGCAGAGATTAAAACCACAGAACTCACCAACCATCAAGAGGGTTAATCATGAAGCCTTATCGAAAAATCAGAAAGTCATGAGCTCCTTAAGATTGACAGGTGCAAATACAGTCACTTGCAGTTCTTTAATAGTTGTTGATGCACATGCAACCGGTGCCCTCGTGCCTGTAAAGTTCGTATTATCGTATTTGAAGCTCCCAAAGATCTCCAAACCAAGACTAGTCACAATCTTCCACAAAAGCATTTTAACGTGTAGGCCGGCGTGATATTATCACTACAAAATCATTGCTGACACAAACCGTACCTTATCACTGCAAAATCATTAGCTCGACAAAGCTGACCTTCTCTCCTCTGTCTCTGTCTCTGTCTCTCTCTCCCCACCATGGAAGTTGGTACGATATTTTGTGGGCAGTAGGAGTGATCCGATCAGATTAAAGCGATTCGAAGCGTTCCCACACTCCATCATTGAGGTTGGCAAGAAGGCACTGGAGGCATTTTTTTTTTTTTTATCATATTATATTTCTACTCTAATTCTCACTCTCAAACTTTTATCATACCTCCTTATAAGGCGTGAAAGTCGAAACCCACACTTGAAACTAATTCGTTCTCACCCCCAACCCCTTCCCCTACCTCCTCATTCCATGTTGGAAGAGTAGCAACTAGGGCAAACCCTAGTGGTTGCACTGGAGGGGGTGTTCACAAGGTGAAAGGTGGACTCAGAAGAGGTGAAGAGAGAAACGTTTGGAATTGGTGGGCTCACTTGCCCTTTTGCAATTAGCCGGCCACGGAACTCCAATAAAGATTCTCTTCTTGTTCGATGTCTCAATGCCTCAAGAATTTCTTGTGAATGAGATATAATGATTTTACAACTAATAAACACATTTGAATTATTCTTATGATCTCTTTCCTGAGATTAATATATGTATCATGAACAATCGCTTAATAAACGTCTAGAAATGAAAATATATATGCAATGACTTTATATTTCTTCCGTTTCTTTAAAAATATGTTTGGTATTTCCTAACAACTTATTTTTAAACCGTACTTCTTGCTAGATGAGTGTGCATACATTGAGTATAGTCTCTCTCTCTTTTTTTTTTTAATCTTTTGAACAAAAAATTTCTAGCATATGGACATCGTTAAAAAAGTTCAAGACACTATTTATTTACATTGATAATCTATACATCGGATGTATCTAGTTAATAGTCTACTTTTTATGGCAAAAAGTTCACTGCCTTCTCACTTCATAAGCCTGGAAGTACATTTACGACTTTGAAAGACGTGTTATTAATATAGGATTACAAGATGCTAATTTCATTCCAATACAGTTATAATGGAACACCCTTTGTTAACTTTACATTAAGAATTGACAAATAATGCACATAGGATAAAAATTAAATTAAGTGCAAAAAAATTTAAGCTTTGAAAAATGATTTATTAAAGGGTGACAAGAATTTTAAAGTAAACAATATTGTAATGTAGAGAACGTAGAAATACACCTATCAACCAATTTGTGAGTTGCATTACTTACCAAAATTAAGAAAGAGTTCTCGTGTCATTAGGTTAATCCTTCTTGCTGAAATATTATTTCTAAGTAGAGATGATTGATTTTGAACTGGGTAGGATTCGGATTAGGAACCTAAAATCTACCCTGTCAAAGTTGCTTTCCAGTTTTTTGAAATTGGAAACGAAACTAGCCAATTCCAAGTCGATTTTAGGGGCGACTAGGAACCGGCCTACTTTTTTATATTTTATTATATTATTTAATTGCTCTAACATGTGTATTATTTTTGCAAAAAATCTCAATTGGGATGCTATAGTGACGTGCTTATGTTGGAATGCTCAACCTCATTTTTTTTTTTTTTGCAAAAGTCCTCATTTTAGGGACTTGTAAGTTTGATTTTGAACCGGTTCAAAAAAAGGTTATGCTAGAGACCAACCTTGAAATCGATTCTGCTCAAGAATTAATTGGTTCAAAGCTAAGAATCGGGAATCAGGCGGTTCGATTTGATTCTTGAGTTGAACCAAGCTGGTCTTTCATCCCTATTTCCTAGCAATTTGTTTAAAAAGAAAATCCTAATATCTTTTAAAGTGTAAAGGTTTCCTACCTTTCTTTTTTGGGACTGTACATTGGCACTTGGCAAAACTCTAATTTGTGGATAGAAATTACTGGACCTTTTAGTTGACTCCTGAAGATCCTGGGACACACAAATTAATTAGTTATTTCCTTTTCAAATTACTAAAGTGAAAAGGCCTTGTCATTTTCTAATGCTTATTTGGTTTTCCTTGACAAAAAGCTTGAATGCTCCACTTGACTGTTTGGAGCTCCTGAATACAGTGCATCATCATCCATCGAGCGATAGTGATTCCACAGTGCCTTGGTGGAATTCATGATGTGCCTTTGATTTCACCATTAGTGGAAGTTTGAATCCGAGAGCACTAGAATACAAAATGCCACTTGTTCTTCTTTCCTTTCTTCATTCGCTGGTATATGTTTGTCAACACTATGCATTTATGGCGAAATTCTGCATAAATTAATGCCACTTATCGTTATCACCTCAGCAAATTACACTTTCCCCCCAACTCTTTTAAGGTAACTGAATAGGGTGAGGGTGGGTCGGTTTCCACCCTGAAATTGGACTAAACATGATCGGTTTTCAATTTGTGGAACTAGAAACCGACTCTGTCCGCTCGGGATTTGACGGCATTCCTGTTTTTATTTTTATTTTTACAGTTTCTTCTACATAATACCTGCCTAGCGCACAACATATTAATTCATTCAATCCAACAAGTCTACAGCCTCTCTCCCAAGTCAGCGACTCAAAACACTAAAGCCATTTTCGATTCATTCATTATACAAATATTACCATTTTATTCATTGAAAATCATAAATAATTAAATAGCAAACAAAAACCCATGTTCAGTTCGGAATGTTATAGTCTTCCTGCTAGCATCCATTGGATATACATGTGAGTTGAATAAGACATGTTGAAACAATCAACTTGCTATGAAACCAATTGTCAACGCCATGAAAAGGGAAAAAACAAGTCATATTATGGGTTAGTTCCGTCGGTCCGGTCTACTTAGTCTGGTTCCACACTAAGAATCGGACCAATCATTTTCGATTTCCATAGGAATCACCAAGAATCGGCCGATTCTATCTAGTTCCCAATTGAATCGGAACCAATAGAAAGCCTTACATGACACTAGATTGTATTGTCAGCCTCAATTTAAGCGGAATAGCCATGAAAATAGGAGTTTCCATTAATATAGACACCCGAACCCCTAGAGTGCCAAAATCGGAGTAAAATGGATGACTTAAGTACCACCGGCAAGAAAATCCGGCCAAACGCTGATGTGGCAATTTTCCGGTGTGCTACGCGCAAAACGACGTCATTTTGCATGCTGATGTGACTAAACAATATCAAAACGACATCGTTTGGTATAATACGAATTTTAATATAATAATTAATTAAAGTAAATTTTAAAAAATTAATTAATTAATATTATAAAAAAAAAAGGGAGGAGGAGGAGGGAGGCGGTGGCGGGCGAGGACTCAACCCTTGCCGCCGCCTCCCCTTTGTCGCCGAGAAAGGTGGGGAAGTGTCAACCGAGGCCGCCGAGCCCCGGCGGGCGGCCCCAAGCCGACCAATAGCGAGGGTCTGTGTGCCCTCGCCCAAATCCGGGGCGAGGTTGCAGCCCTCCCCCAAATTCGGTGGGGTCGCCGGCCCTCACCCGGCCGACCCAAGGGCCATCGTCGGCTAGGGGCTGCCCTAGCCCCGGCCGACACTTCCCCACCTTCCTAGTGACTAAGGGGAGGCGAGGGCAAGGGCTGAGCCCTCAGCCGCCGCCGCCGCCTCCCTCCTCATCCTCCATTTTTTAATATTAATTAATTATTTATTTATTTTAATTTTACTTTAATTAAGTAATTAATTTTTTAAAATTTTACTTTAATTAATTATTATATTAAAATTCGAATTATACCAAAACGACGTCATTTTTATGTATGGTTTGCTTTGAGTCAACATTCTGGCGAGCCACGTAAGCGAAAAAATTAATAAAAAATGCCACGTAGTATTTCGGGCGAGCCACGCCGGATGTGGACTCAAGTGTCCATTTTTTCATAAAAAAGTGGCGTGTAAGTGTTACTTTCGTAACTTTTAGCAAGACTTAAGTGTCTCTTTGTGCAAACTTTTAGCACTTGAAGCGATCTTTTGCCCATTAATATATATGAAAAAGATTGTACTATGATATTACATGAAAAGTTAAGTAATTGAATCCGATGTTAAGTTTGATGTAGTTGTTGAATATAAATATATGGTGTGATTATCTCGACAAGTAATTAATGGAATCTAAGTATGATTATAAGACCTCCGGCATCATAAGAAGCTGGAGTTGAAAGGAAAAAGCTAGAAATACAGAGTTGGCAGTAGATTAAAACCTGTTGAAATTACTTAGAATGATTGAGAACTATTGAAATTCTGCGTAGGCAATCTTTTCGCTTGATATTCGGAATTAATTATGAAAGACGACGCTTTGACATACAACACGGGCCCGTGCCAACACGTGCTTTGGACTCCTTGACAAAAGCGTATTTCGACGTCATTACAAATTCTTCCGAATCCATCCAAAATCCGAGGATGACTCTCCTAAATTTTTCTAGAAAAAAAAAAAAAAGTTGTTTATAAAGCGACGGTTATATTCTCCTCCATTCCTAATTGAACGAAACTACAATATCAACGGAAATATTCAATACTTCATGTGATTTTTATAAGGAATTTTGCTTAAGTTCCCTAGAATTTGGTGTTACTACCCGTTTTTGAATATTGGCTAATCTCGCTCAATGCATTATGAGCCAAAACTATGTGTTTCAGTTACTCTTTCCACATCAAAAACGCAAGGTGGATTCTTATGTTTTTTCACACCTCGTGCCTGTATTTAACGATTTTCTCTTCTAAGCTTAGCGATCACCCCCTAAATTCCAAGTTGGAGTGTTTTTTTTGTTCTAAGTAGATGAGTCTCAACTCTAGCCTCCGGCCATTGGAACTCGTCGCATCGCGACATTCTGTCATGGTCCCTCCTCCTTGACATTGAAGCACACAACGACACATAAGACTAGATATGGTTGTTTCAAAGTATTCCTTATCAGTATACTCTTCATATGTTTGTGCACACTAGAGCTATCATTTTCAATCATTGGTGCACGTTATTTTCGTTGAAGCATAGAAGATGTTAGAAACCTTCATATTCGAGAGCCTTAAAAAAATTGCCTATTTTTATCTATTGACGTATTTAATTGCACTCAATTTCATTTGAAAATCAACTCGGATATGCCTTTTTTAGCATGTCTTACGTGAGATTTTATTTTATGAACTGACTTGTCAGGGATGAGATGCTCAACAGTTTTGTGATAAAGACAAAAAAAAAAAAATTCAAAGAATTATAAATGACATCCTAACTTCTTTCGGAATATCCCTCATTTTCATCTTTCCAAAACTTGCACACGGCAATCCCTATTTCATATTTCTCTATCATAATACTATTCTTTAATTTCATTCAATTTCATTTCATCGTATGAATTTTGAAGATAAAGTAATCCATCATTTGCTCCAATCATTGCATCAAAGTCATGATGAGAAGGCCGCTTTATTTTTCTACCATAGACGACCTCATCCTTATCTAATAATCTCCATCCGTTCAGTTGCTGAGAAACCAATATCAATCATTTCTATCATTTCTATCACTTCCACGCAAATGAAAGAATGAAACGTAAAAATTCCACCCTTTAAAAAAAAAAAAAACGAATCCTCTATTCGGAATAATATATAAGAACTATTCTATTACCATTGTACTCCAATTGCTAGAGATCTAATTATATTCCCATCAAATTACCTCTTTGATTACTATCTACTTTAAATTTTTTTCCCACTACATGAAAAAAAAAAAAACAGATGCCATATCTTCTACAAACACATGGTGAGATGGTGGCGCTAATCCATCGTCCATAAAAAGCAGAAAAGGAACTCAAAAAGCATCCGTTCGACTACTGGTAGAGATCAAAAGTGCAAATGCGAAGAGCAATGTCGAAAAGCAAAATGGTCCCACTCCCATATTATGTGGTCTCTGCTCCTTGATTGCTCCCGTTGAAATTAGTAAATATAATATTTAATATTGCAAAAAATCTCAAATTAGTATACATGAAATAAATTTACTCAAAATTATTTTTTTGACTACAAAAAAGTCATAAATCTGTTGTTAAAAAGCTCAAACCGGTACATTGGCGACAATGTTACATTTAAATCAGATAAATATCACGAAAATTATAAAATGGTATACATATAATAAGTAGAGAGTAAAACTCTAAAGCGATACACCGTCAACTATCACGTATCATCAAACTTAATAATTTAATGATAAAATTTAAAAGAAATTAACATGGATGGTAAATCTATTATAAAAATATCAATTTGGAGTTAAATTTATTATATTAAGTGTTAATTCTTCATGCTATTAATCCTAGGTATAAAAATAAAGAATCATAAAATAAAAGATGGGTTTCTTGCAACTTTCCTATGCGTCCATCCTAAAAATAATAAATAAATAAATTAAAACTCTTTTTATCCTTTTCCAACTTGCTTACATCATAAGCCAAGAGTTCCCCACTTTCTCGTGGTGCGGTCAGAGAAAAGTGTGGATGGAATCTTTTTCGACCGGCGACGGGACCCGACAATTGTGGTCCTTTTCCCTTTCGTACTCGAATCATACTTTGAAAATTTTCCAAGTGCTCGGTCTTGTTGATGTTGATTTATGTAATTTCAAAAAATATATAATTTAGATAACATATTATATCCCTATTATCATAAATAATTTATATCTAATACTTTAGTGGATGATAAAAATATTTTTTATTTCGTCCATTTTTGTAAGTGATATGATTAATTATTCTTAAGATAGTATTTTTTTTTTTTGATAATTTATTTTGCACGAGACATACACACCCTAAAATTTGTTTGCTAAGTGATACTTTTCTAATTTAAATGGATACTTTCAAATTACCACTACACTTAGTGAACAAACAAAACTCATCACCTCTAATATCTGCTCAAATTATTTGCGGTACCATGTTAAAATCAGTTTATTTTCTTCATTTTTTGTCATGCTTTTCCTTTTCTTGGTTAAAATATTAGAGTTTGGGGATACCATGTTCGCACTTTGATGACACGTTTGAGTGAGATTGGCTTTACTATGATTTTGGGAACATTCTTTTGTCAAAATATTGCCACTTTGATGTCACAATGCATCGAGCAAATTAGATATGCGATTATTTGGAAGCTATCGTAGATCTGCAATCGATGCGTGCATTTTTTGAGTCATAAGTTTCCGTGAAGGTAATTATTTCGTAAGATTTTTGCGTGCTAAAAGTAAGTCTCTTTTCAAATAAAAAATTAGGGTCAAGGAAGGGAAAACCCAATTTGAATAGGATCAGGTGCATGGGTTGATTGTATGTCGACTTAAAATCATTCATTTCATAAACTTGGACACACATCGACTCGAATCGAACCCAATAGAACCCGAAACAAAAAAGAATTAGGAAAAAAAAAAGGAGAGTCATTGTCCTTAGTGTTGCATGTCTCCAAAACAAAATCTTGAGCCCACCTTAGCAAGGTCAATTCATGGGCCTTCATGGACTCTCTAGATGACACAAACGATGGATTGAAGCCTTCTATTTCCATGATCAAGAGCCTCACAAGGCAGAGCCACTCTATGGTCACCATACGTTCTCTCTTTTTCCTTTTCCTCTATAAGTAAAATTCTTCTCGAGAGATGACTTATCATATTACAAAGGCTCGGCCAAACATGCTGCATTTCGGAGTTCTGACAAGACCCGGTGCGTTTAAATTTCTTTTTACTTCGTGTTTTACGTACTTTCGATGCATCGAATTTTTAAGGCTTGTAGTTGTAACAAGAATATGGAAAAAGGGCTCAAGTTTTACTAGTTATTATACAAACAGGAGATAATAAGCTGAGCATTAGTGTAGTTAAGTTTACAAAACATCCTAATAATCCTAAATCCCTAGAAACTTGATCGAAAGGATGACCTAAATTGAAATTAAATTGAATTCTTGCCACACATGAATGTAATTACATAATTCTTTTATCACGTATAAATTCAACGATACTTAACTCTTATTCAATAATATCAGTTCATTGTGAATGTTAAATGCATTATACGATATGCACTTTTAACTTACTTGTACATTCAAATCCGATGAATTAAAAGGGAAATTAGCCCGCGATGAGAAAGTTACTTAATAACCAATTATTGGTATAGCATATAATTTATTTATTTATTTTATTTTTTTTAAAGAGAGAGAGGGAGATGATCACAATGAGATGGTTCAGAGAACCCTAAAAAGGCTTGGCTGCTTTTTGAAATTGGACACTGTTAGTGGGCTTGATGGGCCAGACTTTGAAAGCAAAGCCCACGTTACAGTTGGTGGAGCAATCCTCATATGCATCACAAAAGAAAAAACCTATATTCCTAAATAAAATTACAAACAAATTACATGCAATTCTATTTATCAATAATAAAATAATTTTTACCCACCTGTAGGTAGCCGTGATGGTTGGGCTTTACCACCTTATCGCCGATGGAACGGGTTTGAATCTCCGGATGCTCGCGACTTAAGTGAGGGTCTAGGGGTGGTTTATTGGGCCATCACGATGGTTTCTTCATCTAAATAGCGATTTGCGGTGGGCCACACGATGCTTTATCGAGTACCGGAGGATCATGGGATTCCCGAAGGGTAATCTCCAGCGGTCCTTCGATCATAAAAATAAATAATAATAATAATAATAATAATAATAATTTTTTAATTTTGTGGTATTTTCAACTAAATAAATTTTAAAGCATGAGAGAAAATTAATTCTTTAAAATTTATTTAAGTGGATACAATAAGTGAACTGATTTTATCGCAATGCACAAAACCCGAATCGAGTCGCATTTTCTCTCCAATTCTGTAAAAATAATTTGAAGTAAGTAAATGTGTTATATGAGAATAAATCTGGATTTTTATAGGGAAAAAGCCAAAAAAACCCCAAACTTTGCCTCGAGTGACAGATTTACCCCAAACTTTGTTTTGTGACGTGAAAAACCCCGAACTTTGAAACTGGCGTGACACATTTACCCCATTAAGGGTATTTTCGTCTTTTCTTTATTTTTTTTTTCTTTATTTTTTTCTTATTCTCTCTTCCCTCACGGAGCCGGGCGGAGGGAAGCGGCGGCCCGGCGAGGGCGCCCTCGCCGGCGTCCGGCGAGGGTCGCCGCCCGAGCCGGCTAGGGGCCCTCGCCGGCGTCGGCGAGGGCCCTCGGCTGGCCGGGCGAGGGTGCCCTCGCCGGATCCGGCGAGGAGTCCCTCGTCCGACGCCGGCGAGGGCCGCCCTCGCCGACGCCGGCGAGGGCACCCGCCCGCGCGTCCGCGAGGGAGGCCCTCGCCGGCGTCGGCCGCCCTCGCCGGACGCGGCGAGGCCGCCCTCGCCGGACGCCGCGAGGCTTCCTCCGCCGGCGAAGAAAAAGAAAAAAAAAGAAAAAGTTTTTAAAAGTAAAAAGACCAAAATGCCCTTATGATTTAGGGTAAATGTGTCACACAAAACGAAAGTTCGGGGTTTTTGTGTCACAAATAAAAGTTTGGGGTAAATGTGTCACGGTTTCAGAAAGTCGGGGTTTTCACGTCACAAAACAAAGTTTGGGGTAAATGCATACTGAGCGAAAGTTTGGAGTTTTTTTGCTTTTTCCTTTATATCATAATAAAAAGATCGGGACAAACATAATTTAGGATTTTTAGAGTTTTTTTATTAAAATAAAATTGCCAAGAAATCGTTGGGGGGGGGGGCCAGCCGCCCCGGGGGCGAAGACGTCCAACCTACGTGTCAACATCCCAGTCACTCAGCAGCCGCGCCACGTCAGCCGTGGCCCCCACCCCTCCCCTCCCCACGAGCTCGCCCCATCCTTCTCCTCAGCATAGCCCAGAACCCCAGCACGAACGCTCTCTCTCTCTCTCTCTCTCTCTCTTCTTTCTCTCTCATGCCGTCTTCCCTTTTTCTCCGTCGCTTCCCACGGCGGTCAACGCCTGCTCGCCACCAGATACCCCCGACGGCCCGCCGCTCCCCGCCGCCGTCCTAGTCGTCTCTTCTCCATTTTGAGTCCGTACAACTAGAGTCCCCCCGGGCCGCCGATCGCGGCGCGGCGGCGCCCTGGGCTCTGCGAGCCGGGTCACCGATTCGGCCCGATTCGATCCGATTCGATCCGGCTAGGGTTTATGGGGAGGATGGGATTGAATCCGAGGCCTTACTCCGCGAATCCCAGAGACTACAAGCTCCTCGAGGAGGTCGGATACGGGGCCAGCGCCACTGTGTACAGGGCGATCTACCTCCCCCTCAATGAGGTCGTCGCGGTCAAGTGCTTGGATCTCGATCGCTGCTACAGCAACCTGGTGAGTTTCCCTTGCTACTACTGTTTCTCAGCTCTTTTGCGATGGTCGCGGCTTCGACGCGATGTGTTGCTGCTTGCTTGAAGTACTGATTGAGCGATGTGTGGGGAACTCGTGGAGTAAGATTTGATCCGCTTCTGGTGCTGTTGAGGGATGAGATGGGGTCCCTGAACTGAATTCGATGCGTCGTTTGGGAATTTTTTTTTGTCGGTTCGGATCTATCTCGATAGAATGGGTAGGAGGTGGATTCGGGGGAAGGAGATCTACTGCAGATTGAATTGATGAAAACATTTTATGATTCGGTTGGATTGTTTAAGGAAGCTCTAATCGTCTCTGTGTGACATCCAATTGAATTGGAACATCACGGAGAATCCTGTCCATTGTCCCTGTTTCACAGTCTTTTGTATATCCTGTGATCTTGTGATCTCGTGAAGTTGAACTTGCTGAGCTGACTATAACTGGTAAACAGATTGCTGTAATATGATCTTGGGAGATAGAGATTTTAGGGAAAAAGATGACACCCAGAATGAAATAATTGTGATTGAGGAGATAGGGTAGCTATTGGTCGTGATTATTATTTATCTGTCATCTTCTTTATGTTTTCATTCACGTGGAGTTGAAGTGTGCAATATCCTATCTGTATTGTGTGAAAGTGTTGTTTAAAGTTTGAGCCGTCCAGTAATATCCAGTTTATTAAAGCTGCTTGCTAGCTACTTGATAGATGAGCAGTTGATGGCTTCATGTTTAATATGCTGGAGTGGGCGCTTGAATAGTTGCATCCGTTTTTACCTTTTGGAAAACATTGGCTTTTTTTTCTTCATAATTAACATACGTACTGGTGCGACTTTTCAAGAGTCATAAACAACGGCAAAAAGAATGGAACTTGGACAAGCCAAGATCTAAGAATGAATACATGTTTTGCCCACACATCATCAGTACAAAGATTTTTCACTTTAGCATCGAGGACTTAAAAAATTGGTGCACCCAGGATTCTAAGAATGGATAGATGGCTTGCTCACCCATATTCAGTAAAAAGATTTATATTTAGTACATGAGTCCATCAAATTAATATGGTGTAAAAGTCAACTGATGGATAATCATGGTCGTGTTCACTAGTCTATAGATGGAGAGGCAGGCTGGAGTTCTTATTTTGTATCTAGAGTAATGGTATTCCTTTATAATAGCTTGTAATATTGCATTGGTATCTATGTGGTTGTCCATCTTCCGTATCAGCCTCTGAAAGCATCCTGTCGATGTAGATTGACCTAACAAATCAGATGCTGTTACTTATTTCCTTGTAAGGGTGAGATCAGCTACATATTGTTTGCCAATCCATTGCTTAACCGATCATACGAAAGATGCTTTTGCATGGATCCATGTTGTTGAATCCTTTTTGGTTAAACTTAGATTTGTGTCGATACTGTTTGAGATTGAGGAATGCACTTGATATTGTACGGCCCATGCTCTTTTTCCCCCCCAATCACTTACATTGTCGTAGTGTCAATTTTTTGCAGGATGATATACGTAGAGAGGCTCAAACAATGTCTTTGATAGACCATCCAAATGTCATAAAAGCATACTGCTCATTTGTGGTCGAACAGAATTTATGGGTAGTTATGCCATTTATGGCAGAGGGGTCATGTTTACATCTCATGAAGATTGCATACCCGGATGGTTTTGAAGAGGCTGCTATTTGTACCATACTTAAAGAGACTTTGAAGGCTCTAGAGTACCTTCATCGACAGGGACATATACATCGTGATGTCAAGGTGAGTTTTTAGGCATGATTTGACTCTTTTACATGGTTTCATGTTCGTTTATTTTGCTCCACTTCAATTGGCTCTCAACTCATATTGAAAATAAGTTACGCTTAAATACTTGCAGGCGGGAAATATACTACTCGATAGCAGTGGTTTTGTAAAGCTAGCTGACTTTGGTGTTTCAGCATGCATGTTTGATACAGGAGAGAGACAGCGCTCTAGAAATACTTTTGTAGGAACTCCTTGTTGGTAAGTTATGTTTCAGGCGACATTTTCCATGAATTCCATTATTTCTAGTTTTTTGAGATTATACCACTGCTTTTTACTTAACACTATGCTTTTAGGATGGCACCGGAGGTTCTACAGCCTGGGAGTGGATATAATTCCAAGTGAGTTTTCTGTTCTATGTAAAGAAGTGTTTCCTGAGAAGATATTGCCGCTACATCATCTTCTGTGGCTCCACTGTTGTCATAGTTTTGCTAAAAGGAGTTGCTGTAGGTCCATAGGATTAACTATTTGAATGCTACTATCTATATCGACATGGAATTTACTAGTTGAATGACTGTAAAGTGTGATGAATTCCCTAGCTTAGAGATACAATCATGCATTTGGATATTTTTGTTCTTCTGAGAAACAGGAATATGCATGAGTGTCATGTGTGCAAAAGAAAGGTGATATAACTTTTGACTAGCCTGTACAATATTTTTCCTGAATAATTATAATAATGTTCAACAATTACTCTGAAAATCCAGCTTTGGGCCATCCTTTGACTTGATCTTGATCGTTGAGAATATCTTTTCTATGAAGTGAGATATCATTTAAGTTTTCTTAATTACCATTTCCCGACTTGCGCAGGGCGGATATCTGGTCATTTGGAATAACTGCACTGGAGTTGGCTCATGGTCATGCACCTTTTTCAAAATACCCTCCTATGAAGGTACTTATTATTATTTTCTTTTAGGGGTTCCAATGCCTGTATGAATGTGCAGATGGTACAGGCTATTGAAGATCTCTAGGATTTGTTTCTGACATTGTTTTCATGCTTAAGGTTCTGCTGATGACCATTCAAAATGCACCACCTGGCCTTGACTATGATCGAGATAAAAAATTTTCAAAGGTACTTGCACTTCTTTCTGGACAGAACCTGCTAAGAATGGGATCATGGGGAGTCATCTTCTTCTATGTGTATGCGTAAAGAAAAATAATTTAATTCTTTTGTCCAGATTTAGGTGTATATGGAAAGAGAAAATAGGAGAGCTTAGTTTTGTGGATGTCAAGCTCCTTGGTTGATGGGTGGCTTTCCACCATTAGCTTTTGGTGGACGGACATCTTTGATACACAGTTTTGATTGACTTTTGGTCTTTTGACTTCTAAGAAAGTTGGTATGGTTTAGCAGAGTCTTGGTGCTGCTTCATAGGTGTAACTCGGCCATTAAATAGTAGTTAAGAGGATCAATTAAGTTTTTATAGATAGTTTCTTGGGTTAACCAGATTGGAGTCCAGTCGTCTCAGTGCTAATCCGTAACTATGTTGGGTTGCTCTCTTTGTACTGTTCTAATTGGAGGTTTTCCAGTTGTCATCAGCTATTCAAAGAGATGGTTGCCATGTGCCTAGTGAAAGATCCAACAAAGAGGCCAACTGCTGAGAAACTGTTGAAACACTCATTTTTCAAGCAGGCCAAGCCTCCAGAAGTTTCGTTGAAGAAATTATTTGTTGACTTGCCCTCACTAAGTAATCGTGTTAAAGCTTTGCAGGTAGGATGTTACACTGCCACGATCAAGCTTGTTGCATTTCTTTTCTTGGGAACATTGTTTGACTAACTTGCTGAAATATTTCAGCTTAAAGATGCTGCACAATTAGCTCTAAAGAAAATGCCATCAGCAGAGCAAGAAGCTTTATCACAGGTGAGAAACATAATCTGTAAACAAGGAATTCAAAATATATTATTTGTTACTACCCGTTTCTTGCATTTGCTGTGCTTTATACTTAGTGTCCGCAATCCACTTAATTGTAAAGAATTGCCTGGAAACTTAACTCTCCAAAATTCTAAGCAAGCTCATTTATTATTATGTATGTTTCAATCTGCCACATGATTTACTTCACATTCAGTGTGATTTAGGGTCACCCTATCAATACCTTTTCAGTTTTCCCTTTCTACTGCTCCTGTTGACTATCACTATAGCTTGTCTGACATCGGGTTACTCCTTTTCTTTCTACCTCCCACATATCCCATTTTCTCTCTAGTTCTTAGAGGTTGGTGACCATTCTGTGTTCATGTATCAGTGACCTGGCAATCACGAAAGCTGCTACCCCTTCTTCCTTGTACATTCCCTTCTCTTTGATTAAGTATGCAACATAACTGCATTGAAATGTGTTCTTCCCCCCCAATTTGAAGAACCTATTTTCTGAACATAATGGATAGAGAGATTGACAGTGCAATTTAAACTATGTAATGATAATTCATAATTTGGTTAAGTTGGTTTTGACGGTTGTATCTCAGCTGTTTACAGTACTTAATTCTGTACAGTGTACAATTAATGTCTGTTGGTCCACATACAGCTATAAAAGTGTTTATATTTGCATGCTTAATTTGGACCTTGGGGGATTTAGGTGTATGTTCATAAGGCACTCTTAGTAGCTCTTTTAACTTTAGAGGGTTACTGTTTCAGAGTGAGTACAACAGAGGAGTCAGTGCCTGGAATTTTGATATCGAAGATTTAAAAGCCCAAGCATCACTGGTATGAATTCTCTTTGCATGTAACTACAGCGTATTCACCTTGAGTTGATTGATAAGTTAGATTTTGTTTGTCTATATGATCAGCTAACAAAGCAAATGTTATTTATTGTACTGGATTTGCTAGATTAGAGATGATGATGACCTCACTGAGGGTAAGGAAGATGATGAGATGATAATGACATCTACAACCTCTGCCTATGATAAGGTTTATACAGCTTTAGTATTTGTTCTTCTTTATCTAATATTTTCCTAGTTTTGAGGTCATTCATTCTCATTCTAGGTGTTTGAAATTTATTTGTACTGCTCGTGTGGACTGTCTTTTTTGTGCTCAGGTAATTTGTATCTTTCATTGCTTCAACAGGATTCGAATGATTGCAGATCTTCCTTGGGCCAGCCGGGCACCAGCAGTGAATTACTACCAGCTGAAAGCAAAGTAAAATTAAACGGGGATGAAGTATCATCATCTGAGTGCTTAAATAAAAAGGGGAAGATTCACCAAAGTGATCTTGTAGAATCTCCTCGTCCTGGAAAGGTTAGTTTGATGAAAAATGGTATAAGCAGTGAGATGATGCCATCGACATCAGAAATGGATTTACAGGCCAAGGCTAAATCTCAAACAATGAAGAGTCGTCAAACTCACAGTGGGCCTCTCATGCAAAATATGGTGCTCAGCCATTCACTTTCTGAGAGAGGCCGAACTTCTGAAAGGTTGGTCCTGAATTTTGTCTGACCGTTAGTGAAGCAACATTTGAATTTTCTAGACCGTTACTGAAGCGACGTTTTCTATGACCAAGGCTATGATGTTAGTTTCGCTAATTTACCTATTTGACTACCAATTTGAAGCAGTAGTCGTTGGTTAAGTAGGTCTGCTTGTCAATATGTGTGCAATGTTACAAAGCTAGTTGTGGTGTGTCGGCCGCTCTCAGTGTTAATTTAGTGTTTTTTGTCCAAAAGAAGAGTTAATACAATTTCATACGTTTTAGCCCCGCAATTGTGGATTGCATTTTGTACTCAGGGTGGTGGCCTGATGGCCAACACGCATGTTTTCTTGGACAAGTCCTTGGTTGAGTGACGCTGCTCCCCTCTAGTGCATTGAGGGATACGTTTTGAGGGTTGGGTCCAATGAGGACCTGGTAGGTGTTGACCTCCAATATACTGTTTTCAGTTCATTGAAAAAAAGAGAGAGAAGAAATGGGATGTCCCTTGCAAGCCTTGCTTACTTTTCTTTTCACTTTATTAACAACTACATGTGCTGAGGAAAATACTAGTAGACAAATCAGTATGAATTGGAAGTTGTCTCTTTTTCCTCAAAGGACTCGAATTACTTGTTTTTACCTTGTTTTTTCGGGTTGATGAAATTACTGAAGTTTCAAGTATGTTCTCAACTCGCTCATTATCAATGGACTTGCACGTTGCATGGTTGTCTAAAATGAAAATTCTCTTTGAAACTTCTTGCTGTGAGATCATATCATACTTGCATCTTTGAGTTTTTTGAACCTGGAGGTAAGTTCCCCTTTCTATGTTGTTGATAGGGGTGAGGGCGAAACTTTACAAGTGACAGACAGAGCTAAGTGTGAAGTGCGAAGGGCACCAAGCTTTAGTGGTCCTCTGATGCTCCCCAATCGAGCTTCAGCTAACAGTTTGTCAGCTCCCATAAAATCTTCTGGAGGTACTGAAGTTGTGTAATATTCATTGCTCATACTTACATTATCGACACCTGCCACAACTGTCATTACTACTCTAAATATTTCTCCGGTAACAGGATTTAGAGACTCTCTGGATGAAAAGTCGAAGGCTAACTTGGTGCAGATTAAAGGACGATTTTCAGTGACATCTGAAAATTTGGATCTTGTAAAGGTATTACTCTGTAAGAATGGTGTTTCGTTGTAATGCATGACTCCTGCTAACTAATAATATTTCAATAGGATATTCCATTAGGTGCAGTTCCACGTCGATCTTCACAGGTAAACCTGGTGAAGTGCTGTTGTGCTGTGGTTCCTTACATTGTACACCTTAGAACTCCTGAATAACTGTTCCCTCCTGTATTTTGCAGGGATCACCTTTAAGAAAATCTGCCAGTGTTGGAGACTGGATATTTGACTCCCGGCAAACGGTTTGTCTTCACATCCTACTCTTTCAAACACACTGACTAATCTAGTAGACAGTCTTATATGAACTTCGATTTGGAGAAAACAAAACCAAATGGTAGTGAATCTTCTATTTTCAAGATAGTTGATATTCTTTTGCTCTCACAGAGCAAACTTTTCCCTTGGTATATGTGCGCTGCCAGCTCTTAACTTGCAGTGGTGATTCAGCAGAAATATCTGGACTATTTATATGTCCGCATTTCCAAGTAGACGCATAGGATTCTATCAGCTTTGCTGGAGTTTTAAGCTTTAAAGTTGCTCTTCTCTTCTTTAACAGCCTAATTGTCAGTCTTCAAAAGAGTTCAGCTGCAACAGTTTGCCTGCAAATGTCATAATGCCTCATCTTCAGAATCTTTTCCAGCAAACCTCCTTGCAACAGGTGCAGTTACAAGCAATTGGAAATGTGTTCTGTGTTTCTAGTGTTGGAATGACTATATCGTGACTGTTTTGACCTCCTCTAAAATTTGTGCACTTTGTGACGATAGGATCTAATAATGAGTTTGCTGAATAGCTTCCAAACTGCGGAGGTTGATGGTGAGTGAATGATTTGTTTGTGTTTTTTCTATATACTCTGTAAATATCCATAAAGCATTATGAGAATTAACTTTAGACTTTCTTTTATCCATTTCAGCTGCTCAAAATGGAAAGTTGCCCCCATTGCCTCGTAGTTTGGAAAACAATGGAATTGTAAAGTCTCTTAATCCTCCTTTGCCTTTTTCATTGCTCATAATCAAGATATTTTGATTGTATTTTGGATATCTGTCTCTTGTAGCGGTGATCCTTTTTCTTTTGCTGTCGGGAATACTTTTCTCAGTTTACGTTCAAGCCGTAGTGAGATTTTAGATGGCCATAAAGCACGCTTCTATCAAATTAAATGCTTCTGCCTAATGGATGTAGTTGCCATTTTTTTTAAGGAGAGCTCTCTCACTTGAGGAATTTTTCTTTTGTAGTCTTCTGCATATTTAGTACCAATCAATTTGCAATTCTGGATCATAATCAGTTCTGAAATGAGCATTTCTCACTTTTGTCTCTGATTTAGCTGCTTGTTTGATAGGCCGATTTGGCAGCTTCTCAAAGGGAACGATTATTGCTTCTCAGGATTACAGAACTTCAAGCTAGGTTTGTGAGCACCAATCTGGATTTTGATGATTAATATCATACGTTCAACTTCTGTTTTTGAGTTTTGACGAATTGCCTCTCTCTACATCTGCAGGATGGCCATCTTGACCGAAGAATTGACTGCTGAGAAGTTAAAACACATGCAGGTGAGTAGAAATCAAGTTTGTATTCAGATCTCCCAATTCTAGTAACCTTTTCAATTGTCTTTGTGGGGAACTAATGAGTTAATATTTCATTCCAGTTGCAACAGCAGCTGAGTTCTTTATCTATCCAGGAAGAGAATGGTGGTCAAATGGAAGGGGATGTCTGAGATTTGTTTTGGGTTCACGGAAATTTGCGTCACGATGTACATTTAGCTAGCAACTGTAAATCACACAGAAAACGGTCTCACTCTTGCCCCTCTGAAAAGATTTGTGCACATTGGTGCGAGAAAGCAACATAGGGAGCAGCCCAAGTTTCTTCCTCTGAAGCTATGTTCAATCTTAGACGCATCAACCACAATCTGTCAAACAAGCGAAGATGACGAGCCCTTCAGGGTTGAGCATAAAATTTATGTAAGGACTTCCCTTGTTCTGCAGAAGAATTCTTTTGCAGTGGTCACGAGGGGAATCGAGTCCTGGGTTGATATCCTGTATTTTTGTATCCTGTATCAATATGTTCGACAATGATATTTCAAGGTTATCTGCTTAAGTAAAAGAGAGACTGTATAGATTGGGTTTGTAGAGCTGTGTTGCTGTTTCTTTCCCCGTCATTCTTTGTAATGACTACGGATTTTATTGTCGTGTTAAATACATTTTCTGCTGTATTATTGTTGAATAAATAAAAAAACTGATGCTTACCAATGGCTTCCCATGTGATTAAAACGGCTGAGGAGTGATGTGCTTCTTGGTTATGTCAATTCTATGGTCGTATCAACTGTCTGTTGCGTTCTTCTTCCAATTCAGATGGTTCATTGCATTTGAAAGGCCGATTCAGTTAGACAATGTCGAGTATCGAATGATTGAATCTCCTCAGATGTTCAGCAAATGTTGCTGTTTTCATAGCATCAGGTGATTAGATAATGAGAAACGGAGATGTCGCCTGTCCCTGTTGTTTTACCAGTGTGGTTTGATGTTTCTCTTTAAGGATATCAGGTTCAATGCAAGTCGTACATGACTTTCTTTTTTGGGGTTCGCATGATTCAAGATATTAACTTCGTAGTTAGTGACACTTATGAATAGCTACTAAATCTATAATTTTACCGATATGATACTTGTACATGCCGATACCAGTTATTTAAAAATGCATAGGATGTTCTAACTCTCATGTATTGAATAAATCAAGTCTTAAACATTCCAATTTGTTAACTTACGTCTTAAATCTTTTTTCAGAAAAAGTGCAATCAAGTATTTTTGAAAATAGTACCTAAAATTGTCCTCTTTTGCTTAGAAATGACTTACATGGTAGAATTTGATTGTATTTTTTTCAGCTAAGATTTAAAAATTCACTTGAAAATTTGAGGGCTTGATTAGAGGTCTATTTCATCAATTGAAAAGTTTATGATTGATTACATTTTATGCATAGAATTTAAGATTTGTGGTGCAATTTCCCCTTGTTATTATGAAAATTGAAAATTTACTAATTCATCGCAAGATTTACAAGTCATTCATTTGTTTCACGGAAAATATTACACTTTTAAGAAATGTTTTCTAATGACTATTGCTAAAATCTAAAAAAGGAATAGAAAATATTTTCAAGTTATTTGGAAATAATCTGATTTGATTTTTCAAAATACACATATACTATTTAGGCACTAGTGACTTGTGCATAAACAATTGAGTAAGTAGGCACGGGCACTAAGATTACCCATCCACCCTCAATGCACCTCAACCTAGGTACTAGGGGCATAAGTAAGGGAACACGCATTGATCTTTGCATCCATAGAAGTTGAAACTAAGAATCCAATGCCCGTGCTCAACTTCTTGGCACCTTGGCCTGGGTCCACAAAGGCTGGGTCTAAGGCCTCGGCCCATGCTCGAATCTTGACACGTAGGGCCGAGCCCTCGATGCTTGGGTTTGGGTCTCTGATGCTCGAGCTCAAGTCCCCAACACTCCAACCTTGGTCCATCGAGCCTAGACTAGGGATGTCGGTGCCTATACTAGTGTCCCCAATTAGGTCTAGGTCCTCAATGCCTAGGCTCAGGCCCACTGAGGTTGGGCCCGGGACCCCTAAATGTTGGAACTTGGGCTTAGGCCCTAGAACTTGCGCACCAAGATCAGGATCCTAGGCTTGGCTTTGATGGACTTGGGTACAAGCATTAGGGCCTTGGGCTCTGTAATGACCCGGGCCCCACTGTGTAATATTGTCCGCTTTGGACACTGAGTCCTCACGGCTTTAAAATGCGTCACACAGATTAAAGGGACCCAAGCCTTATAAACTAGCCGGGAGTCGGCTTTGATACCATTTGTAACGATCCGGACCCCACTGTGTAATATTGTTCGCTTTGGACACTGAGTCCTCACGGCTTTAAAACGCATCACACAGATTAAAAGGACCCAAACCTTATAAACTAGCCCCAACACTTCCCCTAAGCGATGTGGGACTAGAGAGAACCCCTTCCCCTTTCTTGGGCTGTCACAGGCTCAGGTGTGGGAGATCTAAGCATCGACACTAGGTCTTAAGCTCGGGAACCTAGCCATGAATATTGGGGTATGGGTTGGGCCTCAAGGGACTTAGGCCTGGGTGCTAAAGACCGAAGCACGGGCATTGAAGTCTCGAGCCTAGACCTTAATGGCCCCGAACTTGGGTGTAAGGGATTCGAGCATGGGCACAAAAGACTTAAGCATTGCCTTTGTGGACCTGAGAAGGCTGAGATTGGGCATGAGGGAGCCGGTCACGAAAAAGGGGGTCCTGTGCTTGGCCTTTGTGGACCCTGACCCAAGTGTTGGGGCATCAATCATGGGCATTAGGGCCTTGGGCCCGACCTCGATGGACCTAGGTTCGAGTGCTGCTGGAGGCCCAATCATCAACACTAGGATTTCTGGCTAGGCTAAGATGGAGTCGAGCATGAGCACTAGGAACAGGGTCATTCGATCCCTGACGTCGGATATTCGAGAATGAGCATTAGAATTTCTGTATCCAAGTGCAGAGTCTTTGGTTTATCATCCCATATTTAGTCATATTTTGAAAAATGAATTTCAATTCTTTAAATCATGTTTTTGAAGTTAAAGAATAAGTTTTTTTTTTGCGTGGAAAATAATTTTTCGACAAATATTTTTGGCAAGACCAACGTAGACAAAAAGTTGCGTAGCATTTTGCCTTCGCCACATGAGCCGAGGGCGACTGTATGTATCGTTGCTTTTCCCCAAAATGTTGAGAAACTCGAGACGCCTCCCTCCTGCATCTCTCTGCGTTGGAGCAGGACTGATGAATGAATGAAGGAATGAAGGAATGAAGGGATGATAGAGCAGGCCATGGCCTCCCTCACTTCCGCCGCTTCTCTCTTTCCTGCGACCCGCCTTCCTCCTCTCAGACCTACCGCCGCACCCTTCCTTAAACCCTCCCGCCCCAAAACCCCCGACGAGGTAAAGGCGCCGACCGCGGACGACGCCGCATCGGGAGCTCCATCTTCTTCTTTCGATGAAATCCGCGTATAACCCGGGGTGTCGTGACGTGTCTTCCATTTTTTTTTTTTTTTGGTTGCTGCAGAGGAGGAGGAGGAGGAGGAGGATCGGGAATGGGGCGTGCCGGGCCGAGCTCTCCAGCGACGCACCCATCGCCGCCGCGATCGGCGCGTGCATGCTCTCTTCACTGGTCCTCCCCGCCGCCGCGGGCTCGGAGGACGAGGAGGACGGCACGGCAGTGGGCTCCTCCACGGACACGAGGTTCGCCGTGATGGGGATCGTCAGCTTCATCCCTTACTTCAATTGGCTGGTGAAAGTCTCTTGATTTCAGTGTGGTTTTACCGTGTGTCTATAAAGCATTCGTTTTTGCTTTATTTATTTATTTATTGGATGGCGTGGGTTTCGTTCTGTGCAGGGTTGGGTGTTCGCGTGGCTTGATACTGGGAAACGACGCTATGCGGTGTATGCGCTTGTTTACTTGGCTCCATACCTGAGGTTCAGCTGTTGAAAATAGTCGCCTTTTTCTCCTTTTTTTAAGCTCTGCTTGTTGATCTTTGTGTGGAATTGGGGTTCAATATGTTCTTTGCCTCGGCAGCGGCTGTTGTTGATTGCTCTACATTCCTCGAAATTCAACATATATATCTGCATATCGCTTTCTGGTCCTGTGCTGTAAGGAAATCGGGTTATAGCTTAGTTATGCAGTTAACTTCCCGCTACTTCCAACGCAGTCTCTGTGACCTTATAGCTAATGGACAAAGCGAATCGAGTCTTGGGTGGTCCTGGCTAGCACTTGTTATGTGCATATTAATGACCATAGTATCGGTCCACCTTTACTTGAGAAGAAAATGACAGTGCCTTCTGTTTAGGTTGAGTTTATTTGAGAGATGGATACGATGATTTAGAACTGCCAGTATCCAGTACTTCTGGCATTTACTAGCTTTTATTGTTCATGACGAATGTCTAAGAGAAGGGAGTCCATCTCATTCCAGTGCTTGCAGAGATTGCTAGTGTGATATTATTAACATGTGGATGTGTATATTCAACCGAACGTGTGATCATTTTTCTATTTCTTGATGTGTTAAGTATCAAATTGTATGATTGTAAAATTCAGTTTTTTTTTTTTTTTTTTTTTTGGGGTCAAGAAAATTTAGTTTAAGTGGGTATATTATTGGTTTTCCTGATCCAGTGTCCTTCACTTATATTTGTTGCAGTCTTGCAAGATATTTACATGTTAGGGCCGTGGGCGCTTGAGGGTTTGCTACACTGTTATTGTTTATGTAGTCAATCAGGTGCTGCATTTTATCAGCATCGTTATCTGTACTAAACCCAGAAATTATTTTATAACATCTTATAGATTTGTAAATTGTATTTTAGTTTCTTAGCTTATACATATCTATTCGATCAGAAATTGAGAATGGGCTTTCTTTGTCCTCAGCTCAAGGCTTTTTCTTTGCTTCAAACTTTCTCTTATTCATGCTTTGAACTAGGTGATGTGATGGTGATATTGAGCTGCTCAATCTTGCTTGTGCGATTTTATGACCATTTTAGGTATCATTTTAGGGTTGTTTCTTTGTATCAATTTACCTGGATGAGTATCTCTTGAATTTTTGTATTCTGGGTGAGTAATCTTTGTAACTAATGCAGCCCTCTGAACTCTTAATGGGCTAGATTGATTTGTATTTTTTTAATCAATGATTAAAGTGCTTTTATGGTATTTGACATAGTTGTATCCTTCCCGTCGTTTGTTCAGGTCAAACTTATCTCTGTCACTTGAAGAGAGTTGGCTGCCAATTGCTAGTATACTTTTCTGCATTGTGCATGTTCAGGTACAAACTCTAAACCAAATGGAGAAATCACCTTGCATCTCAATTACAGTTATCAGGCCACACATTGCATTATGATTATTACAGGCAAACTGATGATAATGTAAATGGGCCTGGGATAGGGGCTTCTTTTCTTGTGCTCCTGCTCTGCTTAAACTTAACTATAGTTAGCTGCAAATCTCCAAAGTTTTTTTCTTTGCAGCTGGAGGCAAGCATCCGAAATGGAGACATTGAGGGTTTTCAATTGTTTAACGAGGCTGCAAAGCTTTTCTCCTCAATATCCGGAAAGAAGGATGATCATCAGGGATTCTCTGAGGTATTACTGACTATGACGTGTATCAATCTCTAATATAGACAAACCCTTTTGTAGCTAACAGTCTCTTCTTGTCAAGTAGAGCCAAAGAAAGAACATGAATTTGCCATCTTCCGATACACAAGCAAGAAATGAGATTCGGCAATGGGATGTTCCTAGAAGACCCTCACGAGATGAGGAACATATGAACGGAGATTGGGATGACAATGAGAGAAGGGAGAAATAACTTAATGAGGTGTGAAAATGTAGGTGGACTCGAATGAAAGATGCACGCTGTTGATGGATTTACTGATCGTTCACAAATGCATAAGCATCTTTTCAGCTAGCAACGGTGGATACTGTTGCCTCCTACACCAGCTTGTAGCATTTCCGTTTCAAACCAGTTGGAATTTGATGACTCCGTTGTGTTTGTTTCTCTTGGTTTCTCCGGATTAGCAAATTAAAAAGGTGTAGCCAGGGGTATGTAGTGAACAAAGCTGATTGGGAAAGGAGAATTGAGATTTTTCTACTTCTCTATCCCATACTTACGTTTGGTCTGGCGACTTTCCGTATTTACCAAGAGATACGGACGTGCATGCATTAAAACGTGCTTTTTTGCGTGATGATCAACATAGTTGCTCTCGATATGCAAATGATTGCCTTGAGTGGGTTTCGCTGGCCGTATGCATTTTGAGGCGAGACAAAACAAGACTTAAAGTTCAGGAAACTGTCATTCAACTTCACCTCTTGATTGGTGAACGCATAATTTTTCAGGGACCAACGTCATGTTGGAATTGCCAGTAAGAGCGTACATTTTGTACTTCTCGGTGATACGAGCAAATGCAAAACGGGAATCGTTTAAGCTTTGTGTCCGCAAGATAGTAAGTGCAACCGCGCATTGGATTGATTTCAGCTTGGGAGGCAGACGGTTCGGTAATGGTTCAATGAGATCGGCTGACTCGAAGGCATTTTTTCCAAGAATGTAGCCAGTCATTGTGTGCTCAAAACTTAACAAAAAATGGGATGGCAACCTTTCTCGGCTCTTTGTTCAGAGTCGAAGTGGCAGGGAGCTCCCAGACTGGTCGCTAGCCGAAAACAAGAAGAAAAAGATTCCTTGGCGTGCGGTGTAGGAGCTGACAGGAAAAAGTGTTCTTGGAAATGGTTTTGAGAAAAAGGATGGATTGGGGTGAGAGAGGCTCGAACTCTCGACCTCAGGATAACTCAGAAGCTATGAGACCTACGCGCTAGCCAACTGCGCCACCACCCCCGTTGTTTGTGTGCTGCGCACAGTATTCTATTTGACTTTATAACTCTCCTAGTTGTTCTATCAGATCGACAGACCCTTCGCGTTGGATCCGAAGTGGTTGCTGCGTTATTAATTAGTCCCTCCAAAGGAAGTGGGACGGTAATTGTATTTGCAACGCTACTCAATACATTTGAATTTTGTAAGCACTCTTCTTATTGACTAACTTCCTCGTGTGTCATTCTTACATAATATCACACTTACATATAATGCTTTTTCTTTATCTATACCACCTTTCTTTTTATCAATAATCTTAAAGTATATTGTTTTCTTGCTTGAATTTTAATTCAAGCTCAACATAAGAATTGTGATTAAGAATGACCCGAGCCGAATCAACAAAATTTAATGCTTGAGCTCAACTCGAATCAAACAGTTGAAGCTCAATGCTTAACTAAAAGTGAATCAAGTTTGAATTTTCGATTTGAAGCTCCATCGTTTAAAATTTATCAACATGGAGTTCAATTAAGTGTGAGTTAAACTAGAACTTAGGACTCGAACTCAATCCTTGGAATTTGTCCAAAATCGAGAAGCAACACTCTAATCTTTTTATTTTACTTAATTAAATTACGAAGAAATGCAATTATGTAAATAGGCTCGTGGATGTATTTCCAAACTCAACTCCAATTCCAACATTTTGAGTAACGTTTCGGACAGCCTTTTGGGCCCTCCGTTTTCTTAAAAGTGCAATCTCGGTTCCACGCATTACATGAACAACCTGGCCCCAGCTCCAAAGGTTTAATTTTTCGCATCAGAGGAATGCTGGGAGCAGCAAGGGGAGTCATTTGGAAGCAGCAGCCACCTCGCCTGTTCAACCTCCACCGCCTCCTCGCTCTCTCTCCTCGCATGGCGGCGACTCCTCCTCCCGCCTCTCCTTCTAGGGTTTCCGCCTCTTCCTTCTCCGCCGGGTCGCCGCCGCCGCCGCCGAAGCGCGTGGGCACCCACAACGGCAGCTTCCACTGCGACGAGGCCCTCGGCTGCTTCATGATTCGCCTCACCAACAAGTTCTCCAACGCCGAGATCGTCCGCACCAGAGACCCCCAGGTATTCCCCGCTTCTTGCTTTTGCTTTTCCCCCCATCTGTCTTCTTGGGTTTTTTCAGAGGCAAAGAAAGAAGCGAAATTTAGAAGAAAAATGATATCTTTAGTAGCTCAGCGGGTGAGAGCCGCAATTCTTTTTGGCTATTGTTTTACGGGTATATGTTTGAAGCTTGGTTCTGCGTATCTCTTGGCCAGAAGAATTGTGGGTTGCTTTTCTTGTTATGGAAATTAATTGGAGATTGCAGGTGCTGGAGGGTCTAGATGCTGTGCTTGATGTTGGAGGTGTGTATGATCCGAGTAGAGACCGGTATGATCATCACCAGAAAGGTTTTGAGGAGGTATTTGGGCATGGGTTTTCCACCAAGCTCAGCAGTGCTGGTTTGGTTTACAAGGTACTAGTTGGATTTGAGTGTTTACCTTATGTCCATTAGGCTAGCTTTTTAGTTTTCACCTGGTTGTTTCAGTTTTTGATTTCCGCGTTGATGGGGGTCTAGATTTTCTTGATTTTTAACATGGTTCGTATCTTATTCTTCCCCCATGTTTAGCATTTTGGAAAGGAGATAATAGCGAAGGAGCTTCAGGTCGATGAAAACCATCCAGATGTGCAGCGGCTGTTTCTTGCTGTGTATAAGAGCTTCATGGAGGCATGTGTCTTTGCTTCTGACGCTTATTTTTCTTTCCCTCTTTGGATGCTTACTGACTGAATCAAATAGTGACGGATGTACTGGCTTTTCCCTTTGATCATTAGCACAGAACAGTGTGGTTGGAATTTCATCAACCAGTTTTACTTTGGTCATTCATTTGTATTAGTTGCATCAACATAGAGGCTTTGGAGCTTTTTTTACTCGTTATTAGGCGTAAGAGACATCTCTTTACTTGGTTCCTGAAACCAGTGTTGTTGAATTGAGATTTGAGTCGTGAATTGTGAATCCTAAATGTCATTTTCCCAATTGCGAATTCATAAGATTCTTTAAATAGCGAATGAAGTGTTGAGTACAAGTTATTTAACATTCAGATGTGATAGTAATACATAACATTCACATGTAGAGCTTGAGCACAGCAACTCTTGCTTGCTTGTCATTGCTATTTTCTGACATCAAGTCATCTGTATCTTGCTCAATCTTTTTCCTTGGGGTTCTTTTATCTTGCTGATATAGGAATGCATGTTAAAACACTCTTTGCTGGTTGATGAGTTGATCTTTTAATTGATAATGTCAGGCAATTGATGCTATTGACAACGGAATAAATCGGTATGACACTGACCAGCCTCCAAGATATGTGAATAACACGCATTTGTCTTCAAGAGTCGGAAGACTGAATCTGGACTGGATTGATCCTGATCAATCTTCGGAGAAGGAGAATGAGGCATTTCTGCGAGCCATGTCCTTGGCTGGCGGCGAATTTTTAGATGTAAGGTTTACTTGAAGCAGTCTTGATGGCGGTGTAATGGTTATTATTCATTTTAACAACTCTGATGCTAATTCTTTTTTCAGAGTGTACGATTTCATGCAAGGTCGTGGTTACCAGCAAGGTCCATTGTAATGGAGTGTCTTGCAGCTAGATATAGTATTGACTCAAGTGGAGAAATTATGGTTTTAGATAGATTTTGTCCCGTAAGTGTCTGAATCTTTATGATATTGAGTCGTGAATATGTTTGAGAGTTGAGTATTGTTTAGATAGACCTGGATTTTGTATGCGAATGAGGTAAATCATAAAAAGCAGTTTGTTGGCAGATTATTAACTTTTGTAGTTGTTAGGCTATACTTCGATTCGTTTTTCATCTGATGATTAATAGTTCTTGGATAATTATCAGCCAGGTACCTTTTGTCTAATATGTTTGATTTTATCTATCTTCGTAGTGGAAGCTTCATTTGTTTGAGCTGGAGGAGGAGATGAAAATTGAACCTTCCATCAAATATGTGCTTTATCAGGTAACGATTTGAACCCTTTGGGCCATTTGATGATTTTATGTGTAGATGTAGATTTACGTGGAGAATGTTGTCCTGCTGGGTGGGAAATCGACAGAGAATAAATGGAGAACTTATTTATGCACCTTCTTAATGGAGAAGCTCCATGGCTATAGCGAGTGTCTGCTTTAGTTCGTGGGTGAATGAATCGCTTTAGGGGTGGTATGCCACATGCCAGTCGAGTAAAAGAAATCAAGGTCTTAAAAGATCGAAGCTAAAGATTCTATGGATGCATCTTGTAACTGCAAATGCTCTTTGTTGCACCATGACCAAGAGCTGATTTTCTTTTCTTTTCTTCTTGTTAAGCTTTGATCTTAGAGAACTAGTAGAATGGCAATTGATAACGTGAGTACTTTTTGAACAAACAGTGCTGCCTTTTGCACGTGCAGGATGACCGGAGCAAACACTGGCGGGTGCAGGCAGTTGCAGTGGCTCCCGACAGATTCGAAAGCCGGAAGGCTCTTCCAGCTCAGTGGCGTGGTCTGAGAGACGACGAGCTCTCCAAAGAGTCGGGCATCCCCGGCTGTGTATTCGTCCACATGAGCGGGTTCATCGGCGGGAACCAAACTTACGAGGGCGCTCTCGCGATGGCCAGAGGCGGTCTAAAGCTCTAAGTGGGAAAGAAATTGGATTCACCATTTCGTGGGACGCGAGCTTTTTACAGCGTCGTGTTAGCAACTCGTGCTCGTATTTATTCGCGATTTTCATTCTCTCCAGATGCCCTGTAACTTTAGATGAGATTCATCCGATTGAATTGGTTACTTTGTAAGGGTTAATTGTTACGGAAGAAGAGCAGGATTTTTGCGAGGGAATTTATGTAATGTGAGGTAGAGATTGGCTTTAAATTTAGCTTTTACACAACATTGCTCGATAGACATAAGTAAATGCATTTCTATTTAAGGAATAGAAATTTTGTTCAGTTATAAATATTTTTAAATACTCAAAAAATCGTTGGAGGAATAGAATCGAAAAAAAATCATTTTAAAGTAAAAATTATACGCAACCTAATCTGGCCGAAGTGAAAAGGAGACTTTTGCTTTCAGTACCGAGCGGCGAGCACGGGGGCAACACACTACATAGGACAAGCTTCGCACGTGACAAATCTGGGGAGACATCTTCATCATTCATCATCTGATGTTTTTCTGACTTTCTGATCTGTCGCTGTTCAGACTACTCTCTCTCTCCCTCTCTGTTTCTCCACCTAAAGCCCAACAAGAACCCTATCAACCCTCTCAGCCACCAAACATGGCGGCCACACCTACCATCGCCGTCGTTACTCCGGCCACCAATTCGTCCCTCTCCACTCTCAGGAACCCAAAGCCTCCTCCTTTCTTCTCCCCTCCGCCCTCAATTCCACCCAATCGCAGCTCCCTGCGCCTCGCCGCCCGCTTCAGAGCTCTCGCCCCGGTCCGCTCCTCCGCCGCCTCCATCCCCGCCGACCTCTCTCCCTCCTCCTCCTCCCCGTCCTCCGCCGCCCACCTCCGGTCCCTCAAGTCCCGCCTCCGCGGCGGCGAGACCCTCTACGGCATCTTCCTCCTCTCCTTCTCCCCCACCGTGGCCGAGATCGCCGGCCTCGCCGGCTACGACTTCGCTGTCGTGGACATGGAGCACGGCCCCGGCGGCGTCTCCGAGGCCCTCCACTGCCTCCGCGCCCTCGCCGGCACCGGCACCCCGGCGATCCTCCGCCTCCCGGAGAGCTCAGCGGCGTGGGCGAAGAAGGCGCTCGACCTCGGCCCGCAGGGCCTGATGTTCCCGATGATCGACACCCCGGAGCTGGCCCGCGACGCGGTGGCGTACTCCCGGTTCCCGCCCGCCGGCGTCCGCGGGTCGGCCCACACGGTGGTCCGGGCCTCCAAGTACGGGATCGACGAAGGGTATTTGGGTTATTGCGAGGAGGAGCTCCTCGTCATGTGTCAGGTACCAAGATTGAATTTTTATGTAAAAAAAGCTTAAAAACAGTGTTTTTACTGAATAATATCATCTTTTGGTCATTGAACATATAGGGGCTAACACAATTAATGGATCTCATCGTATAAATTTACATAGATTCAATTAATGTCATAAAAGAATTCGAGTGCCCACTAGACAGAAGTGATCATACCAATAAGATTTATGTCGTCCAAACATGAAAATTTTAATTTTTTTTTTTGAAATAATTTTTCTTCAAACAGATTGATCTTTAGCACAAGTACTAATGATAAATATCTGACTGGTAGTCATTAGATTCCTGAAAGTTGATGATCACATATCTGTAGAAAAAAATTGATAATTAGGAAAGACGCAGATCATATAGAGCTTCCAAAAATTTGATATTGAATTGAGCTTATGGCGATTCATGCCGCGAGCTTCCACTTGAGAATAGCCGTAATATGTTGTTATAATTTAGCAATGGCTTGAGGCCGAGCTCCTTTGATCCCTGGCGTGATATGTATATCGATTCCAGTTTTTGCTCTTGTTATAGTTTTGTTCTCTCTTCAAGCGTGGTATAAATGATGCATGAAATACTTTCTTTTGTCAGGTGGAATCCCAACGGGGCGTCCGAAATGTCGAACAGATCACGGCCGTCGATGGGGTGGACTGCATCCAAATGGGGCCGCTGGATCTGAGCGCGAGCATGGGCTACCTGTGGGACCCGGGGAACAAGAAGGTGAGGGAGATGATGAGGGCGGCCGAGAAGGGAGTGTTGGGAAGTGGCCAGGCGTATCTGTCGGGCTTTGCCATGCCGTTCGATTCGCCAGATGATCTGAGGAAGAGAGGGTATCACATGGTGTCAGGCGCGGTCGACGTGGGGCTGTTCCGTAACGCCGTCGTTGAGGACGTGAAGAGGTTCAGGATGGGGTTGGAGGATCAGAGCAGCGACAGTGACGGCGAGATGGTGGATGGGAAGGATGCTGATGAGAAGTACTGGAGTGAGTGACTAGGAGCATGAAAGGTGAACGGCATTTCAAGCTGCAGAGTAAAAGAAAAAATATTGGAGTTTCGGTTTTTTTGGTCTGTTTAATCAATTTTGTAAATTTGTGGAATATTTATGCTGGAGAAATGTTGAATCAGATGAAATTTTCATACTTTTCCTTGTTTCTGTTTGCAGCAATGTTTTTCGGTTCTGTTAATGAAGATCTAAATTCACTCCAGAATAATCTGCTTTGAGATCATGTAGTGTTCGAAAGCTCCATTTCAGATGTTCCAATGTTACATCTGGGTATCACATTATACATCTGCAAACGTCACTTGGAACCACAGGCAATCCTGTCTTGCGCTCACTCAATTCTTTATGACATTGAACATGGCTTGGGTTTCCATCGGGGTGTTTTCTCAGTAGATCCCTTGCAAGGAAACAACTTGAGCATGCGCGCTCTCATGTCTTACGGCCCTTTCGAGCCGTTTCTTGCAGTCCAAGAAATTAATTCTTGAAAGCAAATGATATTATTCAATCCAATACGAATTTAATAAAGATACAGTTACCATTGACATTCTGCGCTCTATAAAAAATTCAAGGCAGTGCAGTTTACACACGACACTAATAATATCTCATAATCTTAACCTAACAAATTACATCAAAGGCTACAAGTACAGGTATACCACCAAGAACTAGTCAGCTGATAACCAGTACATCAGGATGCATCAACGACAACATCTGGCGGGAATTTGTCACGGATCTTATTGTCTTGCTTTGACATCATTGTAAGGAGTAATCCAATGGACATTAGCGGCCAAAATTGTTGAATCCAATCGACAAGTACTAGGACCAAATGGCCAACACCTGAGGCAGTGGCATTGCGACAAGTCGAACTGATGTTTAATTACTTCTTTGACTCCACTGATGGCCACTCTAGCTCACTATATCGACCTCCATAGCTCCAGAAACTGCAGGTTCAGAAAACTGCGCGGAAGCAGACTTGGGTTCTGCCGCTACAAACGGACTTGCAGCCGAGTCTACTTCCATCGCCGAAGCCCTTGGAGGAGATGCCGGTTGCACTTCAACATCGGGGTAAGCAGCCCTAAATCTTGCTCGCAAACCTTCTTCTACTAATCGCGCACCGCTCAACTGATTACCAAGAGACAACCACCTGAAAAATGACATAGACCATCAAAAAGAGACCTCAAGGCAACGATAATATGCAGGATGAGATTGTTTTGCTGAAAATAAATCAATATACATGACAAGGTTGCCTTCACCTTGGAAGAGTGACAATCATAAGGTTCTAGGCCAAAAAAAAAGAGGAAAAAAAAAAAAGCATTACCCACTTAAAAATCATTCTGATTGCTTGTTCATTAAATATATACAGTTGTCCAAAATGCCTAGACTCTTCCACCGTTACTTTGTCCATAAGAGTAATAAGCAAGTTTCACTTTTCTTCGGCAGCTTATTCTTATTTCCAAAAATTAAGGACAGTAAATTTAAAAACAATACCCGGCATGAGTGTTGTGCATGCGAGCAAACAACTCTAATTTTCTCGTCCTTGGACTAATCCTCTCCAGCATCGGATACATCTGCAAAAACAGTGCTTTTGTTAGCATAAATTACACCAGAAAAATTTACTTTCTATAATATTTGAAAAACTCGAGAGATGTGGCTTCTGCAGTGCACAAGTTAGGTTGGACCAGCTGCTTCAGGTATATATAAACACATTCACCATTTTAAGATCATAAAAATGCTATCAGCAAACCCAGAAGACGGTGCAAAAACAAATTTCAAGCAGTTTGGATCAGCTCCAAGAATTAGTGTGTAATTCACTAACCTCGTCTGGCTTACGGCTAGTCTCTCGAACCTCAGCAACAATGACATCAGTATCAATGTTCCTGTTTACTTCGGGATTCCCCTTAATTCCAACAAGGCAATGCTCTTTACTGTGATTGAGCCAATGGCCTGTGCGACCTGTTCTGATGATCCGCTGAAGCTGATTGGTCTTCACCCAGATGATTTCCTCACAACGCTTGTACCCCCAAAGTTCCAGACTGTAACATGTGGATAAAATGATTATGCAAGAGCATGATAAATGATAAACAGCATGATTTCATTCGTAAATAGCATTGTGAGCTCTAACGTCAGGTCCCTTGGTAAATGACAAAGCATCGCTAACTCATATTGTTTTAGGGGAATTCAACAAATCTGAACAACTGTACAGCCGCTACTTCATCTAGTGACTTCCCCACAAGCACCTACGCAACCTCCGCAGAGTTCATTACTGGTATCTAGCCCTTCTTTCCCCATGGAAAGAGTTTATCATGCAAATAACAAAGGCACACGCACTAAAAGTGCTGTGAATAAAATCAGTCCATCCAAACAGACAAGCACATACCATTCTCGTCCTAGCTCCATGGCACGTCCAGTGACCCACAGAAAAATCAGGCCATCAGTCTGCAATGCAGGAACATTGAGATTTCGCATCTCATCATCTGACATTGTCCCATAAGGCAATTCCATATGGATGTCCCAGGGAGGATCTGCCATTATAACTCCGAATTGCCCTATCACATCCATTCTAAAGTTCCGGATATCACAATTGATCCACTGTGCTTCACCAAGTTCTACTTCCGAACAGTATTCTGCACGCTGTGGCTTTAATGGCTTGGGAGGTGCTGTTGCTGTCCCCAACATCATTGGTGGTGCATCTGGTGTTGGGTCAAGCTCGTAATGAACATACTTGCATGTCTGTGGAAAAGAACAATCATTCAGATTTAGTTAAAGCCGCAACCAAGGATGCCCAAGAAACAAAGATAGAGAGGAAAGACCTTCATGTGCCGGCAAGTATCAAGGAAAGAACAATCCCCTAAGTTGACATCAGTATGTGGAGCAATTATTCGCCGAAAATGAACCTGAAAGAAGACATTTTCTTAAGGTGAATACAGAATTTGAACATATAAAACAACAGTGAGGTAGTCACACGAGTACAACATGGGGAAAAAATAACAAAAGCTTGTAGAGGGCCAATGTCTTAGCTTAAACATCTTCATAACAGGAATACAACACATTTCAAACCAATTAAAATTGCTAAATATATTCGAAAAAAATTCTAAATATAATTTCCAGATGTATCAGTCAATGAATAATGTGAGATTTTGTGGGATCATTGCCATCTATTCTATAAGTTGAAGCTGTTGATGAAGGCATAGTGTCTTTTTCTGTTTTCTTTTGGTCGAAGATGAAGGCGTAACTTATTATTTAACTATTCTTAGCACTCCCCTTCATGTTTAGTATGATCTTTTGCCTAGTACTAAGAGTGGAAATTTTAATTGGAGAGGCAAATGGGGCCCGAAAAAATTTGAACACAGGACCTTCAGCTTTTGTACCATGTGAGATTTCGGGAGACCATCACCAACTGCTCTAAAGCTAAATGTTAAATAAAGGCGGCGTGGTTTATTATTTAGATATTCTAACAAATAACATTCAACCTTTGTTCATCCAAACAAGCCATTTGGAGCCATAGCTCTTAAGTTTGTTTTCTTTCTTCAACACTTACCTTTCGTGCACAGCAAGTATATTATTACCCCATCTTAGACATGTGAGATTTCGTCAGACCATCACCAACTATTCTAAAGCTAAATGTTAAATAAAGGCGGCGTGGTTTATTATTTAACAAATAACATTCAACCTTTGTTCATCCAAACAAGCCATTTGGAGCCATAGCTCTTAAGTTTGTTTTCTTTTGTCAAAATTTACCTTTCGTGCACAGCAAGTGTATTATTACCCCATCTTAGATGGTGCATAATACAAACTTAAGTAAAAAAGGACAAAGACCCCAATACCCAAGAAAAGACACCGACATTACAAAGGGATACATCTGATATTCATTCATGTCCCAGTTTAATCATGGAAGGCAAAGAGGGGGTCTCTGAATTAAGAATTCTGACTGGGGGATGAAAAGGCTGAGTAGGTGATTTAAGAAGAAAACCAACACTAATATTAACAGTCTCTAAATACCTGCAAAATCATAAAAGTGCAGACAAAGCAAATAAGACTCTCTAAGCTGGTTAATAATGCAGAAAAGTTTTGTAGAAGCAGCCATTGATAGGAAAGTCATGTATGCAGACAATAGCCCAACTAGTAAAGGCTTGCAACTTGGAGCTGCATGCATTGTTGCAATGGTTGCACTTATGACAACTGCACTTGCACCACCAGAGCAGCTGTTAGGAGTTTTGGTATCTTCTAATAATTACTTAGATGCTGTTTGCTTGTTTAACACCTCTATTGTGGAATTGCTACTGGCAAAAAGGGAAGTAAAAACATGACAGTGTGAATGTGATCCACAACCACATAAGAAACACTTAGAAGCCAAATGTCACCATCAGATCCTTTAAAAACTGACAGAATAACAGAAGTCCACTGTACACAGCCTAGCCATAGACAAATGAATCCAGCAACCAGAGTATTTGCACTCACAATTACTTAACAAACAACTGCCAAACACAATCTGTAATGTACCTTTTCACAAGCTATAAAGGACCCAGCTTGGCGTCTGCAATCTTCTTTAGTGAGTGATAAACAGTATTCCTTCAACTGCGACCCACCTTTTGTTTTAAACTGCGACACAAAGCATTCAATAAAGCCCTTGATCAGATAAGCTATCGCATTCACTGAAATATAACTCCAAATACAAAATAGAAAAGCTTCCAGACAATCCTAGTGCCTAAGCGGAACAAAGCATCCATAGAGTCAAAAAGCAACATGAATCTCAATACCTTGGCAGCCACTGCAGTTTCTTTAGCAGTCGGCCGGTGAATCAGGTCCAAAAGCTCCTCTCCAGTTTTCGACTTCTGCATTTCTCTGAAAGACTTCTTTTTCAACAATGCCTCCAGATCCTTCATGTCATCCTCTTCTGTCCTTGGCTTCTGAGATAACCCGCCAGGATTTGGCCCCAAAGGAGGTCTATGCATAGGAGGAATGCTGATTCCTCTAGGAGTTGCCATCATGCCCATTACTCTAGGCATACCCCGAGGTCCCATCAATGCTCCAGGCGGTCCACCACCCTGAAACATTGGAGGGACCCCTGAAATGTGCAGGTCGCCACCGGCTCCCATCCACATGTCCTGCATTGGCCTCACTGGTCCTCCCATTCCGAAGATCCCACCATTCACATCAGCTCCACTATTACCAATCCCCTGCCCACCACGATTCTGATTAGGATTAGAATTATCATCCCCTGAACTCGACTCCTGCTGCTGCTGCTGCTGCTGTTGCTGCCTCTGATCCTGCCCACTCTCCGGCAATTCCTTCAAAAGCCGAGTCCTGTCAATCCCCAATACCATCACCCGCGACTTCCCACTCACCACAAACTCCCCCAACTCAACCCCGCTGTTATCCTCTGCCATCGAGCGCAGCGCCATCTCCACTGCCAATATCGCGCCCGATTCTCCGCCCACCTCCCGCAACGCCGCCTTCTCCACCGGGGTCGCATTCTGGTCATTCTCCAGCTTCCTCAACACCGTCGACGAGTCGATCGCGGTGAAGGGGACCCGCTCCAGCAGGCACACCGCCACCATCGACCTGACGACGGACAAGGGGCTGTTGCTCTCGTCAAGCGAGAATTTTTCGCTCTCCGACCGGGACATCAGGCTCAGCTCCGCCGCGCCCTTCGAATTCGAGGATCTGGGGGCGGCGGCATTGTCGGGGGTCGGCGGGCGATTCGGGTCGGAGGGTTTCCTGGGGAGGGGATTAGGGTTGGGTAGAGGGGGAATGGGGGTGAAGGGACGGCGGTTGAAGGCGGAGACGACCTTGAGGGAGATGTCGATGGAGGAGACGAGGTCGGGGATTAGGGTTTGGAGGAAGCCAGGAGCTGGAGCTGGGCGTTGCTGGTGGACTGAATCCGCGACTCCAGCTGCGAAGCCATGTCCTTGACAGTGGTGGCGGGGGCGGCGCCGGCGCTGGCGACGGCGTCTTCTTTGCCGTCCGACGGTGTCTCCATCGGTGGCGTTCGGGGGAGTCGGAGGTTCGTGTGGGAAGGAAGATCTGAGGAGGTTTGATTTGAGAGGAACGATGATGATGCCTGAAGCTTTGGCGGTTTTCAAAGGGTTTAAGGTTTGAGAAAAATTGAGTTTTTGCATTGTTTCGAGAATGGAAACATTTATATGTTTTTCCAAAATAAAAAATATTTTGCTCATTGCATTCCTGAAAGATTTTTTTTTTTTTTTAAGAACTAAATTGTTTTGCAATAAGAAAGATTTCAATATAAATAAATAAAAAAGTATTGGAATTTGAATCGATAAGATAAGATGCATGTGTTGGATATAAATAAAACATTTAAGCAAAAATATAACTTGATGATATAATATTATAAATATAATCGAAAAGAAAATTATCGAGTTTTTTTTTTATCAGCAAGAAAATTATCGAGTTATGAAGCACCCAATACAAATCTAAGGACATGATTGATTGCCTATTTTATGTATCATTTATTATATTTCAAATATATATCGTCTATATTTATCTTTGGGGCCAGATTACGATAAGATATATGAATGCAAACTAGCCATCAACTAAAATTGAGTTAATATTATATATTTATGTTGCATTTCTTTCATTAGAAAAGAAAATATAAGGAAAACTTCGACAAAAACTATTGTACTATGCATACACGCGGTGTTTTAATCAAGGTGCTCCATTATCTAGAAGATGGAAATAAGGAAGATGTTCATTGAAATTCTTCAATCTAAATATAAAAAGATTTGTCTCGCAATTCTTAACCTGCAAAAATCACATAAAAAGTATTATAAGTTGCCCAATGAAAATTTTAAAGTACTATAATAAAGTATTTAGAAAAAGTAAACTTTATGAGTAGAACTTCATAAACTCACTAAAATTAAAAATGAAAAAACAATAGCAGAGAGTTGAGACTTTTTAAAGTCACATTTTCCTACTTACAATTGTCAATCACTTGGAGTTTCTCTTGAATTGTTCAAGAGAGTTTGCGTACAAATTTATATCATCTCACATCGTGAGAGGACACAAAATATTCATGTAATTACATAAGCCATTAAAAGATGAATTTGATTTAAAAATAGTAACGACAAGGAGAGAGGTTATTGCAGTACGAATGTTGCTATAAAAAGATGTATAATTATTGCTTTGATGGAAATGAATATGGTAGACGATAACAGGCCATTAATATGCTGACTAATCAATAAAATAAACTAGGACGGATTAAGGCGAAAAATTAATTAGGAGTAGACATAACGGTCAGCGTTGACGAAGTCCATGAACATTCTAATTCGAATGACAACAAACTTGAGTTTAAGAATAAGACTAAAAGTGCAGGTCATTCATGTAAAAAGCAAGATCTATGGTAGATGAAGCCAAATATTTTTTAGGGGTTTTTTTTTTTCTTTTTCATTAGATTTGCTTTTAGATTAAAAGCTACACTTTTATATTAGTGAAAGCAAGACGCTAAAAAATAAAATAAAGAGGCAAGAAAAAGATAGAAGAACAAAGTGAGTTTTTTCTTTATGAGGGTTCTTAATCTCTTTATGCCTTAATCTTGTCGTTGTATTCCAATTTTTGTCGAAGTCTAGTGGATACGCAAATTGCCTCTGTGCGAAAACATAGCCCAAGTTTAAGTGAACTCCGATAACAAATTTTTGGTGTGTTCTTCGATTCTGTTTTTTTATTATTACATTTTGTCTGGTGGATTGTTTGCTTATGGTATTTTCCTAGAATTAGCGTACGATTTCGGAATAACTAGTATTAGAGCACAGGTTGGCTAATCGAGAACATCGACGGTTTTTTGGTGACTTTCAATTGAAAGCAAACAGTATGACAGAAGATAAAATCAGAATCGATAAGTTCGATGGACAAGATTTCGGATGGTGGAAACTCCAAATTGAGAATTATCTTTATCTAAAAGATCTTTATGCACCACTTGAGGGTTGAAACCCCGATATGGCAGAAGTGGATCTGACAGTAAAAGCTGAATGTAAAATCCTTGATCGAAAGGCATTAGGTGCAATTCATCTAGAGTTGACAAAAAAGACAGGATATCACATCACGAAAGCAATAACTATAAAAAAAGCCGTGAATATTCTAACCAATACTTATGAGAAGTCATCCACATCAAATCAGGTACTTTCGTTGAAGAAACTGGTTAATATGAAATTATCAGACAAAGGTTTTGTGGCAAAGCATATTAATAATTTCACGTAGGTCACGAGTTAGTTGGAATCCGCATGCATAAATATAAACATGAAGCTTCAAGCTTTATTATTTTTATGTTCCCTTCTGGAAGTTACAGCAGCGCAGTACTATGAAGGATGATTTGACTCTAGATTATGTTGTTAGTAGTATGATGGATGAAGAGATGCGAAGGAAAGTCTCATGTAGAGATAATTTTTCAGCATCTACATCTTCAACAGCACTAACAGTGGAGAACCGTGGAAGAAGTAAAAGCAGAGAAAAATTTAGCGAGCGTGGTAGGTCAAAATCAAGGGGTGAGAGACAGGTTGCAAAAGATGAGTGTTGGTTTTATCACTAAATCAGACACTAGAGGTTTCAGTGTGAAGCCTACAAAAAGAAGCAGCATGATGAGAATCAATGAGCTAATGTGGTTAGCAATGAACTTTTGTTAGATAACTTGTGTTTGTCTATAGGGTTCAACTTGACGACAAACAAGTGGTTTATTGATTTTGGGATTTCTTTCCATTGCACCTCACAAAGAGACATATCTGCCAATGGAGATTTCAGGCAAGTGGTTGTGAGAAACGGCCACATGTGTTCGATTATTGGAAAAAAAAAAAACTATGACTGTGACCATCTCAGGTGGAGGACGTCTACTTTTGCGTGAAACTAGGCATATTCCAATATTAAAGAAAAATCCAATTTCAATTAGTAAACTTGACCAAGAAAATTTGGTAACAACTTTTGGATGCGAAGAGTAAAAGATAACCTTAGGGGCAAAAGTAGTAGCAAAGGGAAAGCGTATGGGTATACTTTACCTCTCCAATGAGACAATATCAGTAACATGACTACAACTATAATGGCTACAGGTAATTTGTCTACTATTTGCCATTATCGTTTGAGACATCTTAGTGAGAAAGGTGTAAAGCAATTACACTCAAAGAGATTACTTTCGGGTTTGCAAAAAAGTTGAATTAGATTTTTGTGAGAGTTGCAATTATGGAAAACAGAAGGCTGTTAGTTTTTAATTGAATGGGCAACAAAATAAAGGTTAGAAGCTGGAGTTAGTTCATATTGATGTATAAGGACCGGCTCAAGAACTCTCTTATGCTGGTAAAAATATTTTGTCACCTTCATCGATGATACAAAAAGGAAGTCTTAGGTCTATGCTCTTAGAGAAAAATTAAAAGTATTCGGGATGTTCATAATGCGAAGACCATCGTAGAAAAAGAGACAGGTTATCAGATTAAAGCTCTGAAGTCTAATAATAATGGTGAATACATAAGCAAGGAATTTGTATAATATTTTAATCGGCAAGACATGCATGGATTGAAAACTATTCCTAGAACTTCTCAAGAAAACGGTGTAGCCAAGATGATGAATATGACTATTCTAGAACATGCAAGATGCATGAGGCTACACGCGAGTTTCCCACTACACTCATGGGCTACTACGATTGATGCTGTTGTTTATCTTATCAACAGGAGTCCATCTAGTGTGTTGGATGGAGAAATACCACAAGAGCGATGGTCAAGTAAAAAGATCAATTATTCACATTTAAATGTTTTTGGTTGTATCGCATATGCTTTGATTGATAGGGAGGATAGGAAGAAGGTTAATGCGAAGTCTCAAAAGTGCGTCTTTATCGGATACGGCGACGATGGGTATGGCTATAGGCTTTGGGATTATGAGAATAACAAAGTCATCCGCAATTGGAATGTGGTATTCCATGAAGAAAAGATGTACAAGAATCGTTAAAGAGAGCATGAGAAGGCAGTAGAACAAGAATATGTTGAGCTAGACACAATGCTCGTGAAGATGGTTCCGATAGATTAGAGCAAACCTGAAGGAGTTGTTCAAGATAAGCCTATTATCAATAAGGTTGTAGTTCAAGAGGAATACAATGATTTGGAGCAAACAAATGACCTTGAAATACCAATCTTGAGGAGGTCTACACATGTAAGAAAGCCAAAGGTAATTTTTTATCCATCAACTAATATTGTTCTAAGTCATGTCTTATATACAAATTGGGGAAAATTGGAGACTTATGATAATGTAAAGAAAGATACATTTCACTTGTAGTGGGAGTGTGCTATAAAAGATGAGATGAGTTCGTTACTTCAGAACAAAACTTGGAAGTTGACCAAGTTGCTCACATGTAAAAAAGTTTTGTTAAACAAGTGGGTATACAGGATAAAGAATGAAGTAGATGGTAGTATCAGATATAAGGCAAGACTTGTGGTCAAGGGCTTTTCTAAAAAAGAATGGATCGACTATTCTGAGATATTTTCACCTATAGCATCAATTAGAGTTCTGCTAAGTATAGTTGCGGTGGAGGATTTTCATATTGAGCAATTAAACATGAAAACATCATCTTTACATGGTGACTTAGATGAAGAATTATATATGGCGCAACCTAAGGGTTTTGAAATCAAAGGTAAGGAGCACATCATACGTCGCTTGAAAAAAAGCTTATATGACTCGAAACAAGCTTCGCAACAATAGTACTTATAGTTTAATGATTTCATGGAAGAAAAAGGATTTGCACACTATAAGCCTGATCATTGTGTTTATTTTCGCAAGTATGACGATGGTGATATTGTGTATCTCTCTTTATATGTGAATGACATGTTGGTGGCTAGCTCTAATATGAAGAGAACCGTAGAAGTAAAAAAGATACTATCATCGCAGTTTGAAAGACTTAGGAGAGGCCAATAGTATTTTAGGCATGAAAATCATCAAGGATAGGAAAAATAAGAAATTATGTCTGTCATAGGAAGACTATGTGGACAAGGTATTAAAGAGTTTTAACATGAATACGGCAAAACTGGTTGCGACTCATTTAGCGAGTCACTTCAAACTTTCCAAGAGTATATATTTGAGCACTCAAATTTTGAAAGATGAGATGGCGATAGTTCCATAAACATCAACAGTGAGGATTTTAATGTATGCCATGATAAGCATGAGACTAGACATTGCATAGGCAATGGGAGTTGTGAACCGATATATGCAGAACCCAGACAAAGAACATTGGAATGCAGTGAAATGGATATTGAGATATCTTGCAGGTACATGAAATTACTCTTTTTTTATGGTGGTACATCTCTAGAATTGCAAAGTTATGTAGATGCAAATCATTTAGGTGATCGAGGTAATGGTAAGAGTATCACTAGGATATGTCTTTAGAGTCGCAAGTACAGCAATGAGTTGGGTAGCTCAACTATAGAAAATAGTGGATTTATTGGCGACAGAAGTGGAATAAGTGGCAATCACGAAAGTCTCCAAGGAAATCGTGTGATTACAAGATTATATGAATGAGCTATATCGAAAATAACTAGTCAATACACTGTGGAGTGATAGTCAAAGCATAGTACACTTAACACTCAAGGACTATACATGTCAAAAAGTGTTATCACTGTATTAGGAAGATAATGAGTTAAAATTACAGAAGATTAATGACTCAAAGAATTCAGCTGACATGTTGACCGAGGTAGTAGATAGAGAGAAGCATATTTTCTATATTACTACCATTGGTATTATTCTATGTTGAGTAATGATGAGTATCGCAAAGGCATGAGTTTTTTAATTATTAGTTTTTGAAGAAGATGGATGTAAAGTTGCTTGATGTATCGGGTATATTTGTTTTCAAGTGGGAGATTGTCGTAAATGAAGCCAAATATTTTTTAGGAGCTTTTTTTGTCTTTTCTGTTAGATTTGCTTTTAGGTAGCGAAAGCAAGACACTAGCTGTCTAAAAAAAAATAAATAGGCAAGAAAAAGAAAAAAGAAAAAAGTGAGTTTTTATTCTTTGTGAGAATTCTCAATCTCTTTATGTCACGATCTTGAGAGAAGACTATCGTTGTATATTTTCTTGGAAGTCTAGTGGATTCGCATAATGTCTCTACATGAAGACGTAGCCCAAGTTTGGGTAAACTTTAATAACGAATTTTTTGGCGTATTCTTTTGATTATTTTATTTTATTATTATATTCTATTTAATGGATTATTTGTTCGTGGCATTTTTCTAGAATACACATGCGATTCCGTAGCAAAAGCTTCATGGAAAGTTAATTCCTTCTTTTATGACTCGATTTCAAATAACTACATCGAGTAAGGATTGATAATGAGATTTCATAATATTTAAAATGCAAAATCTCAATCATTTTATTATAGTAACCTTATAGTTTATCATATATTGTGACATGATGAAATGCTCGGATCAGATTTAATGCACAAGTGAGCAAAAGAGAGTATAAAACTAGAGAACCATAGCCAGATTTGGAGATTAAACATTGGATGCCATGACAAGTGGGTTAGGTCTTCTCTTTTGATTGTCTCGTTTAACTTAAGCTTTTTCACTTCTTTCACGTGAGAAAAATGTGATTTGCACACGTCCCTCGTCACATCAAAGAAAAATCCGACCATCTAAAAAGACTCCAAACTGATTGTCCTCATAAAGAGAAAGGTGCCAAAACCACCTGTACCAATCATCCGATGAATCGTGCCTCTCTGGGACATTCCAGAATCTATTCCTAATGATGATTTGACAGATAAATCTTGTCTGACGAGAGAACAACCCGATGGCAAGCGCTATAAATCTTGTCTCCCCATGTGATGATTGGAAGCAAGCCGCTAGCTTACATTACTTCATTCAACCTCCAGCGGCTCCTAACACTCTCTCCTTGCATGGCTGCTCCTCCTCCTGGGGTTTCTGCTTCTTCCTTCTCCGCCAGCCCGCCGCCGAAGCGCGTGGGCACCCACAACGGCTCCTTTCACTGTGATGAGGCCCTCGGCTGCTTCATGATCCGCCTCACCAACAAGTTCTCCAACGCCGAGATCGTCCGCACCAGAGACCTCCAGGTCTTTCCTCTTTCTTGTTTCGGTTTTGCCCCACGTTCATCCTCTTGGGTTTTCTCAGAGAAAAACAAAGAAGCGAAATTAAAAGAAGAAAAAGGATATCCTTAGTAGCTTAGCGGGTGAAAGCAGCACTTCTTTTGGCTATTATTTAACGTGTATATGGTGAGCATTTGGTTCTGCGTATCGCTTGGTCAGGAGGATTGCCGGTTTTGCCTTTTTTTAATGCTTCTCTTTGTGTCATGTGTTGTGGGAACTGATTGAAGTGAAGAATGCAGGTGCTGGAGGGCCTCGATGCTGTGCTTGATGTTGGGGGCGTGTATGATCCGAGTAGAGACCGGTATGATCATCACCAGAAAGGTTTCGAGGAAGTATTTGGGCATGGGTTTTCCACCAAGCTCAGCACTGCTGGTTTGGTTTACAAGGTAGTGGTTCGACCCGAGTATTTACCTCATTTCCATTAGGTTGGCTTTTAGTTTCTACCCGGTGGTCTAGATCTTCTTGATTTGTTAACATGGTCTGGATCTTGTTCTTCCCATGTTTAGCATTTTGGGAAGGAGATAATAGCCAAGGAGCTTCGGGTCGATGAAAACCACCCGGACGTGCACCGGCTGTATCTTGCTATGTATAAAAGCTTCATTGAGGTAAGGGTCTGCATGAGAACATTTCTATTCCTAAGAATTTCTGTTCTTTTGTTCCTTGGAACAAAAAAAGAGCAGAAACCCGTTTAGTAACGCCAAGTTGATTTCTATTCCCCGAAATAGAAAAGTTAGCCCTTAGAATAGAAACGAGAAAAAAAAAAAATTGCTTGTTGTCCCGAGAACAATTTCTAGAAAAAAGAAAATTTTCTTTTTTATTTTTGTTTTATTTCTCTCTTGCCGTGGCCACCTCCAACCGCTCGGAGCCACCGCCGGCCGCCACTGCCTCCGGCCGCCGTCGCCGCCGCCGCCGGCCGCCACCGCCGACCGTGAGCAAGAATAAAAAAACAAATAAAAACAAATAAATACAAAAAACAAATAAAAAACAAATAAATACAAAAAAAATAAATACAAATAAAAAAAAAACGCAAGAAAATAAAAAAACAAATAAAACAAATAAATACAAAAACAAATAAAAACAAATAAATACAAAAAACAAATAAAAAATAAAAAACAAATAAATACAAATAAATACAAAAAAATAAATACAAATAAATACAAATAAATACAAATAAAAAACAAACGCAAGAAAATAAAAAAAATAAATACAAAAAAGAATAAAAACAAATAAAAACAAATAAATACAAAAAAGAATAAAAACAAATAAAAAACAAATAAATACAAAAAACAAACAAATAAATAAAAAGAATAAAGAACAAATAAAAAAGAGCAAATAAAAAACAAATAAATGCAAAAAAGAATCGTTATGTTACCAAACGCATTTCTATTCTTTTTATTCCAAGAGTGGAAATTTTGTGCGGTTATCAAACGGGTTCTTTTCTTTCGAACCTGCATTAGGAATAGAAATAGAAAAGAACTATTTACGGAAAAAAACTCTTCCCCAGCCAAGAAATTTTACCATGCGCACCCTAAGTGTTCCCGTCGTTATGTCTATCGACCTGAACCGATAGCCACAGGTGTACTGGCGTTTCCCTTGGTATCATTAGCAATTTAGCATAGATCGGTGAGGTTGGAATTTCACTTGTGCTTTCGCTGGAGTATTCAGTTTTACTCTGGTCATTCATTTGTCGGCAGAAGGGCCATGGAACTCTTTTATGCGTGCATGGGTCAAGGACATCTCTTTACCAAGGTTCTATTTGTTTCGCCATAAACAACTTTAAAGAAAATATTTTTCAGATTTTCTGACATTTAGTTCACAAAAAATAAATGAGTTAGTGAATACATATTTTATCAATGGATGAAATATCTTCGAAAGTGGGAAAAAAGAAATCATTTTCCCTTCTCTTTCTTTCATTCAGGTCAAAAACTTTCTCTTCCATGCATTCCTTTTAATTGTTTTATTTTATTTTATGTCTTTTCTTTTTAAAAATCAGAATATATATTTTTTTATCTTTTTCTTTCTTTTTTATTCTCCTTGGTGCATTCCTTTCATTTTTTTATGTTTATCTTTTTTTTTCCTTTTATAAAGAATAAATATTCGATTTAAAAAATTAAAAATTAAAAATTAAAAAGAGTGCATGGAAGAAAATAATTCGATATTCCATAAGAAACGGAAAAAAGTCTGATTTAAAAAGAGTGCACAGAAAAGAAAATTAAAATAATTCGATTTTCTAGATGTTTTAGCCAAACACTAAAGAATATTGTCATTTTTCAGGAAAATGACTTTTTGAACATATTTCCCGGAAATACCATATTTTTCGTGAAACAAACGGTGCTTTAGTTCCAGAAATCAATGTTGTTAAATTGGGATATGAACTTCATTTTCCCAATTGTGAATCGTAAGATTCTTTAAAATTCTAAAAAAGGTCCAAGGATAAGCACTTCTTACTAAAATTGACCTACTTGTTGCATAAAAACATATGAAGAAACGTGATATTGTTGAGAAAATGGTACCAAAAATGGACACCGTCATGTTGCCAACAAACCCTTCAAATGGGTTTAGATTGAGTCGAAAATGATCCGACTCTAATTGATATATTTTCATGAGATACAAATTTAATGACTAATATTCAAGTCAACACATATTTGACGTAACCCATATTATTAAACCACTTACATATTTAACTCACTATAAAATAAATCATACTGGAATTGAGATGAAAGTGCATAGTGAGCAAGCGTGAGATCAAGTGAGGGCGAGAGAGTGTGAAGAGACGTAGATTAGGTCTACATTAATTGTGAATCCATTTAATACTCATATTATTTTGGCATATATCATTCTAAATTCATTTATGATCCATTTATTAAATATAATTAATCTACATAACAACTCAACTGATCATATATGGGCTAAGACTCATTTTGAATGGTCTTTCAATACCCAAAACACATAAGAAGAAATACTTGTCAGCCACATTGGAAACCTCAATGTACACAGATAAATCAAAAGTTGAGTATAATCTATTGAAGCTAAATACATGAGCTGTAACTGTCGTCCAAGGTTGCGATTTCCACAAGCTAAATAGGAGGGTCAGAGGCGTGAGTCACGAGTCAAAGGAGATGCCATAGCCAGCAATGGCTGGTATCATCAGTCTTTGCTTGGTTCTGATAATGTCAGGCAATTGATGCTATCGATAACGGAATAAGTCAGTATGACACCGACCAGCCTCCAAGATATGTGAATCACACGCATCTGTCTGCGAGAGTTGCAAAACTAAATCCGGATTGGATTGACCCCGATCAATCTGCGGAGAATGAGAATGAGGCATTTCAACGAGCTATGTCCTTGGCCGGCGGCGAATTTTTAGATGTAAGGTTTACTTGATTTTCAGCGAGCTGTGGCAGCAAATTTTTAGTCATTTTATGACTCCAATGCTGATTATTTTTACCTTTTTCCTTTGATTTTCAGAGTGTTCGATATCATGCAATGTCGTGGTTACCCGCAAGATCCATTGTAATGGAGTGTCTTGAAGCAAGACATGGTATTGACTCAAGTGGAGAAATTGTGCTTTTAAAACAGTTTTGTCCGGTAAGTAACTGAATCTTATATGACATGAACTTGTGAACATGCTTGAGAATCAACAACTTTTGTTTAGATAGAACTGGGTTTTTTTGTGCGAATGAGGAATATGGATCAATGGTGGTTTGCAGGCAGATTGTCAATTTATGTAGTTGTTAGGCTATACTTTGATTTGTTTCTCATCTGATGGGGAATAACTACTTTTGGACATCATGCACTTTTTGTCTAAGATGTTTGATTTTGTCTATGTTCATAGTGGAAGAATCATTTGTTTGAGCTCGAGGAGGAGATGAAAATCGAATCTTCCATCAAATATGCTCTTTATCAGGTACCCATTTGAACCCTTTGGGCCATCTGGTGATTTACTGTGTAGACAGAATACACAGTGTAGAATTTTTTTCTTGCTGTGTAGGAAATCAACATGGAGAAAATGGAGAATTTCTTTATGCACGTCCTTACGGAAAAATTTGTAGCTCTAGCAGGTGCCTGCGTTAGTGGATGAATGAATAGTCACTGGGGTGGTATACCACTCGTCAGAAAAAGGCAAAGAAATCTAATATAGTAACGACAAAATGCTAAGATCACGGATGCATCTCGTTACAGCGAATGCTTTTTGTCGCACAACGACCGTGAGCTGTTTTTCTTTTCTTCCTTTCTTTTTGGTCGAGCTATGGTCTTAGAGAAATGGTAGAATAGCAGCTGATAATGTGAGTATTACTTGAAGATAACAGTGACGTTTCTGCATGTTCAGGATAATCGGAGCAAAGACTGGCTGGTGCAGGCTGTTGGGGTCACTCCCAACAGCTTCGAAAGCCGGAAGGCTCTTCCGGCTCCATTGCGTGGTCTGACGGACGACAAGCTCTCCGAAGAGTCGGGCATCCCTGGCTGTAAATTCTGCCACGCTAGTGGGTTCCTTGGCGTGAATCATACTTATGAGGGCGCTCTTGCGATGGCCAGAGCTGGTTTAAAGCTCTAAGCGGAAAGAAGACTGGAACCGCTATTTCGTTGGAAGCGAGTTTATTAGACCGTCGTGTTAGCTATATCTGTGCTCGTCTTGAGTTGCCTTGTTCTAATAGTCTATAAATGCATGCAAAATGACAAAACAGCTGGTGATGCAAGTAGCACTCTCTAAGCTGGTTAATAATGAATGCAACTTTGGAGCTGCATGTTTTGTTGCTACAGGCACACTTGCGTCACCATTGCAGCTGGTGGTGGTTTGGTATCTTATAATAAATACTTTGGGTGTGTTTGTTTTGTGAAAAGCATTTGCAGAAAACGTCTTGATTGAGGAAGATGTTATTTGCGAATTGATTTTCAGTTGTTTAGCATTTGTCACATTTCGGTGTTGATGTCCAGTATTTGAGCTCTTCAAGTCTATTTATATATATATCATTTGGTGCACATTTCTCAATCCTGGGATTTTACCAGTTGCCTACTTCCAATAAGGGGACAAGAGTCCAGCTGCTCTTGAATTCAACATTGGACAAGAAAACACTCGAAACGGTGCATTTATCTTACAGTGGGGCTAGGGAAAGTGTGACATGAAAAACCTTTCAATATTCAGATCGGACTTTTCAAACTGATTCTCTCATATAATTATATTCTGTTCCTAATATAAGATACAAAGATGATATCGGAATCCCTGTCTAAAATACCACTAGGCACTAGGTACATGAAGTAAAATTTTTGAAGAGAAGATGAAACAGTAAGCGAAGGAAAGGTACATAAGAGGAGTGAAAACCATCAGAGAGAGAGAGAGAGGGAGGGAAGACGTAGATGGAAGCTCCGTGTAAGCATGCGCCTGGGAAAATGAGCTTGCGAGAACGCTTTCTGTTTTAGGTTGTTGAAATCACTTTCCTCAGTTTAAAGTATGATTGTTCTCCTTAATCGTAAGGTATTTCCCAATGATTATCTACTTTCAGCAAATTTGGAATACCATTTCGTGAGAATCTTTTTCATAAAAAACGAACATACCCTTAGAAGCCAAATGACAGCATCAGTCCTTTGGAAACTGAGAATCACAAAAACTCCACAGCACACAGCCCAGCCTTAAGAGTATGAATCCAGCAACCACAGTGTCTGCACTCACAATTAGTTACCAAACAATCGCCATACACAATCTGTTGTGTGCCTTTTCACACACTTATGAAGGACCCAGATTAGAGTCTGCAATCTTCGTCAGTGAGTGACAAGCAATATTCCTTCAACTGCAGCCTGCCTTCTGTTTTAAACTTCAATGCAAAGCATTCGATAAAGACCTTAATCGGATAAGCTACCAGATTCACTAATGTACAGCTCCAAATGCAGATTGAAAAGCTTCCAGATAATGCTAGTGTCATTGCGGAGCAAAGCATCCATAGAGTCAATGAAAGCAACCCTGATATCAAAACATTGGCAGCTACCGCAGTCTCCTTTGCAGTTGGCCAGTGAATTAGGTGCGAAGGCTGCTCTCCAGTTTTCGACTTCTGTATTTCCCTGGAAGACTTGCTTTTCCGATATTGCCTCAAGATCTTTTCCGTCATCCTCTTCTGCCCTTGGCTTCTGAACAACCTGCTTGGATTCAGCCCAAAGGAGGTCTACGTCTCAATCTGGATTCTGCTCATTGGATGCATGCAATCGACTATTAGCTCAGAGACATCTCAGTGCAAACGTATTTATATATTTTATGGATTATGAATAACAAATTTGCCCCTTGTAATTCATCTTAATAACAGGACAGGCTTCCATTGAATTTACTGATGAAAGTTTAAGGTTAAAATCACATTTGAGTTTGCTAGAGGATATAGAGAAATAGCTTAACTAAAATAAGAAATCGAGACTGAAGCAGCTCAATACATCCTTGCCAGCGAGCTTGCACTAACAGTCATCAGACTATAATAACTGCAACTGTAATAGATTTTCCATGAATAATAGATAGATACTATACAATTTTCCTTAGTTCTGTTCTGTTGTTAGAGGGTCTTAAATCACACCTTTTAAGTAACACAAGAAGAGTTACGTATGAGCTTGAATTATCAACGGTGACTCGCGACAATGATCACCTGTCATCATCAGTCTTCCTCTTCATTGGCGTATTACATTCAGAGCTTTTGTATCACAATGTAGCGTCCTCAACACATTTGAAAATGAAGACATTGTCTCACCAATTTCTATGAATTTTATCTCAGTAAAGAAAATGAAATACCGAACCGACAATGCTGCTCTTTCATAGAGGACATCTTTGTTATTTGTATTGCTAATCCCCAATCAACCCATTGCTATTCCTGAAGACTATGTACAAAATATTTTAATTGATGCCTTCTCCCTTTTCAAGTGAAAACAGGGCAGCCTTCCACCACAACTCCAACAGCGGTAGGGCATGTAGCCAGGGGACATCCATCCAAATCATTCCCCCACCAATCCAAATCAATGCTCTCAAGCCCCAAGCACAAGTACAATAGCACCCCCATGAATGCAAGCCCAGCATCCAGTGCCCCAGAGAGCACATAATTGTATTTCTTCCACAGCTCCGGCCGATACCGGTACACCACAAACCCAGACAGGAACCCTGCAATGATCCACGTCGTGTAGTTTACGGCTGTGGCAGGCGGCATATACCCTGTCGCGCCAATCAGGACCGGCATGTTGATGAGCCCGATCCACTCTTGTTCTGGGAAGGCCTTGTGGGCCAGCCAGACGAGTATTGGTGCAATTGCTCCTCCCAGGAAGAACCAATTGATGGCTCCGTAGGTGCCCTCATCGCCGAAGATCCTCCGTGGCCCGATCAGGCCCCAGATCACCGATGCGTCGTAGAAGACCGTGTCGCTTGGGCACGTCCAGATTGAGGAGGTCGTCTCGCAGATGTCAGGGATCGTCTCCATGAGCCACCACGCTGTGGCCAGGTACACGAACCCAGCTATAAGAGTCCCCACTACCTAGTGAACAGAGGGACCAACATTCAGAGTAGGTTGGTAATTTGAAATCATGCAGGAAGATGAAGAAGGCTAATATAAAAATACCTGTGCCATGAACATTGTTCTAGGAGGGATTTTCATGTAGTGGCCAAGCTTGAAGTCCTGCAGGAAGGTAACGGCTTGGGTCATGCTTATGTACCCATACACCTTGAAGCACATATTCGCGACTGGGTATCCCGGGTATATATACCCGATTATGTACTCAGTGATGATATTCAATCCCGGAGTCTGTTAGGTAGAAAAACAAGATAAGGAATCAGATAATTGACAATGTGTGGACCGCCTCTTGGTACTAACGCCGCTGCATAAATAAGAAGGAACTCTACCTGATTCGTGATGGCGGTGATGATGCCGATGGGAAGAGTGAAGACAATGGCGATCAAACAAGCCAGCAAGACGCCCCACCACGGGAGTTGAAGCTGAGAGTTGTAGTACTCGCAGGCAAAGATGGTGACTGCGATGTTCACCACCAGGATGCACCAGAACCACCACTCGGGGACTTGCCGGTACCGCCTCATCATTCTCGTGTGTATATCAGCTGTCTTGTCTTGGAAACTTGCCTTACTCTGCGCCCAAATCTCCCTGCATATTTTGATATTCATTGGTACTTTCGAAGTAAATATTTCTGGATGGCATGAAGAAACTGATTTCCCTCGGCTAAGTAATTTTCACTTCTGTATTACCTTCCGTGGAAGAGAGCGACGTGAACGACGGTGGCGGTGAGTGAAGCAAAGCCGACCCCATAGGTCATGGCGAAGAATGTGCTGAGGTAGAGAGGTCCTTCCTTCTCGTAGGCGGCGAGATCGAGGTGGAAATTGGCGTCAATGATGCTCGAGATGTTGTACTCCTGGCCATTAGAAGTGAACAATTCGTCCGAGAATATGGGGAACGTCTTGGCCTTGTACACATTGAGCCAGTAGCAGATCGGAGTCAGCACGTACATCACGAAGACAAAGCCGACGGCCACGTTGGCGGTGGCGAACCACGGGCTGGCAAGCGGGCTCCCGAGGTAGGCAGAGATGGTGGACCAGTCCAGCCCAAAAGCCGTGATCCCGAGCCCGTAGAGGCCAGAGCCGAGCTGCTGGGCCAGCACGGATTTGGGGAAGATCCAGCAGATCCAGGACATAGAGGTGAGCATCTCGAAGATGTAGCCTGGGAAGACGTAGTATGCAAAGCTGCAGATGAAGGCGATCAGGAAGAACTGGGTCCGTGTCACGCCGCCCTTCGGTCGCTCCTCTTTCTCGTGAAGCGCTCTGCAATTAAACAGTAAATACGCCAAGCATTGGACACAAAAATACCAAAAAATTGATCCAGGTCTTTTAATACTCAAACTTGAAGAATACTAACATACATGTATTACAAAGTTGTGATCAGATAAATTGACCAGAGAGACTATAACCGCAAAAAATGATAGTACTCGAAAACGGTCTATGCAAAGAGAATCATATCAGAAAGTCTCATGCATGCGTAATTAGACTTGCGGTATCCCTTTTCTAATTCTTTCTTCTTGGGTCGTTTTCTTATTGTTATTATTATTACTAATCTTCAAGAAGTTAGTGGCGTCGTCGTTGTCATGCAGTTTCTTGCTTTGGCATTGTCTCTTCTTAGGAGGTTCTTTATCTTTCCTGGGGAGGTTCCTGCCTAGCCTTTGACTGGTTGAGAAATGAAAGAAGCTGATATCCGAGAGTCAGAAAACTGTATGCACGACTAATCAAACCAACCGTTAAAAATCATCACTTAGCTCATAAAAATTAGCAAACAGCTAAATGAGTTAGCTTAACTTAAGTATCTATGACAACTACGAAATCAACCAATTAAAGTGTCGATGCAAACAATAGGTGTTTTTCGCGCACTAAACTACATCTACCTTCTTAGTCCGATCAAAAGTAGGTCAGTCATATAAAGAGCGACAGTTTCATCGGGAGCTAATTCCTTATCTTATGACCCGATTCCAAATAATTGCACCAAGTAAGAATCAAGCCTGAGATTTCACACTTCTCAAGACACGAAATTTCAGTCGTTTTACCACTCAACTAACCCATTTAAACAAGACCTCAATAATATAAATGAAGTACTTGGTTGCTGTGAATCCATGTAATATTTTGTTATATATAACTAGACAAAAATGTGCATGAAATTAGAGGACAACAGTCACATTTGCAGCTTGAAATTTTCCTATTCTTCTCGTGAGAACGCCTCCCTTATCTTGGAATTTTCCTATTCTTCTCGTGGGAAAGTGGAGAAGTGTGAATTTCGCATGCCCCACGTCGTGGTGGAGACTCACCACGCCACACGACAAAAAACTCCCCAGCGGACAACTTCAGAAAAGACACAACCCTGACCGTCCTCTTGCCGTCGTACGTACCAAAACAAAATGTACCAATCATTCAAAGGAATCACGCTTGTCTCGGAGATTCCATACCAACCATTCCTATATTTTCTATGGATAACCAGACAGTTATAGGAACGCAAACCGAGAGAACGATTCAATGGCAACACACACAAATCATGTCTCATCATATAAATTTTTGGACTTTGTTCAAAGAATGATTAGACCATGAAATACTTTAAATTTGTACACTCATAATGAATTTACCCTCAATTAATTTCTAATGAAATTTTACCATCAAATTACTAAATTGGATTATACATGACAATTGATGGGTATTGATTTAAGATTTCACCATCTGTTTGTTGCAAGTATGCCTTCTTATGATTTTTCATGATATTAATCAAATTTAATGGAAATTAACGAATGTGTATTTGTCACAGACGTATAATTTTAGGAGGTTTTAGTGGTCAAAAAATTAATTCGTTATAAATTTGTTACAGATATATCAATTTGAGTTTTTTGTGATAAAAAAATTAGTTTATGATAAATCCGTCACAGATATACCGATTTTGAATTTTTCATGATATTAATTCTCTAAAGAAAAAAAATACGGCTACCAATATAGTATTTTACTTGTATTGTACAGAGTCGATACTCTCGAAATTGGAGCACTGTGGTTTACTCATTCCTCCACCTAACAACAACGTATATGTATGTGTGTGTGTATATGGTAAAGTTACTAGAATAAAATTGTACCTGAATAGAGAGACTTGAACAAGGTTGGCTGGCCACCACATGGCCGCAGGCTCCACCAAGTATTTTCTGAAGATACCGGCCCATCCGAACCCTAACACCTACCATTCAAACCCCATCTATGCACCATCATATAACCTTCCAAAACCATACATTTAAATATGAAAGACAAAAAAAAAAAAAAAAAGAAAAGAATTTTAATAATTTTTTGAACCCATAGAAAAAAATGATAACTTACCAATTGTTTAGTGTTGTACTATAAATTATCACTTTATCAAAGTGCATTATTTTCTCCTAAAATAAAGTTCCTCCTTCATGTTGCAAGGCCACTACATTTAATATTCCACTAAACATGCACCAAACCTTTGTACAGTGCTACCGAAAGATAACCAAGTTCTGACGAAATCAAGAGGTCAATCCTCACACCGTATCACCTAACCGGGTTCGCTTGAAAAGTTCTAAAAACAAAAATAATTTCGCGAATTATTCCCATTATCAACGGAACGAATGCGCTTGTTGAAAATGGTGACATTTTTCGTAAAATAAAGACTGGGAAAAAAGGTGGGGGAACAGTAGGGAATTCAAACCTGGGTAGTGATGACTACGATCAAGGACACAAAGAAGGTGATTTGCTTCTTGTAGAACACCTTCACCACCGTGACCACGTAGATGGCGTAGACCGTGCCGGCGCCGGAATTGGCGAAGATGGTGATGAGCACGTGCTCCTTCACATTGAACGGGCCCGGGTTCAGCGTGAACTCCCACCGGGTCCCCTCGAGGAACACCCGGTCCGTGATCCTCGCCGCCATGAGCCGGCCGAGCGGCACCACGGCGATCTGCGCCGAGATGGCTGTGATGGTGAGCGGCTCGGTCCGGTACCAGAAGAACTGGTTGAGGAACGAGAGGAGCACGCACGACAGCGTCCCGAGGACCCACATCCGGAAGGTGAGCACGGGGAGGGACGGGTCGTCGGTGGTCTGCACCGTCAGCGCCACCTGCGGGACCGGCGAGTTCTCCTCCGGCTCTTCTTCGACGACCCGGTCCAAAGCCGGCGAGGACGATGAGGCGGGGCCGATGGAGTCGCCATGCTTGGATACTGCGAGAGCAAAGATTGCGGACTTTAAAGATTTTCAAGGAACAATGAGAAGATAACTAATCAATCATGAATGGAGGAGCTTGAGAGAGGAGAGAGAGACGAAGAGGACTCACTGAGAGGGGCTCTGATTTCTTCACCTGGGGATTCTTCCATTAATCTCTCTATCTATCTCTGAAAGTCATTGTATATCTTCTCTTCTTTTATATCTCTGTTCTGGGAATCTCTGTTCTGGGCTGAATCTGGGTGATGAGATTCCTAGGAATGGGATTCTGCAGGTTAGCTATGGAAAGTGGTATCAGGAATTTAAGGGTCTAATAGAGAAGTGGAAAGGAAGATGGAGAAGGTGGGTAGAGAGAGAGAGGGAGAGAGTTGAGGTGTAGTTTTGACTTTTTTACCATAAGTGGAAGATTCAGGAGAGGGGTAGAAGGTGAGTTTGTTGCAGGATCTGAACCACGTGCACTTGGGTACAGTTGGGAGTTGACTCTTTGCTTTGCTTACTGGTTTTTCTCTATCCTCTTTTTCGGTTGGACTTGAGAGGGCTTTTGCCCCCCCGCAGAAGAACATATAACGAACGAAAAAGAAAAGGACGATAAAGTAGCCTATGAAAATGATGTTGAAGGATCTTGTTAGGTGCTTGATTTCTTTACCTTTTTGAGTAATTTCATGGATGAGTCTATCGGGAAAATTATAAAAAGAAGTTTTAAATATATTGCATCTATATTAATTCAATTTTAAATCATTTAATTTGACCAATTAATCTCAATTTTTTTAGTAATCTGTCATTTTAATCCCGACGGTCATTGAGGGATTGGATATTCATTGGGTAAGAATCCTTAGAAGCACTCCACATGAAGAAGACAATGTCCCTTTTTTGGGGAAAGAAATTGGAGAGTGAAAAAATTTTGAGGAACAAATTCTTTTCAAGCATAACTTGTCTAATTTCAAATTTGCATGATTTTAATATCAATGGAAAAGTTGTGGGGAGTCTTTCATCATTGAGGGGTTAATCTTGGAAACCATCTAGTCTAATCACGTCTCACGAAATCGTAACCAAACTTGGGACCATTAATTGCTCCTACTTTTTTCAGTCCAATTGACTCAATTTCTTGTGCGTTTGAAAGCTTGCTGCCTATAATTTCATTCTGTATTTTCCGAAGACGGGCTAGTGATCCTGGAGAGTCAAAAAAAAATTGTTGAACTTCAGATTAATGGTCAATGTGGAAATCAAATAAAGGTTTTGATTAGTAAAACCTATATTCAGAATTTCGAAAGCACATTGTCAAGTTGAATCTATTGATGATGCAAATGCAGTTGCCAATCTGGTAACAATAAAAAAGATGACAGTTTTGAATTAATTTTACCAAGAGTCAGACGGATGAAAACCTTAACTGTCCATCAAAAAGCAGAGTTGACGATTTTCCCGCAACCGAAGACCTCCTGGGTTTGTCCGAAATGGCCCGCACCTCGATAATCTTAATGATTGTCGGAGATTGTCGCAAAATTCGTAAGACAATTTTTTTATTTTTTTTTTCAACTTTCATTGATTACTAAATATTAATGTTGCCCTCACCAATACGTTATAGACGAGAATTTTTTTAAAACTTTTATTACACTTTATTTTATTTTTTGAAAAATTTCAGGAATAGCAACCTTTTTCAATCTCTACGATTTCTTTAACAATTTCCACAGCGAATGAAATATGATCAGGGCGCATTTCTTTTAAAGAAAAAAAGCACCATCGAATTTAAAATCATTGCCTTGAAATGATGGCACTATCAAGAAATGGAGACAAGAGTGAGTATTCCCCTTTCGATATGGATAAAGAAATAATGTAGTTTAATGGACATGGAAATGTCACACGCTATAGTTGATCAACTACTAATTGGTAAAAAAATAAGTATCGAAAACCTTTCAATCTATTGGCTCCTAAGGTAAGACTACTAATGTAGTTGAAGCTTTGAAAGGACGAGAGCAGAAACCAAACGATTATGAGGGCATCATGTCGTCATCACCAGGTTCAGAAATACTTTCCAACTTCAGATTCGTTGCCCTTGCGCCTGCGCGCACCAGAGAGATTGAGGGAGACTAGCATTGAAACAAAACTAGAACAAAGAGGAGTGAAAAATGATCACCCATGTTCTATACAGACCAAACATTTGAGAAGAAATACCTTTCTTACCATCAATTGATTTTTTGCATTCAAGAAATGGATGGAGAGATAGATATAATGATAATTCTTTGCCCGCTACATGACAATAGAAGCTAACCAGCAATCCCCAGTGCAAATTAAGGAGCAAGACCAAACATTATTTCAGTCGATGGCAGCTGATGGATCGAACCAGAAATTTATCGAGAAACAGGAGCACATGAAAAAGCAAAGAGAAAGATCTATGTGAGATCTATCAACTTGGAAGAGGAAAGCATGGGGATATAACGTTTTCTACTGCAATTATCTTTTGGGACTGTCACTAATCACATAGTATGATATTAGGTTCTCCTCACGAGTTTAGCTCCACGAAAAGGCTGGCTTGAGGATGCAATCCTGCTTCCTTCAACGACGATGAGAGCTTGTCTGAACCATAGGTCACGCGAGGGAAGTTGGAGACCAAGGTGTAATTCTCCATTTCCAAGCAACCCAAAGAGTCCACATAATCGTACAGTGACTGTATTGTGGTGTCACTCTGAAATCTCCGCTCCTTACGTTCTCCAGTAGGAAATCGCACCAACACCTAATCAATCAACACCCGATCAGAGACATTCAGCAAGGACAAGAAACTACCACTCCCCAGAAATATCAATTGCTAAGAGGACTTAAAGCCATTAAGATGGTATAATTCTGTGGATAACAATAAAGGAAGAAGACTTCACAGGAAGCAAAAGAAACTTACTTGAGTTACATTTGGTCCCTTTTCGGGTTCAGCCCCAAGAGACAAGGCCTTCTCCTCCCGAAGTTTAGCTAGTGCGGCCGCTTTCTCAGCAGCTTCACGTTCTGCTCTTTCACGAGCCTCTTCTTCCTCTTTGCGCTTCCTTTCAGCTTCAGCAGCTTCTCTCTCCAAACGCTCTTGCTCCTCTCTTCTTTGCCGTTCCCTAGCCTGATATGGAAAATAAAGGGCAAAAAGGAGATTGTTAGGGCAACAGGAGTGCCAGCAGGCACCATAAGGACAACCATCAAGCAAATAAATCTTTCTAGTGAGAAAATGAGAATCACTGTCTCCTTCCCCGAAAGAAACTGAAACTAATTCACCCACTAGTCTACCTGATCTGCTTCAAGAGCTGCTCTGTAAGCGGCATCTTGCTCCTCCCTCAACCGCGTGTTAGTCCTTCTTTCTTCCGCTTCGAGTCTGGCTGAAATAAGAACGGGGCCACTTTCTTCCAGCACTCTCTGAAGTATCGTAAGCATTTCTTCCGGTGATTTTGGGCCCTCAACCTGCAAGAGGAAATATATATGCTTGAATTATGAGTAAAAGAACCACAAATCTGAATTAACGGTTAGGGACTTTGACATGACAAAACCTTAATCCTCCATCTTAGTAAAGAAATTTGATTGAAAAAGTCTCAATTATTTGTAGATGACAAGACAAGCCATTAAATATGTACATATATGAAGGTGGGGAACATTCACTACTCAATTGGGGATGACAGTCTCCCTGGCTATCTGCAATCGATACCAAGAGTTGATCTTCCAAGGAATTTAGAGTAAACTGATAGATGATGAGGGAGGAAGAGGCAACCCTATGTAAGGCAATAGTCCACGCTGAAACTTCTATAACATATAGAAAGTCCACAATATACTTACAGAATTGGAAAAATCAAAATTATGGTAGACAAAGAAAATTTCTGTATTTCAAATGCAAAACTAGTTCCTCATGACATGACTAACCATAAGATATAAAGAAAACAGCAAGGAAACTAATTCCCAAAAATATAGTGAACAATACCAAGCAATATGTGTTTTAGGTTGGTAATACTACAACTTCAAAACAAAGAGTCTCAACTAAAAAATGGAAAAATCAGGAATCTCAATGCTTTTTGTGTTGAAATACATGTGTGAGTTGTAAGAAAATGTCCCACATTGGAAAATTGGTATGTGTGGAATAATAAATATATCCTAATTGGCCCATGTCTCAAAAGCTTAAGCTTTTATATGAAGGTGGATCGAATTGGATATGTGAAGGGCTCGAGCTTGGACTCACTCTTGGCGATATCCCAAGTGAAGGTATAGCGCTTCTGCAACGCACTCCCAACACTTTACACTGGTACTGAAGAATCACATATATATTCAAAAGACCTATAACATTTATAAGCTCTTCAAAGGACCATCAAGACTTTGTGTTGGGCGGGCAATTATTTTGGGTTAAATTATCCCACATGGCTCGTGTATGGAGTTTGTCCGGGCTTTACACACATGTAGTCTTCCTCCACCTCATAATTTAAGTATTTTGTTTGATCTTCCATGAAAACAGAGCCAGGTTTCAGTTGTTCATGGGCCATTTGATGTCTTGTGTCACATGGAGTTCTTATCGATCTTATTCCCATATGTCATTTTCATGCACCGTCCGAATGTCTATTAAAATGAATATGTGGTGTTTAAGTATCCCATCTCACTTGTATATAAAGTTCCTCAGGATTTACAAATGTTCAGCATCCCTCCATTTAATACCTTTTCCTTTTGAATTGGACTTTCAAACATTTCACAGTAAAAAAGGGTCACAAATGGGACAATCCAGAACCTTTAGAACCTATATGACAATAACTTCAAGCACACGCCCATTCATTAAGAGTCTTGGGGCCAAAAACTGGTCAAGCTATGTTTCCATGCTACCAAGTCATCACATAAATAATATCAACTCCAACACTGAAATTAAATTTCCCCAATGGTTTCTATGCCCCATTACACAACAATAATGATACCGGAATATTAGAATAAAACTAGTTAAATCCACAAATAGAAAAAGAAGCAGAATATTAAAACAAGCACATCCAGAATACCGTTGTCGTAACATAATGACCTAAGATTGAGGTTGCTGCGTCCCCCAAGGACAAAACTCTGACTCTAAAATCGTCCAAAAAGCCTTGACATTACACTTAAAAACAGAGACAGAGTAGAAATAACAGAACAAGCCAAGACCTATTTACCCAACCTTCGCACTATCCCGAACAATGTCCTAAGATATTGGAGAATAACAAAAGAGAAAAATTCAAAGGAAATGCCTTCCAAGACATTGTTTAACAGTCCTTAGACTTTAGCATGACTGCTATCAACTGTTCAAGTTCTTTGACCCCTAAAGATTGAATAACCAAACCATGGAACTTAAAAAGGAAGTAGCAATTGCAAGAGTAAAGCTTAATAGGCACATGAATCAAAGCCCAAAAAAAATGTAGGAAAAGAAAATAAACAGGAAAGCATTGAAATTCGTAGACCAGGAAAGAACAAGCAAGATAGCCTTCATATCACTCCTAGGAGAAGACATCACTACCAATCTCAAGTTCTTAACAATGTACGGACCATGGAAACAGCTAAGAGCACTAGCCTATATCTTGGTAATATTTACAGAGATGACAAGTTCCTAAAAGCACTTCTGGTGGATTTCTGCCACTTACAATGGACCATGACCAGAATTCAGGCATAGATCTCACTAACGCAAGATGCTGTTTGGATAAAATTAAAAATTTGAGGGTACTTTGAATAATCTTCCAACAGACACAGCTTGATCTAAAATTAACAATCCCAGTCATAACAAACAAGGATGCCAATGAAATCAACTAACCATCTCCTAAATGAACAGTTTAGGACAGATTTTTGTTCCCACCCCCCCGGCGGGAAAAAAAAAAAATTAATAAACCAACCGACCCATCAAGTGCCAAACTGTCAAAGTAGCACCCAGCCTTTACGTTCTATTTTTCCCCAAGGTGTCTTTTGCCACTTTGTACACGCCTAGGAGTCGACAAGCGATAGAATCATGTCTATACTCTTAAAACCTTGCAAAATCACTAGATAAAATAACATGCTCGAAACGCTTCATCCAAAGAACAGTTTTTGCTTTCTGAAGAGGGGAAAAGCTCGTTTTCAGGACGATTATATGTCCTTCCTCATTTTCTGGTTGAAAGAAAAAGGTTTCACCAGTTAACCAATGTAACCAACATGATAAAGAACTATCCATCCCACATGCCACTTAATCTATGTTCCTCATTATCTTGTGCAAAACCTCCTATACCCTAATTTATCGATTTTTTGGGAGACAAGTCCGTTCTCCTTCAACAATCTAAGCAATAAGCAAGTATTTTTAAGAATAAAAAACAGTACACATTATTCACTGCAACTGCTTCCACACCTTACTAGGGCAGCTAAAACAACCTATCATGATCAAACATATTTCACATTTGGATCACGATTACTATAAACAGTTTAGCCCTTTTCTGTTCCGGACACTCTAAAAGAAGGAATCGCCCTGCACTTCTATATTAACAATTCAGAGCATTATAGAAGCACCTGTTGAAGCAAAGCAATCCTCTGATTAGTGGCAGCCATAACCACAGCGCAAAAGGGGAACCGCGATGCTTTCAAGCTATTACTCATCTTAAACCCTTCGCTGGCCCTGATGCTCCCACCCCACGCGACGAAATTCTCATTCACGAAAGCCGCCAGCGCCTCACTACACAACGTCTGCTCGCAGAAGAGCGGCGTGTCCGGATGATCCGGCGAGTGCAAGTACACGAACAACAACTTGAACGCGTTCCGCGACCGCTGCAGCGCATCCATAAAACCCTCGGACACGAAATTCGGCCTCGCCGCCGCCGCGCCGTACTCCCTCTCGAAAGAAGCCACGAACTCCATGGCCTCGGCCGCGGCGGCAGACACCGAGACCAACCGCGACGAGTCCTCACCTCTACCGCCGCCGCCGCGCCCGGAGCCGGGGCCCAACCCCACCATCCCGAGGGAATAAGACAAGACGCCGCCCGCCATCCACATCCCGAGCCCAATCGCGCCGGAGACCAACCCTAAGCCGCCGGAGATCACCGAAACGGGCAACGTGATGAGCCTCCACGTCAGGCTGGGCCCTCCGGCGTTGGGAGGCGGGGGCCCGACCGCCAGCTGCCGGGGGCCGGGGCCGGCGCCGTCCGCCGCGGCGGCGGAGGCGGAGGCGGAGGCGGAGGAGGGGGTCGTCGGGGGCTGGAGCCGGTGAAGGAGGAGATCGCGAGCTCGAGGTCCCAGCCGTGGGCCTGGAGGATCTCGGTGCACAAATCGGGGTCGTCGAGGCCGGTGATCGCCTGGAAATACGCCACTTTATCCGATACATCCCCCATGGTTTTCTTCCCCCTCTCGGAACGACCGAATTGCAAAGAGATCGCGGGACGGTTAAGGAATGCGGAATTTACGAAGCGGCGAGACGAGACGAGGAGGCCGACGCAGGCCGACGCGCGCGAACTGCTCCGTCTTTTCTGCTTCTGCGAGTCGGGCTTTGGGGACGGACGGACGGAAGGAAGGACTGGAGTGTTCTCCCCTTTTGGGCTGTTTGGAACAGTCGGGAGATGATGGCGGTGGTGGTGTGGGGATTGACCGCGCTCGCGGAGGCGTCGGCGATAAAAACCCGAAACTGGCCTCGGGCTCGGCGTGAAATTACGAGAGTGCCACCCGACCGGCTGCTCCCCGGAAGTCAATGAGAAACGGCGAGTTTTTTCTGTCGGGCCTCTGGATAGGGAAAGTGGCGAAACGTGTTGATCATTACTATCTATTCCAAAAGGCTGAAGTTATTAAACGTGATAATCAACTGTTTTAAAAGTTTAAAATTATTAGATGAAGTTGTAATTTTATATTTAACTCCCTTGCTTAGTCTGATTTTTTACTTGATATTAAATATGAAAATTTAATTAGAGAGATAAATGGAATCTGATAAGATTTGAATTCATAAACTCTAACTTTGATGTTGTGTTAAATTTTATGGGATCATTACCGATTTTTATAAAAATTTTAAATTATTAAATGAAAGTGTGATTTTATATTAAATTAATTTAACAAAACGGACGTGGCCAAAGGCCTTCTTTGACGAGCCTTCCATTAACCTTCGATCTCTCCGTAGTTTCGACTCCAAAATGTCGATATTTTCATTTCATCAACGCCCAAATTTGTGGAAGAAATTGTTTCACCAAAATTCACTCATTTTGCCCTTCAGGGCCAATTCGTATTGAACCGGTCTATTGATCTAGCACATGCCCATCAAATATAATCATGATATGGTAAAATATACTGTCGCATTAGACTGTTCCAAGAGGTGGACTCTAATGACATATTTACAAAAGCGTACTTACAACCTAAATGAAAGATGATCGATAAGAGTCTAATTATAGTTACATGTCGTGTTCATCTATATATGATCTTCCTCTATGATCACACCATTTGGGGGTTGGGACATCACATCCTGAGGGACAGACAGGGACAGGAGTAATCCGCATGATTTGACCGTCTCCCGACTCGTGGCGCTACGAATTGGGGCACGTGCCCCCAACAGTTCTTTCTCGGCATTCGAGAAGATAATGCCTCCCGTTTTAGGTTTTGCCCATTTTAGCCAAGCAAAGCATCCATCTTTTTGGTATACTCTGAGGAAAGGTCCGGTTCTGGTGTTCCAATCAATGCTTTTCTTTTTCCAGTGAGCGTACTCAAAAGTTATGTCTATGGTAGAGCTGGCAATATGGGTCAAAAACCCATATTAGGACTCATTTTTAGTTAAATAAATCATATATGGATCAAGTGAAGATTAAATATGAGTTAGAAATGGATTAAGTGAAGATTAAATATGGGTCAGAAATGAATTAGTGAATGTAAAACACAAAAAGAAATAATCTAAATGAGTTATAAGGAAATCCATTTTAAAGTTTAAACCCTTGGCCTTTTTAAAATTTATAAAAATATTTTTTAATAAAAAATCGAAATTATAATTATTTTTCATATTTCAATTTTTTTTCTTTTTCTTTTTTCTTTCTTTTTCTTCATTCCTTACCGGCGGCCGGCAAGGTGACGGCTGGCCGTCGGTCGGCGACAGGCCTCGCCAGATTCGGCGAGGCTCGAGCCTCGCCGACGACCGGCGAGGCTCAAGCATGCCGACGTCGGGCGAAGCCTCGGCCTTCTTGGATCACAAGATCGAGCCCCGCTCGACGCCGAGAGCTTGATCTCGCCCGTGGCTGGTCGCCGGCCGTCGTCGTGGCCGAACCTGGTCGAAGGAGAAGAAAAAAAAAAGAGAAAGAAAAAAATAAAAAAATAATTATTAAAAAATAAAAATTATATTTTTAAAAATAAAAATTATAAAAATTATATTTTTAAAAAAAATAAAAATTATTTTTTTTATTTTTTATTTTTTATTTTTTAATCGATTTTTTAAAAATATTTTAAAAGAATTATAAAAATTTTCCATTAAATTTATATTGCATAAAAATTGTTAAAAATTTTGTATTACATAAAAATGTTTTAACAATAAATAGGTTTTAGTAATACGGATCGGGTCGGGTCAGATATGGGTCGGGTCGAGTCGAGTCGGGTATGGGTCACTAGATTTACATTACAAGAATATAAATCAAAACGGGTTAAATGGATCAGATATGAATCGACTCATTTTCGATCCGACCCACCCATTTGCCACCTCTAGTCTATGGCCACACAAAAGAATCCGCACCGCATCAAAATATTGACCACAGTTCTTTCATCAGCCCGCCATTTACTTATAAATCTCCTCTCTATATAGAAACGTGTTTCGACAAATAGAGGAGTATCGTATCTATCGAGAATGAGAGTGAGAAGAAGGATACTCTATTTGGTTCCCATTGGAAAACTTCAAGATTTGCAAGTTAGCTCAACTATGGACGTACATTATTTCCAGACTCCAAGAGTCCTAGATACAGATAAGATCTGTCGCCTGTAATTTATACTCCGGCAATGAAACACCGGAAGCCTATTGCGGTACCACCTGAAGCCGAAAGCAACAGTTGCTCTATCAGTTCAACAAGAAGACGGTTAGCCTTTTTCGTGAATCAACACAGAGAGCTAGACAACTTCACTACTTTCTTCGCTCTCGATCTCAGAGACCTCCGCCCTGGCTTCTGTCATATGCATCCCAGCCAACAAAAACTAAGAAACCGGTCAAGATCTTAAGATTACTTTCCTGAGATCCCGACATGGACAAGATATGCACCTAACTGACAGGTCGCACTAGAATGGCAGCTTCAAAGAAACTCTTGCCACATGAGAAAATGCAACCGCAAAAGGTCAAAACTCTTAAGTAAATAACGCGGCATTACTCGACCTCCTCGATCAAAGTCTTTCCGCGGATTACACCTTCATCACCATTCTTTTGTACCCTTTTGCCGTCTTCATGAACTATAGCTGCCTTTTTCTCAGCAGCTACAATTGTTGCCAAGGAAGGCCAAGCCTCCCCAGGCTGCTCATGGGCCCAACACATGATGAAATAAACTTTCCTTTCAGCGAGCTTAAGCTTGTTCTTGACTTCTGTCCTCCTTGATCTCTTCGGCTTCTCCAGCTTCATTTCCCTCTCTCCAGCCTGAACAAGCCTCTGAAGGTCGCTAAGAAGGCTGATTAGAGCAGGGGTTCCAAGAGAAAGGATGCTCACAACATCGTCTATAAGAGCCATCCCAAATTTTAAGCCACCCACATGTCGATAAGCAGGAGAGCAAGTCTGCTCTAGGCAATAAGATAAAGCTTCGAGCATGGTTTCTGGCTGGCCACTTTGACCCAGGACAGAAGACACACTCAGAATGACCATCGACGAACCCACTGCATCTGACTGCCAATCTCCATTGTAGAGGCGAACCGTGAAACAGTAGCTATATACGATGTCGACCAGGTGAACAGCTAGAAGTGGAGAGGGTGGTGTTGAGCTAAGCTTGCTAAGTGGCGGTAATGGAGTTTCAGGGCCAGGAGGGATATCGCTCAAATAGGAACTACCAGTATCAGCTTCTGACAACCCTGATTCTTCTTCCCTAGCAAGTGATTGAACAAGCTGAGTCCCATCTTGGCTAAGACGTACTTTCCCAGCAGAAGGCTTCAGCCACCATGGTTCCCATGGATCAATCATCCTGCTCAGTTCTCCAGATGCCACAGCTCTGTGAAACCGTTTCTTATCTTCTGCAGATAGATCGTCCAAACTAATCTGTCCACCTGTGCATTGCCATAGAATCACAGCTTGCATCATCTCACACGAAGTGCAAATGCAAGAATATGCATAACATTACGAGTACCAGTACCACATTTTATCATCAAATTGTTCATTTCGCCCGACAAATCATAGCTTAAGGGGAGAACAATCTGATTCATACAAAAGCATCACATCCAGAATGTTGTCTCCATTGAGGCAAAATATTACCTGATAAAATCTTTTCTATAAGCTCCTCAGAGAGACCCGAATCTTCACCTAACATCAATGAAACAATCAGTTAAAATCTTTTGTAGGCAAAAAGTACAAGGCCAGAATACATCTCTCAAACCTAGACTGTCGCCTTTTTCCTACTGTTATATAACACTGATAGCAGAACCTAGATGATTTACAGATTTAGAAAAGAGAGGGTATCGCCAGTGGTCTTTTACTCTACTTTTATAGCTACCCAAGTCGTCTACATATTCCTTGTTTGCCTTAGTCAAAAACAAAGCTTAATGCAAAGAGTAACTAGGCACAATCACCAGTTTCAGTATATATTGGATTGGTTATAGCTACTGATGAAACTAGGTAGAAATTAAAGTTCTCAAACTTTGCAAGTTGGCACCTGAGAAAAAGCATACCCCACATGATCAGCATACAAGACGCTCGATGCCGACAATAAGCTATTGGGTCTCAGGTCTCTACCATTTGATTTATTTGATATTTTTATAATTTTTGTCTAACAAAAGACATCACATGATAACCATGAGAAACTTGTAAAAGGATGACAAAACTCAGTGAAGGGTTTAGCACTGAGCACTCACTTCCTTATGCTCAATTATGAGGTTCAAAAAAAAGTTTACTGCAATCAGTTACCTTTTTTATGCTACACAGAAACGCAACCTGCAACCATCTCTTCTAGTCTTAAATCTTAATATGCAATTTGTGTTGCCTTAAGAGCACATCGACCATATTACATATAGGAGGCAACTTAAAGTACTTGTGACTTCTTGTTGCAGTCATGAAATGAAATGAAAAAAAAAAAAAAAATTGTTTCAGATTGAAAGGAAAAGTAGTAGCCCAGGAAAAAGGTCTCAGATAAACCTATTAGACCACTCTCAATAGATATGCATCCAGAAAGCACAATACTTCCCTCAGTACTCAGTAGCCTATACAGAAAATCTACACTGCACAGATATCCGATTATTCAGAACATGTAGACCAATGATCATTACCAAGCAAGACAATAGTATCTCGGTACATACCGTCCTCATCCATACTCTCTTCCTCCTCTTGTGAATGGAGTCTTTTAAGTATGTCCAGCATCTTTCTCTTCGTCGCATCGTCCGATTGGACGTGGCGCAGCTCCTCGACTACATTCTCTCGCATGAAAGATTCCGTGCACCTAACACTGTGAGACTGTAACACAGAATAAGATGCAAAACCAATCATAAGAGCTGGCAAGCCACCAAGAGTGTTCCTTGATCAATTAGCCTGTTTCCAGCAAGAATCGGCCGGAAAGATATTCATTCGAGAAACCGCACGAGTTCGATTGCTACAAGGTTTATGTCAAGCATGATCTATCAAAGAAAAACAGTTACACTCGACGCAAAACCAGCTCACCGCTTCGATTAAAGTGTTCATTTTTGGCATTAGTATTTACCTTGTAGCATTGCAGGGAACAGTACCGGGAGTTACATCGAGGGCAAGTGTACTGCGAGAATTGTTTCTGGCACCTACCCATGAAATTCAAAATACAACGTTAACAAGCCGCCGAGTTCAAACCTTATAGACCCAAACGAAAAAAAAGAAATTGAAAACTCCAGAACTGCAATGAGCCCACGGGAAGAAAAGGGTAAATGAAGAAAAGCGAAAACCGAGAGCATTTCGCTCAAAAGTTCTCCGACGAATGAAACGAAGCACGGCCGCCGCCATCGATCCCGGCGACCAGCATCGTGCAGTTGAGCCGGTAACGGCCCCCGTCGACAAACGGCCGGAGCTTAAGCTAGTAGGAAGGGGAACAGCGGAGAGGAGGGAGGGGGGAGGGGGCGTACACGTGGCAGATTGTGCGGGAAGGAGGATCCAGAGGGGAAGGAGCGGAGGGCGAATAGCCGGACGGCCGAATCGCGTCGGCCATCGCAAGCGCGTCGGACGGCGGCGTTGGGCGGCGCCGCTGCTGCTCGCCGCGAGTTGAGTTGATTTTACTTCACCGTCTTCTCCGTCGCGAAAGAGAGAGAAGGCGGGTGTTTTCGAAGACGCTGGAAGCGTCCTGCTCTCGGGCGGCGAAGCTCTCGGGCGGGCAAAGCTCCGTGGGCCGTGGGCCGGGTCGGGTTTTGTCCCATCACTTATCCAACTTGTCCTTTTACCGACTACCCCAAGAAATTGGAATCGAAATTACATTTTACCCAATGCTCAAACCTTTTAAGGACGTGTGTTAACTTCAAACACACGCAAAGGTTTCTTTAAATCTTTCGTATTGTGACTTTATTATATTAACTTCGAAGGAAAATTAATATACGTCTTGTCCTAAGAAATTTATCCGCATGGGCTCAATCAGTAAAATGGAGTACTCATTCCTCACATCTAAATTTGAATTATTATTTTTTTAATCAGTATTCGATATAAAATTTCATAAATATGTTGACCTTGACAAAACACATAGTTATGTGGCAAATTTGCAAGTGACAACTCCTGATTGCTTATTATCAGACCCGTTCAGATTGGACACCAACACGTGAGAGCTTGGGGAGGTTCCACTCTTATGCTAGGAGCAAAATAACCAGAAACCTTCAATATGGATTGCTTGATAGGCAATGGCCAGTCCCACCTGTAAAGATCGAATGAGCTAGTTACCATTCGAGCCTCTTCGTGTGGCGTGCTTAATCCCATCCCTTTAGTTGAGGAGCAACTGGTTTGTACTGCTTCCAAGGATGGTATGTTTTCTGCTGCTGTAGCCTGGGAAATGGTTAGGAGTAGAGTTGTCGAGGTGGGCTGGCGGCCTTTGAGTTGGTTCTCTCCAGAATGAACCCTACTTTCCCTGGATTCCTGGATGGCTGGCTTGATTGCCTGCACCGAGCAGAATTAGTTGCTGGTTTAATTTTCTGTTTCCCGGCAAGCGACATGTGGATTCTCAGGATCCTTTCTTCTTTGAGGTGCTAGTTCTCTTCTCAAATGTTGAGGAACTGTCTTTTATTGTGTGCTGTTGATAGGGCTCCTGGTGTGCGGGACTTGGGAATAACTTGGATGAAGCAACGTGACAAAGGGCTCAGCTTTAAATCCTAAATGTCGAGGTTGGCTTGGAGTATGTGCGTTTGCTCCATCTCTAGAGCTCGTAATGAATTGTAGAGCAGCCGAATTGTTCCTTCTGTGGATTTTGTATTCAAGGTGGTTGTTTTTGCTGTCAAAGTCAGCATTGAAGGAACCCAGCCATTGAGGAATAAGATACATTCAAGCTTGGCTTCTGAGATATGTTCTAATTGGCATATTAGTTTGGAACCGGAGTGGTACTCTGCAGTTTCCGCTGTACGTTGTCTTTTATCCGTGGGCAGTATTGCTTGTAATTTGGTGGAAGATGACTGCTTTTTGTAAGCTTCAATTGGCTTGGATTATATTGGGACTAGTCGTTTCATGAAGTTGATGTAACAGTAAATTTTTTACTTACCCATAATAAAAAGGTTCCACTCTGGAAACATCTAACCAAAAAGTAGTGTTACAACTGGTGCCATAAAATTGAAGATTAAGTACCCTAACATGCTCAAACCAATGTAATGGACACCAACCATCAATTGGTTTGGAAACAAGAACTAACACTTTCTGCATTTGATCTTCTTTCATGACTTCTTTTTCTTTTTCTTTTTCTTTTTTTTTATACAAACCAAGATGCTTTTTTCATCTGTCTTATTCACAGATCCACTAATTCCCTGTGACAGATCATCTTGCTCTTATGTTGTATGAACAACAATCAAAACTTTCATCCATATCCCAACTGACTTTTTTTATGTGAGATTTGTTCTAATTCTGATTCTGAGATTCATTATTTGAAACTATATTTCTTCACATACCTAATGGGAGTCAATCTTGATCTTTTGAACATGTCAATGTTCTTGATCAGTGACCACTCAACCAAATCAAAAGGTGTAAAAAGATTTGTTTCTTGTCATTTATACCCTCTCAAGGGCCTCCTGTGTTCCCTCTTCATTCTGTTTCTGCATAGCAATTTTGTTCGTGGGCTGATTGTGTTTCAACTTCTCCTGGACTGCGGGCTCGAATTCAGCCAAGTCTGCTAATCCTTCAACCTCATCCACAACTCCTTTGATTCTTCCGGCAATTTCAATGAGTAAAGATGCTGAAGTCACTAGTGGGACGATGTCCAACAGTGGCATCGTAGCCAATGACGCGGCTGATCTCTCTGCTTTCTCAAGGCCACTGACTTCAGGTGATGGTAATGGAAGAAGCAAATTAGGAAGATCTGCTAAGCAAGTCTGGAGGTCTTTAACAGCATCATCCATTTCTCCTACTACAAAATCTATCATTGATGATTTCGTCGCTCCCTTGATCGCTTTCGCTAGTTCTTTTATGACATTGGAAGATTGGGAGCTCACTCTCAAGCACGTACTGGCAAGATGGCTCTTTATCGACTCTGGGGCCTGTTAAATACACGTTCCAATTTATCACCGTACACCAACTGAAGAATTCGGGTTGAAATTTGACAAGATTCATATGAATGGGACATGGTGGTTCTTAGTTTACCTGAGTTTCTGAACAGATGCAACCATAGAGAGCCTCGACACAATATGCACAACTACGTAGCGATGCCCCGACTTTGAGGTACTGTTTCCATGGGTGCCGGAAGTTGAAATGGCCATGCGCTGGTTCCCATCTAGCAAAGTTGGCCTATAAAAGGAGTAATTTAAAAGGGATAAGAAAAGAAAACCAAAAGGCTAACTTCCATGAGTCGTCGAAAGCATCATGATACTGTTGTTAGTTTGCATACCATGGTTTCTTCCGTTGCTTTTGAAGTTAACACACATTTGTAGCCTTGTAAGTTCTTAATAGGTTCACTCTTGCCACCTTCTGCACTACCATCAAAGTATTCGATGACACAACCTAGAAAAAGGAGAAAAAAGGAATCTGTGTCAAAAATTTCAGAATAGTTGCAAGGTAGTTCACTAGGAATAAGTCATGGTCATTTTCCATTCTGATGCTTACCCTCTAAAGAGCAGGAGAGTTTGTCCATGTTCCGGATGATCAGATTGTGCAGCTCGGTGCCGGCCCAGATTGGGCAGACGAGCATGCTTACGATGATACACAGGGAAGTCCCGATGATGATCGTGGATAATCTCTCGTGGGCTAAGGCAAACAGCTCTTCCACCCGGTAACCTGACACCGAGACCAAACTGAAGGTGAGGATGAATATCATGGCTCCATAATCAAACCGGGCTTTCACCGACGGAATGAACCTCGAGAAGGTGGCTGCAGAAGCTGTCCAAGATTAAAGCACTAGTTAGTTTTGAGCTTAAATTGCATATTTATCTTGGCAATGAAGTCATAACACAGTTAAAATGCAATTGTTGCCCAGCTCATGTACCGAGTAAAAATAGGGAAGACCCGACGATCCAGGGCTCAAACTTCTCTCCTGATTGGTCGGCCACCCAGTTGACGCCGAGACCAAGGAATCCAGCGAGAATGGTCCCGCAGACTCTATTCAAAGATTTGCATATTGTTGCGCCTGCATTTAAAGAGTCACGACTTGCCAGTTACTACGAGATCGATACTTATGAACTGTATCAAAGCATCAGTAGGAAAATCTCAAGGACAAGAAGTTCACTTACCAACGGTACTCTCGAAAACTACCACGACGGTCATAATCGCCCACATGGCATTCTTACCAACGCTTTCATACAAGGGCCTCATGTAGAAGAAGAGCGACACCACGCTGAGCGCCGCCCCAACCTTCAGACAGTGAATCACTTTCCTCGGGTCGTTGGCTCCCAAGCTCCACGCTTTCTGAAGAAATCTCCAAATTTTCAAGACGAACTGCAAAAGCAGGCGGACTAGACAGTTCCAAGCCTTCCTGACTGGCCCTTCGCGAGGAGCCAATGTCTCCGAAGTTCCATCCGCCATCTTTATCGTCCACTGGGGTCCGTTGTTCATTTCCTTTGCCTGAGACATCCTTCTTTCTTCGCTTTGGCTGGTGGACTTGATCTGAATGATACAGAAATCTGATAATACTTGTATGGCACTGCCGATCAATATTTGGCAGCATTAAGCAAGTACGGCCAGAGCTTGCTGACTACGGAGCGGTATATATAGTGGGAATATGATGACATACTGCCTTTACGTACCGGTATAAAAAAAATGAGAGATCAGAAACCTCCACTAAAATGTGGACTTTTCATTTTCCTTGCTTGTGATTATTTTCATTTCGACACTATCAGCCTAGTGCCTTTTTCTCTTGAGCTTATTCCCACTATTGAGTCTCCCCTATTGTCAAAAGGCCGCAAATGTTGACCCGAAGCATGGATTGAACTCGAAACGCGACATCGATCCACTGAAACAAATTCTAATCTCACATGACACAAGATGATTAACTCAATGCAAACATAATCTCACATGATTTTCAATGAAACTTTGCAATCACGTTGAAATATTTTGGACATGAATTATCATGAAACACAGACCATTTAACCCTCAATAGTTTGTAACATAGGCATATCATTTCCATGTCATCTTAGTTTCCGCTTGATCTTGTCATAAAATATAATTTCTACGCTTCCACCTCAGACGCCATCTGTCACCTTCGTGACATTGACATTAGAACCCAGTGGCCTATAACTTCGGCCGCAGACCTGGTATTAGTTGATCTGGAGTTGAATGTGGTCTTCGATTTCCGCATTAAGTAGTTCCTTTTTTTTTTATTTCATTTTCGAGGGCACTAGGGCATTATTTTATCCCTCTCTCGGTCTCTCTCCACCTTCATCAGCGTCAAATATTGATATTTATGGCCAAAATCAACTTCACATACTTATGTGGATCACAATAACTGTTAGGTCGTGGCCATGGGTTCTGCTTATGGAGAGTACAAAGTATTATTTATGCTGATAACTTATCCTCTGCTTTGCATATCTTTCCTGCCCACTAACTAAGTCTTGGTGATAATGTTAAGTACATAAGAAAACCAAACAGTGATATTACAAGGCACGCCCGACAAAGTGACTTGAAAATCTGTCATCTGTGCACCTCATTCTACCTAAACAAAATCCATCATCTAGGAAATCCGCCAGAAATCTCCAATTCACAACATAAAATGTACCAATGACTAATCTACTCGAGCCGACAGCTATCGCATGACGAATATTATGATATCTCTTTCTTTTTTCCTCTAAGAATAATAACAATAGACGTGGTGTGATTGGTTTGAGTGGACAGAAGAGTGATCGTATTTCGAAAGCATCCAATGAGCTCTCCTAATAAATAAATAAATAGATAAAAAAGAGCAACAGTGCATTCTAGGGACTAGAGAGCCCTCCTCCATCTACTAGACATCCACCAAAGTAACGACCCCAATATGACTTAGGAAAGCTCCAAAACATTTGTTTATGTTGCCCAAAAGTAAAACAAACAAAAATAGGAGAAATCAATTTAAACAGTGGTTTTCTTTTGTTTCCATTGCACCTTGCAGGTGATAGAATTCCTAATTTTATTCGGCAAATTAGGTCATGATTGGGACTGCCCCTTAGTCCCCAATAGAATTGAGCACTAGTGGAACAAATTCAATCCGATTGGCTTGCTGATTCATTTGAAACGAGGAAAGGAGCATTTATCTCCTTTTGGTGATGTACGGCAAAATCAACTTCGGTCATGATTTTGACTGACCCAAGAGTCTCGTGTTTAGAGATGGGTGTTGAGAAACACGTATATATTACGTTAAAAAAGTCCCATAATGAAAAATTAGTATAATGCGGAGTAGTTTATATATCATAGTTGACGCATAACTTATTGATTTAAGCTTTTGAATGAAGATTGGTCCAATTTAATATGATGACGAGCTTGAACTTGAGCTCTCTCACTTGACGATGAAGGTATTGGACTTATAATGTGCACTCCTAACAATTGCTATCACAGCCGATAAATTAATTGGAGTGACCCATTCTCAATGTATATCGGTATGTGTTGAATAAATCAACAAATGAATCTCATGAATCACGCATTTTCCAGATGGCTTATGGTTTCTAGTGTATATTGGTATTTGTTGAATATTTCAACGAATGAATCTCGTGTACAATGCAATTTCCAAATGGTTGATAAGCTCGAACTTGGATATCCCAGAGAAAGGAGTCTCGCAAACACTTAGTTTTGGAGCAACCTTCATGATGTTAACTGTCTCGTATTTGCGCTCTTCTTTGACGATCGTGGTGTTAACCGTCTTAGCCTTGGACTCTTCCTTGACGATTGTGATGTTAACGGTTTAGGTTTTAGACTCTTTCTTGGCAATCTCCCCAAGTGACGGTCTCAGATTTGTTGTGCGCACTCCCAACGTAAGCAGTAGTGGAACAAATTCATTTGAAACGAAACTAAAAGAGAACTTATCTCCTTTTCTCCCGTTGAATTCTTTCCCCAAATGCACTGTATCTGAAAGGCAAACTCAACTATCAAAAAGCATTTTGTCTACTGTCTCCCACACAATTGTTCCTTTCTCTGCTTTTTTTGTTTTTTTTTATTTGGCTTAATGCATTGTGACTTTCATGCACGTAATGAAGCACTTGTCCTAACTCCTAACATTGGGCTAAGTTAAAAAGCTACTGGTGGCCTTTTTATAAATCCAATCTTGTGGCGCTCAAGAGATCGTGCATATATAAGTACAATAGTGACACAATGCGCGTTCTTTCGGCAAGTACAAATTCGAATTGGGATATTGCGAATCCATGAAGAGAAAGAGATACGGTTATAGTGCAATGAAGAAAAAGGAAAGAGGTAGATTAAAAAAAATGAAGCGTGGAAATGGGAATGGCGGCGTAAAGATTCGATACTTAGTGTTGCGATCATTAACGGCATTCCATCATGACGTGAGGCGATTTACGAAATTTAGTGCAACTTGTGCACTGGTTAGTGCAAATATCTATGAAATGAAAACTTTGTTACATGTTAAATTTCTCTCGCTAACAGGGGCTGTGGCTTTATTCTTTTATTAGAAGGCAATCTCTAGATTCTTTTAAAGCTTCAATGTTTTCCTTTAAGAGGAAAAGAGCATTAACGGAGTTAAACAAGAAGCTTGGGAAGAAGAAGAAGAGGACTGCTAAAAAGCAATGCCTCACTATAGTTTTTCTGCCAAATCTTCAAGCCAGCTCTTCTTTCATGGTTTACAGATGGGAAGTAATTAGCATAACCATTAGGGGTAAGCGATTTCAGGTTCCTTACAATTCCGCCTAGAAATTGTAACCTACCCTTAGATACAAGTTCCTTATTTTTTAGTATTTGGAACTTACCCGTCGGAACCCAGAACCTACTCTGTCACAGGTTCCAAGGTCCAACAAGTTCTTTTTTCTTTTTTCATTTTTAGTTAAACAAAACAAAAATGAACACAATAATAATAAGCAAACTAGTCATTCATCAAAGAGAATGCAAAATGAACAAAACTATCAATAGAATAAAATGAATTCTTGGCAAAGAATTCAACTAAATAGAAGTAGGGATGAGCAAATCTAAGTTTCGTACAAATTCCACCTAGAACTTAGAACCTACCCATTAAAACAGATTCCTCATTATTTTGGATTTTGAAGCTTACATTGCATACCCTAGAACTTGAAACCTATTCTGTCATAGGATCCAAGGTCCACTCAGGTCCCACTTATATTATTATACGAACGATTACAATTCACTAAACATAACTTATATTTAGATACACAAAAAATATGAACATTAATAAAGTAAAAATCTTAGCCATAAAATGGAAATTCGAACTAATGCTTTCAGATTATATACTCATCATAGAACAACAAGGAATATTGGAAGCTCGCACGGAGACATGGATAAAAAAAAATATATCAAAACTTGTTCTAGGTTATAGGTTACAGGTTACAGGTTCAAGGTTCCTCCAGCTAATAAGCTGGAACCTACCTGTTGAAACATGTTTCTCATTTTTTGGAACTCGGAACCTACCCTATATACCTTGGAACCTAGAATCTATAGGCTCCCATCGGTCCGGTTCTCAAGTTCCAGGTTCTACCTTGGAACCATGCAGCACATATAAAGACTCAGAAAAGCAAAAGGATACTTAGAACCATTTTATGCATCGGAGATTTCTGTTCACCTGTATATTGAATTTTCCTTCAATATAGTTCACGATCCTTGTCAAGAAGCCTTGCTACACCAGCAAACTTTTTTCCAAGTCGATTTGCTGTATAAACTTTGGCCAATCCCCTGGTAGCAGACCTCATCTCCTGCGTCGGGCGCGAGGACTGTGCAGTATTTGCAAGCTACCATGATCATAAATCTTAGTTCCTTCGCTTTTTGTTTCAAGGTTTGTACTCTGTTGTGAATTTGCACGTACAAATTTCAATTGGGTTATTGTCAATCAAAGTAGAAAAAGAGATCCGGTTATAGTGCGAATGGAGAAAAAGTAAAGGGGTAGATTAAAAAAAAGAAGTGTGGAAATGGGAATGGCCGTGTAGAGATTTTGTATTTAGTGATGTGGTCACTGAAGGCATTCAATCATGATATGAAATAATTTACGAAATTTAGTGCAACTTGTCCACCAATTAACGCGAATATCTATAAAATAAAAGTTTTATTGTATGTTAAATTTCTTCTGCTAGTGTAACTTGCGCACCAGTTAGAGCGATATCTATGAAATGAAAGCTTTGCTTTATGTTAAATTTCTCCTGCTAACAAGAGCTATGACTTTGCTATTTTCTAGAAGGCAATCTCTAGATTCTTTTAAAAGCTTCAATGGAGTTTCTTTTAACAAGAAAAGAGCATTAACAGAGTTTCGGTTTCAAAAGCCTAAGCCATAGCAAACAAGAGGCTTGTCAAGAAGAAGAAGACTGCCAAATCTTCAAGCCAGCTCTTCTTTCATGGTTTGCAGATAGGAAGTAGTTAGCATAATCATGCAGCACATATAAAGACTCCAAAAAGCAAAAGGAGACTGAAGAACTATTTTATGCACTAGAGATTTCTGTTCATCTGTATATTGAATTTCCCTTCAATAGTTCACGATCCTTGTCGATAAGTCTTGCTACACTAGCAAACTTTTTTCTAAGTCAATTTGATGAATAAACCTTGGCCAATCCTCCTGTATCGGACCTCATCTTGTGCGTTGGGCACGAGCGAGCATGCAGTTTTTGCAAGCTACCGTGATCGTCAAATCTAAGTTCCGTCGGTTCTTGCTTCAAGGCGTGTACTCTTGTCGTAAATTTCCTTGTTCTTTTTTCTTTTCACTCGTCGTCTTTGATTTTCACTTTCTCAGCAGATGAAGGTTGACGGCTATGCTACTCTCGTTTTTGTTTGCCCTCGATCAGGTCCTCTAACAAACACTAGAAACAACAGAGCTATCTTGACGTTCGTACAGATTAAAATCCAGTCACGCTTCACGGAGACCTCCATGTCGCAGTAGAACTAGAAAAACAAATGCATGCAGACATTTTCTTTACAATTTATGTGCAGAGAGAGAGGGGGAGAGAAAGAGAGAGAGAGAGAGAGAGATTCATATGATTAATTATGTAATGAAACAAATACAGGGGCATGAAGGCCAAGGAACCCGTTAGATGTTAGCCTATAACTAGCCAATTTGATCAAAGGGGTATTAACAGTTAGGCCACAAATCATTTGGAGGCCGTGAAAGAAAGCGGGAAGGAGAGTAAAAGCTAAAAAATCAAACGGTCACACATCACACTATCATATCTTACTATGATTAACCTGATAAAAATCTTCAAACGTCGTCTAGATCGGTCTAGTGCCTATTCTCTGAAATATTCCTGCTCCGATGGTCATGCATCTCTGAAGCGAAATGATCCTTCAAAGCGCCTTGTTCATTCTCTCACGAGATATATATATATATATCGATCTTCCGTCCATCTTGCTTGTTAATAGGAGACACAGGATGAACTGCACTTTGACGTGACTTTCTTAGCAGAGGGCAGTCTATCACTGTGTAAGATTGAGACATTCGAAAGTATCTCAGGATATGAAACGATCATTGACACGAGAGCGTCCCAATCAGCTGATTGGAAGTGGCAAGAGCGACTCTTTGTAGTCATTGCACGAATAGAATTGACTGTCCATGGCGTCACCAGGCTGTGTAGTTGAATTGATACCGTGGCTATTTGTTTCCTGGACAAGCTGAATAAGGGACCAAAACACATCCATCCTCGTCACATGCCTAGTAGCCTGTAATAAATCATCTGTTGTCAAAAGCTTTCCAAAAAGCAGGATAGAATAGGCATCTTCATTTGAATTTTATCCCAAAACTGACAACTGTAACTAGACTTGACAGATCGTGCAGCACATACCTCAACAATGAAGCGGGACCATATCTTGCCCTCTCGAACTCCCATCTCTCCTTTCAAAATATCGAGGCCAAAGCCTCGGATTATATCTGCTATCTCAAGGAATAAACCCTGATCATCGCAAAGCATCTGGAACAAAATATAATGACAGGTTTAGATAATCAAGTTCAGCATAAAGATAGGGGCATAGTCAGTCACTTCTTCATCCATTACCTCTATAAGCATTTGTCCCGGCGGGCCAAGGTCTTCGACTACTATAGGACACACCATTGCTTGACCTCCAACTTCGTAGGCCCAAGTAGTGCCACCTCTGCTGCCATCTCCCACATCCCTCCCATCTCTTTCATTTTTGAGAACCAAACTGTTACCTTGGCCAATCAACTGTACAAATCAAGCAAAAAATCAGTACATAAGTCGATCCGGTAAGGCATCTGACTTTAGGTAAATGGGTAATTGGCGATAAAAATGCACCTTTGTCTCAGCTGCTCGCTTAAGCTTGTCAGCATGCTTCATCACGCTTTGCAAGAAGAGCATGTGTTTGATCGTGCGATCCAACAAAGCATCAATGCTACACTGGACCATTACCCCACAAAGAAGAACAATGTTAGAAACAAAACAAATTTACTGTATTAATGACAAGCTGAAGCTCTCAACTTATTTTTACAGTTATAAAATTCCCTAGTTAGTACCTTTGCCCCATTAGGGATGATTCCCCGCAACTCTTTGAGGCGGTCTTGGATCTGTTGACGGTCTTTTGGTCTTGGCCTTGTACTTTCACCGGGTCTAGCCCTTTTCCTGGGGGCTTTCATGGGTTCTTCTGTTCTCTTTGGTGGCATGACAGTTGCACCTCTTGTGTTGACGCTATAGCTATCATCAATCCATAAGCCAACCTGCGACTTAGGGAAAACCACCTCCCTCTGAACAAGATCTTTTTCCTTGTATAAATAGGGCACGGGGTTCATAGAGGTCTTCACACTCCCAGAGCAAGAAAGATTCGATGACTGAAACTCTTTATAGTCATAATACGATTGCTCTACCATTTCTCTTTGAGCAAAGGGAGGTGATTCCTGAAAACCTGATTTCGTCACTGAATTCTGGTTACCTTCAAAGAACTCTTCTAATCCTAATTCAGAGAATAGACCTTTCCAGGGGCCACCATCTTCATAATAACCAGGCTCGAGTTTGCATCTGGCATTCACTCCAGATTCGTCAAACACTTCTCTTTCAGCATTTTGAATATTGATAGTGTTCTCTTCCATCATGAAGGCATCAGAAATGGAATTCCACGTAGAGCCAGTTGCTTGATTGATTGGAAGTTCGGAAGTATAATCACCTCTATCTATGACAGATGAGACGGAGGAGAGTGCTGTGGAATGTGCAAGGCTCTTATCCAAAGAGCTGGCCATCCCAAAGAGGCCGTGCTCTGGCACATCAGAAAACCATTCAGAAAGATCATCCACTAGACAAGAATTAGAACAATCTTCAGCATGTTGAAGGTATTCAGCAGATCTTTTCTGACCACATGATACAGTGGGAAGTTCACTGCAGATTTCTTGCATGTATGGAGCAGATTGTCGGTTGTTCACAGAGTTCCCTGAGATGTCTTGCATTATTTTCCTCTCTACCAGTCCTTTGTCGCATGATGTTGATGGTGTTGAGACAGCGGAAGAACCAGGGGAACTCTTCACTGAACTGGTAAAGGACGTTAACATGTTCTTTCTCGTACTTGTAGAGTACGCATGAGGAAATTTTTGCTGCAATGACGGCTTGAGTGAAGTTAAAGTGGAACCTCCGCAGCTCCATGAACTGGTGCAAGTTCCAGAAGAAGCATTTTTCATGAGAGAGGTGAGTTGTAAATGCTGAGGCTCATGAGAAGCAATAGGCATGTTGGGATGTGAGACGGGCTTTTGCATTTGGTAGTTAAAATTGGAAACGCCCCCAAGCATAGAGACCAGGTCTCCGGAGTATTTGTCCCATGTATATCCCAACAATGGGATCGGATCTTCTGCAGAGCGGGCATCTCCTGTCAGATCTGTGTGGCTGTTGCTGTTGACTGATGTCAGGTTCCCGCTGTAGGAGTTCCGTAATGAAGCAAAAAACCCATTCAGAATATCACGGTCATTGTTCAGAGATGAAGGATTGTTTTCCAAGTGAAGCCGGCCATCAATATTTCCCATCTCTCGAAACAATTTCTTTACTTTGTCCAAGAATTCCGAGCTCTCTGGAATCTGGAGAAGTAATAGTTACAACAGATTAAAATATGTGTCTATCAAGAAGGAAGTGAAATATATTTGACTCCGTGTTAGATCATTTTATATCTAAAGCATGCAGACCAGAAGATCCATAATGAATTTGATCGTGTTGATTCAGATATGCTGTTCGTTATAGGATATCAACATATATATTTCCCTTAAAAAGTCACGTATATCTGAGATCAGGAGGGAAATCATAATCCATCTGCTGTTGAAGGGAAACTCCTACTTTTCTCGGAACTAAATCTAGACAATGGCACAGGAGCATGTATTATTAGTCTCTGCGGCATTGTCTTTTAAACAGAAGAGAGACCGGATTCTAGATGATCAAATTGTGATGGATTTATTGAATTCATGTAACAAGCATTCAGACTTCAAGTAGTCTTTCAACTAACCTTTTTCGTGGCTCCAACTTGTACGACTCCCAGTTGTTCCACAGGGATTACCCCGATAGTCTGCGAAATAAGCACAATAACTCGTTAATTAACAAGCATGGTTCATGCAATCGCAACAAAAATCAGTTTAAGGGAAGGACGACCAAGTGAACATTTTATACGGAAGATATAATTTCACTATTTACAAGGTCATAAAAGACCCACCTTAATTCCAGCTGCAAACTCCCGATGTATCTCGGACTCATCCTGAAGATAAGCAAGTTCAAGCAAATTAGAAGGTATTACTTTCAGATTTAGCTCACGATTAACTAAGTAGGCAACACTAGTACAAATGCAGGAAGAATAAGGATAGTCACCTGGAGACCAGTGTCATCGACACTGCAGCATTGTTCTCCACGAACATCTTCCATTATCCATCGCTGCTTCCCCGTGAAAGCAGCTTGGCCGATAATTCTACATAAAAGAAGTGGATACGAGCAAACAAACATTAATCGCATAAAATTTGGAAAAATGAGTTTGGAACTCGGAAAAAGCAAAGGCACAAAATAAATGGAACAAATTTGGAAACAAATTATCTTCAAGGCATACCCGTCACCCAGCAGGTGCACCTGTTGGAGCACATTGCTCACCACCGTCTCCAGTTGTTCTTCAAAATAAGCATCTTCCACAGTCAACAACCTGGTAACATCCATTTTCGAATTCCCAATTTTTGTGTTATGAAATGTCAAGTATAATCCAAATGCAACTAAAAACAGAAAATTAACCAAGTTCAAACTTCCCACAACCTTAACATGGGCCAAGAAAAAGTCAATTCCTTTATTTCCTTCCTCTTGTTAAAAATTCAAAGTTGGTTACTTTTCCTTTTTCATCTTCTAATAATGCCCAGGATGTTGCTGAATTTCACCCCAATTACAAGAAAATTAGATCACTTTCGCGGGATTATTCTCATCCCAAAAAGAATGTAAGGTAATGATGCTAAGAGCTGCAAAACTAATCCTAAGAGGAGAGGACTCAACCAAAGTCTTAAAACTTCCTCTTTTGGAGAAGGACTTGACACAAAGAAAAGTAATTTGCTTTTAGGAGATCCCATGTCCCCTGCTATAACCAAAAAATTTAAAATGAGAATCTGGTTTTATCTAAAAAGAAGGATGTTGACAAAGCTGTCTGAACACTTGCCATCTCAAAGGACAAACCATAAAGAAGCTAAACTTTGAGCTGTCCTCAAGCAGACTCTATTAAACTAATGCAAAGGGACAAAGATGAGTCACTCGGAAACATTTAGCATCAGATACAGACGCTAAATTTGCGCCAATAAACGCCTCAAAAGGAAGGCAAAAATAAAACAACAGAGACCCAAAAAAAAAAACACCTTTATGCAACAAACAAAGAGACGGAACAGTAAAATTCCCATGGAGAACTCGAAATGGACGCGCGCAAGAGACACGAATAAGAAGAAGAAGAAGAAGAAGAAGAAGGAGAGCTCACATGGGATTTCTGTGATCAAAGCGCCAGAAGACGCCGTACGACCAGCCGTCGTCGCAGCACAGAGTCTTGAGCTTCGTCTTCACCGCCGAAACCATCCCTGCTCCACTCACTTCGACGCCTGGTTTCCTCTGTCACTCCAGCCCCATTCAACTTCAAAACCCCGGCCTCCAACCGACCCCCCAGAACCAGAAAAATCGAATGCGAAACGGACCCAAAACCAAGGCGTCGCGGTCCCTGAAGCAAAGCAAGAACCTTTCTCGCGGCCCGATCTCGAGCTCCCCGGGGGGGGAAAGCAGCTCCCTTTTCTCGCCTTCTCGAGAAAAAAAAAAAAAAAAGGAACGTCCTTTACGCTCCGTCTCTCGTCGTTCCTCGTTGCGGAAACGGAAGTGCTCTGTTCCGAGGACGAACAGGGGACTCGGATTAAAAAACAGAGGAAAGAGGTGGTGGGAACTGGGAAGAGAGAGAGAGAGGGCTGATCAGGAGCTGGTTGGTGTATATATAGAAGCCGGCCTGGGTTGCCTGCTTTTGCAATTTATTGCCGCGAGACGTGCATGCATAGTAGTAAAGCAGGGGGGAACTGGGTCGAGCCGAGCCGAGCCGAGCCTTGCCTTCCCTTTTGCCGTTTGTTTATGGACAAAAGATGAGATCCGATGCTACTATGCTCGAGCTCGAACGGAAGCAGAAGGACGTCTCCGCCATTAAATGGAACTCTCTCCCTCTCTCTCTCTCTCTATGTTTCTGTCTCTGTCGATGCGTTCCCGGGGACAACCGGTCCCCCATCTCTCTCCCTAACCCCCTTTTCGCTTTTTGGAGTTTCCCAGGACGGGCCGCCCCACCGGCTGTAGCCGGTCGGCCCGCTTGAATTTTGTGAATTTGTCATCATGTCGTGGGATGAGATTAGGAGAGGCTAATGATCACCAGTGAAATTACCGAGCCGATATAATTATGGAATTCGCGCTCGCCCGATGAGTTTGTCCGTGAATTTGTCTTGAGCGTCGCGTCGCCGGGTGGAAATTACCTGGATGTAATCGTCTTACCAAAACTATTTTTATAAATAAGGGTTTTGCGAGAACTATATGGGTTTTTTAAATTTGAGAAAATTCGTCGAAATTGGTGGGTTTTGGGCAAGTGATGAGGAGGGTCGCTGTCCAAAAGGGCCAACGGGACGAGCATTTTGGTACCATTCTCACACGTCCCCATCAGGTCTCGGCCACCCAAGATTTTAAAATTGCCGTTTAATCGAGCCGTGGTTGTATGAGTGAGTTTTTGGGAATTGATGGCGATGCAAAGGAGCTCATGCATTGAACCCCAGAGGAGACTTAAACCCAAACACCCCCCCTCCCCAAAAAAAAAAAAAAAAAAAACTCTCTCTCTCTCTCTCTCAACTTGAGCCACCAACCCCACAATCAAATTTTGACTTCCACACCTTTAGTGGAGGAGTAAGCAATTAGCTTAGACTTAGACTCATTGATTCCCAAGTTCTGCTTTTTATCACATTGCCCCCAAGTCTTCTTGAGTTTCACTCATCTTTGATTAGAGCCTTGAAGGGCCATTTTCAATTTGGAGTTCAGAAAAATTGGTTTGAAGCACTAACTGTAGCATCAGAAAACAGAATGTGACCTTTTGCATAGTAAGTGACATTTTTTGAGGTTTTAGCCTTTTGCTCAGGATGGCAGTGGGACAATCTTCAAGATACTTGAATCCCGATTGAATCATTATTATCTTATCTCGATATGTCGTTGCAACCCTCTCGTAATAATTTTTCTTCAGGTAGTGAGAGGATTGACATAAACCTACCATCAATGAAAATGACATTTCTTCCTTGGATAAGGGTTTTAACAGGACCGACAGAAACATTCTCAAAAGTCATCTCGGATCCTAGAAGAAATTTTTTTGGAAAAGACTCACATCCCGTACGAATGCCAAACTCGACCATCTAAACTTCAAAGTTCTAACTAATCAAGTGTCATCACTACTTCTTCATCAATAATTGCTACTATATTAAATTAGGAATTAACAGTGAATCAGTTTATTAGAATTTCGAATATGCACCCGCCGGAGGACCTCCACCTGGCGGGGCGGCGGCCTGAGTTGCGGGCAGAGAATATTCTGGGCGGTGAGGTTGGGGGAATTGCCGGGGCCTTGGAGAGGGGACCCAGTCTAGGGAAATTTGGAAACAATTTTTTTTTAAAAATAAAAAGAAGAAGAAAAGAAAAATGGAACAATAAATTTGAAAAAGAAAAAAAGGGGATAAAAATTGGAGTAGTGGAGAAGTGGTCCCTACTCTTCATTTGAATAGGGCTGTGGGGTTTGTAGGGATCAACTTCTGACACCTTCTTCAGCGAATTGCCTGCTCCTTTTAATTCCCCAAAAATACCTCCTCCCAATTTTTTTATTTTTATTTTTACTTTTTTCATTTTTATTTATTACTGAGGGGACAAATTACATGAAATTTACACCACCCCTCCCCCCACCTCCTCTGTCCTTTAATTATATTCGCGACAGCGACCACTACTTCAGTACTAATTACCCTGGTTTCATCATGAAATACCCCCTATGGCCAAAATAAATAAATAAATAAATATAGAAGAAGAAAAACCTTAAATTAAATATATCTTGTCATCTAAGATTACTCATCTTGGGGTTGGTGCCGCTCCATATATAAAATGTTTATCGCGATTATATTGTGAGAGTATAATTTGAATTAGTGGACTATTAATAACCCCTTCAAATAACTATTAATCACGTCACTTGATCGGTTCATTTCATCAGCTATTCTACTGCACTTAATATTTTGTTTAAAAAAAAAAAACTTAACCCCTTTCATTTCAGAGTATGTTATATCAAAACATGTACCCATCATGGAGGTTTACATAAGCTGGTCATTGACTGCCTTCCACTTTTTTTATCAAGTGTTATTCATACTCATATCATGTTATAATGTGTGGCCTCGCTTCACTCCTTTTTTTGTGGTCTTTAAACGCATGGAAATATAATAATTTTTTTAGAATGACATCGTATCAGACATGTCTTATAACATAAAATTCCATGAATAATTGACTTCATCTAGAAGAAGCTACTTTTCTTATGTGCCATTACTTTGGAAATTAGTACGTGGGTTTATTGCGCTCATTGCCCAACAATAACTTTTTCTTTGCCAAACCAGTCATAACTTTCTATATTGCAGTCTTAGCTCATGGTATTTCCCACTTATAGCAAGTTTTTCACGTTGAATATATAATTTTCAAGGTGTAAATAATCTCTCTTAGCGTTATCGGAGCGATATTTCATTAGTATAAAATGATAGCTTCAAATTTTCAACTTCACTAATCTTCGCAAATTCACGTAAAAACCCATGATGATATTTTCATAGAAAGTTGCGATGGCCACATTTTGAAGTGATCCTAACACAACTTGGATTTTTTTTTCCTCTCAGCGACGTCGGATTGGGAAAACAGAGCAGGGTTACTATAGTCCAAATTTGCGCCGGCTGACAAGATATTTTGTCTTGAGGAAAGCAAATCAAGAAGGTGAAAACGAAATGGACATTTAATAAACCCGAAACCCGACAACTTAAATTTAGTTAAAGAAGTCAACTTTTCTCTGGTTGTATAACTTATATCATGCAAATTTATTATTGTACACAAATGCTTTATCTACATGAAAAGTTTTGGGGATTATTGGCTATAGGCTGTCGCGCTTATCTAAAGTTCTACTGTGCCCCTCGTCATCTTGATTGATGACATTTTAATTAATTCAGATTGTCCCTCACGCAAGTGTGTATATATAGGTATATATATGAACACCGTCTCTACTTAATATTAGCACAAAATCATTAGTTCTTTCTTTCTATAATCTAACGAGATGGGCGTGTAGATCCGGCTATCGAAAGATTCACCAAACATTTTGCAAACCCCTAAAGTGGTTAAGTCCAGAATTTTAACTTATATTGATAGTCCTCACACAAAGCAATTTACACATAGTTAATGGGATTTGAATAGATAACTTATAATTTCTGAAATGGACATCTCTAGCACTCTAACTGCACAAACCCTAAGATGACAACACATTAATTCGAGATACATATGTAGAGATTAGCCCTTAAGAAAGACGGTACGACATTCAATAGTGTGCTCTTTCCACAGTATGTAGTTCAGTTATTGCCCTTCTTTTAGTGTATGACACCCTACAGAAAATCTGTCTAAAGTGGCCAAACAAATGGTCGCAAGAAGTCAGTATTTCGTCGCTATATTTTATTTTATTTTTCGTCGCTGAAAAAGACTCCTAGCAGGCAAACTTTGCGTTTTGGTCACTAGAGTTGTCACTATTGCTCGCCATGCCTAACATTTGCAACAACGAATTTCCATGATCTGGTCGCCCAAAAAGGAGGGCTTGATCTAGACGGCCTTTAGCGATCCATTTTAGACTAGAAATCCAAATTCATTAATTTGATCGCCAGAAGTAGCTAGAAACATAATTCCACCCTTGCTGTTTTTGCTATTCCCCAACTTCTAATACCTGTTTTATATTAAATAGCTCAGTTTGCAGCTGATCGGTTTCCAGGCAGTCCAATAAATCCAATCGAGTTCACGGGAGAAAATTCATTGAATTCCATGAGACGTGAAGGAGACCTAGAAAAGGAGAAAGACTAAGAAGAGAGTAAGCGTGAGCATTATGGAGTGAAAGAGAAAAATTGAAAGAGGAGAGAAGGCTTGTGTGAGACATTTAAAAAATTAAAATAAAAAACAGTCGGTCTAAGCGGTCTTTTCTTTCTCGCCTTGGAATTAAGAGCTGGACAACCTAGATACCAATTTCACTTTTAGGAATCAGGAACTGGACAAGTATTCTTGGGAACTGGACTAAATTGATTGATTCAGTCCTAGTAGCCCTACAAAGAAGACCATTCATCTTTTATACTCACCCATTTCTTCACAAACGTCACCTAAATCCATTTATACACAATCTATAAAATTATAAGAGAAATCCATGCAACAAAATTCCACAAACTTTATCAATCCAAATTAGAGAATAACAAAATGGCCACTCTTGAAGTTTTAACAATAATGAATCCCCTAAAAACTATTCATCCATCAAAAGGTTTGGGAAAAATTATATATTTATAAAAATTATATACAAAATCAAAAAAGAAAAATAACAATATAATTTTTATATACTTTTTAAAGATAGTTAATTTTATCTAGAAAACTAAATTTAGATGCCATAATCATTGATTAACTTGCACATATAGAACTAGGAAAATGCCAAAAAGTCATAAACCTACTACACTTTTACCATTCAGTTTTAAATATTTCAATTGTGTCAATTTAGTTATAAACCCTTTTACATTTTTCCATTTGAATCTATGTAGTTAATTTAGGCTGAAAATTGTTGACTTGGACACTAGTCCTACGTAGCAAAGTCGGCATTAACGTTGACATTTTTTATAATTTTTTTTTAAAAATTGAGTTCTTATAAATTTTTCTTTTTTTTTTTTTGGATTGAGGGCTAACAAGGGTTGTCGATCGACCCTCACCAACCATAGGGAGTGTCGAGATGCCCTTGTCCGACCCTCACCTAGGGCCAACGAGGATCGCAGTGCCCTTGCTCAACCTAGATTTGGCAAGGATGTCATGAGCCTAGCCGGCCATAATGAGGGTCCTCGGCCTTTGCCTGTGACTGATGACCCTTGTCGGCCCTCCTAAAAAAAAAAAAGCTAAAAATTAATTAAAAATTTTCAAAAAAAAATTCTCGTCAACATCAATCGTGTTACATAGGATCATCAATGTCAACGTCAACGATTTCCAGCCTAAACTAGCCAAATAGACTCAATTGACAAAGCATAAATATGTTCCAAATTATATTGACATGATTGAATAGTTTAAGACTAAATTGATATAAATGTAATAAATTTATGACTTTTTTGGTACTTTTTTCCATATATCGCTTATAATGCAAAATCACTAGTCAATAGACAATTCTTTACGGGCAATGAATGAAAAGACATGACTGATAAACGTCCAATACTTCCACGGAATAGGGCAATGGCGGGAGTGGTCCAAACAATTGACACAATTAGAATTTTCGTGATAATTTTTTGTTTCTGCAATTGGAAGAAAACTGTTCTCTCATGTGCAGTATTGTTACCAAGCGATCATGTCCATAAAATCTATGCTACGGAGCGGGCCGATTGGACGTAACTTATAAACATAGCTGGATTACAACGTCGCATCTGTGTGGAGACAGCTCTTTTCCCCTTTCAGAAAGAGAACCTGAAAGTCACCCTGGATCATGAAAAACATCAACAGTGTTGACGCGCTTCTTGTCTCAATCATCGGACTTGTCCTTTCACCTTGTGTCCCCCCCCTCCCCTCAAATTCGATGAAGCTTTGGCTCTTTGTTGTAGCCATAATTATTGATCAATCGCCAATCAAGGCCCCTACTAAACCGGCCTCTTATAGATCGCGCATATGTATGGGAGCTAAGGAAATTATCGAAGTTGACCTTGACTGATAGGGGCAATCGATCCACTTAGCGTTTTACGACGGTCGCCTCAGAGCTTTTCCTTTCGGACCGACCTCTCACCGCCCATTTTTATAGATTGAATCGCCTATTTGAACCTTTCGGGCCAAGCAAGTGGAAAAGCATATAATAAACCAAGCCTCCCCCAACATGGTTTGACATTTGTTACTCTTCCTCCTTTACCCCCCAACAGCAAAAGATCGGATAATTATCTAATCATCCTAATCCTATTGAGTGAATGTATATTTAATCATAATTTTTTCAATTTTATTAATGTAGTCATGAACAATTGTGCAAAATTCTAATGCAATCCTTTCAACCAATTGCTGACATGGCGATCTACAAATTGTCTATGTCAACGTGCCACATAAAACGTCTGGCAATAATCGGACGCCACGTTGGTGATGCCAACATTAATTAGCTAAAAGAAATACATTGAAATTTCACACAAAAGTTTAGGATTACATTGTCAAAATAGAAAAAATTAGAACTGAATTGATATTTGTATAATACGTTTAGGAATAAATTGATAACTTTACCAGCAAGAGAGATTGTAAACTTTCCAGGATAGACAAATCCTAAAATGCGTGCACGCGCACATAACAATTAGAGTACGAGCATAGAGGCCTAACTACATAAATGAATTCAGTTATACTCAGATCCTTGATTTGTGCAGTTGATTTAATTCAAACAATTTGCACGTAATTGATAATAATCACCTATATTATCACAGGAGCCTATAAATAATGTAAATTAACCAAAGATTCCTCTATCCTTAGTAGTGCAACCTTTTGTTTACTTTCTCCAAGTCAATGCACATTCAGTCTTAATGATACACTTCTATACTCTCATCTATACTCTCTCTCTCTCTCTCTCTCTCTCTCCAAAGGGTATCCTAGGTGTCCAAGATCTAGAAAAAAGCTTAGGAGACACCCATAATTCTCCATGAGAGAATGAAAGGAATGTCTTGCCCATCGCATGAGATAGGGAAAGAAAATGGGTCCCCTATATCGCAATCGCACTCTTAGTATGACAATCTTGACCTAAACACACCTCACGCTCACACACCAACCCCCGAAACCCTAACTTTCCTCTTCCCTGAATCTGCCTCTTTAACGTTTTTGGATCCTTCCATATTCTGTCCTCCGTTTCTGAATTAGTCACACCCTACTCCAATAACGACATCACTTAGCCAAGGACCACCTCTCCTTCTCTTTTGTTATCTTATGATTGGACTTGGCCGAAAAATACATGATTTCTAGAGGAAAAGCATGTTTGAGAAGGTCTCCATTGTAGATTTTATGTTCATTTGTTAGATAACATCTTTGATGATGTCTGGTTTCCGAAACCATGAGAGGGACTCCCCTTCTTTTCAGTGGGTGGATGTGTCAGAGAAAAGAGGAGTAAGAAAAGACCCTCCGAGTGCAAAGTGTTTGGTTTTCTTGGGTTGACATGATTCCAAACACAAAGCGGACTCCAACATCCATGGCAAAGAAACAAATAATCACATCTAACATATACTATCACATCAATTTCAGTATGAAAAACGCAACACGAGCAGCGTTTGATGGATGGAAATTGTCCTTTCGAATCAACAAGATGCGTGAGTTGTAAACATATTGTCATTTCACTTCGTCAAATTACAAAGTTTGAATCGGCTCTGCATGGGTGTGATCTTCCTCTTCGATTAAAACTTTCTAAAAGACGAAATTATATTGTGCAGCAAAAGAATGAGCAAAAAAGGAGAGGGAAGCAAAAGCAAGAAGAAATGGAGAGGAGAAAGAGAAGGCCTCTTTTTCTCTTTTTAGCTAGCAAAGGATGATGATCATTCTGTCTCTTGGAGACGACACACGCTTCATCATGAACGTGGAGAGAACGAAGTCAACGGCATCAAAAGTTAATATGCTTTCGCCTTTTTAATCCTCCTCTTTCGTTTTTTTCTTCCCCACCTAAAAGAAGGAACTTAAAATCCAACTGTGAGATATAGCTTTGCTAGATCATGTCCTTCCCTTTTTCTCCTCCATTTTTCCATTTCCTTTTCGCTATCGGCCTGCTCGAATAAATTTTAATAAAATAGCTGAATAAACAATCAACGTGTTTGATTGGTGACAACACGAATCGAGTGAGAGGCCCTACTTATGATGATTGATATATATATCTATGCAGATATGCTTTGAGCATATGATTGTTGGTGTCTTGCATTATATTCTCTCTGCGAAAACATGCTTTGTTCAATTGAGATAGGTCTTGAAGGCCAATTAAGGGAAAGGGGACAAAAGTTATAATTGCGGGTCAATTATTATGTTCATGTTTACTTTCAAACACAATGTCAAAAACATTCTGATTTCCTTGAATTAAAAAACGAAAGGAAAAAAGCAAAAGTGTCGAAGCATGATTCGGTTTTTTATCTATTTTTTTGTTGGTTTTGACTTGTGATAAGGTGGTCTTTAGTCTATGCTGCGCTGCTCAGTAAGTTGCCATAAGTATTTTTCAGGAAATATAAGACTGGCATCTGATTTTTTATTTTATTTTTTTGGGTGCGTTTTAGAGGAAGTGATCTAGAAACTGGGCCAATGCAATAAGGTTAGCACCGAAATATTTCGCTTGATGGATCATGGATCTACGACCGAGCAAATCTTTTTTGGGGCTCAATTCTCGAGATGGATTATAAACACCAGGAAATTCCATTTTTCATTGCCTACATATCTTATAATCACAACATGGATAACCTAAGAATTTCATTGTATGCACAGCCTGTGTAACGTTGATAATGCATGTCCGAATTTCTTTATTATGATCTTTTGAACATTCTAAAAGTGACTAATAACTGCATTCATTTGCGACCTTTGCCAAGTCCTTTTTGGTTATTTAATTACCAACTAAGAATCCCGGAAAAAGATTAATTAGAAATACATTAGATGCTATTGTGTTTCAAGGTGAAATCACTAGCTTGCGGAGCTTACTCTCGTGGTCACCAAGCAACTCCTAACAATCACCGAAAGAAAATCAAAAGAGAAAATGAAAATGACTCAAGATACACATATTTTCAGTTTAAATATCTCAGTAAACTCTATGTAATAAATACATGTATTTGTATAGAATTACATCTGATCATTGCTTCTTCTTTTCCCCTAGTGAACAATGAACTGTCCGAATTAAAATGCCACATGCAAACCGACGAAAATGCAATGAGGCTGGTCATAAATCAACTTAAACAAGCAAGCCAAATATAGAAAGTGAGGAGGACAGTTTTACTAGCTTTGATCTTTTGTTTCGATGTTTATACAATTCCATTTTGATCGAGCCCAGGGTCCTTGGTCGATTATTTTTTATTAAACGGACGTATGTGTGCTGGACTAAATTTGGGAAAAGACGTTCTTTTTAAGGTCTTGGGCGGGGGAGGGGAATCCGGCTGGCCTTTGTCGGGAACTGAAAGCTGACAAGGCACTGAGAGCTGCCACCAAAGCTTCAGACTGCCCAATAAAAGTGCAGCACAGACCGCCCATCTCACGGACCACCTCTCTCTCTCTCTCTCTCTCTCTCTCTCTCTCTCTCTGGTACAGGTTTGATCAGTAAATTGCTCTCATTTTCCTTCGCTATCCTCGGTTTTTTTTTTTTTTAACCCCAACTTTTGAAAATTAGTTTCTAAAAGCCTTGTTTTCCAAGAAAGTTATTTCATTCTTCTTGCGTTTGGCTGTGCTTTGCATATAATACGACGGTCATATCCACATTACAATGTTTGCTATAGAAAAATCACGAAATGCACGTTTGAGAAAATATTCCGAATGCAATCCAATGGTATTATGGAAAATTATTTCTAATTTTTTTAAAAGAAAATTTCGTACCTTTTGTGGAAAACAAATGAAAGCTTAAAAACTCGTTTTTTAATCTTTTCTCCCTCATTCCAATTTTTAAACAGGATTTTCAAATCTTTGGCATGATTAATTAATTCAAAAGGATGTAGAAGTGAGTGATTTCAGGTTTCGTAATAATTTCAAGTTCTATAACAATTCCACATAAAACTTAGAACCTACTAATTGGAACATGTTTTTTATTTTTTGGAACCTGAAATTTACCTAGCATTCCCTGGAATCTAGAATTTGTCTTATAGGTTCTAGAGTTGCTTTCAAAATTTACCCAAGTGCCACCTATATTATTAATTGAATTATTATAGTAAATTGTCACCTTTAACTACCACTTGTTCTAAGTTTAAATTTTAGGTTGCAGGTTCTACCTATTTAGAATCTGGAACTTAAGTAGAACTTAAAATCTACCCATCGAAACATGTTTTCCAATTTCTGGAAACTACTTACCTAGAATCTATTGTACATACTTTGGAATTGTAAATTCTACCCTAAACCATGTTCACCCCTAATCTAAAGTTGCTTCTTGTATTGTCTTCATTATCCATGTATATATAGAAGAACATCTTTTGGTTGTGTAATTCTTAGACCAGGAAATCGAATCCTGAAAAGTAAATGATTTGAGAATCAACATGGGGAGGATTGCCGCAAATTTCTGCTTTGACTGGTCAGATTCTTTTAAATTTCTGTGCTCTCCTGGTTTCTTTTCTTTCTTTTTCTTTTTTTGGCCAAATGTGTTTTATCAGTTTGTTTTATTTGCACTACCAATCATTTTCTCTTGATATAAGATCTTGACTGACTTTTTTTCTTATCCCTTTCCCGGTGACAAAATGAAAACATGTCTAAAGGTGCATTTGTTGCATTAAATTTTTCATGATATTAAAAATATTTTCCATGAAAATATTTTAAAAAATAGTTAATCTTGATTTCTTTGATGGCTTAGGGAGAGCACTTTCCATGTTACCATAATGGGAAGTTGTTTTCCTCTCATTCGAGTTTGTTATTTTCAGCCCATAAAAAACGTTTTCCGTCAATTAATTAGTTTTTATCATCCAAACACTAAAAAGTTGGAAAATAATTGCTTGAAAATAGTTTTTCTTTAAACAAACAGACTCTGAATATCCCAAAGAAAAAAAGGTGGATAGTTACTGAATGGAATGGATGAAATTGGTGATTACTTCATGTGATGTAAGTTGGGAACATTTTTTTTTTCTCTTTTTGAGAAAATGAGAACATTCGATACGTTAATTGAAAAATGATTAGTTGATTTCTCCAATTTTCTCTCAATAACACTATTCTCTCTTGCCTCTATATATACTAGTGTATTTGTCTGTACTTCGAAATTTGTTGAAACATGGATAAGGAAGGAGAAAATAAAAATTTATAGAATTTTTTAAAGTTACGCTACTTATATAATAAAAAAAGTATATGTGAAAATCTAGGAATATGCGACATCTAAACTTATGATAAAAGCCTGGGGGAAAGGCCGACCATATCCATTCCTGCCCCGCTGCAAGTGCGAATCATGACATTTGCTCCATCCCCTCCCAGAATTATCGATTGCATAAAATTGGCAACAATATCTGTATTATTTAAGGCTAATTTCAATTTTTATTTATCAGATTCAACTTCCCTTTTTTTTTTTTGTCTATACTAACAATCAGATATAAGTTACCATAATTATATTAGTTGGTCATTAATCCAAAGGGAAGAAAGATACAACAATGTAGAATAACTTTTTGGTTTTTGTGTGCTGCAAAATTGATTTTTAAATAAGGCAAAATAAGGTAACGGATGAGGTTTATGTCGCTATGCACAGAGCAAAGAACGCGGGGGATAGGGGATGATTTAACGTAGTTTATCCGGGGAATTTCCAACTTTGGATCTAAAGACTGCTTGTTCAAATCTTCTTTTGTGTGCAAACTGTCATTGATCGAGGTCACACATATAGATAAAAACACATGAGTTTAACCAGATCATAGAATTCCAACTATTCTCCATAAATCTTCATATAACAGGATCTTGGCCTCATATTGCCCTTGATAATATATAAATATATAGTGATGTGGACATCGAGCCATATCGAGGAGGAGGTGTTAGGGACCCATAGTTTATTCTGACTAATTTGATCACTCGAGCGCGGGCCAAGCAATTTAGGCAAGTTGTTGGCGTCATGGTTCATGATCTTTGGCGTGGAGATCACCTTGGATCAAATCTTGAAGAATCTTGGAAATCTTGGCGTAATTTTGGGCGTGGAGATGATCTTAGATCAAATTTTGAAGAATCTTGGAAATCTTGGAGCAATTTGATTATCTAGTTACCAAATATTTGACCAAATCAAAAAAAAATTATCTTCTTGTTTAGATATTTTCTAAAATATGACATATTAGATTTCTATGGTTGGTTTTAGGGTTTGTATGGCAACTAGAAGCCCTATATTAAGGACTGGCTGCTTTCTTTGGGAGACAGATATATTTTATTTTTGAAGAAAAGAATTGAGAGGTTCTCTTCTACTATTCTTTTGAGGACTTGACCTTATCAAGATTCTCTTGTGACAGTCGATTCAACTTATCGAGCGAAATAGCGAAATAGCGAAAGGCGTCTATAACGTTGGTTGGTTGACACACGTTCGTCAACATGTCACGTTCTTACCGAGGTTGCCAATTACAGGTTTGATTGGAGATCCACGTTCGCAATTCGCACTATCCGGGCCTTCGTATAACGATCTTTCCGCAACAATTCACATCATATAGAGACTCCTCCAAGGGGGTTAAAGGCCCAATCTTTCTCCTTTTCCTTTCTCGAAAAAATCACTCATTTACTTCTTCGGATTCACCGGAAATGATTCCAATATCGACATCTAATCTATACATTCTCGAAGGCATTGGGTGTCGAGAATCCACAAATATGGAATATCATAACAAACAAGAGATGGAAATCAAAAATCAGAACCAAAACCATTCTTGAAGGCATTTGCCGACAGAATAGACACTAGAGGGGAGGGGCGCATGCAAGGTAAATGAGGAGTTCATTAGGAAAAAGCTAAGAAAGGCCCAAAGGAAGGAATTAAGGAGGCCGTATGGAACCACTTAATGATCCAATCATGTCCCAAGTTGGTGGTCTCCTCCCCTGCCCTTCCCCTTCCCCTTTGCCTTTGCCTTTGTCTTCGGTCCATCCCAGGTCCCCCCTCCTCCTCCTCCTCCCAAAAAGGGAGGCCCCACCTAGGAAAGACCACAAGCACTAGTGGGCCCCGCTCTCCCGACACTCCCTCTCTCTTTTATTTTTATTTTTATTTTTTTCCATCCACAGGCAACAAACATTATTTATTTATTTATTTACTTTTTGTTACCTCGGTGAGTGACTTTCACCCAGAGAATGTCTGGCCTCTCTGCTACAATTGTCTGGCGACTCTTGGACTGTATAGGTTTGGCGGGATTCCCAAAGCCATAGACATGATTCCACCCTACCCCTTTTTGTTTCCCACCTCTCTCTCTCTCTCTCTCTCTCTCTCTCTAATACTAATCTCTAACGACCAGGTTTCATTCATACATATTCTTACAATGATAGGCTTTGCTTGGTTTTTACATTTAAGACTGGTCACGGTTGAGCAGACCATGGATTTGTCTCCCCCACAGTTGGTTTGACCATGATGATATATGGATGGTCAGCCCATTCCATTGACACAAAGACAAAGGAAAATTTGGGGAATGCTTGCACCTCAAATCAAGTATTGTTTTGTATAAAGATGAACGATTTTAGATTCTGTACAGTTTCCATCTGAAATCTAAAACTTACTAGTTAAAACAAATTGCTTTTTTTCAAAATCCAGAACTTATCCTACACGCATTAAAACTTGAAACCGACCAATCACAAGTTAAAGAGTCGGTTACGTAGTCTATTCGATGCAATGAATCATCATTTTTAATGATCACTACTTACTACTAATCTGCTGATGACAACTTATATTTCGATATGTGATGAATATGAAATATTGAAAAAGTAAAAATCTTAGTCATAAAATGAAAAATTGAATTAATGGTTCCACTTTATACACTCACTAGTAGATCGCATAAATGCATAGATCAAGAAAAATGCAAAAATTAATGGTACCATTTTCCTTTTTTTTATTGGAAAACACTACCAAAGAAGAGATAGGTTTTTTTCCTTTTTTTGAATCATTTCAATTGAAATCTAAAATATTTTTTAAATTCAAGGTTTTGGATGATTGTCATATGTAGATCGTATTTCCTTTATCCCCTAATAGTGTTTAATCTCTTATAACCTTTGCTTTACTAAATTCTTTTTGTAGAAACAATTCTATCAGTACTACACATATTCTTAAACACAGTGTCATATATGAGTCTCGAAAGTATCCTTTGAAAGAGCCATTTGTTGAGTTGCTGAAATGTAACTTACACACATTACTAAATTCTTATAAAAACATGGAAACCGTGAGAGGAGATGGAACCCTACAATTTAGGTTTGCTAATTCGTAATTTCGAAATTCATTTTAATATTAAAAAATAATATATTATTATAATATGATCGGTCCGGTCCGGGTGGGCGGATCCATTCATGAAACCGGGAACCGGATCGGTACCCACCGATTCCCATAAATTGGAATTGGGAACCGGACCGGTTCCCTCAAGAACCACCGGTTCCGGGCAGTTCCGGTCCGGGCCGCTCCCGGTTCTTTTGCACACCCCTACTACATATCTTGAATCCTGAAACCAAACAGGTTCCCACTAATTTGATTCTAGGTTATTCCCCCAAACCATACTCACCCCTAATTTTGTACTAGCATTAGCTCTTTAATTTTGGGTTTTGATGAGAGAGTTCCTTGATCCCAACACAAAAGGGCTTTGTTGGGGAATCCTTGCACCTCAAATCAGGTGTTGTTTTGCACTAGGGTTAGAGTCTGAATTTCGCGTTTCGATTGAGGAAATTCCACCGTCCCGACATGAAAGGACTCCATTATCAACTGGATTGAGAAGGGTGGATTTTCAGGCGCGGTTCGTCAAATCCGTATTGGAGCATCCGTTTTGTCGAAGTACGAAAATGCCGGCATGCGTGCGCATATGCCATGGACCAATGGAAACGATGGATCGGTCAAATAGTGTACGCTAAAGCGTGCCCTCTTTTTCTCTTTTGCATGCCGATAGTGGTGTTCTTCTTCGTTGTACTGAGTAGAGACGGTTTGGTGGGACGATGCGATTCGTTGGAACATATTCCTTGCGCGGAGGGTGTATGAGAAAATGCTTAGACGTCTGTAATAAGATCATCTTGAATTCTCTGTTCTTAGCAATTGGTTTACAAAGATCGAAGGTGATCAAACTACATCGAGCCTTGATGGAGAATATGTCTGCATAAAAATCGGGCTTTGCAGCGAGGGAATCTATTGCAGATTGGAGGAACTGATTCTCTTTTTCTCTCCTCGGTTGTCTTCATTCTGCATTCCTAGTGTCTTCTCTACGTACGTACTGCTCACGCACGTGATCGATACTCCAATCGACCTATAAATCATTCTTTTTTCGCAAAAATAAAATAAAAAAAATGGATGCTTGATGTGCAAATACAACGACACTACATCAAATATGCCATAAAAAATCATCAGATATGAAGTCCAAGATCATACTAGGTTTTGCTAGACAATATCTAAAAACTTGCTATTTCACTTAAGTTATGGCAATAATCTCCCAAAGATCAACTCCATGGAATCACAAGTTCAAAACATGGACTTAGCGGCCCACTAGGCCCGCCCCCACCAATAAGGATTGAAGCATAATTTGGGTGGGCCGAGGGCTTTTAGGATCGATATCCGATTGGTGCAGCTAGGCCTTGCTTAATGATTAGATCTACCCACAACCATCCCATAAACAACCTTTTTTTTTCCTCCTCTAGTATCCATATATTTTGCATATCGACACTGACATATTCGTTAATGTCGGCACATATCACCAAATGTTATGCCCGCGATTCGACACGTGATGCGAATCATTGCTTCCCCTTCACCACTGTAGAATCCTATCACGAGTCACTTGTTGTTCAGTTGCTTGCGCACCAACTCTCTCTGTTAAGGGTGAATTGTCCACGGTCATGAAAGGGGGTAATTCAATATAGCCCTCTTAAGTCTTGAGTTTGGTCGTCTGAATTTTTGGTCGAGATAAGATTAGATCTGATAGGATAGGAAATTTATGAATTTTTTTATACTATGATCCAAATATTATTCATATTTAATTATGAGCTTTATTAATTTATAAGGGATACCACAGTTCCACGACATTTTTACCCTTGAAAATTAGCTACATGCAACATTCATATTAGACGCCGGCCTCATTGCTTGGTTCCTATTACTTACTACATTGTGTTGTCCCTACATATGCGGAAACACAAACTCACATTTACACAAAGAAAGAGACAAGTCCTCCAGCCTAATCTGTAAGTTTCATCTATAGTCTTGATCGAGATTCAACAGAGCAATCCCGTGGATGATTGTCGGAGTCCGAGATCCATCCAAGCGACTCCACGTGTCGAGCGAGCGCGAGGCTCCCTCTCGCCCCTACCTCCCGACATGCACAGCCATCTAGCACAAGCACCATAAGAAGAAAAAACAAAAGGGTACAGATGCATTTCTCGTGCCCTCCACAACATCCTATGCCCTACTTCCCTCTAAAGACGTCCACACATCACGTTTTCATTGCATAATGCTCTGTGAAGAAAGGCACAATCTGCCTTACGAAACCCTACCCCATCTTTGCCATCTGATGCATCAATAATTTCCAACCACATGGGACCAAACGTCGCGTGAATCTCCACCGCTACAAGATGACAATGTCCCGACCCCGCGAGAAGAAAAAAAAATTAAAGAATTGTATTGATTAAGCCCTTATACACATCTCCAGTACACGGGCCGAAATCCCCCGTGCCGGTCGGCACTCCTCTGCGGATTTCAGATAGAAGATACAAAAGCCATATTGCCACTTGGAATGGTGTGACAAAAGCACTATTATATATACTACACTTGGCATATAATCTATTAGGGGCATCCTTATACACTTGAGGCAAACCCCCCTTGAGCTTGAGCATCATCATGTGTCATTCGTAGGGTAAAACTAAGAAAAGGCGGACGACCGAACTCATCGCCATCATAATTTCTGTGAATTGGGATTTCAAGAACGTACAGGTAATCCATAGTTGTGATATGTCCTGATCCGTCCGTCCCAACCTGCAGTCACGATCACCAGGCCCCACATGTGAGCAGAACTCAACACGCTGTGGCACGCGCTCTTCAGGAACTTGTATTCCAGTTTAGAAATTGCTTGAGATGAGACCCTAGTTGGACTAGAATCAGATAATTTCTCCTCCGGCCAAGTCGCGGATCCCTTCGGCAAGAGCTCCAGGAAGAATCCGCGGCTGAGAGAGAAACAGTCCGGGGAATATGGGGGCATTTTCTGGAAATATTCCTCCAGCATATTATGATTCTCTCCGTTTTCCGCACAACTCGCTCTTCTCTCTTCACTTCGTGAAGGAGGCGCAAGTGCTTCGGGCACAGTTCTTATGCCGCACCAGGGTAAAGCAACAGAGGCATTGCTCGACCAGAAACTCTCGCAAGACCATATCTTCTTCACCCGGGATGAAGTCTTGTCCTGACTGGCGTAGTTCCAGATGTAGACATTTGAATCTTCACTTGCTGAGATCACGTGTTTCCCGTCTGAAGTGAAAGTTGCAATCATCGGTCCCCCTGAATTTCGAAGGCCTGAAAGCAAGGAGAAAAAGTGATGAGTTTAGATCTGTAACTTGAAAAGTTGACTAACTGTCAAATAATCTATACAGATCACTGCATATATCATCCAGCAAACTGACCTTTGAGTTTGCAGACTACATCTAGCCCGCTTAATACTCGAATTACAGAATCAGCAGATGTGATCATTAGTTTGCCAGGATCATTGGGAGGAAACTGATCATTAAATTTCATTAGTTCCATACCTAAATAGGAAGCAATAAGAACTTGAATTATAAGTGAAAGCATAAACCTTTACTACCTGAAAGCCAGTTATTCTCTTGCCAGGAGACTTCTTCTTACCATGTAGGCATACTTGTGCATCCATTTGCAAATGATTATCTGACAAACAGCAGGCAGAATTGATATATGTTTTCTTCTTTTACTGCAAAACCTTATGATATGCTCCAACAGGTAATTTGCCTCATGCATGGTTCAGGTTCAGGAAGAGAACAACTGAAAATAAGTATAAGTCAAAGTGAAAGTGGAAGCTTGAACTCATAGCTAAAATTCTGCTACTGGTAAACTACCAAAAACCACTCATATATCACACACCTACTCTTCAGAGAAGTACATGTGATGTAAATTAGATGCTTGAGTCATTGAACTTCCCATATACTTCCCACTACAAAAGAACATTGAAGACTCGTGCTAGGCAAAAGTTTTGACCATGCATACTCACACTAAAACAGATACAACCTCCAACTGCAAAACAGAATCAAAGAAATTTAGGTTCAATGCCAGTTTATGTTATAATTTCAGACAGTCACAGACCAATTGTTTTTTCTCACATCTTTTGCTAGTCCAGTTCCATTCCAATATACTATCAAAGCCCAAAACTAAAATATGCAAATGCTGCAGAAAAGCAAGCAAATCAAATTGGTGAAAGAAAAATTACTGTCATTAGCTACTAATAACAAAACATCAGTACTCATTGGCAATTCATCTAATATCAACAGCCTTATATTGAAGAGCTTCTGGTAAGGAAAGTGATGAATACCTTCAATACTATAAAAGCAGCAATTGCCTGTCATGGTACCCACGATGGCTCCCTGCAAACAAATCAACCTAAATTCTGTTAGAAACAATTCAATCCGAACGTTTTACCATGACAAGGCACGACAATATACCCAACCTTTCCATCGGATTGATAGCACACTGCAGAGACAATCTCCCCACAATCGATGTAATCAACAACCTGACCACCAAACACGTTCCAGATGCGTACTTTTCCATCTATGGACCCGCTGATGAAGAAGTTCTCATTAACAGGGTTGAAACTTATACAAGTAACTGCAGATGAAGAAAACATGTCAGCATTCTGAGCGACTCCTCTAAGAAATAATAAAACCTAATTTCTAGAAAAACATACAGAAGCAGAGAAGAAACTCACCATAATCATTGTGAGAATATACTCTCTGGCATCTGTCACATCCCACCCTCCACAACCGCACGGTCTTATCAGTAGAGGAGGATAGCAAATACTGCACCAGGTTAAAATCAGACAAGTAAAATCATAAATGAGGAAATCTACAAGACTTGCGAAAGTCAGAGGTCCAAATTGTAACTTCAAAAATCTACTAACCCCTTCACTAGACCAGGAGAGGTCTAAGACCTCGCCATTATGTCCCTTGAACTCGTGCCAAGGCTTCTCTGTTATCCGGAAGACCTTTAAGGGTAAAATGACACAAGATGAGTCTGATGACCTCCCAAATGTTTTTGTTTTACCAATGTGCTCTTTATTCGTATTGAGCGACGCCAACTGCGTGGATTCATTTAGAGCAAAATATAAACAGGAAGGGTCCACAGCAACATCAACCCTCTCTGATCTATCCTCCTCAGTCACCTTCCAAACTCGCACTACTGTGTCTTCACCAGCACTTGCCAAGTATTGCCCATCCATACTGAACTTCATTGTCGAAATTGACCCCTCATGTGCCAGAAATTCCTGTGCAGCATAAAGGGAAGACAATTCCTTGTATTTCTTCTTAGACGAATGTGCACGAACTCTCCGCATTTTCATCCCTGCCGTTATTTCAAGATCATCAGGGTCCGACCATGTGTCGCCGTGTCTTCCACTAATGCATGTGGCAGAGCCAAATTTCCTTAACCAACCAGCCCCCATTTTTTGTTTGGTTTCGACCAATTCCCTTTCATACTCTAATTTCCTATGCGACAGCGGATGAACCAAAGGAGAAGATGTAACTATTCTCCTCAGTTCTTCAATGCTTCCTGACTTAACTGAACCAAATTCACTCAACCGCATTTCTCCTTGACTCTGGACAAACCCATCCACCACAAGTTCCGTCAAATCATCAGACTCCTTACTTCTACCCCCGAAACTGCTGAGCAGCAAGCCCCCACACAATGATTCAACTTCTTGATTCGACCGAATGGATGTGGATGACTGCAACAGTGAAATACAATTATATGAATCCAAAGGTCTTTGAACCGCCCCATCATCTCCTGTTACTTTACACGTATACACCTCGATTTCGTTACAAGATGGCGGGAATGTATCCTCCTTGTCCACTGAATTTGCCTCTATTCCCAACCCTGTCAACATCAAGAACCGATTGCGGCGCACCCTCACGCTCTCGGGAAATTTAGTCCAAAACTCGAACCCTAAACTATCCAAAACGTTCTCATCAAGCCCGGAACCTGAACTACAACAATCAGAGCAGTTTGAACCCCGATCTGAAACAGAGGACGTCTCCTCCTGGGCATCAAAATACTGATCCTCGTCCTCTTCACCGTAATTCCCCATGACCCTTTTATCTTTCAACCCATATGAACCTGATCCACCAAAACAAGAAGGAAAGAAAAGGGACATCAAGAAAATTCCCACATCCCACTGAAGCATAAATTCTCGATCGAAAAGGAACGAACCCAAACGTAACCACAAAAATCAATCAGAAATCACGACAAAAGAGCTCAGCACACAGATCTCGACTGATCAGTTCACAGACAAGTGCCAAAGCAACGAAAAAAAATGGTTCTTTCGACTACAGAAATGGATACAAGCGCAACCAGCGAGAGGATCACTTTAACTGATAGCACATCGACCGAAAAGGAAAAAAAAAAAAAAATCTTGCAGAAGCGGGCAACATGGGAATCCACGAAAGAAGGCGAAATATTCAATCTTTCGCTCACCTGGAAATCAAAAATGGGATTCGGGTCGAAACCCAGAAATCGAAACGGCCCTGGGGATTTCCACTTCTGAAAATTCCGCCCCGCTCCCTCTCCCTCTCTCTCTCTCTCTCTCTCTCTCCTCTCTCCTCTGTCTACCGAAGTCCCGCATGAGGAGGCAAGGAATCCATTACAGTGGATAAAAATGAAGACGAGATTTAATTTAAAAAAAAAAGAAGAAGAACAACACACGGAGAGAGAAGATGAATGGGAAAAGAGGCAAACAAAAAAATGGCCTCGATAATAGCGATGGTGCTCTCAAGGAGGAGGAGGAGGAAGGTCCCAGAGGTTGGAGGGTGGTTCTTCTAGTTTGTCCTTTTGGTGGTGAAAGTCTCCTCCTCTATCTTCTTTGTTTACCACACCTTGTTTTTTAGACCGCAACTACTGCTCTCACTCGTTTTCATCTTACTGGCTTTCCCATCTTCATAAAAACTCCAAATTAACATCTTTTTGGCGAATTTATTTTAATTTTAATATTGATATATTTATAATAAATTTATTTTCTGTTAATTTTTATTAAATTAAATTAATACTGTAAAAAATCACTGGCTGACATACATGTGATAAATAGAGGATAAAACCTTGATTGATACAGCGATCAACTATCACATGGGACAATAAAATTTAATGAAAACTAATGGAAGGTAAATATGTAACATGTGTTAAATTTATCAAGACAATTCGATGTAGCATTTGCTGCGCATCACCCCTATGCCACATGTGTTAAAAAAAGTTATCTCAATTTTTACATTAATCAAATCAATCGAACCAATTCGATAAATTTTGAAATTTCATTGTACTATCTAATAGGTTTTAACATACGGAAGAGGGATGATACATTGGATCTAATTTCATGGCATTCCCATATTCTTTTTAGAAGCTCTTTTCTTTGATGGTGCGCAAAAACATCTTCATTTTCTCCGTAGAAGCTTATCTCCAAAATTGCACAAAATATCATTTTTTGCCTCTCCTTTGTGCTTTTCCATCTCTAAGGATTTTTTTTTTTAGCTTTTAAGGAAAAAAGAAGAAAATAAAAAAAAACATTTTTCTAACTGGATAATAAATTGGTAGATTTACCGTCAATTACCGATGTGCAACAAATACATTTTCTCATTTTTTTATTAACCAAAGCTCATAAATACTTTGAAAAAATTCGGTGAGCAACCTATATCTATCCAATTTATTTAATTATTGATTTACGCATATGGTTGGAGGGGCATTAAATTTAAATTCATATATATATGGACAAAATAGAGTTAAGACTCTTTGTACTCCATCATGGCTCACAGATTCTTCTGGCATATTAATCGATAGAGTCTAAAAGAGTAATTGTAACATACACCGTCAAAATTAAACAATTTTCACGAGCAATCTTATTCATTCTTGATTTGATGGTTAGGGAGAAAAACAACAGTCAAAACCCTCTCGTAAATTTTAAACAAGAATGCCAATGGAAAATTATGACGATAACATAGGTTCTAGTTTTTCTAAAGTCGTGTGATTTGGCTATGCTCAAACCTACGGTTCCAATAAATGACCATAATTGCAATTAGTAATGCCGTGCCGTTCCTATCAATACCCTGAGGCCAAACAAGAAAAACAAGAGAGAGTAAGATGCCCCCTTTTTTATTAGGCATCGCCCTCAGAGCACGAGATAAGTCGTCACGCGAGGTGTGGTCCGGCTAATCAAAACGAAGTCCATCTACCGCATAAAGGAATAAAGAAATGAAAACCATTCATTTATGCAATTCGGACGAACACCCCCCCACACATAAATCACGCGAAGTTCAACAACGTCGACCGCCCCTAATTCAATTCAAACCTATCCTTATTTTATAATCTTTTGACGCTGTCGTCGAACACGGTGGTTGCTGGGGCCACTTTGTTAACGGAGAGGGACAGGGACCGTGTCAATTCAACGCTCCTAAAGGCATCGTCATCGATGAGGCAAGTCTCTACCGACGGCCGAGTCGACTTCGAAGTGGAGGGTCCCCACCCTCGTTTCGAAAGTCCGAAAGTTGAAATGTCAACTTCTCGTGCTCCGTGACGAGTCCCCTTCCCTCCCGCCCGCCCGCCCGCCCCAGAATTCTTAGTTTATTCCGGTTTTAGCAAACCTCTCTTCTTACCCGACAACGCTACTCCCGCGCCTCCTTTCGCGTACAATCCTACCGGACGGATTGTAGCATATGTACTGACATGTGAAATCACGGAAAAGCTACTCCTCGGAAAGTCGATGTCAGTTCGAGACTTCATCTCATCACGATTGTCACAAAATCGAATCAATCCGCGGTAGCTGAATTTCCCGGCTCAAAACAAAGAGAAAATCGAATTGTAAACGAATGTGAATTTCGACATGGCCGAAAATTGAAGTGCTTCGAGTTCGAGACCATCCTGGCCCAAAAGTTGTCTGAATGCTCGAACATGCCTTGACATAATCCGAGTTCAACCAATATAAAATATGATAATTTACTTGGGACGTATTTTCTAGAGCTTCTAATCGTTGTAACGAAAAGAAATGTTCAAAAGTTTTAGTTTCGTAAGGTTGTTGCAGACTTGCAAGTTCCATTCTTATGGTGCTAACGAGTTCAGGTCCGGATGGATTGTTACTTATAAATATTAACTAGTGACAAGCTATTGATTGTGACTATTATGTATTATGTGTTTGAATTGAAAAATTTAAGCTACTCAAGCTGGCCGATGGGTACTTTTCTTTTTCTTGCATTGATTGCGGAAAAATTGGTGGAGACAGTGTATGATATGGTGGGTAGGAGGCGGCCATCAGCCTGGGTTCGATTAGACCTTGGGCTGAAAGTCATTTGGCCAAAAAAGACGAGCGCACTGGTCGAAAATAGGGGTCAAACGTGAATATGAGTGACCAAATTCTCAGCTGACGCTCACCACACAACACAAGATCCATGTTTGTTGCCACGTTTGGGATGGCAAATTCAACCACATACTCTCGATTTAGGCTCACACAGCATATTTTCCAAGATGAACGGGCATTTTATCACATGTCGTGTCGTGTCGTATCATAAATATTTGTCAATTATCATGTCACTATATCGTCATATAAATTCCTTTTAGAGAAATTGTCAATATTATAGATATGTCAATTAAATTTTTAACTTATTATTGATTATTTGCGTGAAACTCCAATTCAATCTTTCAAACCATTTAAACAATAGGTGATAATTGAACCACCGCGTCAACGATTTTTGGCGAAAATTAGGTAGAAGGATTAAAGTCAAATTTCGCATAAAGATTTGAGTATAAATTGATAAAACCAAAAAGTTTAGATCTTGAGAATTTTTTCAAATTAAATCACCAAACCCCATTAAGTCGGCAGCACACAATCACTGGAGTCAATTCATCTAAAAGCGGATTTGACTTTTATAAAAGGGGGGGAAATAAATGGGGTGGGTGATTAAGAACGTTGTCCTCATTGGAAATCAGGTAACAAGTTCCCCGAAAAGCCGACAAATCTACTAAGGGAAATGTCCTTGGATTGAAATCATCAGCAAAAGAAAGAAGACAAAAAGAACAAAACAGACAATCATATCGCATCCCAACCACCAAAAGATATTATCAAAATTAGAAAGACAGATCTTCCTCGTGTACATAAATTTGTATGCGCAATTATGGGCGATATAGCTTGATAAAAAATAAGCCATTTCATATATTTTAGATTGCCATAATAGAACGGCTAACTCTAGTTTCTGCATATTCATGCTTGAAAAAAGTTACCCTCTTTTAGTAAATTAAAAAAGTAAATAATAGAAGTCATTTATTGAGCAGATTATCATTAGGAAAAGCATTTCCTCGTCCAAGTAATCGAGTTTAATTACATCTCGGTGTGAAGATAGTATCTCTCGCACTAAGAAAAAAAATTTACAATCTAAATCAAGTAATTTAACCTTATCAAAGAACAAACATTTACATGCAATTGGTTATATAGATTGGGTTTTCTTCGTCACTCGAATTTTGACTCAAAATCCAATGAAGTAGGGCATGTCATACGGTCTGAGTTGAAATGACTTTCTTATCATGAAATTATGGAAATAAAAAGAGTAAAGAAAAAAGAAATATTCTATAAAACAAGCTTAACTTTGGTTTATAGTCGCCTGATGAATATTCAGGGAAATGAAGCCTCCACTTCCACGATGAAGCTAAACAAGGAGGAAATCTTCAAATTTCAAACCTTTCCCGTCGATCGGGTATTCTCTACATCTTCCGCATGCTTTCGGTTCAAATGGATGGGGTGGCTTGACCCAAAAAAAAAAAAGTCTTTTAATATACATAGATGCGACAACGGGAGTGGTAATGACAGAGACTAATTATTTTGATTATGTTGATTTTTATTCGTGATATCAACGCCACTAGCTCAAATACGTAGACTTCAGAAAGGAGAGATGGCAAGAAATTGCACCCCAACTTCCTGATGACTTCACGAAATAAATTCCTAAATAATGAGTTCTGCTCGGGCTTGATCCTTGTGTATCATTCCGATGGCCGACCGTCATGCCAGTTTGTTTGCACTAAGTCAAAGTTTATATACGAATTTACGTGTGAAAATTCTTGCATTGTGAAAGTTTCATATTAAGAAAAAGTCTAACTTCATCTGCTGCAAGACTTATATTAAGTAAAAAGAAAAAAAGTAGAAGTTTATCTAGAGAACATGTTATAAAATGGCACAATTACAAAAAATAAAAAATACTTAATCCTATTATGCTTGTGTTGATTCAGTCTCACACATTTTAATTGTGTTAATTTAGTCCTAAACTTTTTTCACATTTTGCAAATTGAGTTTATCCAGCAAATTTTGGCCGAAAATTACTGATGCGAATGCCATTATTCTATATGACATGGCCAACATTGACGTGAATATTTTTAAATAATATTTAATTTTTTTACATTTTCTTTTCTTTTCTTTACCTTTCTTTTTTGGACTGAAAGCCGACAAGGGTTAGTAGCCGACCTTCGCCGGCATTAGGCAATGACCACAATGCCCTTGCCATGGCCGATGGGGGCCTAGGCGAGGGCCGCAACACCCTTGCCAACCAAAGCAAGGGTACATGACCTCTCACCCAAACTAAGAAAGGGTCGTAATGCCCTTGCTGGATCTAGGCCAGGTGAAGGTGTTGCCACCTTGCCTATATCCGGGGAGGGCATCGCAATCCTCGCTAGGTGTAGTCAAGGGCGTCCTAGCCTTTGCCTATGGCCAGGAAGTGTGCCGGCCCTTATTCCACAACAAAGTAAAGTAACGAAAAGAAAAAAACCAAAAAATACATAGAAAAATCCAAAATATTATCAAAATATTCGTAAAAGATGTTTATGTCAGTGTCAGCCGCCTCACATAAGACGGTTGATGTTAACATCAACTATTTCTAATCAAAATTGGCCGAATGATTTCAATTGATAAAACATGAAAAAGTTTTGACTAAATTTATACAATTAAAAAGCTTATGATTAAAGTAATACAATTATAATAGATTTATAACTTTTTTTAGTAATTTTCTCATTATAAATTATAATTGAACAAATGATGAAGGTGCAACTTAATATTCGAAAATTTCTGTGGTATATATTGATTAATTTTTTTATATTTTACTCGAAGGTACTAACATGTGCTGAATATGGCACTGGCATCGGCACCTTTTCAAAGTTTCAAAGTCTCTAATGTGTAAAAGTTGGTGGGCTAGAACTTTCCAGCGCCTATAAGAAAAGGATAAGAGCAACTTTCATCAAGGCTATTGAAAAGTGGGCGTGCCCCACCGTACACCGACGGTCAAGAAGGGGTCGCGCCTCTTAAATATAGTTTTGGAATTTGAATTTTGGAGTACATAGAAATAAATTTTCTGGACTAAATGCGTAAGCCCAATGGTCAATTTTTTTCTCTCCTAATTATTGCGGCGATCGAATTTTAGATCAATAATCGAGGTTAGAAGAATGGGGAAAAGAAGAATTTCTTGATTTGCGGACCGGTTGTTACATTCAAATCAAGAGTTAATTACACCGATAATCATAAAAATGAAGATTTACACTAGGGTTTGGTTTCTCAAACGAAGTTATAATGTGACTGGTGACTAGACAATGTATTGGGATGATAGGCTTGGACACGGGCCCCCTAGATCTCCTTGGGTCTAAGTACTAGGGATTTGATGCTAGCTCCCAACAGCTGATATTAAAGCTGATTTTAGTGCAAAAATCCAATGGATCTTCGTAGTTGCCGAGTATGGTTTGCCATTATTGTTTTTTGGAAGCGTGCAGCAGAAACTTGATACCTTCTTTAGGAAAATCACCAAAAGGAAACCCAAGTCCGAACCTATCAATAAATATAGTTGGATTCACCTTCATCCAAAAACTTAAATTGATGAGTTATAGACCAATTAAGATATATTAATTACTATACACTATATCAATTCTTCAATGTAGAATTTCTCTAACACGACTCACTCATAGGTAAGTCCTAATAATCTCCCCCTCACATGTGAGCTTAGTGTTAGGTCCACCCCCCCTTAATTTAGACATCCTTTCGCATTAACTTTTCTATGGGCCTGCATGGGCCCACCTGTCTGGAAACCGCAACCACGAGCTTTGATGCCATTTGTTGGGAGCGCATGGTAGAAGCAACATTCTTCCAGGGAGATCGTTAAGAGGGAGCTCAAATCCGAGCTAGTCAATATATCTAATTGAACTCACATTCTCTCAAAAACTTAAGCTAATGAAGTTATAGATCAACTATAATATATTAACTATTCTACACTACATCAATTCTCCGATATAGGAAATCTCTAACATAACTCATTCACATGTGCGTCCTAACATCGTTTGATCTAAGAGGAGACCATTGGTGAAAAGTGTGTTTGTAATGGTCGGTGATGATTGCATATTTGGGTTAAGACATCTGGATGCAAAAATCTAATATAAAGTATTGTGGCGAACTCTTATATTGATTGTTGAATATCAAGTCGCTTGCATATGTAGTAATAGTCTAGCACATTATTTGCACTAAGTATTAGTAAACTTTGATTTTCTTTAAGCACATCAATCGACAATTCAAACGATTAGTTTTTGAGAAAGCACGTATATTCCACACACAACATGGGTTCGATTCCTACATCGCAAGCGAGTTAGCTATCCAGGCTTAGACTTTCTTATTTGTTACCCAATTTGTAAGATTAGGTGATATTTTATGAGCCAAAATTTATCTCTGTCAGGTCATTTTTCAGGTCTTTTTCTCCATACGGTGGGGTAATACGTTGGACGGATAAGATGTAGCAATCTGAGTCAGCACAGCACTTCACTACAAAAACCCGACCAAAGTACATGTTCTTTTTCGTTTTTTATCCGTATTACAAAAAGCATGCACATCACATGGCATTGGAAAATGGAATTTTTTAGTTAGGTAAAAGGATATAAACAAAAGACTCGGTTGGATTACTTGCACGTTTGTTTACGAACGTTGACCGTTGTATAATAATGACATGATAGTTAAGTTTCGCCATTTACATGAATAAAAAAAACTTAGGGGGGTGAAATATGGGAGAAGTTATCAAAAAGGACATAAATTTATTATATATGTGCTAATTCAATCATAAATATTTTAATAATTCGTCAATTTAATCATTCAAACCCAAATTTAGTTATAAATCACTGAAGTGGTAGTTTAGTTAGTTCTAATTATCTTATATGGTATGGCCAATATTAACATAAACATTTTTGAAAAAAAAATTATGAATTTTTTTCTTCTTTTTCTAACCCAAGGCCGGCAAAGTCACCGACCAACCGTTGTCTATTGGCTAGCTAGGGCGTTGCAGCTCTCATTTGGATTGGTTAAAAAAAAAACAAAAAACAAAAGACAAATAAAAAAATTAGAAAAATATTAAAAATCAACGCTACTAAGCACTTATTAGATCACCATATCAACGATTTCTCACCCAAATTTATCGGAAGGTTTGCCATCATAGTTCAATCCACACCATGGGTGAAAGGTGTGTTGTAGTGGTTGGTGATGATTGCAGATTTGAGTTAAGACATCTTGATGTAGAAATCTAATATAAAGTATTGTGGCGAACTCCTATATTAATTGTTGAATATCAAGCGACTTGCTTGCATATGTAGTAATAGTCTACCACATTATTATTTTCGCTAAGCATATGTAAACTTTGAATTGCTATAAGCACATCGATTGACAATTCGAACAATTAGTTTTCAGAAAAGCACATATATTCCACATATAACATGGGTTCGAGTCTTACATCGCAAACAAGCTAAATATCCAGACTTAGGACTTTCTCATTTATTACCCAATTTGTGAGATTAGGGGGTATTTTATGAGCCAAAATTGACCACCTATTTTTTCTTTTGTTCGAAAAATTCACCTCCTACTTAAGGTGGGTTTTTTGGTTCTTCCTTTTCAAATCAAGTGAACGAGGATCTTGTATTTTACAATGCCAATTCCGCAAAGTAAGGGAGACAAAAGAGGGTAACATGGCTACATTATCTTCGGTCATTCTTCAGGGCTTTTCTCCGTACAGTGCGGTAATACGTTGGACGGATTGGAAGTATCAATCTGAGTCGGCACATCACTTCACCACAAACACCCGACCAAAGTACATGTTCATTTTCGTCCTTTATCAATATAACGAAAAGCATGCACGTCACATGGCATTGGAAAATGGAAAATTTTAATTAGGTAAAAGGTTATAAACAAAAGACTCGGTTGCATTAGTTGCACGCTTGTTTATGAACGTTGACCGTTGTATTATAAAGACATGAAAGTTAAGTTTCGCGGTTTACATGAATAAAAAACTTAGGGAGCGAAATATGGGAAAAATTATTAAAAATGTCATAATTTTATTATATTTATATCAATTCGGTCATAAACATTTTGATAATTTGTTAATTTAGTCATGCTAGCCATCTTATATGGTATGACTGACGTTTAACATATATATTTTTTAAAATAAATTTCTAAACTTTTTCCAACCCTTGCCTATTGGTTGCCAAGAGCGTTGCAGCTCTTGTTTGGATAATTTAGGAACAAAAAATAATAGAAGAAAACAAAAGACAAATAAAAAATTTAGAAAAATATTAAAAAACAGCGCTAGTTATGCTACCTAGAATGGTGGGTACTCATTAGATCACAATGTCAACGATTTCTCACCCAAATTGATTGAATGACTAAATTGATAAATCATCAAAATATTTAAGATTAAATTAATCAAATTAAAATGTTTATGACTTAATTGATATAAATGCAATAGATTCAATACTTTATTTTAGTAATTTTCCCGTGAAAATGGCTTTGACTCTATGGGGGATTGTGAACAAATCCTTCTTCATCACTTAAAACTATATCTGTGGCGGTACTGCAATTGTCAACACCTTGGTTAGAAGAAACTTTTTTGGCAGGTTTGGTCTATTAGCTGCGACTTTAGCTATGTTGTCGTGAAACGCACCTCGACCCCGCGTATGCGAAGTGAACTACCCGTCAACCACGCCTTACAAAAATCGAAAAACCTACTTTGATTGCGATACCATCTATGAAGAAATTACACCAGACAACGCCAGCGTGCATATGCTTGAGCTTGCGTCAAGGGGCATGCGAATTCGTACGTGGATGACAACTCGAACTTCTTTTGACTCAGCAAAAGTAGAACATGAAATATAGGCCAGAGCACCCCGTGTTTTCTTTTTCTTTCTTTAATTCTCGGTCTCGAAGGAGTGATTTGAGGACTAGATTTTTGGAGGGCTTTAACCATAAAGCGAATGCAACGTCGTCACTGATTGCTTGTGATGTTGGAGCGTGGTCTGTACGTTAAAAAACCCTCACCGACCGGGGCTGGCCAATTGCGGTGGATCCCTTTCTGGAGCACCTTTAGCTTTCTTAACCTCCAATTGTCGAAGTCCAGCTGAACCCCCATCAATCTAAACGCAAGGTATCCGTGCTCCAACTTACCATCGAGCACCGCTCGCGTAGAACCCTTCTTTCGTCCCTCCGCTGGTGCATGGAAGAGCAACTCGATCGCACATTGAATAAGGACGTGTTTTGTAATCATTTTATTTTTGAAAATAATTTATACTTAATTTTTTTTTTTTTCATTTTTTGATGAGTTTATGAATATTTGAAAGTATTTGATAACTATCTAAAATTTTTATTCTTGAAATAGAAATACGTTTGGTATGATCCTTAAATTTTTTTGTAATTCAAAATTTCTTTTAATTTTTTAAATATTTTATCATATTTTTCTATTTTCTCTTCTTTTTTTTTTTTTTCTTTTTTCTTCTTCTTTTCTTCTTCCTCTAATCAGTTGTAAGCAAGGTCAAGCCTCGTCGTGGCGCGACCGAGCCTCGTGGCGCTAGGCAAGGCTCTCACCGAGATCTGGCAAGGTGAGCCTTGCCCAGCCACCAACAAGGCTTCACATCGCCTAGTCGCCACGAGGCTCAGCCTTGCCAGGCCAAGGCGAGAGGCTCCCAAACCTCGTCTAGCCAATCGCCAGCCATCGCCATGGCCAGCGACCAACTAAAGAAAGTAGAAGAGAAAAGGAAAAGAAGAAAAATAAAAGATGGTTTGACTTGATTCTAAAATTATTTCAAAAAACAAATGATCATTTTTTTTTTCTATTTTTTGATTCTATTCCAAATTTATTTCTTTTGTTTCTGGAAATAAAAAAATCACTAAATATGTTTCTATTTTTTTTCCTAAAAATAAGAGAATAGAATTAGGTACTATTTGGCATAATATCAAATAGGTCCTTCCCAGGCGTGGTCGTGGTACATGGGCTTTTCCTTGGATACCCATGTGGTAAAGGGCGGTGTGGGGGATGGAGACCCTTCAGGAAGCTTTTGAATTGGTGGTCCAAAAAGCTTGTCTCGAAGCTTTCTGGGGTGTTCCCTTCCCGGGGGGAAATCATGGCCGCAATTCGCGATGACGATTCCCTTCCCCCCAGACGTGGTCAGGCCCACTCGGTTGGGCCTGTCATGATAAAAGTTCGAGGAAGGTGAAGTGGTTTGTCTGGAGGAACATCATCATGATGCGCCCTTTGCTTTAATGTGGTTTTTCTTATGTCTCACTTTAAAAAAAATGAAGATGTCGGCCAGAAACTTGCTGTTTGTGTCAAAATGTAGACTTTGCTTAGGGCAAGAGAGTTTTTACCCGGACGCGAAAAAACAATGTCGCAAGGTCTGTATTGCCGCTACGTTGTCTATATGAAAAGCATTTCTTTACAAATTAAGGGCTCTGAAAATAAGGTGCAATACGACACGGGCCGAAGAGTACATTACTTGCCCTAGCTTGTACCAGAGGTATAAGATACACCGATAAGGGTTACGTCAAGTATGATCCTAGGCCTTTTTAGTTGATCCTTTTACATGTGCGTGAACATGGAGAATGAGTTGGACGTACAAAAGCTTGAGGATTGAGATCTCTTTAGGGTACTGGTCCAAAGAATGTACGTGCGACGCACGCGGAGCCACCTCCTGTCGTTATAGTTTATGTTTACACTTTGTATAGATGTTTTTTTTCCTCTGGAATTCAAGAAGAAAAATAACATAAAGCCACTTTCTAACAAAGACGAAATTAATTGCATGAATTCTTGAACTTTCTTCATGTTGAAAAGGAGAAAAACCTAATCAAATGCATTGAATCAATCATGTTGACCCTCTAATTTTCACTCTGGTAGATAGATAATTGTTAAATGATCAATCCTCGGTCACTTCTTGCGTTACTATCCTCCCAAATGTGCGGTGTGAGTCGTTTCTCTTGTCAATCTTGATATGGAAGATGTGACATCTTTCTTATAAGGCGAGATTTGCTGATTGAATCCCTTTTTGTTCCGGTGAAAAATTCATGAACTAGAGTCCATACCACTTTATGCAATTCGACCGATTTGTTAATAAGGCACCCCCTTACTTTCTGGGCTATCTTGAACAATGTCACATGCACTTTTCCAATCCCACTATCGACTACAAGTTTAAGCATGCACGTGTTAATCGCAAAAGGCCTAAAGTTACGAAGGTTTCGGCTTTTCGCTTCTTTTTATGGATGCCTTACCCAATTTTTGAAATGTCATCTAAATTTTCGGAACACCCCATATTTATTGCCCATTTGGGACATTAAGAGAGTTCTTGTTTTATGATGTTCTTGCATTAAAAGAAGAGTGCATGTCCTGCATGTACCGTATGACAACATTCGTAGTTCATACAAACAATTTTTTTTTTTTTTTAAACTTGAGGAACCGCCTCACAATGAAGACTCGCGTAAACCCCTGCAGTGAAAGACTCCGCGGGGACCCACCTCCCACGGTACTCCGCTTAAGTCGCACTATATGCACATGCGATGACTCGAACCTCCCCCCTTCTGCAATTAGAAGGGGAAAGGCCCAAACCAACGCGCCCACAGCGGGGTAGTAAGTATACCTTAAAGTCAGATATTGAACGTTGTAACACGTCTTTGACTCTTCGCGCATATCATTTGTGCGAGATGTCAGTTTCACACAAATCAAAGTAGGTTTACATTTTTTGGTCCAATAATGTCCTTGTCTGTGTTTGTGTAAATGATTTTGTAGATGTTTGCAACGGAGACTTTTTCCTAAGAAAAAATAAAGATTACATTATTGATTCAAATCACGTAAAGTGAAAATTGTACTGATAATCAATCGAAGCCGAGAAAGATTTCTTTCTTATGTTCGTTGTGATGATTGATGATATTTATGACATTATCATTATAAATTTTGTGGAACATTCATTTGATAGTCCCCAAGTTGTGAAGACAGACATGCAATGCCCACGTATGGTATCACATGATTCATGGGCATCCTGCACTACCCTTAGCTACAGCGATAAACTAGTTCTCTTTTCCACTTTTTATTTTATTTTTATTATTTTGGGGAGCCCGTTAAAGGGGTCATTAGCTACACTCGGTTGACTTAACACAGTGATTTTCTGGTTATGCATACGATGATTATTTTATGGGAAAATGATATAAATAGTTCTTAAATTTTGAGCCAATGCATAATGTAATATCTAAACTTTTAATTTGTTCAATGTGATCCCTGAATTTTAGATAAATGTTCAATTTAGTTCTTGAACTATTTGAAACTATTCAATATTGTCTTTGAGCTTATATTAATAGAAGGACAATACTGAACATTTTCATATTCAGGGATCACATTGAATAAATTAAAAATTTAGGAATTACATTGCACATTGAGGTAAAATTCATAGCCCGTATTGAATAAATTAAAAACTCAGGATTACGTTACATATTGGACTGTAGTTTATAGATTATTTATGTCATTATTCCTCATTTAATTTGTGAATTGAGAGAGAGTTAGTTTTATGTAAGCAAATCTCATTTCATGGAGTTATGCTCTCTCTTTCTGATTGATATGGCGATAGCAAAAGTACCATTTATACTTTGAAAAATTAGATTATTATCGGAAAGATCCATGCAACGCAACCGTTTACCATAGTAAATTTATCATTAATCGTTATATCCATTAAGGAATGAATGCAGTTATCGAAGTTAAAAATCTCATATAGTATGACAACGTCCTCGCATGTGAAGAACTTTTACAACGACCCAATAAAACAATGTGGACATAATACACATATACAACAAGATATTCCATAAGTTAATCTCTGTTCCTCTCTTGGCACATCAAGAATCTAAAACAAATTTTCCTAGCCTCGATAGTTAATATCAAATGGGAAAATGGTTTTATGGAAATTATTTTCATAATCGACAAAATTACTTAGGTCTAAATTACCGGTGAAAATAATTTTTATCGACTTGTTTTTCAAACCAATATAGATAATTAAACTAGAAAAAGTAATTTTCAAATTATTGATTCTCCGTCCAACAAATGGAACCTTGAATCCGGTTTCTTTTCTCCATGCTCCGGGCAAAAAAAAAAAAAAAAAAAAAGGAAAGAAAAAGAGAAGGTGGATTCCCCCAGTGAAATGCTCCGAACTTTCTTGCTGGTGGCCCATGCTGCTCCACTAAGTGGGGGCGACGTGGTCCCTTTCGGTCCAGGCGCCGACCTTACCTTAATCTAATCGCGGTCCCGCCACAGACATCTAATGTTTTTCAACCTCCTAATCCCCCTATTTCCGTCAACTTTACGGATTCCTAGATGCTAAACTAAACGCTAAAATACAAGAAATCTCGGCCGATGACTAGAGCACCACCCCTCGTGTCGCGCCATTTGTGCGAAATCTGACTTTGCTTTTTCACTAAAACAAAGGAGCCCCGTGTGCTTCGGGCTTCTTCGTTCGGACGCGCCTGCAACATATGAACGTCTCCATCGCTTTTTTGGTTCGTTCTTTTCTTCGTGGACATCTACTTCCGTCTGAGATTTCGTGGGTCCTGCTTGATTTTCCCGGGCTCCGATTGGACGACCGCAAAGCCTTGCCCCCCTCCCCTACCCTCCCGTTCACATTGCGTCCACACGTGGTTTTGGAGCATAAAATTTGATTCTCCTGAGGAAGTTCGCGTGTAAAAGCGGCTCGCTTTGGTGGTGTGAAACCGGGGATTTCAGTAGCAGTGGCTCATGCCCATTTTGACTCGCGAGAGGAAGGAGGAGGAGGAGGAGGCACTAACAGTAGCAACTCCGTGTTCTTTAGTCAATATGAGAACCTAAACGTGTCCTGATTAGGAGGAAACTCCTCCTTATTTTATGTGGTTGGTGGATTCATGTAACGCATTACAAGCTTAAGCGATTCTTACCCACATAAAAAATATCCCTAAGCAAGACTTGGTAACATCTATTCAGTCGCATAACCGCACCACTACAGCCTCATCCCCGGCCATCTCTCTCTACTCTCTAGCTCAACACAACCAATTCAACCACGTTGCCACCGCGTTCGAGCTCCGTCAACCTCCTGGCCAATGGTAGAATGGTGGCCAGATCCAAGCAGATCCGGGTAGGATTTGCTTGGGATTTGCTTGGAATCGATGGTGGCCTCGATCTCCACGATGGCCAAATCGATCCCCAGCACCTGAAGAGAGAGAGAGAGAGAGAGAGAGAGAGTAGGTTTGACTAATAATGCTAGTGTTTGGATTGTATATCGTTTCAGGATAGAGTTGCACAATCAGGAATTAGGTTTGATTATAACTTGGCCACAAAGTCTAAATCCCTTAAAATATCTATTGAAGATGTGATAGATAAACTTAACATAGTGAGGGGACAGACAAGATATAGTATTAAAATACAAAATTTAAGGTCTAGAGTGTCAATTTTGTGGTCAATCGAAACTATTAGAGGTTAGATTGAGCGAGAATATGATTGGGACATTGCGCCTCATGAAAAATCCTGGACTTATTTCGTATTTAACTTGTTCTCTTGGGGCCATATCACCAAAAAGTAATTAGTTAAGAATCCTCTTTTCCCAATCGATGGCTTTTCTTTTTTATCGGACTAAAATGTTGGAAATAGTCTGGCGTACGAAGTTCAATTGCATCATGTCTGTCTAAGAAAAGAGGGAACAATATCCAAACGGACGCTCGCTCATTGATTGAGAAATGGACATGTGTTGGGATGCATACTACTCTTTAGTTCCCTGCGATATCAAGTTGCAAAATAACTCCATGACTGAACTATTCGACCCATGTGATAGCTAGGTAAATTTATGGTTTTCGAATTTGTATATGTACAATAAAAGAAGGGTTTTTTTCTTAAAGAAGAGAAAAATACTAAAAAGGGACAATTATGGGTCAAGTCTTAAATTTGGTGCAATCAAGAGTTTAAATACTTAAAAAAATTAACCTGTGCATTTAAATTGTAAAATTTACAACTTTATTACACACGAGTCATTCCATTAACTCCTTCATTGAGATAATTGAGAATGTCATATGATTTTTTTAAGAATTATTTTGTAGTCCTTCGTGGCCTCTAATTAAAAAAAGGCCACATGAATTTTCCATGCGTTAAAATCTTACAAAAGATCTAAAGCGGATGGTCACGACAAGTATTATAATTTTAAGAACACAAAATGGATGTTTTAGAGTCAGGACTCACTTGTATTGCGACGACAAGTTCTTAGAATTTTGATGTACGAAACGACAAATTTCGAGACACATACGAATGGACAAACTTCTTTTTTTTTTTTTTGTAAATAACGACGTCATCGCGACAAAATTTCAGGACGCCAGCCGTTATTTTTTTCCTTAATTAAATCGAGCCGATGAGGACAAAGCGATGGCTTCGCAGTTCCTGCCGCTGCTGACGCGGTGCGCACAACGACATGCGGTCCACGTACGACGGAGCCGGAGGCGTGACGTCATCCGCGGGGAGGGCGGGAATCTGGCGCGACGTGGGTAGATGAGATGAGATCAGACGGCGGAGATGACGAGATTCCTTGCTTGGTTGGGTAGGAATTCACTGGAGCACGCGCAAATGCTCGGGGCCCCACGCGCCCCTCCTCCTCTCCACCGCCCAATCCTCCTCTTCCCCATCCCACCACGCCTTCTCTCTCTCTCTCTCTAAAACTTTTTTTTTTTTTTTTTTTTTTTTTTTTTTTTTTTTTTTTTATCTATTTATTTTTATTTTTATTTTTCGGGATTATTGGGCGACACTGTGCGGGCCGGCGTGCGCGGCGTGGGAGCATGCGGAGAATAATAATCCACGGTGGGGAAGCTCGGTGGTGGCCCCCCCGCCCTTCCTCCTCCCCACCACACGCAACGGCGTCCGTTCGCTGCCGGGGAGTCAACACTTCCCATTGGTTGGTCCGGCTCGGTTCCGCCTCGCAGCCTACTCGTGGCTTTTCGAGGAACCAGGTGCCTTTCGCACCCAAGTTGAGTTCGAATTAGGATGTGAGATTGTTGCAACCGCACTATCGGGACGTATTAGCAGTTTCGCTTAGTGAATGACAGAGTTGGATATCATTCACGATGGAGTTGATGAAAGAATTATTAGTCATATTTGGATAGGATTGATAGATGGACGGATGAGTTTGGATAATATCTTTGCACGAGAAGAGATTGTGCCCAATCAAGCTGTAGGTCGGATCAGGCGACCTAACTCGAACCCATCGAAGTAAATTTAATGTAATGGACGCGCTAAGACAATATGATCTCTCGCCTAGCGCGACTTACCCAATAATCTACTTTAAATTATAAGTGATTTTTAACTAATGGCGACAAGATAACGAGTTGATCACGGTCCCTACTGTCATTTGTAGATTTTCAAAAGAACTATGGACATTTGAGAATGTGATTTTAGCTCATCCAGAAAGAAGAACCTTAGAGCCTTATCTCCCTTCGTTCCCCTCCTCCTCCTCCTCCTCTCTTCTTCTCTCTCTCTCATGCACAGAGATTCTAGCCCTACCATCCACCGCCCATGACCACAGCCGCTACTTTGAAACCCCTACCATCCACTTTGCTATAGCTGCCATCACAGCCTCGACTTCGGAACCACCTCCACCTCCATCGAAATACATGATGTTAATTGGGGCCTAGGGTTTGTTTCAGTGATGCTAGAAATGATTGGGCTTAGTTAAATCTGAATAAGTGCCATCTAAAGGGTAGCAGCCGTCCATTGCCACACGTTGACTATAGAGGGAAATGTTACCAACTTAGCCTTTAAATTATCGTACAAATGTCAATTTCAATTTTGAATTAAACCTTTACGCAAAATTTTATTATAGTTATTTCCACTGATTGCCACGAGAAATTAATGACAAGATGATCTAGGTAAGACATCGTTTCGAATAAAATTGGTTATGTCAATACGTCAAGTAGGACGTTCGACAATGATTGGACACATCTAGATCTAGGATTTGTTGATTTTCGTATGTAATTTTTTTGTATTTTCAGCCAAGTTTCAGCTTTGCTTGACAAAAATATAGGCGGGATGGCATAAAATCATCATCTAAAATATCTACCATAGTATCAGGACAGGTACACTTTACATGTTAGTCACATGGTTAATGTGCCATGATGACGAATCATTTTTTCTGCGGAACGTGTTTGTCATTTTACGCGGCGCTTGAATTTTAGAATCACTCAATTTCGATTGATCTATTATACCGTGTGACTTTCCCACGTCCTATGACCAACTTATAAGATATCTTTTCCGGATACAAGAGACCCACCAATTTCAGCAATTCTTTTGTTTTCGTTTAAATTTGAGCTTTTGAATTTTAATACAGTAATGGATGAAATTAATAAAAAAGCTGGCTGGATGAATTCTTGTTTTATCTTTTATTTTTATTATTATGTGTTGAGGAATATTTAAAATATCAAATGTACAAATCTCGATATTTTAAATTGAATATAATAGTTTCATAATATTATTTAAAAATTCTAAATAAGTATTTTTGTTGTTAAATTTTTTAGCGGAACTCATAAATAGTAGTGAATTATTTACCGTCAAGCAATCTATGAACCGTGAGCAACGGACAATTACATCTATAAATTTACTTAATCTATATATTGTAGCGGATGCATTTTAACTCTTTTTTTTTAACCCTAAACGCTTGAAACTTTCACGATGTATAATTGATGACACGAAGATTTTGTATATATTTTGTTTCAAGTTTTTTAAAGGTGAAATAACATTTTCAAAGTTTGTGTGGAAAGAAAAAGAAAATTTTTAATTGAAACTCAATATAGACAGCAAAGCTAATTTCGGGGTGATCATTAATACTATTAAATTATAGTTCGACGCAACTGGCAACTTTTGCTTTTCCAACAACCAGCTGCATGCTGAATGATGAAGAAATTCCAACCGAAACGGGAAATGATGAGCAATGATGGCAGTCAAAGCCACTTAACATTGTCCACGTTTTCAATTTAAAAAAGTCGTAGCGCCAAAATCTCCAATTCGAGCAGCATTAGCAAAGTGGATAAAATCGGCTAGCTTGACCTAACTCGTTTCATAAACCCATCTATATAAACATGACTTTTTTCCCATTAAATAATGAATAATTATATTAAACAATTGAGGATGTTGATTTTTTTTTTTGGTAGTAAATGCAATATAAACAACTAGAACTGTAGAAGTGAGTGAGTAGTCGAACTTCTTAGAGTCAATATAATTTGATTGTCGCAATACCATTACAAAAGTTTGTTTAAACTTGCAGACAATATTGTTCGCCTAAAAGAGCGAACTGTAGATAAGCTTATAATACACGATTTCGTTGACTATTTGCTCATTTGCGAATGTTGGTATCCAACAACCTTTTCTTTTGTCTTTGTTTTGTTTTGTTTTGTTTTTTTTTTGGGGGGGGTTTGAAAACGCCATCGGTACTTCTCTTTAGTAGAATAAAAAGTAATTAGAGTTCACAAACTTAGACTAAGGCAAACCCTAGGGCTAAAACATGGAGAAAGATTTGTTGGTATAACTGCCAATTGCTTACATCTCAAGCTGTAAGAGAGTGAAGGATACGACAATGCGCTTTGATTAAAAAGCAATTCCGTACGTTTCATGTTGTTCCGTAAATAGTTCATGAGCATTAGGTGATCCGCTTAGGAATATCTTCTATGTCGATGACAAGGAAAAAGCAAGAAAAGAAAAGGGAGGACGGGGCCACCTTCTTTATTTTGGATTATTAGCATCTTCTGAGTTCAAAAACTTTTTTGCAAATATAAGAGACATTGTCGACAGAAAGAAAGCCGTTTAGAAATAGATTAAAGATGAGCAAATTAATTATATCGAAATTCATACTTTTATTATGATCACCATCCCGTTTGTGGAAAGAATTTTGATCATTAATAATAACTGGCTATATGCTATGAAATTTCCAAAATTTATAGGGTAGAGGTAGGTATAATTCTATGGCTTGGAATTTATTATATTAGCAAAAAGGACGGATTGACTCATATAAGTTTAATAATGACTGAGATGTGCTTCGTACTATTTTTGCCCTGACTTTTCTTTTTTGACTTCTTTGCCACCACCCATCTACCACTTCTCTCTCTCTCTCTCAAAATATAAGATAGAAATCTCAAATTAGATGTTGCCTGAGCATGATAAAGCCTAGAGGTGGGGGAAAGGGAAGAGAGAGAGAGCATGGCGGCGGCCGCAGCTGGGCACGGTGAGTGATACTGAAGCAGCAAGCCATAAGGCATCGTGATAGGAGTTTAATGCTACATCATCATGATTCTGCTGAACTAAAATTATTCGAACATGAAGTTGTCGATGATGCCAATTTTGTAGATATGATTATAAGTAATTTCATTCCCCAACTGAGGGCATTAGTAGCCTCTACATGCATTTAGCCTTTGATTCTATACATTTCATTTTCGTTCTCCATAGCCAGTTGATTCAATTAGCAGGAACATTAGAAATAAATGGACCCTAATGGAAAAAAAAAAAACAAATCTACTAGTTTTGATAGAGTTTAAACACCAACATTTGATGCTTGAAAACCATGATGATAGCCTTCATGAGACATTGCATATCTGATCAATGGAGCTTCATGAGACGTTGCATATCTGATCAATGGAGCTAAGCGAGTGAGGACTATTCGAAATACATGGCCTATGTTTTGATTTGTGTAGGTTTCATTGCCAAACATGCGATTATACAAATTGGGTCCTATAAATGATACGTTAGCAACAGCACGTGTTAAGGCTTTCAAATTAGAAATAGATCATGAAGATGAGAAGAGAATTTGAGTTACCTTAGTCTTCCTTCATCACAAAAAAAAAGGGGGAGGCGGTGCTAATAGGATATGTATTACTATTATCATAAAACAACCCACTAAGTTCACAACACCATATTATAATATCATGTATTTTTACTACAGTATTACTTCGAGACACCATAGGTAAGATTAATGATTTACTCTCAAATGCAGTGTTATATTCATAACAAGTGTTTATTTTTTAAATAGAGAACAATCGTTATGATTATTTCACACAATTAATCAGGCATTATTTCTAGAAATAACTTTTCTCTTCGTCTTCATAAGAATCGTTGTTTTTGACATGATACCCCAATTTCCGATTTCATTAGCTTTTCAGGGATGTGCCGCAATCATACGTTTATACATAGGACTATAGCATGATGAGATTATTTATTACTATCAAATCATTCTAAGGATTTTGTTAAGAGGCATCTCTCTTGAATATTAGTCAAGTTAATTTTTAAAGCATTCATTGTGCTTGTGATATGCACAATAAATGCTTTTGGACTAGAGCATTTCTGCTCGTTATTAAGTATGTTTAACTGGTGTCTTCGGGGCTGTCGTTGATAAAATCATTATTATCAGGGAGATAATATTAATTTGGACGCGGAATGACGAAATAAAAAAACCACTGAGACAAACATTCCAGGAATCTCTCTCTCTCTCTATCTATCTATCTATCTAAGAGAACAAAGTTACACATTCATAGGACGTCCAGACACTCTCAAACATTCCTTTTCCTGCTTTCATAACCAGCTTCAACTAAAGCAGCTCATCTCTCTCTCTCTCTCTCTCTCTCTTCTCTTTCTCTTTCTCTCTCTCTCCAAAAGCCAACTTATATCTTTGCCATCCCTTTTAATCAAGAGCTCCCATCCATGGACACCGCTCAGTGGCCACAGGTAAGATAGATCCATCCATGTCCCTTCTCTCACTCGATCTGCATCATCTCCTTCCTCTCTCTCTCTGTCTCTCTCTCTCTCTTTCTCTCTCTCGTCTTTTCCTTCTTGATGATTCGGCTGCTAATAAAGGGTAAAGTGATGCTGTTCTTTGAAGATGAAAGACGATCACTTCTTTTCTTTTCCTGCTCTCTCACCTCACATAATAGCTAAGTGCAAAGTCTTTACTCTCCTTGGAATTCGGTCGTGCCTGTTATTGATAGTGTTTTCCACTTTCCCTTCTCCTTTTCAATTACAGTCACCGAGAAAAAAGAAAAAGGAGAGAGAGAGAGGGAGGGAGGGACAGAGATGGTGCATTTTTATTTTCTGGGCTGATGCCAACTTTGAAAAAGTGAAAAGTGGGCTGTTTTTGCTTTGTTTGTTGGTCTCGCTTTGTTGGTTTGTGTTCACCTTCTTCCTGTTTGCTTTCTCAGATTTTCAGGGTTGGTCTTCCCTTGTGTTTTGATCTTCATCTGCTCATGCTGCTACGGTTTCTTGACGCCTCTTTCATTTTCTTTTTTTTCGGCCTTTTTTTTCTTTAGGAGATTGTGGTGAAACCAATAGAAGAAATAGTCACAAGCACATGCACGGCAACAGCCACCCCGAAGCCATCATCATCTTCGGCTTTGGAGAGGAAGCCAAGGCCGCAAAAGGAACAAGCCCTGAACTGCCCAAGATGCAACTCCACCAACACCAAGTTCTGCTACTACAACAACTACAGCCTCACCCAGCCCAGGTACTTCTGCAAGACCTGCAGGAGGTACTGGACTGACGGTGGGTCCCTCAGGAACATCCCTGTGGGTGGTGGCTCCAGGAAGAACAAGAGATCATCGTCCTCAGCATCATCTTCTTCCTCGTCTTTCAATTCGTCATCCAAGAAGCTGCCTGATCTGATCAGCACACCTGCATCGAACCCTAACAACAAAGTGACACTTCATGAAGGCCAAGATCTGAACCTGGCCTTCCCAAACCCTCACCATCATGATTTCAAGTCCATCTCTGAGCTGGTCCAAGTGCCAAGCCTTGAGGCCAGCAAGAACCACCACATCTCTGCCAACTCTAGCTCCGCTGGTGCTTCCGGGGCACCGCCACAGCTCTCGGCTCTGGAGCTGCTCTCGGGGATTACGTCAAGAGGTAGTTTCAGTTCGTTCATGTCGATGCCGGTCCCCGATCCAGGCTCAGTCTACACGCCCGGGCTGTTCGCACTGCCGGACTTCAAGCCAACCCTCAATTTCTCTCTTGATGGCCTTGGGAGTGGGGCTTATAGGAGCCTCCCTAGTGTGCAAGAGGGTGGCACTAATGGAGGGAGGCTCTTGTTTCCCTTTGAAGATTTGAAGCCAGTCTCAAGCACGAGTGATATTGAGCAGAATAGAGGAGATCAAGGAGACTCCAATGGATACTGGAGTGGGATGTTGGGTGGCGGATCGTGGTAAAGAATTAGTTTCAGATTAATGAAACAGAAAAAAAAAGAGAATAAATAATGAGTTTCTACTTGTTCTTCTTTGGGTGTTAATTTACTTAATATCATCAGTTTCTCTCTGGTGGTGGCGGTGGCCGTGGCCATGGCCGTGGCCGTGGTGGGTACATTTTCTTATGACTTGTTGATTTTTCTTGGAAACTAACAGATGATAGGCTTATCGAGTGGGTTCCTTTCTCTCTCTATCTCTATTCATTACTAGCCCTCTTCATTGTCTTCTTTGCCTTGTGATGACTGTTGGAGGGAATTGAAGCTTTCCTTAAGCGTGTAGGGTTCAGCTTCAAGATCAAAAAGCTCCCCTCTGCATGTATGACTGTTGTATCGAAGGGGGAATATGGATTCGAAAAGGTGAGTTAATTAATGCCCATTTTTTTAGGGCATTTGAACGGGTGAGGGCATGAATTTTGCTCATCACTTCATCCTTCATCTTCCACACCCCACGAGAGAGAGAGAGAGAGAGAGAGAGAGAGAGAGAGAGGGGGGGGGGGGAGGGAGGGAGGGAGAGAGAGAGAGTAGAAAGTAACCCAGGTTTTATGTATGTTTGATGTTTGGTTTTGGGTTAAATTTAGACATGTTTTGCTGTAATTGCACAATTAGTTCAATGAATTATATAGTTCCTAATATTTCTACTGAACACTGTATCCTATTATCTGATCCTATGCAGATCTGTTGTTTTCCTTTGAGCTTGTATTGATTCCATCTAACTAATCGGAAGAGCAATGTGAAGGATACAAAAACTGGTTTACACTGCAATATTTTATATTAACAAACCATATTCCGTCACCTAATTGAAGTCTTACAAAAATCATATTGTAATTAAATTTCTTCAGCGTCTGCAGAACTAGTCTTGGAATAGTTTCTCTCCTTGTCCATTCGTTGAGAATAATTTGAGTAGATCTGAAGGTCTGTCCCCCGGCAGACCTCCCACATGAATTCCAGAAGTGGCTGCTCAGGAATAAGCTAGAACCATATGATGGAAATCATTTCTTCTTAAAAAGTTCCTGACAAATGATCGAGTAATTCCAGGTTAACCAACCTGGTCCTGTCAAAAGTGGAGAACATGTCAACTCTGTCAAAGGCAGTTGCTTTGTACTATGAATGACCGAACCTACCGAACCTATATAGCTTTGAAGCCTATACAATGAACAATGTTTCTTTTTTCTATTGATAACAATTAACGGTTGTTCTTGGAACCCTTAGCATGTCGCAATTAATCTGAACTCCAAAGAGAATAGCCTTTTCCTACAAAAGATATATGAAAGGTTGTTCTTTTTTTCCATGATTACCCTTGCTCGTAACATTGAAAATTATTATCACGCTCCACTCATTTTTTAATATCATAAAACTTTTCTTTTAGTAAGCTCAGACAAGTATATTAGAATTAGAATAAATTGAAATGTTTCAGGACTTTTATTTTGCACACAACTAGCGTCTAAACGGAAGAGTACATAAACTCAACTGATTCAACTTTCAAAATATACGGCAAAATGCACATAACATTATCCATATTAACTTGTGTAAAAATAATATTTATACATATTAAAACGTCTCAAATGCACTTGTTAAATATCCATACAACCGCTCTCTCGTGTTGCGCGTAATCAACACATCGAAAATCAAAACATTTCTATATCAAGCATGATCGGCGAGTGCTCTCGAGACCCTGTCATCTTGTCGTACATGACAGCAATAATGGAAGTCATGGATCGGAGCAAAGTAAAGTGGGAGCTGCGACAAGAATGGCCATCAAACCTGCCTCGACCAAAAGCTTCAACTACCCGAATTCCATTCCCGGACATCCTACGAAAGACCCTCCTTCGTGTTGCCTCGAATGATCATATCACATCATATGCTTCAAGCATCGCCACGACTATTTCTCCCCCTTTTCCTTCAAATGGTATATTTTTTTATTTAAACAAGAAGATTAGGGAGAAAGATAATCTGACACCACACTGCTTTCTTAGGAGTCTTGGTGGGGACCCACAAAAAACATTCTCTTAGGCAAGTGTGCAGAGAGGGGAATTATGCTTTCCACTAAGTGGATCCGTCTAGATCTGGATGCTCCATTTTTCCACTTATTATTAATATTAAATGACTAATTGTTAGTATTATTATTAAATAAAGGGGGTTTTTAAGTTCCTGTTCTTTGCTGTAAGCCACTTTAGTTTGCGATAAAGGGATATGATGCCCATCCCCCTTCCCCCAAATTACGGTCGTCTTTGTGGACAAGTGTGCATTTTTCTAACATGGATTCTTAAATCGACATGTTGGGAAGGAGGTGTCTTCTGGGTTTTTGGTATGGTTTCTTGCAGTTTCGATCCCTCATCATTCAGAATCTAAGGAGACTCGTGTTTGTTTAAGGAAAAAAAAAAGAACATTAAAAAAAACAATAGACTATAGGTACAGCTCTCACATGTAGATGCAGTGATGAGATTACCCACTTAGCTTTGGCCAAAATGCAATAGGGTTATCAAACAGACAGAGATGGAGATCCTCTTCAGTTTATTGAAAAGATCAATTTCGCTTGCTAACACGAGTCGCTAATTATTTTCTTTTTAGATATCAAAACTATGGCGGACGAGCACCCGCAACTCATGTATGTGAAAATTGCGGGTGTGATAAGAAGAGAGAAAATGCATCTATAAAAGACAGCGTAGGGGTTAACAATTATGATCGTGCGGTTTAATGAAATGGTGGAGTTTGAGTTGCGTTGTGCTGATTGTTTTGATCTTATACTTTGTGTTTTGATGAATGATCTTATCACTCATTGAGTTGATAGGAAGGCGAAAGCAAAGTAGCTTGGGATTATGTAAGTGAACACCAAAAGACTCTTAATCCTTGCATTTACCAACAAAAGTTATATGACGCTATGTGCAATCTTATTTGCTTCTAAATAATTTTCATTCAGAAACAGATTACGGGATTATGTACCTTTGCATGTACATCTAAAAGCAGTAATTACATCTTTTTTTCTTTAATTTGGAGTGCCCATCTGCATTGCTCTCAACAACTTCTCCGGCAAAAGTAAAAAGGAAAAAAACAAAGAGACGTGCATTTGCGTGTGTGTGTGTGTGTGTGTAATGTAGTTTTTGTCATAGTAAATCAACAGTTGCTATAAATGCAAAATGCATTGGTGTTATTGCCTTGAACTATGCCTACAAGAATTAGAGACTAGATAATCTCTCTCTCTCTCTCTCTCTCTCTCTCTCTCAGTGGCAGCTGTTTGGAACTGCAGAGAGCCGACCAAGACTTAATCTGACCCAGTTTTGGAACATGGTTCTTCCTTGAGGTATAGGATTTGAAGCAGACACGTGAAGTTTTGCTGTAAAAGCTTTATTATTTTGGGAAGTTTTATCCTGAAAGGCCACGGGGGACCAGGTGAGCTTTACTTCATTAATCTTGCAGTTGGTTCTGACCACTTGACAATCATTAAATGTTCAATGTCAGCTCGAACCACCTTATAATAATCCCTTTTGCAATGAGCAGGGATACGTGAAAGAGCTTTCCAAGATTTCTCCACGAAGCAGTTGACAAACTTAAAAGTTATTTCCACAAGTGCAAGTGATCCTATTATCGATGACGTGCATATTTTTCAGGAGGCCTGCGTTTCCCTTCAATCAGCAACATGGTTGGCTTCAGATTACAAACTCTCACCAAACTAGCTTAATCTTTTCCAAATGCAGAGCTATAACATGAACTAGAACAGAAGACGGTACAAAGAAACTGGGGTATCACAAAGTGAAATCTGGAGATCTAGTCGGACAGAACTGAAATACAACGATGTCGAAAGGTCGAATAAAAAGAGTAATCCAGGAAAGCCTAAATTAGCTTTAGAGTCCATTGATGCACATTAGAGCCTAAGAAACAGTCAGGCCAAAAAACTAGAAAGAGTCGCACATTTCCTAATCCATGCACAAACCCTTGGCATCAAAACTGAATGTACCAGCCTCGTTTACAAGGATGAGTGAACTACTTAGTGCTGACCACGAAAGGAAAGATTGCAGGGGCCCTCCATACCGATGAGCTGTGCTCAAAACAATTCAGGTAACAACACATTGAGGAACAGAGAAATGGCAAGAATCAAAGAAATTCAGCTCATAAAATTGCAGGAAAGGCAGGCTTACGATGAGGGAGTGCACAAGGTTTCTTTTCTCCTAAAGGAAAATCAAATTCAACTGTGTCTATGTACGATACAAGTAGCTGCCTCTTACTGGACGATCAATATTGTCTTGTTGAAACAGGCACATAAGAAGTACGGTACATCTGTGTGTCAGGACACCTTGCTATGTGTTTTCCTTCCTTGAGATGTCAGCTTGTAATGGAGGAACCACAACTTAATGGTACACTCCATGCAGTTATTAGATTAAAACTAGCTGAATACTCCCACAAGAAACTTAATCTAAGGCACCATATGTATACTTTGTTAGCTAGTGCTCCTGATTGTAACTTTGGCAAGGTCAAGCAATTCGCATGATTACGCACAACCACTGTCTGTTGTATCCTATTCATCTTGCGGATTGAAACTACATTTTGAAAGTGCTCTTCGTAGAGGTGAGAAAAGCCCATGAAAATAGGGCAGAACCAACTCCATTAGAACTAGCCGTACCCACTGGACCTTCAAGCTCGATCTACTAAAGTAGAACTAGTCATAACAGTGCCATAACAGATCACAAGCTGATAGGGGCATTATCACCCTCGTCTACTGCCTCTGTCAACCGCCTCTTTGCAGATTTGGTCCTATAGCACCATACTTCGAAGGCCTCAGTTAAGTCGGGAAACTTCGCCTGCTCGGCTTTCATCCAATCTGTCAGGATGTCAGCTTGATCGTTCGATGGCAGTGCTAATATGAAGGAGACGATGGCACCTTCGATGCTTTGGCACAAGTCTTCATCCATTTTATAAGGAAAACTGGCCTCCTCATCGCTCTTTGAATCTAGAAGAGGCTTCATTTTTCTTATATAAGGGAGCCACAGTTTAAGTATCTGCACCCGAAAAACAGCTGGAAGGATCACGTTCCCATACCCGACTGCTTCCAAGACTTTCCCACACACTTCTATTAGCTTTAGCTTCAAACCCCACATGACAGACTTAAGCTTCTGGTCTTCAACAATTCCCAAAATATTTTCAGAGGTTTCCGCCCATGTTGAGACAAAATCCTTCATGAGTTCCATTTTTGGCAGTATGTTACTCATCCAATCAAGATCGCTTAAACCCTGCAATATATCGGCCTCTGCTGTATCGGATGCAAGATCCGACTCGTTAAGCAAGGAGGACAACTTGTTTTCAAATGAGGAGAACATAAAAGAAAGGCCCTTTTTAACTACTGACTTCACTTCATCATCAACAGTGATTAATGGCATGTCCTCATCTTCCCGTAGCATGAATTCTATTTGCTCTTGGGCAGAGCTTTTGAGCTCCTCTCCGAATGGAGGACAAGGCCCAGCAGTGGATGTGGCAAAACCAAATGCAGAAACAAAAACACTTTTAGCGACAGTAAAGTCAACTGGTTGAATCCTGGCTAATATGGGCATGGTGACCGGACCAAGCTTTGACGCAGCTTCCATTATCTCTTCTTCTTCCTTGTCGTCCCAGGGAATGGCCTCCAGGTACTGGATGCAGCTGTGAGTGATCTCTTCACAGTGAAATGCAATTGCTACCTGAAGTATACCAAGAGCAGATTTCACTGAGCCATAGAAGCCCAAATGCGACTCGCAAGGTAAATAAAGCAACTCCAGAAGTTTGACATGGTGATCATAGTCTAGCTTCGAACAGTTAATTTCAATGCAAGTCCTGGAAACTGGAGAAGAGAGTTTTTCTGCAAAGAACTTGCTCTTCTCTGTCAATATGGAGGAATGGCAGTAGAACAATTCAGATCTTCCCTCATTATTCAAGAGGCATAATCTGACATCACTGGTGACTCGATCACCAAGTCTGCAGGGCTCATGTTCTCGGGTAGCCTCCATACACCAAAGTTCCAACAAACAGGTTCATGATTCATGGAGTTGAAAGCATAAACTATCCTCCACCATTACAATGCATTAACGATCTAATGAGATAAATCAATCTGCAGAAGTTTCAGTAAAGTTCAGGGTAAGAGAAATTCTATAACAGTATAGGAAGGGAGGAAATAACCAGAAATCTCTGTACATGTAGTCAATTTCCGAGGTTTTACAAGACCAGGAACTTTAAAACATCACGTCATAAAGTAAATTATAGAGTTGATTAAGCACCATATGGCTAGGGAACGGCAAGCCCCAAGAGTTCCTGAGTCATTCATGATCCATGAAAAAAAAACCTTTGGAAGAAGATCTAATTAGTAATTTGAATAGCTATAACAGACGGAGCTTCTTCAGCTATGTTGATCAAATACTATCTTAAGTCAGCTAAATCAACCCCAGTACCAAAGCACCCACTACCTCTCTTAAGGGCATTGCTCTAAATTTCTTCTCATCCAAGTAATCCATGAATCTTGGTCAGTCAGATTTCTGCTCATTCATTAACCTGGCAACAGTTTTGAAAGTCTGATGATTTCCTCATGAACTAAAAAGTTCGACATGAAGTATCATATCATGACCTAAGAGACAACCGGGGCACATCAGGGTTCCAGTGCACAAGATCAGACATGGATGACCTAAGAGACAACCAGGGCATTTCAGAGCTCCGTTTCTCATGGAGTTCCAAAGCAAGCAACATGAATGACTAAACTATTCTTCTCACCAGTCACTACATTGTTGACTCGTTAATTTGCAGGGACAAAGACACAATAAGTACCTGAGCATTTATCCGTTTAACAACCTAAATTTTTCCTAGTTCGTCCAATCAAGTACCTTAACTTTTCAAATTTGACTCGATGTAAAGTATCTCTAAATAGATCCCATGTCATGTGATTTTACTACCTGAGTTGCTTACTAAGCAAAAGTTAAACCCAATTGTTGACGTGGCTCGCCTACTCAGCGAGAATTATGTCAATCTCTGTCTAGGTATATCGTGACGAGAGAGAGCATTGACCTGGCGGTCCGATATATCTCCATTGAGATGGCATCATTTCAAGAGGGTCATATCGGAGTCCAATGTGGACATTTTACGGCTATCTATCGTGGTTAATATCCAATTTGGCATTTCCGGTCCGCCGCAATTTCAACAAACTCAATCCACAAGAGAGGGCATAGGTATAATACTCAGGAAAAGCTAACAGAAAATCTCTCTTTTATGCGAAAACTTAAACAGCAACACCATAAAGACACCCTTGCCACAACAAATGAGCTGCTAACATCAAAAGGGTATTCCTATTTCCTCGAAATGAATGAACTTCCATCAAATTGGAAACCAACAGAGATTAAACATCTTACACAAACAGGGCCTCGGAAACTCCAACGCTCTTCCCTCTCGGAGGAATCAGGGGACGGTCGTTAGCTCCCCGAAACTCCACTCGAGCTGAGCTGAGACGCTTGGCTTGCGCTCTCCCGACGGATCTTGCAGAGACCAATTTGAGAGCAACAGCAGCAGGAGCGACCCGGTTCGGTGAAGATAAGGATTGGGGGAAAACTGGAAGTGGAACTGAACAGGGTAGTCTCTCTCTCTCTCTCTCCCTCCTCTCTCCAGGACAGGCACAGGTGGTGGAAATTAGGGCTTTTTGCCCTACAAAATGGCGAAAGTCTAATAAATAAACATTTTCTAAAATATAGAGCTGGCAAAAGCAAACGTTATATTTCTAAAATAAGTTTCATATTTGTGTTATTTTTTAGTGGGTGTTATTAAAGATTACATTTTCGGGTGAAAAATGAAAAAAAAAAAAAAAAAAAAAAAAACCTAAGTTGTGCCAATTTTCCAAAAGTTCTCGCATGTTGGGCTTTATTCTAAAATATACCCGAATTTCACAACTTTATCCTAATGGACTCCTCTGAGAGGCGCACGTAAGTGGATTGGAACTTAGCGATTTATTTTTTAACAAAAACGTGCCTAGGAAAGGTGCAAATAGCTCACATGATGAGCATTGTACTTTTTATCTAGCATTAATTTTCACCGATAATGAGCTTAGAGGGTTCATTGAGAAAATTGTCGCGTTCTAGATGTTTTTGCAATTTTTAATGAGGGTTTTGAGAAATTAACACTGATTTAAGAATAGTTTAATTTTTTTTTATTACATTGAAAATGAGATCCATATTGTGCGAACTTAAGCAACAAAATTGACATGTGTGTCATGAATAATAATTACTAGTTTAAACAAAATTTACGCATTATTATATGCAAAAGCTCTTGATCTAGACAAATAAAGTTTTTTCTTTGTGAAAGCGAATCTAATTTTGCATTGAATTACTTTTTTGTTTTCCTAAAATTCCCTTTTCTCCTCACCATTTGTTCCAAAAAGCTTTTAGGCATGGCTAAATCTAACTTAAGTCAAGCGAAAAGAGAATTAGAATGTCTCGATTAACTACACAAGGAAGAACTCAAAGTACTTTAAATATTATTGTTATTGACTTCAAAATGTAATGCTTTGGGCTTTATGTATATAGCGGGCTAATTCCATAAAAAAAATCAACTTTAGATCGACAGACAAACTTGGCCAAAACTTTTTTTTATCTCATGAAAAAGCACAAACTTTAGGTTAATGGACAAATATGGCCCAAACTTTTTTTGTCTCATAAAAAAGAACTCACTTTAAGTTAAGTGACAATTATGGTCCCAATTTTTTTTGTCTCATAAAAAATCACAAATTTTCACTTCTATCCAAAATCTAACCCCTGCCAATAACTTTTTATTTGAAGTTAACCTTATTTCAGGAGAAAATGTTATGATCGTGAGATTGGTCGATCTCATCTATGGTTTCTCTTGACGGGCGGTGATCTATAGTTTCATATTACGACAAAACGATAAAGTCTAGTCAGAGAAATTCAATCTGAAGATTTTTTTTATTTGCAAGTGAAGTATAAAAGACAACACAGTTTCATCGTTATTCTTCAAGCTGTGGCTCAAACAAGAAGACAATGGATGGTGTTAGCCAGCAAGTGCACATGGATTTATTGGTAAGGACAATCAATGAATCTAAGTTAAGAGGCGCCAAAAGTTGGTGATTTTTTTTTTTAAACAAACAAAATTTGGATTAGAATTGTCACTCAACCTAAAGTTTATGCTTTTTAACGTGACAAAAAAAGTTTGGACCGGATTTGTTACTCGATCGAAAGTTAATGTTTTTTTACGAGACACGAAAAAGTTTAAATCAGATTTGTGCATTGACCTAAAGTTTGTGTTTTTTTTTTTGGAATCACTAAACATCAAGTAATTCTTGTATATACACCAAAATTTCAAATATTTTGCGAACTCCAAAAAATTATAAAAACATACCTGTAAATATAAAAAAAGAGGTCTCTCTCTTTCCTTCGCTCGAGTCTCAACACTTCACCTTCTTCTTCCTTCAATCCTTCCTCGGACCTCTCTCTCACTCTCACTGTCTCTCTGTCTCTCTGTCTCCCCGTTCCACCCACCTCAGCCGCCGTACCAGCGGAGCTCTAAAGGCATCCGAGCTGCTTCTCTCTTCAGGTGCTCTCCGTCTCTCACCCTCTCTCTCTTCTGGGTGGAATTGAACTTATACACTGCCGGGCCGGACACAGTGATTCAATGCTGCTCTTGAGGCGTCTTTTCGATGACGCATGCAATGTTCCTCGTACGGGTGACTGTAGTAATCGTAGTACTGCCTCGTTGCGCTGATGATGAAGCGACCGACGTATAGTTGGTAGGCCTTGAGGTCCCATCATCCGAGGTTCACAGCATCGACTATGTCTACTTTGCTTTACGAGAAGAATTTGGTTGTATCAATTGAATTGAAAGGCTAACGCTTCCGCTTCTAGACATTGTCTTGTGCGGAATCTGTACATAGCATTGCGTAGGCTTGCCTTTCCCTGGCTATATTATTATGCAATTGTTAATTTGGGTTAATGTTTAGATAGTGAAATTTGGCAATCTATATATATATGATCCGGGAAAATTGAAACCCATTTCATCCAACGATAAAATTGGTGACGATTTGTTTGGTGTTATACTATTTTGAATATTGTGGAGCAATTATTAATAAGTTGAGTTTCTCGATATGATAATTGGTTGATCTGCCGTCATCAATGACAATTTACTAGCACTCTTGGTCATTGAGGTTTTTTTTTAGGTTCATAACTTGCACAATGTACTTTCTTTACGATATCTTTAGTTGGTAGATGAAATGTGCTGATTTGAGGTTAATCCAGTTTGGAATGGATGATAACTGGAGGCGCTAGTGCAGGATTTGTGGTGGAAGTAAGCTGTAAATACTTTCACATTGTCTCTTTGTCTTTGCTCTTTTCTGAAACTGTCAAACATGATTGCTCTTGCAAAATTATCTTGATATTTTGAAAACTATTCTGGTATTATTTTTTGTTTCTTTAATGGTTGAAAGTTATGGATGTTTCGATAGCAATTTTAGCGAACGGTTATTGTGAAGACGATCTAACAAAAAAGACTTTTTGACTATCGTTGAATGAGATGGTACTTCTAAGATATCATCATTTTCTTAGATGACTTGGGAGGATGTGGAAATGGAAGGTATGCTTTACTATATTAAGTAGATATGGCAGTTTAGAAGTGGGCGATTTAGAAGGCACAAAAGAAGGATTTGAGCAGTGAGAGTGAAGTTGCATGTTGATAGTTTCTCTGTGCATTTGATTCAGCTAAAGTGAAGACCAATCACGTTAAATACCAAGAAGGATGGGAATTGATAGAACCCACGCCATGAGAATTAGGGGTGAGTGGTTCCAGTTCCGGTTCGGTTCCGTCCGGAACCCAGGCCTACTGCCTGGGTCACGGGTTCCTCATTTTGGAACTTGGAATCCTACCCGTCAAAAGAACCCGAACCTACCCCACACGGGTTCCAGGTCGGTTCCAGTTCCAACGGTTCTTTTTTATTTTAGTTTTTCTTTTTTTTTCCTTTTTTTTTTTTTTTTTTTTCCTTTTTTTCAATTTTTTCAATTTTTTTTAATTTTTTTTTAATTTTTTTAAATTTTTAATTTTTTTTTTCATTTTCATATTTAAACTATAACGTACACGCACACTCTATAGCAGCGTCGGTGACGAGCGGGCGAGCACGGCAGCGAAGGGCATCAAGCGGCGAAGGTTCGCGCAGCGCGTCGGCGGCGCGTCAATGGTGGCTTTGATGTGATGATGGCTCGGTGGAGCCGAATGTTTGGCTAAGGTGTCGCGGTTGGTGACGGGGACGAGCTAAGGTGACAAGTCCTTGCAATGGTGTGGTGAGGCATAGCGACTAGATGACATGGTGGTGGTGGCGCGAATGGCATGATCCGGTGACGAGCTTGGTAGCGTGGTGATGATTGCTAGTCGCTTAAGGCTCACGATTCCATCAAGTGAAAACCCGAATGTCACATGCGAGGCCCTTGTCTATGGTTGGTGAGGGTGGTCGACCCTCGCCCGGACTTGGTAGAATAAAAAGTAAAAAAATAAATCATACTTCTTACAAAAATATATAAAAAAATTATCCATGTCAATTGTAAGCCGTCCTACGTGGTATTATTGGTGTCCACGCTAGTGATATCCAATTAAAATTAATTATGGATTCAATTAGTAAAATATAAAAAAGATTTATAACTCAATTGATATAATTAAAATATTTAAGAGTGAATTGGTTAAAATATAATAATTTTAGGGCTTTATGGATGATTTTCCCCGTATCGATAAATTAGGGCTAAATATGGGCAAAGAAGCAAACCCTAACCCTACCCATTGAAACTACTTGTAAAATTGTAGTTGATTATTTGCAAGAGAGTGCCCGAAAAAGCACATTCAAGGTCATTATGTAAAGCTTCCCGTGGCTGTTGAAGACGGGATTGTTGGGCGCATATATTGACCATCAGCCGAGCAGGGGAGGGGGGCTCCTTTTGGAGCCTTAATCGGTTCCAAAACCGGTTCCGAAACCGGTTCCGGTTCGGTTCCGCAACCGGTTCCCGGAAAAAGGAACCGGAACCGGAACCGGTCCTTTAAGAACCGGGAACCGAACCGGAACCTCCGGTTTGGTTCTCCTGGTTCCCGGTTCTACCCGGAAACCGCGCTCACCCCTAATGAGAATTGCAAGCTAAGATGAGGGAAGATTAGGTTGTGTTTGGTAACGCTCCCGGGAACAGGTGTTTTTGTTTTTTTGTTCCCAGGAGAAGAAATAAAATAAAGTTGTGTTTGGTAAGTTTTTTTTTCTCGAGAACAAATTTGTTTCTAAGAACAAATTTGGAACAGAAAAAAAAAAAAAAGTTGATTCTTGTTTCCGGAACAACTCCGAAACAAGAATCAAAAAACAAAAATCAAGCTTTTTTCTTTTCTTTTTTTTTTTTTTTTCTTTTCTCTTCCTCTCTTCTTCCCCTAGCCAGTCGCCAGTCTTGACCAGCCTCGGCGCCGGCCGCAACCGACCAAACGAGGCCCGGTGACCTCACCAAATCCTTGCCGACCTCCGACAAGGTTGCCCCAAGTTCATTGGCCATTGGTGAGGCCCCCCCGAGCCTCGCCATGGTTGGGGAGGCTCCCTTGAGCCTTGCCTAGATCTAGTGAGGCCGAGCCTCGCTTGACCACGAGCCTCGCCCAATCACGACGAGGCTCCCCTGAGGCTAGTGACCTCGCCGGCCCTTGTCTAGTTAGTCGTCGGCCAGCGACCGACTAGAGAAAGGAAAAGAAAAATAAAAAAGAAAAGAAAAAAAGAAAATTGTAATAAAATTATTGATAATTAAAAGAAATTCTAAATCACAAAAATATATGGGGTTGTACCAAATGCATTCCTCTTCTGGGAATAAAAAATTTGTGCAGTTATTAAACGTGTTCAAATGCTTAGAAATTATTCTCAAGAGCAGAAATAGAAAAAAAGTGTTTCTGAAAAAAAGTTATTCTCAGAATAGAAATGTTGCCAAACACACCCTTAATAATTCTTTATTTTATTTAGCTTTTTTGGCATTATCGCTTTTGAAATGTTGGAGCTGGTTGATGATGTTAAATCATGGCCGAGAATGTTTTTGTATCATCTATGGCTCCAGTTTCTTGATGTGAAATTACCTTCATTATTTATTTCTTTCCTGTGCGTACAACCATCGTCTCTTAGAAGATTGACTTTGTTAGGCTGAGATTCGTGAATCGTGGACATCTGAAAATGATCCTCACAATGGCAAGCGCAAATGTGAGGCACTGTGGCCCATTTTGAAGATTGCTCACCAGAAAAACCGACATATATTCATCTGTAGCATTGCAGGAAAGAAGTCTTGAAAGAATTGTACGAGTTCTGATTGGAGCAGGGTTATGCCAACAAAAGCCTAATTGCCGAGTGGAAGAAGGTTGGTCCTGGTCCCTTTTAGTCTTGGTGGTGTTTGCTGCTCTTTTAGTTTTGTTCAGTTAGGATCTTTACAGTTGTGAGTTGAAGACATATTTATCAGAATAGGTCGATTCTTGATAGGTATCTCACCCAGTTGATTTGATTGAAGGTCTATACGACATGTATCTATAAGGTGGATTAGAGATATCCTGAATTGTAAGCTAATTTATTGTATCTATCAATTTAACCAATTCATAAATTCTTGTATATTTACCCATCAAATAATGTTATTTTTGTCGTACTTTATCCTCATTCTGTAATTTGATGGTTATAGAATGCTTAGAAGTAAAATTATACTTTACAATACAATTATAAACGGCATGAGATATCAAGATTCATTAGTTAAATATAAATGTCATTCTCATGTCAATAAAGCAATGAAAAATTGTATCTTCCAATATATAAAAATGGTAACAATAACAAGTACTTGAAGTTGAGAGTTCTTTTTCATATCTCATTGAATCTTACTCAAGGTTTCATATTCTGTGATATTTCTCGCTAAACATACATGTCTCTATGAAGAAAGTATTATTTGAAGGTACTTTGCTAAATTGTACGATTTGATTCGATTCCCAATTCACAATACATATCCTGATTTAACAATTATGGTTGAAAATCTGTCATTTACTTTGTTGAGTTATATGATTGATATGCACAGTGGACACACTTCCTGCTAGCTGTAAGTTTTTTGCGAAAAACAATTGTTCAACAAGGTGTTAGAGCATTGTAGCCAAAAAAAAAAAAAGGTGTCAGAGCTTTAGGTCAAGGATTTGAATTATGGCACCTCTTGTAGATTCCTGTTGTCTTTTTTAGCATGCAAGCATGATGCTGGGTTCTTATTTCTGATGGTTTCCAAATTTCAAGACCGCTTAGGCTCATCTGATAGCCAATGCTAAAGCAGTTAATCTGTCAGTAACGAGCTTGTCATGCTAGGTTTGGGGAAATATTTTCAAGGAAAAAAGCAGCGACTGCGAGAATGGGATTTTTCAGCTAATATCAGTCCTGTTCTTTTTCGTTTCCTTTTTTCCCTTTTGCATTCTAAGGTGAAGTGATTGATGCTGGTTTAAAATTCTCTACACTTGCGGTCCACGGCTTTTGGACTTAGCGAGATTTTTTCTGTCTTGGCCACTGGCATTTAAACAGAAAGTGGCGCGATCCTCTTACTCTGCAGCCAGGTTAAGAGCGGCTCTGCTGCCTATGCTGCATGCAGCCTCGTGACCACACTTTTGCTACAACATGCGTGTCAAGTGCCCAGGCATTTGAGGGAGGAGAAGGTGATAGAGCGCGTTCATTTTGAGAACGGGGTTGTGCAGCGGACATTGATCAATCACATACTAACACAGGCAGCATACATGGCAAGTCTGTTGTTCTTTAGGTAAACTTAATTTGCAGCGCTTAGTTGGGTGGAGCTGACTATACATCATTTGGCTTCCGAGAGCTTACACTTTACAATGAATGGAGTATCATGTGCTTAGCATGGTAAGAAAACCAGTCTCTGAAACACAATCACTGTTGACTTATGTATGCTTCTTTAGGAGTTTCCCATCGCCTTGTGCTCACTGCATGTTCCGATTTGCGCATCTGGAATTGGATGGGAGTTCATAATGGGCACAACCTCAAGTATATTGTATTGTCAGGCTCTTGGACTCTGGCGAGGAGCTTAAGTTCTTTTTTCGCTCTCTTTTTTCAGGGTTAAGTTCTTCACATCCACTTGTTCAACACTCTAATCGGATTGGCTTGAATGGACTGGACCACTGTATATCTTCAAGCATCTAAAAATTAATCTATGCATGCAGAAAGCAACCAAAGGAAACCAAAAAAGCAAAAAAAAGCCAAAACGTCAGGGCAAACTTAGATGCGACATTCAGCTAAAAACAAACTCAAATTCCCAAATTTCTACCGGGGGCACGACATTATTAAAATCAGATGCGCTAGCGTCCTTGTCGTAACTGACGGACTCCACTCCACCTAATTTTCAAATCCAGTGCACACCCAAGTTTACCTAAATAAAGTTCAAGTGAAATTTCTCCTAATAAAGCTTGATATAGAAAAAAAAAAAAAAAAAACAAAACAAAAGCACTCCTCCAAAGTCATTGGGCGACTTGTCCGATTGCACGAAGAACGGACAAAGGCGGCTGCGGGGCATTTTCATGATTCCATCGGCAAAACACTCATCATCGCTTCCTTTGCTTTGTTCCTTTTCACCTTGGCGGGTCTATTCAAACGTAAATCCACTTAGGTTAAAGGAGCATGCATATAAATTAGTAAGCCAATGCTATTGGTTTACCATGGTTAATCCTTATCCAGACCTAAGTTATAAAATGAATCGGAACTTGACCATTAGGTCCGGTAATCTGGTCGACCGGTCCATATATATTGTCCGCCAGGTCCTAAAGGCCAAATTACATGGAGTTAAGCTCATCAACCCTCATTCTGATTCATCCTTGCAAGAATTTCTACCCCTTTTTGGCGCCACAGGTTCTCACTAATCAACGATAAATAATGGACATAGAATATGCCAGTAAGAACCTTGGATTTTCCGAGGGTAACACGCTCAGTACAGTAGGAAAAGATAATTGATATTCTAATGGCCAAGGGAGGATAGCTCCTACTAATCTCTCTTTCTCGCCGATGCACGTGCTTAATCTATAATCATAAGACATGCTACGGACGAAGTCTTGGATGGAGGAACCTTGTGCTTACTTCTTAAATATGTGTATGCTCATGTAAAGTTGGATATGTACAGCTATGATCGCATGAAATGTCTTTCCTTCACGTCAAATCACGCATTAAGTAATCATGTCACATGGTCTTTCTCTCGATCAACTTGATTAGCGCTACGCGTAAAATTAATTTGCCAGATCATTGAAGCCGACAGATGTAACTGATAGCAATTCGTGGTGTGACTTGGAGAAACATTGCAATCTTATTTGTGATATTTTACACATGATTTAGGATCTTCTACGCCATTGATTGGGGACACATCATGTCGATTTACTTTTCCTCAAGAGTAACCATAGTCCTGTAATATTTTCACGTTGCAATTGTTAATGACTTGACTTGTACCTTGTGTCATCAATTTACGGACAGTGCCAAAATTGATCTGATGGCTCTTATTGGAGTCAAATAATCGATTCTGCTGGAATTTTATATAAATCTTTCAAAATTTCATGATCTTTTGTTGTCGGGACAATAATTTTCCACGGACTCATTTCTCTCTCGATTTCCAAAACTCTCTCTCCCCCCCTCCCTCCAACGCATGGGCGCGCGCACTCACACACATGCAGAGTACGAGCATGGCTAATGTGAATCCCACGACATGTAATCAGAATTGAATCTTAAAGCACATGCTAAATCCATATTGATCCGATAGTTTTAGAACTATACATGCATAAGGTATATGTTGTACAGCAAAGTTGCGAGAAGAGAACGTCTCTCTCTCTCTCTCTCTCTCTCTCTCTCTCTCAATTTAAGTTATCTTCTCGATATCTTTTAGGTGAACCATGTCAATTATCTTCTCTGTAGTCTCCCCACTAGGGCAATCAGCTAAGGCAAAGAATCCTGACGAAAGCTATTAATAATTAATATTAGCGAACCCTATGAAGCGTGCATCGCGTTTTACCCAATATCAAGATCCCAAATGAACAAGAAGGTACTTTAACTTAATAATATCATGCGTGTTGTGGCGTTGCGGGCGTTGCGTGTGCTGAAATCAACCCAACGCCGTACGTCGTCGCTTTCTCTTTAAAATGGTCGATACTGAAAAACAAAAGGGTGTTCCACAACGCCCGATGCAAGGAAGGACAGATGAATGAGAAAGTTAGTTGAGCTCGAGCCTCATCATTTTCTAAATTTCGTTTTGACCTATGAAAGGGACGGACATGGTGCTGGTTATACAATTATTTAGATTAGAAAAACAACGCAATCACGGTACAATTTGTCAACCTATAGCATGAGGGTTTTTGGCAAAATAACCAAAAAAGTCCTAAACCTATTGCAATTGTGCCAATTCAGTCATAAACTTATTTTTTTGACCAATTGAGACCAATTGAGTCATAAACCTTTTGCAATTATTCCTGATCAGTCCATCCGGCCAAAATTGGCCGACCGACAGCCCGCGAGCAGTTTTTAATATTATTTTATTAATTTTTCCTCTCTTTTTTTTCCCTCCTCCCTCTTCCTCCCTCCTCCCTTTTCCTTCCTTTGGCTCCGGCAAGTGGCCAGACGGACTGGCCAGGCTAGCTAGTTGCTAGACTAAGGCAATCCGGGGCGAGCCCCCCTCGCCGGATCTGGCCAGGGCTAGCCTCGCCCGGCGACCGTGAGGCATGCCCTCGCCGATCCGGCGGGGCTTGCCCCGCCGAATCGCCTCGCCAGATTCGGTAGGGTTTCGGTGAGCCCCCCTCGCCGTCGGTTAGAGCTCTTTCCAAGGGTAGATTTGCCGGCGGGGCAGTCCGGTCTGGCGGCGGTGGGTGGGTTGGCTTCTTTGCTTAGGGTTTTAGGGGGGTTGATGTTCTCGAGGCTGATCCAGCCCCACGAGGGGCTCATCAGCCTCGACGACTTCGGTGGTGTCGGCGGCAGGGGGCTCGAGCACTGGGGGGACTGGTGCCTCGTGCTGACCTCCGATCAAAAGGGAAAAAAAATTAAAAAATTAAAAATTATTAAAAAAATGCTCGCCAAGACCGCCGACCGCCATGTCAATCTTTGGCCACTTTTTGGCAGGATAGACTAATAGGGAATAATTGTAAAAGGTTTAGGACTCAATTGGTCAAAAAAAATAAGTTTAGGACTGAATTGACATAATTGTAATAGGTTTAGGACTTTTTTGGTAATTTTCCTAAGGATTTTTCTATTGACTCAATTTATATCTTAGTGTGGTGTAATAATTGCATTAAAAAAAGGTGGTATATAATCCTCATCAATGGAATCTATTTTGGGAGTTTTGAAACTCGACTGCACATCGCCTGAAAACGACATGCAACTCCTCGAGTTTCTATCTTGCTGGCCTAAATATTTCCATCTCTTCTTTTGCGACAGATCAATTCAACCCATCCACATCAAGACAACTGGACAAATCTTCGTAAGCATGACCTTGGGAAAGGACGACTCCATATATGGGAGAGAGAGTTCTATGGATAAAGTTACCAAAAAAGTCTTAAACATATTGAATGGATGCTCATACAATTCTAAAACTTGTCAATTTAGTCTTCAGTCTTTTGACGATCTGCCAATATAATAATTCCAATCAATTTTGGTCGGCACTTGCTAACGTGGATGCTAGCTATTTGACATGGACAATGTTTGCAATTTTTTTTTTAAATATGCATTTTCTTCCTTTTTTTTTCTTTTTCCTTTTCTTTTTCCCTATTTCCCTCTACTAGTCGTTGGGGCCTCGCGATGGTCGGGATACCCTCGCCGACTATAGCCTTGCCAAATCTAGAAAAAGGATGGTTGTCGACCTCCATCGACCATTGCCCAACCCCAACAGAGGGAACTAGAGAAAAAAGAAAAAGGAAAAGAAAAAAGGAAAGGAAAGAAAGGTAAAGTTCAAAAAATCAAAAATTGTAAAAATTATCCACATCAACATCTGTTGTATTACTCAAGACAACTGTTGTTGATTAAGCCATCATATTAGTGATTTTTTGCCAAAATTGATCGGAATGATTAGATTGACAAATTATCAAAAAATTTACGATTAAATTAGCTAAATTGAAATGTTATAAACCAAATCAACATCCATGCAATAAGTTTAAGATATCTAATCGTAAAGATTCAAAGCTTTATGGTCTGCTTATTTTCTAAATGCTTCTTATTACTTACAAGTAATTATTATGGATCTTTTTGTCGGTAATGATGCAGTGTTGACTTTGTCCAACCTCGCATGATAATCTGTGATAAGTGGAAGCACATAAATGGATCCCTTGAATCGCTTGTCATCACATGCCCAATGATTCTGTCATGCGTACAATTATGGCTTCGACACTCTTCCCATCGAAGGAAGTGGTCACAAACTAGAGTTGGCTATGTTGGGACGTGGAGCTCGTGATAAAATAATTTAGGACATGAAGCTGAATTGGTCCGTTTCTATTCATAGTCAGCTAGTGGAGAGAGATCGGTCCCTCCAAACACATGAGACTCGTGAAAGAGGCAATTCGATGACTTAAGTTTCTGAATGAATATGAATACAACTAGATAAGTCAATGGAGTCAAGAGCTCGCTCTTAAATCTCTCCAATTTTTTATTTTTCTGAAGCTTCTTCCAAATTGTTGGAGTATAAAAAGGCAAGACAAGGTTGGCACTCTAAGTTCTCTCTCTCACACACACACTGTGTATTCATAATAAGACTTCAGAGACCACTGCACTTATGTAGCGCTCGCTCTCTCACACACACACACTCTCTATTCATAATAAGACTTGAGAGAGAGAGAGAGAGAGAGAGAGAGAGAGAGAGAGAGAGAGAATGGGGAGAGCTCCATGTTGCTCGAAGGTGGGTTTGCACAGAGGGCCTTGGTCTGTCAAGGAAGACATGTTGCTCATTCAGCATATTCAAGCTCATGGAGAAGGCCACTGGAAATCCATGCCTAAAAGAGCAGGTATTTTTTAAGAAAACATAGACCCACGCCACACATATATTTCCATCTATATGTTTCTGTGCGTGTCGGATACATACATCTGTATAAAAAATGTGGTTTTATTGAATTTTTGCATGATAGCATTTGCTTGACTTGGTTAATAAAAATTGAAAAGTTTAGAAAGAAAAAGAAGAAGAAGAAAAATTGGATCCTAGTTGAGTGAACTCAAGAGTACTTTTGGAAAGGTATTCTCTTTGCTCGTTTTAATTCCATTTAAAAGAAAAATCGACTTCACCGCCTTCAGTTTCTCATTTTGTTCTTTTTATTTTTGGAAGAATTCGAGGTTCTCCCTTATTTCATTTATTTTCCTGCACGGTGAATTCGACAGCTACTAAAAGAAGTATTTATAAGTTTCTTAAGCTTGACGAAGGCTTTGTGAGTTGCCCATGATGAGAAAAAGTGTGACTGCTTACCTCCCAAACCGTCGCACCAATTTTGTTTTCTACGAACAAGATTCATTTTTGGCCATGCTCTAACTAACAATAAGAACATGAAAAACCGCAAAACAGTTGGGAAAGGTTCTGATATTTCCGAGGAGCTAGAGGTTGTAATTATAATAAGATATGATATAACACAATTGGAAACAAGACACAAAAATTAGCAAATTTGGGGTGAGGCTAACCGTGTCTAGGATCCGCAGGACACAATTACTAATTGTGTTGTCTTCGTACCAACCCGCCTTTACTGAAGATGAAATTAACCCAAATAAAAATGAGCTAATGTTGACTCAACGTTAAATGATCCATTTAGACACGATCAGCTAAAAGACTGTTATTTCCATGTCATTCTCTATTAAGACTCTAAATTGATAATATTTCCATTAATTAGGAACATATCGCTTAGTTTGTTTAAAAAAAAAAAATTGATGGATTATTACAATTCGTGAATAGATAATTTCGAAAGTTGAAGATATTTCATGCCAAATTCATGTCGACAAGTTGATTTCGTTCCATGATGGGTCACGCAAAAGTGTTGTCTCATCAACCCTTTATTCAATTGTGCTACATGAGTCGTGCTGTGTTAGCCCGTTATATCGAGAAGAGAAACTAATCATCACGTGTTCGGACCAACCTATTTTGTTAATTACTCCGAAGTTAAAGCGATGCGAACTCTACCCACGAACACATTCCCATCCCTCCTAAGTCAACCGCATGTGAACGATAGAAAAACACGCACCTCGGAAATGTCCCGACTCTTTTAATAATATCTCTCTGTCTCTCTCTTTCCGAACATGTCTCGACGACAATGGGGCACTCCATCCAAACCCTATCGCCTTTAGCCAGCCGAAATTGGCTCAATCACATGGCCCCCGTTCCGAGCGAGCCAAATCTAGCTCCCTTATGGGGTCGCGAATCTGGCTCTTCTCAACTGAGAGAGAGAGAGAGAGAGAGCATTGGGGTTCGCAAGAGAGAGAATGATAGTTGGAGGGGCTGCGAGGAGAGAATGGTAGTTGCGGCAGTCAAGAGAGACGCAGTCACTCGTCAGAATACTGTCAGCAATGGTGGTGACAAGGTGGCAACGCGGTGACGACGGCTAATGGCAGGGTTTGGGTGGACGAGTGTGAAGAAAGATGCAGTTAGGGTTCTTTCTTGCAAATTTAGTTCGCTCGTAAATTGTTTTATCAGCCCACGAATGCAAACCATCTAAGAGTTTGCTCAATTTGGAAAATAGGGGTCCTGCATCGTTTATCACATTTTCAAACAGTTCATTTTCTCTAAAATGGTTGTTGAAAGGCTGAAGATATTCTGTCTTTTCGAAAGCAGTGCCATGCATGTTACTGAGTGACCTTGATTAATTCCTTTGGAAATATTCATAATTTCGCTGATGCGCTACTTTTAGGGAGTTATCCATCCAAAAAGCCGTAGTATCTCTTTTTCCTTACTTTCCTTTTGGCCTTGCGAAGGATTACTTAGGTGTGGAAAGAGTTGTAGGCTAAGATGGATGAACTATCTCCGGCCCGACATCAAGCGCGGGAACGTAACCCCAGATGAAGAAGACCTCATCTTCCGCCTCCACGCCCTGCTCGGCAACCGCTGGTCCCTCATAGCTGGGAGACTGCCGGGCCGGACCGACAACGAGATAAAGAACTATTGGAATTCCCATCTCAGCAAAAGAGTGAACGATAATAATCACCAAAGAAATCGAGGCGTTAAGGGGCCCAAAAAGAGGAATATTGTCACAGCTAATAAGGTCAGGTCGTTCACCAATAAGCAGAAACAAGAGATGACCAATGAAAAGGGTGAGACAAAATTGACAAAGATCAAAGTGCATCAGCCAAAGCCCACTAGGGTTTCAGCTGTTGCCAGGAACAGCAATTGTAATAGTCTTCCGAGGGGGTCATGTGTGAACACTAGTAATAATAATTTTCTTGAAGAAGGCCAAACAGCTCCAGGTGAACAGCTTCCACAACAACTCCCTCCCTATCCATCCTCTGGTTTGACAGCAAGGAATGCCGCTTCCGACATCGAGGGAGTGTTGGTCTTAGACGAAGATCTTATCAACGTTAGCGGTGAGTGCCACTATTATGATCATCATCAAGAAACTACAAGTTCACGCGAAATCTTGATACCCACCAGGGAAGAGAACAACAGCATGTTGCAGAAGATCTTCGAGGATTTTCAGGAGCTCCTGGGAGCGAAGGATAGCGTGCAGATGGAGACATTCGTCAATTCCTTGTTGATTTGACTGGTAAAAAATTGTGATTATTATTGTGATTATTAAATAGAGACTGTGTAGCAGTTGGCTTTTGCATGTTCCGCAACGAATTTTCACGTGCCTACTTTCCACTCTTTTGTTCCCGTTTGGAAAAACTTTCCGTAGAGTGACTATGTGGGCACGTGAGAGCAATATGAGTGGAAGATCCTTTGATAATTTGGTTTGATTACACTCCTACTCCCTCAGTCCTAGAAAGTGGCAACAAAAAGCCAAAACGAAAAACAGAACAAGGAACAAAAAAGAAAAAAGAAAAAAAATCCCGGTCTTCTAAATTGATTAACTTGAAGCAACTGTTGATAGTTGCAGTACTAAAGGTAATCCACGTGCACTTTCGGATGATTCAGACCATCATAGAGAGGACATACGTACACTTGCATGATCAGAATCTGAATCGAAATTCTCGTCCAAGCTTTTACGTGTATTGCCGATTATTAGAATACAAGAAATCAATTGAGCCGACATAAAACACGAACAAGCTCAAAATTATATCTTGCTTGTTATAGAATTGTGCGATTCGGATGTGGGTCGAACTTTCTTTTAGTTCATCGGACCCTATTTCCTTAATCATGGTGTGTGTATGTCAGGTCATATAAACTTGTGGAGGCAAATTCGACAGTACGAACCACAACCATGGAAAGAATCCACGGATGAAAAATCATAGAAGGTCAACATCACGAGGTCAATATCATGGTCCTTGTGCCTTGCGTCAAAACTCCGAGCTACGAGGAATTATAACCGCATATATAGGTCGACACTTCAAAGAGGAAACCACTTCTTTCTTTCGTCGTTTTCTTTTCTCTTTTTCCTTCTTTTTGGTCTCCAACAAAGGAGCGAGGGGAATAAAACAAAAATTTATCAGTTCTACGACGATTGCTTACTCAACTTAACACGGTATTCAAGTGAAAAACCTTCAATTTCTCACTCTTTCTCTTAGCTCATTCATAAAATTATTGTTCTTAAAAAATAATGAATTTCAACTATTCTTTTCTTCAAATGCAATTGTGTCGAACTAACTTTGCGTAGTATTATTTTCTTCTAGTCTCATATTTTGCAAATTCCTTGTGGTTGTCACTGCCATTACCTTTTTGGAAAATCACAACTTGCAAGCACAACCTTAGAGAGAGAGAGAGAGAGAGAGAGAGAGAGAGAGAGAGAGAGAGAGAGAGAGATGAGCCCAAACTTGAGAGTATTGTATTATTGTTCTTATTCGGTTTATGCGTCATCTTTGAATCAGGTGAAGTCCTCTCTTACGATGCATCAAAAGTAGGTTGTTCGCTTCCATGAAATGCGACGGCTCTCTTAACGTTTAGCATACTTTCTTTATGGTCTACATAATACGTGCCTTTTTACTTTTCGGGAAAAAAGAAAACGAGAGCTCTATTTTCCCTTGGGCCATGGTTGGATGGAAAGTATAAAAGCCTGCCGTTATATAATTATCTGCAACTAGAGAGCGTACTTTCTAGCAATAAACTCGAAATGGATTTCGGGGGTACATTCTAAATTTCCATCAAATTAAGTAGAAACCAAGCATCTAAATGAATTTGCCAATCTTGTGATTTGGCTAGAAATAATCGATCGCAATATCATCAAATCTTTCATGCCCTTTGAATCTCAGTCTGAGGGGCAGTGCCATTGGTTTTCTTGGAGTCTTCATCTTCTCCATTATCCACCACCACTTCCGACAAGCTCATCTCCTTGAGCTTTCTCGCAGCCATTTGACGGTTCGTGGACTTGTAGTATGTGGCGTATAGGATCAGTTGGGCCAGCCCGAATAGTGACCCGAGCCCATTAGAAACCTGGAAACCCCAATGGTCAGAAAAATCTATATTCACATGGTAAATGAGTGTGTAAATGACCATGTAGAAGAAGGAAATTGGAGGATACAAAAAGCCTCTCCAGCCATATGATGTTGCCTGTGTGAGGAAATTTTCTCTATTTCCTCGGATATAAATCAGATTATCCAGTCATTTTTTCCTTTTGTTTCAGGCTCTTAATGATCTTGACCTATCTTATGAACCTAGCGGCTAGAACAAATGACTTTGGAAATATAGGAAACTCATGCGAGTAAAGGTAGTAATTTAAAAAAAAAAAAAAAAAAGACTGACCGATTCTCCTTGAAAACTACTCGGAACCGAACTGATCAAGTCAGTTTCGGCCGGTTCCCAGATCATACCATATCGGGTGCTCACTCCTAATTCTTGAGCAGACGATTTATTAATTGGTTCTTGGCATAACAATGAGATCTTTATTGATACATAATTTAAACCTGCGTTTGTGAGAAGATAGGTGGCATTTGAAATGATTTTTTCAATCTCACATGACTCCTCGATAATATATGACGTGCTAAGTTTCATATAGAAGATGGTATGAGACATTTGATTAATATCCAACCTTTTGGGACGAACCATTACAAAGCAACGAGAGAGAGAGAGAGAGAGAGAGTAATTACAGCAATGAAGACATCAAAGCGGATGAGGGCGTAAGCGGTCCAGCAAAGGCCGTTGGCAAAAGAAGCGAGGGACAAGAAGAAGGGCATGTACTCCACACTCTTCGTCGTTATCACCAGTTTCTGCATCCAAACAAGCAATTTATCCTGTCAAAAAAATCTACCCAAGCAGATCATCGAGCAAAAATTACTCATCTAAATACATACAAAAGCGCAAATTTTATAGCAACGAATTGTTTCGTAAGACAAGCTTACTAATGATGACGATTTATGTGACGCGAGCCATGTTATCATTTCCTTCACTTTGCTTGAACAAGATAGATAAGTGATCAACCGCTATCAAAGCTTACCATGACAGACAATGGCGAGGCGTACATCATGACGTTAAACACCATGCACACGATTCCAACGACCGTCGACCTCCACTCATGGGTGTGGACCAAGGTCAGGACCAAGGCCGCTAGGGCCAAGATGAAGACAAGCTCAATGAGCACTGCCGCCACCACTTGGAGCCTCTTCTGACGGTCGGAGTAGAGGAGGAAGAGAAGTATGTAGACAACTTCGATTAGGGTCCCTGCGCCATTGATGGTGACGACGAGGGTGCTGTGGGGGTGGACCATGGGAAGGCCGTACAGGACCCACACCATGCAGTTGATGAGGGTGGCTAGGTACGGCACAGGTGAGTACTGCTCCACCGAGCCCTTCTTCCATATCCGAATGAACGTTGGCCTGTGTCAAACACATTTGCATGAATGATAAACTTGATTTCCGAAATAATTAAAGACATCATAAATTTGCAATGATAAAGAGGTATTCAAGCTTTGAGAGGCTGTAGATGCCAAGAAATTCTGCTTCCCTCCCAAAATGTATGTGGACGAGTGTTTCTTTGTTATGAGATGCGTGTGCATTTTCTGAAAACGATATTTGGCTCTTGTCTCGATGCCTTATCGTTAATTCCACACACTTAAGCACCACGCAAAATGAAAGATTAAGCAGCTGCTTTTGCTGAGTGAGGGAGATGCACTAATCAGCTCCATTGGGGTTGGAGGCAAATTGAAGAATTACATCGTACGTACGTACTTTCCTAAAATGACAAAAAGAGGGGGCACGTCGGGTTTGATACACCCTCTGGTTGGAAGCTTGCTAGAATTCGCAAAAGAAAAAGAGAAGATGAAGAAAGGGGAGAATCCTTTGTCACTAATAAGGAAGACTCTTGTAATCTTGAGGTACAATTATGCAAAATGAAACTTCTCCCACGATAATAAACTTTTTTCATTGTCCACGAATTATAGGGACATGCTCAGAGTCCCTACGGCATAATTTTCTTTAATCTTTCAACAATCAAGAGGAAATCCCTAAAGGCTAGGCAATTAGGATTAACTTCACTTGACTTCCCTTTTTCTTCACATACTCAAAGCAAACCCACTTTGCACCCCCAAAATCCGAAGAAAGAAAAGCACAGGAATTGACACAGTTCTTACATCGGCGATAGAAACAAGAAGAGCGCGATCGCATTACCTGAAAGAGAAAAAAGAAGGGAAGAAAAGGCATGAGAAACCACATCGGTCTACTATCCTCGATTCCAATGAGAATGTAGAGGTTCAATTTACATATGTATATCGCGAGGATATCAACAAGAAAGAATGGAACTCACCTAAGACACCGACGGCTGTACGGGCAGCATCTGCAGAAACCATGGCTGAACAAAGATGACCTGAACTAAAAGAAAACACCAACCAAAGACAGGCTAAGCTAAGCTAAAGCTAAAGCTAAACCCAGATTAGAGAGAGCGATTCTTTTCTTCTGTGGGCGTTGCTATGCGAAGTTCATGATGAGAGTTTTAAATATTAAGCAAAGGAAGAGAAAAGTGGGAAGGGATGGAGAGAGAGTGAGCGGGTGTTCGGTTTGTGTCTATCTCAAGATCAGGTGTGAAGTCTCTCCCTCAATATGTATCAAAAGGCAGGTTGGTCACGAGCATGACATGCACTGGCTCTTCGATGCTTTATACAACACATGGAAGATGGTGGCCTTCAAGATCTGTCTCTCTTTGGGCTCTGCCTTCAAGGTTATCACAACCTCACGAGGATATTTGCTTAGTTGACTTGAAAGGATAATTTATGACTTATTAACCAGCCCTCTTGAAGTATCTATCAAACCTATTCGGTAAAAATAATAAATCGATATGTGGAATATTGGTTACATGTAAGACGAAAATAGCCATACATTATAAATGACAAATTTTTCATTGCTTTGTTTCTTAACGAATGGCTCAAAATGCAAAAATCAATGTATATTTTGATCATTTCACACGAGATTGAGTTGCATGAAGTATATAGTAAGTCATTCAGTCTATTGATTGAGATGCATAGAATGATGTCTATACTAAGTGACGTCTTTCATGGGCCGGGATTTAGCTTTTTAAGGTGGCTTTTCTCATCATAATATAAAGTAAATGCTTAAGTAAATGATTTGGGAGCCTTTTATGTATGGTTAAAGCTAAAGGTTTACATAGAATTTTTGGAAATGAACAAGGAAATTCGAGGGTTCTCGATTTTTAAATTTGGAGGAGGTCCATGTATTTTCAAAGTGAAAAATCATTCCCGAGAATTTTGGCGGCTCATTTTTCTTCATGAGGTTACAAGAATCTTGGGCTAAGAACATGACTGTGTTAGCCAAAGGACATGGTCAATTGGTCAGATTATATATGAGATTTTATGGAAACACTAAAAATTTAAACTGTTAGATAAATATGTTGTTCAATATTTAAATATTCTAATACTCCCCCTCATATGTATGTTGGACTTTAGCCTAAGCTGAAAACATGGAATATGTAATTGGGAAGGAAAATTGTGGTTTAGAAAGATTTGAACTCATGACCTGCTACCTTAATATTATGTGAGAAAATCTGACCCAAAACCTTACGTTAATAGATAGAAAGAGACTACATAAATTTATAAAATATATAAGATCCGTTGTCAAGCGATGTTAGACCATATTTTAATACTTTCTCTCGCGTGCAAGCTAGATTAGAAGCAACATGTGGAATTTGATTGATAAGATGGATGCACAAATACGAAAGGGATAGCATTGATTCTGATGCCATGTAAGATTTTCTGGGACCATTATCAACTATTGTAAAAGTTTAAACTCTCAGATGAATGTGTGATTAAATATTTAAATAATTTAAAATTATAGTCGAAAGTGTCCACTTGCAATAGCAGTGATCAATGGGCGGTGAGCCTGAGACATTATCTGAATCATTTGATATTAAGCCCCCGGAGACACATGTATTTAATGCTCATAAATATTTAGAGGAAAGAATGTTTATAACTAGATCTTGTATTCTATAATTGTCATATAAAATTATTTTCTTCGACTGGCAATATCAGCACGTTGACATGTATATATGTCTATAACCAAGAGATTCGTCTACCATATCATTACGCATATCAATTCGTGAAAATGAGGCACTTGATTGATTTGTTGATACCACATTAACTCTATCGCCATCTAATATTATCGCTGCGTCATATATTTTCTCTATTTAACAACTACGAAGGATTTGAATTCATAAAGGTGCAGTTTCCTCTGGAAATTTACCACCAAAAAAAAAAAAAGTATTCAAAACTCTTCATGTATACTTCTGCGTTCTCTAGTTTCCAAGCGTATAGATTGCGCATTCTTATTTCAAAACCATATTTTCATGCTAGATTTGAAAAGGAAATAAACATCGTACCTTTAAGTTTTTATAACTTTGAAACCTTCGCCTTAATGATATTAAACTTCAAGGCATAAAACGTACATTTTGTAAAAATCTGGTGGTAAAAATTGTGACTTTCTTTTATCTAGGGCATGCAGAAATACAAGTGAATCGAGGAACATATGCCGCTGCCCTGGCCCCACTTGCGCGGGCAGGAGATATTATGGCAGTTGCGGATCAAGAATTTTGCTACCTTAAAACTATTATAGGTTTTTTTTTTTTTTTGCTAAAAGAACCGTTATAGTTATGGCCACCAGTTTAGCGCATTTGCACACTTGAGGCTGCCAGGAAGTCCTTGATCCTTCTGACCTAGAACTTGCTTTCTACACGGATATTCTTCCATACCTAATACACTAGAATACCGAACCATGAACGAAGAAAGGATAATTGTCCCGTTTTCATATATTAGCATATGAGACATAATGTTTGTGGGGGAAAAGAAGTAAAAGGATTAGCAAATAGACATTGCTATGCAAGTTTCTTGCACCTGTTTCGCCATATATCACATGATGTCTGGTAATGTGTGATGTATAGCACTGAAATTATTGAAGTAGTGACGAAACTGTTCTTGCTGTTAATTAGGTATAAATCAGCTGGATTGATGCCTGTTAAGATTGTGATTGATGCCAAAAAGCAAGAGAACAAATGTGTTTGTTGAATGTCGGTTGGATGATAGTGCTACGAGTTCCCATTTCCTTATTGGGAAAATGTGCTTTTTGACCCAAAAACAGAAAAGAATTGGGAAAAAGAGTTATTTTATTTTCGGTATATTCCTTACCAAAATAATTATTTCATTATTCGGTTGGTAACTTGATATGATAGGCGAAAACTTCAATTATTGATCTATAAAGACTAACAATTAAACGAATGGCTAGTCCTGCATAATATATAGTAATCCTATGATTATTTTCTACTATATTTTGCAAAGCACACGAGTATATCGATCATTTAAACCCTTGATTTCGGATGAACCACTGAAGACCTACAAGTTGCAAAACAAGTTAGTTTAGCTAATAAGTTTTTTCTACGATTATCTTCAAAGTATTTTCTATATGATACTCGCGTTTTTCAAGATTCAAAAGAACCTCGGTTATTGTTATGCAGTTCAATCATATGGAAGTAAGCACTTAACTAGAATATGGGGATTTAGTATAACACCATCTCTCCCATATACAAATTTAAATTTGTAACTAAAGACCTAACTTCATAAAGAGACGAATTTCTCATGGTTAGAGCAGTAGGTTGAGGTGATGGGGGACTTCTAGTTTAGAAATTACGTGCAAATTGTTCAAGGTCCAATCCACTAATCCAAGCCAAAGGTGATTAATGAGGCTTGTATGGCTTGTCAGGGATTTCATAAGCCTGAAAATAGCCCAGTCATCATGCCCGTGCCCCTGAAAAGTAAATCATATCAATGAAACTTAACTATGGACGTAAACGAACCAAGGTCTACTTACACTAGCTAGAGATGGACCTAACCTAATGAAGGCCTAATAATTCTTCTAATACAAAGCATTGTTGCCGACATTCATGGAATTCAGGATAGAAAGTTTTCATGAAAAACTTAAACAACCCAAAAGTTGGAATTTGATATTGAATAAAACAAAAGGCTTTGACTGTAGAAAAGCATAAGAGAATTATTTACTAAAAAAAAGCACAAGAGAATTGATCGTCGGAAAATAAATTTCCATGAAACTAGGGAGCTTCTTTGGAGACACTTACAGAATTGCTCTTATGTTCCCTCTTTTTTCTTTTTTCTTTTTCCTTTCCAAAGTCTATATTACCTTCTCAATTATCAATCTCTTACCAGATTTGGCTTTCACAAAAGACCACGAAGCATTGTCCACAAGTTAATGCACCGATTCAGCAAGGAGACCCAACACTTCGCATCTTTCGGCGGTGGAATAGCTGAGTGCGCATCAAAGAGAGGGAGTGATCACATGTTAAAAAAAATGACGTTTGATTCCTCGACAACTCGAGGCATATTTGGTAATGATCCTGTTTTTCTATTTTTCTATCCTTTTGTATATCGGAACATAAATAAATAAAAATCCATTTGATAATGTCAACTATTTTTCTATTCTGCGAAACAGATTGACGGAATTAGCAAACATAATTTTATTGGTTGGCTAGTTTGTAGAGGGAGATTGTGGAAAGCAGAGATTGTAGTCTAATGAATGACTTCAATTGATACTCGTTGTAACTTCTGCATGGCCACTATAGAAGATCGAACACGTCTATTCTTCTAGTGTGAATGGAGATGCAACATATGGCGCAATATCCTTGTACAACATGGGATCATGTGTTCATTGGGAGAATGGAATGAAGAACCTCAATTGATAATTATTGCAACAAAGGGAAAAAGTTTGGCAGCAAAACTCCTCAAGGTCTCTTTTCTAGCAATTATATATTACATTTGAATGGAACGTAACCATTGACGGTTTCAAAACTAGTCAACTGACATCCCTAATATCTTGACTAAAGTACATAAAAATGTAAGAGGTAGAGGGACATTCTACCAAAACATTGAATCTTCCCGGACAAATACTGTATTGGTTGCTATATGGAGATTTCTTATTTCTATCTTTTTTACTTATTAGCTCTATTTGTAATGCTGGGATGCCGCTCGGCTATTGTACTTCATCTGCTATGTGTATATATGTAGTTCCAGTCCGGTGGTAAGGGATTTGGTGGGTGAAGGACTAACCTGGCAGAGCTGTGCTACGAAACTCTTTCTTGGGACGAAACAAAATCATATTGGAGCACGTGTTATGTTTCCATTTTGTCTTTTATATGCAACGTTTGTTGCGTCCTGAGCTCATTTCTTAAAAGTTTAAGCTCCTTGAAAAACATTATGCTCAACAAAATTAGAATCTTTCAAGTTCGAGTGATCCAAAAAGAAAATTCTTTCGAAAATATTTCGAATCTATTCATGCAGACGTTTTTGCTATTTTTGGTTTTTCCTTAAAATATTTTAGTGAGAAAACAAAAAGCATTCGTATGTGAAAAGTATTCAAAAAATGTCTATATTTCAATATACATCTCAGGAGCTTTTATATATCAAATATTTTCCAATCACCTAAAATATATTTAAGGTGTCAACTATAATTGCAGAAACATATACATACTTAGATATTTATTTGAGCAGTGATTTTCTCCCGGTGACATGCATATGTTGAATTATTATCCTACATCGCTTCTTGACAACTAGTCTTAAATGTGATTCATTTTTATATGATCTCCTTCAACCTATTAGCTTAAGTTTTTATAGCTGAATTTTCTAAAAAGCATCTATAAATCGATCATTGACTATTATTTTATTTTTCAAATTTCGCAGCAAGTATGTCTTGATTTTAATTTATAAACACTTGAGAATATTACGTAAAAATTTTACACATAAATTCCAATACGATTACTTGGTAATATTTTTAAATTGAGAAATATAAATTTCAATAGGAAAAGTAATAAGAAAAAGAATTCTCAATACTTTCAAAAAATCCAAAGCCCTAAATTGAAAATGTGAATTTATCGCCTAATCACGATGCAATCTACGTGTCAAATCAAGAAGTGGTGGAACGACTCTTGCTTTATTCCTCAAAAAGCTTGGGAGAATCATCGCAAGCGACAGGAAGAAGAAAAGATGGAGGTGGGAATTTGCACGAGATGTGTTTTGCTGAAATCGACTTCCCTTCCGCACCGGCCGTTGACAGTGGCACCTTCTGCACGTTCCTCTCGTTCGGCTTTTGCCATTTCGATCACTACTTTCTAAAAACTCGCCGTCTCCTTGTTCGTCCTTCTTTCTCTACCGAAACGGAAAGTTTTCTCCACAGGGCTTGAAGCGCTCCGACTTAATTCAGGTGAAAGAGCTACGACTCTTCTTTGCAACTTTTCTTTTGATTTGATACCACTTATCCTGCGTCTTCATTATCGCCGAAAGAGAAGCAACGTGGGAATAGAAGAAAACAAAGGAGCGACAGCCTCGAAAAGGGGGGAGGAGGGAAAAGGAGCAACGCAACTTCGAAAGGCAATAATGGGTTCTTTTGGCAAGATGTTTGTTGGAGTTTCTTGTCGGATTGATCCATGATTACTTTGTATCCGAGATGACAATGGTGATGAAACTACATCAACATCATGATAATTCGAAACGGGTGTTAAATTTCAGGAGCATATGTCAGTACCCCGATCACAATTTGTCAACTAGCTTCCCTTTGAACAATTATCATTACTCATTCCACTATAATTCCACTAAAAGGATGACTCGCTCTGCTGGATACTGTATTTGGAATTTGGGGTGGCCTTCTTTGTTTATTTCCTCAATGGAATATTAAGGCGAGGCTACTTCGACTCTTTATATGACTAAATCTGCTCTTTTTTCACCATTAGACAATTTCACCCTCAACAGTTACTTCCCCTTATGGGTTCTTTCAAATTTCAAACTTATCACTATTTAAAAATAGGGATAAGTGTAATGGAAGCTCTAAAATATGTCATGAAAGTATATTTGAGTTCTAAAATATCCAAAAGTATAATTAAGTCCTAAAATTTGTAAAATTGGTGTAATCAAGTCCTTTTATTGACTTCGTTCAACTTGGCTAACAGAAAATACATAGATCTTTATTATTATTTTCTCTCTCTTACGTGGCATTGGTGTGGCTAAAACATGAAGCATAAGGTCAAAATGATGTTGTTTTTATCCAAATTTGATTTTGGATTAGAAAATTTATTTAAATCAAATTAAAAAATAAGCTAACAGAGAGAGAGACCGGGCCCTTGTCACCGCCCCAATATCGCTGGAAGGGTTAGCAATATTGTGGCAATGGCAAGGGTTGTTGACCACTAGCCGATGCCTAGCAGCGAGCAAGGCTGCCAGCCTTGCTTGGTTTTTCTCTGTGTTTAAAAAAAAAAAAAAACTTTAATGTATTTTTAATACAATTTAAATAAAACTTGTATTAAAAAAAAATCAGAGTTTGACCAAAACAACGTCGTTTTAGCTATATCAATGGTCACATAGAAGAGATTTAAAAAAAAATAATAACGTCGGTATTTTTTGTTAGTTAAGTTGAACAAAGTTTACGAAAAGACTGGATTACACAAATTTTATAAATTTTATAACTTAATTGCACTTTTTGAAGGTTTTAAGACTCAATTATAATTTCGTGATAAATTTTAGAGTTTTTAGCGTACTTATCCCTAAAAAACAAAAACCAACATACTCCTCATCATTTCTCTTATAGCAACCTGCTCGCTCTTCGTCACTCCTATCTCTAAGATTCACTTTTGTTGTGAACTTGTTATTATTAGTTTAAAAGAAATATCACGTCTCTACTTTGTATATCAACGAATTTATGGATTTTATTCTACTGTCAATGAAATACTTACAAGAGAAATAATGTGAAATAATGAGGGAAAGGTTGGGGGGACTATTAGGCTTGACACCGGACGATAACTAAATGGAAACCAACCGACATTCATGCCCACGTCATTAGGTCATAACAACTCTTAGACCGGTGAGCAAAGGCTAGGGTAGTATGACCGTTGCCCAGCGACGTTAACAGCGCATGAGCCTCACCGACGTGACAAGGGTTGTGACACTTATTTGAAGGTGAGCGATTCCAGGTTCCATAGGTTCTGTATGAGTTCCATCTGGAACCTGAAACCTACTCACTGAAACATGTTATTCATTCTCTGGAACTCGGAACCTATCTTATATATCCTGAAATCTCAAACTTACCATGTTATAGGAGAGTTAGTTCCAAAGTCTAGTCGACCACTTGCTACTTTAAATCACCGACGATAATTTATATTTAGGCCCCGTTTGGTTCAAAGATTCCCAAGGGGCTTTCTGGAGCCTGAAAGTCCCTTGGGAAAAAATTTAGGTGTTTGGTTCAAAGATTTGGAGGTGTCCTTGGCCAAATGCTTTGGCATTTGAAATCTTTGAAAGCCCAAAGCAGTGGGGACTCGCTTTAGGCTTTTAGCATTTCTAAAATGCAATCAACCTCTACTGTTCATCCATTGACTTCTTTTTTTTTTTTTTTTTTAAATCGATCATCTTCCCCACACCCCAACCGCCGTTGATCGCGACGGAGTTTCATCGAGATTTTATTTTTATTTTTTTTTAAAAAAATAATAAAAACCCTTTGCAAATGTTGGGTTCACCTTTTTTTTTTTTTGTCATTTTTATCTTTTGACAATCAATAGCCCAACTTTTTATCAATACACTAGAATAATTATTAATTAACGAAGATGATTAATACTACAATAATTAAAAAATTATTCAAAGTTGAAAACAAACCTAAAAGAACCCTAGGCCAAAAGTTGAGCTTTGTATCTAATTTATAATCAAATTCTTTTAATATAATTTTTAAATAAATTTACTAATATATATCTTTTACATTACTCTCAACATGAAAATGTAAAATGTTATATAGGCATTGTTTCTTTTTTACAATTTTAAAAATACTAAAACTAAAAACTTAATTTTTTGAGCTTTGCATCTAATCTATAATCAAATTCTTTTAATATAATTTTTAAATAAATTTACTAATATATATCTTTTACATTACTTTCAACATGAAAATGTAAAAGGTTATATAGTCATTGTTTCTTTTTTTGCAATTTTAAAAGTACTAAAAAACTTAATTTTTTGAGCTTTGCATCTAATCTATAATCAAATTCTTTTAATATAATTTTTAAATAAATTTACTAATATATATCTTTTACATTACTTTCAACATGAAAATGTAAAAGGTTATATAGTCATTGTTTCTTTTTTGCAATTTTAAAAATACTAAAAAAACTTAATTTTTTGAGCTTTGCATCTAATCTATAATCAAATTCTTTTAATATAATTTTTAAATAAATTTATTAATATATATCTTTTACATTACTCTCAACATGAAAATATAAAAGGTTATATAGTCATTGTTTATTTTTTGCAATTTTAAAAATACTAAAACTAAAAAATTTAATTTGGTCACACTAAAGGGCTTTTCAAATATATGTTTACCAAACAAATCTTGCATTTCCCTAAAGACTTTTCAGTTATAGTTTACCAAACAGTCTAGCATTTCGGGAAACCCCTTTACCTCAAAGGTATTTGCATTCTCCCAAGGGCATTTCCCCAAAGCTGAACCAAATGGGCCCTTAGACACACGAAAAATATAAAATATTAACAAAGTAAAAATCTTAGTTATAAAATCGAAGCTCAGATTAATAATTTCATATTATATACTCATCATCGACTACTATGGAATACTACAGGATCACACGAAAACATAGACCAAGAAAAATGCAAAAAAAATATTTTAGTTAGGTTCCAGGTTTCAGGTATCACTAACTTATAACTTGAAACCTATATGTCGAAATAGGTTCCCTAATTTTTAAAACCTGCAATTGAACAGGTTCCCACCGATCCGGTTCTCAATTTCCAGGTTCTACCCTGGAATTATGCTCACCCCTACTCTTATTGTAGTTGGACGCGACGGCCACCAACCCTCACCTAGCTTACGCAAGGATAATGGCCATAGGCGCGGCTCGGCTTCGAATGTTGAACTCAGTATATTTATCTAATGTTTAACTTGTTCTTCGTTCTTTTTTTTAAAGTCCCTGGATTTTATCTTATGTTGACGTGATATTATATCAATATTAAGGCTTTGTTCATTTTGTGGAAAATATGACGTTTCTAGAAAATATTTTCCAATAAGCCAATTTTTCAAGAAAAAAACTATATTTTCCACTATTTGGTTGAAACCTGAAAATGAAATATAAATTTTTTTCGGTAAGGAAATGTGTTCCTCTATACACCCTTTTCAATATTATTTTTATTTTTTAAATCATTTTTACTTTTTTCTTTTCTTTTTTCGCTTTTCGTTCTTTTTTTCTTCTTCTTCTTCTTCATTGGCCGGAGCCGATCGAGACTCGAGCTCACCAAATTCTAGTGAGATCAAGCCTCACCAGCCTGATGAGGCTCCGCTCGTCTATGACCTTTTTTTTTCTTTTTGTCGGTCTATGACCGTTTACTAGCCACCACCGTGGCTAACAATTAGCCAATGAAGAAGAAGGAGGAGAAAAAGAAAAGAAAGAGAATAAAAAATAATTTAAAAATTGATTTAAAAAAATGAAAGTATTTGATGAAAGAAATTGAGGTAAAAAATATGGAAAATGTTTTCCTTTTTTTCTCAAAAGTGGAGAATATTTTTTCACGTTGAAAATTCCAAAAAATATTTTTTTAAAAGTTATTTTTCGTAATTGGTTTTTGCACACTAAGGGCGCGTTTGGTAACGATTCTGTTCCCGGGAGCTGATTCTGACTAGAAATGATTATTTTTTATTCTGTTCCCGGGAACTGATTCTGAGTAAAAAAGCGCGTTTGGTAACTGTCCAAAATTTTTTATTCTGAAATAGAATTGCGTTTGATACCGTGCTAATTGATTCTGTTTCAAATTAATTTCTTTTAATTTTTAAATAATTTTTTTAATTTGTTTTACTTTTTTACTTTTTTCCTTTTCTTTTTTTCCTTTTTTCCTTTTTTTTTTTTTTTTTCTTTTTTTGCCCTTTTCTCCTATTCTTCTTCTTCTTCATTTGGCCGGTCGCCGGTGCGGGGCCGGCGACGCCACCGGCGAGCGCTCGCCGGCCCTCGCGAGGTCGGCCCTCGCCGGCCGAGCCTCGTCGATGGCCGGCCGGCCTCGCCCGGCCCCCGGCGAGGCCGGCTTGGCCACCGGCGGGCCGAGCCTCGGCGGGGTGGCGGGTGGCCTCGCCTGGGCCGGCCGGGCGAGGCTCGCCCGGCCACCGGCGAGGCTCGGCCTCGCCCGATCCGGCGAGCCGAGCCTCGGCGGGTGGGCCTGGCCTCGGCCGCCGGGCGAGGCTTGCCTCCCACCGGCGAGGCTCGCCAGGCTGCGGCGAGGCTCGCCCGCCACGGCTCACCCGCCCCCGCCCAGCCGCCCGCCGGGCTTGCCTCCGGCGAGCTCGCCGGACCTCGCCCGGCGGCGGCGGCCTCCCGGAGCTGGCGGACGGCGGCGGCGACCGCGGCGGGGCGGCGGACGGCGGCGGGTGGTGGTGGATGGCAATCGCGCGATGTCGGAAGGGAAGAAGGGGACTTTTCTGTTTTGATTCTTGTTTTGATTCTCGGACGGAGAATCACATTTTTTTTTATTCTCAATTCTCTTCCTAACTGCTCCCGAGAACAAAAATTTTACCAAACGCGATTCTCGTCCCAAACCGATTCGGGAACAAAAATCAAAATCGAAAAGACTGCACTTTTTGGCACGTTACCAAACAGGCACTAATCTTCCCCCAAGTCAACGTTTTGATACTAGATTTACTGGTTGAAATGTCAGGCATACATATGATGACTGACAAAAGCATCAGATTCTCGATCGGCGTAACATGAATTTGGATAATGTCTGGGCGAAGGAGCTCGGATGACAAGTGAAAGAGATAATAATGAGGTCGGCAGAGGTTTGGTTCATTGTATCGCGCCATTAATGACGCTGTGAAATCAGGTGCAAAGCCGTTACAAACTTTTTTCGCATTCTAGAACTGAACAAGAAAATCTCTTCATAAATTAAAAAAAAATCAAAGAAAGACAAATCAGATTTTTTTTAGAAGATTTCTTTATATCTTGTGAAAGATCAATGATCGAAAAAATAGTCCATTCAACTCGATAGTTCGTATAGCTCAAACAAAAACAAAAAGTACATGACTGAAATATATTTCCAACAAGAATGAAATGTTTAGATTGAGATTTATTATTCATGTTGAAAATATTTATTGTCGAATTTTTTTAGACAAAGCAAACAATCATCTTGAAAGGGAAGATTTTTCAAATTGTTTATTTTTGGCAAAACAAACGAATTCAAAGTAGAAAACTCGACCTTTTCTGACTAAAGACTGAATGGTTGCCTTGAGAGAGACTGATTAAGAGCGTGGATGATTGCCCTGGATGACTTCACCCGAAAAAGAAGAAATAATATGCCCTTTATGACAATTATGATGTATATCTCATTATAAGTGAGGCTACTTGATGCAGTGACCAAAGATTTATGTGCCACACGAAGTTCCACAGCAATGGAAGAGGACCATTCAAAGTGAGTGGCAAAGCTCAGGAACAATCTTGTATTCATTCACGCATAAATATATTTGTTCCTATCGCACAGCACGGCACGCATCCTTTCACTTCACTGAAGCAAATTAGAATGGCAATTTTCACTCTTGAGGATCCTACGCTCTTGATCTCTACAATGCGTTCTCTTGCCAAGGGACACTGACATCAACTACATTTTGCAGTTCGACTTCGACCAAACCATCAGATACCGAAAAATCAGAAAGGGATACAAGTTATGACAAGCAAATCAAAAAAATGAAAAAAAAAAAAAAATGCAATCGAGAGAAGAGCACATTGAAATGTACACAACCGACTGACCATTCCCCTTCTCAGTCGAAAAATCCAAGATCACAACACACATCAGTGCCAAATAACAATTAAAGAAGAAAGAAATGAAAGATTTGAAGCCAAAGAAAACATGGAAACTTGCCCGGGCAATGCTACTAACTCTATACATGATCTTCTATGTTACAGGATGTGCGTCTCAAATCGTGGATTGATGCGGATAACTAGTACTGCCTGCTTATATTCTAAAGCCCAAGCCAGGCCACCTCTTGGTACCTTCTTTCTTCGTCCTCTTCGAGTTGGGGTCGATGAGGTTCTCTAGAGATTTGGCTTTTCTATTGCGAGACCTTCCAGCCTCTTTAAGCAGTTCAGCTAATCTACCCTTCTCGTCTTCAAAATCAGGATTAGCTATGCCAAGCTTTTCCTCTCTCAATTTGAGCATGTACTCCAAGATTTCAATTGCATCCTCAACTCTGTAAATGGGGTAACAAAGTCAGTATAATATCAGAAAAATCGCAATTAAAGCTTGCTAACAGTTTATACTGGAATTCACAATCAGTGTGAACAACCACAATTCAACTGAAATCGGTCCACAAGAGAAGCAAGACTGTTACATAAAGCAGCCTCAGTAAAGAGTATGCAAATAGATGAAAAACAAGTAATACTAACGCAGTGAAATGTTGAACTTGGCATGTGACCCGATTTGCTGCAAGTATGCTAAAGATTAATCAATACGAGATGGGTTCATTCTAAAATCTTCTCTTGGGGACGTGATATGGAAAGTGAAAACAGAAACAGGAGACGTCACAGTTTTGCTTGTGCATTTCACAAAAAATGGAGATAGAGAAAAGAGGAAAGTAGCACATAGCATACAAAGCTGTGACCCTAAATAAAACAAAGACAAGATCTAATAACCATTAGAGAGAGAGCCAATTCCCCAATAACTGAAGATAGAATTACAGACCACACACCTCAGAATTGATTTCAAATAAGTTAATTTAAACACTTAGTCAACCGATCTCATGACAACATGACAATATGGCCACATGTATCGCTTTGGCTGCGCAATCCTCCGACTTCCCCATTTAATAGTCTGAGTCATATATATATATGGAGGGAGGGAGGGAGGGAGAGAGTGAGAAAGCAATTTGCAGTTTCCAAAAGAAAAAGTACCTTCCCATTGCATCATAAGTTGCGGCAAGATTGCTATACACTCCAAGTGTATCCTGATGACAAGGGCCACACTCTTGTTCAAGAATACTCCTTGCTTCTTCAAACAATTCAGCAGCCTCATCAATCTTGAACAACTGCACACAAGCTAATCCCATCTGGTTCAATACAACCCCAAAGAAGGCCGACTTCCTCTCCCCACTGGCCCTCAGTTTAGTCACTGCATTTTCAAAGGAGTTCCGTGCTTCTTCATACCTCCCAATCATGTAAAACATCACTCCCATCCTTGCCTCTATTCCTGCAATAGTGCTCTGCTGTCCTGGCTTGTCCTCCAACAATTTCATAGACTTCTGCAAGAGCTTAAGCGCCTCCTCAGGCTCATCCACAGACTCATAAATTGCTGAAATTTCGGTCAACCCACAAGCAATTTCTTCTGCTGTAGTTCCAGGCACGGGTTTGGAATAAATTCGAAGGGCATTTTCGCAATAAGATTTAGACTCACGCAGTTTTCCTGTCCGATGGTACAGATCTGCTAGACGTACATAAACAGAGGCGACTGAAGGGTGGTTGTCGCCTTTTGATGATTTAAAAACAGTAAGGGCCTTCTGGTAAGAAAACACAGCCTCGTCAAAACGACAAAGGGCAAGGTAAATGTTGCCAATGCTGACATCAATTGCAGCAACCTCATTGTCCTGTCCATTTGCAATCATTGCCATGCTGGCAAGGACAAGATGCTCGAGAGCAGACTCATAGTCTCCCTTCGCCTCACATATTAGAGCCATGAGCCGGCGATCAGCTGCTTCTTCAAGAGATGCTGGTTCACTATGCGCCCGATGGATTTCAAGAGTTTTCTTGGACAACTCTTCTGCTTTATCAAACTGCATTGCTTGGACATGGGCCTCAGCTAAGTACCTGCAGTTTATGAGTGCCGAGACATTTGAGATGTGTCCATGATAATGAAAAGCAACAAGGTAAAATTTACGAGACAGTGACCATATCAATGTACTCCAACTCAATCTTGGGCAGTCAGAATATACCAGAAAGTTTGACCAAAGAAAAGAAAATCAACAAAAGTTTCTATTTTTTGATCCATGAAGAGAAAATTTCCTCAGAAGCCAATCTATTTTGGCAATGTTCATGAGATGAAGCAAAGTACACAAAGAAATACTTCAACTGAAAAAATTTTCCGATATTTTTAGCAGAAGACCAGATAAAGAGCGAGAGTCATTTCAACAAGTATGGAGCGGCATGGAAAACAATGCAAGAGAACATCATTAGTTGTTTGCCACAAACAGTTCCTCTGGAGCATGGAGAACAGATACAGAGCTCAGGTCAGAAATTAACTACTCCCGGGATATAACCACGTAAAGATCTCTGGAGAAGACAATTTTTTCAAAATTAAAGTTAAAAGTAGAAGGCAATGAAGGTTCTCATATCTAATCAACGACATTTGCTAGAAGATGGTAGTTTTCTCTTCACCGGAGTTCATTTACACATCAGACCGCAAGCAGCTAATGTATTTTGAAGTTCGGGGCAGCTAAAAATCGATCATTGAAGTTAACCCCGCAGTCACCTCAATGCTCGTACCAAGTTCCCCAAATTACTAACCGGAAACTGAAGGGTTCCAACAAAACCACATTACGAGCATCTAACCTACGGTGTGGTGTACATCGATGATTTTTTGACACTCCACGGATCCAATCCAAGTCACACAACCCAAAGGCGACATTTTTCAGCTAAAATTCAGAACCCAGTTCGGATCACGCTTCGGTCATACATTCCCTAAGGTTGCTAATTGCAACTCCCTAGTAACCTACGCGCATCAAACCATAAGGGAAGCAAGAACTTCCCAAAATCCACATATACCTGCAAATCTGAGAAAGACAGACAAATGGGAAACGAAAATCTAGGGAATCAAACCACCGGAACACACCTGCAAGTCTCGCCGACTCTCGGATCTGTCTCCCCAAGTGCCTCGATCTGTATCTTCAGCCCTTCCTCGTAGCACCCGATGGACCGATCGACAAGGCCGAGCATCGAGAACGTGTCCCCCAGCTGCATATATCCGGAGAAAGAGGCGAGCGCGTGGTCGGGGCCGCGCCCGGGCTCGGGGACTTGGATCGCGCGCTCCAGCGCCGGGACGGCCTCCTCGAACCGGCCCAAGCTGCAGTGGATCGCCGCCAGCACGTGGAGGCTCATGGCCAGGTCGAGGCTGGGCTCGCCGTCCGCGGCGCACCGCTCGAACGACTTCGACGCCCGGATCGCGTAGTCGAGGGCCTTGGCGGGGCCATCGCCGGAGGCGATGGTGTCGCGCGCGAGCTTGAGGAGGAAGGGCCCGAGATCCGGGTTGTCGAGTGACGCATCGGGCGGGGCGGCGGCGGCGGCGGAGCCGGGCGACTCCGGCGGGGGCTTCCGGGGAGAGAACTTGGAGCGGGAAGGGGAGGGGGAGGGGGCTTCTTGGGGAGCGGGGAGGCGGGCCTGGGAGGGGTCGGGGCGTGGGCCTGGATCGGGTTCGGGGTCGGGTCGGATCTCGGGGAGGCGTCGGGGAGGGAGATGCGCGGGGCCGGCGCGTCGGGCGGGGTTTTGACGGAGACGAGGCCGGGCATGGCGGCGGCGGCGGCGGCGGGAGGGATTGCTGGGTTCTAGTTTCGTGGGATTTGAGGTAACGCAGAAACTGATTGCTAGAGAGAGAGAGAGAGAGAGAGAATTAATTGAAGAGGTGGAAATTACGACTGGCCACCACTCTCAACCACTGTCGATAAGCTCTCTCCCGTCGGTGCGTGAACTGGATTGGGAGCGTGCGTTGTAGAGAGAGAGAGAGAGAGAGAGAGAGAGACTGTAGATCCAGATCAGCCGCAGCTTCAGCTCCCTTCTTTCGCTGCTTCTTCTCCTTCTTCTTCTTCGTCCCGGAGAGAGAGAGAGAGGGAGAGGGTGTGCGAAGTGGGAAGATTCGCGCACAGTGCAGTGAGGGGAGGGATGGGGGAGGGGGTAAAATGGTAAATTGGGGATTGACTTTGTTTGTTAGCTTAGAGAGAGAGAGAGAGGGGGGAGGGGCATCTTCCTGTTGTTAGGTAGGCCCATGTGTCCTGTTGCTTTGATGGTGGTTACTCCTCTCTCTTTCTCTCTCCTCTTCCTCTTTTTTAATCCATTTGTTTTGTTTTGGTCCGTTCCTTTTATATTTTGATTGATTTTTTTGGGTATTTTATTTAATTCTTTTTATTTGCACAGCAGTCCCTCGCGAGTTGTGATTATATACGGTAGTTGTGGCGGCTATGGCAAAGCAGCCGCCCGCCGCCAACCGAACCTGAGCAATTTATTAAAATGAAGAAATACATATTTACGAGAAATCTTGCAATGCCATTTCCAATTTTTTCCTTTTGAAAAGATAGAATTTTAACCTGAGAATAATGAAGGTGGATATCAGTAATTTTTCAATTTATTTATTCTGCTTTGGTCCGTTCCTTTATGTTCTGATTGATTTTTTTCTTTTTGTTTCTTTTTCTTTTTGTGGGGGTGAAAATTTGGGTATTGCATTTAATTCTTTCTATTTGCACAGCAGTCCAACGTGAGTCGTGATTATATACGGTGGTTGCGGCGGCTGCAGGAGGCCGCGGGCGAGTCTTCGTCTCACCTTTTGCGACCGTTACCGATGATGTCTCTCGCCCTTTGCCACCTCAGAATCGGTGGGACGGTGGACCCCACCCCCTGCCCTCCCCTTAATCCCAGGTCCCCTCCCGCTTTTCTTCACTTTCGTACGTCGCGCGACTCATGCATTATTTATAAGTTATGTGCACCTGTCCGAATCTCCGACTCGATGCCCCCCCGATGGATTTATGGATTTAAAAATCGTCGTCATAATGATAATAATGGAGACATCTTCCAAAGTCTCGCATTGATTGAGTTCGTTGCTGTTAATGTTCGACCAGCGATTGTGAGGTCGGAGTCCTGCATCTCTCATAAATTGATTACATCCGACGCCCCATTTCAGGTATGACGAGATTTATGACAACGATGATCTTAGCTTCTTAAAAATCTCCATAAATAGAAATTTGGGACGACAAAATCCTATTGTCCCCTCGGCTTAATCTTTCTCATCTCTCGGTTTCGGAAAAGCATTCGGAGTTTATTGGAAACTATTTTCCAAATGCCCCTTCCATTTTTCTTCGATCCGTGTCGATTAAGGGCACATATTGTTCTTATGATAATTTAAAAATAATAGCATTACCATTGAAAACCAAATCGATTCTACTTTTACCTAATTCATTGATAACCATCTTGAGACCGTCTCACATTGTAAATGCAGTAAAGGAATTATCGATGGGTCCTACGTACATTCTCTTTATGGAGTTAATTAACTAAATTACGCGAGAATTACTTAATTTGAAATGTCTCTTAGTTTAGATTATTTTATTTTAAGCAAAAAAAAAAAGCGCAATGGTATAATGAAACCATCAAGATCAATCGAGCATATAGGTGCAAGTGGCATCCCAAAAAGGACCCCACGAAAATGGTTGGAACGGGCTGGACCTACAAAAGGAGAGGCATCGAAGCATTCCAAATCAATTGAAGGCAACGTCCAGCGTTCGATTAGCATTATTAAACCATGCCTCCCCGCAATAAATGTAAATTCTTAAATTAAGGAAAAAGGTTAGGCGATAATCATTGCGTGCCTTGATCTTCACGTTACCGATTTTATCCCCTCGAGTTCGATCCAATTTTCAAGAGCTTAGGTTAGCAACCCCGCTAGACATCCACACGTAATGCAACACCCATCACGCCCTTGATTACACAATAATTAAAGTCGAGAATAGGCAGATTTGGTGGATTGTACACAAGATACTTAAGAGCCGAATGAGTCAAGATCAGCTCCTCGGAAAGTTTTTTTGGCCTATTGACGTCCGTTGCTTATTTAGCACGATTCTCAAGAACTTAGGAAAGGAAGGCCCGAAGGCAAGGCATAGCCATGAAATGGTGTAGTCTATTAGTGAACGGTTGTGGTTTTCCTCCATTCTTGGTTTCTTCTTATCATGTCTCTTGATCGACGGACTAAGAATCTTGGACATCTACCACATGCACGCTTTCAAAGTATAGATGTAGGTTATATACATATTTGTAACCTACTAACCGAAAAAGTCATAGATAAATTACTGAAAGAAATCCTAAACATATTATCCATCGGTCATTTTAATCCTAAACGTTACCAATTTAGTTCAAAACCTTTTGACGACCTGCCAACGTAGTTTTTTCCGACTAATTTTGATCGAAAATCATTCACAGTGATGATGATTTTTGTCCTCTTTTCCCTTTCATTTTTCATTTTCTTCTTTCCTTTCTGTTTTTTTCTTTTTTCCTTATTTTTCTCTGTCGGTCAGCAAACTTGGCGATGGTTGACAAAGGTCCTTGGCCGCAGGTGAGGCTGGCCCTTGCTAGGCTCCGTCAAGGCCTAGGTGCACCAAAGGCCAACAAGAAAAGAAAGGAAAGAGAAGAAAAAAAAGTGGAAAAAAATCTTAAAATAAAAAAAAAAATTATAAAAATCATTTATGTTAGCATCGGTCTTGCCATGTAAGATGATCAATGCTAATTGCAATAATTTCCAATCAATCGTTCGAAGGTTTAAGACTAAATTGGTAAATAATCAAAATATTTAGAACTAAATTGATAAATTGTCAAAAGATTTAAAATAAAATTAGCACAATTGAAAGATTTTGAACTAAATTAGCTGCCGTACAATAGATTTAGGACTTTTGGACAATTTTTCCGAAAATGTCATCAAAGGAAAATTTCAATTTCCTCTATGGAAACACATGGCCTTTAAACACTTCTATCCAAGATAACCCGATACCAATTAAACCAAATCATGGGTCTAACGGTCCACAAGTGTCCTATGGCTTTATGGGTGGGTTTGAGTAAGGACATTTATTGAAGAAGTTGATGCAATGAATTTCACTAGTTTAGGCAAAAGTTTAGGCTGAATCGATGGATAATTTCATCGATTTAGGCATAAGAGCCCCTAATATGGGCGTGACAAATTATTTTGTCATTTTAATCCAAATACAACATATCTTTACAAGCAAACACGTCATGAAGGTATAACACATTAACATGCATAATTGAAAGTGTCTGAACATGTGATTAACTAATCGAAATGTTTAGTCGAGTCACGAAAGACAAGGTAACTATTCATGTATAAACGGATGGACTATAGCAATTTTCATATTCACAAAAAGGAGTCCGTTCCTAGACCTGCAATTAAGCAGATATCATCTGAGATTTACTAACAGGTTGTATATCAATTGAATCTTTAACAGGGAAACGAAGTTAACGGGCCCAAACACACACAACCAAAATAAGCCAGTCCAGAGCTAAATCTTCAGATGAAGCCCAAAGGAACACCCATATTCTCTTTCCTTCTGGCCCATCGCCTGTAAGTCCTTGCTGGTCAACAGCCACGCATGTTCAGGTTAAACCTAAATTCAGACAAACTCTCACCATCTAAGAATTTAACCCTTTGTGCTATAGGTTAGAATTTCATCAACATTACGGTCCAGTTCAACCTGTATCTAGTGCTAACCATCTCATGGAGCTGTCATACCTAGCACCGTATGGACAATCAGCACAGTTAATCCTCCCTAGTCCCATTCCTTGCCACCGTATATTCGAAGGACGTCACAACTACTCAAGTCACTAACCACATAAGCCCGAGACTAACAAGGTCGTTTGTGTGGCCCCATCGACAAGTGGGGTAGAACGGCACGTTTGACGTGTACAATATTCTCGAATTAAATATTTAATACGATCACTATTATCTGAAAAAGCGAAAAAACGATTCCACGATAACTTTTGTCGGGACTTTCTCTAGGAAAGTAAATGACCCACCAAAACTTTCTCCTCTATGCATGATTGAATATTAGAGATAATTCTCCTTATGTCATAAAGTTCAGCAGGTCCGTTTCATAATTAATTTGAAGGGGGGGTACAGGCGGGTAATAATGAGGACAGGCGTTGGCCCTTCCGGGGAGGGAAGGTTCGTCAATAAAGAAACATATCTCCTCTTGTAGGACAATATAAAGAAATAAAGAGGTACCTTTTTCATGTGGTTTTCTTCAAGAACTGAGATGGTGGTTGTGGGTCATTCCTGACCCGAGTTCAATGCGTGTCTCCCAGCTCAATGGCTTGCTTTCAGAGCAATCAATGATACGAAGAAATCGTCTTGGATTCATTCCACCGCTCGGGAAACAATAATATCATCGCTTCCCCACCACATGCGCTCGCATATTTCATCCTCCTATTCTGATGCAGATTAGAATCTTACTTGGAGATCATCATTCTCTTGAGAGCTGTCATCAACTTTTCAAAGACATCTCCGACTCGTTCTCGTTCTTGATTTCTCTTTGAGTGTGTTTTTGCAGTACTTTCTTGAACGGTTCGAGGGTTTGCAGTTTAGTCGAAACTGGGGGAGAACACCGATGGTTTGCCTATCAAATCGATGAAGTAGTGTCTGCTCATAATATCCCGATAAGTTTGGCGCAAGAAAGTTCAGGGGGACTAGTTTTGAATGAGAATGGATGGTTGGTTTGTTAAAAGAGACATGAGAAGTTCGAGAAAGATAAAACAAGGGAAATCACCAGAAAGAATCAGACAGAATATATAATTGACTTATGATAAAGATGTATTGGAAATTTCGAAATGTTAGATCGAACTAATGAAATCCTGATGCCGATGACCTAGATTGACATGTTTGTCTCTCGGGGGGACCATTTCTTTTCGTAACTCGTCGCATTCATATTATTTTTATCGTAATTTTTATGGTGTATGTTTTGCCACACCAATTAATGACGGTTTATTAAAGATTTATGTAAAAATGACACCAATAGTCCCAAAACTTAAGTCTAACGTGTAATATTACCTTTAAACTTTTAATTCGTTGTTCTTGAACTATTCTTAAATGTTTGATTTAGTTCTTTAGCTTTCCGTAATAAACTCAAAAGTTTTCATAATTATACTATCGCAAGGATTTTAAAATATTTTTTCATTTTGATCCATTTCTTAAATCAACAAAAATTACGACTATCTTTTTTTCTCCACCTTTTTAGTCTTTATAAATATTACGATAGTTCCATTTAAGTACATTTTAGCTTATGATCTCTATAAGAGTAAAAGTAGAACCTCATTTAGAGTTGTACCAAGTTGATATTCCTGCTATTTTATCTCCTAATTTAAAGATTTAATGAAATTTAATTAAGAAAATATGAAACACAAAACTTGAAAAAGTTATCTATCTAAAAAAACTAGGAACAAGATTTATATTAATAATATGAAAGATCCATAGAAAAATTAATGTCATTGTAAAATAGGGTTAATATCATCATAAAAATTCCAAATTATACCCACCGTGACACAAATACAGCGAACCTTTTTTATCTCACTAAAAACCTTTACTTTGCCCACTGTAATACAAATACTCCAAACTTTTTTGTGCCATAAAAAACTTTGGACTTATATCCAAACTGACTTAGACTGTATATATGTCACATATATAATTTTGGTTATAAGTTCGAGGTTTTTTATAACACAAAAATGTTGAGAGTATTTGTGTCAAAATGAGCTAGATTAGGATTTATCGTCACACAAAAAAAAAGTTCGGGTTATTTATGTTACAGTGGGTATGGTTTGGGGATTTCTTGTGGTATTTGCTCTTAAATATTCTTATGAAAACATTTAATTTTAGAATGAAAGTAATTTAATTATGATATAGCTCTAAATGAAGTTATATTTTTGCTATTATATAGATCATAAGTTAATATATACATAAATGGAATCATAGTTCTATTTGTAAAGACCAAAAAGGTAAATAGGTAATAGAAAGATAGCATTTTTTGGTTAATTTAGGAAATTGATTGAAATGAAAATGATATTATAGATTCTGGGCAATAACGTAACTATGTAAACTTCTAAATAATATCGGATGATTGATTGATTTGATTATAGAAAGTTGAGGATACTGACTAAACAAACTAAGAGTTTATAAACTATATTGAATATCTAAGAATGATTCAAGAACTACATTAAAAGTCCAATGATGATGTTATATACTTCGGCAAAGTTTAGCGACTATTTGCATAAATTTTTTTGGGGATTTCTACATCCATCGAAGGGACAGCTGCCCTTTGGAAAGCACCAGAAAGCAGGCGAATAACCAGGAAAGCTGGCAGCTCTCCTCTTTCAAGCATTTCCTCACCTCCACGCAGCTTCTCACGACTTGTGCACTTTTCTAAAAGCACCGATTAAATTATTGCATTCATCTTCCCACTGAAGGAAAACGTGGGCGATCAATCAGCGGTTCGCTTCTTGATTTTCCCCATCCCTGTGGGTTAACGTTCTTTACATACCCACCCCATGAAAAATAATATTTTTTTGGCTAATGATGCTCACGAGTTCATGAGTGACCGATATGCATGTGATGATAGTCAGTATGAAGATTTATTTTGTATTGGTGCGAACTTATTTTCTCGTCTTCTTCGGTCATAAATGGTGCGTACACATACGCTGTACAACTGTAGAACCATCACTTGGTAATATAAATATAAGAACACGATATACAATCACCAATACATATATACCACAATGCTCAAGCTTAACATCATCAATCCCTTCTCCCAACACCATTTTCAGCACCAAAACCTAGTCTGTTTCTCTGGCATGCAACTCTCTCTCCCTATCTCACTCTCACTCGCGCCACCACGACACGTTACAGTCATTGCATTGGCGCTTATAAAGGACAACATATATATAGATAGATAGATACATTTTGTTGGGTTCCATTCAAGGGCCTTTTCCACCACCTTTTTTGGGATCGTGAGCAGGATTAGCTCCTGGAGGTTCATAGTCCAGCAGTGCTTCCAGTCCAATAAGCTTCCTCACCTTCACTGCAATATTACCCTGTGACAACATTTTCGTTTGAATTAATCGGGTGTAATCTGAATTGGAAGGATCACATAAAATAGGAAAAGTTCTAACTTCTTCTTCACAAGGTCATCATTCATGTTTCCAAGCAAAACAGACATTCATATCACTCTCGCCACATGTATTTCAGTCTTTCCATGGGCGAGAACCTTGGAAATTCCATTTCATCTACTACCAAAGAAGAACGAAACAGAAGTGTCTTTTTCGTGTGCAGAAGTACGCCATGTCGCCACCTTGAAGGTGCACCTAATGCCAAAGAAAGCAATTTGTACCGACCAAACACTAAATAATCTCAGCATGCATGTGTCTGTTTCCTACCACGCCTTTTGCAGACCTCAGAGACTTCGCAGTGTCGATGCTTTCGCTATTGCCTACGAGAATAGAAAAAAGGCGAGTTCTATGTCAACATTATCGAGAATTCATGTAAGTTGTGGAATAATGAGCTCCTAATTAATTGCAGGACTTTCTTTCTCACCCAGACATGCATGGAGAAGGATGAGGAGGATGAGAAAACAGGACTTGAAAGGAAGAGACATTTGCTGATAAAAAAGATTGTTCTCTCTTTTGCTCTTCTTGCCGTTTGGTTCTGGGGTAGCGTGTGCGTGTGAGCTTGGCCTATTTATGCTTAGTGGGGGGCTGAGAATGGAGCCAAAATAGCCTTGCCATGGTGAGACATCACTCAAGAGCTTTGTGGAAAAAAAGTGCCATAGAAAATGCAACCCATTATAATTTATGCCCCACCTCAAAGTCAACTGCATCAAAAGCACGTTACATCTCCCATAGCCTTCTTCTTTTTTACCCTCCCTCTCTGGATATTTGTCTGGACGTGGTACAATACTAAGGGTCTGTGTGAACACTGATCTATTATTGACACACTTTTTGGGTGTCTTGAATTAGGTTCTTTTCTTTTTCTTTAATTGCCAAGCACTAAACATGGGCCATCCAACTTGTTAGGTACCATTCCATCTACTGCTCAGGGGAAAGGCAAAGTTGGCAGAGTTTCAAAGTGAGATATCATTTTAGCCAGCACTCAAAAGGGTTTGCCTCTCCCAGAGAAATGCTGTGGGATCTCTGTGATCCATAGGTTTAGCTCGGTCCGGTGATGTTCATTTCAGAGTGAATCACGGCAAAAATGTACTATTTTAGACTAGGTGAATTGAGGAGATTCAATTGGCTGGGAAACGTAAAGAACAATCTGAACCCCAGGTCGTTGAGGAAATCAAAATCACGCCTGCAATTTCTTGACAAATGAGTCGTCTGATTCTCCCAGTCAGTTTCCGAAAAAAAATTGAACAGAAGCTTGCCCTGGTTCCATTGCTTTTGGAAATGTCATTTAGTCTAGTCCATAAACCTTCAAAAAGCGTGTCCCAACAGGAATTTTCCAGATCTGGGACTTCAAGAGCCTCCTGAAGAAGAATGAAACTCTTCCTAATCAAAAGAAAGCAAGAGAAACATCGAGCTCCCTTCATGTTTCTTCTGGCAAGAAATTGATTCATTTCCCCTCCAATCACCTCCATAGCAGCATCTAAGTAGTACTCTCAAAACAAGAGAAAGTAGAAAGAAGTGATAACGTAAGAGAATATCCATTTGCTCTTTTGTTTTTCCCCTGGTTGTTCATCGTATCATGCATCCAATAGCAGTGTTTCCAATAGAGCTAATGCCGACCTCGAAAGTTGCCTTTGCCAGGAGCCAACCAAGGCACTCGCGGATGTCCTGTCTCCGAAAGTTATGGCCAAATTCTCTTTGTAATTTACATCTCATAAAATATTCAGCCACCGAATGATGACCCCCAAATAACTTTGTCAACCTTTAACATATGCAGAGCATGTATTCATCACCACCCCAAAATTAACAATTGGCTCTGCTTCATGTGGTGGGCACTGTTCGTCATGCATGCTTACTTCATCCCTTCTTTTCTTTGAGAGGAAGACACCACAAGTGTTGTAAGTTTCATATGACACTCACCAGATAGACATAACTTCTTTTTTGATTTTTTGAGTGCCACGATTTCCAGAAAACATTCACTTGAGTGCTATAAATTAAGTGTCATAACTTTTGAACAACCATGACTTGAGCGCTGCAATTTCTAAAAAACATTCAATTAAATGCCATAACTATTTAAAAACAGTCACCACTTTGGATTTGTAGCACTATAGAGAATTTTTTTAAAAAAGTTAGGCACTCAAATGTTAGTTTTTTTATAAATTAAGGCACTCAAGTTATCTCAAAAAAAAAAAAAGTTACGGCATTTGAATGAGTATCGTATCGAAAGTTATGATATCTTGGGTATCCTTTTTTTCTTTTCCATCCATTCATTCTTGTTTAGTCTATTTGTGTTCTTGGACAGATTGTATGGTTCTTTTCAGGTAATTCTCGATCGTTTTTATCCTCTTCATGGCCACGATGCTTCGAATATTCTTCAAGAGTTAATAGGTGGTAGGCACTAGTCAGTAGTCAGTTCTATAATACCAAGAGCACTTCTTCTCGGCAAGACCAAGGAAGTCATCTTTTGGTTTGCATTAACTTGAAAATCGTCCATGCCACCATTTCTCTGTCTTTTTCTCCATTGACAGAGATCTTTCACAGTGACACCACCGTTTGTGGTGTTAAAGTCTAAAATGTCGACAGTCAAAAGTTTCCAACATAAAGTAATCCCTGTTTGTCAACCCTTGAAAACATGCATAATATCAGGGAAAAGGAGTTCAATAAACAGTTAGAACCCTTAGACTTCGATCAGCTCAAAATATTACCCGCAAAACACGAAGCAAAAAAAGATCGCCCAAATTACGCTACGAGAAATTTTAGCTGAGCAATGATGTCGTGGATCACAAAGTTGACTATGAACGTAATGCACAAGCACCGGTTTTTATGGAACATCCTGGGAGGATCATGCGCTAAGGTTTATGTAAATCTAGAAAACAATGCCCTTGTACTGTTCAACTAGGCCAAATGCAGGCAGTATAGTATAATCCTTTTACGGTATAATCCCTTAATTGAGGTTTGTAAGTGTGCTCCTGGTATCGGAGTTGCGCAAACAAAAGGTTAATTTTTCTAGTAAATTATAGGTGTCACTTGACGCTAGAGCGTGTGTTCATGCTGTTCAAGGCTGAGCCAATCCAGAATTTGCACGACTCCCTTAGACCAATGGAGTCTGATAAGGCTAACGATCAAAACACGATAGAATTTTTTAATGAACTTACAATGGATCCATTTCTGCAATCTATTTTCATGTGTGATATCCAAAGAAAGGTAAAGCGCCAGCAAAGCCTTGGAGCTGCAAAACGGTCATCGAATCTTCTAAAGTAAGTTGGGTGAAGAAAAAAAAAATCTTCTAAAGTAAGGACACTTAGTGGGAGGAAAGATCTTCATGCAAAACACCCAAGGAAGATATAGAAAGAGTTCACACTGTATAAGAAACCGATGAACCATAATATCAGCATGCTAATATTAATGTGAATTCAAGAGCAGAGAAACACTCTGAGACATTCATCTGATCCTGCAAACTCATTAATTCTATTCAAGTTTCTACACCAAAACTGTAGATAGAAAATTGTGCTGCAGTTGAAGATTTTTTGACAATAAACTTTGCCAGGGTCCTAGGAAGCTTCTAAAATCTGTGTCTCTTGTATCACGTCTTGACAAATTAAACCCTATCTCTTCAGGAAATACAGAAGAGGGAATCCCCTTCTTACAAAAGCCGCAAGTACTGGGCATTCGGTTCTTGGTACCTTCTTTCTTGTTCCCCACTACAACTCTAGAGTCCCAAGTGGTGTATCTGGGAAAGTACTAACATAATGACCATATAGTTTAAGAAGTAAAACGGCCCACAAGTTTGGTTAGAAGAGCAAGATGCGAGAAATTTATTTGTTGCTCATTAAACTAAAGGCAAATAGTACATATGAGGAAGGGGGAACACAATCATTACCAGTTTCCGCAGAGAGAAACATCGACCTTATAATTCTTAACTTTAGCATCGAACATCATAATAGATGAACTATTGTTGATCATTATGCAGTCAAAATGTCCCAGTCTCCTTATCGAGAGCAATAAACATTTTATTGGAGTAAACAGAAGAAGCACTTAAAAGTAGGAAGAAGCGGGCAGGTCAGGGGTTGGGGGTGCCGCCTCCACCAGGAGCAAGTTTGCCTTTTCCTTGTTCGTGCCTCGGGTTGGGCCCTGGTTTGTCATAGTCCAACACAGCTTCGAGCGTTATCATCTCTCTCCATTTCCTCTGACTCGTGACCTTCACACAGACGTTTTGTGGATCATCAGAAGGGAACGGGAGGCATGTTAAGCAAGCTTGGACAAATCCTTCTTGTCTATGATGGAGTATTATCAAGACATGACTACTTAGTAAATCTAATTCTAGTTACTCACTTCAAAATTGCCTATCGTGAATGTAAAAACTGAAACATCATCCATTTGTAAGTTGAGTCATTGCCTTATCAACAGTTCTATCTAGAGAGAGAACTCTGCAAATAAAATATCGATAATTTTGACTGATTTGAACATCATGAGGAACTTAGAGAAAATCAACTGTATAACTAATATATAAAATTACAGGTGCGCATGTCCACTGGGAAAACGAAAGATTCAGCTAAGTACATTGAACAGGAATAGAAAGCTACCTTGCTTAGCGACCCTGCAGGATTCTCACCTTCGCTGAAGCTCATAACAGCTGCTACAGAATAATCAATTTGCAGCCCAAGCTTAGTTCGCGCACATAGTCTTTGCGACTAAAAAAAATTATGAACTCTCTCACCTGAGTAACTATTGACGAAGAGCATGAACAGGATCACAATTCTCATCTTGTTATAAGGATCCATGCTGTATTTTCGAGAACCAGTGTCGTCCTGAGTTCAAATTTAGGAGGACTAAAGGGGTATATAAGGGCATGTAGGATGCCACAGCACCAGTGAGACTTGGTTATGCCGTACGAAACTCGGTCGCATCGTAGAATTATGAATAATACACAGGATTTTAGTGCACAAAGTCAACTACACAATTTTGCATAGCCGAACATAAGCTCTCACAGAAGTTGCTTTTTATTTTTCAATATCGTACACCATACATTTGACTTCTAAATCCTCAATTTTTCCTCTAGTATTTTGGTCCTGTTTCTAGAGAAAACATATTGAATGGTTTGGAACGTTAAAATCACTATAAACTATAACGCCTTCGAAGCTTATCTGCGTGGAGTTTAAACTGTTAGGTGGATGATAGGACATGCTTACGAGTCTGATCGGCATCGTGTTCGTGAGCATGTGAGACTATGGATGTACTTGTTGAATTTCTCCTTTCCCTGAAAAGTTGAGTGACTGGCGTCTCTGTCAAACATTCCATAATCACTTTCAATTGCAACTAGCCAGGGCAAGGAAAACAGTGGGTATGAGAGGGCGAAACAAAGATTTGACTCTGTAGTGTCTGTGCTCAAATCATAAATAGACGGCACTGTCACTCTCGGTAAGGTTGGCCAACCTGCACCTTCCTTACCCGTCACTCATGAAAACTTCAATTATCTCACTTCGACAAGCTTTAATGGCCGTTTACCACTCCATTTACTCAGTTCTTTTCACTTCACTCCATCATTGAACTGACAGAACACAAATTCAGTGCTACAACATTTCGCTCCAATGTATCTAGAAGAACCTTCACCCCAGAAAATTTCTCTAATATCCCCTGTACATAAAAAAACTTCTGCGCCAAGAAGAAAACAAAGTTGCCCCCACCCCCCTCCAAAAAAAAAAAAAAAAAAAAATCTGATGGCGGCCTGGACACGTCCACAAATATTGGAGACAATGTTTTAAGTCTTGTCGTTCGCAAATAGCCAATCGTTGGAAGGGAAGGAGTGCAGGTTGTGAGATTGTGCTAATTTAGGTGAAAATGCCAATCGGAGAGGATAACACTGATTGGATTGGTCCCTCTCAAAAATTCCAGGAGAGAGAGCTCTCCTCCACCACAGAAGGTGCCCACTATACAAAACACACGATACAGGCTCTTTTTTCCAGTCAATCGAACATGACAACCTACCAAATATGCCTGTGAGGATTTATCCACCTAAGCGTGCCCAAAGTAGAAGTCAGCACGTCGAGTATCATCAGTAGGCATAAAGGAGCTGTGCAGTCTCGTCCACCCGGTGATCAGCCAATCCTTCAGTGCCAATTCACAGAGCACTAGGAGCCTCCATCTCCACTGTTAAAGGATGAAACTTCATGCTGCTCGAATAGGTTGTCAATTAGTTGCTTACGAAACTAGGACAAAATATCAACAGTTACTTTTTTCTTTAGTGAGTGGCCGGGACTGGTGTAGTTTGGCCTTTTGTGGACCACATTTACCTACATCTTGGTTCACCACAGGTCTTGATACAGGAACAGGGACAGGCATGTCGCTGTGTCATGTGAGAGGTATTTTGGATCGCCTTATTCAAGTCGCATTATGTTTTAAGCATTCGCTTTTTTAATATAAGAATGTACACATTTTCCTCATCATTTTTGTCGAAATTACAAATAAAGCACTACAATGACTACTTGCAATCGAATGAAGTGTGATTATCATAAATTCGAGTTATCCTCAGGTATTCCAAAAGCATATATTGGGACAACCCGAGAGTCCTGGATAATCATCAGCCAAGACATTTAATTGGTTCGTGTCTGCCATACACCTAAGAGAAAGCTATGACCGAAACTAAGGATCCCTCATCAATCAAAGTGCATCCTCTTAAGTTTCTAAAAACCGTGTTCTCGAGCACTACCGTTTTGTGGATAGGCTCATCATGCGTGATCATGATGTAGGACATAGACGAGTAAACCGATGATGCATCGAGACAATATATCTTACAGAACTTATTAAACAACAATGGTACACGCGACATATTCTCGCCTACCAAGAACTGTTTCTTTCAAGGCCTAGTTTTCCCTTTCTAGACATCGATCAGCTTCCCTGGGATGCAGTACTTAATAAAAATCTTGGGAGGATGCGAATGCCCTTGGAGTACATTATCGGAACTAGGACACGTTGTCCCTGTTTGGTTCCGATATAGGATACCTATACCTCAGGGAGTCCCATGCCAGGTGCGAGGCAGATCTCACATTGCTATACCCGTGACTTAGGAGAAACGGACCAATCTCCCCCATGTGCTGTCGCCGCCATCTGAGAGATATAGACCACTTGGGCATGGAAGAAATTTGGGCTGAGTTCAACACCAGTTTCTTTAGTAAGGTCAGTGAGAACAAAATTGCCCCTCCATTTGATGGGCAAAGGCCGAGAAAACCTAGGAAAATAAAAAATCGAGGGATATGTTCTCAACACAGACAATGAACTCTCTAGACTTGAGTCTGATTGCTACTAACGGAGAGGACCGGACTTGGACAAGTAGCACAGCTTGCACTAACTTGAGTGGGACAACAATGGAGGCAACATTGGATGTCACAATGGTTGGCTGATGAAATTGACAGCAATACTCAACTTCCGAAGCATGAACAGAACAGCTTGAAGCGGAAGGTTCGCAATTGTGTTGTTCAAGGGCTCAGGGTGGATCTCAGAAGGAGATGCTGGGAATCAAAAGGGAAATTGGAAAATAATAAGGTTTTCCTCGTACAAGGACACACCACATCATTAGAACTCCATGCCTTGCCTAGCGTTAACATTCACGCTACCCCAAAATCTCCCCATTAGAGGAGTTTCTCACCCGACCACTAGTACCATCACCGTCCGTGCTTACAGAATATATATTCCTAAATAGTAGAAAACCTCACATCCTCAAGCTCAAAAACCTTATAGATTTCACCCCTCGATTCCCCTCTATCAAATACAAAACATACCACATTTCTATTACCACATTACCAACTTGCAAAATAGGGCCACAAAAACTTTCCTTTACTGACTAATGACTCAACACAAACGTTCCACTATACAGAATAACTGCAGAGACTGGGAAACAGGGCACGCAATTAAAAAAATAAAAATACAAAAGACTGGGAAACAGAGTAGAACACAATATCGAAGTCAAATTTATGCCCTGGCCCCTTTTTTCCCATTTCCAAATTGCCAACATCTCAACCAAATATTTTCAAAGCATAAAAGCATTGCAACCAATCTTTATTCACTGCATGCAATAGCCAGTGGGCAGGAGTCGCATCTTCCTAGAAAGCAGAAACATGATCTACAAGCTTCAAGAGGTAAGCCAAACAAACAAGGATGGCAATCACATCCACCAAATCCATCCTGCAACTGTAATAAAGGACAAAGAAGCAGAGTTTCTCGAATCCAGTATACATACTGTAATGACATATCTATTGTCTCAGTGAATAGCCAATGAAGGGAGGCAATATAGTCCTTTGTGTGGCCATTACAGCATCATTTAGCCAAAAAGATCAACTATCCACATCTAATCAAACTGAACCATAATGGCCAATAAAACGGCAGCAAAAATGAGCTTTAAGCACAGGATCTTTGACAATTGACTCAAAAAAACCCATTATATTGAACATTAAACTGATGAAATGTGAATGATGCATGCTATGAACGCCCTAGAGTGTGGCTCTCAGTAATACCACACAACGAGCAAGTATACAAAATGATTACAGAGAGGCAAAGACCAAAATCTATGACAATTGTAACAATGCAATGCTTTGGATACCCAAGTTTGGTGTGGGGAGGGAAGAACACAGAGAAAATGTAAGACGATCAGAAAAATGCAGACTTGATTCTGGCCAAAACCGCCGACTCTGAAGGCATGCCTTCATCACCATCCTCTCCATAACACGAAACCACATCTGCCCACCATGATAAACAATTTCGCAGAACCAAATGCAGTCTCTCGGATGTCTTCCTCCCCAACCATTTAAACTGTTTTTTTCCTTCTCGGTAAATGTCCATACATATCTGCCAAGTTAGCAGATAGATACGTGGGTCATCACCGGCCATCTTCCTCCAACAGAAAGGAAAATAATAAAATTAATATCAACTTAATGTGAAAGAAAAAGGCATCGGATTGCTGCTGACATGACGCGACGATGGCGAAATAACCCATATCTTTGAACCCAAAAATGGTGATGACCTGACTCATGGAATGCAATGCCAGACCCCAACTCAACACACCCAAATGCATGAAGGACTAAGGAATGCATGGACTATCAGCGGCCTCAAATAGAAATGGCCCGATTGATAGCCAACTTGGCCCATTCAGCAGATTCCTTGATCATATGATCATCTGAGGATAAGCATTCGTTTAAAAAGTCTTTGCTTGATATGGACTGCTGAATCAAGGGACCGGCATTGCTACCCAGAGTATCTGCTAGATCTCCAAGGACCCCAATTGCTGTCTTGGTCACCACGTCATCCCTGAGAAGAAACAGATAAGTCAGAAACAAATGTAAAGAATATCAAAACCTCGAGAGATGAGACAAGAACTAGTTAGAGCACTCACATTTCCTTTTCCATGTACAGACTATCCAAAAACTGAAGAATATGAGGAGCATAAGGCATCAATAGTTGGGTCTTTGGAGAGCCCTTGAATCCTTGAAAGATTCCTGAGTATGCCTCCAATATTCCATTTCTCAGCGAATTAGTATACTCAGTCATATCATCATCCGCAGCAGGCGTGTGAGCTGATAATTCTGCGGCACTTTGCAGCATGGGCATAGCATACATCAAGTACTTCTCAAAGTTCTCCCCAATTGCCAAAGCAATGTCACCAAAGCATGAGAAGATGGGAGGCTTCACAGACCGATGCAGCTGATTGCTTGACAAGTCTTTCAGCAGTTGTGTCATTATCCCATCACAATATGGCAAGATTTTATCCTCCAGAGCCCTACATAAATCTCCTACAACACCAACCGTGATAGCACAAACCTGGTAATCCTCAAAATTCTGAAGACCCATTTCAAGATACCGATAAAATTCTGACATGTATTTTTCAAAACCAGAGCCCGTAGCATACGCAAGTGCCCCAATAGCAAGCATGGCTTCCTCATGAGCAGTGGCACTTCTACAAGAAAATACTCTCAAGAAGAGGCCCATCATTTGATCAGCGTACTGCAAAAAGACATACTTTGTTGCCTCAGATGACCCCAGTTTCTGTATAATAACCTGCAAGCAACCACAGAGAAGACCTTGCAACTCATTTTGCTTCTCCCTCTCATCAGTTGAAAGCTTCTGGGCTTCAAGAGTCTGGTGAAGCTCCATCATGATGTGGGGAACAAGTTGCATCACCATTGGAGATGTGTCATCTGTGGAACACCGTACAACTTCATTCAGAGTTTCGTAGGCTGCAGTGCGGAGGCGTGATTCTCCAGCATCCTCTCTGCGAGTGACAGCATAAAGTGCCTGCAAAATATCCTGGAAAAAGGGAGTCAGTAGAGATGGTGAGGGTCCTATGTCCTCATACCCCTGCGCCAAGAAATATAAAGCCCCACAAGCTTTTTCAGCAACATTGGGAACGTCTTTCATGCTTTGCAAAAGAACTGTGACAATCTGTTGACAGTTTGCCGGAGTAATTATAGGAGTCTCTAACATTGAGCCATGAAGAAACTCAAACATTCTACCAAGAGTCCACGCAGTGGTGTCCTTCACATGATTACTTGGATCCTTCATCAAAGCACTCAGCATGAAGTTTAGGGCAACATTAACGAGAGGCACGAGCTTTTCTGGAGATGGACCCTCTAGAATAGAGCCAAAAGCATAAGTGGCCGCCTCCCTTTGTCTCCAGTCAGGTTTTGTAATATTCAACTCGATAAATGGCATAACAAGCGGGACGATGTCATCTCCAACCGTTCGTGCAACCAAACCCAAGCATGTCCCTCCGGCCATTGCAATGTTCCAAGCTCCTTCGTCCTGATCTTGATCCTCCTCCTGCTTAAGAAGTGTTTCTAACAGCAGTGGAATTAGTACAGGGAGAGCCTGTTTGATGAAATAGAAGCAAGGAACTTCAGAATCCCCAGTAAAATCACTGCCGTACTCTTCTAAGATATCAATCTCCTCATCGCATATGGAACTCCAGAATTCAATGGCCTGAAGTGCAACAGGCTCCTCATCTTCCTTGACCGCTTTTGCAGTGATGTTGAAAATGTCATGAATGTAAGGAGCCAATTTCTCATAGTATGTTGAAGAAATGGCTACCAAACATTCAAAAGCAGCCTGTCTAATCTTAACCTCAGGAGAGAGAGTAGCCTCACAAACAACTCTCATAATGTAGTCGCGTTCCATATCATTGGAAAAATTTGCTTGAGCAAAGCCCAGCGCATTATAGAGAGCCCGAGTAGCAGCAAGTCTGACATCATTGTTCGCCTCGGATGCATTCATACCCTGAACAACAGCTGTAAGTATCTGATTTACATGATTTTGTTCCACAGCTTCAGGGGAAACTTCTTCGCATATATATCCAAGCGTTTCGAGTGTGGCCTGCTTGGTATGTGCTGGAAGCTGCTGAATATTTGTCAACAGAGTACCAATCAGTTCTGGCCACTCTTTCTGTGGCAACTCTATACCTGCCAATTTCGCAATAACTTGCGAAGCAGTAGAGCGAGCATCGTGAGAAGGAGAGGAGAGTGTCTTTATCAAGCAGGTTTTAATTTGGGCCTTCACTGCAGCGTCCAAAGCCAACCAGCGCTGTACAAGCTCGTACTTCCTGTGCTGTTCTTTGGCATCCAAGGCGTTCTTAAGGATTAAACCAGCCAGTTTACGACTTTCAGCAGGCTTTTCTTCATTAGCCAACTCACCAGCCAGAGAAAGGAAGAACCCTGGGAGGTTTTGCTCCTGAAATTGTTTCAAGTTGTCCTCAGCATGCTTGCGCACACCTCCATCTATGGATTGTGCATTCAAGAGAATCTGTGTGACTTCCATCGCCATACTATCTGAGAGAGAGAGAGAGAGAGAGAGAGAGAGAGAGAGGGAGAAAGAAGGTAAAGTCAATTTAAGAGCTCCATGAAAAAGACCGGAGAAAATAATCAGGTGCTGTCCTTTTTCTAATCAAACATGGCCCTAACTGAAAAACCCACTCAAATTAATTCAAGACCTAACATGCTTTAAGCAGAGAAGAACACAAGAAGCACCAAAAACAGCTACAAAGATGATCCAAATGTTGGAATATTAATTACAAAAGGAATGGGCAAACAGATTTACAGCAAGCCAACTTCCCCACTACTGTACCAAACAGTCAACAAACCTACAAACGACATATCTCGAAATTCGAAGCATAAAAAGGAACCAGAAAAGTATGATCTGTGACTGCAGCTGACTGGCACATAAGCTATACAGCCAAGAATATACCGGGATTCACCAACCCAGAAGCTAAAAAGGAAATGGGAATCAATTAACACGCGAAGCCCCAAACTTGATGCGGACCATCCTCGATCCCGCGTCATAATCCCCGTAGCAGATCAACCCGGGAGCTTTCAATCGTCCTCACACGGTCCAACGAATCAAAAACAAAACGCAAAAAAATACGATTTTTCGGGGAAAAAAGGGAAATCGCAGACTGTAAAGTCGCGCTGCTCAGAGGCCACTGTTCGCCGACGAGGCACAAAGCAGGCAAAGCCAAAAAGCGAAAAAACACACTTCGACACCAAATCGCGAGCCAAAAAAAACAACCCACTTCGATCGGGGCTCCGGTCAAACATTCCGGAAGATTGCACACTCGCCCCGATCGCAATCCCAGATCGATTCAAAACCAGCCCCAAATCGACACCACTTCCTACTGTGGAAAAGCGAGAGCGAGCAGAGCGGAGAGCAACTTACACCGAACCGACGAGTGAACCCGGAGATGGAGAGCGGGTCAACCGATTCGCGGAGCGGGGCGGGGGAGAAGCGGCGACTCTGAAACCCTAGCGGAGAGAAGAGAGAGAAAGGGAGGAGAGAGAAAAGGAGAGAGAGAAAGGGCAGCAGGTAGCAGAGACGCCAATCTAAAATGTTCGGATTTACAAAACAATCTAGAAGCCCAGGTTCGAGGGTCCCGTGCGGGACACGCGCGCCAAAGCGCGCCGCGAGCGCGTGGTCGGACGACGGAGTTGGGCCGCTCCCGGGTGCGCGTGGGGGCGAGGGGGCCGTCGTTCCGTGTTTATAATCATGGTTGTATGACAGTTCATTTATTCTGTAATCGGGAGTCGAGGGGGTCGCGAATTATGTGAGCCCAAATGTTTCGAACAAAAAAAAAAAAGGCGAAAATGCAAAAAAACAAAAGGAAAAGAAAAAAGAAAAGAAAAAGCTTATCTTGCAATTTGTTTACATTCTCATCTTACTTTTTGCAAATCTTTTTCCCTCTATTATTAGTTATTTTTTTATGAGCTATTATTGATGTTAACAGTAACCAACATTTTCATTTTTGTTTGATTTCGTTCGAACGATGACATGGCATTCGAAATTGGTGTTTTTTTTTTGCCACAAAATCGGAATTTTTGGATGATTGAAGTGTACGAGGCTGCATTGATTATCAATTTATGAGTTTCAAATGCAAAAGGAGAGAATTAATGCGTCACAACGTATTGGAATTTTTTTTTCACTTTATTGACGAATAGGAAAAAGGTAGGCAGTTGTACGAGCGTCAATTATAAATATGACAACATGTTAAAATTAACGTGATGAGCTATCACTCTATATGTTCCTAAAGTAATTTTTTTTTAAATATCACTTGCATCACTTGCAAAAATAAATGAATGAAAAGTACTTTCGTTGTCCATGAAAATGTTTACATATGATATTTTGTGGATAATAAAAATATTTTCCATTAATTAATTATTTCAAGTGATAGAAATTATCATTTTTAGGAAAATATCTTTCAAATGATTCGATTTTTACGAAACAAACAGAACCTAATTAATTTGTTGATTTGCACCTAGCCCACGTGTGAGTATTACTTTTCATGGCAATTGAGGAAAAAATCACCAAACATTTATCTAGAAAATGAGCAATTAAGTTCTTATTAAGGATGTTATTTCCATAGAAGTAGGAGTTTTGCATAGTAAAAATGATTATTCACAATATAACATGCTCATTTGGGTTAAGTATGATCACCTTATAGTGTTAGTCTCGTGTGTTATAGAATGCTCGGTCATGGTATAGAACTTGAATTCTCGTGATATAATCTATCTATACCATATATACAAAGCCAACGTTTAATTTTGGTGGCCGAAATTAAAAATAAAAATAAAGAGAGCATCATATATCATTAAAGAACAAAATTAAGTATCTCTGGGTGATTATCTAATAAGTCTCCTATACTGTACTTTTAGAGAACATTCCTTACCATTGAATTTCATATTCATACTCTCTTGTCAAAGATTAACCAAATTCATTTTGAATCGAACACACATGTAGCACATGTGAAAAAAAAACCAGTTGATCGTAAAGAGTTTCATTGTCGGATAGAACAACCTTATTTTGTAGTAAGATGTCTTGTTTTAGGGTCATGGATGTTATTTTGTGATGAACCCAACTCGAAGGCCGAGTCGCTCGATTTGGGTTATTGATAACTATAGTGCTTATCTTGTCATCATTTGTACCAATTCCAAGTGATTGTGATGAATATCAAAGTGTCTTGTTAGGGACAATAGTTCTTGACAAGATCTGTTTACAAAGTAAATGTGCAGCACAGAGTCGACAAATCAAATTTAATTGTGCTCATTCTCGAGTTATCAACGTGTTTTGCATGGCTTGACCCTTTTAAGCCTTTTATGACATGAAATTTGGGAAAAAAAAAATTGCTCAAACTTTTATCATGAATCCTACGCAAGCATAACTCTTCTTCTTCTCCAACGTATTTCTATCTCTCTCTCTTCCCGCAAACCCTAGGCTGTGTTTGGTAGTCGGGATAAAATTTATCCTATATTGTATTTAGTGTATGTTTAAAACAGGATAAAGTCGGATATAAGAGAGATATGAACCATATAAAATTATCTTATGGGGGAAGTAAGATAAATGTGGATAAGATTTATACTATTCATAATAAGAAAGTTATTTTTCTCATATAACAAGCTTCTTAAATTAATAAGATTAAAATTATATTTCAATTAAATAATATTTGAATTCTAATATAAGAAATTCAAAATAAAAAATAACAATTTGGTTTTTTATTTAATCTTATTTTTATTTAAATTATATTTTATAATATAGATTCAATATATATTTATATTTATTACATATCTTAGGTATTTTAGCTATATTAGTACAATTTACTATTTAATAAACTTTTATTAGAGAATGACGAAAGGAGAAAAAGGAAATAAAAAGGAAAATAATTAAAGAAAGAGAGGAAAAAAAGAGACAAATAAAAATAAAGTAAGCACAAGTGTCGTGAAAGATTTTTACAATTTTCGTTTGTAAACTTTAATATTCATTTACACTAATATACCGTTATACCAAGTAACATGTATAATGTGATGTGAATATATCCGATTTTAAATACTGCACACGAACTTCTCATTCTCTTTAAATCACACATAAAATTGTGAATAAAAAAGAAGATGTAGAGAGGATTAATGAAAAAAAAAAAAGTATAAGTACCATTGAGACCGCTCATAGAAAGTTGCATTATGTTGCCGAATCAACTATTATGTTTTAGAAATTAGATGGAATGACTACATCATGCCAACTTTAGGAATGAAATCAAACAAAAAAAAGTTTAGGAATAAAATTAAATATTAACAAAAAAATACAGTCACGAAATTTAAAAAAAGGATAAAAGTAAAACGAACATACTTGTCTTTCGTTTTTCTTTTGCAATCAACACCCGTGCTCTTTCGCTCGTGTAAAGAAGCAAAATTCCTTTAGAATCAACTTATTTTGGAAAAATGATTTCAAGTAATTGTAGGTGATATAAAAAAAAATTGAATTTAATACGCGACAGAAGACTGAAATTAGACGATAATTTATCTCAAGAGTTTCCCTTACAATTATGTCTATTATATACGGTCACATCGCTTTCATGGAACTTTCGGAAAGAATTTTGGACTTCAAACTCCTCTTTTTTTTTCCTCGTAGCTGTCAATGTCATAACCTTATCCCTTTGTAGTTAAGAAACATAGTACATATCTTTGCAAATCTTTCAAAATATAAATATCAGTAAATGTACGATTCATAAAGTCAATCTATATCGATTTTTTTACTGTATATTTAATCAAAATCTCACCGTGCACGCACTGTATACTAAAATGTTAACATGAAAATTCAAATAAAATTTTATTTTCCATGATTCTCTAAAATTTGAATAATGAATCAGTTTATGACAGGAAATTGCTTATAAATAGATAGGCCCGAATTTAGGAAGGGAAGAAAGAATTATCTTCGTGAGCCTATATATTTTTAAGCCAAAACCCATTTTTGTCTCAATTAGAATTAGTTTTGGTAAAGCTTCGTTTTGGTGAATAATTTCTTTTCATAAATAGTCTTATTCTATTTTTATTCCCTAAAATTTTTTCAAGTAAAATTACGTGTTTGATAAATACACAATATTTCTATTATTGGAATGAAAAAAGAATATGAATGCGTTTGGTATGAATTACAAATTTTTTTGTAATGTAAAATTTATTTTTGTTTTTTTTTATTATTCCTTACTACTACCGACTCTAATTGTCGTCATCGATTATCGAAATTGCCCTCGCCACCATTGACCATCGCAGTCGACAGCCGGTTGGTCGACGGTAGGTGGCAGCGAGGGGTGGCAACGGACAAAGAAGAAGAAAAGAAAAAAAAAAAGAGAAAATAACTTTTTCTCGTAAATTATTCTCGGGAATAAGAAAGTATTATTTTTTTACTTATTATTTTTGTTTCAAATATATTTTCTGGTCATTTTTTTTATTTCGAGGAATAGAAAAATTAACTGTCGTTATGAAATGATTTTTTCTTTTTTATGTTTCGGGAATAAAGAATAGAAAATTGAGAGAAATAAGAACATTACGAAATGGAGCCTTAATGAACCCGGTTCCCTGCCCGGAACCGGACCGCCCGGACCGGCTTCCCTATTTTTTAGTTTTATTTTTTTGATCTTCTTCCTAAAATTGAAAAAGCAACCAGTAAAGCGACGGGGAAACGCAGAAAACCCTAGCCTCCTCCTGCTTCTCGCCCGATCTCCGCTGTCTCCGTCGCCTAGCCGCCGGCCGCCGTCCCTCGCAGATCGGAGCCTCGCCTCCGGCCGTGCGGCCCTCTCGGACCCCTCTATCTCCGCTCCGCCTCCGCCCCCCCTTCCGTCACTCGCGGCCTCGCCGCCGGGCCCCCCTCGCCGTCGCTTGCGGCCTCGCCGCCAACCCCTCTCGCCGTCGCCTCCGACCCTCCTTCATCTCTAGGTGAAGAGGTCCTGATATTGAGAAAAGGCACCCGGTCCCGGTCCAACCGGGGAACCGGTCCAACCCGGTCCCGCGGTTTTCCTCCCGAGTTTTCTTCTTCTCGTATCGTCTGCACATGCTCGTCTAGCTTCTAGGGTTTTCTCGGTACGTAATCTAATCCTGCTACCTGAAGAGAGCTTCTGGTTTCTCTGCTCCGCGTCTCCTTCAATCCCCCGCTAAATCAAAGCCCTAGCAATGGCGGAATCGGACCGGACTCTGGGGTACCTGACCCGGCGGGACACGGAGGTGAAGCTCCCGCGCCCCACCCGGGTCAAGAACAAGACCCCCGCCCCGATCCAGATCACCGCCGAGCAGATCCTCCGGGAGGCCCGGGAGCGGCAGGAGGCCGAGATCCGGCCACCGAAGCAGAAGATCACCGACCCCACCGAGCTCGGCGACTACCGCCTCCGGAAGCGCAAGGAGTTCGAGGACCTCATCCGCCGCGTCCGATGGAACGTCAGCGTGTGGGTGAAGTACGCCCAGTGGGAGGAGTCCCAGAAGGACTTCAACCGGGCGCGCTCGGTCTGGGAGCGCGCCCTCGAGGTCGACTACCGGAACCACACCCTGTGGCTGAAGTACGTGGACATGGAGATGAAGAACAAGTTCATCAATCACGCGCGGAATGTGTGGGACCGCGCGGTGTCGCTCTTGCCCCGGGTCGATCAGCTGTGGTATAAGTATATACACATGGAGGAGAAGCTGGGCAATGTAGCCGGAGCGAGGCAGATTTTTGAGAGGTGGATGAGTTGGATGCCGGACCAGCAGGGTTGGTTGTCTTATATTAAGTTCGAGCTTCGGTACAACGAGATTGAGCGCGGGAGGGGGATTTACGAGAGGTTCGTGCAGTGCCACCCTAAGATCAGTGCTTGGATTAAGTACGCGAAATTCGAAATGAAGAATGGAGAGGTCGCTAGAGCTAGGCATGTGTATGAGAGAGCGGTGGAGAAATTCGCTGATGATGAGGAAGCGGAGATGTTGTTTGTGGCATTCGCGGAATTTGAGGAGCGCTGTAAGGAGACTGAGAGGGCGAGGTGCATATATAAGTTTGCATTAGATCATATTCCAAAAGGAAGGGCAGAGGATTTGTATAGAAAGTTTGTAGCTTTTGAAAAGCAGTACGGAGATAGGGAAGGGATTGAGGATGCTATTGTGGGTAAGAGGAGATTTCAGTATGAGGATGAGGTCAGAAAGAATCCGTTGAATTATGATACATGGTTCGATTACATTCGCTTGGAGGAAAGTGTGGGCAATAAAGAGAGGGTTAGGGAGATTTATGAGCGCGCAATCGCCAATGTACCACCTGCTGAGGAGAAGCGGTACTGGCAACGCTATATCTATTTGTGGTAGGTATATATTTGTGAAATGTGTATGCTCTTATTTACTCATGCGATGAAATATGCCTCATGGTGTTTCCATCGGTGTTTCAGGATTAATTATGCATTGTATGAAGAGCTTGATGCTGAAGATATGGAGCGTACACGAGATGTATACAGGTATGTATGTACTTGTGTTGTGGAAGCTGTGTTTTCGCCTTTTTGATAGGGATGGGATCTATCTCGCATCCTCCCTGTTTGTGCTTTCAAAAGATTCAGGTTGGATAATTTGTTGGATTATCTTAACTTTCCTATTTATGCTAAGGAATGTAAAGTGGCTCATTGATTGTGCTATGCTATAGATGATCGCTATATTTGTTTCTAAACTCATGAGCAAGATAGTATATATGATGTTTAGGGAGCGTTGATGTCACATAGGACTCGTAGTAGCTAAACTGATGGCATGTTCTCTTGTGAGCTTCATAACTAGCAAGAAGTTGTATGAGAGTGTAAAATGGAATCAGTGGCTTGTCTAGCTGAGTAATTATCTATTTTATTTTAAAAAGGGGGTTGTTGACCTTAGGTTTTTTTTGGGTCCTTCATGGTTGGAGATTGTGTTTGCAAAGGGTTTAGTGGTTTTGCCGCATTTTTGAAGGTTTTGGTGGCAGGGTTAAATTTCGAGCAATATTGTCTTTGCAGTAATTTAGTGGTACGTTGATGCATTCTTGAGAGTTCAGTGGTACTTTCATGCTTTTAGAGTTCAGGTTATGGTGGTGGGGTTAAAAGTTTTAGTGGTACTTTTAGAGTTCTGGTTTTTTTCTTTTTTGCTTAACTCACTTCATTTTTCTTGTCTAATGTGTTCTATTTCTCACAGTTTCATGCTTTTTTTCTTTTTTACTATCAATTTAAGCTGTCAACTCTAAGCGAGCTCCTTGTCTTAGCTGATATCTCTTTTAATTTTTAACTAGATGTGCAGAGTGATTTTGGTCTTTGTCACTTTGTTGCAAGATAGACATTACAATTTTTCTCAAATCAATTAACATGCATACAGATAAAAAGAAACCCATGTCTCTAATCAAACATATAGGAGTTGGAAGGTTTTATATTGTTGAGGCAGTTGTAGCTGGACTTGGAATGTGGATGAATATGTGTTAGGGAAGGGTGAGGGTGACAGTTAATGCCTAATGGAGAGGGAGAGTGATGGATAGGTGCATTTCTTCATTTACACACTCCTTAAATGGATTTGCATTTTCAGTGCAAACTCGATAGGACATGATTTATTAAAGGGTATTCTTGGAAGCAACTAAAAGTGACACAAAACTCACTTTTTGACTTAAATATATAGATATATGTATGTCTGTGGCATGGAAGCCATGATTATGAGGGTCTGAATGCGTGTACTCCCAAGTATTCATTGTATCTTTTTGTTCCATCTCTTTCCCGCATTGAAGACTAGTCTTATTACTGATGGAGCTTTCTCATTCAATTCTGAATGCTTGCAGAGAGTGTCTCAAACTGATTCCTCACCAGAAATTTTCATTTGCCAAAATTTGGCTCTTAGCGGCTCAATTTGAGATTAGACAAATGAGTCTTACGGGTGCAAGGCAGATCCTAGGCAATGCAATTGGCAGAGCTCCTAAAGATAAGGTAATATAGATTGGATAAAGTTTTCACTGAGAGAGAATAGTCTCTAGTTAGTTTCCTGTCATTCTTATCCTTTGGTTTTTCCTCCCTGTCGTTGTCTAAACAAGTTTCTTTATTGTGCTTGGTTGTCAACAGATATTTAAAAAATACATCGAGATAGAGCTGCAACTCGGCAACATAGATCGATGCCGAAAACTATATGAGAAATACTTGGAGTGGTCTCCAGAGAATTGTTATGCTTGGAGCAAGTATGCTGAATTGGAGATATCCTTAGGCGAAACTGACCGAGCTAGAGCCATTTTTGAATTAGCGATTGCACAGCCTGCACTTGACATGCCTGAACTGTTATGGAAGGTAAAGGCCTGCCTTTCGTTTTACTTACCCAAAATATGTATGACTTAAGCTCGAAAGGGAAAGATATTGTTATATTGTGCAAGAATCATGAACACATACATCTTCAAATGCTTTCTAATGTACATGTCCGTGTACTTCTAAAATTTGAGGTGTTCAATGTTGGGAAAAAAATCAAATTTCAAATGCAAAATGCAAAACTATATGTGAACAATTCAGACCATATTCATTCCAAGCCCGTGCCAGTATCTTAATTTTTTGATATAAAATTGAGTTAGCCTAGGTTTCTACTCTAAAACTTGTGACCTTTATGTTGTCTTATAATGGGCGTTTGCCAATGATTTTGCCCGATGTGCATGTTTACCATTGTTGTCAATGTTTTCCTGTTTTTTTTAGAGGCTTACAGCTACTTAAACAGCATATGTTCTATGTAAATCTGTAGAGTGGTGTTTCAGTCCTATCTTGTCCACATTTATTCTGATGTTCTCTGTTTTAGTTGACTGCCAGCGCAATAGCTGAGTGGCACAATTTCTTATTAATAGAGGTTGTACATGGCCTGTCCTTGATATGATATTAAGCTATATAGGGTTTTAAGGTTCTGACTTGTTGACTGCAGAGGCAATTATAATGACTTGCAGAGTTGTATTTCTTAAGTTACCGTTGATGCATTTGGTTTAATTGGGAGAATATATGGTAGTAATTGTAGTTGTCTGTTGATAACAGGCATACATTGATTTTGAGATTTCTGAGGGTGAATTTCAACGAACAAGAGAGCTATATGAGAGATTATTAGATCGGACTAAGCACCTGAAAGTGTGGATCAGCTATGCTAAGTTTGAGGCAACAGCTATCGATGCCCTTGATTCAGATTTGCCAGAAGAACAATTGCAATCACAGCTGTTGGAACAGAAAAGGGAATGCATGCAACATGCCAGAAGTGAGTGCTTAATTGAAATTTAACTGAGGTTTTTTCCCCTTTGTGGTTTGAGTGTTGATATATTCTTATTTCCTCTTTGGAAACGCATCAGGAGTCTTTGAAAGAGCCATTAATTACTTCAGAACAGCAGCTCCCGAACTTAAAGAAGAAAGGGCAATGCTATTGGAGGAGTGGTTAAACATGGAGAGCAGTTTTGGTGAACTTGGTGATGTTGGCATTGTCCAGCCTAAACTGCCAAAGAAGCTGAAGAAGAGGAGGCAGATTTTGGCTGAGGACGGTCCAGCTGGGTATGTAACTGACTTCTGTTGTCACTCGTTTATTCTTTTTGCTACATTTGATGCTTGTCAACGAAGATGTCCTTATATTGATTTTTAAGCATATCTTTCTTTAATTGGTTGTTGACTGTAGTCTGTTGGGTGTCAACTCACTGGCTCCTGATATAGTTCTGTCCATTTTTTTCATTTCGATTCATGCTTGTTGGTCTATCTGAGTGAGATGTCCCCGTAATGAGTACTAAATTTGGTAACTTTGGTTATGCCCATCGCTGATAGGTTCAGTGAGTTGTCTGTTGGGTTCTGCTCTTTCTGGTTTTGGATTTTTATTTCTGTCGTAATGCAATTCTTTGTGTTGATGTCTATGTTTTTCTATTCCTGGGGCAATCACTGGTGTCTATATTGATAGAAGCATGTTGAGCCAATGCTTCTGCAAGCTGGGGTGTAATGTGTCTGATACAAGGCATAACTATTTTGTTGGTCTCTATTTGTAGCCGTCCACTTTGACAGCCCTTTGGAGCTTGTCTAACATTCTTGAATTTCAGGTATGAGGAGTTCATAGACTACTTGTTCCCTGAAGAGACCCAGACCACAAATTTCAAAATCTTGGAAGCTGCTTACAAATGGAAGAAGCAAAAGCTTGCTTCGGACGATGATTAGTCGATCAAGTCCGTATACAACTGTAACTCTTCTGCAAAAATGTGTATATAATGCTCTTCCAGACGAGGTGTTCTTTCAGGTGATGACCGTGGATTATGGGCACGCCCCCGCGGGGCCCTCGTCCAAAATGGAACCTCGGGGAATTGTATTTTTGTTCAATGTCAAGAATTTTGATGAAATGTGAGCTTTCTGTTCATCCTGCTGAAATAGGATTTACTTGGTGTTGGATCTACAATTAATTTTATGGATCTTTAGGATTGGTGTATAAGCGAAAAAATGTGTTATATCCACCTCATGTTGTCAAGATCCTTAATTTATGGTCTCTGGGAAAAATGTTTATTGTAACTATAATTATCAAGTATGAAAATCTGCTTGGAAAGTTATGGTGGCAGAATGGCAATCTCCTTTACCAATTTCTTCGAAACAGTAGGCACGTTTCAAGATTTTGATTGGGACGCTTTCCAAAATTCTCCACTCCAATTAAAATAAGTGGTAAGAAAAATGAAAATCCGTAAAGCTTAAGGAAAATTAATCAAGATACAAATGATAAAAACCAGCTTCAACATGCTGAAGGAGGAAAGCAGACACTGGTCTTGGGAAACCCTGCTAAACCCAGTGTCGTGTGGGTGAACGTGCGATCGTGGAATGGAGCTCCATGGGGTCTATTTGTTGACTTTTACTTACAAGATTTTTTTTTTTTCCAGTCTTGCACCTATAATTGAGATTTCATTTAAAGTTTATCAAAAGATTTCGAATATGTGATTACTGATGCGCAAAAAGGCTACGATTACCATCAAATTTCTTCCTGTCTTCATCAGAAACGGATGGACAGAGCTCCATCTGATATTTACGTTCATGCAATTCCGTGTTGACCAAGTTCATGGTTAATCTGCTTCGTTGAATTATGCCTATCAGGGCCGACCCTCGAGTTGACCCGTTTGACCCAGACTCACGTTGACCAATTCCTGTCAAAAGGACAACCTAATTGGCGTCTTAGAGCCCACTTATCTAATTCCCAAAACACCCTCCTATGGGTGTTCATCTGAGCTTTTTGTAATTTGACTTGTACGTTAATACAACTCGCATCACTTGAATCCAAAAATGATGTAAAAAAGAAGAAGAAAACAGTCGTATCACTTGAAGTCCTGGTCGACTGAAAAGGTGAAAAGGTCCCATCAGAAGTGCAGTCCCCATTGTAGATATGACTATGAATATTGAGATTCTTCAAGTTTCCACCAATCATGGTTTGAAATTTCAAATATGAAAATATGCATTAGCTATTTACCTACAGGGTTTCAGAAAATAAGACATGTCGTGGTTTGACGTAGTCACCCTACCCAACTTGATTGGTAAAAGAAAGCCGCGTTGCAAACTTTTTAAATGGCTGGTTGTTAAAATAAAGTAAAAATCAACTAACCAGATCTGTAAATGGCATTTCTCATTAGAAAAGAGAAATACATATGTAGATATACTCATTATATTACACATCGACAACATTAGAAACGACCCAATTCGTTTTATGTCAATCGAGCTCCAAAAATAGTAATCAAGTTGCCCTACTCTTGATGTCGTGTCGTGTTCTCGAGTAGATTTTACTCTCCTAGAAGGATGGTTCTCCTAGAATTAATGTCAAAGCACCATCTTTGAACAAAAGTTCTACATATGAGAAATTTCAAGATGGCGATGAGAGGACATAAAGAAATGGTTTTCTTGAGAATTAGCTATGGATTAACACCTGATTCAGTAATTTACTTCCTACTCTCTTTTATTTTCACATATCTTGACAGTGTCTTTCGCAATCCTTCAATCTAGCCTGTACACTCTGAAGGATTGTTTAGGTTCTCACGTTTCCTAAGCGAAGAAAATTGTTCAAAAAATCTTAAACCTATTATACTTTTGCTAATTCAATCTTAAACTTTTCAATTTTGCCATTTAAGTCATAAACTTTTTTATCTTATGCCACTTGAGTCAATCCAACCAATTTTAGTTAGAATTCACTGACGTGAATGTTAGCTATCCTATATGGTATGGCCTTCTCTATTTATGAGTTATAATTAGGCTTAAGTTCAAGTTAAGTGAAAGTTACCAAAACAATTATAAATTTATTGCACTTGTGTCAATTTAGTTTAAAAATTTTAATTGTACCAATTCATTCATAACCTTTTGATGATTTACTAATGTAATCATTTCGGACAATTTTGATCGAAAAACACCGACGTGACGGTCTAGTCAATATTAGTCATCCTATGATGTGTGGCCGGCACTAACGTAAATAATTTTTTAAAATTTTCATAATTTTGTCCTTTTTATTTTTTTCTTTCTTTTTTGCTGGTGCTCCTCACCCATGGCTAGCAAGAGTCACTGAGCCTAGTCTCAATAAAGAAAAAAAAAAGAAAAAAAAGAAAAAAGCTAAAAATTACAAAAATTGTCTACATCAGTATTGATTATGTCAAGTAGGATGCCCGATGTTCATATTAGTGATATCCAACTAAAATTGACCAGATAGATTATACTGGCAACTAAAGGTTTAAAATTCAATTGACTAAATTAAAAGATTTATGACTCAGTTGGCATTAATATCATATTTTTAGAATTTTTTCTCTCAAGAGAATATCCATTTTTTCCGTAATTAAGTCGGTCCTATTATGCTCTCGTGATTATTGGTGTATTTGTTTAGATAGTTACTACTTATCAATGCAAACTTCCTAGTACTAGGTAATTACATATAGTAAAAACTTATTATTATTATTTTTTATCGAGGAACATATTGTAGTGGGATACTTAGCAAAAGAGCAATATTGCCTTAAAAAGTGACATGATAAATCGTTGGTAGATACTTAAAAATACGTGATTTATATTCAAATGATAAATATATAGTACGGTTACCATTATAAATCATTCGATAATCCAATCTTTATAACACTTTGTTGCAGCATTCTTAATATAAAAAAAAGTTGATATCAATGCAATGATCATCTCTCATTATGAAGTTCTCAACCGTGTGTTCTAGCCTTGAGACCGACTGCTTGCCAAAGCCACTCCACCCATTTCTTCGTCGACTATTGTTCTCTCAGGAAGTCGAGGACATTTCACAGGGCAGTCACTTTCCCTCCCAAACGTTCCATCATTTTCTTGGAAGAAGATTCGCTTCTCCTTCCTCTTGAGCCCAACATCCTCCTGAACCAGATTTTGCCCACGGCCCACGTACAAAATTGCATAAGCTTGCTCTCATGTAGAGAATTTCCTGCTAGTTTTCTCTGCATGTGGCTATCTCTGCATGGGGTCTGGTCTTCTTTCAGCAGGTTGACCAGTGGCTGGTCCGTTGTTCACGGTAGAAAAAGTAAAGCAACGATCTTTCGCGTGGTGTTGCTATGATGGCCGATGGGTCCTTCGAGAGTTCGGTTATTCCGTTGTCCAAGGTGTAAAAGTCTGTCGCCTGATCTCTCCTCCTGTGTACCGGTGTGGTGCTTGTGGTGCGTTTCTTAGAGGTAATTTATTTCTTGGTCAGTTCATTGCAGAGAAATTTAGTATTTTTTTTTCTTTTGTTGTGTTTGGAAATCAAAGTAGTTGATGTCTGAGACTCTTAGGAAGCAGAGGGATTCGTATGTTTGTACCATGTTACGGTTTGGATTTTCAATGACAGAGAGAAGAAAGAAAGATAGGAGTAAAGTAGCAGCGACTAAACTGGCAACACCTCTCTTTTAATTGAACTAGTAAGAAAGATCCTTTAAGTTATACCCAATAGCAGCAGGGGCTTTTTTTATTGAGGTAATTTGAATGGGTTTTCCTTTGCGCAGTGAAGAAGAAGAATGCACTGCCGGCTAATTTGATATTCACTTCCTCGGATACGGTTAATGTTAGTGATTCTGATATGAAGGGGGAAGGGGATGTGCCGGATGCTGTCCAGGGCAGAAATGAAACAGAAGTTTCCGCAAAAAGTGATCTTGATTGTAAACAGTAATTTTTCATCAGGGACACAGGAGGAGGAGGATTTCGGCATGGACAAATGGATGGAACCGAAGGTGGATCGATCAGAGGCTGTTGTGGAGGCTGGTTACGGTCTTGAAAGTGGAGAACCCTTGAAGATCGATTTGAGCAGGCCAAAATCTATAAACTCAAGCATGGAAGGAGGTCTCAGAGAGAATCCAGCTAATTCGACCCAATATTCTGGTTGGCCGAGTTTGAGGGTTGACGCTGACCAGTGGGACAAGATTGGAGAATGGTTTGAAGGGTTTGCTCCGAACTCCAGCAATGTCGTTGGGACGAGTAGGATTCCCTCACATGCATATGTTGATGACGGATCGTCAAGTCATCAACCTTGTTCCTACTTTGAGCATAGCGAGCCAGTGAAGAGTAATGTCCACATAAACGGGCTTAATAGAGGGGAGATCTTGGACTTGGATGCTGAGCTCCTGAGAAAGTGGGATGATTTGAAATATCACTTCAGCAGAATTAATGATGTATCCAAGAGAACTGGTGAGACGGTTTTTCTTGATAGGGAGGGTATATCCGAGCCTTTTGATGATAAATTCAAGCATGTCCCTGGTGGAGTCTTGGCCCCAGGAAAGCCTATGCTGTTGCACCCTCAGTGGGTTCATCATCGTCAACAGCATTCTATTCCTTCTATTGGTAGCATCGATCGAGATACACATGACATCTATCTTCCTCCTATTTCTAGGAGCGAGGCAATGTTGAGGCCTCACCATCAATTTGTAGAACAATCTTATCGAGGTCACTTGAATAAGTACATGGATTTGAATCGAGATTTCTCTGCAGCGGATTCACAAGATTCCTCCCTTGACTGCACCTTGTGCACCCGTTCTCACTGCCGTCACAAACATGTGCAAACTCCTCAATTGGTCCAACCAGCTCCTTTTGGCAGTGAAGGGAGTGTAGAACCTGTGAATTCCATCTCCTATTACCATCATGATCCCATCCAAATTTGGCCTCGTGGTCATATGGGTGTTCATATTCCCCCTATGAGTTCTCGTTATCCACGGGCCCAAAGAAGATGGCCAACCGAGAGTATTGGTTCAGACACAGATACCGATGGTTCTCGGCAGAAGATAATTGCGATTTCCAATAGAAGTAAGAAGCATTACCATCCAATATCAGGTGGTGCTCCATTTATAACGTGTAGGAAATGCTCTGAGTTGCTGATACTGCCTGCCAATATAAGTGTGGAGAGGCGTAAAAAACCGAATCTACAATGTGGGTCCTGCTCAACTGAACTCTTGGTTGAAGTTCTGGGCAAAAGGCTTGTCACTTCCGATGCAAGACAGTCATCTTACCTTGACAAGAACGGTTCTCACGAGGTAGTAAAAGAGAAAATAGCTAGTTTGCAACGCTGCTTGGGCATGAAAGGGATAGACTCCTTGGGTGATGGTAGTGCCATAGACGTTTGCTCTCCTGGTCATGCCAACTCCAGTTTCCACGAGAAATGTGAAGCGAATGAAGAGTCAGGTGACCGGCAAGTGAATATGCAGACGTACAAGCAGGGCGGTAGTCTAGCTCCATCTTCCCATTATTCTGAGGAAGAAGAACTTCCAAATGAGGTAAAGCTCGGGACAGATTTATCCTTTTCTGCAGAGAACTCATCGCTACATGAAGAGTGTCCCACACTTCAATGCTTAACATTCACCAAGAATCTCGATAATTCTAGTTCTAAAATATCTGAGGATCAATATGCAGAAGAAAGTGAAATTAAAGATATACATCGGGATTTTTCGGTCCAAAAAGGTCTCCCGAGACAAAAATCAGTGCAGAATACAGCCACAGAAACTGAGATTGAGTCCTCGTTTAATGACTACCTTAATGCATCTCAAGATTCTTCGGATGCAAGTAAAGAAGCAGATCAATCGAAGACGAAGAAAAGGGACAAGTTTTTCTTTGTGAGCCTCATTAAGGGCATTAGAGATTTCTCAAGATCTAATGAGATTGTGGAAATTGAAAAGCCTACTGTCGTCATTAATGGGCACCCTATACCCAACGACCTTGTCAAAAATGCTGAAAAACTTGCTGGGCCTATCCTTCCGGGGAATTATTGGTAAGTCGCATGTCGATCTTCATTAACATCACGTATCTTATCTGGCTAGGAAAGTAGTGAGTGTATGTTACGTGTATCTCTCTAGGTCTTCAGATTGGATAAACAAGTGTTCATCGGTTTGCAATCTACGATTTTGCATGAGGAAAATTTTAATCTACAGGATGCTTGGTGGTGTCGTGGTTTATCTATAGTGGAGATCAGCTAATGCAATATTCTATGATAATACTTTGCTATCGAGTATAGCTTGTTGTGGTCTCGTTGACTTATAGAGTCTAAACAAGAGCATTGAGGATATCATCAAGGACAATCCATCATTCTGTGCAGTTGGTCCTTTTTTGCTTGAATGTGATTAACTGACACTTGATAAGAGGTCGTGTTTCCTTTCCCTTTCGCCAGGTATGATTTCCAAGGTGGGTTTTGGGGTGTGATGGGCGGACCTTGTCTCGGGATAGTTCTGGTGAGACCTATTCTTCCTTGGCTTAGCAATATTTTTCGAAGTCGATGCACTAATTACAGCATGGGAAAAGACAAACTATACTTGTCATTGGCCATATACCATGTTCTCTCATCTGACTTCTAACTATATTTCCCCAGCCATTCATTGAAGAGTTCAATTATCCCATGCCGGCGAACTGTGCTGCTGGAAACACAGGAGTCTTTGTGAATGGGAGAGAGCTACATCAGAAAGATCTGGAACTACTTGCCAGCAGAGGACTGCCGACGGCACCAAATAGGTTCTACAAAATCGAGATTTCAGGAAGAGTTTGGGATGAGAAGTCTGGCAAAAAGCTATATAGGCTTGGAAAGCTCGCGTCAAAGTAAGTCTTGCAAATGCATATCAGTTTAATGGGCATCTTCTAATAATCAAATCATATTCTTTAGAAAATGGAAAGAATTCACTTACAGCACTTTTTAGAACTTATTATTCACTATGCTTTGGAATTGTCTCGGACTCTTGATAAGTGTTGGTTATGAATTCAGTTACCTTAACTAGAAGGGGCCAAAGAAAAAACCTTTGGCCTGGAGTAGATGTCGCCAAGAAAACTGCAGTCTGCAGTACATCTGTTTACATCTACGTTACTTATCCAACAATACAAAAAAAGATTAACATATTACATGTCATTTTTGGTGCTTCTTCAGCAATTGAAGCTGCTTATTTTCTTCTTCCATGCTCCTTTTGATTCTCTTAAGATTATCATCTGCTGAAGGGATTAGAGTAATTTAAGGAAATAGCTTTAACTTCATTCTCAACTAAAAGGGTGTGCTAGATACCATTAACTAGTGAATTACCGAGAATCAACAAGAACCATGGTGCTAAACATCCGTTCAGTGTAAAAAAACCAGGCGTATTGACCATCTTTCCATGGTCCCTCGAGAAATTATTCTCTGGTTGGTGTGAATTCGATGGTGATCCCGCACGATATCATTTCTTGAAAGCTCCTTATTTGATCGGTTTATAGCTTTTCCCTGAATGGTTCTTTCTCACCAAAAGCCCTCTACTTTTGACCTCTTGGCAGGGTGCAGAAGGCAAAGCATGGATTTGGCATGCGTGATTACAGGCAATGAAGATTCTCTGGATAGTAAATACACCCCGGTGCTTCATGTATATAAGATAGAATGCTTTTCTTTTCCCTTTTTTCTCAGGTGAAAGTCAATTATTGTTATAATTATTAGGTGATTGGATCTACCCAAATCGTGCAAATTCATGAGCTGACTAGCTTTGTAAGCTTTTCCCAATTTAAATTCAATGCTACCTGTTGGTATTGTCGATGGATTGCCAAATTTCGAGTAACTCCACATCGAGAAACTTCTTTTATCTATGTATTTCGATGTAGTTAGATAGATTTGCACTTACATTCTTTTTCAGTCTAAATCTCATGATGGATGCATCTTGACTTTTTTTTTAATTAAAAATATCAGAAATTCTTTTCACAATACAGATGTTAATACGCATGCAATTTTTTCAAGATTTTCTAAGATTTAAAAATATTTTAAAATTTTGACGAAAAGAAAAGAAAAAAAAAAGAAAGAAAACTCCTGCTTTCAATTAAGTGAGACTATATAGGGCCTTTTGGTAGAACCATCCCAACATTTTTTGTTAAGAATCGGTTTGGGACGAAATTGCGTTTGGTAAAATTTTTGTTAGGGAACAAATTTGTTCCTTAATCGGTTTAGGACGAGAATCAAAAAAAAAAAAAAAAGTTTATTCTTGTTCCGAGAACAAAATTGAGAATCAAAATTTTTTTTCTTCTCTTTTCTTCTTCTTCATCAACCGCCATCCTGCCACCTCCTGCCGCCGCTGCCGCCACCCCGCCGCCAATCGCCGCCCCCCGCCGTCGGTCGCCGCCGCCTCGCCGGTCGTCGCCGCCCGCCGCCGGTTCCGCCACCCGTCCGTTGCCGCCATCTGCCGCCGTCGGTTGCCGGCCACTAGTCCGGCGAGCTTGCCGAGCCGGGCGAGGTCCGGCGAGCTCGTTGAAGGCTTGCCCAAACCCGCCGGTGGCCAAGCGGGCCTCGCCTAGGCTGCCGGCGAGGCTCGGCCAACGAGGGCGGCGACGCTCTGGTGAGGTCGCCGGCCCTTGCGGCGCCGACCGCGACCGGCCCAAGAAGAAGAAGAAGAAGAAGAAGAAGAAGAATGGGGAGAAAAAAAAAAAAAAAAAAGAAAAGAAAAGAGAAAAAATTATAAAAATTATTTAAAAATTAAAATAAATTGATTTGGAAAAATCGAAAGAAAGAAAACTTCCGGAATCGAAATTTTGTACGATTCTAAACACGTTTTTTTTACTCGAGAATCCTTTCTCACTTTCAATTAAGTGAGACTATATAGGGGTCCGTCTTCTCCTTTTGAAATTCTCTTCCTATTTAAATGATTTTCCTCGAAGATAACTATAACATGTTGATTATATACAATCTCTATAAAGTCATTTTATATATCATCCATCGTGATTTGGCCCTTGATTACTTCGTCAAGCACAAATTATTGTTTATTCTTTTCAACTAATGATAGATTTGTACGATAATCTTTTTGATCTTGTTAAATAGTAAGTTAGAGAAATTTATTCAGTTTAACCAAGGCACGAATTAAATAACAAAACACTTTATGAAAGATTCTCACTTAAATTAAAAGATTTCACAAGTCTAAAGCATATCTAACGAGGCTTAACAAGTGTCTTACGGCAATTATTTAATATCTTTATTATGTTAGGACACTTGTTCATGATAAATTACAGAAATTACGTTATTTTCGTTTCATTAAACATTTGTTGTGAATATACATATGGTGTTTTGAACATCGATTTTCCTTTTAGGAAATTGCTTTATGGTAACAATCTTGGGACTATAGTGAGAAGAGAAAACTCAATCTTTGTACGAAAAGATATTATTAGAAATGAAATGATCTGTCGATAAATATGACACTTGTTAATGATAAACTCAAATTACTTTATTTCCATTAATTAAATAAGTGTATTGGAAGTCCTAAACTTGTTACAAAAATGCAATTTAATTTTAAAATTTTTAAAAAGTGCAATGAAATCCTAAAATTTATTATACAAATACAATGAAATCCTAAAACTTGACAAATTAGTCAAATCAAGTCCTCTCATTAATAATACTTTTTGAAAATTTTAGAATTCAATTGTATTTTCGTAATAAATTTTAGGACTTGATTGTACTTATTGAAGGTTTTAGGACTCGACTATCTTTCATGATAAGTTTTATGACTTAATTGCACTTTCAATAAATTTTAGAATCCAATTGTATTTTCGTATTAAGTTTTAGGACTTCTAACATATTTATTCATACACACACATATATATATTGTTTTGAAAATGGATTTTCTTTTTAGGAAATTACTTTATGGTGATAGCCTTCTGACACCAGTTAGAAGAGAGAAACTCCACCTTTGTACGAAAGATACTGTTGGAAATGAAAGTGATCCGTCGACAAACCTGCTTAGCCGAGCGTTACAGTAACCGGCTCCTGTCGGTCGCTCGGTCGCTCGCTCACGTTAAACATTTCTGGCTGGTCTTCTTTAGCCGAATGATTCAGCAATCACAGCTGGATTCGCGGGGAGTAATTAATTACTACTTTGTGCGATCTTGGGTTTTTCCTAAGTTAAACTGGCTCTTTCCCCCTGTGGAGCCCCGCCCATCTAAGTACTTTGCCTCGGAAGTAAATGATGTTTTTCTTTTTTTCTGCTCGCGAGAGGGGCGACCAAGAACTGAGACCCCATCCGGGGAGCTAGCGGAAGCGGCGAAAAGGGAAAATGAAGGCGAACTGGAGACTGCCGTCGCGTGGCAAGCACGGTAATCTGGCGGTGAAGCTGGCGGTGTCGATTCTCTTGGTGGGTCTCGGGTTTCGGCTCCTCTACTCGAGATCCGAGGAGCTGCCGCCCGGTGTGGCGAACCCAGTTGCCGAAAGATCGGAGGTGGCACGGCCGGCCGAATCTGATGACGTCTCGCCTCGGTTCGACTCGACGGGCGCGGAGGACGAAAATGCTGGCGACGGTAGCGTTTCTTGCTGCTTTCCTTTTGTGTTCTTTGTCGGTCTGTATCGGTTCTCTTTTCTTGGTTGTGTAATTACTGAGGAGGAGTTGCTGAATTGAGAGAAGGGAAGGAGGATATAACTTAGAAAGTTGCTTAAATGATCGTCAGATAATTACAGTGGCTGCGTCGGTCGTGAATATTTTAATTTGTAATGATGAAATGCTTAGTGTTGCGGGCAGTGAAATCTACTTTCTTTTGATTGGTCTTCATTTAGCTGCTTTTTGAAGGGCAATCCTGTCTTGGTTTCATGAAAAGTTCACATTTTTAACTGATTTGGTGTTTCCCCTTGGATCTCGACATTTGTTTCAGATGAATGTGATCTCTTCTCTGGGGATTGGATTCCAGATCGGTCTGGTCCGGTTTATACCAATCAGAGTTGCCCCTTGATCGAGAGTCACCAAAACTGTATGGGGAATGGGAGGCCGGGTAATGGGTATTTGTACTGGAGGTGGAAACCGAGAAACTGCGAATTGCCACAATTCAATGGGCGGAGGTTTCTTGAGTTAATGAGGAACAAGGCATGGGCGTTGATTGGCGATTCGATTTCTCGTAACCATGTGCAGTCTTTGCTATGCATGCTCTCAACTGTAAGTTTTGGCATTCTTACTCAGAAGTTAGATGTCAGGTTTGCTGCCTGCAGAGATTTTGAAGGGGAGTTGTTTTGATTCTCTAACATGCCTTTTTCAGGGAATGAAATTGTTAATCATCTTATTTGTATTATGCTGGTTTCTGGGTTAAGTGTTGTGCAAATGTCATCTAAAATTGCGGTGGTTGTGCTTGATTATCAAGTATGATTTTTCATTGATTGGTGGTTGTCTGGTCATTGTCTGCCCAGTTATAGGTCCTCTTATAGGAGCTGTGCAACTGCAGTATTTTATGCAAGGTTGTATTCAGTTTTTCTTTCCCTTTTCCTCTCTCTAAACAAAACCATTTATACTTTAACTAGCCCTGGAACTCCAGGATATTGCTTTTGTGGCTTGTTACTTTACCTCTTCCGACAACCGAAGCTAGATAAAGCCTGTTAATAAGCAATGGTCACTGGGGTTGATGTGCCCACTGCATCATTCAATCATGGTATTGCCGATTCTGTTAAACAGGACTCCAACTAGTGTTAATGGGTTGAACTTTGTTGGCATGATGATAAACCAAGATCCTTTAGGACGGACTTTGTGATATTATTCCTGTGCATGAGAGGGTGATTTTGCCTATGAAACAAAGGTCGATGGAAAAGAGATTGTATTGTAGATCTTTGTCTCTTTTTATGAGGATGTCGTCTACTGATGAGAAAACAGAATGTCCTTGATCATCTACAGACATTCTAGTCTTTTGCTTAAAGAAAAATTGTAGTTGATTTATGTGTCTGAGGATGGAAGCTGAATTAGCATATTGAGGCTTTAGAAATTTGATCCCTTCCTTTTGTCTTTATTCAAAATTAATCTGGTAGGATGATTTCATCTTGGAATGACCTCTCAGTTTCTTTAAATTGCGACTACATACAATTGAATGTTTTAGTTGGATGGGTGAGTGGAACGGATGAGCAAAGGGTACTACCTGTTTGTCCTCAGAATGTGCCATAAGTAGATGTTTCTGAGTAGATTAGGGATTTGCAGATTATCAGTATCATTCTTTGCTGGTCCTTGGTTCTCGATCCATAACTGCATAATGTGAATGAGTGTGGTAACACCCAAAAGCAGAGACAGGCAAGCGTATTGAGTGCACTGTCTTTGTGTGCGAGATTATCTTTTGAGATATTTCATCTTGATATGGGGTGTGTATCTGTGAAAGTTCGCTGCTCTCTGACTTTTGTTCACTATTATGTTATGCTGTTTGAAATTCGTGGACCCATTTTGTTGTTTATTATTAAGCTCAGTGAATACATTTTTCAGGTAGAACAACCAATACACGTCTTCCATGATGAAGAGTACAAATCGAGAGGGTGGCACTTCCCCTCCTACAACTTCAACATCTCAGTCATCTGGACTCCTTTCCTTGTAAAAGCAGCGATTTTCGAGGACTTCAATGGCGTCTCCACATCGGCAGTTGAGCTTCATCTGGACAAGCTTGATACAAACTGGACTAGTTTGTATCCAAATTTGGATTACATGATAATATCAACGGGGAAGTGGTTTCTCAAGACCGCAATATACTATGAGAATGGTCGAGCCGTGGGCTGCCATAACTGTAACAAAGAAGACATTTCCGAGAAGGGATTTGAGTTTGCCTACAGGAAGACCCTGCATAACGTGGTGAACTTCATTGCAAAATCTAAGCACAAAGGTCTGATATTTTTTCGCACATCCACACCAGATCATTTTGAGAATGGGGAGTGGCATAACGGTGGGACCTGTCGAAGAACGGCTCCTGTCAAAGAAGGCGAGATCAAATTGAAGGACCTGAATCGAATTCTCCGTGACATCGAACTTAGCGAGTATGAGAAGGCATCAGCCATAGCTGCTAAAAATGGCGTGAATCTAAAGCTTCTCGACTTCACCAAACTCTTGCTGACGAGGCCCGATGGGCATCCGGGTCCTTACCGTGAGTTTCAACCATTTGCGAAGGACCGGAACGCCAAAGTCCAGAACGACTGCTTGCACTGGTGCTTGCCAGGGCCTATCGACACTTGGAACGATGTGATAATGGAAATTGTGGCGAACGCGAGTTGAATCAGAGTAGCAAAACCTGAGATTTAATAGATAAAATTGTTGAGGTTTTAAACGCATGCAACAGGGCGATGCACGCTCCTCAGCAGGAGTTTGCAATCCGTGTATGTATTGCAATGGTTGTGAATATGCTCTACTTTCTTCTTCAGCTCTCCCATTTTGCTCAGGTATGACACAGACCATATGGCCAGTCAAGGTAATAATTAGTCTGAATGTACAAAAGAGAGCATCTTCTCTGAAGTTAAACGGAAACGATGTTGTGTTGGCACCGCCACAGATATTATCCAAGTCCAAGCTTTGCCTGAACTTCGCCATAACCAAGGACCTCATCAGAATACCAACTCCACATGCACTTTTAACTGCTCCGCAAGGATTTTCCGACACAACCTCCTTAACTGCAGATAAAGCAAACCCATTGTTGCATTCATATCTGTTAGGAAATCGAATACATACCTTGTTAATTTAAGCAATTATGGCAACCATTGGCTCTATAAGCTCCACCTTGCTACAGGCATCATCCGTGTCGATTACTTTGCTAGTATTCGTACTCGCTACCTCATGAGTTTTTGGTTGCAACTCCATCTCAAGCTAAACACTATTCAAATCCGTTTGAATATTGCTATAATCACTCATAGCCAGAAGTAACTTCTCAGTTGAAAATAGGTGAATTTAACTCCGGGCACCACAATCAATAACCCCTCTCATCTCATACATAGCCTAGGAATAAGCACTTTCTTACCTTGCCGTCGAGCTTACTATCATTTGCTCGAATATAACATTGGCAACCAAATATTCTAAGAATAGAATAATCAGCAATGTTACCTGACCACATTTCTTCGGGAGTCCCATATCCAATCGTAGTCGATGGGGATTTATTCATTAGGTAGCACGCCATACTTAGCGCATCCGCTAGGAATCTCCTAGCCATACCAGCACTAGAGAGCATTTTATGAGTTGTCTCTAGCAACGTCTTGCTCATCAATTCCGCAACATATTGTGGTTCATCAGCATTAGTGCGGTGTTTCACTATACCTTCATTTGTGCATAATTCATTTAACAGTTTCGAGCAAAACTTCATGCTACTGTCAGTCCGCATATGCTTGATCATCATACCGGTCTCCTTTTCGATCATGGATTAACTTTGCAATTTCCATGGTTTTTTTTACAGTCGTATTGAATTACACATTCCGCCATTGATCTAAATCATAGCACCTACATACATTTAGTTCGTTAGGAATATAACCACATAGCAGATTTCTTTCACTTAAAACCTTCAGGCTTCTCTCGTCAATGTGTCCCAAACGCATATGCCATAATTCAGACTCTTGAACAGATGCATCTGACGTCTTCGTAGCAAAATTTGTCACTGTCTCACCTTGAAGCTTATACACGCCACTGTGCTTTATTCCTTTAATTATTATCGAAGCACCTCGAACAATTTTAAGAATTTCACATTCTAAAATATATCGATACCCAACTGAATCTATGGCACTTAAGGAAATTAAGTTATTCTTCAACTCTGGAACGTGCCTCACAATCAATGTCCTCAAGATATCATCATGCATTCAATTTTAACATTGCCAACACCAATGACATTGCATTTAGTGTTGTTCCCTAACTGTACTTTACTACCATCCATGTACTGATAAATAGTAAACCAGTTTCTATTTAGTGTAACATGAAAAGAACAACTAGAATCCCTAATCCATCCATCAAACGATGAATAATCAGTGATATACAAGACATAATCGGCATTATCTGCTACAGCTGTAACATTATTTGTAGAATCAACTATAATTCCCTTACCCTTCTCCTTCTTCAGCTGAAGGCAATTCCTTCTAAGATACTCCCTCTTGCCACAGCTCCAATAGACAATATCACCAATCCTAGATTGACTACGCCTGTTCATATTAGTACTACTTTTACCCACACGTGTTCTAAATCTTCTTCTATTTTCATCTATTAAAGCGGTAGATACAGATTCGCCAGATTCTCTTCTACGGATGTCCCCGCTCATAATCAAATCTCAAACCCCATCAAATGTCAAACTTGTTGATCTAGAGGAATTACTAATGGCAGCAACAGTAGTATTCCAACTATCAAGCAACGAGGATAATAGAATCAAAGCACGTATCTCATCTTCAAAGTCAATCTTCACTGAACTCAATTGACTAACAATCACATTGAATTCATCGATATGATCTGCAACTGACGCACCTTCGCTTGTCTTCAAATTAAACAGACGTCACATCAAATAGACTTTGTTGATCGCATAGGGCTTCTCGTACATATCTAATAGGGCTTGCATCAAATCAGCAGTGGTCTTCTCCTTCACGATGTTAAACACGAAGTTACGAGCCAACGTCAGCCGAATAACACCTAGAGCTCGTCTATCAAGCAAATCCCAACCAGCTTGCTTCATCGACTCTGGTTTCTCCCTAGATAAGGGTAAGTGCAGTTTCATCTGGTAAAGATAATCTTCAATCTGCATCTTTCGGAAACCAAAATCATTCCCATCAAATCTGTCGATTCTCACTTTTACTTCTTCTGTCGCCATCGATTCGCTTCAACTTAACCAAGTTTGGCTTTGATTAGGGGTGTGCAACTGGACCAAGTATACCCGGGAATCGGATCGGCCCACTCAGAAAACAGGGTCAGGAATCGGTTCCCGTTGAAACCGGTTTCCAAAATTCGGAATCGATTTAAATCGGTTTGGGAACCGGGTTCGATTGATTACCCACCCAAGAACCGGTTCCCGGACTGGTTTTGAAACCTGTTTTGTATGTATAGTTTGAAAACCCTATTTTTTCTCCTTATTTCTATTCTTACTCATGCAATCACATGACGCTTTTCCTCTTGACTCTTTCAAACACGCACGGCACTCTTCCTTTGTTGTTCCTCTTCCTCACTTGCTTCCCTCCCTCATCGGCTCCCTCTCGCACCATCCGACGGACGGACGGTGTTCATCGCAGCCAAATTCTTGTGTACCACGTGAATTGACTCGCCTAATTTCTCTTTTGTAGGAGGATTTATGCTTGCATAAATGAGTAGCTTCATATGATAGTTGTGGGAATAAGACTAATATTAGACCCATGTTTATTGTTAATTCTTTGCCTCATGATTTTATTTATTATAATTAGCTCTGTGGATCCTTACTTTTTCGTTTAGTCATAAAGTTCACGTATTTATTTATTACAAGTGCTTAATGTTTCGATACAAATTAAGGAGGATTACATTATTTTCTCGCGTATTAATATGAAATTCGAAGTCGTATAGGATATTGAGAGATTGCAAAACAGGTTTCAATGGAAACAGGGTTGACCCTTGAACCGAATCGGAAAAATAGGGTGGGTCGGGTGTGTCACGCCCGAGACCCTGAGCACGCGAACAACCCGCCATGGTCATGCAAATGTGATATTCTCAGGTAGTGTCGTCGACCCCATTTTTATTATTGAGCATGCGGAACGTATTATAAAACCCCACAAAAACTCACGGGATAGGAAAGCAGGAAACCAACTCATTCATAAATAAACATGCTATCATAGATATTCACTCAAGAGTTTACAAATATACCAAAAATGGTCAGCCTACAAAAAGATCGGTCCACCAAAAAGAAGAAACAGTCTTATGACCACTAGTCGGACTCGTTTGCCAATCCCACTTCTGACTAAACAGCCTCCGGAGACAATGGGTCCTTCACCCTACCATCGGGAGGGTTAGCTACGCCCTCACCTAGAATGGCTTCCATCACAGCAGGTGGAATTTCAAGACTACTAGGAAGACCAACCCTGAAACCATTGACCTCAAAGTGGAACCACGCCCTATATCTATGAGGCACCCTGACAAACAAAGCCTCCTGGACCCAGATCGTGGTCCTGACAAGCTCATAGATCCAATGACTATCGGGATCAAGAAAACTATGCTTCTGCTCCATAATCTGCACGGGAATACCATAACGCTCCGGGGGTTCCGCCATCTACGGTCTTGAAATTTTGGCCCACAACGAGGTGAGATATTGTCTTAGCAAGTTCACCCCCCTAAACCCCTATTAGAAAGAAAATACACCCAAGGGTGGCCTAGCCACACTACACAGAAGACTTACCTCGCCTTATTTCCTTCCTGCAAGTTAGTACAGTTCAAATCACTCAATCACAGGTAGTAATAAGAACTTAAACAATTGGAACGCAATCACTTTCATATAATCAATAACCACACTCAGCACACGTTCCAATTTTTACACATGAACATAGCCTACTCGCAGTTCGGCTATCTACTGGTATACAGCCAGGCATCGTCTCCCCACCTTGGAGAATGGCTTCGTCACCCTTGACGGCGTTCTTGAAGGAGCATGGGTCTAGAATCTACTGCGACCTGCATCCGTTGTAAGGGACATCCCATATAGGGGCAAGTCCGGCTCAACAGCCCAGAACAACTTCCTCTTAATTATCACATAACAATTTTATATTCGGCTCGGGACACTTTGCATTTCACTCAATACTTCTACTTAAAATAGTGATCGCGACCTATTTTCTTCATATTAAAAATATTCCAGAAATTATTCACGTGTGTGGGGGCATGTTAATTTCGAACTAGAAAACTTCAAGCCCCACTATTTAATATAATACTTAAAATCCAATTTTGGTATTAAAACCCGACACACAGGATTTTCTGAATAAAATCCATAATTTTCACAATCAACACTCAATTTGCAATATCCACTCATCAAATTCAAAATCTAAATACACACGGCGATCGGCACGAAATTACGAAAAATAAGGTCTCGAAATAATTTTTGGAATTTAATAAATAAATAATTTTATTCCGAAATTAATTAAATAATAATAGTTTAATCATTTATATTATATAATATTTTATTAACTAAATAAATAATTTCGAAATATTTATTTAATAAAAAAAATTTATTAAAGTCAAATCAAGGCTTATTCTAATATAACCTCTACTTAGCCTTAATTAAACATACTTTAAATTAATCACATCCCCTAATCTAATCCACACTTAAATAAACTAATCTAACAACCTAAACTAAGCACACCTAAAGCATCATTAACCCTCTAATCAAGGTTTAGTGAGCTAAACTCACCGAAATCGCTTTCCGATGAGTCTCTGGTGAAGACAACGGCGAGATGGTCGAAAAACCTCCTCGGGGCGGCACCAAAAGAGGACCAGAAGGCACCCAAAACGGGCCTTGAAGGTCCGGATCTTGGCTGGAAGTCCGGCTGCTGTCCAAGCTCGGTCGGAGGTGCTTCGACCACCGGTTGGGTGCAGGACCGACGGAAACGGGCGGCGGCGGCTCGTGCGGTGACTAGCGGTGGCTTCGGCGGCCAGGCGGGACCTCCTGCGATAGCGAATAGCTGCTGGCGACGGCTTGGATGGTCGGATGGCTCGCTGCTAGCGCGTGGACGAAGGCGGAGCGGAGTGACGAGCTAGTTGGCGAGCGAGCGTGTGGGCTGCACGTGGACGGGTGGCGACAGTGACGACGACGACGAGCGAGCAGGCGGAGGGGCGGCCGGTCGGGCGGGGGAGCTTGGCTGGTCGCACGGTGCTTCTCTATCCTCCAAAATCCAAGAAGAAAACCTATGAAGAAAATGATGTTGATGGGTGAAGGGAAAACCCCACTTTTTGAGGGCTAATGGGCTCTTGCCACTTGTCCAAATCTCCTCCACTTTGGCCCCACCATGACATCACATGATGTCACAATCCACTCACACCAAGCTTCCACAACAATCTTCCAATGGGTCCAATTGCTTCTTCCGCCGTGGCATACAAATTCAAAATCTTGTACATCAAATTCTTCAACTCCATTCAATTCACTTCCAATTGAGCCAAATTGAAGTCCATAAAATTAATCCAATGTCATTACACTTCAATTCACATAATTACTTGACCATAGAACCATCTTAGATCTCAAAAGTACGACCAAAAGCAGGCCTACCAATTTTCCGAACTAAATTAATCATACCTTGATTATTTTGTCAAAAACTCGGTTTGCAAGAAAAATCTTCCGAAGATGAATCAATGTTCCTAAAATGATTTGTGACACAACATAACTTCCAATTTTTGAATTCGGTTTCAATTCACGGTTAATTTCACTCTGGCACGATACTAGCTCGTCCTAATCTACCGGGTAGCTTTTAGAAATTTTTGTGCATTTGACTTGTGGTTGATCATTTTCAAGCCACGATGTACTTTTTTGACACATTGACGACTCTCGGTTGTCGTGGTAATCTCAAGGTTTCAAATACAGACATAGGATACTCAAACGACAGAAAAGCCGGTCCAGTGCCGATCGACAAGAATTGTGCGATCTGGTGGAATCACCCATACATGATCACATGTCTCTGTCGAGTCGACTTATCTCCGGTCTCTAATCGATTTTTAACCGTGCCGTAATGACCTTTGCAGATTAGCTCGGTTGAAAGGTCGCTTCTTGGTCAAATTCTCGAGTCTGATGCATTAGAATTTCTTAACGGTTTCACCTGATAGACTAGTTTTCATATGAGTGGCCGACTCAGGGAAAATAACTATATTCGTGAAGATGAAATGCCCGTCTCATTTTATTAAAAACAGAAATGGAAAATTAGGATGTCACAAGGTATATGGTCCAATACAAACAAGGTTGGGTACAAGGCCAGGTCTAAATCCTATCCACCTTAGACCCGATCACCCCTAGCTCTGAAGCGATCGAATGATAATAAATAGATAGAAGAAGAAGATAAATCGGACATCGGATTTACGTGGTTCAGTCGTAAAGACCTACGTCCACGGGGAGAGTAGTGACGAATTTTACTATAGATCAAGCAATACAAGGAGATTACACACTCGAGTCACTCAAACACTTTCTCGGTATTTCCCAAGCCCAAATTATCCCCAATAATGCATGCGGCATTTAGCCTCGAAATTCCTCAAGAAATAATCTCTCAATTTCACGAAAGAATTACACGCAAATCTTATCACAAGATTTAATTGGCTTGAACACTAAATCTTCTTGGATGTAATTCACAGACAAGAACGACAAAGAAAATCCCTCCCAAGAACTCGACAACAAGACGACGTTTCAAGACCAATTTTTCATGATAAACCTCCACCCACGAGCAAGCCTTGAGAATTGATATATAATCCATCGCCAGAGAAGTCCATGCGTGAAGGAAACCGAATCAGGTAGGATTCGGTCAACCCAAGCAAAAGTTGGACTTTCTTTTGCAGTTATCTTGCCGATTTTAACCAAAATATATCTCTATATATTTCAAACAAAATCCAAGTCCAAGTCAAAGTTAGACTTTCCTATTTTAGCGGCCAAACTCTCTAATGTAGATTTGAAATTTTGGGAAGTTGATCTTCGGATGTTCTTTGCTCGATTTCGAACATCCGCAAATACAAAACGACACGAGCAACTTCCTACCCTGATCAGAGGTTATAGGAAAATATAATATATCTATTATCTTGACGGTTACAATTGCATTGACTCTATTACCAATTACTCAAACTTTGCTGAATTCATTGAATACATCATCTTGACAGGTACATCAATCCAATCACCTTGACAGTTACATGTTGGTGTTCGTGATCTTGTGAACTAGTGAAGGTTCTTGTTAAAAACCTTCCAATGTCTATAATCAAGGACATTACTGGCAAGTTGTTGATTCCCTTCAAATTGTTTATTGTTTTGCCTAATGGTGACTTTTGTTTTGATTAAATTCTGATGTTATCGACTAAGTTTGTTGCTTGTCGATGATAATTGAAATTTGGCTGCTTTTTGGATGTCACCAATATATGAAATTAATTCCCCCTTATAACTACATTTCACTCATTAGAGTTCTTTTTAAAGCCGAAGCTCAGAAGGAAAATTGTTCTTTGTTTTCTTGAAAGAAGAAAAATTAACTTATTGGCAAAAATAACAATTTTCAGCATAAATAGAAATTTGACCAGGTGTTCGGTGGTGGCGTCTTCCAAAGTAAGAAAATTTTACTTTCACTTGACAATAAGACTACGCTTCCATTCAAATCAAAAATTTTAAAGACATTCAACGTTTATTTTTATCTTGCATACTTATAAAAAGTAAAAGAACAATATTCTCATTCAGACCTCTCTCGTTTCGCAAAAAATGAATGATCTGAAAAGCATTTTTCCAAAATCGATGACTTGTATCGTTCGAAATAATTAATCAAACGATATGCAAATTTACTTAAACAAATCAATCCACCGAATTTCACTTTTCGAGATATAAAATGTCAAACCCTATTTTTTTTTTCCTTTCTTTCCCTCGTCTAATGGGCGATCCGATGAGACTGAAGGCATAAAATCAAAGAAAACTTACAATCATTATTATGTAAAAGTTTCTTTATATCATATCGCTCTTGCACTACCCTATCAAATACTTTGGAAAATAAAATTAAACAGCTTTCGTCCCACCATCATTATTGTTATATGTGCACACGTTCCTAATAGATCGAGACTCTTAGACCAAAAAAAAAAAAAAAGAGATCGAGACTCCATCTCCCTCAGTCTCGATCCATTTCTCCCTCTTTTTTTATTTTTTTATTCTTAAAATAAAATTAAAAAAATAAAATATCGCAGAGCACAAATTCAAATTCCTCTCGCTCTCTCGCACCGACCGCACGCGCGTCCAGCTCTGCTGCTCCTTTGCTTATAACTTCTCCCCCGCTCCTCCTCCTCGACGGACTCGATCCTTCGTACCAGAAGTTCACCCAATGGCGAGCCCTCCCGCGCCCCTCCGCGACGCCGACGCCGGCGCCGCCTTCGTCCTCGAGTCCAAAGGTAAAAACCCACCGCTCCACTGCGACGGCCGTCGAATGCAACGCCGGCCAAGTGTTTGTTCGTCCGTTCGCTCGTTTTCGTTGCCTTTTTCGGATCGAGGAGAGACTTTTCTTCAAGCCTCGGTTTGCCTTCCGTGCTGTGGCCGACAGGGAAGTGGTGGCACACGGGGTTCCACCTGACGACGGCCATCGTGGGGCCGACGACACTGGCGCTGCCGTACGCGTTCCGGGGGCTGGGGTGGGGGCTGGGCTGCCTCTGCCTCACGGCCATGGGGGTCGTCACCTTCTACTCCTACTCCCTCATGTCGCAGGTGCTGGAGCATTGCGATAAGGAGGGCCGCCGCCACATCCGCTTCCGCGAGCTTGCCGCCGACGTCCTAGGTGAGTTTACCTACCTAACCTCCCCCGCAGTCGTCATCGATCCGTCCGCCGCCGTTCGCGCCGGATAAGTTCGACCGGTTCGTCCGAGGCCGCCGCGAGAAGACGACAATCTCGGCGCGCTGGTCTCCTTGCGTGTTTTTACCGATAGTGCCGATCGCGCTTTATAGCGCAAAGTCGGTTTCTAAGATTTGGGTTTGGATTCGTTCCTTAGTAGTTGGCGGCTTTTTAGTCCATCAAAAGTATCTCTCCATTCAGTTTTACTTTTTGTTTCCTATTAATTAATTATGAGCGAATCATCACGCATTTTTTGCTTAGTTATAATTTCAAAATACTTTAAAAAAATTATAAAATTTACTATGTGATGAGACCTTTTTCATGATTTTTTTTTGAAATTATTCAGTATTTTAAGATTGGCGATACAGTAGTTAATTTTCTTGTTCCTTTGTGAATGTTACAAACAAAAAAAAGAGCATAACTAGATCCAAAATTTTTTAAAAAGTTAGAACTCACAGAATTGTTTTTTGATATATTGAGAATCGGGGTTTTTTTTTTTTCTTATTCGTTTAATTTTTAGCAAGTCTTTACACCAATCAATATATGATGATGGTATCCGGGTCTACTAAATTTTAATTTTTAATTTTTTTACAAGCTGAATCTAACTCATCTTATTTAAATTGTAGGATATAAGTTCGATTCTCAAAGATTCTTGAAATTTATTTCCTCACGCATAATACATCACCTTGATTACACATCAAAAATCTGGAAAATCATGACCGAACCGTTGCTTCATATTCAGATTTCCAATATAGATTCTGTGAATCATAACCAGTGAAAATAATTATGGATGTTTCGCGGATAGTATAAGTAGTTTCTATTGTTCGGGCATATGGAGGACACATTCTAGTAAAATGGTCGTCGTGGACAAGGAAAAATGGGACCGTTATCAATGGGCGGTAGACAGAATCATTCGGTGGCTGTGCTGGCAAATGGACGACCATTGGTAGATGCGGGTCGGCGTTCTGATGGGCCGTAAATACTAAAAATGCCCGCACGGATTGTTCAGACACGTTGGCCAGCGGCTGGCCATCCATTTTTGTTAAATTGTCCAAATAATCTCAAATTCTATTTTTTTTTGTTCTCGATAGTAGTTTTGAATAGAATCACATTTGATAAAAATTTTTATTTTAGGAAAAATTTATTCTTGAAATAGATTTGGAATAGAATTAAGAATAAAAAAAAAAGTTGATTTTTTGTTATTGGGAATAATTCTAGAATCAAGTCTACCTAATTTTTTCTTTTTCCCTCTCTTGTTCCATCCGCCGCCGCCGCCGCCCATTGCCGCCGGTTGCCGGCTAGCCCTCCGATCGCTGGAGGCTCGCCCAGTCGCCAGCGAGGTGGGCCTCCCCCAGCCACTAGCAAGCCTCGCCAGATCTGGGCGAGGCCGCTCGCCCAGCTGCCGGCGAGGCTCGATCGACGAGGCATGGCCTCGCCAAGGGCTGATGACGATTTGGTGAGGTCGCCGACCCTCGTCTGGCCGGTCACCAATCGTTCCAAGGCGGCGGCAGAGCCACCTTGAAGAAAGAAGAAGAAGAGGAGGAAGAAAAAAAAAAAAAAAAAAAAAAAAAAAAAGGAAAAAATTAATGAAATTATTTAAAAAAAAAAGTTTTGAAGTATGAATTGAAATTTTGTTATATATAAAATACATATTTAATTTTTTATTTTAATTTTTATTTAGTATTTATATTTATGGTTTGAACTATAGTTTATTATTTACTATTTAATAAAAATTTGATTAGTTAATATGTTTATTACTTAGTATAAATATAATTAATCAATAGAATTTCTATGATTTGATAAAATTTTAGAATTGGAATAAATTTTTATGTAATTATCAAACGTATTTATGTTTTTTTTTTTTCTATTACGAATCGAAATTTTGTGCAGATTCTGAATGTGTTTTTTTGCTCGAAATTATTCTCGAGAATAGAATAAAAAGAATTATTTCGATTAGAAATTGTTTAAAAAGAATGGTTATCAAACACGCCATTGGCGGCTACTTTTCTTTCTCTGTGTTTATATTTCGTAATGCTTGCGTCATATTTTCTTGGAGCTTGGTGGCCCAAGGCCCATGGCTATAATGGGTAGAGCGGCCAGTCCGTCGATTCTTCTTCTTCGGTCGACAAGAGAGGTTTTAGTAGGGTCTAATTTGATAAGTTAATTCAGTGCATCTTCTAGTCATTCGGATGATGGATCCTTTACCATATGGATAAAAATTCTCGCGGGTAAATTTCTTTTTACTTGCGAAAATGATGTTGATGCTACCGTTCTAATGTGTGCAGATCTTATGGTCTTGGCTTCTGTCGTTTTATAGGATCGGGATGGATGTTTTATTTTGTGATTTTCATACAAATCGCCATCAACACTGGGATCGGAATCGGAGTGATTCTGCTGGCCGGAGAATGCCTTCAGGTATGTCTTGTGTCTACTTCAGTGTGTGATGCAGTTTTGTGATGCTTTTGTGATTTGCACTAGCCTTCTTTAGGCATGCCTATATAAAATTACTAAAAAAGTCTTAAATATATTATAATTACATTGATTCAGTTTTAAATTTATTTTTTTAGTCAATTGAGTTATAAATTTTTTATAATTATGTCAATTCAATCCATCTGGCTAAATTTAGCCGGTTGGTGGACAATTTTTTAATATTATATTTTTCTATTTTTTCTCTCCTCCCTCCTTTTGGTGATTGGCTAGAGGTGAGGGGATTGACGTGGGCTTGCATCCCCAATGGCTAGGTAGCCCTCGCTTGGCAACGGCAGACTAAGCTCGCCCTCGGTTAGGCTTGGCTAGTCGCCAAAAGAAGGAGGGAGGAGAGGGAAAAAAAGAGAGAGAGAGAGAAAATTAAAAATTAATTAAAAAAATGGAAAAAAATAAAATAATATTAAAAAATTATTTGTTGGCACCTACCAGAGATCACATCAGTGTTGCCCCAATCAAATTTGGCTTGATGGACTAAATTAACACAATTGTAAAATGTTTATGACTCAATTGGCTAAAAAATTAAGTGTATGATTGCAATATGTTTAAGACTTTTTTGGTAATTTTCCTTGGGCTTGACTTATAAGCTAGCTAATCATTGGCATTTCTCATTGACTATCTTGGATTTCATCTTCCCTCGGCATCGGCGAAGTATATCAGCTTGGCTTCACTATAGGAATTGGAACTCCCCAGAAGCATTCAAGAAGCCTGTGGCGGTTTAAAGTACGCATAACAAATAGGACAGGAAATGGCTTTTTAGGAAAGATAATGTAATCAAGTTAAAACTTTGAAGCGCTTTGAACTATGTCCGTAAGCAATATATCGGCGTAAATGCAGCTCTCCGTGAGTCTCCCGGAAAACAAATTAATGCAGGAACATTTCTTCATTTAGATGTATTCATTGTCTGCTGTATTTATTTCCTTTCTTGTATCAACTCGGAGACAGAAGGATTTATTTTTATACAACTTTCTTTTTTTCTGTTTGGACTGTACAAGATCGTATGCTCAAGCCTTTCTCCTAATGGGTCCCTTAAACTGTACGACTTCATTGCAATGGTGACGGTGGTCATGATAGTTCTCTCCCAGCTCCCGACCTTCCACTCTCTCAGGCACATTAATTTGGGTTCACTGTTTCTCAGCTTGGGATACACCTTCCTTGTAGTCGGTGCTTGTGTTCATGCAGGTATTAAATCCATGTTTTTCGTGCTTTAATTGAACTGTATATGTTTTGGCTTGTTGTTGGTAAAATGTTTCTTAGCCGGTCAAAACAAAAACTAGTGACATCGATGCTTGATTGGTAATTGAATAAATATCATCTATGGACATAGAACACCTTTTCGATATCACAAAACCTCTAAGTTGGACCAGTTTAACCCTTGAAAAAAACTGAAAGAAGATTGATTTCTGAGATGGGTACAAGAAGTTCCTGTTGAATCATGAAACTGCATTTCTAGGCATCTTCAGCTGACACTGCCAGTCTTATGGCTTGTTGGTGGATTCTTGTGGAGCTTTCATCTACTTGCATGCTTCCTTCGAGCTCCAATTAGAAAGTTTGTTATGGAGCTCTTGTGGAGAGAAGAAACTACAATTCGACTATCCAGCCTTCCCTGTAGAGAGCAGTGGCTAGTCTAATTTTCGGTTTAATGTCAAAGTTCAAACTAGAAATCAGTCTTACAGCTTTTCACATTTCCTATTTCACTTTGAACCCGTAAGAATCTGTCATTTATGTTCTTCATGTAGGTCATATTTTGTACAGGCAAGAGTTAACTATGGTAATAATTAACTGTAACCTTCTCCACATAGAAATCATATAATTGGCAGCATTATTCCTAAAGCAGACTATTCTTTTTCCATCCTGGCCATCTAACCAACTTCTACATCTTGCAGGTTTATCAAAGAATGCCCCTCCAAGAGACTATTCCTTGGAATCTTCAGAGTCAGCAAGGATTTTTAGTGCTTTCACTTCCATATCTCTTATAGCTGCCAATTTTGGGAATGGGATACTGCCTGAAATACAAGTAAACCTCAACTTCTGTTTCATCTTTTGAAATCACCGTAAGTATGCTTGCATAGAAAGTTCAAATTCTGGGCTAAGCAGCATCAAGTACTAGAAAGACATGTTGACGATTAGCAATATCTTGTAATGTAGGTTCATATCCATTAGCTGTTAGAAACTTGAACTCTGGTCTGAATTGTTGTGCTTCATCGCAGGCAACTCTGGCTCCACCTGTGACTGGGAAGATGGTTAAAGGCCTTCTCATGTGTTATACAGTGATTTTTGTCACATACTATTCTGCTGCTGTGTCTGGATACTGGGTTTTCGGCAACAAATCGAACTCAAACATACTGAAAAGCCTAATGCCAGATAACGGACCTGCTTTAGCTCCGACTTGGGTTCTAGGCCTCGGCGTGGTTTTTGTCCTCCTACAGCTCTTTGCCATTGGCCTGGTAATCACACTAGTAGTAGTAGTAGTGTACTCAATTTGGAATTTCTAAACTCATCTCCAAGGGCATGGAAACAGGTCTACTCCCAAGTGGCATATGAGATCATGGAAAGCCAATCGGCTGATGTGAAGCAAGGAATATTCTCCCTGCGCAACCTCATTCCAAGGATAATTCTTCGGACTTTGTACGTGGTGTTTTGCGGGTTCATGGCGGCCATGCTTCCCTTCTTTGGTGACATGAACGCTGTTGTGGGAGCTATTGGCTTCATCCCTCTAGATTTCGTTCTTCCAATGGTTCTCTGCAACATCACATTCAAGCCGACGAAATCATCCTTAACCTACTTGATCAACATCTCGATCATCATCATCTTCACTGGTGCAGGGCTAATGGGCACATTTTCTTCTATAAGGAAGTTAATTCTTGATGCCAACCAGTTCAAGCTCTTTAGTAGTCAGGTAGTAGGCTAGGGTACAGGAAAATAAACTCCGCGGTTCCTATGTACTTGCACCTAATAGTTAAAGGAGAAAGTTAAAAAGTTTTTGAAGGGAAGAAAAAGGAACATTCAAGGGGGTGCTTGGTTAGTCATGAATACTAGAATTGTCCTCTGCTTTGTGCCAATGATAGGAGGTGGGATAATTCTAGGCATCGTCATCTGGAAGAGTAGACAAGTTGATAACCCAAGCTTCAATTCAAAATACAAAGAGGCATTTCTTTCTGTCCTCTGCTCTCTCAAAGAAATGTGGTCTTGATAGATTCTGCAATATAAACACATGCTAACCCGAGACGGCACCTGACATCATGCACAGCACCTTTCGTTTTGACTGGTTGTTCCGTACTTCATTATAATCAGTGCAACTATACGAGCAAACGCATAGTAAGCAACCCCCTTTCGGCCAGTTCTTCCCAGCAACGACTTATAATCATGGATCGTACGTAAATGACGTCCTAAAAATGATAATTGGTGTTGGCAACATCTTTACCATCAAGAGAAAAGGCTTCGAACAACGGAAGCTAAAAGGTTTCTTGTTCCTAACTACCATTGGAAGAATGTGAGAGAATGAAAAGCATGCCGACAGCATTGGGCTGAAGAAAACAGAATGTCCTTGATCATCTACAGACATTCTAGTCTTTTGCTTAAAGAAAAATTGTAGTTGATTTATGTGTCCGAGGATGGAAGCTGAATTAGCATATTGAGGCTTTAGAAATTTGATCACTTCCTTTTGTTTTTATTCAAAATTAATCTGGTAGGATGATTTCATCTTGGAATGACCTCTCAGTTTCTTTAAATTGCGACTACATACAATTGAAGGTTTTAGTTGGACGGGTGGGCGGAATAGATGAGCAAAGGGTAGTACCTGTTTGTCCTCAGAATGTGCCATAAGTAGATGTTTCTGAATAGAATAGGGATTTGCAGATTATCAGTATCTTTCTTCGCTTGTCCTTGGTTCTCGATCCATAACTGCATAATGTGAATTGAGTGTGGTAACACCCAAAAGCAGAGACAGGCAAGCTTATTGAGTGCGCTGTCTTTGTGTGCAAGATTATCTTTTGAGATATTTCATCTTGATGTGGGGTGTGTATCAGTGAAAGTTCGTTGTTCTCTGACTTTTGTTCACTATTATGTTATGCTGTTTGAAATTCGTGGACCCAATTTGTTGTTTATTATTAAGCTCGGTGAATACATTTTTCAGGTAGAACAACCAATACACGTTTTCCACGATGAAGAATACAAATCGAGAGGGTGGCACTTCCCCTCCTACAACTTCAACATCTCAGTCATCTGGACTCCTTTCCTCGTAAAAGCAGCGATTTTCGAGGACTTCAATGGCGTCTCCACATCGGCAGTTGAGCTTCATCTGGACAAGCTTGATACAAACTGGACTAGTTTGTATCCAAACTTGGATTACATGATAATATCAACGGGGAAGTGGTTTCTCAAGACCGCAATATACTACGAGAATGGTCGAGCCGTGGGAAGACATTTCCGAGAAGGGATTCGAGTTTGCCTACAGGAAGACCCTGCATAACGTGGTGAACTTCATAGCAAAATCTAAGCACAAAGGTCTGATATTTTTTCGCACATCCACGCCAGATCATTTTGAGAATGGGGAGTGGCATAACGGTGGGACCTGTCGAAGAACGGCTCCTGTCAAAGAAGGTGAGATCGAATTGAAGGACCTGAACCGAATTCTCCGTGACATCGAACTCAGCGAGTATGAGAAGGCATCAGCCATAGCTGCTAAAAATGGCGTGAATCTAAAGCTTCTCGACTTCACCAAACTCTTGCTGACGAGGCCCGATGGGCATCCGGGTCCTTACCGGGAGTTTCAACCATTTGCGAAGGACCAGAACGCCAAAGTCCAGAACGACTGCTTGCACTGGTGCTTGCCAGGGCCTATCGACACTTGGAACGATGTGATAATGGAAATTGTGGCGAATGCGAGTTGAATCAGAGTAGCAAAACCCGAGATTTAATAGATAAAATTGGCGAGGTTGTGAACGCATGCAACAGGGCGATGCATGCTCCTCAGCAGGAGTTTGCAGTCTCTGGATTTATTGCAATGGTTGTGAATATGCTCTACTTCCTTCTTCAGCTCTCCCATTTTGCTCAGGTAGTCCACAGACCATATGGCCAGTCAAGGTATTAATTAGTCTGATTGTACAAAAGAAAGCATCTTCTCTGAAGTTAAACCTTAAACGGAAACGATGTTGTATTGGCAACAGGAATGGAATGGAGTTGTATTCCACCATGCGGTTTATCTGATTGCACTACTTGAGATTGAGCTCCACTAGACTCAATTGGTTCGACTGAGATACTGACCACGGATCACTTCTAATGTCCTGTGGTATCGGTTGCGTGACGACGCCGATCTTCCTAACCGGAACCGTTTCTTAGAGAAATCCAAAAAGGGTGTTCTATCGTGGCCGTCATTGCACGTCTTTTCCCTTCTGCACCCGGACGGACCAAGCGATGTAGACCTCCACACCTGAAGTTAGGTCTCCCCTAGCTGTCCAAGAAGGACCATTCAAGAAAGGTGAAACGGACCTTTTCCTTTATTCTCCGTCGTAAGGAACAGACAGAGACACGACTTAAGAAGCAGTTTAACATGATAAAAAGCGAAGAGAATCAGTTCGTGGGGGATATTATGATAAACGAGATTCCAACCTCTAAGATGCCCCCATCTCCCCATCAATCATCATCGCTAGTTCATCGGGATCATGCCATAAAAAGAGGAAGTGGGTTCCATTCGATATGCCGTCCAAACTGCTGCCTCCTTCCTCTTCCAGAATTTCACCCGTTCCGTGTAAAAAGGGGAATCTGCAAGGTGTCCCCACGTTCCATCCTCGTATATGTCGCAGTTAAAAATAGAAAAGCTGTCTCCATTAGGACAAATAATGACCGAAAGCCACCGAGGAGATGCGTGATCATCTCCATGTTAGCGCATCCGAACTCGGCAAGGTGCGCATCGTTTCGTATTGGCGCATGTCGACCACCAAGCTTGTGCGTGTAATCTTTAGGACTTTATCATAGTCAGGACGCAATCAAACACTCCAGTCACGCCACTCCATCCTCCCGGTTTCGTGCCCGCAACTACGACCCTTATTAACTCACTCTTTGCTTCCTACAATAATGAGAAGAAAATGGCAAAAAGAATTTAAAAAACGGTGCTAAGATAATCATTGTCAACGATGTAAATCATAAAAAAATAAAGATAAAGATAAGTTTACTCAAGAAAACGTTGAATTCTATAATTGACACTTGGGGTGCTTATAACACATACTGCTCAATGGTTACATAAATTCTAACCGAATTTAAATCCACGAGCAACTTCCTACTCTGATAAGAGGTCATAGGAAAATATCATATATCAATTATCTTGATGGTTACATTGCATTGACTCTATTACCGATTACTCGACTTTGCTAATTTCATTGACTACATCATCTTGACGGGAACATCAATCACCTTAATAGTTACATGTTGGTATTCATGACCTCATAAACTAATGAAGGCTCTTGTTAATAACTTGCCATGTGGCAATTTGTTGATTCCTTTCAAATTGTCCATTGTTTTGCTGACTTTTGTTTTGATTAAACTCTGTTGTTATCAACTAAGTTCATCGCTTGTCAATGATAATTGAAACTTGGCGGCTTTTTGGATGTCACCAATATATGAAATTAATTCCCACTTTTAACTGCATTTTTAATGCCGAAGCTCAGAAGGAAAATTGTTTTCTGTTTTCTTGAAAGAAAAAGATAACTTAACTTATTGGCGAAAATAACAATTTTCAGCTTGAATAGAAATCTTGATCAGGTGTTCGGTGGTGTCGTCTTCTACAGGGAGAAAATTTCACTTTCACTTGACAATGAGACTATGCTTCCATTCAAATCGAAAGTTTTAAAAACATTCCACATTTATTTTTATCTTGCGTTCTTATAAAAAGTAAAAGAACAATATTCTCATTCAAATCTCTCTCGTTTTGCAAAAGGTGAATGATCTGAAAAGCATTTTTCCAGAATCGATGACTTGTATCTTTCGAAATAATTAGTCAAACGATGCGCGAATTTATTTAAATCAAATCAATCCACCGAATCACTTTTTGAGATATAAAAAGTCAAACTCTACTTTTTTTTTTTTTTTCCTTTTTTCCCCAAGTCTAACGAGCGATCCGATCAGACCGAAGACATAAAATCAAAGATAACATAAAGTCATTATTAATGAAAGATTTCTTTATATGAAATCGCTCTCGCACTACCCTATCAAATACTTTTAAAAATAAAATAAAATTAAGTTAAACAGCTTTCGTCCCACCATCATAATTATTATTATCATCATCACCATTATTTATTATATGCGCACACGTTCTTACTAGATCGAGACTCCATCTCCCTCAGTCTCGATCCATTTCTCCCTCTTTTTCAAAAATAAAAAAATAAAAAAATAAAAAAAAATATCACCGAGCACAAATTCCTCTCGCTCTCTCGCACCAAACGCACGCTAGCCTCGACTCCAGCTTCCGGGGGCCTCTAAACCGCGCCGGGGCGCACGCCGCTTAACCTGCGCACCCCCAAAACGCGCCCCCCCCCCCCCAACCCACGTCACGCGCGTCAAGCTCGGCTGCTCCTCCGCTTATAACTTCTCCCTCTCTCCTCCTCCTCGACGGACTCGATCCTTCGCCGTACCAGAAGTTCACCCAATGGCGAGCCCTCCGCGCCCCCCCGCGACGCCGACGCCGGCGCCGCCTTCGTCCTCGAGTCCAAAGGTAAAAACCCACCGCCCCACTGCGGCGGCCGTCATATGCAACGCCGCCCCGCCGAAGTGTTTGTTCGTTTTCGTTTCCTTTTTCGGATCGAGGAGAGACTTACCTCTTCAAGCCTCGATTTGCCTTCCGTGCTGTGGCCGACAGGGGAGTGGTGGCACGCGGGGTTCCACCTGACGACGGCGATCGTGGGGCCGACGATACTGACGCTGCCGTACGCGTTCCGGGGGCTGGGGTGGGGGCTGGGCTGCCTCTGCCTCACGGCCATGGGGGTCGTCACCTTCTACTCCTACTCCCTCATGTCGCAGGTGCTGGAGCAGTGCGAGAAGGAGGGTCGCCGCCACATCCGCTTCCGCGAGCTCGCCGCCGACGTCCTAGGTAAGTTTACCTACCTAACCTCCCCCGCACGTCATCATCGATCCGTCCGCCGCCGTTCGCGCCGGATAAGTTCGACCGGTTCGTTCGAGGCCGCCGCGAGAAGACGACAATCTCGACGCGCTGGTCTCCTTGCGTGTTTTTACCGATAATACCGATCGCGCTTTATGGCGCAAAGTCGTTTTGTAAGATTTGGGTTTGGATTCGTTCCTTAGTAGTTGGCGGCTTTTTAGTTCATCAAAAGTCCCTCTCCGTTCATTTTTCTTTTTTTTTTTCTAATAATTAATTATGAGCGAATCATCACGCATTTTTTGCTTATTGAAAATTTCAAAATACTTGAAAAATTTATAAAATTTACTATGTGATGAGACCTTTTTCATGATTTTTTTTTGAATTTATGCAGTATTTAAGATTGGAGATAAACTAGTTAATCTTCTTATTCCTTTGTGAATGTTAATCCTCTAAGCCCCCGCCCCCACAAAAAAGAAGAAGAGCATAAGTAGATCCAAAATTTTTAAAAAAGTTAGAACTCACAGAAATATTTTTGATATATTGAGAATCACCTTTTTTTCTTATTCGTTTAATTTTTAGCAAGTCTTTACACCAATCAACACATGGCGATGGAATCAGGGTCTACTAGATTTAAATTTGTTTTTACAAGCTGAATATAACTCATCTTATCTAAATTGTAGGATATAAGTTGGATTCTGAAAGATTCCGGGAATCTCCATGTTTATTATTTCCTCACGTATAATACATCATCTTGATTTCATGTCGCAAATCTGGAAAATCGTGACCGTACCGTTGCTCCATATTCAGATTTCTAATATAGATTCTGTGAATCATAACAAGTGAAAATAATTAGGGATGTTTCGCGGATGGTATAAGTAGTTTCTATTTTTCGGGCATATGGAGGAAACATTCTAGTAAAATGGTCGTCGTGGATAAGGAAAAATGGGACCGTCATCAGCGGGCGGTGGACAGAATCATTCGGATTTTTTTATCATTCGGTGGCTGCGCTGGCAAATGGACGACCATTGGAATGCGGGTCGGCGTTATGACTTATGATCAGCCGTAAATACTAAAAACGCCCGCACGGATTGTTCAGACACGTTGGCCAGCGGCTGGACTTGTTGGCGGCTACTTTTCTTTGCTCTGTTCCTTTTGTATTTTTGGTTTATATTTCGTAATGCTTGCGTTATATTTTCTTGGAGCTCGGTGGCCTAAGGCCCATGGCTATAATGGGTAGAGTGGCCAGTCCGTCGATTCTTCTTCTTGGGTCGACAAGAGAGATTTTAGTTGGGTCTAATTTGATAAGTTAATTGAGTCCATCTTTTAGTCATTCGGATGATGGATCCTTTACCATGTGGATTAAAATTCTCGTGGGTTAATTTCTTTTCACTTGCGAAAATGATGCTGTCGCTACCGTTCTAATGTGTGCAGATTTTATGGCCTTGGCTTCTGTTGTTTTATAGGAGCCGGATGGATGTTTTATTTTGTGATATTCATACAAACTGTCATCAACACCGGGATTGGAATCGGAGCGATTCTGCTGGCCGGAGAATGCCTTCAGGTATGTCTTGTGTCTACTTCAGTGTGTGATGCAGTTTTGTGATGCTTTTGTGATTTGCACTAGCCTTCCTTAGGCATGTTCATGGAAAATTACCAAAAAGTCCTAAATATATTACAATTGCGCCGATTCAGTCTTAAATTTATTTTTTTGGTCATTTGAGTTCTAAAATTTTTGCAATTATGTCAATTCAATCCATTCGGCCAAATTTGACCGATTGGTGGACAATTTTTTTTTCCATTTTTTATTAATATTTTAATATTTTCTTCTTTTTTTTCTTTTTTTTTTTTTTTCTTTTTTTCTCTCCTCCCTCATTCTGGTGACCAGCTGGAGGTGAGGGGATTGACGAGGGCTTGCCTCCCCAATGGCTAGGCAGCCCTCGCCCTGGCAACGGCAGACTGAGCTCGCCCTCGGTTAGGCTTGGCCAGTCGCCGAAAGAAGGAGGGAGGAGAGGAAAAAGAGAGAGAGAGAGAGAGAAAAAAAAGAATAAAAGAATAAAAAATTGGAAAAAAGAAAATAATATCAAAAAATTGTTTGTTGGCACCTAGTAGAGATCATGTCAGCGTCGCCCAGTCAAATTTGGCTGGATGGATTGAATATTAGTATAATTATAAAAGCTTTATGACTCAATTGGCTAAAAAAATAAATTTATGACTGAATCGACACCATTGCAATACATTTTAGACTTTTTGAATTTTCCTTGGGCATGACTTATAAGCTAGCTAATTAGATCAGCATTTCTCTTGACTATCTTGGATTTGGAAGTTTTAACTCAAGAATTCATTAACTTTTCCCTCGGCATTGGCGAAGTATATTAGCATGGCTTCACTATAGGAATTGGAACTCCCCGGAAGCATTCAAGAAGCCTGTGGCGGTTTAAAGTACGCATAACAAATAGGACAGGAAATGGTTCTTTAGGAAAAATAATCTAATCAAGTTAAAACTTTGAAGCACTTTGAACTATGTCCGTAAGCAATATATCGGCGTAAATGCGGCTCTCCGTGAGTCTCCTGGAAAACAAATTAATGCAGGAACATTTCTTGATTTAGATGTATTCACTGTCTGCTGTATTTATTTCATTTCTTGTATCAACTCGGAGACAGAAGGATTTATTTTTATACAACTTTCTTTTTTCTGCTTGGACTGTACAAGATCGTGTACTCAAACCTTTCTCCTAATGGGTCCCTTAAACTGTACGACTTCATAGCAATGGTGACGGCGGTCATGATAGTTCTCTCCCAGCTCCCGACCTTCCACTCTCTCAGGCACATTAATTTGGCTTCACTGTTTCTCAGCTTGGGATACACCTTGCTTGTAGTCGGTGCTTGTGTTCATGCAGGTATTAAATCCATGTTTTTCGTGCTTTAATTGAACTGTATATGTTTTGGCTTCTTCTTGGTAAAATGTTTCTTAGCCGCTCAAAACAAAAACTAGTGACATCGATGCTTGATTGGTAACTGAATAAATATCATCTATGGACATAGAATACCTTTTTGATATCACTAAACCTCTAACTTGGACCGGTTTAACCCGTGAAAAAAACTGAAAGAAGACTGAATTTCTGAGATGGGTACAAGAAGTTACTGTTGAATCATCAAACTGCATTTCTAGGCATCTTCAGCCGACACTACCAGTGTCATGGTGTGTTGGAGGATTCTTGTGGAGCTTTCATTTACTTGCATGCTTCCTTCGAGGTCGAATTAGAAAGTCTGGTATCGGAGCTCTTGTGGAGAGAAGAGACTAGAACTTGACTATCCAGCCTTCTCTGTAGAGAGCAGTGGCCAGTCGAATTTTCAGTTTTATGTCAAAGACCAAACTGGAAATTAGTCTTACAGCTTTTCACAGTTCCTATTTCACTTTGAACCCCTAAAAATTTGTCATTTTTGTTCTTCATGGAGGTCGAATTTTGTACAGGCAAGAGTTAACTATGGCAATAATGAATTCTGTAACCTTTTCGACATAGAAATAACATAATTGGCAGCAATAATCTTAAAGCATACTATTCTTTTTCCATCCTGGCTATCTAATTGACTTCCACATCTTGCAGGTTTATCAAAGAATGCCCCTCCAAGAGACTATTCCTTGGAATCTTCAGAGTCAGCAAGGATTTTTAGTGCTTTCACTTCCATATCCATTATAGCTGCCATTTTTGGGAATGGGATACTGCCTGAAATACAAGTAAACCTCAACTTCTGTTTCATCTTTTAAAATCACCGTAAGTATGCTTGCATAGAAAGTTCTAATTCCGGGCTAAGAATCATCCAGTACTAGAAAGACATGTTGACGATTAGTATTACCTAGCAACGTAGGTTCATATCCATCAGCTGTTAGAAACGTGAACTCTGTTCTGAACTGTTATGCTTCATTGCAGGCAACTCTAGCTCCACCTGTGACTGGGAAGATGGTTAAAGGCCTTCTCATGTGTTATACAGTGATTTTTGTTACATTCTATTCTGCTGCTGTGTCTGGATACTGGGTTTTTGGCAACAAATCGAACTCAAATATACTCAAAAGCCTAATGCCAGATAACGGACCTGCTTTAGCTCCGACTTGGGTTCTAGGCCTTGGTGTGGTTTTTGTCCTCCTACAGCTCTTCGCCATTGGCCTGGTAAACAACCTAGCAGTTGTAGTAGAGTACTCATTCGATTTGAATTTTTAAACTCATTTCCAAGGGCATGGAAACAGGTCTACTCTCAAGTGGCATACGAGATCATGGAAAGCCAATCAGCCGATGTGAAGCGAGGAATATTCTCCCTGCGCAACCTCATTCCTAGGATAATTCTTCGGACTTTGTACGTGGTGTTTTGTGGGTTCATGGCGGCCATGCTACCCTTCTTTGGGGACATCAACGCCGTTGTGGGAGCTATTGGCTTCATCCCTCTAGATTTCGTTCTTCCGATGGTTCTCTACAACATCACATTCAAGCCGACGAAATCATCCTTAACCTACTTGATCAACATCTCGATCATCATCGTCTTCACCGGTGCAGGGCTAATGGGCACATTTTCTTCTATAAGGAAGTTAATTCTTGATGCCAACCAGTTCAAGCTCTTTAGTAGTAACGTGGTAGACTAGGGTACAGGAAAATAAACTCTGCGGTTCCAATGTACTTGCACCTAATATTTACAGGAGAAAGTTAGAACTTTTTTAAGGGGCGAAAAAGGAACATTCAAGGGGGTGATTGATTAATCATGAATACGAGAGTCGTCCTTTGCTTCGTGTCAGTGTAGACAAGTTGATATTCCAAGCTTCAATTCAGCATACAAAGAGGCATTTCTTTCTGTCCTCTGATCTCTCAAAGACGTGGTCTTGAATCTCTTGATCGATTCTGCAATATAGACCCATGCTAACCTGCGATGGTGTCTGACATCGTGCACAGCACCTTCTGGTTTGACTGGTTGTTTCGTACTTCATTAAAATCGGCACAGCTATATGAGCAAACGCATAGTGAGCAATTCCCCTTTCAGCCGGTTCTTCCTCACAGCAACTACTTATAATCATGATCGTACGTAAATGACGCCCTAAAAATGATAATTGATGTTCGGCAACATCCTTAACAGCAAGAGGAGGCTTTGAACAACGTAATCTAAAAGGTTTCTCGTTCCTAACTACCATTGGAAGAATGTGAGAGAATGAAAAGCATGCCGACACCATCCAGCTGAAGAAAAGGGTTATCAAGCTCATCAGAGAAGATGGAAACATTCACGCATGTTTAAGACCAACATTAGCGAGACAAACGGAGATCATGTTCTTGACAGGTAATGACAACATTTCCACTTGACTTTCGTTCTTTTCCATTCAGAATAATGAATGGACCAGCCGTGGGGGCATGGACAAGTTACTTGTCGAAATAGTTTGAAGTGCGCGCAAAGCATGCGGTATGATTCCTCCTCAATTCATGGGATTTGCGTAAGGCTGTCACCAGTCGTCCTTCTTGCGCTCTATCATTAATCATTATCGCTGTAGTTGGAGTTTCGGTGTCTGATGAGTCCTTTCATCTATACGGTTAGACAGACGCCATCAGACGCTTCCAAGAGAAAACTAATCGAGTAAAACAAATGCCTCGTTCGGACCGTCCAGTGCTCGTTGCGACCTTCATCAATAAACCAAAGTCAAATCCCAAATTATTCCAAGTTTTATCTAGTTTATTCAGCATTTTATTTTTCCATCACTCATTCACCTAGCAATTGCTTAAGTTTCTAATTAGAAATCTGGTCGTTTTCATGCAGCGGCACTTGGACAGAAAACCAAAAATGGAGAGAGGTTATAACACTAATATTTAAGCATAACGAGCTGTCTTCTGTGATACATCAAAGACACAGTCACTGCGGTAGTTGCGAGTCACGGCTGCCGCAAAATAACTATATAAATTGCTCGTAAATTTGTAATTTCATTACTAGAAGTATCGGGTAACATAGTAACTTACGAACAAAATAACTATTTCTACTATGAATTCCTCGTAGATTAGTAATTCCATTACTATCTTTTTATTTACACCGCATAGATTTAGTTATAAGTAGAAAATTATTTACAAAGAGAGACTTAACGGGTTACTATCATATTGACGTTGCAAGTTGTTAAAACCGTTTGACAATCAGTAACCTAACTAACAGGCAACTAGTTAAACAAATTACCAAAACACGATTTAGAACTCCCAACCAATGTTACATATCTACCATCAACCATGAGTAGATTACTTCATTTTTCTCGAACTGACAATTAGAGTATTTCGGATGCATGAATTCTGGCTACTTGAAATAAATGTGAGAAGTATGCACGAAACCCAACCTTTTTCTCTTATGCTGCCAAAGATAAATGTGACATTTTCAACATATGCTAATTAAACTTAATCCAAGCAAGAAAGTTGATGGTTGAGCAAATTGGGATTCCCGCTCATGCATTTCAACTTCTATGCGGACTTCTTCTTGAAGTGGAAATTTAAGTTTGTTGATCGGATAGATTGAAATACTCTACTAATCTTATGGGCAGGCTAGCAGATATCACATGAACCAGGTACTTAGTAGATGACTTAAATATAAGATTTGTTCTGAGTTGTATAGGAATCAAATATAAATCATACGCCTGATCCATACACGTAAATCCTTACACCGATTAATATCTCATAGGATCGATCTTTAATAATTTTAACTCTTTAACAAAAAGTAATTATAGTGGGATAAAATTACAAATTCACCCCTAATTATATTGTACGGGTGTCAATTCGGTCCTAAAAATGAAATCTTAAACCTCTCATGAGAAATTTCAATGTAGTTCTTCTGGCTACTTACTAACAGAATCTTGCTGATTTGGCGATCCATGTAAAGCGTCATTTCCCAAAAAGTCAATAACGTTTGCAATTTCTGGTGACAAGTGGCCGAAATAATTAAATTGGAATTTTGTGCAAAAAGTTTAGGACCACACTAGCAAAATTTATAAATTTAGGACCGAATTGATGTGTTTGGGATTGAATTGGTAATTATCCCAATATTTTGAGTGTGAAAATGAAAAATATAAGCAAGGCAAGGTCAAAAAGTTATGTAAGACCGGGCACAACTTAGTCTTATGCCAAATTAGACGTTGAACAGCACATGAACATCTGTTAATAGTAATCACGAAGAAAAAAGGAACTATAAAATCATTAAAAGTCTTTGTCAAGGACTTCTGGTACTTAAATGATATTTGCCTCGAAAACCGGTAGTCTTTTTTTATTTGACTTTTTTGTATGATTATAATGTCCTATTAATCAATAAATTCCAGTTTCATAAAATAGCCTGTTCATATTGTAAAACAGATATGTCTTATATATGAATTATTTGAAATTTCGTCGTGCTGGGAAGCGAACATGAACTCAGTTATTTTTTATCCTAGAAAACGGGTATCTCATTTTTAATTTTTTTGGCAAAATCTTTTATTTTATAAACACATGTCATGCATTGATTATGATCATGGAGATGATACTTCCCTCCAAGGACGAACCCAGCTGTACCATCCGTGTGTGTAGGGTCAACAAAATAAAAATCCACTAATTCTGGAGATTTTTAAATTTATATAAATATATATATTTTTGGGGGGTTGAATGGTCTTTTTATACAGAGGCTTGCTTAACGAGAGCAAAAGCAAAAATCAAACGAACCTTCCGCGTTCCCATTCCATCGGATTTTATTTAATTTGACTAGTCGGCAGTAGGCTGCCGTCTTGCTTCTCGCTTGCCACGACTCTGTCATCTTCGTACTGATGAAAATGATTAGACACCCGCTTCAACCCCATAATACCCAAAATTGCATAAATAAATCATTAATTAATTTATTATATTAAGACCATGGTGTTGAGATTAATTAGGCGTGTATGACTAAAGAGTTAAATATTTACGTGGGCACATTTGTTTCAAATGCATACACGCAGTGGAAAAAAGGAGTTTTGTTTATTTAGTATAAATATATAATTGAGTCCTAAAACTTTTAAATTGTGCAATTAAATTTTAAAACCTATCGAGTTTGTGCAGTAGAGTTCTTCTATTAACTCCCTCCAACTTGACAATTGGAAAATGTTAATAAGATTCGGGATTCAATAGCATCTATTTTCGTGATAAGTTTTATCATTTGATTGCACATTTTTAAAAGTTTTAGCATTTAATTATGCTTTTGTAATGAGTTTTAGGATTTTCAATACTCTTGTCATTTTTTCTTTCCATACTAAAATAGGTTTAAGGTTTTTATATTAAGGATGGATACAATAAGTATTGTAGAAAACAAGAGATCAAATAATAAAATAAACAAAATAATAAATTAAATCAGACATCGGATTTATATGGTCACGTCCACAAAGTGAGTGGTAATGAATTTTACTATAAATCAAGTAATACACGGAGATTATAACTATACTTAAGTCATTCAAATAATCTCAGTACTTTTCAAGCCCTAATTACGTCCAATAACGCATATAGTGTTTAGCCTCGAAATTCTTCGCAAAATAATCTCTTAATCTCACAAATAAATTCACAAATCTTTTCGCCAAATTTCATGACTATAAATACTAATCTTTCTTGGATGTGATTCACAAATAAGTTTTACCGAACCCGTTGCCAAGCACCCAGCACCTATGGACGTCATGCACAAATTGTGCACTCCATGGGGTGTAATTCACAAGTAGAAACTCCTTTTTGATGCACTTCACAAAAAAATCTCCTTCTTACGTATGTGTAAGAATCAGATCCAAAATAGGAAATATTTTTTAAGGAAATCTTCTCAAACTGGAAAAACCATTTAATTAGAAAATCTATTAAAAATGAGGAATCTAGTTGAATTATGAACTTTTCATTTTCAGATTCAAACTCGAGACATATATCTAACAATAAGAGTAACAAGAGTGTGAAGTTTGGGAATTACATAAGTCTGAGAGGTACCTATGAAAGAGGGCATTAATGAGACAAGGCTTTGGGGCGAGTCAAATGGCATTGATTTGGGGAGAGCGTGTCGACGTCCTTCTTCGGGAACAAAGCAGGACGGCTGGCAAACGGACAACCTTTTGTGGTTCGAGAGGAACGGACGTATCATGAATTGAAGAGAAAAGAAGAAGAAGAGAAGGACAATAATATATCAATTGAGAGTAATTAAAACGGTCCTTTGTCTTTTTTTCTTTTCGGCAGGGGGATAGAAAATAGACATACAAAACTGGAAAGAACATACATATCAAAATCGGGTCGTGCTCAGTATTCCATTATCGTAATTACAATACGCCGTTGTGGAAAAAAATAAATTAAATTTCCAAAAAGGACGAGAAGGACAATTCTGCCTCGGCCGCCTCTCAATAAATGCACAGCGCGAACCCAAACTGCCAGGACGGACAGAGAAAGAAAGAGAGAGAGAGAGAGAGAGGGGGCAGAAAAGGAAAAAAAAAGGGAAAAAGGAAGAAGGAGTTAATGGAGGACATGGGGTGGACGTGAGCGTTGAAAAGGCTCCTCTCCCTTCTCCTTCTTCTCCTCCTTCTTCTTCAGTCTTCGTCTGCTACCTCCTACGCGTCTGATCCGTCGCCAACCATCTCTCTCTCTCTCTCTCTTTCTCTCTCTATAAAACCTTCCGCGGCCTTCAATCATACCTCTCTGTGGACGCCGAACCAGTCGTCGGAAGGAGTACGGATCGATCGAGGAAGATGGAGAAATCGCGGGAATCGTCCAAGCAGAAGCGCGTCGACCGGCCTAGCTCCGCGGTGTGGGACTGCGGGAGCGCCCTCTACGACTCCTTCGAGCTCAAGTCCTTCGAGCGCCAGCTCGACTCCGCCATCTCCGCCCGCACCCTCTCCATGCCCCACCTCCCCGACCGCCGCGCCCTCCCCGCTCCTCCTCCCCCGCAGCCGCAGCAGCGGCCGGCGGCCCCGTCGGCGGCGGTGGCGGGCGGCGAAGAAGCGGTCCGGGATCTCGCGGTCGATCCAGAGGCTGCTGCGGTCGGTCTTCAAGCCGAAGCCGAGCCCGACCCCGGCGTTCGGTGCCAGCGATCGGTACTCCCGCGTCGCCAGCGAGAAAGACGGGTTCTACGTCGTGTACGATAAGTCCGGCGCGCTCACCACGATCCCGGAGGCCCCGGAGGTGGAGTACCTCGGGAAGCTGTCGCCGGAGATGGATCGGTTCGTGAGGAAGACCGCGTCGGAGAGGTTCGCGCCCAGTTCCATCGGCATCTCCTGCGCCTGAAAACCGGGGGACACGAGTAGGTCTGTGCATAAAAGTCGTCAGTTGTCAGGTTTTAGTTCTTCGCCAAATAATCGCAGATCCATATGATCATTTTGTATAGTTTTTCCTCCATACTTGCGACATGTCATGAAACCACGTCCTTTCCTCTTTTGAGGGGGAGACAAGAGGTTAAGAAATTAGGAAACCTCCATCGATGATACTATAATACTTGCTGATGCTTGAGATGGATATACAACGCGTCGACATCATCGTATCGCATGATGACACGATCGGATCGTTGAACAGACGAAACGGCGGAGATCGTGCATGGCCGGCGAATGATTTTTACGCGAGGTGATTACGCACGGCGGACGGGTTCCTTAGGATTCCGTCTTCGTTTGGATAAGCCTCTGCCCGAAATTGGTTTCCGGCTGGCTCGGGGTGACGTGGCCTCCTTTTTTGTCGTACACTAAGGTTTCGAGGTCGAAAGGTCCTCGCGGAATTGACCAAACCGAAGCTTTAGGGGGTGTACGAAGCTTCAATTCAAGGGAGGACGACGACGACTTTTACCTAATCAACTCTTGTCCCCTTCTGTTTTGTTTCCCACTCGTCCGATTACTATATACGGGTCGTGTGTTTTTTTTTCTGTGTTTTCGTTCATTCTCTATTGCAGCCTAAGTTTAGTATTTGGGGGAGGAATACATGATTAACTTCAGTTTAGGAAAAATCCAAACGTCGGATCTTCCGAAATAGGTGGTGTCTGCTGAAGCAAATGCCAAGGGAAATTTCGCAGCAATTAGACGTTAGTTTCCTGGTGAACGTCCTGTTTCTTCTTTCTTTCTTTCCTCCTTTTTTTTGGGGATGGGTGACGTCCTGGTATACAGCGATGCTAAACAAAGGACAAAAAGAAAAGAGGGTTGGACAACTTTCTTGAGAGGCAAGTTTAATGAGGGACAGACATGTCAATAAGCGGTCGTAGCCCTCGTCACGTTCGCAACAACCGTCTCTTCTTTATTTCTTCTTCTTCCTTATCCTGGCACTCACTTTGATACTCAAGCTTCAGTTTTTATTCAATTGGGTTCCAACTGATTTCATCCTACAGTGAGGTCCTATTGACATTTGACTGACACTTGATCGGCCCAGTGGATCTAAATTTGTCATCTGGTGATAGGGTTGTTGACTTGTGCAATAACATTAGCAAATACTTTTCAAAAAAGAAAAGAAAAGAAAAAAAAAAAAACAGAGAGAGAGATCAAGAGAGGAGTGGCAACCGACCTTAGACAGCGTAGGTCTTGACGAGAGCAACCGTGGAGAGGGCCACGAACCTTCGCTTTGGACAGGGGAAGTGCAAATGCCCTCGTCTCGATGGCGGTGGTGCGTCGTGGCTCCACAGCTGCGTGATGATGATTACCCTCGCTGATGGTAGTGCGAGGATCAATTGCTAGCATCAAGAAGTCGGCAAGGGCCGTCAATCTTAGCCGTGGAAGGAGCACCTTTCCGTGCGTTCAACTTTAGTTGGATCATCACGTCAAATGCCGATAAGACTACATTAATTTGTAAGACGATATCGTTCAAGTTTAAAATCATAATAGTCAAGTTTAACAAAATTACAAGAATCAAATTGAATTCACTCTGTATAATAGATTTAGAGTTTTTTTTAACAATTTTTCAGTTTATCACTTGTTAAAAAGAAAGAAGGCACTAAAAGTTCAACATCTCCATTTAATGAAACTGCATCCAAAGGGAATTTTCAATCGAAACAGCTCGCAAGGGAAGTAAATTGTTTTTATTTTTATTACGTGATAGATGTCATTAGCAAGAAGAAAATACAAATATAAATCATCGCAGAATTCAAATATACGTAGTAACAAAACAAGGAATCACATAAATATTCGAGGCTTTTTTTTTTTTTTTTAAAATTCAATCGACTCAATTGAGTACATTAATTAGTTAAGCTAAAAAAGAATCGAGTTGAATTGAAATAACTTATGACTCAAACTTGAGTAGCTCATGAATAATATTTTTTATAATCGAGGTGGACTTGAAATAATTTTTCTAAGACTCGAGTTTTTCTTATTTCATTTTCCCTTTTCATTCGAGTCGAGTAATCCAAACACTACCGACATACATCGAGCGAAAATGACTTACATGAACATAAAGACCATAACGTGAGAATCCAATATTTTTTTCTTTTCAAGAAAATTTAGGTGATAATATAAAAAATAGGCAATAAATTTTAAGGATATATACTATGATGTTATTATTCACTCGAGAAAAACCCGACAAAAGCCCTAGACACTAGACAGAGGTTTTAGTTCAGGCAGGGTCAGCTCATATCAACCGCTCTCCTCGACACGCTCGCGGCGAGACGGATCGAGTGCGACGATGGAGAAGTTGCTGATGAAGCTGGACAAGGGCACGACCTGCACCTCGTGGAACTACTCCGGCGACCGGCTGGCCTCCGGCTCCGTCGACGGGACGCTCGCCGTCTTCGACTCGCGCCACCCGGCTTCCTCCTCCTTCGCCTGCACTTCCAGAACCAAGGTTTTCCCCATTTTTCTTCTGTTAGCTTATGTTCTAATCATTGTATTTGGACGGCGCGAGCCGTCGATTAGAGAGAAATGGTGGGGCGAAGTGAATTTGCTCGCTGGGTCGATTGGGGTCGCTTGGTGATGGCCCTGAATTGTAGCATTTCGAGCAATGCGAGGCGATTGGAAGGAAAAAAACTTGGGCTTTTAAGTTTGCGTTGACTGATAAGGGAGCAGCCGAGTCGGCAATCTAGGCTGCTTGTAGTTCTGTTGGCGACTGGAAAATGTGATGTGCGACCTAGAGGACAATGGGTCTGTCCAAATTGTTAGCTGAATTCGAGTTGACTCTTCCGACTTGGTCGAAAAATTAGACCAGATTTGCAGTTCATATGTGGGCATTCAGCAGGGGATAGTGTATCCCAGAATGAATTGCTCATGCTGTATTGGGATTGTGCTTTCTGTTAAAAGAAGCGTGAACTATTCCCTGTAGGTGCATGAGGGGAGTATTGTGAAGATAGTCTGGGTTCCTCCAGAATATGGTGACGCGGTGGTTTGCGTATGCGAGGATGGAACTTTCTCGTTGTGGGAAGAGCTTGTTGAAGGTAAACCCTGGGCTTTGCTGTTCTCTTTAACTTACCAGCAGGGTGGAAGGAATAGCAATGTGCTCTGGCCTGTGATAGGTGAAAATTGTGTTGGCTTAAATGTATTTTTAACTTAGTTACCACTTTCGTCCTGATGGAATTCGAAAGTCTCATGTGTGGTGGTTAGATACAGTAGGATGAGATGATGATCTCGTGAAGATTACAAAAGAACCTCAATACAACTCGTCCTTATCTTGTGTAGATTCTGTACCCCTCCTGTGGAAACTTTGTGAGCGCTTTAAAAGCGGTTCAGCTAAGGTGTTGGATGTCCAATTCGGTGTTTCTCCTTCAAGTTTGAAAATGGTGAGCCATATTTCATTTTCTTTTAATTTTTTGAGTCGTTGTTTAACTTTATGGATTGCCTGAAATTTTATTGGTGTGACGTCTAGAATTAGTTATCTGGCGCATCATGCTATTACAATGGGAATTCCTATTTTTCAGTTGCAAGTTTTGACACTGTCTACCTATTCAGATGGGTATTATATGTTGTACCTAAGGGAAAATAAAAAAGAAAGGGAGAATTATGAGCAGTTGTTTGATGATTTCACAGGTTGTTGCTTCCTCGAATGGGTATGTGAAAGTCTATGAACTGATGAATCCCATGGAGCTGAAGAATTGGCAACTTCAGGTGATCACGTCATCTAATTGTGCTTAACACACGACACTTGGCAGCTCATTTGTTGGTATACTGTCGATTGTATCTACTATCAAGCGTTCTCTCAGTTGGAACCAACTTCTTTCCCCTTTTCTGGGCCATCAGATTTTTTCCCCTTGAGGTTCTTCCTTTCAATACTTGATAAGGTTTTGCCAGTTCTTATGGCGGCTTCTTCTTTTAGATATCTTGATTGCATCTCATGAGGTAATATATGAAGGTATAATAGGTCAGAAATTAGACCCAAAAGGCTAAAGTTTCAAGGAGGATCTTTGGCCTGGGTTTTTGGATTTGGTTAATAAATAAAGGTAGAATAGGTCAGAATTATTGCTAAAAAATGTGGACTGTGAAATTACATTTATTCCAGGACAGAGTGGAAATAGAAAGAGGGTTTGTTTCTGGAATGCACTTAATATAGCTTATCCTTTGTGATATCACTACGTACAGTATTATTTTTTCCAGTCAAAAAGCAACTTCGTTCTTTCTTTAGTATTATTAACTTCACTCATGTCACTGGGATTTGAACTGGTGTGTATTGAGGCTATGTTGTGTGCTGATGCATGCTCCCACCGGTGACATATGTGGTCTTCACTCTTATTAATGTTGCTTAAATTTGCATCTGTCTTTCCATAGTCCAGTGCAATCATTTAATCGATGGATGTCAGCATTTCTCTCATTTGTTGGATGTGTTTCATAGTTCAAGAACCTCAAATCTTTTTTTTTTTTTTTAAATTTATTTTTTAAATTTTCAGGCCGAATTCCAGAATGTTATCGATCTGGTTTCCCCTTCTTCGAAGGCCTTGTGCTCATCGGCATCAATTTCTTGGAATCCACTGAGAGGTGAAGGCCAGGGATCAAGCTTTATCTTGGGTTTTAGTTCAGATAGTCCGCAACTTACTTCCTCCAAGGCAGGTTTCATTCTTTTCATTTGATTCCTATGTGTACCATCAAAAGGTACAGCTTGCTTTAGTAGCGTTTCCTATGGAATCCATGGTTTCACATTGTGCATGCTTGCTTTGTGACTGGCTGTGTCAGATGCTCACGGATGCATTTCTAAATATGTGCACATCTATGGCATTGACATGATTTTACATATAGAACTTGTTTGTGCTTCCATTTGTCTATGTTGAGCTTCTCATCCAGCTAGATTTTGGAAAAAAATATTATTTAATTTCTAAATGTAAAATACTGTAAATATTATGTGAATGAAGATAGTTAGTATTACTAATGAACACGATGTTATTGCAATAACTGATTTTCTCCTGTAAGGTATTCCAAGGTTATCCTAGATATCCATTTCAACCATTGGTGCGGCTGCCTCTTCTAAAATATGTGACTTCTTTGGGATTCAGTGTCCTCTGGCTCTTCCTTTTTGCCCCTTTGCTTTCCAGTTGTGATAACCCTCATCATTACAGGAGAAGTACAGCCCTATGTTTGTCTTGGTGAAATTTTTTTTACCTACTTACTATTGATGGAATTCAGTTTATTCATATGGGAGGAATTTATCACTTGTTAATATGTAATATGTGTTGAAGTTGGCTTAGATCGTTAGGATGAAGATATTGTGCCAAAAAAATACTTTATGTTGGTGGAAATTCATGTACATGAGTAAGAGATTTAGGATGCTGCTGTAAAATTACATATTTCACTTTCCTTTCTAATTTTCAGGTGTGGGAATTTGATCAGGCCCATCAAAGGTGGCTCCCAGTAGCAGAGTTGGCTTTGCCTGACGACAGGGGTGATCGGGTTTATGGGGTTGCATGGGCACCTAACATTGGAAGGTATATGTGGTTGGTTTTCTGGCGTTAGTGTTTGCCCTATGATGTCAGACAGGATGTGAGTGATTCATATTATCTTGGCAATTTTGACTGTCCTGCGGAATAATAATCTATGTAGTAGATAACTGAATATGAAGAAATTGAATTTGTTGAGATCCCGAATCAGCTACAAAGTGCCTTTTCTTCACTGGAAATACAATGAAATTCTTTTTCAGGCCTTATGAGGTGATAGCTGTGGCAACTGAGAAAGGAATTTCAATCTGGCATCTTAGCCTGAATGTTGAGGTGGATGGAAGGCTCTCGGTGGAAAAGGTTGCATCTCTTTCTGGTCATGAAGGCGAGGTAGACATTCCCAGTCTATTGTCTTCAGATCTATGTGTCAAGTGTGAATGGGGGGCTATATTGTTACAATTGGTCAATGGTTAGGAGTATTTATTATATAAAGTAAGAATACCGCATGGATTATTGTTAAATTGGTGAAGAAGCTGGGGTGTTGCTAAAATGATGGCATCTTGCTGAGGTGTCTAGAAGTAGGAACTACTTATTACTCGAGTGCTTTGCGTAACTTTGTTTTGCCTTAGCATTTTTGTAAGACAAGATGGATATGGTTGTTGGAAAATCATGCGTTGATTTTTCTCGAGTAGGTGTGGCAAATGGAATGGGACATGAGCGGAATGACCTTGGCAACAACCGCGAGTGATGGCTCAGTGAAACTGTGGCAATCTAACTTGAAGGGTTCATGGCAGGAACAAGCTACATTTGTGACTACTTAACTGCACTGATCCTTTTGAGGTCTGTTTTGTTTGTCACAGTAATTGGAAATCATATCTTGTAACGAAGAAATTTTCGCAGAAAGCAAAGTTAGTTTGGCTAGCTCATTAACGAAATTTTTGGTGGCTGATCTCGATTTCTTTCGACTTCATCCATTTGAAATTTGTTAAATTTTCGTGAGTAGTTGATCATCTGTTCACCCAACTTGCCGGAACCAGAACTCAATCCACTCATTCTTAGTTGGGACCAAATCTGTCTTCAAGAAATTCAGGAGAAAAAGATGTTGAATCATTTCTGATTTGTTCGTATGACATGAACTAATCAGTGACTTAAACAGAAATCCAAACTTGACAGGTAATACGCAGAAATAAGTATTTAAAGAACGGATGGTCATGAGCATTAGAACACGGCAGCAGAACATGAAGCATCTCACAATCCTGGCCTCTAGATATCGAGTCACGTTTCTCTTAGAAAATGGGGTCACCCGGATTTTGACAACGACGTGCATGCAACGATCCAAAATCTAACGGATAGAAAAAAAAAAAAAAAAAAAAGTAGATGACTCCTCGGCCCTTTTACAGAGAGTTAGAATAGGCATGCACTGTTGGACCGACTACTGACGATACGACATACTTTCTGTACTGAAAACGACAATTGGGAATTTCGAAATGGCTCTTGTCGACTCAGCAAGTCAGCCTCATGTTCGTTCAAGGAGCGGGGGGACCAAACCGATTACAATATAAGCCATTATTTATATGGTAATTAGTCATGTTCTTGGCTCCATCCATTGAAACGACAAGACGAGCACTGATTAGCACAGCCTAGATGCATGTGAATGGAATCCGTTGTCCAGTCATTTACAAAAAAGAAAATATGACTATAGCATGACCCGTTGCCAATGCAGCGGATAAAAAAACTTATCTTATTTTGCTAATGATTAAGCCCAACTTTAAGGGTTTATAGTAATTGCCACCGCTTCGTGTAATGATATTTAGACGTTAGTCCCACTTTTATCTAACAGTCTTGGATTTTTATAACATTGGTTATGGTCTTGTTAAGTTTTACAGCAGGAACTCAACAAGAAGATAATGATCAATGAAAGCTCATTCACTATACTCTCATGTAAGCTCTTGCTTGTGTATATAAAAGCGTTTTGCATATTCTATGGGCAACTCTTCAAGTTAGTTGCTAATATATCACCACATGCATTACTTTGCAAAAGTATGTTTTTCTTGAATTTCTCTACCTGGGCCTCAAAAAAAGTTACTGCAGAATAATTTACTATTTTGCCTTGCAAGTACTGACAACGTCGAAGTTCAAAATGCCAAGGACATTTTTGTTTTTGTTCCTTTTTTCTATTGTCTATTTTCCTATTGAAGGTATGTCTCAGAACTTCTTTTAACACTGCTCTTGTTGTTATTCTGGTTGGAAGAGAGCGTTTTAGAATCTACTAGCAATACTGACATGGTGACAACTGGGACAAAATGGGGAACATGGAATGATAGAACATCTGAACGAGCCAAGAGGGCTCTTTCAAACTTGTCGACCTTTAATCTACATTAGCAAAGAATGTCCTAAAATGCATGGCACGAATGTTACTGAACCTAGAGAGAATCTCCATCCTGCAATAAAGCGAGTTGGTTTTAATTAAGATCCTTTCAATCTAGAGAGCAATGAAACCAAGTCATCAACTTTACTATCCAATGAAGATGGGAAATCCACATGAACATGTTATATCCACTACAAGACTGGTCCAACCTCTACAAAGTCAGTCTAAGTAAGGAAGCTTTCAAAGATGATAGTTGAGAAAATGGTTTGCATGGAGGAGAGCCGATCTGAAGAAACTGTTGTTGTGAACATTCAAAAGAACAGTAGCTTCTGAAGTAAAATCATCAAGTCTTGGAGTTGAAGTCGTTCCTTTTCTCCGCATACGCCTCTCCATGCCTCATGATCCAAAACCTCTCTATTTCTTCCGCTTTGCGACCCGGGACCCGACCTGCTATCAAATCCCACCTGCACTCATATGACGCATTGTCATATGTCACGACTATATCTCCTTCTCTCACCGAATAATTTGCTCATTAAAGGAAAACTCAGTCACTAGCTTTGACTTGTTCGATCACGTGAGAATAAAACTCCCCATGACACGAGATGAACCTACTCAGGATATAATATCCCCTCCCAAGGTAATGGGAGATGGTAAACTAGATTAAAGATACTTATAAGTGATTTATCAAAGGTAATTAATTCATTTGAAAAGTGATTTCTAATAAGCACTTTTTAATCTCTCATTGATATCAAGTGGAGTCGATTCGAAATGATCAACTTTATGACTGGAGTTCCTTCTCCCTTTCATATTTTCACACCTTATCACTTTCAGCCACCTATATGTAGAGTTAGAGTAATGCCCGAATACAAATATATATATAAAGTCAATTTATCGAAACATGTTGCAATAGATTGTCCGTGGATATTTGAATGACTGAATCCTTTTCAAGAGAGGGAAGGGGAATGCTCCTAAAGAACCTAGTGATTCTCATATCGCCACACAAATCAAAATTAATCAATCTCTCTGTTCGTATGAACGAATGGAAGAAGCTCATCTTTTACCAACTCCAGACAACAATTTGGAATGCTTTTATGGTACATCAGTGTACCATGCGTCTTTTTTATGACATTTTGCTGATATAACAACACATCATAGAGGCAAAAAGTTAAAAATCTCATGGTACGACGTTTTTACACTCGATATAACAAAACACCATGCAATTGGATGATCTATTATTGTACGATAGAAGTGTCCACTTGGTTCACGAGTTAATTCTAACGAAAAAATGGCGTTGGCATAATCCCCATAAACAATCTAGACATGGGTGACAATGGGCATGAACAGCAAAGTGCAGCTAACGCAAGTGTCCTTGAGCTGTAAAACGACCAAAATTGGCAAAAAATTTAATGCAAGGTCAAACTAGAGCAATGTTCAGACGATAGGTCTGCCTGTTTTGATCTCCATTGGCCCCACATTACTAATTAGGACCCACTCTGGACATTTTCAATAGTGAAATACTCGTAATAGATGTACAGATAGAATGATGATCTCCCAGCATAAAGACGCTGCAAATATATATTTATAACCGTACCAAACTGGTTATTTTCTGTCACGGAATAAAAAAAATTTCCCCCTCTTGGTCCCTTTTTTTAACCTTTCGATATGATGCTGTTGCGTAGCGTGCCTTTCTTGTAATTATTCCTCTGCCTTTCCTGTTCATCATCACCTCTCTCTCTCTCTCTCTCTCTCTCTCTCTCTCTCTCTCTCTCTCTGGTCACCAGAAGATTCTTTTACTTGTTTTGGGTTACAAAGTCAGAAAAAGAAGCAAAATAAAGTGTGTAGCAAGGCCAGGGAAGGGCATGCTTTCTTCAATATTCATTCCTAGAGGACCACAAGAAGGGTTATCATGGCTGAGCATCAGCCTCCTTAGAACAGTCCTTTTGGTGTCTGTGGAGGAGTTCCTAAACGACCTGATATGATACATGTTAACAATAAAGAAATATAGTTATCTTCGTCTGGAACCCCTTTCAAACCAGTGATCTTTATGATGTGATCATCATGCACATGCGCACGCTCACGCAGACACGCACACGGGAGCTTGTGGTTGTAATTAACCATGCAAACCAGTAAAAAGATTAGCATGATACATTGAGCTTGAGAATTCGATAATTACCTGTCTCCGACTAGTCTGTACATTCTGTAAATGAGATCTTCTTCTTGCTCCGTCATTGTGATGACATCCCATTCGATGCTACTCACTTCTGCAAATTAAACCACAATACATACTGCGTTAAGAGGATGATACGGCTGATTATGATCCTTACTCTCAAAGTAAGAGAAGGCAATAAATTTGCCAAAAGGAAACCCAAAATAAATTTCTGAAAAGGTGAGCATTGAATGAGCTGTTATGTTTTATATTTGTTTGTGTAGATAAATCAAGAAGAAACAGATGACCAGAGTTTGATGGTAGTGGAAGAAGGGTACCTTCCGAGTCGATGCTTGAAGTTGATGACTTCTTTGCTTGCTTGCGTGCGCGTTCATCCATTTCTTCTTCTCATGCCACAGAGAGAGAGAGAGAGAGAGAGAGAGAGAGAGAGAGAGAGAGAGAGACAGAGAGGGAGAGTTTAGGTGAAGGATTTTGAATCAACTCGAGTAATTGGTTTAGAGAAGAAAGAGAAAGAAAAGGAAAAAGAGTTGACTTGACACAAGAAGGGAAGAAACTGGAACAGAATGTGTAAGCTTCGTAGATATTACCAACTCCAAGAAACGATGAAACAGAAGACAAAAGAGAAGAAGATGGGGCTATATGAAATGTTCGGTGCTAAAGGGGCAACTCTCGCTTGAAATGAAGGGGCTCAACAAAGAAGCAAGCCTCCACAAAGTAGTGTCCTATATGTAGCCAGCGAGAGAGATCGAAAATAGTTCGTGCAACACATCACGATAAGAAGGCAAGAAATGAGACAAGGGAAAAAGGGGAGAAATGTGGAAAAATTTGAACAAGAAGCCCCCAAATTTGAAGACTAGTTTTTGGGGAGGGTAATGATTATCATGCAAAGTCTTGCATGGAATGGCTGGTGCAAGCGACCGGACACACAGGATGTCGGGGAGAGAGAGAGAGTGCGTGTGTTGACTTGTAGTTATGTCATCTCACCATTTGTCACTCATGGGAAACACAACTAGCTTCACTTAGCTCTTACTCTAGTCGAAAATTCTCTCACTCACTGACGGATAGATTCATGCATCAATTAGATGTATCGGTGTGTTTTTTTTTTTTTTTTTTGATAACTGAGGACTTCACCACGGGCCCTCCATGCCCGGACGGCACTGAAGGGCTAGGCCCCTATACCTCGGGGAAGACTAGCATAGGACTCCAACACCATGGCCATCCACTTATAACGCTAGCAATTGCGGGTTTCGAACTCTCGACCTCGGCGATAAAGGAGAGACTCTCAACCATACACAGCTACCCACGGTTGGGTAGATGTATCGGTGTGGTTGTTCTTTGTCATATCGATAATTTCATGGGACTTCCAAATCCACGGATAACTTCGTACGTGCATCAACAAAAAATGCAGACATCTTTGATATTTTTTGAGAGATTATAACAATTTATATTGTCGCACCTCATATAATAAAGCGTCGTAATATATATAAAATCAACACTTCTTCAATCGATTGTTGAGATCTATTATTTTGTGAGTTTAAGGCTACTAAGTTATCGCGAAGCGAGGATTGTACAAAACCCCTTTGAAGGATATAATCAAGCACCTTGCCGGTGTTGCTGAGAGCCCTCACAGCCCAGGCACAACGACGCAATTATCAGGGGCGCGCTCTACCACTGAGCTAATAGCCCGTCGTGCAGGCCTCCCGCCGGGGCCCGCTATGTCAAAAGCGAGAATGTTGATAATGAATAGTAATTTAAGCAATGCTACACGTACCCAGTACCCAGAGATTTCACTAAAGATCTCACTAGCTTCAACACCGATTCTGGTAAGATTTTTCAGTACGTTTAGCATTCCTCTTGGTATTTTAGTAAAAGATGTCTGTATCGTTCACATGGCAAAGTAGTACGCCGTGAGGGGCAGTCCTGAGATGGTGGGCCTACCGGAAAGCGCACATTCTGCGATTGAGGATGAAACCAAGCGGTAGATTGCGCCGATCTGGGGCCCCATTTCCTTCCTCATATCCTGTCTTTTTCATTTGGTCATTCGCCATTGCCTCTTAATCTCATGTGATTCAACAACTATGTGAGGTGTGCACTCGCGATAGCACTTTCAGAGTCCCTGAACTTCAGTAGGTGTTCGGTTTGTAGTCCTCATTATTTTGTTTTGTGACGTTTGTGGTCCTCGTTTAGTTATGTCTACATGTCTTGTTGCGGCAGGACTATTGCTCGAATTATAGGGGTGACCAATGGTCCAAGGTGAAATCAGGTGTCGTCCGGAGCCGGCCTTTTCAGTTTTGTTCCCACCCGGTTCCTGGCGAATTGATTTGGGTCCGAGTTTACAAAACTTGAAATTGGCTAGGGAGGTTTGATCTTCAGTTTAGGCTTTGAACCTAGCTTGGTTGGAGCGGCTCTAGCGATTCGAGGCTAGTTCCAAGGTTGGGGCATGGACAAGTTCTAGGTTGTGGTATATCAATTGAAGGAAAAATTGTCCAATAAATTCTAAACTTATTACATTTTTACCAATTTAATCCTAAATTTTTTAATTGTGTCGATTGAGTCAATCCGGCTAATTTCAATTGAAAATTGTTAACGTGGATGCTAGCCATCTTACGTATAGTACGTGGTATGTTAGTGCCAATGTTGACATTTTTAATAATATTTTAATAATGTGTTGATTTTTTATAATTTTTTTTATTTTCCTTTTCTTTACTTTTTTTTTTGGTTTTGGAGTGAGGTCAGGCAACCCACGCTATGGTTAGTGAGGGCCCCACAACGGCCGCGATACCCTCATTGTGGTCGTTGAGGGCTTGGGTGAGGGCGAGGGCGAGGGCCACCACGCCCTTGCCTAGTATTGATGAGGGTCACCAGCCCTTACTCCAAAAAAGAAAAAAGAGTAAAGAAAAATTAAAAATAAAAAAATTAAAAAATATTCATATTAAGCACTAGTCATGCTATATAAGACGACCATCGTTTATATCAACGAATCTGACCATAATTGGCTAGATGGATTCAATTGGTAAAATGTAAAAAATATTTATGAATCAATTGGTATAATTAAAAGATTTATGACATAATTGGTAAAAATATAATAAGTTTACGATCTTATGGACAATTTTCCCGAAACCCTCTAGAAAAATATGCCTTCTATTGACAGAGGTTCTAGGGCCATGAACTAAGCCCAAAGGGTCAAGTAATTAAGCAGGTGATTAGCTTATTGAATCGTACACTAGTTCACGGGTCTATGGTATTTCATTTGCATGGAGAATTAGATTAGAGGGAATCTTGCACAGACTTGCAAATGCACGAGAATTCGTGGACAAAATATTTCAGTTCTTCAGGTAAACATTTCTGGGTCTGAAAGAAGATGTCAGGCGGAATATCTTTCATTCCTAAACAGGCCTCAAAATCTAATTTTGCTCTTTCGTGAGGTCTGAATCTCGGCCATGCACTACGCTTGTCATTCCCCAAGCATACAGAGTCCATTAGAGATCTGGCAACTTTGCAGTAACTCCGAAAAAGGACTTGATCGTGCGCGGTCTGAATTCTGATCATCCTACAATTTACACGTCGTGAATGCTTCTTTTGTCAAAGGCTATGTTGCATTGTGTTTCAAAACAAACTATTGGAAGGCTGGACAGAATCCAACCCGTTTCAGAAGAGCTCTATTTACTCTTTCTCAGTTTCATGAAAAGAGTTGTTCTGTGAACACTCCCGATTGGATTCGTGATAGTGACTCGCACACGATTTCTGATCATCCAAAAACATATCATTTAGATGGAGATGCGCGAACTATTGCCATTTGGAAATCATATTCCACCAGATACATTGGAATTTTTTCAATGGTCCGTTGAGAATAAAGCTTGGAATTTAACCTCGTGGAGACAGAATCGATGCTGTCTTGTCCCATCCTGCAAAAGCGAATCAAAGAGTAAGATAACAAAAGCGAGAGGATTCCACTCAACCCCATGCCTATAAATTGCTTTTCAAGACTGCCTGGTAGTGCCAAGCAAGCACAAAGAAAAGCCTGAGAGAACTACACAAAAGCCCTCTTGCTTCAGTTGCCATGGCCTCGGTCCAGTGCTTCAAGGATGCAGAGGAAACCTACTACCAACAGAGCAACCATGGCCATCACATGGATCTTGCAATGAACCACAGCCACACCCAGTGTTATGGCCAGAGCGAGAAACACCATCCATCGGGCCATGGCTTCCTGGCTCAAGGCCATGGTCACAACGGTGGCTACCTGGCTCAAGGCCATGGTCAAGGCCATGGTCACAACGGTGGCTACCTGGCTCAAGAACATGGTCACAACGGTGGCTACCTGGCTCAAGAACATGGTCACAACGGTGGCTACCTGGCTCAAGGCCATGGTCACAACGGTGGGCATGGCATGGCCAAACCCCACCATGGTCACCACGGTGGGCATGCCATGGCCAAACCCCATGCTCCCTGGATGGGCCAAAACAATGGCCGTTTCCTTGGCCAACATGCGCAGACTCAATGCATTACTCAAGTTCATGGTGCAGAGCACTCTTCTTTCCATGGGAAGTCTAAGATGAAGGGCGAATACGAGAAGAAAGAGAAGATCTTAATCAGGAGGAAATCCAAGGGATACAAATCTGGTGACAGCAGCTGCAGCAGCGAGAGCGAGAGTGACAATGACCTCTGCTGAAAGGTGAAGATATAAAAGGTAGATTTCACATAACTTAAGGATTAACAAATATGCTTATAAATATTATGATCACTCTCCAAGGGGTTGTGATCCGTTGAGCAATCAAATGATAATTCCCTTGCAGGGAAACATCTGTTCATATTATCTCAACAAATGCAAAATAAAGGACAAAAACTAGACAAAGCTCCAACATATCAAATTTTGCCAAGATAAAGATCCTGAAAAAGCAAAAGCTGCTTGTATCCTTACTTATGTTGTCTAATATATTTATACTCGACATCTTGTATATACCAATGCGAAGAGGATCAAATGCCTTAAAGGAAGATATCGATCTTAGTTTATGAGACACTCATACTCATTGTAACAAGAACAAGGCGACCAAAATTTCTGCTCCATATGGTCTCATTGCTATCCAAGCCTCAAATGTATCAAGTTCCCACTAACAACTTACTTCTGTGTTTTGCAGGCTTAAGGGAAGCAGCTGCTAGACATCATATCATAAGAAAGTTCCCTGTCATCCTATCCTAAATAAATATGGACAATAAAGTGACGTGACTTATTAAAGACACTTGATGCAAATCTTGCACCTATATGGTGTCTTGTACTATGAATGCTAATGAATAAATTTGCTTCCCAAATCTCTCTTTCTTCCTCTGCTTCATATCCCTTGATCATTTATTCAATCAGGAAAAAAAAAGCGACCTCATTCAAATAATTATTGAGCCATGATTGACTTCGCAGGACTAAAAGCACCACTGATAAAGAAATTGACAAGCAAATCCGAGAGATATTTCTGCAACACTGCTGATCCATCACTATTTATTTATCGTCGTCGTGGTCATACCATTATTTTATATCTCTACATAAATGATATAGTCCTCATGGTGATTCCTCAAAATTACTAAACCATCTTGTGTAGGCATTTAGTCAAGTGTTTTCAATGAAAGACCTTGGCATTCTTCATTATTTCTTGGGCATTGAAGTTAATATCTTCACCGTGGACTCTTTCTCTCACAAAGAAAATATGCCATGGATCTTAGAGTCGAGCATCAATGGAAAAATATAAGCCAATTGCTACTCTAATATCTACCACGCAACCACCACTCAAAAATGGTGATAAGTCCAACATCGATCCATCCCATTTTTAAAGCATTGTAGGCGCTCTTCAGTACCTTACCCTCACTCGTTTGGATCTCTCACTTGCGGTCAACATAGTTTGCTAACATATGTATGCCCCCAACAACTGCTTGCTATGAAATGGTAAGACATTTTGTGATATGTTTGTAGTACTTCACACTTTAAGCTTCTTTGTCTCGTAATTCTGTTCATTTATTTGGCTTTGCCAATGCAAATTGGGCTAGGTGTAAACTTACCCAACATTCTACCACTAATTATTGTACTTTTCTTGGCTCAAATTGTAGTTCATAGTGTGCCAAGAAATAATTTACTTTGGCTAGCTCTATATCTGAAGCCGACTACTGGACTTTTGCTTTAGCAGTTGTCGAACCTACTTGGATTTCATACATACTGTGTGACATTGGGATCTACCAATGTCAACCTTCATTACTTTTCTCGGACAACATGTTGGCATTACATCTCATAACTAATCCAATTTTTCATGCTTGGACAAAGCACATTGAGAGCGATTGTCATTTTGTTCGGGATAAGGTTGCTCTTGGAACTATTGTAACTTGCAATGTTCCATCTTCCTCACAAATTGCTGATATTTTCATCAACCATTGACTTGAGATAAGTTGGTTGGTTTATTAGATATTTTCATCAAACCATTGACTCAAGATAAGTCGGTTGGTTTATTAATCAAACTTGGTCTCTGATCCTATCCATTGACTGGTTTGAAGGGGAACACTGAAGTAACAAATCAAAAGCTCAAAATTAGAATGGTTGCAGTGCAAAATCTTCTCCAAATTAGCATGAAGATGCTGCATCAAGCAAAGTATTTATGAGTTGATCATTTGGAGATCTTTTTTTTATTTATTTTTTATTCAATTTTTATGTAAATCAAATTGTTATCTTCTATATTTAACTTCCATCATAATTATATGTGGGGATATCTCTATTTATATTGTACAACATATCAATGAAAAGCAATGCTTCATCAACTCAATTCTTTGTTTTCTTTACAAACTATAGGAAGGCCAAGTAAAACACTATTCTATCAACCAAAGAAAAAGGAAAGAAAATAGCAGTAACACTTGACAAAATCCAACCCATTTCAAAAGAGCTCTAATTACTATTTCTCAGTTTCATATGAAAAGTTGTTTCGGGAACACTCCAAATTGGATTCGTGATGGTGATTTGCACGCAATTTTTTATCAAGCAAAATATCCAAGAGTTGATCATTTGGAGATCTTTTTTTAATTTTTATTATTATTTAATTTTCATGTAAATCAAATCTTTATCTATTTCTACCATAATGTTGACACCTAAAATTACCCTTGGTATCACGTGTTGGCCACAAGGGAATAATAAGAGTGAAACACCCCGTTTTGCTCATGAAGTTGGGGATAATCAGCATTCACGAAGGGGACTTAAGTTGGTTGTTGATGGAATTCTTGACACAAGTTTAGGAGTTGACGGCAGGGAAATTATTTGCCACGTGTCAGGCTGTGAGAATATTGCGTCAGATTTGGAGTTCAAGTAAAATTAGCATTGGAATCCACGTGAGAAAAATCACTGTGCAAAGTGCGCATAAAAATAGGGAGCCGTTATTTACTTGATAAGCAAGCTGTGCAAGCATGTCGACAAGTTAGGAAGCAATTGCTTATGGATAAGGGGTGCCAAGAAGAATTGGAAAATGTAGAGAATGCTAAGAGTAGCGTCCAAAGAGAAGTAACTAACTAATGGCTACTCGTCCATCCTATAAATACCTCAATCAGTCCAATGAGAAGCCCCCTGAACAACACAATAATTATCTTTACTTTATCTTTACTTTTTTCCATTTTAGCTGTAGTTTTTCAAGATTCCCGTTATTGATTAAATTGTGGCATGTCTCTAGCTAGTCTAGCATTGTTGATTAAATTTCGATGTTGTTCCACAAGCCTAGTGTCGTTGATTAAATTTCGACATTGTATTTCTCATCCAAGAGTATTGCTATTGATTAGATTCCAGCTTTACACCTAAATATGTATCTCGACGGCCAATATAGTAAGAAGGTGATACGTTCCTTTTTGTCAACATGACCAGTTGCTCTACCAAACCGTTCAAGGAACTTACTGTGTGCAAGAACTCCATTTGGGATTATACAAAAGATGTCAACTATGGGCAACTGCTCGGCAGAGCAACCAATCAATTGAAAGCCTACTATGGCACACGTGTCTAGAAGAGTGATGGTTATGGGTCCCCAAGGAAAACAGAAACAATTAGTCGAAGGGAATCGGAAGTTTACTGCAAACTCAACTAGTCTCCAGTTTATGTCATAAGAAGACATGCTGATTGCAAGTGCCTTCTCAATCCTAACGCCTATCCAAAGGAGTAGAGTTGGCTCATCATCTTTTAGTAAGAGGTACTATTTATGAAAATCTGCCTCGAATGAGGGAAACCCGTAAAATTGAGCAGAAGCTGAAGACTAGATATCTTAAAAAGAGTGATGTTGGAAGGCCAAAGTCTCATGTTTAGTGGGAAAGCAAGCCTTGAGCGGAGGAGGGACTTTGTTATGGTCAATGAGATTAGGACCCAATAGAAAATAGCCCGTCATACCTTCAATGGCATTTAACAAACTAAAGCGACAATCTTTTGCATGTTCCCCTATTTGTAGAGAAACTAAATGGCTGAGTTAGCTTGATTAGTCATAGTCAAAGGCTTTCTTTGGTGCCATGGAGGATTATGAAGTAGAGACTAAAGGGAAATGAGAAGGAAAATCTAGAAATAGGGCAAGAAGAAGAAGTACAAAAATGGGATCCCAAAGGCGATAATAGTAGAAGACGATACCTGAAAAAAAAAAAAAAAAAAAAAAAAAAAAGGGGAAAATAATTACCTGACGTTTTAAGATAATACTGGGGATGAAAATTTGTATCGGGGGAAAGATGTCAAAAGACAAACTACCTGGAGACGAGGTATTTCTCAAAAAGAAATAAATTTGAATTTATTTCTTTTAAAGGGGGCATATGTTAATACCTAAAATTACCCTTGATATCATGTGCTGGCTACGAGGGGATAATAGGAGTGAAACGCCTCATTTTTCTTGTGAAGTTGTGGATAACCAGCATTCGCGAAGGGGACTTGAGTTGGGTGTCGATAGAATTCTAGACACAAGTTTAGGAGTCGACGGTAGGAAAATTATTTGCCACGTGTCAAGCTATGTGAATCTTGGGTCAGATTTGGAGTTCAAGTAAAATTAGCATTAGAATCAAGGCGAGAGAAACTGCTGTGCGTAGTGCGCATAAAAATAGGGAATCGTTATTTACTTGATAAGCAGGCTACGCGAGTGTCGTCAACAAGTTAGGAAGCAATTGCTTATGGATAAGGGTGCCAAGAAGAAATGGAAAACATGGAGAATGCTAAGAGTAACGTCCAAGAAGAAGCAACTGATTAATGGCTACTCGTCCATCCTATAAATACCTCAACCAGTCCAACGAGAAGCCCCCCGAATAATACAACAATTATCTTTACTTTATCATATTTTAATTGTAGTTTTTCAAGATTCTCATCATTGATTGAATTCCAGCGTATATCTCTATCAGGTCCAGCATCGTTGATAAAATTTCAATTTTGTTCCACAAACCCAGCGTTGTTGATTAAATTCTAACGCTGTGTTTCCTATCCAGGAGTATTGCTATTGATTAGATTCCAATTTTACGCCTAAAACAAGTTATGTCGTAGATTTAATTTTGGCATAGTTTGAGTTCAAATCACAGACCACTAGCTACTTGTGTCTAGATTACATCATTGATTAGATTTTGGTGTGATTTGTGCTCAGAAGCAGTTAGTCTTTGAGTCATTTATGTATCAATTATCAGGGCTGTATATACAAGTTGAGAATAAAATTTTCCCTTGCATTTGACATTTCCTGTCCAAGCTTAACACATAACCTGAATCTCCTATAATAAAACCAAAATGTAGCGTTTGGTGAAATTTTTTTCACGAGAATAAAAACCGATGAAGTACATAATTATAGATGGTGATATCTCTATTTATATAGTATGATATATCAATGAAAAGCAACGCTTCATTGGCTCAATTCTTTTTCTTTCTTTACAAACTATTAGAAGGTCAAGTAAAACACCACTTCATCAACCAAAGAAAAAAAAACAGTGATAACACTCGACAAAATCCAACCCGTTTCAAGAGAGCTCTATTTATTCTTTCCTAGTTTCATGGAAAAAAGTTATTTTACGTACACTCTCGATTGGATTTGTGATGGTGATTTGCATGCAATTTCTCGTCAAGCAAAGTATCCAAGAGTTGATCATCTGTGGATCTTTTTTGATTTGTTTTAAAATTAATTTTTATGTAAATCAAATTGTTATCTATTTCCACTATAATTATAGGTGGTGATATCTCTATTTATACAATATAATATATCAATGAAAAGTAATGCTTCATTGACTCAATTCTTTTTTTTTTCTTTACAAACTATTGGAAGGCCAAGTAAAACACCATTTCATCAACCAAAGAAAAAGAAAGAAAACAGCAGTAACACTCGACAAAATCCAACCCGTTTCAAAAGAGCTTTAATTACTCTTTCCTAGTTTCATATGAGAAGTTGTTTTGCAACACTCTCGATTGGATTCATGATAGTGATTCACACGCAAATTCTAATCAAGCAAAGTATCCAAGAGTTGGTCGTTTGGAGATATTTTTTAATTGATTTTTATTTAATTATCATGTAAATCAAATAATTATCTATTTCAACCATAATTATAGGTGGTGATATCTCTATTTATATAGTATAACATGTCAATGAAAAACAATGCTTAATTGACTCAATTATTATTATTTCTTTACAAACTGTTGGAAGGTCAAGTAAAACACCATTTCATCAACCAAAGAAAAAGAAAAAGAAAATAGCGATAACACTCGACAAAATCCCAACCGTTTCAAAAGAGCTCTATTTACTCTTTCCCAGTTTCATGGAAAAAAGTTATTTCTGATCATCTAGAAACAAATCATTTAGATGGAGAAAGGTTGGCAAACTAGTGCCAATCGGAATAATTTTCCACCGTATACATTGGAATATTTTCAATGGTGTTGAGATTTAAGCCTGGAATTTTATCTTCTGGAGACAGAATAGATGCTACTATGTCCCATCCTGCAAAAGCGAATCCGAGAGATAATGTAACAACAGCGAAAAGAATTCCACTCAACCCCATGCCTATAAATTGCTATTCAAGACTGCCTCACAGAGTCAAGCAAGCAAAAAAAATTAGCCTGAGAGAACTACACACAAAAGGCCCTCTTGCTTCAGTTGCCATGGCCTCGGTCCAGTGCTTCAAGAAAGCCGAGAAATCCTACTACCAACAGAACCGCTGTGGCCAACGCGCGGAGCATGCAATGAGCCACGCCGAGTGGTATGGCCAGAGAGAGGATCACTTTCCATTGCGCCGTGGCTACATGGCTGAAGGCTATGGCGAAATGGCTCAAGGCCATGGCTACTCGGCTCAGAACCATGGCTACTCGGCTCAAGGCCATGGCTACTCGGCTCAAGGCCATGGCGACATGGCCCTGGCTCAAGGCCAGGGCTTCTTGGCTCAAGGCCTTGGCAGCATGGTTCAAGGCTTTGGCCACGTGGCTCAAGGCCTTGGCCAGCAGGTTCAAGGCCTTGGTCACGTGGCTCAAGGCCTTGGCCACAAGGTTCAAGCTCAGAGTGCCTACAGTAGTGGGCTTGCCACGGTCGAAAGCCAGACTGCCTGCAAGGGCCGAAACAATGGCCATTACCTTAGCCAATTTGACCATAATGACAGCATGGGCCAAAAGAATGGCCGTTACCTTAGCCAATTTGACCAGAATCACAGCATGGGCCAAAGCAATGGCCGTTACCTTGCTCAACAGGCCCAGACTCAGAGCATTGCTGAATTTCAGGGCAACCAGAGAGAGTTCTCTTCTTGCCATGCGAATGCTAAGAAGAAGACCGAACACAGGAAGAAAGAGAAGTTTATGATGATGCACAGGGAATTCAGAACTCGTGACAACAGGTGCAGCGATGGGAGTGGGAGCGACAGTGAGAGCGACAATGACCGCTGGTGAAAGGTGAAGATATAAAAGGTAGACGATCAGGTGATAGCTAACTATTTCATATAACTTGAGGATTAGTATGCTTATAAGGATTATAATCACTCCTCAAGAGCAATCGAATGATAACTTCATTACAGGAAACATCCGCACATATTATCTTAACAAATGCAAATAAACAACAAAGGCTAGACAAAACTCCAACATGTCAAATTTTGCTAGGAAAAATATCAAAAAAAAAATTTCGTCCATGTGGTCTCAAAGCTCTCTGAGACTAAGATGTATCAAGCTCCCCTCTAACGACTTACTTCGTGTTTCGCAGGTATAAGGGAAGCAGCTGCTAGACATCAGATCAGAAGAAAGTTCTCTATCATCCTATCCTATAAAATAAGGACAATTAAGTGATATGACTTATTATAGAGACCCTTGATGCAAATCTTGCACCTATAAGGGGCCTTGTACTATGAGTGCTAATAATTAAGTTTGCTTCAGAAATCCGTCTTTCTTCTTCTGGTTCATGTCCCTCGATCATGAATTCAATCAGGTAAAAAAAGTGACCTCGTTCAAACAGTTATTTAGCTGTAATTGATTTCGTAGAACTAACAGCACCCAATGGAAATTGACAAACAAATCCAACGGATGCTGACAAATCAAAGCATCGAGCTTGTTCTCCCTTTTGATTGACACGGGGAAGTATTTTTATGTAGATTCAATGGAATGCAACTAGATGAGCTTAGATGAATTCACATATCCATCTAACAGAGTAATAGACCTGGAACCTATTGCTAGTCGCATTGGACCAAGAAAGAGAGATATAGCAGACATCACATCATTGATGCACTCCATTACATAATCTTAGCAACATCTAGAATTGGGGTAACGTAGAATAGAAGATCCATTTGTTTATACGCCTTCTTTTAGCTGAAAGAATTTCATCATCACTCTAACATCACCTTCAAAAGGCCGCTTCTCCTAAATATCGCACGCTGTAGAGTGCTGCACACTCGACAAAAGACAGCAGCAAGTACTGTACAAACACCGGTCATCTGGTGCAAAATGATTGTACTTGCAAAAAGGAAAAAAAAAAAAACAAAACTGATATTCATCTTCATGACGAACTACCCCAGAAGCAGCTTGTTTTGAACTCGCTGGACGAAAGATTGGTTCCTCATTTATACAGAAATTATTGTTATTCAGAGGAGTCCATAACAAAAGTGCACGATGAAGCTGTAGACCCAAGAAGCAGGGTTGTATAAAGATCGTTTCAAGAATGGGCAAGAATACTTTCAGTACCTTTAAACTGTTACGTTTGCCTGCCCAAAAAAAGTTTGATCAGCTTAAACCATGCAAATTGCCAACTCAACCATCTCACCTCATTAAGAAATTTAGAAACTTTGGCCACACTAAACAAAAAGACCGAACTTATGTTTCAACATTTGGGGAGGATGGCTAACCAAAAGGGAATGTGGAAGCTAGCAACTATTAGTTTCTAATGTTTTCACTTTCTCAGATTTTTCTCATTTAAAATGTGAATAGTGAACCACCCATATTCATTTTTGGCCCCACTTATAGCCAAAATCTTGCCATTTCTCGGGCATAACCTCTGGTAAACATTGGGTATCCTTGTCACTGCCATCCCATTTAATCAAAATCAGAAAAAGAAAAAGGTACTAAACCAAGTAATCTAAGGAATCATTACAAAAATTGTTTCGAGGAAAATAAATTATTTGTAAAATACTTTTTCAAAAATGATCACTTATATCGCTTATAAAAATGAATAATCAAAATATATTTCATTGTTTGGTATGAAAACATTTATCATTGACAAATTATTTCAAGCAATCATTTTTAGGAAAATATTTTCCAAATTATTCATTTTTCGTAAAACTAATGAAACCTAAAACCATTTTATTTTTATTTAAAGAAATCCACTAAAAATTAAATCATAGAGAAAATACAAAGTAATCTTTAAGATAGAAAATTGCAAAACCATCTTGTTGTACCACGTAAAAGGTGGTGTATATGCAGGAGCAGCCACAACTTTTGAGTGATAACGACGGACGAGGAAAGCACAATGCCTTTCTCAATCGTGTAAAATCATACGATAGTGCCTCATTGTTGTAACGTTTTCTGAAATTCAATTGATCATGCTTGTGATAGGATATAGGCAAAGGTCAACTGTTTTCGGTGGCCATTATCTCCCGAAGGTATGCCAACATGGCCTGTATCGTCCAAGGATCAGTCAATCTTGTCAGGCTGGTGGTTGTTATCACATACTGCTTAAGATATCAAAAACTCTCAATCATTTCTTTGACTGAGGTGTTTCTTTTTTACCATCTGGAGACATTCCGGTCCATCTATTCTTAACAACCCATCACCACGGAAGTGACATTATAAGACTCGGCATAGGAAAGCAGTCGCATAAAGTACTCTAACTAGATGCCAGGTTTTCTTTTTGTTGGCCAATAACTAGATGCGAGGTTTAATTAGACAAAAGTATGTCCGAATATGATTCTAACCTTCTTTCAACAATATATATATATATATATATATATATATATATATATATATATATATCTTCCTATTGCCTTTCAAAGATTAACGAAGTTCCAGACTGTGGTAGCAATCTTGTAGAATTTATCCCCACTCAAGAAAATCTATTATAATAGTGCAGAGAAAGAACAAAAGAGGGGAGGGATCATGTACGTCCACTCACCTTACGAAGAAAAAGAAGGCTGGAATCAGTATGAGTGGATGCCTTTCAGATAAAAAGGAGTGTTCGATTGCATCTTGTCAACAGAATATGTTCTCTTTCCAAATTTGGTAAATTAATTGCAAATCTTGTCAGAGAAGGTGAAAGAATCTCATTCACTCTACTGCACAGTCCTTGGATATATAATCGCTTCATGGCATCAATCACAATCGAGCGATTACAAGAGAAGCCCAGCAAACTCCTACGAACAAGTCTTAACTATTCTCCATGGCCTCCTGCCAGTTGCAAAAACTTTCTGAACAAACCTGCAAGCAGAAAAGCCATGTGCACACAGATGGCCAGAAAGTAACTGGGATGGCTCATCGGGTATTTAAATAATGCAGCGAATACAAACATCACCAAGGTCACCAGGGACAAGAAGCTGGCGACACTGTGGTGGCATGCCAGACCCAGTGCAGTGGCCAAGCATTTGCTCCCCGCCCAGAGCAAGGGATTTCTGAAGCTTAGTCTCACCGCAATGGGAATACCCCTTGCCATGGGAAGAATGAAAAGTCTTTGAAAGAAAAGATTGCTGAGAAGAAGAACAAAGTGAAGGGCCTTTTCAAGAAAAAGAATCAGAATTGTGGATGTGACGATTAAAAAGGCTTCAGCAGTAGCAGCAGCAGTAGCAACGAGAGGGAGAGTGACAATGATGCTTGTCGTAAAAAGGCAAGTCTAGTGAAATGATGATATGCATCATGCACTTCTCTAAGCAGCATTCATGATCTTCTTTCCTCACTGCCAAATAAATTGCTTGGGATACATATAATGACTTGACACAAGTAACATTACAGATTTGATAACATAATCATCTACCATATTACGGTTTCCAGTAACTAGCAATAAACCATGCTTAAGCACACTTCTTTAGCTTACTTTCTCTAAAAGGAAAGAATGATGCGTTTATCAGGAGCTAACTTAAATTTCTTCAATTTAACGTAACTATTTATTTTCTATATTTTTATGTCTCTAGAACTGAAAAGCAGAAGGCAAAGCAAGGGAACAAATTTGGCCTCACAATCAGAAGGTATGTTAAAACTATATAAATATGAGTCTCCAACAATGGCTACAAGGATGATGGCTCTGCAATGAAAGATTAAAATTACTTCCGATATACAATCATCATATATGTAATGTATGAAGTACAGATCTTTAGACCCAAAAAAAAAAGGTGCAGATTTGCCTCTCTCTCTCTCTCTCTCTCCCTCTGTGGATATATTTTGTTTCCCCTCACATAGCTATGGATAAAGCTATTAAGAAGACTTGAACTCGAGAAAGGAATTGATCCTTTTTGAGGGAAAAATAATCGAGATAAATCAAGCAAGCCACAACATTTAGGGAAATTATCAAAAAAGTCATCAACCTGTTGCAGTTTTTCCAATTCAATCATAAACTTTTTTTTTGCCAATTCAAATCTAAAATTTTTATAATTATACCAATTCAATTCATGTGGCCAAATTTGGCCGACCGGCACCAGTGGACAATTTAATAATAATATTTTATTTTGAATTTTCTCTTTTACTTTTTTTCCTCTTTTTTTTTTTTTTTTTGCCCTCCTCCCTCATTCATCTTGCTCCGACGATCAGCTAGAGGGGAGGGCTGGTCATCGGCTAATAGTGAGGGCTCGCCTTGCTAGTGGATGGCGAGGTCGACCTTGCCCAAATCCAATGAGGTAGGCCTCGCCCTTGCCTAGCGATAGCGAGGTAAGTTCGCCACTAGCCGGCGACCGGCCATCCCCTTTGGCCGTCGTTGGAGCAAGGGGAAAAAGGAGAGAGGAGGAAAAGAGAAAATAGATATATATATATATATATATATATATTATTACAAAATTGTATGTCGACATCAACCAACCAATTTACAAAAGTCTAGGATTGAATTGGCAAAAAAAATGTTTAGACTAAATTGGAAAAAATTGTAATAGGTTTAGGACTTTTTTTATAATTTTCCCCACAATGTTCCATCCTCAACAATCACAACGCAGATTAGGTAGTTGCCATTATAAAAATCTGAAATACTACAAAAACAAATAAGAGAAGAAATTTGCGAGGTAAGGCTCAAGAAAGTGCAACCTTCATATCAGTAGCAAGTAGAGCTTTTGTGGCACAAGGATTCATCTTTCATTAATCACACTGGAAACAAATTTGGCAAGGGCTTGGACAGCAAGATCTTCACTTCATCTTGGGTGCCCTAGCTTTGTAGAAGTTTCATTGCAATCCTAAAAGAGTGATCATCACTATCAATTACATACCACCTAGTCGCAGATTTCATCTTCTCACAGACAGCCTCCAACTTTTCTGGGGACAAAGGCCATTTTTGCTACCCTTTCTAAGATAAGACGTTATGATTGATGCTAAGACTGAAAAACTGGCAGCTACTTCTGTTAGCATCAAAATAAACATACAGCAGATAATGGCCACACCATGATCAATGCAAGAGCATTATCATAGGCAACCTCCTAAAATATAAGGACGGGAGAACATCAAAAAGGGAAGGCATCAAGTCCAGTTCAATGAACTGGTGGATCCAAAATCTAACTTACTTGGATCAAACAGAATTTCGTTCTCTGGTTAAAGACGAGAGAAAAAAGTAGAGAAACAGAAAAATCAGAACAAGCCAAAACCAAAGCCTAAATACCACGTCAAGCCCAAAATGAACCATGAAGCTCAGAGCGGCATCCTTTATCCAATTTTTGGCATTTATCATTGAGAGTCTCCCTTAACATTGTATGCATGTATGGAGATGTATATTTTAATAATAGGTTGTTGGTTTCTATTTGAGATCATGTTCTTCAAGTGGAATGATGGCCATGTTATTTCCCCATTCTTGTTGGTTTTGGGGTATAACGCACCCGATTTGGACCAAATTTCTCACCGTCGAGAAATAAATCATTTAGATAGAGATGGACAAACTAGTGCCACTTGGAAACCGTTTTCCACGGTATTCTATTAATATCAGAATTCCTAACATGATTTCTTCACGTATGTGGACGCGTAATTTTGAAACGTCTATGGGATGTTTTCACCACAGATTCAAGTGGAAACTCAAACCCTTTGATTTTGTTTTATTTCTTCAATAAATAATTCCTCGTAGGAGGTAACATTTATAAGTTTCGTACAACCAAGAAATTTTATTATAAAAGTAAATACTAATAATGCAAATTGAACCAGTTATAACGAGAATTTATCCAGTCACTAATTCTCTTCAATTTTAAGCTTCCCTCGTCCATCCCAAGAAATCATCCTCCCTTCAAGTTTGGCCCAAAAATCTTCATTCTCTGTCCCAAATTCCATTTTAAGCTTCCCTTGATTCTTGCTTTCATCCCTAGAAATCATCCTCCCTTCAATTTTTGCCCGAAAATCTTCATTCGCTATCCCAGATTCTTTTCCACTTTGGATATGTATCTTGACCGTGACATATTCTTTGGAATTTTTTCAATGGTCTGTTGAGGATAACGTTTGGAATTTTACCTTCGAGAAACAGAATAGATGCTATTTTGTCCCATCCTGCAAAAGGAAAATCAAAGAGCTATGTAACCGAAGCGTGAGAATCCCTGTCAGCCCCGTGCTTATAAATTGCTATTGAAGACTGCCTCACAGTGCCAAGCAAACACAAAAAATAGCCTGAGAGAACCACGCAAAAAGCCCTCTCGCTTCAGTTTCCATGGCCTCGGTCCAGTGCTTCAAGGACGCCGAGAAAACCTACTACCTACAGAACTACCGTGGCCAACGCACGGAACATGCAATTAACCACACCGAGTGGCATGGCCAGAGAGAGAATTACTTTCCATTGCGCCATGGCCACGTGGCTGAAGGCTATGGTTACGTGGCTGAAGGCCACCGCTACTCGGCTGAAGGCCATGCCGACATGGCTCAAGGCCACGGCGACAGCCATGGCCACATGGCTCAAGGCCTTGGGCACGTGGCTGAAGGCCTTGGCTACATGGCTGAGGGCCTTGCCAAAAAGGTTCAAAAATTTGGCCGAAAGGTTCAAGGCCTTGACCACAAGGTTCAAGCTCAGGGTCAGCACAGTTAGCATGGCATGGTCAAAGCCCATGCTGGCCGCAAGGGCCATTACCCTGGCCCTTATGCCCAGAATCACATCATGGGCCAGAACAACGTCCGTTGCCTTGCCCAACAGAAAGAGTACTCTTCTCATGATGTGAAGCCCAAGAAGATTGCCGAATACCAGAAGGAAGAGAAGCTTATCATGAAGCGCAAGGAATACAGATGTGGTGGTAACAACTGCGACAGCGGCAGCGACTTCGAGACCGACAGCGAGTGCGACAACGAGCGCTTCTGAAAGGTAGACAACCAGGTCGTAGCTAGCTATTTCGCGTAACTTAAGTATTAGTAAATATGCTTATAAAGATTATAATCACTCCTCAAGGGGTCGTGATCCGTCGAGCAATCGAATAATAACATTGTTATAGGTAAACATCTGCACATATTATCTCAAAAAATGCAAATAAACAACCAAGGCTAAACAAAACTCCAACATGTCAAATTTCGCCGGGGCAAATATCCTAAAAGAATTTCGTCCATATGTTCTCATTACTATCTGAGACTCAAATGTATCAAGCTCCCAACTCTTAACAAATTACTTTGGTGTTTTGCAGGCATTAGGGAAGCAGCTGCTAGATATCAGATCAGAAGAAAGTTCTCTATCATCCTATTATAAATAAATAAGGACAATTAAGTGACATGGCTTATTATAGATACCCTTGATGCAAATCTTGCACCTTGATGCAAATCTTGCACCTATAAGGGGCCTTGTACTAGGAGTGCTAATAATTAAATTTGCTATATTTGCTTCAGAATTCCCTCTTTCTTCCTATGCTTCATGTCCCCTCTGCTTCATGTCCCTCGATCATTAATTCAATCAAGTAAAAAAGTGACATCGTTCAAACAATTATTTAGCTGTAATTGATTTCGTAGAACTAAAAGCACCACATGGAAATTGACAAACAAATCCGAGGGATGTTGACAAATCAAAGCGTCAAGCTTGTTCTCCCTTTTAATTGACATGAGGAAGTATTTTTATGTAGATTCAATTGAATGCATCTAGATGAAGTCAGATGAATTCACATATTCATCTAACAAAGTGATAGACCTGAAACCTACTATTAGTCGCATTGGAGCAAGAAAGAGAGATATAATAAACATCACATCATTGATGCACTCAATTGCACGATCTTAGCAACATCTTGCAATTGGGGTAACGTAGAATAGAAGATGCATTTGTTCATACGCCTTCATTTAGCTGAAAGAAATTCTTCATCACTCTAACCGGCCGCTTCTCCTAAATATTACACGCTGTAGAGTAGGGGTGTGCAAAAGAACCGGGACCCGCCCGGACCGCCCGGAACCGGACCGGAACCGCCCGGAACCGGTGGTTCTTGAGGGAACCGGTCCGGTTCCCGGTTCCATGGGCAGATCCGCCCAATCGGACCGGACCGATTATTTTAAAATAATATATTAATTTTTAATATTAAAAAATTAAAATTACTAATTAATAATCCCAAATCAAATAACTAAAAAAATTAAGTGAATATCGCGAAGAAGCGGGGTTAGGTAATCTCCGCTTAAACCAAATGGAGAGGTCCATAAACTAAAAAGTCCAAAGCGCACCTTGAGTCCTTGACAAAACGTCGAGCAGTGAGTGGGCAAAAAGCAAGCAAGCGAAGAAGCAAGGTTGCAAGAGAAGGAGAAGAAGAATAGGTCGGGCGAAGAACTAGCAATTTCGGTCGAAAACCAAAGTTGTTTTGCGTTAAGATCGGTTCCATGGATCCACCCGGAACCGGACTGCCCGGTTCCGGGTGGATCCATGCAACTAACGGGTGGATCCCGATTCCAATTTTTCGAACCGGTCCTTAGCGGGCGGTTCCGGTTCTAGGTCGGGAACCGCCCGGCCGGACCATGCACACCCCTACTGTAGAGTGCTACACAGGTCTTCTCGACAGAAGACAGCAGCAAGTATTGCGCAAACACCGGTCATATTTGTACTTGAAAAAAGACAAGGAAAAAGAAAAAAAACAATACTGACGTTCATCCGCATGACGAACTACCCCAGAAACCGTCTGTTTTGAACACATTGGACCGAAGAATGGCTCCTCGTTTATACAGACATTTTTTTTTTTTTAATTCAGGGGAGTTCATGGCAAAAGTGCATGATGAAGCTGTAGGCCTAAGAAGCAGGGTTGGATAAAGATCGTTTCGAGAATGGGCAAGAATACTTTCAGTACCTCTAAATTGTACCATTTTTTTTTTTTTGTCAGAAAGCTGTTGCCAGTTCACCTACCCAAAAAGAGTTTCATCAGCTTAAACCAAGGCAAATGCGCACCCCAACCATCTCACCTCATTGAAAGATTTAGAAACTTTCGCCTCACTAAATAAAAAGGAATGTGGAAGCTCGCAGCCATTAGTTTCTAAAGTTTTCACTTTCTCAGATTTTTCTCCCTTAAAACATGAATATTAAACTACCCATAATTCGTCCTTTATATTACTTGTAACCAAAATCTTGTCGTTTCTCGCGCATGACCTCGGGTAAACACTGGGTATCCTTGTTACTGCCTTCCCCATTTAATCAAAATCAGGAAAAGAAAAGGAACTAAACCAAGTAATATAAGGTATCATTATAGCTTGTTCATTATGCATGTTGGTTTTGTGTAATTAGAACTAAAAAACACTGCTAGCTCTAAGATATCACAGCGACGATTGTTGGAAAGGGGTCTTAATATCTTGGAGAGCATGCCGTATCTTCCTAATACTTACTTATTCGTGTTTAAATTTATGAATTCTGTTTGAACAAAGATCCCCACTAAATAATATATCAAGATTTGATATTTTCCACCATAAGGCCCTGTCTGATCCAGGACCTGCCTTGTTTTGATCGATGGTTCACCGGTCCGTGTGGCATGAGATATGAGATACTCTAATTGAAGGGTCATAACTCTCAAATTATATCTTCTTTCAGCCAACTCTAGGACAACTTAGGTCCGTCAAAGCACCACGTTAACCCTCACATCTTTGTAAGTAGAAAGTTCTAACCAGCATTTTCTAAATTATTTCAAGGAAAATGTATGATTTGAAATATATTTTCCAAAAATATCATTTGTAAAGCTTACAAAAATGAACGAACGAAACATATTCTTATCATTCGAGTAAACATTAATTGTTATCATTAATGAAAACATTTATCATTAGCTAATTGTTTCAAGTGATTGTCTTTAGGAAATGTTTTTCAAATAATTCATTTCCTGCAAAACAAATGAAGCCTAAAATCTTCTATTTTTATTTAAATAAATCCATTAGAAATTAAATCATAAAGAAAATACAAAGTAATCTTTGAGATAGAAATTTGCAAATCTATCTTGTCTAGCATGTAAAAGGTAGTGCATATGCAAGTGCAGCCACAACTTGGAGTGATAACTATGGACGAAGAGTGCACCATACCTTTCTCAATTGTGTAATCGTATGGTAGTGCCACACTATTGTGACGTTATGTGAAATGTCATTGATCGTGCTTGCAATAGGACATTATTTTCGGTGATCATTATCTTCCAAAGGTATGTCAACATGGCTTGCATCGTCTAAAGATCGATAAATCCAGTCAAGCCAGGAAGCACCGATGGTCTTTAAAAGCCCTTATGTCGCGCTCGACACATCGATATTTTCTAACACACGGTCAACAAGTGCACATGGTCAACTCTTGCGATACGCGAGCTTAGAATTTCGACACACGTCAACACATACGAGGTCAATTTTAAAAATTTTCAATAAATGATGAGTTAAAATATCAATATGAGAAAATAATAAAAATAAAAATAATAAATGGGAAAAGAATAAAAACCTAGTTTTATAATTTTTTTCTAACTCTCACTTCAATTGACTTATGATCTTTAGTGTAAATTAATTCTAGATTTTTTTATTATTTATATATTTATGAATTTGAATGATATAAATATATATTTAATATATAACGTATTTGAATATATCGGAATTATATAATTTTCTAAAAATGATGTGCTGACGTGTTCTCTGTTGCGTGTCAGTACCAACGTCAGTTATCCTTTCTTTGACTGAGGTGTTTCCTTTTTACCATCTGGAGACATTCTGGTCCACGCATTTTTAACAACCCATCACCCCAGAAGTGACACTATGAGGCTCAGCATAGGAAAGCAGTCGCGTAAAGTACTCTGACTAGATGCTGGGCTTTGTTTTTGTTGGCCAATAACTAGATGCCAGTTTAAAATAGACAAAAAGTATGTCCGAATATGACCATATTTTCAAAGAATCATAATTGGTAGCAATCTTAATAGAATTTATCCCCACTCAAGAAAATCCATTATAATAGTGCAGAAAAAGAACAAAAGACGGGAGAGGTATCATGTTCGTCGTCACTCACCTTATATAGAAAAAGAAGGCTGGAATCAGTATGAGTGGATGCCTTTCAGATAAAAAGGAGAAGGAATGTTTGATTGCATCTTGTTGACAGAATATGTTCTCTGTCCCAACTTGGCAAATTATTGAAGAGTGTCTTAGCAGAGAAGGCGAAGGAATCTCATTCACTCTACTGCACATTCCATGGATATAGAATTGCTTCATGGCACCAATCACAAGCGAGAGACTACAAGAGAGGCCCAGCTAACTCCTATGAACAAGTCTAACTATTCTTTATGGCTTCCTGCTGTTCGGAAAATATGAGTGATTGGGAAGAATAATAAAGTCAGGTTATGAGGCGCGATATCACTTTTTTTAAGAATTATTTGCTTCACAATGTTGCTAATAGCTATCGGCAAATTTCATTCAAGATATACTAAAGTCTCCATTGAGAATAATAGATGACAATTCTAGCATTTTTCTAGGGTATCTCAAGGGAAACAATTAAAAAAAATTGCCATATATCTTTTGAAAGAAAATGAAATTAAAAGAAGATTATTATTGAACATATACATTTAGCAATTAATAGTAAAAAAAAAATATTATATCCGAACATACATAACCTTCCAAGGATTAAGAAGTTATGTCTAAACATATATGACCTCAAAGATAATCGTTGTAAGAAATAATAAAATTCAAAATTCAATAAATAAAAAATAACCGTAATTCCTTTTTAAACAATCTCACCACTATGGTTAATTTTTTTATAAAAATAAATCCTAATTTTTTCAATAAATAAGAAATAATGACCATCATTTAGTGTGAAATCTCATCTATATGTGCACTCACATTTTTTCAACATGGACAAGGTACCTCATAGTTTGTTTTACAGACAAACTACCAACAATCCCCGACTTTGTTTGTAAAACAAAATACAAAAATAAAACGTTAAAAATATATAGCCAAAATTTTCATGAGATTAATATACATACATAAAGATCTCTTTCGAGTTGAACCTTTATTCAATGCAACTATCTCAAAACTCTATTAAAGCGACAAGTAACTCGACTTTAAACTTATACTTTAAATAATAAAATCGGACATACCGCAAATTAATTAACCTCTTGTTTCCGCAAAAAGTTCAATTTTACTCAGCACTATTATGGCCTTGTGCTTGTACTTATTTCATGAGCTCTCTAAAAAGTAACCTTAACTTTTGTAAGAAGCGATACCCCTTCTAAGCTTATATATGCGAATGATCTATCATGTTTTTTTATTACTATTGATACATTATAATTTGTATTGTATTTCATTATGAATTCAATTGAACCTACAAAATGTAATAGACGATACTGCATTCTTATATCAAGGCTAATGCCAGTATCAAACAATCACTTTCGACCCATTAAATCTTGTAACTAGTGATATTCTAAAAAATGGTTAGGTTACCATTACTGGTGATTTTAATTAAAGGGTTTCAGTCTCATTTCTTGTGAGGTCATATTTACCACATCGCTTGGTAAAACCTTTGTTAAGGGATAAACTAGATTATTGCTTGATCTCACATAGGCAATTGTCATGGTACCATCTTTAATCAATTATCTTACATATTTATGTCTTAGACTAATATGTCTAGACTTATAAGTACTACTATAAACTCTTGCCAAAGTAACTTGACTATCCTAATAGATAGAAATAGGAGCTTTGATATCCAACAACGAATAAAAAGGTAGAAGCTACTTCTATTAGCATCAAAATAAACATACAGTAGATAATGGCCACACCATGATCAACACAAGAACATTAACATAGGCAACCTCCTAAAATATTAGGATGGAAGAACATAAAAAGGGAAGACATCAAGTCTAGGTAAATAAACTAGTGGATCCAAATTCTAACGTACTTGGATTAGACAGAATTTCTTTCCAATTGCAACTACAACTTTGCTGGTTAAAGGCGAGAGCATAAAGAAGAGAGAAACAGAAAAATCAGAACAAGCAAAACCAAAGCCTAAATACCACTTCAAGACAAAAAAAAACCATGAAGCTCATAGTGGCATCCCTTTATCCAATTTTTGGCAACCATCATTGAGAGTCTGCCTCAGCATAATGAATATCTGAAGCTTCACACAGTATTTCCAGAACTTGAATTTTTTCGATAATCATTTACTTTATAAATATTTTACAAAGATAGAAAGAATTACCTGCACAAACATTACAGGAACTCAAAGCTGCAGGAGAGCCTCATCTCGAATAGCTCCATTTATGCCGTGAAAGATTTCATCAACATCCATATCACGAGTTTTTCAATCAGATAAGCGTATGATAAGCAAGTCTAGAGAATTGTGCCAAGCTTGGAAGATTACAACAGCAACCTTCGATAGTTCAAGAATAAAACTTTGGAGACTTTCACAAACGGAAAAACAACCTTCATTATTGTATCTTGCGGTAAAATGACTAGTCATTGCATACTACCTTACTGCAAAATAGATCAGGTCTGTGAGGGTGAGAGCGACCTTCGTTTAAATTAGTTAACACCGCATATTTTTTGAATTTCGTCATTGCTCCACCGATTTGGTCCACAGATGGAAACTAGAATCTCGACAAGCTGAAGAAAATAATTTTTTCACTCTACCTAAACAACTAATTGTCACGACCTAGCCTTAGGTGAATCACTTAGGGCTTGGTTAATAGTTTACTAAGTCTAGACTTAGCCCATATCAATTCATGAGTTATGATCCAACTTCTTAACATACAAATGATTTTTATCTGGAAGTTGTCATTAATAAATTTATGATGAGTCGATTAGATACTCAAGTAAAGCAACCAAAGAATTACTTTACTTTTACAAATGGATTACACTAATTATCCGACTTGTGCCCCTTCGGCATTTAATTTTGTGCAATTGCCAACCAAAATGTTTGGGCAGCCTTCTCACTAATTAAGAGTAATAAGGTTCTAATCTTAACCAAGCTAAAGGGAGACAACAATCAATGTATTAAAAGTGCACAAAAAAAGTAATGATCGAAATAGCAATGCACATACATCAACTTAGCATTTGTCTTTAAAAACATTCGAAAAAGCTCTAAGAGCTTATTCAATTTTTTTGATCAAAAATTTTCTCATATCTTTTTTGAAAGAAAACTACTCAAAATCTTTTTTGTAGGCTTTTCCCTAATTTTTAGAAGAAATAAATCTTTAGATTTTTTTAATTTTTTAAATAATTTTTTAATAGTAAAATAATATAACATAATGTGGACCCAGCCTTGATCCTTGCCTCGAGAGAAGACTCAATACTTTCCACTTGACTTACATCACATACTAGCTACACTACAACCCAAGAAAGAACGAGAATTCTAGCGGAACAGAACAAATGATGTCGAGCCAAGAGCACCTTCATTCTTATATAAAACATCTGACCCGGGTCGGGACTGACCGGGTCCATGACTAGAGTAGGCTCATGAGCCCAGTCCCGCAAACCCAAAAAACAAAGGATAAAAACGAAGCCCAGCCCAAAACCCGCCATAAACTTAAGCCCAAGAACTATGCTTACCCGGCCCACTACCCTATTCGAACCCAGACAAAGCCAGCCCAGAACATCCAACCTAGCCCGCCAACCTTGAACCAAAATTTCGGCCAGCCCATCTTAACAAAAACCCAAGGTCCATCAAGCCTGGATAAGCCCAACTCTATCAGAGCCCAATCAACACCGACTTCTCCTCTCATGAACGTCTCCACCCTCTCTTTTCCCAGAACTTCGACCTCTTCACGCACCCTCTCCGCAATTTCCACTCTTGGTCTTTGTTCTCTCCTCCATCCCCGCCGTTTCCTCTGCCACCTCTCTCCCATCTAAACCTGCCGCAGGTCTCCGCTTTTGGGCATCCCTCCAAAGTGGCACCGGATGGTCGGCGAAGCCAGCTGCCTTTCCCCTCCATCTCTAGCTCAGGACTGCCGCTCATCAGTCCTCTTTCTGGACGTGTCAACGCCTGCAACGATTTCGCTTTTCTGGGCAAGTTGGTTACATTTTCCGCTAAGACGGCAGCAGGCTATCCTGGGCTCTGTCAACCATAGGCGCTGTTAGGGGTGAGCACGGTTCCCGGGTAGAACCGGGAACCGGAGAACCGAACCGGAGGTTCCGGTTTGGTTCCCGGTTCTTAAAGGACCGGTTCCGGTTCCCGGTTCCTTTTTCCGGGAATCGGCGATTCCAGTTCCGGAACCGGTTGCGGAACCGGTTTTGGAACTGATTAAGGCTCCAAAAGGAGCCCCCTCCCCCACTCGGCTGATGGTCAATATATGCGCCCAACAATCCCATCTTCAACAGCCACGGGAAGCTTTACATAATGACCTTGAATGTGCTTTTTCGGGCACTCTCTTGCAAATAATCAACTACAATTTTACAAGTAGTTTCAATGGGTAGGGTTAGGGTTTGCTTCTTTGCCCATATTTAGCCCTAATTTATCGATACGGGAAAATCATCCATAAAGCCCTAAAATTATTATATTTTAACCAATTCACTCTTAAATATTTTAATTATATCAATTGAGTTATAAATCTTTTTTATTTTTACTAATTGAATCCATCAAATAATTTTAATTGGATATCACTAGCATGGACACCAATAATACCACGTAAGACGAACTACAATTGACATGGATAATTTTTTTATATATTTTTGTAAGAAGTATGATTTATTTTTTTTTTCTTTTTATTCTACCAAGTCTGGCGAGGGTCGACCATCCTCACCAACCATAGACAAGGGCCTTGCATGTGACATTCGGGTTTTCACTGATGGAATCGTGAGCCTTAAGCGACTAGCAATCATCGCCATGCTACCAAGCTCGTCACTAGATCATGCCATTCGCGCCACCACCACCATGTCATCTAGTCGCTATGCCTCACCACACCATTGCAAGGACTTGTCACCTTAGCTCGTCCCTGTCACCAACCGCGACACCTCGCCAAACATTCGGCTCCACCGAGCCATCATCACATCAAAGCCACCGTTGACGCCTGGGCCGCCGACGCTGCTCGCGCGAACCTTCGCCACTTGATGCCCTTCGCTGCGTGTGGCTCGCCTTTGCTCGTCACCGACGCTGCTATAGAGTGTGCGTGTACGTTATAGTTCAAATATGAAAATGAAAAAAAAATTGAAAAAATTGAAAAAATTAAAAAAAAATTGAAAAAAATAAAAAAAAATAAAAAAATAAAAAAGAACCCGTTGGAACCCTGGCCGATCCCGGAACCCGTGACGGGGGTAGGTTCCTGTTCTTGCTCGACGGGTGGGTTCCGGGTTCCAAAATTGAGGAACCCGTACTGGCGGTAGGTTCCAGGGTTCCGAGACGGAACCGAACCGAACCGGAACCCGGAACCGCTCACCCCTAGGCGCCCACCACCCAGCCGCGTCATTGCTTCCTTTTCTTGAAATCCTCCTCGTTGCAGCTTCTCCTTCTGTTTGTCGTGTTTGTGTCCCCGTGAGGGAGAGAAAGACGCGGAGAGGGGAATTGGCCGAGAAGGAGGACAGAAAAAAGAAAGGGCCGGGCAGTCGAGAAAAAAGGAAAGCAAGTGAAAGGGCCCGGTCCAAGTGGAGAGGAAGGAGGGGCCGGGCCCTTCCCCACTTTAAAAAAAATAATTTTTGATACTAAAAAAAAAAAAACTATGTTCTGATAAATTATATTATGCAAATGCACCTAGTGTTTACATGCTATGCAATTTAAATGTACTACTTTCTTTTTTCAGGGGTTAAAAATTAACCCATAATTTTCTCTACAATTTATCACTAAATGTTTAGCCAAAAATTTAGGTGTTAACACTACTAGAGTAGGAGGTAGGGATTGAAGTAAAGGTTTTGGTCTCAAGAATGATGATCACTCTTACTCCTTGAAAAAGCAATCGATTGCAGCAGAACTGTTGTAGTAAATAGTTAATCCCCTTCTTGTTAGTTTTTGGCCCAACAGAATGAAGATCTACGCATCATCTGATCTTAAAGTTGTCCATTCATTAGTTTTCTTAAGCTCTTGTCTCCAGCTTACTTTTCAGCAGAGACTGCAAAAGCTATATTGCGTGCAATCCAGGAAGACGATAAATGCTACTAATGCTTCAGACTCATCGAAGGAGGGTCGAGAATTCTCTTCACCTCTTTCGGAGGAATCGTAAAATCAAAGCAGTTAACCGATACTCGATGAAGATGCAAGAGTTCGGCAATGGGGTATTGTTTAAAATTATAATTTAACAAGTTTTTGTTGCCATAATACTATCTTATTATAAAGGAGAAAATTCTAAGAAATCAAACTTAAGGAGACCAAATGAAGAGGACGCATTAGAAAGCAATGTATCGCAGGGCAATATAAAGCTCACCATCAAGTGAGAGCGGAAAGAAGACGAACATTTTGGAGGATATCCCAAGCAAGCTATTGTTTCTGATAAAAATCCTAGAATCCTGGATCTGTATCTCAGTTGTGGAAGAGTTTACAAAAAGCTTTGAGTATTAAACTCAACTTTAGTACGGCCTTTCACCCCCGTAGATAAATGGACAACCAGAGAAAATTATCTCGATGCTAGAGGATATGTTGAGGTCCTGCGCAATTGACTTTGGCTGTTTGTGGGACGAAGTTCTCCTATGATAGTAGCTATCATTCTAGCATTAAGATAGCGTCATTTGAAGTCGTGTGGTCGGAAATGCATAACTCTTATCTATTGATATGATGTTGGTGAAAAGAGCCTAACCGACCTACAATTCATTCAACAGTGAGAAGAGAAAATCAGGTTGGATTGAGAACATTTCAAAATAGCTCAAAATCATTAAAAAAGTTACTTAGATCTTAAAAACTGCAAGGTAGAATTCAGCATGGGAGATCATGTATTCTTCAAAGTTTCTTCTATGAAAGGCATTAGGAGATTTAGCATGCGTGGGAATTTGAGTCCAAGATATGTAAGACCATTCTTGATCTTAGAGAGGATTGATGAAATCACTTACAAACTAACTTTACCATAAGCACTATACGGCGTGCATAATGTGTTCCATGTCTTTTTGTTACAGAATTGTGTCAAATCCTAAACACATACTAGATTTTACGCTTTTGAGGTTAACAAAGAACTTGACCATAAGCACTATACAGTGTGCATAATGTGTTCCATGTCTTTTTGTTACGGAATTGTGTCAAATCCTAAACACATATTTTGATGATATGTTGTTGGAGGATGGCCATGCCATTTCCCCATTGTTATTGATTTCGGGGTGTGACTTTCCAGATTGGGTTTTGATAATGACTCACCTTCGATTCCTGGCCGTCGAGAAATAAATGAATTAGATGGAGAAGGACGGGCTAGTGCCCACTTGGAAACCATTTTCCACCGAATTCATTGGAATTTTTTCAATGGTCCGTTGAGAATAAAGTTTGCAATTTTATGTAATGGAGACAGAATAGATGCTATTTTGTCCCATCCTGCAAAAGCGAAAATCAAAGAGTAATGTACCAGAAGCGAGAGAACCCCACTCAGCCCCATGCCTATAAATTGCTATTCAAGACTGCCTCATAGTGCCAAGCAAGCACTCAAAACAGCCCGAGAGAACTACACAAAAAAAAAAAAAACCTCTTGCTTCAGTTTCCATGGCCTCGGTCCACTGCTTCAAGGATGCCGAGAAAACCTACTACCTAAAGAGCCAAAACGGCCATCCCATGGAACATAAAATGAGCCACAGCCAGACCCAGTGCTATGGCCAGAGCGAGAAACACATTCCATCGGGCCATGGCCATCCCATGGAACGTAAAATGAGCCACAGCCAGACCCAGTGCTATGGCCAGAGCGATAAACACCTTCCATCGGGCCATGGCCCCATGGCTAAAGCTCATGGTGGCCACATGGCTAAAGCTCACGGTGGCCCCAGTGAGCATGCCATGGCCAAAACCCAGACTCCCTGCATGGGCCAGAACAATGGCCAGTACCTTGGCCAACATGCCCAGACTCACTGCATTACTCAAGCTCATGGCCACAAGAAAGAGAAATCCGCTTGCCATGGGAAGTCTAAGAAGAAGGAGGAGCCCAAGAAGAAGGAGGAGCACAAGAAGAAAGAGAAGAACTTGCTCAAGAAGAAATCCAAGGAATGCAAATCTGGTGATAGCAGCAGCAGCAGCAGCAGCAGCAGCGAGAGCGAGAGTGAGAGCGATCATGACCACTGCTGAAAGGTGAAGATATAAAAGGTAGACAACCAGGAGGTAGCTAACTATTTCACATAACTTAAGGATTAACAAATATGATTATAATGACTATAATCACTCCTCAAGGGGTTATGATCCATTGAGCAATCGAATGATAACTTCATTGCAGGCAAACATCTATACATATTGTCTCAACAAATGCAAATTAAACAGCAAAGGCGAGACAAGACTCCTATATGTCAAATTTTGTAGGGTAAATATCCTGAAAAAGGAAAAGCTGCTAGTATTTTTACTTATGTTAACTAATATATTTATATTCGACATCTTGTATATACCAATGCAAATAGGATCAAGTGCCTTAACGAAGATATCAATCTAGATTCATGAGACCCTCGTACTCATTGTAACAAGAGCAAGGTGGCCAAAATTTCTCCTCCATATGGCCTCATTGCTCTCTGAGACTCAAATGTATCAAGCTCCCACTCTAAAAACTTATTTTTGTGGTTTGCAGGCTTAAGGGAAGCAGCTGTCAGACACCGGATCAGAAGAAAGTCCCCTGTCATCCTATCCTAAATAAACATGGCTGGTAACGTGCCACGACTTGTTATAGTGCCTTGATACAAATCTTACACCCATATGGTGTCTTGTACTATGAATGCTAATGAATAAATTTGCTTCCGAAATCTCTCTTTCTTCCTCTGCTTCATGTCACTTGATCATTAATTTAATTAGGTAAAAAAGCGATCTCGTTCAAACAATTATTGACCTGTCATTGACATTGCAGAACTAAAAGCACCACTGATAAAGAAATTGACAAACAAATTGCGAGGGATACTGACAAATTAAATTCATTTGATTGACACCGGGAAGCATTTTTATGTAGCTTCAGTTGAATGCATCAACATCGTTCAGATGAATTCACATATCCATCTAACAGAGTAATTGACCTGGAACCTACTACTAGTCGCATTAGAGCAAGAAAGATGTGACTCAATTGCATGATCATGATCTTAACAACATCCAGCAATTGGGGTAAAGTAGACTAGAACATGCATTTGTTCACACGCCTTCTTTTAGCTTAAAGAATTTCTTCATCGCCCTAATATCACCTTCTAAAGGTCGCTTCTCCTAAATATCACACACTGTAGGATTCTGCAGAAGCCTGCATGACATAAAGAAAATAGAAAGAAAAAAGCTGAAGTTCGTCTGCTTGATGAACCACCCCAGAAGCCGTATGTTGAAGTCACTGGACGGAATAATAGTTCCTTATCTAGACAGATATTTTTTTAACTCAGATTTGTCCTCAATGATGAAAGAAGTACTTGAATAAGCGACAAACCTGGGAAGTAAGGTTGGACAACGGTCGTTTCAAGGATGGGGGCCTCTTAAACTGTTACCAGTTCACTTGCCCAAAAAGAGTTCGATCAGCTTAAACCAAGGCAAATGCCCAAACCAACCATCTCACCTCATTAAGAGATCAGAAACTTTGGCCTCACTAAATAAAAAGAACGAACTTATGTTTTAACATTTGAGGAGAATGGCTAACCAAAAGGGATGTGGAAGCTAGCAACTAATAGTTTCTGAAGCTTTCACTTTCTCAGATTTTTCCACCTTAAAAAGTGAATATCGAACTGCCTATCGCCCTTAACCCCACTTGTAGCCAAAATTTTGTCGTTTCTCGAGCAAGACCTCGATTCTCAGGGCAACTTTTGAGCACAAGCGATTGAAGTCAAGTGTACTAAGTTAATAGAGATGACTAAGGCATTACATTAACGCTGCATTCGGTGATACTCCCAAGAATAGGTATTTTTATTTTTTTGTTTCCGGGAGCAGAAATAGAATCGAAACGTGTTTGGTGAGTTTTTTGTTCCTGCGAACAGATTTAGAACATGAACAAGAAATTAAAAAAAAAAAAAAAAAGTTACTCTTTATTCCTGGGAACAACTCCAAAAACAAAAATCAAGCTTTTTTTCCTTCTCTTTTCAATCTTTTTTTTTTTTTTTTTTCTTTCTCTTTCTCTATTCTTCCCCTAGCCGATCACCAGCCTTGGTGTTGGAACCTCACCGGCCTTTGACGAGGTCACCTAGAGCTCACCGGCCATCTACGAGGCTCCCGAGGCCAGAGACCTCACCGGCCCTTGTCTGGCTAGTGGCCAATTGGCGATCGGCAGGAGAAAGGAGACGAAAAGAAAAAAAGAAAAGAAAATTGTAGTAAAATTATTAATAAATTAAAAGAAATTATAAGTCACAAATATATATGGGTCATACCAAACACATTTCTCTTCCAGGGAATAGAAATTTGTTGTAGTAACCAAATGTGTTCAAATGTTCAGAAGCTGTTCCTGAGAACAAAAACAAAAAAAAAGTATTTCTAAAAAACAATTATTCCCCAAAATAAAAACGTTACTAACGCATCCTAAGTAAACATTAGGTATCCTCGTCACTGCCATCCCCATTTAATCAAACCCAAAAAAAAAAAAAAAAAAAAAAAAAAAGGTACTAGACCAAGAAATATAAGTTATCATCATTGCTTGCTCATTATGCATGTTTTTCATTTTTTTTTTTTGGTCGAAGCTCATTATGCATGTTGGCTATGTGTAATAAGAACTAAAAATACAATGCTAGCTCTGAGAGATCACTGCAACAATTTTTGAAAAGGGTTTTAATAACTTGGGGAGCATACTGTATCTTCTTGAATACTGACTCATGTTGAAATTTATGAATTCTATTTTAAGAAAGATCCACAATAACTAGTCTATCAAGATTTCATAATTTCCACCAAAAAGCTCCCCTCTGATCCACGACTTATCTTGTTTCAATCAATGGTTCACCGCTCCACGTGGCATGAAATATGAGGCACTCCAATTGGAGGTTCATAACTCTCAAATTATATCATCTTTCAATCTACTCTACGACTACTTAGGTCTGTCAAAGGGCTATTTAATAAGTAGAAAATTCTAACTAATACTATTGAATTTGTTTCGTTGAAAATTAATAATTTAAAGAACTTTTTCAAAAAATGATCACCTATATTGCTAAAAAAAATAAATTAATGTAATTTTTTCCATCATTCAAGAAATTATTTGAACATAAGTTGTTATCCACAATAAAAATATTTTTCGTTAACTAATTATTTAAAGCGATCATTTGAGAATAATGTCTTTTGAATCATTCATTCTTCGTAAAATAAATAGAACCTAAAATCACCCTATTTCATATTTAAAAAATCCACTAAAAATTAAATTTTAGAGAAAATACAAAGCAATCTTTAAGAAAGATTAAAAATTAAATTTTATATTTACTCATCGTGGACGCGTTAGTTTGGGCATATCCCCCTCTAATTGCGGAAGGGGGAGGTGCGAGTCATCACGTGCGCATTTAAGCGGAGCACCGTGGGAGGTGGGTGCCCGCGCCAATGCTTCCTAAGGGTTTACGCCGAGCGCTCGCTGTGAGACGACTCCTCCAATTCAAAAAAAAAAAAAAAAATCTTTAAGAAAGAAAAATGCAAAAGTATACCATGTAAAAGGTGGCTTACATGCAAGAGCAGCCACTACTTTGCGGACAAAGAGTGCGCGATACCTTTCTCAATCGTTTAGTTATACAATAGCGCCACATTGTTGTGACATGTCTGAAATGTAAAATTGATCATGCTTTCGATAGGATATAGGCAAAAGGCGAACTGTTTTAGGTGGTCATTCTCTTTCGAAGTCATGTCAATATGGGCTGCAACGTTCACAGATCAGTCGAATCTCGGCTAGCTAGAGGTTATCAGATACTTTACCTAAAGTATCAGAAACTCTCAATACTTTCTTTAATTGGGATGTTCCTTTTTCACCATCTGTAGACCCTCGGGTCCACGTATTCTTAACAACTCATCACCATAGAAGTGACATTATTAGACTCGACATAGGAAATAAATCGCATAAAGCACTCTGACTAGATGCCGGGTTTTCTTTTTGTTGGCCAATAACTAGATGCCGGTTTAAATACACACAAGTATGTCCGAATACGACCATATTCTACCCTTCTTTCAACAAAATATACACCTATATATTGCCTTCAAGGCCTTTCAAAGAGTCTCAACGTAGCAAAGTGTGGTAGCATTCTTATAGAATTTATCCCCCACTCAAGAAAATCTAGTATTCTAGTATGGAGAAAGAACAAAGGGGGAGGTATCACGTACGTAGTCACTCACCTTATGTAGAAAAACAAGGCTGGAATCAGTACGGGTGGGATGCCTTTCAGATAAAAAGGAGAAGGAATGTTCGATTGCATCTTTTTAACAGAATAAGTTCTCTCCGTCCCAACTTGGTGAATAATTGTGAAGTGTCTCATCAGAAAAGGTGAAGGAATCTCATTCACTCTACTGCACAGTCCATGGCTATATAATCGTTTCATGGCACTGATCAAAATTGAGCGAGTGCAAGAGAAACCCAGCAAACTCCTAAGAACAAGCTTAACCCTTCACCATGGCCTCCTGCCAGTTGCAAAAAACCGCCGAACAATCCTGCAAACAGAAAAGCTATGAGCACATGTCTGGCCAGAAAACAACTGAGATGACTCATCAGGAATTTAAATCATGCAGCGAATATAAACATCTCGAAGGTCACCGGGGAGAAGAAGCTGGCTACACTGTGGTGGAATGCCAGACCCAGTGCAGTGGCCAATCATATGCTATTCCTAAAGCGCAGACTCACTGCAGTGGCAATGCCCACAATGCAGATTGCCATGGGAAGAAAGAAAAGTCCTTGAAAGAAAAGATTGCGGAGAAGACGAACAAAGTGAAGAGCCTTTTCAAGAAAAAGAATCGGGATGGCAGATGTGATGATAGCAGCAGCAGCAGTGACAGTGAGAGTGACAATGATGCCTGTCCTGAAAAGGCAAGTCCAGTGAAATGATCATACGCATCATCAACTTCTCTAAGCAGGCATTCATGATCTCCTTTCCCTACTGCCAGATATATTGCTTATGATAAAATTCATGACTTGACACAATTAACACTACAGATTTGATTACATATACTAGATTATGTTCACCAGTAACTAGCAATAAACCATGTTTAAGCATACTTCTTTAGCTTACTTACTTTAAAATGAAAGAATGACGTGTTTACCAAGAGCTAACTTAAATTTCTTTAATTAAACATAACTGTTTATTTTCTATGCTCTTATGTCTGCAGCACTGAAAAGCAGAAGGCAAAGCAAGGGAACAAACTTCGCCTCACTATCAGAAAGTATGTTAAAAACTAAATAAATGTGAGTCTCCATCATTGGCTACAAGGATGAGGACTTTGCAATGTAAGAATAACTTCTGATATACAATCATCATATATGTAATGTATGAAGTACAGATCTTCCTCCCCCCGCCGAAAAAAAAAAGGCTCTCTCTCGGTATGTACCCCCACATAGCTATGGATCAACCTATTAAGAAGACTTGAAATCGAGGAAAGAATTGATTCTTTTTTAGGGAAAAATAGTCAAGATAAATCAAGCAGGCTACAATGTTCCATCCTCAACAATCGTAGCACAGATTAGGTAGTTGCCATGATAAAAATCTGAAATACTAGAGATACGAAGAAGAGACAAAATTTGCGAGGTAAGGCTCAAGAAAGTGCAACCTTCACATCACTAGCATGTAGAACTTTTATGACATGAGGTTTCATCTTTCATTAATCACATTGGAATCAAATTTGGCAATGTCTTGGACAGCAAGACCTTCAGCTTCATCTTGGGTCATCCCCGAGCTTTGCAAAAGCTTCTTTGCAATCTTAAATGAGTGATCACCACCATCAATTACATACAACCTAGTAGTGGATATCATCTTCTCACGGACAGCCTCCAACTTTTCCAGGGGACAAAGGCCATCTTTGCTACCCTTTTCAAGAAAAGACACCATGATTAGATGTGAAGAATGAAAAACTGGCAGGGACTTCTTTCAAAACGAAAATACACATACAGTAGATTATGGCCACACCATAATCAAAGCAGAAGCATTATTATAGGCAACCTCCTAAAATTTTAGGATGGGAGAACATGATAAGGGAAGACATCAAGTCTAGTTCAGTGCACAAGTGAATTTATAATCCAAAATCTAATGCACTTGGATCAAACAGATTTCATGTTTTTTTCTCCCAATTGCAACTACAGCTTTGCCAGTTAAAGACAAGAGCATAAAGAAGAGAGATAAAGAAAAATCAAAACAAGCAAAGCCAAAGACTAAATACCACTTCAAGACCAAAATAAACCATTAAGCTCGTAGCAGTATCCCTTTATCCAATTTTTGGCAACTCTCATGAAGAGTCTGCCTCAGCATAATTTATTTTTGAAGATTCGCCCAGGATTTCCTGCACTTCGATTCTTTTGACATTAATCGTCTAATTAATAAATCTTTCACAGAGATAGAAAGCATTACCTGCACAAACATTACAGGAACTGAAAGCTGCAGGAGAGTCTCGTCTCTAATAGCTCCATTTATGCCCTGAAACATTTCATCAACATCTGCATCACGAGTTTCTCAGTCAGATAAGCGCATGATAAGCAAAATTAGAGAATTGTGCCAAGCTTGGCAGATTACAAAAGCAACCTTTGATAGTTCAAGAATAAAACTTTGCAGACTTTCACAAACAGAAGACAGACTTCATTATTGGATCTTGTCATAGATATACCTAGTCATTGCATGCTACCTTACTGCAAAATAGATCAGGCCTATGATGGCGAGAGTGACCTTCGTTTAAACTAGTTGATGCTACATATTTTCTCAATTTTGTTGTCACTGCACCCATTTGGGCCACAGATTGAAACTAGAATCTCAACAAGCTGAAGAAATAACTTTCTTCTCTCTACCTAGACAACTAATGTAGGGGAGGTAGGGACTGAACTAAAGGTTTTGGTCTCAAGAATGACTATCGCTCTTACTACTTCAAAAAAAAAAAAACAAGTGCAGCAGGAACTGCTGTAGGAAGTAGTTAATTCCCTTCTTGTTAAATTTTTGCCCAACAGAATGAAGATCTACACATCATCTGATTTTGAAGTTGTCGACTCATTAGTTTTCTTAAGCTCGTCTCCAGTATACCTTTCAGCAGAGACTGCAAAACTTATAGTACATACTATAGATGAAGACAATAATGCTACTGATGCTTCAAACTCATCTAAGGAAGGTAAAAATTCTCTTCACCTCTTTCAGAGGGGATCATAAAATTGAAGCAGTGAACCACTACTTCATGAAGATGCAAGAGTTTGGCCAAGAGGACACCTTAGAAAGCAATCTGTTGCAGTGTAATATAAAGCTCACCATCAAGTGAGAGCAAATAGAAGAAGGACCTTTAGAGGATATCCCAAGCAAACTATTGCAGATGGACAAACACCTTCCTCATTAGTAACCATGCAGCTGACCCTACAAATGGAAATCGTATAACCATAGACCGAAATTTTAGATAGCAGCAATACAAATCTGATACCATTATGTCCAAATAAATATGTTGCATGATCTAGTAGCTGGTGGTAGCAGAGATGCAATGAGAAGATTTATCGCAAAATCTGAGGAAGGAAAACTAAATTTCATGTTTCACCAGCTGTACTAATGGGTATACATCAATGGAACGATTCCTCAGAGTTGTCTTTCCTGATGCAAATGCTAACTAGAATTACAGACACAGTAAGAGGACAACAGCAATGGCGGCACCCTCCCACATATGCATGCTGGAAACCAGTTTGGGATGCATGACAAAATAGTACACAAAATTTTTTGTAGCAAGTCTTTGTTTAGTGAGAAATTTAGTAAGTGTCACCTTGAACCCATAGATTTCCCAGCTAAAATCAATGGATGGCCGGGATACTTAGCAGCAGCCTTTCTGACAACGTCTACGTGGAACTCAACCAATTTTTCGGCCTTGGGAGGAGCTCTTCGTTTCCCAGCAGATATATCTGCCACATTTAAGATCGATCGTCAATCTATGAAGAAAGCAGCTAAATAGCGACATAGTAAAACGACCATAATGACAAGCCACGAGACTTCGACCCGGCAGAACAAGTCACGTACAGCAAAGAAATGTGAACAACAGCCATAAGAGATTTTTATCGATATTCATTTTTACGAGCAAACATTTGAATTCCACAAGCAGGGTGACTCAAAGAAACACGCGCGGACTAAGTAGTTATTTTCGGCCAAAACGTCGAAAAATGTCAAACTATCGACCCGGTCGTGTAGACAGTACATATAATTTAAACACCTACACCATTTTGAATGTGGAAGTAAAAGGAAAAGAAAAGAAGAAAACTGCATCAGACCGTTAGCAGAGCAAATAGGGAGATTAAAGAGGAAAAATAAGATCTATAAAAAGAGTCAGCTTTACATACAGGGGTAGTCAAAGGTGATAACTTCAACCGCATGCAGTGCCTTGCCCAACATCTCCTTCCATCTGCACGAATTCACGATTCAATATCCAAATCATTTTCTTCAGCAGAACACTAAAACTATCGCCTTCGCGGATTCGACTCCCGCGAGTAAATGACCTAGTCCAGACGCGAGTGAGTTTTCCGATGACAAACTTACAATCGCGAACCAATTTGACAATCACGACCAACAATCGCTCAAAATCGACGAAAATACCACGGTGAGAGAGAGAGAGAGAGAGAGAGAGAGATACCTAACCATCCAATCGGAGGAAGAAGGTGCACCAGCACCGTGAGCGAGGACCACCACAGGGGAGGATCTCTCGACCGCTGGCGGCGGCGGCGGCGGCGGCGAGGGGCCGCTCTCGCGACGGCGCTTTGCAGGAGGAGGTGAAGAAGAAGCCATTTTCGAAATCGCGGAGGAAGACGAGCAACTGGAACTGGGAAGTCGACTTCTCTCTCCACGTTCGTTGCAAAACGAGGAGACGACAGTTCACCGTTTTCTGCCACGTGTTTTCGCGCCAGATCTTGGGCGGGAAATAGGCATAGGGAACTGGGAATCGTGATTTTTTTTGTTTTTTTTTGGGTAGTAAATTTTCAATAAACGATGATAATATTTTAATAGTGAAGCAATGAATAAATCTCAACCTTTTTAAGGAAATTCAATTGTGTCATCTTGAACTTTCAGTTGTTTCACGAAAGTATCTTGACATTTCAAATTTATTTTCAAACCATTCTAAGTCTTTTTATGCCATGAGATCGTGGGAATATTAAGTTAGGGTGCCATTGTTTTGCGAAAAATAAATGATTTGAAAATTAATTTTCTAAAAATGATCATTTACTTCAGTTATAAAAATTAATAAATAAAAAATATTTTCATAATTCATGAAAACGTTTAGACATAAATTATTATCGATAATAAAAATATTTTTTAATTAATATAAGCGATTATTTTAAAAAAATTCAAAATGATTTATTTCTACAAAATAAACGGAGCCTTTGATTCCTTCTTAAATTTCCGATTTTTCCTCCCTTTTATTATTCTTATTTTTATTTGTAGCATTTTCTCTTCACATGTTTTTTTTCTAAGTGGTTATAAGATAGTCCTAACAAGGAAGGTTTATCTAGTTTTTAACATTTAAAGGAAAATATTTATGGGGGATAATTTAGTAGATGTTTATTCATTTGGCTTCATATCATATAATTTTATTTTTCCATAAGAATTTGTAATTTCTTTTATAAAAAATTAGGTTCTTCTAAGATAAGAGATTTGATTGCAAATCTGCAAATACTAGAGGTAGAGGAGGGCAACAGGGTAACTAAAAGACAATTTTCTAGAGAGTTTAATCTTGGAATAGGATTGATATGACTTCGAAAGGTCGAGATAAGTTAAAAAAGTGTGGTTAAAATTGAAAAGAGGTGAAAAGGTGAGAACCTTTTATTGCTTATTGACCCTTTACAAATGCATTAATAATTATATAATAGTGATGCTGACACAGCTATTAAGGCCTTTTTGGACAGGCCCTAACTTTTTATCAAGAAGAATATCAGAGGCCATATTACAGGTCCAAAAGGCTTATTCTGCATGTCATATTGTGCCCAGTTGAGAACCTCGTTTTTCATCCTTTTGGCTCTCAAAATTGTTAATATTGTCCCATATTAGTTATGAAAAGGACCGGTGATTGGCTTATAAGAGTGAGGGAACCTCTTACTCTTTGAACTAACTTTTACAATAAGAAAGGTCTAAGGCCATCCAATATCAATATTAGAACCCGACTTGCCAATAAATTTGGACCTAACAATCATACATGAAAGTTATGGAAAATATAGGTTGTTGCTGCTTCGACTCAAAGCCCAATTTATAAATGTGAAGGAAAGTCTTGAATTTCAAGTAATTGGCATAACTCATATGGTGTTTCAAAGTATGAGAATAACCTACCGTTCCTTCAAAGCTTCATTTAAGATGGTTTGTGAAAGAAGCGTGCTCCATGGGAGAATGGACAGGCTTGCTAATGCTAGATTCAAGTGACTTGCGAACTTAAATGCCCTCTTTTTCCCTGTCAAACTTCGATGACTCAGGGTTCACAAATAGAAACGACGCATATGCTGTCACAAAACCGAATCTGCGTGAACAAGACGCCCTCATCTCCACTCTCCTCAAGGACCCCAGGCAACGTATGCGCACAACGACGCATAATTGTCGGAAGCCATTGAGGGAGAGTGAGGTGAAGACACGCCTTGGCTCTTCCGTGCGAACGATCCAACGATACACACGAACGAAGAGGCAACAGATCCGGCCACACCCTAACTGACCTAAAACTTATATCAGCAAGGGCACAGTTTGGTCGTATCCCCCAAGTTCTTCTAGCCATTTTGATCAAATAGGCCAGAAGCCCTTGAGGGAGAGTGAGCAACCAATGCCTTATAAAAAGTCGCAACTCATGAGTCACGATCCCCCTCTTGTCACTCACGCTTTTTGTCTTGTCCCATGCTTGCTCTCAAGCCTCCCTTTATAAAGGCCTTCCTAAGGGGACAATTCTTGAGCACCTGGAAAGGGTATGTACCATTTGGTAGGGACCCATATGAATGATCTTCGAGAAAAGATTGGTTCTTGATTCGCTCTAGTGTTTTGTGGGAATTTGCCCCACTACTAAAGTCGCACAATATCTCCTAAGTTAACTCATCACGTATGCAATCCAAAGTCCATCTAGACTCTTTTTTTTTTTTTTTTTAATCTCGTCCTTGGAAATTAGCCTTTTGTACCCAATTTCAGTTTAGAGAATTCGATAAATATATCGTAGTCTCATTTCAAAAGGGCTGTAGTCTCTCATAATTTCCACTTATCTTTGTAACTCAAATTGTCCGAGTGCTGCCGCATCTCATCCTGACAAACCATGGAGGCCAGTTGAGGCAATACGCAGCCTTACTTTTTCAATGGCGACGGCCTTGTTTAACATATCTGGATTTTCTACAACAAGAAAGTTCACCGAAAGAAACGAAAAGTATAATCTATGGAGCAACTGGGTCGCACCTGTCTAAGATAACATGAAAGTAGGGATGTAGGGGAATGTCATGTTGGGGTACGCTATTGGATTGATTTCTGCGCGTGTTATCCGAAAAGGGTAAGACATGCATAAAAGAGGCAAGAATAATTAGATGTTAGAATAGCGTCATTGGCTTCTCAAGGTCATCAAGGGGCAGCCGGAAAATTTAACTTTGGTTTACTCCATTGACTGTTGATTTTCCTCCCACATTACACTGTAAACTCCAACAACCATTTGCAACTAAAATATCGAAAAAGAAAGGTCATACGAGCATATCAATGATCACGACTCACAGGTTTTCCCCAGGAACTGAGACTGTTCATAATCGAGAGAAAATGGATGAGTACTTTGATTTAGGATACCAAGATCGAAATGACCGGTGTATATATAATTACCTTAACGGATATTTACTCCCTTCTACTAATAATTTCGTGAAATCTTGACAGACCACGACATTATTTTTCATATTTTAGAAGACCAACTTTAGTCGTGGAAAACCAGTCTCGTGTGGCTAGAACAAAGATCGGATAGGCTTGGATTCGCGTATGTGCAAAGGAATTTTGTTATCTAGCTTGACTTCTTGCATGTTGGAATGCTGCTGCAAAGTTGTTCTCAACTAGTTACAACCGTTGAATCATTCGACATCTCTTATCACAGACCCACCCTCAACCAGCCCACCGAAAACCATGAAGAAACAATTCGACTCCAGTTTTGCCACTCAAAAAGTCGAGAAAATTATCAAAAAAAAAAAATTCTAAACCTATTTTAATTATATAATTTAGTCATGAACTTTTTTTTTATTAATTGAGTTTTAAACATTTTGTAATTATACCAGTTCAGTCCATCTGACCAAAATTGGCCTAATAGCGTTGATGTGGCTATCGGCTAGCGCTGTTGATGATTTTTTAATAATTTTTTATTTTTCAAAATTTTTTATTAATTTTTTTTATCTTTTTTATATTTTTTTTCTCCTCCCTCTTCCTTCCTCCTTCCTCCTTCCTCCTTCCTCCTTCTCCCGCCTTCTTCCTTTGGCTCCAACAATTGGCCAGAGGGGAGGGTTGGTCGGTCACTAGATTGAGGTGGCCAGACGAGCTCACCTCGCCATTGTCGGGCTAGGGCTCGCCTTTCCAATGGCTAGGCAAGCTCATCCTCGCCTAGCGACCACAAGGTGAGCTAGCCAACTAGCGAGGCGAGCCCTCGCTAGATTTGGTGGGGGCTCACCTCGCCAGACCTAGTGATGGCAAGGCGAGCTCACTTGGCTATCTCAGTCGAGCTATTGGCCAGCCCTTCCCTTTGGCTGGTCGCCGAAGCCAAAGGAAGATGAAGAGAGGAGGGGAGGAGGGAGGGAGGGAGGGAGGGAGAGAGGGGGGGGGGGGAGATATAAAAAAAAATCGAAAAATATAGAATATTATTAAAAAATTATCGTTGGTGGTCATGTTAGGGCCAACCGGCCAACTTTGGTCGGATTAACCGAACCGGCGCAATTGCAAAAGATTTAAAACTTAATTTGTAAAAAAAATAACAATAAGTTTGAGACTAAATTGGTATAATTATATATAGGTTTAGGACTTTTTTGATTATTTTCCCCAAAAAGTCTAATCTGAGCTAGAAAATTATTAAGTTAGAAAAATAAATTGACTGCATTGTCGAGTAACGAAGGGAACTCATGATGGATAACGTGGATATAAACCACACCAAGTGGCCCATCAATAGGAAGAAGCATGATAACATGATTGAGAGAGGGCATCGGCATTCTGAATTTTATTTTATTTTTTATGAACTTGAATCAAAGTAAGAAATAGGAGAGGAATTGACTTAGATCTCTTTATCGTACTCTCATAATCAAAATTGTGCACAAAAGGCCAACTTTCAAAGGCAATCAAAAATCGCAAGTCAAGATAGATTTCGGTTCACATGGATGTAAAGTTAATGGCATTGGAGATCTTGTGCAACTTCGATAGTGGGACAAGATCACACAAGAATCACAAACATTAGAGTAAATCAAGAATCAAATCTTTTCTCGAATATAATTCATATGGGGTCCCTACCGTATGGTGCATACCCTTTTTAGGCACCCAAATTTTCGCCTATATAAAGAAATAGGGCTTTTAGAGCAAGCATGGGGCAAGACGAGCATGAGTGAAAAAAAGGGGCTCATGAGTCATGGGGTAGTAAATTTTTACAAGGCATGGGTTGCTCCCTCTCCCTCAAGGGCTTCTGGCCTATTATTGATCAACGCTAGAAGTGAGGTGTGTTCAAAATGGCTAGAAGAACTTGGGGGAGTGCGAACAAACCGTGCCTTTGCTAATTTCAGTTTTTGATTGGATTCGTGGCTTCTTGGTTTATCTATCATCGAATCGAGCGTGCATAAGAGCCGAGGCGTGTCTTCACCTCACTCTCCCGCTAAGGCTTCCGACAATGATGCATCGTCGATTCATCGCACACATGGTAACGTGCGGGATGCAATACGTTGACTGAAGTCCTTGAGGAGAGTGGAGATGAAGGTGTCTCGTTCGTGCAAAGATACTGATCTCTTCCTTTTGTCAACCTTGCGTCACTAAAGATTGGCAGAAATGGAAAAGGAAGCGATTGTTTTCGGGAGAAGAGAAGGGGGCGCCCGGGGGAGGGATTCGAGCATTAGTAAACCTGTCCGAGTCGTCGATTTTTACTATTTCTTTTTTTTTTTTTTTTTTTTTTTTTGTGTATACTCCATCCGTAAGAGTAAACAACACCAATAATGTAGTTCTTTTTTTTTTCTTTTTGTTTACAAGTAACCCCCAATTTGATCGAATTGTATTCATCATGAAGAGATTATTAAGTGATAATGAACCCCGTTGGGTTGGACTTGGAGTCAAAGATGAAGGGAAATTATGAAAAACTGAATGTGGAATTTATTCTACTTTTCTGAAGCAACCTTAGTTCAAAATATTCCGGTTCTTTTGTGTTGTCAATCGATTGAGAAGCCAATTTCAAAGTTATCATGATCCTCTAAGATGACGCCGAGGAGGTTAAATTGCTAAGGCAGCACGGATAATCCTCTTTCGAGTTGGCACTCCCACTTTGCATGGACTCTCCCAAATTTCATAGATTGCAACTTGGTTTTCCATTCATTTGAAGCCTTATTACCCTAGAGTCGCTACTAACCTACTTATTAGACCGATTAAGAAACTGAGTAAAGCGTGAGAGTTTACATTTTGATGAACTCAAGATTTTGAATTCAGTACTTTTTCTCTTTATGAATAACATTCTTCATGCGTTTTTGGGTTCTTCTAAATGTACAATGCATCGGGTGTTGGAGGAATTAGAAAATAATTTCTAAACCTATTACACTCTTGCTAATTCAATCATAATTATAACAATTTGGTCAATTTAGTTTTAAACATTTTGACAATTTGACAATATAGTACTTCTAGCTAATTTTGGTGAGAAACTGCTAATGTAAATGTTGATCATCTTACATGATACAGCCGATACTAACATGAACAAATTTTACATTTTTTAATTTTTTTTGAAATTTTTATTTAGATATTTTATTTTATTTTATTTGTCACCATAGCCTGCAAAGATCGTCGAAGTGCAACAAGGGCCGTAAAGCCCTCTCCTACTGCTAGTTAAGGTTGTGACCCTCCTCCGATCTTGCTCAAATCTAGGCAAGGTGGCATTGCCCATGGCTGGCGAGGCCATGATGGCAAGGTTGGCCTTGCTCGTGGTCAATAAGGTCATGGTGAGGTTGCCTTCACCCACGGCCACGATGGCCTCACCCAGATTCAACCAATGGCCAAGGAGGACTCCATGACCCTATGTGACCACGGTTAAAAAAATCGAAAAGGAAAGAAAAGATAGATAAATAATTCAACAAAGTTTTTAAAATTTTGAAAAAAATTATCTGCGTCAGTGTCGATTGTATCACGTAAGAATACTAAACTCCATGTGATAGAATAACATCCATGAAATCCAGATAAAACACCACGTTTTAAATTCGAGATCAATTTAAAGCATTGCTAATGTGTCATCAATCAGCAAGTCTCCTTATTTGAGGTAGCAAATATCCAAAATAAGATGGTCGAAATTCCATTAAGCTCATTCAAGACTTGCTTGAACTTATGACATCGTGAAAGACATGTAACCTCTCGGTCTACATTCAAGAATCACATGATCAATAACTTGTCGGGCACACACATGTGGCTCGTAGGGTTAGTAATTCATGTCACGTCAAATCGGTACAATGACACAAGTTTAATTAACCTGATCGAAAAGCCTTAACACAAACACAAGACACCTAATAAAAGGCTTCACTTCAGAATTTGACCAACATGATTATCAAGTATGTCATTTGCCAACTATTGATATGATACAATATGTTAACCCATTTACATATTCATGTTATCATTGTACCCAATAAACAAATAAAATTCAATTATACATTATACACAATAACTAGCATTAGCATGTTCCGCCATCTTTCTAGACTATGAATAATTGCACTTCACATCACATCTAGACTTTACAATCCCTCTTCTTTTTTTTTTAATATTATCTAAGGTAACAGTTGTGAGACCAGACTACATATGTTATACGACTTTGAATTCTTACAAATATTTTCTCTTTTTTTGTTTTTTTTTTTTTTTTGTTCTTGTGTTTTAATAAATACCCTCTATTTTTCCTTTCATTTTTTTGGAAATGGAGTTTGTACTCTATAAAATCGAAAAAGAATGACGTCGTGTCTTAAACATTTCTCCCCGTATATCTCTATTAAATGTCTTAAATATATCTCACCACGTCGAGTTAAAAGAACGACGCGCTCACATGTCAACTCATGTCTATTCGCGTCTAATCTTTGTTGAATGGACCAACCCACCCGTACAAGACATGATTTAGTCGCATCTTACTCGTTAACGACGGGAATCCATTCACGTCAAATTCGAATTTGCTTTGATTACACATCGTGTCTCCGCCGTATAGAATCGATGGAGACGACAGGGAGGGGGAGCCCCCAGCTCTGCTCCTCGGTGGTTCCGCCGGTGGATGCTCTGGGGGGGCGGGAAAAGAACGAGTTCAGCGACCGTGACTGAGGACTGGGGCTGGTGGGGGTCCGTGGCGAGCAGCGCACAAAAAATCGACACATGGATTTAAATGTCGTGTTTGCATGCATGTGAAGCGACCCCAAAATTGTCAGGCTCTCTTTTAGAGTTGTATTCAAACTCTTGTTGAAAAATGAACCGATTTCAGGCACGTCTGGGCCTGCTCCCTTTTAACCTTAACTAGATAATAAGGCCAGTGGCGACGCTCACCTCATGCGTCAAATCAGCCCCGTACTAGTTCGTGCCCTTGTCTGTCTATTTTCTCACTCCCATGGACCATCCTTGCACCCTAACCGGCTTGGCTGTTATCTTGTGCCGCTCTTGTGGCTAAGTTGTGCGATTTTTCGATCACCTTATTGAGGAGATTAGCGTCAACCACTCGATCAAAAGGCTCACGCGATCGTTGAATTAGCAATGCCTCATTATCAGTTGTTGGATGGTTCGAGATAATTTCATCGTGTAACGTCTCGCGATACTAAAGAGTTTCAAATTAATTTCAAATTGATTTTGTTGACAAGCATTTCATTATATAATTTCAAATTCTCATGGCTCTCATACCTGTTTCAAGGACAGGGTTTCAAGCAATAAGCAATCGGTGGAATGGGCACATGGACTTTTATCCGGTCCATGATTAGCGTAACATCTGATGTACAATTATAACCTTTTCTTTAGGTACATCATTTCCTCAAACGCACGCTTTCATGCGGTCAAGCATCACATCCGCGAACGAATTCTCTACTCAACAAAACCCTAATGTCATTTTGGCAATGGACGGCGTCTGCATTTCTGGGATCGTAGGCGAATGCAGATTTGAGAGAGAGAGAGAGAGAGAGAGAGAACAGAGAGGGAGAACGAACGAGGCATATTTAAATGTTAGCGAGTCCCAGAGCCAAACGAACTAAGTACAATAGTAAAGTAAAATGCCTTGATTTCACCAATGAAATGAAGCATATACCCCTTCGAAAATAAATTAATGGACTCATAACCAGCACGCATTCACACTGTCCCCGGACCAATCGGCGTCCACGTACGTCGTCATCCAGTCTTCAAGTCCCATCTTCATCCTTCTACAAATTAACAGCACATCATCACATACACACCAGCCTACACACAGAGAGAGACAGAGACAGAGACAGAGAGCCTCAAGCAAGCTCTTGATTCTTCTCCACCACCCTCACTCCCTTCGCAGATCTAAGCGCATTTGCCTGTTCACACAGAATGCGAAATGCATAAGTTGCCTCCATCATCGTGGATCTATTCTTTCAAAAGTTTAAACCTAAAGAGAGAAGGGGGTGGGGGGAGGGTTCACTCCCTACCTGGTCTTCGGAAATCTCCACGCCGAACCCGTCGACGATGACGAGAGAGAAGGTCTTCTTGAAAGTCCCCGGCTCAAGAGTGGCTGCCAATAACCCGTCGTGCTTGGCGCTCAGATACGAGTCCAACTCATACGCTCCTCGCTTGCTTCTGTCGTCATTAATGACCACATTTCACGCATCATATGTCAAGATATGTCCACGCTTTACCACAAAAACAAAGAAAAGGAATCGCATTTGCAACGAGAGTAACGAGTGAGTGCGGCGACCTGTCAGCGCGGAGGCGCTCGTACTCAGGATCGTAGTTCATGAAGACGAAGTACATTTCGCTTTCTCTGCTCCCCATTGTTTTTTTCCCCCCACCGATCTCTCCGATCTCTGGCTGCGCCTTGCTTCTTGAAAAAGGTGTGGAGTATGAAGTAGCTGCAAGTTTTCACTCACATGGAAGAGCTTCTTTATACTTAGGAGGCAGGTTGACTTTTTGGAGCCCAGCGAAGACTCGTCACGTTCCCACTTCAGAAGCACCCGCTTTAATCATCTATTAATCACTTCTTGATTGCTTGTGCTTGAATCATTCAAGTCTATCATATATACTTAAAAAGTCGAAGCTGAGAGAGTGTTCGCTCCTATACTTGTCACATGACACTGCGCTTTATCTTTGTGATTATTTGACACGTGACATATAGTCTTGTTACATGAGTCACCTTCGACGAATAAGTAAGAATTTATTATTTTATTGTCCCCAAACTCTTATAAAAAGAAGAAATGAATAGAAAAGATATATCAAAACATATATCCTTTTCGAATTTTTATCTTTCTTTGATTCTAAAATATGAGAAGGATGTCCAAAGGGGTTGTGCTGGATGCAGGACATGTCTCTGCAAGCAATCTTTTAAATCAAAGACGAGAAAAATGGTGTCAAGCATCCAAAATAGCCTCCAAAATCTTTTTTTTCCTTTTTTTCCTTCTTATACAAGCTCGATACCAAATAAAATTTCTGAAAATATTAGAGAAGGGAAAGATGCTTCAAGAAAACTAAGCTTGCCTCGGTAACAGCACACTAAAATATGCTAACCCGCACGCTTATGTTCGGAAAAGTCAACATTTATAAACAGTTTTAGAAAAAGCAATATATATACACACACATACAAGAGACCCAACGTGCCGTGGGCCCAGGAAAGTTGTCCGCACGCGTTCGTTCCGACGACCAGCCAATCAGGGACCGCAACGTGTCGTACGATCCATATCAACGACCAATCGGCGGGTTTACTTCATTTTTTAATCCAAAATGGTCCTTCCCCAATCGCGTGAATCGGAATAATTAAGGGAGTCAAAGTCAAAGTCTTGATATTCCTACCACGTGAGTACGTAGAATCAATGTACCCACGACATAAATGGATCTATGGTCAATTTAATAGCTAAATAAAGCAATGTAAACAGATCGGTTCAAAGCCTTCTGACAAAGTCAACTGTTCGTTGCTTCCTAGATTAATCTATCGACAAAAAAATAAAAAAATTCAGAGACTTCCTAAATTGTAACTTGATGAGCTATATTTTTGTGAATCGCCCAGTCATAAATATCAAAGTCATGCATCAAGGCAGTATTACTAATGATCATTTGGCGCTCTAGACTGAGAATCGTTTAACAGGGCATGAAGACGGAACCGTACGATCACAAACAAGAATGCTTATGTGCAATCCTCAACTAAACGAATAATAGATCCAAGAAACAATAAAAGTATATGGCCATGCTCTATGTAAAGGGTCTTGGATGTGAGATCTAGACTCACCTTACTCGAGCGGCCATGTCAATTTGCACCATTCATATGTAATGGGTTTTGCCCCATCAATTTCTCAACAAAATACAGTAAAAATGTCTAAAGATGCTTTAACTTGTACGGATATATTTTATGCACGGGATATATGCGTGACGGTAATATTCAAATAAATTGGTCAAATCGAACATAGGCGAGGATTGTGCAATCCAGGTACAAAATTAGTTAAAATGCCATAGACTATTGATTAGCGGCTTATGTTATTACATCTGTCATCAGCCATCGAACCGGTGCCTAACATGCTCGGGCCTCTCTTGCAGATTTCAAGCCATGCGGGCTTTTCAAATCCACGTGGGGGCGGAGACACTATTACGGGGCCTTCTGGTGCACGGGGCACGGGGGGGACCACACAATTTTGTCCACTTTGAAGCCACGTGTTTCTGGTCCCACGTGCTGGTCTAGGTTCGCAGAAATTATTTGGTTGCGTGTGCAATATATACTAAACTTAATTTAGTCATCTATATTCAATTCGATATGTGTACTGTAATCACCGAATACTTACTTGTTTGTTCTATTTAATCAATTTGTTTGAGGTGATGATGCTAGCCATATCGTTCATATATTAGAACTTTGTGTATCTTATCTCAAGAATTAAACTCATGTGTCCGTCGAGAAATCATTGCTATTTGCTCTTGTTTAAAATGTTTCATGTCGATAGATTAGCCTTTGTTTGTGTTGGCTCAATGATATAATAAAGGAAGGGAAAATTATAAATATCATTCCCACTTTTACTCTTCGGTTCCATTCGTTTCGCGAAAAATGGGCCATTTTCCAGGAAAATGACAATATTTTCTAGTGTTCGGCTAAAACTTAAAAATGTTTCGAAAAATACTTTCCGGTGTTCGGTAAGAAAAATATTTTTTAAGACTTCACCACTTAAACATGCATCACTTACCGACCTATAAATCCATCAAATGTGAAATTGCCTTTAAATTTGGGTAAACTTGCTTCATATCTTTGTTCCTTCATTGTCGTCAAACACTTATCTACTCTAAAAAATGTTCGTATGGATTTTAAAAAGAAGCAAAAGAGAAAAAAAGCAAAGCATGTACGGCCCTAATGAGAATCTTCCAATTGAGTGGCCTGTTCCCCCCTGCATCTTTTTTTTTTTTTTTGTGATACCTAGGAACCGTCATACAGTCGGCAGCCGGCGACGTAAACCTGGAGTGGCGTTGGCACCGGACCCACCACAGCAACGCCGCACTTAAGTCCACTAATGAATGTGCCAAGTATGCTATCCAAGGGGTTTGAACTCTCGCCTTACCGTGAAGAGGGTCTGAGCGCATACCAACGCAGCCACCGAATGGGGTGGTCCCCCCTGCATCTTTTGTGTTCTAATAAACAAAAGAAAAAAGAAGTAAAGCGTAGAGCCATTTGCTTGAGCAATGTACAACTGTAGGATAGAGTAAATAAAGAAAAGAATAAGCAAGAGTGCAGAGCGCGAGCTTGAGATCGACAAGTTCGAGGTTTGCCTAGCAACGGCCGACGACTAGCCAAGACAGAAGAAGATGGGAAACAAAGAAAAGAAAAAGAAAAAAAGGAAAAGAAATAGAAAAGAAAAAGGAAAATAAAAATAATTCGAATTAAAAAGAAAAGGAAAATTAAAAAATAATTCAAATAAAAAAGAAAAGAAGAAGAAGAAGAAAGGGGAGGAGGAAGTGAGGATTTGTAGATGTGTGAGATAAAAGAGGTCAAGTGAGGAAAATGTTTTCCACTTTTCCACTTTTCAAAAGTGGAAAACATTTTCCCCTGATTTAAAAGATTTTTTTCCTTTCATGGAAAATATTTTCCTCAAGGAATTCATTTTCGTGAAACGAACGTCGGAAAATCCGAAAAACATTTTCCCGGAAATTATTTTCTGCGAAACAAACGGAGCCTTCATATCAACTTCACTCGACCTCGAAGCTACAAGCAAAGTTCAACTTGGATGTGTCAATTTCGAGCGGCACAATGGCTTGCCCAGATATGGGCTTGAGCCCAACGCCTTAGCAGAGGTCGTGCTCCTGAAGCTCGATTGCAATGGACAATACAGAACGGAGAGGGAGAGACGAGCATCACTAGGGTTGCCTTTGGCTAACAAGGGGTAGGTTGGTGTCGGGATGTTGAGGGGTTTGCCAGTCGCCATGTACGATTTTAAATGATGAACTTGGATGGAAATGTGATCAATGATAAATGTGTTACATAGATATAATTCTAATATTATTGACACAAAAATTTAGAAAAATAGTGTTTGTAATGGACATGGTTCAGAGTTTTCTGATTGTAACTTTCCTAATTTTTTTAAATTGATTCAAGCTATCATTTTTAGAAAAATATTCACTAAATCATTGACTATCCATGAAACAAACCTACCCAAATAAAATTAAAAAAAAAATGCATTGCTGATTTTTCTTTTTCATCTTTTTTGTTTAAAAAAGATGTTGGTTGTTAAAGGCACACATGATAACCATTCTAATTATGTTCCAAAAGTATCTTTCTGTTCCATAATTATTTCTAAAACATAAATCTGTTTTGTAAAAATATTTCATTTTTCTATTTTTAGAATAGATTTTTACTTTAGAATTATGTTTGGAACATGAATCAGAAGTAAAATTTTTTTACTTATTTATTTCTAGAACATAAATGAGAAATAAAAACTCTTATGATTGTTCGTTCTCGTTACTAGCCAACTACCCATCCGTCGCCGCTAGCAACCGTCTACTATCCTCCCAATCGCCGTTCGTCAATTGTTGCCCCACCGCTCGCCGTCCGCCTCCACTCGCCATCCACTTGTCGTCGCCCGTCACCCGCCGTTGTCCACCATTGCTCGCCATTCATTGGTCGTTAGCCGCCATCCTCACCACCGGTCGTTGTCCGCCCATCCACGACCACCGATTGCTGTCTACCATTCACCCGGTTGTCATTTGTCAATTGCCGCCAGCTGTCGTATGCATCTACCAACCGTTGTCCATCACCACCAGCTACCATCCTCACTGTCGGTCGCTATCCGCCCATCACCGTCTGCTGTCAATCGCCGTCCGCCCGTCGCCATCTACTGTCGTTGGTCACTCGCTGTCGTCTGCCGACCGCCACTGTCAGGGAGGGAGAAATTTTGTATCGTTATCAAATACATATTTTTGCTTAAAAACTCATCCATGAATAAAAATAGAAAAATATATTTCTCTTCCATAAATCAATTTCTAACTAAAATGGTTATCATTCGCGCCAAGTAATCCAAATTATAATTTGATTGCCTTTTTCAACCTTATCTTTTAGGCTAGTTTGGTTGCCAAGATAAACATGTATTGTGTTTGATTCTTGCCAAAGACAAGATAAAGTTGAAAAAATTATAATAACTTCATTTTTTTTATTTCTATTTTTATTTATATATTTGAATTTCTTTTTGCTCTATAATATATATTTAGTATCTATATTATTATATGTTTTAGGAATAATAGTATAGTTTATTATTTGATAAAAATTTTATCAAGCTATAGTGGAAGGGAATAAAAAATAATAAAAAAGAGATGGAAAAATAATAAAAAATAAGCAAATAAAAATGAAGTAGAAGCACAGATTTTAAATGAACAAATTCCAACTTGAAAAATGATCTTTCTAATTCTCGAAGAATGAGGGGTAATGAAATTTTTGATAAAAAAAAAAAAAAATTACCTTCGCCATCTCCTTCTCCTTTGTATTTTTGGTTCACGTTGAAGCTTCATGACTCTCTGTAATTTTCTTAATTCACGTTAAAACTCCATGAAAACAGCGGGAGAGTAGAAATTTCTTCTCCTTCATAGCTCTCCAGTTCTTGTCAAAAGTACATGAAAGTAGTACTACAGTCAGAACTCCTCCATGACTCCGTATGTTGAAATTTCACAAAAGTAAAGAGGGAGTCAAAGTATTATACTTTTTGTAATTGCAAAAGTGATTGATCATATTTTCTCCCTCTTATTAGATTTGATAATGATTTATGAAAGATTTTTATAATGCCCATTTGTGCATTTTCAAGTTCATTTACACCGATGTGTCGTAAATACTAAACAATGAATATGATAAAAGATGAAAATATCAAGTTTTATTACTGTGACTTATAAATAGTGAATAAAATATAGCAAAATATTTGAATTTCATATTATTTCTCATCCTATTCTGATTAGAAATCCAGACGACCAAACACAGTCTTAGATTCGAGAAGATACTAAGAGGATAAACATCTCACAGCTCATCAAGGAGTAGAATCTGGGTTTTAACATCAGTATTACCACCTCCATCCCCAAGCTCATCACAAGATGATCAGAGAAAATACGATGGAAGGGTCCCCGATGTGTTATGTCACCCTGTGAATTGCACCGCCTACAAAATATCACTCTCCCCTCGTAAGCGTGCCATGAGATGTTCGAGAGCATAAAATAGCACGAAATACACCATCCTGTACAATCTAGATTCAAATTACACGCTCATGAACGTTGCTATTGTCTTTAGTATCTGCTCCATAGGGGGCTCTCTTCCGCTACTTCATTTGTACACTCTAAGGCCATCTCTAACACCTGCATGGCCTGGCTCCTCTCCCTCCCATCCCAGCCGAAGTCAAAGAAATCCATCCGCCCCTCCACGATCTCCTCCTTCTTCCGCAGTACGCACTTCCGGTAGTCACCCATCCCCTTGTCCCCGCCGATGACGTCGAGCATCACGACCCCAAAGTTGTATACGTCCCCCTTCTGGCTCATCTCGTCGGAGTGGACGCTCTCGGATGTGGCAGCGGAGGAGGGGGACGGCGGCGTGCACTGCCCCGTGTCGGAGACGTCGGTGCGGCGTGCCAGCTGGGCAAAGCCGTAGTCCGAGAGGCAGGCAGTGAAGTCGGTGTTGATCATGATGTTGGCGGACTTGATGTTGCCGTGCACGTTCATCTGCATCTTCCTCTCCTTGGGAGGGGAGAGGGAGTGGATGAAGAGGATGGCCTGTGCGGCTGTGAAGAGGATCTTGAGCCGCTGGCTCCAGTTCAGGGCTGTGTGTCCGCAGTCCCTCCCACCTTTCAAAATTTACAAAGAGAGAGATTAGAAGACAGTGATTTTCTGTGTTGAGAGAATTCAGACAAGAAAGAAAGATTCGCCTTGGAAAAACCAAGTGATGCTCACCAGAGAGGAGGTCATGGAGGCTGCCCATGGGGTAGTAATCGCAGAGCACGAACTTGATCCGCTTGGAGTAGAGGTACGCCAGCACCGGCACGAGGTGCCCGCACCTCCTGCTGATCTGCGCCACCCTCTGCAGCCTCCTTCCAAAGTCCCCCTTCCCCACGCGCACCGCCCGGAACCTCTTAAGCGCGCACACCTTCCCTCCCAGGAATACTACCTTCTCCGTGATCTCCAGGCAGCTCTCCCCCATCACCCCGACCGACCCCCTCAGGACCTCCCGGAGCGTCGGCTCGCCGTGCACCCCCGGGTAGCCCCTGACCCCGTCGCACACCACCAGAGGGACGTCGTCCATGAACCCCATGATGCAGTCCTCGTACTCGTGCAGGATCGACTCCGACCGGGTGATGTTGTCGCCATTTTTGGGGCTTCTCTTGGGCTTCGTGAAGGCCCCCGACAGCATTTGACAAGGGGAAAGAAAATCTGGTCTCTCGTCTGTCTGGTAGCGATCGGTGAAGGAAGGAGATGGGGGTGACTTTCTTTGGCTCGGGGGTGCAAGATCGATGAAAAGAGTGCTCCTTCTGTTGATGTTTTCGGCTGGTTTGCGATTGGTTTACTGTCGGGTCTTGTTGTTTCCTTAAAAGAAAAGGGATTAATGGTCTTGGGATGTATCGAGATCCAGCATGCATGATTTTCTCTTTTTGTTGGGGCGATTCTGGGTTTCGGAAGCACCAAAAATGTGATCCATTGATATTCCCCACGGTTCTGATTGGTTTGGTCTTCGGGGCTTTCTTCGAGAACCTTGCTCCAATTTTGTTTCCTTGCACCTGTTTTAATAATCCTGCGACTGAACAAGAAGATTCAGATACTCTTGTGTCCTCTTCGTTCGAGCAGAGCCGGCTCCGAGGAGGACTCTTCGGCCGTGGGAAGATCGAGACCACGAGGACCTAGACGATGGCGGATGATTCGAGGCGGGGAGAGTCGACTAGGCTTCGAGTAAATTCAACCGATGGTGGCACCAAATTCATGCTGATGAGGGTATGGTTTTACGCTTATCCGTGGGTTGGAATTTGAAACGAAATGGTCCGTTTCTGTGGTGCTGCTGTACTTTACGAATCGAGAGTGGACTGTTGTTGTCTCATGAGCATGCACTCACCAGCTCTGCATATTCGTTTAGATTCTTTTGTGACTTTTTAGCATGGCGCGAGTTATTTATAGTTCCATGTGAGAGAATGGGCTCTGGATTTTGAACAATTGTCGACTTTATTCGGAAAGAGGATAAAGTAACGAAAACAGGGTGCTCTAGAATTACATAACTGAAGAGACAAAAGATCCAATGAACTCTGAGAAAGGTTTTGCACTCCGATAATTTGAAGCTCGACCACTACTCTTAAGCTAGCAATCACAACTATATGGCCGTCAAATGAGTACGTTGAGTCGGGTGGAAAATGATCCGACTCTTATTGATCCATTTAACCCATTTTGACCCATTTTTATATAATGTAAATTTGGGTCCAACCTATATTGACTCATATTAACTTATTTAACCAGTTTTAACCCATTTTCATACATGACTCGACCCAACCCATATTATCAAAACACATTAATATTTAACTAAACTTAAGTTAATTCACTCACACCCATTTAATTCACTTTAAACTCTTCATATACATGTTTCTTGAATAAAAACTTCACATCAAATTTAGAAAGTAAATTAAACAATAAAAAATTAGTAAATAAAATAAAAAATGTGAAAAACCTTTAACTAAACCTAATAATGACACAAATTTAATGGACAATTTTTATAATATTTTTAAAATCTAATTTTTAATTACTTTTATTTTTATTTAAAAATATATAATTTCTAATTATTTTTTTCTCTTTTCTTTTTTATTTTCTCTTTTTTTTCTTCTTCGGCCGACTACCGACCAATACAATGGCTGGTGAGCTCGAGTCTTGTCGGATCAGCAAGGCTTGAGCCTCACTAGACGTCAACGAGCTTGAGTCTTACCAAATCGGCAAGGCTCGAGCCTTGCTTGACACCGGCAAGCTTGAGCCTCACTAGACATTGGCGAGGCCTCCGACGAGCTCAAGCCTCGCCTAGTTGATTGCTAGCCATTACCATGCCGGCCATCAACTAAAGAAGCCAAAAGAAAAAGAAAAAGAAAAGAAAAGAAAGAAAAAATAATTATAATTTCGATTTTTATAAATATATATATTTATAAAGTTAAAGAGGAAAAGAGAGAGTGTGATGCTTAGGTTGGAAATGGATTCTAAATCCAACCCATTTAAGACCCATTTATCTTAAACTTTCGATTATTAAACCTATTTAATTAATCTCTTCAAAAAGTAAATGACTTATATATGACCCATTTTGACACCTCTAATCACTACTCGAGCCAAAGTTAACATTTCATTATATTTTCAGAACTGCAATGTTGATCATCCTTTTTTATTTTGTTTGGATTTTATCATATATGTTTTGAAAGGAGTCATCGCGATCACTTTTGGAGTAGCAAAAAAAAACCATGTTCAAAGGAGGGACACGCCTTCCCTTTTCAATGGTTCGTTTATTTGACGGAAAACTATTTTTTGAAAATTATTTTCTGACTTTCTAGCATTTGGATAACAAGAAACTAACTACTCTATGGAAAACGATTTACACATAGTGAAAACAACAAGTTTAGATTGGGATAAAACGATTTTCCCATTTATCAAGAAGGAATCACTTTCCTTAAACTACCCACAAACGAAAACTAATTACTTTTCATAAAAATAATTTCCATGGAAAATCTTTTTATTTAGATGAAGTTTTCGAGAAACAAACGCATCCTAGGAAGCTTTAGATTCGGTGTGGGGAAGAGCACAGGAAATGGGGTCCTGGTGTGTCAGTGGGCCTAACGGGGCTTCACGAGGCTTGAGAGGCTCAGATGTGATATGGGCCCTTGTGGTCCACACGGCCCAGAAACAGAATCGTTTTCTAAAAGCGAGTTTAATTCTTTCGCCTCAAGTTCGGTTCATTGTCGAGTAACAATCGTATCTTTCTCATCTGTCAAAACTTAGAAACCAAGGCTTGTGCACGGTCGTGGGTTGTTATCAGACAGTCTAAAAACTATAAAATGAAGTTGAGCAGGCAAACTGCCAGAATGCAGAGCTGACACCCTCCAATTGACATCGCAATTTTGAATAATTTAGATGCTCAAGAAGCACGGGTGCACCCTCATGGGGGGAACCCCCCCCTCCTCGGATCTTAGAAATAAGTTGCATCGCGTGTTGATATAAGGATTCGACCTCATACATCTCCCTGATCCGATTGAGTTGGTTGGACACTCTCGTGATTATATGCATTGCAACTTTGGCGCGCATCCCATCAACCACCGTCAAATTCAACGGTTTTAATGTCAGTTGTTTGGATTGATGTGTGCCATCAATATGTCCGATCAAAATCTCGTTGGAGTTAGCTGTCGAACCAGGCACAACCGAACTATCATACTCAAGCCCACCCGAGCATAGGAAAGACCATTTAAGTGGGCTTATCATTCCCATCTCTTATAGTATCTAATGATCTTATCTTTATATGCGATAAATCACATTATCTTATATTTACAAGCCCAATTATCCGTCAAGCACAAGAATTGGTTCCATATTGATAGTCGACATTATCTCTCTCAAATCAATCCCGTTGTCTCTCTTTTTATTTTTTTGGGTATCAACTCTCTTCTTTCACATGCTATGTACGTGCTAAGTTACCAAAAGGGAATAAATTTAGAATTTTTTATAGTTAACTTTTCCTAAAAATAGCGTCATCTCATTGCGTTATGTGATGTGTTGATGTATTACGGCTTTTGACCAAAGTTTCGATGTGCAAATTGGCTACGGGGACACGTCTGATGAAATTTCATGTTATGGGCTAACAATCCGGAAACAGGAGAGAAAAATCGCAAATGAGAATTAATCTTTTGGTCAACCGCAAGCGATTCGGCCGAAAAAGAAGAAAAACAATTGCAAAGTGAAAAGTCACATATACTCCCCATCCAGCGCCGCACGAGAAAAAGAAGGTGCAACGTCATCTCTGACGCCATAGTCAACTCCGGCACCAGCTGTTGATCGCCTTTGTACGCTAGCGCCGCCACCACCAATCTATGCCATTTTCTAAGGCCTCACGGCCACTAGTAATCATCTTTTTTTTTTTTTTTTTTATATGTTTGAGGCCCGGCCTACCTACTTTCTTAATCTAAGAAATTAAAAATTTTAAAAAATCAATTTTTAAAGATGAAACTAACTTAAACATGTGTCATTTGAAGAATAACTTCAAGCTCATGCCCCGGAACATCCCATCTGGCTCTATTTAGATTTCCCAGTATTGTTTAGCATGAAAAGTAAAGAAGACAGTTGGCCATGATGGCCATTACTCTACACTATTATCTTCTTCTTTTTTTCTTTTTTTATAACAAAAACATTCACATGAACTATGTGAATTATTTTGAACAAAAAAAAAAAACTATGTGAATTCTTAATTATATTAAAATTACGAAGAATCTCAAACTGATATACTTATTATAAATATACCATTTATTAAATTTTATTAAATTTTATTATTAAATGGTTAAATTGGAGATATCCCATCATTCTCCATTCACGAGGTCAGTTTTCCACCCTGCTCATTGCCTGCTTCTCCTGCTCCCCAAGTCAAACCTCCCCCACCTCGGTTCCAACGTGCCCATCTTGCCACATACCTCCAACCCCCCCTCCCTCCCTCTTCTCTCTACACCAACTTCACTTAGAGACACTTCCTCCCTCAAGAAAATGGCAAAACTAACCCTCTCCCTTCTCCTCCTCTTCTTCCTCATCGTCTCCTCCTAGTCTCACTCCCTCCGATCTCCCCACCGACAATGTCATTGGTCACTGCGATCTGCCCAATTTCGAGACAGATTCCGCTACAACCATCCTCCTCCCCAGCGAGAAGCCCTAGTGCTAGTGCATGCCCACTAGGGGGGAACCGACAACCTCGGCGGTCCCAAGTGTCTCAGTGGTCCCAAGAGTCCTAGAGATCGCCGCCGTGGGTTGGAATTGAAATGAAATGGTCAATTTCTACGGTGTTGCTATACTTTACAAATCTAGAGTGTACTGTTGTTGTCTTATGGGTTATGAACATGCACTCACTAGCTATGCATATTTATTTTGATTCTATTGAGACTTTAACATGGTGCGAGTTATTTATAGTTCCATGCAAAAGAATCAGCTATGCATTTTGAACAATTGTTGACTTTATTCAGAAAGAAAAATAATACAAATAATATTTGAATTTTGGCTCAATGTATAATGTGATCCTTAAACTTTAATTTGTTCAATGTGATTAATGAACTTTTAATTTGTTTAATGTAATCTTTGAACTTCCAATACATATTCAATTTAAACCTCGAACTATATGAAAATATTCAGTGTTGTCCCTAATCTTTAATTAATGGAAATACTACATTAAGGATTTTCACATAGTTCAGGGACTACATTGAACATGTATAAAAAACCAATGGACCATATTAAACAAATTAAAAATTCATGAACCACATTAAATATTAAGCTAAAGTTCAGGGATTATTTGTGTCATGTATATATAAGAACAAAAGGTGCTCTAGAATTACATAACTGAAGAGAGAAAAGATCCGACGAATAATTTGGGAGCTCGACCACTACTCTAAGCTAATAAATAATACTAGAGCCAAAGTTGTCTTTATGTTTTGAGAATGCTATCTTGATCATCCTTTATTATTTTGTTTGGATTTTATCAAAGATGTTTTGAAATGGGTCATTGCAATTAAGGATGAGCATGGTTTTAAGGTAGAACTTAGAATATGAGAACTAGACCAGTGCGAACCTATAAGTTTTAGGTTCCAAGATATGCAGGGTAGGTTCCAAGTTCTAAAAAATAAGGAACTTGTTTCTATGGGTAGGTTTTTAGTTCGAGGAACTTGAAACTTGTAACCTAAAACCCCAAATAAGTTTTAGTGTTTTTCTTAATTCATATCTTCACATGATCTTGCAATATTTCATACCGTTTGATAATGAGTGTATAATCCGAAAACACTAATTTGAGCTTTCATTTTATGACCAAGAATTTTACTTTATTAATATTCGTATTTTCCTTATGTCTTTATGGTTAGTGAATTATAGTAGCAAGTGATGGTCATTAAGATTTTTAATTTATTGTAATCGTTTAATTAATAATATAGACGAAATTTGGATAGACCTTGGAACTAATCCCGAAACATGTGATATTGCAAGTTCTAGGTTTTATAGTATGTAGAATAAGTTACACGTTTCAAAAAATGAGGAATCTATCCCAATAGGGAGGTTCCAAGTTCAATGTGAACTATATACGGAACTTAAAACCATGTTCAAAGAAGAGACACTCTTTCCATCTTCAACAAGGGTCCGTTTGTTTAAAAGTTAACTATTTTTTGGAAAATTCATCTTCGACTTTATAGTATTTGGAAGACCAAAAACTAATCAATATATGGGAAATGTTTTCCATGCCGTGAAAACAACAAACTTAGATTGAAGGAAAACCACTTCTCTTCTAACAATCATCTATTTTTCAAAATCACAAAAGAAAAATGAAAACTATGAAAAAAAAAAATTTACTTGCATGAAGTTTTCGTAAAATAAACACACCCTAAAATGCCTTAGGTTTAGTGTGGGAAGAGCACAAGAAAGAGGGTCCTGATGTGCCGGTGGGCCTAACAGGACTTCGCGAGGCTTGAGAGGCTCACATGTGATATAGGCCTTTGTGGTCCACACGGCCCAGAAACAGAATCTCGTTTCCTAAATTTCAGTTCAATTTCTTTCGCCTTAGATTGGGTTCATTGTCAAGTAATGACGGTATCCTTCTCTGTCAAAACTTAGAAACTAAGTCTTGTGTATGGCCATGGGTTGTTATCAGACAGTCTGAAAACTATAGATGAATTCGAGCAGGCAAACCGCCAGGCTGCAGAGCTGACGCGCTCCAGCTCTGAAATCACGATTTTGAATAACTTAGACACTTAATAAGCACGCGCCATGAGCAACCCCTCCTCGGATCTAAAATAAAATAAAATAAAATTGTATAGCATGTTGATGTAGGAATTCGACCTCTTGCATCTCCTGATTAGGTGGGGTTCGTTGGATAGTCTTGTGATTATATACGGTGCAACTTTGGCGCACATCCCATCGACCACCGTCGGATTCAATTGTTTTAATGTTACTTGTTTGAATTGACAAGTGCCATTAACCCCGCCCTATCAAAATCTTGTTGGAGTCAACCGTTGAATCGGGCACAGCTGAAACTACTGTGCTCAAGCCCACTAGAGCATTAGGAAAATGCCATTTAAGTGGGCTTATCATTCCTATATGCTATAGTACCCAATGGTGTTATTTCCGCATCGACCGAAGTATACCTTTTATATTTACAAACCAAATTATCCATCAAGCACAAGATTGGGTTCCCCATTGATAATCAATCTCATCCACCTCTCTCTCTCTCTCTCTCTCTCAAATTAATCTCATCACCTCTCTTTATTTTTTTGGTATCAATTCTCTTCTTTCACATGCAACATCATAGGATTCTTTCTATAGTTTTTATTTGAAAATAGCGTTATCTCATTGTATTACGTGTAGATGTACCGCGGCTTTTGACCAATTGTTGATGTACAAATTGGCTACGGGGACACGTCAGATGAAATTTCACGTCATCGGGAAACAAAAGGAGAGAAGGATCGCAAATGACGATTAATCGATGGTCAACCGCAAGCGATTGGGCCGAAAAAGAAGAAAAACAGTTGCAAAGTGAAAAGTCACGTATAGTTCCCCATCCAGCGCAGCACGCGGAATAAGAGGGTGCAACGTCATCTCCGACGCCAGGGTCGACGCCCGCACCAGCTGTTGCACGCCGTGTACGCTAACGCCACGGCCACCGATCTATTTCATTTGACCATTTCCCAAAAGTCTCCCGGCCACTAGTAATCACCCCTCCTCCTACTCGAAAAGCGCATCTCAACTCGAGCACCTAATGAATTCCTCTTTTTTTCACGTTCTTTCTTAATCTAAAAAGTTGAAAATTAAACGTTTGTTGTCATCTGGAAAATAACTTGCTCACCCCTTTCATGACATGTCACCTAGCTCTATTTAAATTTCCCCATCATTTCTAGCAACAAGAGTAAAGGAAGACATCAACACATGATACCTACTTTTTAAATAGGATTAATGCAACGGAAAAAAAAAACATAAATTGGTACATCTATGATAAATTTATCATAAATTAATTTTTTTCACTACAAAAAATCTCAAATCGGTATATTTGTGATAAATTTAACGACACACCTATAACAAATGTGGGATTTTTTTTAATTAACTCTATAGGTTGCTGTAAATTTAATGGCAAAATTTGACCAAAATTAATGGAAGATAAACTTATTACAATATACCAGTTTAAGATTCTTCATGTCAATCTGTTATAAGTGTACTAGTTTGGAAGTTTTTTGTGGTATTGATAATTTTTTATAACAAGAAAATTCACATGAAATATGTGAATTCTTGATTTGCGACATTATCTAATTAATCTAATAAATCAAACTACGACGCTGGCCCAACGGTAATTTTACCAAGCGCCGAGAAAAAATAATTAAAAAATTATGCAAATTTGAATTATGCGAACCCCAGCCGACTCCCTCGGGTGATGGAATTCCCAGAAACACCCTCCCCGTCCCCTTCGCGCTAACCACCTCTCGTTCTCCAATCACGTGGTCGGTCTTCCACCCTGCCCGCTGCCCGCTGCCCGCTTTTCCCGACCCCCGAGTCAAACCTCCCCCGCCCCCGTTCACACCTGCCCGTCCTGCCCCTTTATATTCTCTCTCTACACCCACTTCACCTGGAGATACTTTCTCTCTCTGCGAAGAAAATGGCGAAACTAACCCTCTCCCTCCTCCTCCTCTCCTTCCTCATCGCCTCCTCCGAGTCCCTCACGCCCTCCGATCTCCCCACCGGCGATGTCGCCGGCCGCCGCGATCTGCCAGGTTACGAGGCCGATTCCGCCGCGACCATCCTCCTCCCCAGCGAGAAGCCCCGGTCCGTGGCCGCTGCGGCGTTCCCGGCGGTCCAGATTGACACGGAGACCGCCGCCGCCACTCAGGACGCGGCCGACGTCGCCGTCGCCGACGAGCATCCGGTGGTGGAACCTGAGAAGATGACCTCCGTCCCGCTGAGGACGATCACCTTCCGCCCGTACGACCACGGCGAGATTGCGGCGGTGCCGCTCTCCCTCCGCTTCCCGTTCCGCCACGGAGGAGGCCGCGGGTGCCGCCACGGACGCCGGCAGTTCCGGCCGAAGTCCGAGGGTCGCGAGATCTCGTTCGGCAACGACATGATCCTGTCGGGCGAGAAGCCGGGCCACGATGCCGAATCGCGAGGGAAGGAGATCGAGCGCCAGATGCCCGGCCGGTGGATCAGGGTCCACCACAGGAAGCCGAGGCTCGGATTTGCTGACGTGGCGTGGAAGGAGGGCGAGGACGTGATGAAGAGGCCCGATCGCCGCCATGAGGAGCGCGAGGAGGACGAGGAGGAGGAGAGAGAGCATCACCACCACCGCCGCGGGAAGGAGGACAAGGACATGATGATGAAGAGGCCCCATCGCCCGGAGGAGCGCGAGGACGATGACGAGGAGAGAGAGCATCACCACCGCCGCTGGGACATGATGAAGAAGCCCCATCGCCCCGAGGAGCGAGAGGACGACGATGAGGAGAAAGAGCACCACCACCACCACCGCCACCATCACCACCATTTCCGCCACCACCACGGTCACGAGGACGAGGACGAGGAGCGCGACGGAGGTGAGGGCATCTTCAAGAGGATCCGCAAGTTCTTGGACCACCATTTCTGAGGACGACCGTGATGATGATGATGATCATGATCATGATGCGCGGTGAATCTGTGGTGATGACTGATCAATCCGATGCAGCTATTTACTGTTTTTTTCTTTTTGTGATGGTATCGAGGGGGATTAGCCTTCTTACTTATCTGCGCTGTCTTATGTAAATAAGTTGCATCCTTGAGAGATGGACAATCTGAACACGTTGCTTAGATATAGATGATGGCATGTGAGATTGATGGATAGTTAGTAGGTATGTACTATGTTTGTATTGTAAATAACAGCACTGGTGGATTTCATGTATGATGATCAGATTTTATTATCTACCCGGTGTTCTGCTTAGGCTTTTTGGGTTAAACTCGATTAGTTTTCTTGACGATTATGAATCCGTATCAATAGAATCAAGATCATAGCCATCGAACCGGTAAAGAAGAGAGAGTGGATAGGATGATATGATAATTCAAAGCTCTGTTGAATAAAACCATACATTGAAAGATTCGAAGAGGGTTAATGATACGGCGTGACTAATCGAACAGATAAATCTATCATTCTTCTACGATGGAGTGATCCGACGGGCTGTCTGCTAGATGGGTAGATTCACAGCTTAAGATTAGTCTCTGAAATAGTTGGAGCAAATGCTGCTGTGATAGGTGCTGGCGAGCTCCGAGCACACCCAAGGGCTTACCTCGAGAGCGGCTCCACTGACGTCGGAGCAAGTCCAGGTCGCTCTCCTATGTCCCGGCAGGCCGTGGAGATAGATGTTGGAGAGACAGATCCCGGTGAACGGTGCATTCTTCAAGCCCTGTATTAGGCCTGCCTCTTGGACCTTCACGCCCCAGACGTCCTTGATTCTGATGCCCTTGACGTAAGGGAGGGCATTAGGGTTGTAGTACTCGTCGGGGTGGTCGCCGACGTTCCCCATGATCCGTATGCCTTTACGCACGTTCTCCATGTACACATTGGACACGGTTATGTCCCTTATGAACCCTCCCCTTCCGACGTTTGTTTTGATGTGGATTCCTATGCCCACGTTGTACAAGTTTATGTTCTCGATCCAGACGTTCTCCACCCCGCCGGACGTTTCGCTTCCTACTGAGATTCCAGCAAAAGGGGATGACCCAGTTATCCGCCGTATCGTGATCCCTGAGCTACGACGGCCGTAACGTATTCCATATTCGTCCCATCCACTTTTCACTGAAACGAGATCATCTCCAACGGATATATGCGAATCCTCTATGCAGACATTGGAACTGGAATCTGAGCCAGTACAAGATACAGATGCTGTAGTTAGCTTTCTTTCCTGAGAGTTTGAACTCTTCCACACAGAAGCAATCAATAAATTGTCTCACTAGCTAAGAGACATACTCCTGAACATCTATTACAGCATCATTAACAGGACTAACTAAATAAAAGAACATGCAGGGGATTGCTTCAGTATGATGATCTTGCTCTGTTTTCGCTTTTACTGTTGCCATTGATTATTATATCAACTCTTATAGATGCTATCGAAGTACCGAGATACTATACAAACAGCCTATGTGTATCTGAAGCGTGCACTAAGAAATGGGATAGCAATGCTAAACCGGGCCCAAAGTTCCCAGTAAAATTCAAGTATAGTATGTACCTGGATCAATTCCGTCAGTATTGGGAGAGTCGTAAGGGGCCAATATCGTTACATATCTGATGACAACGTTGCTGTGGAAAAGCAAATAAAGAGATGTCAGATCAAGGTCGAGCAAGATGTACATTACTCCTAAGTTGCTGGGTTAGTATTGCAGTATCGCTCATTAAAAACCATGTCCTAATATCTGCACTTAACAAATTGAAACATGCATGTCTGGAAGTAACCTGCAATAAACAGGGTGAATGTTCCAAAAGGGGGAATTCTTGAAAACCACGTTGGAGATCACGATGCTTCTGGAGTTCATGAATTCAACAAGATGTGGTCGAGTGTAGTGGAGAGTGCGGTGCCTCCACATGTTCCACCATACCTCTCCTTGACCATCAATCGTCCCGTTCTCACCTGAAATAGCACAATTGCACGATATCCTTAACAAGATTGTTTCTGAACTTCGGATCCATTTAAGCACTGTTATGATGCATCTATTCAGTGGTTGATAAGGATTCTGTGAGATGCTTGTCGAAGTTAAGGATCATGCACTGTTTTCATCAATACCCACCTGTGATCACCACATCTCGAAGGCCATATCCTTGGATGAGACTCATATACCTCCTTCCAGGACGTTCCCTCCCTCTTCCATAAGAAGGCAAGGGGGCGATCAGAGGCCAATTCCAAGTATCCTGAAGCATCAACCACAACACTTTAGCAGGGGACTCTGCAACGTTAGGACAAAATTACAGCTTTTCTTGCTATCTTCTGGCAATGTAATCGACCAGAAGTTCCTTTCATCCTCAAATCTTCAGAATCATCTGAGTATATTCTTTGTTTTCTGATCATTCAAGGAGTTCAGACAAAACTTATGCATTTGATCAGCATGTTGTGAATTTATGGTTACCATTACAATATACAGTCACTAATATTTTCAACGTATTTAAGACAGATTAGACTACCATATCTCGCAAGTTAACAAAGTGAAAACAGTCATCCCAAAGAATATGGGAAGTGAGCAAGTATGAATGATCACAAGGGAGGTGTCTATTCTTCGAAGAAGCCATTAGAATCAGTAGCTAGTTATGGCATTTAGTCGCCATGTGACTACAGGAGCGATGTCATCTTCAGGCATTCAAAGTTGTTAGGGACCACGCTGTAGGAATACTCTAAGCGGCTTTCAATCTTCCCTCTCTCTTCACAACGTTATGTATGGCTGTTTGTCGTGTAAATTCCAACACACTAAAATGGGCAAAGGCCCTTCTCTCTATTAGTTCTGACATTATTTCATTCATTATGGTATGAGCTACGTCGCTGCATGAAGCTAAATCATCTCAATCATAGATCAGACCTGTTCAATGGAGGAACCTGCTGGCAAGCAAGGCTCGGGCCACAGGCCCGCCCCAGGCAATGAATGGTAAATGCCGGCTCTGCCCAACCCAGGCCATATGCCCGACAATGAGCTGAATCCTATAGCTCTTACTATGTTATTGGAAGAGGAAAGTGAACAGATTAATGTGATGGTCCAGATGAAGATGCATTGATGAGTTCTTGCATCTGCAAAATCTTAGCTGTCCAAGCATCTGGAACGTCCATTATTAGACGTGCAATGCACATGCGCTTGGAGCCACCACGCACCCACCCGTATATCCTTCCCTCTCTTTTGAGGCCCCCAAAATTTTAATTAATACAAATATTTCTGCTGATGCTTGGGGGACCACTTCCCTACTTTTAAAGTGGTGGCTACCCCTATAGCCAGGAACAAAAGAACAAAGCAGGAAAGGAAAATTTTCAATCAATGAAAGGAGAGCTCCAACAAAATCCTTACTTAATCCACATAACAAAATAACCCATTTGTTCAAATGTTCTTCTACGACTTGCCCGTCTTATTGCAAAATGAAGGTCGTCGCACCTTCTTTTAATTTAGCGTAATCGGGTCAATAATGTATTCGAGAATCATTCGGACCCTGGACTGGACTGTGCAGAAAAGCACGAGCTCTCATGCAGTTCTTTGGGCGCTGTGATTGACTCTATAACTCCTTCTATCGCTCAATAACTTCACGCGATATAATATTTATTCGTTCGCCAGTATCATCAAAAATGAATTTCCTGGGGTCTGCATCCCAAGAAATTCTCCTCCGCACAAACCCAGAACTTGTTTCTGCTGTAGTGATCAGTTCTTAGACGGAAAGAGGCATCGGACGAGATTAAATTAATCCCATTTAAAAAATCGACCGAATCAGGCCATCATGAGAGTCAAAAGAACAGGATGAATCCCTGCTTTTTTACACCCCACTCATCAAGATTCTTTCAACTCTATCACTTTTTTTATGTATTACCACTGAATCATATTCCCTTCAGAATAACTTAGTCAGTACTGGCGAGTCAAACCTACAGGGTCCTCTCCTCAAATTCACTGGCCACTACACTGAACAACTCTTCTTACATTTACCATTTTCACAGTTCATTAAGAAACAGGACGTATACAGACTACATTGCTATTGGCCTTCTTTTTGCCACTGGGTGAGGGCTAAGCATGCTTCAATTCGATCCATATAATTCAGTTCTTTTCGGTACATATAGTGCCTATCGATTGACTTGTATAGACTCGCACTAACGCAGGATGGTCGGTCGCAGTGCAAGAAATATGTATAAGGTTCCAGTTCTTCCTAGTTCCCAGTGAGCCTAGCAAGAGACGGAGCCGACTCGTTCCGTCAAATTTGAGCCTAGATGACACATTTTATATGTCGAAAGTCTCATAAGTAACAATTTCGCTAACGATGTGAAGCAGGAGAAATAACTTTACCTGGGTGGCCTTGATGACCGCCCCACTAGCCAGGTAAAGGGTCATGTGGCTGGTGAGGCTGAAGCTGCCGGTGAGATACACCCCGGGAGGGATGTAGAGGAGGGTACCGCCCCTCCGCCGGAGGTGCTGGATCCGGTATATCGCCTCGCTGAACGCCTTGGTGTTCACCGTCCGCCCGTCCCCCACCCCTCCAAAGTCCGTTATCGATATCTTGTCGTTCCGGTACCTCATCGGCACTATCCCCGAGCACGTCATCATCGATCCCGCCACCCCCTCTAGAGTGACGGATGCGACCATGAGGATCGCCAGGACAACAGAGACGGCGAACCGCACCATTTTCGCAAACTTGGGAGGCAGAAAACGGCACTTTGTTCGAAGCCTCTCGGGTGGAATCGAGCCAAAGAGAAAGGTACGAAAAACGCTTTTCGAAGAGCCGCGGGAATGATTGGAAGATGATGAAGAGAAAATGGGAATGTTGTCTTGGTGAGAGATGGATGTGTGTCAGACTCAGTGGTACTTTGGAGGTGAGTAACAAGGAGAAGAGTACAAAGCCAAACTTGGAGAGCTGCTGCTGAAAGGATGAGAGATGGATGGAGAGCGATGTGTTGCTGGAAGAAAGTATGGCGGTGGGTCTGAAAACGATACAAGCAGAAGTGTCCAAACGAGGCTTTAGAGATGATTCAACTGCATCGGACCAGCATGGAGACCCTCCTCCTTATACGAATGAACCAGCACAAGAACCTTTCGGGGAGAGAGAGAGAGAGAGAGAGAGAGAGAGAGAAGTTGGTGAGATCTTTAGAGGGGGAGGAGGACATTAACAAAAGCAGAAAAGCATGGCAAGGGGGAAAGGACAGGACAGAGAGTCACGAGTCACGAGCCACGAGCCACGGGCCTCCATTGTCGTCCTTCGGCGTGATTTTTTCGTACGTTGCCCCCATCACCACCTATTCACCTTCTAAAAGTGCTAGTGCAAGTGCTTTTCTTTTCGTTCCTCGTTTTTTCTTCCTTTCCTTTTTTTTTTTTTGCCTGTTCTGCTTTGAAAAGTGGGGAATTTTTCCAAGGTAGAAGACCGTAAGAACCGGTAAAAAAGAAAAGAAAAGAGAAAGGGATTCGGGCCATATACTCTAAACTGCTAAATTCACGCTTGCCCCAGGAAAGAGTTTGAGATGGATCAGTATCTCTCCACATCCATAAGGCGGTGTTTAAAAGTGACTATAAGGTGTGGATTGATATTATTTAACAAAAAGGCCTTCACCCTTGGTATATTGATCCATTCGTCTCGGTCCTCAGACTCCCATTTACTATTTAGCAACAATTCAAAATGGAGTTTGAAGTGGATCAATCGGGAGAACTAGTAATGAAGCTACTCATGAGCTTGCAAAATAGACTTTTCATTAATTAGGAACCGCATGTTCTTTCGTTTTTAATGATCTCCCTTCTAAAGTTAAATTATAGTGTTAGCGGATTCTTCTTTAATTTATCATCTTGATTTCCACTCTAGTTTCTCCTTGTAACATATGAATTATTTTGATGTAATGGAAAGTTTGTTTTAGCAAAAAAAAATAAAAATTCACGCTTGCCCCCATATTTGTTTTTTTTCTCTAAATGGCTACTCCAATTATTTCAAATTCCAAATCAAATTGTATTTCATTCTAGGTTCTTAGTAAACGACATCGTTTTTGGAGAGATTAACGTGTAACGTATACTTTTGGCACACTGTGTCACATTTGCAGACATTTTAAGATGCCCGAAATCGCAAGGTATGGGTGGAAATTGCAGGTAGATGTTGAATTTACGCAAAAAAAACCAATGATTTGTGCCTCATTTTAGGCTAATGAAAAGTTGTGAGTAATTGTCTAAAATTAACAAGGTTCCCATTTGTGAAAATTCAGGATCCATACACGACTATGATAGGAGTTTGTTCTCTCTCTAGGGATAAGGCAAAAGGGAACAGAATTATAGCCCGTGATCCAGCAGAATACCATCCAAAACCGGTTGACCAGATCGCATTACCCTGTTTTGTCCGAAGCGAGACAGACTGCTATCCCTCTTTTTCTGTGCGTGCTTCCTAAAGGCTTGAAATCGCATAATAATAAAACCAAGAATTCATCGATCCATCATCATCTTTTTATCTTTGAATATGTCGTGATGGGGTGGTCCATATACACTCACTGCACTCCACAGCAGGGGTTGCACTCCCCCCTGTCACGCCAAGCACTCTACAAGCCTCAGCAAGGGGCTATTTCAGCCATTTTCACCCGCATCCGTCACCGGAGCTTTTCTGCGTCATCTTCTGTCTCCCTATCCCTAGAGCTTTTGGGCAGGGCGGTTCCCGAGTATCCATAGCAATTAACCAAGCGCGAAAATTGGAAGATCCCATGTTATTTTCTTCCCGATAAAAGAAAGTTGAAAATTGGAATGTCCCATGTTATTTTCTTCCTGATAAAAGAAAGTTGTGTAGGTGTAAATAGGTCTATGTGTACCATCTCCATTTCTGGAGAGTGACAAGCAAAGATTGATCCAAAAGTGAAGAAGAAGACCAGGCCGAGGAATCGAAACTCGCTGCATTCATAGTATGCAACGGTGGCCTCGAAGATAATAATGGTCTTCACATGTTCATGTGATCCTCTAGTGCCCTGTCAAAAGCGTCTATCTAGTGGGCATAACGTGTACATTACACTTTTAAACCTAGGCAATTATTGAGTTTCAGGCGAATTGTATTCATTTCGCATGTTACCAAGATATGGGTTTTGGCTTATTCAATGACTCAGCGACTAGAATTTGAAGAATCTGACTGTTCTGCATCAACCAAATAGAAAATCACTCTCTGCTGCTGTCTGCTCCACTTTGTAGCTGGCCGGGCATCATGTGGCCCATCATCGAGGCCCAATAAGCCCAATTAGATACTCTTGGATGGACAATCAGGCCCATGTACATGCATGTGACTTCCTTCGCTCGTGGCCAATCTTGACTTCCAGCGATTCCTAGATATCCCAGCTTGTTCGTTTTAATATGATATTAAACATTCTTTTCAAATTCTATAGGAGCGAGCATCGGTTCAAGATCAACCTGAACCAACTCTGGACAAATTCAGTTCTTAAGTGGACTAGATCGGTCTTTGATCTTGGGACCCTTGGACCCTACATTGTGCAAGTTGATCATCGATATAAGGAGTTTAGAGTTGGTCAGGGTATTTTATATATATATATATATATATATATATATATATATATATATATGTGTATTATATGCTTTTGTCTACTTTAAATTCTAGTAGGACCTCCCTTGTTTTCTTCACAATTTAGTTTGTTGTGTAAATTAGAAACTAAAAAAAAAAAAAAAAAAAAAACCAGCCGTAATTCGAAAAAGAGCCTCTTTCACTCGCCTCGACCTCATTCACCTACCTTGGCCTTGCTCGCCTCAGTCCAATTGCCTCGCCGCTTGCCTCTATTCCTTCATCTAGTGTGTTTGGTTTAATGGTTATAAATTTTTGTTGTTTACCTTATCATATATTTATGTTTGCTATGTATTGATATTCATAGTTTGGTTATTCAATGTCGCATTGTTGATGAATATGTAACTTGAAATAGTATGTTTGTCATTTTAAGGAAAACAAAAAATAAAACAAAAAAAAAAAGTTGATTCGATACTCGATCCTAAGTTCAACAAGATTAGTTCTTGGTCCCAAATATTAGAGACCAACACTATGCGGGTTAATCTTGGGACTAGGTGCTAGACCGGTTCAATCGGGACCCACACTTACCCTTACTTTTCAAGATGACTTGAGTTGGGAAGTGATATAAGTGATAGGGTTAAAAGATAAACGGTCTTTTAATATGCATGGAACGGTCTCGTGTTATGCTCCCCACTCATGCATCAAGTTCAATCACAAAATAATTCAGTCTTCAGCAAAGAACTATGATAATTGGAGGTAATGACAGATAATTGATGAATATGACAGTCCAATATCAATATGACTCTAGAACATCATTCCCTACCAAAGCTAATTCCCTGTTCGAACTCCAAGACAAAAAGCAAAAGCTAAGCTGCTACACCGACACTTTCAATCTACAATTTGGCACGACTACCAGAGATCATCTACCCAACAACATCACTACTCAATCACAGATTCACCCGCCTTTCAATTAGCAAGAATTTCCCAAATCAACTCCACATCGAAAGATGGCATCGTCTCGAGCGAACAGCCTTCGAGCACCAATTCCGGTCCGGTTGAACCGGCTGAGACGGACGGATTAGAACTCACGAGCCTCCGCATCTCCTCTTCTTCAGAGCAACTCGGGGACAGCATCACTTCACTCCCCCATGAAGATGAAGATGAAGATGACGATGACGATGAACACGACGTGGCCTGCGTTGCCGATCCCTCGCCCTTCCTCGTGCTCCGCCTCTCTCTCTCCTTCCTCGCCTTCTGGCGTATCGCGTTGATCTTTGCGTCCACGGAGCTCCTCACGGCGTTCAGCTTTTTGCTGTCAGCTAGCCCTGAGTCCTCCAAGTCCTTCAGCTCGGGGAAATTCAGTCGCGCGTACTCGCCCCTCAACTTGAACGCGGCCCGGTCGTACGCATAGGCAGCGGACTCGGCTGAGTCGTAGGTCCCCAGCCACACTCTAGTCCTGTTCTGGGGCAGTCTGATCTCTGCCACCCATTTCCCCCAGTGCCTCTGCCTCACTCCTCTGTACAGCTTCTTCTTCGATGGAACAGGGTACGGGCTCATGTTGTCATAGTGCTGAGACGCTGGCACCAAAGCAGCATGAGTCAGATCCACGTTCGAATTGTTACGGCTGCAAAACTTTTGCATAAGATCTCTGTGAAGCATATAGACTGAAGAGCCTAATGGTTCCCGAATTGGGGTGTTATCAGTGGTTGAATTTGTTCGGTCCGAGTTTGAGAAGATCAAATCGAGAGTGTTGGAGCCGAAACCTTTCAGAATGAGCTCCGATAGTGAGGAGGGAATGTTTCCACCGTCGTTGTGGTTGGTGTAAGTGACTGGTGGAAGATTCTGAAGGATAGTTTCCATTTTTGAAACAGAGTTCTGTCAAAACCCTCTATCAAAGGAAAAAACAGAGGAATTACAGAGTGAGAGAAAACACTGGGAAAGAAGACAGGATTACCGAAAAAAAAGAAGGTAATCCTGTTTTCCTCAGGAAATACGAGTGAGAACGAAGAAATCGAGAGCGAAAGGGGACAGAATTCCCAGCTGGAAAAGGCTGACTTCTCGGATTGAAGAGAAACTCAGAAAACCAAGTGCACAAAAACAGAGGATTCGCAGCAGACTACAGCGCTGAAGAATGTTTCGAACAGAGAAAAGATCGCCCAGTTAAAGAATCGGGAGAAGAACAAGATCAAGAAGAAGAAGAATAGATTGAATTGCAAAATTGAGGAGAAGACTGAGATTGATGTTGTGTTCCCAACCTGGACATACGGAGTGTATTTATAGCTGCAGGTAAGGGAGGTCCCTACAATCCTCAGACTGAGCTTTTTTTTTCCAGATGGCGATTGTACCCTCCGAAGAAAATCGTCCTATTGATGGTTTCGCGATGAAATTTGGGGATGTTGTGGAGGGCATGGAGGTAACTGCGGGAGAGCTCTCCAGCTCAAAAGCAGGGTCTGACTTTGTCGGTTTGACAACGCGATGCGGCCACGGGGCCGGGCTCGGGCCACGGAAAAGAGGCACCTTTTTGAATTAATTGCAGAGTGGATCGAGTCAGCTCCCCCGTTCCTCCGATCGTATCGTCTCATCTCATGCACGATAAACTTCGGTTGAGTCTCTTCTGTGCTCCCGACATTAGGCTGGCTCGAGCTGTCCGCGCATCCGTGTTTTGGTTAGTGACAGCCTGACAGGACAGTGGTTTTTCAAAACTTGGTACAAGGGTTAACTCAGTTGTTAGTACATCTCAACTATATCTATTGATTGATGCAGTTCAATTTAATTTGAGAACAAAAGGAAGATGGAACTAAAAAGTGTAGTTAAATCGAATAGATTGTAAGAGATTACTTCATATTGCATCGAGGATTTGTGGTAGAAATCTGCATAATATAGTGCCCGTGAAAGAAGATTTTGTAGAATCCTTGGAGTTGGCTCATTAGTTAATGAATGGACATGAGTATGTTTGTGGAACACACGACATAAATTTGATCCACCATGCCACCTAATGCCTCGCCCGACCAACTTCTTAAGCAATTCTTCTTAATCTTTTTTTATTTTTTTCCAACACCTGAGATTACCAATGATTAAAACTCATTGTTTAAACCATGATGATTTTTATTTTTTTATTTTTGGTTTAAAGCTCCTTATTTAGCATTAATGAAAGCAAATATCAAGATTTCGAGTAAATTTCTACAAGTTAATGCCTGTTGTAGCTGATGATACTCAATTACAAAGGAAATATTGTGCATTCCGATTCATGATCTACTATTGAAAGACTATATTTTTCTTTTCATGGTTGGAGGAAATTTCATCTAACTAAATATCAATCAATAGGTCCACACATGCTTTCTTTCGTGGGATAGAGCGAATTAGACGCCAAAAGCTCTCCAACCGACCACCGATCGGTTCGTGGATTGCATTCTTTGACCTCTTCTTCTCCGAAATAAGTGGTCGCACAAAAATCGTCCACCACCACTATAATGTCAACCAAGAAAGCGGGACCTTTCGAGTTGGGTGACAGAAGTCAATACGCATTGAAGATGTAAAGCGCTAGAGTGTCTTCCTTCAGACTTTCGAAAGGGGAAGCTCGTGAAAGGACGCTCACACTCATCTCGCAAGATGGCCTAAAAATGGACTCGGTCATGTGAACCGTCCCCTTCCCCCTACCCCACCTCCCACCTTCCCATAAGTCAAATCCCGTCATCTCGTTTTCACCCTCTACTTGAGGATTGCCCTCGCCGATAAATAAGACCAAGATGTGACAAACGAATCATCCCCCTTCCGATTTCGCGTAAGGAAGCATCCGACTTAACATCACGATCCTCAGTCGCCCGTACCCATATCTACTAAAAATATCAAGAAGAAAGGAGCGCAAGACTTCAAGACGCCATAGGAGACCGACAACGATGCCAAACCTTACCAAAAAGGCATGCGCGTGACTCCGATTTGGTTTGGCTTGGAAACAGAAGACCTTTCGAGATAAAAGATGGAAGGTTGAAGGGCGTCGAGGTAAACCACGTATGAAAACGCGAGGACATCTTGACAGATTGTCGGGAGAAAAAAAGTAGAATGAGACGAGAGCTGGGGGAGTCCCGCGAAATGGGGAATCTGAAAAAGTGGATTTTTGTCGGCACGCGGACTCGGTCCAAACCCAAGTTGTCACTCGTCAGCCGCCACCGACTATCCAATTAGTCTTCTCTCTCTTTCTCTCTCCCCTTCTCCTGAGAGCGACACGTGCATCCCGTCCTTCCTCACTCCCTCTCGTATCGCGACCGGTGCTCACGAGATATCGCGAGTCCTCTCTCTCAGGTTACGTCACCATGAAAAGTTGTTGCGACACGATGACGCCAGAGTCCCAGTGAGACAGGCCATAGAGAGAGTCTATCTAGGAGTGGGCATGGTACAGATTAATCGGTACAACACTTACTCCAAAGAGCAAACCGTACAGCATTGATCCCTCAAATTTTGGGATGAGGGACCGATCCTTTTGTGCCGAGAACCGAGGATCGGACTAGATTCCAGAATCAATCTAGGATCAATCAATTTTTTTTTTCATTTTTTGTATTCATTTAAATGAAAAAAGTAGTATTTCAAATTTATAAATAATACAACATTAAGCGATCAAACTATGAACACTAGTACATATCAAATATAAATAAAAGATAAGGTAACAACATAAATTTCACTTGCTAAAGCAACAAACCATAAATCCGAACACATGAAGTGAGCGAATAGAGATTAGAGGTGAGCGACAAGGCGAGCAAGGCAAGTGAAGAGAGGCGAGCTGCGCGAAGCAAGTTGAGAGCAAGGCCAATGAGAGTGAAGAGGATTTCTATTTTATTTTATTTTGGGTCGAATCTGGTTGGTTCACTTTTCTAATTTACATAGTAAACTGAATTGCAAAGAGAACAAAGGAGCAAGCGCTAAGATTTAGGCTCCGTTCGTTTTACGGAAAATACAACGTTTACGGAAAATATTTTACAAGAAGTCATTTTCTAGAAAAATGTCATTATTTGTCTTGTGTTCGTTTAAAACCTAACAATAAAGTGGAAAGTACTTTTCGTTGTTCGGTAAGAAAAATATTTTTTTCGTATTTTTGAGTAATTTTATTATTATTTTATTTTTAAAATCAATTTTTAAAATTATTTTTTTAAATCAATTTTATTTTTTTAAAAATAGATTTTTAATTATTTTTATTTTTCTTTCTTTTTATCTTCTTCTTCTTTGGCCGGTTGCCGGCCACGTGACGATTGGCAACCAGCCGAAGACCAGCTTCCGCTGGCTCATCGATCTCGCGAGCGGCAAGCGGCGAGCCTGAGCTCGCCAACCTCTAGCCTCACCAAAACTCACATTCGTCGGTTTGCGATCTATTGAGCTTGAGGTCGGCAAGCCTTGAGCTTGCCACTCGCCAGAGATCAGCTAGCCAAGTGAGGCCCAAGGCCGATGGCGGCGCTATTAGCGAGCCTCTAGCTTGCCTAATGCCGGCGAGCTCCAAGCTCACCTGTGGCTGGTTGTCGGTCATAGCCATGCTGGCAATTGGTCAAAGAAGAAGGTGGAAAAAAAAAGGAAAAAGAAAAAAAAGAAAAAGAATTTTAAATTTAAATTATTTAAAAAGAAAATAAGAAAGAAGGGGGCTCATAGATTATGAGATAAGAGAGAGTGAGTAAGGAAAATGTTTTCCTCAATTTAAAAAGTAGAAAACATTTCCCCCTCTCAAATTGAGGAAAACGTTTTCCTTACTCACTCTCTTTTATCTCATAACCTATAAGCCCACTTCTTTCTTGTTTTCTTTTTAATAATTTAAATTTAAATTTAAAATTATTTTTCTTTTTCTCTTTTTCTTTTCTTTTTCCTTTTTATTTTCCACCTTCTTCTTTGACCGGTCGCCGGCACGACTACGGTTGCTAACTGTCCATAGGCGAGCCTTGAACTCGGCAATATCAGGCGAGCTTGAGGCTCACTGGTGGCATCGCCGGCCTTGGGCCTCGCTTGGCTCGCCAATCTCTGGCGAGCAGCAAGCTCAAGGCTCACCAACCTCTAGCGAGCTCGAGCTCGCCGCCGACCGCTCGCCAAATCGGCGAACCGGTGACGAGCGTGAGCCTTTGAGAGGCTAGAGGCCAACGAGCTTGAGGCTCGCCCTCGCGCTCAAACCCTAGTGCTCGCCTATCTCTGGCGAGCGGCGAGCTTGAGGCCCATCGCTTGTAAAATCGACAAGCCAGCAGCAAGCGTGAGCCTCTAGCTCACCGCTTGCGAGATTGGCGAGCCAGTGGAAGCCGATGAAGAAGAAGATAAAAAGAAAGAAAAAGAAAAAATAGTTAAAAAATCGATTTACAAAAAAAAAAATCAATTTTTTAAAATAAAATAATAATATTACTCAAAAAAGTACGTAGAGAAAAATATTTTTCTTACTGAACAACGAAAAATAGTTTCCACTTTATTTTCAAGTTTCAGACGAACACAAAAAAAAAATGACATTTTTCTGGAAAATGAATTCCTGAAAATTTTTTTCCGAAAAAGCTGCATTTTCTATGAATTGAACAGAGTAGACAAAAGTATATAATATAAAATATATTATGTATAACATCCAATATATATATATATATATATATATATAGTGGTCCTGGTTGGACCAACCTAAACTTTTAGAATCGAGACTAACCTGCACAATGTAGAGTTCGGGGATCTCAAGACCAAGGACTAACCTAGCCCCTTTGGGTCCGAACAAGGACCAATCGGGTTGGGCCTATCTAGAGTTGGTTCTGAGTTAACCCTAGAGTGATGCTTACCCCTAGATGGAGCACTTCCAACCAACTACATCTTACAAATTTCCAAGCTTCTAGTTTTCTGCAAGCCCTTCAATAGTTTTGCATCAACTAAAAAAGATTGACCATAACCATTTCGCTTAGCGATGGACAAGAGAATCTGTGGGATCGTGGCCTGAGTGACTTCAGGCGGAACTTGTCTGTTTAGGAGGTGGCTGGGGCATTGGTGCATCAGACAGGAAGCTCTTGAACTATTATGTGCCCGAGAGGGGAGATACACTGGCACTGCATGTCCGGCGCCCATTACGGCAACGAATGTCAAGCCTTCACATATCTCGATCCAACCTCCAAGCAGGGAAACCAAAGAGTCTAGTTTTAGTCGTTGTGGATGAAATTGTGGAAACTTTTCTGTAATTTGCGTTTACCAGATCGTGATGGTACCAGGGGTACCATTTCTCCTGAACTTTCAATTTTAGTGCTGCAATGTCACGTCGAGTTGTTGGCAAAGGAACAGCTACATCTGTTGTCCCACTACTCAAGGAGAGGCAAATAATGCATGTGAGTCGACACTCGACACCACTAACAATGGTAAGAGAAAAGTCACCTTCGTGAGGAATTAGAAGAAACGTTGGTTTCCCCATATATATGAATGTTTGTGCACTAATCCTACCAAACATATCTATGTTATCTTATAATAAAAGAACAGGTCTGACAATAAGCGGGGATAGACATTCGCGAAAACCGCTACAAGCATCCAGGAAAAGCAGAATCTAACACCAACTATTTTGTAGAGAAAAATGTAGCACAAGCATTGGGTGGATGATGAATATGAGAAGGGTTGAGGAACTGAAAGATATACAGTTTGGAGATAAAACCCAGTTTAGCCGGAGACAAGCATGGTTGATTAATAGCAGAGAGATCAAAAGTTAATCACGAAGGGGAAGAAATGAGAAGCTAAGGATATGACCTTGCCATCAATTTCGATACTCTCGGATTGGATTTCATCAAGAGGCCTCTGAGCTCAAAAAACACAGAAAATCAAGGCAAAATATAAACCGAATAAACGAATAAAACACAGTTTTGGCAAATTACTTCGACAAGTTTCTAGAATAGATGGATGATCATAGACTACTGACATTCCTTGTTGAATTAAGTAGTTGCACAGAAAACCCATGATCCAAGTAGCTTAGAAAACAACTCGTGACCAAGTGAACTTAAACAATTTAAGGTGTTGACACAAGCATAGCTAAACTTGATAAAGCAACCCAAATTTTATCTTTCCGTAAGGTGAAATTCAGATTCTGCACAATCGCCGACAATAGATAATCTTCCAGGCAAACTCATCCTGTCCAAACTTTCGGAACTATGCCCATTTTCAATAGGCAAATCAGCTTCGACGTCAGCTTTCTTGGCCGAAGGGAGAAAGAAAACAACTTCAGCTTCAGGGAACAAGCAAAATTCAGGCTGTGGATAGATACTGAGAGAGACTAAAGAAGCAAAATCTTCAAAAAAGGAATTGGAAAGCCGCAAAATTTTTGGTTGATATTTCTCATTTAGTCGGTGAACTTATAATGCCATTGCTAAAAAAATGCGGATATGGCAGTTAAGTTCCTGTTAAACGCCATGTTGGCATTTCATGTCCATCCTAAGTGCGTATTGCAAACCATAAGATAGTTAAATAAACAATATTTGTCAAATTTTAGAAGAAAGAAATTAAAAAACAAAACAAAAAAACAAGAAGTTGTTTTTAGTTCGAATCTCTAGAGCCTTTAGCTCTCTTTCTTTTGAAATTTGGTAGATCAGATTTTGAAATTTGCCTAACTAAAACAAATATCTCATAAACCCTTGCTTTAGATTTCTCTTCGCTTGTTTAAAATTTTGCAAATCTGCTTTTGATCTTTAACCCCATTTTGGAATTGAAATTTTAGTTGTATTCAACTTTGAATCTGGGAAACTTCCCTCTTTTTCTCCACTGGCGACGAGTTTCTAGAAGCATCCATGCTTCTTTCGACAATGGTAGCCTCTCTCTCAATATGCAGACATATTACTCTTGGACAAAGTTGGAAACCTCACAGCACTATAGTTACATTACATTAATAAGCCAACAAGCACAAGAAATTGCACACACCCAAAATGAATAACCAAAGACAAGGGAGGAGAGGGCAAGAGATTACTTATTATTTATTTATGTGCTTCTTGACTGTGTCAGTCTCTTCAACTTGGCTACATTCACCACTATAGCCACATATGCCTTGTCTATTACATGATCTGCAAAGCTGGAATATGCACGTCTCCAATTCTTCTTGAATTGCAAAACCCCAAAGAAACCCCAAAACCCCGTCACAAATCCAACCATTGCGACCCAAAGAACAGCACCTTTTCAAGCTTATCCTCTTCATGTGTATCTTCAGGGTGAGGGATCTTCAGAGGTTGAGGCGCGTTGACATTGAAGCATTTTCTTCTCAGAATATCCCCACATAGTAGAGGTTTGCCGGCATATATGGAAAGATTATCTAGTGTCTAGATTTGATTTCCTTTTGGAATTTACCCCATAGAGTTGTTTTGTGACACGTTGAGGTGGCTCAAAAATGTTAACGCTGAAATGCCATGTGGAATTGTCCCCGAGAGGTGGTTGTTCGAAAGATCAAGAGACTCGAGCGACACCATGTACCCAATGCCAATGGGCATACCTCCGGAGAAAAGGCTGTGTGACAAGTTCAAGCCATGCAACTTTGAGAGAAAAGTAAGTTCTTTAGGAATTGACCCGATCAAATTGTTGCTTGAGAGATCCAAATTGACCACAAGTCGCAGAACACTTTCAGTGTATTCATTGTATCTTCCCTTTCATGATCTCAACCACAAGCTCTTGATCCCAAAAATTTGACGATGCAAAAGCAGGAAGTGGCAATGGTATATCTTGTATAAGAATGGCTTCAAATCCAATTCATTTGACTTGATCGAAATTTATCACGCTTCTCATATTGCCAAGACAACATGGGATCGTTTCTATCAAGTTGTTCACTGCCATGTCTAGTATTTTCAATCTTGAGGGTGAGCAGACCTATGAAGGGATGCTTCCAGTAAACCTATTCTCTTGTAGCCTCAGGATGGACAAGGACGGAAAGCTTCCATTGAACCATGCTGGGATGCTTTCGGAGAATTTATTCTCTCCAAGGTCTAAAATTTTTAGACTTGTGCAATAGCGAAAAGATAGAGGAATCTCCCCATTGAGACGGTTTCCATTCAAGTGTAGGGTTGCAAGGAAAGGTCTCATCAGGTGTGGATGGAATGGGACGGCAGATGAGGAACGCTTCCAACAATCTAGAATACTACCAGATAACTTATTATTGGCGAGATTCAAAGTAGTCAAGCTCCCTACGTCACATAACGATGACGGTATTGTGCCATTGATTATGTTATCATTGAGACACAAGTATTCAAATTGGTACATAACACCAATATCTGTCCAAAGAGATCCAGAGATCGAGTTGTGGGAGAGATCCAAGTTGGAACAATTAGAAGATAAGTTGGGCAAGGGTCCGGTAATTTGATTGTGAGATAGATTAAGTCCATAAAACGTCAAGTTGGCTAACCAATTTGGCAGGAGGCCAAAAAGGTAAGCGTTGGAGAGTCTGATATATTTGGCTGCCACATGTGTCCGAATCCACTGGGGAAATGGAGTTCCGAATGTACAAGATCTCATCCCAATGAATATAAGTTGGAACGGTGGTATTCGGTTGGGTTCTGCCTTGAAAGTCAAGTTATTATTGTCGCTAAAATCCAAAGTCTCAAGCCTTACATATTAAAAAAATGAATTTCCAAAATCAAACCTCCCAAAGAATTGTTACCAAGATACGAACCTGAGAGTTGAGAAAACTTTCCGAAACTATTGGATATAGACCTAGCCAAATGATTACTTTCAAGAGCTAAGTATTGTAAACCCCACAATTTCACTAATGATTCAGGAATATGCCCCACCAATTTATTATTAGAAAGATCTAACGATATCAACGATGACAACCGACGGTAGTAATGATGTAATGGGTCCGTTTAATTTATTATTTGAAAAATCTAGTGTTACGAAGTTCGACAATTACCCAATGACACTAGGGATTGAACCGGAGAAGGAATTCAAGGGAAGCCGAATGTGTTTTAAGTTAGTAAAGAGCACTAACCAGTTGGGCGAAGCAACCTTAAGATGATTACCAAAGCACCGGATTCACCATCTAAGCGCATGCAATAAGCTAAGTTACAAATGAAATCATGGCTCTAATACCAAACCTGGGGGACTCAACCTCCAAAGACACCTTGTGAGGTGAGGGGAGCCCCAACGGTTATCAAGCAGATCAGAGGGCTTTTCCCAAGTGATGTGGAACTGCCTTGCATAGTAGCGAACAATAATCAACCTACACTCGGATCCACCTTAACTTGGTTCCAATGCCAATTCGTGGGGACCCAACCTCAAAAGACGTCTTATGAGGTGAGGGAGTCACAACGGTTATCAAGTTGGTCAGAGGGCTTCTCCCAAGCAATGTTGGACTGTCTTGCATAATAACGGATAGGGATTAGCATATACATGGTTTTAGGTTAGACCCTCAAACCTGAGTCGTTCCAGAACCTGAGAACTAGATTGGTGAGAATTTTTTTGGTTTCAGATTCTAAGGTATGTAGAGTAGGTTCCATGTTCCGAAAATTGGGGAACATATTTCAATGGGTAGGTTCTGTTGTAAAATATTGCGTTGCGAATATATAATAGAGAAGAAATTGAGAATAGAAAGCAAGTGAACACCAGAGATAGTAGAGAAAGCCAGAGGAGAGAGTTTTATTTCCAGTGACTGTTGTATCTAATGGTTGTTCTATTGTACATCAAAACTAAACTCCTATTTATAGGAGAATAAGAATGTACTTATCATTAATATCAATGTATCGTATGATACATGTACTGGATAAGGGAGATGAACGTTCATTGTATAGGGAGATGTACTTAAAAAGTATGATACAAATGTACCATAATAAGTACATTAGATAAGATGAATATAATGAATATTCATTCATGTATCTCATTCATTAATATATTTCATAACACTCCCCCTTGAATATTCATTGTATTCATTATGAATTGTGCATCGAATGATACTGCCTCATTAAAAAACCTTAAGCTGGAAAAACCCAGTGGGACAAAAACCGGACAAAAGGGAAAAAGAGTGCAGAGCACAAATGTTATGATCTCTCCCTTTTATGGATGCATTAATTGCCTCGTTAAATACTTTAAGTCGGAAAAACCCTGTGGGAAAAAACCGGACAAAAAGAAAAAAGAGTGCAATGCATATATAGCCATTACTGGAGTTAATCATTCTTGCATCTTGTGAACTCGCTGCATATCAATGATGCAATGCATAGTTCATAATATCTCCCCCTCAATTGAGCCATATAGCCACTTCTGGGGCTAATCAATCTTGCATCTTGTGAACTCGCTGCATACCAATGCCATATACTAATTTCTCAAAAGTTGATGTTGGCAATGATTTGGTAAAAAGATCTGCAAGATTATTTATGGAATCAAATCTGTTTAACATCAATTTGTCGACTTTCTTGGAGTTCACGAGTATAGAAAAATTTCGGTGAGATATGCTTGGTCTTATCACCTTTGATATATCCTCCCCTAACTTGTGCAACACAAGTAGCATTATCTTCATAAATTATAGGGGGAGAATTTGTAACCGGTATTAAACAACAAGAATTATGAATATGCGTTATAACGGATCTTAACCAATCACACTCTCTTCCAGCTTCATATAAAGCAATAATCTCAGAGGGGTTAGAAGATGTAGCTACTAGCGATTGCTTCGTAGAACGCCAAGAAATAGCGGTGCCGTTATAACAAAATAAATACCCCGTTTGAGAGCAAGCCTTATGTGGATCAGATTTATATCCAGCATTAACATATCCAACTAAATCAAAGTTAGTGGAATCCTTAAATTTACCGCAAAAGCGATATCTAGTCTCGTACATTGTGCCAAGTACATCAAAGCCCCAATTGCATTGAGATGTGGTACTTCAGGACCAAGTATCTCTTCATTTAATTCTCTAGGACGAAATGGGTCCTTTTGGGGATCTAGAGACCTTACAACCATAGGAGTGCTCAATGGGTGAGCTTTGTCCATGTTGAAGCGTTTAAACAATCTTTCAACGTACATTGATGGACGATTATTCCATTTGCTTTATCCTCAAGCTCTAGACCAAGACAAAGTTTGGTTTTACCCAAATCTTTAACTTCAAACTCCTTTTCAAATACTCGGCGGTTTCAGCTAACTCTTCGGAGTTCCAATTAAATTTATATTGTCGACATAAACTGCTATAATAGCAAATCCGGTTTCTGATTTCTTAATAAACACGCATGGGCAGATAAGATCATTCTTGTACCTTTCTTTAATTAGGTATTCACTTAGGCGTTGATACCACATGCGCTAGATTGCTTTAACTCGTACAATGATTTTTGCAATTTTATTGAGAATAAATTGCGGGGAGTGCATGCTTCAGGCATTTTGAATCTCTCGGGAATTTTCATATAAATGTCAGAGTCTAATGAGCCATATAAATATGCCATCACAACGTCCATAAGACACATTTCCAATCTTTCAAAGATTGCTAGGCTAATGAGAAAACGAAATGTAATCATATTCATCACAAGTGAATATGTCTCATTATAATCAATCCCAGGTCTATGGGAGAATCTTTGGGCAACGAGTCGGGCTTTATACCTGACAACCTCGTTTTTCTCATTTCATTTTCAGATAAATACCCATTTATATCCAACAGGCTTTACATTATCGGGGATACGAGTTACAAGTCCAAAAACCTCTCGTTTAGTTAGGGAAGCTAATTCAGCTTTAATTGCTTCCTCCCACTTAGGCCAATCTTGCATTTGACGACATTCAATAATAGATTGCGGCTCACAATCATCATCCATAATTTTATGAGCAACTGAGAATGCAAAAGCATCATCAATGATGATTTCATTTCGATCCCAAATTTCATTACAATATGTAATGGAATTCTCGGTATTCTCGAGGCTAGTGTTCCTTTTATGGGTTTGCGCCTCTTTAGGGGCAATAAGCTCTTTGGGAGCAAGCACAACGCCAGGCTCTTCTGGAGCGGATTCCTGATTCTTTCCCCTTCGTTTTCAAGGAGCAGTATCTTTTGATCCTATCGGTCTACCACGCTTCAAGTGCAGGGGATTTTGATCCATTTTAGCCTGTCCTTCGGAAACAGCTATCCTAGCTGGAGCTTTTGCAACTGGAATATGAGACTTCGTTACCTTAGTAGTATCATTAAATGCGTCAAGAAGTCTATTGGCCATAACTTGTAAATGGATTATGCGTTGCACCTCGTTTTCACATTCAGGAGTCCTTGGATTTAATTGAGATAAATTTTTCTCATTCTAGGAGAAAACCTTAACTAGTTTTTGTTTTGCAGTCATGGAAGTTATAGGTATCCCAATTGATGGAAACCTAGTCTCATCGAAATGATAATCTGCAAATCTGGCAGCAAAAAGATCACCAGTAGTTGGTTCCACGAACCTAATGATAGATGGTGAATTAAACCCAACATAAATGCCCAAACGGCGTTGGGGACCCATTTTCGTCCTTTTTGGCGGTGCTACAGGCACCTGTATTGCACAACCAAATGTGTGTAGATGTGAAATATCTGGTTCATAACCAAGAACCATTTAAAGGGGAGATTGTAAAAGATTAGCAATGGGGCATAATCTTATTAGAGCTGCCGCATGCAAAACTGCATGACCCCATGCTGTATCGTTGAGATTCGTTCTCAATAATAGAGTGCGGGCAATTATTTGGATACGTTTAATCTAGTATTCTGCCAATCTATTTTGAGTATGAACATATGCAACCGGGTGCTCAACCTCGATTCCAAGTGAAGCACAATATGTATCAAAACTCTTTGATGTAAATTCACCAGCATTATCCATCCTTATGCTCTTAATTGGATAATCAGGGAATTGTACCATGAGCTTTATAATCTGCGCAAGTAAATGTGCAAATGCGACATTGCGCGTAGATAGTAGGCAAACATGGGACCATCTACAGGATGCGTCCACTAGTACCATAAAATATCGAAATGGTCCACTTGGTGGTTGTATTGGTCCACAAATATCACCCTGAATTCTTTGCAAGAATAAAGGAAATTCAAGATTAACCTTTGTTATAGAAGGTTTGATAATGAGCTTTCCTTGTGAGCAAGCCTCACAATTATAATCTTTGGACAACAATACATTTATATTTTTTAAAGGGTGCCCTTTTGTATTTTGAATTATCCTACGCATCATTGAAGCGCCAGGATGGCCAAGGCGATCATGCCACAGTCCAAACTGATCAGAGCTTACCAACCTCCAGGATGTGGTGGCGTAGGTTTCAACAGCCTTAATCATGACACAATACAAACCCATAGAAGAAGCTTCTAACTTTTCATGGATGGTCTTCAGGCCCATCTTATAAGAGGAAATGCCAATATATTCTTTATTTTGCTTATAAATAGTCTCGATATGGTACCCATTACGGCATACATCTTTGAAACTGAGCAAATTCCTTTTGGATCTAATGCTTAGAAACGCATTTTCAATATGTAGGATGGTGCCATTTGGCAAAATAATTGTGGCATTTCCAAAACCATCAATAATCGGAACAGGACCTGATATTGTATGGATTTGTGCCTTCTGCAATGTCATACTCGAGAAAAAATGTCTATTACGAAATATAGTATATGTTGTTGCACTATCAAGCAAACAAACATCTTCTTTTTTCTCGGTATTTTCCATTTGCATTTATATTGACAACTTCAGGTGTCAAGTATCATAAAAGTTGCATATTAGTTATAGAGTCGAATAAAATTTCAAAATATTATATAAGGTTCATAAGCGTTTCATAACCATATTAAATAATAATAAAAAGTAATACATTTAAAGCGAAACAACATAAAATTCGAAGTTCAAATTATCATCCACTACTCTGATGCCTCATCAAAGTAATCAGAGGTCCTCAAAGAAATCAAAGACATCCAAGGATGTATTTGCTACTTCAGGAGCAAGAGGAGTCCCACCAATGGAGATATTGTTGGCCTCAACAGTGGTTATGGCAGTAGGATTGATTTCAATGGCATGAGATTCACCACACTTGCCCGTATTCTTTAAAGATGCATGGTATAGGTCAACAAAGTACCTTGGCGTACGACAAGTACGTGACCAGTGCCCAATCATGCCATAGCGATGGCAAATACTTTCATTAATCACCTTCTTTGGCTTCTTTTCTTTACCATGATTCAGGCCAAAGTTAGATTTCCTAGGGCGGTTAAATTTCTTGCCATCCCTTTTAGGATTATATTCTTGCCTGTGCTTATAGCCCTTAAAATGGCCAGTATTTTTCTCAAAGTTAGCATGTGCTTCAAGCAATGCTTTTGAGCCAGCAGGTCTAAGATCATGATTTTTGAGCAGTAATTCATTGGTTTGCTCGGCAGTAAGAAGCACAGAAATTAATTCAGAGTATGTGACAACTGACGTTGTCGGTATTGCTGTTGCAATACAATATTCGAAGCATGGAAGGGGAGAAAGTTTTCTCTAACAATTCCGCATCAGCGAGTCTAATACCGCATAACTCAATCCGAGAAACAATATCAAATAAAGCTGAATTATAATCAGACACTGATTTAAAATCTTATAGTCTGAGATTTTGCCAGTCATATTGTGCTTGAGGGAGGATAACAGTCTTGGTATGATCATACCTATCCTTCAACCTCCTCCAGAGGATCTGAGGGTCTCAAACGGATAAATATTGAGTCTGCAGGCTCTCATGCAAATGACGACGAATAAAAATCAACGCATTTTCTTTATCATTTTCATTTGAGGTTCCATCCTCTGTAATTTCATTAGCGAGACCTTGCTCTTGGAGATGCATTTTCATGTCAAGGCATTAGGATAGATAATTCTTTCCACTCACTTCCAGAATGTGGAATTTGGGCTTTTCAATATTTGCCATAATCCTTGCAAAAGTAAATCCTTAAATTAATTAAAAGGATTTCTAAATATCCACCGCTACTTCAGGAGCAGAATGATACTTTTAGATTTGAAATTTGGCTTCGGGCCAAGAAAAATAAAAATGAAGAATTGATAGAAGAAGATGAAATATAAGTTGATTAATAAAAAGAATACCCACCTTGTAAAAATTACTTACTCAGTCCGTAGATCTTCGTGCTGATAATGTGTTGTAAAATATTGTGTTACGAATATATAATAAAGAAGAAATTGAGAATAGAAAGCAAGTGAACACTAGAGATAGTAGAGAAAGCCAGAGGAGAGAGTTTTATTTCCAGTGACTGTTGTATCTAATGGTTGTTCTATTGTACATCAAAACTAAACTCTTATTTATAGGAGAACAAGAATTTACTTATCATTAATATCAATGTATCGAATGATACATGTACTGGATAAGGGAGATGAACGTTCATTGTATAGGGAGATGTACTTAAAAAGTATGATACAAATGTACCATAATAAGTACATTATATAAGATGAATATAATGAATATTCATTCATGTATCTCATTCATTCATGTATTTCATAACAAGTTCTAGATTATATAGGTTGATGAACCTAGAACCTATAATTTAGAATTTAGAATAAGTTTTTGTGTTTTGCTTGATCTATGTTTTTGTGTGATCTTACGGTATTTCAGGCGCTCGGTGATAAATGTATCATCTAGAACCATTAGTTTGAGTTTCCATTTTATGATAGAGATTTTTATTTTATTAATATTTCATATTTTTCGTGTGTCTAAATATAAGTTATGGTCAGTGAATTATAACAGTAAGTAAAAAAATAATAATTCACTACAAACATTTAATTAATAATATATGTGGAACCTTGGTAGATCCCGAAACTTGTAACAAGGTAGGTTTTAGGTTCCAGATTCCAAAAAAATGAAGAATTTGTTCTAACGGATAGGTTTTAGGTTTTAGGTTTTAGGTGAAACCTATAAGGAATCTGAAACCATTCACCCTTAATTACAACATTATTATACCAAAAAGTGTTTGATTTTTATTTATTTTGTAAGGACGAGAATACATTTGAGTGACTATATTCATTGCTTCAAAGTTATTGCGTAACTCAATTATTAGGGTGCTCAAGTTGTAAGTGTGTTCACCTTCCTTAGCTTGAGTTCAAATCACCTCGTTTATGAGTACAAACTCGTGTCTCTTTGATGACTACGAAGTGCGCATGGGAGAGGATTGTTACGTCGGACGGAGATTACACATGAAATCTGTTGTGATAAGGAAATTGATTCGATAATTATGGAAAGTGGGACAAACCTATCCCTCTCTAATTAATTATATTTTTCAATGACAATCCGCGCAACGCACAGAAGTGTCTAAAATTTTATCTTAAACAACAGAAGAAAAGGTGATGGATCTAAATCCTAGACTAAAATGTCCTTCCAAGCTATGGATCTTGAGCTCCCATATCTCGCACAGAAGTAAATGCCCATCTCTGGTATCAGCTCCCTGGACCGAACCAGGAAGGACTCCAACTCCAAGTGGGCTTTCTCTACAGGCCAGCGCAGAGATTCTATCGACCGATCTCTAATCCTTTTCGGCAGATCTCGGATCCTCCTACGAACAAAAACCCCGTCTTTTAAACCCGAAATGAACGACAACATTCGTATCATGCCCAAATGCACGTCTTAGATCCAAGACGGGCAAAATTCGACTCGGTAATTGGAATCTTAGATCCAAGTTTGAGATGGCAAAATTCCATAACCATATAGTTTAGTGATACAACATTGACATGTTCCATGTCAGCTTCTGCTAAACATAGGCTTTTCCTAAGTTGGTCACCCACCTCACCCCGTTTTTGGACGCTCCAGAAATCTGGCTAATCTCGAATTCCGGATCCTGCCCACCGCGGCCGGTTCCGTGTCTTTTCCCATATCGGCTATACAACTAGCTCGCATGCTACTTCAGTATCAGTCATTAAATTTTGGCCCCTTCGAATCCTGCGGGAGATTCGGCTGCACAAAGACCAAAAGCTCCGTACCGTCGTGCTTGCGTTCTAAACCTCCAGCTTGTCCTTCGTTCTCGTGACCCCGTAAGTGAACGCGCTATCTTTCGGTGTCGCTAGGAGGTATAAGGCGTTTGCCGATGACCAACTAGTCCCACGGGATAGAGATAGACACGATAGGATAAATTACCCAAAAAAAGCTTTAAAACTATCATATGACGATTAATTCAGTCATAAACTTATTGAATGATCAATTTAATCCTAAATTTCGACTAAAACTAAAGTTATGAATCTTTTGATAATTTATTTATAATTTTTTCAACCAATTTTGACAGACAATTACTAATTTGGACACCGGCTATCCTACGTAGCTAGCTAAGGGACAAACTAAGAATGGTCCCTTCGGGGGCATTCCTCGAGCTTCGAACAATCAACCTAGAACTAGTACGGATAAGGAAAATTGACCATTTAATTAAAACAAAGCTTTGCGATGGTCTCCACGGATGCTTATCCTATTCCTCTCATGTCATTTCACAAAGTTGGACAAGAGTCAATCTCAACAGGGTCTTCTTTCCCTTTGCCAAGGTTGTTCCCTTGGTTGTGGTTTCACTATATTTAAGTTGTCTGTAAAAAATTCAACTCGATGCTCAATAGTAATCGTGCTTCAAGGCAACCCACACATTTCATCAACAACATGTGCCCTTCGGAGAATAGGTCCCCTACCTATTACGAATGACGCTTGATGAGGAATTAAGTGTTGGGAAAAAAGAAAACAATATTTGTCGAGAAGGCCCAGATAATTTTCCCGCTACTAATTCTGTGAAAATTAAATAGGATATTAAATGAAAGCAGTAAAGATGAATAATAAATAACACCAGAATTTTAACGTGGAAAACCTTCCAAGGTGAAGGGAAAAACCACGGGACCGTAGTCCACTTCAAACTTCCACTATGATAAATAATGGGATACAACTTCACCCAAAGGTGGATCTCTTGCTGTCTTCAATTTGTAAATCTGAACCTCTCACAAACTGGATAACTTTCAAAGATAACTCTCTTTCTTGGAAGAAGAAAACTGCTTCTTCCGCTAAGCTGCTATGATATTCTTGCTTTTTGTAACCTCTTCTCTGTTGAGGAGGACTTCATTTATAGGAGCAAATCAATCCGGTGGAATTGTACGATATAAAAATCATATAGATTTATCTCCTAATCTCTCGTGATTTTGTAGATCTGAGAAGATCACTTTGATTTCTTTCCCAATCTCCCTTGATTTTCTAAATGTGGAAGATCACGTTGATTTATCTCCCAATCTCTTTTGATATTTTCTTTTTTTTTTTTTTCTCATTTTTTTTCTTTTTCTTTTACACACTCACTACTATACATATTCTACTACAGATATACACGTAATTGCATTGGCCTCTCCAATTGGGAGTGACCTACTCAACATTAAGGAACATCAAACGATAATGCAAAGATTGGAATTGGATATATGGAATTGAATCGCTACGGTGTCGCATCAAAGTAGATGCCAATTATGCTACAGTTATCGTTAATTAAGGCGAATGGGTAACTTTCTTGTTTTTATTCACGTCTCGATGTGGGGAGGGGAGAAAAGAAATAACGAACAAATCATTGTCCAAATGGAGCCAACATAGAAGGAGCATGTGAGACGTAGCAAGCAAAGCACCACATGAAACGAAAGGAAAGCCAACAGGACCACACCCGCACACAGCTGCACATGCACGTTTTCGTCCCTTTGTGTGTACTGTCGGCAACGGGGAGATGATCCGACGCGATGCGTGATAGGGAGTGGCACGTTGTGGGTCTCCGTTTCGATGCTGATTAAGGAAACCACGAGTCCTCACATGATCCAAGATGATCGTTAGCGCCATAAATTGATTTCAAATCCTGCGGGATCGGTGACCGTATTGTACCATGATCTATTGCGAACGTGGTCCAATGAACAAGTGTTGGCCATGATCAAGATTCATTGCTCTTGATTTGGCCATTCAGAACACCGGCGATGCGGTAACGATGGTAGGAAATCATCCGACGGTGACGAGAATAAGATCTCAAAGGGGGCAATCCAAGATCATATCACACTCTTCCTCCATCTATACGGGGGCATATGTCAGATTTTAGATGGTGGGTCTCGTTATTTTCTGGAGGCTTCGTTGCCCTTTGTCGGTTCTTTGGCACCTTTAACAAAAGCGCACCAAAAAATGAACAGTCCCAAATGCAAATGTAATGAGGAACGAGCAAGCGAAAGTGTCAAATCAAAAGCCAACCTTTAACGTAGAGGACGTGATCGAGGTGAAGGTTTCAGAGTAGTGGTTAGCACATATTAGAGTGGGCTTAAAGCTGGAGATAGATGATGGTCATGAAGTAGGAAGGTGGATCATCGGCATACAAACAAAGGCAATTTGGTTGAACGAAATTTCTTTGCAAGCCAAAGCCATTTTCCGGTAGACCATAACATGATCGACTGATAAAAGGACATTTAGTCGGGTAATAGGAAGGCAGATTGTCTGTCGGCATACACTCGGGTACTTTCTCCCTCCCACTTTTTTCGTATCCAGGAGCACACCTTCTTGTTCAAATTTCTCTCATTTCTAGTGCTAACTTGAGTATTAGAGGGCCAATCCCGGCACCAAACCTGGATGTCTGGACTCGTTTGTTTTGGTGCATAGCAATTTTCCAGTGAAATTGCAGAGCAAGTTCGTGGTTCCCATCTCGAGCTTCACCAGTCTTCCAGTGCAATTATCTCCTACAATCTCAGAGGCATTTCGTACGAGCGGCAATGAGGCCTTTGCTTCTCCTCATGCGAGAACCCTTTTGTAATTGATATAACTCGCGTTGACCGTGACATTGACAACAACATAACCTAACCCCACTTCTGCATAAGTAAAGTTACTAGCCGCACATAAAAGTGAATCCTACGTGGGCTCTACTCCACGTTAATGTATCCTAACGTGTGTCGTTTCCGGACAAAGCACAAAAGGTTTGATAATCATTTTCCTGGTCTCTCCGACAAGTGAGGCGCCACCGGGAGCGGATGAAGAATTTCTTGTATTCGACGCCACGATCAATTGTCTTTGATGTGATGCCAAGATATTTTTGAATCTGTGGATATATGTTGCAATGTATGCTAATGTGATGTGATATAACAAAAGGAAGAAAATAGCGAGTTTTCATGTCAAGGATTTGAAACTTTTCACGTTGACATTCACATTTATTGATGTCCATATCTCGAATGGTAATTTATAATCAAATGAAACGTAAAACTTTAGAGGAGATAGAAATAAGGATTATTATATCTAGAGATAACGTTTGATTTTAGTGCGAGCTGAAATAAATAACAATGAACCGGGTCCATCAAAAGCATCTTCCAAAACCTCATCGAAAACTCAGTACCACTTGTGATAGAACGAAAAGCCATGTTAAGATTTTTTTTTATTTGTAGAGGAGAGCGTTCTTGCTTTTGTGTTTTGTCTCCTCACGATGTTTTGTAGGCTGGTCCATTTCACGAAATAAAGAAAGGGAAAATATTCAAAAGGGTAAAAAGGAAGGGGACTGGTCTCCGATGAAAAGTTCTCCGCGATTGATTCCTCCATATTTGGCCCACCATTTATTGGGTGGGGTTACATTCTTTGCCTAGATTTTTATATTGGCGCTCCGGAATGTCAATCGGACCTTTTTCTTCTTCTTGTTTTCAAATTGCAATTTCGAATTGAATTATGCTGAAAGTCTGGCTGCCAAAGCACATGAGTTCTGGAAGATAGCTTGCCTTAATTACTACATTGGTGGTCAAAACTCCGGAACATGTCTCTCTTTCCAAATAGTCAATAGGCTACCAACTACTATATAAATAATTGAAATGATGACTAAAAAATTAGCTAAAAAAAGAAGAAGATCAAAATGATGACTAATATTCTCGGAAGGGCCTTAGGTCCATAGATCAAGCTTAGAAAAAACAGTTTTTGCAGAACTTAAGAAATTTCGATATGATTATAATGTCCTAAGCAAGCATTTTCCGTCTAGCTACTAGGGCAGATAGATAGTGGGGGGATCAATCATTTCATGCATGCATGCCAACATAAACCATTCATTTCTCGTGTGAACGTCCTTTCGAGGGCCATTCGCAGCAAATGTCGATCATTTAAAATGATGTGGATGGGAATACCGGAGGGAGTTGATCGATAGAGGAAGCACCTTGGCACTCCATTAAAGAAGGGGAACATGCAATCCAAGCGTATCTCAACGTGAACCTTCGCTAGGTCCATTGGTGTCTCCCTTCGAGTTCGAACTCGCACGTGTGATGATGGGTCCGTACCCAAAAGTTCAACTTACCTTTGAACATTAGAAAAAGGCTTCTGAAGTTGCTGTATGAAAGTGGAGTCATGATGCAATAACTGTTCTCACTTTGTGCGGAAGAAACCCTAACATGCACCATCAGCCTCTCCGGTCAAGGCTCGGTTTCCCACGGCGTGCACATCTCGGATCGAAGGGGTTTCATAGTTAGGCTTATGAACGAGCAAGTGTATCATATTCATATATAGTGTGCTTATATCATGGTGTAAATTAAAATGGGTCAACCCATTTAATTGATCGGCAATATTACACAGTGCTAAAATCATATTACGCATATTAAAGAGTATTACATGAAACATTTTCTCTTTAAGGATGGCCTCTAATTTTGTGGAGGCTCTTTCATGCTTCCTCTCTTACTAAAAATTAGTAATGTCTAGGAACATTCTTTAATCGAATTCCTATCCCATCCTGTTAAATTATAAAAAAGCCACACCTCTCTCTCTTCCCCAACATTGCGTATCACCTTGTCCAGCGCACGTAGTTGCTGCTCCTTCGAAGGTCGTTGCCATCATATCCACCTCAGGTGCAAGGCCAACAATGGTGGTTGGGTTTGCTTAAGGATAGTTAAGGTCAAAGGAACTTGATTTGGCGGCCATGGCCACAATGCTTGAGCTTTGTTGTAGAGCTCATATTTGTGATAGAACTCCATGTCTCGGTGGCCATGGACGCCACGGCTCGCGTGAACTTTGCCACCCTCAAATTTGAGGCTAGCAATGATTGTCGCCCCGGCTCAAGAGTAGACTGAGGTTGACAACTACTTTAATTGGCATAAGCACAAATGGAAGTTATTAGATTAGAGAAATATAAAATATAAATTTTGAAATATGAGAAGACTATTTGACATTTTGAAAAAAGAAATAGATGAAATTTGTAATAATGTTGATGCAAATTACGCTGGCGGGCAAAGATCCTTGTCGTGTGCCGCCTTCGGTTTGTCATTTCAGGTGATCTCACTGTGGAGTAAGGAAAGAGGAGAACGAAAACGTATGCCGTCGTGGACGTTGCAGATCGGTGCCGACCGGTCATCTCAGGGAGCCTGCTTATTTGACTTAGAATGGGGTGGTGTCCACTGTCCACAATGTCAATTTGGCTCTCCGTTTAAAGTGAAAATCACTCGACCAAAAAAAAAAAAAAAAAGACCTTAAAAAACACAAAAGCGATTAAAGGAAAAGAAGGAAAGTACAGACAGTGCCTCTTTTTCCGCGAGTACGTTGATTGCGGTTGGGAGATAAAGCGCAACGACGTAGGAATCAAGCCTTTTGACCATTTTGCTGCTTACTTCCTTTCCTATTAATTATCTTCCTTTACTCTTTTCTTTTTCCGTTTTCAATTAATCGATATGCTTTTGCTCAACCATTTCCGGTGAAATCCATTCAACAATTTCATTCCGGGATTGGTCTAAGCACGTCGGTGGGAGGCTTCGGCCCACCTATTGAGCAGGGCGAACTTGATCCAACTTAATTTTTAAATTCAAATATTAAATTGTTGCCATTTTAAAAGAAGGTGAGAATCTAAAAAAAAATGATAAATGGTTACGAAATGGAAGTAAGGAGCTACCCGTGCACATGAAGCAAGATACAACTTGAATTCTCACTTTATTAAGTGCAATCATATTTTAATCACCTTTTAAATTTGTCTTATGCCTTATTTCATTTATTTTGTTGATGAAGCAACGGAAGTAATTTGGCAGAAAGAAAGAGAAAATTGTGATATCTCTCACTCTAAACAGTAAAAAAAAAAAAACGAAAGTTAAACAGCCTAAACTCTACCAAATAATACTCTCTTTAGTCCAATCAAAACAGAATCTGATTTGAAAACCCCCAAAGAAACAGAGAAAACAAGAGAAGAACCTGGGGCTCTCACTCTCATGCATTCGAAATTTCAAAAAAGTGCCAATTTGCTCAGATCCCGAAAACCCAAGTGAGCTTCCCGGAAAGAGATGGGGAGAGAGTCAACATCGACATTTTTAAGGGTTAAAAAAAGAGCCTAAAACCAGCTTCTCTGAGCATTTATTTTTGACCTCTCCAGACTACTGTAACGTAACTGCGGTGAACTAATTGCTCTGGGCAAATGCACGTTCTTCTTTCTTCTTTCGGTAATTCTGGCTGGCTCCAGGGCTTCCATTCTACCTGCGAAAATGTCGCTGTTCCATGCCCCTAGTCCACAATCTCGTGATTAAAATCTTGGTTACTGCTTGTACTTTGCTGCCTCTGCCCACCACTATATTCTGCATGTATCTTGTTTTTTTGGCCAAGACATATGCTGCACTGCACTCTGGCTTCGGACGTTTTTCTTCCCAACAAGAATCCTTCAAAACCCTCACTCATCCTTACCTGTAAAGAGCCTGGCACAGCCACATGATTCTGTTCCGTTTTTCAACCGTTCCCATTTGCTGCGGTCACCCAAAAGAGAGAGAATTTGTTGCGAGAAGCAAATTAAAAGCAAGGGGGAGAGAGAGAGAGAGAGACTGCTTTTATTGGCCCCATTCAGCAATTTCTGGGCATTAAGGACTTTCCTTTCCTCATCAGTATAAAGGGTCACTTCCTGCTCTTACACTCCCTCACTCCCTCCCTTCCTCTCTCTCTCTCTCTCTCTCTTTCTGTCCCTCTCTCTCTCTTTTTCTTTTTCACTCTCTGCGAGTACCAAGGAGTAGTCACACTGCTTCTTGGAGGGTTTATAGAACATTTATCTGATAAATCAGACAGACATTGCCACCTTCCCTTCAACCACTTCACTCTTTTTGTTTTCTGGGATTCTTTTTTGTGTTCAAACGTTGGAAGCAAAGAATAATCCCATTATCATTGTTTCATCTTATATTTCTGATTCCCCAGTACAAACTCAAAGACTGTCCCAACACTCTCCGTTTCCCAATACTTGGCATTTCTGGGAAGTTTCAGTCACATTTATGAAGAGGCCTGCGGGGCTCATCATTTCCATGGCTCCTCTGCTTCTGGTGCTGGTTCTGTGCATACCCACGACGGTTCTTGGTGGTCATGACTATGGGCAAGCTCTGAGCAAGAGCATCCTCTTCTTTGAAGCCCAGAGATCTGGCTATCTCCCCAAGAACCAGAGGGTTCCATGGAGAGCCAACTCTGGCCTCAACGATGGCAAAGCCAGTGGAGTAAGTCACATTTTCATCATCTCTTTTGAAAACAAGAAAATTTTAGACGTTTCTCCTGAACGGAACTTGATTTTTTCTTTTCGGATATTCATTCTCTTTGTGGGGGAACTACTGCAGGTGGATCTGGTGGGAGGGTACTATGATGCAGGGGACAATGTGAAGTTCGGGCTGCCGATGGCGTTCACGGTGACTATGATGTCGTGGAGTATACTGGAGTACGGGAGGCAGATGGCCAAGAGCGGCGAGCTCGGCCACGCCATGGAGGCTGTGAAATGGGGCACCGACTACTTCATCAAGGCTCATCCTCATCCCTACGTCCTCTACGGAGAGGTACCCAAGACTCTGTTCAGAAACCTTCTTCTTCCTCTTCGAAAATGAATCTTTAATAATTACATGCATTGATATCGATTATGGGGGTCATCTTTCTGTCTTCCCTCTCCTCTCTGTCGCTTTCAGTGGATTCATCTCGTGCATTTTCCATAGCTAAAGCAGAGAGCGATTTGATTTGAACATTAGTTTATGAGTAGATGTTGATAGTTTTCTTTCGATGTGGTGTGGGGAATGCGATTGTGGACATTGTCTTTTAGGTGGGGGACGGGAACAGCGACCACTACTGCTGGCAGAGGCCCGAGGACATGACCACCGACAGGAGGGCGTACCGGATCGACCCGAGCAGACCCGGGTCGGACCTCGCCGGAGAGACCGCCGCCGCCATGGCCGCCGCCTCCCTTGTCTTCCGCCGCTACGACCCGGCCTACTCCGCCGAGCTCCTCCGCCACGCCCAACAGGTTTAATACTCTGTTTCTGCATTTGAGCTTGGTCGGTGCGAGCAGACACCTGTTGCTTGCATTTCATAGAGATCGACCAGCTAGCTAACTCCTCTACATTACATTGTCCTTGGCCAAAGCAAATCTTAATAAAAAGAAAAAAAGAAAAAAAAAAGGATTTAAAAGGAACTATTATTAAATTAAGAAGCTGCTGGTGCAAGTTAAATCCGTTTATGGTATTCTATTTCAATTAATGTGACATGAATATCGCTAAAACAGAAACTGCTTTTGTAATTATGGAATAGATCCTGGCCCATAATGATTCCTACCCTTTTCCTTTTATGGCGTGATGCCTCCTTTTCCCCTCCAAAACATTAGGGACCGGTCGGTTTAAAGTCAAAATTATGGCAAAGATTGATACTACTATCTTGTCATGTGCGTAGGGTCTAAGTGGTCTATGCAAATAATCTAGAAAAGGAGGACTTAGGTTAATATCGAATTTTGAAAGGACATTATTTATTTTAGACCTCTACATGAAGGACAAATTCATAATCGAATTTTAAAAGTTTATATTAAAATTTTGGGAGTAAAAAAATAATGTTAGAATGATGATAAAAATGGTGGCAATGAAGCTCGGCGTACGTTTTGGATCTTGCACGTATTTTTTGCGCCTATCGCGCGTAGCGTCTTGTGGACCGTACAAAATCTAATCGTACCGCCGAATCTGGACCGTCCACGTGTACCGATGGTTCCACAGGATGCGATCCTCGTCGTCCTTTTGTTATCTCTTGTCATGTGAGGGGACACTGTCGGCGTCGGCCTACCCGCCCTTTACTAGCTTTTTTCTTTTTCTTTTACTTTATTTTTTTGCATTATTTTCCTCTGTCTTCTATTAAATTGCAGGAAAAGAAAAAGAAAAGAACCCAATTAATTCTTGTAATTACACAGCCCAAAAAAGAACAGGACAGAACAATTATCTTTAAAATTCCTATTTTTCTTTCTTTTTTATTTCTTGGGTGAGAAAGGAAAATGACAAAGGGACTTTGCTTGGGTGTCTTGTTGTTTCTTCTCGTTTCCAGCTATTTGAGTTTGCGGACAAGTACAGAGGGAAATACGACAGCAGCATCACCGTGGCCCAGAAGTACTATCGATCCGTCAGTGGTTACAACGTGAGTGTCTCATCATCATCACGACTGTCCAGTTCGAGTGTTCATTTTTATGTCTAGAGAACTGGTGGATGCATGAAGATGGTGATTAGTTCGAGTGCTGTTTGATAAGTTCCAGGATAGAACTGCTTTCAAGATTTCATCTGTCTGAGAATCGTGAGCTATGGTTATGCACTTGAGATTACAGTACGATCATGTGTTTCGACCAAAACGGAATAATTGACGTCAAGGGATGGTTTGGATGTCGGTGTCATAAGGAAAGCATTGAGATGGGCTTGTTGATTCTTTTGGGGTGGTGCAGGATGAGCTCTTGTGGGCAGCTGCGTGGTTGTACCAAGCAACAAACGATCAATATTACTTGGAGTATCTCGGCAAGAATGGCGACTCCCTCGGTGGAACTGGATGGGCCATGACTGAATTCAGCTGGGATGTCAAGTATGCCGGTGTTCAGACGCTTGTGTCCAAGGTCACTTCTTTCCTCAATCACAGCACACACCAACCACATCTCTTGTCACTCACTTGATTACCCATTTTATTCATTTGGCTAGAGATGAAATTGAATATTACGCGTTGGGCTCACCTCATCTCGTTTAGTTGATCACTGGCATTACAGTTGTCGCATAATGCCTGTGTAGTTCATCGCCACTCGGTTCTGTGGAGCTCAATTGCTTATTAATGGGATGTATCCTGATATATGCAGTTATAGACATGAGGGGTTGATTTCTTATCATTCAATTAGTATATTAGTGGACATCGACTCCCCACAGATCATGTGTGGTTTCTCAATCAAATTTGATGAAGTCTTAGCTAGACGAAGGATAAGCTCCATGAGTTAGTAAAATCCACCTTGGATAGATAAATAGGCAGTTTTGTAATCATGCAGTTAAATGATTCCTCTATACTAGGCAACAACAGCACTCTGTTATAGCGGTTTGGATGAGGAAGCTTAACTGGGTTCTTGCGTGTTGCTTCCACTGCAGATCCTGATGCAAGGAAGAGCAGGTCAGTATGCACCGGTGCTCAAGAGGTACCAGCAGAAGGCGGAGTACTTTATGTGCTCGTGCCTTGGCAGAGGGACTAGGAATGTCCAGAGGACGCCGGGCGGTCTTCTGTTCCGCCAGCGGTGGAACAACTTGCAGTTCGTCACCAGTGCCTCATTCCTTATGACCGTCTATTCCGATTACCTTGCATCTTCTAGAAGGAACTTGCACTGCTCCTCGGGTGCTGTCGCTCCTTCTGCGCTCCTCTCGTTTGCAAAATCACAGGTATGTCGAGACTCACACATCTTTTCCTGGTTCAATTTAAACCTTTTTGATATAGTGAAGTACAATTCGAATGCTAATTCATTGATCTTACTAACACATGTTCCTATACTCATAACCTCATGAATTCATGAGAAATACAATAAGGAACTCAGCTAACAACTGCATTGAGAAGATAAAAGTGCGAAGATCCCATCAATTGCTGGAGCCTAAATCATTAAACTTGCAGGTGGACTATATTCTTGGGGACAACCCGAGAGCGACAAGTTTCATGGTGGGGTATGGAGCCAACTATCCGAGGCAAGTCCACCATCGGGCTTCTTCAATTGTCTCTTTTAAGGTCAACCCCACATTCGTGAGCTGCCGAGGAGGTTATGCAACCTGGTTCAGCAGAAAGGCCGGTGACCCGAATCTCCTGACTGGTGCAATAGTCGGCGGACCTGATGCATACGACAACTTTGCAGACCAGAGGAACAACTATGAGCAAACCGAGCCAGCCACATACAACAATGCACCTCTTCTCGGAGTGCTTGCAAGGCTAAGTGGAGGCCACGGTGGATATAACCAGCTTCTTCCAGGTGAACGGATCATTATAATGAATGTCATATCCAAATTTTGTTTTGATTAGAAGAAGCGTCTTGGACTATGTCTCTGGTTGTTCATCTATGACTAATAAACATATACTTTGCAGTTGAGCTTCCTGCCCTAAAACCGATTGTTTCGCAACCAAATCCAGTCCCAGGTAATTGAATTATCTATAATTGCATCAACACATTTACGTTTCTTCTTTTCTGGTGGGAACTTCTACATCGTAGATCCGACTTAAATCATTCATACTAATAGGAATAGAACCGTCATGGCAAGGAAAAGTATAATTCAACCAGAGAAGAAGGAAAAAACTTGAACAAAAATTTCATTTGATCCGTCGATCCTCAAAAGAAAAATAAGCAAAAGCTTTACATTAGTGGGCAAAAATGGTGATGACTGGATGAGATATCCATGCTTAAAGTTAAAGAGATTCGTCGCTGATTAGTACGACTTCTAAATCAGATTCATTCATCATGTAATGTTCTAACACAAAGCAGTAAAAGTGATTTGTTTTCCACTGGCATATGGTTTTGATCAATATCAATACATGGGTCTTGCATTTTTTTTTTGGTAAGTTTTTTTTTTTGGTAAGGTTGGTCTTGCATTTTTCTTTCCACTGTTGTGAACATTTTTTCCTTTTGCAGCTATCACTAGTCCAGTTGCTGTAGAGCAGAAGTTGACCTCTTCTTGGAACAGCAACGGAAGAACTTACTACAGATACTCAACTATTGTAACGAACAAGTCTGATAAAACTCTGAAAAACCTTTGGCTTTCCATATCCAAGCTCTATGGTCCCCTTTGGGGTCTCACAAAATCTGGTGATTCGTACACTTTCCCTTCGTGGCTCCACTCATTGCCAGCCGGAAAAAGCCTCGAGTTTGTCTACATCCACTCTTCTTCTCAGGCAGCAGTTTCGATCTCAAACTACACCTTGGAATAGGTATTGAATCACCTACACGACAACGGCAATCCGAAGTCGGAAGACAAAAGAAGAGGTTTGCGCAGTTGTAGTGTAAGGATTGTGCATCTATAGGATAGGCATTTGAAGAAACAAATCAGTGCTTTTCTTGTCCATTTAGTTTTATTAACATCTTGAGTGGAATGTGTTTATGAGGTGTCGGATGAAACTGGAATAAACTAAGGTAGAAGATGGAAGGCCAGAAAGGTGTGAAGAGACAGAATGCAAAAGCAGAAGAGCTCATCCTCTTTCTCCTGCCACTTCACCTGATGCTACATAGAGGACATTAGAAAGGTGATGAAAGAGTTGAAAAAACCTTGAGAGGTCAAAAGAATGGCTTCCCAACAATAGGTTACAAAAGAGTGGTTTTATTTTCCCTTTTCTAGCATTAGACAGAAGATTCGGTTGTCTGTTTTGTGTTGTGTTGTGTTGTGTTATCAATGATGTTGCAAGCTCTGCAACACTACTTGTTTCTTCTGCAAGAAATTGTGTAACTTCTGTTCTTGGCGATGCCCCAGTTTCTTATTGCTTAGCAACAATTTGACAGATATTCCCGTCACACGAATCTGTTCTCCATGCTTTTTAACGGCTTAAGCACTCGTACTCTGTCAAAACTCGAGGGCCAGGATCTGTTCTGAGCAAATTGACTATCATTTCGGAAGTTCGAAAGCATTAATTGTAACAAGTATACTCGAGTAGAAATCCACTCACATCGGTGTAAAAACTACACTAGGGCATAGATGTGCTCTGGATCTCCAAGTCCACAAAGATCATCATCCCTCCATCTTGAGATAAGATGCAAATGAAAGGACAACAATCATTCATTCTTCTTTTATTAGGGCAAGTTAATCCCCACTATAGTAAGTACTTTTATTTTTTGGGTCAACACCATGGTAAGTACTTAACCAACTGAATTCTAATGAATCTTGTGGGTTTTCTTAGTGTGATCCAAAGTTAGCAATCAAATGAGATTAGAGTTGGCGAGATTGACTTTTTAATTGTTCATTTAATTTGTCATAAGAAAATGAAAATAAAACAAAAACCTAATTCTAACCAATCAGGAAAAAAAGAACAAACAAAACAAGCAACGCTTGGTCAATTTTCAGTCATGTTCTTGTACGAGAGAATTATCAAAAAAGTCGTAGACTTATTGCAATTTTGTTAATTCAGTCCTTAACTTTTTTTTTTTTTAGTTTAGTCCTAAAATTTTTGAATTTGTGCTCATCCGGGTAATTTTGACTCGCCCACGTTGACATGGCATTATCAATGCTGATGTAGCATTTTTAAAATAATTTTTTAATAATTTTTTTTTTATTTTTCTTTAATTTTTCCCCATTCCCTTTACCTTGGAGTATACAAAGGTTGCCGGTCAACCCTCACCAGCCAAAGCGAGGGCTGGAATGCCCTCATCGACTCTAGGCAAGGATGTCTCAACCCTTGCCTAGTCGAGTGAGGGCCACGACGCCCTCACCCAATCTACCCTCACCTGACCAAATTCATCAAGGGGGTGTGCGCCCACGCCCTGGCCGGCAAGGGCCAGGATGCCCTTGCCTGTGGTCGGCGACCCTTGGCTCTAAGGGATGGGGAAAATTAAGAAAAAAAAAGAAAAAATTATTAAAAAATTATTTAAAAAATGTTACATAAGGATCAACAGTGCCACATCAATTGCCAACGCCAACCGACCAAAATTGATTGAATAGACTCAACTAACACTTATGCAAAAAATTTAAGCCTAAATTAACAAAAAAAAAAAATGACTGAATTAACATAATTATAGTAAATTTAAGACTTTTTTTTGATAATTTTCCCCTTCTCATACTTACCCCTTATTTTCTTCCTTGTTCTCACCTGTACTCTGATATTTTCAAACCGGCTCAGTCTGGGCAATTCATCAATTTGCGCTATTTTTTCCCTCGTTCCAAGGGAGAGCGCAACCCTGACCTATTAGCAAATTCATAAATTGATCATTGCCACGGCCGGTTTTCTAGATTTCTAATTTTAGAACATCAACAACTAGAGCAAATTGCTCATGAGACGCTTCAAAACAGTACGGAAACACAATTAATGATACAAAATAGCAAAGGACAACCGTACAATGGCCTGTGGAGTTGCATGAGCTCCAAATCATCACTTCTTTGTAATGGTAGTGTAAACAATACAACTATATTGTTTGAGTAAACGATCCATCTGGAAACATATCAGCTGTTCAAATAAACATATGTACAGTCTCCTAAATGAATGCTGGAAACAGCCATTAAGGCAGACAACGAAACTTCGGTCACCCGGCTTATTTGCACTCTTGTACAGGTTAAATAGCCACGAATGCAGACGAGGACGCTTCAGGCACTAGGCTTGTTTGCACTCTTGTACATTTTATCAATGACATCCTGCAAGAAAGTTTAATTTAGTATTCTTGGGAATATAGATTGTCAGAAGAAATCATAATATAAAGCATAATAATGTTTCTAAAACAGCTGACTGGCAACTACACATGCGAGAACTCATAGACATATGATTGTCCCAATCAAACATTCGATCTTAAAGAGAAACATCTCAGACAAATTTAAGAGAAACAGAATCTAGCGCATCATGACCAGATTCTACTAACTTCATGTCGTACATGAGTGATTGAGAAATGAATTAAAATAACAGACAAAAGACCTTTGTCTTAGTTTTTCAGAGCTACCTTATAGAATTTGAACAATTGAGGCCTCTTCTTCTTATACGTAGGAGTGAGAAGGTCGCGTTCCATATCGAATGGTACAGGATCAAGGTGTACCGCCTTAATAAACTCAAATCCCTTCAGCTGCAAAGAAAAAAACCCTTGAGTATTAGAAAGATGCCCAAAGACAGGAAAGAAAATATTTCTGCATAACCAATATAACTCAGAACCTTCTTTTCTTTCCCAGTCTTAGCGAGCTCTCCTATGATGAACTCCTTGGCTTTGGGATTTTCACATAGAGAATTGAAATCCCCGCTAACTCCATTCTCCTGAGCCCACTTTTCAAGAGCTTCTTTGTTGGGGTTAATCACAGCAACAAGGAAGGACTCCAAGCTGCTACCGTAAATCCATATCTGAAGAAAAACAACATGACCACAGTCAGGTAGAACGAGCAAATGCTGATAATTCATGAGGAGCTGGAAGACACAACGAGCCTATGTTTAAGGAATGACAAGTATTTGGCCAAAAAAAAAAAAGGGTAGGTCAGAAAATAGTAGTAAGATCTTAACTGCGCCTTTGATCAAACATTTTAAGTCTCTATAGAATGGCAAGGGAAACAACTTGGATTAGATTGCGCACTTCTGCATTTCTTATGGTAGGGGAACATAATACAATGTATTCTGACCAGAATGCACCACTACTTCAGTCGACATTTCACTACCATAACACTGTCATGAGCAGCTTGTAGAAATTCTTGTCAAAAGTCATGTTAAATGACAAATATCTAAGATCATTCAGGATCGAGCCAATGTATAAGTGCAATTCTGAAAGCATATAGCATTGGCAGTGGAAAGCATAAACTGTCATGTTAATCATCCTGCTAGATCCAAAACCATGTAGGACAAATAGGACGGGCAATATCTTCATGGAACCATGAGTTGACATCCTTTCGATGCCCACAAGAGGGTATCTATCTCTCTAAGCCATAGATTTCTCAAAGAATGTAGGAGCCAGTAATCATTAGGATTGCTATGATCTAAGTCACACGCAATTTAAATTGATAGTGATTGATTTTCCAGTCAACGGGACAATAAGACACTTCAGAAGGTAAAAGCAAACAGGAGGAATAATTCCACGAAAGATATAGCAGTAAGTATGTATCAAGCTCATCATTACCTAATGAAATAGGAAATTTGCATAAATATGTAAGACAGAAATCAAATGCCAAAAGGAAGAAAATAGAAGACTAAGGAAGCATACCGAATCAATAGCACTAACAGAGCCATAAATGTTTTCCAGGTTTTCAACAGCCACGTATTCTCCTTGTGAAAGCTTGAAAATATTTTTCTTGCGGTCAATTATTTTCAAGCTTCCGTCTGGTTGCCACTCGCCAACATCCCCTGATTCAAAACATCCATACATTTTGACTTAAGAGACTCTGAATGGCACAGGTTAACTTTCACTGAATCTAAAAGGAGGACTACAGATACCAGTATGAAACCATCCATCCACCATGACTTCTTTAGTCAGATCTTCCCGTTTATAATAACCACTGAATAAGGTCTTCCCCCTCACACATACTTCTCCTCGTGGGGTGCTTGAGAGGGCATCATATTGCATTTCAGGAACAGATTCCAAGCAAACATCAACATTAGGCACCGGTGGGCCCACTGTGCCAAGCATTGAGTGCACATTTGGTAGTGAAACAAATGTGCCAGCACAGGTTTCGGTCAGACCTACAAGTATTAAGAGAAAAAGTAATCCCAGGATAACATGGTATGCTCGCCATCATCCATCTTTTTGAGAGCTTAATTCTTGTTATTATTATCTCTTGCTATATTGCAATTTTAACAATGATTAATTCTCGAAGTTTAGAATCAACAAGAAAAAGACAGAGAGAACAAGTAAAACATACAAAGAGGGAGCAATTCATTCATACCATATCCTTGTAGAACATGCGCACATGTAACCACCCTAAGGAAAGCTTCTACGTGGTTAGATAGAGGGGCTGCCCCCGATAAAATCAGTCGTACATTTCCACCCAGCCCTTGCTTCACCTGATATATGGTAAGCCAGAGAATTTGAAAACGTCAGGATTTAGTTGGATATAAGGTTGGGAAGCACAATTAGAAATGTGCACTACAAGTCTATCTTGATCACCTTATTGAAGACAAATCTGTCAAATAAAGGAGCTGCCTCTTCATATTTGTTCCCCTTCTTCAAGTTATTTAACTTACTACAGCAAATTTATGAGCATAAATTATAATCAGATATGAAAGTACAATGCAGCAATCCATTCAGTATAAAAAACCAAGCACAAAAGAGAGGCAAAGACATTAACAAATTAAGCAGAGAAATTATTGTGATCCTAGACATTGGACAGGTTGTCAACCTCATCAGTCCAACATTATAGGAAGACATCTCAAAAATTGAAATCTGAGATACAATCGGCTAATTTGCTAGTCATGTCACCCAGCAAGTCTTAAGTGGGAGACGACGTCATCATTAAGCCATTTGATGCCTGCAACATTCTGGACAATCTCACGTCCGAGGAAATCATTTCTAGGTATACAGTGGAAACAATCAATAAGCCAAATTTTCATTGGAAGAAACAGGACCTAGACATTAAAACCTTCTGCAAGGAAGCAAATAGAAGCACACTGGATAAACATATGATAAATTTATCATTATCATGCCCAAGGAACTTTATTTACTCCCACAAGTAAAATAAAAAGTTTAACAAAGAACTTACTATGAGTATGCAAGGTTGAACAATGTATGTCTTAAGAAACCACCAGCAGAGATCTTCTGATTCAACCCTGCTTGCATAGCAATCATTCGTTAACGAATTGGCATACTTCTGTTAAGTCTCAAAGGAGCATTTACATAAAATGATTTTGCACATGCACAGTCCAATGTTATGTCTCTACATTCACGAAGGCAGCAGTAATCCAAATTGAAATATCAAATGCCATGAAATAGACATTAGTAAAGTTATTAGACTAAGTGAATTGGGTGAGAAGAAAATTTTACCTGAGTATACCCTATCTAACACACGGGGTACGGCACAGAAAATAGTTGGTTTTAATTCTCCAATATCCTCAATCAACAACTTAACATCCTGGAACAAATAAGACATGAACAACCGTGACAACAAATTCTTTATCGGTAAAAGAAGAAAAAAAAAATTGTAACTGAAAAAATATCCTCAATCACAATAATTGGATGTGTCCCATGTAGCAAAGAAAAATTCCAAAACAAACAATAAAACTTCCACCAACCACCATGCTATTTTGCCAAAAAGCCTTAGTAAATCTTCAGTATATGATTTTCCTAAAAAGAAAGGTATAATGTATCATATTCAGTATCCTTACCCCACGCCAAAATCCAATTGAGGCACCATGATGTATAAAACACTCCTCAATCACCCTATCAAAGATGTGGGCCAGTGGAAGATACGACATATACACATCCTTCTGGTGGAGCTGTTGGAGTCAGAAGATATAGTGTTAAAATTAAATGAACCCTTTAATGTTCGTATCATACAGCATAAATCATATAAGCTGCAATTGGTCGCAAAATGTTTGCTCTCTTCAGCAGATCTGGACTCGAAACTGGAAAAAGCTTACCTCTTCATTGACACTCTCTAGCAGACGATTCACTCCAGCTATAAGACATACGATGCTCTCATTAGAAATCATTACACCTTTTGGATCACCAGTTGTTCCACTAGTATACATGATTGTACATATATCTGTTTTCTCTTTGGCAGGAAGTTCAAACTGCTGATTATCTCCCTGCAAGTGAAAGTAGGCAGCAGATGTTGGAGCTACTATAATTAAGCAATCGCAAAGCAAAATTTTCATTTTAGAAGTTGAAAGGCATGCATGTAAGAGATGCGGTATTCACTCAAGCTATCCCTTTTTTTTTTTCAAATGTCAGTGAGCCTAGACACACTGAATCCAGATCCATCAGAGTTCTATTTAGCACCGGTGAGCAAATGCAAGCGAATATTAGCCATCAAATTCAAAAGCAACCAAAAGATAAACCAGGCAAAGCAGATTCTAGATTGACCTTCAAGTTAACAATACAATGTGCAAAAGATACAAAGACGGAAAGGTCCACACCGCCCAGACCTAAAGTTGCAGCACTGATCATTGTTCTTATCTCAACAGAACTACTACAATCTAACAGCTTTCAGTGCATAATATTTCTCGCGCTCAACTTGGTACAGAGTATGGAAATGTATCTGGCTGACTCATCTCTGTATTTAGTTGTGAGAAATTTGGGTTTGGGATAAAAGAATATATAAAGCAAAAACTTGGAACTTGGAAATGTCAGAATATTACCTATTATATACACTCGTATAATGCAATACATGCAACGATGTTTATTATTTTTAAGAAAACTCTTAAGTATGGGAACACAATTTTGAACAGATCACTCATATGTATAAATTTTTTTATTTGCCATTGGGACGAATCCACACCCTTGTCATATCTAATTGACAAGGGTATAAAACCTCAATAGACAACTCGGAGAAGCATAGGGGTCACTTAAACTTCGAATGCATTATAAGAATGGATCTAATACTGATCAACTAATAGAAAGCACAGAAATGTATCAAACTGATCCATTGAGCTAGATTAACCTCACAAAATCACCCCACACACAGACACAACACAGAGGCACTATGGAGGAAAGCAGCTAAAAATTTCCTAAAGCTACAATTGGTTTTGCAAGCACAAAAGTTTTGTGATGTCCAAAGAGAAAAAATATAAGTTAAGAAAGCATTAGGAAAGGCTGCATTGATAATGAACATGAAGAGTGGGAGCCCTTAAATACAGCATTCCAAGGATAAAGATGAAAAATGCTAACTGCAACTGTAATTTCTCACATGAAGAAGTAAAGGTTTGGCTTGAACAAATTATGAACATCCCTTGCAGTTGATGACACAAAGAAGCAGAGCAAATTTCAATGACCAACGGAACAAGAACATGGATAAGAAAACTGACCAATTTCAAAAATTCGTCCCAAGCATATATAGCCAAACCAAACTTCTGAACTTCCTGCCTTTGTTCGGGGGTTACCTTTCCAAAGCTCACAAGTGCTACAACATGGAAGACGTGATAAAAATCCAGCATTCCACAAGTATAGGTATCAAGAAAGTTAATCATCTTAATAACTTACTTTTCAAGAAGTCTGTTGTGCGGGGAAATGTTTTCAATACCTGTATGTACAAAGAAAGATTAAATAATAATCCACGAAGAAAAGATGCCTCCATCGAAACCTGAATTCTCATGCCACTATCATATTAACAATACACAGTACTGGGAACCAAATAGGTGGCAATTGAACAAGAAAATATTTCCAGAGCAAATTCACCATAATTGATTAGCTACATTCTTGCTATCGTAATAAGTTCAGAAAACACATTATTATCAATTTCTTACTTATCAGGAAATTATAGTGTACATAGTTGTGGAATTTTCCATGAAATAGCTACGAATGAAAAACAACTGAATTAGATTAAAATTTTAACCTCAGCAATCTTTTTCTCCTCTATGAAAGCAATTGAAACCTCAGCATGACATATAATGAATTCGACGGCACCAGCACCTGCAAATTGATGGGAAAACACATTGTTATTGAGAAAAACCTATTGGTACTGTCACGCTAAGAAAAAGGCATGAACTAGCACAAATTATTCAATTTGCATTGACTATAAAAGTTAGTGACGAAAATATTCTTGAGATTGAATGCACTCATCAGTGGATACTGGTCACATGTGTTCCCAAAATGCTTGAAAACCATTCCAAACCTGTCGTCTATATGTTATTACACAACTTATATCAGAAGGAAAATACCTACCTAATGTGTCATATAAAGGAACACAATAGAGCCCATGAGCATTGCAAGCCTGCAGTAGTTTCGGAATCAATTAATTCTGGAGCCAGCACAGTACAACTTCAAATGAGAATACACATCTAAAATGACAAGCAGCTTTTACCACACAACAGAGACGAAACACAGACACTCAACAGGACACAAAAGCATTTAAAGTGCCCGTGGAAACAGATTACAAGTCTAAAACAGCAAGGCACTTACCCATGATTTTAAAATACAATAAAAACAGATGAACTTTGAGCAGGCAATATCCTGTTTTTAATGATATGCAGCTATTTCTGTTGCCCCTGCTCACTATCGATTCTACATGCACAACATAAAACCATAAAATCTACTCCATCACTCATCGGTATTTCTTAAATAATTTAAATCTTAAGTGAAAACCAGGACAAAGGAACTTAAAGACTCAGTGGTTTCTTCGCTTAGTTAACCGGCAGTGTAATATGAATCCAAAATCTCACTTAACAAAATGCATCTTTTTTTTTTCCCGATAAAGTATATATTCCCATCTTTTGTTGAGTGATCACATTTCAATCTAAACATGTAACGTCTTGCCAAGACCTTTTCAATTAGGGTTTTCACGACATCCTGTGCTTTTTGAAGCAAATCTTTTGCATGTATGCAGATTGATTCTGGCATCAAAGGATGCCATTCTTCAAGTGACCAAATGAAGATGTTAATTTATCAGGTGATCAGAAGTACTTGTATTGAGTAAGATGCACTGATTCAAATTTCATATTAATTACCTTTTGCAGACTTCAATTCATACCTGGCTACACTAGTCTTTTACTCTGTGATTATCAGACCTTACAGGAGACATTGGATCTTGCTTCAATTTTTACTGCTGTTCATTGTGCCACTCAGCATTCTTTTTTTTTTTCTTTTTTTTTTTAATTGCATATGTCTACAGAAAGAAAAAAGTTGACAAACTTCAAGACAGTGCAAAGGATGGATATCCACAAGCAACACTCAAATCCAAGGTAATTTTCTTACAGTCAACAAAGATGACATATATCAATTGAAAAAAGAAAAAAAGATGACATATCCCTTTGCTAATAGACTGTTCGATATCACAACTTGGGAAACATTAAATAAATTTTGGCATTAATAACCCAGAAAGTGACTCAGATGGCATGAGATTCGGCAGGACTATCCTCCACGCTCCAGTGCCAATTCTTACTCCATGCTAGCAAGACAGGTTACATTTGCAAACAAGCTATAAGTCTAATAATATGTTTGAAGGGATCCACTGACCTCCATGCTCATAATCCACTCCGCACAGTTGGCACCGTAAATTCCACATTTTGCCCTCTGTGTCACAGAAACGAAACAATTAAAACACACGACATATTATTCAACACCGGCGGTTTTATTGGTAATATGTTTTACCGGTTCAACACCACAGCTCCGGATAGCATTCCCAACTCTGATCACTTTATCGTACACTTCTCGGTATGTTTGCCACACATATTTTCCAGCCTGCTCTCAAACAGTCCAGATATCAAGGCAAGAAATAGCAAGCGATGCCGCAAAAACGACCAATTAACCACGATTGTACCTTTCCATTCAAGATCTCACGTCGACCGAGCATACGATTATTGGGATATTTGTCGACAGTCAACCTGTAAAGGATGGCATTTACTATCACAAAGATCACATCTAAAACAACCATTTACGCAAAACAAAGGCAGTCGATAGGATCGAGTGGGCCAGTCGAACAAACCAAAATAAAACTCTCTACTGAAGCCCCAGGCCAACGAATCAAAGACTTGTTAGGTCTCTCCAATGAAATGAACTGCTTCACTACAGTAACCGATCGGAATCACGCATGCAAGCAGGTCTTCGCATTCGATGGAAACACTACGGATTGCAGAAAGACAGCATCGAATCTGAAGCACTTCACTTCATACGCATACTAAAAGAACAAACTTTAAGGACAAATCAAAACAAAACGATCCAATTTCGAACCGGAATCGACAACTGAACTTCGCCGGAAGAAACTCACTCCCACTTCGCACCAGGCAACAAGTCGCACGCTCAACGCACACGCACACACGCAAAAGACCTCATCATCGCGCCCCCTTTCATCCTATTCCAAATCTCTCGCCAGCCCGAACCGAAACCCACGACGACGACGACTCACCGGAAGACGTCCCAGCAGCTCTCCAATCCGGGCACCGGCGGGGGGAAGCCGCCCTCGGCGAAGACGCTCCGGTACACGGGGCCGACCGACGGCCTCCCGTCCCTGGCCTCCTTCCCCTTCTCCACCTCGATCAAGTACTTCATCTCCGCCGCGTTCACTCCCCCTCCACGCGCACGCAACCCCTCCCTCTCTCCCTCTCTCTCTCTAGCGCTCTCACCAGCCGTCGTCGCTCTCGGCGCGTGCGCGGATTCGAATCTCGATCGGCCGGAGTCTCTCTGTGGCTCTGAACTCGCCGATGGATGGATCTATGTCGAGGGGAAGGAAGGGGGGGGGCGGGTGATATGAAGAGAGCGTGGAGACGAAGGCTGAGGCTGCAGGATCTCGAGAGGGGGAGAGGGAGAGAGGGGGAGAGAGAGAGAGATTATTTCCTGATTTTTTTTATTTAAGTAAAAAATTGGTCAGCATTAGGTGGCTCAAGTTGGGAAAACTGGTGGATGACGGTGTAGAGAGGTTTGACGCCGATACAGAGAGAGAGAGAGAGAGCGATCAGATATGGTTTTGATTCGGCGGCGAGTTGATTAAGGTTGGGGATTGGTCAACCCACGAGCGATTGTTTTATTCATTGTTTAATTTGGATCAAGATTAATTTTTCCCCATTTCCCTATCGTTAGGAGTTAGCTTCGGATTCGACTTGCTTCGAGAATAGGACTGAACTGATTTATAATAATCAACTAGGGCCTATTTTTGGGGAGCACCGGTTTGGTGTCCAGCTTGAAGGACTTAAGCATTGTTTCTATTTCTAATTCCGAGGGTCGGAATTGTTGGCTGATTCAGAAGAGAGTTCAATTAAGTTGGGGATTAGTCAACCGACGAGCGATTGTCTCGTGAATTGATTGTTTTATTATTTAAGAGGTTAATTTTTCCTCTTTCTCTCTTCTTAGGAGAAAGCACCGAATCCAAATCGACTCAAGAATAGGACTTAAACTGTGTGTGATTAATTAGCTTAGGCCCATTCTAGAAGAGAATTACTTCGGTTTCAAGTTTTCTATTTTAAAAACTTGGGATTGGTTCGATTTATGATTCCAAGAGTCTAAATTATTCATTGATTAATCAAACCCAATCCGATTCTCGAGTGAACTTGTTTTAAAATTGGATTTGAAGCCTTTTTTGAAAAGAAAAATATTTTTGCATAACCACTTAACTAATATATGTTTTTATAATGAAATGGTATAGTTTATATATATGCATAACCACAAGTGCTAGAAAGGATATCGTTATTATATTATATTGTGACACTCTAATATAAATTCGCTCAATGTATTGTCCATTTTCATCCGAGCCGCATATTTCTTATGTTTAGTCACCTACCTTGAGCAAAGATATGCGGATCGAGCTGAATTAAACGCTAAGACAACTCCTCTTTCTTTGCCTCATACTGCCTAACAACGTAGAAAAGAAAGCAAAAGGGTAAAAAAGTCCTAGGGTGCTTTTCTAGAGTAGTTTATCTTAATTCTCTTTTTATCAATCTCACCCTAGGTATATCTAGGATGCTTTTCTTGAGTCGTTTATCTGAATTTTCTGTTTGTCAAATCTTATTCTAGGTTAACTAAACGCTTTATAGGACCGGATTTAATTATATCAAGAAAATTACCTGGAACGTATTAAATTTATCATGTGAATTCCGACTTAATTTTAAAAATTTAAATTATGCCAACATAATTCATTATTTTTCAATGATTTTCTAATTTAGTCCATCTAGTGCCGTCCTATATGGTTAGGGATCCATTGTGTACCATTCCCCTCAAAACATCGTCATTACGAGAAATTTTGTAAATTTTTTGATTTCTTTCTTTGTTATTGAATTATTATTATTTATTTCCTCTTCCTCATTATTCATCTTCTTTTTAGGCCATCCACTCGTGCCAGAAATGATCAGCAAGGATCACTGAGGCCTCGGCAATAGCCTACTAGGCTGTGCCCCTATCTAGATGATTTAATTACGCCGAGGAAGTTCCCCAAAACATATTAAATCTATTATATGAATTCTGATTTAGTCATAATATTATTAATTTAGTCAATTTAATTATAATTCTTTCAATAATTTTCTAATTTAGTCCATCTTCCCGAATCTTTTATGGGTCGAGATCTAACGTGTACCATTCCCCTCAAAATTTCTTTATTACAAGAAATCTTATAAATTTTTTGCTCTCTTTCTTTTCTTACTGTTCTTGATCTCCTTCTTCGTTACTGAATTATTAATATTTTTTCCTCTTTCCTCATTATTCATCTTCTTTTTAGGCCATCCGTCAGCGCCGGAAATGGTCAGCAAGGATCGCCGAGCCCTCGGGATCGCCGGCTAGCCTTTGCCCATACCTAGATGCTATACCCGAATCCCTATCGAGATTGTGCTTCTTAAGGCAGTGGGGTCATCAACTCCATAGGCGAATCCTGCGGAGCAGGTCCTTCTGGAGCTTGTGGAGATGTCTTCATATATCGGCGAGTGATCGGAATTTCGTCCGTGGGGGCGACGGAGATGATGAGCTCAGGGCCAGCGGATTCTGCAGCTTGAACTCCTCACCGTTGTAGCCACCAGGGGAAGCATCCGAAGATGAATCCGGTTGAAGATGATGATCAGTTATTTTCTGTCAAAATAGTGGCCTCGGCGAGTTTCATCGGCCACCGCCGAGGCTCCGATGAGAGTCGCAGACTTTCTCCATGGTCCCCCCTTCCCGGTCCACCGCACAGCCTTTGCCGGGGACGGTAGGGCAGGAGGAAAATGAAAATGAACAGTGATGTCTTCTTGTCGGTACAAAGATTTTTCTCATGATGGAGACATTAAGAAGAACAGTGGTAAGGAGACGAACAGGAATAAAATGAAAATAAAAAAATCAGATAATTTTATAAATATTGTAGAATCGTGTAATTTGGATTTATATATTGCACATCACGAAAGACTTTCGACAATTTTTTTTTAAAAAAGTACGAAAGACAATTAGTAAAAAGGATGAGAAGCACTAATTGGACCTCTATAAGCATTTTCCAGCCTAAATTGATAGAATGGATTATATGGAAAAATCGTAAAAAAGTTTATGGCTATGTAGGCTAAATTAGAAAGTTTGACATTGAATTGAATTTCATATAATAAATTTATAACTTTTTGAGTAATTTCTTTTATTATATAACCTTGTATTGTTGGATAATATTCCAAACGTATTCTATCAAAGGGAGTTATTTTTTGAGTGATTCTATCTATGCTTCCAATTGTTAAAAACATATTAACGCTATATTCTCTTGGTAAGCTTGCTCAATCTCTACTAAATACAAAGTGAATTCTCAGTGAGGTTTTAAACCTCAAACATTTTAGCCAAAAATTTCATGAAAGCCCCATATAAGTTGTTAAAATGAATTTTTGTTCTTGTCTATTCCTAAATTACGAATAAAATCGTAACTTTAAAAAATTAACGAGACCACCAAAAGGATTTCTAAAAAAAAAAAAGAAATCACTCTTTCTATAATAGAATCTTTCCAACTTTTAGAAAATCTAAATTCACTTTGATAAAATGGATCAAATCTTCAAAAGCTGTCTTCTTCGTTACTTAGCCAACTTTTTCCATTACTTTATTCACTTGCAATGCGTGTACTCTTTTTCGGGTGGTTGGTGCATAAGTATTTTATATAATAAAATAAATCGAAGGAAGCATCATCGTCCTACAACGTTATTAACATTTAGTTCAAGATCCAGGCAGGCAGATCATTAAAATCGACCATAACCACGCGTGGTCCATCCCCAACGACCAGGCTAGTGGTGCCACCCCATGGAGATAGAGTCGCACAATAATTCACCAAAACTCATTCATTGCTTCCCTCTTTGGATCGTGTGCAGTTATGGACCTCATGTTCAAAGGATGAATTATCAAAACAATCCTAAATTTATTATAATTTTTTAATTCAGCATTAAACCCTTTTTTTTGTCAATATAACTCTAATTTTTTGTAATTATGTCAATTAAGTTTATCTAATCAATTTTAATCGGTTGGGCGACATTTATATATTTTAATAATATTATACTTTATTTCGATTTTTTTTTCTTCACTTCCTCCTCCTTCCTTTGACCAGTTGCTACCTTGCCAGCCTTGCGGAAGTCTAGCCATGGCTCAGTGACCTTATCTAGGTTGCTCGTTGGGCTGGATATGGTGAGGGTCAAGTCTCGCTAGTCATGGGCCCCACAAGTTGGGCGAGGCTTGCCTTCACTAGATTTAGGGAGGGTTGAGCCTCGTGGGCTATGGGTAGGTCGTGGCCTTACTAGACTGGGAAAAGCCTCGCTTAGCCATGGTGAGGGTGGCCTCGCCATCATTGGGTGAGGCACGCCCCCACTAGTGGCCGGCGAGGTGGACCTCGTCGGCGCTTGCTGCCACCTAGAGAAAGGAGGAAGAAGAAGAAAAAGAGAAAAAAATTCAATAAAATAAAATATTATTAAAAAATTGTCCACGTCAACATTGGTCAGGTATTAGTCGGCCAAAATTGGCCGAGTGGACTGAATTGGTATAATTGCAAAAAACTTATAACTAAATAGACAAAAAAAAAGGATTTAGGATTGAATTAAAAAAATTGCAGTAGATTTATAATTATTTTGGTAATTTTGCCCACATTGGAGAGACCATTAGGTTGGACCGGTTGAACTTAAACTCATAATGATCCTTCCTTTTACGGGAATTAAGGAACTTAGTCTTGAAAAGATGTAATTGCAATTGCCATACTAGAAAGCAGACCAAAGTAATTCACGATGGTTGTACACCACATCAATCATCGGCTAATGTCCTGATGCTGTCCGAAGTTTAAGGCCTCTAACTTTTGAGCACGATATAAGGGCATAATTCGAGCACGACATGATTTCAATTAGAGAAATTTAAATTCAGGAGAGCACGAGCACGACTAGCTCCAAATCCCAACAAAAGTTAGGCGAGTTATGGCCAATATTTAATGAAAATGACTTATGGTTGTACCAAACCGACTTCAGACCAATTCGTTAACGACTTGAAGAATAAGAATACGACAACACCATGCGAATGGAAATACATATTTTTGAATCGGTATCTAGTGAGTATGTGCACAAAGAGAGCGGTTGTAGGAGTACAAATGTTCCTCAAATTTGATATAAGAAAATTTTGTTTTGGTGTGCACCATCTGAGCTTTTACACACCAATCTTCCTAATTTCCTTTTTCTTGGTACTGTTAAATCAAGAGTCATTAAAAAAAATACTCGTGACTTTTCATTATCAAATGTTATCAAATCAGCAAAGTCGTCTTGCACACTTTCGTGGCAGTTGATATTGCTCATCTGAAGGTGCTTTCCTTGAGTCTATTATGGAAATATGACTTTGACACAACTTCTTGACCCCGGGTTCTCTTCGCGACTTAAAGCCGTAAAAGGCAGGCAAGCAGATGGGTCCTTAACGTATGGTGACTGGTGATGGAGAATTCGACTCTAGAAACACAGGGAAAAGGGAAAAGGTTTGAAAAATCACATTTCCTGAGATTTCCATGAAGTTTCGAGCATTGGAGTTTGTCAAAGTATGCTAGGACTTCTATTTAAGAGCACAGACTGAAAATAAGCTCAGAGAGTCAATCTGACAAGGGGAAAAAAAAAGTTAAACCTTCGTCCTCTAAACTAAGCCTGCTTGAGTCAATCGCTCCACAATTTTATTTAGTTTGCACATGAGTGACGTTTATAACTTCAAGAGGAATGACTATAGGAAGTTTCCTTCAATCTATACTTTAAAAAATAGCCCTAAAGAAAAAAGAAAGTAAAACTCGAATCGATAAATTCAATAGTTTTTTTGTTAGTGTGCCACTTACTCATCAAAATAATCGTCATCGATCATTTCTGGGCACCTGCATGTTCAATGAGTAAATATTCGATATTCAATGCATCGATAGTAGAATGAAAAGAACAATGAGTGTATTAAACATCGCAATATTTTCTTACCCAGTTGCTTAACAAATGTCTTGTTAGCAAAATTCATTTAAATATGAGAACATTCAATCTGGCCATACATGCATTTTGTATCTGGGAATGAATCAACACATAAATGAAGCACAAACGAAAGATCATCCATCCCATCCCGTTGCCCAACCCCAACGTAAGAAAACTCGAATTAGATGGATCTATTGTTCGGTATTCGAGTGCTTTTCTCTATTCATACATAACACATGAGAGTTTTAAATCCAATGGAAGAAAAGGGTGGACGTGCCTTGCACGTTTGTGTTGAGTATCCGTAAACGGAACGAAGAAGTGGTTTTAAACTAAAGAGACGCTTGAAGACATGTTGCCTTTGCGCAAGCTCGTTCAGCGGAAAGACGTGTGGAGTTAAATAAGAGAGAACATGATATCGGCATTAAGCATATTCTAAACAAAAATTATCCGGAAATGTCTCTTTAGTGGCATAATTCAAGCGTGCCATGTGATGTTTTCTTTTTTGCTTAAAGAATAAAGGGTTTGGACGGTGGATGGACCTATATTTCTAGCCGTTGGAGTGCTTGTTTTAAGGTGCCGACAAGGACCAACTCTTTCGCTAAGCCTATTCTTTATAGACCAGCCAAAGTTTCCTAAAACGGAGAATAAATTGAATAATTGAACCTGTGACATTTGACTTGCAAATCAAATCTTGGATCACATGACCTACAATCCGATCGATGCGCGTCATCTCATATCTTATTCATTGAAATGACAACAGCCTTGCCATTCTTTTATTTTTTTCATAAGGGTTATTCCCCCCTACCTATGTAGTTTGTTTTGCGAATCACCGAAATTCTTTCCTAATGTAAAGAATTGGGAATGGGAAGGTCATTAGGGCAATGGGCTCTAGATGACCTGCAGGATGAATGCAAATGTAGCGGGTGGGGTTTATTTATTTTATAGAAAATGAAATGATTTCCGAAACAATATTTTTATTATTAACGATAGTCCATGCCTACACATTTATTGATCATTTATTTTTTATGCGATATGAGCAATGTTTTTTAGAAAAATATTTTCAAAATCTTAAACTTTTAGGAAACACATTGTATACTTGAATATCATTCAAGTGATTGTACTAAAAAAAAAAAAAAAAAAAAAACTAATACAAGAAAGGAGATTCCACGCTGATATGCATAAAGATGTTCCCATTTTCTAGTCCAGATTTAACGGAAGAAGTAAAATCCTTATCAAGGTATATTCCTTTAGTAATCATAAGAGAACACAAATCTCATAATTTAGAATTCTACAAACATAAATTAAAGGTAGACAAACTTTACGTGGAAATGACCAAAAAAAAATTAAAAATCTATTATAATTATGTCAATTCAATCGGTTTACAATTGTGTCAATTAAATCAATTCTGCCAGTTTTGGCTAGCATGCATTGTCGTGAACACCGGAACTGGCCATCTGGTCAACATTAATGTAGCAATTTTTTGATATATATATATTTTTTATTTTTTTTTATTTTTTTATTTTTTTATAATTTTTATTTTTTTTCCTTTTCCTTTTTTTCTTTTTTCTTCCTCCTTTAACTTCTAATCCCCACATTGGCTCGCCAGGCTCCGATGAGGGCAGCAAAGCCCTCGTCGGGTCTGGGGATTGTGGGTGAGGCCAGCCTTGCCACGGCCTTGCCACAGGTGAACCAGATCTGGGCAAGGCAGGCAAGGGCCATGAAGCCATTGTTGAAGCCCTGCCAGCCATTGTGGGGAAAAGAAGCAAAGGAAGAAGAGGAGAAAAAAATGAAAAAAAAAATACAAAAATTATTAAAGCTTACAAACATGACGAAGTGCCCGAGGTCATGTTAGTTCTCAGTCGGTCTTCCCCAAAGAAGATGAGACCATCTTAAGAAAGAACATTGACCCTTTCCGTTTTGTCTGGTCGTTTTCTCTTTCCGCGTTGATAAGAACAAGTACTTGATGCGTCCGCTAGCTCGTGGCTGAATCGAAGCGACAGAACACAACAAAAGAATTCGATACCTTCTTGAAGCTTACAAACAAGTAACGGACGAGTCGACCAAAAATCATGCACCATCTGGCACGGCAATTCTCTTTATTTGTTTAGGGTTTTGTTCCTTGCACTTGAAGATGTAATATTAGTATAGGAGGTTCTTATACACTCCTACATGTAAGCGCGCGCGCGTTTGTCTGGTTCTCTCGCAACTCTAGCTTTTGGTTTAAGTCCTCGGACTTTGCTCCATCTCTTTGTTCATTTACATATAGCCCAGTCTTTAATCTTTGTCCAATTCATCAGTATTGATTCATGCTTACGTAAGCGAAATTTAATAAGCATGCCATGCTCCATTTTGCTCCAAAATATGTCCAGAGATCATATCATATACAAGTCAATATCTTGTTACTTACGCGAAGAAAGCAAACTTATAAATCTGTCAATACAGGACCCAGCTCCGCTGCAACTGGATTGATTGCCCATAAACACCGCATCGGAACTATCAAATAAAGTATATTTGGACCGGTAGCTTAAAGTACATCAGTTACAATTTAAGTAGTTCTAGTTAGTCATTTCAAATGAAGATGAAAATACTTATACGTCAAGTCGAATCTGTCAATTTTTTATTTGCTCTGGATTGACGAAACTCGAAGTAAAACCTTGGTTTCCTTTTCATGTCACTTTTTTTCTTATAGCTGACATTAAATAGACTAAAAGATTCCTTTACATAGTTATTTTTTCCAGCATTACAATTCTACAGTTGCTTTTTTTTTCCAATAAGCAGAATTTTGAAAGAGTATGGAAGTGTAAAAAAAAAATGGTAAAAAAAGTTACCGATAACCTGATTTTTTTTATACCTTTTTGATAATTTTAACTGATACTTCAATGATATTTTTTGAATTTCTTTTTCACACATTTCCTGTGGTGCACTCATGGAGCAGCCAGACACTTACTCTGGCGGTGCCATTAGCTCTTGAACATTCAACATTTCTGGACTCCAAGAGTTCTTCATTTTCTATGGACACTCCAGACCGTACTATCTTAATATCGTAACTCATCTGTTTTGCCTCGGCGGAGGATGGCCACTAACCGGGTTTTCAAAAATGAATTTACAAGTTCAATTAGGCTATGTAAGGGATAAAAGTGTGTAGGATAGAAAAATGAATGCTTTTCATCAGTTGAAGATATTGAAATTTTCGTTTGAGTTCATTTGCAATAAAGGCACTCGAAAATCGATCCAAGTGAAGGCAAGGGAGTTCTTTTCATCTTTTACCTTGTGAAAGTTGGGGTTGGGGGGGGCGCTTCTTCATAGAGTTAAGTCCAAAGAAATTCTTTCAATCATTTAGACTCAAATAAGTTATACAATGGTTCACCTGCACAATTTGTAACAAGACAGTTTTATAAAGAAGATACGAGAGAAGATATGGTTACATACCCTCGATGACTCCAACACGAAGGACAACCAGCATTTCTCTTGAGCCATGGATCGATCCAATGGGCATGGAAGCTGTGCCTGCACTCCGGGATTGTCCGCAGCACCTCCTTCAGTTCGTACTCAGACAAGCTATCGATCAAGTGTTGTCCCAAAACATCGATCCTCTGCCATCACCTACCAGAGTCTTCGGGCACAATTCCATTGTGGGAGTGTCCATACCAGAGATAACAACAAGGGCTTGAGCTCGAACAGTCTGAGACAATGGATCGTTTCGACCTTGTTCAGCCTAGCATCGAGCTCAGAAATTGCTGCTCATGTAGTCAACAAGCTTGCGATGAACAAGAAACATGGTATGCCGATGCCCACGAACATCAACCAATCGGTGGATGCACCCTTTGGATCCTTTGGATTTACTATGAACAGAAGAGACAATTTGAACAAAAGTACTAAGTACGTATTTGTAGATATTTTTTCTAATATTAGCGTCCAACTGTCAATTTTACAAAGAAAAAAATTAGGAAAAAAGAAATACTTGGGGCAACACTTCATCACGAGGCTTAATAACGTCTTAAGGTTATGAACGCTTACTTCTAATTGGATGATCTAAATGCGTCTGTGGCGGTGCGTCTTACCAAGCTGACGTTTACGGTGTCCATTACATTCACCCTAAAGAAAATGACGATGTCTTACTATCTCACTTTCTCTCGCTTTATCTCTTACTTACTGATGTGAGTTTACGCTACATTTGTAACTTTCCAAAGTTTAGGGATTGGCGACAAGTATGGAGTTCAAAAAGTCGGGAGTAAACTTTTGACCACACAAAAAACATAAGTGAAATATATATTGTGAAAAAGGCATATTGACGCGGGTTTATTCTACATTGTAATCCCTAAGGGAAGCTGAAATAGTGCGACGAATGGAGCGAAACAAAAGTCAAAGAAATACTTGCACAAATCTAATAGAACCGTGCAAATGTCATCTTTGGCTCTCGGATTATTTACCAAGTCTGGCTATTTCTACCGCAATTCAGAAGAAACCTAGGAATACGCACCAATCACCAGACGAATTAACAAGAACTTTTGCATCAATGACACCGAATTGATCTTAATTGTAAATAGATGAGAAGAACATTTATATGAAGAAAATAAATTAAAGCAAATCTAATGAAGACGGGCACAAAAGCTACAATTCGGAACAAACGCATTCAAAAAATATAAGTTGACATTGTTAGGACATGACCATTGCAACTGTCTAGTTGCAACTGTGAAGTACAGGGGTAGAAGTAGGTGCCTTATACTCTTAAGCTCTGTTTATGTCACGGAAAATAAATGATTTTTGAAATATTTTCTTTAAAATGATCACTTATATCCCTTACAAAAAAACGAATGAATGAAAAAATATTTTCGTCGTTCATAAAATGTTTAGACATAAAATTCCATCAATTTGAAAACGCATTTCATTGGCTAATTATGTTGAGCAATACAAACGATTACATTTTTTTGAAAATATTCTCCAAATCATTTATTGTGCCAAAATAAATGGAGCCTAAAAAGTGCATAAACTTTCCGATTCTCGCACAATCGTGTTCCTGCAGAATCTCACTGAGCAGAACCTGAATGTTAGAGATATTTATCTATCATAATTGATTCTAATTAATTTTATTTGATATTGTAATATTTTATTACTTTAAATAGTTGTGTGGAACATCCTATAAATAGGCTCTTGTATCTTTAGTATTATACACATAGAAATATAGAGAAATTCCATTTTCCACTTTATTCTACTATAATTCTATTGGGGTATTAGAGCCAAGTTTTGTTTAAGGATCGCCATGTAATAGCAAGACTATCACCTAAGAAGTATCGACACTCTCTTGAAGCCTTCGTGTCGTGTCCGACACTCTGACACGTGTCCGACACGCTCCGACACGTGGTCAACGAGTGTCGGGAAATCCGACACGTAGTCAACTCTTCCCAACACGCTCCGATACGCGAGTTTGAAATTCTAACACGCGATTCCGACACGCACGGGTCAATTTTAAAATTTTCAATACTTGAGGGGTCAAAATATAAATATATGAACAAATAATGAAAATAACAAAAATAAAAGGGAAATAAGAAAATTCTCACTCTCAAGTTTCTCACTTATAAGTTTTGACATTCCCATGAGTGACAATGGAACGCCTCTCTTCTCACCGGCGTCGCTCCACCGCCCCTGCAGACTTAAAGTTGTGATTTTTTATTTTATTTTTTTGCTTCTTTCAGCCTCTCACAGGCGTCACCTGTGAGTTGAGTTATCTCTTTTGGTCTATATCATTAGCTTGTGAGTTATCTCTTACATTTTCCATTGCGAATTTAGTTATTTCCTTTTCTTCTGGTCATACTTCGAGAGTTCTTGTCCTAAATTTTCATTTTTCTCGAACCTTGTTTTGCAGGGGAGCTCCAAGCCAGTCTATATCATGAACTCCGAACTCTGTCTCGGACTATAAGAAATCTCACTAACTTCCAACAAATGTAAGAAAACATGACATGTTCCTTCAAATTTACTCTTTTGTGATTGCAATTTTTGAATTTCTTATTCAATCTCTGCCGAATTAAAACAATGAATGATATTAACAAATGTTGAATTAATATTTTTAGTATAAATTAATTCTATGCTCTTTTTATTATTTATTTTTGTATTTATATATAAAAATATATATTTAATATATAACGTGTCAGAGCGTATTGAAATTCTCTATTTTTTAGAAATAACGAGTCGACGCGTGTCGTGTCGCGTGTCGCATGTCTGTGTCGGTGCTACATAGACTATCACAGCTGCACTAGTATCCATTACCAAACTATTGTCCTTGATTACTACCCACAAAGTTTTGTTGCTTCTTTCAAAAATCTAACCATATCATTAGATTCGTCTGTCTTAAACAAGTCGGACCCTAAAAATTTATCACCAACTAACTCAAAGAGAAGCCGCACTTGCCACCATGCTTCGCTGTGTTACCAGTCCACCAACGCCGTCGACTGTAAGTGAAACTTTCGAAGTCAATAGTTGGACCTTTTAGCAAAAAATCACCATAGACAGGTTCTACATTCTTCGACGAGTCCAGAAATAGCAACGAATGCCACCAGAAAGTTCCCCACGTGCCCTCATGTGCCACCCATACCTTATGCGCGTGAGATCCACACGCCTTGGCCTCAAATGTGATCCACCGCGTCCGTTGAGCAATGACATCATCCTCCACATCATCAACACGTTAGCACCACGCCATCCTTCGTCGTTGACCACTGTTAACCGTCGTGACCAACATTGACCTGACCGGTTTGGCCTAATTCCGATCGGTCCACTTGTATTTCCGATCAATTCAAAAAGATTCCAACAAGTTCTCAAGGTTTTCAGAGCGGTTCAACCCAATTCCAACTAGATCTTAGTGTTTTCCGACTGGTTCGACTAGATTTCTACTAGTTCCCAGTGTTTTTTTTACCAGTTCGGCCTAATTTCAATCAGTTCTTGGGGTTTTCTAATCGGTTCGGCCCGATTCCAGCTGGTTCTTGAGGCTTTTCGACATTCTCAATCTATTTTCTACATTATTTTCTCTATATCAGCTCTGCAAGTATTGGTTTTCTTCAAATTTATTGTAGAATCTGCTGAGTTTACTAATATCTTGCATATTATGGACAAATTAGAATTCTCAATACCCATTCAGACCATCCTGAATGGATCAAACTATATTTTATTGGCTCAAAAAATATCAAGTTTTCTAACAGGATGTAAGCTTTGGCGTTATGTTATTCGAAATATTTGCAAGCCTATTCAGGTCGTTAAAGAGGATGATGATACATTTGCTGAATGTTTGGAGGAGTTGGAGAGCAAGAATCACTAGATATTCACATGGTTTCGAAACACTTCGATTCCATCTATCAAACTTTAATTCGATTGCCTAAATATTGCAAAGGAAGCCTAGGATCTTCTTGTTGGTCGTTATTCCACATTAAACATTGCTTATCAATATCAACTATTAAGGAACTTACGTCGCATGCATCATGAGACAGGTCAGTCTATTAATGATTTTCTTTCTTTCATGCATGCTATGTATCTAAACCAACATGGGATTTGACTACTAATGCTCGTAATTTGCTGAATATTGTGAGCATATGCGGGTTATGCAATTTTTTATGGCTCTCAATGATGAGTATGAATCCTTGCGAGCCTCACTTTTGCATTGGGATCCTTTACCTCATTTTGAGGCAGTTGTCTCAGAATCATTAACTAAGGAAACTCAACTTGTGACTTTAAAGACACAACATGCTACTCCACTAGTTTCCACTACTATAGATGTAGTGCTTGCCACTTTTGGCTTATCCTCATGGCGTAAGCCTCATTGTACACATTGTCACCAATCTAGTCATTGTGCATCTAACTATTATCAGCTACAATCTAAGCAACCTACAGGAACAAACAACCGATCTCAGTTTGGAGGTCCGCTTGCACGCCACCCATCCACTGTTGTTGCTGGCATACAGGATTCTTCTAATAGTTCGTTTGTCACACTATCATTAGATTATCTTCGGTCCACAGTTTGTTCCATTCTTTAAGAAACTAGTACTTTTAACCCTTCTACTCTGTCAATCACTTCAGGTACTCCTAATTCATGGTTTTTTTTTTTTTATTCTGCGTGTTGTAATCACATGACATTCAATTTTAATTTATTCAAGTCAAAATCATACACTTCACAAACACCTATTATTCACACAGCTCATAACTCTCAGATGATAGTTAGTTATACAAAGAACGTTTCAACATCCAAATTGTCCTTACCTGATACATTTATGATTCTCAAACTCTCATTAAACTTGATATCCATGGATCAGTTATGTGAGCTTGGTTTTGACATTCATTTCTCTTTGAATGGTTGTCGTGGATCACACAGTGACAATTGGGACAAGCCATAAAGTGGGATGATTGTTTGAACTTGTTTCATTAAAGTTTTCCAACTCCTTCACCGATTGTGTTTCCATAGTATCATCTAAAACTTAGCATTCTAAATTGGGTCATCTATTTTTTTCTTGATTACGTCCTTTGCTTTTAAGTGGTCATCTAGGTTTTGTTGACAATAAAACCTTTGATTATGTACCTTGTAAGTTAGGAAAACATCATGCTTTACCGTTCAATATCAATGAATTTGTCTCTTATGCTCCCTTTGATCTAATTCATTTGTATATTTGGGGACCATCTCTTGCTCCCACTATGAGAGGATCTTGTTATTTTGTAATTTTTGTTTATGATTATTCATGTTATACATGGCTTTATCTTATGAAAAATCAAACTGAACTTACTCATATCTATGGTAATTTTCTTGTCATGATCAAAACACAATTTTCTCGAGATAATAAGGTTATTTGTACTGATAATGCCATGGAATATAGAGATAGAGAGTTCCTTAAAATTCTTTCTCAAAACGGTACTATTATTCATTGTTTTTGTCTAAGAACTTCCCAACAAAATGGTCGAGTAGAGCGTAAACACAAGCATATCTTAGATATTGTACACGCTCTTTTAATCTCAGCATCTTATCCAGAACAATTTTGGGGGAGGCGTATGTGACACCCAGATTTTCGGTATCTAATTTCGACTGGATAAATAGGGCCGTTTTCGTTCAGTTGAAGCTAGGGATTGTGAAATTGGAATGCAAGTGGGCTACATTGGTAAGGAAAAATGCCAATTGGAATGATGAGGTGTTGAATGAAATTATGGGAGTCAATTTAAATTGAATCAAGAGGGATTAAGGTCCAATTGGGAAGAAAACTTAGCAAAATTCGTATGCCACATGTGCCCACATTTTGAACTAACTAAGGGCTTCTAGAAGGGGCATTTTTGTCTAAAAAGGGTGGGTGGATGACAGCTGGTGTGCCCCACATGTGGATGACCTAAGAGAGAGAGAGAGAGAGAGAGAGTGAGAAAGAAAAAGAGAAACCGGTTTTCTCTTCTTCCCCTTCTCTCTCCTGTCGGTGCTCTTCCTCCCCATCTTCTTCTTCTTCTTCAAAAACCAGCAGCAAACCAGAAGAAGCAGTGGTCTTTGTCGCTCGGACCGGAGCTGCCCTCGCTGTCACAGCGCACGACGCCGCCGTCACTGCTTCGCCCGCCCGCGCGCCCTCCGCCCCTTCTCCCCCTCCTCTTGTTCGTGCGAAGCCAGCGGGCCGAAGTAGAAGCAGCAGCCACCGTCGTCGCCTGGGATCGGAACCACAGCCACGCCGGAACCGCCTGGACGCCGTCGCACCGGAGCCGAGACCACCGCACGTCGCCGCCCACCACCGTTCGTCTCCAGCTCGCTCGTCCGTGCGGCCCAGCCCCTATTCCGTCTCTGTCCAGCCACGTTCAGCCACCTCCGGCCGCCGCCCAGCTCCGTTTGGCCACCGCGCGGCCTCCTTGGAGTCCCCTCGCCCTCTGCCGCCCTTGGCCGCCTCAACCGACCCGGATCCGCCCCAAACAGCAGCAAACCGAGAGTGCGAAAATGGGTATTGCGGCAAGAATGTTTGGCCCGTTTTGGCCGTCTTCCCGAGCCGGATGCTCGGCCCGCTTTGAGGAAAGTTGATCCTCGCGTCGAGCCCGTCGTTTTGAGTGAGTTTTGCTCACTAATGCCTTCTTAGTTTGCTAATTACACTTAAAGGTTGATTAGTGTTAGTTAAGTGCAATTAGGTGGTTAGATTAGAATGGATTAGGGATTTTTAGTTAATTGCATCGCGTATTAGTGAAATGGTTAGTGTACTTAGATAGAGAACGGCCCGTAGTATTTATTGAATGCTTCTTGGGATTTTTCCCGACCCTTATCGGGTGTTAATTAGGTAATTCGGGCCTAAGTGGAATTTTTAGGAATTAAATATTAATTTTCGAAATTAATTATTTAATTAATTATTTTCCGGAAATTCAACTGGGATGGCCAGTGACCGGGATTTTATGCGATGATCGTGGCGCAGTCCGTTTATTTAATTGAGTTTTATATTGTGCTAAATTGAAATTATTGTATTTATTTATTTAATTTTCGAAATTAATTATTTAATTATTTATTTTCCGGAAATTCAACCGGGATGGCCGGTGACCGGAATTTCATGCTGATTGTCGTGGTGCAGTCTGTTTATTTATTTGAGCTCCATGTTGTGCTTAATTAAATTGATTGTGCAATTTAACGAATTATTCCTTAATTGACTGAAATTGAGTGAAATTGAATGACGGATTGGTAGGTGGCCGAGTATGGCTATTTAGCATTTATAATACCTTGATGAGCTGTAAAGTGGAGAGAGTCGTGAGAGTGAACTGAGAACTCTATTGGGCTGAGACCAATCGGGTATGATGTAAGTGGACAAACGTGGTTCGGTGATTAAGGATATCACCTTTGGTGAAAACGGCGCCTTAAAGAACGCACGTTGCTGCCCATTACATATGTCACGTTGGCGAAAACGGCGCCGAGAGAAAGAATGTACGTGACTTATAGACATACGTGGTTCGGTGATTAAGGATATCACCGGCGAAAACGGCGCCTTAAAAGAACGCACGAGTGCTTTGTCTATCCCTTACTTCATTATGGACATACGTGGTTCGGTGATGGAGGGTATCAGCGAAAACGGCGCCTTAAAGAACGCACGAGTGCTGTCCATTGCATACATCACCTTGGCGAAAACGGCGCCCTAGGAATGATACGTGATTCGGTGATTGGGACATCAGCGAAAACGGCGCCTTAAAGAATGCACGTGATCGGTGATGGTATGGCGGTTGGCGAAAAAGACGCCCGAGAGAGTACATGTGATTGATGTTTGGGAACAACCTAGAGTTGGTCTGTTTGATAAGTAATCGACTAGATCGATTGATCACTGCTTTGATTTGATGATGTGAATTGATTGATTGAATGGAAATGACCGTGAGTGGTATTGTTGGTGTGTAATCGACTAGGTCGATGATCGTGAGGTGATTACTTGGGTGCCTATTTGATATGTGCTAATATGCAGGTGGAATCCGAGGCCAAGGTAAGCCCTCGACTCATGTTGTGCATAGGCAACCCTAAGGTGTATTAGTTTACTAATCGGATCTTAGGGGTAGAACTTGGCGAGACATAGTCTCATCCCGGTTTGGGGACAACATTTCGGGACCCGATGAAGAACCCGAGGAGAAAGAATTCGAAGAGGAGTATCTGGAGGAGAACTACGAGGATGCTCCAGAGTAGGACCCTGATGAGAATTGAGTCGCCAATCCTATCTGATGATTTTGGCTGTAGAATCTATTTGAGTAGAAACCAACCTTTTTAGCATGACTTATATTTGTAAATAAGGGTGTTGGTTTTAAGATTAAATTTTCTAGTCCTACTTGTATATCCCATTGCTTTATTGTGCAGGGATTTTTATAATTGCTTCCGCATGTGCTATCAAAAATGAAAGGGTCGGCGATATATAGTCCTGGGATATCGCATTTTAAAATCGACCAAAACCAGAAGGATGGTCACGTGACCGAGGGTCGGGGCGTGACAGCGTATTATATTAGTATATACACTATCAACCATATTCCATCACCTACTATAAGTAATATTTTTCCATACGAGCACTTGTATGACAGTGTTCCTAATTACAGTCTACTTCGAGTATTTGGTAGTGCATGTTTTGTGCATCTTCTTGTAAATGAATGTACGAAGTTAGAACCTTGTGCTCGTCTCTATTGTTTTCTTGGATATGACATTGAGCATAAAGTGTCTAGATATTAGGACCCTGTCTCCAACAACTTTGTGTGTCTCATCATGTTATCTTCTTGGAACATAAGATGTTCTCATCCTTAAGTTCTTTTGCATCTTCTCCCATTATTCCAACTGTTCGCTTTTCCATCAATCCTTCTGTGAATCTATTTCCCGAGGATGACACTCCTGCATCTTCCTCTTTAGAATTGTCTTCTCCTAATCTTGATGCAGGTATCTCTAAAAATCTCACCTCGGCAGCTATTGATATGGCTGTGCCATCCACGGATTCACAACCCTTGGATGTTCCTTCCATTTGTCGTTCCACCCATGTTAGTCAACCTTTTGTTCGGTTTCGTGATTTTCACTGTTATTCTACAATTGCCTCTTTTCACTAACCTCGCACATATAGAAAAGCTCGTATTAATCCTCTTTGGCAACAAGCAATGGGAAATGAGTTGCAAGCATTAGAAAAATCTCATACTTGGGATTTAGTTTATTTGCCTCTTGAAAAGTCGGTTATAGATTATAAATGGGTGTACAAAATCAAAACTAAGGCAAATGGTACAGTGGAACGCTATAAAACTAGACTAGTAGCAAAAGGCTTTACCTAGGAGTATGACATTGACTATGATGAGACATTTGCTCCAGTTGCACGTCTTACTTCTTTTGCAGCCTCTTTGCTATTGCAGCTATTAAGTGATGGCCTCTATTCCAAATAGATGTAAAAAATGCATTCCTTAATGGAGATCTCACTGAAGAAGAGTATATGGAGCCACCTCCTGGATATACTCATACTCTTGGTAAAGTGTGTTGTCTACACCAAGAATTATATGGACTGAAACAAACTCCTCGTGCATGATATTCCAAGTTAGTTCTACCAAGGAATGCCTTGGATTTACGTACAATCCCTATGACAATGCTTTATTTGTTCCAAGAACATCTTATGGGAGTATTCTACTATTGTTATATGTGGATGACATGGTTATTACCGATGATGATCACAATGGCATTACAAAGCTACAATAGTATTTGAGTCAATAATTTGAAATGAAATATCTTGGAAGGCTTAGTTATTTTCTAGGATTGGAGGTTGTGTCAGATTCCTTTGGCTATTGTCTTTCTCAAGCAAAATATGCCACTAATCTTCTTTCTTGAGCCAGACTTACTGATAACAAGATTGCTACCACTCCCATTGAGAATAATGCCAAATTTGAGGAAAAAAATGAGACTCTTCTTCTAAACCCTACACTTTGTCGATAGTTAGTTGGCAACCTAGTATACCTCACTATTACTCACCCTGACATCACTTATGTTGTTCATATTGTGAGTCAATTCATGATTGCACTGCGGACGACTCACTTTGCAGCTATTCTTCGAAGTCTTTGCTACGTTAAGAGTACCTCATTTCATGGTCTTCACTTTTCTTCTAACTCAACCTTAGAGTTAACGGCTTATTCTGATGCTGATTAGGCTGATGATCCTCTTGATTATTGCTCTACTATAGGCTATTGCTTCTTCTTAAGGAAGTCCCTTATTTCCTAGCAAAGTAAGAAACAAACTACTGTCGCTCGATTGAGTACGGAAGCGGAATATTGTGCTATTGCCAATAAATCTTCGGAATTATTATGGTTGCTGCGATAGCTATTAGAAGACATTGGAGTTCATCATAATGGTGAATGGTCATGCATTGCGATAGCCAAGGTGCCATTCAAATAACTCATAATGATGTTTTCCATGAGCATACCAAACTATTGAAATAGATTGCCATTTGATACACTCTCATGTGCTTCATGGTGCTCTCGTCTTGTTCCCACCTCATCAATTGATCAAACAACTGATGTTTTCACTAAGGCACATCCAGGTGGGCATTTTAAAGATCTTTTCTCCAAACTCCAATTGACCTCTTCTATGTCACCTTGAGTTTGAGGGGGGATGTTAGAGATATTTATCTTTCCTAATTAATTCTAATTGATTTTATTTGATATTGTAATATTTTATTACTTTAAATAGTTGTCTAGAACAACTTCGAAATAGGCTCTTGTATCTTCAGTATTATACACATAGAAATATACAAAAATTCTTTTTTCTACTTTATTCTATTATAATTCTATCACCAAGTTCCAGTGCCTTGGTCCAATGTGGGTTCAAACAATAACCGAAGATCGCACATTCAAATCTGGTATGAGTTGAGAGTGCCCCTCAATTTGAGACCGTGGACGTGGTAGTCCCAAGCAAACCAACAAAAATGAGTTAAGGTCTTGAGCAATAATTATTCCCCTAAAATCATTTGGTTAATTTGGTAATATATGAGAAGATATGGTTGGTCAGATACCCTAGGAGATTTTTACACAAAGGACAGATAGCATTCCTCTTGAGCCATGGATCGATGCAATGGGCATGGAAGCTATGCTTGCACACCGGAATTGTCCGCAACATGTCCTGCGGTTTGTACTCCGACAAGCATATGGAGCAAGTGTTTTCCCGAGGCATCGGTACTCCATCGTCGTCTATCTGAGTCTTTGGGTATGATTCGATTGCGGCTGTGTCCATACCAGAGATATGTTGGAGGTTTTGTTTGTTAAAACTAAATAAGTGCTTTTGTGCCTTGTCCCACATAGGAAAGGTGGAAAGAAGTAAACCAATTTAAAAATGTGGGATTTCTTTTGTGTAGTTAAAGGAATGATTGGATGGGGCTAGACCCCACCATATCCGCATGCGGGTGCGCGATTTTGGCGTACTTAGCACTTGGCACGCCTGCGGTTTAATTAGCACTAATCTCTCTATTATTATTATTTTTATTTTGTTATGTTATCAATTTTAATCAAAGGTTGTTTTTGTTTCTGAGAATTTTCGGAAATAAAATATAAATGAAAATTCGAAATTTTATTTTTAAAAAATTAAATTATTATTATTCCGAAATTTTGTTTGTGTCTTTTCAATTTTAATCAAAGGTTGTTTTTGTTTATGGGACGCATTTGTTTATCCGAATATTTTTCGAGAAGACACGTTTGTTCGTGTTGTGCAATTTTCACGAAGAGTTGCATGTGTTTTAAGACTGTTTTTATACTTGTCTTTTTTCGGAAGAACTAGAGTGATCATTTTCGAGTCTTCCTTTAGAGAAAAACGCAGCCATTCTTTCGATTATTTCCTAGAGAGACCCTGGAGAAATACTAGAATTGCTATATAGTATTTTCAATTGAGATTTTGTTGTATCCTGGAGGAAATTTGCCGGTAACCATTAACAACTTTGTGAGGCAAATAAATCCTTAAAAAAAGTGATATCACGCCTCAAAGTCCGACTCAAGTACTCTAAAGATCCGTTTTCATTATTCTACCCTATTTGAAGCCATATTTTCCCAACAAGATAACAACAAGAGCTTGAGCTCGACCAGTCGGAGACGTCCCATCGGTTTGGTCTCGCTGAGCCTGGCGTCGAGCACGGAATTTTCTTATCATGCGGCTGAACAAGAACATAATATAAATGAAACGTGGTATGCTGATGACCATGAAGATCCACCGATAGTCGTCTCTCCTGTGCGGACTCCCTATGAGGAGAAGTGACAGTTTGAAAAAGAGGTACGTATGTACATATAGATTTCGTTTCTAGTTTTACAAAAGAGAAAGATAGTGTAACACTTCATTACGAGGCTTAATAACGTCTAAAGGGTATGGACGTTTGCTAAGCTGACTAGACTGTGTCCATTACGTTCGAGAAAATTATCTCCTAATTTCTCGCTTTCTCTTTCTTTATTTCAGGGTAATAAACTTTTTTTTTCTTGCCCCTGCTGACACACTAGAACAAATTGAAAAGAGAAGCTAACGTTTAGCAACTTTCCAAAGCATAGGGATTGAAGACAAGTACAAAATTCAAAAATCGGGAGTAGCTTTTGAACAAATGAAAAACATAAGTGTAAGCGTATGTGGTAAAAAAATATATTGACGGGAGTTTATATTACATTTTAATCGATACTATTATTTGCACAAATGTAAGAACCACACCAACGTTATCTTTTGCTCTTATGTTATTTACCATGTCTAGCTATGACGATATTTGATTCATGTGTACTATCATAGTGTATACCCAGTTTTGCAGTTTGATAGTATGAGCATATTTAATAAATCAGTCGATAGTAATAACAACTCTCATGACATCAACTAAGCGGTTAAATGTTTGATTTGAATCCAAAAGAAACTAGACTTGAATCACATTGTCTCCTACTTATTTTGATATTGGGTCAACTCAACCACCTTGTACGATGAGTTTTCCTAATGCTCGCAAAATGACAATTTATACCTGTCGGTGAGGAAAAGTCTAGTCGAAAATTCCAGTAACTCACATTATACGTTATTAATTTGTCTTCTACATTCTATCCAATCATGAAAAAAGACAAATAATTAACCAAACATTTTTTCAAGAAAAAAGGCGCGTACCATGATGGACGGTGCATTTAGGTAGCGCGTGGGAACGTTTGCTTCCTCCGGTTTCTATTCTTTTGTTAAACCAAAAAAAAAAATAAAATCCGTTTGTAACGCCAAATTGTTTTTACGTTAGGAATAGAAAGTTAGCCCTAGGAATAGATTTGGAGCGAAACGAAAAAAAAAAAAAGTTGTTTCTTGATCCCGGGAACAATCATTAGAAATAAGTCAATTTTTTTTTGTGTTCCTCACTCTTGCCGCGGCCACCTTCAACCGCCCGGAGCCACCGCCGCCCGCCGCAGCCGCTGCACGGTGGTCGGCGGTGACGGTCGGTGGCCGGCGGTCGTGCAGCAGCGGCGGCTAGTGGTCGGCGATCGGCGATCCGTGAGCAAGAATAAAAAACGAATAAATACAAAAAAGAAATGGTTTCATACCAAACACATTTCTATTCTTTTTCTATTCTAAGAGTAGAAATTTTGTGTAGTTACCAAACGCATTCTTTTACTCAGAAATTATTCCTCGAAATAGAGATAGAAAAGAACTATTTCTAAAAAAAAAAAAAAAAAAATCTTCCCTAACCAAGAAAAGTTGTCATGCGCAGCCAAACCCTTCTTCCCCTTGAATCCACGAGTACCAAAGCGGGCTTCGCACAATCCACAAGAAGGCTCAGTCCACGCCCAAAAAAGGCATATGGGTATGTCAGCACTTCGCCAAACAATGGATTCACGCTATCTACAGTCGGAACCGTCACGGACTCACGGTCCCATTATCGCTGCACCCGATACTCGACAAGCTACTCCTCTGTTGCGGCAACTCGTCGGGCGTCACGGCCACAACCGAGTAGTTCTGGCCATCCAAGCAAGGCACGAGTTGGGGCATACCAGGATACCACGACGTCTTTGGACATTTGAAGAGCGTCGACTCTGGGTTGTGTTGAACAGTCCAATTGGAACCTGAAAGAGTGAAATCCCGGAGCCTCTTAAGGAGACAACCCTCGGAGTCTCCAAGCTTTATAACTTGTTGAGTGTAATCTATGAATTCTACAACGAATTTCCCCAAAATCGGAAGATTTAGAGTCGTTTGTCTCTGAGCAATGCAACAGAGGTCAAACCCAGGGTACACGCAGCGTTCGTTTGGTTGGGATTGTTTCAGACGGAATGGGAATCGTATGGACACCCCAAATTCTTCCCAAGATTCTTCGGGGCACGTTTCGGGGAGAGGGGAGACAAGATGATCTTGATATGCAGTTGGACTACGTTATCCCTCTCTTATTCTTTTTGATAATGAATGAAATGTTACTTTCGATAGGAAAAAAAAAATACAAGGGCAAAAGCAGGTTCCTCATACTTAAAAAGCGCATAAATTTCCAATTCCGGCGCCATTGTGTTCCTGCAGAATCTCACTGAACGAAACCTGAATTCTGGCGCCATGGTCCAATGTGGATTGGAACAATAACCGAAGATTGCACATTCAAATCGGGTATGAGTCGAGAATGCCCCTCAATTTGAGACCGCGGACTTGGTAGTCCTAAGCAAACCAACAAAAATGAGTTAAGGTCTCGAGCAATAACTATTCCCCCAAAATCATGCCGTTAATTTGGTTATATATGATAATGAAGGTTTTTCTAATAACTTTCTTCCCGTTGGCTTAAAAAACTCAATGAGCGACTTTATATTGACGTTAAATTGCATGATGGATAACATTCTAAAAACCAGCGGGAAGATTATGGCCTATCTCTTGCCTGTACCTTACGTAGTATTCTGAAATATTCGTAAAGACTGTTCCAAAAATAAGCGCTAAGTTTTTCTATGAAGAAAAAGAAAATCTCATTGACCATTTGAAAATTGAAAGTCTAGGTTATCAATTCTATTAATGCAACTGAAAAGTCTCGGTCGAAACGGTCATCTTTTCATCATTATATTAAACCTTTAAACCCTAGCAAAAGAAAATTTCACCCAATACCTTCAAGAATACCTAGACCCTACTAGACACTGAATCAAACCAAAATGCGAGACGCTTTAATTCGTCTGAATTAATGATTAGGCCAAAATTTTAAACCTATCCTGCCGTTGGCCAAAGGAAAAAAAAAATTATATTTTGCCAAATTCGTTCCTACTCACACTTGCATGATAACAAGACAGTTATACAGAGAAGTTATGGTTGGTCACATTCCCTTGGGGAGTTCTACACAAGGGACAGATAGCATTCCTCTTGAGCCATGGATCGATGCAATGGGCATGGAAGCTATGCTCGCACGCCGGAATTGTCCGCAGCACGTCCTCCTGTTTGTACTCCGACAAGCAAATGGAGCAAGTGTTTTCCTGGGGCATTGGTGCTCCGTTGTCGCCTATCCGAGTCTTTGGGTACGATTCGATTGTAGATGTGTCCATACCAGAGATAACAACAAGGGCTTGAGCTCGATCGGTCTGTTGGAAGATATGCGGAATCTCCCGGATCATTCAACCGAAGATTTGATTTGATTATTGATTTGATTAGAAGATTAGTATTGTGTACATAATCAATTAATATTAGATCTAGACATAGATTGATACGTAGAATCATTTATTTCCATTATTTGTGCACTCTTTGTATTATATCTACAAGAGGAATTGTACATTTACATCATTGAAGTGAATAGAAAGAAAAACATCTTTCCTTCAATCTCCGTTCTCTCCAGATCTTCTCTTTCTTTCATGGTATCAGAGCGTTCGAATCTCTGAACCAAGCTTCCCCTCATAATCTTCTCTCTGCTGCGACCTTTTGCCTCAAAGCTCTAACCTACGAAGGAGAGCACTATCGGGCATTAGTGTCACACTCGAAGATATTTTTTACTTACCATGGCAAATCTGCAAGATGAAGCCTCTGCCACCGGGAACCAATCTGTTGGAGAAATCATCCCTGCCGCCGAAGTCGTGCCTCAGATCTTGCAAGTCCAGAACTTCTCTGAGCAACAATTGCTTCAGACTCAGCCCATGCAATGGCGGCCCACGCAAACTCAGCTTAATATGGGGCAACCCATGACGGGCCAGCCTTACCAATGGATTCCATATCCAATTTATGTTGGGCCAAGCCCAAACTCATCATCGTCTGGGTATATGGGCCACCAAAGCCACGTCCAAGCCGACGGGGGCCCACCAGCCATAGGAGGGGCAAGCCCAATCGACGGAATGGAGCGGATGCACGAGTCAAGCGAACTGGGTACAGGAACGAATCCCCACCTAGGGTTTTTCAATGCGGGTTATTCATTCGGGTCGAGCGAGTCGAGTCAAGGGACGAATCCCTACCCGAATCCTACGCTCGGATTTCTGCCGTTTCCAGCGGCGGCCTTCGCCGAACGGCCAAAATCCGGCGACCCCTTGTTTGTTTCCGCAGCCGACGGACCAGAACTGCGACTGATCAGCCAACAACTGACCGGGCTAGAAAATTACCCCAGGTGGTCGCAAGAATTCCGGCGTGCCCTAGCAACGAAGGACAAGGATGGATTCCTTGACGAAACCATACTAATTCCTCTCGATTAACGTCTAGCCCGACTCTGGAGGAAGAGCAATCGACTTGTCTGAACTTGGATCGGAAATTGCATCTCCTCAGAGGTCGCGGCCGGACTTCCACCGACAGAGGACACCAAAGGCATGTGGGAGAACATCAAAGAGATGTATGGGAAATTAGATCAAAGTGAAGATATTCACCCTAATGCAGGAACTCAATGATTTAAAACATGGGAATATGACGGTCACGACTTGTTTCAACAAGCTATTGTCATTGTGGAACAGCCTTGAAGCGGCCGAAGAAAAACTCGAGGGCCCCGAATCCACAATCAGACAATACAAGTCCATCAAAGACAGGGAGAAAGCAACGCGTTTTTTGCTTATTTTGAACGACACATTTCTTACCTTTCGCTCGCAGATCTTGGCCATGGATCCCATGCCATCAATCGGGCGAATATATCAACTGGCCGTACAGGAGGAAAGCCAGTGATTCGCATCACCGGAGAACGCGAAGAGCGGTGAAAGTATTGCTCTTGCAGTTCGTGGAGAACGAAGAGACGAAGCCAACAAAACCCTAGCGCGCGAGAGGGAGAGACAAGGCACGCTAGGGTTCTGCGGAGAAGGCTCGCTAGGGTTTCGCGGAGAGATGCGGCCTTTTAAATGGGAAGGAATGAACGGCTCTGATCAAGCTCGAACATCCAACGGCGCGCAGGAGTCCGATATTTTAAAAGGATCGAACGGCGCAGATGATCCCGCGATTAAAGGATCCGACGAATAGATTTTTGCCACATCATCAAGAAATTTCGGGCAAAATTTCAAAGGAAAGGGTAAATTATTTTGTGAATATTGCAAGCGTTCTAATCATATGATTGAACAGTTATTGGAAGCTGCACGGGAAACCAGTGGAGAAAAGAAAAAAAAATTCGGCGGCCTACCAAGTGAATGGACCTACTGGTCCAAATTCTTATCCTCCTATTATCTATGGACAGTACCAACAACTGATGCAAGCCCTGCAAAAATTGGATGTTTCTGACAAAGGAAGCAGCTTTTCAGGTATCACACATAGCTTGATTAATTCTATATCAAGGAAAGCATGGATTATTGATTCAGGGGCAAATGACCATATTATATGTGACAAGGGCCTCTTCTCAAGAATAAATGAGGAGCTGAATTTTCCTGTTTCCGTACAATTACCTAATGGAAATATCAGCTATATTAATGTGACAGGAACAGTCAATCTCAGTTCCCAAATTATTCTTAAAAATGTCCTCTATGTCCCAGAATTTCAATTTAATCTCATTTCCGTGTTAAAAGTTTGCAAAGAAAATTCATGTCGAGTAATATTCAATGTTGATACCTGTCTCTTTCAAGCCCTTTCGACTGGCAGACTGATGGGCTGGGGTAGTCTTTCAGAAGGACTCTTCTTTTGGTTAAGCTTCCCAAGTAATTTTGATTTATCCAGTTTTCCATTGAATAAATCCTCCTTGTGTAATTTGAGCATGAATGACAAAAATTCTCTCATGCATATGAGATTTGGTCACAGTGCCACCTTTCCTTGTCCTAAGTGTCCTATTTGTCCACTTGCAAAGCAGTCTCGTTCCCCTTTTCCATCTAGTAACTCCCGTGCTAGTAAAAATTTTTCCTTGATACATGTTGATATTTGGGGACCTTATCATACGGTTAATCATGATGGATCTCGTCATTTCCTCACAATAGTAGACGACTATTCTCGTGCAACCTAGATTTTTTTGATGCAATCTAAGGATCAGGCTTATTCTTATTTAAAGACTTTTATCACCTTATCCAAGAATCAGTTTGGGAAATCGATTCAGCGAATCCGAATTGATAATGGGGCAGAATTTTTCAGTCATAATTGCTCCATGCTTTTCTCATCTCATGGCATCCAGCATGAGAGTTCATGCGTCTATACACCACAACAAAATGGAGTGGTTGAACGCAGACATCGGCACCTTTTGGAAGTCGCACATGCCTTGAAGTTTCAAGCTTCAGTCCCAAATGATTATTGGGGAGATTGCGTCATCATAGCAGCTTACTTAATCAACCGCATGCCCACAAAGATGCTTAATGGGCGAGCACCATTTGAACTGCTCTATGGAAGAAAACTTGAGCTACAACATCTCAAAGTTTTCAGTTGCCTTTGCTATACTGCAACATTAGGCTCTTGAGACAAGTTGAGTCCACGTGCTCGGAGATGCATTTTTATGGGCTATCCCAATCTGCAGAAAGGCTATCGAGTTCTTGATATATCCACAAAGGAATTTCTTATAAGCCGTGATGTAATTTTCCATGAGGACATATTTCCTTTCTCCAACATGGCTTCTCCATATGACGATTCAGGCACAAGCTCCAATCCTCATTGTCTTTCACCTGACGACGCATTATCTCCAAATCATGGTCACATACCACAGGTCCCATCAAGGAATCTGTCTTCCACTCCTGCATTTGTTCCAACAGGGACACCAACTCCGGTCAAGAATTCCAACTCATCGGCAAATCTCTTAGAAGATGGAGCTGAAGATTCCAGTAATACTGAGGAAGAAGTCAGCAATGATATCTCGCCACTCGTCTCCAATGAGACAATTTCCACTCCTGCTGAAGACGATCATCCAAGACGTTCTCATCGAGCTACTCGACCTCCAACATGGACCAAAGATTATATCTGTGCCACTCACAACTCTCCAGGTATTCAATATCCGATCTCATCCCATGTTTCCTTTCATAGATTATCACAAGAACATAGATGTTGCATCAGTCGCCTATTAGAAGACAAATAACCATCTAGTTATGATGAGGCGTCTCTTGATCCAAGATGGCAACAAGCCATGACAGCAGAGCTAAAGGCACTGAATGACAACCACACATGGGATCTTGTCTCATTGCCACCTAATCGAAAACCAATTGGGTGCAAATGGGTCTACAAGATTAAACATCGTGCAGATGGATCCATTGAACGTTACAAGGCACGCTTGGTAGCCAAGGGATTTACTCAACGAGAAGGTTTTGACTACCACGAGACATTCTCACGAGTCGCCAAAGATGTCACAGTCTGCTCATTTTTTACCGTTGCTGCTATTAATGACTGGACTCTACATCAAATGGACGTGCATAATGCCTTCCTCCATGATGATTTAGACGAGGAGATATATATGGATGTTCCTCAGGGCTTATGGAGACAGGGGGAGAATAAAGTGTGTCGTCTCCGCAAATCCCTTTATGGGTTAAAACAAGCATCCAGACAATGGTATGCTAAATTTGTGAATGCTCTTACAACAGCAGGCTTCCTGTAGTCAAAACATGACTATGCCTTGTTCATAAGAAACAGAGGTATGTCATCTATCTATTTGATGATATATGTCGATGATATTCTTCTTATGGGAAATGATAAGGCTGCCATAGAAAAATTCAAGGAATACTTGCATGCCACTTTCCATATTAAGGACTTAGGAGCACCTAAATATTTCCTTGGAATCGAAATTGCTTGATCTGATATAGGGATTTCCCTCAATCAACGAAAGTTTATATTGGAGATCATATCATAAGCAAGTCTATCAGGATGCAAACCAGCAACAATACCCATCGAGCAAAATACTAAATTAACCACTGCGGATTATGATAAGGGCATATCCAAAGATGATGACCCAATACTCAGAGATCCATCAGGGTATCAAAGGCTTGTTGGGAAACTCATATATCTAACTATGACAAGGCCCGACATTTCTTATGCAGTACAGACACTTAGTCAGTTCATGCACTGTGACATCCCGATTTTACAATTCTGGTTTCAATTGAATAAGTCGGGCATTTCATCTTTGCGTCTATAGCTCTCTTCTCTAAGTTGGCCACTCACGAGATAACTAGCCTATCAAGTGAAGCCATTAAGGAATCTAAACGCAATAAACTTGAGAATTCGACCAGGAAACGACTGCTCAACCGTGCTAATCTGCAAGGGTCATTACGGCACAGATTGACTAGAGACCGGAGATAGGTCGATTCAATAGAACCATGTGATTAAGTGTGGGTGATTCCACCTAATTGCAAAATTCTTGTCAATCGGCACTAGACCAATTTCTCTGTCATTTTGGTACCCTATGTCCGTATTTGAAACCTCGAGATTTTCACGACAACCGAGAGTCGCCAATGTGTCGAAGATGCACTTTGTGGCTCGAAAACAATTGACCACAGGTCAATTGCATGAAAAGTTCCTAAAAGCTACCCAGTAGATTAGGACGTGCTAAAGTCGCGCCAGATTGAAATTAACCGAGAAATTGAACCCAATTTCAGAAATTGAAAGTTCTATCATATCACAATTCATTTTAGGAACGTCGACTCATCCTTAGAAGATTTTTCTGCAAACCGAGATTTTTGGCGGAAAAGCAAAGTAAGGCCGTTTTTGTTCGGGATTATCAGAGGACCGCTTTCGATCTCAGCTTTGGCCGTCAAGTTGGATAAATTGACGGGGAAAAGTCATGAGATGGACGAGGATACCTTCATTGATTTATTTGGACTTCAATTTGAGCTCAATTGAATTTATTTGGAAGAGGATTGAATGAATTTGAGTAAGATTGAAGAGGGAAATGTAACAAATTCGTATGCCATGGGACAAGAGGCATTTTGGACCTATTGGAAGAGTGTATAGGAAGATTGGAGGTGAGTGGATGGTGATGTCATATGAGGTCATGGTGGGCCATGTTTGTGAGACAAAAGAGAGAGAAAAGTGGTCCCCTCCTCCTTCTCTCTCCTCTCTCTCTCTCTTCCGTCACCTCTCTCTCTCTCTTCCGTCACCTCTCTCCTCCCTCTCCCTATCGTGTGATTGGTTCTGCTTCTCTCCATCTTCTTCTTCTTCTTCGAAAGCCCAGCAAGTCGAAGACCGCCGGAGCAGCAGCGCCGCCCGTCGCCATCCGCCGTCCTTGCACGCCATTGGCGCGTGCGCTCACCTCCGTCTCTTTCTCTCCATCTTCTTCTTCTTCTTCGAAAGCCCAGCAAGCCGAAGACCGCCGGAGCAGCAGCGCCACCCGTCGCCATCCGCCGTCCTTGCACGCCACCGGCCGCACGCACTCACCTCCGTCTCTTTCTCTCCATCTTGCATCGTCAAAGCCTTCTCTCCTCCCTTTCCGGTTGCTACTCGAAGACCAGCAAATCTGAGGACGCCGAAGCAACCAACTAGCTGCTGGACCGCCGTCTCACGCCTCTGCCCTCTGCCGTTCGCCGCCGTGCTGCACGCCGTCGCCTCGCCGCTGCTCCACTCGTCTCGGCCTCCTTCTCGCCCAGCCCGTCGTTCCAGCGAGCTGTCCAGCTCGTCCTAGCCACTGTGGACCACCGCCGGAGCTCCTACCACCACCGCCTAGGTCCATTTTGGCCTCCTCTGTCCATCTAGGCCCTTGCACGCCTCAACCGGCGCCGGATCCGCCCTCAACCAGCAGCGAACAGGGAGTTGGAAAAATGGGTATTGCAGCAAAGGTTTGGCCCATTTTGGCCGTCTTCCCGACCCCGGAAGCTAGGCCCGCCTTGGAGACTATCGACCCTCACATCGTCCCCGTCGTTTTGAGCCGTTCGGCTCGTTAATCAGGTGAGTTTACCCTATAATCATTACTTAGTAAGTTAATTATGCTTAAGGGGTGTTTAGATTAGTCTAAGTAAGTTTATGTGGTTATATTAGATTATTTAAATGTTAATTAGATTAGTTGTATGATTAGTTTAGTGGTTGATTAATTAGGGCTATTGTATGTTTAAATTAGTGTAATCTAGTTTAAGCCCTAATTAATTATTTTTAATTATTTATTTATTTCGAATTTTATAAATATTATTTTATTAAATTATATTATTATAATATAATAATTAATTATTTAATTTTCGGAATTAAATTTAATTATTTAATAATTTCGAAAATTTTGCCAGGGATGGCTAGTCGTTAGAATTTCACACCGATCGTAGTAGTGCGGTCAGTTTGTGCTTATTGTATGTTTAATTGAGAAATTGAGTGATTGATGATTATGGTTAATTATTCCAAAAGTGTGGAATTGTGTGAAATTGGAGAAGTTTTGGTATTTAACTTGAAAATACCCGGTGTCGGCTTTTGGCATCGTAATTGGTTTGTAGGACCAGTTTGTATCGATTGATTGAATGGATGTTTATGTGGGGATTTATCCCAAGGATGTTTAATGCCGGTATTCGATTGGTTTTTGATCGTGAAAGGTTGTGAGTGGATCTAGAAAATCGTTGAAGTTCGGTTGTGCCAGTTGGATTGTGATGTACCACTGAATTTGGAGTCGGTCGCACCCGTTGGGCCGAAAATTGCCACCTGATAAAGGTCGCGCCCATGGGGCCGAGAATTGCCACCCAATAGGGGTTGCGCCTAATAAGGCCATAATCTACCACCTATTAAAGGTTGTGCCCATTGGGCCGTGATTTACTACCTGATAGAGGTCATGCCTTTTATGGCCGTGAACTGCCACCTATTAAAGGTTGCGCCCATTGGGCCGTGATTAATACCTAAAGATAGGTCTCGTCCTTTAGACCGTGATTTTTAGTGAATAGATTGATTGATATTTGAATTGTACTAACATGCAGGAAGGGACTGAGGCGAGGTAAGTCCTCTATCCTCTTTGTGTGGCTAGAACGCTCTGAGGCGTATTTTCTTCCTAATCGAGTCTTAGTGGGTAGGACTCGCTGAGACATTGTCTCACCCCGTCGTGGGCTCAACATTTTCAGGTCCTTTGATGGCGGTCATGGAGGACTTGAAGCCATGGACATTTGTGGAGGTGGAGACCGAAGAATCGGCGAACATGTCGACTAGTTGGTCATAGGACGCTTCCCTTTTTGTTGAGCCGGTCTATTTTGTAGACAATCCGGTGTTGTATATAAACCTATGTGTTTATAAGAAAGCTTGTTTGGTTGTGATTGATTGCCTGCTTTTCTATCCCAAGTTAAATGTTGTCAGGGGATTTGTTTCGCTTCCGCATGCGTAATGAAAAGAATGGGTCGGCGACGTGTCCTGGGAAGTCGCATTTTTCTATCGACCGCAGTGGGATGTGCGCGTGCTCGAGGTTCGGGGCGTGACATGCACAGCCCAAAGCAATCCCACTTCAATGCAGCTTTGAAGATTGTGAAATATTTAAAGAAATGTCCAAGACTTGGGATACTTCTGTCCAAGAAATGTGACATGAAAATGACAGCATATTGTGATGCAGATTATGCAACATGTCCCATAAGTCGAAGATCAGTCACTGGATATTGCATCAAGTTGGGAGAATCACTTCTTTCATGGAAGACCAAAAAGCAACCTACTGTGTCCTTATCTTCAGCTGAGGCAGAGTATCGAGCTATGGCCAAAACCACATGTCAAATAGTGTGGATGCGAGGTCTACTTAAGGATCTCGGAGTAGAAGTGCAAGGACCAACCAAGCTATACTGTGATAATGATGCGGCTCTCAAACTTGCAGCGAATCCCATTGTACATGAGAGAACCAAGCATATTGAGGTGGATTGTCACTTCACTCAAGAGAAAATTCAAGAGGGTGTGATTGAGACAAAAGGAATTGGGACAATGGAACAGCCAGCATATATTTTTACCAAGCCACTATGTCAAAGACAGCACGCATATCTGTTGAGCAAGCTGGGCGTCTTAGAAATCTACAGACCACCAGCTTGAGGGGGAGTGTTGGAAGATATGCGGAATCTCCCGGATTATTCAACCGAAGATTTGATTTGATTATTGATTTGATTAGAAGATTAGTATTGTGTACATAATCAATTAATATTAGATCTAGACATAGATTGATACGTAGAATCATTTATTTCCATTATTTGTGCACTCTTTGTATTATATCTACAAGAGGAATTGTACATTTACATCATTGAAGTGAATAGAAAGAAAAACATCTTTCCTTCAATCTCCGTTCTCTCCCGATCTTCTCTTTCTTTCATGGTCGGAGACAATACATCAGTTTGGTCTTGTTGAGCCTGGGGTCGAGCACGGAATTTTCTGCTCAATTGACTGAACATCCGGGCAGGGAAGAGAACGAAAATAGGCCGCGGATGGTGGTCGTGGGAGAGACTGACTGACTTACTGATCCAGATAGAGCAAAGACTGACGGTGAGGCTTCTTTCATAAGGTGGGCAGGGCTATTCCTTTCTAAGCACACGATAAAAATGAAACATGGTATGCTGATGGCCACGAAGATCCACAGATGGTTGGCTCTCCTGTCTGGACTCCCTATGAAGAGAAGTGACAATTTGAAAAAGAGGTACTATAGATTTGGTCTGTAGTTTTACGAAAGATAAACATTTTGCAACACTTCATTACGAGGCTTAATAACATCTAAAGGGTACGAACATTTACCAAGCTGACTAGATTGTGTCCATTACGTTCGAGAAAATTATCTCCTACTTTCTCGCTTTCCCTTTCCTTATTTCAGGGTAACTAAACTTTTTTTTTCTTTCCCTTGCTGACGCACTAGAATAAATTAGAAAGAGAAGCTTACCTATTGCAACTTTCCAAAGCATAGGGATTTGAGACAAGGACGAAATTCAAAAATAGGGAGTAACTTTTGAACAAACGGAAAACATAAGTATAAGCATATGTGGTGAGAAAACATACTGATGTGAGTTTATATTACATTTTAATCGATAGTATAATTTGCACAAATGTAAGAACCGCACTAACGTTATCTTTTGCTCTTATATTTTTTACCATGTCTAGCTATGACGACATTTGATTCATGTGTGCTCTATCATAGTGTATACCTGGTTTTGTAGTTTGGTAGTATAAGCATATTTAATAAATCAATCGATAGTAATAACAACTCTCATGATATCAACTAAGCGGTGAAATGTTTGATTTGAATTCTACCGAGACTATACTTGAATTACATTGTCTCCTACTTAGATTAACATTGGGTCAGCTCAACCACCTTTTTTAATGAGTCTTCCCTGATGCATGCAAAATGACAATTTATACCTATTGATGAGGACAAATCTAGTCGAACTTTCGAATAACTCACATTACGCTGTTATTAATTTGTCTTCTACATACTGTCCGATCATGGAAAAAGACTTCAAATAATCAACTAAACATTTTGTCAAAAGAAAAGGCGCGTACCATGATCGACAGTGCATTTAATCTCCAAGCCCTTCTTCCCCTTGAATCCACACGTACCAAAGCTTGCTTCACACGATCCACAAGAAGGCTCTGTCCACGCCAAAAGAAAAGCATATGGGTACGTCAGCACATCGTCAAACGATGGATTCGCGCTATCTACAGTCGGAACCGTCACGGTCCCGTTATCGCTGCACCCAATACTCGACAAGCTACTCCTCCGCTGCGGCAACTCGTCGGGCGTCACGGCCACAACCGAGTAGTTCTGGCCATCCAGACAAGGCACGACGGGTATACCAGGATACCACGACGTTTTTGGACATTTGAAGAGCGTCAACTCTGTGTTGTGTTGAACAGTCCAATTGGAACCTGAAAGAGTGAAATCCCGGAGCCTCTTAAGGAGACAACCCTCGGGGTGGTCTCTAAGCATTATAACTTGTTGAGTGTAATCTATCATTTCTACAATGAATTCCTCCGAAATCGGAAGATTTAGAGTCGTTTGACTCCAATGGCATTGCAAATGAGATCGAACCCGGGATACACACAGCGTTCATTTGGTTGGGATTGTTTTAGATGGAATGGGAATCGTATGGGATCCCCAACTTCGCAAATTCTTCGGGGCACGTTTCGGGGAGAGGGGAGACAAGATGATCGAGAAGGAGGAAGAAGGAAGAAGAAGGCGGAAAAGAGGGAGAGGATTGGCATGTTACTAGCCATTTGGTGTGCCTAAAACAAGGGAGAAGTGCCAAAAAGTCCTAAACCTTTTGCCTTTGTGCGATTTAGTCCTAAACCTTTTTTTGGTGCCGATTTAGTCCTAAACCTTTTTACGTTGTGCCAATTCAGTCCTTTCCGGCCAAATTGGCCGGATTTTGCTGGCGGACGCCGGCCGGCTGCGTGGACAACTTTTAATAATATTTTAATATTTTTATTTTTAAATTTTTTTTATTTTTTTTTCTGTTTTTATTTTTGTTTCTTTTCTTTTTTTCTTCCTCCAGCCGGTCGCCGGAGCTAGGCGACCGGCCAGAGGCGACGGCCGGCGAGGTCGAGTCGACCTCGCCGGCCACCTCGCCAGTGGCCGCGAGGGCGACCTCTCGCGGGCGGCGAGGCTCGCCCTCGCCGGATCGCGAGGTCGAGCCTCGCCCATGGCCGGCGAGGCTCGACCTCGCCCGGATCCGGCGAGGGTGAGCCTCGCCCGCCCGGCGAGGCCGCCCTCGAGGCCGGACGGCGAGGCTCGCCCTCGCCGGATCCGGTGAGGGTCGAGCCTCGCCCATGGTCGGCGAGGGCGAGGGCGAGGAGGCGACGGCGGGCTCCGGGCGGCGAGGCTCGAGCCTCGCCCATGGACGGCGAGGGCGAGGGCGAGGAGGCGACGGAAGGCGGCTGGATTAGCTCCGGCGGACGCGAGCGGGCGCGGGTGACGAGCGCGAGCGGTGAAGACGCGCGGACGGGCGCGCGCGGGGGCGACGCGACTGCAGCGAGGCCGCCTCCTCGCCCTCGCCCTCGCCGCCCCGGCCTCGGGCGGCCTCGCGCCGGGCGGGCGAGGCTCGCCCTCGCCGGATCCGCGCGGGGTCGAGCCTCGCCTCGCCGCCCGCGCGAGGCCGCCCTCGCGGCCACCGGCGAGGTCGACTCAACCTCGCCGGCCGTCGCCTCTGGCCGGTTGCCTAGCTCCGGCGACCGGCTGGAGGAAGAAAAAAAGAAAAAAAAAAAAAAAACAGAAAAACAGAAAAATCAAAAAGAAAATCAAAAAATAAAAAAAAATCAAAATTATTAAAATATTATTAAAAGTTGTCCACGTCGCGCCGATTAGGCCATGTCAGCCGGCCGGCGTCCAGTCAGCAAAATCCGGCCAAAATTGGCCGGAAAGGACTGAATTGGCACAACATAAAAAGGTTTAGGACTAAATCGGCACCAAAAAAAGGTTTAGGACTAAATCGGCACAAAGGCAAAAGGTTTAGGACTTTTTTGGCACTTCTCCCGCCTAAAACAAGTGCTAGTCCAAGCGAACAAAAGCATTAAGACTTCTTATATATGCTCGGTTCTTAGTTTCCGATATCATCGATGACATTTGACTCTGTAATAATCGAAGCTGGACGGACAATATTCGGACAAGCTGGCATGAAACTGCAAAATTTTGGACTCTCGGATCAAGACCAGCAATTGGCAAAGAGATGGAGAAAAGTCCGAGGACTAAGTCCAAAAGCTGGACTGGTACGCGCGTACGCATTAATAAATGCTTGATGAATTTGTCGAAGACTGAAGACTGGATTACATGTGAATGAACAAAAAGATAAGAGTAAGGTCGAAAATAGTGCAAGACAACAATGAAAGAGCGAGGTTGCGTAAGCTCTTTATAATTCTCATAACCATTATTGCCAGCTATATAAGTATGAAGTGGAGCCACTTCTATAAAAATTTGGAAATCTCTAGAGCATTTATGAATAAACCAGGCACACACAAGGCCTATTAGCGCAAAACCACGTTGAACAACAAAATTTGTGGGTGTATTATGATTTATAAAAATTATAATTCACAAAAGAAATTCATAATTTGTAAAAGTTTCAGCCTTGAATAATAATTTCGTGAATTATATTTCATTCTATTTAGGTCCAATTCATAGCCCAATAAGCACCAATTCCAACACATTATACTTATTTGAATAACACGGTATTTATTTTTCAATTCTTTTCAAAACCTTTTGAAATATGTCGAGAATTGTTGGAAACTTCAATTTTAAAAATTTGAAGGTCATTGTTTTGTGACTGCTTTTATAGAAGTTATGATAGCCATGAAAGTCATTATTTTGTTAATGGTTTTTGTAACGGTTTATTAACTTTTTGCAATCACTACAAACCCTCCAAAGAAGAACCCAATGATGCAACTAAGAATCCCTTGCACCAATTCTCTGCAGGACTCCTAATCATGAGAATATCTTTGTTTGATTATGTGTATCTTGATAGATACATTATCTTATTTAGTTATATTATAGAGCCTATAAGCTGATGTATCATAGCTAGTTGATCCTTAAATCCACCTAGTGCACTCGCACCCGATACGCACCCAAGTGCCCATCCAAAGCTAATTTTGCTTCTTCTTCTTTTTCCCTCAATAAATCCTACTATCCTCCTATCAACATATTGTTGTCACATAATATGCAAAGCCCTCCCTCACTTAATCGAGTCCATTCCATTATGGTTGTGTTTCGATGCCAATCGCAACGATAGCATCACCTAGTTGGGCCTTTCATAAAGGTGGCTTTTCTTTGGATGCCAGCTGCATAGGCTGCATCACTCAATAATTATTTTGCCAAGCCAGCCATATAGAACGCTTGATGCTACAATGCTAGCCGCATAGGCCGCATCACTCAATTACTGTCTCACAAGCCAGCTGCATCAGCCGCTTGCTATTTCCCCTTCAATTCTCGCTATTTTGCGTGTCGTTTCGAGAAGCAACATCACTACTAGACTCACCACTCTCAGACTAGTAAGATCTAGAATTTTTGCCATGAACAGCTGCTGGACGCCGTCTCATTTGCCAAGTCTTAACCATTGAATATTCAAACTCAAGTTGACATGTTCAATGCATCCCAAGTTTGAGGGAGCATGTTAGAGCTATTTAGAACAATTCTTGATGGTTTTCTGTATTTTTAAAGATTGTGTGAATATCTCCATTTGATTGCGCGCATCTTTATTGATATCTTATCTTATTTAATCATTTCATGGAGCTTATAAGTTGATGTAATCTTCATTATGATATATCGAAATACATACAATTTCTCTATTTCTCTCTTTCGTATTATTCTTAACTTTTGGACTTTCGGATCAAGACAACCGAATGATCTTATTATACCATCTTCGGCATTATTAAAGAAACGAAAACGAAAGCAAATGTTGCGTGGGGAGGCTCCGGACTGAGAAGTGGAAAAGGTATTAAGATGCGACATATGTATAAGCCGATTGTCAACGGGAGGAAATGTATTTAAAACATTACAAAGCAATCTAGTAATTTACAACTGTTCCTTCGGGAAAGAGAAATTGTTCTCTAAGTAACTTTTGGAGGTGACACTCTAAAGAAGAATGTTCACCTAATTTAGCACTTAGGAGGAGATTTTCTACCCGACATGTGATGTTGAGCTCCGCAATAAGCAGTTAGTCTTTTTGACCAAAAACCAATTGGTTTTAAGGTCTTGATCATGCACTTGTCCTGATGTAGAATGGTGATATGTTTATTATAAAAATTTGTAGCGTTGTCCTGAATATGCCGGACCGTCCAAAGAGGTTAATCAATTGTGAAAATTGGCAACTAGATCAACCGTACCAAACCGATCTTTAATTAAACGGATTGGAAGGGACCATTGAGAAAGAACAATATGGAAATCATGCTCCGTTGGATCACATGCTCTCTTTTTTCGACCAATTCAGTTGCATTCCACGCATGCTTATTCTAATTATTGTTTTGTGGTTTGCCCAGGTCGACCAACTCCACGGTCTCAAATCTTGACTGACACGTCGTTGCTTTTGAATAATGATCCGATCATGATTGCCATGGATTCATTGTTCTGCGCGTGTGTATTGTTTGCAGTCATGCATGGACTTGAATTCGATAGGATTCTTCGAGGTTTGGAGTCCATTTGAGAAAGCACCGTTCCTAAATCAAATTCAATGAACCTCGCCACGAAAGGGAACTTTATCATCCGACTCGAGCCTCGTTTCTTTTTCTCATCTTTTGTTCTTGATTTGAAGCTGCACATAGTCACATAGTTAGTGAGCTCAATATCCCACGTTCCACGTTCTATTAAATATCTCTCTATGAATGTCTATGTACACTTGTTTATGTGTGTTGTGTGTGTTTGTGAAGAAATAAAATTGTACAATCAGTTTTAAACTTGCTTGACGGATATAAATTCCATTTTCAACTTTCTAATTTTGTTAATTAAGTTCTAAAGTTCTGCACAAAATATTAGTTTCGACTAATATTCTTCGAAAAGCACCGACGTGGCTAAGTGCCATGTAGGATGGTCGGTGATGACTAAATTATCATATCAATGATTTTTGTCAAAGATTGATTGCACTCCCAAAATTATGAATTGCATGACTTGTAGGACGAACGAATGAGGTAGTACCTCTCAGAAGATCAGGAAACTTCTTGTCTAGAAAAGAAGTTCGCTTTTATAAACGACGGATATTTTGTGTCACGCGAATTAATTAGTGCATTGATTGTTTTTTCCATGATAGTAGATGTCAAAACAATAAGTTATAGTAGCCGATAACCTCTGTATTAGCTCGGAGTTTTTTTGATAGTCGCGACTCTCTAGTTCATATTTGCCCGTTGCTTAGGTCCATACCAAAAGTTAGAAAGGATAGTTTCGACCCACATGGCATATTCCCGAGTTGTCTTCACCCTATCGGTATGATACTAAGGCTATTAACAATTTGGGTTGGGTTTCCACAGTGCTTGTGACATCCCAGATTTTCAGTTCTGTTTTCTACTGAATAAATCGGGCATTTCATTGACGCGCCTATAAGGCTGTTCTCAAAGTTGATCACTCTTAAGATAACTAGACTATCTGGGAAAACCATTAAGGAATTTTAAGGCAATAGACTTGAGAATTCGACTAGGAATCGACCTTTCGACCGTGTTCATCTTTAGAGACCATTACGGCACAATTAAAAATCGATTTGAAATCAGAGATAGGTTGGTTCGACTGAGATGTGCGGCTAATCATGGGTAACACCACTAAATTGGAAAATTTTCATCGACCAGCACTAAACTGGTTTTTCTATCGTTTTGGTACCCTGTGTCCGTATTTGAATCCTCGAGATTTTCACGACAATTGAGAGTCACCAATGAGTCGAGTGGGTTCATTGTGGCTCGAAGAAAATCGACCACAAGTCATTTGCACTAAAAACTTCTGAAAGTTACCTGGTAACCTGGGTCACGCTAAAAACGTGCCAAACGGAAATCCACAACGAATTTGAGTCTGATTTGAGAAATTGAAGATTCTATCATGTCACAATAAATTTTACAAACTTCAACTCAGTCTCAAAAGATTTTTCAGCAATTCGAGACTTTTTGGGAAAAAGTCGTCCTAGGGCCGTTTTTGTCCAAAAAAAGCCGAGGATCGTTTTTGATCGCGCAAGTGGGATGCAAGATGGATCAATTGGTGAGGAAAAATACCAATTTGATAATTGAGATGTCGATTGAATGTATTGAGGCCGGTATGTGTTGATTCAAGAATGAAATCAAGTTCAATTGAGAGGAAACCAAAGGAAATTCATAGTTCCCCCTTCTCCTAGCCAAAATGGACCAATTCAAGGTTGCAAGGAGAGGCATTGGTGGCTCATTAAGAGCCAGGAAGCCATACTTGGCTGAGAGTGAGTCAAAGGGGACATTTGAATGGAAAAAATTGGCTTGTGGCCCCCTCTTGCCTCTTATCCTCTCTCTCTTCCCCTTAGCTGGCCAAAACCCCTTCATTCTCCCCTCCTCCCGGCCTGTTTGACCACCACCAGCCAGCAAGAAGCCAGCAGAAGCCAACAGCATTGCTAGAGATAGCAGGAGCCGCCCGTCGCCTTCCACGCGCGCCACTGCCCGCGAGTGCTACCCGCGCACGTTCGCCTCTAGCCACGCCGTCCCGTCCTCACGCTGTCCCAACGAGCTGCCTCGCCATCCAGTAGGCTCAATCGGAGCTGTCCTTCACCGTTCCTCCGCCGATAAGCCTCCACCAAGGCCCGGTTTGGCCCTTACACTCTTCCTCGATCAATCCCCGACCTAAATCGGCTTTCCTAAACCGGCTTTGTTCTCTTCTGTTTCAGCAAGAATAGAACATAAAGTTTGTGGGTTTCAGAGGTGTTGTTTGGCTCGTTTTGAGGTGGTCTCGAACCTCAAAAGTTAGGCCCGCCTTTGGAAAAATTGAGCCTCGTTGCGTCCCCGATGATTTGATTCGATCGGATCTCAAAACAAGTGAGTTTAACTCACTAATCCTTGCTTAGTAGGTTAATGATGCTTAGGGGTTGATTAGATTTAATTAAGTGCAATTGGGTGGATAGATTAGAATAGGGTAATTAATTTAGTGCCTTATCGATGCATGTTAGACAAAGGTTAATGTAATTAGCAAGTAGATAGGTTATATTATTTATTGAACGAACCTCAGAATTTTTCTGGGTCCGTTTCAGCTTCCAATTAGGCATTACGGGCCTAAATTGGATTTATTGCTATTTAATAATTAAAATTTGAAATTATTTAATTATTTATTTATTTTCCGGAAATTAAACCGGGATAGCCGGTGACCGAAATTTTGTGCTGATTACAGTGGTGCTCTCTATTTATTTAATTGAGTACCTGATTGTACAAATTGAGTGAAATTGGGTTGATAGGTATTTTATTCCAAAAATTGGGTAATTTTGGTAATTAATGGGAAAATTACCAAGCATCGGTCTATAGAGCCAAAAATCTATTTTGGGACTGCTAAAAATAGTGGAAGGTTCAAAAGTGAAAACCTTGTATTTTGGCTAAGGCCAGCCGTATACCCACACACGTATATTTTATCATAATCTGAATGGCATATTATACCGGCTCGATGGCTCTATATGTCATCTTGGATAAAGAACGGTATGTTGATGAAAATAGTAAATTGAATGTACGATCGGAATAGGGTATTATATAGGCTCAATGACTCTATATGTCGTCTTGGAGAAAGAATGGTATGCAATATCGGCTCGGTGACTCTATACGTCATCTTGGAGAAATGACGATATTTATATAATACAGGCTCGATGACTCTGTAGGTCATCTTAGAGAAATGACGGTATGCCATAACGGCTCGGTGACTCAATATGTCATCTTGGAAAATGGATGTTATATTATATATACTCAGTGACTCTATATGTCATCTCAAAGAATAAATATTATAATATACTAGCTCGGTAACTCGATAGGTTATCTTGGAGAATGAATAGTATATTATAGCGGCTCGGTGACTTAGTGTGTCATCTCAGATAAGGATATTATAATATACTGGCTCAGTAACTCGATAGGTTATCTTGGAGAATGGACAGTATTGAATGGAATGACCGGAGAATGGTCTAATTGACATATAATCAACTAGGTTGATTGATAGATGTTTCGATTTATGGTAATTAATTGGGTGCCTATTCGAACTGTGTTGAATTGCAAATGGAATCTGATGCCAAGGTAACACCTTTGCTATCGCCAAAAAGGGCCGTAATGTCATCACCCGGGGCCAATGAGGGTTGCTAGCCTCTGTTGTGCTTGGCAAACCTTACTAACCCTCAGCCCAAAAAAATAAAAAGAAAGAGAAGAAAAGAAAAAAAAAGTCATTAAAAAATCAAAATATTAAATTGTCAATGTCAATGCAGACCACGCCATGTAGGACAATTAATATCCGTGTTAGAATTGCTGACAACCCTTACCTAGGCGACGACCCTTGCCAACACTAAGCAAGGGTTGCAACACCCTCACCCGAAGCTAGCGAGGGCATCACGACCACCGACGGGGCCATAATACCCTCCTTGTGGCTTGGGCGAGGGCTTGCAAACTCGTTGCCCAAATCCAACAAGGACCACGATGTGTTCACCCATGTCCAACAACCCTTGCCGGCCCTTGACCCCCCAAAAAAAGTAAAGATAAAAAATTAAATATAAAAAAACCATAAAAAATTATTAAAAACTTCAAAATATTATTCAAAATGTTTTAAGTCAATGCACAGTTGTGCCGTGTATGGCCCGTCGACGTCCACATCAATAATTTCTAATCAAAATTAGCCAAATGGATTCAATTAGTACAAATACAAAAGATTTATGACTAAATTGATATCGAGGTAATAGGTTTTAGAATTTTTTGGTACTTTCTCCCCAATTTCCTAATTACCTAGCACTTTAAGCTGCCCAGCATCTATCTTCACGTGGCAAATCAGAATGGCTATTTCGAAGTCAAATTTGCATGGTCCTAAAAACCAGGACAAACCTATATAGGCTATATCCGCGTGTCGTCAGTCAAGGGATGCTCAAAGTAAAACATTGGAAGAGGTATTTCCAACGAGGAACTTCAAAGATTTGTGGAATTACCTTCAGGTTCAGATTCCCCGGTACACGCGGTCTCCAAGCCCGTCTCCGGCTTGAACCCACAGACCGCCCCATGAGCATGGCAATCCCCGCAATTGGCTTGGACCACATCAAACCGATGCTGTCTAACGAATCGTCCGTGCTCGGGACCAGCTCGGTACAATTATGGACGCACCCAGACATTGCCGGCCTCATCGTGCACTCAAAGTCCTCCGTGAGTATAGCCACGACCGTGTGATTCTGATTGCTCAGGCACGGGACGGGGGTGAATCCAGGAAAGATTGACCGATCCAGCGGACATTCGAAGAAAGTGAAGTTCTTATAGGATTGGACAATCCACTGGGGATCCAAAAGGGAGAGACTCGGAAATCGTCTAGGGAGGCAATTGCCGGGGTCTCTTAAGAACATGAGTTGCTCGGCATAAAGTATCGAAGCTACTACAAATTCGCCTGATGGGGGGAGATTTATGATCGTCTGTCCCAGTCCATCACATGAGCTGGGTACACTACACGCAGCGCTCGTTGGGATGGCGTTGCTTGAGACGGAATGGGAAGTGGATGACTGGTTCGCCCGGTTGGCAAAGTACATCAGGGCATGTGTCGGGATTGGGCAATCCGAGGTGGAGGAGGAAGGAGGAGGAGAAAAAGAAGAGGATCCACAAGTTGCCGATCGTCTTTTGTATGATTTGATTATTTGTTTTTCGTAGTTATGTCCCCCCGACCAATGTGGACATACAGACATGGAGCTTTTGACAATGTAAGCAAGATCGCTGGTGAGAAAAGTATTGGACAATTGTTCAAAGACCTTCAACCATTTGTCTAATTTGGACGAAACAATGTATCTCTCAAAGTCTTTTCACTTAAAAATGAGACGAATCCAGATCCAAAAGATGCCACAAGGTCAAAAACCATTGCCCTTTCCACAAAGAGCTGGCAAATTCGGACAGCGCCATTCTCGTTCATCACTCGAGTTTCTTCTGTCACAAAAGAATGTAAAGTATTTACAATATGGTGTTGGGCACAAAATTACAAAATTAATGATTCCTCATGGTACAAACAATGAAGACGAAGACAAAACATGATAAATTTAGGAACGTATTGCTCTTGTCGCGTTCTAGAGTGGAATCTCATAGATCTCCGTTGTTCCGAAAAACAATGAGACATCTGGTCTATCAAGAAGTCCAGACGACATCAGCTCTGATCTTCGGGCGAGTACCGGCACAAGGGACACGTGGCGTTCAGCCGGAGCCACCCGTCGATACAGTCAACGTGGAAGTAGTGATTGCATTCGGGTATGGTTCGTAGCGTGTCCTTGGGCTGGTACTCGCACAGGCAGATCGGACACGTGGTGTCGTTGGGCTTGGGCAAGCGACGGCTCTCGCCAAGTTGGGTTCTTGGATAAGACTCTATCGTGGGCCTGTCTAGGCCCATCGAAACAACTGCACTTCGTGAGGCGATCAAGTTGGACACGTCGGTTGCATCAGATTGCACGGGCTGACCACGGGCCCTGATCTTACCGAAGACGAAAGACGCCAGCCCAATAAGGCATAAGAGCCCAGGTACTCCCACTCCTAGGATGACCCCGTATTTGGCACTTCTTGATAAACCTGGAAAGAATAATTCAGGGTAAAAAAAAAAAAAAAAAAAGATATAGAATCCGAGTCTAGAACATGATTTATTCGTAGAGCATCAAACCCTTTGGACACAAGAGACATGTTCTCCCACTTTGTCCGAACGTCTATGGCAGCACTTGCATCTTTCACTCTCACATAGACAATATGCATTCAAGAACAGTGTCACGGAAATCAAAATTGATTTTGCAGAAAGTTTTACATTGCTAGGCTGACAAGTCACTTAAAATACACTAAGCAAGACACGGACCAGCCCAGTAGAAATCATTTTGAGTTCCACTTTATTATTCTAGGTGTAGGAGACTACTAACTTATAATATCTGCCTATACAATAATAGCCACTTCCAAAAAGATGACAGGAGTGTCTACCTCATTCCTTAAATCTCATTAAATTTTTGTGTCAATCTTTATTTTCTCTGCTATCCTAAAATTTTAAGTCTCGAAATTCAGATGATGTAATTTAAGGACTGCTCGGGTCCAACATAGGCAATATGCATTCGATTCGTGAACGACGTCGGGAGAGTCAAAATGGATTTTGCAGGAAGTTTTCCATTAAGTGCAGAGGTTTGACTATTGACTCGCACCATCGAGCAGCCGAGTTTCCACTCTTGCCACCTACGAGAGACTGTCGCATCAATTCGCAAGGGATTTGACTAAAACCCCATCTCGGAAGACGTACGAATTCAATTCAAACTGGCATTATTCAATCTAGAAGAAAAGATGAAGAATGATTCATGAAGAAGCCACCGGCCTCTTTTTGCTCCCCCTCTTTTGTTCCCACGGAGGAGCAAAAGCCGCGGCAATGATGACGCCCCGCATTTTCGCGCCCGTCGTGTGATGATCTGTCGGTAAAGTCGGGGGCCACGTGAGGACCCATTTGGCAGTAAGTACGATGCGTTGCTCGATCAAAATCAGGGATTTTTTTTTAAGAACTGATCAAAATCAGGGATTACCAAGGTTCCTTTTTCTCGTTTTTGAACATTGAAAGATGAAAGCGATTGGACGGCTGGCCAAATCAATTAAAGAAAGACACAGAGAAAGGGAAGAGGGGGGGGGGGGGGGAGAGAGAGAGAGAGAGAGGGTCTTTTTCAGTACACTTATTCTGACTTTACTAAAACGTCGATTCCCTCCTAACCACGGCATATCAATAAAGAAAGTGAGCAAGTTATGTTTGATTTTGATCCCCCACCGTGCGTCCAGAAGGGACTGTTCCTAGCCTTTCTGATTCTTCCACTGGTCCTCCTCCAAGTTAGTTCAAGTAGAGCAATCAACTCTCTACGTCGCTCAGTGTCTCAATTTAAAATTCAAATCTACAGTTTAGTCAAGGAGTAATCGTGCTTCACAAATAATGGTTAGGCCCCGGCTGTCGTGCTTAATAGACAACTTATTTAATATTATATTGTGATAGTAAAAAACGCGACACATCTAGCTTTTATATAAAATTTATGTTTTGATAACTTTACTTGATATTCTATCGAGATTTAGAGCATTGAATTGTGTTTTTGAGCATGACATATCATATGCATGTAGCTAGTGCTAATAGAGATTAATGGAGTGCTCATACAGTCCCAACATCTCACTGATAGGAAAAAATGAGAGATTATCCATATGCAAAAAGTGACTTATAAAATCGATCATGAGTGACGGTTAAGCTACCAGTGAGCTTTAAACACGGCAAGCATATCGAACATTCCATAAAGGTCAAACATCTCGCTTTATGAATCAATTTTGTAAATCAATCATGTAGTATCGAATCTTAACGATTTATGTCATGTTATTGTATTCGAGTTATTTTATGTAATTCACATGATATTTCAACTCATGTGAAATTTTCCTATTTCTAGGGAAGACTCATCTCAACCACCAACTTGATTCGAATAAAAGCTATCCTAATTAAAAACAACTAAGGGCGGTCAAAGTTTTAGCGATCCCTAACCTTCTATTTGAAAAATAAATAAATAAATGAGTAAACAAAAGAGCACAAGAAATCAAATGAGGAACAGGAACTGACCGGTTCGTGCGGCATTGCTGCAACCAACCTCCGAACCATTATCGCTCTTGTAGCCGCACAGCCCGCCCCGGTTCCGACACGACCCGCAGTTCGGGACGTCCCACGTCAAGCTTATGACATCCTCGACGTCCACCCAGAACTGCCACGGCAGCGGCACCGTCACCGTCTTTATCACCTCGCAGGGGTACGATTCCCCGTCGTAGAACTTGGTCGGCACCGACATCACCGTGTAGCTGCTCCCGCTGAGGCACGGGACCGGCATGGCCCGAATCCCCTCCGACGCTAGCGTGGACAAGTCGGTGCCATCGGAGCAGTTCAGTAAGGTGAACTGCCGCGGGACCAGGGGCCGAAAGACGGACCCCGCGAGGGAGAAGTTCGTGAGGAGGCGCCTCGGGAGGCAGCTGTCCGGGTCGGCGAGGGTGATGCTCTGGGTCGGGGAGTAGGTGATGGACTTGACGGTGAACTCGCCAGAGCCGGGGAGGAAGAGGAGGGTGTCGCCGCCGGGGGTGCAGGAGAGGTCGAAGCCCGGGTAGCCGCAGCGGTGGCTCTGCCGCTGGCGGTCGAGCCGGAAGGGGAATTGGACCGACGGGGGCGGCAGGAACTGGTCGGTGGCGGAGGAGCCGGGGCAGGTGACGATGCCGCAGACCTCGACGGCGGTGGCTGGAGTATGGGGGAGGAGGAGGAGGAGGTGGGCGAGGAGAGCGAGCAAGGAGGCGATCGCGAGGCCGGGCCGAGGCGAAGGTGGCATCGTGTGGCGAGGGATGGAGATGGTGGGACGCACGACGAAGTCGATTTCGTCCCGGCAAGCGAGTTTGGTGAGGAGACAGCGGGACGATCTGAGGACTTAAGTAAGAGACGACAAATGGGGCAGCGACACCTTTCATATTATCTGATTATTCAATCTTCGTCGCCCTGGTAGACGTGGTATTAGTTATCAGCAGTGGTACGCGCAGTGAAATTGGCTTCCGAAACAAAAAGATTGTTTGACGCAGCCACCCCTCCTATGAAAATGAGGTCTTCAGATTTTTATATCATGTGGGTGGTTGATCGAGCTCTTCGAGATTTGATCCGCAAACCGAAGATCACAAGTAGGGTTTTCCAATCTCTTCTCGCTCTCAATTCTCGATTAGTTTGTGTTGATACTAAAAAGTGTTCAAGTCTTCGGTCGACAATAACCGCCAAGAAAGTGGAGGCAACATAACCATCGAGCAATGGAGTCGATAATCTCGAATGACCGTTAGTAGTGCAGTGGATAACCATCACATAGTGGAGTCGATAATCATGGTTATAGTAAGTCGCATTGGATATTATTTGCTTTCTTTATAAACATTGTTAATCGTCGTTAGTAGTTGCAAATATTAAGATTGTAATTCGATTAAAGGACCACAAATCAACTAATGAGTACCTATTGTTCAATGTTTGTCTTTGTATTCTCTTTACATTCCAGTGTTCTTTTATATAGCTTATTGCGATTGTCTCTAATCTTCATTTCCTTTAACTTTCTCGTCAATCCGTTTCTTGTATAAGAATTAAGGAATATTCGCATCCTTTGTCAATTTCCATAGATCTTCACACTTCAAAAAGTGCTTTGTTAGCGAAACATCTTTTTTGCACACTTGGTGGGATGGACTTTTGTCGATTTGAGGAGATTACAATGACATAAACCATAATTCAATAAGAATTTGACGATGCTGTGGGCAACAATAACCTATTACCACAAACTAGTAATGACGCTACTGCGCATTTGAGTCCTCAATCGTCAGAAGAGTGGTAGAGGATAAATGACAAGGAGATGTTGATCTTCTAAGGCACCTCAGTGAAGAACCCTTTAGGGAAGTTGCATCAAATCTCAGTATCATGTTGGCCATGAGAAGATTGCTCAAAGAACAGCAAAGTGATATGGTCAATCACATCGTGAGCCGCATGTCAAATGCAATCAAGTGAAAAGTCATCAATGCTGTGAGTGACGCAAGATCATCCAATCAACTACCAACATTCCAAGCCAATCCATTGGCATCAAAGTATGATCCTAGTTCTATTGCTTCTAACAATGGAAACAACGTTGGTCAGAATAATCCATACAGTAATAACAAATTGCAAACTAGATTGATCAACAGATCGATCAAATGCCAAAAGTTGAAAATATTAGGCCAACAATCACTCTGGCACTCCTAAATGCCAACATCCCAATTAGTCCTAACTTTATGATCAATGTCAATATAGATAATCTAGCGACGCTAGCATCACCACCTAGGGGGTAAGGCGGGCAATTAAATCCTCAATTAAACCTAAAATAATATGACGAAGATATTTGATGAGTATTGACATTTGATGAGTATTGACTTTTCATAGGGAAATGTTAGGCCTGTTCATTGGGGGTGATCAGTTCCCGAATGGTTCGATTCTCACTCGGGAACTAGGAATCGGACTATCTAATCCTGTAACCGGACACCATCATTTTCTTCTCCCCACTCTGTCTTCTTCCACAATATCATCTCCGCCGTCATGAGCGCCTCCCTGCTGATGCCTGCTGTCCTCGAGACAAGCCTCTTCTTGCTTGAACGGGGGATGGACACCGTATGCTTTGTCGACTTCTTAGACTTGCGATGAGAAGCGCCGGGAAACATCAAGACAGCGAGGTTGGAGATTAAGAGGAAAATGAGGGTTAGAGAGGTATTTATCTTCAAACTTTCAATCATTGCACACTAGAACTCAGCGCGATTGCTGAAGCTCCATTGACTTTTTTCATGTCTACGTACACTGGAAAGATATTTTAGGAAAAAAGCATATTTTTATTGCACCTTTAACGCCTAAATTTTGCCCTTCTATACACCTACCGTTGACAGAATAGAAAACCTAATACAAAAAAATGAAAATCGATGTCAACCGACAATTCAATAAGCGACGATAAGCTTTTTTGGAAACAACGACGGAAGTAACAGCAGCAACAGCAATAATTGCACAATTCGAGCACGCAAGGACACTGATGCGATTCCAATGTATTGGAAAATCAATGCCGATTTCACGCCACGCTTCTTGGAATTCCGACATCAGGTTCTTAGTTGATATCAATTTCACGTCGTGCTTTTAGAACCACATGAGAAGAATCCACCTATTGGGCATACGAAGCCCGTCTGGACTGATTTGATGTTTAAAGGTCGTTTTCATCGAGCTTCACACGAAATTGGTTGATCCCGACGATGCAAGGCGTCATGCCATCGACCATCATGGGCCACGTGTTGACAGGTGTATTATGTGAATGAAGAGTCGTTCGGTGACTTCCAGAACGCGGGACACATGACGTTCGGTCGAAGTCACTGGCCTATGCAGTTCACAGGAAGGTAGCAATTACGGTTAGGTATGTATCCCGACGTTTCTCGGAGTTCCTACCTGTGCAAACATATAGGACAAGCGGTGTCGTTGGGCTTGGGCAAACGGCCGCTTTCGCCGAGCCAGGTCATTGGGTAGCACTCCATTGTGAGTCCATCAAGGCCCGTGGAAACTGTAGCACTTTATGGACCGAGTGAACTGGACAAATCTGTGTCGTTGGGGCCTACCATGAGCCCTTCCTTTATTGATGATGAGGGTTGTGAGTCCAACTCTGGACAAAAGCCCATGTACTCCCACGCCTATGATTATACCAAATTTGGCATTCTTGGTATAACCGGAAAATATTATATGGTAATAAGAATTATGAAAAAGGAAAAATATAGAAGAGAATATGCTACGAGTATTATTTAAGAAAGTGTACTGATTTTTGTTTCTTAGCGAGGTTTTTGTTCGTTGGATTTATTTAGTCAATACTAATTATGGCTATCAAAAGGGCTCATACATATTTTTTGCGATTATCAAACTTGCCTTAAATTATGTAGTAAGTACTTCTTTTTAATCAAATAATGTCGTCAATTTATGGTAAAAATTGGTCGGAATGACTAAATTGATAAATTGTTAAAAAGTTTAGGATGGTCAAATTAAATGATTTATAATTGAATTTACGTAAGTACAATAAGTTTAAATTTTTTTTGATAATTTCCTCAAAAAATGTGACCGATGAAAAGAGACATGTACTTTCACTTTTCACAGTGCTTGAACTAATTTCCCATTGGCAGTTCTCCCTTATCAGTGTTCGATGGTTGGGAAGAAACAAAAAAGCCATCCCATGGGTGAGCTGGGTCGTGGCATGTGTTTTTCGATTTCGACCTAGAGAGACTCGATAAATGGAATATTTTTCAGATGAGCAACGCGTGTGAAGATAAATCCACACACTGTGGAAAAGACCCGTCAGCAAATGCAATCGGTGGATTAGGAGATTGATTCGAGTACTTGAATTGTAGCATGTATGTTAGTATAATTACTCCAATTTTAGTTCGTAGGTAGGACCGCCAACAATTAATCAAAGAGCATTCATCGTTCGATTTTTTCTTCTTATTCATCTTTTTATTTTTTTGTGTCTTTACATGACTAGATATGATTATCTGCAGTCAAGATACTTTTATTTTTCTCATAGTTTGCATTTTTTATCCAAAGAACAAAGGACTCTTCATATTCTTTTGTCGATCTACATATCGATCCATGTTTCGAAAGATATTTCATCGACACTTTTTGACAAAATATAATAAATAGAGCAAAAAACTCTCGATAAAATCGGGAGTGTGGCATACCATCATGACAACCACCACAAACAATGTTGGCTGGCCTCGAGATATTTCTTGGTAAGTAGGAGGAAGAGGACCAAGAAGTAGGAGTAAGCATGGTTTCGGAATTAAACTCAAAATCGAAGAACCAGATTGATAGAAAATTGTTTGGTTCTAAATTCAAAGGTATATAGAATGGGTTTTAGGTCCAAAAAATTGGGAGATCTATTTCAATTGGTAAGTTCAAAGTTTTAGGTAAATAGAAATTGAAATAAGTTTTAATGTTTTTTTTAGTCTATGTATTTATATGATATTTCAGTATGACGACGAATATATAATATGAAATCACTAGTCTGAATATTTATTTTATGATTGAGATTTTCATTCTTTTAATATTTCATATTTTTCGTGTGTTCAATTGACAATATAGATAGAACACAATAAACCTCGAAACCCGTGATTAAGTAGATTCAAGATTTCAATTGAAATTGCTCACTCCATCGAGAAAACAATGAAGAAAAATGAATACTTCTATAAGGAGAGGAACTTTGGAATGAGGGGTGGATGTTTTGGTCAATCTATGGACCGCCGGATTGTCGTGTAGGAAGCAACAAAAAGGTTGCTCACGACACGAACACACAATCGTCCGAGGTTGCTTTAATAATCTCCGGCCGAAACAACATCGACAGACCATTCGTAAATTTCGCGTTTGGAGGGAAACGATCGCGCAAAGCAAATTTTGATTTTTTTCTCAAAAGCGAAGAAAGAAAAAAAAAGAAAAAAACGAACGCACACGCACGCACAGAAAAAGCTCATCCCTCATCTCGACATGGCGGGAAAATGTCCGTACTCTCCTCCTCGATCGCCCCCAAAATAAAAGCCCTAGAACCCGCGCTGACAAGCTCCACCACCATCTTCGCCGAACTTTTCCGGTTTACGTGCCGTTCGTCGTTTCGGACCTCGCGAATTCTCTCAAGGAACGGCAACCAGGTGATCCACGCAACCTTCTCGTTCCGTGAAATCTAGGTTTCTGTTCCTTTTCCCTCCCCACCTTTTTCCGATTCGGTTTTTAAGGATACGGGGGACGTTCTTTTTTCGATCCGTTTTTGGGTGATTTCGAGTTCGTCGCCTTCGATTTGGGGGTCGTTGGGAATCGAATTTTGGGTAGTTTCGCTGACGTTGGGTTCATTTTGGTGTTTAGTTTAGTGGAAATGGCCGGTGCGTTCGAGGAAGAAGCTGAGCAAACCGTGACGATCCAGGAGTACCTCAAGGACGTCGAGGAACAGGAATTGGTGAGTCTCTCTCTCTCTCTCTCTCTTTCTCCTACTCGTGCGAAATCGATTAGCAGTCGTTTTGTTCATGGGGTCGTCTGATTTTGCGTGCGTGGGTTCGACGATTTTCTTTCTCCTGCTTTAAATTGCTACCGCGATGCATGAATTGGGAGACTGCATGGGCAAGTTCCAGCCTTTGACTGGTTGATGATACTTCTGCCGCGTTGAGACGAGGAAAGAGGAAATTTGAGGAGGGATAGAGGTTATAGTATTTTCAATATGGCTTCCTGGGTATGCTGCTCCGTGGCTAACATACTGCAGATGATGCTTTTCATTTGTAGGAGATTAAAGTAGTTCTGGGTGAGCGGCCGAGACCCAAATAGTTTAATTTGTTAGGGCAAAATATGTACTGGCTTTAAAGTACTAGAGATTCAAGGGTTTTTGGGGAGTTGCCATTTTGCATGATTGATTCTAGACTATTGGATATTATGGTCTTCTCCATAAGGAGAGGTGGTGCATTTGCCACTGAACCATCCTTCTTGTGCATACTTTGGAATACTTGAATTGCTACCTGGAGCCAAGTAAGATCCATTCTCATCACTGATTTCCCATGAGTTCATGCTTTTCTTGCAAGGAAGCGGATTTGGTATTGGGTGGTGATGAGGGTAAGGATTGTACATATTCCCAAGGTTATCTGAAGAGGCAGGCCATTTTCTCATGTTTGACGTGCACGCCGGATGTAAATGCTGGAGTTTGCACAGCTTGCAGCTTGTCTTGTCACGATGGGCATGAGGTAGTTCTTTTTATGTTGTCCTGGAAGTTTTAGAAACTTATCATGGTAAAATCACTTCATTAGTTGATATGGATCTCACTTCAGTTTGTCTTGACTCTGTAGAGTACAGAACAAAGATTATATTCTTGAACAGTAATTTTACTTGTGATTCTATGTCGTTTTGAAGTTATGTGGTTATTCTCTTTTTACATCAGTAAGAGAAGCTCCCCTATGCCTTTCTGTAATCAATACCTTGCTTATGTGACATGAGTTTCCTGGCTTTTACTGTGGAGATCATGTATAACCTGCTAGAGATGAACTTTAACAGCATCCGCTCACATCCTAAATACTCCATGCGGCATTCGATTTAGACTAGACTTCTAGGCTGCTTAGTAATATGTTGGTTATGCTCGCTTTTCCCTGTATTATCCCTATTGAGGTCGCCTCCTTTTAGTCATTGGAATTAGGCATCTCTCTAATTCCTTTTGGGCTATGATAGTGTTGGAGTTTCTGACTTGCTTGACTTGCTGTGTTGATATTACTCAATTTTTTTGACTTGCTCTTATGTGGACAACTTATTTACCAAAAGCTTAAGCTGTCCTTAGACAAATCATATTGCTTAATACTCCCCTTGGCATGAAAGCCATTTCTTACATTTGCAACCTGATTTGTTGACATACCACATAAAACAAACAGTGTGAGGTAATAAAACATATAGAATAGCATGAGCAACAAGCATAACAAAGATGAGAAGGAGCATCGGGATTAAAACTCGTAATTTGTGCTTTAATGAATATGGGATGAATTGTTATTTTCAACAGCTTGAGCGATCAGGAAATAGGTCCACAATGTATATATATCATGTTACTTAATACTCACGAATAAACTATAAATGGGTCCATTTCTTTGCAGTGAAAAGCTAACTTAAAGTTTGCAGTGAAAATAGATATGTTGTTTCCATCTCTTTGGGCATGAGTTTGGCTTTCTATTGGTGTTTGATATTCATAAGGGCAATTGAAATCCCATTTCTCAGATGGCTAGCATCAATACCTGCTCATTAAAAGTGGAAACCGTAACAAGTATGTTTTTTGTGCTCGCTTTTCCTGGCAGAGACAAACAATTTGTGTAATTTTTATTCTTTTTGCTGTTTCTTGCTCTTATTTAATTAATTCTTTGTAATCGATGTCAAGCTTGTTTTAATTCCTTCTGTGGGAAATGACACTCCTATTTCCATTTTCACAAGATTCTGGAGCTCTGGACCAAACGAAATTTTCGGTGTGATTGTGGAAATTCAAAGTTTGGAGAGTTTTACTGCAAGCTTTTTGCAAACAAGGATGTGGAAAATGTCCAGAATTCATATAATCACAACTTTAAGGGTTCATACTGCACGTGTGGTCGGCCCTATCCTGATCCTGATGTTGAAGATCAAGTAGAGATGATACAGTGCTGTGTATGTGAGGACTGGTTTCATGAGGAGCATATTGGTCTAGAATCATCTCATGAGGTAACTAATGGGGTTGTTGCTGAGAGGATTTAATGCACTTTATCGTCTTTGAGTATGATATATATTTATAAAAAAGAATAATCTTTGAACATGATGTCAACATCACATGTTTCTCCATGAAGATCAGACAACCAGGACTAATGTATTATTGTGTCATGATGCTACACCTTGGCTGTTCTGTCGATTACTTACACTACAATTTATCCTGGGAACTTTCGTTTTCCTCATCACTTTCTATGAAAACTTGAGCTGTTCATAGCGAGCCAACCCATAGCCTGTCAAAATTCCCTTGGTGGAGTATTATCATCGCTGTTTTTTACTGCTTTATTGAGGCTGTCCTGCATTATTTTTTAATGCAGCATTAAAATTATGAATTGTACATTGAACATATTATATCTTTGCTATATGAACGTAAGTTTGCAGCTTTGAAAAGTTCTTTTCACTCCATGCAGTATGTTGTCCACCAATTTTTCCCACCATAAAAAACTACTATTTCGGGTGATGTGATGTAGAACAGTGAGCGTGTTTTGGTTTTCTGTTGTTTAGCATCTTTTGTACTTTCATCTCATTTGCATGTTCCTTTACCTAATAAGGGACTTCCATCTTCAGATTCTCAAGTTCTACTCCTCTCTGGTTGCTGTCATATTTAAAACCTCAACATAGCATCCACCAAGTGGACGCAATAGCCAGTCTTCTCCTATTAGCACCATCTTTAGAATAAAGCTTTCGATGAAATGTTTTATATGGAGGAAGAAAGAATTATATGTTTGACAATGTCTCCACTCTCGAGTGTTGTACATGACAAGATTTCTCATGCCTGTACTTCGATATTTACAGTTGATGATTGAATGATTTGCAATGCTTAACTACGTTCCCTACCTCAAACTTGCAGATTCCTCGTGATGAAGAGGGAGAGCCTTTATATGAGGATTTCATATGCCAATTATGCTCAGCTAATTGTTCTTTTCTGAAAGAATATCCTCAAGCTATAATGGCTGCAAGGAGGCATTGTGATGCTACACCAAATGCCAGCAAGGATAAAGATGTTTTGACGCAAACACCTGCAGCTTCTGGGTCAGAGAAAGTTAAGAATGACAGTTGTAAAACTAATTTCGTGATAAGTTCTCAAAACATCTCTATTGAAAATATTTTGAGCAGTGGCGAAAGTTCTGCAAATGTTATGTGCTCAAATAATTCTACGAAGGAGGATGTTCAACATGGCAGTTGTCTCTTGGGCCCTAATGTGGATCTTCAATCCTCTGTTGGAGACTGCAAACCACTATTTCTCTCCAAAAGTTGGAGGGAAGTCCTCTGTAAGTGTCAAAGGTGCATGGATATGTACAATCAGAAGAATATCAGTTTTCTGCTTGACAAGGAGGATTCAATCATGGAGTATGAGAAAATGGCTAAGCAGAAGAGGGAAGAAAAGATGCAGCAGCTGGAAGGTGTAGAACAGAGTTTATTAAATAGGTTAGGTCATGTGCAAAAGATGGAGATCTTGACTGGCATTGCAGACATGAAGGATGAGATGCGTAATTTCCTGGTATGTCATTAAAACTCAGTGATAAGCTCGGTTTGATTCTACCTTGGAAAGTAAATTTACTCAACAGTGGGGGATGGTCAGCAGGCAATGTGTGTTGGACTTTCTTGCTTCATTACCCTTTCCTCATGCCGTTTGTCCTTATAGCATATATTATGATAGCAGCGGCCTTAAATGTACATACTTTTCTTCTGTAGGAGTCCTATGATCCATCAAAGCCAATCACCTCGGCTGATATCCACCAGGTTTTTGAGAATCTTGCCAAGAAACGCAGGCGTGTGGAGTGAGCGCTTGTTGGGTCTTCTCTGGCTGTTGCAGAGCAGGTAGTGCCATGACTGTTAAAATATCCCTTCATGGTCTGTTTTAAATTTTGATCAGTTTAAAATATTTATGCAGCAGGAACATATAGTCTACGTCAAGTAAGAATGTTTCATGTGTGGAATGCTGACTTTTGGTGCTGTAGAAAATCACTTTGCTTAAGGTTAAGTCAATCATTTTCACTTTAATTTCTCAACCGTGTCAATTATTTGGAGCGGTTGATGCTGCGTTTGATATCGCATTGTCTCTGGTACTGGTGCTTGGGTAGACTTGCATGACCAGATGTGGGCATACTTCACTGGGATGCAAATTTGTGTATGTGGCGAATAGAACCAAGAAACTTGCACTTTAAGGTCTCTTAAGAGAGATCTCTCTGTTGGATGGACCCGTTCTCAGGTCCTTGAACTTCAAGGTCATTTACCCTTATACTACTGGCAAAACAGATCATGTACTGGTTGGGTCTTTTTTTTTTAGGTCCTAGGTCAGTGAAGTAAGCTAAGGGAAGGGTTGGTTGCAACTTGAATTTGGTGATTAGGTGCCTTGCCCCTTAAACTTGGAAGCAATGGCAACATCTTGAAATGGCCTTTAGTTACCTAAGTAGTCTCCAATCTTATTGATGTTCCAGGAAAGCGATATCTGACTGGAGATTATTAACGAAGGTGAGCCGAGTGGTTTGTTTGATGTTGATTGCATGAGTTGTGACTCACCTTTCCAACTTTGTTGTTTCATCAGAAAATCATGCATGACATACTCGCAATGTTGCTACATAGAAGCAGTGAATGTCAGGCGAAGATAAAACAAGATTGACGGTATTAACACTCTGGACGCACATTAAAGCATAACTGGCTTTCAACAGGGAAATCCTACTAGCCGAGTAGTACTCGGGATAATCTTGAGCAGCACTTTATGGAATTTGCTTACCAGCCTGTGTTGCTATCACTTGCGCCCCTGCTCAGCAGAATCTCAGGAAAGCGGATGCAAGTACATAAGAAATGCAGGATGTCGGTTTATGCAAGATTAAAATAAGAGAGACATTGATGCATAGCAAAACTGAGTCATGTTCTGGGTTTTTATCAATGATGCAAAATGCTGAATAGGTTTGTGATGTGTGGAAGATTAGAAGATGCAATTTCATAATTTTGATTGTGGGTCGGTTGGTACATAACATAATCTCCAATTAAATGCTTAAAGCGTTCATTCTGATATGGACAATGGGCATGTCCCTGAAAAGGAGGGTTTTTAGACGAGCTGTTTTGAATTTAGGAGCATCGTGAAGTTGAGGTGGGGCTAAGTGATCTTCGTAGTCTTTCAATGGAGGCTAATGTCGTGGAATCCCATTAAGTTAATGTCTTATTCACACGTAGTGCCGACTGTATCTCGAGCATTGATTTTCCGCCGCTCAATTTAAAATTGAAGGAAATCTGGAAACTTTATTGGGTGGGACAGGTTTTAGGTGGTCGTTGGTCCTGCACGAGCTTGTCTGCATGTGATCCCACAGAAGAAAACAAAGGTTTTCCACGCAAAAAAAAAAAAAGAGAGAGAAAAAGGAGGGGTCACAAGTCATTCTTCTACCTAAACTCGGGAGACTGTCGGGTAATCAATCTTCATTGTTCCGCCGCAACGTGACAGCGATGCGGTTTCTTTTTTCCTTTGTCTTTTTGTGGATTTTTATGTAATGTGGAAATTGAATATCCAATCCTCTCGATCTAGAGGATGATTTAAGATAAACCGATTTATCTTCTAAAAAATTCAGTATGAGAGCATGATGCGTATTATGGAGCCTTAGTCACGGAAAACTTTGAAAAAGTTGTGTCTTGATATAAGAAACTCCAATAAATACATCAAACATCATCCATTGTCACGATTACATCATGTATTTAAAAATTATGCCTCAAGGCTTATACTAATGTCAGCCATTAATGAAATTTTTTGTCTGATGCAACAACAATCAAACTTGTACTCCCCAAACATTATTATATAGCTTGGCGAGACAGCGCCCAAATAAGTCGAGCTCCATAGGTAATATAGATTTTCAAATCAAACAAACATTCGAGGATCATGACTTTTGAGAAGTGAGGAAGATCTCTTGCTCAATTCATCATCCTGGACATAAGAAATGTCAAGTTAGCAAGTTGATGAGGCACATGACGCGCGTTCGATCATTCATGCTACTGAAGCATGGACAATGTCGCGTTTTAGCAAGCCTGTCCGCGCAATGATTACGTCTTGCCAGAATATTTAGCAAGTCATTTTCATAGGCGGATGGCTTTTCTACTTTCGCAAGAAAAAAAAAATAGCAGGGAGAGTCCTATGGAGGGAAAGAGGACAACAGAAGGTGGAAAAGGTTGACTGAATTTGCGTGGATTAACCACGACTTTTTTCAAAGGAGAGTGCTATAAAGAGGACCCAAATGGGGCGAATTATCTTATGCTGCTTTTGACACTAGGTAGAAAATCGAGTCGTCGGCCGGTCTGTCCCTGTCAATCTCTAGTGAATAAGATAATCGCCCGGCCAAAATGATCGTGATGGCCTTCGCAGCTACGGGGGTTGATTGTTCGGGGGCCGATTTCCAAACGTTAGATTGCATGGTCTCATGTTGACTATGTGGATTCTCTATTACTCACCTCGTTCTCATGGAAAATGTTAGGACATTGCTGTCTACTTATAATGTCCTGTCTATATTGACTTCGGCTCTTGATACCGATTTGGTTGAACAGACTAAAAGCTTCGAGTGGTGACATGATTGGTAGAGGTAAAACAATCGTATATTGAGAGACATGAAATGCGTTGAAAAAAATTATATGGTTTGTACAATTCAGTTTTTAACCTTGTGGTGCTAGAATAAGTTAGCAATCTTCATTTCCAATGAGGTCTGGCACCACGATATCAAGGATAGCTAGCCATTGAAATTACGAGTAAATTAACATCTTCAATCTATCAATTTATCCCTTTCAAATGAGAATGCATTAGATAATTGGGTATTTAAACATTTGAGATGTGTCTTTTCTTTGGTTATCTAATTCCTTCCTTTTTTCCGTTCTTTCTAATTTTCCCGATACCAATTCCAGCGACACCAAATTCTGATCGATGGACCAACAAGATGCCACTGCTGGGAACCCTTATCGAAGCGACTGCATTAGCCTCCACCGCCCTTTTCGATGACCACTAATGCCTCCCTCTCTCTCTCTCTCACTCTCACCCATTGGAAGATGTCGGAAGTAGAAGTTGGTAATTTAATACATAAATTGGCAATTTGCTAACTCTAAAAAAGAGTTGGTGGTCTCATCAAATTATTGATAAGTTACCTTCAAATAAATGTCACCGGTCATGTTTTTGTACCAATAACTATATACAAGTTAGAAAAAATATCGTTTTTTTTTTTTTTCCGGTCGGAAGAATAGAATATGAGGTGATCTTAGTCCTCAACAGAAGTGTTCCTTTTCGCCTGCGTTGCCCAGGTCAAACTCAAATTCAAAGAAGGAATAGTAAAGAGGTGGAACATTATCATGTGACTTGCGAAAAGGGCGAAAGCTACATGCATTTGCATGGTCACCAGTTCCTTTTTCTTTTGAGAACAACTTTTATACCTTTCACCTCTATGAGTCGTGGATTAGATTATCAAAATATACCTTTCACATTGTTGCGTTCACAATATTAATTATATATATTAGTTTACTATTGTTTGAGGTCTCCTAAGTCAAATATGTAATGTTAGAGCGGGTGGAATTGACTCGATCAAATTGGAGCTGCAGAAAAAGAGCATCCCACGGGATGCTGACGTATATACGCACGTCAATAATTGTGTTCTCACATGCATGAATCAATCACGTATCCCTTTTTTCCTTCTTTTGCTAGGCCCAAAACTAATGATTATGCAAGTATAAGGTACAGCCAAATGGTGCCGTACGTATGTTTTATCTCGTACGCCACGCGCCCCTTGCATGAAAGCCCGTAAAATGGTGAAACTCCGACGAATATAAACACCATGCGTGTGGGTGAAAGAACAACATAGACCTCTGATCATATGTACATGTAGGAGATACGGTTTGCTCGAGATATGACTCCTTTTTCTGAAGTTAATGAGTAAATCAATTTCGTTGGCAATTTTATTGTGTCCACACATTGTATTATAAATAGAGCCTTATACATACCATAGGCTCCGAAAGTGCAATCATTATCACTAGAAAACATGTGTTGCATTAGCCGCATTTCCAAGGATTAGGAACCTTCTTCTTACAATAGGCAGCCAATTGGCGACAGGTTATGGAGGCTGAATTATGTGCTCTGATGGAAAATTAGACCCAAAATATTGTACTCCTACCTCATCATCGTAAGCTGATTGACTGCAAATGGTTCTATAAGATCCAATACAGGGCGAATGGTTTCGTCGAGTGTTGCAAGGCTAGATTAATGGCCAAGGATTTCAGACAACAAAAAGGTTTTGATTATCATAAAAGATTTTCCCTAGTAGCAAAGGAGGACGTTCATTCTTTTCTCTTCATCACTGCTCTCCGTGATTGGCCATTATATTAGATGAACATCCACAATGCCTTTCTCCATGTTGATTTGGAAGAAGCAATTCACATGGACCTTTCACAGGGTTTACGCAAACATCGAGTGTATCGTCTGCGTAAATCCCTTTATAATAGACCTCTTGATAGTGGCATGCTAAATTCACCACTTTCACTCGCATCTGCAGGTTTTAGGCTTCACACAAACAAAAAGTAAATCATCAACCTACCTACTTGTATATGTTAATGATATACTTATTATGGGCATTGATGAATATGTTGTTAAAGACTTTAAGAGGTCTCTGCACTTTACCTATCACATTAAGGATTGCATTTGGGACGTCCAAAATATTTTCTTGTCATTTAGATTGCACAATTAGATAAAGGAATATGTCTTAGCCAACGAAAATTTGTCCTAGAGATTATATTGAAAGCAGATTTGTCAAGATGCAAACCAGTTCTCAATCTAATCGAATAGAATTTTAAGTTAATGATGGTTGAGTATGACGTGGGATTGTCATCTCTAAATGAGGATCCATTGAGCTATTAGAGACTCATAAAAAAAAAACTTTTTTTTCCGTACCATTACTAAACTTGACATATGTTATGCAGTACAGATTCTCAATTAATTTATGCATAATTCAAAGCAATCTCATATGAATGTAGCGTTGAAAGTTATGAAATACCTGAAAGGATGTTTAGGATTGGGAATACTTCTATATTGAGATTGTAATATAGAGATGACAATGGCGGCTTACGGTGACATTGATTGTTCCACTTGCCCCATGAGCACATTGAGCAGACGATTTATTAATGGATTTTGTAGTAAGTTGGGAGAATTGTTGCTTTCATGAGAAAAAAAATAAAAATAAACCGTTTCATTGTTATCAGTTGAATTTGAATATTGAGTCATGGCTAAGACCATTTGTGAAATAGTCTGGATACAAGGCTTGCTTCGAGATCTTGGTATACTAGTAAAAGGACTGACTGCCTTTTTTTTGTGACAATGATGCCACTCTCAGACTTCCAACAAATTTGATATTCCACAAAAGAACGAAACAAATAAAGGTTGATTGCAATTTCACTTGAGATAAAATGCAAGAGGTAATAATTAAGACAAGAGGAATAGGAAATACAAAATAGCCCACAGATATCTTCACCAAACCCCTATGTCAAAGACAACACATAAATCTATAAGCACGCTTGGCGACTTTGACATGTATAAGCCGCTGGCTTAAGAGGGAGTATTGGAGACATGATTTGCTAGAGATACGGCTCCTTTTCCTACAATAATTGAGTAAATCAATTTAGTGGGAATTAAACCATGTACAATTAAGAAAGTCTATTTTATATATATATATCCATTTCATGTCAGATGCTTAAATGAATGAATGATGATGTCCAAAGAGATTAGCTTTCTTTTGGCGTAAGAAAAAAAAATCTTTGGACTTTATTACATTAGCATTAATGTGTGACTCTGCACATCTTTCTGCCTTTCTCCAACTTTTCAGCTCAACTGCTGTATCTTTCGACCCTAAAAATGTGAGCAGCCTCATGAAACCAGCGGTTTATCCTCCCTGATTCTTGTTCACGAATTAGAGAGCGGTTCTACTTATTTTTGTAATTTCCTTTTTTTTTTTGGGTCTAGGGTTGGTTCTAGTTGAACGGGACGAAAGTGGGTGAGATGTCGCGTGCAGATGGTCTGCGCAATACATGCATCGATCCCATGAAGACAAAAACGAAGAAATTGGGTGCAGAAGAGGCCAACGATGGCACGGATAATAGTAGTCACTAGATGACAGAATCATAATGGAAATATAACCGTAAAAGTGGAATTTCTTCAATTCAATTTCTCAAACGTCACCGCAAAAACTGTTTTCTTAAAAGTACAAGTGGTGTGAGAATGACCAAGAACGTGTTTATGGCGTACTTGTTATTACTCATCCTCCGGTGTAAACAGGCATTTACATGCAAAATCGGTGCAGGCGTAATTAATCAGCGAGATAATCCAGAAATGGGCGCACAACTTGATAAAGATGGGAGCGAGCGTAAGAGATTCGAGTTCATGAAAAGTTCTCTCATATTATATGTTTCGGCTTAGACTGCTTTGATGATGTTAAGAAAGAAAACCAGCGCACAGGACTGGTATGGCCAAAAGAAAAATGAATTATAGCAGCTTGAGATACTCTTTCAGCTCTCAAGCAACTGCTCTGTACCTGATGAGTTTGGTACAAAGAACGTAGCAGGTCATAGGTACGTACGAACACGTAAAGCCTTGACCGAAGCTAAAGAGTCCTCAAAATTATTAGTCAAGTTCTATAGTATTTAATCATGCCATTAATCAAGATATTATAAGTGTTTTGTTGAGAAAATTGTCTATAAAGTCCTAAACTTATTGTATAGAGATCAATTTAATCCTAAAATTTTCAATTGTGTCACTTTAGTCCTAAACCTTTTGATGATTTTGCTAATTTAATCATAAATCTTTCGATAATTTGTCAATATAGTCTTTCCAGTTAAATATCTAACAAATAGCTTTAGGACTAAAATTGGCACAAACGAAAAAATTAGAAATAAATTGACAAATCGTCAAAAAATTTAAAATTAAATTGGCTTCCGTATAATAAGTTTAAGGTTTTTTGGATAATTCTCACGTATTTTGTTTGATCCCCTATTGCTTTTGAATTCATCTGTTTCCCTCTTAACAACAAGGGGCAAACTAATTATTAAAAAAACACCTACTAGGACTGAATTGAAAAGCTGTTGATCAGTTCATGGATCAAATCGAAAAAACTTGTCTAAAGGACAGGTGCAAAACGTACTCTTAGCTAGAATTGACGCAATTGAGTGATGAAATCAAGATAGCATGATACTTGTCGGTGGCTAGTGATATTATTAAATCTCCTCCATTAATATGAAGACCTAACTAACGTGGGATTGTACCAAAATCTTTCGTGCATGTCGCTTATATATTGCAGGAGCTACCAACTCTGACCGAAAGACCTCCCCGGAAAGGATTTTAAAACTTAGGTTTGCGTTACGTTTCTAAGAAATTTCCCAAATTGGTCAACAGTCCAAAGATATTGACTAAGAATTAATAAATTGGCACAATAACTAAGTAGAGATCAACTTTGGTTACTACTCCCCCAGCTAGCTACTGCAATCACTTTAAAATTGATTCTTTCTCGCCTTTCTTGAATGATTAAAGCACAATAATAACCAAAAAGAGCTTAACTAGGCTCTCGTTTGAGAACTTATATTAAGTTTGATTTACAAAACTATGCCTAATAAGTGACGAGAGAAATTTTCATTACATATTATTGAACGCGGCCTTTATATACCACTTGTAGTTTTCACCGTGTCATTAAGCATATCAATTTTATAAATCATTTTTAATTTTTCTAATGTTACTTTATTTCAACGCATTGATTGTGCACATTAGTAAATATTGTTTAGAAGACTTCTAGCTCCACGGCACATGCTTGGCTATATCAAGCAAAATTCTTTCCGTGTTGTTGAGAAAAATAGGATTATACGGTGATCTAAGTCCTAATCGATCCATGATATCAATATGAGTTGTTAAAGATCGTGAGAGTTTCCATCATACACACGCATAAGTCATTTAGTAAGCTGAAATGGTACGATTCCAAGTTTCAAAAACAGACTCAATAGTTCTAATCTTGTCATGAGGCACGCATCGGTTCAGACCTTGAAACTTCGACCATATTTAGATCATTTCAAGAAATACAACCTCCCAAATACTAATAATACTTAAATTAGGACCATTAAAACTAGTGGAACAAGCGGACAAAGTGCCATCACGATTTTAATTTACGTGGGGCTTGTTAGAAAATGGCATACGTAGGGCCAACGTCAGATTCGACTTTGCCGGGACACTCAGCTAGCAAAATCAATTCTCGTGAACCCACCTTTTTAAAAAAAAAAAAAAAATTTCATTTTGATTTCCTTCTCCTCAAAACTATTTAATGAATTAATCTCGTTTTTTTATTAAAAAAATAAAATAAAAAAAGCACCTCCATCAACGACTATAAAGAACACACCCATATTAGCTCACATGCATCGCTACTGCGCAACCCCCCTCCCTCCTTCAGTCGCAAACAACCACAACCACCGCCATCTCCATCCTTCATAAAGCAGCGATTTCTCGCCTCCTCGCAAACCCTTTCTTTCCGGGAGAAATCAAAGCTGCGTGTCGTCGTTGTCCTTCTCCTTCTTTTGCTGAGCTTTTCTTGAAGTTGTGAGGAAAATGGGAAACTGTGCGGAGACATGCAGGCAGAGGCGAGGCGAAGAGATCTTGAAGGAGCCGGAGGAGTTCCGGCATCGAGGGACCAAAAGCGTGGAGACCGCGGCTCGCGGCGGATCGGCGGCGAAGATCAGCGTGGACCGGAGCGGCGGCGGTGGCGGCAAGGCCGACGGCGGCGGGGGCGGGAGAGTCAGGGTCAAGATAGTGCTGACCAAGGAGGAGCTGGAGCTGCTGCTGATCCAGCTGGGTCGCGATAGCGGCGGGAAAGGAGGGCCGAAGGGCAACTTAGAGCGAGTTCTGGGTGAAATAGAGAGAGAGAGGAGGAGAAACGGCGGCGGCGGCGGCGAAGCTGTCGACGGTATGCCGTGGAAGCCGTCGCTTGATAGCATCATGGAAGTGCCTGAGCTGCCTGAGATGGAGAGATCGTGACGAGTTTCTTTTAATTTTTGTTTCAACTTTTTTTTCTTTTTCTTTTTCTTTTTATAATTTGGAAAGATCTTCTTGTATGTTGATCGATGAAAGGGCTTTTCGGAGGGGGTCAGACTGGTCCAAAAAACCATGTAAATTATTTTTTGGGATTTTGCTGGACGGCCTCCCGAGGTTCTTTGCTCTTTCACATCACTTGTTCATCCTCCCTCCTTGTATTGGAAATTTTTGGTTTGGATGTTGGGAGCACAAAATTTGGAATAATAAGCATTGCCAATTCACATGTTCTCTCAAGCCCTTTTTCCAACTTTGATTATAAGAGTTCTTTGTCCTTGTAATCCCTGGAATGAAGAATTAGAGGCGAAAATCTGTGTGTAAAATCAAACCACGCCGGGAAGATGACGACACGTCAAGACGGTTAACAGCCACGAGTTCATACTCCAAAATGAACTTCTTCAAAATTTCATATTGAAAAGGTTCTTTCGCTTCCGATTCTACCGAATCAACTTCCCACAAAATGATACTTGTAGATGCATGTCAATTGGACGTGTCACGTTATACTAAGAAATGTTGTATTGGTGTTATGAACAACGACAATTACCCCAATTTTTTTTTTATAAAGTGTATACAAATTATAATTTCTTCCCCAATTGTCACAGTATAAAAATTTCATATATATCATCAACTTTCAACACCCCTTCTCATAGAAAAGGAAAAAAAAAACAATGACTCTCAAATTTTCAAGATTGATTATTCATAAAGAGTATTATCGTATCATATACTCCTATTTACTCGATGGAATGAATATCTGTTATTTACTTTTTCCCATGCTTACGTGCGCATCTTTTGTTACTCAAAAGTAGCAAATGGAACAATATAATTAAAGATCATATAATGATGGGCTAATATATTATTCGACCACCTTCGAGGGTTGTCTTATTAAGGTGCATAATCCACGCTAGATCTTGGCTTATTAGGTGATTTGAGAGGCCAAATTCGACAAAAACAATAGCGGCCACGAAAGTCTTCGTTCACATGGGTAGATGGATCGGGTTGTTGAGCCTCGAAAAAAAAAGAAACTTCCCGAAATTAATATATTAAACGTAGGACGGATGCTGCGAATCTTTGATGTTTTCTTTCTTTCTTATTGACATTTCAAATTTGCCTGCACTTTTAAGTAAACAACTGATGTAAGCATTTCTTAAAATGACGTCAAATTGACGCGAGGGGCAGCTATCTTGAAGTTGGTTGACAAAAATTATCCCCTAAAATATAGAATAAATTAGGCATTGATTAACCATTCTCTATCGTGAAATCCACTGTGGATTAGAAATTTCCTTGTGATATGGATTCTCCTGGAATCGGTTGCCACCCTCTCTTTTTGTGTTAAGCTTCTCCCACCCTTTTCTTTTTTGTTTGTCGAAAACAAAGCACTTACATTTGCCAAGAGATGCTAGAACAACCACAATTAGTGTCAAAACATAACTACTCTCAAAGGGCTGGGGAAGCTTAGGTGGCCCAGCCAATTAGGAGAGAAGTACCCTAATCTATGGGCCTCTGCAATCCAGTTCGCATATCGATATGCTTCTCTTGGAGAATGGACTACTTTTACATCTTTCAAAACCGGGCCAAAAGGCCCCCACATTCCTCAATTAGCTTTCGGGTGTCCCATGGGCTATGGGCTTCACTTGACCGACCATTGATAAGTCATCACTTTGGAGTTCAGCTGGCAGATGGAGTTGTGCTACCCCACAGATCACTTCGCTCGAGTTCAGACAAGAAGAGGAGACTACGCGAGCTGCTACGCATTCCGCCATTGAGGCCGAGTCTACACGAACTCGCTTCATGAAGCCAGCGACGGGAACTGCTCGAGCGTCTCTGCAAATACTGGCGATTGGGGCCTCCGATGTGTCGTCTTCCCATGAGGCATTGATGTTCAGGTTCCAGGAGCCTCGGTCCGGCGGCTTCCACTTCTCGGGCAAGAAGGCCCCATCTTTTAGTGATAGTTTCAAGTTGCTGATTAATCAATCTTCTGTTCATCGCGAAGGCATCGTCCACGATCGACTTAGAAACAATCTTGTGCACTTGAAAGATTAAGGAATTCTGGGTTTTCGCGTCAACCAGAGTATGCCTACGAAAAGATCTTGCCCAAGAGTATTAGACCCTCGGCCAGTACATAAAAGCCCATTTATCCATTCTAGTAATTTTTCGTGGAGAGGTGTCTATGTTAAACCTTGTGTCTAACCAAATGACTTTGGTCCCGTCGCGTAGGGTTAAAAAAGTCATTGAGGGACATTTACTAGCCAAAAAGAAAAAGTCAACATTATTGACAAATGTCAACTGATTGGACGACAATAAAGTATTGTGCATTGTTTGTAACTTATAAGTTTTTCTGGGAAAAGAAGTCGTGAAAACTTGCTTAAACCAATCGATGCACTGACTTTTTCTCGTTATGGATGTTTTGTGTAATCAATACTTCGAAGAAAACACTTGGATCAATGAAGATCAAGAAGGGACTTTCTACTTCATGGGCCATTGCTTTTCCGCGACACTTGATTGCGGTGACCGTCACTAATGCGGCTTTTAATCGGCTCGCAATCAGACAATTGGGCTCTGTTATATATTCAACGGTGGTCCAACATGATCTATCAACTCAAAGAGTCCACTCCGCGTAGAGTGACAGCTGGTTTAAGATAAGAATACCGTCCGCACGTAGCATAAGAAAAGCAATAAGCATGGATTAGAGCACGTTCGGAGAGATTCCTAAGCAGATTGAGAGAATTACCAAAAAAGTCATAAATTTATTGCAGTTATGTTAATTAATTCTTTAATCTTTTTTGGCCAATTTATTTTTAAAATTTTTGCAATTGTGTCAATTCAGTCCATCTAGCTAAATTTGGCTAGTTGACGCTAACATGGATGCTGACTAACGAATATTGACGTGGCAATTTTTTAATAATATTTTCATTTTTTTTTTTAATTTTTAGTTAATTTTGTATCTTCTTCCTTTTTGGCTTCCTTACCCCAAGCAAGGCTTGTTGCCCACTGAGCAATGGCTACGAAGCCTTCGCCAATCGTTGATAATGGTTGCGAAGCCCTCGCCGGGCCTCTTTGGCGGCCTCGCATAGATTTGGGTGAGACCTAGGGCTATGAGAAAGGCCAGTCTCCATGTCTCTCCGATCTCCTGAGGTCTCCAATGAAGGGGATTACGATTTGGTGTATTTGGAGGAAAGAAGGGATCCTTACATGGGTAGATTTGGATATGTCTGTTTACTACGTTTTCGATTTGTGGTTTTCGCGACTTGCAGCTTAAGGAGCAATAGTCATCCAATGCCAAGCTCGCTTTCAACCAAACCCTGACCCCCTCGTCGTTGCCCTCCTCCTCGTCCTCGTCCTCCTCGATCCTCGAGCTGTCCACCGAATCGGCTCCATCACCAATAGCCATGGCCTTGCCAGTTGAGGGTAAAGTCGCCTTTGCCCACGGCAAGGCCAAGGTGTGCCCTCGCTGGAGCCTTGCCGGCCACTGGGGGTAAGGAAACCAAAGAGGAAGAAGAAAAAAAGAAAAAGAAAATAAAAAAATTAATCAAAAAATTAAAAAAATTTGGAAAAAAATAAAAAAATATTATTAAAAAATGCCACATTAGTATTTGCCTAATGGTCGGCCCGACTGGCGTCCATGTCAACATCGACCAATCAAATTTGATCGGATAGAATAAATTGACATAATTGTAAAATGTTTAAAACTGAAAAAAAAAAGTTTAGGATTGAATTGATACAATTGTAATGAGTTTAGGATTTTTTTGGTAATTCTTCCTAAGCAAATACTCTGCCCGTTTATACGTTGATTATCGCACGTTGAGTGTTAGCAATTTACTTAACCATGTTCACCACATGTATACGTGTCTGCATTTGAGGTTGTTGATGTTAATAGAAGTCTACTTGCAAATACAAAAAAGATGAAGAGATGGAATTTAAAATCTTGGAAACGAAGAACCATCCCAAAAGTACACCAAAGTTATAAGAAACATTGATACTCGAACCACTATATGCATCTGGATATCATGTACGCGCACAAGTCTAATTGAAGCAGGATATATTTGTTTATCAGTGGAAAGATGATTGCTATAGTTATGGCAAAAGAAGACCGTAAGTGTTATCGTTTCTGTAATACCTTTAAATCTTGGGACAAGAGTCAAGACCAAGAAGCAGTTGGTATAACTTAAATCTCTCTTATTCAGGGTACTCAAGCAACAGCAGTGCTTCCAACTGAGAGGGAAACGAACCATTTTTTAACCATGTTGAAATCCATGGTAGAAGTAAAAAAACACGAAAAAGGAAAGATAAAACCCTAATTAAGCCACCACCGCCCGCGGTGGCGCAGCTAGCTTCGGGCTCCCTCCCCCTCACGAAGGGAAGGAGTTCGAATCCCAGAGGCGTCGCATTCGTGCGACTCAAACGCGGCTGGGTCTGTGGTGGTGGCTCGATCCGCCCGGGTTTACATCTAGGCTGGCCAGACCGGCGGTTCCGGGTCAAAGACAAAACCCTAATTAAGCCGATGAATCTTGGGGAGCATTAACGGTTTACCATCTTTTGATGTCATCTTCCTCAGGGATACTTTCAGGAGCTGTATGATTCTTCTTGAGCAGGCGCAGGCTCGACACTGACGCGACTAACTGGGATCCGCGTGAGTTCTCGAGCAACATCCCTGAACTCCAGGAGCCCGCTGTCTTTACACTTGGAGAGCAATCGACCTGCTTCTTCCTTTGTCATCTTCACTCTCACCCTCATCTTCACCCTCTTCTCTTGATCATCAGCGAGCTTTGTGCTCAGCTCGTCTCGGGGGACGAGCGGTTCCTCAGCTTCCGCGAGTTCACGATCCGATTGTGGCAATGGCGGCTTGTCGAAGCAAGAAAAGAAGGGAAGCCATATAATATGACGAAGAGTCATGAGAATCAAATCGATGAAACGTGTTCAGACGTGTTTTATGTGTTAAGACAATGAGAGACCACCTATAGGCAAGTGAAGAGAGAGAGAGAGAGAATACTTATAGAGGATTCTACGTGGAAAAACTGAAGACAAAGAAGACCGTTGAATGCGAAATGCGAAAACATCGTCCAATAAGTGCGCGTTCAAGGGCATGTTCTGCCGAAGAAATTCATGCAAGTATATGCCTACGTAAAGTCCAGGTCAAGGCCGAACCGAAAAATGTCGTTGCATGGGTTTTCAACTCGTGAGTCTTTCTTTAAGCTACAAGAAAGTATGCGCTCTCATTTGGTAAAGCATCATCCGGTGCAGAATTTATGTGCCGAGGTTGTGTAAATTCAAAGCAAGAGATGGTGAACATAAGTAAAGGGCGAATATGAGTCCACCACTATCATTTAATAGATTATAAAAATTATATGAAGAAACTTAAATTGGGCAAATACTTTTGATTTTTGTCATCTCAACAATTTAAAATGAAGAAAAGGGTTACGCATGGGGGGTCAACGAGTCAGTAAGTAAAATAATTTAGCTGTATAGTTTAGAGAGCACAATCCTCAATTTGTTCGGTTACATTTATCGGGTAGCCACGCAAAAGAGATTATAAATTCGATTCAAGAAGACGAAGTTGGGTTGTTGAAGAATAAATGAATAAGGGGGAGAAGGTAGAGGCGAATTTGTCATACTGGGGAAGTTCATGGAAATGGGACAGATTCTGACGCTCCATGAGCTTATGAAGCAACTGGTCACCTATTGTCCTCTCTAGCTTTTTGACGTGTTTCAGTCTTTCAAGGTTTGAACTTCTCGTCTCATTCGTGACTATACGATGAATGAAAAATAAGAAACCTGAGATTGTGCTCCATTGACGTTGGATTGGTAGGCGGAACTGTTTTGACCAGTCCATCGTGGGTAGGGATCGGCAAGGTTCCAGAATAGCAAAGAAATTGAGGAATCGAACCAGTGGGAACCGGTCGAGGCTCAAGTTCCTAGATATGCTGGGTAGAGGTTCCAAAAATTAAGAAATTAGTTCCGATAGGTAGATTTGTTAGTGATATTAGGGATGTTAGCAGTACTAATATATCTTTTAGAGATATTTAGGATATTTTCTCTGATTTTCTATATCTATTTTGATTATAATTTGATTTCCCTTGATTTCCTCTGCTTGAGCCTATAAATAGTTTGTCCGTGTACTCTTTTGTAAATATTGAAATATACTAAAATTCTCAATTCTCTCTTCTGCATTCTTATTTCCAATTTTTCTTAAACCTATGACAGTTTTGTGTTTTTTTTGTTTCATGCAATCATGCGGTACTCTATGGCATCCGTTGATAAGTGTGTAATTCAAAACCGCCCGTTTGAGCTTCCATCTTTAGCGATTTATTCATTATATAGACTTTTACTGTGTTAATTTGACATTATTTGTGTGTCTAAATATAAGTTGTGGTCACTGAATTGTAGCAGTAAATGAAGATCATTAGAGATAAAGATCATTGCACTTGTTAATTATAGGTGAAATTTAAGTAGACCCTAGAATTTGTGATAAGGTGGGTTTTAAGTTTCAGGTTTTAAAAATTAAGGAACCAATTTCGACGGGTAAGTTTCATATTCCAAGTGAACTTTGGAATGATTTTAGACCTGCTCACCTCTAATGGTGGGGATTGGATTGTGGTTAAATTGAGGAATACGTGTTTGAAGGCAGGCTGGAGAGCAAGCAGCCGAGCTCTGAATCAGAAACTTTTCACGAGTGAACAGTATCTCGTGGATCTATCTCTGAACCTATGAGAATGTATTCACTAACCCCATGAGTCAAAGATGACAAGGTTTGTATCTGATAGCGGGGGAATCAAAACCTGTATGATTTGTCTAATTTGCACAGAGATGTCGGTTCAATCCGTATGTTGTGCTTCCGTTTCGCCTTCCAATTCCAGGCCGGGAGGTCATTATTATCTGAAGCACACATGAGTGTTGAGATGGATGAGCACTAATTGGAAAGTTAGCTATGGCCGGTAGGTCATTAGTAACTGGAAAATGCATGAGGGTTGAGATGGTTGGGCCTTATTATGGGGTAAAATTATGTGGCGCGGTATGGGAGGTGTCATAACGATTTTACCTTATAATCAGGACCCGTGTGATTGATTGATGCATGACGGGTGGCGCACTAAAGTGCAAGAGCATATGATAATCATGGCATCATTAGTTTCGATTATACATGTTGATCACATTGTTTATGGCACGCACGCACGAATCGATAACGTGCAAAGTATGACAATGGCCAGGTGAGATCGCTTGTGATGCTACTCATATGTGATTGATGAACTGCATCATCTATCGGCCATATGCTTTGTGTGTATTGTGCTGAGATTCGACGTGCCGGGTATGGCATACCAGGTAAGGTTGCATGTGAACCGACTATGTAGTTAATGGTTGACCCTGGTTGTTGTGATTTGTTGGTTGTTAGTTGTTAGTCGTGGTTTGTTTGTGGGGTGGTTCTGGAGAGACCCCTGAGTTGAGTTAGTGTTCTAATCGGGGGCTTAGGGGAGGACTCGCTGAGATTTATATCTCACTGGTTATTGTATAACCACTTTCAGGTCCTTAGAATGACACTTCCGCCAATGAGGTTCGGTATCCCTAAGGACTGGGATACTGTCGTGACGCACCACCGCTTTTAGGGTTGGGCATATTTGTACGAGAAATATCTCACCACCATCTGGGTGGATGAGGGACCGAGGCAATGGATACCCCATAGGTTCTTGGCATGGTTTGTCTGAAATGATGATATGCTGATCGGTCCTCTGCAAGATTTTGACAGGCCGCTTGGTAGGGGCCCCGAGGACACTAACTGGGATCCCATGGAGCTGGATCCTCCTGACGGCGCAGTAAAAAATCCTGGCCCCGCTTCACCAGCGACAGACTCGTACGGCTCCAACTCGAATCGACGGAGTCCGAGTCCACCGGCTTCGAGTGACTGCAGTGTCAAGCTCGATGGTTCTTTTTGGTGTATAGTTGGGTTAGTCTGGACTAGTCTCTTTTTGGTTTGGCTTAGTGGATGGATCGGCTCCTTTGTTGGGCTTGTAAATCTGAAACGATCCTCCGTAGGATAATCCAATATGAAAATGTAAAAATGTGTATATATGAGTAGAGGTTGTGTTTTTGCTGTTCATCTCGATATCCCTGTTTGATTGCTTGATTGTTTGTTGATGGGGAGATGGTTCGTTTTCCGCTTGCACATAATGAAAGATTAAAAATGAAGGGTCGGTGATGAGTTCTGGGACATCGCTTTCTATCGATCAAGGAAGGGGTTATTGTGTGCCTGGGATTCGGGGCATGACAAGATTGGATAAAAAAAAAGACTACCATTAAATCTTATCTGAAGTCAGATCAATATATGTTGAATCAATCACAGTGCAGGTGCCACTATTAAGGCTCCATTCCTTTGACGAAAAATAACTTTCCGGAATATTTTCTGAATTTTTCGGTATTTATTTCATTGAAAATGAACTAACTATTCATAGGAAATGTTTTTCGCTATTGGAAAAAAGTACCTTCAAAAGTGAGGAAAACATTTTCCATAACTTCTTCCACCTCACATTCTTTCACTAAACACGTTTCCTTTTTCTCTTTTATTTTTTTAAATTGAGTTTTTTTTCTTTTTTTTCCCTTTTCTTTTTCTTTCGATGATCGGCCACAGGCCAACTCTAGCCTTGCCTAAGGTCAGATTCGGCGATGGCAAGGCTCGAGCTCACTGGTCTCAGAAAAGCTTGGGCTCGCGCAATCTAGGCAAGCTTGAGCTCTACCAAGGCCATCAAGCTCATGGCTCACCTAGATCAGCCGAACCTCGAGCTCACCGAGCCTCGATGAAGCTCAAGCTTGTTTGAATCTAGCAACCCACATCTTGGTCAATCACCAGGCAGCCGACCATCTTCAAGGCACGCGGCGGTGAAGGAAGGAGGAGGAAGGAAAAGAAAAAGGAAAAAAAAATTAAAAATAAAAATTCAATTTTTAAAATAAAAGTAATTTAAAATTCAATTTTTTAAAATATATAAAATTTAAAATTAAATTTTTTTGGTCAATTAAAAAATTAAAGTTCAATTTTTTTTTGGTAATTTTTCCCAAAAAAATAAATAAGATAATGAATAATGGAAAATATTTTCTACTCCATTTTCGTTTTTGACCGAACATAGAAAAATATAGTTATTTTCTTGAAAAAATGAATTTCTAAAAATGTAGTGTCATCTTAGAAAAAATTAAGAACGTGTTTAGATTGACTTTTATATTTTACTTTTTGCTTAATAATATGTTGTAATTCATGCATTTTGATTTGTTTTATCCCGAAACACATGAAACTTTCACAATATATGTTAAGACACATATTAACATAGTTTTTTTTATAATTTTTTTAATGCATATAATATTTTAAATTTTGAGAGATAAGTCTAAACTTACATATTGCCCTCATGCTTTATGAGGTGGCAATTAGGAGAGTTTCGACTTGACAAGGTTTGTTTTCTTTAGAGATATGTGCAGTAAAAGTTCTAAAACTTATCGCGAGAATATAATCGAGTTTTAAAATTCTCAAAAAGTTCAATCAAATTCTAAAACTTGTTAAATTGATACGGTTGAATTGTTCTATTTACATCATCAATTTATTTAATGGAAAAAGCTTATGTGGCATTTTTAAATTAATTCAAAATTTTCCTTTAAATTTTATTCAAAAATATTAAAAAATTACTAAAAACAATAAACAAAACTAGAAAAAGAAGAACAAAAAGGGCAGGACTTGCCAGTGAGCACTACCCTCCCATCGCTGGTCTCAAGTGAGGCTTGCCTAGATCTGGGCGACGCTAGCCCTCACTTGAACCTAGCGAGGGTTGTTGGCCCTCTCCTAGGGTCGACAAGGCCTCAACTAAGGTTGCCGAGGCTTGCCGGCACAAGTGAGGGTCGATATTGCGCAGATTTGGGCAACGCCTCACCGGCCCCAAACAAAAGTTGGTGAGGTCTTGCTCGAGTCTCGCAACGGTTGCCGACCCTCCCTAGGGCTAACGAGTGAGGCGATGGTCGTCAGCCGTAGGGGAGGGCCAATGTCACCCAAATCTGGGCACCCACAACCTAGTTTGGGCAAGCCTTGCTTGGGGTTGGTGAGGCCTTGCTTGGGGCCGCCAGGGCTAGCCACCCTCACCTAGGGTCGGCGAAGGTTGGTAGTGGCAGCACATACCAGTGAGTTCTTGCCCCTATTTGTTCTTCTTTTCCATTTTTTAAATTATTTTAACTTTTTTTTAGTTTTTAAATATTAGTTGAATAAAATTTAATTTAAATTAAAAAAACATTAGAGAGAGATTAAAAAAAATGCCACATTAGCTTTTACATTACATGAATTGACAATATTAACAAAATGACTTGATTGCACCAATTTGACAAGTTTTATGACTTATTTGGACTTTTTAAAATTTTAGGACTCAATTGATTTTCACAACAAAATTTATGACTTGTACCACACATTTCCCTTTTCTATATAACTTCAATTCAAGTCCATTATTATACATAAGTGGATAAGTCAATCAAGTTGTAAATAGTAATCAAGTGGACCGTCCACAGTTATACGCATAGCTTATGAAATTTTGCTTACACTAACCTATCAATTAATGGATTATTTCATCTTTTCCAGTTTAATTTCATATCGTGAAATATAAAGATTAGTTGACTTTCGCAAAAGAAAGCAGAAAGCAATAGCATGATTGAATTTCGAAAACCATTGGCCCCATGATATATATAATGAGTGTCTAGGAAGTACTTTTTAAGAAGTCAGCAAAACAAAAGAGAAAAAATAATTTTCGAGTAAGAATCTAGTGGCCTTGATTATGAAAAAAAAGAGGAAAAATAACACAAATGATCCATGAACTTTGACCTAATATATAAAGTGATTCTTGAACTTTAGCCCAATATGCAATGTGTTTCTTGAACTTTTAATTTGTTCAATATAATTCCTCAACTTTTGGTACATATTCAATTTAGTCTTTGAACTTTACCAATGTATAAAGTGGTCCTTGAACTTTAGCCTAATATGTAATATGGTCCATAGATTTTTAATTTGTTCAATGTGATCAATGAACTTTTGATACATGTCCAATTTAGTCTCTAAATTATATGAAAACGTCCACTCTAAATGGTTCTTAAAGTGACCTTTACATATCAGCATAAACATATATGTAGACGTAGTTGAGGTTGTTGATATTAAATAAGAGTCTTCTTCCAAATACAAATGGTCGATATATAGCTCAAAATCTTGAATACTGAAAATCATTCCAAAAGTACAATGAAAGTGATGAGAAACACTGAAACGCAAATTACCATATGTCGCAAGTATGCGTAGAAGACCAAATGAGATCATCTAAACTTCAAATCTTTACACAACAGTCGAGAAAAAAAAATGACATAACTTAAATCTGTAATGTTCAAGTATATATAGCAACAGCAGTGCTTCCCAACCGAGAGGGAAGCAACGGCCAGCTATAACCATGACGAAATCCATGGTAAAAGTAAAGAAGAAGAAAATGAAACCCTAAACTAAATTGTTACATCTCGGGGAACATGTACGGTTTACCATTCTTTCATGTCATCTTCGGGGATACTCTTAAGTGCTGTATAATCTACTTCTCGAGCTGGCATCGGCTGGACACTGATGCGACCAACTGGGATCCGAGCGAGCTCGAGAGCAATGTCCTTGAACTCGAGGATCCCGCCATCGTTACACTTGGAGAGCAATCGACGTGCTTCCTGCTTCGTCATCTTCATTTTGACTCTCATCATCACCCTCTTCTCTTGATTGTTCGCTCGATTCCTGCCCCGCCCGTCTTGGTAAATAAGCAGTTCCTTGGCTTCTGCAAGTTCATGATCCGATTGCAGCAACTGCGACTCGTAGAAGCAAGAAAATGGAGGAAGCCATATGATTTGACGAAGATCCATGAGAATGAAATCAATGGGGAAAAGTGTTCAGATATGTTGTATGTGTTGAGACAATGAGAGACTACCTAAGCAAGTGGGGAGAGAGAGAGAGTATTTATAGAGGATTTTGGTGGGTAAGAGGGAAGACAAAGAAGGCTGCTAAATGCAAAATGGGAAAAACAGTCTAATAAGAGCGCCTTCAAGAGCGTGTTCTCTCGAGGGAATTCATGCAAGTCAATGCCCACGTAAGTTGACGCCGAACCGAAAAATGTCGTTGCAGGAGTTTTCAACTTATGATCTTTTCTTTAACCTGTAAAAAGTATGCGCTCCTATTTGGTAAACATCATATGCACAACATGGTATTTTTCTTCTAGATATAATGTTGAACAATGCTTCTCCTTCATCGTCCTGTACAGAATTATGTGCTGATGTGCTGGACTGTGCATCCCCTTAAACCTCTTTTCCACGTCTTGATTTTCCTCTCCTTAAGAAGTAACTCTAAAGCAAGGAATAGTGACCTTACGTAGATATGTAATGTGATTCCATCACATCAATTAGTAGATTAAGTTTTATAAATAAATCTTATGTATATATATATTGCTGATAAAGGGAGAACTTAAATTTAGTCATATGCTTTTTTTTTTCTAATTTGTAATTTCAACAAATTTCTTGAAAAATAAGAAAAAGAGTTACATTGGGAGGGTCTACGACTCTATGAGTAATTAATTGAAGTATAGTTTAGAGAAAATAATCAGTGGGATTAGTTCATTTGCACCTATCGTGTGGATCCGCCAGAAAAGTTATAGATTCCGTTCAAGAAGACGAAATGGGGCAGTTGAAGAATAAATGTATAGTGAGGGAAAGGCAAGAGGCGAATTAGTCAGATTTATGAAATCCATGGGAATGGAAAAGATGCTGACGTTCCATCCGAATGCGAATGGAGGCGGCAACTGTTCACCTTATCGTCCTCTAGTATTTTAGGGTTTCTGTCTTTTAAGGTTTTTAATTATACGTGTCATTCGTGACTACGTATTGAAAGAGTGTGTTTTTTGACCTACCGAATGAAAAAATTGAAAATGCAGAAAATGCAGAAAATGTCCTTCGTTGACCTTGGAATGGCTGGCCGAACTCGGGGAATACGGGTTGGAAGACTGCCGGGAGGGCAAGCATTCTAGAATACAAAGTTTTCACGCGGAGAAAAGCTAATCATGGACCAATCTCGAGACTCCAAGATTGCATGCATTAGCCCCATGAATAGGAGATGAAGAGGGTCGAGATTTATTGGACTATCCGAATACATTGGATTGCTTGTATACAATGATGAGAGAATCAAAATTCCGTGGTCCGTCAAATTTTCACATAGATGTCCATTCAATCAATCTGTTTCATTTTTTCTTTTGGGAATACGTAATTGAAGCTTCTAGACATAATGAATCCCAAAGGGCTTAAATGCATTCTTTCGTTTGGCTTTTGTAATGCAATTTGCTACTTTGTTGGACTCTCTTCTAGACTGGCTTTAAATTTGAGAAAAGCCTCAACTGGGCATGGGGTTCGTCGATAAGAGCACTTATCTCCTACTTTACTTGATTTGCACTTGTTAGACTTCTTATTAGATCAAAAAGGTCTGACTCCAACTCCAAGCAACTTCCATACCTGCTTTGAAGTGAACTAAGATTTCAACGATGGCTAACGCCTCTCCTTGGACTGCTGATGCGACCCGTACAAAGCGAGCAAAGCTGTCCACCAGCCTACCGGAGCTGTCGTGGCACTTGCTTGTAATTGCGCCTTCGCTAGTTCCGATATAGAAGGACCCATCGACGTTAATCTTGAGCACGCCTTGATCTGGAGGTCCCCAATACTGGGGCGAGTTTTTGGTTTTCGCAGAGTTTCCTTGCAAAAATTTTGTCCAGACCAGGCGATGGTCGGACCACGCCAGCTAAGGGTAAGAAAAAATACATAAGACATTTGAAAAAATATTAAAAATGTTACTAAAATTTGTCCATGTCAATGCCGATAATTCCACATAGGACGACCGACGTTTACATTAGTAATTTCCAACCAAAATTAGCTGAATGGACTCAATTAGCAAAACTTGAAAATATTTATAACTTAATTGATAAAATTAAAAGATTCAAGATTAAATTGATAAAAGTACAATAGGTTTAAGATTTTTTAAATCATTTTCCCAGTAAATATATGGAAACCGTAGATACGTGTCCAAGTAAATATTATTAAAATTTGTCAATGTCAATACCGATCGTGCCACGTAGAACGGTTGACGTTTACATTAGTGATTTTCCAACCAAAATTGGCTAAATGGACTCAATTAACAAAACTTGAAAAAATTTAGGACTTAACTGACAATATTGAAAGATTTATGATTAAATTGACAAAAGTACTATAGGCTTAAGATTTTTTAAATCATTTTCCCGATAAATATATGGAAACCGTAAATACAACCGATGTTTACATTAGTAATTTTCAACCAAAATTAGCTGAATGGACTCAATTAGCAAAACTTGAAAATATTTATAACTTAACTGATAAAATTAAAAGATTCAAGATTAAATTGATAAAAGTACAATAGGTTTAAGATTTTTTAAATCATTTTCCCAGTAAATATATGGAAACCGTAGATACGTGTCCCAGTAAATATTATTAAAATTTGTCAATGTCAATACCGATCATGCCACGTAGGATGGTTGACGTTTACATTAGTGATTTTCCAACCAAAATTGGCTAAATGGACTCAATTAACAAAACTTGAAAAAATTTAGGGCTTAATTGACAATATTGAAAGATTTATGATTAAATTGACAAAAGTACTATAGGCTTAAGATTTTTTAAATCATTTTCCCGATAAATATATGGAAACCGTAAATACAACCGATGTTTACATTAGTAATTTTCAACCAAAATTAGCTGAATGGACTCAATTAGCAAAACTTGAAAATATTTATAACTTAACTGATAAAATTAAAAGATTCAAGATTAAATTGATAAAAGTACAATAGGTTTAAGATTTTTTAAATCATTTTCCCAGTAAATATATGGAAACCGTAGATACGTGTCCCAGTAAATATTATTAAAATTTGTCAATGTCAATACCGATCGTGCCACGTAGGATGGTTGACGTTTACATTAGTGATTTTCCAACCAAAATTGGCTAAATGGACTCAATTAACAAAACTTGAAAAAATTTAGGGCTTAATTGACAATATTGAAAGATTTATGATTAAATTGACAAAAGTACTATAGGCTTAAGATTTTTTAAATCATTTTCCCGATAAATATATGGAAACTGTAAATACGCATCCCCCGGCGCGCCTCGGCCCCCCGGCGGGGCTCCAATTAATTAAAATAAAACTGTAATGTCAGAATCGAAGATTCTTCTTCTAATATCAAGATAATTGACTAGTCTATCTTTAATGGCCTTTTGAATCCTCGACACAATCTCGTGCAAATTAAATAACAAAAGAACTAGATAAGCAAGAATATCCTGTAGTCCAAATACAATAAAGAAATTCATTCCAAGAAAGTCTCAACAATAATTATGGAAAAGTATTGGCATTAAAGGCATCCATAGCCCAAGTAGCCTCACACTTGGAAAAAAAACCTGATATGCAAGCAATCGGATGATGCTTCAGCACGACAGGATATTCCTTGGACAACTAAAGTATCAGTGGGTCGTATCTTCCATGGCCAGATTACGCGAGGTGTAAGTAGAAGACACCTGAGCCAGCCTCATGGATGAACACCTGTTGAGATTTGTTCAAGAAGTCCTGAGAAGTGATAGGTTGGTTCAGCTTGTAATCTGTGACTTTAATAGGGTTCACCCCCATGTTTTGAAACGAACAACAAACGATGAGAATATATTTTTTGCAAAAGGTTGCAAGTCCTTCCCAAACAAATTTTCGCTCCGACTTTGTTATCAATTAAGGTTCGGTTTGTTTGAAGAAAAACTATTTTTGGCAAATTGTTTTTGGGCTTTTTAGCATTTGGATGATGGAAAACTAGTCGATCGACTGAAGATTTTTTCCATTGACTGAAAAAAATAAGTTTAGATTAGGGAAAATGACTTACTTTATGTTAAGAAGGAAATAATTTTCCCTGTTTTTTTGTTGCACGTCCAAGTGAAAGAATATGTTTCTCCATGTCTATTTCCTATCTCTCATCAATTTTATATATTTATATATACATATATTCACGATAAGTTTTATCCGTTGTTTCCATAAATCTTGTCTATTATCTCATGAAAAATTTCGTTAATGCTCACATTCTTTTACGTTCTTCTCAAAAAACACCATTTTATATAATATTATACAAAAATGAATTCATAATTTATAATGCTAATTTCTTTGTGATCCTTGTTATTTTGATCAAATACCGTAAAACCCATTTTTTTGAACTTGTTTTCAGTGCAAACAAACACCAGAAAATGGTTTACTCTCTGAAATTGAATTTCCTAAAATATTTTTCAGTGACAAGAATTTTCAATGAAACAACATGACGAAAGAACGAGAGTGAGAATCTTGCCTGAAAAAGATAACGAAAGCGAGAGGCTTTAAGTAAGGTCCATGCATCACCTGTACTAGGCCCAGCCCAACCATTTTACCCTCGATTAAGCCCATGATGGCAGGCCCTTCTATGGGTTTATCTGGGTATAGGATTATGGGGTTAATGTCTAGCTGAATTAGCGTTCTCATTTTGATTACTTCACGTGATGTATGGAAGGCTGAAACATCAGGGTCTTTATGATTGAGACATGAGTAATTAATTAGTGTGGGATCACATATATGGATTTGTCTCAACGTCAGTGGGGAGACAAGAAAATTTTAAACGGTTATAGTTAAATAGGTGTAATTTACGTCGGCTTATATTTCCCTAAATTTCTAATTAAACAAAACTTTGTGGTAAACAGTACTCTGATTGGTAATTATACACATCGATATCACCCACGTAATCAGTAAAATATTCCGACATGTAACTTCCATGGATAAATGCTTGTTTTCGCTATCAAATCCTTGCGAATCGTCTCCGACAAGATGGGAAGGCGAATCTAACTTCAGTTCATAAAAACCAAATTCGACCCCCCCAAAATCGCGGCTCGCACTTCACACTCGCGCTTCATCTTCTTCAGGGGATGCTCTTCAGCTCTCTGACGGGTCCATCCTCTGGCCTCGTCCCGCTCACCACGGTCACACGGCTCATCGGAAGCTGCACGAGCTCGCGGGCCACGTCCCCGAACTCGAGGACCCCTCCATCTCCGCACTTGCCGAGCAGCCGAGCAGCTTCGTGCTTCGTCATCTTCACCTTCACTCTCATCACCACCCCCTTCTCCCCGTCGATCGGATTCCGGCAGAATCCGCCCTTTTCCGCATCCGTAGTGATCTTGGGGCGGCCCGTCTTCTGCTTGACTTTGCTCAGCTCGTCCCTGTACACAGGACTCGCCGACCTGGCCTGTTCCTTATCTGCTCCATAGCCGTGCTCGCCTAGTGAACGCGTGTCGAGGCAAGAATTGAAGAAAGGAAGGACCGGCCAGTTTTTGTTTAGAAACAGAGCCATGAGAAAAACAGAGGCCAAGCAGGGGACTCAATTTGGTGGACTGTACGAGAAACAGGCCTGAAGCTTGACATTTATACACAATAGCCACAAAGTAATAAATAATAATTTAAAGAAATGAGTGACAGAAAATGGAGATGGTGACGGAAGCAAAAGCGAACTGTAGCAAAGACCATACTTTGCGTTGCAGAAAAGCGAAGTGGCCGTGTTTTTGGGGGTGGATGTGCAAGTCACGAGAAAGAATATGAATTGGTCAAGCCAAGACTCATGTCTCTCTCTCTCTCTCTTTCTACGTCAACCCAACACAATATTCTGTTAGATGCTTGTTAGAGTCTTGAACGGATAGATCCAATCACGACACTGAATATTGTCGTTCATCCTTAATTGATTATGCACGAGTTTTGATGTATTTTTTATTAGGTAAAAGATAAAAATGAGAAGAGACGATTAGTTATTATTTATCCAAAATTGATTATGTTCGAGTTCTAATGAATTTTTGAACAAGTAAAAGTCTAAAAGATAGAGACTTGGGGAGATAAATAGCAAGTAGCATAGCTGGGCTTGGAAGTGATTTGGTGTTTTCGGCGAACTTGCCGCTATGACATACTTGATGTGGACGGTCAAAGTCTACTTGGAAAACGCTCGCTCCTTTCATGGGCCATGGTTGAATCAAGTTTCACGTTTGTCTTGAACCTTGCTTCAAGAGGACTTTAGTTTCAAAGATGCATCCAAACCATTTGACAGGTTGAGTTAGAAGTTTATTCAAACTATTAGAATCGCACGCGTTTTGTCATAAGTCCTACACCAAGTACTATGACGTTTAAGAAGTTCAAAAATATGCTATCATTTAGCGAGATTTATTTATTTATAACCAACTACTAATAGTACTCGGAGTGATACTACCCCAGTTATCTCTCTCATACCCGAGAAATACTTTTGGCGAACCTTTATGAACCTCTCCAAATATCTTATGTACCAAGACTAATGCCCCAATTGATCCTATTCATGTGACTTGCTATCAAGATAAGAATTGCAATATTTAAATGAAAATGAGCAATATCAATTAGCCATAGACCCCTAGTCACTAGATTTAATCCTTTATGAAAAGTAAGAAATTCCGCATATATTGACTAATTCAAGGTAAAAAAATGGGGTTGCTCCTCATCAAAGCTGGGATAAAGTTGAACCAAAGTATCTCGATTCAAGATGAATTCATAAGAAAGTGGGATCTCTTTAGAATCTGCTCTAGTGTTTAGAAATTGGTTAATTGGTAAAAATATATAGACTTGATGCCCTGTGCAAGAAATAGACCCAACCCCTATTAGCCGTGTTAAATGGTGATTCAATATAGACTCTACATCTTGGAACCAGGCCAATTTTGAAGTAGTTTCGTGATAATGGAACGAACTAGCAAAAAGCAATAAGGCTACAAAGACTAATGAACCAATTGCAGTGCAATAAAGTTGTAATTCACTAGTTAGTCCATATGCTCACCAAATCTAAAATAAAACCAAAGGGTATTTGTATTTGTTGGAAACCCCACCCACATTGCCATTCAATATTTCTTGGCCCACCGTTGGCCAAACCATCTAGGCACTTGGTCCAATGTGAGGAGGGTCACTTAGCCATGCTTCATAAGTGGAAAAACGAGTTCAATGAGAATACATGTCACTCATCTAGAGAATGATAATAGAAAGTTGGTCAAAATGAGCACTATGTACTTTTTGAGAGATCTCCAAATCATTGGTATGGCTATCGAAATCGTGAGCATCAACATGTGGGTTCGAGATCCAAGTGATAGTATCAACACCCTTAGCTATTGTTCTGGAAAAATGACCCGGTTAAGCCCATTTCTTGAAAGAAGTTTTATGAGATCCCTGTCTATCAAGATTTACTTCACTGGGCGTCACTCTTTCTTCGTGCTCAAGAGCCACATTTGTGTCCTCTTGAAACATGCGAAACAAATCAGTGTAAGTCATTAAATGAAGTGAATATCACTTAGGGTAAGCAATCTAATGATGATCAAATAGACTTTGCTCAGGTCGTCCCTGTACATGAGGCTCGTCGACCTGGCCTGGTCCTCGGCTGCTCCGTAGCTGTGCTCGCCTGGCGATCTCGTGTCGAGGCAAGAAGTGAAGAAAGGAAGGACTGGCAAGTTTTTGTTGAGAAACAGAGCCATGGGAAAAACAGAGGCTAAAGCAGGGGATTTACTCTGGTGGCTGTACGAGAAACAGGCCCGAAGCTTGAATTTTATACACAATGGCTACAAAGTAACAGAGAATTGTATAAAGAAATGAGTGACAGAAGATGGAGATGATGACGGAGCTAAAGCGAACCGTAGCAAAGACCAGACTTTGAGTTGCAGAAAAGTGAAATGGCCGTGTTTTATTGGGGTTGACGCGCAAGTCGTCCAGAGAGAATTTGAAATGGTCAAGCCAAGACCCGTCTCTCTCTCTCTCTCTCCCCGTCAATCCCAAAACAATTAGATGCTCCTTAAAATTTTGACCGATACGACCAATCACAACGCGGTATATCATCATTTATTCTTGATTTGATTATGTGTGAATTCTAATACATTTTTTTATAAGTAAAAGATAAAAAAAAAAAAAAAAAAAAAGAGACATTTGAAATAATAAAGGGTATTATCATTTTTCTGAAATTAATTATGTTAGAGTTCTAACGCATTTTTGAACAAGTCTAAAAGATAGATTTGAGGGGAGATGATTAGCATAGCTGTGACTGGAAGTGATTTGTTGTTTCGGTAGGACTTTCCGCTATGACTTACCGGACGTGGACGGTCAAAGTCTTCTTTGAAAAGGCTTGTTCCCATCATGGGCCATGGTTGAATACAGTTTTGCGTTGGTCTTGAAGCTTGCTTCAAGAGGACTTAGCTTCAATGTTGCATCCAAACCATTTGACTGGTTGAATTAGAAGATTTATTCACGCAATCAAAATTGTACGCGTTTTGTCATAAATCTTGTACCAGGTATTACGGCTTATAAAAAGTTCATAAAGATACTATCGCCCGGTGAGATTTATCTATTTATAACCAACTATTAATAGTACTCGAAGAGATACCATTTCAGTTTTCTCTCTTGTACCTAAGAGATACTCTCTGTGGACCTTTATGAACCTCTAAAATATCTTATATACCATAACCAATGCCCCAGTTGGTCCTACTCATGTGACATGCTATCAAGAAAAGAATTACAACATCTGAATGTTAATAAACAATATTGGTCGGCCATAGACCCCCAATTACTGGATCCACTCCTTAATGAAAAGTAATAAATTCTGCATATTTTGATCATTTCAAGTAAAAAATGGGGTTGCTCCCTTGACAAAACTAGGATAAAGTTGAGCCAAAAGATCTTAATTAAAGATAAATTAATCAGGAAGTGGGATCTCTTTAGGATCTATTCCAGCATTTAGAAGTTGATTAGTTGTAAAAATACATGTATTTGATGCCCTGCCCAAGAAAAAGACCCAAGTCTTAGTAGCCTTGTTAAATGGTAATTCAATATAAATTCTACATCTCGGAACCAAGTGAATTTTGGGGCAGCTTTGTGATGATGGAACCAAACAAGCAAAAAGTATTAAGGCTACAAAGACAAATGCACTAGTTGTGGTAAAACAAAGTTTTAATTCATTATTTTGTGTAGATGCTTGCCAAATCTAAAAAAACTAGAGGTTATTTGGGGTGCGCATGGTAACGCTTCTTGGCCGGGAAACAGTTTCTTTTCAAAAATAGTTCTTTTCTATTTCAACTTTGGGGAACAATTTCTGAATAAAATAAAGTGTTTGGTAACTACACAAAAGTTCAATTCTTGAAATAGAAAAAGAATAGAAATGTGTTTGGTACGATTTTGTATTTTTTGTAATTATTCGTTTTTTATTCTTGCTCATGGATCACCGACGGCCGCCACCGATTGCCGTCGCCATGCCGCCGCCGTCGCACGACCATTGGCCGCCGACTGTCACCACTGATCGCTACCGCACGACTGCCGCCCACAGTTCATCAGTTGCCGCCAACTAGCGGTCGGCGGTTGTGCGGTGGCGGCAGAAACCGGCGGTGGCAGGTGGGCGATTGCGAGCTGCAACCGACGGCAGCGGGTGATGGTGGCTCCGGGCAGTTGGAGGTAGCCGTGGCAAGAGAGAGAAACAAAAGAAAAAAAAAAAGAAAATTGGCTTATTTTTAGAAATTGTTCCCGGGAACAAGAAGTTACATTTTTTTGTTTCTTATTTCTGCTTCAAATCTATTCCCTGGCTACTATCTATTCTGGAAAATAGAAAAATAAGTTGGCGTTACCAAACGGATTTCTATTCTTTTTTTGTTCCGGGGAACAAAAGAATAGAAATCGGGAGGAACAGAAATGTTACCATGCAGGCACTTGTATTCCTTGAAAACCCTCACTCACATTGCCACTCAATATTTCTTGGCTCACTATTGGCTAAACCACCTAGGCACTAGGTCCAATGTGAATCTGGTCACTTACCCTACTTTATAATTGGAAAAACAAACGCCATGGAAATACACACAACCAAAGAAAGATAATGGAAACTTGGCCAAAATGAGCGCTATATACCTTTTGAGAGATCTCCTCCAAATCATTAATATGGCTATTGAAATCGTGGACATTGACATGTAGGTTTGAGATCCAAGTAATAGTGTCAAGGCCCTTGGCTATAGTTCAAGAGAAATGACCCGATTTGGCTCATTCTTAGAAAGAAATATTACAAGATCCCCATCTACCAAAATTAGCCTCACCTGGCATTGCTCTTTCTTCCGTGCTCAAGTTTCACTCTTGTATACTCTCAGTATATGCAAACCCAATCAGCGCAACTCATTAAACCACGTGGATATTAGGGGTGAGCGTGGTTCTCGGGTAGAACCGGGAACCGGAGAACCGAACCGGAGGGTCCGGTTCGGTTCCTAGTTCTAAAGAGACCTGTTCCGGTTACCGGTTCTCTTTTTCTGGGAACCGGCCATTCCCGGTTCCGGTTCCTATGGGAACCCGAATCGGAACTGGAACCGGTCAGGTTCAAAAAAAAAGAAACCCTAAACCCCCCTCCCCCACGTGATTTCCCCCCCTTATGCCGATTTTCCCCCCTTCCCCTTTCTTTTCTCCCCCTCACGTCACTTCCTACCCTCCTCCCCCTACTTTTTTCTTTTCTTCTCTCTCTCTTCTCTTTCCTCCTCTCTCGGCCGAAGGCTCGAAACCCCTCTTCTTCTTCCTCCTCCTCCTCTTGCAAAGGCTGAGCACGGTTCCCGCTTCTTCTTCTTCCTTCCTCTTGCAAAGGGTGAGTATGGTTCTCGGGTAGAACCAGGAACCGGATAACCGAACCGGACCCTCCCGTTCTTTGCCCGTTGCCGACGCCGCTCGCCCTCGACGCCGCCGCCGGACGCCGCTCGCCCTCAACACCGCTGCCGCCGGACGCCCTAACCCTCGACACCGCCGCTGGACGCCAGTCGCCCCACGCTTGTCTCGCCCTTGCCTCCTGCTCCCTCGACATCGTCACCCCCTTGCTTGCCTCGCTGCTCAGCCACTCACCGTCGACACTGCCAGTGGACGCCGCTCGTCCCCTTAATGGAGGCCGCTCGCCACTCGCACAGCCGCCCCCAACGCTGCTCACTCGGTCGCCTCGACACTGCTTCCCCCCGACGCCGCTCGGCCAGCCGCCCCCGCTGGCCCAGTCGGCCCTTGATGCTGCTCACCAGTCGACGATGCTCGTCCCAAGTCTCTGTCTCTATATGCTTGTAAGGATAAGCTAATTTGGATGGTTTAACCTAGAGATTATGATTCATGGGCACTTGAGTTGGGTTCTACAGGTTGGCGGTCGCCATTTGCATTTTGCTTGGTGATTTTTGTTTTGAGATGAGGCATAACTTGTCTAGTTCATGTCAAATAGATCTGATGGGACTTGTTATACTTATGCGATCTGATTATACTTGTTTTTTGATGAAGCACATCTACGAGGTGAGCTGTTGATCCACCGCCCCTTCCTCAAATCAAAGGATGGGATGTGTTTTTAAGTCATGAGCAAGCAGATTTGCTCGTCTTGTACTGAATTTTCATTTTTTTAGGGAAGGGGCCCTTGTTGCTAATGTTACATCCTGTAATCGAGCTATAACTACTTAAGAATTTGTAGCTGACTTGATTAACAATCTGTCCGCATCTCTTTTGATTTTTATGCTGTTATTTTTTGTCCTTCACACGATATGTTTGATTGATATCTAGCATGTAGTTTGGTTACACAGAAGTATTTGAGTCGCATTATTTACCTAAAAGATTTTGGTACAGTAAATGTATCGAACCCTTGAGAGGATAATGGCATGTCTTCTGTTCTCTTTTCTCTTATGAAATGTCACTCTAGCTTTTTACTATTCCATCAGGTCCTTGATTGTGAGCTGTTTTAGAGTCGGAGTAGATGATGAAGAAGAAGGATCTTTTGGTTTTTATGGATGTCTCCATTGATGGGACCCTGCTAAAAGAATGGTTTTTAAGGTACTCATTTGTGAATGCGAATCTTAAATTTTTTTAACATCTGTATGCCCTCAGTTATTGCATTTCTTTTGAAATTTGCTGCAGATTCTTCACAATCCTGATCTGTTGACTAGCTTTCTTGTGAATCCGGTTCAACAGCTTTTTCCTGAAGTTGCTCCAAAGATGGCAGAAAATTTCCGAGCACTCTATACTGGAGAGAAGGGAATTGGCCAGAAGACAGGGAGGCCATTGCACTTGAAGGGGTCATTTTTCCATCGGATCATTAGAGGCTCTATGGCTCAAATATGTTTGTTTGTTCATGTAAGAGCTTTGTTCTAGAGAAAGTTTGGCCTTTATGGTTGTGTAAGGCTAAATAGGTTCTTTTGGTCAGTTACCTTTCTTTATGCTGTAGGATACATGGCTGATGCTCACGACTGCTTTTCTTGTGATATAGTTTTAAGGTTGTACTTACCATGTTGTCCACCCTTTGATCTTTTCTTTGGTTAACATTTCACATATATTTCTTTGAATATTATCTTTCTCACTATTGGATTTTTCATTGATTTTTTGTTCTTTTTCTTTTTCTTTGCTTTTTGCAGGGTGGTGATTTTCACAAAAGAGATGGTAAGAATTTTTTTCATGGCTGTCCAATTTGTTTGTTTGTAATTTCACTCGTCTTCCATGGTTTTTTTAGGCCTAAACTTTGGATTTGTTTGTTATGTGGTAATTTATTGAGGTTCTTTTTTTTTTGGTCTTTTGTTTCTGTTATGTGCATCTCGTTGGTCAAGAAGGACAACGCTACAAATTGCTATAGGTGAACAAGCCAATGGCCATTATATGTGATTATGTGCATATACGCAACCTGTTTACTTATTAGTTAGTTTGGATGAGTCTAGTACGTGTCACTACACATTCATCACACCAATGCGTTCTTTGAAAGCTATGTTACTTTTGAATCTCAACAAAATGCTGTTGGGTTTTGAATTAATAGTCTAATGTTCTTTTATGGACATAGAAGCTTTGATTTGTCTCTTTCCTTCTTCATTATAGTTCAAATCTGAAAATGAAAAAAAAAAAAAAAAAGATTCTGTTGGAACCTGGAAATGACCCTGGAACCTGTGATAGGATAGGTTCCAGGTTCTTGGTTTTGACGGGTAGGTTCCAAGTTCCAAAAAATGAGGAACCTGTACTCGGTAGGTTCTAGGTTCCAAGCGGAACCTGTAAGGAACCGGGAACCACTCACCCCTAGTGGATATTACATGGGGTTCCAAGCGATTTAACGGTCGAGATCAAACGGACTTACGGGTGCTTTGCTGAATGCACTTAGTTATTTTTTTCGAAACGAACATTCATGCATGCTTCGAATGCATGTTGCAATCGAATTTGAAAATGGCTTGAACACGAGATGCAGATGGCCAAAGATAATTCGGGAATCTGTTGAGGATTTCAATCGGTGAATGCTAAACGATTAAAACATCATCGTACGAAGCGGGGGTGTCCGAAAACAAAACCCCCCAAAAAAAGAGCCCTGAAATCCCAACTCTTTTTGCCAAGAGTTTTTGGGCGGGGATCTGATGCGGTAGGGCTATCGGACCCATCTAATTTAGTTCACTAAAACCAAATTCGACGCCCCAAAATCGTTGACTCTCAACGAGTCGCCATTTATAATCCGACCCAAACCACTGTTTAACTGGCCTACTCTTGCCTCAAACGAAAAAGAATACTTCATCTACCAATTTCTCATGAACGTATCCATTTTACACTCGCTCTTCATCTTCCTCAGGGATGCTCTTAAGCTCTCCGACAGCTCCATCCTCGGGCCTTGTCCTGCTCACCACGCTCACGCGGCTTATCGGAAGCTGCACGAGCTCGCGGACCACGTCCCTAAACTCAAGGACCCCTCCATCCCCGCACTTGCTGAGCAGCCGAGCAGCTTCCTGCTTTGTCATCTTCACCTTTACTCTCATCACCAACCCCTTCTCCCCGTCGATTGGATCCCCGCAAAATCTGCTTTTTTCTGCATCCAGAGCGATCTCGCGGCGACCCATCTTCCGCTTGACTTTGCTCAGCTCGTCCCTGTACACAGGACTCGCCGACTTGGCCTGTTTCTCAGCTGCTCCGTAGCCGTGCTCGCCTGGTGATCTCGTGTCGAGGCAAAAAGTGAAGAAAGGAAGGACGGGCCCGTTTTTGTTTCGAAACAGAGCCATGAGAAAAACAGAGGCCAAGCAGGGGATTCACGTTGGTGGACTGTACGAGAAACACGCCCGAAGCTTGACATTTATACGCAATAGCTACAAAGTAACGGACAATTGTTGAAAGAAATGAGTGAGAGAAGATGGAGATGGTGACGGGAGCAAAAGCGAATTGTAGCAAAGACTAGACTTTGAGTTGCAGAAAAGTGAAGTGGCCGTGTTTTGGGGGTCAATGTGCAAGTCGTTGCAAAAGAATATGAAATGGTCAAACCAGGAACCCCCTTCCCCCCAAAAAAAAAAAAAAAAAAAAGCTCTCTCTACGTGAACCCAAAACAATATTCTATTGGATGCTCCTTAGAGTCTTCACGGATAGAACCAATCATGATACGAGATATTATCATTTATCCTTAATTGATTATGCGCGAGTTCTCATGTACTTTATAATAAATATAAAAGATAAAAACAAGAAAAGACTGATTGGTATAATTAATGATAAGTAAGGCCGCGCATGGTAACCTTCCCCACCCAAAAATTTCTATTCTTTTGTTCCCCGGAACAAAAAAAGAATAAAACCCGTTTGATAACGACACATTATTTTTTTGTTCCCTAGGAATAGAAACTTAGCTCGGGAATGGTTTTGGAAGAGAAATGAGAAGTAAAAAAAAAAGTTACTTCTCGTTCCCGCCAAGAATTCCCGAACAAAAATAAGAAACAAATTGGGCTAAACCTAATTTCACTTTCACGATCTTCCATTTTCACCTCTCCTTCGTCCGCTTGCCTCTCCCGATCTCATCTCCGGTCGCCTCTCTCCCGGTCTCGTCGCCGTCGGTCCCCGTCGTCGCCGGTCCTATCGTCGCGGTCTCGTACTCCGGTTGGGTCGCCTCTCTCCGAGCTGGTTGCGTCCGATCCGTCGCCTCCGCCTCTCTTCGGTGCCGTCAATCCCGTCGTCGGCGGTCTCGTACATCACCCACTCCACCGCCCGGAACCGCCTCCAAATTTCCGTGAGTCCCGTCGCCTCCTCCTCCGCCGCCGCGCTGCCGCGGTTTCGGTTCTTTCTTTCTTTTCCCGTTTTCGCGCTCTCCGATGGTGCGGTCATCCTCTCCGTTCGCGTCGTCTCTCGCGGCTGGATTTTCATTCGATTGTGCCTCTGGTGCTTGTCCGCATGCGTTTGCTCTGGTTGGGATTGTCCGATGCGCGCTCTCGAGTGCCGCTTCGCCGGAGCGTGTCGCGCAAAGTGCGAAGCGTTGTTTTTAGCGGACGTTAGGTCAATGAGATTTGAGCTGCCGAATCGGCGGATAGGAGATGTTGAAGAGGTTTTTCTCCGTTCGACGTTTGATGTCCATTTCGAATCACATCTACGATTAGAGCTTTTCCTATTATCGTCTGTTTGTGGTATTGGCAGTTGAGGATTACAACGCGACACTCCGGTTGGGTCGCCTCTCCGAGCCGGTTGCGTCCGGTCCCGTCGCCTCGGTTACCTTTATCCGGCTCGCATCGCCTCGGTTTGCGTCGCCTCGTGGTCGTCTTGCCCTAAATCAGGTTTGTTGCTTTGATTCCTTCTCATTGTACTGTTCTAGTGGTGATTCTCACTTTTTCTGAAGTTGAATCGTGTCGCCTCTGTCGCGTTGCCTCTGTTTGTGCTCGCTTCTCTCACGTTGCTTCCCCGTGCTTGTGTCGCCCTTGATCAATGGAGGTAGAGTGGATACCCGGACCTAATGGTTCGGGATATGCATGTTAAATGAAGGAAAGCTTCATTTCTTGGATGTAGATAAGCATGTTGCGCCTTATGCACATATATTTACTGAATTTTATGGTTGATTTAGATTGAATAAGGCCTATGCGATCTATCTCTCTCTCTTTCAATATGACACTCGCTCTTTCTCTATTTTCCCCTATCAATTGCATACCTGAAACTCTGCTGTAATCTGTCAATGCTGCTGAAGTATTGATTACAATGCTGCTGAAGTATTGATTACTAGAACAACATGTTCAGTTTATTATTTTTATATGCCCGATTCTAGTTGTCATTGATGCTTGTGTGAAGCTTTGGGTATGTACTTCATCAAACTTTTTGTGGCAATTTTCTGATCAAGAAATATCTCATAGATTCAAAGTTATATCTATCTGATTCGTTCATGAACTAGCAAGGGATGCCCAACCTTACAAAACTATAAAGCAAAGGGGATGAATGCTTATAAATGAGAGCACCTTAATGAGGATGCCGCCTTATGTGCTGATAATTGCTTTGATTTTTTATTTAACTGCAAGTTTGCAATGCTCACTGTCTTTCTTGTTGGAGTATCTCATGTAGGAATTAGAAAGTATTTCTGAGATTCTTTTTCCTAACATCTAGTCTCGCATCAAGTAGGAAAGCAAAGAGGTAGTTAGTCTGTCATATGTAGACAACCTTTTGCTCATCAGTGTAATCATGTTTTCGTTAATTTGAAGCTCATTCCTAGTTGATTCCTTTCTTGTACCTGATCCTTGGTTATTGCTGTTAGTAATGAGTAAAGTGAATCGTTGCTGTGATTTGTTGTTATCATGTGTGATTAGTTTGCCTATTAAAGCTTATTGTTGTATCACTTCTGTCCTCACTAATGGCTTTGTGGTTCAATTATCTGGTACTTTTTGTTTGAATCTTGGTTATGAGTCTAGAGATATTGGTTGTCTTCTGCTGTGATGTTGTATTAAGCTTTCCCTGCTTGTCCTTCTCTTGAATTGTGCTTTCGTATGGTGAGGATTCAAGTAATACAGAAAGCTGGTTATCTTGATGTGATGTTGCTGGTGCAAACAAATGATTTAGTCATGCTTGGTGAGGAACTGATTTTCTGCTGGATGTTATGTTTAGATTCACGGATTGAGCTTAGGATTCGACTTTAGATTCACATAATATGCTTAGATCTGGTGATTGATGATGTTATTGGATGATTTTTTGTGGATTGACGATCAATGATCATGAACTTGAGGTTGATTGAGCTTGATTTGTATTACTCTGCAATTTCGTATCTTTGTGCTGGACTTACTGTTTTGGCTGAAACGAAGTGCTAGATGAATTTTTTTGACCTCGAGCCCTTCTAGACATAAAAAATACACTTCTAGAGCTTCGATTTGATATGTCGTACGCCCATAATGGATGTCGTTTGGTTGCTGAAAAACACATTTGAAATCTGTCAATTCTGCAGTAGTTTCAGCTTGATTTGTGTTTACTGATTTTGCTGTTTTCCTGTTTTGCTAGTTCTGTTTTGCTGATTTTGTTGGTTCTTTGTTTACTGATCTTGCTGGTTCTTTGTTTACAAGATGGACAGGAACTTTGCCCTTTATGGAGATCCGGATTATCCACTTGGATCTACGGAAGACGAGGTTGTAGATGATGCATCACGTGATGAGGCGGCTGAGATAAACATGATCAGGAAAAATATTGCAAATATGATGGCAAGGGATCACAATATGCAAGAGATTCCATGACTTTTTATTTCCGACTTTTTGCGACGTGTTTTTTGTTTTTGGTGAAAACTTTTGCGATGTGTTTGTAAACTATTATGAATACATTTCTATTAATAGTATTAAGGTCATCCAGTTCTATCTCCATGAGCATAAATGTCATTGAATGTATCATAAATATGGACAAATAGAAGAGAAGCAAATGGTAAGCTATTGTATAGTTGACACTTCAAGACTTACAAACCGCCGTCCGAAGCTTGTATGCTAGTCAAGAAAGAAAAAAAGCAAAAGAGGAGAAGAAAAACACCTCCCTTTATCAAAATTAGCCAAAACCTTATAACGACAGCAAGGTAATTCGGAAGAAGCAAGGTAAAAGGTAACATCAAGATGGGATGTATCGATGGTTCAAAATGCAAGAGACCGAGGTCTTTACTAAGTGTTTTAGGAGCATACTATGAACTAAATGCATAATGACAATAAAGCCACGCCATGCATGCACCATTCCAACAGTTGGAAATTTCCAACCCCAACCCGACATCTATGTCAAGATTAGAAGAGACTAAAATCCCTAAACCACGCATGCACTAGAATTACAATTTTTTTTTTTTTTTTAAAGAGTAAAAACTTAGTCTCAAGGAAATGAGCATAAATTAATTTGGCTGACAATATCACATGTGCTTTTTTCGCAATATTTGCTATACCAAACATTAAAATTCGCAAAAAGAAAATATATTATTGAGAATTATAGTTCAAAACATCAGTTTGTGAATACTGATTCCAACAAAGCGCTACATAAATTCAATACGCTAAAAAACATAAGTAAAGATCCTCACACATAGATATAAAATAATAGCTCACGTTCCATTACAATACCACCTATGTTACAAGCATATTCGACTATAATGCTTACACCTAATCAAATGTATTATTAATCTAATAATATTTTGATCTTGTCAATTTTTATGTAATATCTAATTTATTCATTTTTCTTATTTTTAATTTTTTTTAAAAATAAAATTTGGAATAGAAATTTTGTGCGATTCTACCAAACGTGTTTTCGTTTTTTTCTATTCCGAAATAGAAATTTTGTGCGGTTATCAAACGTGTTTTACGTTATTTTTTGTTAGAAATAGAAATTTTGTACGCTTATCAAACGGGTTTTTCTTTCGAAAATTGTTCCATAATAGAAATAGAAAAGAAGCTATTTACGAAAAAAATTGCTCCTGAGAAATGTTAAACGTCGCGCGCAGCCTAAGATAAAAATAAAGAAGAGACTGATTGGTATAATTAATGGTATTATTATTTATCCAAAATTAATTATATGAGAGTTCTGATGCATTTTTGAACAAGTCCAAAAGATAGGAATGTGCGGAGATGACTAGGATAGTTGCCTGGAAGTGATTTGTTGTTTTAGTAAAACTTTCCGCCATGACGTAGTTGACGTGGACGGTCAAAGTCTACTGGAAAAAGCTTGTTCCTATCGTGGGCCATGGTTGAATCAAGTTTCACGTTGGTCTTGGATCTTGCTTCAAGAGGACTTGGTTTGAACGATGCATCCAAACCATTTGACGTGTCGAATTAGAACTTTTATTACGCGTTTTGTCATAAGTCCTGCACCAAATGTTACGGTGTATAAAAAATTCAAAAAGATATTATTACTTAGCAAGATTTACTTGTTTTTAACCAACTCTAATAATATCGTGAAAGATGTTACCCTAGTTATTTTTCTTGAACCTAAGAGATATTCTCTATAGACTTTATGAACTTCCAAAATATTTGTTTACCATATTAATGCCTGAGTTGGTCCTACTCATGTGACTTGTTATCAATAAAAGAATTGCAATATCTAAATGATGATGATGAGCAACATCGATCAGCTATAGACCCCAGTTATATAATCCTCATCGAAAAGTAAGAAATTGCAAATATTTTGACCAATTCAAGGTAAAAAATGGGATTGCACCCTCGGCAAAGCTAGGATGTAGTTGAACCATAAGAACTTGATTCAAGATAAATTCATGACGAAGTGGGATCTCTTTAGGATCTACTCTAGCATTTAGAAATAGGTTAATTAGTAAAAATACATGTACTTGATGCCTTGCCCAAGAAAGAGACCCAAAGTCCTAGTAGTCCTGTTACATGGCGATTCAACATGGATTCTACATGCTGAAATTTAGCCAATTTTGGAGCAGTTTGGTGATAATGGAACTAACTAGGAAAAAGCATTAAGGCTGCAAACACTAATGCACCAATTGTGGTACAACAGAATTGCAATTTATAAGTTAGTTCATGTACTCGCCAAATCTATAAATCTATAATAATAAAAAAAAAGGTTATCTATATTCCTTGGAAACCCTTGCCCACATTGCCATTTAATATTTCTTGGCCCACCATTGGCCAAACCACCTAGACACTAGGTCCAATGTGAGTAGGGTTTCTTCGCCATGCTTTATATTTGGAAAAACAAGCAATCATGGAAATACATGCCACTCATTCAAATAAAGATAATGGAAAGTTGGCCAATGAGCACCATATACTTTTTGAGAGATCTCCTCCAAATCATTGGTATGGCAATTGAAATTGTGAGCATCAACATGTAAGTTCTAGATCCAAGTGGTAGTATTAGGGCTCTTAGTTGTTATTACGGAGAAATGACCCAGTTTGGCCCATTCCTCAAAAGAAGTTTTTTGGGATCCCTATCTACTAAAATTTACTTCACTGGTTGTCACTCTTTCTTCATGCTCAAGAGCCACATTTGTATCCTCTTGAAACTTGCGAAACCAATCGGCATAAGTCATTAAATGAAGTGAATATTACTTGGGGTTGCAAGCAATCTAATGGTGGAGATCAAATAGACTAACACATATTTTGTTCAATGCCTTATTTTTTTTTTAAATGACCATTCTCGCATGCTCCTGCTGTATGTTGCAAACCAATTTGAATGTGGCTTGAATATGAGATGCAAATGGCCAAACACAATTTGGGTAACTACTGAGGATTTCAATTGGCGAACGCAAAACGATCAAGAGCATCATCATACGAAGCAAGGGTATTCAAAACAAAACCCCAAAAAAAGCTTTGGAATCCCAACTCTTTTTGCTAAGACTCATTTGGGCTTGGATCTGATGGGGCCGGGCTATCGAGCCCATCTAATTTAGTTCACTAAAACCAACTTTTACGCTCCAACGTGACTCTCACGACGAGAGTTACAATTTTTAACCCGATCCAAACCACCCATTTGATCGGCTCACTCTCGCCTAAAAAAAATGAAAAAGAATTCTTCATCGACCAATTTCTCATGAGCGTGTCCAATTCACACTCGCGCTTCATCTTCTTCAGGGATGCTCTTAAGCTTTCCGACAGCTGCATCCTCCGGCCTCATCCTGCTCACCACGCTAACGCGGCTAATCGGAATCTGCACGAGCTCGCGGGCCACATCCCTGAACTCGAGAACCCCTCCATCTCCGCACTTGCTGAGCAGCCGAGCTGCTTCCTGCTTCGTCATCTTCACCTTCACTCTCATCACCACCCCCCTCTTTCCGTCAATCGGATCCCCGCAAAATCTGCTCTTTTGCGCATCCGGAGCGATCTCGCAGCGACCCATCTTCGACGTGACTTTGCTTAGCTCGTCCCTGTACACTTGGCTCGTCGACCCGGCCTGGTCCTCAGCTGCTCCGTAGCCGTGTTTGCCTAGTGATCTAGTGTCGAGGCAAGAAGTGAAGAAAGGAAGGACCGGCCAGTTTTTGTTTCGAAACAGAGCCGTTGAGAAAACAGAGGCCAGAGCAGGGATTCACTCTGGTGGGCTGTACGAGAAACAGGTCTGGAGCTTGACATTTACACACAATCGCTACAAAGTAAGCGGAGAGTCGTTTGAAAGAAATGAATGAGAGAAGATGGAGATGGTGACGGGAGCTAAAGCGAACTGTAGCAAAGGCCAAACTTTGGGTTGCAGAAAAGTGCAGGGGCCGTGTTTTCGGGGTGGACAAGTTGTCGAGAGAGAATTTGAAATGGTCAAGCCAAGACCCGTCTCTCTCTCTCTCTCTCTTCCCCCGTCAATCCCAAAAAAATATTCAATTAGATGCTTCCTTAAAGTTTTTGACGGATACAACCAATCACGAGGCGGGATGTTATCATTTATTCTCAATTTGATCATATGCGAATTCTAATGCATTTTTTAATAAGGACAAAGAAAAGAAGAGACGATCGGTATAGTTAAGGGAGTTATTATTTATCCGAAATTAATTATGTTAAGAGTTCTAATGCAGTTTTAAACAAGTCTAAAATATAGAAATGAGGGGAGATGATTAGGATAGCTGGCTGGAAGTGATTTGTTGTTTTAGTAAAACTTTCCTCTATGACTTACTTGACGGGCATGGCCAAGGTCTACTTTGAAAAGCTTGTTCCTAGCGTGGGCCATGGTTGAATCAAGTTTTACGTTGGTCTTGAACCTTGCTTCAGGAGAACTTAGCTTCAATGATGCATCCAAACCATTTGACCAGTTGAGTTAGAAGTTTTATTCACGAAACCGGAATCGCACGCGTTTTGTCAAAAGTCTTGTACCAAGTGTTGCAACATATAAAAAGTTCAAAAAAATGGTATCGCTTAGTAAGCTTCGTCCGTTTTTAACCAACTACTAATAGTATTTGGAGAGATACCTTCCTAGTTATCTCTCTCGTGCTTGACAAATAGTCTCCATGGACCTTACATCATGACCAATGCCCTAGTTGCTCCTATATAGTAAACTTCTATCAAGAAAAGAATTGCAATTGCTAAACGATGATAAGTAATATTAGTCAACCATAGACCCCAATTAGTAGATCTAATCCTCCATGAAAAATAAGAAATTTCGCATATTTTGACCAATTCAATTTGACAAATGGGGTTGCTCTCTCGACAAAACGAGGATAAAGTTGAGCCAAAAAATCTCAATTCACAAAAATTCATGACGAAGCGGGATCATTTTAGGATATACTCTAGCATTTAGAAATGAGTTAATTGGTAAATTATGTGTGCTTGATGCCCCGCCTGAGAAAGAGACCTAAGTCCTAATAGTCCTGCTAAATGGTGATTCAACATAGATTCAACATCTTGGAACTGGGCCGATGTTGGAGCAACTTTGTGATAGTGGAACCAACCAGCAAAAAGCAATAAGGCTGCAAAAACTAATGTACGAATTTTGAGACAATAGAAGTGTAATTCTCTAATTATTTCATATGCTAGCCAAATCTAAAAAAATGAAAGGTTATTTATATTCCTCGAAAACCTTTGCCCACATTGCCATTTAATATTTCTTGATTCATTGTTGGCCAAACTACCTGAGCACCAGGTTTGATGTGAGTAGGGTCACTTAGTCATACTTCCTAATTGGAAAAATGAGTACCATGCTACTCTACCAAAAAAAGATAATAAAAAGTTGGCCACAATGAGCAACATATATTTTTCAAGAGAACTCTTCCAAATCATTGGTGTGGCTATCGAAATCGCGACCATTGGCATGTAGGTTCCAGATCCAAGGGCTAGTATCAAGGCTCTTAACCTGGTTTGACCTATTTCTCGAAAGAAGTTTTATGGGATCTTTATCTGCCGAAATTTACCTCATTGGGTGTCACTCTTTCTTCATGCTAAAAAGCCACATTTGTATACTCTTGGAACATTTGAACCCAGTCAGCTCAAGTCATTAAATGAGTGAATATCAATTGGGGTTTGGAGCAATTAAATGGTGGAAATCAAATATACTTACACATGTTTTGTTGAATGCTTTGTCGTTTTTTTTCGAAACTACCACTCTCGCACGTTCCCGGTGCATGTCACAATCGAATTTGAATGTGGCTTGAATATGCAAATGGCAAATACAATCTGGAAAACTGTTGAGGATTTTAATCCGCGAATGCAAAACGATCAAAAGCATCATTTTACGAAGCAGGGATGTTCAAAACAAAACCGCCAAAAAAAGCCCCGAAATCCCAACTCTCTCTATTGAGACTCTTTTGGGCCTGGATTTGATGGGGCTAGGCTATCGAACTCATCTAATTTAGTTCACTAAAATCAAATTCGATGCGCAGCATCACGAATCTCACGATGAGAGTGGTGATTTATCCAACCCAAACCACCTATTTGGCTGGCCTATTCTCACCCAAAAAGAGCCAATTCTCACCCAAAAAGAATGAAAAAGAATACTTGATTTAGCGATTTCTCATGAATGTGTCCATTTCACACTCTCCCTTCATCTTCTTCAGGGATGCTCTTAAGCTCTCCGACAACTCCATCATTGGGTCTCGTCCCGCTCACCACGCTCACATGGCTCATCGGAATCTGCACGAGCACGCGGGCCACGTCCCTGTACTCAAGAACCCCTCCATCTCCGCACTTGCCGAGCAGCCGGGCCGCTTCCCGCTTCGTCATCTTCACCTTCACTCTCCCCACCACCTTCTTCTCCGCAGCGATCGGTTCCCCACAAACTCTGCCCTTTTCCGCATCCGGAGCCATCTCGCGGCGACCCGTCTTCCGCTTGACTTTGCTCAGCTCGTCCCTGTACACGGGACTCGCCGACTTGGCCTGTTCATCGGCTGCTTTGTGGCCGTGCTCGCCCAGTGATCTAGCGTCGAGGCAAGAAGTGAAGAAAGGAAGGACCGGCAAGTTTTTGTTTCGAAACTGAGCCATGGGAAAAGCAGAGGCCAAAGCAGGGGATTCACTTTAGTGGACTGTAGGAGAAACAGGCCCGAAGCTTGACATTTATACACAATAGCTACAAAGTAACAGATAATAGTTAAAAGAAATGAGTGATGGAAGATGGAGATGGTGACGGGAGCTAAAGCGAACTGTGGCAAAGACCAAGTCGTCAAAGAGAAAATTTGAAAGGGTCAATATGGCACTATACTCAACCGGAGGTATAGAGTTAGTTTGTGGTTAAGTACAGTGCCATAAGGCATTCTAACTCTGCAGTAAGGCGTGCAAAGCTATTATATTTGCATACCCGACGGTAGCAAAAACCAAATCCTGACGTGGTGTTTATTTTTAATATCGTGAGGCCCAAAATTTCTTGTCTATCTTTATCTTCCCGACAGAGATATAATACAAGGGTGACATTGCGGGGTCTCTCACCCCTTGGCGGTTTTCCGTCTGTTTCTTCCTCTTAAGCCTTTTAAGGACTTGCTTAGGATGAAACTTGACATTTGTGCACGATAGCTACACAGTGACGAATAATAGTTAAGAGAAATGAGTGACGGAAGATGGAGATGGTGACGGGAGCTAAAGCGAACTGTAGCAAAGACCAAGTCGTTGAGAGAAAATTTGAAATGGTCAATTCTACACCCGTCTCTCTCTCTCTCTCTCTCTCTCTCTCTCAACCCCAAAATAATATTCTATTTGATGCTTGTTAAAGTTAAAGTTTAGAAAGATAGAATTAATCACGACATGAAATATCATCATTTATTCTTAATTTTATTATGCATGAATTCTAATACATTTTCTAATAAATAGAAGATAAAAATGAGAAGAGACAATTGACATAATTAAAAGTATCATCATCTATCCTAAATTGGTTATTATCGAGTTCTAATGAATTTTCAAACAAGTAAAAGTCTAAAATATAGAAATGAGGGGAGATGATTAGCATAGTTGCCGGGAAGTGATTTGTTGTTTGAGGAAAACTTTCCGCCGTGACATACTTGACGGGGACGGTCAAAGTTCACTTGGAAAAAGCTTGTTCCTTTCATGGGCCATGGTCGAATCACGTTTCACGTTGGCCTTGAAACCTTGCTTTAACAGGCCTTTGTTTCCATGATGCATCCAAATCATTTGACTGGTCGAGTTAGAAGTTTTATTCACGCAAGTGCACGTTTTGTCACAAGTCATGCACCAAGGGTCGCGACGTATAAAAAATTTCAAAAGATACAATTACTTGATGAGATTAATCCGTTTTTAACCAACTGCAAATAGTATTCAGAGAGATACCAGCCCAAATTTCTCTCTTGTACCTGAGAAACACTCTAGCTTTTCGCTTACCTCACTTGGCATCGCTCTTCCTGACGTGCTTGAGAGCCATTCTTGTATACTCTCAGAGCATACGAACCCAATCAGCGCAAGTCATTAAACCACGTAGATATCACGGTGGGGTCCCAAGTAGGGGCGAGTATATAGGACCGATTGAACTAGAAACTCCCTAGATGGGATCGGATTGGCTAATTTAGTTTGGTTCCCGGTTCCATTTTATGGAACTAGTGATTTTGGGTTCGATTCTTAATTCCTAGGGGGAACCAAATAGGATCCGACTCATTTTTCAAATATTGTTTTTAAAATTTTTAAAAATAAAAAATCATAAAATATTAACAAAACTAGTTTTTTTTTTTTTTTTTTACTAAGTGATTGATTTCATTTGACTAGATCGACCGGACCATTTGGTCCAGTCCCCACTCCCAAAAACTAGGAGCTGATCCTCTCGTTCGATTATTGGTTCCTAAGTGGGATTAGACTGGTCTAGGAACCAATCACCTTTAGTTTCAAGTGATCTAATGGTCGAGATTAGATAGACTTACACATATTTTGTTGAATGCCTTGTTATGTTTTTCAAAACGACCATCTAGAAAATTGGACTATGATACAAGTCAGGGAAAACGAAAGCAAACCCATTACCATTCAAATTTTTCTCTCTGTGGATCATTTGACTCTTCTGATTTGTTTGAATTAGTTTTCAACTTCTTTATTTATTGTTCCTATGAATAGGTTCGTCAGAGTTGTCGTAATGGAATTTAAGATGTGGCTTGAATACGAGATGTGATGTAGATGGCCAAACATAATTTGGGAAAGTGAAACGATGAAAAGCATCAAAGCAAGGGCGTTTCAAAACAAACCAACCCCACCCCCCCCAAAAAAAATGCCCTAAAAATCCCGGGCCTGTCTGCCGAGGCTGTTTTGGGCCTGGATCTGACGGGGCGGGCTATAGGGCCCGTTCCATTTTTTCGGGCCAGTGAAGGCGATTCGGGTCCAGCATGGGCGGCCTGGTATACCGCCGACGGCCCGCAGTGGTGATTCCCATCGCATGATATTCTTCTCGCCTTCCACTGTCGTTATCGTCGTTTGCTTCTCTGGGAAGCAAAGAAAGAAGCCTGAGGTCGGTTCGCAACGCGGTCGAAAACCCTAACGTCGATTTTCTGCACCTACGAGGAAGCCTTGTCTTCGATCCGCTTCTCCATCCTCTCCCTCTCTCTCCCTCTCTCTCTCCAACGCGGAGTCTCTTCTGCGATTGTCCGAACTGGTAAGCCTTCTCTCTTTGTCCGAATTGACTTGCCCTAAGCTTGCTGGTCGTGGGCGGGCAGATTCCATGTCGGTTCTCGAGGTTGTTGTTGGTTTTCGAGGTTATGGTTAGGATCCCCTTCTTGTTTTGAGGAGCTCCTCGCTGCTGCGATCCTGCGCGGTGGTGCGTAATGGCGGAACTTTTGCTGCGTTTCGTGTTTTTGGGTATGGGGGTGAGGAGTGTCGGTTGCCTGGACTAGAGCGTTGTGGGTGGTGTTCGGTTTTAGTTGAGTGGGTCTTTCTTCTGGCCGGGCCTGCTTTATGGTTTGAACTCGATCGGAAGCGACATTGCTTTTGAAGTTTTTAGATTTCGGCTCGAAATTAACTCTCGATGCCTCACACGGGAACCAGAATCCACTGTTCTAGTCAGAAAGTTTGATGCTTTATTGGTTTGACTTGATTGCTTTTTTTTGGTCTGCTGTGGTATCTTGTGTGTGCTTCGCTTGGGCTAAGATTGTTGTGTTTTTGTGTGCTTTTCCCCGAGATGATGTTTATGTTTGGGTCCGACTCTCGTGTCTTGAGATGATTATTTACAGAATGGTTCGACTTTTTTCTCAGAGATGGCGGCTAAACCTTTGACTACCGATGCTATTGCTCTTACGGAGAAGAAAATGGACATGACTCTAGGTGTGGCAAACAACAAATCCAAACTTAATGGTAATTGATTTTGACTTCAATGATATATGGTACTTATTATGGGCGTTGTGGTTTTGCAGATGAAATCATCAAAATGTCCAAGCCTGCAAATAAAGCCAAGAACTTTAGACCTTCTGTAAGTTACTTTTTTGTCTCTGGTTATGAGTTCTTACTCTAGAAAAACTAATGCTGGCTAGTTTGCTGCTCATGAAGTTCTTATTCCAAAATTAAAGTTCTGGTTAATTATGTCACTGTTCTTGTCGCAACAGAATAAAAACCAGAGAAATTTTAGAAATGCTGCCAATGAAAAATCCCTGAAGTTTCGACACTTCATGGACACAAGATCATCTCTTAGACAGGTTGGTAGACTTTCCTTCATTACTTTGTTGACTTTTTTCTTCTGCCTTTTATTTTAATCTCTCTTTAATACTTCTCGAAATCTGTATGTCTCCTGATTGGAATTTGTCACATTGTGAATGCAGGGAGCTCTTGCTCGGAAAAGATCAAATATTCAACCGAACCATTTTCCTTTGGCAACTGAAGCTGCAAGAAAGGCTGGGGTCAATCCTTTTGGTGGAAGAGCTTTTAACCGCAATAGAATAGCTAACGCAAATAGGCCAAGGTATATTTTCATGCCTATGAATAGAGTATTAAAGTGATGGTGTTGGTGATTGAAGTAAACTTACTGTGATTCTTCTTATTTTAAACTAACACCATTGTTTATTTCCTTCTGCTGTAGGTAAAGCATGGTTTCTCTGAATAATAGCTCAAGTTCCATGTGCGTGGAAGTTACTATGTATGAGTTTGTCTGAATGGACACCACCTTCCTTATAAGATGGATGATGGGATTGTCTTGGAAATGATTAGCTTGGGGCGTTTTGGTGTTTCGGCTGTTTAGTCTTTGTTTCCTTCCAGAATAATGTATGCAATATTGGCGTAGGTCTAGTTGTAGCTGCAATGTTCTGCTTTGCAGCTTGAAGCTCTACCTTCCTTAGTGAAGAGTATCCCTTTTAGTCATGGAGCCTTCCAATTTGGGATGCGGGACGGTTCATATGGCTGCTTGACTGTGTTTTACTATATTCTTGGCCTCCAATGGTTGCAGCATCTTAGTCAAAGTTAAGGGACTGCATGACTTCTAAGTAAAACTGAGGAACTCTCACTTTCTGTGATTTTGTCAAAGGGCTCATATTTGGCATGTGTTTGTTTACAAAAGCATGCAGCTTTACATACAGTCTATTCAGATGTGAAGACTGGAGACATCAGTAGATACTCTATGCTGGTAAAGGGATTCAGCATTCTCATGTATTTTTTATGGTCTTCCTTTGGATCAGCGCTCATCTTTAATGACTGCAGAGACCTGTAATTTGAACTAGTGCTTATGTGTGGATTGAAATTGTTTACTTGATGCTCCATGATCTTGGTGTTGAATTCGGCTAATCGATGGGGTTATACTTGCTAGAGATCTGCGATTAAGAATTTGAGCTTCAAGTATGTCTGAAGGCATTAAACTTATCTTCTGTATCAAACAGTATCACTTTCACGCAAGGGATGAGAGGCATCTGGATCCAAAAAGGGTGGAAGGGATATGACTGGTTTCATATGGTTTATGTTGGAGTTTCCTCATGAATAAGCTGTGACGCATCTGAAGTGATTTCTGAAAGTTCATTTGTTGATTGAAGGATGAGGAGACACATTTTAGTTTTAGCTTGCGGAAAATAACTGAAGTAGATGCTCTTTTTACGGCATTTTATGCCTCATCCCTGAAAAGGAAAGTGCTTGATATCTAGTTTTGAGACTTTAGTCTGAAAATGGGGCTCATTGGAAATCTTCATATAGAGATTCTGGCATTGGAGTTATGGAGAATAAGGGGAGACATTTGTCCATTTTGCAATCTTAAGGCTATACTCTACGGTCTACAGTTTAAAGCAAGTCAAGAAATTTGGTGTGCCTTTGAAGATATGTGCTTCTATTGGAATCCATGTAATTTGGTGTGCTTTTGAGGAAATTGAAAACAAACAATCCATCAGCTGCGGATGATACTCTATTTAGGGTGATTGTCATGTTCCGGTCTGGTTTGTCCTTTCTTAACTTTGGTTGGTTTTTTTAATGTCCCTGATGGTAAGTACTTTAATGCTCTAATTTGTCTGGAGAAGTGATGGTCGTTACTTAAGAGGAAGCAAGTAACCTTCTAGTTTTTCTCTTCAATCCGATTTTTCTCTATTCTGCAGGGCTGGAGCTGTGGTCAGTCAGAAGAGGATTGTAAATGGAGCTGTAGCTGCAAAGGTATGGAACCTTCTAATTCTAATAGGATTTTTTTTTTTTTGAATGTATTAATGGTTATAAGTGGTTAGATAGATGATGTGTAGTTGAACTGCAGCAGTCTTAGATAAAGCTATAGATGTGGATGTGTGATTATTAGTATACAGGAAATATTTTGTAGTCAGGCCTTTGCTTGATCAATTATAGTGTGTAGTGATGGTGGTAACATGAGCTTTTTGTTTTCCAACATGGGCTAATTGATGCTACTTCATGGGCTCTCCTTTGTTCTTGTGCTTTTCGGAAAAATTGTAGTGTGTAATACGAGTGAAAGTGAACCACGGAGACTTCCTTCCAACTTGCATAGAAAAAAAAGTTTTATGGGTTGTTTGCAAGGAATGCATAATGCTGATTAGAACTCAGGATTTGTTGGCTTTTTTTGTAAGTCTGTCTTGCACATTTTTTTAGCTTATTAAAGTTTCTTGGACAAATTATGACTGCGATGTTACGTGCGTCTTCACATCCATCAGCTATTGATTGACATATGCCTTTGGTTTATTTGCAGCAGCTGAAAGAGAATGAAAGCAATGCAGGCGCCAAGCAGAGACCTAAGACACTGGATTCTCTGTTTGCTGATCTGAAGGAGCAAAGGATGAAGGCCGTGCCACGTCAGATCAATACAGTGCCTCGCCAGACCAATACAGTGCCACGTAATCGGGGTGGCCGCCCAATTCCCCCATGGCACAGAGCTCGATTCAGAAACTAATCCGTGCCCCAGTCAAGTTGCATCTGGAACAAAGTGCCGTTTTCCCAGAGCTCAATAGTGAAGACATGTTCTTGGTGCCGGTGTCTCCCTACACATCCATTTGTCACGACCTTTCGGAACCTAGCAGTGCTCCAGCGAAAGTGTAGTTTTCATCGAGGTGATTTGGTGTGGCCATGGTAGTGGCCGTGTCTGTAAAAAGTCTTTACTCATTTTGGTTTGCCGATTGACATGTCATTATCAACATTGATTAGGCAAGCTTGTGATGTTTCCATTTTGCAGAAGCTGAACTCTTTCAATATTATAATATCTTGTGTTAGGTGAGATAATCTGCTGGGTATTTATGTTGCACGTATCATTTTTGGTGGAGAGACGGTCTCTTCATGCCGACACACACAACGTCGGGAGATAAGCTCTACTTTTCTGGATGAGCACGAAGAGACCAAGGATGACGGGCCGTTGACATGACAAATTAGGTGATTTCTACTTTTCAAAGGGAGGAGAAAGGGATTGAGGATTCGTGGAGTGAGCTTGAGTGATGATTTGTGGCGACAATTCTCGATGGTCCCTTCAATTTCACTGAAGAAAGCTCCTTTGATGGGAATATATTATGTGTGATCTAATTAGAGTTGCGATTTTTTTTTTTAAATCATGAGAAATATTCTAATCTCTCTTGTCACTCGTTTGACGTCACGTCATTATACGATTTATGAACACAGACAGTCGCACGATTTGTGGCTTGCTCGTGGTGTTGGCTTGGTTCGATCGTTGGGTAGTTTCAATATTTATTTTACGGTTCCATCTCCAGTGGGTGCCAGAGCAGTGGCCCGTCCAAAATGTAGGACGCTATGGTTCGAAACTTCGAATCGAATGTTCCTCTTTTTGGTGCAGAAATCTTCTTCTTGTTCGAAGTTCTTGGAAGATGTCATTATCATCAACGTTGATTGACCTTTCCATCTGATTTAACTCGTAAACAAAAGGAAATCCAAGAGCATGACTTTGATGTCCCTTTCTTCAGAAGAGTTCGGTATGAGAAGCAGTACATCATGCATGCATAGTTATTTTTTGGGATAAGTGTAATAGAAATCCTAAAATTTGCGATGAAAATGCAATTGAGTCCTAAAACTTGTAAAAAGTATAAGTAAGTTATAAAACTTGTCAAATTAATTCAATTGAGTCCTAAAATCAACACTGTCAAACTTATTAACAGAAAATGCCGAGGTGGCGGAACATAACATTTTAAATAAATTTTCATTTTCCACATGAGTTTTTTTAATTATTTTTATTCAAAATTAGAGTTAAAAACTAAAATTTATTTTTAAAAAATATTAAAAAAATAGAGAAAATGGCAGATGCTCCACTACCATCACCCATCGCCAAAGGGGCCGGCAATGGGCGCCAACCTTGGGCGAAGGTGGCCCTAGGGCGAGGGTTGGCCACCCCTGCTCGGGGTCGGCGACCGTCGATGGCCCCTCCGGCGTTGGGTAGCGGCGGCGGAAGCGCCTGCCTTTTTTTTGGATTGTTTTGTTTTTCAAAAAAATTTTAGCTTTTCTTTACTAGTTTTTAAATCTAATTTGAATAAAAAATAATTTAAAAAATCACATGGAAAATAAAAATTCATTTAAAATGTTATGTCAGCATTTTCTGTTAAAAAGTTTAACGGTGTTAACTTTAGGACTCAATCGAACTAATTTGACGAATTTTAGGATTTGATTGTATTTTTTTACAAATTTTAGCACTTAATTGTATTTTTCTTATAAGTTCTAGGACTTCTATTACACTTATCCTTTTTTTTTTTTAATAAAAAGGAGGTCGGATCAAACCCAAACTTCAATCGAAACAAGTTGGTATTTCTTCAAGAAGACGCAACAATCATTTTTTTTTACTTTTGGGGTCAAAAGCATCATAATCTTCACTCCCTGCAATATTCGGTGGACTTTGAAACATACCGTCAGATTTTGAAGTCTTCAGACCGAAAAAAAATGTTTTTTTTTTTTTTTCATACAACTCTTGTAGGCCGTAATAGATCTAAAAGCGGAGAAAATTCCATTACCAAGATAATGACTTTATTTAACTTTAAGCCGACGTAAGCAGGAAGCTGGGGGTGTAGCTCATATGGCAAAGCTATCGCTTCGCACGGGGTTCGATTCCCCGCACCTCCATCTTCTCCCTTTTTTTTTAACTCCCACCGTCCAAGTCCACGGGGGCCTCTCGTTCGTTATCCACAACCGTCACTACACCTGCCATCATCGCCCTCCCCTCCATTCTCGCCGTTGCCGCCGTCTTCTCCTCGTCGCTGCCGTCGAAGTTCCGGAAATGACCTTGAGCTTGTGCTCGTGCTCCCCGTGCCTCTCTCGCTTCCCTCTCTCTTCCTCCGCCCTCCACCTCTCCCGATGCTCCCCATCCAACACCGCCCTGCTCTCCATCCTCCTCTGCGGCGGCGGCGGCGGCGGCGGCGGCGGTGGCCACTCGGCAGCTCCCCGCCACCTTCGGGATTCGGCTCCTCCCTCCTCCGCCGTCTCCCGGCGCCCCTTCGAGAGCAGAGCTTCGCTGAGCGAGAGCGAGAGCGGCGTCGCCGGCGAGGAATCGTCGTCGTCGTCGTCCTCGGCGATTTTGAGCGACAAGGTGGTTGCCGAAGCGTCCGGCGCTGGAGACGCTGACGAGGCGTTGCGGATCATCGCGGAGAAGGCCGGCGGGAGCGGCGGCGTGGTTGGAGTGTCCGATTGCTGCTCGATCATGAACGCGGCGCTCGAGCGCGGGAATGCCGAGCTGGCTATGTCCGTGTTCTACGCCATGCGCTCGACTTTCGATCAAGGTCCGTCTGGTTATTCCATATACATGGCGTTTCCCGGTTATAATAACTCGCGACGTGTGAAGTTCTCAATGCTTTGTTGCAGTTGAATGTGAACAATTCTTTTGCTGGTTGATGCTAGTGCCTTAACTGGAGTGAGGTGGCGGTCATTTGAACGTGTGACTGTGAAACTATTGTTAATATCTTGATGACGATGGCCAGGTCTAGGTGAAGACGGTGCTTATGTCGACAGGTGGAGATGGTCCAGGCCCGACGTGCGCGTATATTCGCTGTTAGTTCGTGGTCTTGCGGCATCCCTAAGGGTTTCTGATGCTCTAAGTGTGATTGATATCATATGCCAAGTAGGGGTTTCTCCTGGCGTGGAGGTACAATCCTGGTATCTCTTGCTTTAAAATTTAAATTATGTTTTGGTTACCAATTGTGCATGCATTTGCCTTAAAAAAACTTTTGCTTGGATAGTGGGCGGTAGTTTTCCTACTGACCCTTCACTTCCTGCAACTTCTTTTGCTTTTAGCAGGTCCCTTTTGGGAAGGTTGTGAGATGTCCAAGTTGTATGGTAGCTGTTGCCGTCGTGCAACCCCAAGATGGTATTCAAGTATGCTAACAAAGTTGAATTCTTAGTATTGATTATGCCATTTTGTTATCAAAGATAACCTCAAGTTCTATAGCTTGTTCCAAGTATTACTTACTAAGCGTGCCTAGATGTTAAGGTAGGCTTACTCCACTGTCAATGTGCTATGGAAATTTAGAATCAGATGATCATGGTGATTTAGGCTGTAAAATAATATACTTGCCATTTGTCACATAGTTCAAGTTCTTTCACTACTGTCTTTAGTGCTACCTAGATAATGCGCAGTTGCTGCTCAGATTAAGGTAAGCTGTGATATCCTTTCAAAAGTTCAAAATATCGGTCTATATATGAGTGCTTGTCCAATTTTCCTGTTGAGTTCTTGTGTTGCTCTTTTGTTGGTGGGGTCATTTCGATCATCCACTCTCGTTTCCTTTCTTGTAATGTTGATGAATGACCTAGAGGTGGATGCAATTTTACTAATAAGAGACTTGTTGATGGGTTTATAGAATGTTGTACCCTGATGGAGTCTAATAACTGACTGGTGATGAGCATCTTGACCTTGAGAGTCTAGTTCTATTTGCGTGTCAGCTTTAAGATAACTTATTCACTTTTAATGTCAAGTGATCATAAAACATTCTACTATGATAATATCTTATTTGGAACCTGCTTCTGCAGATTGTTTCCTGTGCCACCTGCCGTTACAAGTACGAGCTAGTTTCTGGTGACATTATTAGCATTGAGTCCGAAGAGATCAGGTCGGTATATCTATTTTTCTTGTAAAATTAATTTAATATAACTCAAGCAAATCCTGCTTCTCTAGGGTATACACATATCTTCTGTCATTTAATATTTTCTCATTTGATCAGCCATATGATAGCTTCTAATCATAAGCTAGACCTGTTATCATTAACAGCCAATAAATTCCTAGTTGATCACGTATATTATTCTGTGTGGTGTTGATCCTTGGATATTCACTTCTTCTAAGGTTCTCCTCCTGCCGAACGCAGCATGGATGTTCCAGCATGGAAACGGGGCTCAGATTTCTGAATTTAACAAAGCAAACTATTCCTGCTGCAGTTCACTCTGTTGTGGTATGTTCACTTTACTATGACCTAGGAGGTATGCGGTTTGTACGATCTCGCACTATGATGAGATTGTATCTTTAGTTGCTATCGCAATTTCTGTATGGCTTCGATTTAATATCTCCTTGGGTTGAGAACTTTTTGAATAACAGAGATATTCTAAAACACTGGCACTACTTTGCGGTCAGATTGTGTAGTTTGGTATGGTAAGCGCTCCTGCTGGGCCCAAAAGAAGTTTTGCATCAGCACTGAAAGCTATTTAGTTATCCCGATAAATACAATTAAATTGGGACCTTAATCAATTGGCAAAAATTGCTATTCACTCGATTTTTATGTTTCCCCAGAAGCACTTGGGGTAATTCCTTTTTCCTTTCTGCTCTAACAAGCTGGAAGACGTTCCATCTTCCCATTGACACGATAGCATATTAAAATGCTTTGCAGACATGAATAACCTCATTTGAAGCTGAAATTGCGACCTTTTTATTTTTATTTTTTTTATTACCTGATAGGGACTTCTGTGCACATTCAATTTTTAGGTACAGACCCCTTCTGGCGTGGCACGCACCCACCGGTTTGCCACTGAAACAGCAACTCTTCCTGCTCAGGCAGGAGAGAGAGTAACTATGGCTTTAGCAGCTCCATCAAATGTTTATCGGGAGGTGGGTCCATTAAAGTTTAGTCCAAAGGCTCCCAACTTCTACCCTGGTGAGCCTATATGCCTCACAAACCACAAAGATGGAAGGGAATCACTACTTTTAAGAGCACCTGCCAAAGACGGAAATTCATCATTGTTCAATCCGTCTGTTCTTTTTCCACTTCTGGCTGTGCTGGCCACTGGAGATGCTGCATCTGGATTGATTGATCCCAGCTTGCCTCAGCTCCTTTCAGTCGGTGCTGTTGCATCTCTCACAGTTGGGGCTACTTTAAATTTGCTGGTTTTTCCCCAATTAAGCAGAGTAAGCATGTTTCTCATATTGTTGGATGCAATAAATGCAAGTGGACTTCGCATATTCTGTGCAGTTTTACTTATGAATTTCTTTTGCAGCGAAATTTTCCTATTTTGCTCTTTTCTCGACATCAATAATTCCCATTCCAATTGAAATTTAACTCAACAAATTCTAAACATGTCTTCGGTTCTTATTAGTTGATCTCACAGAAACTTGTAAATGTTTTTTTCTTTCCATGCTTGATATCAGAAATTTTCATATTCTATAAAAGACGGTAATATGGAGTCCATGTTTTGTCAAATTGAATCGTGAAAATGGTTACTTCTCATTATTCCCATGAAAGATTTTGGAGAATGCAGGATATTCTTGTGTGATGTCATCATAATCTGAATTACTTCGCATGTTTACTTTGATATCTATACTCACAATCCAAAGATCATATGCAGCATGAATTCATTTATCAAAGCCAATCAACCTCCCTTTCTGGATCCGTTAGACAAGCTCAGACTTTCTTTTAAGCACTAATTACCAAGAAGTAGAAGCCATATGCATCACTTTTTCGCTTTGAATCTGCCTTTAACATTAGCTTATTCTACGCATATATAGTTATCCATTATTTCATTTTTCAGCTACCCCAGCGATCAGTTGATGCAACTGCAATCAAGCAGCAGCTTCTGTCTCAATATGCCGTTCTCCAGTCTCGCATCAAAGATCTGAAAGAAGCTGCTGAAAAAGAGGTATGATCCTTCAGATGCGGTGACCATTTTGCGCAGATAAAATGTAACTTCCTTCCTTCTGAGCCCGGCACTGGAGATGGGGGGTTAAACCTGAAATATAATGTCAACTCTCCTCGTTGTTGGAAACCCCAGTTTCAGATTGCACCCATTCCACGTTACCTGGTAGTTGACTGTCAAAAGTACCATTTTAGCTCTAAACCATCTGGTTGTGGCATTCTTTTACTCCGCAAAGTCAATTAAAGATTTTTCACAGAAAGGCCTGCCTCTTCACCCTCTATTCTGAATATACCTAGAGACATTCCCCAGTTTTGATTAATTCCATGTTTATTAATATTCACGTGGGAAACTAAGAAGTCCTAATCACTAGGAGGTAGCCTCTTAACCAGCATTGGGAAGTGTGGATTCATTTTTATGGATAGTAGATATGTAGTTCTTTGGCAATTAAAGAAAGGATCACTCAGCAACACGATCTTTTGAAATCTTGAATGAAGAGAATCTCATGCCTGAATTTGCTGCCAGTTACTTCAAACTGATTAGCAGTTAAATGCTTCACCTGGAACTCTAATCATCATTTTTTTTCACTTTGCAGTGATTTATGACAGTTCACTTAGAAACTTTAGACTTTTTTTTTTTTAATATATTAATGAAATGGCAAGATGGTGAGAAGTTTCAGAACAGCGTGCATCTATGTAGGTATGGATGTTAGCTCGCATTTGTCAACTTGAGAACAAGATTTATGCTGTTGGAGAACCATCTTACCGGTAAAATTCTTTAGAATGCATCCTCTACTTAGCTCATTCTCATTTGCATGTTTCATAGTATTGTTTCTCTGTTGATATGTGGAGGCGTTGTATGCTTCTTTCCTGGACACGAATTTATATGAAACTGCTGTCTTTTTAGGGCACGGAAAAGTAGAGTAAAAAGGGTGCGAGAAGGCCTGGAAAACTCATTGAGGGGACGGATTGAATTAATTGAAAGTTATGCTAGAGTATGACTTGGAAAACCTTATCTCAACAGTCTCTTACCCCCTAATTTCAGCCTACATGCTTTAAATTAACTAGAGTATCTTGTTTACTGTGTGTGGTTGTCAGATATCTTCAATGATTGAAATTGAGGTAGAACTGGACTCTGATGTTCTGGCAGCTGAAGCAGCAAGCAACGTGGTTTGTTTTTCGGATTTTGTGATCTTTCCTGACCATCTTTGATGCATAAGATAAACTAGCTCACTTATCTCTGTTCACAGGAAAGTGTTGCTGAACAAATACAGCAGATAATGGAGATAGAAAAACTTGAAGAGGCATGTTCTCGTTACTCTGAATTTATTCTTTCTCATAACAAACTGAATGGGGAAATTAACAAATAATCAGGTATAGGGTAGAGGCATAGATTGATTGTTGAGATTGAAGACTTCACTTACATCAGAGACTATTTCTTGGATTGACACTTAAATGGCATTTGTCTTGTTCCAAATCTGAAAAATGAAGGGGGCCAGAAAGGAAGCGACTCCACCACATGGCAATCACAAAATTGACATACATTAGTCTTTCCTTCAGATAGTTTTTATCATTCAATAGAACCTATTAAAATAACATTCTGTGTTGTGCAATACTATATCATCTCATTGTCACATGTAAATACTACTTATTTTGCAAAATCTGTTTAGCTGAGCGATAGTATTTATTATATGCTAAGTTCACACTCAAAATTTTACAAATATGTTATGTGACTGGTGGAGACATTGCATGCCTAACAAAATAATGATATATAAATCACCACTGCCTTATGATAACATTCAATTAGTCATAATCAATGGCTGCTAGCTGACATTTCAATTATGAACAGCATGTACACTGAAAAATGCCAACGAGTAATTCTGTCCTCTTTTCTCGCAGAAATGGAGGCTACAAGCTGAAGCAAATGATGAAGCTGAAAGACTCCTCAGTTCCCAACCCATAGTTACAGAACAGGATTAAATTATAAATAACTGCTTACGCAATTTTGGCATGGAGATTCGTCTACCTGCTTCATGATCTTTTGCCAGATCATTCAACCGTCAGCAGGCGATCTTCTTTGATGTTGTAGGGTGGTACACGGCATGCTGAACGGTCGGTCTTTCCATAAAATGGCAACACTGGTTGCAAAATCGGAATCCTTTACCAGTTTTGGGGGAAAAAATGACCCGAAGTTGGCACTTCTTATGCACAGTAATTTCACAAGATTCGGCTCCTTTGTAACCCAGTCCAGGCTAAGGAGGCTGTGTTCTTGGATAGTTCTTCTGTTGTTACGTCAATTTGAATCTATTTTCTCCTCATCAATGCTGTTCCACAAAGAACAAAAAGCTTCTCTCTAAGAAAGAGAGCTCTTGCTTAATTCTTTCAATGTTGAAAATCATGGAATTGCCTCCGCAGCAGTGACACTGTTGCAAGATAAATACTGTATCAGTACATGTATAATGTTTATAGGTGCCTCTCACTTAGTTACGTACCAGAATGGAAGGCCCGAAATTTTTTTGCCAAAGCAATCCTATTGCGCCAAGCTAGCATAGTCTGACCATCTCCACCGAACTAATTGTGGTTATGTTGACTGCTAAGTATCATCACACTCTGAAGTTAGTTGATGTGGAACAATCATTCCAATTTATATCTGAAACTGTGTTTTTTTTTTTAATATTATATTCCATTGTTAGTTTTGAAAAAGATGGCGAATCTTAAGTTTTTTTGTTACCTTTCCACCTCCTTTTCACGTGGTATGTGGAGACAAGTAGGAAACATCAAAGGAGCGTCTCAATTTTATTTCTCTGCTCTTGCTTTTTCTTGTGAATCTCGAAGTAACATGCATCCTGCCTTTTTCTGCAATCTGTTCACGCAAGGAAAACCTATTAGCTGGTGGCCTTATCTTGTGTTTGTATGACTACTAGAAAGATTGACTGAGGCTCTCTTTCGCCAAAGGATGAAGCTCAAGTCGACTGAACGTACCACCGTGAATTTTACTTTCGTACAGTGTTAACTGGAAAGCTTCACATTATGTAGCAGTTCATTGTAATGGAGTCATCACTTGGATCTAATCTGATTCTGTTTCTTTGGTCTGGATGCGCGAAAGTATCCTGAATAACAATTCCCTCACGTTTTCTTACCATTTCAATGTGATTCTTTTCTATTTCAAAATCTTCCAAACACAAGAAAAGAAATAACCATATTCTTCCTAAATCACTAACAAAAGAGGCAGATTTTATGTGTGCAAGGGAAAAAAAAACTAATAAAGAATAAAGTTGTGACTTGATTCTTTTAGGAAAAGAATTTAGGTAGTTATAGAATGAAAATGATTGTATATGAACTTACGGACTTTTGAAATCCAATAAAATTTATATAGTTGATTTTAAATTTTCAATTTACTCTTTATTTGGCATTTCACTGCGATTCGATATTCATATTACGTGACTAACCTTTTAGGTAAAGTCTCTCTTTTATAAAGGTTCCTATAGGGTATCCTGAAAAAAATCATGTGACTTTCACCCTATTCTATCCAAAGGGCATATGAGTCGTGCTCGACCATCCTCATGATCTATTTCCTCATTGATTTTGAAACCTTTTAACCAAGTTGAGTTGCAAGATTCCCAACTTATTTTTACCTTTCTATTTAAGGCAATCATTACGAGGAAGAAAGCGAATTGGACTCGAACGCGAAACAGCTTTGATCTCATTCTCGACAGAGAGATTAAATACCCATGGGCAAGACCCCGAGTGATGAATGACTTTCTGTCCACAAGAAAACGAAGTTAAAGTTCATATGATGTCTCCCGGGAGTAGTGATGGGTCCATGACATTAACATTTGTCGCCACTTAAAAGTGCATATTATTCGCCAGTAGCGAGTCTCATAAACTAAAATCCATCATTTGATTTCCTACCTTTCTTTGTACTTTAATCAGTCGCTTTCAAATCCTTGTAATCATATGAAGAGCACCAGAAAATAAAATAATTAAAATTAAAATCGAAAAATTGAATAAAAATGGAAATTACGTGGATGGATATCCATCGTCTCTTCGATGAGGACGTGCCAAGTGTCAGAGAAACTTCTGGAGAAAAATATTTTTCTGCTTTGTTTAGTAACGCCACGTCATTGCCAAATAAGAGGACAAATAAATTATCGGTCGGAATATATTTTTTTCTCTTTTTAGTGTTGTGCTCGCAAAGAACAAACACCTGTGCTGCGTGATTCGGGAATAAAGTTACTGGACTTTCTGAAAAGAAATGATATCCTGCTGCTACTCTTCGGAAAAAGTTAAATTGGATGATCATAAATCACGTGAATAAGCATCTATGGGATCGCATTCCGTTTTTAGGGACCACCAATTTCAAAACCGACTTTCCATCTATTTAGTAGAGAAGGTGATCAATATTTAGTGATTCATTGCCAAATTTACTCCAATTCAATGAATATTTTCAATATTATAACGTTTTCTAGTATAAAGATCTTGAGTCTCTAATATCTATCATTTCACCATCAAAGACAATCTTGAAAGCGTATATTATGAAATACGATCTATTTTCTTTCAATCAAAACATAAACTACACATCATTCCTACCAAATTATGATTAGTATATTTGATTTTGATACATGCATAAATTAATGGGTCGTGATTATATTTGTCGCGAGAGCATACTATCCAAATGACTCGAAAACTGCATTCGCATGGAATGGGGTAATTGTCATTGTTTATGGACCCGAACCCGGGTGTGCCTATGTTTCATCGAGACTAATCTAGGAAATTATTACATGGGGAACCGCACGATCCAAGTCACGTAAAACCTAATCGCGTACCTCGTATCACACTTTTCACCGGATGAACAGGAATCTCATGGTCACGTGGAGGCGTGCTCCATCATCGTCGCCAATCTAAAACACAACTTGAAAAAGGGCAAGACAGCATTTCTGCCTTTTTTTTTTTTTTTTTCGAAATCCTCTTTCAAATCAAGTCGATCCCCCCCTCTCTGCTTCTCTCTCTGTCTCTCTGTTTCTCTCTCTCTCTCTCTCCATCTCTTTCAACGCTCCGTCGCACAATCTGCAATTATTCTGTCATCAGTTCAGAGCGTCCCTCTCTCTCTCTCTCTCTCTCTCTCCGCCCCCTATAAATGGCCGCCTCTTTCCGGGTTTCCCTCCATCCCCTTGTCTGATCGGGCGCAAACCCCTTCCTCGTCCCTTGCCCTCGTCCCAAGTTTGAATTTTTTTTCTCCGGTGCCCGCCTTCCTCCTAGCCTTCCCGTTCGGGGGTCGTCGGCGGCATGGCGGCGCAGCCCAGCGTCCTAGTCACCGGCGGCTGCGGGTACATTGGGAGCCACACCGTGGTCCAGCTCCTGCTCGGCGGCTTCCGGGCCACCGTCGTCGACAACCTGGACAACTCCTCGGAAATCGCCGTCCGGAGAGTCAGGGAGCTCGCCGGCGAGTACGGCCCTAACCTCGACTTCCACAAGGTTCGCATAAAGCCCTCCTCCCCTGGTTGGAAAAAAAACGTTTTTTTTTTTGGTCGTCCGTTATCGCGTGCAGGCTGGTGGTGGCAAAATTTTCGCTTGCTTTTGTTCTTGTCGGACGGAGTGATGATTACTTGAATTTGGAATTTAATGCTTTTTATAGGCTTCTTTTTGAAGTTATACGTCGGGTGGTGTGATTGTAAATTCGTCGTTGGATACGTACGTTGGTGGCCTCTGATTATCGGCCTTTGAGAGCATATAAATATGTTATTGAAACTTATTGCCCCACCGCAATTTCTGAAAAAGAAAGGGGAAAAAAAAAGGAAATTGTTATGTGATTGGTAAAGTGCTGATTACTACCAGTCGACTTGAACACTTTTTTCACTCTTGCTTGGAAGTTGCAGTTTTATGGTGCTGGAGCCGGGGATTAAAAATTGTTTCATATTGTTTTGAGTCGTGAAAGATGCGGATTAATGTTGAACGCCTGTGGTGGCTATTCTGGTCAAGTCCCTTTGTGAGTTCGTTTGGTTTCCGTTCTTGGACTGAGATGATTTGTCTTAACGGAGCCCTTTTGCACTGGCCTTGTCATGTTGGGATTGACATATTTCTGCTGTGGCCTTGACATTAGTGTATATGCCTTCACTTGCAGATGGACCTTCGCGACAGACCAGCCCTCGAGGAACTATTCGCCTCGACAAAGTAAAGCCTGTCGTTTCTATTGCTTGTTTGACAGTAATTTTTGACTCTTAGGGACAAATGTTCTGCTTCTGTCAGCCCGTGACTGGATTCAGTTCTCTTTCCCAATAGAAAGCTCCTCTTAGCACAGAACATATCAGCGGACAAGTGATGTCCACTATTTTTGTGCAAACCTAATATTTTAGTTTGGAAAGACTTTTTCTTTGCATTGTCTACTAACAGAGTGGATCATTTTGACACCGGAGTTAGCACAGAACATATAAGCAGACAACCACTACTTTCGTGCAAAACTAATATTTTACCTTGGAAAGACTTTTTCTTTTCATTGTCTATCAACAAATTGGATCATTTTGATACAGTAGTTTTAACTTCTTACCACGACATTGTTGTTGGATGATTTCATTTCTGAGAATCTGATGATTCATGTCAAGAATGAATATCATTCTGAAAATTTAGTCATTAGTGTGTTCAACTCATGTGCTTTAATGCATGGTTCTTCCTTTTACTCATTATTTTAATCTTGCCAACATTCCTTAACTGTCTTGTCCTTTAAATCCTGCAGGTTTGATGCTGTCATACACTTTGCTGGATTGAAAGCAGTTGGCGAAAGTGTACAGAAACCGCTGCTTTATTATGATAACAATCTTATCGGGACAATTACTTTACTAGAAGTGATGGCTTCCCATGAATGCAAAAAGGTATATGCAATATAAATGAGAAAGATAGGGGTCAATTCCTATAGCCATGGAAGGATTTACTTACAAGATTCCAACTTGCTAAGATAATTGCTGACTGCTGTAGGGGATCTGCTGGCTATTTTACTAGAGAACGAGTTAAAAAATTGAGGCTGACATATAATAGACCTTTAATCTCAACAAATAATCTTGTAGATCTTAGTATATACATGTATTAAAAAGTTGCTATTTGTTATCCGTAACCCATGTCATTGGCCAGCTTTGTTGGACTTCCATGTCAAAAATAGCATAACATGAGGTGGGCCCCACATTCATGCATGCTCCATAGCAGTTTCCTGTTTGTTGAGTTTCTCCAGATTCTCAGCTGTTTGTTCATTTTAAGTGTAATTTACACTGTAATCACTTACCTACTTTCTTTCTAACCATGTGCTAACAAGTGATAAAGCCGTGCTAATTCCTTCATTACAGTGTCTCTGTCCTGTTTCTTAAAACTGAAACATTAGCCTCTGGAAAGTTCTGAGGACAAGTAATAGGTTTTCAATGACTCGTCCATTTGGAGTTTTATATAGGGAATTTGTGCAGTAAACTTTTAATTGTGACATTGCTTTACTTTTTGTTTTTTGGTTGTTGGTTATTACTAAGGTTTGCCATGAACCAGTAAAGAAAAGGAGAGCAATCTCCCCAGTCGTAAGAAAATCCACCATTTGATGTTTCTTATGGATTTTTATCTTCCTCCATAGCACTGTCCTAAATGTCAATCCTTCTTCTGCCAGTGTTCCGGGAAGGTTCTTCTGCAACTGATGTTACTTAATACAGAGAGAAGGACCCAACTGATGTTTATATCATATGTTTTCTTTGTACCAGCTTGTTTTTTCGTCATCTGCTACAGTTTATGGCTGGCCTAAGGAGGTCCCATGCACAGAGGAGTTTCCCCTTTGTGCTATGAATCCATATGGACGAACCAAGGTTCGTATTGCTTTTTTACTCGTTCAATATCTGGTGCTTTATATTGATCAGCGCCTGACCAATTTTCTTTAAGCAAAAATGACATTTTAAATCCTGACTTGTAAGCTCTACTACATATTATTTATATAAAGTGATGCTTAGTCACTCTGCCATTTGACTGACAGAAACCTTTTCCTTCGTTGTTGTATTCTGTTTTTAGCTAATTATCGAAGATATTTTACGTGATGTCTACCGAGCGGATTCTGAGTGGAAAATCATATTGCTAAGATACTTCAATCCCGTGGGTGCACATCCCAGTGGCTACATTGGTGAGGATCCTCGTGGTATTCCAAACAATCTCATGCCATACGTGCAGCAAGTTGCTGTTGGCAGGCGACCTGCCCTGACGGTTTTTGGAAATGACTATGCAACAGTAGATGGTACAGGGGTATGTCTTTTACTCTGGAAAGTCCAGTTACAGAGATGGTGCATAATTGCATTATACTTTCTGTGATGGACTGGCACTTTGTATGTCTTACTGATTGTGGAGTTAAAAGATTGTGATTTTGGGCTTGCTGTGATGCATATTCTTATTTTTCTAGTCTTGCCATGGCTTGTTGTTTCCAATTTTAGGTCCGCGATTACATCCATGTGGTTGACTTAGCAGATGGACATATAGCAGCGTTGCGCAAACTCAGTGAATCTAATGTCGGTATGTCATCTGATGCTTTCACTCTATGTTGGTTAATTGCAAAACTACCCATCCTTGGTTCTTCTTAGATTATGGGAAGGGATAAATCTGCCTGTGTTATTTCAATTTCTGATGTATCATGAATTGTGGATATCTTTCCTGATATTCATCACAAATTGATCTATGGAAACAATGAATGTGCATTTGACGACTTGATCATCCGTGCTGGAGAAGCATTTGTCTGCTCATGTGTGTTTTGACAATAGTCAGACAGTGAAGTCATGTCTGTTTTCATCTGCAGTGATCTTTTCAGACTTTGCGCTAAATATTGTGGTCTATGTACTATATTAATTGTTTCAAGTGTACTTATTGGCAAAATAATTTAGTGTGCTAGTTTGTAACCCACCACTCAGAACCTGGTTGGAGAGGTTGGAGGGAGTTTCCTTCAACCAGTGATAAAAGAGAGCATAGCTCTTCTATATTATCTTTTGATATTTAATGAGGAACTTTTGGAAGCACAGCTTGATAATGTGTTTATGATCGGCATCTATTCACAGGTTGTGAAGTGTACAACTTAGGAACAGGTAAAGGAACGTCAGTTTTGGAGATGGTTGCTGCATTTGAGAAGGCATCTGGAAAGGTACTTTTTTCATCTAAGCTTTGGTGTAGTACTCCTTAACTGAATTTCTTGCACTTGCTGCCTTGTGCTAAAGCATGCCGAAAGAAGACAGATTGCATATGCCAGCAAAATTTACTTTCCACGCTTATTGACCAAATTCACCTACTTAGCATTCGACTGACTCAACAACAAAGCCAACGACTTTTTTTTGGTGTATCTGTCCTGTGGAAGGTTCTGAAGTTTTTTTCGTTAGCCTTGATCAAGTGGTTGACTTTCACTGTAAAGTTTCTGATTATTCCTTGTAACAAATTCGTTCTGGGAGATATTTAAAGTTTGGGAAAGACGACTCAAAGCCACTAAAAATTACCATTTGAGACTGGAGGGAGATGACTGGCAACATGTGAAAATGTTACCAGAGTGCATGTGGCACTTACTCGATCATCTTTTGTGTAATAGCGTGCGGATTACTTTTTTTTCCAGGAAATTCCTCTTGTAATGGCTGGAAGAAGACCTGGCGATGCAGAAATTGTGTATGCTTCGACAGAGAAAGCTGAGCGTGAATTGAATTGGAAGTAAGGGTCGATTCATCTGACCACTGTATAATTTAATGTCCTGCATTACATGACTGAAACACATTGCAATGTTTATCCTACTAGCCTCACTTTCATAAGAATTGTGCTTCTCATTAACCTTGAGTCATCTAATGTTAAAAATCAGTATTGATTCTGATTTTTGTATGTTATTGTCTATGCAGGGCAAAGTATGGGATTGAAGAGATGTGTAGGGATCAATGGAACTGGGCCAGCCAAAACCCTTATGGCTATGGATCTCCTGAGACATCAGATTGAAAGCTGAAATTACTCATATGACCTGCTTTTTAGATTTACTTTGGACGTTTACCCTAGAGACCTTTGGAGGTAGATTCTTCCCATTGTATCTGCAGAATCATTAATCAACGAAGGATGCATTGTTTTTTTTCACCTACATCTCAAGTTCAGTTGGCTGTATAGTCTATTGAATGAACTTGACAAAATTGATGTACTTTGATATTTATGGGGGGAAAAGCGCAGTGCGTACTTCTAATGCTATCTTATGGCATCATGCATTCTCGTTACTGGCTTTCGCTCTCTTGACCATTGTCATGTTCTAGCAGGAACAAATTGCTGTAGCTCACGCATGAGTTTTTCAAATGAAGGTTCGAACCTGGTACCGTATGCTGTTTTTAACATTCCACCTGATGGAAAGAGAGTTTCCTCATCAGATTTCTCTTTTTCTTGGTTCTTCTTTGTATGAGGAATGACTGATGTCAATCTTTTAAAGTGAACATTGCCATGGAAGAATGGTATGCAACTGTTGGTACAATAGCAAGACTTCTCGTGGAGAAAAATGGAGTTCCCTTGCAAAGTAACAAAGCCACAGTTCTTTTGCTTGTCCTCTACTGCTTTTCTTTCTCTCGGAAAGTTCAAATGACCAATCTGATTTCATGTGTGAGGCCCCGGCCATGCCCGGTTTATGAATTTGATTCTTTCGTGGGGTATATGGGGACCGGTTCACTTACTATTCTATAGATCAGGTGAGTCCAAAATGACTCTGGAAGGAAGGGCTTAGGAAAAGCTTCTTATGGAAATCATCAGGTGATCCTAAAGACAAATTCCCTTCGTTTCATAGGTGTTGCGGACTGCTGTAGCGGGCTTCTGGTTTCCGTCACGATTTGCTTACGAGACACGCAATGGAGCGTGTTAGCGTCCGATCCGAACCGTGTTTAGGGCCAGCATTCTCAACACGATACATTTGCAGATAATCGATGCCCACAAAATCCTCCCCATTTCACATGAAACAAATGCATCTAGACATGCATAATACTCTACGTGACGAATAGTCTACTCCTTATCCCACCGACTCCACATGATCTTCACTGGCTTTTTAAGTTTCTTTATTAAGCACCGCCATGGCCAATCTTCTGAGCCCCACATGACCAACGGAGATCAGGTCAACCGTGGCTGAGACTTGGGGTCCACAAAATTACTGATGAAGGGATGCATCTTCCATTAAAAAAGTTGGGAAAATTGTCCAAAAAAATTAGATTTATTGCATTAATACCTATTCAGTTGTAAGTTTTTTAATTGGATCGATGGATACATAAATCTTTTGCATTTCTGCCAATTGAGTTCATCTGACTAATTTTGTTCAAAAATTACTGATATCGATATCGATTGTCTTACATGGTGCAACCAGTGTGGGATGATCAGTGGTACCATAGACAACTATTTACAAATCTTTAATATTTTTATGATTTTTTATTGTCATTTTTTTCACTGTCCGATCACAAGGGTCAAATCCTTGCTTGCGATTGACAATGGCTTAGGCAAGGGCCACAAGCCTCATCAATCACAATAAAAAAAAAAAAGTAAAAAGAAAAAGAGGAGGAAAAAATAGTCAAAAAGTCAAAAGAAATATTAAGAAATTATGAAAATTGTTTTTGTCAATATTGGTCATGTCACATAAGACAACCGGTGTCTTCATCAGCCGAATGGATTCGATTGGTATAATTGCAAGAGGTTTAACATTAGATTAGTCCAATTGAAAGGTTTTACCAATGTAATAAGTTTACAATCTTTTTGGTACTTTCCCTAATTTATTAATAATATAAACGTAATTTTTAGGAAAATATTTTTTAAATTATTCATTTTTGGCGAAACAAATGAAGCCGTAAAAGTGTTATATATTGCACAGTACAAGCTTTCATTATTTTATAGGATAATGACACAAATATTTCTTAAACTTTCATTCAATGTGTAATGTGGTCTATAAATTTTAATTTGTTTAATATGATTCATGAACTTTTGATATATGTTAAATTTAATCCCTAAAATATTTGAAAATTTTCAATATTATTCTTTCATTAATTCAAGTTTAAGGATAATATTAACCATTTTCATATAGTTTATGGACTAAATTGGACATATATCAAAAGTTCATAGATCACATTAAACAAATTAAAAATTCATGAACCATATTGTACATTTGGTCAAAATTTAATGACCATTTGATTCATTTTCCCTTATTTTGTGAAATCATTAATTCTTTTCTCATTTCACCATTTTTTTTTTCAAATCAGGAAATGGGTGTGTCCAGACAACATAGCTCAACACCAGTTATACCAACACCAGAGCATCCCAAACCATGACCACATTCGACATATGATTTCCGTTTCGAAATCGCAATCTCAATTCCTCCAAAAAACAAAAAGCCCTTCCAAACCACCCTGAAAACTTGAATCGAACCAGACCCAACTTGACAATATTATGCGTATGATTTAGCTCGACTATACTAAAATTTCACGAAAGGCAATCGGGGCCGGCCCTAATCGATGTATATAATTTAACTTGGCAATAGCAAATTGGGTCATGTGGGCCGATGCTTTTACGCTCCCAATTTATCATGGGCTGTGCCATCACTTTGCTTCACAAGAGAGAATAAATTGGGAATAAATTTAAGACTACGAGGTTGGAAAATGGAGGGGGAGGAAGTAGTCTACTCAAAGGGCCCGTACTTAAATAAAATAAAAAGGGCACGTACTTTGAGGAGAGACATTTCCCGCTGTTTTCCACCCACTTTTCCCTCCTCCTTCAATTACCACCGGATTGGACGCACAGGAGAATTTCGGACACAAAGCGACAAAAAACCCAACAAATCTCACATGGGAAAAAAATCATTCGGGTCCATAAGAAATTTGACTTTTTTTTTTATCAGGAATTTGGTTTTCCTCAAGCTAATTGATAGCTTCCTTATTTGCAGCCTCCAATGTCAGATGGCAAAGCCTCCGAAGTCGTCGCCGAGTTTCCAGTAAATCGAGGTGCTCCTGTCGTTGAATTGAAAGCCACGATTTAGGCATATACCCCATTACAATTTCTTTCTTTCCTTTCGGCAAATGAGCATCATCGCTCGCTTACGACTGAATTAATCCCCACTCGAAAAAGCAAAAGCCAAAACTCCATCATTGCTCATCCCTTAATTCCTAGCTTTCTCCTCCGCTTTATCTCCCACTCCACCGCCCTCCAACAAAACTCGTACGACCAAAAGCAATCGACCCTCAAAGTGAGATCTACTCAATCGCAATCAACTCCATAGTTTCCATTTCCACATTCAGAACAACTTCATCGTATTAATTACAAAAAGGGTAGATAAAAATAACCGCAACTCAGTCCAAATCTAAGAGCTAATCTGCATTTCTAGCAGAGCAGCAGAGGACAGTTTCCAAGAAAAAAAAGCTGGAATATTTTACACTTTGTCTCCGCTAAATTTGGGTTAGAGGGCAACGGAAACTTGAACAAACCCCCAGATGCAAGAAAGGCCTCATTCCAAGCCTCCCCAGGGAAATTCTAACTCAAAAAGAAGGGGGGAAAAGAGAGAGAAAAAGACAAGAACCTAAGATCTAACCCAACAAATTTAACCTCAAAATGACAGACAAGAACAGGGGGTGGAAAGATATGTTCAGCAGTGGAAACCCAGCACAGATCCGTCGCTCACCGCAATGGCCACCCGGCAATCGGCTTTTGCCTCCACATGGTGCGTGAAGAAGTGCAAAACCCTAACCCTCCCCCATCTTCATCCTCGACTCTATCTCCAGCGTCGGCCCCACCCTCGGCCCTCCCCCTCCGCCTCCCCCACGCCCCCGAATCCGAACCCGGACCCGTCCGTCACCGTCGGCAGCGGCGGCGGCGGCTGCACCGGCCCCACCAGGGCGGCCGCCTCATCCGCGAACGCCGCGGACGGGTTCGGGTTCGGGTTCGGGTTCGCCGAGAGCGGGAAGGACTCGACGGCGAAGGTGGCGGCCATGTACTGCATGTGGCCCGCGGCGATCTTGCCGGCGGGGACGAACATGAAGCCGACCTGGTTGCCGGCGTAGAGGAGCTGGATCGAGCTGTCGAAGTGGGAGAAGACGGCCTTGTTGGGGTTCTCCACGGACACGTACTGCGAGAAGGTGAAGTTGACGGTGTTGTTGGCCATGGAGAAGGACGGGAGCTGCACCCCATTGACGGAGATCTTGGGGTCCCGCGGCCGGAACACGGTGAAGAACACGATGAGGACCACGATGACCAGGAAGACCAGGAAGATCGTCGCCACCACGCACGACGCCAGGTTGGTGCGGCCGCCGGAGGCGTGCGGCGGCGGCGGTCGGCGGTGCGGCTTCGCCATTGTCTAGAGAGAAGAGAGAGAGGGCTGGTGGTGGTGGTGTTCGGATGTGGGAGTTTTTCTGATATTACTTGGAAAGGAACGGTTGGGAGTGAGACCGAAAGTAAGTGTGTGTGTGTGTGTGTGAAAGTGAGACTTTGTTTATTTTCTTGTCTCTTTCTTTATTTTTTCAACTTTTTTTTTTTTAAATTTCTGTTGAAATTCTCACTTTTGCTTTTTTATTTTTGGGTCATACTTTTTCCCCCCTTAATAAGGAGGAAATTCATACGACCTTTTGAATATTATAAAAAATATGACAAACGAAGCCTTAGCAAAGATGCGCAAATAGCACATTCCTTAAACTATACACAACTCGTGTGCAAATACTATCTTTCCATTCGATCGAATATAAAAGAAATACATGATTTTTTTTATTCATATTCTCTCGACGTTTCCAAACATGAATTCCCAAGCAGACGCTTACAGAAGCCAAAGAAACAAGCCGAAAAGCGTCAGGCTCATGAAGAACTCTATTAGCCATCCCAAGCTGCACGAACACGAGCTAAGCCCACCTGAAAATAGGACTCGGCTCGGTTTTTTTAGTCATACATACAAATTATGTACCTATATATGAAAGCAAGACCCGGACCCCCGGACCCGGACCCGGACATTAAGTTACTTGACGCGCCCGTCGAGCCAGGAGTCCATGATCAGAGAGAGGGCCTCAAGGAAGGCGGCTTCACTCATCCCGGGGAGCAGGCGGTCCTCAGCCTCGTGGACCATCTCCTCTATCGCGGACACCTTGTTCACCGTCTCCCGGCACATGATGTTCCCGATGGCGAATGGGGTGAGGCCTCTCTCGACCCCTTTCTTCAGGAGCATGGTGGATATGCGGAGCGTGCGAGCACACTTGGGCGAGATGTCCCAGCCGTGGAACTTGAGGAGTGCTATGTCTTCCTCGGCATTGAGGGATTTTATGTAGTTGACGGTGTCGGGAGAGTAGGGTTGATGAGCTTGGGGCCAGTACAGCCAGTCGAAAGTGCAATCCTCAAACTGTAGAACAGGGGAACGGATGCATGTTAGGCATAGAGGAACACGGGCTTGGCAGCAGACAAAATGAGAAGAATGCACCAAGGGACTCATTCAGCAAACTTGTCAAATTGTGTGTGCCAAAACTGTACCTTCACACAAAATCTAAACACTTATGTAACCAACACCCCCCCCCCCCCCAAAAAAAATGAAAGAATGCACCAAGGGACTCATTCAGCAAGTCAAATTGTGGAAAACTGTCTTCACACAAAATCTAAACATATACTCAAGGCAGTTTCAGGCAATGCTGCATTTAACAGAGAACATTTAAAATGAAAAAGCTCGCAGCCTAGAACATTGTTTACAGAGAAACGATCATCATAATCTGATTCAGTCAGTCTTAGTCTTGGAGTTAAAAAAATGTGAAGCACTCCAGACAATCTCTATGAAATGAGAATATCAAATTAGCTAAGCCAGTTCTCGGGTTAAACATCGACATGGAACCTACATATGATTGATCCTTCAAATGGTAATCAAGCAAAGCAAATCTTATCTAGATATTCCACAAATAAGCCCTGTCCTCGAAATACCACTGGGATTCCATAACCACTCGCATCCATCAACACGGAACCTTTCTGCTTATTGCAGCACATACTAAATAGATGGAAACCACAGGGAAACACTTTCTTTGTTTATCTGGTGAAATGGAAAATAGATGGAAACCACAGGGAAACAACTCCGTTCCACATGCATCCACATAAGCTTGAGGAAACTACAACTTCATTTCTCCTCAAATTGAAATTACCGTAGCGTAAGAATCCATGAGATCCCTTGAAAATATACAAAAACATTATCATATAATACAATTAACGACTCCATGGACTAAATTGAAACAACCACGCCATGAATTACCAACGAATAACTATAAGGTGAAACAGTTAAGTATATAGAAGCAGATGGAAGTACTCACACTCTCAGGCAGGCAATATCCATGGTCAATTGGTATGAGAACAGTCTGACCCTCTTCATCCTTGCTAATTAAGATGTTGCCAGAATGCCTATCAGCATTTGCCATCCTGATATCCAGCACACTAATTTTGTGGACCTCCTCCACAGGAAAAGCCCTAGGACCCATGTCTTCACAACTTCCGTAGTTATCCATAAACATTTGCAGAGACCCAGTCTTTATGTTCTTTGTTGTGCCTTCATAACCATCAGGATGGTTAAACCCTTCATGCAAACACTGAACCATCAGTGTTGGAGGAACACCAGCAAAGCCCATTACTTCACCGGTTAAGATGCGAGGCCCACTTCTTGGATGATCTAATATGTAGGCGGCAACTTCCCTCAGTGCTCCTTCACCGACCCTTGTCCCTCTTTTCAGACCTTCGCCATCAGATGAAACAGGCAGTCCCTGAGGGTTATTCACAGCATTTGGCTCTTCATCAATAGGCTTGAAAACAGAAACAAACTTGTCGCCAGACGAGTCCGGCATAAAGTAAGCTCCTCCTGTGCCCTCACTTGACCTAATAGGTGAATTGCCACTCTCCAAGCCATCAAAAGTTGCCTTGATCATATTCCCTATGACCAAGGACAATGTCACCCTAGGATTGCCGATGATTGGATCGAGTGAAAAATTTCTACCCAATCGCGGTGGCTCCCCTGCAACAACCGCAACCTCCCCTGAGGATTTGTCTCCATTTGTGGTAGTCACATGTGGTTTTGCTGCCTCGACAGAAAGTTCAAAATCTTTCTCAATGGGCTTAGGTCTGACCTTTGCTGATTTCTGGACCAGCAAGTGGATCACAGCATCCTTATTATTACTGATGTCATTGATAAGTTTCTGGTCCTCAAGCTTCTCGCCATTGCAGAAGAGTTCTTGGCTCTCGAGATCAACAAAGCCTTTCCCCTTCTTGGCTATCTGATGCTTGAGATAAGCCACATCCCGATGACGACCCACATGGAACTCAAACTCCTTCCCACTAACTGTCCTAACACTGATGACTAAAATGTCCGAAGGCTTGAGAACCAAATGCAGAACATTCCCACTGGTGACGCCATAGTCCTTCACAAGAGAATCCTGCCGCGCCAGTTCCCTGCCTCCATACACGAGCTTCTGCTTCTTCACCAGAAACCCTTTGCAGCTCTGGATCCTCAGCTTCACCGAAGCGATCGACTCCGACTCCGGGATGCGCATAATGATCACAGAACCCACGGAAGTGAGGTACACCAGGATCGAGTCGCATGATCCGGAATCGGCCCTGTTGCGGCAATTCCGGCTCGTGCGACAATACCCGGGGAACCCGATCGGCTCATCCCAAGCCGGGCTCAAGGCGACGTCGGCTGCAGACATCTTTCGATGCAAATTCTTTCGGGTGCCGCCTCAAGAAACCCGCAAAATCCCCTTCTTCTTCTCCACCTAAACGCCTCTACACATTTGATGTACAAATATACAAGCTCCCTCTCACCCTCTCACCTCCATGAGGGCCCTTCAATCGAATCGATTGAAAGACCAGTAACCCAGAAGAGCTCTCTACACGAAAGAAACGAAAAAAGGAAAGAGAACCCAAAAAAAGAAAAAAGAACAGACAATCGCCCCAAAAGAAATCCAAAACCACACCCCCTTCCTCCAATGCTTCCACTACAAATCCCCAGAATTTAAAAAAAAAAAAAGAAAAAAGAAAAAGAAACCCAAGAAACCAAAACCCTTTTCCCCTCAATTCACCAACGGTGAACCGAGCGATTCCGGGACCAAGAGAAAGCAAAGCCCTTTCCTTTGTTGTTCTTGCGGTCAGAGCGGGAGCGGGAGCGGGATTCTAACCGTGAGGGAAAGAACCGAAGGAGAAGAGGGCGGATGGCGAGGGGCTTATATCGAGAGGGGAAGGCGATCGAATTGGGGGGGATGGCGATGATCCGGAAATGGGCCCGATCGATGATCGATCGCTGGCGGGACAGCGGTTGCCAAGATTAGGGGGTCCTCGATCCCAACGGCGCGATCATTTCGCCGAGATTTCCTGTTCCGATAGGAATGTCGCCGATGCGCAAGAGAGAGAGAGAAGAGAGAGAGAGCGGTAATGTAGCCGTTGGCCCCCTTCACGGACACGGAAGCTTTGACCCGACGACTCTGACGGAATCGTGTCCCCATTTAAACGACAGAGCGCTTTCGAGTGCTCTGTTTGTTTTTAATTTTTAATTTTTTTTACTATGGTTTTTTTAACCGTTTGTTAACGGACGTTTTCATTGAAGAGGCTGCAACTGCAGCTTCACGGAAGGAGGAAGGAAGTGGGGTGGATGGGAGTTTGTTGGTCGAAGTTACCGAAATGCCCCCAATGGAATCATCGCTTTCTTTTTTCCCTTCTTTCTTCCTTTTTTTTTTTTTTTTTTTTTAAGATTTTCTTGCTTGGGGGGTGATGCTATTTTTAATTAACACGCAATGCCCGCGGAATTAGCTATTTACGGGCAGCTGCATTATCTTCCGAAAAATAGGAAGGACGTCTTTTTCTTTTTTTGCTCGGATTATTATTCATTTTGGATAGGAAGATTCCATAATTTATACCGGATAAAAGGGGAGTGCCGACAAAAAAATTAGGTCTCTGGAGAAAACGATGCGTGTATACCACTATAAAAAATTCCTATCGATATATTGGGTCAAATGGCTCTAACGTGAGAACCATATTCTTTTCTTTTATATTTCTCGGAATCAATTATAATAAAAGTACCGTTAGAATCATTCGAGGAGATTAAAAAAAAATGATTCCGTAAAGGATTAGGTTCATTGGACCTCATTTTGTGCCTTAGCTACAGGAAAGGGTCCAACGTCCACATTACAAATCTTTAAAAGTAGATACCGCTTTTGTCCCCCTAATCATGCGGCATCCTTATTTATACATCTGTCCTTTCTGCCTTGCAAGAATCGCCTCGTCCTTTGATGATCTCTTCAAAATGGCTTCTCTTGGGCAACAGCTAGAAGCCACTTCCTCCGGCATTCTAATGTAATAATAATAATAATTACATCAAGTGCTTATCTTTTAGGACTTGCTAATTAGCTATGCATCGAGGATGAAATTTTTCTTTCTTTCTGTTACTCATCTTCAGTAGGCAAGGCTCGAGTTAGAGATGTGAACCGAGACTCGAACATATGTTCCCAACAAAAAAATAATGCTTCTCGGTGGTTCGGGTTATTGAACTTGTACCGTGCGCCTAATTTTATGAACAAATATGTTCCTTAACTGCTAAGCGGATTTCGTAATTAGGATTGAAAATATAAATGTCTTGCAACGATTTTCAACGAGTGTCGTGAATGTGAATTTCAACAAGTGTAGCCATCGCATATTGGCCCTCATTGCTGGTTGGATGCATGGATAATTACTTTTTCATTTTGTAAGGGCACGAGTGGTCTTCTTGTGTGGAGGCTCATGAAACGCTCTATAGGTCCCATTTTAGCCTCTAAAAAACAATCTCTACATAATTAATGAGATTTTAATATGTGATCTTCAATTCTTGATCTGAAAATTCCCTATGCGTAGTGCTCTCTACCACGAGCGGCACAAAGCATCTAGCGATTACCATAAAATCATTCCAAAAACTTTATTAAAAGTGCCTTAGATAAGTTGAGTTTAATATAGATAGGAAGCAGATGCTTTAAGATTATTACTTGCATTTATATCGGATCTTGTTAGCAACCGGTCCGCACGGACCTATAACAAGCATGTCCACATTAAATAACACAGTTACATTTTTAAAATCACCTTTAATGTTTTTCTGACGAAGTTGCTTTAAGACTCTTTGATATCTCTATTTTGATGTGATCATGAAATTATTCTTTTAATCCTTATGGAGCATCGGCTAAGTCAATAAATGCAGTGCGCGGAAATTATAGAATTCTATCTTCTGTAAAGAGCTTGCAAATTAACCTGTTTACTTTTTCTTTTTATGTACTGAGATTCCAAATATAGGATTATGTTTAAGAGGAAGAGCATCATACTTTCGCGCATGAATTGTTGATACTTTAATTGATAACAACCATCTCCTCTGCTTTCTTCACAACTTTGGACATTGGTTCAACAAATTTAAGCATGGTATGCACACTAATCTCATGAGATTGGTTTTTTCTTTCCTTAACAATCCAGAGCTCGAGCATAGAGACTCGTTTATCTAAAAGTCTATAAGATTGATCTAGTGATTAAGAAATGGATTATGTGTAATTGTTAGACACACGGCACGGGCTCAGCTCTCCTCATCACTAATTACAAATAATTTCATGTTCGGATCTTTCACAATAATATTGATCCAGTCGTCAAATTCACTTACCTCTTACCAAGCTTTTTCATCTTTAAAAGAATAAAAGAGGATAGCATGATCATCAACACTTTCCAGGGTGGGATTAATTAAGCCCGACTGATGAATGATATGCCATCGATGCAAAGCTGATGTTTTGCCCAAACCTCCTCCAAGAGGTTCCCTCGAAAGAATTGACAGGCGCAATAGCAATCGCAATGGACAAAATGGGTTTTCGCAATAATGAACGAATCCGCTTTGGTGGGCCAAAAAGGGTGGAAAAAAGGTTAGTTTAGGGATGGGCGAAAACATTGAGAATTGCATCGCAAGTTCATTTGCCCTATTCATCAGTCATTCAATGAAAAGGAGTTAGAGATGCGTGCGCACAAGGCCCTTTCGTCATGATTGCTTTTGGGGAAGTTAAATTGAACTTAGATGGTCTAAGCTTCAAATTCAATTTTAAAGAAAGGGAAAGAAAAGAGGGGCAAAGACCTGCGATGGCAGAAGCGACCGGTGGGGACTGCTTTGAACATGGACATTGAGCACTATCATGGCCCTTCATGTGGCGTATGGGGCCCCATCTATCATTGTCTTCTTTAATCGGTCCTTGCCTAACGATCTTTTCACTACCGTCAAGTGGCGACATCATGAGACTCTAGGACAATGAAGAGCAAAGTCAATTTCCTAGAAGTAGGGGAACGGATTTTTGAACGGGTCGTACACGCGGGGAAGTGGACATTGTTGAGTGTGTCTCGAGTTTTGGCCAAACACTGAAAGGAAGATCCGAACCCCATTTTTTCATCAACCACTGTTGGGACCTTGCCATGGAACTATCATCCTGATTAGCTAAAAATTTATTTATTTTTTGTTGTCGCTCTACCTATTTTCTAAGATTACATATATGAGTAGGGTGTTTCTAGATAATGTCAAGTGAGTTTTTTTAGAGGAAAATAGTGTTAGAAATTGTGTGAAATATTTTGGATGAGTCGACTTTATATCAAGAGCTATAGATTCTTATACTTTCCTTGTTAATTGTGAATTTATCATTGCCACTTTCTAGACGGTCATAGGCGTCAAACCTTGGTTGAACCACATAATCCCAATATTCGTTTCTTTATTTCTCATATAATTCTCTAATAATCTAGTGACTGTGATAGATGGCGTAATCCTAGTACTCTATAGACATTGTGCGATGGATGTAGGTTTATAACGTTTTTGTTTTTTGTGTGTTGTGGAAACTTGAGCTCTTTTGAGTCCAAGATTTCCTAGAATATATACTAATAATAATAACAATAATAATAATAAAAGGTGTGTCCTATCCATGCACATCGAATACGAATTGATGCAGAGTAAAGAAGAGGGCCAATATGACTCCTACCGTTTTGATAATAAGCCAATCACTCAACCATTACAAATTTCCATAAGTAGCATTTTGAGGAGAACTAATGAGTAAATGGATGAATCCCTTATCTAATTACCGTGGTTTTGGTAGCTTGACAATCCCGATTCCATGTCCCTAGTCCTAGGATCCTACCAAGTTTGTTGTACCAAACTTCAATATCGAAATTAAAGCTTAATGATGAGATTAATGCATCCCCAAATTTTACCTCCTTAGTCCTTACCTCAAAGAGTGATTAAGGCCTAACCTAGACGAGACCCGCATGCAACAAAGAGAATTAAGAAGTGTACTCCTAAAGCTTTTGATATATATTTATTTCAATTGCAAAGTTGATGCGATTTTAGGTCAATAAGGATTGAGTTGCTTGCTAATAAAAGAATATTAATGCTTTGGCTCACAAAGAGTTTCTTTTTACTGCTTTATATAGTTTTTTTGTTTTTTTGCTTAATATGGTTTTGAAATGCTGTGTTTGGCTCTCAATTCTCAAACTCTCTTCAAAATTATCAATTTTCCCACTTGGCCAAATCAGCCGACTGTTCAACGGCAAAAATTGAAAATATCATTTGTCGCCACACAACGGACAAAAAGTAAATATGAAAGAAAAAGAAGGCACCGCCAAACTAAAAGTTCCAGACGACGCTCCTCCAAAGGCCGTTGGGGGAATCTGGCGATGCGGTTGGCGGAGACGTAGACGTGTCGGACGGTGACTGGGCAAGAGACGAAAGCTGTCCCTCGTTCGGCGCTTTCTCGTTATTTTTAAGGTTTTTCTGGTCCGGTTCAGCGCCTTCAGTTTCCGCCGTCCTGAAGTGGGAAGATAGAGCCCAGATCAAAAACGAGTTATTAAGTTCCTAGTGGTCTAAATGAGTTACATGACAAGGATTTTAGTTACAAAAGGCCGGCCCAATTGGGCACGTGGCAGCACGGTCTGTTCTGATAGTTTTACGCATAAAATTTTTATCATGGGCGGACTTGGACAACATTTTAGGCCCGACATAAGGGCTTGGCCCGGCCCAGCGTCGCTCGCTGATCACCTCTAGCTCATGGCACTTCATCCTGCGGCATCAAATTTAAGTTTTTTGTTTTCGTTTTATTTTTTAAGTCTTTTTCTCACCGGCAAAGTGCGCGGTTGTATATTTTATTCGAAAGTCGTTTTGACGTCGGGCTGAAAAATAACTCCCAACACTGATTTTATTAAAAAACATATTTGTGCAATATGAGGATGGGATGAGTGATGAGAGGTGGAAATATCCCATGAAGGACGTGCCTATAACGTTACTATGAGCGCGACATAGAATTCGAATACGGAATTTTTCATGTCAGAACTGGATGTTTAAGCACTCAACCACAATTCGGGGACTCAATTTGAATGGCATTCCAAGCATTGCGAAAATCCCTTTTTATTGCGAGAGGTCTTGCGCGGATTGCAACTTTCTTTCTTCCACAACTCGAACTTGCAGATCTTAGCAAGAAATAGAATTAGCAGAAAATTCAAGAAAAGAAGATCTAACATATGAGAAAATCAGAAGGATATGCATCCTTAGACCATTGCGATTGTTGGTTTAAAGTTGACAGCATCCTGAGGAAATACTAGTACTTCGACTTCCCCGCGTGTAACATGAACGAGCTCTCAAAGTTTGATTTGGCATTAGTTCGTTTGTTTGGTTCGAACTGTACTGATCATCAATAATGAAATCATCCAAGATTGCATAAAACTGAAATGAGAGTCGAACCAAATATCGTATCTTTCGGCCGTTCTTCCCTTTAACTACTTTAACTGCCGCTTCTTCCCGCCAATTTAACCTGCCTTCCTCTCTCTCTCTCTCTCTCTGTGTAGAACGTGACGAACAATGTCGATGGATCTCCAACTCTCTCTCTTCTCTCTCGTCCTCGTCTCCACCGCTTTCTCGCCGTGCACGTCCTTCCCCTCGCCACAATCGAGCCCTGCTCCATCTCCTTCTCCGTCAGCCTCTGGTCAAGGACAGCTGGAAAACGCCGGCGTCCACACCTCGTCTAGTCCGAGCCCACGTCCCCTCGCCCCTGCCCTGTTTGTTCTCGGCGACTCCTCCGTCGACTGCGGCACCAACAATTTCCTTGGGACGCTGGCAAGGGCAGACCGCCTTCCTTACGGCAGAGACTTCGACACCCACCAGCCCACTGGCAGGTTCTGCAATGGACGAATCCCAGTCGACTACCTCGGTAAATTCACCTCGCTTTCTTGGTTTTCTTTGATTTCTCGAATGACCCTTCTTGGACATGAAGGAATTTCAAATTTCATCAAGCACTCAAAGACATGGAGAGTCCCGCTTTTTAAGTCATTCTGTAGAGATCTCATTTTCCCCACCATTTTCAATGATCATATGTCCTACCGAAATATCTGTGGAGGTTTATTTCTCATTACTCGTCTGCTTCTTGATTTCTTTTAATCAGCTCTGTATCTCGGTCTTCCATTTGTTCCGAGTTATCTTGGACAGCAAGGACGGGTGGAAGATATGATTCATGGAGTGAACTACGCATCTGCTGGTGCCGGATTAATCTTCTCGAGCGGATCGGAGATGGTACAACTTTCATCACGTCTCTCACGAAACGAAAATGGATGTTATGAAATTTTGCTAATGTTACTCATCGCTAGCGTACTGACTTTGACTGACAATCCTATGAAGGGTCAACATGTCTCCTTCCCTCAGCAAGTCCAGCAATTCGCAGACACATGCCAGCAGTTCATTTTGAATATGGGAGAGGACGTTGCGGCTGATCTCATCTCGAGCTCAGTGATTTATATCTCGATTGGAATCAACGACTACATACATTACTACTTGCCTAATGTGTCCGGTGTGCAGAGCCTGTACTTACCGTGGAGTTTCAACCATTTTTTGGCATCATCACTAAGGCAGGAAATTAAGGTTGATATTGTGGCCCAATTCATTCAGATGCATAACCTTTGAATTTTTCTGGCATTTATCTATGAGGGGAGAATTACAGTGTGTTTAAGTACTTAGGTTGAATTTCAGAGGCAACCCAATTTTGTCAACAAAAGGTAATGCTTAATTATAATTTCCATTGGTAGGTGATGAGGAGCAGGGTGTTTTATTGAATTTTCAGGGTGTTTTAGTACTGATCGTTTTGTTGAGATTGCCAATATGTATATGATTCTCGATGCAGAACTTGTACAATATGTATGCTAGGAAGGTTGTGGTGATGGGATTGCCGCCTATCGGTTGCGCTCCTCACTATCTGTGGCAGTACAAGAGCAAAAACGGGGAGTGTGTGGACGTGATCAATGACACAATCATGGAGTTCAATTTCGCCATGAGATTCATGGTCGAAGGGCTAGGTCAGGAACTCCCGGGTGCGAGCATCACCTTCTGCGATGTGTTTCAAGGTTCCATGGACATACTGAAGAATCACGAGCATTATGGTGTGGTTATTGTCCAGTTGCTGTTTTCTCTACTTGAACGAACTATCCTGCAGTTTGAAATTTGAATTAAAGTTTTAAAACTCTGGTTCAGGTTTCAATTTTACTACTGATGCGTGCTGCGGGCTAGGCAAGTACAGAGGCTGGATCATGTGTTTGTCGTCTGAGATGGCGTGTGAAAATGCTTCTAGGCATATTTGGTGGGACCAGTTCCATCCAACGGCGGCGGTGAATGCAATTTTAGCGGACAACGTGTGGAATGGCCTGCACTCGAGGATGTGCTATCCAATGAACTTGGAAGAGATGGTGGTTCATAGGGCCAAATGATTAGTATAGAGGTTCGACAGGCCAGACCTGCCGGATTCATTTACAAACTTGCCTATTTTTTCTTGTACTGTTCATTTGCTATGATAGTGATGTCTGTAGCGAATAATGAGTGAAGTATTTCGTGATCAGCATCGGAGTACCTGACAAAACTCAAAGATAGCTTCCAGTTTTGCTCATTCAACTCTTCTTAGGTAAGGTGTATGTCATCTTCGATATATGATCTTACCTCTAAACTAGGGAATGTGGTAGTAATGTCCCTGCAAAAGCGAATTGAAAAATTCCAAGTAGAAGACACTAGGATTACGATAGCAATTCAGATAAAATGCCATGAGCAACTAAAAAGTACTCCCGCTGCTCTCTTTACAGATGTATGTCTAATGCCTGAGTACAGTCTTGATTAGTTTAGATGTACGCCATGTCGAGCCTAGATAAATGAAAGAGGTCTGAAGTGATGCAGAAGGTTAAATGAACCCTGGTGATTGTGAGAAGGAAAAGAGTCATTATTGAAAGTAACATTGTGATGTTTGAGGGATGTGTGCACTATCTTGCTGCTATCTGTGTTTAAAGTAAGCGAGAGAGAGAGAGAGAGAGAGAGAGAGAGAGAGAGAGAGAGAGAGAGAGAGAGAGAGAGAGAGAGAGATGTACTTGAGATATAGAATTTTCATATTCTTGAGTATTGTTGTTTTTGAAAGAACAGAGAAGGAGTTGACAGCAAAAGCTATGTGTCTTGTTCAGAAAACTGATAAATGTTCAAAATAAACACTAGAACTTAACCATAAACCCACGTTGCCCACTAACAGCTTGCTTGGTCCACAAAACCAGCAACAAACTAAGAGAACAGCTAAAATACGTGCAGCTAACTGCTCCTATAAGATAAGATTGACCAAGTAAAACAACAATTAACCAACTCCTAGAAAATAGGACATCAACAAACTAACTAAGCAAAAGAAAAAAAAAAAAAAATAGAACGTGCGGTCTTGATACATCAACACTCTCCTCCTGGATCAAGTACTGCACACTCCTAGCTTTGCCCTAAGAAATTCAAATTGACCAACATGAAATGACTTCGTGAATATATTTGCAATTTGGTTTTCTGAACTGCAGTACACCAGTTTCACCTCTTCAGCCTTTTGCACTTCTCTCAAGAAGTAAAACTTGACCTTAAGATGCTTTGTTTTTCCATGAAATATTGGGTTCTGTGAAATGGCCAGAGTAGCTTGATTATCCACAAACACTTCTATGTCTTCTTCTTGCTGCATATGCAGATCATCCATCAGCTTCTTCAGCCATAATGCTTGATTCACAGCTGCAATAGCTGCAATGAACTCAACTTCTGCAGTTGATTGAGCCACTATTTCCTGCTTCTTTGAACACCAGGAAAAACATGCCGACCCAAATGTAAAGCAATAACCTGAAGTGCTTCTCATATCATCCATTGATCTTGCCCAATCACTGTCATAATACCCCTGCAACTTAAACTCCTGAACTCTACAAAACTTAATCCCATATGAAAGAGTACCTTTTAAGTACCTCAACACCCTCTTTGCAGCTACCATATGCAACTCACTTGCACAATTGAGAAATCTAGATAAGACACTTACAGAAACATGATGTCCGGCCTAGTTGCAAAGTGAGATACATAAGACAGCCAATCAAACTTCTATAAACTCTTTCATCTCGCAAGTTCGATCGATCATTCTTTTGGAGCTTTTCCTTATGACCCATTGGAGTACTCACACTCTTGCACTCCTCCATGTTAAATCTCCTTAGAATCTCCTTCAAATACTTTTTCTGACAGATAAAAACTTCATTCTAAGTCTGCTTAACCTCCATTCCTAGAAAATATGACATCTCATCAAGATCTGTCATTTCGAACATCTTCATCATCTCTTGCTTAAATGCAGTAATCTGAGCACTATTACTCCCTGTCACCAGCATATCATCCACATAAAGAGACACCACCACTAAGTTAGATACTAACTTTTTGACATGTAGAGTGGATTCACTGAGGCTTTTCTTGAAACCTAGGCCCAGCAAGTGCTCATCCATCTTACTGTACCATGCTTTAGGAGCTTGCCTCAAGCCATAAAGAGCCTTTCTCAGCAAATAAACTTTCTCCTCCTGGCTTGGTGTGACAAAGCCTTTTGGCTGCTCAACATAAATCTCCTCCTGCAACACTCCATTCAAAAATGCAGATTTCACATCTAATTGAGATACCTTCCATCCTTGTTGAGCTGCCAAAGCAAGAATCATTCTAACTGTATCAAGTCTTGCCACAGGAGCAAAGGTTTATGAGAAATCAACTCCCCAAACTTGTGCATATCCCTTCACCACCAACCTGGCCTTATGCTTATTCACTGAGCCATCAAGATTAAATTTGGTCCTGAAAACCCATTTTACTCCAATCACCTTCCTATCTTCAGGCCTCTCTACTAGCTCCCATATTTGGTTCTTTTCTATCATAGCCAACTCTTCTTTCATTGCATTCATCCACCTCTGATTGCTTTTAGCTTCCTCAAAACCTGCAGGTTCCAAAACAGCCACACTGCACCTTTGATATATATCAGTCAAAGATCTGGTACCTCTAACTGGAACATCATCCACCAGCTCGTCAGGTTCCAATGAGACCTCTTGGTGCTTGCCTTGTGGCTCATTTGTCCAGTCCCATTTCTCATCTTCTAGGAACTGAACATCCCTGTTAATGATCACCTTCCCTGTCTGTGGTTGATAGATCCTATAAGCTTTTGACACTAAACTATAGCCAACAAAGATCCCAGCTTCAGCTTTCTCCCCCAACTTGTCTCTCTTGACCTGTGGAATATGAGAAAAACACAAACAACCAAACACCTTCAAATTTCTTAAAATTGGCTTGACATCAAACCAAGCTTCAAAGGGTGTCTTCATCTCCAATACCCTCGTAGGTAGTCTATTCAGCAGAAAAACTACTGTGTTTGCTGCTTCTGCCCAAAACTCTTTTGGTAGATTCTTCTCATACAACAGACACCTAGTCATCTCCATAATAGTTCTATTCTTCCTCTCACTAACTCCATTTTGCTATGGAGAGTAAAGAGTAGTAAGCTGATGCTCAATTCCAGCCTCTTCACAAAAAGAATTAAACCTCTGTGAAGTGTATTCTGTTCCATTATTAGATCTAATGACCTGAATCTTGCAGCCATTTTGGTTCTCAACCCATTTCTTAAACTTCAGAAATACCTTAGCAACTTCTGACTTTTGCTTCACAAAGTAAATCCAGCACATTCTAGTATAATCATCAATGAAAATAATGAAATACCTGCTGCCGTTTAGTGAAGGAATCACTTGTGGACCACATAGATCTGTATGAATTAGCTGCAGCTTCTCTGTAGCTCTCCAAGTGGATTCCTTGAAGGGAAGTCTTGTCTGCTTGCCTAGCAAACAAGCTTTGCACCTTGTGATCTGCTCCTCTAGGCTTGGTATCCCAGTTGCCATTTCATTCCTCTACATGAACAGCACGCCTTTATGATGAAAGTGCCCCAACCTCTTGTGCCATATTTCTGAATCATTAGCCTGACACTTGAATGCCATCTGCTCCTTCTCAAGAGGATTCAAAGAAAAACTCTTTTGTTGCATCTTTATCTTGAACAGCTCCTGACCACTAGAGTCAAAGATCAAGCACTTCTCCTCTTCAAATATCACCTTAAATCCCTTTTCTACCAATTGCCCCACACTCAGCAAATTCTGATCAATTTTAGGCACATACATCACATCAGAAACTAGCTTAGTTCCAGCACAACTCTCCATTGCTATAGTCCCTTTACCTTTCACTTCTAAGTACTCCCCATTCCCAATTCTCACTCTTGACTTCAATGACTTGTCAAGGTTTATAAACAGCGTTTCATCACTTGTCATGTGGTTCGTGCAACCACTATCAACAAGCCAACTGTCACATGGAGTACTAGAGGAGAAACAAGAGGCAACAAACAGTTGATCTACCTCTTGCTGGGCTGCAGCATTTACCTCACCCTGCTGTTGATCTCTCTTCTCTTTGCAGAACTTCTCAATGTGTCTAAGCTTATGACACTTTCTGTACCTTACATCTGGCCTCTTCCAACACCTAAAGTGTGGATGATTCTTTTTTCCACAGTGCTGACATGAGGAATATCTTCCCCAATTGTTCTTGGAATTGCCCACACTATTCTCTCCTACAGTAGCTTCTGAACCACTACTGCCATTTCCTTTCTTCCCTTTCCACTTCTTGACTTTTCCTCCTACATTCCGCTGTTCTTTGGCTAGCAAAGCTCCTCCTGTACTTCCTTCCAGCCTCATTAACCTCCTATGCTCTTGTGCTTGCAGAGCACTTAGCAATTCTGCCAACTTGATCTGAGACAAATCCTTGGTATTCTCCAAAGAGGCAATGGTTGCCTCAAACCTTTCGGGCAAGGAGACAAGAATCTTCTGCACTAGCCTATTATCGAGAGGTCGGTGCCTAGAACTCTTGCCTGATTTGCAATACTTATCAGCTTATCAGAATACTCCTTAATTGTCTCAGACTCCTTCATCTGCAGTCTCTCGAATTTTGTGATTAGATTTAGCCCCTTCATGCTTCTGATCCTCTCATCTCCTTGATACTCACCTTTGAGGAAGTCCCAGATAGCTTTGGCTGATTCACAAGCCATAATTCTGCTGAAAATGGCAGGTGAGACAGCAGCATATAAACAAGACTTTGCCTTTGCTTTTCTTGTTGTCCTCTCCTTGTGAAACTTGATTTGATTGACGGTTGGATTGTCAGGAAGGGGAGCAACTTCATAATCTTGTTCCACAGCTTCCCAAAAATCACAACCCTCTAGATAAGCTAGCATTCTCACCGCCCGGCTTGATAATTTTCTCCATCAAACGCTGGCGGAGCCATTGCTGAAAAACCACTCGATCCTGCCTCCATCTTGCTTTTAACTTCTATGGATGCAGACACACCTCTCAATCAATCTCACAAGTTACTCACAGCCCCTTAAGATCAAGAAAGCTCTGATACCAATGTTGTTTTTGAAAGAACAGAGAAGGAGTTGACAGCAAAAGCTATGTGTCTTGTTCAGAAAACTAATAAATGTTCAAAATACATACTAGAACTTAACCATAAACCCACGTTGCCCACTAACAGCTTGCTTGGTCCACAAAACCAGCAACAAACTAAGAGAACAACTAAAATACGTGCAGCTAACTGCTCCTACAAGATAAGATTGACCAAGTAAAACAACAATTAACCAACTCCTAGAAAACAGGACATCAACAAACTGACTAAGCAAAAGAAATAAAAAAAAAAAATAGAATGTGCAGTCTTGATACATCAACAAGTATAGATGGGTTCTGAGCTGAAATTCCCTCCGCACTTTGAGATGGATTTTTCTGTCTCTGTTCCTATCTGCTTCTTGGAATGTCTGAGCTTGAAGTAAAACCATCGCTTCACCAGTATATGACAGATAAATTCACAACTGTCTAGCATTTTGCGCATACCTTATTGATGATGGCATCGACCGTGTCCCATGGGAGGATCAGGTCCGACTCCTTCAAGAGCTAAAATTTCGAAACTCCTGCTTTTATTGCCATAACTTTGTTGATATCTCCATCAATCAGTACACCCCTTTTGATGAGTACTTATAGTAGAATTACGGTAGAAGATGTTCCTAGGCAAACATAACTGCCTTAAATTCATGTGCTTGTCTTTTCAGTAGGCTATTTTTATGTCCATATGAAAGTTTCTTCTGTTGAACATCAAGTGGTGCAAATGGTTTTTTTATGGCATTTATTGTTATTGTGGAAGAGAGACGTCACAGAATTATATACCGAGTCAGTGAAAGAAACTAATTACCGAACCTCAAGTGAATTGACAGAGTGGTAACTGGTAAGGTGTCTGAACCAGAACCTCTAGGTTGCCAATCCCTTGAAGCCACTCCCAAAAGCCATGGAACGATTACAGGGCATGTTTAGGATGAGGGCGGGCGCCACCCTTGGGGTGGGACAAGCCAGTTGCCAGTTGAAGCCCAACACGCCAACATTCCAAACAATCCGAACAAATCAAGAAAAAGGAAGTTATTACTGATGTAGAAATATCGTCAAGTTCAGTAAGCATTGTGCAACCAATCTCTTTATGATATGATGCACACAAAGAATGATTGTAACGGTATCAATCACTCAGCACTTGTATTCCAGCTCAACAAAGAGATTAACAAATTAGGTTCACTCTCAACAACTGTGCTCACTTGGATGTCAATCTAATTCAATCTGAGTTGGTCATATATCAAAAACACCAATGGAGAAATTAGCTGTGAGATTTCTAGCTGCACGATGATTTTATCAGACACTCAGTGCTTGGCAGAGCCAGAGTTCTGTACATTTTTTCAACCATCTTCTCTGTACTGCACCTAGTGCACCAAGGGAGATTAATGGCTCGTGGTACAAGATCACTCTTTCTTGGTATTACCGGACTTAATCAGAAATGGAGTCTTGCACCAATACCTTCTGCTTAATCCGGAACTTCACTGTTCATCACAAAACTTGGAAATGCTAAGGTTATCTCCCTGAAAGGTAGAAACTGTAATCAGAAATGGCAGCTTTGGGATTGCAGGTCACGTTATTCAACAATGCAACTCAACATCGCTCATGGAGATAATAACCAAATAAGGACTTAGTGAGATCATGGCACGCAATATCTATAGGTATACATGAAGTAAGTACCCACTTCAGATATGGAAGAGTCATGTTTTTTATGAGGGAAGGATTCTTTGCCACAAACTCTTTCCACTCTTCTCGATCGATCTTCCCGTCATCTTTTGTATCTGCCTCTGTGATTGCCTGTCAAGACAAGACAAACAGGAGCATGAACAGCAGAACATGACCGCTTCATTTAATTTAAGGACAGAATTGAGCAGGTCCGTCCCATACCTTACAAACAATCGTGTTTATAACGTCATCGGAAAGTGTCAGATCTGATTCACCAAGAAGAGCCAGTACCATCTCCTTCAACTTTTGCATTAGGATATAGCCAATGCAATTTGGGAAGATTAAATAATGAGATGTCAGAACTTGACAGTCAGAAGAAAAGCAGGCCAGATGCAGCAGTTTGCAATTAACTTGACGAAAGTTGCAATCATGCAATGTATGTAAGAGAAGGTACTGCAGAATTAACTTGGGCGGACGAAAGATGATTGGATGACTGGCATGTCGGGTCGAATGACTACCATCACTTGCATGGTCATATGATTCAAAGATTACACCAGTTGAAAAACAAAAAGTAAAAAGATCTCTGGTAAATCAAGATCGTGTTCAAGGTCATAACAGCAAGTTCTCCTTGTTTTTCTTTACCTTTATTTTTCAAGACAGTGCAATATCTTTTTAAACAAGATTTCCACTCCTAAATTGCAAAATCATTTTTTTTTTCCTGAGAAAAGACATCCAAACAGCCAAATTACACAGACGTTTTAAAGCGAGAAAAAGAATTTTCTTATATGTTTTACAGTAAGAAGCTTGTCATAATTGCTCATGTATTTACAGAACTATTCACATACTATAGAGGCAGAGGCATTAGGGTACTGCTCGGGTATTTACCTCTTCTCGCTCTATATAACCAGTCTGCCTCAAATCGTATATTCTAAAAGCAACTGCGAAAAAAGGTCAACTAAGTCAGAAAAAATCCTTATTGAAGTGCAAGAGTCCCAGAAATTGCATTCTTGTATGCTCTAGTTCGCTTCTCACAAAACAAAAAATCAGTAAGAAGGGGAGACTTTAAATCGGATCGTACAGTCTGTTTTGTCTGCTTCAGGAGTATTTGGGTGGAACACACTTAATGACCGGACAAATTCTCCAAATTCTATCACCCCGTCACGCTTCACATCAAATAGATCAAAAAGCTGCAGGCCAGTTTCGGGCCAAGGTTATTAAAGAATAAACGGCCATGCTTGGTGAAATTTTAGACAAGTGTGCAACTAGAAAAAATAAGTACAGTGGCTATTAATACTGACAAGCCCAAATACTGCTAAATATGACAGAGGCCGCAGGATTCTTATATGCAGATCTATGCATGATAAGTCTGAAATTTCAATTGATTGACAAATTCTGAAAGGAATTCCACTTTGATTTCAGATGTCGCATGCCTAGAAGAAGCGAAACAGATATATCCACTGAAGAGTGAACTTACAGATGGAAAGTAGGTTCCTAAAGGAAAAGATTACGAAGAAGACGAGCATATGCACTCACCCTATCTGCAAAAAGATTCCGCTTGTTACTGTTCCCAAAAAGCGCAAGCTGAAACTCTTCCTGTTCAAGGAAATAGACGGGTAGTAAGTCTTTGAGATGTATAGGAACAAGGAACCAAGTTAAAGGGGAGTACTTCTATCTTATAGAGCAAAGCATGAATTCTCGATATAGCCTAGATTAGCAAGAGAATACCTTGTGTATAAGACCATCGTCAACTATGGAACTGCTTAGTTTCCTGAAAAGGTCATACAAAGCCTCCACTTCATTCACAGTAACTGCCAAATTGATCATAATGTGGAGATTATGACACGCCTTTCACAGGAAAAAAAAAATCTCCAGAGAAAAGCTGTTGAAAATGTAGATCAGTCCATCAAGTTATATGAGCTAAATGGAGCAACAGTATCATGTCACTGCCGGTGACGGTACATAAAACATCTAAACTGCAGTTGTGTAATGAGGGCATAAATAGAATTGCCAACAAGATGAACATGATACAGATACATAGGCAGCTATTAAAGTTGCAAATTGAATATCCATCCATAAGACCAGTGTGCTAATTTCATCAGACTTAAGACGTCCATGCTACATCGAAACTACAAGGTGTCTAGACTTGCTAACCTGTTTATATTATGTTACCTATTTGATTTCCTACTTACAAGGTGTTTCCGAAGCAAGAATGATTGGATCCTCATAACCAGCTTTTCGTTCACCTTTCCTCATGCAAAAGCAGCCGAAGAGTGACTGCATATCTTCAGGTAGAGTTGTGCCTGTTGACAACAGCAGAAAGGAGGACTTGAAAACTTTGGTGGTTGATAGACTCGGAACTTAGACATGCATGTCTTGAGGTCAAGCATCTCTCACGGACAGTACTTCCTAGGTTTCATGCTTGTGCCCAGTTCGTCTCTTAAACTAATCTCGGTTCAAGGGGACAAAGTTCATATGATTCCTGACAGAATGGTTTTCAGAAATTGAGTTTCAGAAAGTTCAAATGAGCAAGGCTTGCTATAGGGGTGGGGCTTGTGCGAAGTCAGGACAAAGGACAAAATAACTTGAAGGAGAAATCTTTCGGCATTGCAAATGTATAAATATACAAGGGAAGGTCAGAGTAATTTGGGTGAAAACGTGATCTTGGCGACCAGTGATTCAAATTATATAATTAGAAACAGTGTATGGGACCTCTTGCCTAAGCTGTTGTAGCTGTGGCCATCCTTAATGGTACTTCCAAAGCCAAAGATGTAATAATGGGTCATTAATGGTTCGAAAAAAGTGAGCAAAACAGTTAATGATCCTCGTTATACGGAAAATTGACATGCTTTACAGAACGAGATAATTGGAAACATATTTAGCTGCTGTTGAGTAAGTATGAATCAGATAACTCTCTCTCTCTCTCTCTGTCTCAGTTATTGAGAATTCTTGAACTCTGTGTGCCTGTGAACTACAAAAGACTGGTAGAGACAGGTTTTTCTATGGATCATCGTTACTTGATGTGCTTGAAAAGTCACCGTTACTGATTCAATGTTAAAAAGTTACTCGGACTTCTAAACCTTGGTGAGATGTTAATATTATGTAGACGAAATCACTACAAGGGATACATCAACATGATGCCGCCATTTGCCAAAAAAGAAAAGGCAACAGTTTCTCTGAATCCTTCGTTTGTTATAAGCACCTTATAGTGATCAAATCTCCAAAGTTTCAAAAGCCTTATCAACTCTGGCAATTTTTATGTCTTGACTACTACTTTGGCTGAACTGCCAAACCTAGGTGGCTACAAGTCCCTCCCCGTCTCTGCATACGGTGCCTTCCCGGCTCTCAGTGCCTCTATTTTCTCATGTGTGACACTGTACAAAAGTGCTGTCGATCGAGCCTACAAATTGCAAAAGCACTTGCAGTAGCAAAAGGGCCCGAAGCAGAGGGAACCATCAAATCACAAACCAAAGAAAAGAAGTCAAATTCGAAGCAGAAACTGCACACTAACAGAGGCAACAGAGATTATGGGCTCTTCACCAAACTCAAAAAAGCTGTAGGACCCCCCATCCCATTCGAGACGAATAGGCAACGCCTTTTCACTGTTCGATTCTCTCTATGCATAACCCAAAAAGGGCATGCTTTAAAAACCCAAAAAGAAAACCAAAACAAGGATGGGACAAAAAAAAGATGGGAAGAAGCAACTGATTGGAGCAGATCAAACAAACATCGCCAAGACTCTGTTTTTCGTGACAGCAGCATGAGAAAATCGATCGTGGGTTAGCAGTAGCGATTACCTGCGCACGAAGCTCTCCCACCTCCGTCTCTCTCTCTCTCTCTCTCTCCCCTTCTCCTTCCTCCTCCTTCTCCGTCTCTGCCGTGCGCTGAGCTAAGCTGAGCTGCCGGAATTGAATGGCAGTTGTACTGCTGGCCTGCACCTCTTTCCCGGTCCTGCATTTTTTTTAATATTTTTTTTTGGCTTTATAAAAGACGCAGGCCGCGGAAATTCAACGTTCCCAGTCCTTCGCCTAATTTTTCAAAAAGTTGCCATGCTTCTTCGATCTGGACACGACCAGGTCACATGCATGCGTGGGGAAGATGAACGTCCAACCACACGTTCGATCTGCTCGTGCTCGGTTCGATCTCTGCAAAAGGCCGTTCGGTCAGTCGCTGTCGTCGCCAATGCCTGGGCTCACCCGATTCTGACGTGGTCAAGGGGGAAAAAAGAAGAAAATTTCCCATTTTTATTATCATTAAGCGCATGTATTTCTTAGACAACCACCGCACGCCGTAGAAATGACGACATACGCATTGAAAATTACAGTACAACGACGGACATTTCCTACACCACAAAAGAATCGAATCCCCCACCAAGTGAAGGAAAACACGACAAAATATCCAACCTAATGAGAACCGCCCTCGTTTTTCTCAAGGTGAGCAACCTAGTCGGTTCAACTCGGGAATTAATATGGTTCCCAATTTTGATAATTGAGAATCCACATCACCCGATTCGGTTCCCAATCTTATATCCAGAGTTAGCCAGTTCCACCCCAAAACTTGGAATCCATTCAATTCTAAGGTAGAACTTGGAAATTAACCGGCGTACTCCTAACCCTAGGAATTTTTTCACTTTCTTTCATTCAAAACAAAAAAAATTATTGAAATTAAATATGTTCCACATGTTATCCTCAAGCAGAAAGAATTGAATTTTTGTTTGACACGTGTATAAATGCAAAAAAAAAAGGAAAAAAAAAAATCTCTTATTCGATTTTAAGTAAACCTTAGAACTAGTTTAGAACTAGCCGGTTCAGTTCCAAAGTGATCATAATAGGTTATTGTTTCCAAAAATAAAGAATTGATTCTCACAGGTAAGTTCTAAGTTTCAAATCTAAAATCTACCTATTTTGAAACCGATCACCCCTACCTTCATAGACAAAATAACAATGTTGTGATGAGAATGTAAGTCGATTTGAGCTCTATATATTGAGTACTAGGGCGTGAACTTTCTTTATCCATGTTTGACTCAATATAGTTGTGTGTATGTATGTGCATAATTTAGAGCCAAGTACAACTTTCGGCCCATCAACTTCTCTTATTTGTGCAATTTAATTCTCTAAATATGGTATTTTTCAAATCGATTGAAAAGGAAAGGAAAATAAAAATATATATATAAAGACGAGAGAGAATGGGATTGGGGGGGGACTGCAAATCGGTCCCCCCAAATCCTTTGCTCTTGGTCTTGCAATGAGAACGATGGACGTCTTTGCAAGTTAGGAATCCAACCGAGACTTGTTAAAGACGTTAATATGGAATCCTTTGTAACATTTTATATAAGGTACATACGCCAAATTATCGAAGTAGGTGGATGGACTTTTTTTAAGTTGACAAAGCATCGTAAGAGATATCCATTCTTTAACGGCAAATCATGGCATCGCACTCTCCTAAAGTCCCCGATTCCTTAGTATATTCTCCAGATCTCAGACCTTAGTTCACCGCCAAAAACTTCCTCCTTTTAGTTCCTTTTTCTCGTACAACCAAAACTAGAAGCCCGCCATAGATTTCAAACAACCACACGCTTGTTAGCTGAGTCGGTTCATCGGTTCAGCTACTTTTGGGTTGAATGTTTGGTTCCTGTGGGTTTGAGTCTTCGAATCATCTAATTTGCTCATAGTTGTCTTCATCTCGAATTTTTTTTTTACTACTTTTGAAAAGTTCATAGCGCAAATTGAAGGTAAAGTCACATATTGTCAATTCAAAGTTTCAAGTCAAAAATTACAAAAATAAAATTGACTACTGACATGGTTGAATGTGGTTGGTAAGATTGTCTATATCCACAGGGATCGAGGTTGAATCGACATCATCCCGTGGACCTAACTTTGATGATCCGACCTCCATTATTGTCTAGGTGAGCTGCATACTTGCGTTACTGACAAAAGCATATATTATTATACTTAGGATTAAGGATTTTTGAAGTAGCTCTTGAATCAATCTTATTGGTCTCCCCATCCTGTGACGGTAGCCTCATCATGCCACTTTGGTCTTCATCCTTTTAGGAATCTGCTAGAAGGATCCCTTAATTACTTTTTTTTTTTTTTAACTTCGGTTGCCAAATAATTCCGCCATATAAGGGTGGGCGCGTTAGAGGGAAAATTTCGTGATATACAGAGATAGTTATTAAGAAATTATTTTTCAGAAAAATGTTTTCCCATTTTTAAGTTAAGAAATTTATTTCCTTAGTCATTAAACATGCATATTTTCATTGACTGTGATTGATTTCCCTTTTAGCTGATCATTTTTCAGTAAACCGAACGCATGAAAGGCCATTGAAGTAATTTGGGAAAAATCCTCTCATTTCAGACGCACCCCAATTATGTATTGTTTTTCCTATGATTATTTCAAAATACATTTATGCTCCTGAAGAGATTAAGGGCGCGTTTGGTAACGTTTCTGTTTCGGGGAACAATTTTTGAACAAAAATAGTTTTTTTTTTTTTTATTTCTGTTCCAAGGAACAATTTCTAAATATAAGAACCCGTTTGGTAACGCAAAAATTTCTACTCCGTAAATAGAAACGCATTTGGTAAACTTGTGTAATTTTTTTTTGTTTCTTTTAATTTTTTAATAATTTATTACAATTTTCTTTTTTTTTTTCTTCATTCTTCCTTTTGGCCGGTCGCCGGCCTCAGCCATGGCTAGCAACCTCGCCAGGCTAGGGCGAGGCCGACCTCGCGCCGCTTGGGCGAGGCCGAGCCTTGCTGGTGACCTCGCCCGGCCACCGAGGCCACTGGCGAGGCTTGGCCTCGCTCAAGCAACACGAGGTCGACCTCGCCTCGCCGGGGGTCGGCGATGCTCCGACGAGGTCGCCGGCTCTCGACGGCCGGTCGTCGGCCATGACTGAGGCTGGCGACCTACTAAAAGGAAGAAAAAATAAAATAAAAAGAAGAAGAAGAAAAAAAAAGTGTTTCTCGGAAGTGTTCCCGGGAAAAAGAAACAAGTTTTTTCTACTTTTTGTTTTTGTTCCAAATTTGTTCCCGGGAATAAAAATGTAAACAAACGCATTTATGTTCTTTTTTTGTTCCCCGAAACACAAGAACAAAAATTTGCGTTGCGGGGAACAGACACAAATAAACAAACACAGCCTAATTTACCAACAGTCCTAAATTAGAAAGTGTTTCTTCGCATGTCTCTATTTCTTACGTCGATTATCTATCTTTGACTAGATTAACAAAAAAAAAAGAAACTCGGTTTAGTAGTAAAAGAAGCTGACGTAGAAAAAAAGATTGAGGTAGACATCACTTGGCCAAAGGCCTAGTTTAGTCATGGCACCATGGGGCGACATACCGCGAACAACGCCAGATGGGTTTGGGTTCGGACAAGTCGTATCTACTTCTTTTTTCGTCTGAGTCAATATCGGCAATGCAGCTCGTCGGATATTAAGTACGCGTTTGATATCATTTCTTTCAAAAATGTTAAAAACGTAAAAAAAAAAAAAACTATTTCTGTTTCGGGGAATAATTTTTACTAGAAGAATGCTTTTGGTAATCGCACAAAATTTCTATTCCTGGAATATAAAAAGAATAGAAACATGTTTGGTAAACTTGTATAATTTTTTTTGTTTCTTTTATTTTTATTTTACCTTTTTCTTTCTTTTTTTTTTTTTTTTCTTCTTTCTTCTTTCTTCCTTTTGGTTGGTCGCCGGCCTCGGCCATGGCCGGCGACCGGCCGATGAGGGCCGACCGACCGATGAGGGCCGGCGGCCTCGCCCAGCCACGGTGAGGCTCGCTGGCCCCCGGAGAGGCTCGTCCTCGCCGGGGGCGGCGACGCTCCGGCGAGGTTGCCGGCCCTCGACGGCCGGTCGCCGGCCATGGCCGAGGCCGATGACTGGCCAAAGAAAAACAAGAAGAAGAAGAAGAAAAAGGAGAAAAAAAAAAAGAAACAAGGTTTGTGTTTTTGTTCTTTTGTTTCTTCAAAAAGTGCTCTCGGAACAAGAAACAAGTTTTTCTTATTTCTTATTTTTGTTCCAAATTTGTTCCCGAGAACAAAAAAATAGATTTTTTGTTTTCGGGAACAAAAGTGTAAACAAACGCGTTTTTGTTCTTTTTTTGTTCCCCGAAACAAAAGAACATAAATTTTTGTTCCGGGGAATAGAAACACAATTAAACAAACAGGGCCTAAACCTAATATAAGTTATGACACAATCAAATTTGAGTGAATTAACTGTTGAATCAAATCGTATTAGTCCCTGCCAATGGTCGTTGCTCAATTATGTATTTGCTATTATACTTTTTTTATAATTAGTTCTTCAATTAAGAGAAGAAAAGAGAATGTATTGTTGCGGGGTATATAAAATATTTAGTCTCCGATTCATATTTTGTCAACCATTTGCAGGTAGTACATGGGGACATGACTATTTTGCCTACATTGGGCTTCACATGGATATATGTACATACACTATCGCTTTGCTGTCTGCTTTGAAAATTGTATTTTGAGTTCGAACTCACTTGTAGTAATAGGGCGAGTATCCTGATTGTGATCGATGGGTTTTGGACTTCTAGCATCATGATAGAGTTAGATTTGACCGGATTTGTCTAGTTTACAATAATGGATTGTGATTAATTTTGAGTGAACATATTTCCACGACTTTAGATTTGAATATATTCTAATGGGTATAAGGTAACACTCCAAAAGAGTAGTCGTGACCATCTCTTGCCCTAACGTGCTACTTAAATTTGGCATGTATATGTACCGTTTCACTTCAAATGTCTCAAACTTGATTCTAATGATAACCTCGATACAGAGTAATTTTCTTTTGCAATTTGATAGAAGAGTTAACCACTTCTGTAAAAAGTTTGTAAAACATTAGAAAAAATTAATAATTCAAAATCGATCTAATAAATAAGGGGTGTACAAAATGGATTGCTTGAACCGAAAACTGTTGGGACTGGCTGGTTTGATCTACTTCTCGAGAGTATCAATCCGGCTCCTAGTTCCTAAAAGTAGAACCAATGTCTGGAGGATCTGGTCCCAATACCAACAGGAAAGCTGACCATATCAATTTTTATTTTTATTTTTATTGTTCCTGAGGAAATAGAAGCCTGTAATTATATAATACGATATTTGGATTAAAGCATAGGATTTGTCTCAAGTTTTGAATTTATTTTTTTGTCATACTTTGGACAATAAGATATCTGGATAAAAATATGAAAAAAAATAGAGACCGGTTTCATTGGATCGGAATCAGAATCTGTATTCGGTTCCCGGTCCTAGGATTAACTGCTTCGATCCTCGGTTCCCGATTTCACTTTGGAACCGAACCGAACCGGGAACCGATCACCCCCTAAAATAAAGAATAAGTCAAACAAATTTGGTCCTTTTTTGACCCAAAAAAAAAATTAAATAAGTAAACCGATCCTTTACTACCACTTCACAGACCATTTCAACCCAACCCATTTTAACTGCAACTTGCAATAAGGGTGAGCGGTTCTAGATTTTATACATATTCCACTTAAACCCAGAAACCCACTTGTTAGAGCAGGTTCCTCATTTTTTAGAACCTAGAATCTACCTTATGTAGTTTGGAACTCAAAACCTACCTTATCACAGATTCCAGGGTTGATTCTAGATTCTACCCAAGTTCCACCAACATTATTTATTGAATGATTCAAGTGAATTATCATCGCTAATGATCACAACTTGTTGTTATAATTCACTGAATATAATTTATTTTTAGACATATGAGAAATATGAAACATCAATAAAGTAAGTCTTAGATATAAAATGAAAGCTCGAATTAATGGATTCAGACTATACACTTATCATCGAATGCCATAAAATACCGCAAGATCACATGAAAACATAGATTAAGAAAAACACAAAAATTTACTTCAGGTAATAGATTACAGGTTCTAGGTTTCATCAACTTAGAATTTGAAATCTACCCGTTAAAAAAGTTTCTTAAGTTTTGGATTTGGAACCTACCATGCATATCTTGAAACCTAGAATTGGACTCACCGATCTGATTCTCCGATTCTAGGTTTTACACTGGAACTATACTCACCCTAGCCTGCAGAGCTTTGGTTCGATTTGGATAAAACCCGTGGAGTTCTTCGCAATGTTTTCTTCCTAAGCTCGGACACCATCATCCATGGCAATTCGCTTCAGCTCGTTCAAGCTCACAATTTGTCCCCACCCCTTTTAATAAAATCGGCGAAAATGCGCTAAAGTCGCGGCCTTTCGAGCGTAATGTATTAGAAACTAATTACCGAACTTCAAGTGAATTGACACAGTGGTAACTGGTAAGGTGTCTGAACCAGAACCTCTGGGTTGCCAATCCCTTGAAGCCACTCCCAAAAGCCATGGAACGATTACAGGGCATGTTTAGGATGAGGGTGGGCGCCACCCTCGGGGTGGGATGAGCCAGTTGCCAGTTGAAGCCCGACACGCAAACATTCCAAACAATCCGAACAATCAAGAAAACGGAAGTTATTACTGATGCAGAAATGTCGTCAAGTTCAGTGAGCATTGTGCAACCAATCTCTTTATGATATGATGCACACAAATAATGATTGTAATGGTATCAATCACTCAGCACTTGTATTCCAGCTCAACAAAGAGATTAACAAATTGGGTTCACTGTCAACAACTGTGTTCACTTGGATGTCAATCTAATTCAATCTGAGTTGGTCATATATCAAAAACACCAGTGGATTAATTAGCTGTGAGATTTCTAGCTGCACGATGATTTTATCCGACACTCAGTGCTCGGCAGAGCCAGAGTTCTGTACATTTTTTCAACCATCTTCTCTGTACTGCACCTAATGCACCAAGGGAGTTTAATGGCTCGTGGTACAAGATCACTCTTTCTTGGTATTACCGGACTTAATCAGAAATGGAGTCTTGCACCAATACCTTCTGCTTAATCCGGAACTTCACTGTTCATCACAAAACTTGGAAATGCTAAGGTTACCTCCCTGAAAAGTAGAAACTGTAATCAGAAATGGCAGATTTGGAATTGCGGATCACGTTATTCAACAATGCAACTCAACATCGTTCATGGAGATAATAACCAAATAAGGACTTAGTGAGATCATGGCACGCAATATCTATAGTTATACATGAAGTAAGTACCCACTTCAGATATGGAAGAGTCATGTTTTTTATGAGGGAAGGATTCTTTGCCACAAACTCTCTCCACTCTTCTCGATCGATCTTCCCGTCATCTTTTGTATCTGCCTCTGTGATTGCCTGTCAAGACAAGGCAAACAGGAGCATGAACAACAGAACATGACCGCTTCATTTAATTTGAGGACAGAATAGAGCAGGTCCGTCCCATACCTTACAAACAATCGTGTCTATAACGTCATCAGAAAGTGTCAGATCTGATTCACCAAGAAGAGCCAGTACCATCTCCTTCAACTTTTGCACTAGGATATAGCCGATGCATTTTGGGAGGATTAAATAATGAGATGTCAGAACTTGACAGTCAGAAGAAAAGCAGGCTAGTTGCAGCAGTTTGCAATTAACTTTGACGAAAGTTGCAATCATGCAATGTATGTAAGAGAAGGTACTGCAGAATTAACTTGGGCAGACGAAAGATGGTTGGATGACTGGCATGTTGGGTCAAAAGACTACCATCACTTGCACGGTCATATGATTCAAAGATTACACCAGTTGAAAAACAAAAAGTAAAATGATCTCTGGTAAATCAAGATCGTGTTCAAGGTCATAACAGCAAGTTCTCCTTGTTTTTCTTTACCTTTATTTTTCAAGACAGTGCAATATCTTTTTAAACAAGATTTCCACTCCTAAATCGCAAAATGAGTTTTTTTTTTTTCCTGAGAAAAGACATCCAAACAGCCAAATTACACAGACGTTTTAAAGCGAGAAAAAGCATTTTTTTATATGTTTTACAGTAAGAAGCTTGTCATAATTGCTCACGTATTTACAGAACTATTCACATACTATAGAGGCAGAGGCATTAGAGTATTCATCGCGTATTTACCTCCTCTCGCTCGATATAACCAGTCTGCCTTAAATCCTACATTCTAAAAGCAACTGCGAGAAAAGGTCAACTAAGTCAGAGAAAATCCTTATTGAAGTGCAAGAGTCCCAGAAATTGCATTCTTGGATGCTCTAGTTCGTTTCTCAGAAAACAAAAAATCAGTAAGAAGGGGTGATTCTAAATCGGATCGTACAGTCTATTTTGTCTGCTTCAGGAGCATTTGGGTGGAACACACTTAATGACCGGACAAATTCTCCAAATTCTATCACCCCGTTACGCTTCACATCGAATAGATCAAAAATCTGCAGGTCAGTTTCGGACCAAGGTTATTAAAGAATAAACGGGCATGCTTGCTGAAATTTTAGAAGAGTGCAACTAGAAAGAATAAGTACAGTGGCTATTAATACTGACAAGCCCAAATACTGCTAAATATGACAGAGGCCGCAGGATTCTTATCTGCAGATCTATGCATGATAAGTCTGAAATTTCAATTGATTGGCAAATTCCGAAAGGAATTCCACTTTGATTTCAGATGTCGTGTGCCTAGAAGAGGCGAAACAAATATATCCACTGAAGAGTGAACTTACGGATGGAAAGTAGGTTCCTAAAGGAAAAGATTACGAAGAAGACAAGCATATGCACTCACCCTATCTGCAAAAAGATTCTGCTTGTTACTGTTCCTGAATAGTGCAAACTGAAACTCTTCCTGTTCAAGCAAATAGACGGGTAGTAAGTCTTTGTGATGTATAGGAACTAGGAACCAAGTTAAAGGGGAGTGCTTCTATCTTATAGAGCAAAGCATGAATTCTTGATATAGTCTAGATTAGCAAGAGAATACCTTGTGAATAAGACCATCGTCAATTATGGAACTGCTTAGTTTCTTGAAAAGGTCATACAAAACCTCCACTTCATTCACAGTAACTGCCAAATCATAATGTGGCGATTATGACTCGCCTTTCACAGGAAAAAAAAAATCTCCAGAGAAAAGCTGTTGAAAATGTAGATCAGTTCATCAAGTTATATGAGCTAAATGGAGCAACAGTATCATGTCACCGCCGGTGACAGTACATAAAAGATCTGAACTACAGTTGTGTGATGAGGGCATAAATAGACTTACTAACAAGATGAACATGATACAGATGCATAGGCAGCTATTAAAGTTGCAAATTGAATATCCATCCATAAGACCAGTGTACTAATTTCATCAGACTTAAGACGTCCACACTACATCGAAAGTACAAGGTGTCTAGACTTGCTAACCTGTTTATATTATGTGTCACCTAAAAGGGGGAACGAGTGACTAAAACTGGTACCTATTTGAATTCTAACTTACAAGGTGTTTCCGAAGCTAGAATGATTGGATCCTCATAACCAGCTTTTCGTTGACCTTTCCTCACGCAAAAGCAGCCGAAGAGTGACTGCATAACTTCAGGTAGAGTTGTGCCTGTTGACAACAGCAGAAAGGAGGACTTGAAAACTTTGGTGGTTGATAGACTCGGAACTTAGACATGCATGTCTTGAGGTCAAGCATCTCTCACGGACAGTACTTCCTAGGTTTCATGCTCGTGCCCAGTTCGTCTCTCTTAAACTAATCTCGGTTCAAGGGGACAAAGTTCATATGATTCCTGAAAGAATGGTTTTCAGAAATTAAGTTTCAGAAAGTTCAAATGAGCAAGGCTTGCTATAGGGGTAGGGCTTGTCTGAAGTCAGGATAAAGACAAAATAACTTGAAGGAGAAATCTTTTGGCATTGCAAGTGTATAAATATGCAAGGGAAGGTCAGAGTAATTTGGGTGAAACCATGATCTTGGCGACCAGTGATTCAAATTATATAATTAGAAACAGTATATGGGACCTCTTGCCTAAGCTGTTGTAGCTGGATAAGTCAAAGATGTTGTAATTATGGGTGATTAATGGTTCGAAAAAAGTGAGCAAAACAGTTAATGATCCTCGTTATACCAAAAATTGACATGCTTTACAGAACGAGATAATTGGAAACATATTTAGCTGCTGTTGAGTAAGTATGAATCAGATAACTCTCACTCTCTCTCTCTCTCTCTCTCTCTCTCTCTTAGTTATTGATAATTCTGGAACTCTACGTGCCTGTGAACTACAGAAGACGGGTAGAGACAGGTTTTTCTATAGATCATCGTTACTTGATGTGCTTGAAAAGTCACCGTTACTGATTCAACGTTAAAAAGTTACTCGGACTTCTAAACTGTGGTGTTAATATTATATAGACGAAATCACTATAAGGGATACATCAACATGATGCCGCCATTTGCCAAAAAAGAGAAGGCAACAGTTTCTCTGAATCCCTCGTTTTGTTAAAAATTCATATAAGCACCTTATAGTGATCAAATCTCCAAAGTTTCAAAAGCCTTATCTACTCTGGCAATTTTTAAGTCTTGACTACTACTTTGGCTGAACTGCCAAACCTAGGTGGCTACAAGCCCTCCCCGTCTCTGCATACGGTGCTTTCCGGCTCTCAGTGCCTCTATTTTCTCATGTGTGACACTGTACAAAAGCGCTGTCGATCGAGCCTACAAATTGCGAAAGCACTTGCAGTAGCAAAAGGACCCGAAGTAGAGGGAACCATCAAATTACAAACCAAAGAAAGGAAGTCAAATTCGAAGCAGAAACTGCACACTAACAGAGGAAACAGAGACTATGGGCTCTTCACCAAACGCCAAAAAGCTGTAGGACCCCCATCCCATTCGAGACGAATAGGCAACGCCTTTTCACTGTTCGATTCTCTCTATGCATAACCCAAGAAGGGCATGCTTTAAAAACCCAAAAAGAAAACCAAAACAAGGATGGGAAAAATAAAAGGGTGGGAAGAAGCAACAGATTGGAGCAGATCAAACAAACCCCGCCAAGACTCTGTTTTTCGTGACAGCAGCATGAGAAAATCGATTGTGGGTTAGCAGTAGCGATCACCTGCGCACGAAGCTCTCCCGCCTCCGTCTCTCTCTCCTTCTCCTTCTTCTCCTTCTTCTTCTCCGTCTCGGCCGTGCGCTGAGCTGCCGGAATTGAATGGCAGTTGTACTGCTGGCCTGCACCTCTTTCCCGGTCCTGCATTTTTTTTAATATTTTTTTTTGGCTTTATAAACGACGCAGGCCGCGGAAATTCAACGTTCCCAGTCCTTCAAGTAATTTTTTAAAAAGTTGCCATGCTTCTTCGATCTGGACACGATGAGGTCACATGCATGCGTGGGGAAGATGAACGTCCAACCACACGTTCGATCTGCTCGTGCTCAGTTCGATCTCTGCAAATGGCCGTTCAGTCGAGAAAATATTGGCTTCGCTGTCGTCGCCGATGCCTGGGCCCACCCGATTCTGACGTGGTCAAGGGGGGAAAAAGAAGAAAATTTTCCATTTTTATTATCTCAAGGTGAGCGACCTAGTAGGTTCAACTCGGGAATAAATACGGTTCCCAATTCTGATAATTGAGAATCCACATCGCCCTATTCGGTTCCCAATCTTATATCTAGAGTTAGCCAATTCTAACCCGAAACTTAGAATCTATTTAGTTCTAAGGTAGAACTTGGAAATTAACCAGCATACTCCTAACCCTAGGATTTTTTTTTTTTTTTTTTACTTTCTTTCATTTAAAACAAAAAAAATTATTGAAATTAAATATGTTCGACATGTTATCCTCGAGCAGAAATAATTGTATTTATGTTTGACACATGTATAAATGAAACAAAAAAAAAATTGAAAAAAAAAAACCTCTTATTCGATTCTAAGTAAACCTTAGAACTAGTTTAGAACCAAATAGCAATTCCAATCATAACAAGTTATTGTTTCCAAAAATAAGGAATTGATTCTCATAGGTAAGTTCTAGGTTTCAAATCTAAAATCTACCCATTTTGAAACTAATCACCCCTACCTTCATAGACAAAATAACAATATTGTGATGAGAATGTAAGTCGACTTGAGCTCTATATATTGAGTACTAGGGCGTGAACTTTCTTTATCCATGTTTGACTCAATATAGTTGTGTGTATGTATGTGCATGATATAGAGCCAAGTACAACTTTTGGTCCATCAACTTCTATTATTTGTGCAATTTAGTCCTCTAAATATGGCATTTTTCAAATTGATTGAAAAGGAAAGGAAAAAAAAAATATAAAGAATAGAGAGAATGGGAGGGGGAGGGGGGAGACTGCAAATCGGTCCCACCGCCACCAATGAGTGCCGCCGTCAGAGATGGCTGTTGGCGAGTATCACCACCGCATCAACTCCGGCGAAGGTCGCTAGAAAGCTCAGCTCATCTCCTTCTCTGTTTCACATACTAAGAAACCCCACCCCCTCCCTCCAAATCCTTTTCTCTTGGTCTTGCAATGAGAACGATGGACGTCTTTGCAAGTTAAGAATCCAAGCGAGACTTGTTAAAGACGTTAATATGGAATCCTTTGTAACAATTTATATAAGGTATGGACGCCAAATTATCGGAGTAGGTGGATGAACTTTTTTCAAGTTGACAAAGCATCGAAAGAGATATCCATTCTTTAACGGCACATGATGGCATCGCACTCTCCTAAAGTCCCCGATTCCTTAGTATATTCTCTAGATTTCAGACCTCTACGGTCTGCATGAGAACATTTTTATTCCTAAGAATTTATGTTCTTTTGTTCTCCGGAACAAAAAAAGAACAAAAACCCGTTTGGTAACGCCAGTTGATTTCTATTCCCCGGAATAGAAAAGTTAACTCGAGAATAGAAACAAGAAAAAAAAAAAAAAAATTGCTTCTTGTCCCGGAATAATTTCTAGAAAAAAACAAATTTTCTTTTTTATTTTTGTTTTATTTCTCTCTTGCCGTGGCCACCTCCAACCGCCCGGAGCCACCGCCGACCGCCGCCCGCCGCCGTCGCCGGCCGCCGCCACCGCCGACCGTGAGCAAGAATAAAAAAACAAAAAATACAAAAAATTAAAAAAAAACAAATAAATACAAATAAAACAAATAAATACAAAAAACAAATAAATACAAATAAAAAAAAAACGCAAGAAAAAAAAAAAAAAAAAAAAAAAAAAAAAATATAAAAAAAATAAAAAACAAATAAATACAAAAACAAATAAATACAAAAACAAATAAATACAAAAAAAATAAATACAAATAAATACAAAAAACAAATAAATACAAATAAAAAATAAACGCAAGAAAATAAAAAAAATAAATACAAAAAAAGAATAAAAAACAAATAAATACAAATAAATACAAAAAATACAAAAACAAATAAAAAAACAAATAAAAAAGAACAAATAAAAAAAATAAATACAAAAAGAATCGTTGCGTTACCAAACGCATTTCTATTATTTTTCTATTTCAAGTAGAAATTTTGTGTAGTTATCAAACGAGTTCTTTTGTTCGAAACCTGTTCCTGGAATAGAAATAGAAAAGAATTATTTCTAGAAAAAAACTCTTCCCCAGTAAGAAATTTTACCATGCGCACCCTAGTTTACCGCCAAAAACTTCCTCATTTTAGTTCCTTTTTCTTGTACAACCAAACATAGAAGCGTGCCATAGATTTCAAACAAGTACACGTTTGTTAGCTAAGTCGGTTCGGCTATTTTTGGGTTGAATGTTTGGTTCCTGTGGGTTTCCGGAGTCTTCGAATCATCTAATTTGCTCATAGTTGTGTTCATCTCGATTTTTAATTTTTTTACTACTTTTGAAAAGTTCATAGCACAAGTTGAAGGTAAAGTCACATATTGTCAATTCAAAGTTCCAAGTCAAAATTTACAAAAATAAAATCGACTACTGACATGGTTGTATGTGATTGGTAAGATTGTCTATATCCACAGGGATCGAGGTCGAATCGACATCGTCCCGTCTCTCGTCCCGTTAACCTAACTTTGATGATCCGACCTCCATTATTGTCTAGGCGGGCTGCATACTTACGTTACCGACAAAAGCATATATTATTATACTTAGGATTAAGGATTTTTGAAGTAGCTCTTGAATCAATCTTATTGGTATCCCCATCCTGTGACGGTAGCCTCATCATGCCACTTTGGTTTTCACCCTTTCAGGAAACTGTTAAAAGGGATCCCTTAATTACTTTTTTTTTTTTAAACTTCAGTTGCCAAATAATTCCGCCATATAAGGGTGGGCGCGTTAGAGGGAAAATTTCGTGATATATGGAGATAGTTCTTGAGAAATTATTTTTCAGAAAAATATTTTCCCATTTTTAAGTTAGGAAATTTATCTCCTTATTCATTAAACATGCATAATTTCATTGACTATGAATGATTTTCCCATCGGCCAATCATTTTTCAGTAAACCGAAAGCGTGAAAGACCATTGAAGTAATTTGGGAAAAATCCTCTCATTTAAACAGACGCACCCCAATTATGTATTTGTTTTTCGTACGATTATTTCAAGATTCATTTCCGCTCCTGAAGAGATTAATTTGCCGACAGTCTTAAATTCGAAAGTGTTTCTTCGCATGTCTCTATTTCTTACGTCGATGGTCTATCTTTGACTAGATCAACAAAAAAAAAAAAAAAACTCAGTTTAGTATTAAAACAAGCTGACGTAGAAAACAAAGATTGAGGTAGACATCACTTGGCCAAAGGCCTAGAGTAGCCATGGCACCATGGGGCGACTTTGGGTTCGGACAAGTCGTACCTGCCTCTTTTTTCGTCTGAGTCAGTATCAGCAATGCAGCCCATCGGATACTAAACCTAATATAAGTTATGACACAATCAAATTTGAGTGAATTAACTGTTGAATCAAATTGAATTAGTCCCTACCAAGGGTCGTTGCTCAATTATGTATTTGCTATTATACTTTTTCTAATTAGTTCTTCAATTAAGAGAAGAAAAGAGAATGTATTGTTGCGGGGTATATCAAATATTTTGTCAACCATTTGCAGGTAATATCTGGGGACAAGACTGTTTTGCCTACGTTGGGCTTCACATGGATACATGTACATACACCATCACTTTGATGTCTGCTTTCAAAATTATATTTCAAGTTCAAACTCAACTTGTAGTAATAGTGCGAGTATCTTGATTGTGGTCGATGGGTTTTGGACTTCTAGCATCTTGATAGAGTTAGTTTTGACCGGATTTGTCTAGTTTACAATAATGGATTGTGATTAATTTTGAGTGAACATATTTCCACAACTTTAGATTTGAATATATTCTAATGGCTATAAGGAAACACTCCGAAAGAGTAGTTGTGATCATCTCTCGCCCTTTTTTAAACTTAAGAAAATGTGCTACTTATATGTACCGTTTCACTTCAAATGTCTCAAACTTGATTCTAATGATAATATCGATTCAGAGTAATTTTCTTTTGCAATTTGATAGAAGAGTTAACCACTTATGTAAAAAGTTTGTAAAACATTAGAAAAAAATTGATCAAATAAATTAGGGGTGTACAAAATGGATTGCTTGAAGCAAAAACTACCGAGACTAGCTAGTTTGATATGCTTCTTGAGAGTGTCAGTCTGATTCCCGGTTCCTAAGAGAAGAACCAGTGTCTAGACGATCTAGTTCCCAATTCCAAGGGGAAACCAAACCATATCAATTTTTTTTTTATTGTTCCTGAGGAAATAGAAGCCTGTAATTAGATAATAAGATATCTGGATTAAAGGAAAAGATTTGTCTCGAGTTTTGAATTTCTTTTTTGTCATACTTTGGACAATAAGATATCCGGATAAAAATATGAAATAAAAAGAGACCAGTTTCATTGGATCGGAATCGGAACTGATATTCAATTCTCGATCCTAGGACTAACTAGTCCGATCCTCAATTCCCAATTTCACTTTGGAATCGGATCGGACCGGACACCGATCACCCCTTAAAATAAAGAATGAGTCAAACAAATTTGGTCCTTCTAACCCAAAAAAAATTAAATAAGTAAACCCGATCCTTTACTACCACTTCACGGCCCATTTCAACCCAACCCATTTTAGCTTTAGCTTGCAATAGGGGTGAACGGTTCTAGAATCTATACAAGTTCCACCTAAACCCTGAAACCTACTCATTAGAACATGTTCCTCATTTTTTAAAATCTAGAATCTACCTTATATAGTTTGGAACCCAAAACCTACTTTATCATAGTTCTAGGGTCGATTCTAGATTCTACCCAAGTTCCACAAACATTATTTATTGAATGATTCAAGTGAATTATCATCGCTAATGACCACAACTTGTTGTTATAATTCACTGACTATAATTTATATTTAGACACACGAGAAATAATAAACATCAATAAAGTAAAAGTCTTAGACATAAAATGAAAGCTCAAATTAATAGATTCAAACTATAAACTCGGCATCGAATACCATGGAATACTGCAAGATCGTATGAAAACATATATCAAGAAAAATACAAAAATTTACTTCAAGTTCTAGATTATAGGCTCCAGGTTTCACCAACTTAGAACCCGAAACCTACCCGTTGAAAATGTTTCTTAATTTTTGGATTTGGAACCGACTATGCATATCTTGAAACCTAGAACTGAACTCACCAGTCACCGATCCAATTCTCAGGTTCTAGATTTTACACCGGAACTATACTCACCCTAGCCTACTGAGCTGTGGTATGGTTTGGATAAAACCCATGGAATTCTCTGCAATGTCTTCTTCCTAAGCTCAGACACCATCATCCATGGTAATTCGCTTTAGCTCGTTCAAGCTCACAATTTGTCCCCACCCCTTTTAATAAAATCCGCAAAATGCACTAAAGTTGTGGCCTTTTGAGCGTAAGGCATTAGAAACCGTAGCCTAGCAGCCCCCGCGAATCGAAGTTCTTGCCCCTAGAACACGAGCAGTATTGACACTATGCTGTCGTCTACGGCTTTTTATGCCAAGCCGCGTGTATACTCGATTGGGTTGTGCCCCGCTCCGATTCTGTCTCGGCGGGGCTCAAACGCTCGACTTCTAGTCGAGGAATTCGGTTGTGGACGGGAATAACTCAAAGTTGGACTCTGAATTTTTAATTTATTCGATATGATTTATGAACTTTGATTTAATATGCAATATGATTCCTGAACTTTTAATTGTTCAATTTTTTTTTTTTTGACCCAGGGAACCCGCGCACCGTACCAACACGGACAGCCCGACAGGCCCGAGGTAACAAGGGGTAAACCCTGGGGCAACGCTAGCGGAGGACCCACCACCCCGACGTCGCACTTAAGATCCCATGCGGCCAGCGGGATTCGAACTCCTCTCCTCTTCGCAAAGGATCATGGGAGTCTTATGCAATTGGGCCACCGCAGGCGGTGGTTTAATTGTTCAATTTAGTCCATGAGCTTTAGGTATATATTCAATACAGTCCCTGAACAGTATGAAAATATTTAATATATTTCTTCCATTAATTCAAGACCAGGAACTACATTAAATATTTTCATACAGTTCAAAGATTATATTGAATATGTACCAAAAGTTCAAGAACTACACTGAACAAATTAAAAGTTCAGGGACCAAATTACATATTTGGCCAAAGTTCAGAGACTATTTGTGTTGTTATCCTTTGCTTCGAAGGAGTTTGCCAGCATTTCCACGGCTAATGGTTTAAAGATTTTATTGTAGAGTTGAGAGGGATCCGCGGGGATAGGAGTTTACATAGAACTCGATGGTACATTTTTCACTTGTAGTTTTCGCCACATGTTTTGTTGCAAGGTCATTTTTTGGTTGTTGAGCCAGAGTTGTTTGTAGGGCTATGAAGCTGAATCAGGGTGAAGCTTAATCTCGTCTAGAGGAATACAATGGTCCGCAGTATGAAATAGAGAGGCAAACTATGGTAATTCAGTTTATTATTTGCTTCCAAAGTTTTGTGCATAAATGGGACTGTAGGTGATGAATCCCTCTGATTTTTCATTTTTGCTGTTGTACTTTAGCTAGTACGTCCATGATGGGGTGCGATTGGATCGCACCGTATCGTCTTGATACGTTACGATGGAAATATATCCCTTGAAAGGGTACGAAGGGAGATGTATAAGAGTCTCCCGAAGACAACCGTTGGAACGGTTGGCAGAGCATACAATCAGAAAATCCTCTCTTTTGTTTGTTCCATTTCCATCAAAGGGAGAAGACATTCCATTTTCACTTTTACAAAGAATAATCGGCATTTATGCTGTGGAAATTAGGTGCTTTTCTTGTGATTGCATTCAGACCGACGTGAAGTATTTTTTTGTTCGTGATTCATCCGCAATTCAACGTTCGTTCCGGGGTTAATTGTTGTTTGCTCATCGGATAAAGGTAAGTCGTCTTCCGCCGACTTGAATTCCAACATCGGTATCAAAGCCCGGTCGCAATTTCTGCCTTATTTTTCAATGAATTTTCTCGTTTACCATTTGATATTGAGATCAAGAGTATGAAATTTACAATGTTTGGATGTCTCTTGCTCGGAAATGCAATCTAAATTGTCCAAAAACGAACCAAAGCGAAAAACGAGTTCGATGTCGTGTACACCCGTACGGTTTTGGCCATTTTTCGAAATATTTTTCTGGCAAAATAAATTTTTAAATATACAGGGTGAAAGTAATCGTCGAGACGAGTCCGACGATGGGAAGAGCGTCGTTGGAGGATGCCGGACGCGCCCACACGCGCGCCAGAAGCCGATGCGCGTGGGTGTCACACGCTTGATGCGCTGGGAATGCCAGCACGTGCACAACACGTGCTGGTCGGCGAACCGACGCATGAGTGTCTTGCGCGCCGGTGAACCGGCGTGTGCTGACATCATGGATGATGTCATCAATGATGTCATCCATCCGTCGGTAACCGCCAGATGATGTCATCGATGACGTCACCGATGGCGGCGGTTGGCCAGCCGATCACCGGCCGGCGACCAACCAGCAACCCAACCCGACCCGTTGACCTGACTCGACCCGCCATTGACCGGTCAACCGGTCGGACCAGTCAACCGGACCGGCGGTCAAATCGGTCGGACCGGCCAGGAGCCCTTTAGGCTCGCTAGTGCGTGCGCCACACGTGCTACGCACTCAGGCGGCACGTGGGGGCGTGTGCGATCTCCGATTGGAGCGTGGTCGGTGGAGTTTGGTTCGTATGGATGTCCCCTACACTGTGGTATAGTTATTTTACATTTTTGAATTTTATAAATGTATGAAAATGTGTAGGAAACTCTATGTACGCGTATTTTTAGGGGTTTAATGCATAGTTTATTCATTTGTAGCTTGTATTTTCATATGTTTTAGGAAATACAGTAGCTAGCTTGTTTGAAAATGATATCATATATGCTGTGTAGAGCTTGGTTCGATGGTAGCATGTATATATTTTAATATACTTGCAATTTTCTAGTTCCAAGAAAATTTGAACAATGGTAGGAAATCCTTGTTTTTCCGTTACATGTTGAATTGTTGTTTTGATTAGAGTCGTTGCAAGATTGTTTTTTGTACGTTGGTTCACATCATGCTATACTTTTGTGTTAATGGAAAAATAAAGAAATTACATTAGGTCATGTAATTATTTTTTCCTAGTGGGAGTTCGTAGATTGGTAGAATTCGAAGGAGTTCTCACCTAGAACTTAAAATTTGCGCAAATTAAACTAATGAATAGTAATAAAACAATCGTACATAAGAGCTGATTGGGAACATAGTGAACTTTCGTTTCTGTGTCTTTTGTTGAATTATTATTAATTTAGTTTGTCTTTGCTGCAAATTAAAAATGTGTGTTACTCTGAAAAGTGTGCTAATATTGACTCTGTGTTTATTATGTCAATATGTTTTAGCAATTGATTATGGCTTCGGCATCCAAGACCATTGTGGCTGACCTCAATAAGGGTGAGAAGCTGAACGGTGACAATTATGATATTTGGCACCGAAAGATTCAGTACATCCTTGAGGCACAAGAGGTATTGGAAACCCTCATCCACACCATGGATGAACCTGAGCATGGAACTTCAGCTCAACACAGGAGAGATCTAGAAGCTTATCAAGCTTGGAAAAAGAAGAATAGCATTGCTCGCATCACATTGCTGAGCTGTATGCAAGATAATCTCATGTGTGAGTTTGAAAGTTATGATAAAGCTCAAGCTATGTGGGTTGCCTTAAAAGATAAGTTTGGGGGTACATCTGTCACTAAGCTGAGAAGACTCACCATCAAGTTTGACACATACCGAAAACGCCCAAATGTAACAATGAGGTAGCATCTTCGGGAGATGTCAAATATGATTCGTGAGCTGAAGTCGGCAGGTCACTCCCTTACTGATGAACAGCAAGTTCAGGTTGTTATAAGGTCTCTTCATGACAATTGGGAGCATAATGAGCATATGAAGATTAATATGACGCATAATGAGAATATTGTCACTTTTGATGATATAACGCCTCATTTGGAATTAGAGAATGAGCACCTAGAGGTTGCGAGATCCTCTACTCATGCTTATGTTGCTGAATCGAGTTTGCGCAAAGTTTCGAGCTCTAAGCGCAAAATGCATCATCAATTCAACAACAAAGGGAAGAAGACTGATCAAGCACCTGAAAGGGCTAAGACCTTCCAACGCAAGAAGCGTGGTAGGAAGAAGGATAAGGCCAAGATGAAATGTTACAATTGTGGCAAGATAGGTCACTTTGCTTGTGAATGCACTGAGCCAAAAGAGGTACCCTATCACTCCATTATTTTGAGTAATGCTTTTGTTTCTAGCACTATAATGCTCACTGAATCTCATCCAATGTGGACTGTAGACTCAGGAGCAACAGACCATGTAGCTAGAGACCGAGAAGCATTTGTGGAGTATCGTCGGATACAACCTGGAAGAATATGGATATATGTTGGAAATAACTCAAGAGTTGAAGTAAAGGGTATCGACACATGTAAATTAATTTTACGTGATGGTCGAAGCCTATTCCTACATGATGTCCTCTATGCTCCGGATATTCGACGAAACTTGGTCTCCGTAGTTGTTCTTCTTAGCCTAGGTTATGTATTAAATTTCCATGGTAATTGTGTTGACATTTTATTTGGAACAGTTTATTATGGTTCAGGTAAGGTATCGAATGGTTTTATGGTGTTAGATATTGACTATGATCAGTACAATATTAATGTCGATGGTTGTTTTTCTCTAATTGCATCTTCTAGTAATGTTGAGATTGATGCAAGTACTTGGCATGCTAGATTAGGTCACATTGAGTTGCAAAGAATGCAAAGATTAGCTAGAGAAGGCCTTTTAGGGTCGCTCACTAATGTTAATCTACCCGTATGTGAACATTGTCTAGTGGGAAAAGCAACCAGAAAATCATTCGGTAAAGGGACTAGAGCCGAATTTCCATTGCAACTCATTCATTCTGACATTTGTGGTTCTTTGAATGTGAGGGCGAGGCATGAAGCCTCATATTTCATCACTTTCATAGATGATTTCACATGTTTTTGGTTATGTCTTTCTGATCTCCCATAAATTAGAAGCATTAGACTGCTTTAGACGATATATAACAATGGTAGAGAATCAGTTGAACAAGACAATAAAGGCATTGAGAACCGATCGCGGACGTGAGTATCTATCGGAGCAATTCAAGGCTCTTTGTGATGAAAAGGGAATTGTACGACAATTGACTATTTCTGGTACTCCACAACAAAATGGGATAGCTGAGAGAAGGAATAGAACCCTATTGAAAATGGTTAGGTCTATGATGGCACAAACAAATTTACCTATCTCCTATTGGGAAGATGCATTATTGACTGATGTCTATGTATTTAACCGAGTGTCCTCAAAATCGGTCACTTCCACTCCTTATGAATTATGGACTAGTAGGAAACCAAACTTAAGTAGTCTACATCCATGGGGATGTGCAGCTTATGTTCATGATTCTTCCCATGGTAAAGTAGGTCCAAGAAGGAAGAAATATATCTTTATAAGATATTCAGAACACTCCAAAGGGTACGTGCTCATAGGTGAACAAGCTGATGGAAGTGTGACCGAAATGGAGTCACGAGATGTCACGTTCTTGGAGAACGATTTTTCTAGCAGAGGTAAGATTGATAAGGACTTCCAATTATATGAGATGGAAGATCTTGATAACACACCCACTAATGTTGTAGAGGGAAATGAAAATTTATCTCAACACACAAGATCTAGTGGGAGTGTTGCATCGCATGACGAATTGAAATCAAGAGAAATTCAATTACGTAAAAGTAATCGTAAAAGTATTCCCCGTCGTCGTTTTGATATTGAAGGGGAAGCATTTATGATTGCTTAGAAAGACGATGCCGAGCCTAAGACTATTCAAGAGGCTGTCTCATCCTCTGATAAGGAAGAATGGAGAAAAGTTTTGGAAGATGAAATTGAGTCAATGATGGCAAATCATGTCTGGGACTTGGTTGATCTACCACCTAATCGTAAGGCCATTGGAAACAAATGGGTCTTTAAGATTAAGCGAAGGGCGGATGGATCCATTGAAAAGTATAAGGCTCGCCTTGTGGCGAAAGGTTATACTCAACAAGAGGGTATAGACTATGAGGAAACATTTTCATCAGTTGTAAGGTTTGCCTCAATATGCCTTATTCTAGCCATCATTGCACATTTGGACCTTGAATTACATCAAATGGATGTAAAGACGGCATTTCTCAATGGAGAACTAGATGAGAAAATCTATATGAAACAACCAATAAGTTTCATAGCTAAAGGTCAAGAGCATAAAATTTGCAAATTTCATCGCTCAATATATGACCTTAAGCAATCATCTAGACAATGGTATCTTCGTTTTCATCGAGCCATAACAACTTTTGGTTTCATGATGATTGAAGAAGATCATTATGTATATGTCAAGCGGTCCAAAGATAAATTTGTGATTTTATCACTTTATGTGGACAATATCCTATTGGCTAGAAATAACAAGGTTTTGGTTATCATCATAAAAGAATGGTTGTCCTTCAATTTTGAAATGAAGGACATGGGAGAAGCTGCTTATACATTAGGAGTTAAGATCGAAAAAGATCGATCAAGGAAACTCCTTTCTTTATCACAAGAGTCTTATATTATGAAGATTTTTGAACGTTTCAATATGCAGCATTGTAATCCCATTGATACCATTGTCATGCAAAGTGAAGGCCTAAGTACTGAGATGTGTCCTAAAACTCCAGAATGAATTTAAAGTAATGGAAACTGTTCCTTACACTAGTGTGGTCGGAAGTTTGATATATGCTATGATGTGTACTCGACCCAACATATATTATGCCGTGGGATTGATGAGCTGATATCAATCAAATCCCAGTCAAGCACACTGAGAAGCAGTGAAGAGGATCCTGAGATACTTGAAAGGCACTATAAACTATCGATTTCTGGATATGCGTTCTTGCTCAATCAAGGTGCAATTTCTTGGAATAGCAAGAAATAGATATGCACGGCCTTGTCTATAATGGAGGCAGAATTTGTTGCATGCTCTGCCGCAGTGCAAGAAGCAGTATGGCTAAAACGTTTCTTGAAAAATTTAGCCACAGTCACTGAAGTTCCAAGACCGGTGATAGTTTATTGCGATAGTCAAGCAACCATTGCCCATGTGAAAGATCTCAAGTATCATGGAAGGACGAAACACATTGACATAAAGAACAACTTCATCAGAGATATAATAGCGCAGAAAGAAGTGATCCTACAACACATTTCAACTAATAGAATGGTTGTTGATCCATTTACGAATGCTATTTCTAGAAACATATTCTTGACCCACAGAATGTCACTAGGATTGCGTAGAATGTGATATGTGTTATTGTAGAGGATCATTGGTTTATATATTTGTGGACATATGTATTGTGCTTGTTTGTTTATTAGTGATTTGATGTTTTATCAATAAATACAAATCCACTATGAGACTAGCACAAACACACATATATTATTGAAAGTATGTCAGCAGGCAATGATTGGCTCACTCACACGAGCAATCACCTCAAGTGTTATAATTAGCACGTTGAGATGAGACATTATGTACAAATGAATGCTGAAGAGCAAGTTTAGTACATAAAATAAGATGTCGCCTTGATTGGAGTCAAGATGAGGTCTGTGATTTGTAGTAATAAGACCGAACATGATAGTCCCACAATTATGTATTCCTGAAAGATACCGTATGCGAGTACTTAATTGAGCGCTATAGAAAGCGTGCTGATATAGAACTCGAGCTAAACATGAGTACATGAGAAGCACGTGACTATGTTTAGGCTAAGATCCGTATAGTAGATATATTTAATGAATGACATACGCTCTTATAGAAAGAGAAATCCACTATAGCATGTAATTCATACTACATGTGCATTATACGACCGATAAATGAATGTAAGTAAAATTATCCCTATTTACTCATCGTGTGAGCCCTTGAGATAATTTATAATTTACCTCATTTTGTGCCCTATGTTACTTCTGACTATGTTCTTGAAGTAAAAGATCAATGTTGCTACTTTAGCATGTTATCGGCGGTCATGAATGGATATGGCCTTATGGGACGTGTCTAGGAAAGCGGTTGTTCTAAAATGGAGAGAGACATCGAGTGCGAAGGAAGACTATTGTTGTTTTACATCTATCACATGTATTTATCTTGGTCGACCAATTATATCGCCCTCTCGTGGTTGCGGATATAATTGTAAATACATGATGTTTTTTTAGAATAGTAAAGTATAGCCTTTAAGGGATAGGTATACTTGGATTGATGTAACAAAATATGTCCGGGCACTTTGTGAGACATCGATTGTTTATTTCTTTTTGGGGTTGTAGCCATTATGTCATCTTTAACGGGTGCATAATTTGAGTTCCCAAGTGCAAGTGTACTCACCGGTCGCACGGCTTACTTGCCAGCATGAATTGTTTTGTAAAGTTGATGAATTTTGAATGCCTTATATTCTTGATAGAGCGCTATCAAGCCCATCATGTCCGAGTGGGAGATGTTGTACTTTAACTAGTACGTCCATGATGGGGTGCGATTGGATCGCGCCGTATTGTCATGATACGTTACGATAAAAGATATCCCTTGAAAGGGTACAAAGGGAGATGTATAAGAGTCTCCCGAAGACAACCGTTGGAACGGTTGGCAAAGCATACAATTAGAAAATCCTCTCATTTGTTTGTTCCATTTCCATCAAAGGGAGAATGCATTCCATTTTCACTTTTACAAAGAACAATCGGCATTTACGCTGTGGAAATCGGGTGCTTACCTCGTGATTGCATTCAGACCGACGTGAAGTGTTTTTTTGTTCGTGATTCATCCGCAATTCAACGTTCGTTCCAGGGTTAATTCTTGGTTACGCATCGGATAAAGGTAAGTCGTCTTCCGCCTACTTGAATTCCAACACTTGCTGATGACATTTTCTATAGTCTTGGGTGGGAAAGTTACCAGAATATCCTCATCCTATGGCATCTCCCATATCAAGCAGAATGATGGTTGAGTTTGGGATGATCACATCTATTAAGACTGCTGTAGCAATGGTGGTAGGGGTTTTTTGGCTTCAGCAGTTTTTGTTGTTACCAGTTTCGTCTTTGTCACGACAGTATATATTGTGTGGCCAATAGCCAGACTAAATTTCAAGCTCTTTCTCGGTCTTATCAACATTTTTGAGAGAGTGTGGGACAATGTTGTCGATCTATTCAGTGATGGAGGGACCTTCTCCAAGTTTTACAAGTTTTACACATTTGGCAGTGTCTTGGCTAGCCTTGAAGTGCTAAAACCAGTAAGCATTGTTCTTTTGACTATGGTCCTTCTAGTCCATTTTGTTTTATCAAGAAGACGTTTGGTCATCTGTATTTCTAAGTAGGATATGATTTGATAGGATATAATATGAAATTCTCGGATTTTCCTATGTCTTATCCAATGTGTAGTAAATCACAGTATTAAAGTTAGATATATTCACATCATATCATGAATATTTTTTTTTTGTATGAACAGCATATTTGTATAAATGAGCGTAAAAGTTCATAAATGAAGTTGATGAAATCTCTCACGACACTATTCCCTAATTTTTTATTTGTTTTTTATTTTATTTTTCCTCTCTTTTTTAATTATTTTCTTTATTATTTTTCCCCTTCATCATTCTTTAATAGAATTTTATTATATAGGAAACTGTACTAATATACCCAAAATACAAAAATACCTAAAATATGTAATAAATATAAATATATAATATATTATTGATTCAATGTATATTATAAGATAGAATTAGAGTCAAATATATAAATAAAAATAAGATTAAATTATAAAAATAAAATAATTATTTATTTATTTTTTATATTGGAATTCAAATATTATTTAGGGAAAATCTCAAATAAGGACCCAAAGTGCCATCATTTTCTCAAAAGAGGACCTGAAGTGAAGTTTGTCTTAAAGAAGGACCCAAAGTGGTCATTTAGTCTCAAAGAAGGATCTCACTTGTTGGCCGATGAATAAATGCATCTCTGATGTATATTCCGGTGGTCTGATTAAGGTATTTTTGTCCAATTTTTTTTTCCATTTTTGGTTGCCCTGTTCATCGTCTTCTTCATCCCCTGTTCACTTCTTATTGGCCAGATCAAGAACACCGGACTTGGGGAAAGGCTGGCGAGCGCCAACCACTGGTAAGGGTTGGCGAGGGCTCGACACCCATCACCGGCAGTGAGTGAGGGCTCGACGCCCATCGCTAGCAACAGGCGAGGGCCATCGAGCCCTCACTGGCTGTGGGGGAGGGGGGCCGTCCAAATCGAGGCCCTACAAGGAGGTCCTCGAGGGCAAAAGGGGTAGCCGGAGAAGTTGTCACTCTGGGAGTTCAATTGTGTTCCAACTTTTCTACCTCAAGATCTTCAGAAAAGGTTTTATCTTGGATTATGCAAACAACAGTTATGGCCCCTTTTACCATTACTTGCTTCCCATGTGTCCAAACCATGGGGAGCGTTTTGACCGTTCATTTTGACAAGCATATGTATATGCAAACAAAATTTTTGCAGACAAGGTTATGGAAATCATAAGTCCTGATGATGACTATGTTTGGGTTCATGATTATCACCTTACGATCCTACCTACATTTCTAAGAAAGCGATTTCATCGAGTCAAACTCGGATTCTTCCTCCACAGTCCTTTTCCTTCATCAGATACATAACCTTGCCTGTCCGGGATGAGATTTTGAGGGGATTGCTGAACTGTGACCTTATAAGTTTCCATACATTTGATTACGCCTGCCATTTCCTTTCATGCTGTGGTAGAATGCTGGGCCTGGATTATGAATCTAAGCGAGGGTATATTGGACTGGAGTATTTTGGCTGGACAATGTATATCAAAATCTTGCCTGTAGGCGTTCACATGGGCCGACTTGAATCTGTCCTTAATCTTCCTGCTACATCCACCAAAGTCAAGGAAATTCAAGAACAGTTCAAGGGGATGAAAGTGACTCTTGGTGTTGATGACATGGATATCTTTAAAGGCATCAGTCTAAAACTACTAGCTGTGAAGCAACTCTTGCAGCAGCATCTGCATTTACATGGCAAAATAGTCCTGGTTCAAATTGTGAATCCAGCCAGAGGTTCAGGCAAAGATGTCGAAGAAGCAAAAAAGGAGACATATTTAACTGCCAAAAGGATTAATGAAGCTTATGGTGCTGCCGGTTATGAGCCTGTGGTTTTAGTCGACCGTCTCGTTCCATGTTACGAGAAGAGTGCCTATTATGCAATAGCAAAATGCTGCATCGTGAATGCCGTGAGAGATGGGATGAATTTAGTTCCTTACAAGTATATTGTCTGCAGGTAGGGAACTCCAAGCATGGATGAAGCACTGGGCATAATGAAGGATGCTCCCCGCACGAGCATGCTTGTCGTTTCCGAGTTCATTGGTTGCTTGCCTTCTCTTAGTGGAGCAATTAGGGTCAACCCTTGGGACGTTGATGCTGTGGCTGGTGCTTTAAGTTTAGCGATAAACATGAGCAGTTTTGAGAAGCAATTAAGACACGAGAAACATTACAAATATGTCAGCACTCATGATGTGGCATATTGGGCACGCAGCTTCACACACGATTTGGAGAGAGCATGCCGAGATCATTACAAGAAGCGGTGCTGGGCATTTGGTCTAGGATTGCGATTCAGAGTTCTCTCTATTTCTCCCAGGTTTAGGAGGTTATCAATTGATCACGCAGTCTCTTCTTAAAGGAAGACAAATAGGAGCTATATTTCTGGATTATGATGGCACTGTTGTTCTTGAAACTTATATCAATAAAATGCCAGGGCCTGAAGTCCTTTCTGTTTTGAACACACTCTGTAATGATCCAATGAACACTGTATTTATTATCAGTGGGAGGGGGAGAAAATCATTAAGTGAGTGGCTTTCTTCGTGCAAGATGCTTGGAATAGCTGCTGAGCATGGGTATTTTATAAGGTATGTGGAAAACAGAATCTCATGCATTTCTTGTTATAAATATAGTTTCCCCATCATTAGGGTTTTGGCTTCTTTTCTCCTGTAGGTGGAACAGTGCAGCTGAGTGGGAAACCAGTTCATTGTCTGCTAATCTTGATTGGAAGAATATCGTGGAACCTATAATGAAATCATACACAGAGGCAACTGATGGCTCAAGCATAGAGTACAAGGAGAGCACTTTGGTGTGGCACCATCAGGATGCAAACCCTGATTTTGGATCATGCCAAGCCAAGGAATTGTTGGCTCATCTGTGCTCGCAAATGAACCTGCAGTTGTTAAGAGGGGACAACAAATTGTGGAGGTCAAACCTCAAGTAAATTTGATTTGCTCTCTCTCTCTCTCTCTCTCTCTCTCTCTCTCTCTCTCTAAATTGCTATATTTGTAGGGAGTAAGCAAAGGATTGGTTGCGGAGAAGGTTTTGATGATAATGGTTAATTGCGGCGAGCCACCGGACTTTGTAATGTGCATTGGTGATGATAGATTTGATGAGGATATGTTTGAGAGCATATTGAGCTTTGTCTCTAGACCTTCTTTTTCTATGACTCTAGAAATTTTCACCTGCACGATGGGGCAGAAGCCAAGCAAGGCAAAAAAATAATAATAATAAAGAACAAGACAACCAAAAATTTTTTTAAAAAAATTGGACAAAAATACCCCTGATCAAGCCACTAGAATATGCATTGGAGATGCATCTGTTCACCGGCCGGTGAATGAAGTCTTTCTTTGAGACTAAATGACTACTTTGGGTTTTTATTTGAAACAGACTCCACTCCAAGTCCTCTTTTGAAAAAAGGAATGCACTTTGGGTCATTATTTGAGATTTTCCCTATTATTTATATTAAAATATAACTTAACTTTTTTAATTTAATAAGTTTGTTATTCGAGAAAAATAACTTTCCTATTATGGACATTAAAAATTCTATCCATCTTTATCCCTTCTCCCCTGTGAAATAATTTCATCCGGCTTATATCCCTCTTATATCTGATTTTATCATATCCTAAGCAAGCATCAAATACGGGATATGATAAATCTTATCCTATCTCAAATTTTATTGTAACGGCCAAACACAACCTAAGAACCTCAAGAAATGAGTACCACTCTTCTGTGTCATTTTCTCTTGCTTTTAGTGCGATGCGATAGCAATATTCTAGTGTCTGCTACCAGTCTAATTCTTTGCGTGACATCACTTACCATTTTGCAGGATCTATGGCAAGGAATTGATTTTTTTAGTCCAAAGCAGAAGGTCGTGTTGACGTTAGTTTCGTTTTGTAATTTGCATCCAAGCATTCTTTGCTGGGGCAGAATGTGGACTAAAATTTTAGAATGTTCTCTGTGGATGAAATATTCCGCACAATCAAGAAAAAAAGGAAGTTACTACTGATGTAGAAATATCGTCATCCTTCCTTGCAATTCAGTGAGCATCGTGCAACCAATCTCTTCATGATATGATGTACCCAAATAACACGATTGTAACGGGATCATTCACTCAACACTTGTGTTCCAGCTCAGCGAAGAGATTAACAAATTAATCACTCTCAACGACCGTGTTCACTTGGATGTCAATCTAATTCGATCTGAGTTGGTCATATGTCAAAAAACACCGGCGGAGAAATTAGCTGTGAGATTTCCAGCTGCGCGATGATTTTATCTGACACCTGGTGCTCAGCAGAGCCAGAGTTCTGTACATTTTTCAACCATCTTCTCTGTACTGAACACGGCGCACCGAGGGAGTTTAATGGCTCATGCTACCGAATCACTCTTTCTTGGTATTATCGGACTTAATTGGAAATGGATTCTTGCACCAATACCTTTCTTGCTTAATCCTGAACTTCACTGTGCATCACAAAACTTGGAAATGCTAAGGTTATCTCCCTGAAAAGTAGAAACCGTAATCAGAAATGGCAGCTTTGGGATTGCAGATCACATTATTCAACAATGCAATTCAACATCGTTCGTGGAAATAATGACCAAATAAGAACTTAGTGCGATCATGGCATGCAATATCTTCAGGTATACATGAATTAAGTACCCACTTTAGATATGGAAGGGTCATGTTCTTCACGAGGGAAGGATTCTTTGCCACAAACTCTCTCCACTCTTCTTGATCAATCTTCCCGTCATTGTTTGTATCTGCCTCTGTGATTGTCTGTCCAGACAAGGCGAAGAAGAGCATGAACAACAGAACATGACTGTTTCGTATAATTTGAGGACAGAATCGAGCAGATTCGTCCCATACCTTACAAACAATCGTGTCTATGACATCACTCGAAAGTGTCAGATCTGATTCACCGAGAAGAGCCAGTACCATCTCCTTCAACTTTTGCATTAGGATATAGCCAATGCATGTTGGGAAAATTAAATAACAAGATGTCAGAACTTGACAGTCAGAGGAAAAGCAGGCCAGTTGTAGCAGTTTGCAGTTAATCTTGACCAAAGATGCAATCATGCAATACATGTAAGAGAAGCTAATGCAGAATTAACTTGGGTGGCTGAAAGATGGTTGGATGACTGGCATGTTGGGTCAAACAACTACCATCACTTGCTCGTACCTATGATTCGAAGATTACACCAGTTGAAAAACAAAAAGTAAGACGATCTTTGGTAAATCGAGATCATATTCCAGGTCATAACAGCAAATTCTCCCTTTTCCTTTACCTTTACTTTTTAAGACAGTGTAATATCCTTTTAAACAAGATTTCCACTCTACATTGCAAAATCCGATTTTTCTGAGAAAAGGCGTCCAAACAGTCAAATTACACAGACCTTGTAAAGCCAAAAAAAGAATTCTTTTACATGTTTTACAGTAAGAAGCTTGTCATAACCACTCATGATACTGTAGAGGCAGAGGCATTAGATTACTGCTCATGTATTTACCTCCTCTCGCTCAATGTAACCAGTCTGCCTTAAATCGTATATTCTAAAAGCAACTGCAAGAAAAGGTCATCCAAGTCAGAGAAAATCCTTATCAATCTTGAAGTACAAGAGTCACAGAAATTGCATTCTTGTATACTCTAGTTTGCTTCCAGATAACCAGAAAAAATCAGTAAGAAGGGGAGACTCTTAATCAGATCGTACAGTCTATTTTGTCTGCTTCAGGAGCATTTGGGTGGAACACACTTAATGACCGGACAAATTCTCCAAATTCTATCACCCCGTTACGCTTCATGTCGAATAGATCAAATACCTGCAGTTCAGTTTCAGGCCAAGTTTATAAAGAACAAATAGGCATACTTGGTGAAATTTTAGACAGCTTGCAACTAGAAAAAATTAGTACAATGGCTATTAATACTGACAAGCCCAAACACTGCGAAATATGACGGAGGCCGCAGGATTCTTATCTGCAGATCTATGCATGATAAGTCCGAAATTTCAACTGATTGACAAATTCCGAAAGGAATTCCACTTTGATTTCAGATGTAGAGTGCCTAGAAGAAGCGAAACAAGTATATCCACTGAAGAGTGAACTTACGGATGGAAAGTAGGTCCCTAATGGAAAAGATTACAAAGAAGATGAGCATATGCACTCACCCTATCTGCAAAAAGATTCCGCTTGTTACTGTTTCTGAATAGTGCAAGCTGAAACTCTTCCTGTTCAAGCAATTAGACGGGTAGTAAGTCTTTGTGATGTACAGGAATCAGAAACATAGTCAAAGGGGAGTGCTTCTATCTTATAGGAAGCATGAATTCTTGATGTAGTCTAGATTAGCAAGAGGATACCTTGTGAATAAGACCATCGTCAATTATGGAACTGCTTAGTTTCTTGAAAAGGTCATACAAAGCCTCCACTTCATTCACAGTAACTGCCCAATCGATCATAATGTGGAGATTATGAAACGTCTTTCACAAATAAATAAATAAATAAATCCAGAGAAAAGTTGCTGAAAGTGTAGATCGGTCCATTAGCTTATATGAGCTAGATGGAGCAACAGTATCATGTCCCTGCCGGTGACAGTACATAAAACATCTAAACTACAGTTGTGTGATGAGGGCAGAAGTAGATTTACTAACAAGTAAAATGAATGTGATACAGATACGTAGGTGGCTGTTAAATCGCAAATTGAATATCCACCCATAAGACCAATGTACTAATTCCATCAGACTTAAGAAGTCCATGCTACATCGGAAGTGCAAGGTGTATAGACTTGCTAACCTGTTTATATTATGTGTCACCTAAAAGGGGGAATGAGTGACTAAAACTATTAAACCATTTGAATTCCTACTTACAAGGTGTTTCTGAAGCAAGAATGATTGGATCCTCATAACCAGCTTTCCGTTGAACTTTCCTCATGCAAAAGCAGCCGAAGAGCGACGGCATAACTTCAGGTAGAGTTGTGCCTGTTGACAACAGCAGAAAGGAGGACTTGAAAACTTTGATGGAATAGACTAGGAACTTAGGCATGCATGTCTTGAGGTACAGCATCTCTCACCGACAGTATTTCCTAGGCTTCAAGCTTGTGCCCAGTTCACGTCTCACTCAACCTAATCCCAGTTCAAAGGGACAAAGTTCAATATGATTCCTGATTGATTTCGAAAATAAAGTTTCAGAAAGTTCAAATGAGCAAGGCTTGCTATAGGGGCAGAGCTTGTGCGAAATCATGACAAACACGGACTAAATAACTTGAAGGAGAAATCCTTTGGCATTGCAACTGTGTAAATATACAAGGGATGGTAAGAGCAATCTGGGAGAAAACCATGATCTTGGCGACCAGTGATTCAGAAATAGCATCTGATTTAATTAGCAACAGTCTCTGGGACCTCTTATCTAAGCTGCTGTAGCCAGGGCCACTCTTAATTGTACTTCCAAAGTCAAAAGACAGTTATGATCCTAATTATACTGATATTTGAAATGCTTTACAGAATGAGATACTTGCAAACATATATAGCTGCTGCTGAATAAGTGTGAATCAGATTATTCTGTCTCTATCTCTCTCTCTCTCTCTCTCTCTCTCTCCCCCTCAGTTATTGATGATTCTGGAACTTGCTGCTGTGCCTGTGAACTACAGAAGACCGGTGGAGACGGGTTTTTCTATAGCCCCATGATCATTACTTGAGGTGCTTGAAAGTTGCCATTGCTGATTCAATGGTAAAAAGTTACATGGACTGCTAAACCGTGGTGAGATGTCACTATCAGGGATGGATCCAAAAATGCAACTGGAGATGGATCCCTCAATACACCAATCTAGCACCTTGATGACGCCAATTACTAGTGATACATCAACATGACGCCGCCATTTGCAAAAAAGGCAACAGTTTCTCCGAATCCCTCATCTGTAAAAAGAAATTCCAAAAGCATCTTATAGTAATCAAATCTCCTAAGTTTCAAAAAGTCCGATCAGCTCTGGCAATTTTAAGTCTAAGAGTACTACTTTGGCTGAACTGCCAAAGAAAAGGTAGGACATAGAACTTTGATACCAAAGCTTAGTGGCTATAAGTCCCTCTCCGTCTCTGCATACTATACAGTCCCGGCTCTCAATTCCTCTATTTTCTCACGCGTGACACCGCACAAAAGTGCCGTTGATCGCCTACAAATTGCGAAAGCACTTGCAGTAGTAAAAGGGCCCAAAATAGAAGGAACCATCAACTTACAAACCAAAAAAAAGAGGTCAAATTCAATGAGCAGAAACTGCACACTAACGGAGGAAACAGATTATGGGCTCTTTGCCAAACTCAAAAAGGTGCAGGACCCATCCAATTCGAGACGAATAGCCAACGCCTTTTCACTCGTTCGATACTCTCGATGCATAACCCAAAAAGGGAATGCTTTAAAAACCCAGAAAAAGGAGAAGCAAAAAAAAGGGTGGGGAGAAGCAACAGATTGGAGCAGATACAAACAAACACCGCCAAGACTGTTTTTTCGTGACAGCAGCATGAGAGAATCGATCATGGGTTAGCAGCAGCGATCACCTGCGCACGAAGCTCTCCCGCCTCCGTCTCTCTCTGCTTCTCCTTCTCCTTCTTCTTCTCCTCCTCCTCCGCCTCGGCCGTGCGCTGAGCTGCTGGAATTGAATGGCAGTCGGATTGCTGGGTCTCATCGCTTTCTGGGTCCTGCAAATTTCTTTATAACGACGCGACCTGCGAAATTCAACGCCCCAGTTCCTTCGCCTAACCATTTTTAAAAAGTTGTCTCCTTTTTGTTTTCGCTCCTGGAAAAGCCGGGCGTGGACTGGCACATGATGAGATCACATGCACAGTGGGGGGGAAGATGGATATCCAATGAATCTGCATACCTGTCGCTCCGTCACTGTCGTCACCGACCGCTACATGGGCCCACCCCATTCCGACATGGCATGCTAAGGTGAAGAGTCATCTATATAGCGAGACAGCCAGGACAAATAATTACATTTTGTAAAACATGCATCGCCCGCCATGAAAATGACGGTAAACGGCATTGAAAATAACAGGTACACGGCGGACGACCATCTCTTAAACCTCTAAATAATCGAACCCCTCAGTTCGCGTGCCTCGATCAAGCGAAAGAGAACACGATGAAATATCCGACGAGAAGCCAAGCCGATTCAATTCGAGAATTGAGACGGTTCACGAGTCTGATAATTGGGAACCGGTATTGTCCAATTTGGTTCTTGCATCTATGCTTTGAACCAACAAGCCGATTCTACTTGGAAACCTGAAATTTATGAGGGAGATGAACCGGTTTAAGTTTTGTTACTTTCTTTTTCTTTTTAAAATAGAAAATATTTGTTGAAAGACACATTTTCTTCGAAAGAAGGAATTGTGTTCATGTTTGACACATGCACGTCGTATACATAATAATAATAACATAAAAAAAAAAAGCCTCAGCCACTTCCCAAATAACCCTAGAACTACCTTACAACCAACTAGTTCATTTATAAGCCAGTTCTACAGTTACAAGATAGGTTATTATTTTCTAAAATAAGGAACCGACCTTGACGGTTGGATTCTAAATTCTAGTTTGAAATTTACTTACACGTTAAAATCGATCAGCCCCATCTTAATAGATAATATAATAATGATAAACTGAAAAATGTGTACTAAAAGAAGGGACACTGATGTCATTTGTAGGAACGGGTCTATGGGATCGTGCCCTTGATTATAAATTGAAAATTTTCAGTCTTGATAAGGGTGAAATTCACTCATCGTGTTGCTAATTAATAAAGAGAAACTAATTTGCTCTTGAATTTCGAATGGTTGAAAAATGATATCTTATTGGAAGATTCTCTCTACTTAATTTTCTTCAATTCATGCCTTTTTTAGCTATAATCTGACGATATCCCGTTCCATTAAAAATTTTGCAAAAAAAGAGAAAAAAAAGGTTGAACTAGTATCAAGATCCCATATCACGTGTTTCAATTAATTTTATGAGCTATTAGTACGACCCCGATCGATAATTTTGCGAGTTAGAATTCCAAGTGAGACTTGTTAAGGACGTTAATATGGAATGCTTTGTAATATTATATACGGTGCGGTCCCGAATTTTCGGAATAAGTGGATGAATCTTTTTAAGTTTGACAAAGCACCGAAAGAGCAATGCACTTCTTTAGCAGCATATGACGTGGTTGCACGCCCCTAAAGTCACAGATACCTAAGTATATTCTCTGCAATTCAAACCTTTAGTTTATCGATAATAAAAACTTCCTTATAGTTTACCTCTTTCTCGTACCGCCGAAAATAGGAGCATGCCACATTTTTCAAACAAGTACGCATTCATATTTTCAAAAAGTTCGGCTCCTTTTGGGTTGGATACTTGATCTTGTAATTTTTCAAGTTTTCAAACCGTTTAGGGTGTATTTAGTAACCATTATGTTCTCAAGAATAATTTTTGTTTCGAAATTTTTTTTTTTAATATTGACGAGTTTCTGAGCATTTTATGGTATTTAGTAACTATATAAACTTTTTCTTCCTAGAATAAAAATGTGCTTGGTGCGACTCTCAATTTTTTTTGTGACCTAGAATTTCTTTTAATTTTTTACTAATTTTATTACATTTTTCCTTTTCTTCTTCTTCTTCCTCTTCCTCAGCTGTGACCTCGTTGGCCTCGGGGAGCCTTGCAAGCCCTCGACGAGGCCGAGCCTTGCTGGGCCACCGCGAAATCGCAGGCTCTTGTTTGGCCGGTCCCCGGCCTTGGAGGAAGAAGAAGAAGAAGAAAAAGAAGAAAAGGAAAAAAAAGAAGAAGAAGGAAATTACCTGATTCTTGAATTGTTTCTAAGAACAAAGAATCAACTTTTTTTTCTATTTTCTTAATTCTGTTTCAAATCTATGTTTGGGAATAAATTTGTTACCGTGAACAAAAAATGACAGATTTCTATTCTTTTTCTGTTTGGAGAAACATAAAAACTGAAATAATAACTATCTATGCGATTACCAAATAAGGCCTTAATCGACTCATGATCGTGTTCATTTCGATACTATTAGTACTTCGAAAAATCAGGAGTACAACTTGAGCGCCACGTTTCGTTCTAGTTCGGTCGTGGTGGAGAGCATATAGGACCGAAAGAGACGATGTATGGTTTACGACTTCGGTCTTGGCAGTTCAAAGTCAAAGGTACAGAAGCTAGAACCGATCGCCCGTGCGAGCGAACGTGGTTTGGTAAGATTGTCGGTATCCGCACGGGGTCGAGACCAAATTGACAGCGTCCGTCTCTCGTCCGGACCTAACTTGATTCGACCTCCACTATCGACTAGGCGAGTTGGATTCGCACGTCATTATGGAAAGCACATTATTGTCATTATACTTAGGATTAAGGATTTTGGAAGTAGATCTTGAATCATCTCATTGGTCTCCCCATCCCGTGACAATAGCCTCATCATGCCACTTTAGAAATTATTGCTGTGAAGGATCCCTTAATTACTGTTTTAACTTCAATTGCCAAATTTTTCCTCATTATGAGGTGAGTGTGTTTTAGAAATTATCTTCTAGAAAAATATTTTCTCATTTTCAGATTAGAATTTTTTTTCCTATTTTTAAGCATATATATTTTTATTGACCATAAATGTTTTTTCGTCGATTGATCATTTTCAGCGAACCGAGCACGTGAAAGGCCATATAAGCTATTTCGCAAAAGATTCTTTCACTTAAATGAATATACGCTACTTATGTATTATCACGATTATTTCAAAAAATATTTTCCGCTCTCGAAGAGATTAATGTGCCTCGCATGTCTCTATTTCTTAGGTCGATGATTTATCTTTGACTAGATTGACATGAAAAAAGTGAAGTTAGTTGAGTATTCAAAGAAGCCGACTTAGAAAACAAAGACAGGTCGAGGTAGATATCGCTTGGCCAAAGGCCCACTGTAGTCATGGCACCGTCGACCGTCATGCCGCAAACAACGCCAAATGGGTTTGGTTTAGGACAAGTACCCGTCGTTTATTTTTCAGGGTCTAAATCAGCAATCCAATTCATCGGATAATAAACCTAATAAAGTTATGACACGATCAAACCCTCGAACAAATAAATTGTTGAATCAAATCGTACTAATCTCTATTAAGGGTTGTTACTCATATATGTATTTGCTATTATACTTTTCAATTAAGAGTAGAAAAGAGAATGTGTTGTTGTGAGGGTGTATCAAGATGTAGTTTCCTATTCATATTTGGTCAACCATTTGCAGGTAATATTGGAGAATAAGATTATTTTGCGTGTTAGGACTCACGTATGAGTAAGTTGTGTTAGAGAAATCTCACACTAGAGAATTGATGTGTATATATTCCAATTGGCCCATAACTTATTGACTTAAGCTTTTGAGCGAAAGTGGGTTCAACTAAACAAGTTAACAAGCTCAAATTTAGGCTCCTTCTTGATGATCCCCCTGAGTGTGAGGTGTTGGGCTTTTGTTGTTTACTCCTAATAAATTAGTATCAAAGCCCAGGTTATCAATAAGTGTGAGAGTTATGAGTTGTTGCAACTCCAATCGAGGCTCGAAGTGTGACGGAAGATTATTGACGTGGGGCTACCAATAAGTCTAGATCCAATAATCACATGGAAGAATTATGGGTTGTTGCGCTCCGATCCAGGACCCGATGTGTGAAGAGGAGATTGTTGAGTGTGAGAGTTACGGGTTGTTATGGCTTTGACCTCGACCCGATGTGTAAATGGAAGATTGTCGAAGTTGTCCAACATTGGTTGTGAAAAGGGATTTATGGTTATTTTATAAGTTTGAGAAAAAATCTCATCTTTTAAGCTAACTTTTAGGACAAGAGAATCCCAAAACCACCGAACACTAACTCGACCTTACATGTACGTACACTGTCACTTTGATGTCCACTTTCCAAATTGTATTTCAAGTTCAACTCACTTGTAGTAATACTACCAATATCTCAATTGGGGTTAATGGGTTTTGGACTTCTAGCATCTCGATAGAGCTAGTTTGGTGGAATTTATCTAGTTAATAACAATGGGTTGTGAGTAATTTTGAGTGAATTTTTTTTTTTCACGATTTTAGACCTTATGGTAACACTCTTAGAAAGAGTAAACACTAACTACATTAATGATCACCGCTAGCCCTTTTTAAAATTTAATAAAATAGGATATATATATATATATAACTTTACCCTTTAAAGAAAGAATGCCTTCTTAATTAAATTTGGTTAGTCGAGCTTGAAAGCATAATTTGATTTTTTTCTTTTGGTTCAATCAAACATTATGTCTCCAACTTGATTCTAATGATAACCTCGATAAGGAGTAATTTCTTTTGTAATTTGATGGAAGAGTCAACAAGTTCTGTAAAAAGTTTGTAAGACACTAGCAAAAATTGATAATTCAAAATTCGATCAATCAAATAAACGTCGCTGGGAGCGGGTCAAATAAACCCGGCCCTTTACTGCCGCTCTGCGGGCCATTTCAGCCCGACCCGTTTTGGCCGCAGCCTGCAAAAGAGAGTTTCGGTTTGGTTTGGATAAAACCCGTGGAGTTCTCCGCGCTGTCTTCTTCTCCGGCTCGAGCACCGTCGTCCATGGCGAATCGTTTCAGCTCGTTCAAGCTCAAAATTTGTCCCCACCACTTTTCATAAAATCCGCCGAAATGCGCTAAAGCCGCGGCCTTTCGAACGAATGCATTAGAAACCGTAGCCGAGCAGCCCCCGCGAACCGAAGCTCTTTTCCCGTTGAACATGAGCGGCATTGATACTCTGCTGTCGTCTAGGGCTTTTTACGCCAAGCCGCGTGTGCACTCGAGCGGGTTGTGCCCCGCTCCGATTCTCACTCGCCGGGGGCTCGAACGCTCGAGTTCTGTTCGAGGAATCCGGTTGCGGACGGGAATAACTCGAAATTTCTTTAGAGTTTTGTGCGAATCGAGTTCAGGCTCGACTCCTCCGAAAGGGGATGATTTTGTGGCAAGGGTTTTGCAGGAGAACCCCAGTCAGGTCGAGCCCAGGTACCTGATAGGGGACAAGTTCTACACTTTGAAGGAAAGAGAGAACTTGAGCAAGAATACTGACGCAGGTGTGTATGAGATTTTGAGAAGGACGCTGGACAAGAGAGGTAAATCGAAGAGAGGGAGTGATGAGGGTCAGGACAAGGCTAAAGCCGCCGCGAAGGAGGAGTCGGTGTACTTGAAAGACCTACTGAGGGAGTACAAGGGGAAATTGTACGTCCCCGAGCAAGTGTTCGGCGAAGACTTGTCTGAGGAAGAGGAGTTCGATAGGAATTTGGAGGCATTGCCCAAGATGAGCTTGGAGGATTTCAGGAAAGCTATGGAAAGTGATAAAGTCAAGTTGTTGACTTCGAAGGAGGTTCCCGGCATTTCGATGGCTAATGGGTTTAGGGATTTTATAGTAGAGTTGAAAGAGATCCCTGGGGATAGGAGTTTACATAGAACTCGATGGTACATTTCTTTACTTGTAGTTTTTGCCACATAGTTTGTTTCAAGGGCTTCTTTTGGTTGTTGAGCCATGTAATTGTTTGTAGGGCTATGAAGCTGAATCAGGGTGAAGCTCAGGCTCTTCTGGAGGAATACAATGGTCCGACGTATGAAATAGAGAGGCAAACTATGGTAATTTAGTTTATTAGTTGCTTCCAAAGTTTTGTGCATATATGGGACTGGAGATGGTGAATTCCTCTGATTTTCCATTCTTGCTGATGACATTTTCTGTAGTCTTGGGTGGGAAAGTTACCAGAATATCCTCATCCGGTAGCATCTTCCATATCTAGCAGAATGATGGTTGAGTTTGGGATGATCACAGCTATTATGGCTGCTGCAGCAGTGGTGGTAGGGGGTTTTTTGGCTTCAGCAGTTTTTGCTGTTACCAGTTTCATCTTTGTCGTGACAATATATATAGTCTGGCCAATAGCCAGACCATTTTTTAAGCTCTTTCTCGGTCTTATCCTTAGCATTTTTGAGAGAGTGTGGGACAATGTTGTCGATCTATTCAGTGATGGAGGGTTCTTCTCCAAGTTTTACGAGTTTTACACATTTGGCGGTGTTTCAGCTAGCCTTGAAATGCTAAAACCGATAAGCATTGTTCTTTTGACTATGGTCCTTCTAGTCCGTTTCACTCTGTCGAGAAGACCTAAGAACTTCAGGAAATGGGTACTACTCTTCTCTGTCATTTTCTCTTGCTTTTAGTGCGTTGCTATAGCAATATTCTAGTGTCCGTTAACTGTTTAATTCTTTGCGTGACATCACTTACCATTATGCAGGATCTATGGCAAGGAATTGATTTTTCAAGATCCAAAGCAGAAGCTCGTGTTGATGTTAGTTTCGTTTTGTAATTTGTATCCAAGCATTCTTTGCTAGTGTAGAATGTCGACTAAATTTTTAGAATGTTCTCTGTGGATGAAATATTCCAGGGTTCAACAGGAGTAAAGTTCGGCGATGTGGCAGGGATAGATGAGGCTGTGGAGGAACTTCAAGAGGTAATCACTCTTGTTCTATGGGTATTCACTTGTAGGAACAGCTAATCTATCGCTTTCTTCCTGACTGAATGATCCCTTTGATTTATCTTTGACAAATGGTACAAGAGTTTTCTTTGGAGAACTACTATCTAAAGACATGAATCTAGCATCTTTTAACATGTTTAACACTTCCCTGTATTCTCTGAGCTTTGGGAATTTTACACGATGAAAAATATTGTTCTAGCAAATCATGCCTTACAAAGTTAGATAATCTAGATGCAGCATGTGTGATATTTGCATCCCTAACTCAATTTATTTCTTGAAGGGTGAGTTCATACTGAAATTTTGAAAATATTGTTGTTTGTAGCCTGAAACAGACACGTAGGCATTTTTGCATACATGCACATGCAAACGGTAACACTAGCTAGAATCTTGTTTTAACCCCAAATTTCCTGTTTAGAACAGATTATACTTAAGGGGCCTTACTTACTATAGTGCATTTTACTCTGTAATGACATCTTTATATTGTAAGTCCAGAATGTGCTTTTGATTTGTTACCATCATCCAGCAGAAGCTCACAGATTTTGTTTATTTTGCTGGTTAGTTAGTGAGGTACCTGAAGAATCCAGAACTGTTTGATAAGATGGGAATCAAGCCTCCCCATGGTGTCCTTTTGGAGGGACCTCCTGGGTGTGGAAAGGTTGGTTTTATTTGGTTTCTCCTGCAAATTCCTTTGGCTCTTCTCACCATTTCTATTATTCTGCAGACGCTAGTTGCCAAAGCCATAGCTGGTGAAGCTGGCGTTCCATTTTACCAAATGGCTGGGTCTGAATTTGTTGAAGTTTTAGTCGGTGTCGGTTCTGCTCGTATCAGGGATCTATTTAAGAGAGCAAAGGTATTGTATTATCCATACTATTCTAGTAAAGGATTAATTCCTTAATGTAACAATTAGGCCTACACTGAGTTCAGGATCGTGGAATTTCGTCAACTTTTCAAACTATTTGATGCGATTACCTTCTCTTTTTTATGTCATCTTTTGATAGAGGTTAGCTTCATTGTATGCTACGCCCAAATTTATGGGCTATTTCCTTGTAACACACATTTACTTGTCAAGTGGTTGGTTCACCTGCTTTTGGAGTTGTCAACATCTTTTTACCACTTTAGTTTTTTAACTATTCTAATAGTTCATCTGATTTCAAGGTTTATCTGTTTTTGCAGGTAAATAAGCCTTCGGTTATATTCATTGACGAAATTGATGCCCTGGCAACCAGGTTAGTCTTCTATCTGAGCCAGCTCTTGATTGATTGAACTCTTCCTGTCACATTTTTGTCCTCGGGAAATTCCTCAGTTGCCTATGTTTTGAAGGGGACAGTTGTCACTACAATAGTAATTAGAGCTAGTCTAATGTGCATGGTAAGCCTGTAACTTTTGCCAGTCTTTTTGGTTTTTTGTTTATCTATGATCAGGCGTCAAGGAATCTTCAAGGAAACCACAGACCACCTGTACAATGCTGGAACTCAAGAAAGGGAAACCACATTGAATCAGCTTCTTATAGAGCTTGATGGGTTTGATACTGGAAAAGGTGTGATATTTCTGGCAGCTACAAACCGTAGGGACCTGTTAGATCCTGCACTCCTTCGTCCTGGCCGTTTTGATCGGAAGGTTTGTTTCTGCTAGTGAATAGTAGCTGTACTTTATTTTAGCTACACTGAACCCAAAGAGAAATTGAATAGTAAAAAGCTGAGTTAAATTCATACTTGGTATCAAGGCTGCTCTTGATATGGGGCGCCTGAGTTTTTAGAATTAGCTTTTAAGGTGGCCAATCCTGTTTGATCTGCTTTTTTTTTTTTTTAAATTAAATTTCCCTACTTGGTTTATTCTTCTCTCCCTGTTCTGTTCATGACTTTCCTCAGTATAAGCTGGACTATCTCATGTTTTTGAACTTTTATTTCTTTATTTCTGTATTGTGTGTATACTGCAGATTAAGATACGGCCTCCTAATGCAAAAGGGAGATGTGATATTCTAAAAATACACGCAAGCAAAGTAAAGATGTCAGAGACCGTTGATTTATCGTCATATGCACAGAATTTGCCAGGTAGCTATGTTTCTCTACTATTTTCAATTTGTTAGTTCAATATCTGAAATTTGTATTTGAATTATCAATAGGATGGAGTGGAGCACGATTGGCTCAGCTTGTCCAAGAGGCTGCTCTAGTAGCAGTTAGGAAAGGACATGGATCAATTCTTCGATCAGATATGGACGATGCAGTTGATAGACTTACCGTGGGGCCAAGACGTGTTGGAATAGAGTTAGGTCATGAGGGACAATGTAGGAGAGCTACCACTGAAGTAGGAGTTGCAATGACTTCTCATCTTCTGAAGAGATACGAGAACGCCGATGTCGAATACTGTGATCGGATTTCAATCATCCCTCGTGGAGAGGTCCTCTTTCTGTTCCCAAGTCCTCTATATCCTGTTTTATTCTTTCACGAAGACCTGAGATTTCTTCAGCATGTTCATGACCTGTAACAAATCATTATGTTGGATGCCTACCTGCTGGTGCCATTAGTTGTAAAGCAATCAATGTCATCATCAGATTTGCTCCAATTATTACTTTCCTTTTAAGCTTTAATTAGGGCTCCTCTTATTAATGAATGGTTAACTTGTGAACATGCAGACATTGTCTCAAGTTATTTTTCACCGACTTGATGACGAGAAATATATGTTTGAGCGCCGGCCACAATTGCTTCATCGCCTTCAGGTATGACACTCTCTTTGGCTAATAGGCAGCTGGTGTTTCTTCCCTTCCTCTTCTTTCTGTTAATAGATTAAATTGAATCCCATCCTTATCCTGCTGTATTCGAACTATAGGTTTTGCTTGGAGGACGTGCAGCTGAAGAGGTTATTTATGGACGGGATACATCGAGAGCATCTGTTGGGTATCTTGCAGATGCTTCTTGGCTTGCTCGTAAAATTTTGACAACGTTGGTCCCTTGTGCTGTAATCAGTGAATTTCCTTTTCGAACATCTCGTGGTGTTTAATACTGGGGTTTTCCGTGCTCGATCAACAGATGGAATTTGGAGAATCCAATGGTCATCCATGGCGAACCACCTCCTTGGAGAAAGAAAGTCAAATTTGTCGGACCAAGGCTGGACTTTGAAGGATCACTCTATGACGACTATGGTTTGATTGAACCGCCGATAAATTTCAACTTGGATGATCAGGTCGCTCAAAGGACTGAAGAGCTCATACATGACATGTATGAAAGGACTGTTGCTCTGCTTAGGGAGCACCATGCGGCCCTGCTCAAAGCTGTGAAGGTAAAATACTTGATGTGATCTGAGTACTCGTTTTAAACTTTTCAGTATCTTCAAATCTTGGGGCCAAATGAAACCAGAGTCAAGCTAAATTGTGAGGCATGCTGAGTGTGTTGACTATTTGTTTCATGCTCTTATACGAGAGTACTAATCCTGAGCCCTTTGGATCTGAATTTAGGTTCTCCTCAACCAGGAAGAAATCAGTGGAGAGGAAATTGACTTCATTTTGAATAAATACCCGCCACAAACACCCGTGAGCCTTCTCTTGGCGGAGGAAAATCCAGGAAGTCTTCCATTCTTCAAACAAGAAACGAGTTATTTGGAGTACGCACTTGTATTTCAATCGGAAGAACAAAGCCTGTGAAACATCATGTGGCCTGGCTCGATACAGTAGATCCCTTGATGGGTGTGAGGGAGGACTCTCCTGTGAGCGATTTCCTCATCTCATTTGAAAGGTTGCATTCAGAAATCGCGTGAATGACAAGAGCATGGTGATATTCATGGCGCTTGGTGTTTATTTGCTTCAGCTCAGTCCATTAAAAGAGAAGAATGCGTAACCTAAGAGGACTGTTGGCCGCTTCTGAGTCTGTGGTCAGAAATAAGACGGTTATATGGTGCTTAAAATTCTTGTAGCCGTTAAGAGTATTTATGAGTATTATAGGGGAAGGACAGCAGTTGATTAAATGAAATAATGCCATAAGTGAGATAGAAAGACAAGCCACTTGTTCATTTTTGTAAATGATTTACAGGAATTGTTTATCAGAAGGTTTGTTTTGGTCAGCAGGATCTTGTAACAGCTCAAGTCTAGTTTCCCAGATGACTCCTGAATTCTCTGCTTATGGGTGACAATTGAATTATCCAAAAGTGATTGAACAACCGAACTTAAATTCTACCAATGCAATGCAAATGAAGAAATGGGGGGAAAAACCATCTTCAAATTCAACCATATAGTTTCTTTTACTCCAATATTGATCGACCATCCAAGGAATGAGGTACAACATTATTTGCAGTCTTGCAGAGCTGTTCTATTTTGTTTGCTGGAAGCAGAGCAGTTGAAGGCATGGAAATTCAAGACTCAGAGGTAATGTGTATATTTGTTGATGTTAAGTGCAACCAAAAGAAAGTAGCTAACAAGAAAGATACATTGATCATCACCGCACCCTGCAGTCCGAGCATCAGAAACTGACGTAACTAAGATGAGGACAGATGATATGCATTCATCCCTTCACTTCTCTTCCGGCTTTCCAGGTGTCCCAGGAGGCCAGTAGGATTGTGAACTTGTCTGGCTATCGTGAATGGGAAAGTATTATCTATTGAATTTCCTCCGATCTCGCCCATTCTTGCTGCAGAATTCATCAGTAGCTTACCCAGTTTGAAACATGCTGATGCTTCAAGAACTGAAAAATATGCAACAGAATTCCAGTAGTTCTCAAAATTTTCACCATCAACACTAATAGGAAGTGATTATTAGAAAGAGAAAGCTCCGGCTTAAAACTAATTTAATTTCAGCTTGACTATTATAACCATATAAACAGGGCTAGTTCACCAAAACAAGAGAAAAGAGAAAAAAAAGAAAAGAAAAAAGGAAGTCACAGCCACACTTTATGATCTGGATATCTATAAAATGTCAGGCTTTTCAATGAGAATTCAAAGCTTTCAAGATTAACCGAGAAATACACTCATGTAATTGAAGCACTAAAAACAAGAGACGAGACATAAACAAAGTCACAACAAACCATTCAAGCATAAGTTTAAATGAAAGTTCTTAGTAAAAAATAAACAATATGGACAGGTTGTCCAACAATGGATCGGGAAAATTCACAAATCCAAACCCCAGGGGGGAGTGAGAAAAGAAAAGAAAAGAAAAGAAAAATGCAACACCGTTAGGCTAAGGAAAGGAGGTTGAAACAGGAGGTCTTATCTTTGCTAAGGCCTAACCACGATTGCATTTGTATATTAGCTATACTTGCACATTGTGGCTTGTCATAACTAAGGTTGTCCTAGAAAACAGAGAACATCACGTATTTTGCTGCACTGAAGGAAGATTTGATTTCTCTACATATTAGGAGCATACTAAGACTAACTGCACAGGAGAACATAAATTTTATTTGGCATATATGCAACTGCAAGTCCATATGCATGCCGTCCTCAGAGCTCGAAAGTCTGTTAGGACACTGACCTAAACCAGAAGAATTTCTTAATCCTTATGCCTGGAAATTAATGCTCAAACTTACAAATCGTTTCAACCACTCAAAACCATTTAATCCAAACCCAACATTCAATAAGCATAATCCAGCAGTCATCAATAATCATTTAGATGACCCTCCAGCAGCACCATAAATTCATAAAACCTCGATGAAGGCAGACAAATGAAAACCTTTACCTTATTCATCACCAGATGCAGAACCGCCTCTTCCAAAAGCAACCTCATCCATGCTTTGTCCCTGCCGGCGATATCGACCACCAGAAGCTACAAATCCAGGACAAGGCCTGTAAGCCTTTATTGGCCACCAACCAAAGCCTGGGACTGTCGCAATGCCACCTTGTATCCTCCCCTCTCCATTGCATCCCCTCTCTAGTTCCTCTCTCCCACAGGCCTTGCAACCCCTGCACATCGAAGTAATTATGTCAGTGTGATCCTGAAATTCTTGAAATTTGCAAATTAACATCTCACGATGGAGGAGCAGATCAAAAGATTGGAATCAAAATTTTCGCCATAAGATTTAACAAGCATGGCAAGTATGACATGCTCTCACAATGAACGATGAGTCAAGACAATGAATCGATACAGGATCACAGGCATTATGCAAAGTACACGGTACTTATGGGATTCAACTTAACTCGAAATGCACTGCTCTAACACAGAATCTAAAAGTCAACTGAACTGCAACTTCCTAGTTTGGTACACTCTTCCCAATGAACCAGTAAACAACATAGGTCCACCTGACAAAAAATTTAAAGCCGGAAATAGAGTAACTAAAATAAGAAAGATTGATGGCAAGCATGAGGTACAACTCATCTCTCGGCTCACCATTTCTATCAATTTCTAGATGAACTACCAACTACCAAGCACCTTGGGGTGTTCTAATCATTTTACGCAGCTCAATTACAATTAATGAAAATTGAAGCACATGCTGCCGTTCCGCCGGCACCAATGCCGCTGCCGCCACAACCACAGCCACCTACTGATTACATACTCCAACTACAGGCAATCGCCTCTGTCACCATCTCTTTCTGGCAACTTTACCACCACCAGCAAGGCATTGTCAACTTGTCAGCGCCGCCGCCAACCAGTTCCCCTCATCTTACACGGAACAACCACCACTTCCGAATCCTTCTTGGAAAAATCCAAAAGTAGGAACACAAACTCCGCTCAACTATTTTGAAGATGACAGCAATATAATCCAAACCATCATCAAACCAAATGCTAACACTTCCCAAAGTAACTGACTTGACGCCCAAATTCCACTTCGCACCAAATGGAGAACGACGACTCCGTCCAAAACATTTCGACGGCTTGAGCGAACATTATGAGAAGAAAAGGGGGAAGATACCTCGGAGGAGCGACGTCACTGCCTTCAACGGCGGAGGCCGGCCGGAGAGGAGCGGGGTCAGACGGCGGCGGCGGCGGCGGCGGCGGAGGAGGAGGGAGGTCATCTTCCACGACGGAGGAAGAAGTCGTAGTGGAAGAAGAGGCGGAGAAATTGAGCTTGCTAGGAGCACGACGGACGCGGTTCGATGGCCCCCACGAATCCAACCGCGGAGCTCCGCCGCTGAAGCAATGGCGGCGGGAGAGAGGGCGGTGGTGACACGGCGGAGCTGCGAAAAGCGTCGTCGCCATCCTCTCTCTCTCTCTCTCTTCGTGCCTCTGTGCGCGTCCGAGAGAGAGAGAGCGCGATGATAATGGTGGCCACACGCAAGTCACGAGCCCTTTTCACGTTGATATTTCACGGGGAAAATTAACAAAATCAGTCCATAATTTTTTTTTTGTTTTGCAATACGATCCTAATATTTTTAATTTGTTCAACATGATCCATAATTCGCTTCAATATTTCCTTTATCTCAAATAATGAATGAGACGATATTTCGTGACATGGAGTACTATATCCGTTGAGTTAAAGTATAAAAAATAATGAGTTAATATGTATGCCTTTTTATTCGATTATTTTAGATTAGGAAAAAAGATATTATAACGTTAACATGTCCTGTGTTATTTGACAATGGGCAGATTTTGGAATGAATGTATAATTCATGTGTTAAATTTTTTCATTATTCATAGTCCATACTTAACAAATTGGAAGTCATATCAACGGATTGTGTTTAATTTGAATTAACGAAACGATGGCATCAAATATCTTCACAGTTTGGACTAGCATTTACTAATAGTTTAGACATTATAATGGACAAATTAAAAGTCTAAGGATAGGATTATACATTAGATCAAAATAAAGAAATTATTTATGTCATTTTCCCTTTAAAAAATATAGTAATTCTTGTATGTGTTTGATAAAAATATATAACAAAGATCAACATGTGTGAAATATTTTAATTAAAATATGTCACCAGTCTCAACTTGAAAATTGCAATACAATCACAACTGTATCAAAGCCTCCGCAACCTTTTTCTTTCAAATTACAAGTTTTTTGCTTGTCACCTACGATTGTAACTTATATTTTTATGAGATGAGTCACACGTTAAATCATTACTAAAAGCTTCTAATTTTTTTAATTAATTTCATTCTTACTTTTATAAGATACATTGAGTGTCTAACATTTTCTTTCCACCCATCATTATCTCAAAATTCACTTATGTCAAGAAAAATTTGCACAACATTACAATAATACATGTAAAAGTGATCCAACATTGCTTGCGAAAATAGTCATCAGGGTTATACTCTCCAAATGCGCACCGGTTCGGCTTTTATCGGCAAAAAAGCTTTTTTTAGATGCCAGCCATCTTACATGTGCTCTTAATAAAGATCCTTCCTATTAATCCATCGCACGGAAATGGCTGGCATAGATAAATTTTCCGAATATCAACATGCGATAAAAAGGCAAAGAATCTTGGGCCAGCCCCATGCGATGGGTGCACTCATTAATGGAATTGCTCTTTGGGAGTAAAATGGTGGATATATGAAAATAATTTCCCAAAATTCTTGAAACTATCAGGTGCTGAGAAGTATATAATAGAGTTCTCTCCCGCTCATTTCTTGTTCACATCTCTCTCCTCTCTCTCAAGTAACGCAGGAAGGTCGGTGCTCGAATTTCTCAGCGGAGGAGGTCGAAGATGAGTGCAGACATGCAGCAGCTGATAGTGATGACCGCGCGGGAGGTGCTGCGGGAGTCGGACGCGGCGGACGAGATGACCGAGCACCAGCTGCGGATGGAGGTGTCCAAGAGGCTTGGAGTCAACCTCTCGCTACCGAAGTACAGGGCGACCGTCAGTCTGGCTATGCAGGCGTTCCTTGAGGAGGAGCGAGTTCCGGAGGATGGCGGCAGAGCGGAGGAAGACCGTGAGGAAGATCAGGAATACACCGAGAGCGGCGACCTCATCATCTGCAACGTGAGCATGTTTATTTCTCGATCTCCATGCACTGATTCCCTTTTTTCCGTTAAACTCATGTCGCTGGAGGGAGTCGAATACGAAGCGCCATGAAAAAACGTTGATGGCGGCGACCGTAGTGGAGAGATTTGGAACTCTTTCATTTCTCTCAGGAGAACTCCATTCGTTTTACCTCGCTTAGATGATTCTCTCTCTTTTTGGCTTTTGTTCTTCTCGAGCTTGTCGTCTGCTTGAGCTACTGTGATGCCGGATGCAATGGAATGTCATGATTCTCTTTTCTCTGATGAGATTATGTTCGCTTGTAGAGCAAAAAAGAAAATTTTATCCGCTTCGTCGAATTGAATGAACATCTACACGTTCTTCCTCCTAAACATCGATGACTCGCCGTAACTGTTCTTAATCCATGGTGACCTTGTTTCCTTTTGGCATTGTTTACAGCTATCCAGAAACAGGAAGGTGACGGTCGGGAAGTTCAAAGGAAAGACTCTGGTGTCGATGAGGGAATACTACAAGAAAGACGGGAAAGATTACCCTTCGCGCAAAGGTAATCTCAAGTGGTTTTACAGTGGTTTAATCTTCATTTTCCACATTGCGACGAGCGACTGCAGAATGTTATTCGAGCCCTTCTTTTCATGAATTAGTCTTGATAAAATACATCTATTTAAGTGCAATGCATGCATTTTATTGTTGCTCATTGGATCCTCCAGAAGATAAGTTATTACAGAAATGAAGAGGTGTTCATAGGGATCACGAGGCAATGCACGAATTGAGAGAGTTTCATTGGTCCACGAACACTCCCACGTAATCTTGGTTATGGTGCAATTGACGGGGGAAACAGTTAGACAGGATTGATTCGGTGGGTTTCGGATTTCCCCATGACATTTTCGCGATTGATCATCGCTGTTATCAAAAGCGAATGGCTTTCCTAGGCAAACTTTCGACTTACCTCGCCTCAGAAGTTCCTATTAATCTTTAATTTTTTCTCAGAATGAATGCTTGCATCCGTGAGCACAAAGCTTGTTCTGTATATGCCGGTTTTGCCAACGATGAAGCTCGTGCAATGCCATTGACTTGCATGCATGTTTACGAGTCTTTAGCTGACATGCTTGTCCGGTGGTGTCCATTACTTAGAGCTTATCTCTCTAGCTTTGTCTTTCATATATTTGATGATAACAAGAAGGTTTATCCTTCATCTTTTAGCTGTGGCAATTCTCATGTGTGCTTCCCTCTCCTTCGCGTCCACAGGCATTAGCTTGACGAACGATCAATGGTTCATCCTCAGGAACAGCATGCCTGCCATAGAAGCTGCCGTCAAGAAGATGACGCCCGGTTCCTAGGGAGACTGATGCATTCACATCGAGATTTCAAACTCATCTCATTTAAACTTTAAAACGATTATTGCTGCTCTTCTTTGAGCTCCATAAACTTTGCTGCGTTTTGAGTTCATGCCGACACAGGCCGCGAGGACCCCTGGAAGTAGCAATTTGGCCCGGCATATACTTCGTATACTGCCGATGCCTAGCATCGAGCTCTTCCGCAATCTTCGTGTGCTGCACTTCGTCGGTATTCTGTTTTGCTTATGATACTTGTTCCGGTCCCTTCTCCGGGGGAAATAATGTCGATTGACCTCTATTGAGACACTTTCATTTGGTCGGATGCAGTAGAGAATCTAGGTGACGATGCATTTCTCCTGAAACCGCCATATCTTGCGCATCTCTCACCAGCTTAGAGAAGATGCAAAATGATTTGATCACAACTCATTTTACTCACAAAATTTCAAATTTTCAAAAATATTCTTATACCATCTTTCCACTTAATTAATAAATAAGAATATTTTATAATAAAGCGATTTTACAAAACATTTTGAAAGAAATTTTTTTTCTCCCGAAGGCAAGCAAGGCTTGTGCACTTTTATCGACCCTTCAATTGCATGAGGTCCATGTACAGATTTTCCCGACACATCACCTTCCTCCCTTCGGTAATCTTAATGTCTAGACAAATCTGGACAATCAATTTGAGAATGGAAATTCTTATCGGCCTTCGAGCACCGTGCGAAATAAAGGTATGTTGACCCGACCAGAAGGGTTATGCTATCCACGACCATTCAGCTTCCATGGCGGTTTTGTATACATGTAGGTACTAAAGCAGAGGGCGCTGGCTGATTTGGAAGAACATGTCGAAAATGCGCCAATGGAGGCGCAATGGCAACATGGGTAAGTTTGCAAACTTTCGACATACCTCGCCAAAGGTCAGTCAGACAACCAGTCAAATCGAGAGGTCCGAAATTTGCTGGGCTTTTTTGCAGTCAACTTCCATATTTGAGAGAAATTGTTGTCATTTCCACTAATAGTCGATTGAGAAAAAATTAAAAAAAAATCCTAATGAAAACCAATCCTTCAGTCCGAAAGGATTTCAGTCAAGCCTCTCGTGCCGATCAAATGCTCGAACCCGCGCTGCATTCGTTTGGAAATTTGGAAATTTTATCCCGTTGCCCCAGAAAATCACGGTGAGAAAATCACTATCGTATCGGATTTAGTTAGGGAAGCGCGAATATTCATCTCCGCGATCTTCGAAAATCACGACCTCTCTATCTTCTCCACACGTTGATTTCTCGAGGCCGACCTGGATATTCCCGCCACCATTCATTCCTCTTGAGGCTTACAAATCGCCCCGACCCGACCCGACCCCACCACCCCCGCCGCCACTTACCACCAGAAGATCATTCGGATAACCCCGCAGCTCACCACCACACGCTGGCTCTCCAGCCACCACCACCACGTGCCCATTCCTCCTCCCATCTTCATCGTCTAAATTCCAAAACCCTCCTCCAACAACACATGCATTAACTTCAGAGACAAAGAACAGAGCGGAAAACCCTCCCGCCGGACACCGCCGTCGCCATGGGCTGCGCCTCCTCCAAGCGGATCGACGCCAAGGTCGACGTCTACCGCCCTCCTCCCTCCAGCTTCGCCGTCTTCGACATCAACTCCATCGACGAGCCATGGCACCTCGTCGACGAGAAGGACGGCGCTCCTGCTCCGGACCACCACGCCCCCGACGGCAAGCCCTCGCACGTGCCCGACCCGATTCTCCAGAAGCTCCACACGCTCGAGTCGACCGAGACCCCCACTCCTGGGTCGAGGTCAGTAAGGCCCTCGAGGACCTCAAGACGGCCGCCGCCGCCGCTCCACAGCCTCCCCCGCCGAAGCCGTCGCCGCCTTCGGCGAATGGCAGCGGGGGAGAGGCGGCGCAGAGGGCCGCGGCGCCGCGGAAGAGCATCTCGTTCCACACGCTCGAGGAGCTCGACGCGAAGCTGTCCGCGAAGCCGGCGGAGCCGCAGCCGCCGCTGCGCAAGACCGAGTCGATGCGGAGGGAGCCGAGGAAGAAGACCGAGCCGCCGGTCGAGGCAGAGCCGAGGGTGGCGGAGACGGCGGCGGGGTTCAAGTCAGTGAAGGACAACATCTTCGTCCTCAGGGACAGGATGGAGCGAGAGAAGGAGGGCAAGATGGCCATTCTCGACCGCATGCTGGGCAAGCGGGACCCGCTGAGCGAGTTCCCCGAGAAGTGCCCGCCGCGCGGCGAAGACTCGCTGGTCATCTACACGACGTCCCTGCGCGGCGTCCGCCGCACCTACGAGGACTGCGCGCGCGCGAGGTCGATACTGGAGATCCACCGCGCGGTGTTCGACGAGCGCGACGTGGCGCTGCACGGCGAGTTCCTCAGCGAGCTGCGGCAGATCTTCGGGGGCGAGGAGGGTGGCTCGCGGGCGCCGGCGCCGGTGCCGAGAGTGTTCCTCAAGGGCCGGTACCTGGGCGGCGTGGAGGAGCTGGTGGCGCTGAACGAGTCGGGCCGGTTCGGGAAGCTGCTGGCCTTCGCAGGAGTGGAGCGGGGGGCCGGGAGGCTGGCGTGCGAGGGGTGCGGCGGGGGCCGGTTCGTGCCGTGCTTGGATTGCGGGGGGAGTTGCAAGGTGGTGGTGGAGGGCAGGAAGGAGAGGTGCGGCAGCTGCAACGAGAACGGGCTCGTGCACTGTCCCGTCTGTCTCTAGGGACACGCCCGACCAAAGCTATCGTTCCGAACACATCTCATCAAGTGATGATGCTCCAACATCCGATGATCTCTTCAAGAAATTAGAGGTCACAATGCCAAAATGCATCCTATGAAAATGATACCAATTTTCCTCGATCTTTGTACATAGTGGGCATAATGCTTTTCCTTGCTCAGTTATTTTTGTTTATCGGAAAGAAACGATCGTATCGAATTGAAGGTTTCATTTTCTCCGTTCAATTTTGGGTTGATGAGCTATTGCCTTTTTCTCCGTCTCTCTTCTCTATCGTCTCAGCATTTTGCTGCTCTTGACTCTACCGGTAGTTGCACGCTGCGGATGATCTTGCAATGTCATGAGTTGGTCGAAAATCTTCTTGACAGACTCGAACTTGTTTTGATTCGAGGCCAGAGAGACATGATTTTGTGAGACAATAATCTTGGGACATCAAGTTCTTGTAGATGCGACGGCGTCCTGTTATTCACTGATATAAGTGTCGGGCTCGTTGACTTCATGAAAATGTAAGAAGTTCACTTCTTACAGCTACAGTAGGATCACCCGTAGTATGTATATAGTCTTGCCTGTCTAGGACCGCTCGCTGAATATACGGTCATGCGCCTACGAGGCCTGATGCGTTGCTGCTACGGCTATTTTTGCTTTGGCATGGTGGTGGCTGAATATGCCAACAGCTTTGATGATTAAGATTATTTACTCATGCATGAACATAGATTGGGGTCTTTGTCCTGTGTCAGCATACAAGAATCTTTGCAGTGTAATTGGTACATCACTTTCACTGCAAGTAGGGGTGATTCACGAATCTGGAATCACCCACTAAAGACCGGTTTGAAAAATTGAAACCATAGTTCCGTGAACCAATTCGGGAACTGAATCGAATTGACAAATTCATGCAATTCAATTAATCCAAGGTGGAGCGATTCACCTTCCCTTGCCGTAATCTATTCCACTGCCATACTTGACCCCTTTAGATCATCAAAGATGTGGATTGATCTAGAAGAGACATCTGTATTGTGAGAATGTGATGTGGCTGGTCAAAAGTCCCGGTTGGTGCTTTGTTAATAACAGCTAGGAAGTAGAACTAAATAACGAGATTGTCCCTTAGGTTATTTTAATGACAAGAGTTATAGGGGAAATGAGAGTGATAAAAATTGGAGAAGCCGACAAAGCGAAAGTGCCGTGGAATGTTGGCAAAAAAACATAGTAAAGGTAAATCTCCTTTTTACCTGCCCGTGTTTGTTGGAACAAGCATAAAAAATGACGATGAATTCATCGGACCAAAGGACATATAGTTGTGACTACTAAAACAAGACAGGTGTGAGACTTGAGAGTGAGCGAAGAGGCCAAAGGTGATCGAGAGTGAGAGGAGGTGAGGCTCTGAGATGAGCGAAGTAAGAGATAGAGAAAGATAGATGAAACTAGAATTTTGATCCGAAAATATAAAAATTAAAAATATTATATATGTACCAATTTGGTCTGAATGGGAAATTCTACGCTCGGAATCGGGAACTGAACCAATTCTCATGGAAATCGCCAATTCAATCCGGTTGTAGGCAATTCCCATTCAATTTTTTGTAAATCCCTAATCATGGGTACTCAATTTTAACTAGAATTCTTGTTTTGAGGAGTTTAAAAATTGAGTCCTTAACCATGTAATGGAGAGTACCCAATTTTTCATTTATTTTTTAGATTTGACTTATCCCAAGCACACAAGTTTTTCATTAAATAATAATTGAGGAAATTTTCAATTTGCCCTCATAGTTGTATCAGATACTTAAAGTGCCCTATATATCGAACTTTCTATCAAGACATCCCCTGGCGATACTCACCGAAAGTGTCAATGCGAGTGCCAAAACAGATACGAGAGTTTTCAAACTACACGAATTAATCAAATCCCTTGTGCCTTTCGTTTCAGGCCAAATTAAAAGTTTAAGAAGCTCTTCTGCTAATGAGGGAGAAATTAAAATGGGGATTCGGTGTGTCTTAGTCTCGATAACCAATGTATTTTATAATGAAATGGGGCCACATTAGATAGACGCCTTTAGTGACATTTTATTCTTCACATAATGAATAAGTACACATATATTACGATTATGATGCTTAGCAAACATAAATTTCAACAAGGGTTTTGCGAGTTGGGCCGCGATTGGCTGAAGCCCCAATAGGCTTCTTAATATCACAGGGACTGGATCAGGGATGTTTTTGGGTGCATAGCACGTATTAGTATGCATGTGAGCTTAATATACCCCGACACTTAAATCATGCGGGCTTCACCTTCGTGCAATCCACTAAAATTAATGGCTAGATGCATCCGGAACGCCTCAAGGTCAAGGAAATCAAGCATCATTCTTCCTGTTTGGCTCACCATTTTGTATCCTGCTTATAATCATGCCTTTTGACTTGGTCCCACGGGGGATTCAAAACGTTGATCAAATGTTAATTAACCTCATTAACTTGATCATTCTCATTAGTGCCCCCATTAACCACTTTCACTTGCTATCAGTAGAATTGGGCTTCACGAGACAAAAAAATTGCGAGGAATACTCGAAACAAAGTTGATATACATTTTTAGAAGGGTTTTACTAACATAATAGTTTTTTAATTATCGTGAGAATAATAGTTTGTTGTGTGAGTCACAAATTTGAAGAAGCGGATTTCACAATCATTTAACATTATTTTCATTTGATTTTTCGGAATTAAGAAAGAACTGTTATTCCCGCCATAAACGTCACTCAATCATTTCTCTTTCTCTTGTTTCTTAAGGCATATTGTCATATTAAATCAACAGGAACGTAAAAAATAAGCCGTGTATATAGTAAATCAAAATAAAACTTCAGACGAAATCAAATTCGATAGTGGCTATATTTACTTTCCTAAACGACCCGCTCGGTAGCATTTAAAAAATTCACAAAGATAATTCCTAATCAAGGAGAAAAATAATAAAGAAATGATAAGAGCCACATAATTGGTTCTACTTTTGTTGAAAATATCCTATGGAAAACTTTTCAAAGGGTTTATGTGATGTCCAGACGACGGCCCCTTTGCGGATAATGTGAAAAAAGAAAGAAAGAAAATAAACAATTCTTGCAATGGGGAGAAGGCATCTCTAGCGGATGCGGATCAGCTTTCCCCTTCCATGCATTATAAATCCAATTTCATTTCTGGATATCCTCCAATCAAATTTGACTTCTTTTTTTTTTTTCTTTTTCAGCATATGAATTTCGAAAGCATAATCTTGTCAACCACTTATGTCTGTCGACTCGTTTCCTTTGCTATTAAGATATTAGGCCACTGGGCCTAAAAAAAACCATTAAAGCCCACATGCAGATCAATTAATAAATATGGATAGATGTAATCGTTTTCGATGCATTTTAAAAATGCTAACAAAGATGCTTAACATCTCTTTCCTTCCTACATCTGAGCTTGAATAGAGCGCTCTCCAGCTGATTGGCCTATAACCTAATTCACTTGAAAGATCTTCATCTTTTCATCTTCCTTCCTTCTTCCCCCGACAGCTTTTTTTTTTTTTTTTTTTGAAACATTATTAGGTGGTTTTTTTCAAGTTCAGCGATCCCTTCATGGGAATATGATTGGAGGTTCAACATTTTGAGAAACTTATATTTCTTCCGATGAATAGAGCCGCAAATAAGTTAAGGAACGGCGATTATGGAAAATAAAGGCATCCGTTAGTAAAATTTGTAAAAAATGTCGACTTATTAGGTTTTCCTTTTCTAGCTTCCAAAAGGTCTGAGTTTGGGATCTTAAAAGATTTTGAAGTGGGGGAGAGAGAGTTCTAGGTATTATCACATGTGTGTTTTCTAGTTAAGCAAATTAATCAAGCGAAGATGGATTCGGTGATCAATCATTGATTTTGATTTGAACAAGTCATAGGTCTACTATTTGAGTGTATGACCCCTAACTTTACTCAGATTTATCTTTTTGTTTGGAGCTTGTTTTGTTTAGGATTTGTCTTGGTTTATAGTTAGATGTTTCTCTTTTGTAAATCCGTGAAAATGGATGAAATATTTCTTTGACAAAATAACATAAAATCAAGAGGCATACTAAAAAAAAAAAAAAAAACGAGGAAATATCCTCTAGTGTTAATAGGGTGTAGGAATAATAACACAAATAGTTTTTGAATGTTAGTCTAATATACAATAGTCTAATATACAATATTTTCATTGAACTTTTAATTCATTCAAATAATCCCTAAATTTAAGTACAATATACAATGTCGTCCCTAAAATTTTAATTTATTTTATATATTTCTTGAATTTTTTATAAATGTTCAATCCATAAATTATATGAAAATTATCCAAAATTATTATTTCATTAATTCAAGTTAACGAAAATTGCTAATTTGGTTTTCAATTCAATATATTTGAAAGGTGGAAAAAAATAACGTTACTTGTAGATTATTCACGTAAGATATTCCATTTAAATGAGTATATAAAAAGGTGAAATTACCAAAACAAAATTCTAAAAATTATTACACTTGTATCAAATTAATCCTAAATCTATCAATTTGACTAATTTAATCCTAACCATTTTAAAAATTTGCCAATCCATTCAAGATATTTTGGCTGAGAATCTGGTGTGAATACCAACGTCCTACATGTCATGGTTGATGCTAACGGAGACAATTTTTGTAATTTTTTGTTTTGTTTTTCTTTTTTTCTTTTTTTTTTTCCCATTTTCCTCCACCGTTCTAGTGATTAGCTTCTGATGAAGCTTGCCCTCTCCAAGATCTAGTGAGGGTCGAGCTTGCTTGTTGAGCAAGGCTCGCCCTCGCAAGGTTAGGTCACATGAGGCTAGTGAGATCACCTCAACAATATTTGGCGTGAATTGACCTTGCTAGTTTTGAGTGAGACTCACCCTTGCTAGATCCATCAAAGTTAAGCCTTCAGCAACATTGCCCATGCAAGGAGAGCCCTCGCTTATGGATGGAGGCTGGCAAACCGAAGGAAAAAGAAAAAAATATCGACAGTATCGTATATGACAGGTAATATCTATGTTGGCATTTTCCACCCAAAATTGGATAAGTGAACTATATTGATAAATTGTCAAATGATTTAGGATTAAATTGACACAAACACGATAGATTTGAGATTTTTTTAAAATTTTCATCTCAATTTAATATGGATGGTGAAGATGATGATAAGGTTAGGCACTTAAATTATTCCCTCGCTAGAACCGTTCACACTGCTTTATGCGAGGAGGGACTGAATGGAGAATATACATACGCAAAGTAAAGACCGACAACTGGAATGGTACCGAATGAATTCTTTAAAAATGGGTTTGTCTAGGTAAAGGACAGGTAAAATCGGGGATGATTCTCTCGAAAAAGGTTGACATTTTGATGAGACTAATCACATTTTGAAAAAAGAAAAGAAAAAACAAAAAAGAGAGAGATGAGGTTTCAAATGTCCATCTTTCGGCTACGTTGGATTCACATTGATTCTTTAGTTTAATGTCCTAATCCTGACCCGTCCCCGATTGTGACTCTTTAGTTTAATGTCCTAATCCTGACCCGAGCCCGATTGCCATAATTGAAGGAGGGACCGAGAGAATTCTGGCGGTGCTTATAAATTCGTTGATTAGTAAACCAACCGCGTGGAGGAAGGTGGACTGCACAAGCAGTTCGGATGATGGTTCCCCACCATCCCTCGAAACTTCTATGCTTAACCATTTTGATTTGTGATGGTTTGAATCTCGCAAACTACTTTAAAAATGAGATGAGATCGATACTTAGAATTGGTACACCTCATGAAAAGTCAATGAGCTGAAAAAACATATTTTTTTAATTCAAATTATTGTTTATCATCTCATGCGAAGATGAAATATATTTTTCTTATCGATGAATATTTCTCAAATGTAAATTATCATTCGTAATAAGCGAATTTTTCGTGAACTAATTTTTTGAAAGCATGCGAACAATTATTTTAAGAATATGCTTCAAATTATCGATTTTTCACCGAACGAACGGATGCTTAACTCAGCAAATTAGAGTGGCAGGTCATGCACGATTTTTTCGAGAGGGGACAGAGCAGAGAGCGATGCACTATGCATGTGGCCTGACTCGTGACCTGGAATGGCTTCGTGGCCACTTAAAGGTTTCAATTGAGTAAAACAACATCGTGATTGAAAACTACAAAACTTCATTGAAAAAGGGAAGGGATCAATTACTTCTTGAGCAAACCCCCTTTCGTGAATTGTCGACAAAGGAACTTTCGGCCGTTCAAAAGTCGCGTAATGACAGGGGACCGGCCAACCAATATCGTCCGTGGCTTCACTTTGGAGTCAGTCAAACCCCCCCACAACATTCGTAGAACTAGAAGCAGTCAAAAACTTACAAATTCAAAGTGCTACAAAAATCCCTGATTCGCACGTCATTGCTGATGGCCTGGCCTTCGGAACGGGTCAGTTTCAAAGCTTCCGTGTGGACCTGCCCCGCACTGTTGCCAGTCTTGCTCCTCCGTCCCCTTTCGCATGGTCTCATCTAAACCTATCCGTTTGTCCCTTTTTGTTCTTTTTTGATATAAGAATAGAATGTCGGTAACTTCCGGTGCAGCTAGCACATCGTAGTCGGACACGACACATCTTCTTGACGCATTTAACAGCTGTTGAAACTCGACAGTGGCATCGATGAGACTGCGCTGCTGCTAATTAGTTGAAGAAACTTTACAGGTAAAGATGATCAGAAGGGTGGATCGTCGACCAACAAATCAAACCCACTCCATATCTTTTCTAGTTTCTGCATACCTATGGACACTTCACATGCGCACTATCCAGGTTCATGTGCCAAATTGCAAAGCCGAGCATTCATTCAAACAGGATCCATGCTCAAACGATGAGATCTTCCCAAGTGCTCCCAGGACACTCGCATCAATGATAAAAAGACTTTAAACCGAATCGTATAAACAAAACATCACAATCACATCTTCATAGTTCAAAGTAAGGAAACAAGTCCTTTATCTCCAAGGCACGGCAGCTAAGCGAAGCTGCCGATAAAAGCATTCACCCTTTGGCCGTTCCTCTCCCTTAATAATTGCAAAAAGAAGGCATACACGTAGATATAACCCCTTCCTTGTAATAACTATTTGACACCATAAATACACTTATTTTAGATTCAGTATAACATTATTGTTACTAGTACAGACCGCAAGGCAGAACTAATAACTACGCAGCTTCCTCCTCCCCAGTTTGCTTGAGAACCCCTCTAGCTTCTCCATCACAACTCAAAAGTAATCAAGTGTGTGTGTATCTCTGTTCCACCATGAAAACTTCATTCGTTGTCATCGAATGATATCAAGCCAGTAAGGTTAGAATCCTGATCTGCAAATATATCCAAGAGAGAGAGTGCCTGAAACAAGAAAAATTCAGTAAGTCATGAGTTATAGCAGATGGAACGGTTCGTCACTTCACTTGTAGCTTAGCATAGAACTAAAATAAGAAAGTACCTCAGGCACATTCAGTTCAAGACGGAACTTGGGTCCATCGTAATGGTGAAGAATGGGTCGGAATGAGTCCTCCTCAAGTGGCTCACAGATTTTTCTAGTTATAACTCTAACCTGTAGTCAGTAACAAGGAAAAAAACATAGAATTAAGTTTCCAGGACTAAACATCTCGTATCTAATAAGCCATCATAAGATCAAGCATGTAAAGGCCTGGACGATACCTGTGCAGGGAAGCGTGATTCGCCAGGGCATTTTTTGTCCTCCCAGGCTGTTGGGTCTAAGTTACTGCCTCCAAAACTTGCAGCCTGAAATTACAAGTTGATGACAATTACCAGTGAGCACAACCCTTAGACCACCAAATCCATGAGCATTTTGATATCATGGAAAGAAAAGGATTTAACAATAGGAAAATGTTTGCCTTTGAAGAACATAGGTATTTCTATTGGAAGTAGGTAACTTTTTTTCAAATGATGAGTAATTATTCGAATTTCAGTGTGATCGTTTGCTCTATTGCTATTTTTTGTAGTCTGGCCATTTGTTAACAAGATTAATTTTGATCATGTCGATAGACAAACCTAGAAGAAAAGAATAGCATAACACGAACCTCAAAGATCCCATGGAGCTGGTGGGTCGAGTAGTTGTAGAGGAAAATGGGCAATCCCGGGGTAATCTGCCTGACTGAATCACGATAACGTGGAGGAAGACCTATCATACCAACAAGATACGAACCATTTAGCAAGAACGATGCAAGTCCTACAACAGCGGGACTGAAATAATTCAGATTAGAAAACTCCTCGAGCGGCAATTTATCAAGAGGTTATAAAAGCCCTATAATTAGATGTTTCTAGAGTTGAATTGAAGAATGAACAAACACTGAAGTTACTAAAAATATCATCATCTGAATTCAATCATCGTTATGCATTTTTCTCACTGCAAACCATCAAATTCCAAACATATCATCATCTCAGGTACCCAAAAGCTCAGATTATGGCACAAGCAAATCCACAGCAATTCTAGAGTCACAAGGAGGACATAATTTCCAGTCTCCTACCATTCACAACCTCAATGGCTATGGGGGCAATCAGATCGCTCTAACAAGATATAAATCTATCAACAACGGAGACTCACCGAAAAGCTGTCTCCTCAGATTTTCCTGCATGGTGTCGTTGTTGCAGACGAAGATGTACCCACCAACAGTCTCGTACTTGGGCAGAGACTCCGACGGCGGGAGCGTCTTGAACCTCTTGTCGACGGCACTCCTGGCCTCCTTCTCGTCGCCGCCGATGTTGTTGTAGCCATCGCCGCCGTTCATCTTCTTGTTCCCACCCCCGTTCTTCTTCGCGGCCTTGGCCCCATGGAAATCCTCGTTCTTGTTCTTCCCTCCCTTCAGATTAACAACGTTGTTGTTCGGCAAATTCAGAGACTTGGCGTAAATCCCCTTGTTGAACCCTTCGTTGAACCCCAAGTTGTATCCCCCCATCTTCCAACCGTCGTCGAAGCCGTTGAAGTCCTTCCCGGCGTTCACCTTCCACCCGTAGTTGAAGGCGTTGAAGTCGTTGCCCCCGCTCGGGTTCCCCATCTTCCACCCATAGTTGAACCCATTGAAGTCGCCGCCGCTGCCGCCGTTGGCGTTCCCGATCTTGCTCCATCCGTCGGCGGCGGAGGGGGCGACCGGGCTGAAGTCGTTGCCGGGGATAACCGGGGCGGACCCAGATCCGATCTTCCAGGGCTCGTTCAGCTGGGGAGCTTGGGGTCGCGCCGGTCAACGCGTTGACCGGGTCGAAGTTCTTGCGGTCGTCGCGCTTGGAGGCGTAGTTGGTGCTCCAGATGGAGTCGTTGAGGGAGAGGTTGGCGAGGTTGGAGGTGTGGCCGCGGAGCTGGTCGCTGAACTGCCAGAAGGCCTGCTGGTTGTTGTTGCTCTCCATCTTTCCTTCTTCTTCTTCTTCTTCTTCTTCTTCCGCGAGCTCAAGAACTTCTGCCGGCCCCGATCTGATCTAATATGATCCGAACTGACGTTCGTGTACGAGAGAGAAGTGCGTGTGAGGCAGGGAGAGGAGGTGCAGATCGGTGCTTAAATACCGGGGCGGGGATTGAAGTCGGAACTGGCGAAATTTCGAGGAAGACGATGAAGAGGACGAGATAGAGAGCAGAGGATTGCGTGTGGATTTGTCAACTGATGTGTTTCCAGACTTTTGAGGATGACGCCTCGCGGGGGAAGGAGTGCTTCGCTGTTGGTTGAGCGAACTGGGGGGTGCGAAATGACGGATCAGGAAGACGCGTATTTCGCTTTGGCGGCGAGCTGGGGTGATGGCCTCCGGGGTTGCATTTGTAATTTCACCGGCGCTGGGGACCGAGTTGAGAGGCTGAGTTAACTGGGCCCCAGTGCTTGAGTCGGCCTCGCTAGCGAGGGAGAGCCGATGGTCCAACTTGTCGATGTCCGGTTTCTAGAAGGGCTTGGAGGTTTCCCCCGCCCCCGGGTCCCGCTCACATGAGTTTTTGAGTTCACGCGTGCGAGAGAAGCTACGGAGAAGAACTAGGTAAAATAAAAATAATATATATATATATATCCTCTTTTACCATTGACTTTCTGGAGGAAAGAAATTGGAAAAACGAAGATGGACAGATTGATGGAACTAATTAGAGGTTTTTCAAGAAAGATATTACGGCTAAATATAGAGGGAAGAAGAAGGCCTCGATCACAAACGGATCGAATTGACAAAAATTGAATGCCCATTAGCAATGACGATGAGAATGCATCGCATTACTTTTGGAGTTGTATTGTTATCGACGAAGCGAGGATAAGGAGCTTAAACTGTGGAGATTCTTTGACTCGATAAAGAATGCTCTGGATTTAATCCAACTGAGTTTGTATGAATGATACAGTGCACATGTATGTGCAAAAATTTAACTTGAGATTGAAAGTTTGATATGAAAGTGTAAATTCGAACTAGGTTTGGACTCATGCCAATTCAAGCTCAGCTCAACATAACATAAAATTTCATTAGTACTCAAGCTTAAACGCTATTATAAAGAAAAAACATTAATGACAAATTCGAGCCCCGAGTTCTCATGCGAAATGAATGCTGAAAGTGAAGATTCTCGCCTTTTCTTTTTAGCTTCAGGAATACATATTTCAGATGTCACCATCATTCAACCACAACTCCATTAGGGCTCCAAAAAAGGGAATCACATGTTTGCTTTTGCTACAGCCCAACCTCATTACATTGCAGGCCTGGGCTGAAAACCTTGGGATCCTATTACCCTTTTTAACCTTTAGGGTTTGAGACAGTCGGGCTCAGTAGAATAGTGGGCCAGTCGCCGCTTCATTCTTGGGCCTCCCTTTGGGCCGAAGCCCTTTTTTTTGGCAAAGAAAACCACACTCTGGCTAGGACCATGTTTCCTATTACTGATTAGTCTTCTCTCTTCTCTCTCTCTCTCTCTACTGCGGTATCATGGTCCCCGGCCTCGAGCAACCTTGACGGCCTGAGGTCGTGGAGGCGGCGAATGCACAGTGAGAGAGAGAGAGGCATCATGTTGTTAGCACCGGTGGTTGGCACTTTGCTTAGAGAGGGGGAAGAGAGAGAGAGATGGCGTGGTTGGTAGGATTTGGTTTTGATTTTCTTTCTTTGGTGTGTCACATGAGAATATGTAACCCATTAATCAAATGTCCAAGTTGGAAGGAAATCTCTTCGCAAAAGAAATATACGGCCCTACATAAATATATGTCGCATGTAAATTGACAATACCTCCTTTGGGGGGACACACTCGGAGATATCTCACGGTGGATATGCCTCTTGTGACTTTTGCATGCCGTCAAACTCGCCCTATCTGCTCTCTAGATATCCACTCGCCATAGTGTAGAAATTCCCAAACTCGTTTAAGTTCCGCAGTGTTATTTCATCAATTCTTTGGATCTAGTCAATCGCATACCAAAGCAGCCAAACCGCGATACGAGTTCCAATTCGATCCGCGCATCTCATCCGTAATTGAAGTTGTACGATGGCATTTTCACATGACAGTCAAGACCTATAGGCAGGTCTAGGACACTTGAAAGAAGCTCACGAATGAACCGGAAGAACGGGTTGGGCAAGACGCCACAGAGCGGCAGGATGGAGTGGTTAGCGGTAGCTAAGCTGTCGAGGGAAAAATGAAGGCTACCTTTTGGAATCATCGCCCCAATTCTTGTTCCCATTAGAACCAGAAAGGATGTAAAGAATTGGCGGGCGGATTCTACAAGCCTTCCCAGCAACACGGATCGATAACCCAACAAAGAATGCGAATGGCTCGTTCTTGGTTACATCCTTGGTTCTCTCCGACAAACCAAAGTTGGGTCCGTCCCTACTTCTTTATATTCTCCTGACCTGTAGCTAAAACTTTTCAGAATCAAGAGGGTCCCAGATACACGGAGAGAGAGAGAGAGAGAGAGAGAGAGAGAGATGGCAGGAATTGCAGGGACTTGCTCTGCTGGTCTACTGTTTAAGGGCAGAGAGGCAGGGGCCAGTGGGGCTGCGTCTCTGGTGCAGTACAATGGGCTTGGGCCAGTGCAGAATGTGCATGTGGCTCCTCCTAAGAGCAATCTTGCTGGGGTTGTTTCTGCTTCAGGTATGAATAACACTGCAAACAGTTAGACGTATGATCTCGAGTTTATATCTATAAAACCGCATGCCGATAATTCGTGTCGGCATGTCATAACCGTGCTTACTACTGGTGATGGCACAAAAAGTAGTAATCTTGATTTGATAAGTTAAAAATCTGATTTACGAATGAATACATGTTAATATGCGTCAGCACATGGACTAAATGGATCTCATCGTGCCATATTCAGAATTTTCCCATTGTCATATGAAATTTTAATATGATTCTGATAATCCAGAAAACAACACAGAGATCAGACTCTGTCGCTCCGCCATCACATATTCCTCGTGATCGAGCTCCTCCCTTTTACCGATTCCTTTCTGGCGCAGAGTTTGTGGTACCTACAAGCTGTAACTCGTGGTTTCTTGCAGCCCAAGATGTCTTGCTCTTGATTATCATTACGCAGAAGTTACCATGCCCGTTACCGCAGCATTTCTTGCAGTAGCCCTTGCAAGTGCTCTTGCTTCAGTTGGTACATCTAGATGCATTAGTCTAGCGCTCTCACGTGAGGAACTAATATTTGTTTAATGATGAAGTAACTCCTGGCTTACTTTTACCAAAGGATACGCAACCCAGCAATGTTAATTAGTCGTCGTAGAATCTGATGTTGTTTATAGGCTATGAGAGATCCTATTGGATCAAATCCTGATTTTGGTTTTGCAATTGTCAGTTCGCAGGTGTGGAAAGATCAAGGCCATGGCCTCTCCGACCGTATCAGGTCCCAAGCGAGAAAAGGATCCCAGGAAGCGCGTTGTCATAACGGGAATGGGTCTCGTCTCAGTTTTCGGCAACAACATTGATAACTTCTACAATAAGCTCCTCGAAGGAGAGAGTGGGATCAGCTTGATTGACCGATTCGATGCCTCGAGCTTCTCTGTGAGATTCGCGGGCCAAATACGTAATTTCTCCTCCGATGGCTACATCGATGGTAAGAATGACCGCCGCCTTGATGACTGCTGGAGGTACTGCATAGTTGCCGGAAAGAGAGCCCTTGAAGATGCTAACCTTGGATCCAAGGTCCTCGACACTGTGAGTTCAATCTGTTAGTAAAACACTCTCAGAATAATTATATTTTGCGTATTGTTCGGTCATTTCAATGAACTTATACCCTTAATCTTCGGTGTACATCATCGCAGATGGACAAAACAAGAATCGGGGTTCTGGTGGGTACGGGAATGGGAGGGATAAGCGTGTTCAGCAACGGAGTGGAAGCGCTCGTCCAGAAGGGATACAAGAAGATCACCCCGTTTTTCATCCCTTATTCCATCACCAACATGGGCTCCGCCCTTTTGGCTATTGATACCGGCCTCATGGGGCCGAACTACTCCATCTCAACCGCTTGCGCAACTGCAAACTACTGCTTTTATGCGGCGGCGAACCACATCAGAAGAGGTGAAGCAGACATCATGGTCGTCGGAGGGACAGAAGCTGCGGTCATGCCCACCGGTGTTGGGGGGTTCATAGCCTGCAGGGCTTTATCTCAAAGAAATGAGGATCCCAAGAGAGCTTCGAGGCCTTGGGACAAGGATCGCGATGGTTTTGTCATGGGGGAAGGTGCTGGTGTGCTGGTATGTACCATGCTGAACTGCCAAAGGTCTTTTACGATTGGATAAATTGACGCTAGTTGCACTAATTCCACTTTTGTTTGTGCATTGGAATTGCTTACGTGGCTGTTCTGTCGTTGTGGAAGATCATGGAGAGCTTGAAGCATGCGTTGAAACGAGGAGCCAATATTATCGCAGAGTATTTGGGCGGCGCTGTAACTTGTGACGCTCATCACATGACTGATCCACGTTCAGATGGACTTGGTGTTTCCTCCTGCATCAGCAAGAGCTTGGAAGATGCCAGTGTCTCCCCTGAGGAGGTGAAAGCACTCACTATAATGACACTTACTGTATTATAAACCTATTGAGCCTATTCACGTCATATTTTGTTGTTAAGATGAAAGCTAAACCATTCTTCGTTTGGCAGGTGAATTATATAAATGCTCATGCTACATCAACCTTAGCTGGCGATTTGGCTGAGGTTAATGCCATTAAGAAAGTCTTTAAGGACACATCTGAGATCAAGATGAATGGAACTAAGGTGAGACACTCGTCTTGTCCTGAGTTTGGTTATGGACGAGATGCACTATTCTGTCAACTTGTATTTGCACTCTCACTTTGCTGAGTCCCTCTCACCAAAAAAAGAAAAAAAAAGAAAAAAAAGAAGAAGTAACAATATCAATAATGTAACTTGTTGCAGTCGATGATCGGCCATGGTCTTGGAGCTGCTGGTGGACTAGAGGCCATAGCAACCATAAAAGCAATCACCACTGGTTGGTTGCATCCAACGATCAACCAAGATGTACGGCAACTGAATGTTCATGTTTTCTTTTGCTATGTTCCTTGTTTTGCAATGACTTTAAATGACCATAACTCTATTTGTTCTGCTCTTTTGTAGAACATCGAACCTGATGTCACCATCGACACTGTCCCAAATGTGAAGAAACAGCATGAAGTCAATGTCGGTAAGTTCAATACTGAGCTCTTAGTGTGAGAACTGAGAAGCAGATCTGCTGAGTGCTCAAGTTGAACATAAATGAAAACTGCTATAACCTCAAGAGCAAATATAATTTCACTGACAATTTTGTAAGAAGTTACAGTCTCGCTTAATTCATTTCACATGCATATGCAGCTATATCAAACTCATTCGGCTTTGGTGGGCACAACTCCGTGGTGGTTTTCGCTCCATACACACCTTAAGCAAAGCACCAGCTGATCAATCGGTCATCTGTCATTCACTCTCATCGATGTTCGTGGGAACATATTCATTCTCGCAGTAGAGTTGAAATAAGCAGCTGAACCATATGGAAGCTGCGAGGAGGAATTATCGGCATCATTTCTTTTACTACTCCTTTCAATCCTTATCCTTTTACCAAGACCAGCTACGAATTCAAACATTTTTCAGAGAATAAGATACCTCAGTTCATTTTTGTGGTGTATAATTTCCCACGAACCATGTTGAATTGAATTTCACTGATTGGCTTTGATCCAGACAAGAATAAGGTCGGTTTTTTCTGAAGATATCGTTTATCCCAGTAATGTTCTATGAACTGAGAACTCCCCTTAACTGATAAGACTGTTCTGGAGGATAGATGTGATGACAACAACAGGTTCTTCACAAGGACCTTTGGTTTTCTGCAAACGGTGTTTGTAAGGCCCTTTAGATCAAGAAAATTGGACTAAGATCTTCTGGGGCTTTTTACACCAGAGCCCACTTCAGAACTTCAGTCCAGGAGAATTCACAACTTCTTCAATAGGAACAGAATTTGCATCGTTCCTTGACCAGTCCTCTCCGAATTCAAAACCCAGGATCACGATGGGATTATAAAGAGTAAATCGGATGATGAAGTGTTTGTTTTCCATGGAATCGACAATATGTGAGGATGTGACTAATCGGATTTGTGCAATTTTGCGTCTTCCACTTAGAAGATTAACGAAGATCAGAAGTAACAGAGGTCGCGTCTTCCACTTAGAATATTAACGAAGATTAGAAGTAACAGAGGTCGTAGCTTTTACATCCTTTCTTTTCCTAATTTGCAAAAATGCCCCAGAATAAAGAATCTACGAAAGTGAACAATTACCAGATCTCGAAAGAAATAACAGATAGGATCTTGCTGGGTCATGGTCAGGGAGTGGTATCTCAAAAAGCATCAGTTCAAAGAAGCATATCTTGCTTGTACTGTAAGTTTATGGCTACTTTATGCCACTCAAGATTAAAGGACATTAAGCGCTCTTAGGCCGCCGTCACAAGCCGGGAAAGGTTACAAGTCGGGAAAACCTACTTGCTTGCTTCTTCTTTGGTTACTGCATCAACTGGTGAAAAAGGGACCGTTGAACATGGGCAACTTTTCGACCAACATAAAAAGAACTTGGGCAACTTGATGTTGTTGACATCGACATCACATAATTAAGCTTTCTGTGCATTTTCTTCGGAAGTGAACATCAGTTTCCCTTTGGGGACTAGTTTAGAGATAAGAAATTAGTGTTAAGCTGCCGTGCTTTGCGTATCTAAACTTTTCAGTATCTTTCTCTCAGTCTATGGATGTAATGCATTTCCTTTAAAATATTATGTTCATTTGATCTTCCTTGAGGGAGTTGAAGAGAATATGCCTCTGAGATATCCCGTTCTTTAGTGAGCACATATGTACACATATTGAGGTCGAGCACTTGACTTGGATGCGGCAGTTACTCGTACTCAAATCACAACATCTCCCGCTCAGAATAAGTCCACAGCCACATCTGCCGTCCTTATGAATAGAGCCTAATCCGACATATACGTGAATGGGATGATTTCCGTATATTCCTTAGGATCCCAGAAGAAGAAAGAAGAATAATCTAATCTCTACCCTGCAACAAGTTCCTTAGTCCTTGCTGGGTGGTTGCTGTCCACTCCTCAGTTTCTCATCATTTCCTCTTTCCAGTGCTATTTGACCTACTTAACCCATTTTAAAAGAACTATTACTATTAGAATAAACAAGTAATTTCGCGGTTCCATAATTATATGGATAGAATAAGAGCTGTGCAGTCCGATTTATGTATAAATCATGTATATACAGGCCCACATATATTTGATCAATCATGATCTTGTTGCTAGAGGCCACTTCCCACATGAATAATCCTCATTTTGGTCAGAATAAATTTCAATGACCCTTTATTTTTCCTTTGACGTAGAACACTGAGTTAAAAGAGCTTCTGTGTTTGATCTACAACCTCTGATTGATTTCCAAAGAGGTAGCTCCAGGAGTGTTCATCATCACCCTCGCTTAAGGAGAGTTACAGATCTCCTCTGGATTCGATCTTCCCAAGACAGACAAATTTCTCCGACAAGACGGAAAAGTTATCAGATCACAAGCACAATGGAAATCTGATATCCGTGGCTGTTTCGGATTTCCATTAGACGATCGAAAGGAGATCGACGTTTCTACTTTGGGTAAGTGGCCGAATTTCATTGTTTCTCGAAAAAGCAAACGTACGCATGATTTCTCCAACATCTGTGGAAAAAGCAGGCGCTTGGGAAGTATGCGCCTTCCCTTATCCGCTGCTTTATCCTCCACTATACTTTCGACTACAGAGCTTAGAAGATAACATCGATGACTTTTTCTGCCTTTCATCTTTCTTTCGGTGCGCAGGTGCAGATGAGTCTCGAGCAACAACAACGGACCGGACCAGTGACAGCGTCGCGACATGCACTTGGATATAGTAATCTGTCATTTAATCACTAGTTACAACATATCTGCACTATTTTCCTGATCTGAATGGTGTCATTTCTTAGTAAGTTCGTGTTTTTAAAATTCGTTCTTCTTTAGGTCAGTGCACTAGCAGTTTCACTCGTGGACCATCGGTTCATGGACATGTGTATATGTCTGAGTAATGTAAGGAATAACCGTTGACCAATGCGTTTATCTCCCATGTCTTCCAATGTTTGAAATTCAGATGTTTTTATTCCATAACAACAAGATCTCGAAGTTCAAAATATTTTTCTCTTTCCATAAATATTTTCACATTGTTTGTACCTTGTATCTATATCCATAATTTCTTTCCATTATTTGATAACTCGAATTTTCCGTGATAAATCGATTTTGCTTAATCTTTCAAATATCTATTTCTTGAACACATGGAACGCTTGCACATATTTGCAATATACACAGAACGCTTGCACATATTTGCTATTGCCTTATGTTGGATAGAAAAAAAGAAAATATTTTGTCCTATGATATTTTATAATCAAATTTTTCTTCTCAAAGACCCAATTCAATTTCATCGAGCTTAATCATTGATAATTGAGGATTGAAAATGGTTAGACTTTTACCATAGTGTCACAAGTTGGCAGTTTCTTGACTACGGAATAATCCATGTGGCCTTTGATGAACGGAATTCACTAGGCCAGCCTTCATTTCATAATTGTTCCAAATAACAGTATGGTGAATAGCTTCTTTATATGAGATTGTACCACGCTTAGTTTAACTTTGGCGTCTTGTCTATCGAGCGAGACAATAGATCACTTTAGGCTCTATAATTGGTTTCGACTTGCCTTGGCCTCATCAAGAGAGCGACATCAACTCCCGTCCAGTTTGTGCACGAGAGGCCAAACTGATATGATCCTTTAAAGCTTCTAAGAGATATGATCGTTCTATCATAGAACTCCAAGAACCAACAAACCTGATGCCACTTCCATGGAATCAATCGTAGTCATCCCCTCTACATCAGTTACTCTTCGCTCAATAATCCCAAGCTCCTCTCACAAGGATCACGAGTATGGGAAAATCATAGACCGTGACAAGAGCATCTAAATTCATATAATTTGAAATTAAAGTGCCATGAGTTGGACATGTTAGGGAGGGACATCATGTTTGCTAAAGTGCTTGATAATGGGATCATACGAAGTCCTCCGTGTTCGATAATTCGGAAGCTAAAGGTTAGCCCGAGCTCTATAGAACTACTAAAGGGAACATATTATCCACGTAGAGCTCCGACAGTAAAAGACTTACTTCTCATGTGTTTGTAACTGGGTACTTCACTCCCTAGTCGATGAATGAATTAAAAATTAGGACTATAATACAAGAGGACTGAAAATAGAAGGGATAATGACACAAACATGACCTATGAACTTTGGTCTAATATGCAATGTGGTCCCTAAATTTTTTTTTTTTTCATTATGGTCCCTAAATTTTACTCCATTGTATAATGCGGTCATGAACTTGACCCCAATATACGATATGATCTCTGAACTTTTAATTTATTTAATACAGTCCCCAAACTTTTATTATATATTCATATTTAATCATTGAACTATTAGAAAATATTTAATATTGTCTTTCCATTAATTCAAATCCAAGGATAACATCAAACATAGGACTAAATTGAACATACAAGAGTTCAACGACCGAACATATAAGAGTTCAAGGACCAAGTGCATATTGTGGTATAGTTTAAGGATCACATTAAATAAATTAAAAGTTTATGGATCACATTACACATTATGCCAAAGTTTAGAGACCATATCGTATATTAGAGGCATCGGTTTCTCTCGCTTCAACCCGAGAGTCATATTGTAATCCTTGATGACTGAACCAGAGATATTAGAGGCATCGGTTTCTCTCGCTTCATCCTCATCTTCCTAAACTCTTTTAGATTTTCGTGTGTCAAATGCTTCTAAGATTGATTATTTTTATGAAGTCTCTCTTAGTGATGAAACCAAAATTTATGAAACTCAACTTCCCTTTATGAACCCTTATTAAGCTTTTGCTAAGCCTACTTCATCATTCTCTCACATCTGCTCCATTTGACAACGATTTTCTTTGAGTCAGTACAAGTTTGTAAACATCATTACTTAATCGACATACCCCTGCCTGAGTAACAAGCTTAATTGTTAATCTTGGTTAAATTCGGAGACAACGAATTTAGCTGTACATGATCCCGACACATAAGATTAGAGGGCCGACCGCAGTCAACTTTTTGTCCAATCAACTCACCCTAATTTAAAATGATTACTGTTCGTATATTACGTTTTGCTTTTTTCCTTACGTGCGATTTTGGAGAATCATATGTTGGGAAATTGCACTTTATGCGGATTAATCAATTATTAAAAAATATTGTTGCTTTTACTTTTGACAGATGGATCGCATTGAAAAAGAGAAATTGAAAGTTGTCTTGTTTAAGTAGCTTATGATATGTGCAGCAAGAATATGCTAATCTTTTCTTAACCGCCCCATGTTCAGCCTCCAAATGCTGAAATCCCTTTTGTAATTACTAAATATGCGAAATTCAATCCCCTCTATTCCCTAATTTAGCTTATGAAATGCTTGCTTTTATGCCCGACGGTCTGCCACGTGATTTTATACCATCGTAATCCGATGTTTCGAGTTTAATTTCTTGTACACTATTTTGCCTCTCTATGTATGGATTGCCTTCGAAAAAAGTAACACAAATATTTGGTATGTTTTCAGTATTTGGATGAGGCATATTTGTTAATAAAAAAAAATATTATTAGCTCATGCACACTTTCGTACGAAAGGATAGGCCGAATCAGAGCGAATAAAAATTCTCACTAGGAGTATTGTTCAATAATTGACATGTACCCGGTCCACATATTGAACTTCGATTCCAAAGACGATTTCGTATGGTTTCGTATGTTAGATAAGACATATTTTATTAGGACTGTTTTTTACATGTTTTCTTTTATCAAATTTTTGTGACTTTCATGCGTCGATTTTTTTTTTTTTAATCCGAAATACTAGGAAACTTTCATGAAATGTACATGGACACGTAAATTCATATTTTAAATTTTTCGTAATTTTTTAAAGTTAAAATCGTATTTTAAGTCTTGTCAGAAAAGTTAAAAAAAAAACATTTTATTTCACTTGACTCGAAACAGACATGCCCTAGACTTATGAATATCTATATATAGCGTGATTAAAAAGAAACCGACAGGTGATGGCCACGCGGCAGCAATATAGCAGCATTCATGATTTTCCTTTAAAAAAAAAGAAAAAAGAAGGACATGTTGTGGTAATCCGTTGGAGACGACTGCTGATATTGCACGAACGTCACCAGCTAGTTTTTTAACACTCTTTTGGGGTGTGGACCTAACCATGTTTTGGATTGAAATCCTACACCTTTGGGGGCGGTGAAATTAGGCTTCCATTTGTATTTTCCATTTGGGAAAAGGAGGGAGGAAAAAAAAAAAAAAAAAAAAAAACTTCGAAACCCTCTAATTCGTCCTATAAAAGATACATCGCTTCAAAATGATTTCTTGCGGATTTCCTAATCCATGTAGGTGGGATTTTACAAAATCACAGCCAAACGGTTTTAAGAACTTATGTTTAGGCTAATATTTTCTCTTAGTACTAAGCAAGGAAATATGTCATTAGAGAGTGTAATAGGAGTTTGGAAAGATTTGAACTCGGAATCATCTACTTTGATACCATGCGAGATTTTGTAGAAATACAGTCAACTGTTCTAAAGACTTAAAGTCAATTTAGATGAAATAATGATTCAATATTTAATTATTCTAACATTATATAAAGATCATAAATCTCAATTGGGACTTGGGAAGTGAATTTAATCTAATGATCCTAGATGTCACCCGATTGCTATGATTAAAAAACATAATAGGTGGTAGAATATTAAATAATAAACTATACATTCGTCTAAAAATTTAATATTTTAGATTAGTTGGATATGATCTCACAAAATCTAACATGATATCAAAATAGATAGTCTTGAGTTTTAATATTTCCATATCTCTATTTGCCTTCCCAATTATATATTTTTATACTTAATTTTAAGCAAAAAAAAAAAAAAATCACACGAATCGTGAGGATCATGTATTCATTTAGATCACTTGATCGTGATATCACAAAATCTTATAATAAAGTCGTCCCAAATCAGACAGAGCAAATTTTGGATCGAATCTTTCTAGATCTCCAACTACATCCTCAAAGTCGAGAATGCGATTCCCTCATAGAACTCACAAGAAACGATTAAAATACCACCGAAAGCATGATGTCAGAGTAGAGGATCTTTGTTCGAGACCATACCCTCCATGCACCGGCGCGATTCGAGTATCTATACCTCGAAACACGACCCGCCCCAGAAAAAAACGATCCTCACTTCCGTTTTTTAAATCCCCGCGCTAAGACAGTTCCAAAATGTCATTTCGTCTCGCCGCACGACGAAGGAAGGCCTCTCCGAAAGAGGGAAAGGGTCACCAAAAGGTCAAGGACCGGAAACCATGAGAAAACCCCACCGCGCACGGTCCAATTAAGCAGCGGAAGGCAATAAACAAAGCCCCCCCTAATCACTCCCGTCCCGCGGCCTAATCATGCACCTTAGACAGACAGGCATAACACAAAACTCCAACCTCATTGGCCCGTCCTCATCCCGCGTCCTCCCCTCCCTCCGTCTCCATGTTGCTAAAAAGGGCTTTGAAGGAGGCCTAATTTTAATGCCTAGGAGGGGAGCCTTTTGGATGCTTATCCACGCCACTAGTGACATAAATTATACGTCGCACGAAACCAGCTGAAGTGGACTCACTGAACTCGATTGGTACTGATGACTGGTGATTACTTTAATCCCATCGTCCCTCCCTCCCTCCCTTCTCCTCTCCTCTCCCCACCACCACCTTTTCACATCACGGAACTTTCATGGAAACGATGTGGCAAATGGCAATGAAGTCCGCACGTTCGGACGGCCCGAATGGTTACCAACCCCATTCGCCCGCGTAATAATATATCGCAACGCGACTTTGAATTCAACCCGAGTAAAGGGGGGGAGGAGGGGAGAGAGGCCAATGGAATCCCTCCAGCGCTGGAATATTACGCTGGCCTCGTTACATATTCTAACATGGAAAAAGATAAAAGGGGAAAACCCACGACTAGAACCGAAGCACGAAGTAGTTAGACAAGAAGAAGAAGAGGGAAGAAACTCGGACGAAAAAGAGGAGTGACTTGGACGAGACGAAACGAAACGAGACTCGTGCGTTGTAGCATTTTTTGAGGGCTTAATGATTAGCATATTTTCAATGGCTAAGTACGATTATGGGACGACTACAATCGGTGTGAAAGGGATCTTGGAAGGGAGTTGCTTGATCGTGCTGAAGATGCAAAGTGGGGCGGAGACAAGAGGCATTAAAGTAATTATGAAGTTAGGTTTTGAATGAATCTTTTTCCTCCTCCTCCTCCTCCTTCTTTATATCGTCTTCCAAAGTTACCAATCGAGTCACACGGCCAGGGAAGCAAAGCAAGTCCTATTTCCACATAGGACCATCTAATCGTTGGATTCTAGGCTTTTTTTCGTGGTTGTTTCCTCGCCCTTTTCGCAGAAAACCATAATCAACTATCTAATCCTTGATTTGATAACGGATTAGGTTTGGATGCAATGAGGTAGCAAATCTAAACTCTGCTATCGAAAGTCTTGGTCGTGGCATGGGCTTAATTAAACTAGTTTGTGTTTATGGTGTGCTGAAATCGACTTGTAAAATAGATATATCAAATGATGTGACGGCATTTTGATCAGGTACTTAATGCAACCAGACTTTTTAAGTGCCTATGAACGTATACATGACATAACTATGTATAGCAATGACAATGAGTTTTTAACACAGCAACCGTTAATATTGATTCCGACCATGACACAAATAACGAGCAAATTCTCTATCTCACCTTTCATGTACTTGTTTCTTCATGTATGATAATCCCCATGATGGAGATGCAGAGTCAACTCTCCTAGCCGGAGCGAGCTAAGTCGACCCTTTGATTATTAGCACGAAGCGAAGCTCGTAGAGATGATACACTTCATCTAACCTCAGTTGAAGGTAGCTTTTTATCTTTAGTTGGTCGCAAAAGACCAATAATTTCGCAACTCTTGACGTAGACCCTTGCAAGTCGTAGTCCTACTCACTTAGTATAAACTAGAAATATGGACACATTTGGCGTCTCTAGCATAGCAAAATCAATTCTCAAATCAAGTCAGGAGATTCTTCTTATTTGGTTCCGAACTTACGATCCCTTTTAAACTTATGAGATTTTCGAAGTTATTGGATAATTAACATGTACCTCTGAATAGGTGTACCATGTAAGTTCAAACTATCGCACCATCCGATATTAGACAATTCCAAGTGTTGGTCCATTTATCTAAGTCTTGTTCCGCAATGCATAATCCAAGGATAACAAATAACGTATGACTGCTTTCATTAGTGGCTGAAGTTAGATTTAATATGAAGAAAGCAACCATTTAACAAGATTGAGACAATCCAGTGTGTTGAACCCCGATGCGTCGATGTCAGCAGTTGCTTTACAAGCTTAACTCCAGGCGGCCGAAAATCGAGTTGTTTGGGCTTTGGACAATGAGTAGGGGAATCTGCTACTTATTTTAGTACGAGATATGATTCCACTAGGTAGATTTATGAAGAAAATTATATAATAGCTTCCAAGTGGTTTATCACTATAATTATTTACAAATGGGCTAATTAGATATAGGGGATGGGGTAGGTCTATTCTAATATCACATGCAATCTATTCGTGCTATCGTTCCCGAATTGTGCAATATAATTTTAAAACATGCGTATTCGGATCAAGTATATTGTTAATGAATTTAGTCATGCCATAGGCAAAAGTCGTGAGATGACAATATGTTATGGCGGTCTGTTTAAACATAAAGTGCTCGATACTTAGAAAGTTACTGTCGATCAATCACGTGGTATTGGAGCAATGCTTCGAGAGCACTTAAATGTTTAGTTGCCCCACATGACGCGATTGAAGATAGCTATGTGAAGTATGTGTGGCAAGCTTCATGTGATAGGGTATGTATAATGGTGCTTTCGGAATATTGAGGAGGTGCTGTCCACTGATCAAATAAGTTTTGGACATCATAAATTTTCCTATTTTCTCCCAAACGAAAATGATCGAAGGCCACGAAGAAGGACGACAAGACTTGTCTATTTTGGATAAGTCACGGATGATGTCTAGTAACCATCTCCTTATAGTCTTGAAATTGAACATTTCGTAATTCGTGTGGAGCCCTTGTGATAATTTCCGTGATAGCAGCAATGCTGGTTATTCCTTTTATCTTTTTTATTTTATTTTATTTTAAAAGAAAGGCCGAATGGCCTTTTCATGATTTTGGGTTGTTTGGATAGACATGAGAAATTATTGTATGAGTATGATATCCAGGGTGACCATGAGGTTCGGTTCAATCCAAGAACCTGAGATCGAGCCTTTAGGAAAAAAAATTGCACCGTCGTGCACATGATAAATATAGGCAATATTTCTACAGTAAAATGGTGCATCATTTATATTTTATTATAAAGATTAAATATCACAAAAAAATCCAAACCGATATATTTGTAATAAATTTATCCCAAGTTAAATTTTTGACCGTTAGAAACCTTATATAATAAATTTACTCAAGGCTAATTTTTTAACCACGGAAACTCCTATATTAATCTTCCGTTAAATTTGATTAACATCACAAAAAATCATAAAATTAGTGTGAGCTCAAACTTCTACCCCCATCAATTATCAAGTGTCATTCAACTCGATAATTTGATGATAAAATTCTACGAAAATTGACGGTCTTGGTTTTTTAGAAGTGTATCGGTTCGAGGTGTCTATCATAATTTGATTAAAACAAAAGATTGGACCAAATTTCGAGGCAAATTCGAGAGTCGGGGGATTGGTTATCGGTTCTAAAATGGAAACATAAAATATGTAAATCAGCCGAATACGAATCGTCGGAAAAGTCGCGGGTCTCGTATTCGCTCTCATTTTAAAATCACGCCACTTCTCGCAGTAGATGATACAATGGATCTTTCGTCCACTTGTACTCCCCCGGGCCCCACCCCCGGTCACCATCCACTACAGGGCCGCCACGTGGAACGCCAGCTTCAGGCATTCTCACGTGTGTGAAACTGGACTGCTGCTGTCCCCATGAAGGAAAAAAAAAAGAAAAAAAAAAAAAAGAAAAAAACACACACAACATGGAAACGTCACCATCCAATGATACGGCCATGTCTCTCTATCCCTTCGTCCTTTTTGATTGGTCCCCCGGACCAATGGCAAGGCCACGTAATTTTCACCTTCATCTGCGGGTCAAACCCCACATCCCAGTCCGATACAAATCCTCTGAACGACGCGCAATCGCAAAATCAAACCAATTCTTTTATTTCTCTTTTGCTAATGAAAATATATCATCCGTCCTAAAAACGACATAAAATTCCTTCGTTTAGAGCCTCGTACGGACCTCGACATCCATACATGGCTCAAAAAATTATTGTCTCAACGAGTAAAATTAAGAGTGTGGATATCGACATGTTAAAATAAGAAATATAATCCCATGGTATGAGAGATCACTTTGGTTAAAATCAATTCTTTATTTTTTGAAATTATATATGTACATACACATGCGTGCGGGCGTGCGTGTTTTGGGAACTAAAACGAGAAAAAAAAAAGGAAAGAAAAGAAAAGAAGGGTTGAAATTAGGGGAGACAAACAAAAAAATAAAATAAAAATCGAGAGGCTGGCCGAAAGAAATTTCTGCTGGGTTAACCCGGGCCAAAACCATGTTGCCTGCCGCGAAGCAGACAATGAAAGAGACGGCAGGATCACGGCGACGGCGACGGTAACGGCGGGTCTCTCGCTCCTCTTCTTTACCTAACGGGATCCAGTTAACCTCTCTCTCTCTCTCTTTCCCTGCCCGGACCACACGCACCTCCTCCTCCTCCCTGCCGCTGCCGCGCCACCGTACGCCACCCTGCCATCTGGGGGGTGGGACTGAAATTAAAAAGAGACCACACGTACGCCTGCCCTGCCCTGCTCTGCCCCCCAACTAAAAAAGAGGAGAGGAGGAGGTGGTGCAGGAATCGTACGTCGCGAGCCTTTTCTCACCGCACTCAAAATGTGTACATGTTTTATACAGTGGGACGACGTGGGACGAGGAGGAGGTTGTTTTTACCTGCTGTCGTTTTAGGATAAAAGAATTCGCGAAATTCGCGATCGAAAGCGTTCGTTTGCCGAGGAAGCTACTGCGTGGGATCAGAGAAATTTCGTCCCCTCTCTTGTAGTGCCACCGCTTTGTTAAATCTTTCATCTTCTTGGTGGTGTGAGATAACATGTCACGGAACTTGATTTGGAGCCTATCGCGAACGATGCGAATTAAAAAAGTCGGGCACTTGCTTACAATTTTGGAAATGATATGTTTGGTGTGGCCTTGGAATTAAATCGATTGGTAGGCCCTCGTGATGGTTTTATTTTCCTTTGGACGTTCTTATCTTTCATGTATAAAGTAAATTAGTAGTTTAGAACTTATTCGACTTGCAATTCTTATTTTGGTTTTTGAAAATCGTATTACAAAAAGGACGTGGTCACAAAATCCCCTAAGTTATATTCATTGCAACATATATATCACCATTTTTTTGTTGTGTCACTAAAAATCTTAAACTTAATCATGATAATACAAATATCCCAATTTTTTTTTGTCTTAAAAAACCCCAAATTTATACTAATTTGGCAAATATTTTATCGACAAACTAAAATAGAGGGTTTTTTTCCATGATACAAAAAATGTCGGAGACATTTATATCACCTTAACAAAGTTTGGTAGGTTTGTATTTTGGTTTCACTTATATCTTTTGTACAATATATTTTTTTCAAGGAAGTGTGACCATTCTGAACACGATGAAAGCTTATAGGTTCCACGAAGGAAATTTCCTCAACACGCACTTTATGATTCTCCACCTACTCTTGTACATAGCGAGGGCGTGGCACCTATCTTGTGATGGTCCTCTAGCTTCTTTTAATAATCCAAGGACACGAACCCGGAAAATAACCTGGCTACTTAGAGGAGCTCACGAACCATGGTACTAAGTCCGGTGGGGCGATTAAATTCAAGTCTTTGAAATTTTGCCGACGACATAAATGGGCAGGACCGATAGTGCCGATCTCTAGCATCTCTCACGTAGAGAATCCACTCCGGTGAAAATCAATATTACCGTCGAACCGTTGTCGGCTGGACAGTTCAGTTTCCCGCGCTCTCTCAAGAAGATCGATTTTTAGCCACACGTAGAGCGGAGAGGTGAAATCCCGACCCCGTCGGGAGAAATTTACCGGGCGCGAAGAAGGAAGGCCGCGCGATTTCACGGTGCGTCGGCGCGATTTCATGCGGGTAAAAAACGTTATTATTATTATTATTATTATTATTATTATTATTTTTAAAATTTTTTTGTTTAACCCGAGGCCCGCGACAGCCGGGTCGGGGGAGGGGGATGTGGGGCCCGGGGGGCTGCTCCAGCACTGCCGTCCCTGCTCCGTCAAACCCGACCGTGAGCTAACCCAGGGGCGGGGTCAAATCCTAACCGGGGTTACTCCTGTTGGCGTTAACCAATACATCGCGGACACCCAGGAGTTGAAATGGGGGACTTCCACAAAGAGTCACAGTTGAAAGGAAAGAAAGCGAAGCGAGGAAAGCAGGAAGAAGATTGCGATACGAAGTCCGCGCGCACAGTCGGGTTCTTTCCTCTCCCGAGATTTTCCTCGAGAGCGCCTGCCCCCGGCGTTTTTCCTCTGCGGATTCTAGAGAGAGAGAGAGAGAGAGGGAGGAGGGTGTTTTGTTTTTGGCTGCCGGTGGCTCTGAAGAAGCTGGTGGCGGCGGTTGTGGTGGGTGACGGACGGACGGAGACGGCGGCGGCGGCGGTTTAACGTTGGGTTTCCTCTATTTTTCTTTTTCCCTTCGAGCGAATCGCGGCGGGCGGTCCTTTAGCTCCGGCGGGCTTTGTTCATCGCCGGATTTATCGTGCGTGTGGTGAGAGAGAAAGAGGGAGATCTCCGAGCTGTGCTTGATACTCCGGCGACCTCGCTAGCTCCGTCGAATTACGCGCTCTCATGGCTAATCGAGGTGAATGCCCGGAACGAGCGTCGAAACCGTTCTCTCTCTCTGTCCCTCTCCCTCCCTCTCTCTTTCTCTCTCCTGCTGTCGAAGAGCTAGAAAGCGAGCTAGAGAGAGAGAGAGAGAGAGAGAGAGAGAGAGAGAGCTGCTGCTTGTTATCCTTCTCCTTCATCCTCCTCCTCCTCCTCCTCCTTCTCCTTCTCCTTCATCCTCCTCCTCCTCTTCTCGTTATTCTTTATTTTTTTGTGGGTGGCGGTTTTTGATTCGACGTTGGTAGGTGGTGGAGAAGACGATCTGTACACGGAGCTATGGAAGGCGTGCGCGGGCCCGCTCGTTGACGTCCCCCGAGCTGGGGAGCGAGTCTTCTACTTCCCTCAAGGGCACATGGAACAGGTGAGGAATCATTTCCCCACGATTTCTTCCCCCGCCCTCTTTTTGTTTGGAATCGACGTTTCATCTTGTTCGTTCGGTAGGGAACAAGCCCGAGAGATTTTAGCGCACGGATTTTCTTTCGACGTTTCTGGTTTGAGCTGGTTTCCTTTTACGTGTTCTTCCGCTCGCGTTGTTTCTTTCTTCTTTTGGGGGGGGCGAAATCCCGTAAATTATTCTTGCCTTCTAATTCGCGTGCCGTTCGGGTTTCAGCTGGAGGCGTCCACGAATCAGGAGCTGAACGAGAGGATCCCGCTGTTTAATCTTCCCTCGAAGATACTTTGTCGCGTCATGTACATTCAGCTGCTGGTAATTTGTCTGGACTCTTGACTTCAGTTTGTACATGTGCTATAGCGCTCCTGGCTGGTAATTGCTGGATGATGTTATTCGCCGCGAATTCGGGCTTCCGTTGGATCTTCGTATCAGATGAATTCCTTTTCTGGGTTCCTGAAAAGCACCCTTTTTTTAATGACAAATGGATGGGAAATAGAAGCCGCGATTCGACGTGATGTTTGATATTATTTGTTCGGTCTTTTTTGTTTTGATGTTTAGGCGGAGCCAGAAACGGATGAAGTTTATGCCCAGATTACTCTACTTCCAGAGGCCCCTGTAAGACCCTAGTCAGACCATAATTCTTGTGGAAGCCTCGTGCGGGTGAAGATTGTGTCGTGAGCTGTCTGTTAATTTTCATGGTTTTTTTTTCTTTTTTTTTGCAGCAATCCGAGCCTATGAGTCCCGACCCTTACCTTCCTGAGCCCCCGAGGCCACGAGTTCACTCCTTCTGCAAGGTTTTGACGGCTTCCGATACGAGCACGCACGGTGGATTTTCTGTTCTCAGGAAACATGCAACTGAGTGTCTTCCGCCTTTGGTAATTTCATCACGACTCGTTTGGCCTCCACCCCATCGCCCCCTATCTTACCTCCTTTCGTGTGAGCATTTTATCATGTATTATTCCTCCGCAGGATATGAACCAGTCAACACCGACTCAAGAGTTGGTTGCAAGGGATCTCCATGGTTATGAGTGGAAATTTAAGCATATTTTCAGAGGTAAAGAAGAAACGCTTTTAGTACGTGTAGGAAAGTGGCTTTTTCTCAGATGAAGAAAGAGCATATCGGTGCTCTAAGAAGTTGCTTACTGAATGAATAGAAGTTGTGACTCGTGCTTCCACTTGACTCTGGAAAAACAGGTCAACCACGTAGGCATTTGCTGACAACTGGATGGAGTACATTTGTCACTTCCAAGAGATTGGTTGCTGGTGATTCCTTTGTGTTCTTGAGGTATATAGGCTGTTCATACTCTTAAATATCTGCTCCTTATTTGTTATGTAGTTGATTTCATTGGATTGTCCCGCTCTGTCGTCAAGGCGTTTAGTAAGTACTTCTGCTTGATGCATTCATAGAGGGGAGAATGGAGAACTTCGTGTTGGTGTCAGACGCATGGCACGTCAACAGAGCAGCATGCCTGCATCGGTGATATCGAGTCAGAGTATGCACTTAGGAGTGCTTGCAACTGCCTCTCATGCTGTCACGACTCAAACCCTGTTTGTGGTCTATTATAAGCCCAGGTACACCATATGGAAATAATCTTTCCGGCTATTATGTCGGCATTTCTAGATTGAAGCATGATAGAATTCTCTTCTTGTAAAACCTCAGGACAAGTCAGTTCATCATAAGCTTGAACAAGTATCTAGAAGCTGTTAACAATAAGTTCTCTGTTGGCATGAGATTCAAGATGAGGTTTGAGGGAGAGGATTCTCCTGAGAGAAGGTAATGGAAGTCACGATTTACTCTTTCAGGGAACTATTTTGGTTTGTGATTCTTCTATGATCTCATATTTTCTCTCCTCAGGTTTTCTGGTACTATAGTAGGAGTCGAAGACATTTCCTCTCAGTGGACTGATTCCAAGTGGCGATCATTGAAGGTAACGACTAAATCGAAATGCTTTTCATCTTTGATGGAATTTCACGTGCAACAGCATTGTCCCAACTTTTTTGGACCTCTTTCATCCGTCAGGTTCAATGGGATGAACATGCTTCTGTTCCAAGGCCAGACAGAGTTTCGCCATGGGAGATTGAATCCTCTGTACCGTCTATACCTCCGAGCATGACAGAGTCTGCAGTGGCGAAGAACAAAAGGCCTCGACCACCTGCTGAGCTCCCTTCTCTTGGTAATCTTCTAAGAAATTGCCGTTAGCTTCATGTCTTGCTTTTCTGCTGCAGATATCTCTCTATTTACATGTTGTGGGTAACTAATCTCTTCTCATTCATAATTGTAGATACTGCTGGTGCACCTCTCCATGATGCTGGACTTATGCAGTCCTGTGATTCTACGCAACCAACTGTTTTCATTGAAGGAAAAAGAAGCGATAATCATGGTATTTGGCATCATAAGCAAACAAGTGTGAACACTGGTAGCAACTCTATCTCGTGGCCTCCGACTGAGGGGGACAGGCAGTTTTCTCCCAGTGTCTGTGGTTGGCCACTTCTTTCCAATTCAACTATGCACTCACCAAAGCCGAGAAATGAACCTAAGGTCGAGCTGGCCGAGAAGCCCGAGAGACCTACTAGTTGCCGATTGTTTGGCATTGACTTGATAAATCATTCTTCAAACTCTCAGCAAGTGGACGGGCTGACTGTTCAGCCACTTGATGGATCTGCTGGCATTAACGAAGCACACACTCCAGGCAACCCTCCTGCAGCAGATTCACAGAAGTCTGTCGTTTTAAAGACCTCGAAAGAGATGATTCAAAAGCAGTCTCTGGTTTCACCAAAAGAGATTAGAAGCAAACAAAGTTGTTCTACCACTGCAAGGAGTCGCATTAAGGTACCTACTTCGTGACTGACGATCGGGGCTACATTTTTAATATTCAATATGCAGTGATTGTTTGTTTTCTCTACATTGTATATTTATCGCCATCTTTTGGATTGGCTGGAATATGTGCCAACAGGTTCAAATGCAAGGATTAGCTGTGGGTCGCGCTGTTGACTTGACTATGTTCAAAGAGTATGATCAGCTCATTGATGAGCTCGAGGAGATGTTTGAGATTAGAGGAGAGCTCAGGCCTCGGAATAAGTGGGAAATCGTCTTCACCGATGATGAAGGGGACATGATGCTTGTGGGAGATGATCCCTGGCCGTAAGTTCAATTTGTGCAAGTAGTTCAATCAGTTTGGTCCCAACACGACGAGCCTACTCGAACTGAGAGTGTCCTCTTATTGGCAATCCTTTTGTGCAGGGAATTCTGCAACATGGCCAGAAGAATCTTCATATGGTCAAGTCAGGACGTGAAGAAGATGAGTCCCGGAAGCAGGCTCCCCGTGTCCTCGGTAGAAGAAGAAGGGAGCTAGCTTAACCACCCGAGTCTTGCCGCCTGTGTATCTTTTCCTCTATTTCCCCCTTGCAATTCTTGTCTGCAGCTTGTTGTCTGTAATCTCCTTGTGCCTAAGGGGCCTTCTTTTTCTCCTTCATTTTCTTCTTATTCTATTTTTTTGTTTTGTTTTTGGGGGTGGGGTTGAAATTTGCATAGCTTGGGGAATTGGGGGACTTGGCGTTATTTGCGAAAGCTAACTTCTATAATAGGACCCATTATCAATCAACACTTAGGAACTTGGGAGGATGGGGTTTTATATGCGTTAGGTTTTTAGGACCAAGAATCTGTGTATATCTTTGGAGTTTCTTCTTGGGTGGGATGTTAGTGGGGAGGTCTTTTTGTTTTATGTAGATATGTTTAATTGGGAAGTGGAATCCATGGTAGTCATCAGCAAATGGAAGATGGCAAAGCTTTTCCCCCCTTTCTTGTTTTCTTCTCCTTCTCCTTCTCCTCTTCCTCCTTTTCTTTGTCCCCCTTTTTAATATATTAGCATGAGAAAACATGGATTTTGATTTAGGATATCTGCAAAGATGCCTTTTGGATTTGCCTTTTCTCTTTTGGAAACAGAGAGGCCCCCAAAATTCAAACGAACCAGTTGTACGCACGTGGGGGAATTTTAAGGAAGGGGGGTGGGGGAGAGAGAAGTGGACTGACCGACCGGCCACCACAAGCCGCACCAATCCCCTGTCGGGCTTCCTCGGGGCTGTCTGTTGATTGGAGTTTGATATAATTTATATTGATATCTGGACATCCCCTTATCCTTTTCATTTGTTTATTCACGGTCTCGCTCCTCCACTAGCGTAAAGTAGGTCATTATTGGCCTTAATCTAATTCCAATGCCCCTGTTGCTTTGGAGCTTTACTGAAGTGATGAAGCTTTTTTCTTTGTTTAGGAGACGCATCTCCTCTTTTCTTTTCTTTTTCTTTCTTCTTCTCTCTTTTCCATCGCCCTTGTGGACCGGAGCCGAAATCTTCATCGTGTCGATGGATGGCGGGGTTGTCATTGGATCAAATGAATATCCACCCCTTCGGCCAAATTAAGGGTCAACCCGTATCTCGTTGATGTGTCTGCCGCGTCTTTTATTCTTTCAATTATGGTGGCTTTTGCTCGCTCTCTTGATCCTTGACTCGGTCGCAGTGAAAACCCGAGAGGGACGTTACTTTGAATGGGTCTTCGGGCGACATGGACGCGTTTGTTTTGCCGGTCGCTATACGTCCATGGGGGAAAGAAAATGGGACGTCAAATCGGAGGGGTGGCTCCTTCCTTCCGGTTTCCCGCAATCGCACAAACGCTCGCAAAGCTCGCGAGAAGGAAGCATGTACGTTTCGTGATCTGATCTCGGGCGGTCTCGTTGCGATCTTTCGTGAGATGAGCTTTCTTGCTCGCCACATGTTCGGGGCGTGCGGGATGAGGCGGCTTCCTCTCTTTTTCGGGTGTGTCATGATGCCACGAATAGTTTCTTGTCCCGAGTCTTGTCGGAGTTGAGGATTTGGGAGGACCCAGTGATGGAAATTAGGTTGACGAGCCTTCCGAGCTATTTGAACAAATACCCACGGAACCCCATGGAACACGAGGGCAGGGCGGCCATGAGAATGGTCAAAGAGTTAGACTTAAGTTACCAAACGGATCCTTCTAGAGATTTCTGTGTACTTTCGTTCGATATCACTTTTTCGAGGGGGAAAAAGTGATACGTCCGAGCTAGGGTTCACAACTTGATCCCTAACATTCTTCCATTGTCTTGTTACGTTAAATCTGGTCTGCTCCTCGGTCTCCTAACAATCCCGCGGTCTATCATGCGACTTCTGTGTTGGAGTGTCGAGAAATATGCACGTCTTTGGCCAATAAACCACATGATTATATGAGCGCGTCAGAGAAATCATCACCCTCCTTGAGGAGGCGAAGCTTCAACATCTTTTGCAAAGCAAGCTCGATATTTGTAAGCATGCAGTCAACACGTCCCTCGGCAATTTAAATTTTTGAGAGAATATGACTCGTTTACGTTAAGGGTGTCAAAAAGGCGGTACCGACTCTCACCCACCTGAACTGATCTGAAAATTTCAGGCACTTTCGGGTCGGGTCTCTTTCGGTTCGGGTAGCTGATAGAAAAGTTCGAATCTCATGACGGTTTGGTTCGGTCTAGGTTAGATCACAAATCCAAACTAAAATACAATAATCTCTAAACACTTTGCTCGAAAAGAGCTTTTAGATTTTTTTCACCTAATCTCGCGTGCTTTGCTTCTCTTATTCTTGACATTCTTGTAGCGTTTCACTTCTCGTTCAAATCTCCCTCTTGTCCATTGCCGATCGTGGTCGGCAGCTTTTGTTGAATTGTAAGGAAGCACGGAGTTAATACTCAGATGCACTTCAGGGTAGGTTTCGAACTTCAATTTCGATAATTCTCTAATATGGAAAATATCCGTGGAATCATCCATGAAAAATATAATAGGAAAGTTTATCCGAATACCTTTGAATTAAAGCAAAAGAGATGTGGGCAATATCCACAAATGCAAGAGACATGAGCTTTGCTTCTATGAGTTGGAGTCGGTTTTTGACATTGGCATGTAGAGTTAGAGGGATATTGATTCGATGACCCCATATATATATATATATAAATGAATTTTGAGTTGCGCCAGTTGATGTGCAGGTCTTCATGCAGTTAATGAAACCTTGAGGCAATAACTCTGTACTTGAGGTCTTGAAGTGCCGTTTCAAGAGTGCTTGGTCATGGGTTTCTCTATTGGCTCCGTGTGATTACACCAAGAAGTTTTTAGTGTTAAAGTCGATTAAATATTGTGGTAAGATTTGCGTGTAAGTTCTTCGTGAGATTAAGAGATTATTTAGCGAGGAATTGTGGGGCAAAATACTACGTGAGTTATTGGATGTAATTGGGGTTTCGAAAACACCGAGAGTATTTGAGTGATTTAAGTGTGGTTATAATTTCCGTTATATCGATAGATCTATAGTGAAATTCATTGTTGCTTTGCCCATGGATAGAGGTTACTATGACTGAACCACGCAAATTTGGTGTTCGATTTATTTTCTTGTTCTGTTTATTTTATTGTTCGATCATTTGTTTTTTGTAACAATTGGTATCGGAGCCAGGTTTGGCTGAGTTGAAGTGAATCGATAGTAACAGAAGAAAGAAAAGTGAGAATCGATAGATCTGATGGGAATGATTTTGGCTTTTGGAAGATGTAGATTGAAGATTATCTCTATCTGATGAAACTGCACTTGCCATTGTTTGGGGAGAAGTTAGAGACAATGAAGTAAGTTGATTAGGAATTGTTGAATAGATAGGCTATGGGTATTATTTGGCTGATGTTGGCTCGTAACGTTGCGTTTAACATCGTGAAAGAGAATAGCACTATGGGTTTGATGAAAGCCTTGTCAGCTATGTACGAAAAGCTTTTTGCAATCAATAAAGTCTATTTGATGCCTTGTCTGTTTAACTTGAAGATGAGCGAAGGTGCGTCGGTTGCAAATCATAACAATAAATTCAATGAGATTGTTAGTCAATTGAGTTTAATTGAGATTGACTTTGAAGTTAAGGTATGTACTTTGATTCTATTATCCTCATTGCCCGATAGTTGGAATACTACTGTTATTGCTTTTAGTAATTCCTCTGGGTCAATAACCTTGACATTTGATGAAGTTTGAGATTTAATTTTGAGTGAAAATTTGGCGAATCTATATTTGCTGCTTTAGTAGGTGAAAATAGAGGAAGAACTAGTATACGTATTAGTAGGAGTATTATAAACATGAAAAGACACAATTAGTCTAGGATTGATGGTGCCATCTATTGGAGCTATGATAAGATGGGGCATATTAGAAGGAGTTGTTTTAAGCTTGAAAACGAGAAGGGTGAGTGAATTATAATTGATTCTATAGATGATGTAGCAGCTATAGGTCTTGATAATTTGGATAGTGCTAATTATCTTTTGTCTGTCACTGATTATTCATCATTTGATAGATGTATTAGGGATTCTGGTTGTTCATTTCATGCTACATCAAATAAAAATTGGTTTACTAATTATCAATGCGTAGATATATGATGTCGTAGATGTTGGCAATATTAGAATAAGAATGCTTGATAGTATTGTGAGGACATTGATTGGAGTGAGGCACGTTTCAGAGTTGAATAAGAACTTGATTTTCTTGAGTGCCTTGGGTTCAGTTAGGTGTCGGTATTTTTCAGAATTTGGAGTTTTGAAAATTGTTTGAGATGCTTTGGTAATAATGAGACGAATTAAGCATAGTAGCCTATATGAGCTTCAAGATGAGATAGTGACAAATTTCATTGCGGAGACGTCGGATGCATCTATTGAAAGTTTGAATTGTGGCGTATGTTTTGGGGCATATTAGCAAGAGAAGCCTGCAGATTCTTAGTGAAAGAAATCTCTTGTATAGTTATGTTGCTAATAAACTAAATGTATATAGGTGCTGTGATTTTAATCAATGGTGGAAACGGAAGGTTGCAGAGTTAATTCACTTGAATGGTTTGTAGATTGTTGTGGTTTCCTTCGAGGAAGATTGCTAGATTTATGCTAATAGTTGTTAATGACTACTTGAGGAAGACGTGAGTGTTTGTGCTTAGGCACAAGTTTGATGTTGTTATCAGGATTAGGCAAGTGAGAGCTTTGATCGAAAAGGAGATTGGTAATATGATCAATCAGGTGTGGATTGACAGTAGTATGAAGTTTTGCACAAAATTGTTAAATGAATTTTGCATGAAGGAATGCACAGTAAGACATCGCACTAGTGCCATGAACTATAATATGTTGTAAAATTGATGAGCAAAACATTACTAGAGATGACTCATAAAATGCTCTATAGTGCTGATACATCGAGTTACATGATAAATAGATCTCCATCGATTGTGATTAGATATCGAATTCCTAAAAAAGTGTGGTCAAATAACGTTGCCAATTATTCTGTTCTTAGAATATTCGATTGTACGTGTTATATTCGAGTTAGTGATGGTACACTTGATAAAAGGATATGAAAGTGCATGTTCCTAGGTATGCACAAGGTGAGTGGAGCTATTGATTGTGATGCCCAAAATTAAATTCGTCTGTTCTCAACAGAGAAGTTATATTCGATGAGTTTCCAATACCTTAGCTAGGAATGATTATGGTAGTGTTTATACAGATTTAAATAGTGTTTAGCTTGAGGAAGAGTTGTAACCAGAAACTCCTAAGGTAGCAGATACTAGCAAAATAATCAACATAGATGGTGCTTATAATGAGGTAGAGCACATAACGACGATTTCCACAAAAGCAAGAGATGTGAGCTTTCCTTTTATTAGTTGGAGTCGGTTGTTGCATGTGGAGTTAGATGGATATCCCCCAAAAGTGTAAGTCCCTTGTGAGATTGAAAGATTATTTAATGATGCATTGTGGGGCAAAACACTACGTGAGTTACTGGGTGTAAGTGGGGCTTGGAAAACACTAAAAGCGTTTGAGTAAAATGAGTGTGGTTGTAATGTCCGTTGTATCATTTGATCTATAGTGGAATTTATTATCGTTCTGCCGGTGGACGTAGGTCATTATGGCCGAATCACGTAAATTTTCTTAGTCCGTCTATTTTATTATTCGATCGCTTGTTTTTTCTAACAGGTTAGATGAACGATCAATTTGGTTATGTGTTGAGAAAAGTGTTCAGCATTGCGACACCGTGGCAGTTGCTCAGCTGCAACAACTCCTTGAACTGCCACAACTTCGAGTATCTAGTAGAGTTGATCTTTGTGCAGGTCCATGTACCACCGCTGGCGCCTGCTTCCGCGAATAACTTCTTTATAGGTGGTCGAATCTGTCTTCTTCATCTTCATTTTCGAGCTGTGACTTGCTCTGCTGATTCGGTTTGGGAATTAGAGTAATCGGGTTTGGCTTCGGGTTCGGAGACATCGATGGCAGACTGGAAATTCTATCAATTTGTCGAAAGACTTGGAATTTGTGGTCGAGTAGATGGATGTTTGATATGCTCCATTTTCCGAAGTATCAACGGCTTCTGTGCAACGAAGGATAAAATGACTTTTTTTTTAAAAAAATAAAAATAAAATCAAACTGCTTTATTGGTTCGGATTACATTTGATTATCAGACCTAGTTCGGATCACCATTTTGCCTTTTTTCCCTTCACATACGGTTTGGTTTGGGTATTCGATTCGGGTATCATGGACACCTGACTCGAACCGAACCGTTGACACTTGATTTACACGGCATCTTCCATGACAAAGTTTGATCAAACTTACCTGATCAATTGGTACTTAAAGGACAGCTTTCTCATGGCATGCCACCTCGAAGGGCTTCTTGTCTCGATGATAACTCATTTCCCACCAGACAGAGCCAGCCCTTCCATCCGACGGGATCAGCGTGCTGCTTTGCTCCAGGAGGCTCGGATAAGTGAAAAAAGAAAAAAAAGAAAAAAGGACGGTCAAGTCTATCCATGATATCGCACCATTTACTCGCATCTTCATTTCGGAAAGTAAAGAAGGAAAATCGAATTTAGAGGGGGCAAAAAACGGGCTGGGCCGCCAAATTCTATGCAGGGTGGCGAGAAATGGGTGACACAAATGGTCTGGGCCTATTCAGTCCAATGAACGTTCGATCAAACCGTCATTCTCATGTCGCTCTGCTTTCCTTTTTCTTTCCCGCAACTGCACCTGTTGAGCTTATGTTATTCCGAGAGAGCCCACGATATGGGCTCCAACATCATGAATTCATTAATCCTAGGGTTCTATGCTTATGTTCTCGTTTATCCCATAGTATATACTAATATACATGCATTTCCTCAATAATGTTTCGACTCGTGAATATTTATAAGTATGTAAAGAGGCTCAATCAAATGCACCCCCAATGAGAATACTTAGAAAGATGGCGCGTTCGTCACTTACTCTATCCATTGCTTTCCAGGAGGGGTTATAGGAAACACATGGCCAAGACGCGCATGTCTCTCAGCTAGTTAATATGGCTGATCATGGCAACGTATGGTGCTAATGTTGGTGTCACTAATAATGTTGTAGAGGATGGACAAGAGCATGAAGGTGAGGGTTGAACATGTCGTTGAGAGAGTTAAGGTCGGAAAGAATGCACTGATGGAGATAGGGAGCGCCGCCGAGGCTCTCAGCTGGTGCACTAGACAAATGAGTTCACGCGTCAAGATCATCCCGCTGTCGTTTAGGTTCAATCGCAACTCTAGACGCTACTATTCCACGTCACGAAGGGACCTCATGAATGCACGTGAACCGTCTAGTGCACATGGTCCGCCTTTATCAAGAAAGGCTCCGCCTAGGCATTGGGAAAGGCATTGTCGTCGAGATCGCTCCGAGGTGGAGAGGTTGCGATTTGATAACGGGACTCGCACATCCGAACCAGGAGTTTCACCAACTCTCGGTGGTTGTTGGCTGTTACATTTGATTAAATATGTCTAAACAACGTAACTCTAGGTGTCTTTCATGGTGGGTTTGACGGAGGTTGTTGTCAAGAGGAGAGTGGGGAAATTGACGGAAGGGTTGGTGCTGCAGATCTTGTTGGCTGCTTTTGGGGTCGGCAATTGCTGGCGGATTTACGAAGCAAGGGAGAATGCCCCCAAAGGATACGTTGGCGGCTTCTGCATTTTCAGCGTTTCTTCTTTGTGTTGCACTTTCTCTGGCATATATGAAGGATTTAAGGGCTTTAGGGTTTTAGCTTTGCATGATTATTATTTTCATTCACGCATTTATGTGAATTGAGCTTACGATTGTAGGGTCTCCAGATCTGATGCTTCTCTGAAAACGGTCCTTCCACGTACCGACTTGATGGCCAGAGTGTACTCGGCACACGATTATGAGTATCTTTACTATCCTAGCAAAAGAAAGGACATATATAGTCGATCGTCTGTGTCTACATCGTTTAACTTACCAGTTACAGAAATACTGTTGAATCTACGGGATTGTCTGAATTCCACGATGCATGCAATGCAAGTGCCCGGGTAATTCTGGTTGATCAGGACTATCTATCAGTCAATGATCTTCGCAGACGCATCTCTAGTTGCCACTCACATCACTGATGGAGACAATTCGCGATGGCCACTTAGAGAGAGCTGCGGCGAGCTAGCATGAGGACAAGCATGGGGCGGCTGTGGAAAGAGAGACTACGTGTGTCATTTTTTTCCGAAGCGTCTGGTAAAGTTAGACGGGCTAAATATGCTATGTATACCGGTTAATTTAGAGGATCTCAATTCAATTAATAGTGGAGGGAGGCTCTTGTCAACTTCTAGATAGCGAAAAGGTTTATAAGTTGTGATTAATTATTCGGAACAAATTCCCTCGTTACTAATCAAAAAAAAAAATTAGCTCCTTCAATATCTAAAATTTTCATTTCATTTCCCCTAACCGTACTAAATCGGTGAAAAAGATGTTGCCATGGAGAAACATAATCTACCCAATCAAAGCGTAAAAGCACCACTTCAACCGATGGCCCAACTTGTGGAATATTTATTGAGAAATGAGTGCGTGACAGTTTTTAATCTATCATGAGAATAATGGTTTATTCTAGATTACAAAAAATCAAATTATAAAAAAATTATAAATTATTGTGAGACTCACTTCTATAAGAATTTGTGATTCAAAATAGACTATTATTTTCACATTATTCCAAAACTATTATACTAGCAAAACACTCGTTCATAAGCCAAAAGAAGCAAAAACTATGGAGAACTCTCTGGCCCCAAAAGGAAAACAATTGAGTACTCTTCTGTCCTTGGAAAGTAATAGACGGAAACGGCGATCAAGAAAGTGTCAAATTTAGTGCCTACAAATGGCAAAGTATAAGAAACATCAATCTTGACAATCCATCAATCTTGTAAGTGTTGTCATGAGCCTAACGACCTCTGCAAAGCAATAATTAGATCCTGCACACCATTCAAGATTATTTATTGTCACGCCCCAATCCTCGAGCACGCACCCATCCCTCATTGGTCAATATAATTGTGACGTCTCAGGACGCATCGCCGACCCATTCATTTTAATACGCATGCGGAAGCATATAATTAATTTCCAGACAATAAAATAATGGGATAGAAAAGTAGGACTGATTTTTCACAAGATACTTTTTTATAAATACATAGGTCTATACACAAAGGTTTATAAAAGGAATTGGCTCCCTACAAAAGAGAGTTGTCCTACGACTAACTGGTCGGACATGGTCACCAATTCTTCAAGCTTCACCTCATGAACTCCGGGGCTCCTGGTCCTTTACCAACATCATCTGCGAACCTGAAAATGGTTATACAATAACCAGTGAGATAATGTCTCAGCGAGTTCTACCCCCTAAGACTCGATTAGGAAGCCAATACGCCCTAAGGGCTGCCTAAGCACAATCACGAGTCAGAGGACTTACCTTGGCCTCAGTCTCCTCCTTGCAAGTCAGCACAATTCATAAACTCATCGAATTACATCAACACATCGATCATTCACTAAGATCGACTTATCGATTAATCGACCTAGTCGATTACATGTCAATCAAACCATTCCCCGGTCATTTTAATCAATACCATGCATTCTCCAAGATGATATATCTAGTCACCGAGCCCACGTGTATTCTCCAAGATGACATATCTAATCACCGAGCCCACGTGCATTCTCCAAGATGACGTACTTGGTCACCGAGGCCACGTGCATTTTCCAAGGTGATGTACCAACTCAACGAGCCAACAAATCATAACGTCTTTCTCCGAGATGACATACTTAGTCATCGAGCCGACGTAACATAGTGTCTTCCTCCAAGATGACACACTTAGTCATTGAGCCGACATATTACAGTATTCTTGCTCACCTTTTATCATACTCGATAAAACAGCCGTGTGTGGGTACACGGTTAGCCTTAGCCAAAAATATAATAATTTCACTTTTTAAACTTTCCGTTGGCTTCAGCAGTCTAGAAATATAATTCTGGCACTATAGACCCACACCCGATAAATATTCAATTAATTATTAAAATTATTTAATTTAAAGATAAATTCCTAATTTCACAATTAAATCGAAATCAACATGATATGAAACTCAATTAAATAAACAGATCATACCACTACAATCAGAAAAATTTTCCGGTCACCGGTCATCTCAGTGTAATTTCCGGAAAATAAATAAATAAATAAATAATTACGGAAAATATTAAATAAATGCAATAAATCCAACTTAGGCTTGTTATAGCCTAATTGGAAGCCGAAACGGACCCATAAAATTTCCGAGGTTCGTTCAATAATTAGTAGAACCTATTTACTTGCTAATTACACTAACCATTTGCCTAACATGCATCGATAAGGCACTAAACTAATTAACCTAATCTAATCTATCAACATAATTGCACTTAATTAAATCTAATCAACTCCTAAGCATCATTAACCTACTAACTGAGGTTTGGTGAGTAAAACTCACTTGTTTGGCTAGCCGGTCGATTCAAATCGACGGGGATGCAACGGGACTCAATTCTTCCCAAGGCGGGCCTAGCTTTCGGGGTCGGAAAGCGGGCCAAAATGGGCCTACAAATTGCTGGAATACCCACTACTTTGCTCTCTGTTTTGGGCTGCAAAAGAAGAAAACAAAGGCTGGTTCGGCTTCTTCTTCTGCTTGTTGAACAAAGGAGAACCAACTACTAAATGGCGAGGAAACGGGCTTATTGGAGCTCCATCGAGCGGGTGGTCGGCAACCGACGGCACCTGGGGGTCAAGGGGGACCTACTGGTGGTTGGTATGGGTGGAGGTAAGGTCGAGATGGAAGAAAAACAGAAGAAAACGCTGAAATGGCGAAACCGGGCGAACCAGGCGGCTGACCGACGACTGGTGGCTTGCGACGGCCGTACAAGACGGCCAGAGGCTCCATTTCGGGTGAGGTCGGGCTCTTTGGAGCGGTCTAGATGTTCTGGTCACGGTGATGGGTGGATCGTTAGCTAATTCGTCCGGGAAGACCACTTTCAACTCAGATCTTTGGCAAAAGGTCAGCTGGAGCATAAACTGGCAGAAGGAGAAAATAGGGGGGAAAACGGCGGGCTTGGCTGGTCTAGTAGGTGTGCGATGGTGGAGCTGGCTCAGCTGGCTTCCTCTGGTTCTCTCTAGGTTTCTCAAGGCCACAACAATGGAGAAAGGAGGGGGAAAGAGGAAGAAGAAGCAGTTGGTCAAGGATGGGGGGTCTCATTTGCCTCCAAAGTCTATCTTCTTGCCCCCTTGACCCTTGTCCACCACCAGCTGATCCTTGGCCACCAATCAGCCACCAAGACTCGCTTCTAGAAGCCCGAGATGGTCCAAATATCGTGGGTGGTGGGGGCACACGAATTTGGCTCGGTTTCTCTCAAATTGAACGCTCGATCCTTCTTGAATCAACACAAACCGGCCTCTATAAATTCAACTAACACCTCATCGATCCAATTGGTATTTTTCCTCACCGATTGATCCCACTTGCATCCCAATTTCACAATAAAAAACAGTCCCCGACACTTTCTAGACAAAAACGGCCCTACCTCGACTTTTTTCCAAAAAGTCTTGGTTTGCAGAAAAATCTTTTGAGACTGAGTCAATGTTTTTAAAATGACTTGTGACATGACATAAAATTGGATTCAAATTTGCGGTTAATTTCAATTTGGTGTGATTTTAGCGTGACCTAGGTTATTGGGTAGCTTTCAGAAATTTTTAGTGCAATGACCTGTGGTCGATTTTTTTCGAGTCACAATGAACCCACTCAACACATTGGCGACTCTCGGTTGTCGTGAAAATCTCGAGGATTCAAATACGGACACAAGGTACCAAAACGATAGAAAAATCAGTTTAGTGTTGATCGACGAGAATTTTGCAATTTAGTGGAATCACCCATGTTTAACCACGTATCTCAGTCGAACTGACCTATCTCTGATCTCTAATCAATTTTTAACTGTGCCGTAATGATCTTGGCAGATGAGCACGGTCGAGCAGCCTATTCCTAGTCGAATTCTCAAGTCTATTTGCCTTAAAATCTCTAAATGACTTCCCAGATGGTCTAGTTATCTTGTGAGTGGCCAACTCCGAGAAAAACACTATAGTCGCGTCGATGAAAAGCCCAACTTATCCGATCAAAATCAGAACCTGAAAATCAGGATGTCACATTCATGGTGACATTTTCTTTTGGGTGGAACCGCACTTAAATTGATAAGTCATGAAATAAAATAGCCTACTAACTTATGGAATAGATAAAATACCTTAAAATCATGTGAGTATTTCAAAAAGAAAAATGTCGAAAAAGTCATAAATTTATTGCATTTATGTCAATTTAATTCTAAGTATTTTAATGGTGGCAATTTAGTTCTAAATCATGCCAATTAAGTCTTTCTGACTAATTTTGGCTAGATATTATTGACGTAGACACCAGTTGGCTTAAGTGACATAGCCAATGCTAACATTTATAATTTTAAATAATATTTTAATATTACTTTAGGTTTTTTATTATTTTATTCTTTTTTCCCCATTTCTTCTTTCTTTTGATGGTGACCGGCCATTGGTCATGGCTGGGTAGGCTAGCCTTGCTTGAGCAAGGGTTGTCGTTGCTCACCATAGGCAAGGCCTGGCTGCGGAAGGGTGAGCCTCAGTGAGGGCGATGCGCAGCCTAGGCAAAAGGCGGCCTCGCCAAATCAAGAGAAAATTAACCAGAATGATTGAATTGGTACTAAATCAAAATGTTCAGGACTAAATTGACACAATTAAAAGATTTAGGACTAAATTGACAAAAATATAATATGTTTGAGACTTTGATGCATTACCTGTAGTTTAAACATAAAGTTGTTTGTACTTGATGGTGTAAGGAATTGAAATCATGTGGGATCCTTGATTCAAGTGTAAAATCCCAATACCTTAGCCACTAAACCAATTCCATAATGGTCGAATAACTTTTGATCTGGACAAGAATACTCACAAAGTATTTTTTGTGTTTTAAATTGGTTCACTAGAATCTAATCATAGCAAGAAATCAATCTGAGTATCGTTTGAATTCCGTGTTCACAATTCGAACTCTCAACTTGACCAGCCTTTGAATTACATGAATTGGAGGCTTTCTGACAAGTTCTTACAGAGCGCAATTCGCTTTCTCTCAAGCCCCTTCTCTTAGGGTTTTCTCTCCTTCCTAACCGCCAGCCCCTTTTATGAGGTTCTGTTCCCAAGAGAGGAGTCTCCCTCCCTCTCCGTTTGCCTCTCTATCTCCCTACCTCTTTATCTTCAAGACTTCTCTGCGGATTTTGTGGACGTCGCTGTTGATTTCCTCCACAAAAGTAGAGGGTTTTGTCCTCGTGAGCTCTGAGGATCGAAGTGTGAGGCCTCGAAAGAATCTACTCTCTCCGGATTTGCTCTGTTGCTGTGATTCTTTGTACTTTCTCTAGAAAGTCGAGCACTCCACACGTCTTTGAAGCTCCTTTCTTGTGGCGTGAATGTGATTTTGTGATCATTTGATATCTATTTTATAGCTCTTCTATCCAAATTTAGAGTTAACTCTAGATTTGGGATTTTTTTTCTTTACATGGATATGCGATTTGGAAGGCATTATTTGTGTTTTTTCAACATATTTGTGTTATCGTTGTCTCTATATTATGATGGTGCTGGAGATGCCAAACTTAGGCGCGTATTGTCTTTTGGTAAAGCCGTAATTACTAGAGAGAAAAATCTTGATGTGTGCTAAGCACTAATGATGATGCGAGTTTCGGTCATTGATTGTTGGTTGTGTTATGATACCATGACAAATCCGTTTTTATAGAATGTGTCGCGACCAATTTTTTTCGGGTGTGAACCACCTAGGGTTTGGCTAATGGATTGTTAAGCCTAGACTTAACTCGGGCTCTCCCAAGCCCATACCAATTCGCGACTTAGATTCAAGTTCTTAACATGCAATTGATTTTTAACTAGGAGTCGCCACTAATCAGTTTACGGTAGGTCGATTAAACACCTAAGTAAAGTAACGGGAGTTTTACTTTACTCCTACGAACCAGAGATTATGGGTACGGGGACTTGGTTAAATTACATCTCTCTAATGCCCTTTCGGTACCATTTTTTTATTTTCAAAAATGCTTTTGTAGGTAGTTTAGATTGATTTTAAATATATTTCTCTAACATGTGAGGTGATCATGCGGGTGCGCAAACCACCAATTTAACACTCAAGTAAAGCAGTAAATAAATTGCAGAACTTACCTCATAGCAACGAAAGCATCTGCAATGTTGAATCAGAATTCACATCAGCAATCCTAGATATGATTTCTAATTAACACGCCATCGCTCAATTTTTGTTTTCACTTTTTTAAACGAGAACATAGTTCATATGCAATGCAATGCTTCTAATCTAATATGAAACGATATGGTATGGCAACATGTCCTAAACTATATGAAAAAAACTAATGATTTCTTAATGAACATGCAATAATTAAACATGCAATCTAAATTAACCAAGATGACCTAATTCTAATGATGTGCAATTTCTAATTAAATGAACCTAATAACAATCACTAAAATGACATGCATTTCATGGGTCTAATTCTATATGACGTGCACATGATTTTTCTATTCTAAAAAAAAATGTGATCTATCCTAGAAATTGCAACTAGTTTATCCTAAGACAAATTTTATTTTTTCATGAAATTCGAAATTAAGGAAAATGCGAAACATAACTACCTAGATTAAGATTCTATCCAGTTTATATTAAGGATGAGGTCAGACTAAATCCTAATTTAAACTAAGATATTATCTTAACCTAGCAAGCTTTAACCTAAGATGCAAAAATCAATCTAAACTTAAAATAAACATGCAATTTATTCTAATATGCCGTGACGTGCAAAATATGCCCTAACTCTACATGAGATATGCATGATGATTTTTTGTTGGTTTTCATTTTTTTTTTAAATTCGAAATTAAAATTGCCGAATAATTAAACATGCAATTCAGATTAATGAAAGAAAATCTAACATCCTAAATTAATGTTTTTGGTATTTTTTTAAGAAATTCGAAATAAATAAATTTCCTATTCTAAACATGCAAAACAAACCTAAAACAAGTAATGTTCTAACATGAACCTAATCTGACTCAAATATTTTTTGGGTTTTTCCCTTACGGGAGCAATCAAATAAAGGCATCAAGAACAGCACGACACCAAATATCAAGCAAGATATCATCCATGTCCATTTAATTTCAAGAAATAAATTGACGAATCGTATCTCATGCATGAGATCGGATTGGCCAATTTTTAATAAAATCACGAATCGTATCTCGAGCTTGAGATCGGATTGGTGATTTTTCCGTACGATTGCGGGTCGTATTTCGAGCGTGAAATCGGACCGTCAATCATATGTACGTTGCGAAATTAGGAAGATTTCCTAATTTAAAAGGCTAATCGATATTTTGTGGATATGATGGCATCATTCAAATATTTATACGAGATAGCGATTTCACAAATTAGGCAATAAAAATATATGAAGATCAATATGATGAAAATTATTACCTAAATCGCAATATCGCTCGGATACCGTTTCCAAATTTGAATGATGGAAGGTTTGCAAAGGGGTGACTGGGATTGGAACCAGCTCCACGATGCGGCATGACCAGCAGTGAGCGAAACGGCTCATATCGGGGACGTCACGGCGGAGATAGGGTGTGAGGTGGGTTTTACTTCATTATCGTCGAAGAGAGAGAACCGCCAACGTGGGATCTGGACTTGCGAATGAAGCCTGGTAATAGATTTTGGCGACGGACGTGCTCTTGATTTGCAGACGTCAAGTTGCTTAATGCAACTGAGATCTCCAATTTCCACCTTCCTTGATGCTGTCTTTTTCTTTGGAATTCACTGCTGATGACGGCTCAAAGGTTTCTCGGCCAATAAGGATTCCTGACCAATGGACCAAGGTTGTGGTGATCGACCAAGTAAAGACTGCGGTGGTGGCGCTGGTAGTGTGCCCCGAGTGAGGGTCGGCTAGGTGAGCTTCTCGGAACAGCAAGAAATCATGGGATCCCTGCAAAAATAGAAACTTTGCTGTTCTGTTTCAGTGAGGACACGGCTCGGCTCACAGTGCGCTCAGCCTCTTGTCGCTCATGGTGTAGCAACTCCGGGCCGGCATGGAGAGGGAGGTGTATGTTCTGCAGCAAAATTTAACTGGATCTGTGAAGGAGACTGAAACGTGAGCGGCATCGTCGATGCACCTGGAGAGAAACGGAAAACTTGCTAGGCTTCTCCTGAATGTTAGAGAATTTAGTAGCTCGCTCGGGCTGGTTTAGATCGATGATGAAGCTCCGAGACAGCAAAGTCTGCTAACGGCACGAGGTGCAGCTGCAAGAATGCTTGTGAGGACCGAAGACTCGCCTGGATCGCGGTGGCTATTGCTGAGAATTGCTGGAAATTGCGTCGAGATATTCAACGACAAAAGCAAAAAAAAAAAAAAAAAGAGAAACGGCACAAGTAGAGTCAAAGCTTGACTGAACACATGGAACACAACATGCGGCATGTGTCATGTAAATGTAAAGACCATCGCAAAGAGAAAGCCAGCCCCTCCCCTCACGTGATTTCTCTCTTGTGCTCTTAGAATCAAATTTCGCTCTTTCCGAATTTATGGCCCCCTTTTGGCGTACTCTCCAACGAGGTGAGCGAGCTTTCTCCTTGTACCTTCAGAACCTGCAAGAAAGGATAGAAAATACTCTCATTTTGTGGTCGTATGTATCAATATGCGTGGCCTCGCCCTCTAAAACCCTAGGTGCTTTAACCTATTTATAGGCCACGGATTAGGGTTTTAATTTTTTCCAAATCAATATCCACGAAAATTTCTTTTTCAAATGCAATATTTGCTTTTCCAAACGCAATATTTTCTTTTCGGAACGCAATATTTGTTATATAAATTCATAAAATCTCTCTGAGGATACGGACTTGGGCCGATTTACTTGCTTCGTGGGCTTAGTCCCGGCTTGCCAAGTTAAAGCTCGAACTATTAATTCGAACCCACCCGTCACCGGTCTAATAAATAAATGCAAAATATGTAAATTAAAATAAATGCACCTAAATCTATATGCTATGCAATTAATATATATTTTTTAGGGATAAAATTAACCTCTAATTTTTTAATGCAATAAATGACTAAACAGGTTGCCAAAATTTAGGTGTCAACAGAATGGATGAGTCTCTGTAAGAGATATCGAATTGATTCATTTTTCAGATTTGCACTGGACTATAACTCTTTGGGATTCGTTTTATCTTGAAATTATGTTTCTCTTTTAAGTGAAATGAAAATTTTCCTTCCAATGAAAAAAAAAGGAAAGAAAGTAAATACAAGCGAATTTGCAAAGACAATGCTTCATTTTAAATTCTTACGGTAACAATTTGTGATATAATTAATTAAACTGGGGACCACCTCTGGACATCGGCACGATTAATTTAATTTGCATGCGATAACTTGTTATCTTACAAATCGGAGGCATAGAAAATATGTACTCCATTTCATAAATGGAAATTAAAACAAGATAATAGAGAGTTCAAAGTGACGGCGAGGCATGCCATCCTCAAGATTTCTTCCTTCATTCTCAAATTGAAGAATGGCCAAAATTTGACACGTCGCCCTCAAGTTGGTGATCGTAAGAAAGTTCTCGAGTCGAAAGCAAATTAAAGGCCACAAAATCGTTTTGTCAACAAAATCATTTTGTCAATCACTTACTTCACTCATATTGTCCTGTCTGAACAATAATGTTCCCTCACACCAAGGCAAGGCTCTGCCAGCTGAGGACTAGCGTGGGTCGGCCTTACCCAGATCAAATCTGCGGGGGGTGCAGAGTAACCATGGCAGGGATATGTTGTAATTATAAAGCGATTAATATATTTTAGTTGATTAAGAAATTATTAATTCAAACTTTTGAATGAAAGTGAGCTTAATTAAAATATGTTGGTGGGTTTGGATTAGACTCTCTCCTAATGATTTCTTTGGGTGATAGTATCGAGTTTTTACTGCGTGGAACCAAAAAGAGGTATCAGATATAACAATACATAGGTCATAAGTAAGTCCTTAAAAAGCTTCATCTCAATTCTCGTTTGGACCTCGAGATCACTAGAATGTAAAACACCAAGAGGGAAGAGTTGAGGCTGGGGCTCCAAAAATATACCAAACCAACAAATGGGTGGGGCGTACATGTACCGGTACGTTAAAATAAAAAACATAGTTTTGTAACCCGCTGCATAAGCGGACAAGCAAAGACAGCCCCTATTGGAGGAAATTCCCGGTCTTTAGTGAGATGTCCATTTAACCAAATTCCAAGAATCCAAACCCCATCCCTGATTTATAAAAGGACATAATTATAAATAATTTAAAGCGTAAGAAAAGTTTGGCATGATCACGTTCTCATCCGAAGTCATTATAATGTCATTATTGGTGAGCTGATGGATCATAATAAGTTAAAGACCATATCTTCTCTTTAATATGATCCTTTTCCCAGCATATGTATTTTGTATCACATCTAACTAGTTACAAATAGTTCATCCCAAAAATAATATACCTGGTTTTTACACGACGTAAAGAAAAAAATGTATATTTTTTGGGGGGATGTCACGCCCCGACCCTCGGTCATGTGACCATCCTTCCACTTTGGTCGATTTTAAAATGCGATATTCCAAGACTACATATCGCCGACCATTTTCTTTTTATATGCACATGCGGAAGCAGTTATAAAAATCCTCAGACAATAAAACAATAAAATAGATAAGTAGGACTAGAAAGTTGAATCTGAAAACCAACACCCTTATGTACATCTATAACGACTTAGTCATACATGTACGTATACAAGCCATGCTAAAAAGGTTGGTTTCTACTCAAATAGATTCTACAGCAAAAGTCATCGGGATCCTACTCTGGATCATCCTTGGAGTTCTCCTTCAGATACTCCTCTTTGGGTTCTTTCTCCTCAAGTTCTTCATCAGGGTCCTGAAATGTTGTCCCACAACCGGGATGAGACTATGTCTCAGCAAGTTCTACCCCCTAAGACCCGATTAGTAAACTAATACACCTTAAGGCTGCCTATGCACAACACGAGTCAGAGGACTTACCTTAGCATCAGATTCCACCTGCATATTAGCATAAATCAAATAGGCATCCAAGCAATCACATCACTGATCGAAGCATCGATCAAATCGACCTAGTTGATTACACACTAACAAAACCACTCACGGTCATTTCCATTCAATAAATCAATTCACAACATCAGATCAAAACAATGATCAAATCGACCTAATCGATTTCATGCCAGTCGGATCAACTCTAGGTCATTCCCAAACATCAATTTCATGTAATCTCTCGGGCATCTTTTTCGCCAACTGCCATACCATCACCAATCACGTGCATTCTTTAAGGCGCCGCTTTCGCCAGTGATGTCCCAATCACCGAATCACGTATCATTTCTAGGGCGCCGTTTTCGCCAAGGTGAGGTATGCAATGGACAGCACTCGCGCGTTCTTTAAGGCGCCGTTTTCGCCAGTGATACCCTCCATCTTTGAACCACGTATGTCCATAATGAAGCAAGGGATAGACAGCACTCGTGCGTTCTTTAAGGCGCCGTTTTCACCAGTGATATCATTAATGACCGAACCACGTATGTCTATAAGTCACGTATATTCTTTCTCTCTGGCGCCGTTTTCGCGAACGTGACATATGTAATGGGCAGCAACATGCGTTTTTTAAGGCGCCGTTTTCACCAGTGATATCCTTAATCACTGAACCACGTTTGCCCACTTACATCGTACTTGATTGGTCTCAGCCAAGAATTTCCCCAATTCACTCTCACAATTTTCTCTTCTTTACAGCTCATCAAAGCATTAACAATGCTAAATAATCACACTCGGCCATCTACCAATCAATAATTTAATTCCACTTAATTTCAATCAATTTAGGAATAATTCCTCAAATTGCACAATCAATTTAATTAACAATAATGTGGAGCTCAAATAAATAAATGGACTGCACCACGACAATCAGCACGAAATTCCGGTCACCGGCCATCCCGGTTGAATTTCCGAAAAATAAACAATTAAATAATTAATTTCGAAAAATAAATAAATAAATACAATAATCTCAATTGAGCACAATATAAAGCTCAATTAAATAAACTGACTGCACCACGATCATCGCATAAAATTCCGGTCATTGGCCATCCCAGGTTGAATTTCTGAAAAATAAATAATTAAATAATTAATTTCGAAAATTAATATTTAATTCCTAAAAATTCCATTTAGGCCCAAATTGCCTAATTAAAACCCGATAAGGGTCGGGAAAAATCCCGAGAAGCATCCAATAAATACTATGGGCCATTCTCTATCTAAGTACACTAACTATTTCACTAATATGCAATGCAATTAACTACTAATCGCTAATCCATTCTAATCTAACTACCTAATTACACTTAACTAACACTAATAAACCTTTAAGTACAATTAGAAAACTAAGAAGGCATTAGTGAGCAAAACTCACTTGATTAAAAGCGGAGATCGGATCACCACAACGACGACACGACGGCGGCCGAACTTGGGCTGGGCTTCAATTGACTTGCTGGAATTGGGCCTTGCTGAATTGGGCTGAAGACTCAACTAATGGGCTGTTCTAGCTGGGCCTCGCTGACATACAAATGATGCTGGGCTTGAAAACTTCAACTGGGCTTGCAAAGTGGGTTGCTGGACTCACTTGGGCTGAGATGGGTTAAAGACTTGGGCTGCTGCACTTTAAAAATCCCGTTGGGCTGGGACTGAGCTGGGCTCGATGGAGATGAGCCCACGACGTTGGATTCAAATGGACTGGATTGCTGGGCTTGTCCTATGGGCCTGCGACGATGGATTTGCTGGCCGAAGATGGAGCAGAATTCTCGGGCAGCTCGCTGGCGTGTGGACGAGCTTCGCTGGAGATGCTGCAGCAAGACCGAAGCTGTTTCGGTGGAGGAGCTGCGAGGAAAGGGTCAACAGCGTGGGCGCGAAGTGCACAGGAGTTGACCGGTTTGCGGACGTGGCCGAAGAAATGAAATCGTTGAAGATGATGGGCGGCGTGTGGACTGTGGGTTTACGGTGGGATGGGGATGATGGGTTGGTGATGATGATGATGATGATGAGCTTATACTGAAGGTGAGATGGAGCCGATGATGGTAAAGGGAAATGGTGAGATGAAGATGCTGGTGCGGTTTTGATCGAAGGAAATGAAAGCAAAAGAGGCTGCAGAGGTAAAATGGAGAATGAAGGTAGAGAGAGAAGGCGGTGGTATTTGGGACGTGCGGATGAGCTGGGGACTTCCACGAGGAAAAATGAAAGAAAAGCAAGGTAGATGGTGGAGGGCAGCTGGCTTACTCGACCAAGAGGATTGAAACAAAGAAAAAGGGAAACAAAGTCCACAAATATTATCCCTTGCATTAACTTCATGTCCCCTAATACTTTCCCACTTAATTTTCTCTAAATTAACCAATTTTGAAGCCCAAAATTGCTGACCTTTGTAAAGTTCCGAATTTCCATTTTTAGTCTTCGATTTCCTCACTCAATTCCCCAAATTGAGGTCCAATTTTGATGAAGAAAAATCCCGAACAATTTTCTATAATCCCCCGACACTCAAAGGCTCGGCTTGGAAGTCCCAATTTCCATCGATTTAGCCCATTTGAAATTTTGCTAATTTTCCGCAATGTCCGAATCGATTTTCCGTAAAAATCCCAAACTTGACGGAATTTCTCCGAAAGACAAGAGGACGTCCTATAAATGAACCGTGACATGCTCGAACGTCCGATTCCCGAAACTGAATTCAATTTCGTGATTAAAATCGACCGAACGCGATTTAGTCCGATCCGACCTATTGAGTAGCTTTTAGGGATTTTACAGCGGTTATATCCCTTAACGGCTTCACCCAATAGATTGATTAACTCATGAGTGATCAGCTCAGAGAAAAAGGACCATCGGTGCGTCGACGAGATGCCCATTTCATATATTCGGAACGGGGTCGAAATTCAGGATGTCACAGGGGAGGTGTAATTGTATTCCTTCGTTCTGTTCTTTGCATATGCATACATTCATATTTATAATACAAAGGGAGATCAAGGAAAGAATAAATATGATTACATTTTCTTATTTTATCTGTAAATACGCATGACTGAATCAATTAGAATTGGAATAAAGAATAAAATCAAATCTCCAAAGAGTAAAATCAAATCCTTTCTCGAACACTCACTCTCAAGCTGGTAGCTTAAATATGTCAAAGACGCCAAGCTTACTCAACAGATAAGCATGTTGTCTTTGGCATAAAGGTTTAGAAAAAATATTTGCAGGTTGCTTCATTGTTCCAATTCCTTGAGTTGCAATGATTCATTCTTGAATTTTTTCTCAGTTGAAATAACAATCGACCTCTATATGCTTTGTCCTTTCATGAGATATAAGATTTGCCGTTAATATAAGTGCGGCATCATTGTCACAAAATAGTTTGCATGCTCCATCGATTTCTGTCCCAAGATTCAAAAGTAGACCCCGAATCTAGATTATTTCACAAACTGTTTTTGCCATAGCTCGGTATTTCAATTCGCCTGATGATAAAGAAACCATTGATTGTTTCTTAGTCTTCCATGAAATAAGGGATCTTCCTAACTTAACGTAGAAGCTTGTGATTGATCTTCAAGTCATTGGACAAGTTGCCTAATCAATATCACAATAAGCCATCATCTTCAGGTTGCATTTTTGAGATAGTAGGATTCTAAGTCCCGGACATCCCTTCAAATGTTTCACAACCTTCAGTGCTACATTCATATGAGACTGCTTCAGATTGTGCATGAATTGGCTGAGTATCTGTATTGTATAGCATATATCAGGTCTAGGCATGATGAGGTATATCAATTTCCTAACAAGCCATTGGCAACCAGATGGATCTTGAAGCTACGGATCTTCATTAGATGATGATATGCCTTTATCATATTCAAATTTGTGAGCTCGACATTTTATTCAATCGGAATGATAGCTGGCTTTTATCCTGATAACCCTGTTTATGATATAATCTCCAAAACAAATTTCCGCTGACTAAGGCATATGCCTTTATCGATTATGGCTATTTCATTACCAAGGAAATACTCGGGAGGCCCTAAATGTTTGATGTGAAAATTGAAGCGCAAATATTCTTTAAACCTTTTAATAGCGAAATCATCGTTTCTCATGATAAGTATATCATCAACATATATCAACAAATAGATTGATGAAGTGCCTTTGGTCCATGTGAACAGTGCATAGTCATGTTTGGAATGTTGAAAATCCGCATTTGTAAGTGTAAAAGTGAACTTTGCTTATCATTGCCGAGAAGCTTGCTTGAGTCCATATAGGGACTTGCGTAGATGACATACCCAAGATTCCCCCTTAAATGTGAAGGCCCATCGAGAGTTCTATATAGATTTCCTTATTGAGATCACCATGAATGAAATCAATATGGCATCCATCTGATGTAGTTCCCAGTTATAAAACGTAGCGATAGAGAAGAAAGAGCGAACAATTACCTCTTTGGCAATAGGAGAAAAATTTTCAAGATAATCAAAACCCTCTTGTTGATTGAACCCTTTGGCAACCAGCCTAGCCTTATAATGCTCAACAAAACCATTTACCTTATATTTAATTTTAATACTCATTTGCAATCAATCGGTTTTCTATGTGAAGGCAATGACACTATATCCCAAGTATGATTATCCACAAGGGCTCCCAATTTAGCATCCAAGGGTTGTTGTCATTGTGGGTCATGTGCTGCCTCTTCGTAGGATGAAGGTTCATGTTCTTCTAATATGCGACTAATACATCACATATGTTCTGACGATAATCTACTAAAGGGATAATGTGTACCTAGAGAATATGATGTGGAACATATGTAATTCTTGGTCCATGTAAGTAGACGAGTTTGTCATCCAAAATGTCGTGGATGCTGAATAACTGGCTAGTCGAGTGATGTTGATGATGAAGATCCATTCGTATATTGCGTTGGAGATGGAATGAATGAATCCTCTTTTTTGTGATGTGACACTGGCGACTCATCTGCTGGATTCATTGGTGACTCGATTGCTTGATTTGAGTATTCTTAAACTGTTGTTGTGTTTTCCGTTGAAAAAAGAACGTATTGTAAAGTCATAGACAAATCTTCTTTTGATAAGAATTGACGATGATTTTGTGCCGACATAGGTGTCTGGGATGAATATGTCGATTCTTGGAATGAAAAAGATCTTCTCATGGAAAACAACATCCCGGCTAAAAAAGAATCACCCTGTAGATATTTCCGTAATCCATATCCCTTTTGTAAGAGGGGATATCCCATGAAAACACATCTAATAGCACGAGGGTCCATTTTGTCCCACGGCTCCACAATTTTCACATAGCACAAGCAACCAAAAACTTTCAAGTGTCCTATTAATGGTGATTTCCCAAAGACCATCTCAAACGGGGACCGTCCTCCAAGAATTCTAGTTGGCACGCGATTAATCACATAGGCCGCCGTGACCACACAATCCCCCCAAAATTTCTTAGGAATGGATGCTTCATATATAAGAGCTTGAGCTACTTCTAAAAGGTGACGATGTTTGCGTTCTACGACTTCATTTTGTTGAGGAGTATAGGTGCAAGAGGTTTCATGAAATATCCCATTTGAGGCAAAGAGAGAGTTTCATTCCATGGTGGAAAACTCACGTCCATTGTCTCAGTGATTTTTTTTTTTAATAGAGGCATCTAACTGATTTTTAATCAGGGAAAGAAAATTCACCAATTTAGAAAATGTTTGATTCTTGCATTGCATGAGAAAGACCCAAGTAGCTTGAGTGTAATCATTAACAATAGTTAGAAAGAATGGAGATCCATTACGATGAGAAGTCTGGTAAGGACCCCATATGTTAACATTAATGAGAGAGAATGTATCAGTAGCTCGAGATGTGCTAATTGGAAACGACGATCGGGATTGTTTTGCCAAGGGATTGGGATAAGGAAATTGAGCACTATCGTCCAAGCGCTAATGAGAAGATAATTTTTATTGCTAGCAATGACATTACAAGAAATGTTTTTATTGAGCAATGAAAAATAAAAATCCCTTGGAAAGCTGATCCAAAAATAAAGCCCTTGTGTGATGCTAGGGGTGTGCAAAATACCCGGGAACCGCCTGGACCGCCCGGAACCGGATCGGAACCGCCCGGAACCGGCGGTTCTTGAGGGAACCGGTCCAGTTCCCAGTTCCAATTTCTGGGAACCAGTGGGTACCGGTCCGGTTCCTGGTTCCGCGGGCGGATCCGCCCGCCCGCCCACCCGAATCGGACCGATTAATTTTTAATATTAAAATATTACTAAAACAAAATAAACCCTAACCGAGCGTGACTTCTCTCCTCTGTCTTCGACTTCTTCGGTTCTTTCTATGACTTTTTTAGGCGATTGGAACTTGAAATTTTAGAGCTCAAATTTGGGATTCACGAGCTTTATAAGTCGTGAAGTTTTAGGCGAATCTTGTTGCGATTGTTTGTTTTTTTTGTAAAGAATCTTGTTGCGATTGTTGCGTCGTTGTTAAGTGTAAACTTGTCTAATTTACTCTACTTGATGAGTTTGTTCCACGTACTTAAATTTGGTTTTTCTTTCTTTGGCTTGCTTTGATGTCACGTAGTCATTCTATGTTGAAAACCAAAATTGTTTCGCGTCAAGATCGGTTCCATGGATCCACCCGGGAACCGGATCGGACCGGCGGTCCGGTTCCCGGGTGGATCCATGCAACAAACGGGTGGATCCCGGTTCCAATTTTTCGGAACCGGTCCTTAGCGGGCGGTTCCCGGTTCTAGGTCGGGAATCGCCTGCCCGGACCATGCACACCCCTATGTGATGCTACCCAAGCCCATCATTTTGCCAGTCGAATGGTTATGAAAAAAACAATTCTGGAAATTGAATTCAACATGACAATTGTTGTCTTTGCAGATTTTGGACAATGATATAAGGTTGAATTCAAATTCAAGAATGTATAAGACATTTTTAAGAGTAATTTGATGACTAAGGTAGACAATATAAATTTTGATAACATGAGTAATGGTGGGGAGGCAAACATACACAAAAGGATGAATTTTTCTATTGTCGGAAAAAAATTGTTCATCACATATTATGTGGCCACTCGTGCCAAAATCAATTATCCATTCTTCAATGGAAATATTACTATTCTTGGAAATAGAGGTATTTGAAAAACCCACAGTAGTCTTGGTTGTAATCTTCAATTGATTCAAGGTCCTCATGATGTTTTGGTATTGATCATGGGTAATCGTCTGATTTGCCCTTTTAGTCCCTTGAGCCAAAAATTGGTAAGCAGAAATTTTTTTTTTCTCTTTTTTTTATCAGTCAATTTTCCATGTAATTTCTAGCAGGCGTCTTTTACAATACTCACAATATTTATTTTTATTTTTAAAAATATGATCTTCTCCTCTTGATGACGTGGCACCACTGGATTGGTTCTCTTGCTTCAACTCTGACATTGCTTAAGTGAGCCAAAAAAGCTTCACTCAATCTAACTTCTCGTATATTTCACGTATGTCTTCCCACATCTATTTTGCATCTTCAATCGGTGGGAGGTCAGCGGTGACATCGGGGGCCACGTAGTTCCTTATTCAGGTGTGCACGAGTTGGTTGCACTTGCGCCAGTATTGTTGCAATTTGTTGTTGGGGCTAGCAAGTTGAATGTTGATGAGTTGCAACTGGTCCGTTGGCCCGCAACATGTAGAGTGCCTTGCCAAGTTTTGGACGGTGACCGGTGGCTGGGACGGCGAACGGGTAGAAGCTGGGTTGCAATCCCGGGTATGGATTCAACTCTTGACCCATCGGGCCCATGCCGGGTCCATGAACCCAAGATGGTCATCCCGGCCCATAACCTTGAGGTCCAAAACTCTCATCTTCTCCAGACAAGCCGTGTTGTGCACGGCTGATTTGGTTCAACAACCCACGGGCCTTGAACGGGAACCCACTGCGTTTGTGGCCATTGAGACGGACCGGATGTTTGGACCGGAGTGGACAGTCTTGCATTGGGTTGATCTGATCTGAAGTCTGATTTTGAAGAGAACTGTTGGACGATTCCTCCATTGAACACTGCACTGTCGGTGATGGCGTACGAGTACCCGGCGGAGAAGTTATCGGTGTATGTCTCGGACGACGGTGGGTCGGAATTGACGCTGTTCGCGTTCATGGAGGCAGCGAGGTTCGCTGGCCACTGGCTGCCATTTTGCAGGGAGAGGAATCTAGCGGAGCGCAGCCCAAAGGCTTACTTTGCGTCCAATCATCATGGCGGCGCTGAAATCGATAAGATCAAAGGATGCTTATCATTGCTTGCTCCCTGAGCATCATATACACGTCGGATGCTATTTTCAGTTTTGTGTTTTGTTTCTTTTTGCTGAAAAGATACTACTTTCCCTTGAGAACTTGACCAAGCGCCAGTCGAAAATCGACAAATTAATTCAAATCTTTCGCCACTAATGTTTACAAGATTACCAGTCATCTGGATTAACTCTTTTGGCCACATCTTGTTTTCTTTATTGATTCTTCTGCACACGTTTATAACACCTCATGTTTAATTAGTCGACAGAATCAATTAATCTATTCTTATAAAGATTTTGTTGAACAACTAGTTAAGAAAATTCTGCAAATTTGAAAACACGAACTTTTTTTCGCAGAAATGTAGTAATCATTTATTGACTCCTCGAATATTATATTGATTTTGTTCTAAATATGCTAAACGAGTGTTTTAAGTACTCGTCCATGACCCGATCGGTGACCTTGGTATTCTAAAGTTTACAGAAGCTTAGCCTTGACATTTTGCATGGAAAATTGTCCAAAAAGTCTTAAACCTATTACACTTTTGTTAATTCAGTCTTAAACATTTTCACTTTTTGCCACTTGAGTCCATCCGGTAAATTTTAGCCGGAAAATATTGACGTGGACGCCAGTGGTGCCACGTAGAATTGTTGACGTTGACGTAGATAATTTTTAATAATATATATTTATGAATATTTATTATTTTTTTCTTTGTTTTTTTTTTTTTTTTTTTTTAGCTTTCTTCTTTACCTATTCCGGTGGCCAGGCCCACACCCACCACGAGCGAGGCTTGGCCGGGCGAGGCGACCCTCGCCTAGGCCAAGGTAGCCTCGCCGAGCGTCGGTTGGGCGAGGGCTGGCCTTGCCAAATCTGGTGAGGGGAGCCCTCATTGGGGCTCGCCCTTGCTTTGACCGGATCTCGCGAGGCCGGCCCTCACCCGAGCCAAGGCGGCCTCGCCCGATGTTGCTGTCACCCATCTGACGCTCGGTGAGGCTGTCTTGGCCTGGGTGAGGGCTTCCCTCGCCGGGGCTCTCCCTCGCTCGGCCGGGGCTCTCCCTCGCTCGGCCGGGCCTCCCCTGTGGTGGGAGAGGCTAGGCTGGCTGGCTGTGGTTAGTGGTCGGCCGTCGCCTGTGGCTAGCTGGCCAACAGAAAAGGCAATGAAGAAAGCTGAAAAGAAAAGAAAGAAAAGAAAGAAAAAAAAGGGGAAAAAACAGAAAACATAATAAATGTTTTAAAAATATATTAAAATATTATTAAAAATTGTCCACGTTAGTGTTGGCGGTCTTACGTGGCACCACCGGTGTCCACGTCAATATTTTTTAGCCAAAATTGGCCGGATGGATTCAATTAGCAAAAAGTGAAAATGTTTATGACTGAATTGGCAAATTTAAAAGGTTTATGATTGAATTGGCAAAAGTGCAATAGGTTTAGGACTTTTTGGACAATTTTTCCCATTTTGCATGACATGATTAAGGAATTAGGTGACCATCGTAGGTTGTGTCTAACCTAAGGATTGACTAAATCATGTCACTTGCATATAAAGACATGCATCAATACTTTAATTGTGCCATCCAATTTGACGGTCAAGATCCAAATCACAATATTTTATTAGCTCATAATTTAATTGTGGAATTTGATTCTACTCCCTGAGTTGATGAGATTGAATCCAGTCTATATTTTGGATCAAGGTATCGATCTTCTACTGCTTTACTAACATTGCCCATACAATACTCTCTAGACTCTAGATCCTTCATGAATCAACTTTGCTCCACCGATAGTATAACAGTCCTCGTGGTTGGGCAACATATATTTAAATTTTAGTTCATGTTAATGGTCTACAACACTTTTCCTTATTTTAATGAGTAACAATGGCATTTAGTATGTGCCTTGTGGTTTGTATTTTGTGTCTTTTCTTTACTCAGACGTCCTTTTTTTTTTTTAATATTTATATCTTAGGAAATGAAGAATACACTCATAGATTTAATTATTCACAATTCCATATCACGTGTATTAAGTACATGCGAGCGACGGGCTAAAGCTGTAGACCTAACATGTATGAACGAAAAAAATTATAAAAAAACTAATCGACATATAATTTTATAGGAATACCAAACTCGATATATTTAAGTTTTAATGTCTCATCATATAATGTAATATGGGCATCCGATTCATGGGATGTGCACTTCGAGAGACTCAAAGCTCACAAAAATCAAGGGTCATGGGTTGCTAATAGTCAAATAGAAATAACCAGAGAAGACCAGCAGGTGGCACCATATCGTCAGGATGAACATCGAATTCTCGATCATCATCATTCCCGGAGAAAGAGAGATGTTTGGCTTATTCTAATGGATTGAGCCAAAGAGAGAAACGTATATCGTCCCTTCCAAGATCGAGTGCCACTTGCGACACGATGCAGCTGATGACTCGAAATGAAGTACAAAATAGCAAAAAAAAAAAAAAGAAAGGTGTCATTATCAGCATATACCCCTGAGATTGTTGAGAGGGTAGAGGTTGGAGGGTCATCTCTAAGTTGATTTGATCGATCATGCGCATGCCAATTACTTGATTAGTGACTTGCTTAATCATTTGGACATCTCTCTCTCCCCCTCGCTGCTGTTTGTGAAACTAGGTTTTTACCTCCACTGCGGCAAGAACTCGGCGTCGCCGCCTCCATCGTTGCCTTCGACCCTCCAACCCTCGACCATTGCTAACACCATTACCCTGGCCCCCTCACCAAATCCATGGCTTCTACCGTAATTTCTGTATCGCCCGCTTAAAGATTCTATTTTCCTGCAACCCTCAGTGTGTCATTATCATCAGCGACCCCTTACCATGTGCTTTCAGGACTAAGTCACTAATGGACAACCTCAAGGGACAATAACAATAATGAGTGTCGGATCTGCGCATAGTCCACTGCCTTATTAATTATTGGACGTGATTCTAATCATGTTTCCTTAAGTAATTGAAAGCTTGACCGATGTTTGATATCGTAACGAAAATATTCGTGGCCGCCGAACTAGACAGCTTTGTCCGTTTCAAGTCATAGGCCAGGCCATCTTCAACTTCATTATAAGATAATTGTATTTTTTATTTGGATGGATCGCCTCAATTATTTCCAAAAGAACGACAAATGAGTTCTGCCAAAAAGAGGGTAAACCATAAAAACACAAATCGTACGAATGGACTGAATATTTCTTTTAGCACTTTTCTTGTTACAATTAGACGTAGCAATCGCAATTGGTTAACTAATTTCATGCAAAGTAAATTGTGTAATAATCAATAACGCTAATCATTGTAGATGATGTACGAGAGCATGAAGGTGCGGGCTGAGCATGTGGTAGAGAGAGGGAAAGTTGGGAAAGAGCACATCATCGGAGATTGCGAGCATCGAGCTTTTGGCATCCGGGCAAAATCATCCTGCGGTCATTGAGGTAATTCAACTTACAAACCCTAGATCGTCTTTATATACTTGAAGAGCAGTATCAAAGCTATGTATACATATATTTTTTATTTTTTAACTTTGGGTTTTCCCAACATCGTATATCTAGAAGTATTAGAATTTTATAATACTGGATCGAGCCAATTTCGTGTTGAATATCTATGGGACCTGGGGAGAAATATTATCGACTTATACAATTGTTTATCGTGATTGGTTTCTGCCCACTACGTTATCAATAAAGTCAACACAATAGTTTCTCACATATTTAGGTATTATTTTTTGATACATATTTTGGATAATGGGGATAATTACCAAAAAATTTTTATGCAATGGTGTGAATGTCAATTTAGTTTTAAATATTTTAATTTGACAAATTTAATTTTAAATATTTTTGATGATTTGCCAATATAGTCATAATGATCAAATCACTGACTTGGATGCTAATCGTTTTACGTAAGAATCGACACCGACGTGGATAATTTTTGAAATATTTTAAAAATATTTTATTTTTACTTCTTTTCTTTTGAATTGTGGAAAACGAGGGTCGCAACCTTTGCTAAATCTTGGTGAGGGCCGCCTTGCCGCCGCCAATGAGGACTTGCAAAACCTTGCCTACGAAATAGAAAACAAAGAAGTATAAATAAATCAAAATTTTTAAAAAAATCATAAAATTGTCCATATCAATAATTTTTGACCAAAATTGATAGGAAGGACTATATTGAAAGATTGTCAAAAGGTTTATGACTAAATTGGTATCCGTATAATAGATTTCTGAGTGTTTCCCAATTTTTGCTCTAACAATATAACTCTGGGTTTTGTACATGTTGAGTCCACATGGGACTTATGTTTGTCATTAATAATGGATGTTATCTATGAGCAGGTTTTGCTAGACAACAATAGGGACAGAGACACTATAGGAAATGTAATGCCCAATCTCATCTACCTCTCAAGAGAGGAGCAAGAACGTGCCCCGCCATTTTAAGGCTGGTGCCCTCAATGCCCTGGTAATTCTAGTCTTCCATCTATTTGCTCATTGTTTCATTTTTTATGACTCCCACATGAAATCATAGTCAACTTTGTTGCTCCAAATACACATATATTCCATGTATATAGGATCTTGTTGATCGATCCTTAGGTTTCATATGAAATGGCAACTTCAATTCTTTTCTATTTTGTTCCCTCATGATAAAAATTTATGCTAAGTCTACAAACTAATAGAAAGCATGCATGCATCTAAGCTCAGTTAAATGATTTGCTATTTTTCCAAAAGTAAAAAATGAACAAGTTCTAACGCGCGCGAGCGAGACTTCATTCGCAACTTGCCGCCGTCCCATTTTTGCAGTCTATTTCTAGGTAAAATTTCTTCTTGAACCTAAAAGATACCATAGGATTCCTTCTTTGTATAACTATAGGGCTAATTTTTCTAATAATTCTTTGAATGAAAGCTCCGGGTGTCCGCTGTCATGACCAACGCGCCCATAATCCTGACCTTGGATTGTGACGTGCTCAAACGATCCCGAAACACCTCGCCGAGCGCTATGTTACTTAGCCTACCCCTCAATAGACCAGTCCCAACTTGGGTACGTTCAGTTCCCTCAACGCTTCCAAGGGATCAATGAAGGCGACATATACTGTGGCGATTTCAAGCGCCCGTTCCAAATCAACTGGTGCTGCAGATCTTGTCGGCGGGTTTTAGGGCCGACGATTGCTGGCGGATTTATGAAGCCCTGGTTTTGGAGGAGCGACGAGGGGAAGATGCCCCCAAAGGATACGTTGGCGGCTTCTGCATTTTCAGCTTCTCTTCTTTGCGTTGCACTTTCTCTGGCATATATGAAGGCTTTAAGGGCTTCTAGGGTTTTAGCTTTGCATAATTCTTATTTTCGTTCACGCATTTATGTGGATTGTCTGAATTCCACGATGCATGCAATGTAAGTGCGAGGGCAATTATGATTGATCAGGTTTTTAAGTAGCACTGCACGCGACATGCAATACGACACGCCGACATGTTATTTTTCAAAAAATAGATAATTTCGACACGTTAAGTCACGTTATACATTAAATTTATATTTTTATATATAATAAATTATCATTATTATGATTATGATTATTTCAATCAAATTAATTTGATTCTAATTCACAAATAAATAATAAAAAAAGTTTATAATGGATTTACACTAAAAATATTGATCCGCCATCCATTAATATCGTTCATTATTTCAATTTGAAGAATTCAACTCCATTCCAAGAATCTATAAAACATAAAGGAAAATAATAAACAATTCATATTTTGGACTCATGTGGCAGACGTGTTGGAAGAGAAAAAGAAAACTTAGAAGGTGAATTGTGTATCATGGAAGGGAGTAAAAAAAGAAAAGAAAACTAAGTTTTTCTTCTTTCTCTATATGTTATTTTTATTATCGTTTTCATTTTTTTTTATTTTTTCACATATATACATTTTGACCCATTATTTATTGAAAATTGTTAAAATTGATCTCATGTGTCAGAATCGCGTGTCGGAAACTCACATGTTTGAATTTCGACTCAAGTGTTGGAGAGTGTTGGGAAAGTTAACCAAATGTCGGATTTTTTGACACACATTGAGCGAGTATCAGAGTGTTCGACACGATACAAAAACTCTCGAAAAGTGTCGACACTTCCTAGATCAGGATTATCTACCAATCAATGGTCTTCGCAGACGTGGCTCTAGTTGCTACTCACGCCACTGATGGAGACAATTCGCGATGGGCACGTAGAGAGAAAGCTGGGGCCAGCTAGCGTGAGGACAAGCATAGGGTGGCTGGGGAAGGAGAGATTGTGGGTGTGATTTTTTCCAAAGCGTCTGGTGAAGTTAGACGGGCTAACTATGCGATGTATACCGGTTAAATTTGGAGGATCTCCATTCAATTAATAGTGGAGGGAGGCTCTTGTCAATTTCTAAATAGCGAAAAGGTTTATAAGTCATGATCCACTTTTCGGAACAAATTCCCTCGTTAATAATAATAATAATAATAATAATAATAATAATAATAATAATAATAATAATAATAATAATAATAATAATAATAATAATAATAAAATAATAAAGAATTAGCTCGTTCAATATCTAAAATTTTCATTTCATTTCCCCTAATCATACTAAATCCGTGAAAAAGATGTTGCCATGGAGAAACATAATCTACCCAATGTAAGCCTAAGAGCACTACTTCAACCAATGGCCCAACTTGTGGAATATTAATTGAGAAATGATTGTGTGACAGTCTTTAATCTATTTGAAAATAACGGTTTACTCTAAACTACAAAAAGAAGAAGAAGAAATAATTATAAATTATTGTGGGACCAACTTCTCTAATAATTTATGGTTCACAACAAACTGTTATTTTCATAGTATTCCAAAAATTATTGTACTAGCAAAGCCCTCATTCATTAGCCAAGAGAAGCAAAACTATGGAGAACTCTCTAGTCCCAAAAGAAAAATAATTGAGGGCTCTTCTATCCTTGGAAAATAGATGGCGATGGCTATCAAGAAAGTGTCAAATCTAGTGCTTACAAATGGCAAAGTATAAGAAACATTAATCTTGATGATCTATCAATCTTGTAAGTGTTGTCACAAGCCTAATGACCTCTCCATAGCAATAATTTTGTCCCGCAGACCATTCAAGATTCTTCATCACAACATTTTCTTTTGGGTGGAACCGCACTTAGAGTGATAAGTCATGAAATAAAATGGCCTACTAACTTGCGGAACCGATAAAATGCCTTAAAATCACATCAATATTTTAAAGGGAAAAGTGTTAGAAAAGTCATAAATTCATTGCATTTATACGAATTTAGTTCTAAATATTTTAATGGTAGCAATTTAGTCATAAACCATGTCAATTTAGTCTTTCTAACTAATTTGGGCCAGATATTGTTGATGTAGATGCTTGCTGGCTTGTGGGACACAGCCAATGCCAACATATATAATTTTAGATAATATTTAATATTACTTTAGATTTTTTATTTTATTTTTTCCTTCTTTCTTTCATTTGTGATTGGCCACTGGCCATGGTTGGGTAGGCTGGCCTTGCCTGAGCAAGGCTTGTCAATGCTCGCCACAGGCAAGGCCTAACTACGTGAGGGTGAGCCTTGGTGAAGGCGATGCCCGGTGAGGTCACCTTGGCCTGGGCGAGGGTTTGCCTTGCTAGATTTGGCCTAGGCAAAGGCTAACCTCCCTATTGGCAAGGGAAGCCCTTGCTCGGCTAGGCCTCGCTTGTAGCCGGTCACTAGCAAAAAGAAGAAGAAAGGAAAATAAAAATAAAAATTAAAAAATCGAAAAAATAATAAAATATTATTAAATTTATTTACGTCAGCGCCGATAGTGATATATAGGCCGATCGGTATCCATGTCAGTAATATCCAGCGAAAATTAGCTAAAATGACTGGATTGACACTAGGTCAAAATGTTAAGGATTAGATTGACACAATTAAAAGATTTAGGACTAAATTAGGATAAATACAATAGATTTAAGACTTTTGACGCTTTTCTTGTAGTTTAAATAAAAAGTTATTTGTATTTGATGGTGTAAGGAATTGAAATCTTGTGGGATCCTTGATTGGAGTGTAAAAACCCAATACCTTAACAACTAAACCAATTCCATAGTGGTCGAATAACTTTTGATTTGGACAAGAATACTCACAAAGTATTTTTTGTGTTTTAAATTGGTTCACTAGAATCTAGTCATACCAAGAAATCAATCGGAGTATCGTTTGAATTGGGTCTGTGTTCACAATTTTTCATATATACATTGGAAATTATTTGAGTTTGACTTCAATTTGAACTCCCAACTTGATTAGCCTTTAAATTACATGAACTGGAGGCTTTCTGGCAAGTTCTTGCAGAGTGCGGTTTGGTTTCTCTCAACCCCCTTCTCTTCCCAACCGCCAGCTCCTTTTGTGGGGTTGTGTTCCTAAGAGATGAGTCTGCCTCCCTCTCCCTCTTTCTCACCCTCGCCTTCACCCTCTCCCTCTGCCTCTCTATCTCCCTGCCTCTTCTTCTTCGTGGATTTTGTTGACGTCACTATTGACTTCCTCCACAAAAGTAGAGAGTTTTGTCCTTGCGAGCTTTAAGATCCACGTGCGAGCGCCTCGGAAGAATCTACTGTCTTCGGATTTGCTCGCTCGCTTTGGCTCTAGGTACTCGCTCTAGAAAGTTGAGCACTCCACGTCTCTGAAGCTCCTCTCCTGTCGTGTGAATGTGATTTTGTGATTAATTGATGTCTATTTTACAGCTTTTCTATTCAAATTTAGAGTTAAATCTAGATTTGAGATTTTTTTTTGTTCACATAGATATGGGATTTACAAGGTGTTATTTGTGTTTTTTCAACATATTTGTATTATTATTGTCTCTATATGACGATGGTGCTGGGACGCTAAACTTAGGCATGCATTGCCTCTTGATAAAACTGTAGTTATTAGAAAGAAAAATCTCGGTGTGTGCTCATCATTGATGATGGTGCGAGTTTCGGTCATTGACCGCTGGTTGTGCTATAATACTATGACAAATCCATTCTTATGAAATGAACAAGTCTCTATAAGAGATACTGAATTAATTCATTTTTCATATTTGCACCAGATTGTAACTCTTTGGAATTGGTTTTATCTTAAAATTATGTTTTTCTCTTTTAAGTGTAATGAAATTTTTCCTTCCAATGAAAAAAAGAAAGTAAATACAAGTGAATTTGCGAAGACAATGCTTCATAATTAAATTGTTACTATAATGAATTTGTGATATAACTAATTAAACTGGAGACCACCTCTAGACATCGGCATGATTAATTTAGTTTGCGTGCGATAACTTGTTATCTTACAAATCGGGGGCACGGAAAATGTGTACTCCATTTCATAAATGGAAATTAAAACAGGATAATAGAGAGCTCAAGGTGATGGCGAGGTGTGCCATACTCAAGATTTCTTCTTTCATACTCAAATTGGAGAATGGCCCAAAATTTGACACGTCGCCCTCAAGTTGGCGATGGAAAGAAAGTTCTCCAGTCGGAAGCAAATTAAAGGCCGCAAAATCGATTTGTCAGTCACTTGCTTCAATCATACTGTCTCATCTGAATGATAAAGTTCCCTCGCCCACAGGCAAGGCTCCGCCAGCTGATGACCAGCGTGGGTCGGCCTTACTTAGATCAGATCGGGGGACGTATATGGTGTAATTATGGCGGAGATACGGTGTAATTACGGAGCAGTTAACATATTTTAATTGATTCATAACTTATTAATTCAAATTTTTAAGTAAAAATGAACCCAATTAATTATTGAATATCAAAGTTGCACAGCTCTGATAACACTCTCACAAGAGAAGCTCTTAAGGAAGGAGATGAATACACTGCTTTACTTGCAGAAATCTTTTCACTCTCCATTTATATGTAGGCTTCAAACATGACTCTTGACATTCCTTAGATATATGAAAAGACATGTTTAAATAAATAGTAATAAAGATACTTTAATATGTGTGTCGAAAAGACTTCTGTTGGAAACTGAATAGCCTTTCGACCAAAACACGAAGAGTCACGAGAGATAGGCGGTGATATCTTCAATACTCCCCCTCATCGACTACTCTCTCTAAGGATAGTCCTTGCGACCATACCAAGCTGAGCTCGAAACTCTTCAAACTTTGCAGCTCCAAGACCTTTGGTGAAGATATCAGCAACTTGATCACTTGTCTTGATGTACTTCATCTTGATCTCGCCCTTCAACACTTTCTCTCATAGAAAGTGATAGTGGACTTCCACATGCTTAGTCCTAGCATGGAAAACTTGATTATCTACCAAGCTTATAGTGGATAGATTATCATAATACAATATTGTCGAATAATCTATTGACTGATAAAGATCATCCAATAACTGCACTAGCCATGTGCTCTCCTGAGCTGCCATTGTTGTTGCTCTGTATTCAACTTCTGTTGTAGACAAAGACACAGTCGGCTATCTTTTACTGCACTAGAATACTATTGCTAATCCAAGATTAATGAGTATCCAATAGTTGATCATCGTGTGTGTTGATCTCTAGCATAGTCGGCATCATAATGACCAACCAACTCACTTGATGATTCCCTTTTATACAAAAGCCAAAAATCAAAATTCTTCTTCACATACCTCGGAATACACTTGGTTGCATCTAAGTGAGGCTTCCTTGGCTTCTCCATGAATCGACTCACTACTCTCACTACAAAAGAGATGTCAGGCCGAGTTATGGTAAGGTAAATTAGACTACTTACTAGTTGCCTATACATAGTTGAATCTTCTAGCTCTCGACCTTCTTCAGCACATAGCTTTGCATTCCCATCCAACAGAGTAGATATAGGTTTGCAATCAAGCATTCCGAATTTTTTTAAGAGATCTCATGCATACTTTTGTTGACATAGGAATAATCCTTCCTTTGTACTATCAATCTCGAGCCCCAGAAAGTATTTTAGTTTTCCAAGCTCCTTCATCTGGAACCGCACAGAGAGGTTGGCTTTAATTTGACATATCTCATCGTCATAATCTCCAGTAATGATGAGATCATCCACATAAACCAGCACAGATGCAACCTTTCCATCTTCTGCCTTCACGAACAAGCTCGAGTCTGCTGGAGCTACATTATAATCGTTCTTCAACAAGAATTCTGCAATTTTTCCATATCACGCTCTCGGGGCTTGCTTCAAGCCATACAATGCTTTCTTTAGCTTGCAGACATATTTTGGATGAATTTTGCTCTTGAAGCCATTCAGTTGCTCCATGTATATCTCTCCCTCAAGTTCTCCATGCAGGAAAGCATTCTTCACATCTATCTGCCACACATTCCACGACTTGCTTGCTGCAAGTGCTAGTAGAACTTGAACAGTGGTAACCTTTGCCATCGGGCTAAAGGTCTCTTCATAATCAACCCCATATTTTTGCGAAAATCCTCGAGCCACTAGACGTGCTTTACACCTCTCAATTGACTTGTCTGGTCGAGTTTTAAGTTTATAAACCCATTTGCAAGAAATAGGACGTACCTCTTCAGGTTTTGGTACCAAATCCCATGTCTCATTCTTCTTTAGTGCGAGGATTTCTTCTTCCATGGCCTTCCTCCATTCTGTACTCTTCGAGGCTTCTTCATATGTTGAAGGCTCGACCATGCCAACATCTTCACTCAATGCTGCATTGGCATACTTGGGTTTCGATTTCCTTTGCCCCGTCGATCTCTAAAGTTGAGGCTCCTCCTCTTCAAGTTCTTCGACCTGACTTGGTCGAAGTTCTTCTGTCGACCTTGGATGCTCACTAGATGAACTTGTCGATCCTGGTGATTGTGCTGCGACATCTTTTTCGACATCTTTTTCAACAGGCTGATTCTCATCGAATTCTTTCAGCCTTTCTTCGACCTCTTCGTCAAAATGCTGTGAATTTGGCAATTCGACTACTTGAGGTGACCACCAAGACAACATTTCGAACACCATATTCCTTGAAATATAGCACCTCCCTATTGTAGGGTCGCAGCACTTCCACCCCTTTCGTTGATCATCATATCCCACGAATATGCAGCGGACTGCCTTCTTGTTGAATTTGCTGCGAAGATGATCAGGCACAAATGCATAACATACATATCCGAAAACTCTAAAGTGACTTACTACAGGCTTGAGATTCCATAGCTTCTCGTATGGTGACATAAAACCAAGCCTTGCTTGTGGCAGCCTGTTAGTCACGTGAGCTGCCGTCTTCATACATTCAGCCCAAAACCTCGGTGGAACATTCTTTGCGTGCAACATGCTCTTGCGTGTCTTAGCTAGATGTCGATTCTTTCTTTCGACAACACGATTCTGCTACGGTGTATACGGACAAGTATACTGTCGACGTATTTTGTACTCTTGCAAATACTTCGTAAACTCGTAGGAAGTGTACTCTCCCCCATTATCGGTGCGTAGGCAACAAATTTTTCTACCTACTTCACTTTCAACCTTCTCCTTAAACACCTTAAATTTGATAAACGCCTTAGATTTTTCCTTCATGAAATCAACCCAGACGTACCTAGAGAAGTCGTCGATGAAAGTGATCATATACTTGAATCTGCTAACAAATTGCTGCTTCACTGGACCAAACACATCCGAGTGAACGAGCTTGAGAGGCATCCTAGCTTTGAACGACAATTCCTCATACGGAAGTTGATGTGCCTTTCTGTACTGGCACCTAGCACAAACCACATTTTCTTGCACTTCCAACTGGGGAAGACCCCTTGGCATGTTCTTTTGCATCATCACCTTCAACTTGTGATAACTTACATGCCCAAGTCGCGCATTGCATAAATCGGGTGTATCATTCCTTCGGGTTTTGTTTATGTATGCCGTTTGAGCAGACATTACGTAAACGGACTCTAGCTGACGTCCCTCCATGATTGGTCGACCAGTGGGCTTCAAACTTCGGTACACCTTAACATCTCGTGGACCGAACACCACATGATTACCCGAGTCTGTGAGCTAGGACACAAACAATAAATTCTTCTTCATTCCTGGCACGTGGTACACACTTTTCAATTCAACTTGCTGTGAATTGAACTGAGGAGTTATCATCGTCTCGCCGATATGAGTAATTGGCATCCTCGAGCCGTCTACAATAATAACAACACGTCCTCCGGTATAATTACACATGTTCGACAATTTGCCTTGATCTCCAGTCATATGATTCGAACACCCTGAATCAACAATCCAGTCGTAACCATAATTAATCGACTTTTTACTTACAGAGATTAATGCCATCGCATCGTTTAACTCGACTGCAGAAGAGGCAGTGAACTCGTCTAACACCACTATTACAACAGACGTTTGGAAATCCCATTCCTTATCTTCATCGAAATCATTCCTCTTCGATGATACTGTGACATTTCCTTCAACTTTCTTCGCTCGACAATCTCTAACAAAGTGGCCCTCCTTGCTGCAGACGTAACATTGTCCACTATGTCTTTTGCCATCGCGTCGCCCGGCTCCCCTTGGTCGAAGGCTCGACTCTCTTGGACGCTTTTGCCATCCTTCACGAGCTGGTTGCTTTTGCCATTTGACATGGCTTTTCCTGGACTTGCCATCTTTTATGTCAGCACCGTTATGCCTCTGGCCCTTGAACCCTCTTTTATCACTGAAGAGGGTACTTTCTTCTTCCTTGATCGAAACCTTAGACATTTGAATATCTAAAGTCTCTTGGTTAGCCAGAATATTCTCCAGATTGGTCAACGTCAGTTGAGTTGCCCATCCACAAGTAGCCGTAATAATACCGTTATGCTTCGGTTTTAACTTGTGAATAATAATGCTTCTCATTCTTGTTTCTGAGATGGCATTAACGGGATTTAACTTTGAAATTTCGTCACAAATAGACTTAACTTTGGAGAAATACTAACTCACTATCATATTTTGTTGTGACACCAACAGCAACTCGTTCTCCAGCCTTTGTAGCTTGGCATCATTCGACCTTGCAAATAATGCTACCAAGTTATCCCACACCTCCCTGGGAGTTTGTGCGCTCCTAATGTACGGCAATAAATCATCTTCGACAGTTACAACCAGAACGTAAAGAGCCTTACCCGCTTCTATCTTCCATTTCCTCTGTTCATCATCTTCGACAGTTTGCCCACTCCTAATGTCGTGGTGTTGCTGCCGCCAACAATATGCCACAAATTTTGACCCAGCAAATAAAACTGCATCCGGACACTCCAATTATTGTAATTGGAGTTGTTGAGCTTCTCAATGCCATTCATCAAATTTGAAATATCCGCCATCTGACTTGTAATAATGCCTAGCACTACTCCAAGAAACCTTGATCCTCGACCAATCGATCACAGTCCCTGACTGTATACCAGCAGAACTTCGATGTATTCCGGTCCTCGACCATCTGTGCATGACCAATGGTCCTTGACCACCGTCTTCATGAACTGTGCTCCGGAAGACTTGACTCATGGTCCCTGACAGTCGTGCTCTCGGTCCCAGATAACCTTGCTCTGATACCAATTATTGAATATCATAGTCACACAGCTCTAGTAACACTCTCACAAGAGAATCTTTTAAGGAAGGAGATGAATACACTACTTTACTTGCAGAAAAGTCTTTTCACTCTCCATTATTTGAAACGATTACAAGATTTGTGAAGGAGTGTGACGGCCCAGGGAAGGGGTCCCTCTCTTGTCCCACATCGCTTAGGGGGGTTTCCTGGCTTAGTTTATAAGGCTTGAGGTCCCTTTAATCTGTGTGACGCGTTTTAAAGCCATGAGGACTCAGTGTCCAAAGCGGACAATATTACACAGTGGGGCCCGAGTGGTTACAAATGGTATCAGAGCCGACTCCCGACCATGTGTGGGGGCCACAGCGAGGATGTTGTGCTCTTAAGGGGTGGAGAGTGTGACAGCCTAAGGAAGGGGAAGGGGTCCTCTCTAGTCTCACATCGCTTAGGGGGGAGTCCTAGATCTAGTTTATAAGGCTTGGGGTCCCTTTAATCTTTATGACGCGTTTCACATACGCTTCCGCTGCACTGAAAACAAAGCCATGAGGGAGGATGGGCCGGTGAGTCGTGCCTCCAAAGCGGACAATATTATGGCTTGGGAGAGGGAAGGCCCGAGGGATGGCCCTCTGCTTCTGCGTAACGCGTTTCACGTACGTTTTCGTTGCGCTGAAAACAAAGCCGTGAGGGGCCCACTGTGGGGCCGTCAAAGCGGACAATATCGGTTTGGGGAAAGGAATGGCCAAGTGCAACCTTGTCCCCAAGTGACGCGTTTTAAAGCCGTGAGGACTCAGTGTCCAAAGCGGACAATATTACACAGTGGGGCCTGAGTCGTTACAAATGGTATCAGAGCTGACTCCCGACCGCGTGTGGGGCCATAGCGAGGGCGCTGTGCTCTCAAGGGGGGGAGAGTGTGACAGCCTAGGGAAGGGGTCCCTCTCTTGTCCCACATCGCTTAGGGGGATTCCTAGCTTAGTTTATAAGGCTTGGGGTCCCTTTAATCTGTGTGACGCGTTTTAAAGCCGTGAGGACTCATTGTCCAAAGCGGACAATATTACACAGTGGGGCCCGGGTCGTTACAAGATTCATTTATATGTAGGCTTTAAACATGACTCTTGCCATTCCTTAGATGTATGAAAAGACATGTCTAAATAAATAGTAACAAAGACACTTTAATATGTGTGTCAAAAAGATTTCTTTCGGAAACTAAACAGCCTTTCAACCAAAACACGAGTCACGAGAGATAGGCGGTGATATCTTCAATATTAAATATGTTGATGGGTTTGGATTGAACTTCCTCTTAATGATTTCTTTATGTGATGATATCGAGCTTTTACTGCGTGGACCCAAAAAGAAATATCACATTTAACAATACATAGGACCTAAGCAAGTCCTTAAAAAGCTTCATCTCGATGCTCGTCCGCACCTTGAGATCATTGGAATGTAAAACACCAACAAGGAGGTGGGGTGTGTAAGCACCAGTACATTAAAATAAAGAACATAGTCTTGTAATCCACTGCATAAGCGGACAGGTGGAGATAGCCCCTATCAGAGGAAACTCCTGATCTTTGGTGAGGTGTCCATATAACCAAATTCCAAGGATCCAAACACCACCCCTGATTTATAGAGGGACATGATTAGAAATAATTTAAAGTGTAAGAAAAGTTTGGTATGATCGCGTTCTCATTCAAAGTCATTATAATCGTTTATTATCGGTGAGCAGCTAATGGATCATATCTTCTCTTTAATATGATCCTTTTCCCAGCATATGTATTTTGCATCACATCTAACTAGTTACAAATAATTCATCCCAAAAATAATATACCTAGTTTTCTCCATCCATTCTTTCTCTTAATAAAGATTTATCACGACCACTTGTACAAGCCTAGATAACCAGATCTCCACGCTGGTCTCTCAAGATTGTCATAAAAGAACTCCATGCTCACTTTGATGATAACGAAAAGGACAAAATACAATTTTTAATAGCAATTTTTGTAGGTAACTATAGGGCAAATGTGTGACCATTTTTTTATAATTAAAGTTCAGAAAGTTAACGAATATCCTTTGGATATATTCTTTATTTGGATAACCAAAATAGCACTAGATATCAGTAAAGCAGTGGTCGACATCTATGTAATGTGTAACGAATGTGAAACGTCAAAGCATAAGTATAATCTTTACATATCTAAGTCTCTCATAATGTAAGAAATCATTGCATTACACTCCTTTTCGGTATGTTCAACGTAAACTCACGCGTATTGCTAAAACAAAAGTTCTCCGTTTGATTGTAAGGAACACCGGCTTATCGCACGAGAATCTGCCAAGTGCATGACAGTTTTTTAATAACAGTTTTAGAGTTCGGATCTTCGATGCATGACCAGACCATCTCTCTCTCTCTCTCTCTCTCTCTCTCTCTCTCGTCTCCCTCGTGTACCTTTCTTTGACATGTCTTCTATTAAAGACAAACGAAACTTGAATGGCGGGAGCTCCACAGAATAAAAAAATAAACATTGGGGTTAGCACCACAAAAAATTTCAAATATGTCAACTCTGACATAAATATCATGAACTTTTTTTCTTTGTGTCACTTAAATCTCTAAAATTGCCACTTGTGATGCAAATACCGCAAACTCATAAAAAAAAAAAATTCCCGAACTTATACCAGTGTGACAAATATATATATATATATATATATATATATATATATGTCGTACATGTATGAGTTTGAGATTTCTCGTAACAAAAAAATGGGGTATTTATATCATAGTGAGCATAATTTGGAGTTCTTGATGACATAAAAAAAGTTTTAGAGTATTTGTATCATAGTGAATATAACTTGAGATTTTTTTAAAATGATATTTGCCCTATAAAATATCTACAGCAATGATTTTTCTCTCGCATTGGAAGTATACACGTACTGTTATATTCTTGTGGCCACAAAGTATAGTACATAATACCATAAATAAAAATTTGAAGCCCATATTTGTTGTTACATGGCATTAATGGATTGAAAGGTACGAGATGACATCGCGTTACATGCCACGCAATGCATTTATCTTAAGCCCATATGTGATCAAACAATCTTTTGGATACAAAAGTGATGTGCTGATGGTTCATAACACCGTGGACAATTGACACCAGGAGTATTTTTTTTTTTTTTTGGGTAAAACAATTGACTCCAGGAGTTGTATTCAACTTGCATGAAAAAGAGATATTTCTATGAGAAAGCCCAATGAAAGTAATGAATAGGTCAATTTCACAGACTTGATATGATTTATTTGATAATATCGGATAGAGATTTAAATTTTTTTTTTGGTAAAGCTAAGAGAGATTTAAATGTTAGTTTGTTAATTAAACCATTTTTTTTTAATTATGCTCATCTTTACAATTCCTTGAAACACGCCCACCAGAAGAAAAGAAAAACATGTAACAATTTGGGACTTTTTCGGAAACAACAAAAATGTTCCTAAAGGTTTCAGGTATCTGACCTTGAGCACATGTCTCTTTTCAAATGTCGAAGATCAGGTTAAGAGACAAAGTAGATCATTAGAATCACTGTAAAATATTATTTTAATATTACTTTCCTCATCAAACTCCCTAACTTTATTGAAATTGCGATTTTGAGTAGTTCACACCCTAGAGGTTCAATGACTAGGTTTTATATTTTGACTTAGCAATGCGAGTCTCTTGAATTTTGTTTAGAAATGGTCGTCCTGATTCTTCTAAAATTTACTATATCATTTTGGATTTTATATCTGTTTAAAAATAATTTGAGAGTGATTCAGTTTTATTTGATATTAGTTAGATTTGAGCTTGGAATAGGGTATTCCAAGCACATCTAGTTGCCATTCATAACTTTGTCTCTCAGCTCTCTGGAATTTTTTTTTTTTTTAAATGACTTCAATTTTTAATATAAATGATAATTTTGATCCCAACTTTTGCGTGGAATAATTTTTACCACCGTCACATGTATTCTCTCTCTTCCCACTAGGCTGCTCCATGGACTAGGAGACAAAGGCGTCGACATGATAACAGTGGGGAGAAGCGACCGAATCCCGGACGCGAGGTGTTTGTCGGATATGGATGATGAAACGACACCGCCGTAGCTCGATGGGGATTGTGGCACGGGGGTCGCAGCGTCCGTCCAGCTTTGGACAAAGACAGAAGTGAGAGGCTGGGCTTGTGGGCCAGAGAGAGGACATCTTTTTCCTGGAAAAAATCACACCAATCACCATGTCATCTCACCCGTACACATTCATTAGCTTTTCCAAACAGAATATTTTTCGTTAAAAAAATGAAATATTTAACGACAGTCAATATTGTCACTCACGTAAGCTTGCATTTTCTTAGTAACTCAGAAGTTGGAGTTAAAATTGTCTTTAGAATAAAAGTTAATTTCATTATTTTAGAAAACCCCGGAGCCCTTCACTTATCAACATAATTTTTAAGTTTTTTCATCGTTCATTTAGCAGGTAAAAATTGTCATATTTTCTTACCTAAGGCAGTACTTTATACATTCACTACTGCTCTATACCTCTATATATAGACCATGCCATCTTCGAGGTCTCTCCAGTCAGATAACTCCCTAGCTTATTGTTTTTTCCTAAGAAAGGATGGTGGCTCCAAGAAGCAGCATGGCCTCAGCCACCGCCAGCCACCCCCCTCTCAACTCCCGCAAGCTCCTCCGACGTGCCATCCTCAACCGCGCGTTTGCCCTTGCTTACGCTTGTGCCATCCTGGCCCTCTTCTATCACCATGTGAAAACTCTCCTCCGCCCTGCCACCGCAGCCAACGCCGTCGCTGCCCTCCTTCTATTGCTTGCCGACGCGGTCCTTGCCTTCATGTGGAGCACCACCCAGTCCTTCCGGCTGTACCCGACCCGCAATGAGGAGTTCCCAGAGAACCTTGAGAAGGTGGTGGGAGGGACCGGGGGCTTCCCGGAGTTGGACGTGTTCATATGCACGGCGGACCCCTACAAGGAGCCGCCTATGGGGGTGGTGAACACTGCACTGTCGGTGATGGCGTATGAGTACCCGGCGGAGAAGTTATCGGTGTACGTCTCGGACGACGGCGGGTCAGAGCTGACGCTATTTGCATTCATGGAGGCCGCGAGGTTCGCCGGCCACTGGCTGCCGTTTTGCAGGGAAAGGAATTTGGTGGAGCGCAGCCCGGAGGCTTATTTTGCGTCCAGTCATCGTGACGGCACTGAAATCGATAAGATTAAGGTACGACGATCTTTGCTTGCTCCCTGAGCATCATATACCCGCCGAATGCTACTTTCAGTTTTGTGTTTTGGTTCTTGTTTTGCTAAAAGGATGCTATTTTTCCTTGAGAACTTGACCAAGCGCCAGCTGAAAATCGACAAATTAATTCAAATCTTTCACCACTAATGTTTACCAGAACAGAAGGTTAGAATCATCTGAATTAACTCTTATGGCCGCATCTTGTTTTCACTATTCATCCTTGTGTACACGTCTATAACATCTCATATAAATTAGTAGACAGGATCAATTAATCTATTCTTATAGAGATTTTGTTGAACAACCAGTTTAGAAAATTCTGCAAATTTCAAAACGCAAACTTTTCTTGGCAGAAATGGAGTAATCATTTATTGGCACCTCAAATATTATATTGATTTTATTTTAATATGCTAAACAAGTGTTTTGAGTACTCGTCAACATGACCTGATCGACTCAAAAGTGGAGGTGACCTTGGCATTCTAAGGTTTACAAAACCTTAGCCTTGTCATTTTGCACGACATGATTAGGGAATTAGGTAACCATTGTAGGTTGTGTCTAACCTGGGGATTGATTAAATCATGTGGCTTGCACATAAAGACTCACACGAATACTTAAATTGTGCCATCGTAATTTGACGGTCAAGATCCAAATCACAATATTTTATTAGCTTATAATTTAATTAAGTGGAATTTTATTCTACTCCCTGAGTTGATGAGATTGAACCCGGTCTACATTTTGGATCTTTCAATGATAAGGTATCAATCTTCTACTACTTTTCTAACATTACCCGTATAATACTCTCTAGATTCTAGATCCTTCATGGATTAACTTTGCTCCACCGATAATACGACAGTCCTCGTGGTTGGGCTACATATATAAATTTTAGCTCATGTTAATGGTCTGCAGCACTTTCCTTAATTTAATGAGTAACAATGGCATTAAGCATATGTCTTGTGGTTTGTGTTTTGTGTTTTTTTTTACCCAGACGTCTTTTTTTGGTTTAGTAAATGAATAATACGCTCATAGATTTGATTATTCACAATTCCACATCATGTATAGTACATGCCGTGACGGGCTATAGCAGTAGACCAATCATGTATGAGCTAAAAAATTTATCAAAAACTGATCCATATCATAATTTTATGGTAAAACCAAATTCGAGATATCTAAGTTCAATGTCTTATTATATAATGTGATATGAAATCCGATTCCTGGGGTGCGCACTTCGAGAGAGATTCCAAGAGCTCACGAAAGATCAAGGGTCAAGGGCTGCTAACAGTCAGAAAGAACGAAAGAAGACCAGCAGGTGGCATCATATTGTCAGGATGAACATCAGAGTTCTCGATCATCATCATTCTTAGAGAGAGAGAGAGATGTTTGGCTTATTCTGATGATTGAGCCAAGCATCTTGGACGAATTCAATTGGTAAATTAGATAATCAAAAGCGGTGGGTCAGCTACAAGACATTCATTGTCCCTTCCAATAACGAGTCCACTTGTGACACGATGCAGCTGATGACTCGAAATGAAGTACAAAATAGAGAAGAAAAGAAAGGTGTCATTATCAGCATATACCCTGGGATAAGTAGAAGCTCATCTATAAGTTGATTTGATCGATCATGCGCATGCCAATTACTTGATTGATGGTTTGCTTAATCATTTGGACTGCTCTCTCTCTCTCTCTCTCTCTCTCTAAACTATGTTTTCGCCTCCACCGCGACATGAACTCAGTGTCGCCACCTCCGTCATCGCCTTCAACCCTCCTACCCTCGACCATAACTAACACCATTACCGTGGCCCTCTCACCAAATCCGTGGCTCTAAGTGTAATTTCTATATTGTCCACTCAAAGATTCTATTTTCCTTTAACCCTCAGTGGGTCAAGACCGACAACGACTCATTATCCTGTCGCTCTCAAGACTAAGTCACTCATAGACAATCTTAAGGGACAAAAACTAAAACAAGTGTCGGGTCATTTACTGCCTGAATAATTATTGAACGTGATTCTAATCGCGTTTCTGATTGATTGAAAGCTTGACCTGTATATAATATCGTAATCAAGCATTCATGGCCGCCAGAAACCTGTCACTAGCAATCTCCCAAGAAGATAGGGGGCCTCGAATCTCAATTATTTCGAGATTCGAATATTACATTTATGCCCATGAAAATGGATAGTTTTGTCTGTTTAGAGTCATAGGTCAGGTCATCTTCAGCTTCATTACAAGATAATTGTACTTTTGACTTGGATGGATGGCCACAATTATTTCTAGAAGGACAAAAGAATTTTGCTGAGAAAAAGAGTTAGCTAATGGATACAAATTGAATATTTTCCAAGCTTTTGTTGTTACAATTAGACGCAACAATTAGTTAACTAACTTCATGCTAAATTATGCAAGAATTAATTAACGTTGATCATTGTAGATGATGTACGAGAGCATGAAGATGCGGGTCGAGCATGTGGTGGAAAGAGGGAAAGTTGGGGAAGCGTACATCATCGGAGATCGCGAGCGTCGAGCCCTCAACATGTGGACGGATGAGTTCACCCGCCAAAATCATCCTACGGTCATCGAGGTATTCCACTTACAAACCCTAGATCATCTTTATATATATAAAACAACATTAAAGCTATGACACTCTTCTTTTTTTGGGTTTATATATGTGTTCCTTTTTTTCTTTTTTCTTTTTTTGATTTATCTAACATCTTATATCTAGAACTATAAGAATTTCATTATACCAAATCGAATCAATCGCGTTTTAAATATCTATGGTACCTAGGAAAAAATATAATTGACATACAGTTCTTTATCGTGATTGATTTTATCCACCACATTATCCATAGAGTCTATATAATATTTTCTCATATATTTAGGTATTTACTTTTTGATACATATGTTCAACATTGGGGATAATTACAAAAAAAAAAAAAAAAAAAAAAAAAGTCTGACATCAGTTGTGCGGATGTCAATTCAGTTTTGAAATTTAAAATTTGACTAATTTAATCGTAAATATTTTTTGTGCTTTGCCAGTGTAGTCATTCTTGCTGAATCATTGACTTGGATATCAACTTTCCTAAGTGGTATAACCGGCGCTAATATTGACAATTTTTAAAATTTTAAAAAAATATTTATCTTTTATTTCCTTTTCTTTTAAACTGTGGCTAGCAACGGTTTGCAAGCCCTCACCAGTGACAATGAGAAACAAATAAAAGAAAAAATAAAAAAATTCTGAAAAAATTGCAAAATTGTTCCTGTCCTCAATTTTCGCAAGAATATTTAAAATTAAATTGATATATGTACAATAAATTTATAACTTTTTCTTTGAGTTTTGTACATGTTGAGTCCACATGGGACTTGTGTTTGTTACTAATAATGGAAGTAATACATGAGCAGGTTTTACTAGACAACAGCAAGGACAGAGACATTACAGGAAATGTGATGCCCAATCTCATCTACCTCTCAAGAGAGAAGAGCCAGAACGCGCCCCACCATTTTAAGGCTGGTGCCCTCAATGCCTTGGTAATTTTTGTCTTCAATTTATATGCTCATTATTTCAATTTTTATTATGACTTTTTTCATTTTTATGATTCCCACGTGAAATCATAATCAACTTTTTTTCCTCCAAATACACATATATTACATCTGAAATGGGAACTTCAATTCTTTTCTATATTGTTCCGTTTTGATGGAAATTTCGCTTAAAGTCTAGAGACTAATAGAAAGCTTGCATGCATCTAAGTTCAGTTAAATGATGTGGCATTTTTTTGAAAATTAAATGAACAAATTCTAATGCACATGAATGAGTCTTCATTAGCAACTTGCCGCCGTCCAATTTTTTTTGTGTATTTCTACGTGAAATTTCTTTTTGAATCTAAAAGATACCATAGGATTCCTTCATTGTATAACTATGGGGCTAATTTTTATAATAATTCTTTAAATGAAAGCTCCGTGTTTCGGCCATCATGACCAATGCACCCATAATCCTGACCTTGGATTGTGACATGTGCTCGAACGACCCCAAAACGCCTCGCCGAGCACTATGTTACTTAGCCAACCCCTCAACGGACCAATCCCAACTTGGGTACGTTCAGTTCCCTCAACGCTTCCAAGGGATCAATGAAGGCGACATATATTGTGGTGATTTCAAGCGCTTGTTCCAAATCAACCCGACCGGAATGAAGAACGGCCCAAATTACGTTGGGACCGGCTGCTTTTTCCGGCGGCGGAGCTTGTTTGGCCCTCCTTCAGCTATTGTGCAATCGGAGATTCCAGAATTGAGTCCTGAACACTCTCCAAATGGTTTGATTCGATCGGAAAGGACGTTGGCATTGGCACAAAAGGTGGCAGGATGCAAGTATGAGCAAAATACAAAGTGGGGCCACAAGGTAAGACTATATCATTCATGTCCTAGCAAGCTTTTTTTTTTTTTTTTTTTTTGGATTTTGCTAACATAATAGTCTTTGGGCAATTGTGAGAATAACAATTTATTGTGAGTTACAAATTCTTGAAAAAGCATGCCTCACAGCAATTCATAATTATTTTTTATTTGGTTTTTATTATAAAAAATTGATCGTTATTCTCATAGTAGATTAAATGCTGTCATCCAATCATTTCTACTTTTATTTCTCCTTTTAGGGCATCTTTCATGGTTAATTACTCTCCAAATTTTAAAAATTGGATGTGATTATTTAGGTGGGCTTCAGATACGGGTCACTTGTGGAGGACTACTACACGGGCTACAAGCTTCAATGCGAGGGGTGGAGGTCGGCCTTTTGCCACCCGGAGAGGGCAGCGTTTCTTGGGGACGCACCGATTTGCCTCATCGACGTCCTCAACCAGAACAAGAGATGGGCCATTGGGCTTCTCGAGGCGGGCTTTAGCAAGTTCAGCCCGGTCACGTACGGAATCCAGACCATGGGCCTCTTCATGGGCCTCTCCTATGCGCACTACGCGTTCTGGCCCATGTTGTCAATCCCCATCACCATCTATGCCTTCCTCCCTCAGATTGCTCTTATCAATGGACTCTCCATCTTCCCCAAGGTTCGTACTTATACATCTTGTCTTTCCTAACATTAGGGGTGCAATACTCGATCTTGGTTTTCAAGAAGCAAAAAATAAAAAATTACAAAGAATATTAAAAATCCAAGTGCCTAAAGGATACTTTTAGGCAACCTGGACAAGGCTATTTAGTCATAGAGTCAGCTTTGATCCGTTAATTATACACATAAGAATTTTTATAATGGACAAATCTGGAAAACAAATTAAGCTTGTTTTAAGGGTCGCGTCTAGCCCAAGCCCGTCCACTTATGACCTATGAAGTACTGACACTCTCCAAGATCCTTCGTGTCGTGTCGGACACTTTGACACGTGTCCGATACTTTCTCCAACACTCTTTGATACTCGGTCAACACGTGTTGAAAAATCCGACACTTTGTCAACTTTCTTGACACTATCGGACACTCGAGTCGGAAGTCCGACATACAAGTTTCCGACACGTGATTCCGATATCAAGGTTAATTTTAAAAATTCAATAAATGAGAGATCAATATGTGTGTGTGTGTGAAAAAACACAATGATAAAAATAATAAATGGAGAAAGAAGAAAAACCTAGTTTTCTCTTCTCTTCTGTCTCTTACTTCCCGCGATACACAATTCACCCCTTAAGTTTTTTTTTTTCTCTTTCTTCGACATATCTAACATACGAGTCCAAAATATGGATCGCTTGTTTTTTCTCCAAGTTTTATGAATTATTGAAATAGAGTTGAATTTATCAAATTGAAATAATAAATGATATTAATAAATGGCGGATTAATGTTTTTAGTGTATATTCATTTTAGGTTTTCTAATTATGTATTTATTTATTAATTTGATTTAAATTAATTTGATTGAAATAATCATAAAAATGATAATTTATTATGTATATATAAAAATACATATTTAATATATAACGTGTCCCAACGTGTCGGAATTCTCTATGTTTTGTCGTATTGTGTCGTGTCGCGTGTCAGTGTCAGTGCTACTTAGCTTATGACTTCTATTTATGCATAGAGATGGTCAGTGCCCAGCCACAAGTTCAATGGGAGACTTTTTTCTGAATTAGTCGAAATTAATTGACTTAAATTCAGTTTAATTCAATTTTTTACAGTTAGCATTTCCATTGAATTCATAATATCGTAGCGGCGAGGACTGTCAATGGAACCAATTAACATTGTCGCAGGTCTCGGAACCATGGTTCCTCCTATACATTTTCCTCTTCCTCGGAGCCTATGCCCAAGACCTGACCGACTTCGTCCTAGCTGGCCACAAAAGCACCCTCCGGCGGTGGTGGAACGACCAGCGGATGTGCCTGATACGCGGCATGACGTGCTACGTGTTCGGCACCTTTGAGTACACGCTCAAGTCCCTAGGCATTGCCGCGCACGGGTTCAACCTCACAAGCAAGGTCCTTGATGACGAGCAGAGCAAGAAGTACGAGCAAGGGGTTTTTGAGTTCGGGGCCGTATCGCCAATGTTCATGGTGCTGGGGGCGGCGGCGATCATCAATTTGGTATCCCTTGTGCGGGGTCTGATAATGGCCGTCGTGAGAGGGAGCGGCGGCGGAGATGCAGAAGGGTTGGTGTTGCAGATACTGGTGGCCGGTTTCGGAGTTGTGAATGGTTGGCCGATTTACGAAGCCATGTTCATAAGGAGCGACAAGGGGAGGATGCCCACCAAGGTTACGTTGGTCTCGGCATTCGTAGCGTCTCTTCTTTATACTGCAGTTTCTCTTGCATGAAAGAGTAGGGGAACATGTATGGTTCTGCCTAAGATTATTTCTTGTCGGGCAGAGTATATCCATCATAGATATCTGGGTTGGCACTTTTCATATCAAGACATAACTCTATATATGTTGAATCAAATTTTACTCGACTGTCATCAGCTGGTCTTTCTTACTATCCCAGTTATTCTATTTAAGCTTCACTTCTGCTCGTTCCTTGCTCGCACTTTGCGTCCTATGTTTCCTCTCGCAGGAACTAAATTTAAGACTTGAGACCGATTTTTCAAGATCGCCTACAAATTTTCCATCTCTACAAGCTACAATAGCATGAGAGAGAGAGAGAGAGAGGCTGTGATTCCCCAAAACAAGCGTTCCCGCTCGAGCTCGAACCTTGGATGGGTATGATGTCGTGTTCTTGCAGGCGCTCTTACAGCTTCTTGAGATGCGGGTGGACGACGATGGGGACGACGGTGCAGCGACGGATAGAGCAAGTGGAGTTTCGACTGGAGCCAGCGTCGGATGCAGTCCATGTGGAAGACGTGCCTACTGGGCGGCAAGAGGAGCCACTGCTCTTTCATTTCGGACTCTCCTAAGCACACGCAACACCTGTTGTTCTGTTCGGGGTTAGAGAGATAGATGCCATGCCGGCTTTCCTCAAGTAATCTGCGCACATACGAGTACAATGCATTGAAGCTATTGATGTTGGCAAATCTCACGTGAAACCCATATAATCTATACGATAAAAAGCACAAAGAAAATATTTTCAAGAAGAATAAATACTTAAATTTTCTTTAAATAATATCATCTATCCCATGTGGTAAATGGTCAAGATTATTTATTTAGATATCTAGAAGAAAAGAAGTTAAGTTCATTCTAAATGAGGAAAGTCATTACATTGGATGATGTAGTGCGTAATGTCTAATAATAATTTTCTATGTTTAAATGGGATTACAAAATTTTCAAACAGTGGTTCCATCGATTGTATTAAAACGATGTCAACTGATTACGTGACATGTAAAAACTGTCAGAACTCGAAAAGATAGATAAGAGAGTAAGAGCCACTGGACATTAATACCTCTACAGATGAAATTGAGCCAATTCACAATAAGTCTGTGATAAGGCTTTCTAGAGGGAGAAAAAAGAGCGGCTCTTGTCAAAGTGGTCGACCACCCGGTGATTTTCCACCATAGATGGCTCCGTCCCCTTTTTAATTCTTTTACGGTCCAAATACATGGGAGCCTAATTCATGCGTACCTGACACACAGAGACCCACTTGATCAAAGTAACCGAAAAAAGAAAAAAAGAAAAAAAAGAACACCTCCTCTACTAGAGAGGACTGAAACCGCCACCCCTTACTTCGCTGGTGAGGGCTAACAGCCCCTCACTAATGGGCCTAGGAAAACCGTGGACACCTCACTTGATGCGACTACTAGTGGCATTATGTAGTGTTGGTAAAGTCAACACGAAGGTTTAAGTTTTGGAATAGCAATTTTGTCGAAGGTATGCTCTTAACCATAATATGCCCTTTAGAACATATCAAGGAAAAATCATCAAAAAAGTTCTATATTTATTGTATTTGTGCCAATTCAATCCTAAGCTTTTTTACATTTGGTTAATTAAGTTTGTTCAACCAAATTAGGCTTGAAACTATTGACGTGGACACCAATTATTTTATGTGATATGACTAGCGTTGATATGGACATTTTTTAAATAATTTTTAAGATATTTTTATTTTTTTTATTTTATTTTCTTTACTTTTTTCATGGCTTGAGGGCTGGCCAAGATCGGCAACCCTTGCCGATGCTCGCCGGATCTGGACAAGGCTACTCCCCCTCACTTTGGGCAACGAGAGTGTTTTAGCTCTCGCTTAGGCCCTCACTAGCCAGTAGTGAAGGCTACGATGGCCTCGTCAACCATAGCAAGGGCTCGCGATTTCTCACCTAGTGGTCAATGACCCTTATCGACACTCAATCCAAAAATGAAAAATGAAAAGAAAATATAAAAGAAAAGAAAAAACTAAAAAGTATAATAAACTCAAAAAATTATTAAAAATTACAAAGTAAATATCCACGTTAGCTCCGGACATATTATGCAAGACGATTGGTGACTACGTCAGCAATTGTTAATCAAAATTGACTGGATGGACTTAACTAGCAAAGTGTGAAAATGTTTATAATCAAATTGAAAGATCTAGTCTGAACTTTAACCACTTCATCAACAGTTACATATCCAATCAAACCGAGACATTGGTTTGTGTGGTCTACGTTGGATTAACATGTGTAAATAAGGGTGAGTATGATCCAGGTTGAGTCGGTCCAGCATTTAATCAAGGGACTAGCCCGCACAATGTTGGTCCCCAATTTTCGGGATTGAGCTTGTTGAGCCTGAGATTGAGGACTTGACCCCCTATAGGTCCAGTTCAATTCTAGAGTCAACTTAGGATCAACCAATTATTTTTTTTCATTTTTTATATTCTTTGAAAGGACAAACATACTCTCTTAAATTAAATATCCATCAACAATGGAACATTTAACAACCAAAATAGTAACACAATATGTATCAAGAGAGGTGAGCTATGTTCATGAGGCAGGCCAAGAGAGGCAAGTGATTTCACCAGTTGGACTATACTTGTGAGGTGAGTGAGAAGGGGCCAAAGGCGAGCGAATAGAAGTGAGCTGTGAGGCAAGCAAAGAGAGTTAAGCGGTGAGCAAGGCGAGTGAGATTGAGGCAATTGAATAGATCGAGGTGAGCGAAGATAGTTTCTATTATTTTTTTTTCTTGGTTGAATTAAGGCTAAGTTTCTACTTTATAATTTACACGACAAAACTGCATAAGAAAGAAAGAATGCAAAGACATTAGTGTTTAGATTAGACAAAAATATATTATATATTATATAATATATACCGGATTGGACCAACCCGCAAAATGCAAATGCCACAGACTTTCAGGGAATTTGCTTTCTCAATGGCGCCATCCATTTGCTGATTATATACATTCAACTAGGACATGAGGAAAATATAATAGGAATGCATTTTTATTGAGCATCATACCTACCTATGAAGCATCGATACTATTCAAGAGCCTTTGTGTAATGTTGGAGATGATCAATAGGTGTCGGAAAATCAAACACGTGGTCAACTCTCTTGACATGCTCTAACATGCAAGTCTAAAATTCTGATACGCGGTTTCGACACGCACGAGATCAATTTTAAAATTTTTCAATAAATGTGGGGTTAAAATTTAAATATGTAAAAAAATAAAGGGGGAAAGACTTATTGTTGTATTTCATGGTGAAATGTAAATTTTTTTTGCAACTTATTATTAAATGTTAAATTTAATAGTGGAATATGGATTACTTATTTTTTCTTCCAAGTTTTATGAATTATTAGAATGGAATATAGTTGAATTTGTCAAATAAAAATAATTAATGATATTAAAAAATAGTGAATTAATGTTTTTAGTGTAAATTCATTCTAGACTCTTATTTATTTGTTAATTTGAATTAGATTAATTTGCATAAAAATGATAATTTATCATGTATATATAAAAATATATATTTAATATACAACGTGTCCTAATGTATCATAATTCTTTATTTTTGAGAAATAACGTGTTGATGTATTGTGTCGTGTTGCATGTCTGCGTCGGTGTTACTTAGATGTCTACCAATATAAAGTATGGCCTTTTGAGTCAATGCATAAGAAAATTTAAAAAAATTATTCCCGCAAGTGCAGGTGCATTGGAGCTAGTCTAGTCAGAAACAGACGAAGGCCGGGTAATCAGCCCTGATTTGCTCAAATGCATGGCCGAGAATTATTAAAAGTTAGCTATATTTACAAAGGATTAATAATTGTAATTGGGTACAATTGATCTCATGAACTTATATAAAAAAAATGATGAGATTCGTGTCCAATTCCACAAAGAGGAAACTGTGCCGTGTGATTGCGCATCGAGTATGCTACCATTAACCCAAGGGAATTAAACGCCATTCAGAATCAAATAAATTATATACAGCTTATTTTGAAGCTTTGTCGGAAAAGTCAGTTCATAAAACTAATATAGTATATGATGTAAACATTGAATAGTGATCTGAATTATTTTCAATTTATTTCTTCGTTGAATTTCAAAGTCTTTTAAGTCGACATGCCCATCATTGCTTTCCCTTCCTCTTTCCCTCACTTGTGTCTTACGTGTTGTTCTTACTTGCTCAAATTGATATAAACTATGTACCTTCACTTGGCGTCGACATTGTGGTAGCACTCAAAAATGTTCGACACTTTTTGTGATGAGCTATACTCTCCACCAGTTAGGTCTTAAATTGGTGGTTTAAAGTAACAAACTTCACCTCCATATAGATCTAATTAAATATAAATAAATATGGGTTATATTCATACTTATAACCCATCGAAACACTACAATATTAGCACTAGACTTTTTTATTTGCGGAATATATGGATTAGGAAAGACATGAGATTATCTCCGTTGAGAATCATGCCCACTAAATGTAGTAGACAAGTATCTTCATTGAGAATTATGCCCACTATTTTATACCCTTTTCTATTAATCGATGCATAAGAAAATTCATCAAAATTTTCCCCCACTTTGCAGGTGCATTGAAACTAGCCTAGCGATAAACGGTCAAAGGGCGGCACTTCGCTCTAGGAATAATTATATTTGTGCGTAAGTAATTGGATAGATTTGATTCAATGAATTATGTAATCACATTATAGATAAACATAATAATCAAATTCATGTTAGAACTCATGAAATAAGAAATACACTATGTGAATGTAAAACGAATATGCTACCATTCATCCATGGGCATTAGATGCCATTCAGAAATAAATATGATGTGAATACTGAACAACGATCTGAATCTTTTTCAATTAATTTTTTTTATTGACTTTGAAAGCCTTCTAAGTTAAGATACCTATCTCGTGGCCAGTGCGGGCTTGGACAAGGCAACCCTTGTCGGCACTCGTTGGAAAGCTTGCAAAAAAAAAAAAAAAAAAAAAAAAAAAAGAAAAAAGAAATAAAATTAAAAATTTAAAATAAAAAATTTAAAATTAAAATTGTCTTTTAACAAAAATGCCATTGACCCATAAGGTTGAGCCCTTATTTAAAACTGCCATTGCCACTTATGCTTTTATTTGATAATGACACGACCACTTTAGGCTTTTATTTGAAATTTTCCCAAAATGTAGTGGGGAAAAATAATTGACCGTGTTAGAGATATGATTTGTGTAATTGATTTGATTGTAGATACTTAAATCAATCTAAGGTTTAGATTGATATCAATTAGTAATTCAAAATGATTTTGTATCTTTGTATTTCCTTTTACTTTTTACACTTTGTAATATAAATACATGTAAAGAATACATATCAAATAAGAGTAAATACAAAGAAATTCCTCAAGCTTCTTTTCTCTTTCACTTCGTGTTAGATCGGTTCCATTGGATTGGTCCTCCTAGTTTGATTCCCCAAACCGAATCGGGAACCGGACCGAGAATCGATCATCCCTAATGGAAGGGTATGATAAACATATTTGAGAGCACCGAATCAAACAAATCTTGTGCATGTGTAAGGTCCACTGAGTTCACATAATGCAATGATTCATTTGATCCCGAAATACACACTCCAATTCATATCATAATTAAGAAAAGTTAAGTATGCCATGGACTTTTATTTGTCATTGAATACAATCCACTCATTAATGCTTACTTATAACCCACACATCATTTAATATATTAATCTTGTGAACCGATGATAGAATACCACCCATGTTGCTTGCCATAAGTTGTCCACGCCCAACTTAAATCGCTTAACTTGATAATCGAATGGGGATATGAATGCATCATTTCCTTGGATGAAGCAATTCAAGTTGAAATCTGTTATTCGTATCATGTGATCATTGTCTTATATCAGCTTAATTGAGAAGTGGTTTTTTAATAAACAAGAATCAAAATGTGTCAATTTCAAGTTAAAGAGTGTTAAATTGGATTTGGATATCTCTTAATAATTAGGGTTACACAAATTTGTACCTTTTCCAAATGTTTTTGTGTGGGTTTGGCCATGCAATGACTGAACGTGAATAAAGTCTTGTGTGTGTCCAGTTTGGCGACTACTTGGTCACTGTTTATACTCGTTGGGTTGGTTTGTTGTATTAGTAGTGGCTTGAGAAGCTTAATGGTGAATAAAAATGGTTCCATCCTCGTTGTTATTACATGTTCATGCAGTCAAAATTACTCTTGTCAAAGGAAATGTAGATTTGTCATATATATTTCACTCGGTGATAGTTGTCATTCAGTGTGACCACAGTCTATCCTCTTTCGTTTTTTTTTTTTTTTTTTATCATTTTTTGAGCTCACCAATTTTTATAAAAATTTAAAACCGTCACGTAATATTTAAGAGTATCTAGTAACTGATGTTGTAAAGTTCTACTGGTAAGGTATTATTTAGTAATTGCATTAGATTTATTCGAACTTCATAATGGGAAGTTGCATGTTTAAAAATCAGAAATAATGGATGTCTTGTCTAAGAAATATGTTAAGGTATATCAATCTACATGATTTCTACGGCGCAAATGGTCAATTTCATTTCATTGCTAAGTAAATATGACTTCTGAGTAGCCCACGCCCTAGAGTCTAGATGGTCGTTGAATACCCTAAATAAAATGATTACGTATTCGCAAAATACCCTATTTTCTAGAATGCAATATATCCATTTGGGAATTATGTTCTATTTAGAAATAATTTGAGAGTGGGTCAGTAATGTTTGAGATTAATTAAAATCGAGGTCCGGACAGGGTATCCAAAGCACGTCCAGTTGCCATCCCGAGCTCCGTCTCTTGATTCTCTAAAAAAAAATTCGAAAAAATATGATATCAATCTTTTATATGGAGAATAATTTTGACCCCTACTTTCAAGTGCTTTGAATAATGCATAGACTTTCATACGGAGCAATTTTACCACCGTCAAATATGCTCTATCTCTTGCTCCTCTCACGAGGTTGCCCCTGTTGACTAAGGGGACAAAAGGGCCAGCGGGAGAAGCGACGGAGTTAAGGACGCAATGTGGTCGTCGAAATGGATGACAAAACGAGATGGCCGTGGCTCGGTGGTGGAGGGGATAGTGGCACGGCGGTCGCGGTGGCCGTCCAGCTTTGGGCAAATACAGAGGGGGGAGGCTGGGCTGAGGGCTGGAGAGAGCAAATTTTTTTTTTCTAGAAAAAATCACACCAATCACCATGTCGTCTCACACGTAGACATTTAGTAGCTTTTTCAAAAACGGAATATTCAACGACGGTCAAAAAGACACGTAGAAGGCGGAGTTAAAATTATCTTACGAAATAAAGTTAATTTTTTTTGGAAACCCCGGACCCCTTCGCTTGACAACATAATTTAAGTTCTTTATTGTTCATTTAGCAGATAAAAAATATCATATTTTCTTACGTAAGGCATTACGTTATGAATTCCCTGCTGTTCCAGAACAGACATTATATATATCGACCATGCCATTGCCATCTTCGACGTCTCTCCAGTTAGATAACACCCGAACTTGTTGCTTTATCATAAGAAAGGGTGGTGGCTCTCAGAAGCAGCATGGCCTCAGCCACCGCCAACCACCCTCCTCTCAACTCCCGCAAGCTCCAGCGACGACGTGCTGTCCTCAACCGCGTGTTCGCCCTTACTTACGCTTGTGCCATCCTGGCCCTATTCTATCACCATGTGAAAACTCTCCTCCGCCCTGCCACCGCAGCCAACGCTGTTGCTGCCCTCCTTTTACTGCTCGCCGATGCTGTCCTTTCCTTCATGTGGATCACCGTCCAGTCCTTCCGGCTGTACCCGACCCGCAATGAGGAGTTCCCAGAGAACCTTGAGAAGGTGGTGGGAGGGACCGGGGGCTTCCCAGCGTTGGATGTGTTCATATGCACGTCGGACCCCTACAAGGAGCCGCCGATGAGGGTGGTGAACACGGCACTATCGGTGATGGCATACGAGTACCCGGTGGAGAAGTTATCGGTGTACATCTCGGACGATGGCGGGTCGGAGCTGACGCTGTTTGCCTTCATGGAGGCGGCGAGGTTCGCTGGCCACTGGCTGCCGTTTTGCAGGGAGAGGAATTTGATGGAGCGCAGCCCAGAGGCTTACTTTGCGTCCAGTTATCGTGGCGGCACTGAAATTGATAAGATTAAGGTACGATGATCTCTGTTTCATATGCGCGTCGGAAGCTATTTTCGGTTTTTTTTTTTTTGGCTGAAAGGATGCTATTTTCCCTTGAGAACTTGACCAAGCGCCAGCTGAAATTTGACAAATTGATTCAAATCTGCACTACTAATATTTACAAGATTACCAAAACAGAAGGTTAAAATCATCTGAATTAACTCTTTGGCGGTATCTTGTTTTCGTTATTAATCCTTATGTACACGTGCATGATATTTCATGTTTAGGTAACTAAGAGGATCAATTTATCTATTCTTATAAATATTTCGTTAAACAACTAGTTAAAAATTTTTGCAAATTTCAAAACATGAACTTTTTTCGACTGAATTGTAGTAATCATTTATTGACATTTTGAATATTATATTAATTTTAATTTTAAATATGTTGAACGAGTGTTTTAGTACTCGTTAACATGACCAATTCGTCTCGAAAGTGGGGGTAACCATGGTATTCCAGGGTCCACAGAATCTTAGCCTTGTTGTTATGCACGAAATTGTTAAAGAATTGGGTGACCATCGTGTGTTGTGTCTTTGGCTTCATCTTTTGACTTAAACAGATTAGAGTTACTTGTATCCACTCCAGTAACCTATGGGCTGACTAAATCACGTGAATTGCACATAGAGACACGCGCCAATACTCTAATTGTGCCATGGGAATTTGATGGTCACTTGCCAAATTAATATTCTTTATTGGCTCATAATTTAATTAATTTAGCTTTAAAGTGGAATTTAATTATACTACTTGAGTTGATGAAATTGTACTTAGTCTACGTTTTGGATCTTCCAATGATAAGGTATCGTTCTAACGTTGCCCGTAGTGTACTCTCCAGACTTTAAATCCTTCGTAAAATAAATTTCGCCTCACCGATGCTATGTATATGAATTTTAGCTCGTGGTAATGGTCTACAGCTCTTTTTCTTTTACTTTATTTTTTTTTTATGAGTAACAATGGCATTTAGCAAGTATCTTGTGTTTAATATTTTGTGTTATTTTCCTTTACTCAAACTTTTTTTTTAGCTAAGCACATAAAGAATACACTCATAGAGTTGAGGCAGAAGCACAGTACAAGTGCCAAAACTTAACACGATGAGACATTTAAATGCCAAAAGTTCCGAAAGATATACTTAAATGCCACTTTCTTTAAAAAATGGGACGTTTAAGTATCAATTTCAATGAAGGATGCCAGAAATCCAACGTGGGTTATTTCTAAAAATATAAGTCGCCTACGTGATTCGTCAGAAAGCTGAGTTAGTAAAGAAGAGTCAAAACAACTTCGTTTCGCCTTTTATTTGTATTTTAATATAAATATTAATTAAATTAAATTAAAAAGAAGAAGAATAAGAAAAAGATTGCAAAAGGCTTGTTCGGCTAGGGCTGTGCAAGCTCTTGCCACCGCCTCCCCACTATTGCTGACCCTAATTGCATAAGGCTCGTTCGGCCAAGGCTATGCAAGTCCTTGCTATTGCCTCCGCACTGTCACCAGGAAGGGCCGGCAACGATGGGGAGGCGGCAAACCCTCGCCAAACGAGCCTTCTACAATCTTATTATTCTTCTTCTTTGTTGACACCTAAATTTTGGCGATCTGGTCATTTATTTATTGCATAGAAAATTATGGGTTAATTTTATCCTTGAAAAAAATATTAATTGCATAGCATATAGATTTAGGTGCATTTATTTTTAGTTTGCATGTTTCGCATTTATTTATTGGACCGGTGGTGGATAGGTTTGAATTAGTGGTTCTGAGCTTTAAATTGACAGGCCGGGCTAAGCCCACGAAGCGAGCAAATTGGCCCAAGCCCATTTTTTTTAATTATCGAAAATTATCTCGTAAAAAATAAGAATTTGAAAATTTTCGAGATATGATGGGATTTTTCGGATAGGGCAAGTGGAAAAAACGAATATTGCAAATATTGTGTTTGCGAAAAAGAATCTTTGTGGATATCAATTTTGAAAGATTAGAAACCCTAATTCATTGCCTATAAATAGATTAAAACGCATAGGGTTCGGGGGGCCACTCAATAGAATACACGGCCATTGATAAAAACACATCGAGGAATATATACGTGAGAGAGAAGGTTGGCGGAGCCTCCCTACAATCCATTGATCCCCTTGCCGTCCGTCGATCATGATGCCTACTATTGCGCCGGTGCTGCCTTGTTTGATGATATCCATCAACGACTTTGCTTGATAGTCAACACCTCCGTGCATCGCATCGCGAAGCGGAAGCATCGCGTCGATCCGCTGCACCTCACCAGCTGAGGCCACGCAATTGAGACGCTCGGCCACATGGAGAGGGGCTTCACAAAACAAAGAGACGGCCACCATTCTGAGACGAGCAGAGAATGGAGAGAGAGTGGACGTTCTGTACATGAAGGAGAAAACGTGAAGAAGGAGACCCGCCCCTGACCAATTGAAGATCCCGTTGCCCACTAAATCTTCAAAGTCAAATTCTTTTTGCTACCGTGGAGATTCACGCCCATTCTCCATCAACATCTCACTTTCGTCTCCTTTCTCTCTCGAGGGAATTTACGCACAAGTCCTCGATTGCATATATTTTACTGTTGTTTTGCTTCAGCGACGAGTTGATGTTCAAGATCTCTACAGGCATCCCCGACGCAAGCTGCATCCGCGCGTGGCCTATTAGGCCATCTGCGGAATCCCCAGCAACGACGAATACTGGTCTTTCTTTGCAGGTCTCGTGGAACACAATAGGGAGACACGTTCGAAACAGAAGGTTCATAAAGCAAGGAGAGCGTCCAGCAGAGTGTGTCCCTTGGGGGGGCCATTGTTCGTGTCCGTCGAAGCTTGATTATCACGCCTTAATTAGGCGAGCGAAGCCAGTCAAAATTTCTCCACCGTCTGGACCTTGAGGAGGGTACACGTAGCAAGGGAATCTCCACTGAATCATTATCCTCTACTATAAATCTTGGTGCATATATATAAAAAGAAAACAAAGAAAGGTTTACATCTGCTCCTAATCATCGTTGCAAGTTCCTAGTGTTGCAGGCATTCCGAGAAGTCGCTGCGGTAGAGCTGGGAGTTAGCTGTGCACCTCCCCACCGCTTCGTGAGCCATCACCTGTCTCAAATCATCGAGGCATCACCGTGGGTCCACCATCTCGGCTGCTATCCTAGCCAAACCACCGTCTGTAGCGGATTGCCACCACGATCCACCGCTAGTCGCCATCAACCACCACAGCAAGCCGTCCTTGCGCCATCATGTCGAGTCTCTATCGTGATTCACGAGCCGCCGTTCGAAGACCAAATTTAGAAGCAATATTTGGGATAGGTAAAAATTGTCTATTTTAATTTCCGAAAATTTTGTTTCCTTAGTTGATATATTCATTGGTGCACATGATGGAAATTCTCGATATGCCATGTTATTGGCAACTCGAGTAGCCTTCTAAATTAGGAAATCTTCCTAACTCCGCAACGTGCATATGATTGACGGTTCGATTTCATGCTCGAAATACGACTCGCAATCGCACGAAAAAATCACCAATCCGATCTCACACTCGAGATACGATTCGTGATTTTGTCTAAAATTGGCCAATCCGATCTCATGTGCGAGATACGATTCGTTAATTTATTTCCAAAATTAAACGGACATGGATGATATTTTGCTGGATTTGTTGCCGTGCTGTTCTTGATGCCTTTATTTGTTTGCTCCCGTAAAAGGAAAAAATAAAAAAACATTTGAGTTAAATTAGATGCATGTTAGGATATTACTTGTTTTAGGGTTATTTTGCATGTCTAGAATAGGAAATTTATTTATTTCGAATTTTTAAAAATAAAAAAATACCAAAAACATAAATTTAGGATGTTAGATTTTCCTTTCATTAATTTAAATTGCATGTTTAATTATTTGGGCAATTTTAATTTCGAATTTCATAAAAGAAAAAAATTAGAATTAGGGCATTCTTTGCATACTAGGATAGATTGCATTTTTTTTGGAATAGAAAAATCATGTGCACGTCATACAAGATTAGATTCATTGAAATGCATGCCCTTTAGTGATTGTTGCTAGGTTCATTTAATTAGAAATTGCACGTCATTAGATTAGGTCATTTAATAAATGTCACGTGACATATTAGTTCACATATTAGATTGCATGTTGCATGTCATTTTAGTTAAAAAAATTGTACGTCATTGCATTGCATTGCACGTGGTTTCTAGGCTTCATTTAAATAAGAGAAAATCTTGAAAAATTGAGTGATTGCGTGTTAATTAGAAATCATATCTAGGGTTGATGATGTGAATTTTGATCTAACAACGCAGATGCTTTCGTTGCTACAAGGTAAGTCTTGCAATTTATTCATTGCTTTTATATGGGTGTTAAATTGATGGTTTGCGCACCCGCATGGACACCTCACATGTTAGGGAAATAGATTTAAAATCAATTCAAGCTGCCTGCCAAACATTTTTTTCAAAATAAAAGAGAAAGGTACCGAAAGGGCGTTAGAGAAATCTAGCGTAATCAAGTCCCCGAACTCACAATCTCTGGTTCGTAGAAGTAAAGTAGTTCTCCCATTATTTTACTTAGGTGTCTAATCGACCTACCATAAACTGATTAGTGGCGACTCCTAGTTAGAAATCATTTGCATGTTAAGAAATTGAACATTAAGTCGCGAATTGGTATGGGCTTGGGAGAGCCCGAGTTAAGTTTAGGCTTAACAATCCATTAGCCAAACTTTAGGTGGTGCACCCGAAAAATTGGTCACGACATTCTTCTAAATTTATTTATTTATTTTTAAATTTAATTTAATTAATATTTATATAAAAAATCAAATCTGAGGCAAAACGATGTTACTTTCGGCTAATCTAGCCACATCAATGTACAAAACGAAGTCGCTTTCAGCTTATCTAGCCATGTCAGCATGAAAAAAAATGTTGTTTCGCACTTGTCTCTTTGAAAAATGCCATGTCAACATGTTAGCAGGAATTTCTTAACATTGACACTTAATTGATCAATTTTGCTTCGATTTTAGTACTTAAGATTACATTTTTGAACTTTTAGCATTTAAGGGTCTCATTATACTAAGTTTTGATACTCCAGGTGTTTGTACCTCTAGATTTGATTATTCACAATTTCACATCATGTATAGGACATGCGAGAACATCATCATAATTTTATGGGAACTCGGGATGTCTAGGGTTTAATATCTTATTATATAATATGATATGGAATCCAATTCATGGGGTGTGCACTTTGAGAGAGATTCCAAGAGCTCACAGAAATCAAGGGCCAAAGCCTGCTAACAGGAAAATTACCAAAATAGTTTTAAATCTATTGTAAGTTTTTCAATTCAATATTAAATATTTTTTTTATTAATTCAGTTCTAATTTTTTGTATTTGTACCAATTTAGTCTATCCGGTTGACCAATGCTAACAACAATTTTTAAATACTTCTTTTTCAATTTGTTATTTTTTTTCTTTCTCCCTCTCTTTTTTTGTTTTTTCTTTCCTTCTTCCTTTGGCTAGTCAACGGCCAGTAAGAAGGCTCGCACTCACCCAGTGATAGTGAGGGCGAGCCACCCTTGGTTGGGCAAGGCTTGACCTCACCGGCCACTGGTGAGGCTTGCCCTCGCCGTCGCAGCACTGGGCGAGGTCGTATCCACTGAAAGAGGACCCAACCTTGACCCCTTGGTTGGGCAAGGCTTGACCTCATTGGCCACTCGTGGCCGCTGAAAATCTGTCGCTACCAATCTTTCAAGAATATAGAGGCCTCGAACCTCAATTATTTCCAGATCCGAATATTACATTTATGTCCATGAAATAGATAGTTTTGTCTGTTTAGAGCCATAGACCAGGTCATCTTTAATTTCATGACAAGATAATTGTACTTTTGATTTGGATGAATGGCCTCAATTATTTCTAGGAAGGACCAAAAAGAGGGTAAACTATATATACCAACGAATGAATGGATTCAATATTTCTTTTAGCACTTTTCTTGGTACAATTAGACGTTGCAATAGCAATTAGTTAACTATTTTCATGCAAAGAATTAATAAACGCTAATTGATGTAGATGATGTACGAGAACATGAAGGTGCGGGTCAAGCACGTGGTAGAGAGAGGGAAAGTTGGGGAAGAGTACATCATCGGAGATCGCGAGCGTCGAGCTTTCGGCAAGTGGACAGATGAGTTCACCCGCCAAAATCATCCTGCGGTCATTGAGGTAATTCAACTTACAAACCTTAGCTCATTTTTATATAGCTAACGAGCAACATCAAAGATATATATATACATATATATATATACATATATATATGTATATATATATATATATATATATTGGGGGAGAGGTTTTCTAACATTGCACATCAAGAAGTATAAGAATTTCATAATACCGAATCAAGCCGATTGCGTTTTGAATACATCTATGGGACTCAAGGAGAAATTATATTGACTTATACGGTTGTTTATCATGATTGGTGCTATCCACCACATTATCAATAGAGCCTATACTATTTTCTCATCTATTTAGGTATTATTTTTTTATACATATGCTCGACAATGGAGATAATTACCAAAAAAGCAACACTAGTTGTGTGGATGTCAGTTTAGTTTCAAACATGTTAATTTGATCAGTTTAATAATAAATCTTTTTTATAATTTGCTAATGTAATCATTTTGGTCAAAGCACTTACTTAGACGTCAATTATCCTTCGTGATATGACCAACACTAATATAGATAACTTTTGCAATTTACAAAAAATATATATTTTTATTTTCTTCTTTTCTTTTCTTTTCTTTTCTTTTTAAATTGTGGCCAACCATGGTTGTAGCTCTCGTCAAATTTGGGTAAGAGCCACCTCGCCGCAACCAGCAAGGGCTTGTAGGTTCTCACCAACGACAATGAAAAAAAAATAAATAAAAGAAACAAAAAGAAATCAATTTTTTTTTAAAAAAAAAATCATTGCAAATTTGTCAATGTTTGATTTTTGGTCAAAATTGACTAGAATGACTACATTGACAGATTACCAAAAGGTTTAAGACTAAATTCGCATCCGTATGATAGGTGTGTGATTTTTTTTTTTTTTTTGGTAATTTTACGCCCGAGAACATAATTCTGGGTTTTGTACATTTTCAATCCACATGGAGCTTATGTTTGTTGCTAATAAAGGATGTAATTTATGAATAGATTTTGCTAGACAATAGCAGAGATAGAGACATAACAGGAAATGTGATGCCCAATCTCATCTACCTCTCAAGAGAGAAAAGCAAGAACGTGCCCCACCATTTTAAGGCCGGTGCCCTCAATGCCCTGGTAATTCTAGTCTTCAATTTAGTTACTCATTATTTCATGTTTTATTATGACTTTTTTTTTTTTTTTCATTTTTATGACTCCCACATGAAATCACATATATTACATGTATATAGGACATGTTGGAAAATGTAGAGGAGGAGGAGAAGAAAAAGAAGAAAACATATTGGGGGAAGAATACATAACAATGTTTGTTGTAACTAGAAAATTATTTTGAGAAAGTAATAACAAAATAAATAATAATTGGAGGTGAGGTACCGCCAAATAAATCTCCTTAAAACAGTTACTTTTTGCTAACGGTGCTAAGCAGTTTCATGAACTTCATCTCTTAAGATACAACACCTCGAACCTGTTGGTGTCACATTATACAAATAGGACTCTGTTGAACACATTTTGAAATTGGCACCCTTAGTGAAACTTGGAGAGAGGAGATGTTCTTCTAGATATTCTTGAAATGAAGAATTTCAAATCTATTTATAGAGTTTTAGAATCCATGTACAGAAGCAGTACATGAATTATGAAATAAATGGATACAAGATTCTAGGAGATACATAAAATAAGTAGATACAAGAATCCAGGAAATACATGAACTAAGAATTAAGTAGATATATGAATCCAAGAGAAACACAAACTCAAGAGATACACAAATTAATGAGATACATAAACGAAAATAATATATCTTTTTTGTTCACTTTCGTTGATCCATTAACCCAACATAAATACAACAATCTCTCACATTAATGAATCAACAAAACATTGTGACTCGAGGAATTCTAAATGTGCTTGTGGAAATATACTGCGTCAAGATAGGCAACTTTCACTTTGAACTTTTTTTAGTGAAAGCCTATTTGACATACTTAACCAAACGATGGACGAGGCCTTGAATCGCTAGTTATTGGTGTAAGCTCAGACAATAGACCTCTCACAAAGTATCTCAAAATCAAGATTGGTTCTCAGTTGCATTCATTCTTTCGGCTCTAAATCTCTCAAGATTCATGCATGCTTTAGAAAATCTAATTTTAAAAGATTTTTATAGAGTTGGCCAGCGCTACACATATAGGTGCATTCCTATTGAGGGTGTCCTACCATACCTCATTAGGATATTGTTTTCCTAGCTATATGAATCATTAAACGTATAGTGCACTATTGAAACGTTGTAGGAAACACTGCAGCATCATAAAAATGGGAGATAGTGCACACACCAGAGTTTTCAAAATTTGGGTTGTCCTATTGAACTTAGTCCACTGGATCTCCAACCTCTAGGTTAGGTTTCCAACCTAGAACCTCTTTATTGGGTTAAGGCTTTTTAACCCTATTTCCTTCGATGTGTAGTTTATCCGCTCTCTCGACAAACCTTTTGTTAGCGGATCCACATTAATTTCCTTTGACTTCACAAAGTCCCAAAAAATAATTTCATTCGAGAGTAATTGCCTTTCAGCATTATATCTACGACAAATGTGTTTAGATTTACTATTTTATGTCCCAACCGAATTTATTTTGGAGAAGGAATCACCAATTTGACTAGGCATTTCCACACTTTCAAAAAATTATAGGTTGGCAACCTTCCATTCCTTTGCCTCTCCTCACAAGTTTTGAGGTAAATCTAAACTCAAGAGTATGACGTTAGCCATCTCCTTTAGATTTCTACTCTTCTGTTCGGTAACTCCATTTTGTTGTGAATTGTAAAATGCAATTGTTTGGAGAATTATTCCAAAACTAGTATACAATTTTTTTAAGTTGGAAGAACTATATTCTCTTCATCTATCAAACCTAAGTACTTTGATTTGTCTATGAAGTTGGTTCCTAGCCTCATTTTTGTACTTGATGAACATGCCTATAGCTTCATCTTTGCTAGTTAATAAAAAAATATAGCAAAATAAGTACAATCATTTATAAAAGTGATAAAGTATTTCTTTTCACCTCTACTCTCTACAAACTTTAAATCATATAAATCACTATGAATTAATTATAGAGGTTCACTTATTCTTTCAACGAATTAGAAAGTTTTCTTAACAAACTTAGTCTCAACACATGTCTCACACTTGTAATGGGCATCTAAATCAAACTTTGGAAGTAGTCCCAAGTTTGTCATCTTCTTCATTGAACCATTGTTTACATGTCTTAATCTATCATGCTATAGATAAGGAGACACAACAGTGTAAACTGAAGTCTTCTCCCTATTACTAGTATTTGAGTACGAGAATTTTGAGTTCGCATCGATGACAGTCACATTGGCTTTGAACATGTCATTGTATAAGTACCATTTTCCCACATATATCCCCCCTTTAGAAAGTATAAATTTGTCAAATTCAAATATAATTTTGAAACCATTCTTGATAAATATGGGGTTGGAAATGAGATTTCTCTAGATCTCCGATATATGCATCACATTTAATAGTGTGATTTCCTTGCCAGAGGTGAATTTCAGAATCACCTTTCCTTTCTTGGCAATATTTGTTGTTGTAGAGTTGGTCACATAGAGCTTCTCTCCTTCCTTAGCCTTCTCATAAAACAAGAATAGAAGTTTATCTACACAAATGTGATTTATGGTTCTTGTGTCTAATCACCAATTGGTATCGTTTGACATTAAAGATGCTTTAGACATCACCATAACAACAAGTCTCTCAACATCTTTTTGCTCTCTGTCAAATTCAGCAATTTGACTGCACTACCGCCCTTGCCTCTGTTTGTGCGCTTCTTGTAATCCTTAACTCATGGCTAGGCTTATTGTAGAGAAAACATGTCCCTTGAAATTTGTGGGACTGTTCCTTTTGCTTACCTTTTCCTTGAAAGGATTTCTTCCTCTTTCTCTCTTGATTGGAATTGGAAAGCTCCATAGTGTTGGCCTTCAGTTCCATAGGCGGGTTTGCAATCCTCCTAATGTCCTCCTCAATTTAGAGGCATAGAATGGGATCTTTAAGGCTCATCTCTCATCTCCTTTTGTTTGTGCTTCAAATAATTTTTGAAGTCTAGCCAGCTCGGAGGCTACTTCTCAGTAATAACTGCCACTTGGAATGATTCACTAAGTATCATTCCCTTAGCAAAGATGTTGTTTAGAATTATGTGCAATTCATGGACCTGGTTCTTGATAGATTTAGAATCCACCATCTTGAATTCTAGGAACTTGGCAACCACGAGTTTCTTGATGCCCACGTCCTCGGTTTTGCATTTCTTTTCTAAGGACTCCCATAATTGTTTGGTACTTTCAATCTTACAATTAACATTATATAGGATATTCACCAAATAGTTAAGGATATAGTTTCAGCATAGCAAGTCCTTGTATTTCCAAGCCTCCAACAACCCGAGGGTCGTGACATCTTTCTCATCTGTACTAATTGGCGAGCACACCTTTAATAAATGCTTAACCAGATTTAGCGTGGTTAAATAGAAGAACATCTTCTTCTAATATTGCTTAAAGCCTACACCAATGAATTTCTCCTGTTTTTCATTTGGTATTACTGGAGGTGTCACCATCAAACTAGGCAATGCCTGTTGAACCATCCCTCAAGAAATTTGATTGTATGTCATTTGGCTTGTACTATTTTGAAAAATAATCCTAAGTTTATCAGTCTAGCGACTTGTACCTGTACCACCATAGATGGTTTCAACCCTAAGGCTCGCAACATTTGTTGCCACAACACTAGGCCATGAGGTTTGAACCTCATTGGTGGAAACAATCATAGGAACGTCTTTAGTAATATTTCGGACATCATTGTTATCATTCGTCTCGATTTTTTGGTAAACCCAACAAACAGTAAGAATGCTAATCACTTTAAGATTGTTGGAAAATATAGAGGAGAAGAAGAAAACTTACTGGGAGAAGAATATGTAATGCCGTTTGTTGTAACCAAAAAATTAATTCAAGAAAGTGATAACAAAATAAATAAGAATTGAAGGTGAGGTATGGTTAACTAAATCTCTTTATTACGATTAGTTCATGCCAATAGTGCTGAGCAATTTCATGAATTTCACCTCCCAAGATACAACACCTCAAATCTATTGGTATCAGCACTATACGAACAAGACTTAGTAGAACACTTCATGTAACCGACACACTTAGAGAAACTTGAAGAGAGGAGATGTTCTCCTAGCTCTACTTGGAATGAAGAATTTAAAATCTATTTATAAATTTTTTAGAATTCATGTACAGAAGCGGTACATGAACCATAGAATAAACAGATACAAGAATCTACGAGATGTATAAAATAAATAGATACAAGAATCCAGGTAATACATAAACTAAGAATTAAGTAGATATACGAATCCAAGAGATACATGAACTCGAGAGATACAAGAATTAAGGTGATACATGAACAAAAACAATGTATCTTGTTTTTTTCACTTTCGTTGATTCATTAACCCACCATAAATACAAAAGGACCTTGTTGATTGATCAGTAGGTTTCAGTTCTTTTCTATTTTGTTCCCTCTTGATGGAAATTTCGACTAAGTTTAGATACTAATAGGAAGCTTGTATGCATCTGAGTTCAGTTAAATGATTTAGCATTTTTTTCAAAAGTAAAAACTGAAAAAGTTCTATTGCACCTGAATGAGACTTCATTAGCAACTTGCCGTCGTCCGAATTTTTCAGTGTATTTCTAGGTAAAATTTCTTCTTTAAACTAAAAGATACCATTGGATTCCTTCTTTGTATAACTATAGTGCTAATTTTTCTAATAATTCTTTGGATGAAAGCTCCGCGTGTAGGCCGTCATGACCAATGCACCCATAATCCTGACCTTGGACTGTGACATGTGCTGGAACGATCCCGAAACGCCTCGCCGAGCACTATGTTACTTAGCCAACCCCTCAACGGACCAATCCCAACTTGGGTACGTTCAGTTCCCTCAACGCTTCCAAGGGATCAATGAAGGCGACATATATTGTGGCGATTTCAAGCGCTTGTTCCAAATCAACCCGACCGGAATGAAGAACGGCCCAAATTACGTCGGGACCGGGTGCTTTTTCCGGCGGCGGAGCTTGTTTGGCGCTCCTTCGGCTATCGTGCCATTGGAGATCCCGGAATTGAGTCCGGAGCATTGTCCGAAGGGTTTGATTCAGTCGGAAAGAACGTTGGCATGGACACAAAAGGTGGCCGGATGCAATTACGAGCACAATACAAACTGGGGCCACAAGGTAAGGCTATCTCATTCATGACCTGGCAAGCTTTTTTCCTTTCTCCTTTTGGAGCATATTTCGTGGTTAATGACTCCAAGTTTTAAAAATTCGATGTGAGTGTTTAGGTGGGCTTCAGATACGGATCACTTGTGGAGGACTTCTACACGGGCCTCAAGCTTCAATGCGAGGGGTGGAGATCGGCCTTTTGCCACCCCGAGAGGCCGGCGTTTCTCGGGGACGCGCCGATTTGCCTCATCGATGTGCTCAACCAGAGCAAGAGGTGGGCCATCGGGCTTCTCGAGGTGGCCTTTTCCAAGTTCAGCCCGATCACATACGGTTTCCAGTCAATGGGCCTCCTCATGGGCCTATCTTACGCGCACTACGCTTTCTGGCCCATGTGGTCCATCCCCATCACCATCTATGCCTTCCTTCCTCAAATTGCTCTGATCAACGGACTCTCCATCTTCCCCAAGGTATGTACTTATACATCATGTCTGGGTGCAATACTCGATCTTGGGCTTCCATAAGCCAAAAAAAAAAAAAAAATACAAGAATATTAAAAATTCAAGCTGAGTCTGATACCGCAGGGGGGCTCTTGTAGGCTGCTTGGGCAAGACTATTTAGTTATAGAGCCCGGTTTGATCCCTTAATTATACAGAGTTTTATAATGGACAAATCTGGACAACAAATTAGGCTCGTATTAAGGGTCAGGTCTGGCACAAGCCTGTCCATTGAAATTAATTGAATTAAATTCAGTTCGATTCAAATTTTTACAGTTTAGCATTTCCATTGAATTCATAATCTTGTACCGGCGAGGACCATCAATGGAACCGATTAACATTGTCACAGGTGTCGGAACCATGGTTCCTCATATACATTTTCCTCTTCCTCGGAGCCTACGCCCAAGACCTGGCTGACTTCGTCCTAGCCGGCCACAACAGCTCCCTCCGGCGGTGGTGGAACGACCAGCGGATGTGCCTGATACGCGGCGTGACGTGCCATGTGTTTGGCACCATCGAGTACACGCTCAAGTCCCTTGGCATCGCTGCGCAAGGGTTCAATGTGACGAGCAAGGTCCTCGACGACGAGCAGAGCAAGAAGTACGAGCAAGGGGTTTTCGAGTTTGGGGCCATGTCGCCGATGTTCGTGGCGCTGGGGGCGGCGGCAATCATCAACTTGGTGTCCCTCGTGCAGGGTCTGATAGTGGCCGTCGTGAGGAGGACCAGCGAAGAAAACGCGGAAGGGTTGGTGTTGCAGATCCTGTTGGCAGGTTTTGGGGTCGTGAATGGTTGGCCGATTTACGAAGCCATGTTTATAAGGAGCGACAAGGGGAGGATGCCCACCAAGGTTACGTTGGTCTCGGCATTCGTTGTGTCTCTTCTTTATACTGCAGTTTCTCTTGCGTGAAAGATTAGTGGCACATGTATGGTTCCGTTTGAATTATTCTTGTTGGGCAAAGTATATCCATCAAAGATATTTAAGTTGGCACTTTTCATATCGAGATATAACTCTATATATGTTTAATCAAATTTTATAAGTTTGTCAGTCCTTTCTTATTACTCCGGTTCTGCCATGTGAGCTTTCCATATAGATCTAATTAAATATAAATAAATACGGGTTATATTCATACTTATAACCCATCAAAACACTATAATATTGGCACTAGACTTTTTTATTTGCGGAATATACGGATTAGGAAAAGACAAGAGGTTATCTTCATTAAGAATCATGCCCACTAAATATAGTAGACAAGTATCTTCATAGCATAAGAAAATTCATCAAAATTTTCCCCCACTTTGCAGGTGCATTGAAGCTAGCCTAGCGATAAACGGACAAACACCGGGTACTTCACTCTAGGAATAATTTATTTGTGCATAAGTAAGTGGATAGATTTGATCTAATGAATTATATAATCACATGATAAAAATAATATTTGAATTCACGTTAGAACTCACAAAATAAAAACTACACTATGTGAATGTGCAATGAATATGCTACCGTTCATACATGGGCATTAAATGCCATTCAAAAATAAGCATAATGTTGACACTGAGCAGCGATCTGAATCTTTTTCAATTAATTTTTTTATTGGCTTTAAAAGCCTAGTAAGTTAGGATACCTAACCCTAAGTGGTCCGTGAATTTATATCGGACAAAAGCTCTTCATAGTCCCTGTGCATCAACCATAAAACGGGATCGCCTTTGGCCTTGTCCGACTTCATGCCTTCCTAAAATTACTTGATATAGCAGTTCATGTAAATAAGAATGTCAAAATTGTATGAATTCTACGTGTGAAAATATGAGCTTTGACCTCTCTCGTAACTCATGCAAGGTTTGGGGACTGATGTACTAGTTTGCAATTAGGCTGAAAATGGAATTGCTCCCTGCATATATCAATTTTTTTAATAAATCATGTAATTACCAAGCAAAAAGATAACTAGATAAATCCTACACGATCGACGTTCTTCCTTATGGAAATGTTGTTTTGCCAGGAAATTTAATTTTCATACGATTTGACAGACTATACTACGGCAAAAGAAAAAAAGTCGAAACCAACCAAATTTACAATACCTCCCTACATGCAATGGACGTTAGGAGTGTGCAAGATGGACCACTTGAATCAGAAATCACCCGGACTGGACCAAACCCGTCGGTTGAGTCCAATTCTCTGTTTCAAGGGGACACCGGAGTGGACTGGACAAATTACATGTACTTTTAAAAAAAAATTAAAATAATTAGTAAAATGTAAACTAAATACTATCTCGGTCGGGTTTCAAATAGTGGGAAAAACAGTAGGGGAGGATTCCAAATAAAGGCTCGAAGTGCTATCATTTTCTCAAATAATGGCTTGAAGTGAATTTTGTTTCAAATAAAAGCTTTAAATGGCTTTTCAATTTCAAATAAGTACTTGACTTCCCAATTGGTCAAGGGCATTTTTGTCATTTTATCCTCTTTTATTTTTTCTTTCTTTTTTCCAGTTGTCTTCTTCAGGCGGTGGCCAATTTCAAGCTATGGCCGACCATCAACAATGCCTAGAGAGGGTTAGGCCAAGGTCGCCCTTGCCAGCCACAGGCGATGGACCGCCTCCCCAGATTTAGGGGAGGGTCACCTCGCTAGTAGTCAACGAGTGATGGCCTCGCCTTGGCGAGCCAACCTTCACCCTAGGCAAGGCCGGCCCTTGCTTGATCAAGGCGGCAGTCACCTCCCCCACGGCTGATGAGGGCCTAGGCAAGGCAACCCACAATGGCGCTTGCCAGAAAGAAATAATAATAATAATAATAATAAATATAAATATAAATAAAATGATCTTTTAACGAAAATGCCCCTTAACACATCATTTAATATATTAATGTTGTGAACCGCTCATAATAAACAGCCCGTGTTGCTTGCCATAATTTGGCCAAGCCCAACTTAAATCGCTTAACTTGATCATCGAATGGGGATATGAATGCATCATTTCCTTGGATGAAGCAATTCAAGTTGAATTATATCATGTGATCCCTAACTTATATCAAATTAATTGCGAAATGTTTTCTAATAAACAAGAATCACAACGTCTCAATTTCAAGTTAAAAGAGTGTTGAATTGGATTTGGATATCTCTTAATAATTACGGTTACACAAATTTGTACCTTTTCCTAATGTTTTTGGGCGGGTTCCGCCGTGCAATGATTGAACGTGAATAAAGTCTTGTGCGTGTCCAGTTCGGCGACTACTTGGTCACTGTTTGTACTCGTTTGGTTGGTTTGTTGTATAAATAGTGATTTGAGAAGCTTAATGGTGAATAAAAATGGTTCCATCCTCGTTGTTTTTATTTTATTTTTTTGGTGACCGAGGATCCGCCTGAAATTCCCTTTCTCTTACGCTATTCGGGATCACACGACCCATCCAGTACCGGGTGGCACCATCGGGCCTCGCCTCAAGCCGTTATTTAGACATCAGTACCTTGGGGGAGACTAGCCTAATAACCCACCACCAAGGCCCCCACTTAAATCGCGCTAGCAATGCAGGGATTCAACCTCTTGACCACATCGAAGCATGGGAGAACAAATACTAACGCGGCTGCCCACGGGTGGGTCATCCTCGTTGTTATTACATGCTCATGCAGTCAAAATTGCTTGTATCAAAGGAAATGTAGATTTGTCATGTATATTTCACTCCGTGGTGGTTATCATTCAACGTGACCACACTTTATTTTCTCTCTTTTTTGACTTTTTTTTGAGCTCACCAATTTCTATAAACCATTTAAAACTGTCACGCAATATTTAATCACGTGATTTTTAAAAGTATCCAGTAACTAATGTTGTAAAGTTCTACCTGTAAGGTAGTATTTAATAACTGTATCAGATTTATCCAACCTTGATAATGGAAAGTTGCATGTTTAAAAATCAGAAATTGTGAATGTGTTGTCTAAGAAATATGTTAAGGTTTATCGATCTGCATGATTTTTATGGCGCAAATAGTCAATTTAATTTCATCTCTGAGTCAAATATGACTTCTGAGTAGCCCACACCCTAAATAAAATGATTTCGTATATTCACAAAATATCCTATTCTTCTAGAATGCAATATATCAATTTGGGAATTATGTTCTATTAGACTAAGTCTAAAGAAAAATTGACAATCCCGATTTATCATTCACAAATAAATACGTGAATAATCGGGAACTATTTTGTGGAAATGTAAGGATCGACATACCTTCATCCATTAACGAAAATATGCAAATGCAAAAAATCTCAGAATCTTGAACGGATGTGCGAACCATGTATTGATCGATTCATGAAATTATCATATTTGAATGTCCCGTTTCACTAGCCTGCACCTCTCAATACTTGATGATGTGTTTTTTTGTACTATTAAGGTTTGAACTAGATGACTTTACTTTTTTATTCCGTTTCTTACATTACGGATGCCTTGCATCAATACCGTTACAGTAATATATTAACTGACAATTATCACGTAATAAACTCGAGCAATAAATTAGGCAATAAATCAAAATTAATTGAAAAATATAAAATTGGGATCACATATATATATGTGTCTATTATAACATCCTCCAACTTGATCCCAACATTCCATCAAAGGAAATATTAACCCAAACCCACATAAACTTAATACTAAAATAAAACACATGAATCACGGCGATGAATCCTCCTAAAGCGAGTATCATCCTCCGTGTATCAAAATCCAATTCATCAACTTATATGTGATAACGTAACTTAATGAATAAACCTTACATTTATTCCAGGTCAAACGTGATTGTTTTTCTTAGAATAACTGAACGTATACAATTGTATTGAGAAAAATATCACAATGAATAAAAGTCTCGCAAATTCTTTCATATAAAGAAAAAATTTATATGATTGGACCAATGTCCATTTTGACTACATAATCCTTATAACTCATTGGTGACATGCCTTTAGTTAAATGATCAGCGATAATCAATTTAGTGCACGTGTTCTATGACCACTTTATTCTCTTTAATATGTTCCCAAATGGTTAAGCACTTAATGTCAATGTGGTTGCTTGGACTACCACTTTTTTAATTCTTAGCCATGAAAACTGAATTTGAATTGTTGGAAAATATTCTTAATGGATGGAATCCACAACTCTAAGTCCCAATATGAAATTTTTCAACCACACACTATGTGAGGTGGCCTCAAAACAGAATAAGAACTCTGCCTCCATAGTGGAAGTGACAACTAATATCTGTTCTGCACTCCTCTAGGAGATAGCTCTACCGACGAATATAAAAATATATCCTGATGATGATTTACAGGAATCAACGCAACCAGCAAAATCTGAATCCGAGTAACCACTACCTCCAAGCTATCTGTCTGTCTATACATAAGTATATGTCCCTTTGTATCTTGAAGGTATCTCATCACCTTCTTTGCAGCTCTATAGCAGTCCATATTTGAATTACTCTGATATCTTATCAACATTCCCATAGCAAAAGTAATGTCAGATTGAGTGCAAACTTGAACATACATCAAGCTTTTGACAGCAGAAGCATATAGAATGTTCTTCATTTGTTTACTTTCAAAATCATTCTTCGAGCACTGGTTCAAATTAAATGTCACCATTCACAATGGGCACTATACTCTATGAAAAATCCTTCATCTGAATCTCTCTAAGACTTTATTGATATAAGTTTCTTGAGATAGTCCTCACATACCTCGAGGTATATCCCTATGGATTTTAATGCCAATGACATAATATGTCTCACCCATATCCTTCATATCAAAATTCTTAAAGAGTAATTATTTCACCTCATGTAACAACTCTCATCATTGATTGCGAGTAAAATGTTATCGACAAATAGCACAATGAAACAAATTTTGCTTTCATTGAAATTTTGGTATTTACATTGATCTATGACATTCTCAACAAAATCGAATGAAAAGATGACATCATGGAACCTTAAGTATCATTGGTGAGATGCTTGTTTCAAGCCATACAAAGACTTCTTAAGCTTGCACACCAAATGCTTACCGACACTAGAGAAGAATCATTCTGGTTGTTTCATGTAAACCACTTCTTCTAGTTTGTCATTGAGGAATGTCGTTTTCACATCCATTTTATGTAACTTCATATCAAAATGAGCAACCAATGTCCAAATAATACGAAAAGAATCTATTTTAGATAAGGAGAAAATGTCTTCGTGTAATCAATTCCCTTCTTTTGAGTGAATCCCTTACCAACGAGTCTAGCTTTGTATCTTTCAATGTTGCCCAATGAATCCTTCTTAATTTCATTCTTAATTTTAAAGGCTCATTTACAACCAATGGCCTCCGCACCATTAGGCAACTAAACTAATCTCAAATCTCGTTAAATGCCGTAGAACTCACATCTTCCTTCATGGCATTGTACCCTATATTGAATTTATCACAAGTCATAGCTTGCAAAAACGTTTTAGGATCATTTTCAACTCCAACATTATAATTAGATTCTTGCAGATATACAATGTAGTCATTAGGAATTGTTGATTTCTTCATTCCAGTAGACCTTCTTAATGTTGCATCAACATTCTCTTAAGGTCAATTGGATGCTCAATAGTATATGGTAATTACTGAATAGTTAGGTCTACTAGATCAATATCAGCAGGTTATGGATCTTCAATGATTAGTTATTCAATGGTCGGTTGAACTGAAGGGGCATTATAATTAATAACCAATCTAATACCTAAGGTGGAAGGTTGAGCATCTGAATGATCTTCTTCAGGAATAAGGTCTTTGAATCGATCGCTACCACTGATTAGGTCATTCTCAAGAAACTTAGCATTTCTCAATTCTACAAATTTAATGGTGTGAGATGGACAATAAAACCTATATCCTTTAGACTTTTCAGCATATTCAATGAAATACCTACTTACCTACTTATAGTCCTTGGGTTTAACTTTTTTTCATGTGGATTATAAATTATTACTTTAGACAAACATCCTCAAATGTGTATATGTTGTAAACTCGGTTTCCAAACTTTGAATAAATCAAAAGGCGTCTTTAGGACAACCTTGGGTGGAACTCAATTTAATATGTCCACTGCCATTTTAAGAACCTCAGTCTATAAGGACTTAGGAAGTTTTGAGCTGCTGAGCATAATTCGCACTATGTCCAATAAAATTCGATTTCTTTTTTCTACTACATCATTCTAGTTCAAAGTACCAAGTATAATTTATTGAATAATAATTTCATACTCTTCAAGAAACTTCACAAATGGATCACGTGCTTGTCCATCTTTATTGTATCTATATAGTATTATCCACCTTTATCTAATCTCATAATATTAATTTACTTACCACATTGTTTCTCTACTTCAATTTTAAATACCTTAAAGGCATCTAGCGCTTCGTGCTCATTATGAAGCAAGCAGAAATACATGAATTGTGAATAATTATCTATAAAAGAGATGAAATATCTATGACCGTTTGAGTCTATATCTAGAATACAAATATATGTATGTATGATTTTTAAAATTTCTGGACTCTCTTAGCACATTTCTTTGACTTGTTAGTTGCTTTCCCTTTATGCAAGCCACACAAGTGTCATAATCAATAAAATTTAGAGTTCTAAGTACTCAATCATTTACTAATCGCTTAATTCTATCCATCGAGATATGTCCTAATTTCCAATAGCACAATATAGAGGAATTATCATTCATGACACATTGCTTTATGCCTACATTATTATGAACATGCATCGGATTATAAATAACATTATCTTGTAAATTAATTCGAAAGAGACCGTCAGACAAAATAGCACTCCCAACAATTTTAGATTTATACAATAAACTAAATATTAAACCTAAAATTCAAAGGAGCATCCCAAAGGTATAAGTCTTGAGACTGAAATTAAATTCCTAGAGAAACTAGGAATATAAAAAGAACCTTTTTGAATTTAAAACAAAACAACTATTGAGAATTAATTTACATATCCTAATAGCTTCCACACGCGAGTGCATCTTATTTCCTTAGTAGAATGCTTTGTTCACTTCCCGCTAGTTTCCAATGGTTTTGAAAACCCCGTAAAGAATTTGAAATGTGGATTGTAAAACTAGAATCAATCCACCAAGGGTTGTGACCCATATCAACCATGTTAGATTCATAACAAATACATGAGAGTAAGTTACCTTTCTTCTGGAGCCAAGCCTTAAATTTGGCGCAATCCTTCTTCATGTACCCATTTTTTTATGGAAGAAGTACTTGGATTCCTTCTTAATGTCAACTTGGAGAGGTTTGAGGTGTTTTACCTTTTCTTTTCTATTTGCCTTGCCCTTTATACTTACCTTATGTTGCCATATGAGCATTTTCTCCCCTTTTTATTAGCAGCCTCTCTTCCTCTTGAAAACACATAATCATGCATTTATTGATTGACCATTTAGTATTATATGTATTGTAAGAGATCTTGAATGAGGCATACTTTCGTGGGAGAGTGTTCAGGATATAATATACAAGAAAATATTCTGATATATCAACCTCAAGATTTTTCAACTGAGCTGCAATATCCCTCATTTTCATGATGTGCTCACACACACCTTTTACACTAGTAAGCTTCAACGTTGAAAACTTCATAATTATGGTCATAGCATGCGCCTTTTTTGAAGACTCAAATTGCATATCAATAGCCTCTAGTAATTCCTTGGCATTGTTATGCTGAATCACGAATGCTAGCAGAAATTTTTAACTTTATGTACGTCACACTGAGGCGATTGGACTAGTCCAATTGTGCATAATGAGTATATTTAGCTAGAGTGCTAACTTAGTAGGAACAAGTGGTTCGTCTGACTAGAAAGCATAATCAATATCCATACACCTTAATTGGAGAAGGATTAATCCCCTCAATTATTTATAGTTATTATTGTTCAGCTCATAAACAATTATACCAGAGCTAATCGTAGATGGTAAGATTGCATCATAGTCAAAGGAAAACTTATATATCAATTTATTTAAGGCAAATAAACTTAAATCATATTTTACCAATATAAAGCGTGTTATAAAATATGAATAACATAACATCAAAAACTGTCTATGTGTTAAGTTTCTAATTTAAATAAATTCATAATTACTTCATGATTAAACTATTAAATTATATTCCTTTCCTCCATCCCTGTAAGTAAATTTAGAAAGATAAACTAATATTTTATGCTAGTTAATCACATTATTATATTGAAAATTCCCATGGGATAAAATTCATCATATTAAGATGACTAATCATAAAAAATATCTTCGCCTATATGTGATCCACAGGCTTTTAATATATATAATTTAATATAATCAAAGATGATGTCGTTGATCTTCAATTAATTAAATATATATGGATCACTAGACATTTAATTTTACGAGAAAATATTCATAAAATTGTATGTAAGGGCAAAACAATAAAAACACGTGTAAAGGGGCTAAAACTGGAATTTTACATGCAAGGGCAGAAATTGGAATTTCATTTGCAAGGGGTAAAACAAGAATTTTACGCGCAAAATTGTAAATTTTCACGCCCAATGAGGTCAAAATCAGAATTTTATGTGACCAGGGAAAAAACCGTAATTTTACTTGATGTGAATGGGCAAAATTGTAATTTAGTCGGCAAGGGTAGAATCAGAATTCTGCACAGCAAGGGCCTTGCACGCACGCGCACCCATTAGTTGCGCTCGAGCATGTGCATCTCACGCACCTGCTATTGGGTGCTCGAACGTGCGTCACACGTGCCCGAGGTCTTTCCATGTGATTTTCTTCCACCATTGCTCCGTCATGACCGGCCTCCGTTTCACCGCTTAGGTCTTCTTCCACAGCCCATGTCCGATCAAATTGATCAATGGTTCGAAGATAATGCCAAGAGGAGCGCATAGTTCCAAGATCCGACAAAAATAACCAACAAATCGATCGAAATCAAGCTTAAGATAATCTACCCTAAAACCCTAACCATAAAAAATTTCACCGCTCCATTAGCCTCCGACGGTCAGTAATACGTCGAATTACCTCAAGGCTTTTCTTCCTAATGGAGGTGTGACCAAGCAGATCCGTCATCGCATGGTGGGTCGCCCAAATTTGACCAGAATTTGAAATTCCATTCCAAGCCACAAAAGACCCAAATTTTAACCATTCATAATCCAATTAAAATATACAAAATTCCAAAATTTTCATTAAGGCAGAGATCATAAACATGCTATAATATCAACTGTTAGACTAAGTCTAAAGACAAATTGACGATCCCGATTTATCATTCACAAATAAATACGTGCATAATTGGGAATAATTTTGTGGAAATGTAAGGATCGACATACCTCCAGCAATTAATGAAAATCTATAAATGCGGAAAATCCCAAAACCTTGAACGGATATGCGAACTGTCTATCGATTGATTCGTTGAATTACTAGATTTGAACATCCCACTTCACTAGCCAATACCCCTCAAAACTTAATGGTGTGTTTTCTATATTGATAGGATTTGAACTAGACAACATGATATTTTTATTCCGTTTTTTACATTATCAACGTCTTTCATCAAAACCGTTAGCGTTCCTTATTAACGGGTAATTACCACGTAATAAACGCGGGCAATAAATTGGAATTAATTATGAAATACAAAAATGGAATCACATTCAAATTATAATTATATATATATATATATATAACATGTTATGTTTAGAAATGATTTGAGATTGGATCAATAATATTTGAGTTCAATTAGAATTGAGGTTGGGACAGGGTATCCCAAGCACGTCCGGTTGCCATCCCGAACTCCGTCTCTTGTTTCTCTGGAATTTTTTTCCGGAAGTATTTGATATCGATCTTTAATATGGAGAATAATTTTGACCCTTGCTTTTAGTGCCTCGAATAATGCACAAACTTTCACACGGAACAATTTTTACCACGGTCACATATGGTCTCTGGCCCCTCCCACGAGGTTACCCCAGAGGACTAAGGGGACAAAAGGGCTTGGCATGATAACAACGAGAGAAGCGACGGAGTTAAGGACGCGATGTGGTCGTCGAAATGGATGAGAAAAGGAGATGGCCGTGGCTCGGTGGTGGAGGGGATGGTGGCACCGCTGTCGCGGAGGTTGTCCAGCTTTGCGCAAAGACAGAGGAGGGAGGCTGGGCTGAGGGCACATTTTTTTCCCAGAAAAAATCACACCAATCACCAAGTTGTCTCACACGTAGACATTCAGTAGCTTTTTCAAATAGAATATTTTCGATAAAAAAAAAAAAGGAATATTTAATGACTGTCAAAGAGACACTTGGAAGCTGGACTTAAAATTATCTTACGATATAAAGTAAATTTTTCTTTTTTGGAAAACCCCAACCCCTTCACCTTTTTTTTTTAATTTTTGGAAAGAGCGGCTGTTTCGGAAGACATGAGCGCGTCCGCGAAGGGTGCGGGCGCCCTGATCGTCGCGGATCGGCGAAATCACCGGCTCCGCCATCGACCGGAGAGGCAGCAACGGCCGCGGGGACACCCAAGAAGAGCCTCTCCGGGAGGCAGAGCCTCAATCTTAAACTAATGAGTGATCCAACCCCTTCAATTTAAGGTCTTTATCGTTCATCTAGCAGGTAAGAATTGTCATGTTTTCTTACGTAAGGCAATACATTATGAGTTCACTACTGTTCTAGGACAAAGACATTATATATATCGACCATGCCATTGCCATCTTCGACGTCTCTCCTGTCAGACAACACCCGAACTTATTGCTTTATCATAAGAAAGGATGGTGGCTCCAAGAAGCAGCATCGCCTCAGCCACCGCCAACCACCCTCCTCTCAACTCCAGCAAGCTCCTGCGACGACGTGCCGTCCTCAACCGCGCGTTCGCCCTTACTTATGCTTGTGCCATCCCGGCCCTATTCTATCACCATGTGACAACTCTCCTCCACCCCGCCACCGCAGCCAATGCCGTCGCCACCCTCTTTTTACTGCTTGCCGACGCGGTCCTTGCCTTCATGTGGATCACCAGCCAGTCCTTCCGGCTGTACCCGACCCGCAACGAGGAGTTCCCAGAGAACCTTGAGAAGATAGTGGCAGGGACAGGGGGCTTCCCGGCGTTGGACATGTTCATATGCACGGCGGACCCCAACAAGGAGCCGCCAATGGGGGTGGTGAACACTACACTGTCAGTGATGGCATACGAGTACCCGGCGGAGAAGTTATCGGTGTATGTCTCGGACGACGGCGGGTCGGAGCTGACGTTGTTTGCGTTCATGGAGGCCGCGAGGTTCGCCAGCCACTGGCTGCCGTTTTGTAGCGAGAGGAATCTGATGGACCGTAGCCCGGAGGCTTATTTTGCGTCCAATCGTTGTGGCGGCACTGAAATTGACAAGATTAAGGTACGATGATCTTTGCTTTCTCCCTGAGCATCATATACGCGTCGGAAGCTATTTTCAGTTTTGTTTTTTGTTTCTTTTCTGGCTGAGAGGATGCTATTTTCCCTTGAGAACTTGATCAAGAACCAGCTGAATCATCTGAATTAACTCTTTGGCCGCATCTTGTTTTCACTATTAATCCTTGTCTACACATACCTAACATTTCATATTTAGTTAATCGAGAGGATTAATTAATCTATTCTTATAAATATTTCATTAAACAACTAGTTAAGAAAATTTTGCAAATTTCAAAACATGAACTTTTCTTGGCTGAATTGTAGTAATCATTTATTGACACTTCGAATATTATATTAATTTTATTTTTGAATATGCTGAACGAGTGTTTTGAGTACTCGTAAATATGATCCGGTTGATTCGAAAGTGGAGGTTACCTTGTAATTCTAAGCAAGGAATTAGGAGGCCATCGTATGTTGTCTTTGGCTTCATCCTTTGACTTAAACTGACTAGGTTACTTGGATCCATTCCAGTAACCTAGGGACTGACTAAATCACGTGAATCGCACATAGAGACGTGCGCCAGTACTCTAATTGTGCCATTGGAATTTGATGCTCGCGTGCAAAATAAATATATTTTATTGGCTCATCATTAAATTAATTTAACTTCAAAGTGGAATTTGATTCTACTATTTGAGTTGATGGGATTGCACTTAGTCTACGTTTTGGATCTTCCAATGATAAGGTATCGCTCTAACACTGCCCGTAGTATACTCTCCATACTTTAAAATCCTTCGTAAAATAAACTTCGCTCACCAATGCTACGTATATGAATTTTAGCTCATGTTAATGGTCTACAGCTCTTTCTTTTTTTCTTTTCTTTTTTATGAGTAAAAATGGCATATAGCATGTGTCTTTTGTTTTATATTTTGTGTTTTTCTATTTACTGAGCATATTTTTTTAGCTTAGCAGATAAATAATAGACTTATAGATTTGATTATTCACAATTCCACATCACATATAGTACATGCGAGCCACCGGCTAAAGCTGTAGACCTAACATATATGAGCGAAAAGATTTATAAAAAACTAATCAAATATCATAATTTTATAGAAACATCAAACTCGAGATGTCTAGGGTTTAATATCTTATTATCTAATATGACATGGAATCTGATTCATGGGGTGTGCACTTCGAGAGAGATTCCAAGAGCTCACAAAAATCAAAGGCTGATGGCTGCTAACGATAAAATTACTAAAATAGTTTTAACCTTATTACAATTTTTCCAATTCAATTCTAAATTTTTTTTTTGTCAATTCGGTTTTAAATCTTTTGCATTTATGTAAATTTCGTCAATCTGATCAATTTTTACCAACTAGTGCTAACGTAGCAATTTTTAAATATTTTTTCAATTTTTTCCTTTTTGTTTTTGTTCTTGTTTTTGTTTTTGTTTTTTCTTTCATTCTTTTGCTGAATCGGCCGGAGGCTAGGGTTGGAGAGGTCGACCTTGCTGGCCACTAAGGAGGCTTGCCCTCGCCGTCACGGCATCAGGCAAGGTCGTATCCACCGAAATAGGACCCGACCTCAGCCTCTGCGTTCTCAGCTTATCGCCCACTCTGGCTTCTACCCAAATGCAACTCCTTGAAGGAGCTCAAGTAAATCCAGGCCTTCGCCTTGAAGACCCAGCTCCAACATGACGTTTCTGTGGTCCACAAGCTCGTCAATTTCTGCACCCAATGCCCAGACGATGCTTCCATGGCCCATGCCCAGAAGCTGTTCGATGAAATTCCCCACCCCGACGTCATCCTCTTCAACACCATGTCCCGCGGGTACTTGCGCGTCAATGACCCGCTTCGGGAGATGGCGATGGCGCTGTTCGTGCGGATTCTTAATCTCGGTCTCTTTCCTGATAATTGCAGTTTCCCGTCGCTCCTGAAGGCGTGTGCCGGCGCCAAAGCGTGGGCAGGAGGAAAGAAAAACCAAAAAATAAAAATAAAAAGAGAAAGAAAAGAAATCAAAAAATCAAAGATTAGGTAGAGGGTCATCGCTAAGTTGATTTGATCGATCATGCGCATGCCAATATCTCAATTGGTGGCTTGCATAATCATTTGGAATGCTCTCTCTCTCTCTCTCTCTCTCTCTCTCTCTCTCTCTCCCCTCGGTGTCGCCACCTCCATCGTCCCCTTCGACCGTCCTAGCCTCAATCATCGCTAACACCATTACCCTGGGCCCCTCACCAAATCCATGGCTCTAAGCGTAATTTCGATATTGCCTGATTAATTATTGGATGTGACTCACGTTTCCTTGAGTAATTGAAAGCTAGACCAATGTTTAATATTGTAATGAAAGTATTCGTGGCCGCCAAAAATATATTGCTTGTAATCTTCTTTAATCTTCCAAGAAGATAGAGGCCTCGAACCTCAATCATTTCAAGATCTGAATATTACATTTATGCCCATGAAATAGACAGTTTTGTCTGTTTCGAGTCATGGACCAGGTTACCTTCAACTTCATCACAAGATAAAAGATAATTGTACTTCTGACTCGGATTGATTGTCTCAATTATTTCTAGAAGGACAAATGAGTTCTGCCAAAAAGAGAGTGAACTATACAAATACAAACGAATGAATGGATTGAATATTTCTTTTAGCACTTTTCTTTGTACAATTAGACGTAAAATAGCAATTAGTTAACTATATTTCACGCAAATAATTAATAAACACTAATCGATGTAGATGATGTACGAGAGCATGAAGGAGCGGGTCAAGCACGTGGTAGAGAAAGGGAAAGTTGCAGAAGAGTACATCATCGGAGATCGCGAGCGTCGAGCACTCAGCAAGTGGACGGATGAGTTCACCCACCAAAATCATCCTGCAGTCATTGAGGTAATTCAACTTACAAACCCTAGATAATCTTTATATACCTAAAGAGCAATATCAAAGCTATGTGTATATGTGTTTTTATATTATTTTTATTTTTTAAGGATGAGGGGTTCTAACATCGTATATCTAGAAGTATAAGAATTTCATGATACTGAATCAAGCTAATCGCATTCTGAATACATATATGGGGACTCAAGGAGAAATATATTGACTTATACAGTTGTTTATTATGATTGATGCTATCCACCACGTTATTAATGAAGCATGTAATATTTTCTCATATATTTAGGTATTATTTTTCGATACATATGTTCGACAATGGAGATAATTACAAAAAAGTCAACTCCAGTTGTGCGGATGCCGGTTTAGTTTCAAACATTTTAATTTGACCAATTTAATTCTAAATATTTTTTACGATTTGCTAATGTAATCATTTTGGCCAAAGCACTGACTTGGATGTCAACTATCCTACGTGGCATGACTAACATTAATGTAGACAACTTTTGTAATTTATAGAAAATTATTTTTATTGTGTTATTTTCTATTCTTCTCTCTTAAATTGTGGCCAACGAGGGTTGTAGCTCTTGTCAAATTTGGGTGAGAGCTGCCTCACCGCAGCTAGCAAGGGCTTATAGGCCCTCGTCAACGATAATGAAAAAAAAAAAAAAAAGTATTTTTTTAAATCATTGCAAAATTGTCTAAGTCGGTAATTTTCAGCCAAAATTGACCGAAATGACTACATTGACAGATTGTCAAAAAATTTAGGACTAAATTGGTCCGTACAGCAGGTATGACTTTTTTTTTTTTTTCCTTTTTTGTAATTTTCCCTCTAACAACATAACTCTGGGTTTTGTACATGTTTAATCCTCATGGGTCTAATGTTTGTTACTAATAAAAGATGTAATTTATGAGTAGGTTTTGCTAGACAACAACAGAGATAGAGACATTACAGGAAATGTGATGCCCAATCTCATCTACCTCTCAAGAGAGAAAAGCAAGAACGTGTCCCACCATTTTAAGGCCGGCGCCCTCAATGCTCTGGTAATTCTAGTCTTCAAATTATTTGCTCATTATTTTAACTTTTTATTATGAATTTTTTTTCCATTTTTATGACTCCCAAATGGAAGCATAATTAATGTGTTTATTCCAAATACACATATATTACATGTATATAGGACCTATTGAAAAATATAGAGGAGGAGAAGAAAACATATCAGGGGAAGAATATGTAATATTGTTTGTTGTAACAAAAAATTATTTCGAGGAAATGATAACAAAATAAATAAAAATTGGAAGTGAGGTACCACTAATCAAATCTCATTAAGATGATTATTTCCTACTAACAATACTAAGCAACTTCATGAACTTCGCCTCTTAAGATACAATATCTCGATTCTGTTGGTATTTGCATTGTACGAATAGTACTCTTTCGAACACTTCTTCAAACTGACACATTTACATAAACTTGAAGAGAGAAGATGTTCTTCTAGTTTCTCTTGGAATGAAGAATTTCAAATCTATTTATAGATTGTTTAGAATTTATGTACAAAAGTACATGAACCATGAAATAAATAAATACAAGAATCTAGGAAATACTTAAAATAAATAAATACAAGAATTCATGAAATACATGAACTAAGAATTAAGTATATACATGAATCCAAGAGATACATGAACTTGAGAGATACACAAATTAATGAGATATATGAATGAAAACAATGTAACCCACCCCACTGTGGGCGCGTTAGTTTGGGCATTTCCCACTCTAATTGCGGAAGGAGGGAGATTTGAGTCACCGCGTGCGCATTAGCGCGACTTAAGAGGGGTGCTGTGGGAGGTGGGTCCCCACGCCAGTGCTCCCCGGGGGTTTACGCCGAGCACTCGCTGTGAGGCGGTTCCTCCGGTCCAAAAAAAAAAAAAAAAGCAAAACAAAACAATGTATCTTGTTTTGTTTACTTTCGTTGATCCATTAGGTATACAATAATCCGTCACATTAATGGATCAACAAAACATTTTGACTCAAGGAATTCTAAATATGCTTGTGGAAATACACTACTTCAAGATAGGTAGCTTTCGCTTTAAACCTTTTGTGAAAGCCTATCGAACATGCTTAGCCAGACAATGGACTACGCCTTGAATTGTTAGTTGTTGGTGTAAGCCCAGATAATAGATCTCACACAAAGTATCTCCAATCAAGATTGGTTATCGATTGTGTTTATTCTTTCAGCTCTAAAACCTCTCAGGATTTATGTGCACTTTGGAAAATTTAGCTTTTAAAGATTCTCAACTGTATGCATATAGGTGCATTCCTATCTAAGATATCCTACCATACCTCACTAGGATATTGTATTCCTAACAATATAAATCATTAAACACGTAGCGTACCCTTGAAATGCTCTAGGAAGCATCGTTGCTCATAAAGATGGGAGACAGTGCGCACACTAGAATTTCCAAAATTTGCATTGTCCTATTGGACTTAGTTAATGAGATCTCCAATCGCTAGGTTAGGTTTTCACCCCGAAACCTCTTTATTAGGTTAAGGCTTTTAACCCTATTCCCCTCAATGTGCAGTTTACTTACTCTCTCAACAAACTCTTTGTTAGCGGATTACAATTCTTCAACTTCACATAGTCTAAAGAAATAATTTCATTCAAGAGCAACTACCTTTCCGTATTATGTCTACGACAAATGTGTCTGGACTTACCATTTTATGTCCTAACCAAATTTGTTTCGAAGAAGGAATCACCACTTTAGTTAGGCATCCCCACACTTTCCAAAAATTGTAGGTTGGCAATCTTCTATTGCTTTGCCTCCCCCGATAAGTTTTGAAGTAAACCCAAACTCAAGATTATGGGGTTAGCCATCTCCTTTAAAATTTTGTTCTTCGATTCAGCAATGCCATTTTGCTGCTGAATGTGAGGTGCAGTTATTTGAAGAATAATTCCCAAACTAGCAAACAATTTATTTAAGTTGGAAGAACTATATTATTTTCCTCTATCAGACCTCAACACTTTGATTCATCTATCAAGTTGGTTCTCGACCTCATTTTTATACTTGATAAATATGCTCATAGCCTCATCTTTGCTAGTTAACAGATAAACATAGCAAAATCGAGTATAATCATCTATAAAATTGATGAAGTACTTCTTTCCATCTTTACTTTCTACAAACTTTAAATCACATAGATCAATATAAGTTAATTGTAAAAGTTTACTTATTCTTTCAACAGATTTGAAATATTTTTTTAGCAAACTTAGCCTCAACACAAGTCTCACACTTGTAATAAACATCCAAATCAAACTTTGGAATTAGCCCCAAGTTTGCTATCTTCTTCATTGTGCCATTATTTACGTGTCTTAATATATCATGCCATAAATAAGGAAACAAACAATGTAAACTAAAGGCTTATCTTTATTGCTAACTTTTGGCTACAAGAATTTCAAGTTTATATCAATGACAGCCACATTGGCTTTGAATTGGTCATTGTATAAATGCCCTTTCCCCGCAAACATGCCCCCTTTAGATAGTACAACCCTTCTTGATAAGTATGGGGTAAGAAATGAGATTTCTTCGAATCTCTGATACATGCAGCACACTTAGCAGTGTGATTTCCTTGACAGAGGTGAACTTTAGAATCACTTTTCCTTTCCCGACAATAGTTGATGCTGTTTCATTAGCCAAAGAAATATTTTTTTTCTTATTCAACCTTCTCGTAAAATGAGAACATGTGTTTTTCCACACAAATGTGATTTGTGGCTCTTGTTCCTAGCCAACAATTGGTATTGTTTGACACTAAGGATACTTCAGATATCACCACAACAATAAGTCTCTTAACATGTTCTTGCTTCTATCAGATTTAGCTATTTGAATGCACCATTGCTCTTGACTTTGTTTGGACGTTTCTTGTAATCCTTAGATCGATGGCCAAGTTTATTGTAGACAAAACATGTCACTTAGAATTTTTGGGATTGTTTCTTTTGCTTGCCTTTTCCTTGAAAGGAATTCTTCCTCTTTCTCTCTTGATTGGAATTGAAAAGCTCCACGGTGTTGGCCTTCGATTTCATAGGATGGTTTGGCAATCATCCTAGTGTCTTCCTCGATTCTAAGAGGCAGAATGAGATTTTCAAGGCTCATCTCTCGTTTTTTTTTTTTTTTCTATTTGTGCTTCAAATAATTTATGAAATCTAACCAGCCCAAAGGCAGCTTGTCAATAATAGCTGCCACTTAAAATGATTCACTAAGTATCATTCTCTCAATAAATATATCATTTAGATTATTTTGCAATTCCTAGACCTAATTCATGACAGATTTAGAATCCATCATCTTAAATTCTATGAATTTGGCAATCGGGAATTTCTTGGTGTCTGCATCCTTAGTTTTGCATTTTGTTTCTAAGGACTCCCATAACCATTTGGCACTTTCAATGTTCCAATAAACATTATATAAGGAATTCACCCAAACAATTAAGGATATAGTTTCAGCATAGGAAGTCCCCATGCTTTCAAGCCTTCAACGGCCCAAGAGTTGTGACATCTTGCTTATCTAGATTATTCATTGAGCACACCTCCGATAAATACTTAACCAGACTCAGTGTAGTCAAATAGAGGAACATCTTCTTCTACCACTGCTTAAAGCTCACACAAGGAAAAACTGTCGAACCATCCCTCCAAAAATTGGATCATACACCATTTAGCTTGTACTATTTTGAAAAGCAGTCCCCAGTATATTAGTCAAGCAACTTGTACCCATACCCTATAGATGGTTTCAGCCCAAAGGCTCGTAACATTTGCTACCACAAAACCAAGTCACAAGGTTTGAACCTCATCAATCAAAACAACCATAGGAATGTCTTCAGGACATTTTGAACATCATTATTATCATTCATCTCAATTTTCTAGTAAACCCAACAAATAGTGAGAATGCTAATCGCCTTAAGATTATTGGAAAATATAGAGGAGGAGAAGAAGAAGAAAACTTATTGGGAGAAGAATACATAGTACTATTTATTGTAGCTAGAAATTAATCCAAGAAACTGATAACAAAATAAACAAGAATTGGAAGTGAGGTAGCTAATGGAATTCCCTCAAGACAATTAGTTCCTACCAATAGTGCTAACAAATTCACGAATTTCGCCTCCCAAGATACATCTTGAACCTGTTGGTATCAGTATTATACAAATAAGACCCTGTTAAACACTTTTTAAAACCGGCACACTTCGAGAAACTTGAATAGAGGAGATGTTTTTCTAGTTCTACTTGGAATGAAATGTTTCAAATCTATTTAACCGTGAAAAAATAGATACAAGAATCTAAAAGATACATAAAATAAAGGGATAAGTGCATTGGAAGTCCTAAAATTTGTCATGAAAATGCAATTAAGTACTAAAACTTTCAAAAAAAAATACAATTAAGTCCTAAAACTTGTCACAAAATACAATTAAGTCCTAAAACTTTCAAAAAGTGCAATCAAATCCTAAAACTTGTCAAAGTGGTTCAATCTAAGTCCTTCCATTGATTGTACATTTTGAAAATTTTAGGACTCGATTGCACTTTCAAGACAAATTTTAGGACTTTATTGAACCTTTTGAAAGTTTTAGGACTTGATTGAATTTTTTTGACAAGTTTTAAGACTTAATTGCACTTTTTGAAATTTTTAGGACTCAATTGCATTGTTATGACAAGTTTTAGGACTTCTAATGCACTTATCCCTAAAATAAATAGATAGGAGAATCGATGAAATACATGAACGAAGAATGAAGTAGATGCATAAATCCAAGAGATATATGAACTCAAGAGACACACAAATTAATGAGATACATTCTTTTATATTTTGTTCCCTCTTGATGGAAATTTCGGCTGAATTTACGACGCATTTGCAACTTACCAAATAGTAATTGATTTATTCTTTTGTTTCAGGAATAGATTTGAAATAAAAATTTGTTTAGTAAATTTTTTGTTCCCGGAACAAAATAGATTTGAAACAGAATCAATGAGTAAGAAATATTGCTTATTTATTCTCGGGAACAATTTCAAAATCAAGCCAATCCGAATTTCGTTTTTCTCTTCTCTTTTCTTTTTTCTTCTTGTTCTTCTTCCTTCTTCTTCTACCACCGCCGCCGCCGCCGCCATCCACCAATTGGGGGAGGTATAGCAAGCTCACCGGAGGCTCACTAGGCCAAGGTGAAGTCTGGTGAGCTTGCCAAAGGATCACCCAGCCATCGGCAAGGCTCAACCTCGCCCAAATCTGTTGAGGTCAAGCCCTGTCAGCGGCGGGGCAAACTCAGCCTCGCTAGATCTAAGCGAGGCTCCTCGCCCAACTAAGGCGCGGCCTCACCAAGGGCAGTGATGCTCCGACGAGGTCACCTACCATCGTCTAGCCAATCACTAATCATCCCAAGGCAGGCAACCAACCAAAACTTGAAGAAGAATAGAAAGAAAAGGAAGAAAATAAAGAAGTAAAAAGTAATAAAATTATTAAAATTATTAAAAAAAATAAAAGAAAATGGTTTGGATTAGAAATTTTGAAGACAATACTAAATGTAATTCTATTCTGAAAATAGAAATTATAGGCAATTACCAAACACCTTCAAATGCTTAGAAATTGTTATCGGGAACAAAATAAAAAAGAATAATTTCTTATCATAAATTATTTTTGAAAATAAAATGGTCACCAAAAGCACCCTTAGAGACTATGAAAATCTTGTATATATCTAAGTTCAGTTAAATGATTTAGCATTTTTTCGAAAGTAAAAACTGAACAACTTCTATTGCACTTGAATGAGACTTCATTAGCAATTTGCCGTCTTCAGAATTTTTCAATGTATTTCTAGGTAAAATTTCTTCTTGAAACTAAAAGATACCATTGGATTCTTTCTTTGTATAACTATAGGGCTAATTTTTCTAAAAATTCTTTGAATGAAAGCTCCGCGTGTCGGCCATCATGACCAATGCACCCATAATCCTAAATCTGGACTGTGATATGTGCTCGAATGATCCCAAAACTCCTCGCCGAGCACTATGTTACTTAGCCGACCCCTCGACAGACCAATCCCAACTTGGGTATGTTCAGTTCCCTCAACGCTTCCAAGGGATCAATGAAGGCGACATATACTGTGGCGATTTCAAGCGCTTGTTCCAAATCAACCCAACCGGAATGAAGAACGGCCCGAATTACTATGGGACTGGGTGCTTTTTCCGACGGCGGAGCTTGTTTGGTGCTCCTTCAGCTATCGTGCCATCGGAGATCCCGCAATTGAGTCCCAATCATTGTCCGAAGGGTTTGATTCAGTCGGAAAGGACGTTGGCATTGGCACAAACGGTGGCCGCATGCAAGTACGAGCACAATACAAACTGGGGCCACAAGGTAAGGCTAATTCATTCATGTCCTCACAAGGTTTTTTATTTTTATTTTTTCTCCTTTTAGAGCATCTTTCGTGGTTAATTACTCTCCATGCTTTGAAAATTGGATGTGATTATTTAGGTGGGCTTCAGATACGGATCACTTGTGGAGGACTACTACACGGGCCTCAAGCTTCAATGCGAGGGGTGGAGATCGGTCTTTTGCCATCCCGAGAGGGCAGCGTTTCTCGGGAACGCGCCGATTTGCCTCATCGATGTGCTCAACCAGAACAAGAGGTGGGCCATCGGGCTTCTCGAGGTGGCCTTTTCCAAGTTCGGCCTGATCACGTACGGCATCCAGTGCATGGGCCTCCTCATGGGCCTCTCCTACGCGCAGTACTCGTTCTGGCCCATGTGGTCCGTCCCCATCACCGTCTATGCCTTTCTCCCTCAGATTGCTCTTCTCAACGGACTCTCCATCTTCCCCAAGGTATTTACTCATACATCATGTCTGGGTGCAATACTCGATCTTGGGTTTCAAGAAGCAAAACAGAAAAAAATTACGGAGAATATTAAAAATTCAAGTCGAGTCCCATACTACAGGGCTGCAAGTGCCCAAAGGACATTAGGCAACATTATTTCGTTATAGAGTCCAGTTTGATTTGTTAATTATACACAAAGCTTGTTTTAAGGTCGGGTTAGGCCTGAGCCCATCCATTGATGACTTCTATTCATGCATAGAGATGATCAGTGCCCAACCATGCGTTTCAATGGCAAGACTTTCTGAAATGGTTTAAATTAATTAAACTAAATTCAGCTTAATTAAAATTTTGACCGTTAGCATTTCCATTGAATTCATAATTTTGTCCCGGCAAGGACTATCAACGGAACAGATTAACATTGTCGCAGGTCTCGGAACCATGGTTCCTCCTATACATTTTCCTCTTCCTTGGAGCCTACGCCCAAGACTTGGCCGACTTCATCCTAGCCGGCCACAACAACACCCTCCGGCGGTGGTGGAACGACCAGCGGATGTGCCTGATACGTGGCGTGACGTGCTATGCGTTCGGCACCATCGAGTACACACTCAAGTCCCTAGGCATCACCGCACACGGGTTCAACGTCACGAGCAAGGTCCTCGACGACGAGCAGAGCAAGAAGTATGAGAAAGGGGTATTCGAGTTCGGGGCCGTCTCGCCGATGTTCATGGCGTTGGCCACGGCAGCGATCATCAATTTGGTGTCCCTGGTGCAGGGTCTGATGGTGGCCATCGTGAGGAGGAGCGGTGGCGGTGACGCAGAAGGGTTGGTGCTGCAGATCCTGTTGGCCGGTTTCGGGGTCGTGAATGGTTGGCCGATTTACGAAGCCATGTTTATGAGGAGCGACAAGGGTAGGATGCCCACCAAGGTTACGTTGGTCTCGGCATTCGTTGCGTCTCTTCTTTATACTGGAGTTTCTCTTGCATGAAAAATTAGTGGGACATGTATGATTCTGTTTGAATTATTTCTTGTTGGGCAAAGTATATCCATCATAGATGTCATGGCTGGTACTTTCCATATCGAGATATAACTCTATGCATGTTGAATCAAATTTTACTCGATTGTTATCAACTGGTCTTTCTTACTACATTAGTTTTTCTATGTGAGCTTCACTTCTGCTCGTTCCTTGCTCGCACTTTACGTCCTACGTTTCCTCTCACAAGGACTAGCTTAAGACTTGAGACTGATTTTTCAAAATCGTCTACAAATTTTCCATCTCTACAAGCTGCAATAGCATGAGAGAGAGAGAGAGAGAGAGAGAGAGAGTTGTGATTCCCCAAAACAAGCGTTCCCGCTCGAGCTCGAACCTTGGATGGGTATGATGTCGTGCTCTTGTTGACGCTGTTACGGCTGCTCTAGCTGCGGGTGGACGACGATGGGGACGACGGTGCAGCGACAGATAGGGCGAGTGGAGTTGAGTGGAGCCAGTGGCGGATGCAGTCCATGCAGAGGACATGCCTGCAGGGCGGCAATAGGAGCAACTTCTCTTTCATCTCGAACTCTCCCAAGCACCCGCAACGCCTGTTGTTCTATTCGGAGTTAGAGAGAGATGTTATGCCAGCTTTCCACGAGAAAAAGACAAAAAGATGTCCAATGCATTTAATCTCTAGATTGCGGATCTCATGTGAAATCCACATGATTTAAATATTATGATGCACTAAAAAATATCGCTAAAAAAATGGGTATTTCAATTTTTCTTTTTAATAAGATCATTTATCTCATGTAGTGCTCTACTTCGTGTCTCGACAAATCTCAACTTTTAATAAAATTGTCAAGATCATTTATCGAGTCAACTAGATGAAATGAAGTTTAGTTCATTATTAGTTTCCCATTACATTAGATGATGTAATGCATAGTGACTAATAATAACTCTATGTTGAGGGGTTGCAAAATTTTTGGATGGTATTTGCAATTGGCCGTGTTAAAACAACGCAACAAACGATGTGGCGTGTAAAAACTGCGAGACCCGAAAAGATTTATAAGACGGAGCAAGAGTAACTGGGCATTGATGCCTTTATCGATGATAGTGAGCCCTTTCACAATGAGCCTCTGGTAAGGTTTTCTAGAGGGAGAAAAAAGAGAGCTCTTATCAAAGATTCAAAGTGGTTGTACCAGCTGTGATTTTCCACCAAATATCGCTCCGTCCCCTTTTTGATTGTTCTACGGTCTAAAGTTATCCAACAATCTTATGAGCAACAATCATCAATCACAGGTACCAGACACATGAGATCCACTTGATTTAACTGAAAAAGAAAAAAGAAAAAAGAACGAGGTTAAATAAAAAACGCACCTCCTCTGCTGGAGGGGACTGAAGCTAAGGGGGCAGCATTGCCACCCCTTACTTCGCTGGTGATGGCTCACAGCCCCCTCGCTCATGGCCCTAGGATTCCCATGGACGCCTCATTTGATACGACTATCAATGGCATTATGCGTGTTGGTAAAGGCAAAATGACAGTCTAAGTTTTGGAATGGCAATTTTGTCGAAGTTGTGCTCTAAACCATTATAAGCCCTTTGGAGATACCAAGAAAAAATTATAAAAGAAGTTCTAAATTTATTACACTTACGCCAATTCAATCTTAAACTTTTTAATTGTGCCACTTTAATCCTAAATATTTTCACGTTTTGTCAATTGAGTAGAGTTGACTAATTAGGTGAAGACTAGCCATTCTATGTAACATAACTAAAGTTGACATTAACATTTTTTTATAATTTTTTAATATTTTTATAATTTCCTTTTCTTTTCTTTACTTTTTCTTTTATAGCTTGAGGGCCAGCAAGGGTCACTAGCTAACTCGTGCCAACTTTTGGCGAATGTTGCAATAGCCTCACCAGATTTAATGTCACAACCTCGCTTGACCCTTGCCAGATGTGGACGAGATTATGCCCCCTTGCTTTGGCTGACAAGGGGGCATTGCAGCCCTTGCCTAGACCCTCACCAACTAGTAGCAAAGGCTGTGATGCCCTCACTGGCCATAGCAAGGGCCCGTGATCCCTTGCTATGGCCAATCTATTGTCAGCATGCCATGAATTTTTATTTGGGGATTTTTTTGCATAGACAACAAAAATGCTCTAAAGGTTTGATATACCTGACATTAAGTATACACCACTATTCAAATGTTAATCATGTTTCATGGTTCATTTAGCAGGTTAAAATTGCCATTTTTTCTTACCTAAGGCAATCTTTATTAATTCACTACTGTTCTAGAACAAAGATATTATATGTATCGACCATGTTATGCCATCTTCGACGTCTCTCCAGTTTGATAGCACCCAAACTTATTGCTTTTTCCTTAGAAAGGATGGCGGCTCCAAGAAGAAGCATGGCCTCAGCCACCACCAACCACCCTCCTCTCAACTCCAGCAAGCTCCTACGACGCGCCGTCCTAAACCGTGCGTTCGCCCTTACTTACGCTTGTGCCATCCCGGCCCTATTCTATCACCATGTGAAGACTCTCCTCCACCCCTCGACGGCAGCCAACGCCATTGCCGCCCTCCTCTTATTGCCCGCCGATGCAATCCTTGCCTTCATGTGGATCACCGCCCAGTCCTTCCGACTATACCCGATCTGCAACGAGGAGTTCCCGGAGAACCTCGAGAAGGCGGTGGTAGGGACCGGCAGCTTCCCAGCGTTGGACGTGTTCATATGCACAGCGGACCCATACAAGGAGCCCCCGATAGGAGTAGTGAACACAGCACTATCGGTGATGGCGTATGAGTACCCAACGGAGAAGTTATCGGTGTATGTCTCAGACGACGGCGGGTCGGAGATGACGCTGTTCGCGTTCATGGAGGCGGCGAGGTTCGCCGGCCACTGGCTGCCATTTTGCCGGGAGAGGAATCTGATGGAGCGCAACCCGGAGGCTTACTTTGCGTCCAATCATTGTGGCGGCACTGAAATCAATAAGATTAAGGTACGATGATCTTTGTTTCTATAAAGTTTCTCCTCTCCAATTTTTTCCAATTTGCTCCCTGAGCACCATATACGCGTCGGATGCTATTTTCAGTTTTTTTTTTTTTTTGTCTGGCTGAAGGATGTTATTTTCAGTTTTGCTTTTTGTTTCTTTTCTGGGTAAAAGGATGCTATTTTCCCTTGAGAACTTGACCAAGCGCCAGCTGAAATTTGACAAATTAATTCAATCTTTCAGTACTATGTTGACAAGATTACCAAGACATCTGAATTAATTCTTTGGCCACATCTTCTTTTCATTATTAATCCTTGTGCACATGTATATAACATGTCATGTTTGGTTAATCGAGAAGATCAACTTATCTATTTTTATAAAGAAATAAATATTTATTGAACAATTAGTTTAGAAAATTTTACGAATTTCAAAACATGACTTTTTCTCGGAAGATATGTGGCAATCATTTATTGGCACTTCAAATATATATTGATTTTATTTAAAGTAAGCTGAATGTGCATTTTGAGAACCCGTCAACATGACCCAATTGACTCGAAAGTGGAGGTGACCTTGGTACTCTAAGCTCCATAGAAACCTTAGCCTTGTCGTTGTGCAAGACATGGTTAAAAAATTGGTTGACTATCATAGGTTATGTCTAACTTAGGGACTGATTAAATCATGTGAATTTCACATAGAGACGTGTACGGATACTCTAGTTGCGCCATTGGAATTTGATGGTCGAGTGCTAACCACTAGATTTTATTAGCTCATGACTTAATTAATTTAACTTTTAAGTGGAATTTGATTCTATTCCATGAGATGATGAGATCGAACTCAGTTTGCATTTTGGATTTTCCAAGGATAACATATCGGTCTTCTGTCTTTTTTTCTAACATTGCCCTTATAATACAATCCGGACTCTAAATCCTTTGGGAATTAACTTTGCCCCACCAATGATCTGACGGTCTACGTGGTAGGGCTACATGTTAATGATCTACAGCACTTTTCTACAGCATTTTTCCTTTTTTTGATGAGTAACAATGGCATTCAGCATGTGCCTTGTGATTTATATTTTGTGTTTTTTTTTTTTTTACTCAAATGTATCTTTTTAGCTAGGCAAATAAAGAATACACTCCTAGAGCAATTAGAAATTAATTTATGAGAAACTAATCCACATAATAATTTTATAGAAATATCAAACTCGAGATATCTCGGTTTAATATCAAACCAATCCACGAACTCAATGTCGCCGCCGCCTTCGTTGCCTTTGACCCTTCCACCCTCGACCATTGCTAACCTCATTACCCTGGCCCTCTCACCAAATCCATGGCTCTAAGCGTAATTTCTGTATTACCAGCTTAAAGATTGTATTTTCCTTGCAACTCTCAATGTGTCAAGATCGACAACGACCCATTACCGTGTCGCTTTCAAGACTAAGTCACTCACAAACAATCTTAAAGGACAAAAATACGAACACATGTCCATTCTGCACATGGTCCAAAGCGTTATTGAACGTGATTCGAACCACGTTTCTTTGAGTAATTGAAAGCTTGACTAGTATTCAATATCATAACCAAAATATTCCAGGCCGCCGGAAATTTGTCGCTAGCAACCTCCCAAGAAAATAGGGGCCTTGAATCTCAATTATTTCGAGATCCAAATATTAAATTTATGCCCTTGAAAATGGACAGTTTTGTCTGTTTCGAGTCATACACCAAGTCATCTTCGACTTCATTACAAGATATTGTCCTTTTGACTTGGTTGGATCACCTCAATTATTTTTTAGGAAGGACAAATGAGTTCCCCCCTAAAAAAAAAAGTATACTAAACGGATAAAAATCGAATGAATTTGACTGAATATTTCTTTTAGCACTTTTCTTGTGACAATTAGGCGTTGCAGTAGCAAGTAGTTAACTAATTTTATGTAACGTAAATTATGCGATAGTTAGTAAACCCGAATCGTGGCTACACAATGTTGTAGATGAAGTATGAGAGCATGAAGGTGCGGGTCGAGCACGCGGTGGAGAGAGGTAAAGTTGGAGAAGAGTACATCATCGGAGATTGCGAGCGTCGAGCTCTCGGCAAGTGGAACGATGAGTTCACCCGTCAAAATCATGCTGTAGTCGTTGAGGTATTCAACTCACAAACCCTAGATCATATTTATATACTTAAAAGAGCAACATTAAAGCTATGATACTCTTGATCTATTTATGTGTTCTTTTTTTTTTTTTTTTTTGGGGGGGGAGGGAGGAGGGGGGAGCTTTCTAACACCATATATCTAAAAGTATAAGAATTTCATAATACCGGATTGAGCCAATCAAGTTTTGAATATCTATGGGACCCGATGCAAAAAAAAATTGGCTTATACAGTAGTTTATCATGATTGGTTTTACTCACCATGTTATCCATAGTCTATACAATATTTTCTCATATATCTAGGTATTATTTTTTTTATACATATGTTCAGATAATGGGAATAATTACAAAAAAAAAAAAAAAAAAAAAAAGGTCTTATACCAATTGTGTGGATGCAATTTGCAAATGAAAAACAAAAATAAGAAAAATAAATAAATTTTTAAAAATTTTGCAAAATTGTCCACATAACAATTTTCGATCAAAATTAACCGAAATGACTACATTAACAAATTAGACTAAACTGGCATCTAAGCATTTATGATTTAAAAAAAAAAAAATTGGTCCAACAACATAACTTTAGGTTTTGAACATGCTGAGTCCACATGGGGCTTATGTTTATTATTCATAATGGATGATATCCATGAGCAGGTTTTGCTAGACACCAGCAAGGATAGAGACATTGCAGGAAATGTGATGCCCAATCTCATCTACCTCTCAAGAGAGAAGAGCAAGAATGTGCCCCACCATTTTAAGGCTAGTGCCCTCAATGCCCTGGTAATTCTAGTCTTCCATTTATGTGCTCATTATTGCAATTTTTGTTCTGAATTTTTCATTTTTATGACTCCCCCATGAAATCATAATCAATCCAAATATACATACATATACATATATATTCTGAATTTTTCATTTTTATGACTCCCCCATGAAATCATAATCAATCCAAATATACAAACATATACATATATATATATATATATATATATATATATTTATAGGTATATAGGACCTTGTTGGTCAATCAATAGGTGAAAAAATTACCAAAAATGTCATAAACCTGTTGCAATAGTACTAATTCAATTATTAACCTTTTTTGTCAATTCAGTTCTAAACCTTTTACATTTGTACTAGTTCAGTTCATTCGGCCAATTTTAATCAACCAGTGCTAACGTGGACACTGCTTGACATTGACATGAACAATTTTCAGTAATATTTTTTTTGAATTTTCTTTTCTTTTCTTTTTCCTTTTTTTCTTTATGTTTTTTTTTCTCCTTCCTCTAGCCGGTGAGGCTCTTGCACCAGCCATTGGTGAGGCAAGGCCCCACCATCCTGCCTTTGGCCGATTGCCAAAGGATGAAGTGAAGGAAAAAAAGAAAAGAAAGAGAAAGAGAAAAAAGCAAAAGAAAAATAAAAAATATAAATATTTAAAAAATTATCCATGTCAACGTTAGCCGACTAAAATTGATTGAATGGACTGAACTAACATAAATGCAAAAAATTTAGAACTAAATTGACAAAAAAAATGTTTAAGATTGAATTAGAATAATTGAAATATGTTAAGGATTTCTTTGGTAATTTCTCATTAATAGGTTTCGTATGAAGTGAGACCTCCAATTCTTTTCTAATTTGTTCCGCCTTGATGGAACTTTCTGCTCTTCTAGAAACTATAAGAAAGCTTGTATGCATCTAAGTTCAGTTACATTTGGCATTTTCAAAAGTAAAAAGATAAACAAATTCTAATGCAAAAATGAGACTTTATTAAAATCGACCAAATTTTCAGCATATCCCTATGTAAATTTTCTTCTTGAAATTGGAAGAAACCATTGGATTCCTTTTTTGTATCACTATGGGGCTAATCTTTCTAATTATTCTTTGAATTAAAGCTCCGTGTGTCGGCTGTCATGACCAATGCGCCCATAATTCTGACTTTGGACTGTGACGTGCTCGAATGATCCCGAAACACCTCGTCGAGCATTATGTTACTTAGCCGACACCTTGACGAACCAGTCACAACTTGGGTACGTTCAATTCCCTCAACGCTTCCAAGGGATCAATGAAGGCGACATATACTGTGGCGATTTCAAGTACCCATACCAAATCAACCAGGCTGGAATGAAGAACGGCCCAAGTTACGTTGGAAGCGGGTGCTTTTTCCGGCGACGGAGCTTGTTTGGCGCTCCTTCGGCTATCAAGCCGCTAGAGATCCCGGAATTGAGTCCCGAGCACTGTCCGAAGGGTTCGATTAGGACAGAAAGGACGTCGGTATTGGCACAAAAGGTGGCAGGATGCAAGTATGAGCACGATACAAACTGGGGCCACAAGGAAAGGCTATATCATTCATGTCCTAGCTAACTTTTTTTTTCCCTTTCTCCTTTTAGAGCATCTTTCCATTGTTAATTACTTTCATATCTCCAAGTTTTGAAAATTGAATGTGATTATTCAGGTGGGGTTTAGATACGGATCACTTGTGGAGGACTACTACACGGGCTACAAGCTTCAATGCGAGGGGTGGAGGTCGATATTTTGCCACCCCAAGAGGGCGGCGTTTCTTGGGGACGCGCCGATTTGCCTCATCGATGTCCTCAACCAGAACAAGAGATGGGCCATCGGGCTTCTCGAGGTGGGTTTTTCCAAGTTCAGCCCGGTCACATACGACGTCCGGTCCATGGGCCTCCTCATGGGCCTGTCTTACTCGCACTACGCATTCTGGCCCATGTGGTCCGTCCCTATCACCGTCTATGCCTTCCTCCCTCAGATTGCTCTTATTAATGGACTCTCCATCTCCCCAAGGTATGCAATTATACATCAAGAAGCAAACAAATATATATGTATAAAGAATATCACAAATTCAAGTTGACTCTGATACCGTAGGGCTTTATGTGCACGGAGGGCACTTTTAGGAGGCTTGCTGGGTAAGGCTATTTAGTCATAGAATCCAGTAGGATCTTTAAATTTTATATATAAAGTTTTTATAATGGACAAATCTGGACAACAAATTAGGCTCATTTTAAGGGTCGAGTCCTACCCAAGCTTGTTCATTGATGACTTCTATTCATGCGTAGAGATGGGAAAATTGTCCAAAAAGTCCTAAACTTATTGCATTTTTTGCCAATTTAGTCCTAAAATTTTCAATTTTGTCAACTCAGTCCTAAACATTTTCACTTCTTGCAAATTGAGTCCATCTAGCCAATTTTGATTGAAAATTGCTAATGTAGATGTCAAGGATGCCATGTAGGATTGCCGACGCTGATGTGGACAATTTTTCATAATATTTTAATCTTTTTTGAATTTTTTATTGTTTTTTTCTATTTTTTGCCCTTTTTTTCTTCCTTTTCATTTTTCTTCTTCTTCCTTTCGCCGATGGCTGGCCTCTAGCCATAGGCCATCACAAGCCACCAAACCATGTTGGGCCGATTGGCCTCGCTTGCCACAAGCGAGGCACGGCCAAGCAAGGGCAAACCCCAACGAGGGGAGCCCTCACCCCATCAAGGCCCGACGAAGGTTGGCCTCACCTTGCACCCAGATCAAGCGACGCAAACCATCACCCAGGCTAGGGCGGCCTCGCTAAGCATCAATCGGGCAAAGGCAACGCTGGGTGAGGCCACCCTGGCCTAGGCAATGGCCGACCTCGCTAGATCTGGCCTACGCCTCTTTGCTTAGCCAATGCCCTAGTGAGGCCACTCTAGCCCGGTCGATGGCCGACATTGCCCGGTTTGGGCAGGGGTTGGCCTCGCCGGCCTAGGCGAGGTGAGGTAAGGCCGACCCTCACCGAGCTTTGACAAGGCAAGGGCTCCCCTCGCTGGGGCTCACCCTTGCCCGACTGCACCTCGCCTGTGGCGAGCAAAGCCAATCGACATGGTTGGTGGTCGGCCATGGCCTGTTTCTGGAGGCCGGCCATTAGCCAAAGGAATAAGAAGAAAAAAAAGAAAGAAAGAGAAAATTATTCACGTTAGTGCTGATAATCTTATGTGACACCACCGGCCTCCATGTCAATAATTTCTAACTAAAATTGACTGGATGGACTCAACTGGCAAGAAAGGAAAATATTTAGAATTGAATTAGCAAAATTGAAAAATCTAATACTGAATTGGCAAAAATATAATGAGTTTAGGACTTTTTGGACAATTTTCCCTCGTAGACATGGTCAATGCCCAACAATGCATTCAAAGGTAGACTTTTGCTGAAGTAGCTGAAATTAATTGAACTAAATTTAGCTTAATTAATATTTTGACAGTTAGCATTTCCATTGAATTCATAATTTTGTACCGGCGAGGACTATTCATGGAATTGCTTGACATTGTCGCAGGTCTCGGAACCATGGTTCCTCCTATACATTTTCCTCTTCCTCGGAGCCTACGCCCAAGACCTGGCCAACTTCGTCTTAGCTGGCCACAACGGGAACCTCCGGCGGTGGTGGAACGACCAGCGGATGTACCTGATACGCGGTGTGACGAGCTATGTGTCCGGCACCATCGAGTACACGCTCAAGTCCCTAGGCGTCGCCGCACATGGGTTCACTGTCACGAGCAAGTTGCTGGACGATGAGCAGAGTAGGAAGTACGAGCAAGGGGTTTTCGAGTTCGGGGCCGTGTCACCGATGTTCATGGAGCTGGCGGCGGCGGCGATCATCAACTTGGTGTCCCTCGCGCAGGGTCTGATGGTGGCAATTGTAAGGAGGAGCAGCGGCGGTGACGCGGAAGGGTTGGTGCTGCAGATCCCGTTGGCCGGTTTTGGGGTCGTGAATGGTTGGCCGATTTACGAAGCCATGTTTATAAGGAGCGACAAGGGAAGGATACCCACCAAGGTTACGTTGGTCTCGGCATTCGTTGCGTCTCTCTTTATACTGCAGCTTCTCTTGCATGAAAGATTAGTGGGACATTTATGACTCTGTCTGAATTATTTCTTCCATATCGAGATATAACTCTACATATGTTGAATCAAATTTTATTTGATTGTCATCAACTGGTCTTTCTTACTACTCCAGTTTTTCTATGTGAACTTCACTTATGCTCGTTCCTTGATCGCACTTTACGTCCTACATTTACCCTCACAAGGACCAGCTTAAGACTGGAGACTGATTTTTCAAAATCGTCTACGAATTTTCCATCTCTACAAGCTACAATACCACGAGAGAGAGAGAGAGAGAGAGTTGTGATTCCGCAAAACAAGCGATCACGCTTGAGCTCGAACCTTGGACGGGTATGATGTCGTGTTCTTGTTGACGCTGTTACGGCTGCTCTAGCTGGGGTGGACGACGATGGGGACGACGGTGCAACGACAGATAGGGAGAGTGGAGTTGGAGTGGAGCCAGTGGTGGATGCAGTCCAGTGGAAGACGTGCCTACATGTCGGCAATATGAGTAACTCCTCTTTCATTTCGAACTCTCCCCAGCGCACGCAATACCTGTTGTTACCTGTTGTTCTGTTCGGGGTCAGGAGAAAGATGCCATGCCAGCATTCCTCCAGAAAAAGACAAAATGTTCTGTGCATTCGCTCTCTTGATGTTGGCGGGGTCTCACATGGAACTCATGTGATCTAAATGCTAGGATACATAAAAATATGTCTCCAAGAAAAATGGATATTTTAATTTTCTTTAAATAAGATCATCTATCTCATGTGGTGTTATCTTTCGTGTTTCAACAAATCTCAACTTTTGATAAAATGGTCTAGATTATCTTTCAAGACATCCAGAGGAAACGAGGATAGTTCATTATTAATTTCAATTGCAGAAATGGAGAAAGCCATTACAATAGATGATATAGTGCTCGATGACTTTGCATTGATCAGGTTAAAACAACGTCAACTAATGATGTGATATGTGAAAATCATTGAGCTCGAAAAGATATATTAGATCGAGCTGGAGCAACCGGACATTAATGCCTCTATAATGATACTGAGCCCATTCTCAATGAGTCTTTGATTCTCTGGTAAGGCTTTCTAGAGGAAGAAAAAGGGCAATTCTTATCAAAGATTCAAAGTGGTTGTACTAGCTGTGATTTTCCACCAAGTATGGCTCTGTCCATTTTTTTATTCTTCTACAATCTAAAATTATCCATGTCTTATGAGCAAAAATCATAAAAGAATGTCATAATGTATGTAAGCCTAACTCACACGTACCCAACATGTGAGACCCATTTGATCTAATGAAAAAAAAAAAAAAAAAAACTTTTCCATTGGACGGGACTAAAGTGAATCAGGCAGCGATGCCATCCCTTACTTCACTGGCAATGGCTCATAGCGCCTCATTCATGGCCCTGTGATTCCCATGGACACCTCATTTGATACGACTATTAATGGCATTATGTAGAGTTGGACCTGTTGGTATTGGCAATTGGAAGGTTTAAGTTTTGGAATGGCAATTTTGTCGAAGTTGTGCTCTTAACCATAATATGCCATTTGGACATATCTAAAAATTACCAAAAAAGTTTTAAATTTATTGCACTTGTATTAATTCAATCATAAACATTTCCGTTGTGCCAATTTAATTTTAATCATTTTCATGTTTTAAGTCTGAAATTGTTGACATGGATATCGGCTTTCTTACATGATATAGCTGATGCAACATGAACATTTTTTAAATATTTTTTTAAATATTTTTTTTTTCTTTTCTTTACTTTACTTTTTTTGTGGCTTGAGAACTAGCAAGGGTTACCAGCCGGCGCCAACTTTGGGCGATGGTCCCAACAACTTCACTTGATTTGGGTGCCACGGCCATGCTCAACCCTCATTATATTTGAACAAGGCTTTGCCTCCTCGCTTTGGCCAATGAAGGCCGCATGGCTCTTGCCTAGGCCCCACTAGCCAATAGCAAAGGCTACGATGCCCTCATCGGCCATAATGAAGGCCCACGAGGCCTCGCCTAGTTGCTGGCAACCCTTGCCAACCCTCAGTCCGAAAAGAAAATTAAAATTAAAAATATATTGAAAAAAATTAAAAAAAAAAATTCACGTCAACGCAGATCTTGTTACTTAGGATAGTTGGCAACCACATCAGTAATTTCCAATTAAAATTGGCCGAATAGATTCAATTAGTAAAATATTAAAAAATTAAATTTAAACTAACCAAATTAAAAGTTTATGAGACTGAATTGGTACTCAATTTTAAACTTTTAACCACTTCATCAACAGCATATGCAATTCAACCGAGACATTGGTTTGTGTGGTCTGCATTGGATCAGCACGTGTAAATGCCACGAACTTTCAGGGGATTTGCATTCTCAACGGCGCCATCCATTTGCGGATTATGTATATTCGATTAGGACGTGAGGAAATATAATAGGAATGCATGTTCATTGAGGATCATGCCGACTAAGAAAATTCATGAAAAAATTCATGAAAAATGCATAAGAAAATTCATTTATGTAATAGCCTTTAAATCAATGCATAAGAAAACTCATGAAAAATATTCACGCACGTGCAGGTGCATTGGAGCTAAGTCTAGCCAGAAACAGACGAAGGCCGGGTAGTTAGCTCTAGTTAGCTCACATGCATGGCCGAGAATTATTAAAAAATTATAATAATTTTAACAAAGCATTCCGCTAGAGGAACCATTTCATTCTAGAAAAGCAGTTGGATAGGTTTGATCTAATGAAATTATATAAAAATAATAATGAGATTCATGTTCTGTCCAAAAACAAAAAATGCATCATGCGATTGTGCATCGAATACGATACCTTTAATTTAAGGGCATTAATTGCCATTCATAATCAAATAAATTATATTTGGTACAGCTTCTTTTGAAGATTTGTCATAAAAGTCAATTCAAAAAACTAATATAGTTTATGATGTGCGCATTGAACAGCAATGTGAATTTTTTTCAATTTATTTATCCTTTGAATTTCAAAATAGTTCACCCTTCACCGGCCAACTATTTTTTTCTTTTTTAAAATAATAAGTACATGTTTGGTAACCATCCCAACAGTAACTGATTCTAATTTTTTGTTCTCTGGAGCAGTTTGGGAATAGAATCGCGTTTGGTAAAAATTTTGTTCCTAGGAATAAATTTCTGTTTTTTTTGTTCCCGGAAGTAGATTTAGAATAGAATCAAGAATAAATAAAAAAAAATTGATTCTTTCACTTTGAAGACACAAACATTTACGTGTTGCTAGTACTGTTCCTGCTCCCGGTGTGCAGGCTATTCCGGCTGCTTTGGCCAATGTTTGGAGCCGATTTTTGGAGGGAAGGACCTATTGATAGAAGCCTTCAAACCCCTGTAGAGCTCGTCGTAGTTCGTGCTTGTTTTGGGCTGCGTTTGAGGAGTTCAACTAGGGTTTGCTAGTGCTGGTTCGCTGTTGGTTTCGGGAGCTTTGACTGGCGGTTGAGGTTGTCCATTGGAGGCGAGGGGGTCCTCATGGCTTTCTTTGAAAACCCAAGGAGGTGGCCCGGTACATTTTTAGCTTTAGGCCGACATGGCTGTTCTCAGCTAGGTTTTCTTGCTGGTCTTCTATCTATCACGATTCCTTGTTGCGAGGTCTTTAGTTATGGCCCATGCTTGGGAAGGGCCAAGCGCCCGTAGCCCATCTTCTCCTCCTGGTTTTGGTCATACGGGTTCCTTGAAGGAGGACGCGGTTCATCCGGCTCTGTCTCTAGATGGCTCTAAGGTAGATCCGGCGGCGCGACCTTCTCACGTTCCTGCTGGGTTGCGAGGAAGAATCGTGCCAAGTCTAGATCAAAGCATCCTTAGTAGAGGAATGGTTCTAAGAACCCGTATGTGCGCTCTTGGGTCGTCGTGGCTAAAGTCGCTACTAAGGGCTATGATTTGGAGTATTTTCCTCCTACTTATGTGAACAACAAGCCGGTTGTTGAACTTATTGATGATATTCTTGAAGCGGCTATCCTAAGCTAAAGGAGTGCCTTGTGGGCTACTTCATTGGAAGGAGATTACCTTTCAAGGTAACCGAGACGGCCCTTAAGAATGCTTGGGGACCAAATCTAGCTGAGGTGATGTCCAATGGCCAAGGCTTTTATTTTCATGTTCCTGATGGTGAGTTCCGTAGGAAGGTCTTGGAAGGTGGCCCTATTACGGTGGGTAGAGTTCCATTGGTGTTGCAGCAATGGAAGCCAACTTTGGAGCTGAAGAAGGATAAACATTTGACGGTGCCAGTCTAGATAAGCCAACTTTGGTCTTGTCTACTGGTCCTCTCAAGGGATCGGCAAAGTGGCTAGCGCTGTAGGCAAGCCTTTGTATGTTGACCGTCGAACCGAGCAGATGAAGATGTTGGCTTTTGCCAGGGTTTTGTGGAGATTATAGCCAATTAGCCAAATTGTGAGACGATGGTAGTGGTTCTAAATGGAGAATCATGCTCGATGGGCGTGAAGTATGAGTGGAGGCCCCTTGCTTGCCTAGGGTGTGGCATCTTTGGCCATAAATGTGGTTCTGCTTCTGTTCATCCCTCTAATGCGGGCGTTACTCAGCAGGCTCCAGTTGTGGCTTCCGCGGCTTAGGTGGTGTCGTTAGTCCCTTCTCAGGCTCCTGCAGGCGTTCTTGCATAGAATGTGGCTGGGATGGTTCAAGCTCCCTTGGTAGATTCCAACTCTTTAGCTGGCCCTCTTGCTGCTCAGGAGATCTGTGTGTCTTCCTTAACTAATTCTGCAGCTCCAGTTGATGGCTGCTCGATTGCTAAAGTTGTTCAGGTCCAGACGCTGGACAAGAATGATGCTACTCCTCCCTCAGGGACTGATCCAAGCTGGAAACAAGTTAAAGGCAAGAAGAAAAAGCTCCCCCTAGTAAAGACGATGCATCCTTTAGACCGGCTCATCCTAGCGATGGTGTTTAGGTCTTGAAGTTTGAAGAGCATGCTCCTGCTAAAGTCGTTTAAGGTAATCATATTCGAAAGACAAAAGCACATGTCAGGAACGTCCCAAAGCTGGTTGAAGGCTATTCCTCGGCAGGAGAGGCGGTGTCTGAACCTCCTTCTGCTGTGATTCTTCAAGCTACTTACAGTGAGGACATTGATGGTTCGGATGATGACTTGCTTTCCTCGTGCCCTCCTTCGCCGACAGCTCCTTCTCTCTTTGGGAATATTGAGTCAATGCAAGACAGATTGCTGAAGTTGCACCCTGATCCGCCCCTTTCTGTTCTACCTACACCGGCCTCTGGTCGGCGTAAGTATACCAAGAAGAGGTAATCATTCTCTCATTTTTTTCTTATGTGTATAGGTATATGGAATATTATGGGCATGGTGAACCCCATTAGGCATGTAGAAGTTAAGAAGTTAGTGTCTTCCAATAATCTAAGTTTTGTTGGCCTACTTGAGACGAAAGTTCCTGAGTCCCTTTTCGAGTCTATCTCCTCGAGTTTCTTGATGGGCTGGAATTGGATTGCTAACTATGAGTTTGCCCCTCGGGGTAGAATTTTGGTGGGTTGGAACCGGAGGTTGTCGGTTTTGAAGTTTCTTCTTTAAATGCTCAGGCTATCCATGGGCAATTGAAGTTTATTCTATCAAGGCTGACTTGTTGCATTTCTGTTATTTATGGAGAGCATTCGTTTGCTCGCCGTCGGCCCCTTTGGGAAGACCTTGTCCAGATGAATAATCTAGTGTAGGACACGGCTTGGCTGGTTGTTAGAGATTTTAATACCATTAAAGACCCATCCGACAGGGTTGGGGGTTCTACTTCATGGATCCCTTATTTTGATGAATTCAGTAATTGTTTAGCCCAGACAGAACTGGATGACCTAAGGTATGTTGGTCTTCGGTTTACTTGGTCCACTTCCTCTGGTGTTGGTAGGAAAATGAGGAAAATTGACAGAGTGCTAGTGAATGCTAAGTGGGATGCCGACTTCTCTTTCTCTGAAGCATCCTTTCTAAACTCGGAAATCTCTAACCATTCACCCATGGTTGTCAGAGTTCTTAACCCGGTTTCTGTGAGGAAACCTTTCAAGTTCTTTGATTTCTGGATGAAGCACCCGGCTTTTCCTTCCATTGTCCAGCAAGTCTGGGAGAGTCCAATGGAGGGGGTTCCAATGTATAAACTTGTGAGCAAGTTGAAGGCCCTAAAAGGTCATCTTAAGCGTCTCAATAGAGAGGATTTCTTGGGCATTTCTATGAGGGCTACTGAAGCTAGAAATGCTATTTGCATTACCCAGCTCGGTCTCCAGTAGGACCCAAGCAGCATTGCCCTTGTAGAACTGGAAAAGTCTTAGCGTCGGATGTTCATGGAATTGCGTTCTCATGAAAAATCTTTCTACATATAGAAATCAAGAGTTAGGTAGCTCAAGGAAGGTGACCGTAACACCAAGTTCTTCCACCATTCGGTCAATAAAAGACAGCTCAGAAACAGGATCCTCTCGGTTAAGGATCCCTCGGACTCCTTGGTCACGGATCCTACCTTGGTGCCTTCTATTTTTGTGTCTTTCTTTACAGATTTACTGACGCCACATACAGCCCTCTTGAAGCCTTCATTGTAGGAGCTAAAGGGTTTCATCCGGCGGCCGCTCTCGGCTGTTCAGATTGGTTTTCTTTCTAGACCGGTTCTTGATATTGAGATTCGGGATACCCTGTTTTCCATAGCCCGTGGTAAAGCTCCTAGTCCTGATGGTTTTATAGTGGAGTTCTATAAGAATAATTGAGAGTTTGTAAGGCCTCTGGTTTTAGAAGCAGTGAATGATTTCTTCTCCTCGGGTCGGTTGCTTAGAAAAGTGAATAACACTATTCTAGCCTTGGTGCCTAAAGTCTCCAACGCTTGTGTTGTTTCTGATTATAGGTCCATAGCTTGTTGTAACACTATCTACAAAGTTATCACTAAGATTTTGGCTAATCATCTAGCAGCTGTCCTGAGTGATTTGATATACTCGTCCCAGAATGCTTTGTTTGATAGTAGAAGGATCAGGGATAATATTCTATTGGTCCAGGAGTTGTTTGCAGGTTTCTACCTTGACCCGTATTTGCCTAAATGTGCAATTAAAGTGGATTTTCAGAAGGCTTACAACACTTGTGGACTAGGATTTTCTTGAGATCACCCTATTAGCGTTTGGTTTCCCTGAGTGGATGATCGGACTCATCATTTTCTGCATCCGTACTCCGAAGTATTCGTTATCCATCAATGGTGAGTTACATGGCTTCTTCTCAAGTGGATGGGGGCTACAACCTATGTAGCACTGACACGGACACGCGATATACAACACAACACGCCGACACGTCATTTCTCAAAAAGTAGAGAATTCCGATACGTTCCAACATATTAAATATTAAATAAATATTTTTATATATAAATGCATAAATAACTAAATAATAGTAATAAAAAGAGCCTAGAATTAATCTATACTAAAAACATTAATCCTACATTTATTAATATCATTCATTCTTTTAATTTGACAAATTCAACTACATTTCATTTTAATAATCCATAAAACTTGAAAGAAAAAACAAGTAATCCACATTCCACTATTAAATTTAAAATTTAACAATAAGCAAAAAAAAAAAATCAATATTCCATCAAGTAATATAACAAAAAGTCATTCATCCACATTATCCACTTCTTCTGAAAAAAAAAAAAAAAAAAAAAAAAAAAAAAAAAAAAACTCCATCTCCGGCTCATCAAGTGAAAGATTTGCAACTTCAAGCACCCCAACATCTTCAAACGAGTCAAATGCATCTCCGCTAATATCCCACATCTTAATCTCTCCTTCTGCGTATTGTGGGCTTTTTCTTGATAAAAGACGAAGATTGCTATGAATAAAAACCAAATCTTCTGCACGTTTTTGGTCATCTTATTTCTTCTCACTGAGTGCACAAATGAGTAAGTACTCCAATTTCTCTTATCACATGATGAAGAAGAATGTTGTATAAGAAGCTTTAAGGCTATGCTTTGAAGTATCGATCAACATGCACCATGATTAACCCACCAAGTCTTAGAATCCATAGAATATCGATTTTAAATGGAATGAAAATCTCTAAAATCCTCATTTTTACTCGCAAAATCTACATACTCCAAATTCACCTTGTTGCGCTCATCCAAGTTAGGAAAGTATTTCTTGAAGCGTTTCAGTCTTTCTTGGTTGATCTCCTTATTCTTGATGGAGAAATTCGAGTGGGATCTTCATCAAGCCATTGATCACTATAGTACCTTTATTTAATAAAATGAAATAAAATTAGAAAATAATAATAAATAAAAGGAGTATTATATTATCATGTTAAAGAAAGAATAACTACTAAAGTAATAATCCCATACAATTTTAGAACTTACATGGGATTTAAGGTATGTGCCAAGCAATGAAGTGGAGTGTTGTTCTTTGTCCAACGATCTACAAGAATTGTGTGAACTACCTCATAAAATGTGGACTTCTCATCTAGCCTCTTCACTTCATGTGCATATATAGCTTTCTTCACATTTTCGATCATCAAACCCCACAAATCATAAACTAAGTGAAGACAAGGCTTATCGGTGTCACAAATTCTAAGCACATCATAAATAGGAGCCGTGAAGGAAAGTATATAATCAATCAAATCCCACCAAAAATCATCCAACACCTTCTCCTTGACAAACTTAGTTTTCTCTTGATTAACATCTTGATAGATATTCCATTTGTCACAAATCACCATGTTTTGAAGATCACTTTTTATTATCTTGAATCTCCTAAGCATCACAATCATCGAAGCAAAAACGTGTATCCGTTACAGAAAGCAACTTCAAGCTAACAAATTCATTGTATATTGCTAATCTCATAGAATGGTTCATGATGAAAAGTTTGATTTGCATAACTTCCTTAACAATATCTGAAATCCAACTACATTCCTCATAAACTATTTGATTGCTCTCCATATTTTTTGCGGCACAAATGTTCTTCAAAGCTAGATTAAGGGTGTGCATCACACAAGGCGTCCATATAATGGATGGAAATTCTTGCTCAATGAGTTGTCCCACGCCCTTACAATTTGAAGCATTATCCGTAATTACTTGGACCACATTCTCATGCCCAATTTCATTAATAACTCCTTTCAGCAAATTAAAAATGAAATGCATATCTTTTGTTTCTTCTGAGCAATCAACCGATTTTATAAACATTGGTTCTCCATCCGATACCGCCATAAAATTAAAAAGTGGTCTTCTTTGTGAGTCGCTCCATCCATCACTCACAATACTTACACCCTTCTCCTTCCACATGATTTTGATAGGTGTACACAACCTATCAATATTTGACTTCTCTTTTTGCAACAAAGTGGTCCTCAATAAATTATATTTCGGTGGTACATAACCCGCAATATTATGATTAGCAGCATAAGTGAAAGCGGATTGAAAATAATGATTCCTTGCCAGGTTAAACGACAAGCCCGCCAAATAAAATATCCTAGCAATCTCATAATCTAGACGTTCCTGTTGAGTCATATTAAATGCATCTTCAAGTGATTTTCCACTCCCACTTCCACCTTTCCTTTTTTTGGAGTTAAATGATAAATTCATTCTGTCACCACCACCACCACCACTAAGTGAATAACTAGCAAGAGGAAAAGGTACATTTCTAGGTGCAAAACTCATTAATTTAGTATTGACCTATTCCTCTAATCTTTCCATCTCCAAAAGATCTTTTTTTTCTACTTTTGTGCACTTTCCAATTCATTTTCCACTTATCATCATCAAATGATCCATCACTCTCATGTATGAACTCTTAAAATTTTTTTGACAAAAGTTGCATCTCCAAGACAAATTTCCCCCCGCATCAGTATGATTAACTAACTTAGTAACATACCTCCATAATTGTTGTTTTACAACTTCATTGCTAGAGGTAGGTGGTTATGTGCTTGAAGTACTACTAGCCATGTTTGAACTTGAAGACATTCTGCAAAAAAATAAAATAAACATGTTATTGATAGCAAAATAGAGCGCTCAATACATAAAAATTAAAACAAATTGATTTTGTGTAAATGAAATATTGAAAACCACTAGGATCCCGACAAAATGCTGATGTTCTAAAGATTTTACAAGCTTTTTAACCTGACTCCTCACACACAAAATATGATTTTCTATCAATGTACTAGACTACTAGTAATAGAGAATAGGGCAGCAACTCTCCAAAAGATGTTGCTCCAAACTACTGTCGAAAGTTCCCCGTAATAACAAGTTAACAACTTTAGACAATTTCATTCATGGAAATTTTGCTATGGGACCTTTCAATAGCGGCTAGGTTAATTCCCTTCCCATGATGGCTACAGACTACTAAACTCTACTCATTCAGGCTCAAAAACATCTACAGCAAAACCCCGTGCACCATCACAAGAACCTGACTCCAAAACGCAATAGCACCAATCGAACTTCAACTAACTCGGTCCAATGGACAATGGAGGAACCCAGTTCGCTACATCCCTAACTAGCACTAGCAGTAGAAGTCAACAACCAAGCCCATCTATTCCAAAAGGCCAATAATTGCACCTTCAGTTCCACGATCACAATTCACAGTGTGGAAGCATCCATTGAGTACAGATTGGCGTGCAAGGGTGCTACTCATGAAGGGGATGGGAAGGTCTAAAGAACTAGAGCTCCAATTTTTCGACATCAACAAGCGTAGCCAACTTTATGTGTACCCTTCTACCATAATTGCAACAATTCAGCAATCCCAGTTCCCCTAATAAGCATCATTGTCATACTCAGATTCGACACATGAATACTAAAGAACAACCTCCAAATTTTTCGGAGGAAATACGATAACATCTTCCAATAAAGAGAGAACCGAACAAAAAACAACAACAACCCAAGGAGCGAAACCAACAAAAGAATGGCACAAGAGCGCCGGAGACAGAGAGACGAAAAGAGGGTCCGAAAAATCCCCCTTCCCTAAACTAACTCTAGGGTTTGCCGAAAAATCCCAATCGCATTATAAAGAAATCCAAGATGCTAACCTGAGATAAGATGAGCAAAAAGATGAAATCGCAAGATGAAGAAGAGCAACGCGGCAACGCCTGTGAGAGGTAGAGGCGACGGCTCGCCGTCGGGGCGATGGCTCGATGCTTGCAAGAGATGAAGGCGAGGTCGGAGGCGACTGTGGTGACGGGTGGGGCTGAGGCGCGAGGGGCTACGACGAGTCGGCGACTGGTGGGGTGGGCCGCGCGGCCGGCAAAGCAACACCGGCGACACTCATAGCAAAAGAAGAGAACCCGAGTGCTCGGCTTAGGCGTGTGCGGCGAAGACTAAAGAGAAGAGTCTAGAAGAACCGATTGAAGAGTGATGAGAAGAGTCCAAAACTTTTAGCTTTTATTTTTTTTTTTTTTTTTATATATTTATATTTAGACCCCAGAAGTTTTGAAAATTTATAAAAATAACCCCATGCGTGTCGGAATTTCAGACTCGCGTGTTGGAGTGTGTCGAAGGCAGTTGACCGCATGTTGGAGCGTGTCGGACACGTGTTGGACACGACACGAAGGGTCTCGAAGAGTGTCCGTGCTTCTTAGGCTACGACAAGGGGACCTTATGTCTCCCTATCTCTTTACCTTAGTGATGGAGGTCTTCTCTGGGATTCTGAGCCTTCGCACAGCACATAAGGTATTCAAGTATTTCTGGAGGTGTAAAGCCGTGAAACTTTCTCATCTTTTCTTAGCCGATGATATCTTTCTCTTTTAGTCAAACAAATTAGGCTTCCGTGTCTCTATTAAAGAGAGGCCTTGATATCTTCTCCTCTTGGAGCGGAATGTTACCTAATAAGAACAAAAGTGAGGTGTTTCTTGCAGGGGGCCTCATTCCTCGCGTAAAAATATTCTTCCGGCTTTCGGCTTCCAAGAGGGGAGACTTCAAGTCCGCTATATGGGGGTGCCCATCATATTTTCGAGGCTTGGTAAAATGGATTGTATTGCGCTTATTGACCGAATCACAACTAGGTTCCAATCTTGGACTCAGCGGTTTCTTTCCTTTGCAAGAAGACTCCAGTTGATTAGGTCAGTTCTTCATTCCATTCAATCCTTTTGAGCCAATGTGTTCACCCTTCCCCATTCGGTTTTGGACGGTATATAGTGTATTTTTAGGCAATTCCTCTGGAAGGGTCCTTCCCTTGGTCGTGGATGGGCTAAAGTCTCTTGGGAGGATGTTTGTGTTCCTAAGGATGAGGGCGGCCTAGGTATACGTAGGCTGCGGGACTATAATAAAGTAGCCATTCTTAAGTATATCTGGATTTTGTTTAATGATAAAGAGTCCTTGTGGTGTCGGTGGATTCATACCAATTTTTTAAAAATGGATAATTTTTTGGTATCTGCTGCTCCTTCTGTTTGTTCTTGGGCGTGGAAAAAAATCATCCAGCTAAGGAGGGATTTTAGGCTATCCTTTTATTGGAGAGTGGACGATGGTCGTTCGGTCTCGCTTTGGTTTGACAACTGGCATAAGGAAGGCCCGTTGAGCCGTTTTATTCCAAATTCTCTTATTGCCAACTCGGGTCTCCCTAGGCAGGCGACAGTGGCTGACCTTTTCGATCTAGATAGTTGTGTCTTCAGGTCTATTTTGGAGTGTTGGGACTTCTCAATGCCGATACTCTCTCGGGCCTTTGACCGGTTCTCTTGGTGCGGTTCCTCCTCCGAAATCTTCTCGGTGGCCTCGACCTGGGAGGCTATAAGAACCAAGAGGAACCGTGTTCCTGGGCTAAGTTTATATGGAACAATGCCATTGCTCCTAGATTTCAATTCAACCTTTGGTTGATTACCAGGAATTGCCTACCGACTCAGACTTCTCTCCTTTCTCATGGAAGAATTGACTACAAGTTATGCGCCTTTTGCAATGCCATTCTAGACTCTATTGACCACCTTTTCTTTGAGTGCCAGGTCCCTACCACATTTGCTTTTTTCTGGGGCCGTGAGATGTAATCTTCCTTGGCGTAATAGGTCTTGGACGGATATTCTCCTTTGGGCTTTGAAATTCTTGTTTGGTAAGGATTTTTTCCACTCCATTGCTCAGTTTTCTTTTGGGGCCATGTGCCACCTTATTTGGAAGAAAAGAAATAGCATCATTTTCCGTGGAGAAGGGCTCGAGGTTTCGGCTTTGAAGAATCATCTTATCAAAGTCGTCAAGGGTTGACTTTCAGCAAGGTACTGGATACCCCAAGAAATAGGAGGCTCCAACGAGGGTGGGGTTTGATCCTGCTGTCTTCGAAGGTGGCCTCGGTCACACTTAGTGTTGGCTTTTTGGTGATCCGGGTCCTTCTCTGGATGTTTTTGTGCCACCGCTTTCTCTCTTGCTTGGCCGTTCATGTTTGGCCACTCGCTACTCGCGCCTCGCCGTGTGGCGCATTGCTGCTTCTTGCCACCTACTCCTTTTGATGTTTTGGTGGTGTTGTGTTGGGTTTAACAGCCGTTCTTTCGACTGTGTTTTAGTTGTTCTGTTTTTAGTTCTTTTACTCCGGCTTTCTTCCACTCATGCTGCTTCTTTGCATTTTGAGTGAAATTTTTTGGTGCCGGATTCTTGTATATTTGCCTTTCCATCAATATATTCTTACCTTTACCAAAAAAAAATAATAATAAGAATCAAAACCAACTCTTCTTCTTCTTCTCTTTTCTTCTTCTTCATCGACCGCATCCCACGGTTGCCGTCCGCCACCGTCCCGCCCGCCCGCCGCCGCCGCCGCCGGTCGTCGTCCGCCGCCGATCACCCCCAACCGGTTCGGCGAGCTCGCCCGTGGGCCGCCGAGGTTGGGAGGTCGGCCGCCACCGGTGAGGCCTAGCCTCAGCAGGGCAGCCTACCGAGGCCAAGCCTCGCCCAATTGCCGTCGACACTCCGGTGAGGTCGCCAACCACAAGAAAAGAAGAAGAAGAAGAAGAAGAAGAAAAAAAAAAGAAGAAAAAGAAACAATAGGAGAAAAAGGAAAAAGTAAAAAAAAGTAAAAAAAATTTTAAAAATTAAAATAAATTGATTTGGAAACAGCAACAATGAGCACGGTACCAAACTTAATTTTATTCCAAAATCAGAAATTTTGGACAATTACCAAACGGCTTAAAATGCTTAGAAATTGTTCCCGGGAACAGAATAAAAAAGAATCATTTCTGATCAGAATCTGTTTCCGAGAACAAAATCGTTACCAAACGCGCCCTAAGTCAACGTATCCACTTTTGCTTTTCACCTCTCTTTCCCTTACTTGCCGTCTTAGACTCTTAGGTGTTGTTCTTGCTTGTACGGATTGATATAAACTGTGGACCTTCACTTGGCATCGACATTGCTCTAACACTAAAAAAACTTCCGACACTTTTTGTGACGAGCTATGCTCTCCTTCAATTGTGTCTTTATTCGTGGTTTAAATTAGCAAACATCAGCACCATATAAATCTAATTGAATATAAATAAATATGGATTATATTCATACTTATAACCCATCAAAACACTATTATATTGGCATTAGACTTTCTTATTTGCGGAATATATGGATTAGTAAAAGACATGAGGTTAAATATAGTAGGAAAGTATCTTCACTGAGAATAATGCCCACTATTTTATAGCCTTTTCAATTAATTAATGCGTAAGAAACTTCATCAAAATTTTCCCCCACTTTACAGGTGCATTGGAGCTACCCTAGTGAGAAACGGACAAAGGCCGGGTACTTCGCTCTAAGAATAATTTATTTGTGCAAAAGTAATTGGACAGATTTGATCTAACGAACTATATTATCACATGATAAAAATAATAATCAGATTCACGTTAGAACTCGTGAAATAAAGACTACACCATTTGCGTGTGCGACGAACATGCTACCATCTACCCATGGGCATTAAATGCCATTCAGAAACAAGTTATATTTGATACAGTCTTTTGTGAAGCTTTGTCTAAAGAAGACTCATGAAACTAGTTTAGTTTATAATGTAAACACTGAATAGCGATCTGAATCTTTTTCAATTAATTTCTTTATTGACTTCGAAAGTCTTCTAAATTAACATGCCTATTCCTACGTGGTCCGTGAATTTATATAGGGACAAGCTCTTCATCGCCCATGTCCATCAACCATCAGACGGGATCGCACTTCACCTTCCTTGAAACGCGACTCCACGAGCAATTTAGAAAAATGATGTCCATGTCCGACTCCACGCCTTCCTTAAATTACTTAATATAGCAATTCATGTAAATAAGTATGTCAAAATTATGTGAATCCTAGGTGTGAAATTATGAGCTTTGACCTCTCTCGTAGCTCCAGCTAATTGCAAAATTTGAGGAATGATGTACTAGTTTGCAATTAGGCTCAAAGAAGAATTACTCCCTGCATATATGAATTTTTTCAATAAATCACGTAATTACCAAGCTAAAAGAAAACCATGTAAATCCTACACTGTCGATGTTCTTCCTGATGTAAATGTGGTTTATACAGGAAATTTAATTTTCATATGATTCAACGGACCATATTATGGCAAAAGAAAAAAAGTCAAAATCAACCAAATTTACGAGACCTTGCCACATGCAATTGAAGCGTATGACGAACATATTTTAGAGCACCGAATCGAACAAATCTTATACATGTGTAAGGTCCATTGATTTCACATAATGCAAAATACACGCTCCAATTCACATTATAACTAAGAAATGTTAAGTGTGTGATGGACTTTTATTTGTTGTTGAACACTATCCACTTATTAATGCATACTTACCATTTATCACATCATTTAATATATTAATCTTGTGAAATCATGGTATAACACCCATGTTGCTTGTCATAATTTGTCCAAGCCCAACTTAAATTTATCACTTATTCACAGATCTTGCGTAAGGCTAATAGTTTTCATTTCACATCTCATGAAAAACCCTTAACTTGATGATCAATTAGGGATATGAATGCATCATTTCCTTGGATGAAGCAAATTGAGTTGAGTTACCTATTATTTGTGTCGTGTGATTGTTATCTTATATCAATGTAATTACAAAGTGCTTTTTAATAAACAAGAATTAAAATGTGTCAGTTTCGAGTTATAGAGTGTTAAATTGGATTTGAACATCTCTTAGTAATTAGGATTACACAATTTTTACCTTTTCCAAATGTTTTTGTGCGTGTTTGACTTTGCGATGACTGAATGTGAATACAGTCTTGTGTGTGTTCAGTTTGGCAACTACTTGGTCACTGTTTGTACTCGTTTGGTTGGTTTGTTATATTAGTAGTGGTTTGAGAAGCTTAATGGTGAATAAAAATGGTTGTCATTACATGCTCATGCAGTCTCTTGTCAAAGGAAATGTAGATTTGTCATATATATAAAGCCGGTGGTAGTTATCATTTAGTGTGACCACAGTCTATTCTATCTCTTTTTTATTATTTTTTTAGCACATCTATTTCCATAAACAGTAGAAAAATATCATGTGATATTTAAGAGTATCTAGTAACTGATGTTGAAAATTTTTACAAATAAGGTCGTATGTAGTAATTGTATTGGACTTATTCGAACTTGATAATGAGAAGTTGCACGTTTAAAAACAAGAAAGAATAGATGTGTTGTCTAAAAAATATCTTAAATCTCATCAATTTACATGATTTATAGGGTGCAAATAGTCAATTTCATTTCATCACCGAGTAAATGAGACTTGAACCAAGTAAAATCTAGGGCCTTAGCCTGAATATTGAGTTCTCCATAATTTGCCAAATTTGGGCAACTTTATCAGAGAAAAAAGAAGAAGAAGAAATTGCTTCACCAAAGTCAACAAGTCAACATTCTCAATCGTCATTAATTCCTTATAAGCACCAACAGTTCACTGGATCCTCCGATACCATCAAGCAAGTTCTTACTCATGGAAGACTGGTAAAACTCTCTCTCTCTCTCTCTCTCTCTCTCTCTCTGAGCTCATTCTCTTCAATTATTCCTTCTTCTCTTGCTTGCCTCCAGCAAGAACAGCGGACGCAAAGATGAAGAGCTAGTGGACGAGAAGAAGTACTTCCAGAAGGTGCTTGACGACATCGTGAGCCTCAGTTCCCTCTTCACTGTCGCCGTCTTCATCGGCCTCTCTTTCGCCCAGCCGGGCCAAGTTCAGAGCCTCGCAGATGACCCCCGTTGCCCCCAGGTGCCAATCTGCGCAAGCGGCTTTTAGCCTTTGAGATCGCCTCATTCAGCAGCTTCATCTTTGCTGGCTTCCTCGCCAAGTCTGTCAAGGTCTTCCTCTACATCTCCGAGAAGCGGGATGCCCTAGAAAGAGAAAACAATAACAACTCCCTGGAAGGGAAGGACAGCCCGCACCGCAGATTGATGAGCGTTATCGGGTTCTATTTGTCAATCTATGGGACCATGGTCGGGTGCTCGCTGCTGCTCCTGGCCATGGTTGACGTCGTCCAGATCAAGCTTGGCCTCCTCTCATGCCGCAGCAAGTTCACGGTCGCCACTGTCTGTGCCATGGTTGGCGTCATCGGCCTTGGCCTGCTGACCTTCTTCTTTACAGTGACCCACGGCCTGTTGATCGCCGCGAAAAAAGTGAAACCGCAATGGAATAATGGCCCCGCCCCGAAGGAGGCTGAGAAGGCGTGACGACAAGAGGTGAGAAGTTACTAAGGCAATCTAAAATATGCAGGAACTATCATATGACATGTATCCAGTGAGACGTCTTCTAGTAGACGTAGGTTGTGTAGTGCTCGATATATCATCGCAGGTCCATGTATGTTATGTTCTAAGTGAAGGTGTTATCTTACTGTGCATTCCATGTTTCTTGCGATTCCTTTTTGAGGGACTTTCGCGTAACAGTCCATGTTGATTTACAAAGTTCATATATTAACGGAAAGTCAAAACTCTCACTAGTGGTCGATTGGTCCACTTCCTCGTAGGAAAATACTTAAAAAATCATCAATCTATTGTACTTTTGCTAATTTAATCATAAACTTTTCAATTGAACTAATTTTATCTTAAACATTTTTACATTTATACCAATTTAATCCATCTAATCAATTTAGGTAGGAAATTATTGATGTAGACACCGACCGTTTGACATAATACGGCTGGCATTGATATGGACAACTTTTTAATTTGTTAATAGTTTTTAAATAAATTTCTCTTTTTTCCTTCATTTTCCTTTGGCCTGTCATAGGTAAGGGTCGCCCTCGTTAGATCTAGCGAGGATGACCCTCGTGGTCTTGGTGAGGTAGGTCGCTCAAAATATGTCACCAAGAAAAATGGGAACTTTAAATTTCATTTAACCCGTGCAATGCTCATTATCATGTCTTGACAATTCTCTAACCTTTGATAAAATGGTTAAGACTAATTTGTTTAGACATCTAGAGGAGCACATACTGTACAAAGGGTCCATGCCCAATTTTCTTAGTTAATTTTAGGAAATTAAGATAAGTCATAAATCTTTTAATTGTGCCAACCTTTACAAGTTTTATCAATTGAATTTATTCGGCCAACTAGCAACACATGTAGATGTTATGCCAGCTTTCCTCGAGAAAAAGACAAATTTCCAAATGATCCTTGAATACACAAGTCCAATGTATTCAAGCTCTTGATGTTGTTGGAGAAAACTTCCTTATTTGTTTTGATGCTGACAAAACATTTTCATCGATCCTGTTTGAAGACTTGCGAGACTCTTTCGACAAAGTCGAAGACTTGCGACTCTTTCGACAAAGTCCAAGACCACCCGACCGCCGACTCAAGATGTACAATCTGCCCTCATTGACAGTTTCTAGGCGACGAAGAAGATTTATCCAGTTCGAGTATTTCTTTAAGGATTTGATTCGAGCGGTTGAAGAATATCTCACGGCTGGAGATAGCATCTCAAGATCTATTATTCATTTTAAATTTAATTCGAGTAATTTGGATCCGTTGATTGGCAAAGTATACTTGGAAGGTTCCACTTATGGAAACCTAGATCCGATTGTATGGGCGAGCGGGATTGGTGGGCTATCTTCACATTCCTTAAGTAACTCGAGATCTCCTAATTGATTCTGTCCAACGGGTAGATTGGAAGAACTCCTTTGGAAGGTGCCAACGGTTGTGAAGGCATGGAGAAGTATATAAGGAAGATGTTACGGTTATTTGAGTGTGTGCGCGATAGATAAATTCCAAAGTCCGAAACTTCTTGTTCTTTGTCCATTCAATTGTTGAGCGTAAACTTGTACTCAAAAGAGAGTTTATACATTTGTGAAACCTTGAGGAAGTGTAGTAGAGTCTCTACACTGTGGAATCAAGGAAGTGATACTATAACAACTCTTTTGATTCATAGTGGAATCCAGCCGGTGGGCTGCCAGTGCGGGAGAGTGGACGTCGGCTTGGATTAAGTCGAACCACTATAAACCTTATGTTCTTATTCTCTTCCCTAAACTCTTTTACTTTGATCATAACTCTATTTGATTGTTAGAGTCCAATTTCCTTTTCAAAGTCTATTACCAAACAGACTCGAGTTAAAAGCAAAATTTATATTCTACTTTGCAAAAAATTGTTTTCGCACCTATTCACCCCCTCTAGGTGCTCGTACTAGCATTCACAATTAGTATCAGAGCCTGTGTACTCATTTAAATTGAAGTGTTTTTACTTCAGAGTTAACGATTCATGGCTAGTATGTTGGCTCCAGGTCTGGTTGAAGGGCAAAGCAACACAAGACCGCCTTATTTTGATGAAAAGGAAGACAACATATGGAAAAACAAGATGAAGGCATTCCTAAGATCTAAAGATCCTTTGGAATGGGACGTGGTAGACAAAGGAATCATTCCTAAAGCTACAACAGTCTTGGAAAGAGGAAAAGAAGTTATTGAGTCCAGCGAGATGACTCAAGAAGAGATAACCAAGAGACAAGCTCTCAATGCAAAAGTAATTTATTCCTTATATTGTGCATTATCTCCTACTGAATATAACAGAATATCTTCTTGTGAAACAGCTAAAGAAGTCTGGAATAAGTTGCACATCACCTTTGAAGGAACTGATCGAGTGAAAGAAACCAGAATTAATATTCTGCTCGGTCAATACGAAGCCTTCAAGATGAAACCAGGAGAATCTATCACTGACATGTTTAGTCGTTTTACAGAAATCGTGAATGGTCTTGAGTATCAAGGTCAACCAATCTCTCGGACCCATGAAGTTTAACAAACTGCTGCGTGGACTTTCCAAAGATTGGAATCACGTAAAGACCTCAATAAGGGAGACACAAAAAATCATGCCACTTTCTGTTGACGAATTGGTTGACACTTTTCAGTCTTATAAAGTGGAGCAAAACAATGAAGATGAAGATCCCAAAGGTAAAAAATCTATTGCTTTAAAATCTAACGATGACTCTGATGTTACAAATTCTGAAGATGATATGGACAATGAAGAGCTTGTTCTCATGATAAGAAAGTTCAGAAAACTGAATAAAAAGAGAAGAAGATTCAATTGGAAGAAATAAAGTTCTCAAAAGTTTCAAAACAAATCAGCGAGAGGACGATGAATCCAATAAAGATGTGATTTGTTTTGAATGCAAGAAAAAGGGACACATCGGACCCAACTGTCCCTTACTAAAGAAAAAGAAAGGAAAAGCTGAGAAATACGTAAAAGGCTCTTAAAGCGAAACTTGGAGTGATACCGAATGCGAAGAGAGTGATGATAATTATGCCAATATTTGTCTAATGGCACAATCGGAATCGGATCTCGGACTGAGATGCACTCGGACTCGAAAGTGAAATCAAGGTAAGTAATTTTAAGATTCCTACTAAAGTCTCTAAATATATTGAGGAATTGTGTCTTAATCTCAAAACCTCTCTCAAGAGAATTTCCGAACTAAAAAGGGAAAATTCTACACTGAAGCAACAGGAGATTGTTTGGAAAGAAAAGGTCGAAAATTTAGATAAAAGTGTCATTACCTTGAAAGAAAATGCAGACTCTCTTTCTAAAGAAAATAAACTTTTAAAAAATGATATTTCAAGTATCTCAAAAAGGTTTTCTATAGGATCTGAGAAATTAGAAAAGATTCTTTTAGCGCAAAGACCCTACTTTAACAAATCAGGCTTGGGAATGACTGCTGAAACCATTCCTTTAATTGATTTTCCAAAAGTAAATCTGATATTCTAACGATGACTTTGATGTTACAGATTATGAAGATGATATGGACGATAAAGAGCTTGCTCTCATGATAAGAAAGTTCAGAAAACTGAATAAAAAGGGAAGAAGATTCAATTGGAAGAAACAAAGTTCTCAAAAGTTTCAAAACAAATCGGCAGAGGACGATGAATCCAATAAAGATGTGATTTGTTTTGAATGCAAGAAAAAAAGGGACACATCGGACCCAACCGTCCCTTACTAAAGAAAAAGAAAGGAAAAGCTGAGAAATACAGAAAAGCTCTTAAAGCATAAACTTGGAGTGATACCGAATGCGAAGAGAGTGATGATGATTATGCCAATATTTGTCTAATGGCACAATCAGAATCAGATTTAGACTCTAAGACAGACTCAAACTCAGACTCAGACTCAGACAGTGAAATTAAAGTAAGTAATTTTAAAATTCCTACTAAAGTCTCTAAATATATTGATGAACTGTATCTTAGTCTCAAAACCTCTCTCAAGAGGATTTGCAAACTAAAAAAGGAAAATTCTGCACTAAAACAACAGGAGTTTGTCTGGAAAGAAAAGGTCGAAAATTTAGATAAAAGTATTATTACCTTGAAAGAAAATACAGACTCTCTTTCTAAAGAAAATGAACTCTTGAAAAATGATATTTCAAGCATCTCAAAGAGGTTTTCTATAGGATCTGAAAAATTGGAAAATATCATTTTAGCGTAAAGACCTTACTTTAACAAATCAGGCTTGGGAATGACTGCTGAAACCATTCCTTTAATTGATTTTCCAAAAGTAAATGAAAGAATCAAACAAAGACCTACAAAAGATTTTTATAGAAATCATTTTCAAAAAGTCTTTGTAAAACCCGTAGGTCGGTGCTTTTAAATGTTCTAAGTGTAATAGCTCGAATATTTTGAGAAAGAATGTCCTATGGTTTGGAAATCTGTTAAGAAGGCTTGGGCAAAGACCGTATATTGCACTAACTTCATTGAACCCAAGAAAGTATGAGTACCAAAGAAAGCTTGAGTTTTCTTTTTAAATGCAGGTCACTATCAAGAAAAAGGTCAAATGGTACTTGGATAGTGGATGCTCAAGACATATGACAGGAGACTCAAGTTGTTTCATAAAGCTTATGCAAGTTAATGGTGGAAAAGTTTCATTTGGAGGAAATAGTAAAGGCGGGGTTGTCGGATGCGGAACAAGTAAAGATTGGAAGTCTCACAATCAGCAACGTTTCTTTAGTGAAAGGACTCAACTACAACTTGCTGAGTATCAGCCAACTATGCGATACAGGTTTCAAAATTAACTTTCAAGAAGGAATATGTTCAGGAACCAGCAAAGACTCCTCTCAGACTTTCACGGGACAAAGACATGAGAACATCTATCTTCTAGACATCAAACCAGAAAAATCCCAATGTCTAATTTCAATTCAAGAGGAAGCTAATCTCTGGCATAGAAAACTTGGCCACATCAACATGAAGCAAATAGCCAAGATCTCTCGCAAAGAAGCTTGTTCGTGGACCACCCAATCGACATACCAAAAATCCGATCTATGCACACCATGCGTGTTGGGAAAACAGTCGAAGTTCTTTCAAACCAATAAATCAAGTTTCCATTAATCGTGTACTGCAACTCTTGCATATGGATCTCTTTGGACCAACCGAACTCGAGCATTGGTGGTAAGAAATATTGCCTAGTAATAGTGGATGATTACTCACAATTTACTTGGGTATATTTCTTGACAAGTAAGTCTGAAACTTTTTCTTATTTTATAAAGTTTGCTAAGAAAATACGAGAATGAGAAAGGGTATGTTATTTCTTATATACGGACGGATCATGGAGGTGAGTTTGAAAATCAAGATTTTGCTAAATTCCGTGATGAATCGGTTTTCAGCATGTGTTCTCCTCTCCATACACTCCAGAACAGAATGGAGTTGTGGAAAGGAAGAATAGATCATTGCAAGAAATGGCTAGAACTCTTTTAATTGAAAGTAATATTTCTTCTCGTTTTTGGGCTGAAGTAGTTTCTACAAAGATATTATATTATTAATAGAGTTTTCTTAAGGCCTATTTTGGAGAAAACTCCCTATGAATTGTTCAAAGGTAAGAAACCAATTGTTTCCTATTTTCATGTGTTTGGTTGCAAATGTTTTATATTGAAAAATGCAAATGATCGAATTGGTAAGTTTGAAGAAAAATCAGATGAAGGTATCTTCCTTGGATATTCAATTACCAGCAAAGCTTACAAAGTTTACAACAAAAAGACTCAATCAATGGAGTAATCAATGAATGTTAAATTTCAAGACTTCATACAAATTCAATCGATTTAGACTCAACCTGAAAAATCTGAACCTGTTCCAGACTCTACAAAATCTAAATCCCCGAAGCGCTCGGACTTCGCAGTAGACCAACAAAAACGATCGTTGAAGAATCGGATGAAGAAAAGATCGATCCTGTCGACCAATCAGCAACCGGAAGCACAAGTCTAGTCATCCCAAAAACTCATAATTGACAACATTGATGAAGGAATCCGTACAAGATCCAAAAGGCATGAAGAATCTAGTGTTGTGGCTCTTATTTCTAAAATAGAACCCAAGAGCATAGAAGAAATTTTAACTAATGAAAGTTGGATTAAAGCTATGCAAAAAAAAATCAGGCAATTCAGAATTAACGATGTCTGGAAATTGACTCCTAAACCAAGAGGTAAGTCTGTTATTGGAGCTAAATGGGTTTTCAAGAACAAGATGGACAAAAAAAGAAAAGTTATAAGGAACAAAGCAAGACTCGTGGCCAAAGGATATACGCAGGAAGAAGGGATAGACTATGATGAGACTTACGCACCGGAGCGAGGTTAGAAGCAATTAGATTATTACTTGCTTTTGCTTGTCATAAGAATTTCAGGTTATTCCAAATGGACGTCAAAAGTGCATTCTTAAATGGATTTATTCAAGAGGAAGTCTATGTGGAACAACCTCCCGGATTTGAAGACCCAAGGAAACCGACTACGTATTTAGACCGAAAAGGCACTTGTATGGTTTAAAGCAAGCACCTCGAGCTTGGTACGACGGAGTTAAGTAAATTTTTAATCCAAAATGGATTTATTAAAGGTAAGGTAGACACTACCTTGTTTATTAAAAGAGAAAGTAAAAATTTTTTACTTGTACAAATCTATGTTGATGATATTATTTTTGGATCACCTAACGAAAACATGTGCAAGAAATTTTCTAAGTCTATGCAGGATGAATTTGAGATGAGCATGATGGGTGAACTATCCTTCTTTCTTGGACTACAAGTAAAACAATTGAAGGAAATGACTTTCATTCACCAAGAAAAATATGCTAAAGAACTTCTTAAAAAGTTCGGTTTGGAGAATTGCAAAAAGACTGATATACCAATGTCAAGTTCTTCAAAGTTGGACAAAGATGAAGGAGGAAAGAAAGTTGACCAGAAGCTATACGGAGTATCATTGGTTCACTTTTTTATCTTACTTCTAGACCCGACATTTTGTTTAGTGTGTGTATTTGTGCCAGATTTCAATCGATCCCAAAAAATCTCATCTAAGTGCTGCAAAACGCATCATCAAATACGTTGCAACAACCTCTAAGTTGGGTCTCTAGTATCCTAAAGAAGGAGATCTTACCCTCCTTGAATACTCAGACGCAGACCTAGCAGGATACAGAGTTGATAGAAAGAGAACCTCGGGCACTTGTCAATTGCTTGGTAACAGACGATCTTGGTTTTCGAGGAAGCAAAGCACCGTAGCTCTTTCAACAGCGGACGAGAATATGTGACTCTTGGAAGTTGTTGTTCTCAAATCTTATGGATAAAACAACAGCTAAGAGACTTTGGAATCGAAGATTCATGCACAGAGATCAAATGTAACAATACCAGCGCAATTAATCTCACCAAGAATCCAATTCTTCATTCAAGAGCAAAGCATATAGAGATTCGACATCATTTTATTAGAGACCATGTTCAAAATGGAGAAGTATTGATTCAATTCATTGACTCAAAGAATCAGCTGGCGGACATCTTTACTAAGCCACTGGAGAAAAGTCAATTTGAGTCTATTCGATCCAGACTTAATATCTTAAAGTCTGAAGAAGTTCAAACTTAGGGACAAAAGTCTAAAGATGCTCAGACTCAGGAGATCAAGATCCACTACTGTAAGTTATTTCTGTTTTAGAAATTTATCTTTCGAACAAAATCTCGAAAAGGTACGTTCATATATTGATTGATGTTATCTTTTCAAGTTTTCATAATTATAGCAATCATTCCTTTTCGAAAAAGAAGTTATCTTTTTTACAGTTATATATTTTTCAAAAAGGCAGTTATTTTTTAAAAGGCATTTTTTTATTTTCCTTTTACGGCGATTCATATACCCCGTTTTGATCGCCTTATATATTGATTATTTTCTTCACAAACCCTAGAAGCACAGAACATCACTTTCTCACTTTTACTCTCTAGTTTAATCTTCAAAGTTTACATCTTTCTCGCGAATCGAGTTTGGAATCTCCTAAAGACTGTGATAATGGCTTCCCAAAGAAAGTCCTCTCGGATCGCAAGCAGGGGACCACCACCTTTGCATGAGGGACCTACGCACTTTGACCTCACCGAGGAAGATGAATCTCCAAGGCAACAGCAGAGCCCACAACATTCTCAACCGCGCCACACTTCCCAGGCTAGACCACAGAATGTTCAGCAACAACAAGCGGAGGAAAAAATCGTCGTGGATGCCGAACCTGTAAGGTCTCAAAAACCTGCTTTTACCTTCAAACTCTACTCTGCTTTAAAGGAAGGAGGTTCTACTTTGAGTTTCATTGGTGAATTTTTGGTAGAAAAGGGGTACCGGAATGAAACCCACTTTTTACGAACGATGAAACGTTTGGGAATCGCTCCTACGAGCTCGGCAGAAAGAGCCTTTGCAAATATTCCAAGCGATCCACGTGTTAGTGGACACAGTCAACCCGATGGAAATGATGATGAAAAGATGTTCACTAATTTTAAGTCTAGAATGGGTATTGCTGTGAATATTCGAAGCAAAAGAACATATCTGTTTCGTTCTGAGGAACACAAGCGACTTTACTCTAAGTTGCTGAAGCAAGGGGTGATGAACCCAATGAGTGTAGACTTTGATTTTCTCGACTCTCTGAATGTGAATTTGTGGGAGAAATTTGCCTTACTTCAACTTAATCGATTTTGCTCTGAGACGACAATGGCTCATCCAGAACTTACTGCATATTTCTATTCAAATCTAAGCTTTTTGGATGCGAATAGATTTTCTTTCAGTGTTAGAGATCAGGATTATGTAGTTGATATGGACACTCTGGCTGATGTGATTAGAGTAGAAAGAGGGGAGTTTCAATCAATTGGTGTGTCTATTGGTCGTGCAACGGTAGAGCTTGTTCAGGATGGGATGGCAGAAGGTTGAATTTCGTACGTGACGTTGAATGCCTCAAATGTCTTGCTTCACAAGATTGTGATCAACTTTCTTAGACCCAAATCGACTTCAAAGACGACGTTTCCAATTCGGAAGCAAAACCGATGTATGCTATCAACGCTGGCAAAAAGTTCTCTCTGCCACACACTATAATATTTCACATGTACAGATCAATGGTGAAGGACAAGGGCCAACTTCCTCATTCAGCACTTGTTTCTAAGCTGTTCAGACATCTTAATATTCAGCCTCCCAATATTATATGGGTTCGATAGTGTGATCAAATGATGGTGGAACTGAAGATGGTTTCCAAAATGCGTCTGAAAGAGCTAAACAAGGCTTTGGAGCAATTTAAAGAGAAAACTCCTGTCAAGACTCATCAAGTCTCTACGGCTGCAAAACAAAAAGGAAAGGAGCCCATGACAGCTCCATCCAAGAAAAGAAGAGCACTCATCTTGCATGATGAAGAAGATGAGGAAGACGTTACCATTTTAGCTCTTGCTTTAAGGAATCTTCAGCATTTTGTTCCAGAGACAGATGAGAGAGAGGATCAAGACATAGAAGAGGAAGAGCAGAAGGATGAAGAGAGGGAATCAATGCGGAAAGAGACAGAGGAAGAACGAACTCCAGAAGAAGAGGAGCGAAGAGAACCGGAGCATCTTGAAGATGAGACGGAGCATGAAGAGTACTTCTCTCCACCTGAAGGCACGAAACAAGGGGAGCTGAGAAAAAGAGGTACCTCTTCAATTGCTTTTACTAGTGAAGATGTTAGCCGCTCACCTGCGAGATCCGAAGATGTTTATGCATCTCAATATCCCGAGGAAGGTCATGAGGTTTCATCTCCAAATCTCGGGTGCTCATGCTAAAATGACATCATCTCGCCAATACTCCTCAAACTAATCATGCCGAGGCAAACACTCGGGCCCCTAACTCGATAGACTTTCGACGAGTACTTGATGTTCTTATGGAGATGCGAGGCCAGATTTATGCCCCGGATACGAAGTTCAAAATCTGCGAGAATGCCGCCAAGCCTCTTCAGTTTCTTTGAATGATCAAATACGTACTCTTACTCTTCAAGTTCAAGCCACTTTGCCAAGAGTCACGAGGTAGATCAACCGAATGAGGATTTGAAAAAGTTGGAAGAAACCTTGTCCGATCGATGGGAGATTTCCAGCTTGTTCGCATTCCAAGACAATCCTAATTTCATTCTCTTTTCATCTCTTCTTTTTTAATGATGACAAAAAGGGGGAGAAGCTGAGTGCAGATTTGACTTCATTTGACTTATATTTAATTTTTGATTGACTTTACTTTTGTTTGGTTGTGACTGATTTGGATTTGGATTGATTGTTTAATGCTTGCTTGCAGTATTTTAAGTGTTTATGGTATTCATGGCAAAGATAGTTGTTTTTGCGAACTAACACATTTCCCGTGGATGCGAGATTCAATACTATCTTTATCCTAATCCCTTTATCTTTTATGAGATATCCATGTTTGCTTAAGTATTGTCTTGCAGGTCAAAAATATCCAAATCTGCAGAAAAGTTTTGTCACCATCAAAAAGGGGGAGATTGTTGGAAAAAACTTCCTTATTTGTTTTAATGCTGAAAAACGTTTTAATCGATGCAGTGCCAAGACTTGCACTCTTTGGACAAAGTCTCGAAGACTTGCAAACTCTTTCGACAAAGTCTGAAGACTACCAGACCGCCAAACTCAAGATGTAAAGTCTACCCTCATTGACAGTTTCTAGACCGACGAAGAAGATTTATCCAGATTCGAGTATTTCTTTAAGGATTTGATTCGAGCGGTTGAAGAAGATCTCACGGCTGGAGATAGCATGTCAAGATCTATTATTTGTTTTGAATTTAATTCGAGTAATTTGGATCCGTTGATTGGCGAAGTATACTTGGAAGGTTCTACTTATAGAAACCTAGATCCTGATTGTATGGACGATCAGGATTGGTGGGCTATCTTCACATTCCTTAAGTAACTCGATATCTCCCTAATTGATTATGTCCAACGGGTAAATTAGAAGAACTCCTTTGGAAGGTGCCAACGGTTGTGAAGGCATGGAGGAGTATATAAGGAAAATGTTCTGGTTATTTGAGTGTGTGCGCGATAGATAAATTCCAAAGTTTGAAGCTTCTTGTTCTTTGTCGATTCAATTGTTAAGCGTAAACTTGTACTCAAAAGAGAGTTTATACATTTATGAAGCCTTGAGGAAGTGTAGTAGAGTCTCTACACTGTGGAATCAAGGAAGTAATACTGTAACAACTCTTTTGATTTATAGTGGAATCCAGCCGGTGGGCTGTTAGTGCGGGAGAGTGGACGTAGGCTTGGATTAAGCCGAACCAATATAAACCTTGTGTTCTTATTCTCTTCCCTAAACTCTTTTACTTTGATCGTAACTCTATTTGATTGTTAGAGTCCAATTTCCTTTTCAAAGTCTATTGCCAAACAGACTCAAGTTAAAAGCAAAATTTATATTCTACTTTGCAAAAATTGTTTTCGTACCTATTCACCCCCTCTAGGTGTTCGTACTAGCATTCACAGATGTTAGTGGATCTCGTGTAGAACCCACATGATCTAAATGTTAGAATGCACTAAAAAATATTTCCAAGAAAAAAGGGCATTTTAATTTTCTTCAAATAAAATCAGCTATCTCATGTGGTGCTTTCTTTCGTGTCTCAGCAATTCTCAACTTTTGATAAAATGGTCGAGATTATTTGTTAAGACATCTGAAGGAAATGAAGATAAGTTTGTTATTAGTCTCAATTACTAAAATGGAGAAAGTCATTCCATTAGATGATGTAGTGTGCAATGACTTTAATAACTCTGTGTTTTGACTTTGAACAGGTTACAAAATTTTCCGATTGTGTTTGCATTAATTGTATAAAAACAATGTCAACTAATGATATGACATGTAAAAACCATCGAAACTCGAAAAAATATATTGGTTGGAGTAAGAGCAACCAGATACTAATGTCCCTATAGATACTGAGCCCATTCAAAATGAGTCTCTGGTAAGACTTTCTAAAGGGAGAAAAAAGAGTGGCTCTAATCAAAGATTCGAAGTGGTCATATCAGCTGTGATTTTCCACCAAATATGGCTCCGTCTCTTTTTGGATTCTTCTATGGTCTGAAGTTAGCGATCAGTTTTATGACCAAAAATCACAAAAAAGGTCACAATTTATGTGAGCCTAACTCACACGTACCCGACAAGTGAGACTCACTTGATCTAATGATACATGAGATTAGGTTCACATATATCAAATGCATTTGATACCTGCTTTACAAACATAGCCATGAGACTGTGCTCGTGCACTGCCTGCATAGTTAAGTTTCCTTAACCCAATTTAGAAAACAAACTATGCATTCTCTTTATAAGTAACGAGAACCCCATCTTCAATAAGTAAATCACGACTCATGAAACACATCACTAACCTTTCAAATCGGTAAGACGAGATCCACAATCCAAGTGGGTGGGTGATCCGGATATAAAATTGTTTGCACTCGGTAAAGTATTTACCGTGCATCTGATTTCTGTCTATGTTATAGCCGGTAGACTCTCTTTCATTATAAGTAGTCAATCTCGGTAGTTCATATGACTCCGCATCGTGATATGTCTTAGGCTAAAATATGATTCAAACACGCTCCGTGCATAATCGTAATGGTTGAGAGAATTGACGAGGGGAAATGGTTAAACGTCCAACAATCAATGACTACGAGATGAATTAAACAACGACTTACGGCGAATCCTTGGCCCCTAGTTCTTCATCGAACACTACCGTTGGAAGCCTGTCTTTGAACTCATACTTTAAATTTCATTCGCCATGGCTGAAATATGGAAACGCATATTGCATTTAGGATTCATTCATTGCACGCCCTCCAAATCCATCTAACAATCTCCAAGAGAATCAAAGATCCAATTCTCGAAGATACAACTCTAAAAGGATCCATTCCTACTAATTGGACCGATCACATCATTCCTCGGATTAATCATCGATATCCAAAAAGATGCTATCTGGCATGCCGTAACATTTACTTATTTGTAACCACTTCCAACCCTTAAGTTATCGGCGATATTAAATTTGATCGGTATATTTTTATCAAGTATGTGAAATTTAGAGATCGCAAATCTGTTGGCCAGTTTTGGGGTCGTGAATTGTTGGCCAATTTTTGAAGCCATGTTTATGAGGAGCGACAAGGGAAGGATGCCCACCAGGGTTACGTTGGTTTCGGCATGCATGGCGTCTCTTCTTTATACTACAGTTTCTCTGGCATGAAACATTAATTCATAATGTATGGTTTGGTTTAAGTTTTTTTTGTTGGACAAAGTATATCCTCGATATATATGATAGGTATCTATGTAAAAAAACAAATTTTACTCAAAGAACCAATAAATGTCATCAACTGCTCTTTTTATTACTCTAGTTTACACTTGAGACTGATTCTTCAATTTTGACCCCCTAAAAAAGAGTGTGAGTAGTGGGGAAAAAAAAAAAAAACAAAATTTTCCATCTCTGCAAACTACAATAGCACGTTACCCTAGAATTTCATGCCCGACCAAAAAGAGAGAGAACCTCTCATGTCGTGCTTCCGTAGAGTCTCGAGCGCTTGGACATTGACAATCACGGATTGTGATTCCCCAGGACATGCATCCCCACTTGAGCTCGGACCTTGGATTGGCACAGTGACATGTTCTTGTCGATGCTGCTGCGGCTGCTCTAGATCGGGCCGAATGAGTGCCTGCGCGGGGTCTGAGGAGCTCTGGCCATCTTGGTGGGGCTGCGGCGAGCCGTGAGACTTGGCGGTGGCGGCGGGGACGACGGAGCAGCGACAGAGAGGGCAAGTGGCGTTGGAGTGGAGCCAGTGGTGGATGCAGTCGATGTGGAAGACGTGCTTGCAGGACGGCACTTGGAGCAGCTCCTCTTTCATCTCGAACTCTCCCAAGCACACGCAACACCTGTTGTCCTATTCATGGTTAGAGAAGAGACACTACGCCAGCTTTGCTCGAAAAAAAAAAAAAAAAAAAAAAAGAAATTCTTGTGTGAACTAGGTGTGAATTGTTAATGGTGATGGATCTCAAGTGAAATTTAGGTGATCTAATGGTTAAGATTCATTAAAAAATGACTGACTCCAAGAAATGGGTTTTTAATTTTCTTTAATGAAATTATTTATCTTGTATTGTGTTGTGCTCTCTTTCATATTTTGACAAATCTTAATTTTTGATATATTTTTATTTTTATAAATCAATGTTTAAGATTCTTTATTGAGACACAAAAAGGAGGCCGTACGACATGCACTTTTTTCCTTAGCTAATGTAAGGATTAAAGAGGATTTCCTTCTATAATTTCAGTTAAAGTCATGTTAGAGCCGTTGATGTGTAGAGAGACTTGACTGCTGAAACTATCTTCATGTGCGTATGTCTGTATAAAGGTAGATGAAAGGAGGGTCTTGGGAGTGGATATGCCTCCCTCACTGAAGCCCTTATATCATAAATTCCTTCATTTTATTTTCACAATTCACCTAATATATTCTTTTGGTTTATTTTCCATTTAGATCAACAATTTAACTACTTTTAGGAAAATTGCAAGTTACACTTTCTACTCTTCATATACGTATTTATTTCACCTTCATTTTAAAATATTCACTTTTCTTTTCCTTAATAATAGACTCATCTAGAAAAAAACTGTTGAATGTAGTTTCACTTTTTAAAACTCATGTAACTTTTTCAATTCTCTTTGAGTATGTTTTATTAAGTTTATTGTATAAAATATTTTGCATGCTTGGCTTCGCGAAGTATCAAACCCAAAAATTACTTACCCCGGGGAAAAATATATTTCAATATTTTAATGTTGTCGAAATGACTTTAATTATCAAAGATTATTTGTCTTTTAAAAATTTGACATTTCTAATACCAAAAAAAATAGTATCTGCATCTGATTAATTCATACTTACAAAATTAAATGAGGAATCAAAGTGGAACTTAATCAACAGAAAAGTTATTGTATTGAATAGGTCTCATGAGAAAGTTACCCTTCCTAACATGTAACCGGCTATCTAAGTCAAATTCTAGGTTTTCTTGTATATATGCAAATACTTTCATTTCAACATAAGTAATTTTGATCTACCAAAAAAAAAAAAAAAAAAAAACCTTAGTAATTTTTTGAATTTATCTTAATACCAATTACTACCCGTCCGATCAACTTGGCTTTTGCCATGCTTTCTTTTTTATTTTCTCCATTATTCTACCTTTTTCAGTTTTATGTTTTTTCCTAAACAAACATTTCTTTAAAAAAAAAAAAAAAAAAAAAAAGCTAAAGGTGAAAAGTTGGTGACTTCATATAATAGTTAATGAATATAATGTGAAAGCCGATAATTTTAATGGGTTTAAAGGAGAGAAAATAAAAGTAGGTAAACTATGACAAAAAAAAAAATACTAAAAAAAAAAGAATCGAATAAGTATTAGCAAGAAACTCCAATAATAGTTGGTAACTAAAAATTTATTACAAATTCAATCAAATAAAAGTTGGAGAGCAACTCAAATAATGACTAGTAAATTTATATAAGAGTTGGTAAATTGAAAGTGCTGTTAAGATAAATAAGTAAAAGATGGTAAAAGTAAACGAAAATAAGTATTGTAAAGAGGAGTTGGAAATTTCATAAAAGTGTCCATAAATTTACAATAAGGTACCAAAAAATTTGATGATCGGTAACTAATACGACAAATTATCAGCACGGGAAGATATTCGTTTTTTAAGAATCAAATAGTAGAATCATCTAGAGTAATTATTAACTCGCTCTTATTAGATGATATAACAAATGATGGCTACTAATAACTCTCTTTGCGTTTGACTTTGAACATTGGCATCAAAAGGTCCCGACCCTGTTCGCATCTTCTTTGTGTTAAACAACGCCAAATAATAAAGTGTCATGTAAGAACAGCGGAAACTCGAAAAAAGGATATATTCCATCGAATTACTTTATATATAGTGAGCCCATCTAACATGCGTCTCCCGTCAGGCTCTTTTCAAGGGAATAAAAAGAAGTGGCTCTTATCAAAGATTCAGAGTGCTCGTACCAGCTGTGATTTTTCAACCCAAAATGACTCGGTTCCCCTTTTTGGCCAATGTGTAAAATTGATGCCTTCTTCTATGGTCTAAAGTTATTCATCAGTACGGTCAGCAAAAATCATCAAAAAGAAAAGGTCACCCATGTGGAAAAAAATATTCGCCATGCTAGAGATGCATGTGAGCATAAGCTCGCACGTACGGTTGGGCGAAGACCCCATGCCAGACATGCTTGATCTAATGGTTCATTTGGACTGAGATGACATATATTGAGCGCACTAGAAACCTAATCCATAAACATAATGCACGGGATTGTACTCGTACACTGTCTAGATAGTTAAGTGTTGTAAGAAAATTTAGAAGAACGAACTATTCATTCTTTTTACGACTGGAGAGAATCTTATCTTAGATAACTAAAGTCCAACACATGAAACGCATCGCTATTAATTAGATAAGACGTGCTCTCCAATCCAAATTTATCGGCCACCTAGTGTCGTGGAAAATCGGTCCTCATAGGCATTACTCTTTGTCCCCGTGGAAACAACTGGAAACCATACTGTACGGTTTCTTTAAGCAGTGGAATCCAACTTAAAGCAAAAGGGGACGGCCATTATTAGTAGTCAATCTCAGTCGTTCGCCCTTTTATGTGGACCAGCCAAGACTGGGTGGATGGACGTAATACGACGCCACGTGGTGCACATGTCACGGGACAAACTATCAATCAAACACACACGATCGTGCATACTGTAATGGTTGAAAAGAACGAAGGGGCGAAATGATTAAGGGTCCAAGAATCAAATGATCACTAGATGAAAGTAAAGTGAACAAACTTACTGCGAATCCTTTGCGCCGAGTTCCTCATCGAACGATACTATTGGAAGCTTGTCTTTGAGCTCTCCTTTCAATCCCACTTGGCATGGCTGAGAAATATAAGCACATATTGCAACATTAGGGTTTCGTTCATTGCCTGTCTTTGGGGTCCATCTAAAAGATCTCCAAGCGAAGCAAAGATTCAAGTCTAAACAATACAACTCGAAAAGGAGCGAATCCTACTAATGGGAGCAACAGATGGGTATTTCGTGCACCACAACATTCTAAAGTTATCGCCAAACACAAATTTGTCGAAAGATCGAGCGAGAGAGAGAGGCTCACCGAGGAGACATAAGGAGGTGCTCGGTTGGAGGATACAGGCAGGGCAGGTGGGGGAGAGGAGAGAGAAGAGGCCCTCTTCTTTAGGTAGAACAGGTAGAACAGCAAGAAGAGAATGATGGAGAAGAGAATAGGGATGGAGAATATGAAGGCCTGATAAAGCTTGAGCTGAAGCGCCTGAGGATACAGATGAGGTGGTGAGCCTGGTGGCGATTGAGGAAGACCCATCAAAACTCCTGACACACTTTAATGAAAATTTAAAGAAAGAAACTATGTTGATATATCTATCTCGAGTGGGCGAAGTCTAGAGCTGATAAAGGCAAAATATATAGGGGGTTTAGATAGGCCTTCTTCCTCTAAATATATGGAGAAGATTGCTCTGTGTGACACACACACAGACTATATGATATTGTTGCAAGACTGAGGAGAATTGCTATAAAAAAAAATGAGGGCTTTTTGTTATTAAATTAGAAGCCAGGGGACGAGCGTTTGACATCAATAGAACGTGGCATCTATTCTCTACTTTTCAAGTGATGGGACTACCACCACGCTTAAGCCAGTGAGTCGCCACAATAAGATGGGCCCTCACACTTGCCAATGAGGCCCATTTGTCCTCACTCTCTAGGCATGGCCCTCAGCAGTGCAATGCCATCTTAACTTTTTGTTTAATGATATTTTAACACAGGATCATCTTAGTGGCTCCGGTGCTCAGCTTTGATAATGAGAGAGTACAAATCTTTGGTTTGTGTATGCTTAGCTAAGCGAATTCTTAAACGCCCGAGTTGTTGGTAAATTGTCCCATTGAGAAGTGACGTAGGAAAATGTTGGTCTTGAGTTCTATCGTGATATTGCGATGGATGAGGTGATTCTTTGCTATTTAGATTTTTATAAGTCTATTTGATGATCCATCATTGGCAAGTTCATGCACCTAACGACCTAGCATATGAGGAAGTATGAGGCATTTCAAAATCGCAACGTTGTCTTACATTATCTATGATTCAAAGTACACGAATTATCTAGCAACGAGTGTTATAAACTATTTTGATTTTTAGAAAAGAAAAAGAAGTTCCAAATAAATATCGGTTTGAATGGACCTTGCGGAGTGATGAGTGATGTTATTAGTTTATTTGCCAGAGAGAGAAGTTCCAAATGATTATTGATTTGGATGGACATTGCCTAGTGATTAGTGATAATACTAAAGTATCTTTTTTCCGTACCAGAGAGATACAAACAGAAGCTCATAAAAACCCTATAGATTGGTGTAGTTGATTGGGCCATCTGGCGTTTTCAATTGCAAATTTGAAGGTCAATCTCACTCATTGCATGTAAATTGCTTTGGATAAGGCCCACTTGCACAAGCAAAAGGTCTGATCTTAACCGGCTTGCAAGGTATTCTATGGATTTCTAAGGAAGCGGATTGTTGTACTCGAACCTATGAGTTTTCAAAAAACCTAAAACACATTAAGCTCATATATCCGGTCAATAATAGGTTTACAATTTAGAGGAACTCTCTTGTTAGTAATACTCGTGGATATATTTTCTATGCACAGAAGTAATCAAATTTCACAAATTACTCACACTACACCATTATTTAGTAAAAATTGAGTAATTATGACACACATCACTAGTATAAAGAAAATTTTACACAAACGACTTCATTCACCCCTGATTTGAGGAAGTATGCAATTATAATCCTCAAACCAATTAATGAAAAGGTGGCTTGGGTAAAACTTCCTTCACATTGGCAGCTTAGGATTTACTTTTTCATAAAGATATTACTATGGATCTGATTCATTACGCGAGCAGTCATTCGAGTTAGGCAATACTTTTTCCTTTCTAGTCTCCATTAAATTGACCCAAGTGGTTCGAGGTAGGCATTGCCTTGAAAAGGTGAGAGAAAAAAAGGATGTGTCAGGTAGGCATGTGTGTTTTCCAATTGACAAGAGACTTTGTGGTGTCCATGTAGATGTTAACCTAACCTCCCTAGCTGTTCATGACATTGATTCATACATGGTCAAGAAGACGATCCAATCGAGAAAGTCCGTTCATCTTTCATCTTTCAATTAATTCTTATCTAAAATCGGTCCATTCCGAATCAAATGATTCAAATCCACTAGATTCAACGGTTTTTAAATCAGTCAATACACCATAAGTTGAGTTATACGCAAAACACATCCATTTTCTTCGCCTTTGGAACTAATCATGAAAACATTGAAAAGAAGAAAGGAGGTGGGCGTCGAAGGAGGGGGGGCCAAGCCAAGGTCCCTCTTCCCTGTACCGATAGAATTGGGGGAACTTATTCTTCTTTAAAATGAAGAAAGCGGCCCACGCACTACTCCAAAAAGCGAAGGTCCGATGAGATTCACCTTCTAAAAATCTTCAAAATATTCTTTCTTTAGCAGCAGAAGCCCAGTATTGAAGAATAAATAGGGTTAAAGTGGGACAGCTGTTGCCTGGAAAAAGTGTCAGCTTCTACTTTAACTAGTGCAAGCTTCGATAACATGTAATGCCTCGATCTGCTTGGTGTTTCATTAGTCATGATTGGAAGGATCAAAGAATTTTTCTTCTTCACTAGATCCCCGTGCAAATGATTCGATCAGTATTCATCATTTTACAAGTTGCACCATGTTGGATAGTGGCAAGTTGGACATTTTATTCAAAGAAAGAAGCGCTCATTGTATGTTCCATCAAAAGAAATATCGAAATCAAAGGATAGAGAACCTAAAACGATTATAAGCTCCAAAAGCAAAGTACTCTAAGAATGCGGCAGGCACAAAGTGTGAAGATGGGAACGCCTTTGAATTGGTTCGAACAGCTCCTAAGAAGCAACTATACATCTTTATGAGGTTAAAATCACTACAGAGAAGTTATACCAAACGCTTGTCAATTATTCACTATGAGCCTCCATATCTAAGGAAAATCGAACCTGTCCCCTTTCCTTCAAATGTTAATCAATTAACAACTTCAACTCAATACCAAAAGAAGATCTTGCTCTTGCTTTCAATGATTTGATTTATGAGACCATCAAGACATGACTTCACTAAAGTCTTCTGCAATATCATGATATCCTTCACACTCTTCCTAGTTGCTATCTTTTCTTTCTCTTTTCTTCTTTTCTGTTTGCTATCATTTTAGTAGATGTTGGTGATCGATGCGAGCACGTACTTTTATTACCTTTTCATCGATCGACAGAGCTCTCGCTTTGATGGGGATCGTGAATGAAAGCTCTCTCTCTCTCTCTCTCTCTCTCGTAGTGGGCGAGAGATAAGATCTACAACTACACCACTGAAAGTCGGATTCTCACTCTGACGCAGAAATGTGCATCTCAATCTCTCCCACGTTTGCTTTTTACCTTTCTTCTTTTTCTGACTGAGAAATAATGCCACCAACAAGAATAATAAGAGTAACATAATGAAAAGTGCTTCCACTTTATCCTATAATAGTCGCCGATGGCGTGGGTGACGACAATCATGTTGTAGTTGAAAAGGGTCAGTCCAACCACTATTAGATTACGACATATCTGATATTGGCCTCGGTGTGCATAAAAAAAAAATAATTATTATTAAGTTGTAGAGCCCTCACGTAGGATATTTGCGATTAAAGAAGGGATTAGAGGGCCATTTGATTTTGTTGTTAGTGCCTTCCAACTCAGGTACTTATGCTAGATGCAAATAATTTCGTGATCTTGGTCAGTGGACGATCGTCAGGACACTAGCCTAGATATCTTTAGTTGTCTACGAGGTTTCAACCTCCGGGAGTATTATATGCGATATTATTTGATTTGATGAGCCCTTATGGCTCTAGAGACTTTTGCTGATCGATGCACTTTGAGGGTGCCTCGTGCTGTGACATCAACGCACGGCTTGTTGTTTAGTTAGCCATTGCCTCCTTCCGCAGAGCGAAAAGCCAATAGAAGCGAACAAAAAGGATGTGAAAAATTTACGAATAGTTGATTGGACTTCCGATAAGGTACGTTTTGGGGGAACTTTCCTGGACATGAGTCATGTCGCATGACAGGTGTCTTATTAAGGTTAAATAAGAAGGGCCCGACCCATATTTAATCAATATTGACTCGTTCTACACTAAACACACAAACGACAGTTTTCCTAGTGCAAGTACGTGAAAATGCAACCAACTTCATTGTCACTCTAGTTGGGTTGGTTGAGAGAGAGAGAGGAGAAGGGGGACATCCGACAAGAACTTCAAATAACCAAGGAAATACAAGATAATTTCCAGGAACTGTTCTTTTACAAAGCTTCAGGTCACAACATACAAGCCACGGATATGCTCACCAGCCCACCTCTACCAACCGGATTATCCTACAGCAGAAAAGGGTAAAAAAAAAAAAAAAAAAGGAAAGAAGAAGCTATAACGCCGGACCGCAATAATTGCAAAAGCAGAACCATAAGTAAAATTGGTCGCATGCAAGAATTTCGCCTCCTTTCCACCTCTGGCGAGAGACCTGTGATTTTACAAAAGAAACTAATACTTCCTCTTCCTTATTTTGAAGGTAGATGACCGGATTACGTCATCATCAGCATTCAGGGTTGCCTCCAGAATCGCAGTAGACTCGGGTTTGGTGAAATAGGTGAATAGAAGGTAGATACCATCCAAGTAGGTGTTAGATTCCCCTGCTTTGTTCTTCTTCTTGATGCTGTAGGCCAATGGAATCACACCTCTGTTGAAAACCTCGACGTACATTCCGCCTCCAGCGACAAGCAGCTGCAACAAGTACACCTTTAGCAAGACGACCCAAGTTCGTGACAATAGCAAGTATCAAGTGATATGCATGCAGCTTGAACCGTCACTTGAGAAGCTTCTCCCAAAAAAAAGAGGCTAAAAAACACATCTGCAACTAGGGCTCATTAGTCCTTTCAACATGTATCCAGTGACATTGGTGATAAGACAATATACACAGTTTGACCATGCTCAGACCTAAACATCCTTCCCTGTCAGAAATGCAACAAACTCTGCTAGAAATGGAAAAACAAGAACACAAAACAGCAGCGACATAGCCAAGGAGAGAAAACATGAAATCTTGTAAACAAAAGGTTAATGGAGAAGATTTGGACCTATGACCTCAATTAGCAGATAAAACAACACTGACAGATAGAAATTCAGCACGTTAAGAGTTAAGCTAAACTTTGCACTGAATTAGACCATATCAAAACTGATAAGTAGAATAGTCCAATCGATATCAATCACATCACAAGCATTATAAATGGAAGAAAGTTCTTAGGGCAAATCCACTGAAGGGTGTTATGTACAGTTAAAGAACTAAAAAGAAACGCAAGGCTTATACAGATGCAAATGGATGATTAGTACAAATACACCAAAAAGCAGGTAATATTGTCTGAAATGTCCAGATATTACATCGAATCACTACCGTATATGCTTAATGAAGGGCTTAAACAGACTTTGACGCTCAAATTATAAGCGCATGAAAACAAGGGAAAGAACAACAAAATCAAAGAATCATGACAGTTCAATGTTTTAAGCCCCCATTACCTTTATACCATACCTCCAAAATCTATGGATAAGAAGACAACAAAAATGCATCAAATTTGCATCAGAAGTAGAAAGGGAACCTAAGGAGATTTCCCACTGAGAGAGAGATGGGTTATGACTATAGTCTATAATAGGAGATGATTATATGAAACAAGACGATCATCAACCTGAGGAGATTTCCCACTGAGAGAGAGATGGGTTATGACTATAGTCTATAATAGGAGATGATTATATGAAACAAGACGATTATCAACCTTGAAGAACCCCTTCTAGTCAATAAAGCCACCACAAACACAACCAGCTCATTTCTTTATCCAGAAGTTCATGGCATTAAGATATATTACCCAATGCAAAAAATTTTAAAAACTACAAGAAGCAAGTAAGGGCATTTTCATCTCCTCATTTTCATTTTAAGAATCTGACAGACGGTTATAAAGGGTAGATGTCCTTCAATTTCATGCTCTGTGATAAGCATGATAAGATAAGCTATCAGCCAGTTCAGCCGAATATATGATCCAGTTAGAAAAAATTACTTACTCTTGAAAAAAATGGCCAGAAAAAAAAAATGGCCAATGGGAAAGCAAGAAAACTGTCGGCCTCAGTTGAGGAATAAGACAAAACCTAACCTAGACTTGTGAAGCGGGTAATGTATCATGTATTATGACATCAGTTCATACTAACATTCTTATACCAACGAAGGATCTGCTTAGGCCCCCATTATGAACTCCAATCACAACCAAGTGCAAGACCACCGTCATCATGAACATGCAGAACATGCAGAACATGCAATTACCTCGGATAATAATAAGAAAAGACTTGGTCATTGTCCCCAATGGGAAACTGAAATCACTGAAGACTAAAGTCCTTGTACAAAGTTAAGCCCCTATTATGCACTCAAATCACAACCAGGAGCGAGATTGATCAACAAAAATTCCAGGTCAATTATGTTCCTTCCAAATAAACAACGACAATTTGCCTCCTACCAATCTAAAAAGCCAAAGGGAGTTGGCAAAAGCAATCAACATCCAAGTGAAAAAGTTCCCTTTCTCTGAATGCACATAATTCACACCTCTTCGGTTAATGTTTCATCACTATCAGTCTCATATCTCTCCGGATTACATTGCACATTCACTTGTAGAGGCATATCTTGCATCTACCTATAAGTGTTAGATTCTTGCAGGACAACTTTCAATAGAATGAAAGATTACTAGCAACAGCTCAAGACAGACATTAGCAAATACAAAGTCATATAATCCTGAGGTGTGTCTTCTCAATTCTTTCAGCAGAATCCATTGCACAATCTCCAACAAGGCTTCAAACTCGCATCATCAACTTCCCCCAGCTAATGTCTAATTAAACCTATACAGAACGAACTAAAAGTCCAAAACATCACCAAGCTCAAGAAACTCATCACCTCTTCGTACTTCTGGGTCAACGCGAGCCTCTCGTCCTCGGACATGTCGGGCCTCAAGACCGCCATGGTCTCGTACTGCCGCAGCCCGGGCGGGCACTGGGGCTCCTCCCTGTCCTCCACCGCCGTCGCGCCCGACCCGGGCGGCGACCCCGGGTCGTCGTCGGACCCCAGCCCGCCCTCGAAGAAGGTGCCGGAGAAGTCGAGCGTCTGAGCTCGGACCGCCGCCGCCGCCCTTCCCCGAGGGCGGTGCCGGCGGGTGGCGTCGAGCCGGGAAGGGAGCGGCCGGAGGGCGCGGGAGAAGGAGACCAGCGGGGACGAGAATTTGGAGGGAGGGCAGGGGCAAAATGGGGAATTCGAGAGCGTGGACGCTAGGGAGGAAGACGGAGAAGAGGCCATGGCCGACGGAAAATCGGAGGAGAAAAATGGCGGTGACGGAGGAGAGCTGGTTAGAGTGGATATCAGGATAAGGGGCGATCGGCGAGACGATGGATGGCTCATTTGGGCCTCGGCGGGCCGGGCCTGGTCGGGCCCACGTTAGGAATTTCGTGTCGTTGTGGCCTCGAGTACGAAAGTTCATCATCGTGTCATCGGTTTTCAGTGAAACAAACGCACGTCGTTATTAGGATTATCGAAAGGAACGGACAACTTACTCAATCGATTTTCGAGCAATTTTCTATGCAGATTAAAAAGAAAAAAAAAATTCCGTGAAAAAGTTACCGCCACTAAGATATGGCAATATACACTGATAATTGCATGCATGCAAGCTGTTTTAGGGTGATACGTGTAATTTGGTCACTGGATTCAATGAAACGACATATTTTGTTGATTGAATTAGACAACAGGGAACGAACGACTGGTTTAACCAGTGTCCAGGTGATTTTCTCTGTTTGAAAAATGAAAACTTCTAGTGAAAAAGTTACCACTACCGAAAAATAACAATATATCCTTTGATCAGTATTCTATCAATTGCATGCGAATTGTTATAAATTAGAGGAACGACTTTTATGTTGTTGTCATGGGCTCAAATACAAAAGTCAATCATTGTGTAGGTTGGTCCATCGAATTTTAGTGAAACGACATATTTTGTTGATCGAATTAAATAAAAGACACTAGTTTAACTAAATTTTCAAGTGACTTTTTACATTGAAAAATGAAAATTCTTGTTGAAAAAGTCGCCATCACTGACATAGGGTGATAAAGCTTTTTATTGAGAATCTCACCCACCTTTTACAAACTATTCTGGGTTAGGGCGACAAATTCTATGTTGTTGTGGCCTTAAATACAAAAATCTATAGTTGTGTGTTAAGATTTATCAACATCGGTTGTGGAAGAGGTAGGTGTTCGGTTTATAAATGTGAGAAACAGCCTCACCCTTAAGTTAGTTTTTGGGATAAGAGAGATTCAAGACTACCCAACATTGTCTATTACGGACTAGTGAATTTTAGTGAAACAACATACGCCGTTGATCAAATAAAAAAAAAAAAAAAGCAACAAATACCTAGTTTAACCAATTTTCAAGTGATTTTCTACCTCATTTAAATATAAAAACTCATCGTGAAAAAGTTACCATCATGGAAACATGGCAACATACCTTTTGATTGGGAGTCCCACCAACTACATGCACTACTCTAAATCAAAGCGACATATATTATGTTGTTGTACCATTGGATGCAAAAGTGTGTCCTTGTATAATTTGGACCATCGGATTCCAATGAAACATTGCCCATTATTGATAGAATAAAATAAAAGGAATGGACAACTAATTCAACCGTACCGACCGGAAAAATATAATAATTCAATCAATTTTCAAGCGATATTCTACACTAGTTAAAAAATAAAAATTCCTAGTGAAAAAGTTACCATTATTGAAGTACGACGATGTACCTTTTGAATAGGGAAGTTGCAAAATGAATGAAAATAAAATATTACTAGCTACCAATCATAGTTTTTACAACTTTGAAAAATTTTCTTACCCCGTTGAAATTACTGAGAATGATGAAAAGGTTCTAAGATTACTATCATATGATTATGTTTTGCTTATAGCAATTACCAATATATATTGTAAGACTTGTAGATTCACACTACTTGACCTTTCCAATGGAGTTAGGAATTTCTAAGGACCTTATCCCTTAAAACGCCTTTATATGAGCAGTTCTTTAGGAAGTTTAGAAAGGCCATTACACTCCATGATTGAGCATCAATGAGCCTACAAAAATACCTTTGCATTGCTGGAACGTTCTCTGCCCCTCCCCATCTTCAATCAATCCTTACAGCTTTGTTCCCTAGGCTAGGCCCCATAAGTTTTATGAAAGTGGTTCAAGTCACATTATGAGAACTTCACTGGCCTAATGAGGATTTCACATCTACGGTTCTGTCCCGATCATCACCTTATATTATATTCTTCAGCCCGCATAGCAAAGATCTAATTTGGGTGGGTGCATTTTGCTTCCAGACCTCTCTTTGAACCATCTGTATATTGCGTTGAGCTCCTCGACACGAATTCGACTCGAATGCAAGTGTGCGAATCAAATTTGTGCTTTTATTATCGAGTCGTGTTGAAAATTATTGCTTTGAATTATAAACTAAGTTGGATCACAACCGATCACAATGGAATTTTGTTTGCTACGATCATGCAATATGCCACCGTATATTTTCTTTGCAAAAAATACGTACATAACACGGCAAACAAGACTTGAAGAAGAATGATACAACACTCTAATAGTGTTTCTCTCACAATTTTTAAAGACTCGTGTGCTCTCTTTGGAGCATTTTCTGGTGCACACAGAAAACCTCCACCCAAGCCCTCCGTTCATAGTGGTAGACTTCTCACCAAGTTAGGAATTCTCCCTAGTTGATTGACAATCACCTCCCAATTAGAAATCTACTCGATTAATTGGAATTCCTCCAATTGGGCAATCACCAAAATTACTTACATCCTGGTATTCTTCCTAAATAAGACTCCTCCTTATTTAGATTTCTTCCTTTTTAATACCATAATAGGACTCCTTATTAGGTATTCTTGACAAGCAATCATTAGGATACTTCAAATCGGCTTCCAAATATGTTGACTACTCATAACACTTGATATGTACTTCAGATCGAGCGCGACCGAATTAAGGGCTACTTGAAACATGACCATTAAAATCTAGTAGAAACTATAGCCTTGCACTCGACGAGGATAACTGTCGGTCCCGAAGCACACATGCACAAGGAATTAAGGAAATCGTCGACCTTTCGATGATGGTCTGCTGAGAAGGAGGCATAAAAGTTGTTGGACTTGTGACAGGTCTGCTGAGAAGGAGGCAGTCCTTGGTTGGTTTGAAAAGCTGCTAGTCGGGGTTGGTTATTTGTTATCGACGCTAGCTCTAGCCTTCCCTCGTGATCAAGAATTAAGGCATGAAGTTGGTTCTTTGTCAAAGACCCAGTTTGAGTTCAAACGGAAATTGCGGTGTCAAGACCCTGAAATTCAACACCCAAACCACGAAACAATTGAGCGTGATATTCATTAATAGATAAAGGCTCACCAATAGCGGCTACCTAGTCCATGAGGCTGGTGGCTTCTTGTAGAATCCATGACAGATTGGTGACCTTTTGAGAGTGATTAAAGCTGGAGCCATAAAGCAAATGCACAAGCGGATGATTGAGCGGCAAGATACTTCCAAACACTTGCCGCAGATGTGTGACTAGTCTATTGGGCAACTATCAAAGCGGTGGACGAATTGAGGATCCAAGCCAAGGCAATGGACTCTCAAAATTTCCAATTTTTAAATGTTGGATTGGTCATCTGCATAACAGCATTTCCCGGTGCAATCTCCTCGACAGTCTCCTCCGACTGAGGTTTAGTGCCATCCAGAATGGACAATAACTAGGCAGCTTATAAATACGACGAGATCTATGCTTTTTAGATTGGAAATTTCATCCTGATTAGCTCCTCCCCAATACTTGGTGGTGACATGAGGGTGGGGTTACTTGAGACGATTGATGAAGCATTAATGGTGGCATCGGTGCGGATGAAGAAGACAATATTTCTTCAGACATGGATCGGCAAGGCTTTCACCAAGGAAGCTTTGATACCAACTTAAAATAATTAATTTCAACATATGTAAAGAAAGGTACTACAATTGCAGGAGATACATGAGGGAGTCGTGAGACTCAATGAAGAATTAGGTTTTGGGGAATGAAATTTTTATGCCTTTTTTTTGTTGCAAATACAATATATGTAAAGGACTCTAAGAGATAAGATACGAAAGGTAACAAAATAACAAATATTGAAAATCTTCAGCAAATATTCACTAAATACTTGCTGAATATTTTTCTCCCCTTAACAGAACAAACAACCAGTTTAACTAATTTTCAAGTGATTTTCTACCTTGTAAAACTTCATAGTGAAAAAGCTACCGTCATGGAAACATGGCAATGTACCTTTTGATGGGAAGTCCCACCAATTACATGCACCGCTCTGAATCAAGGCAATGTATTCTATGTTGTTGTACCTTGGAATATGAATGTCCGTTCCAGTATAACTTGGACCATCGGATTCTAGTGAAACATTGTCCATCATTGATAGAATTAAATAAAGTAATAGACAACTAATTCAATTGTACCAACCCAAAAAAAAACAAAAAACTAATTCAATTGATTTTCAAACGATATTCTACAGTAGTTAAAAAATAAAAATTCCTAATGAAAAAGTTACCATCATTGGATTATGACCATATAACTTTTGATTAGGGAAGTTACAAAATGAACGAAAAAAATTACTAGCTATCAATCATAGTTTTTCCAACTTTGAAAAATTTCTTACCCCATTGAAATTATTGACCATGTTGAAAATGCTCAATGATTACTATTATGTGATTATGTTTTTCTTATAGCAATTATCAATATATATTATTATATTGTAAGACTTGCAGATTTGCACTGGACCCATCCAATCGATTTAGGAATTTTTAAGGGCTACCCCTTACATGAGCAGTTCCCAATTGAGGAGGCCCTTCCATCTTCATGCTCAAGCATCAATGAGCCTGCAAAAATAGTTTTGCATTGCTGGAACGTTCTCTGCCCCTCCCCTTCTTCAACCAATCCTTACGGTTTCCTTCTCTAGGCTAGGCTCCATAAGCCATATGAAAGTAGTTCCAGTCACATTATGAGAACCTCACTGGCCTTATGATGATTTCACATCTTATGGTTCTGTCTCGATCATCCCCTCATATTCTTCGGCCCGCATAGCAAAGATCTATTTTTTTTTTTTTTTTTTTTTGGGTCCAGAAGCAAAGATCTAATTTAGGTGGGTGCATTTTGCTCCCAAACCTCTCTTTGAACCGCCTGTGAATTCCATTGAGCTCATCGACATGATTTCAACTCGAATGCAACTGGGTGAATCAAACTCATGCTTTATTGTCGAGTCATGTTGAAAATTATCGCTACATGTTGTAAATTAAGTTGGATCGCAACCGATAGCAACGGAATTCTGATTGCCAGGATCATGCAATATGCAGCCGTTCATTCTCTTTGCAAAAGACAAGTAAATAACACAAGAGACAGAGAAGAAGAACAACACTAATAGTGTTTCTCTCACAATTTTCAAGTCACTATTTGAAGACCCTTGTGATCTTTATAGAATATTTTTTGGTGTGCACAGAAAACCTCCACTCAAGCTGTCATGTTTATAGTGGTAGACCTCCCCACTCGAGTTAGGAATCCTCCCTAATTGATTGACAATCGATTAATTGAAATTCCTCTATTTGGGCAATTACAAGAATTGATTCCATCCCAGTATTCTTCCTAAATAAGACTCCTCCTTAGTTAGACTTTTCCTTTTCAGCATCCTACCATAACAGGACTCCTTATTATAAGGTATTCTCGATGAGAAATCATTGGGATATTTCTAATCGACTCCCGAACATGGGGGGCTATTCCCAACACTTCGTATGTACTTCCAAACAAGTGAGACCGAATCAGGGGCTACTTGAAATGTGAAATGTGAAATCTAGTAAAAACTATAGCCCCATGGATTAAGGAAATGGTCGGCCTTTTCATGCTGGTAATGATCTTAAGAAATCAAATATTTTGGTGGCATTTCCAATAGGGAAAAGCTTGTTCGGCTGCCAAAACGGGTCACGCTAAATTTGCAATACCGAAGCGATCTCGTTCATTAATGCCTGTCGCCTCCAATGTTGAAACACCGATTCGTGGGTTTCCACGAACTAAAAGGTGGTGGCCAGCGACCATGCCTTTCTTTCAAGGTTTTGAAGCGATTGACCAACATCGCGTCGCACGTAAGTTTTCGTCGTACCGTGTGATAAGCAAGCCCTTCAAAAGTCCGTTGAAAGGCAGTCGCACATACAGAGCATTTGGCTCACTAGATTTTTCTATACGTCCAAAAAACAACCAGATTTTTCCGTGAAATCCATTTCAAGATGTGATAGAATTTAATAAGAGTAGAAATTGCAAGAGATCTGTCATATCATGTCGTGTTGTGTCCTTGTTTCGATAGTGTCATTGCTTGTATGTGAACGGCGGTGTTAGTGCAATCAAGTGGTGACCCGTGTTCGCGAAATTTATGATTTTTTGGGACTTTTTTGTGATTTCAAGGCCATGCCTGTTTATTACATGCAATCTTTTGACAGGCAAAGGTCAATTCATCCCGGACAATGCGATGATCACTGAATGCAATCCAGAGGACCCCTTAGTTGGTTGAAATGAAGTATGGTCACGAGTGTTGAGTGCTTGTGAGACTTGCTTGGACTAAACCGTGCAATTCTTATAGACCATAATTAAAGCAATCATTGAACTTTGAACCAAATTACTCTGAAGGCAAGAATCAACAAATAAGAACCAATATTAATAGAAAGATGAAATTCTGTTTTTTCATCCCCTACTTTTATTTTGTCTATTTAAGCTCTTCTACTTTCACAAATCGTGTAATTAAGTCCCTCTAATGGCAAACCTAACCGAATTAAACTAATTTGGATGTTAGACAAAGCAAAAGCGTGATATGGATAAGATATGCTCATTCCACACAGATGTGTGCGCATAATGTTGAGTCCAATGCGAATAAAACTTAGCCAATGTGGACATACACATTGGCGAAGTTTTCATCCATGTCAAACTAAGGCATTGTCCAATGGCCACCAAGTTGGATTGAGCCAGAATGGTGTTAGAGAGATTTGATTAGAAGAATTATGAAAGTAAAAAGACTTGATCAAACAAACTAGAAGTACAAGGATTTCATTAGGGGAAAAAACCGTGAAAGTGTAGAAATGACAAATAATTTTTTTCTTAATTGAATAGAGTGGGACCAACAAAAGTTATTTCCTGGTTGGTTCCCATTGTTACAGACACTCCTTCCTTTTGAGCCCTAGTGCGTGAATCAAATGCATTATTTTTAACATATCTTATTAGTGTGGGCCATTTCAAGTTTAGATCACTCAACCATGCATTAATTCAATAATGAGGTATTATCTCGCTTGAGATTTGCTTATACATAAGTGTGTCTTTCGATCATAAAAGAAAAATCGAACAATCTCATGGTCATGAAAACCCAGTCTGTCAAATAGAAATTAAGCGACATGGCAATGCATGAGTAAACTCATTGAAACATCCAATGGAGAAACCCCCTCCTCTCACCCCTACACCACACCTTTTGTTTATATGAAGCTTTAGTATGCCGATCATTATTTTGTTAACGAATGTCTAGTGAACACTACTGAAACATTCGAGACATTAGTTTTTTTCTTCAAATCAATATATTTCTTTATTAGGTACGATTAATAAATGGCCCTTGGAACGCTCGGATGAAAGGACTCGTGGAGAACTTGCCGGCCGACACAGGACATTGCCTGGAGCAGGGGAAGTAACTGTGGACGGTGAAGGGCCACGTGGCACCTGATCCTACAAATGAGAAAAGAAATGAACGCTGAAAAGAGAGAAGGCCACGCCAGGGTGATGAACAGAGAGGGATGGAGAGGTTCTGGGCCTTACGCTGGACTCGCGTGGAGCGCTTGTGACCACGCGACTGTCGGTTTAGTCGCAGGTCGACGACATGAAGATCATAAATAAATAAATAAGAAAAAAAATCAATAATCAGAACACGACACAACCCGATATGTCATAGACTCAATCGACATATGAGCCGACAAATGAAACTACTTAGATGCATGGACAATCAAGCTCGTCACTTTCGAAGTATTTTGGTATGGTTGTGGTGCAATCACACTCTCGAAATTGCTACACTATTTAATTAAGATAGATAATTGGAGTAACTGTGTACCTATATTCGACTATTGGGGTTTCGGATGCTTGTGCTTGAGAGTAATGACATTGGAACTTGGCTAGTGAAAAGGGAACGTATGGTTGCGATGCAATTATGTTCCCAACTTCGTTTCCCCATTTGATCAAAATAGAAAATTGGTGTATTTGTGTACCTAGACTCGATTATCAGCATTTTGAACGCTTGTCTTAAAGAGTCATGACATTGGAACTTGGCTAGCGAAAAGGGGATGGTATGGTTACGGTACAATCACATTTCTGAACTTGTTACCTATTTAACCAAAATAGAAAATTCACGTAATTATGTACTTGACCTTGATTATCGAGATTTCAAACGCTTGTGCTAGAGCGCCACGACATTGGAACTCGACTGGTGAAAAAGGAAATGATAATTTTTGCTAGTGCTTGCCGAATCGCTAATTTCTACTTACGAGGACAATCGGCTCCATTCCATTTTCGGTCGAATTTAAGTAGTCATGACAGCACGGGGTGAGATAAGAGCCGCCCCTTTTTTTGTATTAAACACCTTTCTCGTCATGATTATGCGCACGTGGCTCATTAAAACTAAGTACAATGCAAGCACATTTACTTGATTAAAATACAACCCAACTTGTAAACTTTCTGTTGAAAAAAAAAAGAAAAGAAAAGAAAAGAAAAAGTTTCCATGATCATGAAACCTAAGATATCCCCAGACACCCTCCTTAAACTCTTCCAAATTTAGCACCTACTGTCCTTTTTTATTTATTTAATTTTCTCTTTACCGCATGTCGATTATAATAATGCCACGTGACGCGTCATTTATTTAACAATTATGATAATAATTAAACGGCAAAACCTCCAAAATATTTAATTGATAATACATTAATTAATTCCCGCGGTCCCTTTTCCTCCTTGCATTTTCCGTGATGCAATGCATACAGGCTAAAACTCAAATTCCACAGCACATGCCCGATGTTCCATGATGTACACAAATAAATAAATAAGGGGAAAAAATCATTTATTATGTTCAGTGGTATTTTCGTAGATTTCCCTCCTCGAGTTTGCCACCTCGGCAAAAAGAACAAAATGAGAAAAGCCAGATAATATCTATCTTGAAAAATAACTGGTTGCCGCTTTTCCACCCCCCCAAAAAAAAAATAGAGGATAAAAGAAAACCGACAACATTTTTTATTAGTCTCAATATTTATTTTCCGAAATTCAGGAAAATAAATTATTGGGTATTTATAGCGAAATTCCCACTCCGAAAATTCGAGAGGTGATAGGATGTGGCGAAAGATATTTTAATTTTTCTCTCTCTCTCTCTATTTTTTTTCCTCTTTTTTTTCCATTTCGGGCAAAAGGATTCGTAGTATCTCTCTCGTTCTTACCATGTTCTTCTTCCTTCCCTTCGTAATCGAGAAGAGGTCTAGGGTTTTCGTGATTTGACGGGAATTTCCGGTTTTGCCCTTCCCGTCCACCTGCTCTGTTCCCACCGGGATTCGAAGTCGGTGCTTCGTCGCCGGGGAGCGATATTGCCGAGCTGGGCGCTGATCTCTGGCCGTCAATTCGGGCATTCCGCGGCGGGTTTGAGCTGAATTTCGGTGCAATCGAATGAGGGAAAGTGGGGAGGGAACGGCGGCGTTGATGAATTTTGGGGCGGGCGGTGGTGTTCTTCCGTTGCCGAAGGCGGTAGGTTCTGTTTCCGGAGTGGGGATTTCCTCTTTCTTCTGCGAGTTCTTCTGCGGCGGAGTGAGGGTTCTGATGGCATTTTGGTGAAATTTCTATTTTTTATGCGAATGCTGTTCTTTTTGTGTTATCTGAGGTAGGAACGATAGCTGGGTGCGACTCCTTTGTCGAATGATTTCGTTTTAATTCGGTTTTTGGTGAGTGAAAATTTGCTCATTTAAGTTCTGCCCAATTTTCAGATTGAAAGCTTTGTGGGCATGTCGTGGTCGTCTTTTTCCCGTGCTCTGTTCCAATGTTATGGTTGAATGAATTGAATCGAAATGCGACGAATGCTTCGCAGGGAACAGAGAAGAGCGAAGATTGTAGCTTTTGAGTTGTGTGATTTAATTGCAGATGCAGTTGTAGTCGGAATGCAATGTGATCAGTTGATTGGATGAAGCCTGGTTGGCATCATGGATGAGGGGGTGGATGATGAAGTAACGGCGCTGGATGCAGGCGAGGGAGTTCACCTGCAAAGCAAGGAAAGTGAGTATTTGCGCAAGACTGAAAGTGGCAGTATGTTGGAATCACAGGAAATGGTTACTCTCCGGGAGGCTGAGTACCATGAGACCGCATCCGACGTATTAGCCGATATTCTAGATGGTAAGGATGTAAGTAAAAGTTTAAGCTCCTTGGACCCCCTTGATCGTCCGTCTGTGAGTCCTCACTCAATGGATGGTGACGGTGGCGTGGTCGAGGAGCTAACTGTAAGGAACTATAATAATCTGAGTTCGACTACAGTGGGCACCTCAAAAAGTAGTGGTAGGATGGGCACTAGGATGAACCAATGGCAGCACATCTATCAGACAGCGGGTGGATCAACAAATTCGAGCTCCCATGGATATCCTGTGAACCGGGAGGGTACTAGTATCTGGGAGGACATAGGAGGCACATCCTTTTCTGAACTATTGTCTCACAAATTATTGAGAGGTGATAGAAACGAAACCATGGAGCAACCACCTCATTCTGAAAATAAAGAAACTTTAGGTGGTGTTTTGGCTCATGGAAGTATTCGGACAAAAATTCTATCAAAGTCAGGATTCTCAGAGTTTTTTGTGAAGAACACTCTAAAGGGAAAGGGAATCATATTCAGAGGCCTACCTACTGAGTCAAAAAGTCCAAATAATGTAACTGTAGCAGGTGGTTCCAGGATGGCTTCCAATGCATCACTTAGTTCAAATCCCTCAAATGTTGTGCCTTCTACTCATGGTACCCGTGGGACCAAGATTGTGTTCAGTTCTGATCCTGATGGAGTCAATCTGAGAGAATGGCTTAGCGGTGCACACAGAGATATAAATAAAGTGGAGAGATTAAATATTTTTAGGCAAATTGTGGATTTGGTGGATCACTCTCACTCTAAAGGGATTGCCTTTCATGAATTACGGCCGTCTCATTTTACATTGCTGCCTTCAAATCGGGTGAAGTATCTAGGGTCATCATTGGGGGGAGAGATTTCTGGAACCTTTGGAGACAAACATCTTCCAAGCAACGGTAACCAAATCATTGAGAAAAGGGTGCTAGAGCATGGTTTGGTTCGACCTTATAGCTCCGGTGCAAAGAAGCAAAAGTTCAATGAGGGCATCAATAATGGCTGGCGGTCGCCTCAGTTTCATTCGATATCTGGTTTAAAAGCTGAAGCTGTGAGTGGGACTGAGATGAGTGCCGGTGATGCACAATACTCAGGCTATGTTTGCGGTGCAAAGAAGCCGAGTACAGAATATGGATCACAAATGTCTGGTGACATTCTTACTTTAAGTGCTGGTGCAGAGTCATTGACTGCTGCAAGGTACCAGCTGGAAGAGAAGTGGTACAAGAGCCCTGAGGAAGTCGACGAGGGATCAAGCCATACACCATCAAATATATACTGTTTGGGCGTTTTCCTTTTTGAGGTGCGATCTGATCTGGATATTGCTTCTGTTCTGAATTTTACTTCAACTTGTGGGCGGTGGTTGCAAATTATAGTGTGTCTGGGACGATTTTTGCCTTTTGGAGAGTCTGAAGTGACACTGTTATTTAATATTGAGCTCATGAAATTTTACAAACCTTCATATACTGATTTGTCAAATCATATAAAATGACTTTATCCATTATTTTGACAATTGACGTAGTTTTTTCTGGCATGTGGGGTTTGGAGGGAAAGCCGATCAATACTTTTTCTGAGTTTATACATGCGTATTCATATGTCTTTTTCTAATCTTGATCCAGAAGTTGCATCTGATGGACAATTTCAATAATTGTATTGTTTTTCGATTTGTAATGTTCTGTTTAATTTTGATGATTAAAGGATTCTCTACATCAAGTTGTTTCTTGCAACGGAAGGATAAACGTGACCCTTTGTCTGTGAACCAAAGAGGCTACGTTCTCATGTTATTGTCTAAACATTTTGAAAGGCAATCTTGCTCCAAATCTTGACATACCTGTTATTGATGGGGGCGGTGCTGGATCTTTATAGCCAGCTCTCTCACTTAGGGGCAAGTATGAAAGTTTTCCTTTATGTGTAAGACCACCTTCTGGCAATAGTAAAGCATAGCTTAGGGTTTCCCAGAAAATATAAGCTTTGCTTGCTTAGTTCTCAAGCTTGTAGTGTTAATGTGTTTGCTTGACAAGGTGTGATATCTTTGCATTGAATCAAATACATCTCTTCTAGCTGTAGCTTGTGTTGCCTATTGCTATTCGCAGAACCATTTGTTATGGTTAGCTATATTGATGCATCATTTTGTCTCTGCTGGATTCTTTTATATAATATTGGTATCCCAGTCATAAGACACTTCGTCTTCTTCTCGTTTCTCTGATTTTGGCCTCAAAACTTGGCAGCATTGTCAGAATTAGGGATCTATATTGTTGTCAAGAGCTTTTCCTTGAGCATATGCAATTAATGAATATATGTACTGCTGTTTTTCATTGATCAACTTATATCACGTCCTTTTAAGATCAATTATCTATTTTACATCCTCCACTGGTTATTGATTCATTCTACTTATAGTTATCAAAAAATGATTAGGCATGTACTTGGCCATAATATTTTCAATGAATATCTTTTTTCAGTTACTCGGTCGCTTCGACTGTGAAAAGGCTCGGAATGCAGCAATGATGGATCTTCGTCATAGGATTCTTCCCCCCAGTTTCTTGTCTGAAAATCCGAAAGAAGCTGGATTCTGCTTGTGGCTACTACATCCTGATCCTTCTTCACGTCCAACTTGCAGGTAGTGTTAATCTACCCACCCATCTGCACGGTAACAATTGTGGTGATCTGGCATGTCCACATCGGGGTCCCAAACGAAACAATTTGCTCTCATCATCGGCTTGTTCAGGGAGATGAATTAAGATTAAACAGCAACGTCACCCTATGTTACTCCAGCTTCTTACTTGAGGTCACATATCTTTATGTTTATGATTTGGATATGACATGCGTGTGGCCTGTGGGATTCTTATGAGGCCATAAGGTGCGTTTAGTTCAGCATTTTGAAAACTCATTGGAAAATGCAAAATAATTTAGCCTAAAGGATTTTGGATAAATGCAAAGGCCATTTAGTAAACTATGCTTTAAGAAGCAACTTTGAAAAAAAATGCCGTTTGGTAAAAAACACACTTAAAAAGCCCTTTGGGTGAGTAATATTAGTTTTTTAATTTTAATTTGTTTAAAATTGAAAAAAATAATATATGCAACTTTTTAAATATAAATTGACAATAATGCTAAAAAAATCAAATATATAAATATATATTTTAAAAAGGACCAAACCCTTCGCCGGTCCAGTGAAAGGCTACGGCCGCCAGTGAGTCAGATTTGGCGCCAGCAGCCGCTGGTCGAGGTCACCTGATGTCAAGTGAGCTCCAGCGAGGGCCGCACAACCCTTGTCGCCCTTCGCCAAACCAGCAAAGGGGTTGGTCTTTTTAAAAAAAAAAAAAAATTATATAGCATTTATATATATATATATATATTGATTTTTTTTTAGCATTTAAAAAATAATAACGATGGCAAATAAAAAATTTGAAGAATGGGTGAAGGTAGTTTTGGAAGAAAATAATGAATTTCAGCATTTGGCCAAATGCTAATAGCTTAAAGCTCGTCCTTACTAGCATTAGGCTTTTAGTCTTCCCAATGTTGGATTTCACTCAAAAGCTACTTCAAAATGACCGCCAAATGGCTCAATATTTTCCCAAAGAGCTTTGGAGGCCGAAAGCTCTTTGGGAATTCTAAATAAAAGGCACTCATAATTTGAAAAGATTTAGTGTGATCTAAATGTAAAAAAATCATCTATAGCGACTAAAAATAAAAGAGACTTATTCTAGTAATTATTACAATCCCTAATGCATATTATCTTGAGTCCTGAGACTTATTTTAGTAATTATTACTACTCTCTTAAAGTTGAAAAAATCTGCTAGGTGCATGTTTATTTTGTTTAGCAGAATTGATTATTTGTAGGGAAAGTCAAGGTGAACTTTTATGGAATGACAAAGATTTATGACATTCATCTTCTTATACTTTGCAGACTCCTCTGAAATCTTTCAAGGCGATTAATTTTGCATCCATTAGATAGCAGTTTGCCTGATTATTGCACATGTTTAAATATAATCTGCTACATCTATGGCTGTGATCTTTGACAGGGAGATCCTAGAGTCGGAAGTACTTAGTGGGCTTAAGGAGGTTTGCTCAGAAGAATTGTCATCTTCTATAGAGCAAGATGATGCAGAGTCCGAATTACTTCTGCACTTTCTCATCACCTCAAAAGAGCATAAGCAGAAATGTGCCTCTAAGTTGATAGAAAATATAAGTTGCTTGGAAGCAGACATTGAAGAGATTGGGAGAAGGCGCCAAGCAATTGGCCTGGCTGACTCCTTTGATTCTAAGGAGAATAAGCTTTATCTTAAGGAGCTTTCAACCCCAGACGTCGTTCCTCATCTTTCTCCTGTCATAAATCCGGTTGAGTCTAGGTGGATGGGGAACATCGGTCAGCTTGAATCTGCTTATTTCTCCATGAGATCAAGAATGCAGCTCCCTGAGGCTGATGCCACGAGGCGTGCTGATAATGATGTGTTAAAAAATCATGAGAATTGGGGTCCTCCCAATAACAATGACGAACAGAAGGATGGCTCTGATCGCCCGGGTGCTTTCTTTGATGGCTTATGCAAGTATGCTAGATATAGTAAGTTCGCAGTACGTGGTATACTGAGAAATGGAGAGTTCAACTCCTCAGCAAATGTGATTTGCTCCCTAAGTTTTGACCGGGATGAGGACTACTTTGCTGCTGCTGGGATATCAAAGAAAATAAAGATATTTGAATTTGATGCGCTCTTTAATCACTCCGTTGATATCCATTATCCAGTGATTGAGATGTCAAATAGGTCAAAGCTAAGCTGCACTTGCTGGAATAATTATATCCGTAACTACCTCGCTTCAACTGATTATGACGGCATGGTAAAGGTGTGTGAAATGTCCATTTTAAAGTCTGTATTTTAGTGCTTTTTTTTGGGTACTTTTGCTGGTTGACACTAGGCATCTATTGGTTGAAATCTCTGCTTTTGGATTGATGGTTTATAATCAGCATTCTTGAATAGTGGTAGGTCATATCCTGTGATAGAGCTGATATTCAAATTTGTGGTGGTTTTTTTGTGTTATGCCTATCTGTAAAATAGTTCATTTTCTTGTCCATTGTAATATTGATCTCTTATGTTCTGTGACTTTGAAGTTCCTAATGTGAATATCCAATTTAAATGAGGAAAGTTCCAGATAAAGACATCACAAGTGCCATAACTTTCATATGGCACTCATTTGAGAGCCATGACATTTTTACTTAAGTGCCATAATTTCTAAAAAAGTTCACTTGAGAGCCATTATCTTTCAATCATTCACTTAAGTGCCAATATTTATTTAAATCCAACATGGCATGGCACTTGTAATAAACGTTTTTAGAAAGTTATGGCACTCAAACGATCGATTGAAAAGTCATTTGACACTCGAGTGATCGGAAAAAAAATTATGCCACTGAAGTGAGTGCCCTACATAAGTTATGGCACTCAAGTGACTGAAAAAAAAGATGATATGGTATTCAAGTGAGTGCCGTACGAAAGTTATGGCTCTTATGGTGTCATTTTCCTAGGAAATTTTTGTTGAGGAAAGTTAGGCTGATAAAAACAGATCCATCAGAGAGAAAGAGAGATGATCTGCAATTGTCTTGCTCAACAAAAAATGCTTGACAATGTTCTCTTGCATGTCGCTGTCGAATAGCTATTCCGCACTTTGTTCTTTTCCATTTCTGGTCCAGTTGAATTTTGTGATAATTTCCCAGGGACATGATAGCTATTCTGCATGCAGATGTTATTCTTAACTTTGTATAAAGAAATATGCTGTGTTCCCCGCTTACTTTCTATTTTTGCTCTTAACAGCTCTGTTTGTTTTCGTATTAAGGACGTTTTCTAATTCTGACTTTCCTGCAATGATATCCAGTTATGGGATGCAAATACTGGTCAAGGGTTTGCCGAGTTCAGTGAGCATGAAAAGAGGGCCTGGTCTGTTGACTTTTCACCTGTATACCCTACAAAGTTAGCAAGCGGAAGTGACGATTGTTCAGTGAAACTTTGGAGCATCAATGAGGCATGTTCCCTCCCTAATTAGAATTACCTCTTGCATATGTAACAATCTGAACAATGATTGTTTATAAACCTATTCGGTTGCAAAGTTCTGGTATTCACTACTTTATAACTTAAGATAACTAAAGTAACAATGACAAACTCATTTAAATTCTCTCACGTGTTAAGAAAATAGGTTGCAAAGTCATGATAGTCATGCAGGCTTTTGACTATGGGATCGGTATGCATTAATTCAATAGCAAGCAAATTCAACTGCGAAATTCAGCTTTATACTTAAATATAGTTTGCCCTTGATACTTCACTGTGTTACTTTAATAAGTTTTTGATTCAGTGAGGCCTTCAAGCTCACGCAACATAAATTTGATTTTGAACAGAAAAATTGTTTGGGGACAATAAGGAGCATAGCAAATGTCTGCTGCGTTCAGTTCTCTCCTCATTCCACTCATTTGCTGGCATTTGGGTCTGCTGACTATAAAACTTACTGTTATGATCTTCGGAATGCGAGAACTCCCTGGTGTGTGTTGGTCGGGCACGAGAAAGCTGTAAGCTATGTGAAGTTTTTGGACTCTGAAACCATTGTAACTGCATCCACTGACAACACCTTGAAGCTTTGGGATTTGAACAAAACCTGTTCCAATGGTCTGTCAAGTAAAGCCTGCAGCTTAACATTTAGTGGGCATACGAATGAGAAGGTACAATCGCAAGGCTAGATAGCATTCCATTTTCTTCTCTAGTCTTGAATCTGAATTTTCATTTTCCCTTTAGAGGACTTAATGTTCTTCGTTTCTTCATCGGGATCACTTACTTCTCATTTCATGATCTGCCAGAATTTTGTGGGTTTGTCCGTTGCTAATGGTTACATAACATGTGGATCTGAAACAAATGAGGTATGCATACCATTTCTGTCATTGTGTCAAATTGGTAGCTTGCTTCTCTTGCTTTTCTTTATTGAAGTTTCCTAAGTAATTAGAAACGATTGTGCTCTTTCATGATTTGTGTCTTTCTTTTGGTAGGTTTTCACATATTATAGGTCTCTGCCTATGCCAGTAACTTCCTACAAGTTTGGTTCAATTGATCCTATTTCTGGGAAGGAAACTGATGATGACAATGGGCAGTTTGTTTCCAGCGTCTGTTGGAGAGGGAAATCAGACATGGTTGTAGCTGCCAATTCAAGTGGCTGTATAAAAGTCTTGCAGATGGTTTAGGGTGTAGGGAGACCTGCGAAAAAGACGGCAACGTTTCATGTACCGGCTTTGTGCTTGTGAGTCTCCAAAGTTGTAAGCGCAGGCATTTGTTTATGGCCAGAGCCTTAAATCTGCCTTGAGACTCTCTGGTCATCTTGTCTGAGAACTGAACGACCCAAAGCTAATGCATGTGGGGTGTCATGCAGCTATGAGTTCCTAATTGTACCATGTTTGCAGAGATCAGTTCACACACAAGTACATTGCCTGAGGAAGCTGAAAAACGCAAGAAATTTGTCAATAGAGATGGTTTTCCCATTGGAGCTTACGGAGTCAACTGTCTGAAGAGGTGAACTATCTCAAAAGGCCATATAGTTAAAGGGGGTACATGGTGGACTAGAAGTGGGAGAATGCTGGTCGGTTTTTTTTTTTTTTTTTTTTTTTTGGGGGGCGCTGGGGGAGTGGGGTGTGGGTTTGTGGTGGGGAGGGGGAGGGATGGGATCACATGCCTGGCTCCGATGGCAGGCATTTTAGGATTCAGGACATGCGCAGTTTGTTGCCAGGATGAAGATTCATAGTGCTGTCCGACAAGTATCAGAAGTTTTTCATTGAGCTGTATGTAAATTTTACCGTCAGAAAGATGAACCTTACCTGATGTAAATGTCGTATAGCTTGCTGTATAGAATTATTTGTTTCAGATTTTTCTCTTCTTGTGGGAGACCTGGTGCACGAGGATTACGTAGCTTTGTTCTCTTAATTGCTCCTCAATGGCGGTGGAGCCGGAAAAATTACTTGTGGGGACACAAAGGTTTCCAATTAAGAAGAAAAAAGAAGTGCGCCATATACAGGAGGTCCTTCGTGGCTTTGAGATCGTAGCCTTGTTCAAAACGCGATACTCGTTTTAATAACTAAAGCAAAGTTCTTGTAACATGGAGACACGTCAGGTAAACAAACATTATGGTTGGTTTGACGTGAGATTCAGCACATTCTAATTAGTGGTTAATCTCTCTCTCTCTCTCTCTCTCTCTCTCTCTCAAACAGATGGATCTTTTTATGTCTGCCGAATAATACAGCGAAGTGAGAACAGAATTCCAGCCCCAGGTACGGTTAAAGAAATTTAGTCAAAGATTAACTCGGTGACCTTCCCAATCTATAATGCTCTGGGGAAGTCGAAAGACTTCCAAACCTCAAAAATACGGTGTTCAGTCCATCACAGCCTATAGCCGAGCAAACTGCCATTTACATAGTTCAGCTGCATCATCTCAGACTGGTAGAATCGCCAGATTGCGGATCCGAGTCCTTGCGTGGTGAAGCAGACAAATTTCCCGACCACGACCCACTCCTTTGAAGTTTACATCGGAACAGAACCGAAACTGGTTTGGAAGAATCTCTACACAATCTCTCTATATCTGTCTATGTAAAAGAGGTACGTTCTAAAATAGTCTGATTCACTAAAACAGCAAGAGATTGATTGTAACCATTGTAAGCTGGTCTGTGGAATTGAACGCTGTATTCATTCTGCCCTCACCAAATCGGCCTGACATGATCCAATGAGCACCAGAGACTGCCGTGTGAACTGAACTGCTTTAGGACAAATTTTCCTAGGGCCAAAATTTTCTAAGAATGATCATGCAGTACAGGAGTGTAAAGGAGGAGACACCAGCTATCGTATTTCGGAATCTGATACATGTCTACGTGTTCTTCCTCGACTCACAATTCTAGAGGAGGTCATGGGTACAACGAATTCCCTCCTCCTGTTTACCTTCACATTACAGTGTTCAGGATTCAATGACGGCGCCCTGTCTTGTGGTTTCGGTGTTCCTGTGATGAACAAGCCACTGGCACATTAGCAGACAGATCTCCAAACACGACTTTTGAAGACACTTACTCTACTTCTCGAGACATAATCACTACTCAGAAATATGAAACAGATCAACAATAGCGAGTTCAAAGAAATATATTCACCTGAAGTTTTCCGTGTCTTAACATCAGTGCCTTTCTTAAATGACAAAGGTCTCTTCTCTGGTATCTCTGAACAAACAGACCTCACATCGCTTGGCCGGACCTGATCTTCTGCAAGAATCAGAGATACCAATCCATAAATGACCTAAATAATTGTTTGAGTGTTGGGTTAGTCATTCAGTTGAGTCAGCAAGTGACTTGTGCAGCGATTGAGTTGACACAATCACGAAATTTTGGAAGTGAACTAACCTGGAGATCTTCTAACCTTCAAAGCTGTGCCTTTGTTAGTCAGTTGATTTTTCTCGTCTGGGATATCAGAAAAAACCGATCTTGCATATCTAACAGGTAGTAGAAAAGAATCATCCTCAGCTAACAAGTTCTCGTCCTTGCAGGTTGTTTCTGCTTCGCTCGCTGTCTCACTGATCCCGACCTTAGTACTCAGGCGAGTCTTGTCTAGGTCAGCAAGTTTATAGGCAAACATGTGAAACGGAATCTGCGTTACTGCAATTGAATTCCCACTCGCAGAAAACTTCCTTTGAAATCCGGCCTCTATGTCACAGCAGTCTACAGGAGGAGATTGCAGCTCAGGGTGACCATTATCTGGGTTCATCACCAAGAACTTCTTGATGTAACGCAGAATTCTACATATCGATGAAAAGCTTGGACGCAGTGAAGGCTCTGTTTGCCAGCATCTTCTTGTAAAATTCACCAAGTATCTCGGTGAAGGAAATGAGAACAGAGGCCTCTCGCCTGCTCTTATGTTTCGACTCATCTTATCTCCTTGAAGATGGCCTTCCTCGAAGGGTGTTTTCCCGGTCAAAAGCTGAAAGCAAATCATCCCGAAGCTGTACACATCTGCTTTCTCCGAGTACTTCGACTTAGAATCACCCTCTGGCTTTTCCATTTCGGCGAGGACTTCTGGGGCATACCAAATTAAAGGGTTGGTCGAGTCCTGGTTTGGGAAAGAGTGGGAATTACGGTCGAGCGCTCCTGATGAACCATACCCTGCCACTTTAACATGATAATAACCTTCCGATATAGTCCTTGGTTTGAGGAGGATGTTGGTCGGGTTAAGATCGCCGTGATAAATCTTCTGGGAGTGGAGATACTCCAACCCTCTTGCAATCTGAATCATGATGTCGACTACAACCGGAAGGGAGAACAATACCCGCCTCTTCGGATTTGAATTTTCTTTTATGTGACAAGCGAGACTCTTGTTAATCAACTCCGCAACTAGAAAGCATTCATTCTTTTCTTCATCACAAAAGGCACCGAAGTAGTGAAGCACGTTAGGATGGGAAAGCGATAGGAGAGTAGAGATCTCGCCTTTCGATGGCCCGGCCCCTCCGAAAAGGTGGTGCATAACAAAGCTCTCCCCTAACCACTGAATCTCCTTAAGCTCTCTCCCAACTCCCAATCTCCGCCTCACGGCATAGTCCTTTGCCCCAGTAAGGATAGAACTAGGAAAGAGTGTCCAATTGTACGTCTCCGAGGTACTTATTTTCCGGATCAAGAGATCGGCAAGCCGCTGCTCGTTCTTTGTCAGAACAGCAGATTCCGAGCTCTTTTTCTCCTTCAGAGCCTCGCAGAGAAGCCATCTGTCCTCTCTCCAAACCGTGTCCAATCTCTTGCACAGCTCTTTAGGGACCAGATACTGCTTACCGTATCTCAGTTGGAAGAGTTTCGGGTCATTCCACTCATTATCGTACTTCCTCCTCAGCATAATTCCTTTCTTTTGCATCTCATCAGGGTCGAGCCCGGAAATCTCACCGGCAGTCTCAATGGCCTCGATGACTGCTGGGAAACTACATAGCAAGTTGTGGACGTGGAATTCGACACAATCCTTGCTGTTGTGAAGGGTGATCGCTTTGCCCCAAAAGTCCTTGACATCCAAGCAGTGCTTGATATAAATCTCGCCTTCCTTAAAAACCCGGTGGAGCTCTCTCAAAGGCTGCTCGAGAGCCTTCCACTTGGTGTGTCTCTCTTCGAGCCTGAGGTTCTCTTTAATCTCCGATGCGATCTCTTCAAAAGCCGTGGTGAAAATGCGCAGGAGCAAGCAACACTGTCTCCTATTGATTTGGATATCGTCTTGCAACACCATGAGAGCCTTCATACTTCCTAGCACCTCTCCGACCTGCCGGAATTGGTCCATCCCGGCTTCAAAGTGTCAAATCTGGAAGCCGGGCACACCGCAAGACTCAGCTCAATCGATCCGAAATCTCCCAAAGTTTATAGATTCAAGCAAGTTGTGCCTGAAAACTAGAAGCACCACATATACACATACCAAGACAAATTCAGCATCTTTTGTGCAAGTTCAACACGGAATTCACAATTACTCGAGATTGGCCATGAAAGAAAACATCATAAGCGGAATCTAAGGAACGTCCATGAGTCGACAAAGGAAAAACCAACCTATAAAAAACCGTCCCGTGCGAGAAAAACAGAGCAGCAAACATCTCTCAGGTTGTTTAGAACCCAATTCACAATCATTCAATCCAGGAGAAATCTCCAAAAAGAAAGAAGAACGCGACTCATCCGACGCGAATTCGACAAAGCAGAGGATCTTGGAACCCGAAAAAGAATAAAAAGAAAGAAAGAAAACTCACCGGAAGAAACAAAAAAGCAGGGCGATGTATCTGACGAAACTCCCCCACGCGAGAAAGGACCCAAGAACCCAACGATGATCTCCAAGCAAAAAAAGAAGAAACCGACGTTCCCTTCGTCTGCAAAATGACTCGAGCAAGCTGGAAGAGAAACTGATGTTTTCAGGTGTTTTGGTTTTGATCCTCTTCTTGAGTTGGTTCGTTTGAGCTTGGACGATGAAACGAACGAGCGAGAGAGATACAGAGACCGGGCGTGGCCGTTGAAAATGTCCGCTTTTTTCGGAGACATCAGGGTCGTGCTTCTTTATATATTGCCTTCCCGCGAGTTTCGACTCGGACTGCTTCTCGAGCGACCGTTGCTTTTTCAGGGTGGCGTGGGGGTGGGGGCGGAGTCAAAGGTCGTTTTGGGGGCGGTCTGAACGGGAAACGACGTGATGCGAGTGGTGCCGCGTTTTGACTGCCCCCTACAGGTGATGCCACTCCAGCAAAAGCGGTGGCTCTCTTTACTAGTTTCATTTGGCAATTTGTTTCCTTTATATCTGTTAACCATTAGGTCTTTCTCTCATTTTTATCCACTTCATGTGTTTGGACCGTTTTCGATGATTGCAAACTTATTGCCTAAGAACCGTTAAAATGAGTTTTCTCTAAGAAGCATGTTTGAATCAACCCACGATCTCAATATTCGAGTCTGCTCATATTTCGAGATCCCCAGTCTAACAGACCAAGGATTCAAACACTTGAATCTTTAAACTTGGCCCTGGGGTTAAGACTCAAACCTCAACGATCCGACGTAGGATCCAGGTGCCCTTACTTGATAGTCTTGTGCTCGAACCAAGCACGGAGAGGACTGGGGTCAATTGGTGCTGGGTTAATGAGTTGAGGTCCATATAATAATGTCAGCCTAATTCAGTTTTATTAAGCATGAATTCTCCGTTTGAAGTCATCATTATATTCTTAAAGATCATCTTAGTATCTTGGAGAATAGCTGACTTTTCTTTTACCTGAAAATTCTATGACCATATATATATATATATATATATATATATATATATATATATTTTAATCTATATCTATCTATAAAATTGACATGTTCCTATAAAAGGAACTAAAAAAAAAAAAAGGCCACCTAAAAAAGCCAAAGCGGGTTGGTTTGAGTGCTCTTCCTTGACATGGAATTGGAGTTGGTGAAGGATAAGCAATTGACAATTTATGTGGGACCCACCTACGCAATTATAGCTTCCATAATTTATTTAACTCTTGATTTATTGAACACTGATTTTATCCTCGATGGATAAAAGATAGTTTTATGCATCTACGTGTACTATAAATTGTATTTACCTTATTAACCTCTCGATAAATGATGTCAATTAACTCCATAGAAGATTTTTTTCTTTTGCCTGACTTGTTCCTACACCTTTTAACTTTAACCTTCCATTTGCATTTAAGAATGCTTTTATCTAATGCTTGCGCCAGTTTTACTTTTTATTTGGTCCAAAAGCACCTCGATCAAAGATTAAAATTTAGCGAAATTAAATTGTTGCGGGAAACAATTATATTAGGAAAAAGACTTTAATTTGCTTTCCTTAACGAACACGTGTCGCAACAAATCGAATAAGTACATGTTTTATATACATGTTGTTGACACTCAAAAATGTCCGATTTCTAGTTATTATGGATACGCAATGATCATTCGGAAGTAATAAAAGTGGACTCGACAACTTCTTATGCAACCACCAAAATTAGCGAAGAAGAGGAAAAAGAGTGAAGAATATACCATCCGGGCATGTCTAATCATCCGTGGAGGAAACCAAATGAATGGATTGAAGATCGATTGATATTATAAGTAGTTGATGACTTGGATGAAAGTGTTAGCACGCATCAACTAGTGGCAAATGATGATAGATTATTTTACCAAAGTTTACGATAGTGTGTTAACTAAGGAGTAGATGATCGATTCAGAGGATTGCATCTACGGCTTAGGCACATGTAAATCTAACAAGAAGATCGTGGAGAATAGTTAGGTGAAATTGGAGACTGAGGTTGCTCTTTTGAAGGAAATTGACAACGTGGTAATGAACAACTCCTTAGAGATAAGGCTACTATCTTGAAGGAAGCGGACAACATGCAAATATGGGACCATTGTTTTTTACCATTAAGAAACTACTCCCAAATGATTATGATAGAAGGTCTATAAATATCAAGTTCTCATCAATTAAATAGGACCCCCGGACAATCAAATGTAATTTTTTATTATATTTACTTTCCTGCACTTTATCTTTCCTTAATTATAACTTTCCGATTCACGTCGTCAGTTAAATGCCGACGTGTATCTCTATCATGGGTGTTTTGCCATAGATTTAATTCCGGCATTACATCTTTGTACGTTCACTAGCTTTGTTGTTGATTAAATTTCGACGCAGTTCATGTATGTGTGTTGCTATGGAAATGGTTATATTTTCAAGCTTTGTCGTTGATTGAATTTCGGCATGGTTTATATGTACAATTTGGTTCGAAGTTCAAAATAAAGGTTTATAGTTATTTCTTGTCCCCATGGATATTTCCTGTCCAGAGTTACAACAAAACCCGTCTTCTCTCATCAAAAACTAAAGAGCAACTTTTGAAAAAGATGTTTCTTGTAGATTAAATTCCGACGAAACAAATGGCATGCCTGGTGGGACCATTGTGATTGATTTGAGGAGATATGATAGTGTAAATAAGGAATCAACTTGATCTTGATGATGGTGGTGGTAATTCACAACGCAGTGGTAATGACAAGATAGGAGACTTTGAGTTGTCAACTGCATTACCGATGGCAAAGCGAGAACAAGACGGAGATGTCGATATCCCAAGACAACACACCAATGAGCAAAGAAGGCAATTAGAGCCAACCCATGTAATGTTGGCCACCATGCGATGGTTTTTCAAGGAGGACAAGAATGAATTAACAAACTACGTGATAAAATATCTCGTCGATGTGATCAGGGCTATTATCGTCAATATCTTCCATGAAGTTATGAATGGGCCAAGAATATCGAGTCATTCAATTCAAGTGCAAGCGAATTCTGATAATCCTACATTTTCTGGACCTATGAGGTCGGTGGTATCAATTATGGCAATTTGTTGATGTCAATGGGGCATAGGATAACTTTTAGGTTTCCTAGTTTAAAAGAATCGAATGATTAATGAATCATTTCATTCTTTTAAAATGGGACATATGTTGACACTTAAAAGTGTTTGATTTTTAGTTATTATGAATATGCGATGATCGTTTTGGGAGCAACAAAAGTGGACTTGACAACCTCCATGCAACCGTCAAAATTAGTGAAGAAAAGGGAAAAGAGTGGAAAATACTATCCAGACATGTTTGGTCATCCGTGGAGGAAACCAATTGAATAGATTGAAGATTGGTCGATATTATATGCAGTTAATGACTTGGATTAAATTATTATAACACATCAATTAGTGGCAAATGATGGCAGATTATTTTACCAAAATTATCAATACTATGTTGACTAAGGAGCAAATGATCAATCCAAAAGATTGCATCTAAGGCTCAAGCACATTTAATCCATTAAGGAGACCATGGAGAATGTTTAGGCAAAAATGGTGACTAAGGTTGCAATTTTGAAGGGAATTGATAACGTGGGAAATGAACAACTCCTTGGAGGTAAGACTGCTATTTTAAAGAAAGTGGACAACGTGGGAATATGGAACTATTATTTTTGGAAGCGTTGAACTATAATTCAATCAGAAAGAAACAGCTCCTAGACGGTTATAATAGAAGGTCTATATATATCGAGTTCTCATTAATTGGAAAGGACTCGCTGGACAATCAAAATATAATCTTGTATTATCTTTACTTTTCTACACTTTATTTTTCCTTAGTTACAGCTTTCTGATTTGTGTTGTCGATTAAATTCCGACACATATCTCTATCTTGGTTGTTTTGCCGTTAATTCAATTTTGGCGTTATATCTTTGGACGTTCACAAGCAATGTTGTCGATTAAATTCCGACGCGGTTCATGCACGTGTGTTGCTATGGAAGTGGTTATATTTTCAAGTTTTGTCATTGATTGAATTCTAGCACGGTTTGCATATACCGTTTGGTTCAAAATTCAAGATAAAAATTTGCAGTTATTTTTTGTTCATCTAAATATTTCCTGTCCAAAGTCATCATAAAACTCATCTCCTCTCATAATGACTTTTGGAAAAGATTTTTCGTTGTAGATTAAATTTTAGCAACACACATATATAAATAACTTAGAACTCCAGGAGTCTAGAATGTGTCCCACTCCAACATGTGTAAAGTCTAATTGAAGGGGAGTGCACGTCACACACACACACACATATATATATGACACAAATAACTTAGACTCCAGGAGTCTCGAATGGGTCCCACTCCAACATGTGTAAAGTCTAATTGAAGGGGAGTGCACGTCTTGAGCCGTTTGCGGGACGGTCGACCTTATAAATTGAAAGAAAGTCGGCAGACAGGACGGTCCGTCTTCCACGCACTGCGGCTTGACCAACCACAGACAGCAACCCTAACAAAAAAAGGTTGATTTGATCTATCTCTAGAACTTTCATAAATTCAAAACACATGACACGTGTTCTATTTCTGGGCCAAATTCCTTATGAAAATATTAATTTTACATCGAATATCAATTTTGTCCCAAAAGTCCCACTTGATGGTTTTTCCAAAGTGGTGAAGTCTAAATGGAACAAAAAATGCATATTTGGACATAAAAAAAAAAAGCACAAAATAACAAGAGAAAAAAAAAAGGACCAAACAAGTAATCAAAGCTTGGATATATTGAAAGTATACAAATGTTTTTTTTTTTTTTTACATATGATATTAGAGTTATGATGAATTACTTTACTTAATTTTGATATTTTGTATGGAGGCATTGGGATGACGGAAATAGATTTTCATAAAATTTTGATGAATCCAAGTTGGGCACCGGATATGTCATTGATTTTTTATTGACTAGTATGACGCATTTTAAAGTCATAAATCTAAAATAATAATAAAAAAGATTAAATTTTAAGAATTTATAATGTTTAGAAATGACCAAATACATAACATTGGAAAACATATCTTTGTGTTTGGAAATTCCACAAAGATTTATCATGTTTGATCATAATCAAGTACACGTGATGTCATAAAATGCATTTTTGTTTAGTTTTGCAATTAAATTATCTGGCTTTAGTTAGTTCAATAATTAACAAGCATATTCTCATACTAAAAAATACAAACATAATCTTAACATGTATACTAAGAACTTGATTTAATTGGCACGTTCTACGGCACGTATTAACTATATACCAGGCTTTAGTTAGTACGCAATTCCAATTTCGCAATACTATTACCACAAATCTATTTAAAGCACAAATCTATTAGCCGCCTCTATGTTCATTCACCCGCCAATTGCCAATGCCACAGCCGGTCAAATCATAATCTACAATGTTTCTAATATTTTCTGAACCTTGTAACAATCCAACTTTTCATTAGGGGTGAGCATAGTTCCCGATTCTAGAGAAAGAGGTTCCAATTCCCGGTTCCACTTTTTTCGGAACCAGTAACCAGAAACTGGGATTCCTAAACCTAAAAATCCCCAATTTCTTCAATCTTCAGCTCCTCTATTCTCTCTCCCGATACTTTCCTCTCTGCTCTCTCCTCTCTACAACATTGCAACACCACTGATGACGACCCGACGCTGCTCACCGCCCTCGACGCCATTGTCACGACCCACGACGTCTTCACCAATGTTCAAAGGTGCGGGCAACATGGATGTTCCCGCTTTCTACCGGGGCTCACTCATCGGTACTCGAGCTCAATCGAGGACGTCATTGAGGAAGAGCCGCCCGTCGACATGAGTGGTGTCACCCGGCCGATCGGCCCCTCCAGGCAGAACCCTAACGGGATGGAGTACGACAACCTATACCTCGACATGAATGGGATCACCCATCCTTGCTTTCACCTCGAGGGTAGGGTACGTGCGTGTGTGTCTCCCTCTTCAGCACACTTGTGTTGTCGAGTTCTTTTGAATTTTGAGTGGTCTTGAGCTGGAATTATGAGAGTTTTTCTTTTGGGGGACAGCTAGATGTTAAGATGAATAGTTTGGTTGATCATTTTTGAAGAGGGTAGGAGGTGAATGTGGGAAAATTGAGTCTTTTTCTGCTATGAGGGATGTATAATTTGGTTAGTCTTCCTGTGTTGGGTGAGAGTGCGAGTTTATTTGTGGAATATAGTGGGAGAGATTGGCTTCACGTGTATAAATTGATTTGGGATGCTTATGATTTAGGTGAGACGTTGGAGGATGTTTGGTTCGTGCTTGCAAATAGATGCTTCTGTGTGGTCTTGACCATTTTTTGCTTGTTTTCTTCACTGTTCTTTACTGCTGCATCATTCCTCTGATTTTTTTTTTTTTTATAGTGACACCTAACCTAAAGCGTTTGAGATTCTAATGGGGTTTTTTTTGTTTTCTTTGGCATTTGGTTGGCCATCTATTTGTTTATGTGTTTCGTAAATCAGTAATCTTTACACTCACATTTGGCATCGTAGTTGTTAAATTTTTGTTCTTTTCCCCCAATTTGTAGTGATGGGCAATGTTAGTGGTAAAAGCAATGGAGAAGGAACTTTGGCAAGATATAAAATGAACATTATCTGGAGAGTTCATATGGTGGAAGTCACGTTTGTGATGGGCAATCTAATTTGATATGTGTATTAAAGATCTTCTATATACCGACCTATTGGTGAAGCTGAATGAACAAAATTTGTTTGTTTGATCTGTGTAGTTTACAAGTTAATCATGCAGAAATTCCTCTTAATAGTTAACCATCGTTACATAAGACTTTGGGTCAACATGAATTGGGTAATACATATTCCATGCTCTGTTTAAAGATAAATAACAACAGGAGAGCAATCTCTAAAATTTCAATTTTGTGTTTATTTCACTGTGCTTTCCAGAATTTGTGTTGCATGGAGGTAATGGTGTCAAGTTATAATCCAACGAAGAACTTCTTGCATGGGAAATAATCTACTTAAATTGCTGATTTTAGTGTGATAGTAGGTGATTGTGTAGTTGTAATTTTAGATCTGGGAATTGTTGGAAGGTGTTGATCTTGATTTGTTTTGATTTGGATTTTGTGATCATAATGTGTGTTTCTACTGTGCTTGGCTTATTGGTGGATGTTTTGTTTCAAAGTTTAATTGCTGGATGTTTAAATTCTAAGCCGAGGGTACCATGTAACTATAGAAAATTATATAGTAATGGTGTTGTGGGTCTTGGTATGGAGAAGTACATCTTGGAAGTTAGTGTCATAATTAGTTGGTGCAGCCATTTCTTGAGATAAGTGTTGTGAAATTTTTGCTTAACTAAAGATGAGGAAAAAAAAAGAGAGCCTGTTAGAACTTGGAACCGACCTTAACATATAATAGTCAGGTTCCAGATTTCAATGAGTAGGTTAGATGTTCCAAAAATTGAGAAACATGTACCCAATGGTAGGTTTCAGGCCGAATCTGTAAGGAATCCAAAACCGCTCATCCCTACTTTTTATAGTAACCAATAAAATTCTGAAAAAAAAAAAAAAAAGATTGGGACCGGATAATGAAAAGTCCCCAGAGAAAGATGGACTAGAGATGGAGAGAACATGTGCCGTCCAAATGAAGAAAAAAAGAAAGAAAGATTTCTAATTTTTCTTTTCGAACATATGAGACAACCCTTTGACCGACCTTCTCTATTTGTCATTCACATAAATCCATTAGCCAATTCCTCTAGAAGTGATGGCGATGGTTGAGATTGCACCATCATTTTCAATCGATAACGGGACCGTTATATTAGCACGGCTCCTTATTTAACTCTCAATTTAAGCTTTTCTTAATGCGGGTTTTAGCCCACTGATTTCATCCATGACGGATAAAAGAAAATCTTAATTACATGGACAATCAACAGTAATTTCCTCATCAATCTCTCAACACATACTTTGAATTAACTTTTTAGGTTTTTCTTTTTTTCCTTTTGCATGGCTTTTTCCTTCACCTTATAACTCTAACCTTCCGTTATCACTGAAGAAGACTTCATCTAATGCTGGCACTAATTTTCCTTTTTATTTGGTCCCAAAGAGCCTCAATTAAAGGTTAAAATTTAGCGAAATTGGATTATCAAATTGTTGTGGGAAATTATTTTTTTAGAAAAAGGCTTCAGTTGCTTGTCCTTAACAAACGCTTGTGGAGGGGGAGACATTCTAGAATCGTGGAGTTACTCACTTGTTTGATATATATATACCAAAATTTGTAAGTATATAGCTTATAGAAAAATCCAATTGAAGGGAGTGCACGTCTTGAGCGGTTTGCGAGACGACCACGACCTTTTAAGTTGAAAACAAAGCCAATGGACGGGACAAAACTACTTGCATAGACAATCGACGGTCGAGTCTATCCGCTTTAAATTTAAAAATGTGGGTTCAGATATAAACAAGTTAATGGTCCAAATCCTACCATGACGAATGCAAATATCCCATACAGCCCATTGGATGAAATGCAGGCAGCCCGATGAATGAAATGTCTAATAAGCTCATTGATCATGAATGTTGTAATAGTTCAATTAACCCACAAGGCCCATCGATAAAATGTCTTGACTTTATCAATGAGTTTTCGTAAGTTTTTGATGATAGGCGGTGTTTTAATAAAGGTACATGATACATGGCAACGACCAATTGACTTTTTATTCGAAATGTGTATTTAAGAAATCAATTTATTTTAATTTTTAAATATTTTTTATAATTTTTTTCTTTTTTTCTTTTCTTTTTTTTTTTTTTTTCCTTTTTTCCTTTTTTTCCTTTTTTCTTTTTTTTTTTTTTCTTTTTTTCTCCCTATTCTTCTTCTTCTTCTTCTTCTTCCGGTTGCCGGTGGCCCGGGCGACCAGCCGACGAGGGGGCGGCGACCTCACTGTAGCGTCACCGACCCTCGGCGAGGTCGACCCTTGTCGGCCGAGCCTCGCCGGTGGCCGGCGAGCCTCGCTGGGGCTAGGCGAGGCCCGCCCGGCCACCGACGAGACCGGGTGAGCCTCGCCGGGCCGGGCGAGACGAGCCTCCGGCGAGCTTGCCGGACCGCTTGTTGGTGACCGATGGCGGCGATGACCGGCTACCGACGGCAGACGGCGGCGAGGCGGCGGGTGGTGGCGGGCCACGGTAGCGAGATGGCAGTCGATGAAGAAGAAGAAAATAGAAGAAGAGTAGTTTTGATTCTCAATTTTGTTCTCGGAACAAGAATCAATTTTTTTTTTATTCTTGATTCTCTTCCCAATCTGTTCCTGGGAACAAATTTGGTCCCGGGAACAAAAATTTTACCAATCGCGATTCTCGTCCCAAACTGATTCTAGGAACAAAAAATCAGAATCTGACACTGTTTGGATGGTTACCAAATAATGCCCAATTGACTCAAAATGTGTATTTAAGATTGAGTTAAGGAGTGTTTATTGATTAAGGAATTGGGAGTAATCAAAGATTATTCCTAAAAAGGAACTGAAGTTAAGGCAATAAGAGATTACTGCGAGGAAGACATCGACACATGACGGAATGGCTCATGAAAGATGCAGGAGAAATCAAAGTAAAGGATCACACAATACGACCAGTCCACACATAGCATCAATCAAGGCATTCATCAATCAAGGCATTCATCAAACATTAGAGCAAAACAACATTCGATGTAACCTGTGGCGACCTCGATCGGGATGGGCAGTGATGACATCCCAGCAATAAAATGTAAATAGTTTTTTTTTTTTTTTTTTGGGTGAAATCAAATGTAAATAGTTGATTGTGAGATCTTTATCAATAATTTGTCTCGCACAGCATCCCTAATTAACTAGGAAAACGATAAGTCTATAATGTATTTAGGATTTTAACCTTATCATCTTGGGTAGCCTAGCTAATCTTGGTACATCCATTATTCAATCTTCCCAGCCCATCTGCATCACTTGTTCATTTTTCCGTGGATGTATAATTTCCAAGGCAAGAGAGATGATCGGAGGGAGGAAGAGAAATGGCCGTGACCCCATAACTCCCCAACCATATCCTTCTATAAATTGGAGTTTCTTTCTGTTGACCCGGTCAAATCCCCCCTCGATATCACTTCGATCGATCAATCATAACGAATTAAATTAACGACCTCTCGAAATCATGAATTTGGGCCTCTCAATCATAATTAGGTAATTGACTCGATTTTAAAATGATAATCGTTGCCTCTCCTTTCGAACGCAGAGACATCAACACCAGAAGAACAGATTTGCAGAAGGGCGGTAAAAGGGTCGAGGAAGTCACAACCATGGAGAGATCATCATCATCAATGAGTCTTGGTTTGGTCCTGTTGGGCTGCTCAGTGATGGCGATGCTGATGGGATCGACGAGCGCAATGCTTCATGTCGTCGGTGGTCGTCAAGGATGGGATGTGCCCGACAATGTCACCTTCTACCAAGATTGGGCCAAACCTAGGACCTTCGGCGTCGGTGACCAACTCAGTGAGTTTCTACTTGTTTCGCCAAAATCAATCATGATAGCCGTCGTTTGATCATGTCATTTACCAATGTAAGTCTCTAACGATGCCATTTCCGCGATGATACATCAACTCGGTCAGCACCGAGAATGGAGACTTCCACGAACATTTCATGATATGCCGATTGTTAGGGTTTCCTTTAGCATTATGCGCATATTAGTCGTCTCGGTCGGAATTGTAGTCCTCGTACGAACATCATCTTGGTACAAAGTTTGTCGAGAAAACGCAACATGTAGTTCATATGCATGTTCTAGCATCCATAAGCGTAAAAAATTGACCGCAATAAGTTATAAATCGTCACAAACTTGCACATATGCATGGCAGTTTTCCCATACAGGCCGGGCTCCAACAACTTGCTGGCTGTCGAGAAGAAGGGCTACGAGACATGCGACATGAGGAACCCCATCCACGTGTACTACATGGGCCCCACCATCCTCAACCTCACCGCCGTCGGCGACTACTACTACACCTCCTCCTCCGGCAGGCACTGCGAGTTCGGCCAGAGGCTCCACATCTCCGTCAAGAACGCCCCGGGCTCGTCCGGCGTCAAAGTACCCATCAAAATCCACTGATCGGTCCCTCTGCTCTGGCTCCCGCGCTCTCCCACCGGCACCGTCGAGAAGACCGGGATGGTTCCCCTTTATTTTGCTGCCCTTCTTGCCAGTGATGGTAGAGAGGCCTTATTAATAACTGTCAATGTATTGACATAAATAAAATAGCTTGCTGGTTTGATTAGATGCCGTAGCTTTCTTCCTGGTCATGAAGAAATTAATCTACACATGCTAGTTCCGAAGAAAATCATTCAATTTCTTTCCCACTCACGGAGCTACGAGCGGTCCATGTTAGCATGGGGTCGTTATTTACTGTTACTCATGAGCCACGTAGGCGTGACAACGTTTGATGCGCCGCTTGCCACGTGGGTTCAGTTTCTGAGAACGAAAGCTGAGATTAGTCGCATACGAAAGAAAAGATCTTGTTTGTCCCAGGCCAGACATCCCCGTGCATGGCGACTATCACGTTGCATGGCGATTCGCTGAGCGAAGGGGCAGGAGATCGCGCCTTAAGATTCTGCTCGTGCAAATTGCAGTTTAGGTGATCGGCTCATGTTTATACCTGTGTTTCATATGTCCAATTATACTGGTGCGAGATATTTAGTACTTAGTGTCAGATCTATAAATCTAGCGATGGGTTACAACTAAGACCGAAGACATTACAACCTGTCCTGTCGCCACTGAGCGACACCTCCGACCTTGGTCCCAATGGGTCTGCTGTAAGCCTTGCCGATGACTCAGATTCAATTTAAAAACATTCATTGAGTTCATGTACCGGGTGCTTGTGGAGTGACTCTCTACTCATGTGCCCCTGTCGTAATCTCCCTCTTTAGAATTCTCATTACAATATGCACAGCCTCAAATTAGAGAGAAAGTATTTTATGTGACGGATACATCACGTGACAGTGACATTTATCCATTGGTATAATCAATCCATCAAAAAGTTACATGAATACACATACGACACCAGCCAAGATGAAATTCATAGCATGCGAGCAATAGTGACTAATCAATTACACCAAATGATCACCGTCACGCAATGCATCCGTAGCATATGAAATGCTTTATCCTAATTAGGCTCCCCCTCCCGGTACGAGCGGGCAATCGGAAGCTTCAAGATCCCACCTGGGCCACACGACACAATAGCCCACCAAGAAGTGGGCCTAAAACAACATCTCGACGCTCTCAATTATCATCTTTTGTTCTTTCTTTGCCCCCCTAGCGAAACCAAAGAATCACCCCTCCCCGATCTATCCACAAACGGAGGGTCCATACGAGACGGCAGGGGGGCTGGACCACGAATCGTGACCGTAACCTAAGCAACACTGACTGGCTGAGCTGGCGCTGGCGGGACACGGGGGACCGCGGGGACCGCCGCCCGCCCTCCCGCCCGCCCGCCCGCCCCCACCTGCAACTGGGGCGTTCGGTTCCTGGGGACGACGAGGTGACGTGTTGCCGCCCGTCGTCGGAGACTGAGATTACGCGTACGGCCACGATCCTGTCGGCAGGCCACTCCCGGAAAGAATAACGAAGAAGATCTGCCGGTGGGGTCGTCCTCTTTTTCCTTCGAAAAATGGGGCCCCGGAAAGCCTTCCGAATTACAAAAGCGAACGCCCGTCGCCCGGGATCGAATTCGTTTTTAACGGTGGGCGATCGACGTCGTTCGCATCGAAGAGAGCAGCAGCAGCAGCGACGACAAGCGAAAACCGCGCCAGGCGAAAAAGCAGTCGAATGATGCATGCGCACGTAGGCAGCCCACCCACATTGCCCTCCCTCCCGCAGGAGGTTGCAGGCGATGACGTGGCGCTGCCCTAGCCTAGTAATGTGTCTGTCCCTCGAACCGCTGCATCGTTCAACAAGTTGGGTCGGACCGGTTACGGCTGTATTTCGAGCCATCATCGGAAGGGGAAGGTGGGGGGGCCCACACGGCCTGATGAACTTCCCCAGAGGAGGAAAAAAAGGTGGCTCGACCGCCGTCTGATCGTCGGAGATCCAAGTTGCGCAGGCCCGGCGAGTGGGCCGCAACTAATAAAGGTCGGGGCCCACACTCCTGCTAACGCCAGCGCTGGGGCAGGATCCGCCCGAGAGCGACGTCTCCTATTTCGGCTTAGATACTGCTACTCCGGCGATTTTGTCTGCGACCCGCCGATCGCGTGGTGGGGCTAGCTTGGGATTCGATTCGATTCAACACATTCATTCCTTTCTCGCTGAAAAGGAAATTTGAAGATCTCCCAGATAATTTCTTCTTCGTTCTTTTTTTTTTTTTTTTGTCGTTGTTATTATTTTTGAGTAACTAAGACAATATCATGATAAGATTTCACACTGTACGAACGGCTCTTGAATGTTTGAAGTAGTCATTCGCTATGGTTAGCACATATATGGCCTTTCCGATGTGTCTGTTGTCTCCTCGCAGTGGGAAAGTACACAAGACAAAATTACAACCTCTGTGAAATAGATTTCGGTACATTTTTGGTTCAGTCGAATTAATGAAAAAATAATATTTGATATTTTTATATAATTTAAGGGTTAGATTATGTGTACGATGTGCTGCGAGATAATTATGATGTTCGGTTTCGGCACGAGGTTGTAAAGGTATTTAATGGAGTTGCAGGAGCAAGAGCAAGGGGGCAGGGTAATTTCATCGCCGAAATCTGGCCGCTTCTAGGACCACTTGGTGGAAGTGCTTTCACCAAGAAGAAGAGGCTTGTCCCCTATCGTAGCATGAACCCCATTAGACATTGTTCTCTTGTCTCTTCTCGGTGTGAAAATGATGTACAAACCCCTTTTGCATTTAATAAATGTCCCACCCAATACGAATTAGATGGAGGAGTTCTACTATTAGAGCAAGAGTTGTTTACTCCATGCCGTGGGTTATGAATCATATTCATAATTATGATGTCAATGAGACTGCCAATGTAATTCTTACGAATGCAAAGCTTATTATAGGATCAGGTAACGTCATGCCTTAATCCACGCGCCAAGCATTCTCAAATCTATAAGGAGTAAACAGTGTGATTTTAATTAGGTATTGTCACCCGTCAATTGTCAGAGAGCTCGGTTTAACTTAAAATGAAAAATTTGATGAATGACTTTGACTTATTGTAGGAAAGTGGTACATTGGGACAAAATTATGACCGAACAATACATAGGACTGAAGTTTAATTTTTTCAAAAGCGCGAGGTTAATTTCCTTTTTCTTCTTCTTCGCTTTTTCATATGGAAAAATGACATTCCTCCATTCTGCTTTTTTTTTTTAAATTGGTGCTCTTCTTGCTTACGTTGTTTTGTTATTATTACTTGGGATCGAAACTGGGACCGGAGTATCCTGATCCACCACTTGTACCACCATGTCAAAGTCCAGCTGGAAAAAGGTGCGCTGCGGGTCCACTCGAGTTTGCCAGTCGTTCGTCGGTCCAGCCAATGGGAGCTGAAGCGAATAGACCAAAACTGAGATAACGATGATCTTAATACATGATCTTAATACACCTTGTCAATTTGAGATGGGTTTCTGGTAAAAATTCTCCAATTTTCGATAATGCTTTCTTTTCCCAAACAAATTATAAACCCTTTTTCTCTAGTTGCCTCCATTTTGATTTCGTTAAGTTTTTATTTTTACTTTTAAGGATAATACATAAATAAATTTCGAATTTTGGTTAAATGTGTAATGTGATTGCCAAATTTTTAATTGGCTTGATGTAAACCGTGAACTTAAGCCTAACATGTAATGTCCAATTGTCTTATATAAGAGCCATGGCATTTTTCAGCACATTTTCAATTTCTTCCCATGGTCTTTTGATAATGATGAACTGGATCTTGTGAATTTGTTGATGACTCAAAAGTATCCGGATCAAGATAATAAGTTCCATCTTTGATAAGCATTTGAAGAAATTCAATTTGTTTTTTGGGCAATGATCATCTTAGCTTATCCTCGACGGTATTATGAGTTGTAGAGGAGATTGTGCCTCATTTGGAATTGCAAAAATTTCTTGATGATAATCCTTTGCTCATATGGTTTCAAACCCACTTTAGGCTTTCCTATGAGATCAAGGCAGACAAAGTAGTATGCTATGCACTTGTCACAATGTGGAACTTATGCATCAGAATTCTATTATTGTTCGATGTGGTCCTTGGACTTTTTGCATATGTTCAATGTAACCATAAATTATATAAAAATGCTTAATGTTATCATTCTATTAACAAAGTTCAGTGATAACATTGAACATTATTCACATAATTTAAAAACCGAAATTAAACATGTATAAAAAATTAATGGATCATATTGAACAAATTAAAAATTCATAGGCAATAGTACACTTTGGGTTAAAGTCAATATTAAACAGGTTAAAAATTAATTAACCACATGTTTAGAGATTATTTATATCATTTGCCCTTATTCTTACTAAGCAAGATGGAGAAACAAAAGATCTAATATATCATAATATATCTCCAATGATAGTTTACAAGAATATGGCAGCCATGCATCCAATATTTGAATTCGATACACTTTTTGAAATGTCTAACTTGTCAATTGTCATTATGTGTCACTCTTGTAAACCGATATCAATATGGTTTTTGTATTTTCTCACTCTTTATTGCAATAGATCAACGTAACCTCGAGAAAAATCTCATATCATTTCAAGACCACCATGCATTTGAGATCTTAGACTAAATTTAATTAAGGACGTTATTCTTAAGGAACGAAGGCGACGTTGTGAGCATTTAGCAATACGTGCTCTTTCTGCGCGTTTTGAGACGAGCAAACCAATGAGCAAATTGAATTATCTATACTCGGCCCCTCTGCCATTTCTCGAATGTCAGCAACAATCTCCGGTGCGGACAAAATTCAAATGGATACGACACTACGCATACGTGCAAAAAATACCCATCTGACCCACGAGAACAATACACCCAAGTACGACCTCGTTTCAATGTCCGCGAATTAAAATTAAATAAAGCATCTTAATTTTCACGCGTTCCCCCCCCCGTCACGTGCGCGGCACGTTCCCAACACGAACGAAATCTCAAAAGCGACATGGAGGAAGAGGATGAAGAGGAGAGAGAACAGTGCACGTAGCCAAAACTCGTCCGCCGCCGTTGCCTTCGACGGAGACGTAGATTTCGTCGTCGCTGACGACTTATTGACACGAATTGAAAATTACAACCGCGACCCGAGGGACAAGAGCCAAAACGGGACGTCGCCGGTACAAAACTGTGGCCGGCCGGTGACCGGCGCGACGTGAACAACACCACGGGACTCGACTAGAAAAAACACAAAAGGGGAAAGAAAAAAAAGGGGAAAAATTCACATTGCTAACAGAGGGTCGGAGCCGAACAAGTCCCCTATGTCCTGGAAGTTATCGTCGTCGACGGTCCAACAGGAGGACCCGGACCCGGACCAGAATCCGAACCCGAAATCCTCGCCCGGGTTCATGAAGGCGTCGACTGCATCGTCCTTGAACATGCTCTCCCCGAAGCTCGCGTACTCGTCGAACAAGCTCGGGGCGGAGCTCCGGAAGTCGAAGAAATCGTCTGGGAACAAGCTCTCGAAGCTCGCGGAGTGCCCCGACGCGTTCCCCGACGCGCACGACTCGTCGCCGGCGCTCCCCTGCGATTCCTCGACGTCGTCGGGGAGGCACCGGAGGACCGACGTCGGCGAGCGGGCCTCGCCGGACCCCTTCGCCGGGGGCATCGGGGGGGACGTCGCGGCCACCTCCAGCGGCGGAGGGGTGGCGAAGTTGGTGAGCGCGTCGGGCCCGCGCAGCTGGATCGCCGCGTGGTCGTAGACCATCGCGGCCTCCTCCGCCGTGTCGTAGGTGCCCAGCCAGAGCCGCACGCGCCGCAGCGGGTCCCTGATCTCGGCCGCCCATTTCCCCCAGGGCCTCCGCCTCACGCCCCGGAACTTCCTCCCCCCCGCCGGGGACTTCATCTCGCAGCGGCCCACCCGCAGCGCCGGCTTCCCCGTCGACTTCCCGCACAGCTTGCTCCTCATTGACCGGCTCTTGACGACCTCGTGGCTCTCTCTCGAGCACGGCGGGTCGATGGCAATCTCGTGGACGAATCTCTTCACTCTCCGGCGACGACATTCGAACGGGCCGTCCTCTTCGTCGCTGGACGAGTCGGTGGCGTCGCCATCCGTGTACGATATCCGGACGACTCTGGGTCGGATGCTGGGGTCGTCCGCAGGCTCGGGACTCAGGAGCCTCGCGCGGGTTCGGTGCTCAGTGAGCTTCACGGGAGGCACGAAACACCTCGTGGCTTCCATAGCTTTCTCTTTCTCTCACTTCAAAACTGCAGGAGCTTCTCGGTCAGACTTACTGTTAACATCGAAAGCGAAGCGAAGGGGGAGAGAAAGGAGGGGTGATATAGAGGAGGGGAGTGGGGGGAAAAAAAGGAGAGATTCCTCTTGAGGCTTGGACACGAGGAGAAGGAGAATAAAGAGGAAAAGGTCGGAGTGAACCACGTTAAAGAGAAGCTTCAAAAACGCAGAGAAATCTAATCGACCAAACACCCAGAAAAAGGTACCTGGGGGGAAAAAATCTGGTGAGAAATAAAGTTGGTGGTTCAAAGGGTGTGACTGTGAGCGAATGTCAAGTAAAGCGAGAAGTGCAAAAAGCAGAGAGAGGCGCCCCCCCCCAAAAAAAAAAAAAAGGCGGCAAGCGTGCGTGCGTGCGTGCGCGAGCGAGAGAGAAAGCGAGAAAGAGAAATGGAATAAGCAAGAAGGGTGAGGAAAGGTACGGAAGGCGAAACCACTGAAGCAGCAGTGATGTGCCAAAAAAGAGAGGGGTGAGTTCAGGGACGACGACCCGGAAGCAGAGCGAGGCAGTGAGAGGAAAGGGGGCGGGGGGGAAAGAAAAAGCAGGGGATTGTCCTGGAAAGTTGAGGGTGAGGGAGGGAAAAGCAGGGGAGGGGAAAAAGAAGATGGTGGCTTTTGCCGGAAAAGGGAAGGGGAAGAATATATGTGAGCGAATCGAGCCAGCACCCAACTAGGCCGAGCAAAAGGCTCGTCTCAATCTGCTGCGTCTACGCAGGATTTGCTACTTCCGGGTGAACTCCTATCTCGCCGTGGGAACTCTGCTTTTCTCTTCTCTTTTTCTGGGATTTTTGCTAAGCTTTGACTGGGGATTTTCTCGGAAGCGGAAGAAGCAACAAAATGAAACCGTCGAGAGAGAGAGAGAGAGAGAGGGAGGGAGAGATTGCGTTCGAGGTAGATTTGCGGAGAGATAAGAGGGTCGCGCGAACGGAAGCACGGTTGCTGGTGCTGGCCCTGCCTCTTTTGTAGGATTCTAAAACGGCTGATCCCCCGATTCAAGTGGCATCTCCTAATTCGGTTTTTTTGGAAATTCTTTTGAATTTTCTTCTTTTAGATTGCCATTTGACTCCCAAAAATTAATTCAGCGAGCCAAGTGATTTCAGAATTTTGCATTTTTGAGCTTACCTTATCTGCACATGAAGTTTCAGCATATGGCCAATAAAACTCTGAAAAAGCCGATTGAACTGTAATTTTTTTTTTATCATAACTCGAGTTTAAATTACAATATAATGCATCTTTTGAAACCATTTTCCAGAGCTTGCGACGTCCATTACACCTTGAAAAAAAGTAACTTTATATAACCCAAATTTTAAAAAAATATGAGCTATCGACTGTTCTTCAATTTAATATTTTCCTAATATAGGGTTTTTGTAAAATTGTAATCTCATTTGAGTGTGAGGCAAGTTTAATATGATGCACGCATACATAAAAATATAAATATAGAGAGAGAGGCTTGTTCAAGGGTATCAGAGTTTCACATATGGCAACCCAACACAAAACAACACATAGCAATCCTCGTTTTCCCAAATTTTCAAAAGTACCAATCTACATGACAATACCACCTTCTTTCCTCCGGCATTTTCCTTAGTGTATTTCGTAATCATATATAGAGAGAGAGAGAGAGAGAGAGAGAGATAGTGGAGAGAAAGGAGGAGGGACGGTAATTCAAGCGAGGGTCCGGGGACAGAAATGAGATTCCAGCGAAGCCGCAAGAGGGGAGGTTGAGAGATATTTACGAGGCGCCGCGCCGCAAAACTCGGTCATCAGATGTTCCGACACGTGGCAAGGTGGGTCCGGCCCGAGCCTCTGATCCAATGGGAGTGGGGATGAGATTTAACAGGTGCTGACTCGACCGGGCTTTTCTTTTCCCCCTTTTTTTCTCTTTTCTCTTTTTTCTTTTTTCCTATATTTCCCCTTTGCACTCCCTTGGAAGGAGCGACGCAGGTCACGTGACACGGGGACAACCGTGTTCAGTCCCCCTCCCCCTTTTTCGTCGTTTGACCAATAAAAATAATAACGAAAAAAAAAAAAAGCGAAATTAGGGACTGGCCATTTGATGCCACGGCGTGAAAAGCCCACTGATCTGTAATTACCGATTTGTCTAATCCCGATTTTTAAATTTCAATCCGGTTCAGCTTCGGGCGCGAGGGCGTTTATGGTCATTTCAGCCACGAGACCGTTACCACTGTGGTGTGGCAGGCAACCTTGAACCACGCGCCCTTTCTCATTAATGATGTCTCTCTCTCTCTCTCTCTCTCTCTCTCTACGTTGGCACTCCCCGCCAGCACGCTCTGCCGATGCTTTCTACTTTCCATATTTTTATAGTTATCTTTTCTGCTTCGTTAGCTGAAATTATCGAGTGAAATTGTCGGGTTCCGTCATTTCTTACCGTTTTACGGAACGTAATCCCTGATCTGGAGTAGAGTTTTCCACTTACTAATGTCTGAGCGGTCCTGTTAATGACTGTTTTTACGTAACATGAACCCATTAAAAGCAATGCCCTGTGTATTATATTCTTAGCTAATCATGTCCTCAAAATATTCCTTGAGTTTTCTAAGTTTTTAAGATTAATATCACGAAAATCTGAAATCGGTACATGTGTCATAAATTTTCTTCAAATTAATTTTGTGACCACAAATAACTTATTAGTTTCATTAAATTGGAAAGGTACTATGGAAAATCACAAACTTGGGTCTTCTCCTTGAAAGATGAACCAACCAAACACATTATGTGTGCCATCCAGACATGGTTATAAACTAGCGATATTGAAAGTTCATTTGAAGAATCCAAAGAATCCAAACTGTTACATTCATCAATTGTCACGTATTATCTAACTCAGTAATATGATAATAAAATTTAATAAAAATTAACGAATAATAAATTTATCATGAATGTATGAGTTAGGGATTTTCGTGTTTTTCGTGTTATCAATCCCAATTTTTAGGCACAATATTTTTTGAGAAACAAATAAAAAGACGCTATTAATTTGTGCTATCCATATTCACCATAAAAGATTTTGTACTATAGCAAGTTGACAAATGAGTTTGTGGTCGGCAGAAGAGTAAGTTTTGGGGCCTCTGATGAAAAGGGAATGAGTGTTACAAATCGTTTTTTAGAGAGAGAGAGAGAGGGGGGGACAGAGAGAGAGAATGGAATGGGCTTGTACGCCATGTTTTGTCACGTGATTGTGTGGTTGCGTTGGTTGGTCGATGTGAATGAAAAGACAGCAGGAATTTACTGTTCTTTACACGTTCAAAACGATTCGTGTCGGGTGACTACAATTATTTGGTTCTAATTAAGAGGTGCTTGGTGCTTTTTTTTTCATCAAATAATTTCCATGTAATTTTATGAGGTTGAGTATTTTATACGTTTTTTCTTTTCTAATTTAATATCTACCCTCAATTTTACAGTGGCAACATTTAAGAAGGACCAAATTTTTTACTTATGATTTCATTGATTCGTGTCAATTGTGAAAGAGTTGAGATCTTCCAAATCGAAATAAGAATGTAAAATGGGAGTATATGATGGAAGAGACTGCAAACTCAATCCACCTGTTTTGATACTACGTTAAGAGTGTTCAAACGGGTCCAAAAGCTAGAAATCATGAAAAGGGTTCCATATCACGGCCTACATCTCCACATTATCTATTTTTAAGAAATGCACCTCCTTCTTGTTAGCCTTCCCATTTTGGTTGGCAGCAAAATAGTGGTTGCCTTGCCATCCGCTCACGTTACAAGTTGTCTTAATTACACCACACTTTGCTAGATACTTCCAGGTATTTCATCCAGAGAGAGGATACTGCAGTGGCAGCTAGATCCTCAAATCTTCCCTCACACACACCTCGCCACTGTATAAATGCACTGAATTTTCGAAATTGGGTCATGTCCTGTTTTGCAACTTGCAAATATATCCACACCCTCGTTTTTTATTTTTCTTTTTTTAAATCCCCCACAATATATTTTTATTTATGGTATTGTAGTAATTGTTTTATCTTTATTTTTATTTTTTATTTTTTATTTTTTATTTTATTTTGGGCGGGAATGGTGACCGAACAAGATAGTGCCTCAAAAGAGCTGTCTGAAAAATCCATCCCAAAGGGCCAAAAATCCTCCCACCACGTGGGCCCCACCTGCGTGGTCCACACAATCCTCGTACGCCGTGTCGAACGAAAAAGCCGTCTCCTTTGTCTTTCTTTTTCTTCTTTTCAAAAATTCCGGTTTTATTAGTTTATAATGAGTTGCAACTAGTCCGAATTTTCAAAATATTTGCTGAAGGGTAACTATTGTCGTTACACTTTATGCCCACTGAAAATGAAAAGAAGAAGAAGAAGAAGATCATCTTTTTCTGTTTTAGGAATTTTGCGAGATGTGATGGATTTTTGGCTTAATTCATTCTTGACTTTTGAAAATTTCGAAGGTTATAATCTCAAACATACACTTAACTAAGTTAGAAGTTCGAAATAAAAAGTATGGTGATTATCTCAATCACTTATGCCGGTTTGTACTTAAAGTAGAGACGGACTATTTGGCAACTTATATACTTGTCCTTTGTTCATAAGTCATCATATAATAATAACCATTGTATATGTTTACGTGTCCTCTTCAGTTGTTCTTTTGTATGGATTGAACAATTTGTACATTTTACGTACAAAAGGAGGTGCAAGTTTAATGTTATTTCTTGGGTACCGGTCAATTTATTAGCAAACGGCTACGAAAATGACAAACCTAAAGGTGCTAACGTCCCCTTCCGTTGAAAATACGGAAAATTGCATTATCAGATCAAATCACTTGGCAACATTAGTTTTGGTAAGTTCTAGCTGGGGCGGATGATCTACCCACAGCAATATTTATTGATACATTTCTAACATCGTGTAAGGCAAACTTGCAAGGATAGGAGTCTTCTAAATTTAGAAAGGTAAATTCAAATTATTATATTATCATATCCCCTCTAAATAGTTGAAAATCAACTCGATTGAACGGCCTAAATAAAGCCATATCATCTCATTAACCTAACTTAAAAAGTCCTCGACATCTTTGGAATCATATCACTGACCATTGAACCCTAGCCCCAAAACTAAATCTCTCTCTCTCTCTCTCGGAGAGTGGAAACCAGCATAGAGAACACTATTTGAGTGTGATCAAAATTAGTCACAACTTGGGAATCTCTCAATATAAGGACGTGGTCGAGTGAACATAATTCAATACTCGAGCTCAAGATACTCATCTCGCACTCAATTGACTTTGTCTTTTCAAATTCAATTAAGTTCATCTTGACTAAATTATTTAATATATAAGAAAATTGTTTAAAAATTCATAAACCTATTATATGACCCAATCACTTTCCAGATCTACAATATGACATTTTTCAACATTTTCTAACCAGATATAGGAAAAAAAGAAAAAAGGGCAAACAAAAATTTTGGGAAAATTTAAAATTTCTCAAAACAATGTCATTTTGACAATGGTCTGACCCTCACCCAGATCTAGGTGAGACAACATTCTAAGAAGATAAATGAAAAGAAGAAAAAAGCAAAGAAAATTTTAAAATTTAAAATTTAAAATTTCTCAAAACGATGTCATTTGAGCCTTGTCAGACACATTTAATAGCATATGCTACATGATTTTCCAACGTCTAAATTTTTGGTCTAAATTGAATTACATTGGAAAATCGTCAAAAGTTTAGGATTCCATTTGTTAGATTGAAAAGTTTATGGTAGATTTGACAGTTATATAATAGATTAAGGTTTTTGGATAATTTTCCTTTTGATAAATTGTCTTCAAAACTTGCACCAAAGCTCAAATTTTAAAAATTTACAATGATTGAGAATTTAATACTTTTAATTAGTCTTACAAGTTACTCAAGTCAAGTATTTTCAACTTAACCTCAACCAAATTAAATACTCAGGTTCACAAAAACATCAAAGTGAATTCAAGTAAATTGCAAATCAAACTCAAGTCGCTCATGAGCAACGTTGACTCACTTACACCAAATACCCGACAGCATCTTATCTCCGATCTGGTCACCTTTGGTCTAGGAACTTTCATACTAATCCAACTTGTTTAGCTTAAATAATTACATTATGCATCTGTATTTTATAACCAATATATCATCTAAAAATATCTAGTCTCTATAAAAACATTCGATATATTAGAACAATAAAAACATGTACATGTAATTTATCTAAATGTGAAATAGTATGAAAAAAAAACTAATATATACCTAATTATTTCAATGAAAATTGTGAAGTAAAAATTCACAAGATTTAAATAGACTCAAGAATTTTTAATATAATTCTTCAATATCTTAGAAAATTCTCAAGAGAGTTATGTTTGAGAGTATCTTTAAACCATTATATATGTGTGTGTGTTGGATATTCAGATTCTACAACGAATATACAAACATACGAGCATATATGCATCTAGATGTGCATGTTCTAATGACTCTTTAAGAAAGAAGCCAATCGACATCAAGCCCTAGATACCGTTCTTGAGCCACCAAAAGAAGAAAGACCAGTCATTTATAGTATTTCTACCCCTTTAAAACAGGCATTAAAGAATTCTGCTTTGGGTCGGAGAACAGTTCTCGTGGATCGAACATGTACGATCGTATCAAGTCAAATCAGCTTCCGAGCGCGGAGATCCACACGCATTGATTGACCTTGAAGTAATTATTAAGTAATTATTCCATAATTATTACCCAAACACCTTTTTGTAATTTTACAGAGGCACATGTGCTCGTGCATCGTATTCTGTATCTGATGCTCTTCCAGGGGCGTCCTCAAAATCGTGGTAGCACGTCGGAGCCAGGTGACATTCGGACCTTTGTGTTTCGCTTAGTTTATTACAAGTCACGATATTGAATTTATCGAAGAAATTTAACTTCGGACAAGAGATATTCGTGGCCTTTGAAGCCTGAAAATTGATAAAGAGCCGTTTTCGGTTTTTTCGATGTTTTGTCTTCTCTAAAACCTTTTCCAAATAGCTAACCTAAGCTCATTTAAATAAAAAATTATACTGAAAGTACTTAGACGCTGTGATTGAAGTACGAAATTTTATTTATGTGGCCAATCTTTGGACATAATCAAGTCAAATTCAACATGGCAAACTGCTCGAACCTAAGTCATAACCGACAGACTTGTTTATGGTTTGAGCTCCACGAAGCTTTTGTTTTTGAGCTCGACTTCAACACTAAGAGCAAGAACGATACAATCGAGATTATCAATCATCAAATCTCACTCAAGTTAATAACGAAACATACTTGAGTAGAAACATTAAGCCAGATAGAAATGAACGTTCTTAGTTTTTATTGCATCTGCATTACTTTCGTGTCTTTGTCCATGTCAATTGATAGTAAAAGCTTTTTCTTTTTTGCAAATTACTTGTCCTCTCTCATTATCCGGTGTCAAATGCAGTACCAAAGCTACCTACAATGAATCTTCATCAAGACCCGTACGTGGAATGAAATGGTATTCCACTCCGTATAATTCAATTGAAAAACCTAGTTTCCCAGTACGGGAGAACCAAAACAAGGTAAATTGAGATGTACTCCCATTCAAATTGAATGCTGATTCTGTCGCTTTTGTAAAGAACTGTTCCCTTACAACTCTTTCCGGGACGAATCTTGAACATTACGTTAGGAATGTGTGTGCGAACAATAAATGGGATTGACGTCTCAGAGCAGGTAGCATGTGGTTATTATCTCGCTTTCTTCCGATTTGATGCACGTAGCATTTATTGTTTCTGCGGTATGAAAGAGAAATAATCCATCCTACGCCGCATATGTTGACTTGAAATTAGCGCAAGTTGTTTTGTAAAAATAATCACTAGACGGACTGGAAGCAAGAAAGCTTCTGAGGCTTGTTTTACAAAGGATCCAGTGAGAGAGGACGGTGTTAAATGACTTCACAGATTCCCAAACAGCATCTGTGCCGTTCATGGAAACCCTCAGCCCTTTCAAAGCAGGGGTAATAGTCTAAAAGTCCATATCATTCATTTCACTTTCATCAATTTAATCTTAAATTTTTAAATTTTACTAATTAAATCATAAACAATTTTACGTTTTGTCAATCGAGTCTATTTAACTAATTTTAACTGAAAATCGCTAAAATAGACGCCAATTATTTAACGTGACATAACGATACTAATGTAGACAACTTTTATAATTTATAATTTTTTTTTTCCTTTTTTTCTAAGCCTGATGAGGGCCGGTCGACTCTCGCCAATTCCAAACATGGCGAGGGCCGCAACTCTTGCCACCGATCAACAAGGGCTTCACAGCCCTAGGCTAGTGGCTTATGAGGGTCACCAACCTTTGCCCAGTGGCTAATAAGGGTCGCTTGTCCTCGCCTGTGGTTGGCAAGGGTTGGCCAACTTAGAAAATAAAAAGGAGAAGAAAGAAAGAAAAGAAAAGAACTAAAAGTATAAAAAATTATTAAATAAATCAATTTTAAAAATATGTGGATGTCGGTGCTGATTGTTCTATATGGCACTGTTATATTCACAGTGATTTTCAATCAAAATTGATCAGATTGACCCAATTGACAAAACATGAAAATGGTTAATACTCAATTTGCACAATTAAAAGGTTTATGATTGAGTTGGCTAAAGTACAATAAATTTAGGATTTTTTTAAACAATTTTTCTTTCCATAGCCCCACGTTGAATGCTTATAGTGGAGTCCATGAAACATGCAACCCTTCCTTAACGCTGAGGGGTATCCGAAGAGAGCCAAGCTTACAGGGATTTTTATAAGAAAACAAAAGCCAGTGATTCTCGGGATTAATTTAGTCAATTACGTGCACTATTGATTGAGTAGATACTTCCCTCGATAAGCACTTGGATTCATCTAATTGCTTCCATATTTTTTTGTTAGCTTGATTAACCATGGAAAGCCTTTAGCGATCGACCTCTCCCCATGCATGTGTAGACAAGTCTTTACATTTTGTACCGAAAGTGAACTCCTAAAGAACTCGGTAAATTTACAGGTAGAAGACATGATAGATAAGCAAATAACACGTCGATTCTTCGTATCTTACAAAAACTTAAGCATCAGAAAGGGAAAAAAAATTAAGAGGAGAAAAAAGAAAGTCCACGCCAGAGGGACACCGATGTTACAGCTAACTAAGAGCAAATGATGGCCATGTTATGGGAAACTTAAGTATGATTAGGTTTCAGGGAGAGTGATTAGAGAATGATAATTAGTGTATGATCCAACAAACAAAATTTCCTCTAGTATGCATACTAGAGGAGGCTTTTTCATGTGACGGCTGTGTTATACCATCGAGAACAACTTCAATGTTTGACTTTTCGCTGGTGGTCCACAAAGACAAAGAGCCGTGTTGGAACTAATGATGAGTGATTAGAACATAATTAAGAAAAAAAAGGGATTCGATGGGTCAGATTTTCAGGTGCCGAGTTCTTTTTACGACTGGAGCGCTCGTACGTGTGCACGACTCCTCTGTCTCGGATCTTAAATCATTTTCTAATGGCATTCTTTTGTGTTGGTGTGCATAATAGGATCTACATGTTAAGAAAATAGGTTTGAAGGTCGATACATGTTAGGGAGATTTGCACCAATGGTCCCCGCATTACCTTTTAAGTTTCCATGATCGATCCACCAACGCGCGTTAGTAATCTCTATATAACGTAAACTTTCCTTATCAATCAGGTACTTTTTGAATTAGCAAGATGCGGTGAAAATTTACTTGCAGAGACGACCATTTCCCGTGCAATGGCAATTTTTTGCATGCAACAATCACGTAAAACCCTAATTTTCACTGCCAAATGATAAAACCCTAATTTTCACTGCCAAATGATAGGATTTTGCTGACTGGACGCCGGCCGGCTGACGTGGATAATTTTTAATAATTTTTAATAATTTTTAATAATTTTTAATAATTTTTAATAATTTTTAATAATTTTTAATATTTTTCTTTTTTCTTTTTTCTCTTTATTCTTTATTCTTTATTCTCTTTTTTCTTTTTCTTTTTCTTTTTTCTTTTTTCTTCTCTCCTCCTCCCTCCGGCCGCTGGCCGGGTTGTATACCAGTGGCCGCGAGGGCGGCCTCAACTGGTGTTTAATAGGAATGTTGAAGCGACCGTTGAGATCCGGCGCAATATGGCGACTTTCGGTCTCCGACTTCGGCGAGGTCATTGACCTAACATCGACAATCTCGTTCCCGGCGTCGCCCAGCGCGAGGCCGCCCTCGCGGCCACGGCGATTCTCGACAGATAAATACTAAAAATATTAAAAAATATTAAAAAATATTAAAAAATATTAAAAATTGTCAAACATCTCGAGGCACAAGTACAAGAAAAATGTTGATTCTTTCGGTCTCCGAAGACCTAAAAAAACAAACATCTCGAAGCTAAAAGACCGAAAGTCTTCGGTTATGAACTCCAAGCGAAACGGTGTTCGATAGAAAAGGACAAGGGACACACTGCCCCAAATGCTAAGTGCATAGGGAGTGACATTAAATGAAGTTACGCGGCTATTCTTATTTTAGTTTCTTGGGGATCTTCTGTTCTTTTTTCTTTATCTTTCATGGGGAAGAACGAACAAAGTCAGTGTTGACTCCCTTGCTTCACGGGGCTCGTGCATGAGTCGGTCACAATATATTTGCTTTGCGAAATGCGATCATGGTCTCGTAACTCCCTTGCTTCACGGGGCTCGTGCATGAGTCGGCCACAATATATTTGTTTTTGCGAAATGCGATCATGGTCTCGTACTTGCTCTCACGTCTTATTGAACAGTGCTATTTCAAATTCCTAAATTCAAACAGCCAATCTCTCTTCCTTTCCCTGAAGAGTCGAAAGGTTCCACCTCCAGCTTTTAATGGTGCCCGATTTCAATTTGGTGGGCTTGATGAGCAGTGTCGTGACGGAGTTAGAGATCGCTCGCACATTCGGAATGGCGATTAGTTTAATTTAATCTGACAGCCTTGTGGTACAAGTGGGTTTATTAATTCCTAAGCTCAGTTTATGGCATCGTTTAACAGCGGACATTTTGCAAATCAAGCCTTGAACTGTGATTCTTTCAAGTGTTATTATGTACGTGTGCTTCTCTTGGATCCGATTAGATATTAACGAACTACACGCGACAAGGATTAACACACTCTTTTAACCCCTAAGGATAGGTGCAGTTGATTGGAAATTTTAGCAAATTTCCATCACAAGAATTATAGAACACTCTATTTAAATCAAGCAGATTGCGTGCAAACTATTCTGAACTAGGGCCATCTCCATAAGCCGACAGTTTGGATTTTACTAGTTCATGGGATTTATAGAGCATTTCATGAATTTCTAAGTTGTCACGGCTCCGCACCGCTATCTTTGATTATAAAAATATATGCAAACATTTTTTCTACATGACATATTCATGCTTCTTACCTTGAAATGACTAGATATTATTAGGAATTCAAATTCTCAACCGAATGATGCATGTCAGAAGAACAACACTCCTTGTGCATGGGTCTCATTTAACAGTGTCAAAGTTCCATCTGATTTAAGATTTCTGGATAAAGATCTTTGTGCCTGTTATAGAGCCACAACTACTTGTGTCATCCTCTGAATTTTACTGAAATTGCCTTATCTCTTCTTCCAATTTAAGTGAACATTCTGAATCATTCTGTAAGTAATACTTTTCTTCAGCTCATGGTTTGGAATTACAATGTCACAAATCAAGGTGCACCCTGAGTGAACCTCGATCCACCTAAAATGACCAACAAACATCACATTTTCACAAAGCATATGTATCCGATCCTTTTAGTAGGCCGACTCTGATTAATAAGGTATCACCCTAAGCTTTCCTCCTCCACCGCTTCCGGGAGTGTGCCGTCCTGGCACTTTCCGATGAACTTCCTCGACAATCATGTCCATTTTAATTATTATACACATTTAAATTTTTATAGAGATTTGATACGCATACGTGTGTGCTCTATTAATAGTTGTATGTAAAGTAGCAATGTTTAGTTTCTCCTTTTTATCTCATGGACAATAATATATTCAATGCCCCGGGGCACATTTTAACTAATCCTAAAAATACGAAAGAAAAAGGTGGATTCACTTGAGCTTTTCCAAAAGTTGGCATATTTTGAAAGGCTACATTCACTTTAGTATATATTTTTTTCCACATTTAATCCTGAATTAAATTTGATCTCATCTTTCTCTTTTCCTAAAGATGTGTGTGGTTTGTGAAAAGAATTACGAAGTGCAATCAAACGCATTTTCAAGAATGGTTTTTCAATTTTTTTTAATGGAATCAGATCAAGCCGTTACTTGACTCTCAATTTTAAGGTCCTTTTGCATTCTACAATGTGCTATGACCATCACTCTTCCATCAATTTTGATTATAGGCTCCATTCGGAATATGAATTATTTAAAAATATTTTTCTAAAAAAATTACTTACATCATTTGAAATAGTTAACTAATAAAAATTGTTTGATTATCAACAACAATTTTTATCTGAAAATTTTTGTGGATAATAATTTTTTTTTACTTGTTCATTTTTGTAAGCAATGGTTTGTTGGAAAATATTTTTAAATTATTCAATTTTTGTAAAACAAACGTACTTGGGATCCATTTGTTTCACGAAAAACGTACATTTTTTGAAAAATATCTTCCAAGAAAATAACTTCATTTTCATGTATTTGGATGAAACCTGAAAAAGACTTGGAAAGCATTTTTTTTATCGCTTGATAAGATAAATCTTATGGGGAAAAAAAAAAGCCATATTTTTAATTATTTTTATTTTTCAATTGTTCTTTTTACTTCTTTCTTGGCTAGTCGCCGACCACAACAATAAGGCCTTTAGAGGTTGCATGCTCATATGATCTAGCGAGGCTTGAGCTCGTTGGTCTTTGTCGTGGTCGGCAATCAACAGAGGAAGAATCAAAAGAAAAAATGAAGAAGAGAAGAAAAAGAAACAAAAGGAAGGAAAGGATAGAAATAAAAGAAAAAAAAATCTTAAAAATAATTTTTACTAAGGACCCGAGCCCAAGCGCCAAGGACTTGAGCATAGCCTTTATATATCCGAGTTTGAGTACCAAAGCATTGGGTACGAGCACCAAGGGTTTGAGCTCAATTTCCATGGACCCAAACGTGGGCAATGGGGGCTAGGCCACGCATTGTGGTCCCAGGCTTGGCTTTGATGGACCCGAAGTCAACCGCCGAAGACCTGGTCCTAAATGCCAAGACTTGGGGACTAACATTAAAGTTTCGTGCACACGAATAGATTTTTGGATTCAAGTACCACAACCTAATCATATTTTGTAAAACATTTTCTAGTTCTTTTAAACAGAAAATCATTTTCCTTAATTTAAGTTTTTATAGAAAAACCTTTTTCATTGACTAGGAAAACCTTTTCGTTAACTTATTTTCCCAAGCAAGCCAAATATTTTTTCGTTGACTAGAAAAACCTTTTTCGTTAACTTATTTTCCCAAACAAGCCAAATTTCGGGAGGTACTAGAAAAATGTTTTTTGCGAAATAAACAGGGAACTTTGTTCTTTGTTCTCCTCAAAAAGGGTGCCTTCGGCACAATGTTCTCAAAGAACAACCCGACCTTTTTTTGTCAAAAAAATTCTTAAAATGGCACAGATGGTGATCTTTTGCGATGTCTCACCATTACCAAATACAAACTACATGAAGTTCATTAAAAAAATTATCATCCGAGACACAAGAACTCAATGTATAAAAATTCCCCCCTCGACCCCAAAATTGCTTTGAAGAGCGTTTAGCGAAATTGTAGAACCCATGCCCCTCCAACAATGACCATCGACAACCCTCTAGCCACCACCGACTCTCATCATGGCCAACGTTCGAAGTCCAGAGAAAGAGACATTGTCCAAGGCAACAATCACCGGTTGCTCCTTCAACCCAAGTCTAGATCAACACAGAGGAGAGATTTTACCAGACTGATCACCTGAAGGTCACGACGACGGTGGTGATTGCCGACATCAACCCCGCTCTACTCTCCCTCTTATTCTTTTATTTCCCTTATTCTTTGGTTAAAAAAGGACTCCGTTTTTTTAACGCTATCTAGACCATCCATACTCCAGACTCCATACACATTTGATTTCACCTATGATCAGGATCTAATCCCAATTCAGGGGAACATCCCGATCACCGGCCTGGATCCGTGTCCCTGCTCACCAAAAACAGCCTCAGTTATTTAAAATTCAATGCATCAAGCCAATGCATCTAAAGCTCAAACGGATCGTAACAACCCCAAATTAATGAAGACATAAGCTTTTAGGTCGCTAGCTTCGGATACGGGCATCTTGGAAATACCTACTAGGGAGCAACTCTCCTCACAAAGACTAGAGAGACAATTGGACTTTCAGGCTGCATTTAAACCTAGTATCAAGAGCCTAATTTAACAATAGTCGCAGAAGTCACCCCGGGAGTACATCGGAGCGCAACAGAGCAGGGCATAGAAACATTAAAGCGTTTTTCATGGTTTTAAAGATAAATTCTCATAACAACCAATTAAAGGCTATGTCAAGGAGGACAAACTTCAAACTCTCCCTGTTTAAGTGCAGTGATAGAGGACACAGATCACACACTTTCATTCATAAACACAATTGGGAAGCAAAATACCCAGGGAAAGAAGCCCTCCTACACAACACAGACATGCAGCGTTTCTAGCCCATAGCGTACTTCTGGGTCCAGCTTCTGGCGGTGGTTTCATACTTGTTCCGATCAGTTTTGTACATGTGCGCAATTTCCGGCACCAAAGGGTCATCAGGGTTTGGATCGGTCAACAATGAACAGATTGAAAGCAACACCTATACAATAAGGCCAAAACCAATTAGTTTAGTTCCATGCCAAAAAGCATCAGGAAGTATCCCCAGCAGAGCAACTAAACAACATTGGTGCTTGGCACAATGAGCGGTGCCAAAATAATAATAATAATAATAATAGTAATAATAATAAACAATGAGCAGTTCACTTTAAGGTAAGCAAGGTTGGTGCATGAATTTACAACAGAGAGGTATTAAAAAAAGAACTTGTATCTTTTCTTTTCAAAGCCAAGCTTTAACCTTCTAATAAGCATTCTGACGACAACAAGAGCAAATCATATGCCAGTAACATAAGTTCCTCTTTGAATCACACTATTTCCAAGCAAAGATGAGCTGACATACTCAAGGAGTGGTCTGTGAGGACTATTAGAGAGACTACTAGAAAGGATGACGCCAAAAAGAGCTAGAAAGCACAAGTTAACCCTACCGGATCTAGGGACAAAGGATAATGCAGTAAATCCTGCAATAGAGTAATTTACCAGTAGGTGAGACAGAAGGCACATCTATGCTCGCTGACATCACAAATGAATTTTAAATCATGCTTGACTTTGCAACTATATCAGAAGACTTCAGTTTAATTCCTCCCAAACCACCCCCCAAAAAAAAAAAAAACAAAACAAAACAAAACAGAAACAAAAAAATCTCAAAAACCAAAAAAAGAGCTCATTCAGAAGACAATGAATCTTCAGCATTAAAATGCAGGAGATTATCCTATTTGATTTGGAAGTTTAACATTTCAACAACTATTCCATAATCACAAAAACAGAAGAATGCATCCCTAGCATTGCTCATTTCTTCCTACCACTTACATTAATCAGATTCAATTACCAGATGCATCAAATGCTATGAAAATAGCACTTCACATTCCAGTAAAAGAATAAGATTTCTCTGCTGGATGCAAGCATTCAATAAAACAGACAAAGATGCAACACTTCATCTACCACACAGGACAAGTGATTTGCACCAAACAACACATCACTCCGTCCAATCAGCAAATAAAGCTTTAGAGTCCAACAGAATCCAACCTTGGAAATAGTGAGGGCAGGGCTCCATTGCTCCTTCAATATGTCGAGGCAAATGCTACCGTTGCTATTGATGTTAGGGTGGAAGACTTTTGTCCTGAATGCAACCTGCACACAACATCAACGGTTATAAGCAAACTCTACAGCCCAGGAGAGCACAGGAAATGGGACAAGTTTTTCAGCTCTATCCTCTGTTTTGAAGACGGTCTTAGGTACCAGTGACCACATGGTAAGACTAGAAACCATGAAGCCCATTCCCTCAATTAACAAGACACGCCCTACCATCCAACTTTAAGGTAGGAAAATTCAATGTTATGTCAAACATTCAGCAGTAATTCCTGAAAACGACGCCTACCCCACATGATTAACTGAAGTTCCACCAAATACAACATGAACACAGAAAAAGGAAGGAGACAAAATACAAGGAGACAGTTATATGAAGCTGCAGACAATAAATAACTATAAACAGAGATTAATAGTGAGACACTCCCAGATGGGAAGACTATATGACATATCACAAGGGAATAGTAAACCTGAAATATATAGTTCTGCGTAGTTATGAAGCTTTCCTATGATTTAAGAATGGCCAAAATCAGTTCTAACTGAATTTGACCACTTATAGGAGGACCCTTTTACTTGTCAGAAGGCAAAATGTAATATGTCAGCATATTTAAAGCTCACAAACACAAAGACGCTGAGAAGCTGGTTAGTCCGAGCCTCTGAGGAAGTGATGGGACATTGTTAGGTTTTCCAAATGTAGGCTACTGTATAGAACCTTAGACAGAGGGATTTCAGAGTAATTCACTGTAAATACACAGTTGATTCCAAGGCAATATTATGGTCATGTTAACCAAGGAGCCAAAGAGTTAACCATTCCGGGGAAAAAAAACTCAAGTCTACAGCTCATAAAACTTCTTCTGAATCTCGATAACTTAGAGATCGTGTCTCCAGATTCCGGTGCATGTAGCCACTTCCTGGCTTTCTGATCTTCCTAGCCTTCTGCTTCCAGACTTCGATGCTGTAAACTCACTCCTTACCTTCTTGTCTGAATAACTACAGCGCTAGCTGCACCAACTGAACAAACCAACTGCTTTCAAAATGACTTTGCCATCTGTTATTAATGGAATCCTAAGGTAGCTCTACCACCTTCACAGGAAGGACAAGAAGAGACCAATCCTCATCACTGGTCATATAGGTCTTAGGCAGAAAGAATTCCTTATACAGAGTCATTCATAGTCACACTGAATCTTAACATTAGCCTACACAAAAGTTAAAAAACTACACATGAAAAATCTCTGATTACAGAAAAGCCTCAACATATTAGGAGACAGACTCAAGACTGTAGCAATATCTTACTTATTACTCGTACATCCCACCTTTGCAGAAGTAAAAACACTGTAAAGATATAAAAATCCCCTGCAGTGTCACTCCCCCAAAAAATGAGACAACAGACAAGTCAGATCAAACATCAACCAGATAATTCCAAGAACATGAAAGCTAATAGAGAAGAAGAGTCTGCAAAAGATCACACAAATATCCAGATTTATTTGAGCAACTGTTAAGCCCCTGATGACAAATGGAAACATAGCAGCCAGCAGCAAAAGCAATATGCAAAATCTTTTGATGCAATGATCACAGTGATTGTTACTACCTTTGGTGGTTTAAATGGATAGTCCGGCGGGAAATGAATTGTGACTAGAAACACACCACCAGCATATGGACTGTCTGGTGGACCCATTATAGTTGCTTGCCAATGAAACATGTCTTCCGCGACTGGACCTAAAGAAAATCAACCAGTTCCCATTACTCGAAAATTGATTAGGTATACCAATAATACAATATATTCCACGGACAACATGAAACTAAAGTACGTCATAGACTGATCAAAAGTATAGCGTAACAACACCATAGCCAAAGATCACAAATGCCAAAGAATAATGGAGGCAAAATACAATCGGAAGTGTAGACTAGACAGAAGAATCCTTAGCTATGGAGAAAAATCCAGTAATAGCAAACACTTCAAAGATGGAAGTGGCTCGAAGCTTTTTCATCAGAAAGAGAAACATAGCACCACACAAAGGAAAGCATTCAAATCTCAGATAAAGCACTTGACAAGACATCACCTCGGTTCACGATTTAAATCTCCTGCTTCAACATGGCAATAACTGAAAAAGCAAAATTATAGATGAATAGGAGATAACAAACAATTTGCAGCCCATAGATTTCCATGGATCAAAAGTAAGGCCGTTGTGTCCATGCTTTTACAGAAAGAAAATCCCTCATGTAAAGCACTTAGGTATCAAAGTAAGACCATTCCATACATAAGGCCAACCCAATCCATGACAAGATCTCATGAAATATTCACATAACCACTGGAAACATGTTTCATTGTCACTACGAGCCTTCAACTGGGAAAAGACATCTATGTATTTGCAGAGCACCCATCATTTACCTCCTTTTATCAGACCCAGAAACATCTGAGCATCGCAACACGTCCCAATTACCTCACGTTTACTTGCATGATTGGTGGATGCACTGTAACAACCCAGAAAAAATCAAACTTTCCTACATTTCTACAAGGCAAAGACAATTCAACCTCTGAGACCAAGCAAAACAGGCCCGTTAGAGCTCATTTCGTCAGCTCAGACAACGGAATCTCAGCCAAAAGCGAGGCAAACCCATAAACATGCAACAGCAAATCAAGCTAGCCAAAGCAACTCCACAAATTTTCCCACGACCGAAGTCCAACAACAAGCTCAGATCTCCTCTCCACGAGGTACCCACACGAACATACGAATCGGCACCGCCGCAGAGCATTACCCAAGAAAGCCGGCCGAAAATCGAGCCATCAGATCACCCAAAAGACGAGGTACAGAGAAAAACCAAGACGACAAGCGAGTGAGATCTGGGAGGGAGGGAAGGAGTACCAGCGCTGCAGGAGGTAGGAGGATCCTTCTGGAGATCCTTGAGCTCCTTCAAGATCCGCTTCGAAGCCATCGCGTCTCGATTCAGACCCTAGCAGATCTCCTCAAAGACAAAACAACACCACCACCAGCAACAACAACAAAAAAGGACCCGCCTTCTCAATATCAACGAGCAAATCAACGAAAACCCAGAAACGAAGCGACCTCGCAGATGCCCAGAGGGCGAAAGCTATAGAGAGAGAGAGAGAGAGTACCTTGAGATCCTCCTGGTTTATTATTTGGTCTGCGTTGCGTCTGCAGAGAGAGAGAGAGAGAGAGAGGGCAGGAGAGAGAGGAGGAAAAGAGGGATGGAGTGGGTTGAAGAAAAGACTTTTCCTTTCTTGGTGATCCTGTGCGGACCGTCGCAGGATTGCTGCCGCCGGCTGCTCTACGATTGGCCCGCCCTCGAGCGGGCCCCACCCCGGGATCGACGTCTCCGATGCCTCTGCCTCGTTCGGCGGTGGGACCCCCCCATCCCCCGGTCCTTTTTTTTCTTTTTGACCGGTTGACCCGAGGCGGAGGCGCCGTCGCCCTTCCGTGATTACGACGTCTCTTAACCTGATCATCCGGTAACCGGAGGGTTGCCCTCTTTGGTAACCTTTTGGTTTTCTTACCTTCTTCTTTCCTAATTAATAAATTGACATGAATAGTCCTTAAATTTTAACTTAATATGAAATATGATCCTTAAATTTTTAATTTATTTAATATGATCCATAAAATTTAATTAAATATGTAATTTGGTCCATAAATTTTCAATTTATTTAATATGATCATCGAATTTTTTGTACATGTTCAACTTAGTTCTTAAACCATATAAAAATGCCCAATGTTGCCCCTAAACTTGAATTGATGAAAGAATAATATTGAACATTTTTTTAGAGTTCAATGACTAAATTGAGCATATACCAAAAATTCAATGATCACATTGAACAGATTGAAAAGTTCTTGAATTATATTGCACATTAGGTTGAAATTCATGAACCATATTAAACAAATTAGAAATTTAGGAACCACGGGCTAATTTTCTAAAAAACCCCAAACTTTAGATTTGGTCCCAATTTTACCTGAAAATTTCTTTTATTTCATAAAAAAACCCCAAACTTTAAGTTTAGTCTCAAATTTGCTTTGAACTTTCGTTTTGTCTTAGAAAAATTCTCGAACTTTAGGTCCAATCTCAAATCTACTCAAATTTGTTCTTTTGTCGAAAAGAGAATTATCAATTTTTATTCTAGTTCTAAATTTACCCTCGTTAGCTGTCTATCAAATTCGTCCCTAATTTTTATATCCTAGAATAGTTTTCTTTTGAAGATAAATTCTCGTGTTGCCTTACCTATGTGTAGTTAATATTTATGTTAAAATGCCACGTAAGTTGGGCTGGACCATTGGGTAGATTTAAGAATAGGTTAAAAGTCGTTAATTTTTTTTAGACAAAACAAAATTCAAGACAGATTTGAAACTGAACCTAAAATTTGAGATTTTTTCCAAGATAAAAAAAGAAGAAGTTCATGATAGATTTGGGACTGGACCTAAAGTTTAGTATTTTTTAGGGAATTAGCTCGAGGAACCATGTTGTTTATTAGGCCAAAGTTCAAAGACCGCTCCTAGTTAGCATGAAATTTATATGTAATTCTTTTCTCGAAGATTTATGTTTACTAAAGCTACTCCTCTACTCTTACACAACTCATAGAGAAACTTGTACTTTTAGAGTTATAACAATGATAATAATCATGAAATTGTAGGAGAACTATCGTTTGACAATTATCCATACGATTTAGAAGATAATTGAGTCCTGTAGGTTCATTCACCTTACTTATAACTTCACGTTACACTTATCAAACATCATATATGTCATCCTTTACAAATATCGAACTTATCAGGAGCTAATTCTTTAAAATTCGATTGTTTGGTAATTCTTTTTGAGTAAATATAGTCCTTTAAGTAACTTTAATGTTGTTTTTAACTGACAGTTGTATTGAATGGGATCAAAGTAGTTTCTCTCACGGGGCATTATTTTGCAAGAGGGTAAGGTTAAATTTTCACTCTATATTATTATATAGATGTAGAGTCGATTTTTTCTATAAATATACCACATCGCATATCATGTGCAATGGAGGCAATTTTACATGAAACTATATAGTTACTCTCTTATTCTTGTTTAGTTAACATTCTATGTTTTTCCTTTTACATTAAATCAGTTGGAATTGGGCTAAGAAATAATTTTTGGCAAATGCTCTAGCCGTAACATCGATTTCATGTCTTTTTGGCATTGCAATATTGATGTGTGATATTTAATTGTGTTAAAAATATCTTACAATATATATATATATATGGTCTCCCTCTTTTTATCGATTTAAATTTTTTAATTGGAATTTCTTATATGATATTTTACTTGTGTGTCCACCCCAATAATCAAATTTCATGTATCACTCCTAATCTTGAAAATATGAGAGGGGACATTGAAAATGTCTTGGATTTGACTTTTTAATAGATTGCATAAAAAATGCAAATGAGGTGACAATTCCTGCTGTCGGCTTGGTTGCACCAACAACATATGCTATTTCTCATATATCTGATTTCAACCCATTATTTGAAAAATGGATCAAAATCTTCCAGCAAGTCAATGTCAAAACAATTGCAATCATACCTTCTTTTTATTTTGAATTTCTCAGATCAATCTTTTTGCCGTGCTTTCGTCGTGTGAAAGAATGACTCCCCCTTTAGACTAACCTATAGTCAAGTGATCCATTTTAGTGGAGCCAGAAGATGAAATGCTTGTGCTGATACTTCCTTTTTTTGTATTCCTTTCGCCAAATGGAAGTAGAGCATCTGACACACAACCTGTGCATGCATTGCTCCTTCATTAGCTACATTATGCACCCTGAAACCTATTCTACAAACGTTAGATGGAAGGATGCCAAGCAGATTGCCAATATGCTCAGCAACAAACAATACTAATGCCAAAAATTTCAAATTGAATTCAGAGTAACAAGCATTGAAAATTTCATGCTGTAGACTCAATCCATGATGCATTTGCATTGCTAAAAGTGCGGGAATTTGATCCGACCGCAGGCATCAAGAACAAAAACTATGAAACAAGTATGAACTCAACTATGGTGGCTGACATAGAAACAAGGCTAATGAAGCCAGCAAAACAAGAAACCAAACTATAGCGCCTGAAGGGAGAAAGGGCCAAAAATGAAAAAGAAAAAGACCAACTCAAAAGTCCTATAATGAGGATGACGACTCGGTGCCAACCGCCGGTTGCGGCGGCGAAGAAGTCCCGGATTTGTTCTCCTGGGTGTGGCTGCTGCTCCTGACATTTTCAATCAATTTCACTAGATCAGGCATTTTAGGCCTCTGATCGGGCAACTTTGCCACACACGACATTGCTATCTGCAGCATCTCCACCATTTCTTCTTCTATGTTTGGGTACCTCATTAGCTCTATGTCGAACACTTCTGCCGTCCACTCCTCTCGCACGACCGAGTGGACCCACCTCACCAAGTGCATGATCTCATCCCCACCACCACCACCACTACCGCCAGTAGTACCGTGGATTGGGGACTTTCCGGTCAAGAGCTCGAGTAGCACCACACCAAAGCTGTACACATCCGAAGGTTGCGTGGCTTTTCGGGTGTCTGTGACCTCCGGAGCACGGTAACCTGTGGCACGAGAGGTAGGTGCAGCCAGCCCGCTCATTACAGTGGCTAGTCCAAGGTCAGAGATGCAACCATATCCTTCAGCGTTGAGGAAAATATTCGAGGATTTGATGTTGCCGTGAACAAGCTTCCCATTGTTCTGGAGATGGATATGAGAGAGCCCTCTTGCCGCACCAATGGCAATTCTCATGCGGGTGTCCCAATCCAGAGGGTTCCTACCTTCCCCTCGTTTACCTGTGAGAGAAGCGCAGCTCAAGCCATCAAGCAATTTACAGATATGGAACTCATCTGATAAAACAGAGGCCATCAATTTGAACATAGATCGCACAACTGGAAATACCTGAACAGAAGCATGTAAAAAGGCTTAAAATCCACTTTTGCTGCATTGATATAGCTTGATTTATTAGAGTTTTCTGCTTTAATTTATTTGAGTTGATGATGCTCAGTGTATAGACAATATATGAGTGCATTTGATGGTTTTCTAAATGGAGTTCGGTTATATTTGTGGAGCAACAAAAGGTAGTTCCAAATGACCATCCAATCTCCACTACTCACCAATGTCCGTCTTTTTTTATGCTGTTGCAAGACTCTGTAATCCAATTTAGGAAAGACGGGGGTCATGCAAGAGCAACTTTATATCATCTGACGAGATCACGCTATTAGTTATCATGAGCGTTGCAAGGTAATACAGAGGAAAACAGACCGGATCACATCATTCATATATTCCTGATGAATGCAGAAGCATAGACATGTCACAAGAACAACTAGCAATAACAATTTATAGATGAAGAGACAAAACCAATATGCAAATATATGTGCAATACAAAGACATAGCATATTTTCTGTTAATGTTACATTTTCTCCAAAACTGATGATGTACTGCTCCCTTCCCAAGTAGCTACTTGGCTGGAAACACTTTAACAATTAGGAACAACAAGATTGATTCACTTGCAGGAAGACACATATGCATCACGTCACCAAAAAGACAGAATTCCGACGTGAATATGCCTAAAGAATCATTTGGACGACTCCCTAGGTATCGTCGGCATCTTGCATGCCTTTCTTTATGAGGGGATTTTTCGTAAGACTCCAAGATTGCTCAGTTATGCATCAATCATGACATCCAAATTTCCAGATATTTCATCCTTCCTAACACATGAAAAATGATTTGCAGAACATAACAAAACCACGTAGTGACTAAGATGGTTTGAGATAATTTGAGGCAGGATCCAAGGTAAAGGCTCTAAGCCAAGCATGAGCAAGCACATGGCATAGATACCAACTTGATGAAAACCCAATTAAAACATTTTCCGTTTTCAATTAACTTCGGAAATGAACAGATGTGTCATCTGATGCCCAAGAAAACGTATATATGGTAGAGAAAATAGGTTTAAGTCCATCAGTAATACATATAAATCATTACAATCGAGCACCGTCACTAGTTTGTCGTCAAAGTCAGTTAACCCATTGTAGAAATTTTGAAGCACTCACAAGCTAGAAACTCAGAAATCATGCACAGTATATTGGCATTTCGAGCATCAAAAAATCTAATGCAACTTTAAAGCCCTTGACCCTCCGTCAGTAAGTATGAATATTAGTAGAAGCATGTAGAAAGCTCAATGGTGCAGAGGTTTTAGAGTTTAGACCAAGATCCAAGTAATCAAATACCAAAATTTGGATCTGTCCAGCCAAGGCCAATCCCTAGCTTAACTTCAAGAACCTATTCTCTTTATCCAACGTAATACGTCTAGGAATTCGGGAACTATTCTCCTCCATCAATTCCTAAGTTTCTCTGACGTTCTAGCTAGCTTTAGTTTATCCATCAATATCAATTCAAGTGACTTCCCAGTACAGCATAGCTCCAGCTTTACCCACCAATGCCGGTCTCAGTGATCTGCCAACGATGCTCATGATACTGATGGCCCATTCAAATGGATTCCATCTGATCTTATGCATGTAGTCACACTTAAATATTACAACCTTTAATAACACTAAACCCACGTTATATCGATAATGTAAGAGCACTTGCGCTGTTTTAGCATGTATAGAATTGCTTACTAAATTGGAAGCGTAATCATTAGCACTTCCTTCAGAACTTGATGGCAAATAAATGCTGATTTCAATAATGACAAGCACATGACTGAGGCAAATTGACCTTACCGTGCAGCCTAGCATAGACACTCCCTTGACTGTAGTAATCGTGCACAATTAGCTTCTCTTCTTTGGAGTAGTAATAAGCTTTCAAATCCACGACATTCTCGTGCCTGATTCCACCAACAATCTCCATGTGCTGCTCAAAATCCCGCTTACCAACTGCAACCTCCTTCAACCTCTTCACAACCACGGTGGTTGCATCTTCCAAGGTCGCCTTATAAGCCGTGCCGAACGCCCCCTTACCCAACACCTCAGCCGAAGCCCTCAACAAGTCCTCCAAATCAAACGCATAGCTACACCCCTCAAAGAACACCAGTTTGTTATTCGCTTCTTGACTCCTTGAAGCCTCTTTATCCGGTGACATCTCTGCCTTCGGTAACTTCCCCAAGGAACGATCCTCAGTTGCTCTTCTCCTTCCTTTCGAGCAGTAAAATAGCATCAAAACACCAAATGCCAACATAACCAACACACAACCGGCAATAACAATTCCTAACAACGCGCTCTCACTAAGCTTCCCTCCATTTCTGGTTCTTGGCTCAGAAGCAGGTGAGATGGCAGGAGAGAGCTCAAAAGTAGAATTTTGCGATGAAACATTGTTGCCAACAAAAGCTGAACTTGGAAAATGCTCAAGTGACTTAGGAAGACTCCCACTCAAATTGTTGTGGGACAAATTTAGCAACTTCAAATTGGGCAACTGAAAATCAGGAATTTCACCAGAGAGCAAATTACTTGCAAGATTCAAAGCCTCCAACCGAGTCAAACTGGATATTGAACTGGGGATGCTGCCATTGAACCCATTGTGGGACAAATTAACAATCGTCAAGTTCTTCCACACCGAGAAATCCTCCGGCAACGGCCCGGAGAAATTATTGAACTGAAGATAGAGAAAGGACAAGTTCCTCAAATTCGCGAAATCCGTAGGGAAGCTCCCGCTAATGCCGTTAGATCTGAGGCTGAGAATCTGCAACGCCGATAGGCGGCTGAGGGTGTTCGGCGGGATCGGGCCCTGGAATCCGACGCCGGGCAATCGGACGGCCACGATTCGGGAGCCGTCGCCGCTGCAGGTGACTCCTGCCCAGTGGCCGCATACAGGGGAGTCCTGACTCCAGTTGAGGTTGCGAGAGTGAGGCAGGTTGTTGACAAAGTCGAGCATGGCTTGCTTATCATCAACCGGCTCAGCATTTGCCCGCAATGCAACAAGACCCAGAAAAAAAATCGAAGCCAAAACGCACAAAGCTTGCATCTTCCGTCCTTCTGCGAAAGAAGAACCCAGAAAAAACCAAACTTGAAGCCCAAAAACGAACGCTTTCTGCAGCTCCCGCTTCTCCTACACTCGCACCAGCCTCAATAAAGGGAGGAACTGTCGAAGCACGTTTACGGAAAGAAACAAGAACGTGAGACTGAGGCAGAGGAAGAGAGAGAGAGAGAGAGAGAAGAGAGGGGAATTACGAGGACAGTGTCTTCCGATAAAGCATTGTCGAGTCGGGACTTTGGAAACAGTTCGGGCGCATGAAAAAGGAGGTGGCCAGGCAAGTAGGTAGGGTGCACTTTGAAATAATGCAGTACCGTCAAATGGCCATTTTTGAATCTTCAATTAAAAAGCAGAGCAGGATTGGAGCTTCTTTTTGTTTGTTGACGCTTTAGCTTTTTTGTAATGGAAAATGCTTAGCTGAGAATCCACCAGCTAGGACGAGCAGAAGGAAGCACAAGCTAAATCTAAATAGGTTCCTAGAGAAGCGAGCCCCCCCGAGAAAGTAAACGTAGAAGTCAGCTAAGAACAGTTAAAACCTAGCCCCATGCATTGCAGCGTGGATGAACAGTGCTCGCCAAACTCAAAATGTTCATGTTCTCTCCTGCACATTCATGGGATGAGTCGTGGGTTACCTTCAAAAGCTTAAATAGCGTGTCCGAATTTGTTTCGCCAGCCCATGCAGCCTTGAAGGAGGAAGGCAGAGTGCTGGAATCCTTGTTGATGCAAGCGAAAATGGCTGCGGGAGAGAAAGAGGCTTCCTTTCGATCTGGTCAGCAGAGAGACGGGGAGCTTCGGTGCAGTGCAGCGAGGCTAATGGCGAAGAGGATTTGAGCCCCGAAATTCAGAGAGGGAGAGAGACAAGGAGAGGAGAGTGACAACGGCATTATTCATTTATTGCTAATGTAATTATTAATGAATAATGATATACATTGTAAGATGGGTTTTTCCAAAAAAGGGTCTTGTGAACCAAGGTTTGAGGATACTTGTAAAATACTCAATTTTCAAACATGGATCGTGCATGTTGTGACAACGGTCAGCATGTTTTGCAATCACTTGACCCGTCTCCGTTTGCACATGACTCTCTCGTGGCTTGCTCGAACTCAATTCACGGAAAAAGTGATTCGGGTAGCGCCCAAATTTCACCGGTCGTCTCTCCCTCAAACGGAAAGCTCTTTCATCCATCCGAAATGCGCTAGATCCAATACAGAACACGTTCCTTGCTGGTCCTGCGTTCCGTTACACGCAGAAAGGAGGAAGGAGAGAATGAATTGGGGACTCGGTCGGGGCGCGGGCTCCGGGAACGTAACGTCAACGGGAGTAACGTGGCCGAGGCGCGTCCGGAGGGGAACCCGCGATCGGGCGCGTGGGGATGGGATGGGGGTTAAGTTACGACAGCGCCGAAAATGCGGGTCCCAGTGAGTAAAGGAGGTGACGGACGAGGGGACACTTGGATTTTGGTCGGCTGGTGAAGGGTGAGATCTGATTTTGGGCCTTGGAAGGTGGGTCTCCTTTGGTGTCGGGCCTAATTAACATGATCTCCCAAATCTTTTGGATTCGATCAGATGAGCCCTTATGTGATTGTATGCATATGTGTGTGTGCATATATATTTGGCATCAATTGGGGGGTGATTGAATTTTCCAACATTTGCCCATGATGATTTTTCCAGATGATGTAAGGCTTTAACTTTTGATTTGCGTATTTTAGCATTTGAAATACGAAATTCCTTTCACATATAAATTTTACCACGCTTGAAATTTTAGAATTTTCAACCATTTTTTTAAAAATTTAAGTTCGTGATTCACAAAAGGAAGTGCTTAGAATGTGTAAAATCGAAATTTTCAATCAAATGATGAATCACAGTGTGTTAGGCTCTCTTATTCTTTAGTAGATATATCTAAAATATTCGTGTGAATTCCATTTCGATGGGAACTTGATGAATCGATTTGTCCAGACAAAGAAAATACACGGTGATATTAAAGCGTCATATCAACAACTGATGTGGTGTGTATTTAGCTAGTTAGATCCATCCATGACTTTATATATGGCAATTGAACTAGAATAAATATAAAAGCAAAATTTCTAACCAATTTTAAGGAATCATTAATGCAAAGTAGCTTTGGGGAAATTTAAATACCTGCCCAACCATCTTTCTCTTCATCCATGCATACAACCATGATTAGTTTTAGAGAAAACCTTCCTTCTTTCTTTCAGAAGAGCTCAATCTTTTACATTTCAGATTGTCACTTGATCGGCGCGCTTCGAAGAACTCCACTTTTGCTTAGAAGACCATCGCTTGACCGCCGGTCTCGCTTCATGCCTTGCATATCATCAACTTAGATTTGTAACTTGTTCCTAATTCTAGTTTATGGTTACAATAAGGTTTCATTCTTCAACTCTTTAAATATATAATGCTTTTCTTTCCGCACAATTTTTGTAGTTGGCAGTGATCGATTATGGTGGTAGATTGATATGCTAAATTATCAAACTATTTATAAACTTTGTCAATATGTTGCAAACTCCATATTGAGCTATGAGAATTAACATGTTTTGGCATATGAAACCCATGTATAATGGACACAATATACAATGGACGATTTTATAAGAGAGGCCAAGGTAGACTTTCTGCCCTTATGGTCTACCGCCAAAGCATGTAAAAATCATGAGTCGATGTAGGGGATGGCTTTTTTTTTTTTTTTTGATGAAATTTGTTTTCAATTTATATTTTCTTCTTTAAATGATTTGATCTTTTTCTAAATTTATGAGGCTCCAAAGGATAATACCATCGTGCATTATGTTTATGAAGAATTTGAATTTAAAATTGGCATAATATTTGCTAATAAGGACGAAACTTATAATACATACAAATGCATAAGTAATTTGCAAAATATTTGGAGTGTGAAAAGAACAAAAAAGCAAAGGAATATTATGAAGATGTACAGTTGTTTGTAATTGTGAATGACACTCTCCATTAATCCTGCCTCATGGAAAAAGAGATATTTACAGGATGGTGAAGAGAACTAGATGCCAAGCTTACATTAAATTCAAATTCAAATATGGAGTTTGATTAGTTGCCAAGTTTGAAGATATCTATAATCATCCTTTCATTGATGACAAACAAAAACATTTAATACAATGTGTGAACACATAACGGATATTAGTGAAGGTGTTTTGACTTCTATAATTGGGTTAGTAGAAGAGTTCCAAACCATATTTCTTTTTAGTAGTGAAGTGAGGGGAACTGATAATGTTGGTTTTACGTCATGTGCTTATCAATTTTTTACAATTGAAAAAAAGGAATTTGATTATTGTGGGTGATTATTAAAGTCTCATCTACCATTTTTATCTCTTTCAAATTGAAGTGATTTTTCTTATACATTTCAATTGGATGACCAATGGAAACTAACCAATTTTTCAATATTTGATGAAGTAACAAAGTTGGACTATGAAAATCTTGAAAAGTGGTAATATTAGATACTATTTACCATACAAATAAGTACAATATTATATGTATATATTTTGTTAGCTTGAATCATCATTAGAAAAAAAAATTATTTTTTGTTGTGCATTTGTTGAATGCAACTATTACTTCTTATGTTTGGGCATTCAATCCTTTTTGGAGGTAATGGATACTAAAACACTAAAACTATTTTCACAATTCAAGAGTTATTTTTGAATTCAAATCACCGTTTATGGCATATTGGGGAAAGTTATACATTATATTATACATCTTCTTAGAAATCCAAGTTTTTGTAATAAATATTGGCAAATGTTTCTATATCATTGAAATCTAAACTTCATTTGAAATCTATGTGTCGAAGTGGAGTTCAAGTGATAGCAAGTAATTGGATAATATATATATAGCTTGCATCATAAATGGTTTCCACATTTTGGCAATGACTGTTTTTCTATAAGAATTAGATCTAGATGAAGAAATGAAAGCACAAACAATGTCTTTCCATATATGGCATGCAAGACCAATTTATCAATCATTATGAGAAGCAAGTTGAAAAAATGCACAACACTAAAATTGTTGACAATTTTGAGTGTGCTTGAGAAAAGCTGCATATTATGATTGAAAACAATGGAATTTTAAAACATATTGCAAACGTTTATACTCATGTTATGTATAGAAATTTCTAAGCCATGTTTTTGCATGTTTTGTCTAAATATCTTATTTGATTCCATTGTACACTTATTTAGTGGGAACCGAAAGTAATGCACAAAAAACTTATTGTCCATTTTAATTTAAGTGATTCTACCATTATATGTAACTACAAGTTATTCGAAATGAACATGTCTATATTCATGTCATGTATAGGAATTTCCAGACTGCGTTCTTATATGTTTTCTCTAAATATGTTCCTAGCTCATAATTGATGGACCATTGCGCACTTATATCATAAGAACCAGAAGAAACAAAGGAAGCTTATTGTCCATTTTACTTTAAGTGATTCTACATTTAATGAAGTTGCAAGTTATTTCAAATGCAAGGATGGTTGTGTAAATATAGTTTATGCATATTTTCAAATGTTGTAACTGTTACGAGCATTTAATCACAATACAATCTAAACAAAAGCTACAAAACAAAGGCTTAATATCATTAACAAGAAAAAACACAAACTTTATGTAACGACCCCAACTCCATCTCTAGGTCACAAGCTGTGAAGGTTATATTTTTCACGACATCCCGGGCATTTTGCCAATCCATACTCCTTTCTTTTATTGATCTTTGAGTTATGCACATGTGGAAGCAATCAACATTCAATCACATAACATCACAACATCAACAGGTTAGTAGGAAAACACACATACAATCATATATTCACATATACAAGGCAACTACTTGTATTTTACATACATCCCCTATTTATCTTATAAGCTCATTATTGACATCTAAATTTTAATGACCTGATCATTCATTTATTGCATAGAAAATTAGGGATTAATTTTTAACCCCTAAACAAAAATATTAGAATTAAGTTGCGTAACATATAATTTTAGGAGTATTTATTAGTTATCATATTTCAATTAATTGCATGTACATTGGATGGTCTTGAATTTAATTGGACTGGAGTTAATTGTCTCAAATAGGGAGGTCTTGAACTTCAAGCCTGCGAGAATACGAAAGTTGACTTAGCCCATCAATCCTTTCTATGCAATCAAAGTTTGTATATTATAGGGAATATTGCAATATCCGAATGAAATTAGAAGAAATAAAATTATGATCAATTGGGATTCCAATCAAGGGACATACGTTGAAGGGAGAAAATAAGGTAAGAGGAAAGATATATGTTTTGGCTTGAAGGATTTCTCATGAGGTTATGTATTTGACCAAACAATGGAGTAATATTCATTGAAAATATATCTTTATAAGCATAAAGCAATCTTGGTCGAAGGTTAAAAAAAAATCATGATATTTTTAGAAGAGGCCTTGTAGTATGCAATATTGGCTAATGCGTGGAGAAGAGAGTATAAGTAGTGGGGCTCTTTCACGAGAGAATGGGGCCACACGTTGAATACCCAGCCACAATTGAGAAAAAAAAAAGGAGCTGCAGCCCGAGAGAGAGAGAGAGAGAAAAAAGAGAGAGAGAGAGAGAGAGAGTCATCTCTCGGCCGAACTAAGGAGACCCCATGTTGCACAAGACCCTTTGTCGCCGTGGTGCCGTGCCCGAAACGTCTGAGTTGCTGTCACTGCACCGTCCTTGCCGCGTCGGCCCTAACAGTTCTTAATTGGAGCTCCTATTAATAAAACTTGATATGTACATTTACGTTTTTTTTTTTTGTCTTTACTTTTTGTTGTGGTGCTGTGGTTTTAGTGTTTAGAGGCAATGACATGATAGAACTTAATTATTAGGATCACTGTCTTAGTTGAAGAAGAGAATGAGATAATATTTTGATTTGCGATATCATGTTTATCATGTAGATAAACCCTTGACTTGTGGAGATGTCGAAATTTTAGAAGCATATTAAGCATTAAATTCTCGTCTCTCTCTTCGCTCAAAAGGTCTTGAATTTAGGTTCTTTTATTTCTATTTCTTATGTTTATGTTCTTTTTCCCCACTCATGTCCGGTTTGGTGTGCTCTTTCTTGGATGTGAATTGGATTTTGATTTATTTCCAGTGCTCCTTAGTTTGTAAATTTTAGAGGGTTATCTTCAAGGAAAAATGTATATTTAGTGAAGCCCTTTGTAAAAATTAAGTGGCCTCATGTCTATTTTAATGTTATGTCAAAATGTACAAACGTATGTGTTCATCCATGATTACGGAATTGGGTCATAGTTAATCTAATTTGTTTTCATTTTTCAACTATGTTTGTATTCATTTTATTGGAAGATGGCAAGTTCATTGAAGGAAAATGCATGAGCCTTGAAGATGTAGAAACTTTTTTTCGATTGTGCATTGAACAAATCGAAAAAGGCAATCATCCTGCAAGCAACAAAAGGGATGGATGGACCGTTATAATTAACAAGTTTGAAGAGTTGAGGGAAAAAAGTACGATAAAAATCAAATGAAGAGTAAGTGAAACAATTTAAAAGAAGAATGGAAAAGATTGAAGCAATTGGTTCAAAAGGAAAGAGGACTAGAGTGGGATCTTAGGAAGAAAACTATTGACGCCAGTAATGAATGGTAGGAGAAAAAAATCCAAGTATTTATCTATTCTTTTGTTACTTTTTTTTTATAAGTTCATATTTTATTATACAACTCCTAAAAATATTTTATTACAATAAGCCAATCCTAAGCTTAAAGTTTTTCGAACCAAAGGCATACATCCGGATGTTGAAGTTTTGTTGGATCAAATGTTCCAAGATACAATTGCTATTAGAAGTATTATTTGGAATCATGCACAAAATTTATGCAATAATGAGAATGTTCAAGCCACACAAGCCGATATTAGTGGTTATGTAAGATCTATTGATGATTCTTTAGAGCGTGATGTAGGTGAAACGAATACCCAACCAAGTCAAAGTAAGAGTCATAAAAGAGCGGTAGAAAGTTCAACAAAGCAAAGCTGGAAGAAAGAAAGGAAAAAAATTGACTAGACCTGATAAGTTAACATCGCAAATCGACAGACTTTGTTCAACTATTGAAAGTAGGAGCAATGCAACATTGGTTGCAAGGAAATTTGATTCTTACAAAGAAATTGTGCAAATATTGAAAGTCATACCTGAGGTCAAGCAAGACATAAAGTTGTTCTTCTTTGTATTCTCACATTTTTCTAAAAAGAAAGATAACAGACAGATTTTTATGAACTTGGATGGAAATAAAGAAAAAGTCGAGTGGTTGAAATATAAGTTGGAAGAGCATAATAGTTGTCGCTAAAATGTTAGTTACTTGTTTAAGCTCTTTCATATTAATCTATGTTGTAATGTGAAACTTATTTTGGATTGGTGATTTGCACTACTTGTGAACCCTTTTCCTAATTATGTTCTAATGTGAGACTTGTGTTTTTATTTTGTGTTCTTTTGATTAAGTGGAATTTGCATATATATTATGGATGATAAATGTTCCATTGATGGATGATTATTCATCACTTTTCTTACTGTTTTGTTACTTTAAACAGATATGGACGATTCTCCTGAAAGAGAAATCCATGAAAAAGAGGACGAGAAATATTGACAACTTGTGGGAATTACTCATGCAACAATTACTTATTAGGCAACATACAGTAAAAAAAAAAAACCTTGTAAGACATCATCATATACAAGAAATGCATGGTTAGAAGAGTTGATGGGCAAAGATACTAATCCGATAAGGTGTTATCAAATGTTTAGAATTAATAAGATTGTATTTAATAATTTAATGCATGATTTAGTAACAGGCTATGGTCTTCAATGAACTAGGAATATTGATGTTATATAAATGTTTGGAATATTTCTTCATATTTTAGGATATCGTATAGGTAATAGGTTAACACAATAACGCTTTCAACACTCTGGGGAAATCATAAGCAGGTAATTTAGCTTTGTATTAGATGAAGTATGTGAAATGGAAAAATATTTGATTCAACTAGCCGATTGACAATTTAGGGATGTTCTAGAGAAGACCAAGAATAATTGAAGATTTTATCCTTATTTTAAGGTATGTTTTGATTATATAGTAGGAAGAAAGAACTAAATGCAAATTTTGATTATACAATAATATTTGTTTTTTTGTTTTATGATTGCATTGGGGCTATTGATGGCACACATATCTCAGCGGTGATGCCTACAAAAGATTAGATTCATTTTATTGGTCAAAAATGTATATAGACTCAAAATGTCTTAGTGGTGTGTAATTTTAACATGGAATTCATTTATGTTTGGGTTGGTTGGGAGGGACAAACCCATGACACTCGTATTTTCTATGAAGCCCTAGGGAGACGTGATATGCAATTTCTTCATCCTCCTCTAGGTCCGTTAATTAATAGTTTTTATACATTAATATGCATTATTATAACCTATGTTGATTAAATTTACATTATATTTGTGTAGGTAAATAATATTTAGTAGATGTTAGATATCCAAATCCGATGGCTTATTTGGGACTATACAAAGAAGTTAGATATCACTTATCATAATTTCAACAATGTCCTGCCTCTACAGGTTATCGAGAGGTATTCAATGGTACTCATTCCTCGCTACGATCGAAAATTGAGTGGGCCTTTGGTGTATTAAAGAAGAAGTGGAAGATTCTAAAGTACATGCCAAGTTTTCCATTTGAAAAACAAGTAAAAATTGTTATAGTAGCAATGATTTTGCATAATTATATATGACGAAACGCTGCCAATGATAGACATTTTGCAAGGGTAGATTTGGATCCCAATTATGGATATTCAATTGACCTTGATAATACAAATGATGGGCCTAGTATTTCAAATGATAATTTATTTTATGATATGGTGCATTTACATGATCGAATAGCAATGAGTTTAGTAAATACTTAAGGATGTTTGTAATTTTCAATAAAACTTATTTCTTTCTTCGATGTATATGTAACCATGTCTATTGTAATGAAATTACTCTTTTTTTCAATTGAGAAAAAGTCCACTTTGATGTATTTTTTACTTATGAATTTGTTAATATTATGTATTTTACATTACATCTCGGAGAGAAAATATAAAAAAGTCATTGTTTTTATTTTCATTTTTTAAAAATAAAAATTAGAAAACCTTAAATTGGTCACACCAAAGCACATCCCAAATATGTGTTTACCAAATAGCATTTCCCTAAAATTATTTTCCAAGGCACCTTTCAATTATAATTTACCAAACAATTTTTGCATTTCATCAAAGTCTTTTAAACTAAAGGTCTTTGCATTTCCTTAAAGGCTTTTCCCAAAAGCCTTTCAAACGCACTCTTAATAATAAATAGCAAGGTAAATTAAGGACTGAACTTCAATTCCTAAACAAAAATTAACATAATTGAATTGCATAGCATATAATTTTTTAGAAGCATTTAACGCATATACATTGGACCGATGGTGGTGAACCAATTTGAATTAATTGTGTGGACTTGGCACACGATGAACGTAAAATTCAGCCAATATAGGGAAAGAAATGGCTAGATTTTCAAGTTTAGAAATTAGAGTATTTGAGTTTTAATTAAGTTGAGTTTAACCCGTAATGTTAAAGACTTGAGTTTAATTAAAATAATCACTAAATATATCAAGCGTGTCATTAATTGAACTTACAATGAGTAAATTGTGGCCAGCCCATTGCATACATAGCCTAGCCGAATTCCATAGAAATGGAAGAGTTTAATTGAGCTAAGTTTAATCAATTTCAGCTCATTTAAGTTCAATTAGATTTAGGCCTTAGTATTTTAAGGTCATTATTCTATTAAGCCCAAAATTAAAAGCCCATTAAAGATTTAGATTTCTGTTATATAATTACATTAGGTCTTCATTAATCAATGGGACAATCCATAATTTAGAGTATATTGAGAAAATGGACTTTTGCGTCCTTTTGCGTCCTTACATGGAAAGGGTAATGCGAATTTCGTTGAGAATTGAGATAAAGGCTAAAAGTATAAGCCTAAAAGGTGGATCATTATTTAAAATATGATGCGGTCTTTGAAGAACATGACCATACATACAATGCACAAAAGTAATATTTTGCTATTAGAGGTTAGGCAAAGTAGAAATTGGAGGAATGAAGGAAGCAAGTAGATGATGTTGCGCCTCAAGACCTTGACTAGATTTAGGGTGTGCACCGGGAGCCGTCCGAACTGGGAACCACCAGGACCAGATCGGATTGATCAATTTTAGGCGGTTTCGACGGGTAGCGGTCCGGTTCCCAATTCCAAAGTAGAAATCAGATCGGACCAATTATATATACATATAACAATTAAAGTTTTTGGATATTCAAAATTAAGTGGTGGGACAATTTTAAATTCACATAAAACCTTTCTGAGGAATTAGTTCTAAACTAGTTAAATCGGCGAAAACACCAATCACTTGATCACAAAATTACTAATTTTTTTCAACAAAATTACTAGCCTAAGCTCGTTTTGCTACCATTCATCATCAAAAGAATATCACCTTACATTGGCAAAAATCATATTAGAATTACCGATCACCGAACCACTTTAAAAATCTCCAAGTTCCTCTGATGATGATGAATCCCATCATAGTGGCAATACAAAGAAGATTGCTTACGGCATCAACCTATTAGATGAGGATGGAAACGAGTAGAGGAAATTACCAATGACAAACTATCGATTATCAAAAGGAAACAAAGGCCGAAGAAGACAAAATTTTTTCAAAGAACACCATCATACTTCATTTGAAGAGAAAAACTTGAAGATACTGTTGCTATTGCTGAAGATTCGTCCAAGACCCAAAAAAAAAAGAAATATTGTTCACTTCATCCGAGCCTGCTGAATTTTGCCTATGAAAGGATGAAGAGGGAGGCACCACTTGCATTCAGCTCTCTTGCTCTCCTGCTCTTGATCTCTTGCATCCCAAAAGCTTCCTTTGATCACAACTCTTTCACTTTCATCCCAAATCCACTTATAATCACTTGCATCCTTTTATAATCACTTTTTAAACACTTGTAATCATCCACAATCACTTGTAATCACTTCTTCAAGATATCGCCAATCACTTGTACTCATCTTCAATCACTTGTATCAATTATCAATCAATAATATAATGAACCAAGTTTTGGTTGGTATCATTACTTCATATTTTTAACTTTATTTTACTTTTACTTTAAATGAGATCTCTACTTGAGTGTGGACTACCATCCTTATAGAATGTTACATTTTCTTTTATCATGTATATTAGTGGGATCTCTACTAGAGTGTGGACTGCCACTCCTACATGAGATCACTTTGTTAATTACTTTTTACCTATATCAATGGGATCTTTTCTCGAGTGCAAACTACTGCTCCTACATGAGATCACATTATTAATTACTTTTAATTATGTTTATGATCGAAATCATAATTAGTTCAATTTTCATTATATATATATATAACAATTAAAGACCTTTTGTTATCGCAATTGAGGTATCAACCTCACATGGGGCCAAGAGACCACCAAAACCCTTTTCGTTCCTCGCTACTTAAAGAGAAAGCCTACTTATTAGTTTCTTCTTTCATTCAATATATATATAACAATTAAAGGCCTTTTGTTATTGCAATTGAGGTATCAATCTCACATGTGATCAAGAGACCACCAAAACCCTTTTTGTTCCTCACTACTTAAAGAGAAAGTTTACTTGTTAGTTTCTTCTTTCATCCAATGTGGAACTAAGGATCCAAGAACCACACCCTCATTCCTCACGTTCTCTCTCTCCCTCTCTCTCTCTCTCTCTCTCTCTCTCTCTCTCTCAATGCATTCCAAGCCTTCAAGCCTACATCGAGCAAATACTCGCATAAGAGGATTGTCTATAAAACTGCATTCCAAGCCTTCAAGATATGAAGTGTGATCGATGCTCACACAAGTGGAGTTTGACTTTTTTGCATGTGAGATGTGCGGTTGGTTCTATTAGACCGCCTAGGAATTGAACTGGATTGATCGGTCCAAAGCATGGCCACTCTTTGGTGAAAAAAAAAGTGGTCGGTTTCATTGAACTGGATTAGAATCGATGGTTCGGTCCATTCCTAGTCCTAGGACTAATCGGTTTGATCCTTGACTCTTGGTTCCACCTTGGAACTGGACCAAGTCGGAAACCGAGCATCCTTAACTAGATTACCATAGGTCCTCTGACCATACATAAAGAAAAGACTTGGCTTTCAATTTGGGTAATCAACTAGTAACATTTCTTGCTAAAGTATCACTTGTTCACCGATATATGATTTTGATAATTTGAATCAATTGATGAAATAGAAATATCAAATCAGTAAGTCAAAAACGAAGGCCCAAAGCAAAATACTTAATTGTGTTAATAGAGCAAATTCATAAAGCAAAGGCAAACTTATTTGCTTGCAGAACAAGTTGCGCACGTGTCTTACTTATATTACATTTTAGAACAAGAAATAATGCTCAAAATCTAAATCTTGCTTTAGCTCATCAAGTTCACCTCCCAATTAAACTTAGCTTTACTAGAAAAGTGCAAAAACTCTATTTTAATTAGATTGTTGTCATGAAAACATTTTGCTATGTGAGAGAAAAGAAAACCAGATACAAGTTGGGGAAAAAAATTCAGCATTTGCACATTAATGCACGTGGGATGCATGAACACAATATGGTACGGTATGGAGCCATGCAAGTGTACATATCATGCCACACACATTTTTGATTTGTAAATTTTGACTTCTCATTTAATGGTAAATTGTATAGAAATTAAGGACTAAACTTTAGCCCCAAAATAAAAATAACATAATTGAATCACATTACATATAATTTTTTAAAAGTATTTATCGTATATACATTGGACCAATAGTGGCGAATTGGCCTGAATTAATTGTGTGGTCTTGGCCTTCAATAGAGGTAAAATTCGGCCAGAATAGGGAAAGGGGAGGCCAGATTTTCAAGCCTAGAAATCAGAGTATTTGAGAATTAATTGAATTGGGTTTAGTCCATAATATTAAAAGGTTTGTGTTTAATTAGAACAAGCCCTAAATAGATCAAGTACATTATTAATTGAGCCTACAGTGAACAAATTTTGATCAATCCATTGCACACATAGCCAGCTGAATTCCATATAAAGGGTGGAGTTTGATTGAGTTCAGTTTAATAAATTTCAACACATTTAAGTTCCATTAGACTTAGGCCTTAATAATTTAAGGCCATTATTCGATTAAGGCCGAAATTGAAAACCCGTGAAAGACCTAAGTTTCTGTTAAATAATCATATTAGGTCTTTATTAATCAAGAAGGACAATTCACAACTCATAGCACATTGAGAAGTGGGACTTTTGCATCCCTACATGCAAAAGATAATGCGAATTCCATTGAAAATTGAGATAATGTGGCAATGGGAGGGGTCTAAAAAAGTGGACCATTATTTAGAATATGAGGTGGTCTTTGAAGATTATGACCATAAATACAATCATAAAAGTAATATTTTGCTAATAAAGATTGGATAGAGCAGAAGTTGGAGGAATGAAGGGAGCGAGCAGAAAATATTGCACAATAGGACCTTAACTAGTCTAATTATTATAATTCATCTGACAATACATAATAATACTTGAGTTTCTATTTGAGTAATTAGTTACCAACATTTCTTGTTAAAGCATAACTCCCTCGTCGATATACGGTCCACATAATCATAAAGTTAAAACTGAGGGCCCAAAACAAAATACATAACTATGTTAATAGAGCAAGTTTAGGAATCAAACGCACGCTGATGTTTTGGTAGAACAAGTTGGACATTTTTGCTTATATTATATTTAATCTAAAACCTAACTTCCGCTCATCAAATTCACCTCTTGATCAAACTTAGTTTCATGAAAAAAGTGAAAAAACTATGTTTTAATTAGATTATTGTCATGAAAGCATCTAGCTAAGTGAGAGAAAAAAAGACTTGATACAAGTCAGATAAAAAAAATTAGCATTTGCATATTAATGCATGTGTACATGTATGTGTACATGCACGCACATGGCATGATATAGTATGGAGCCATGTACGTTGTTGACACTTAAATTTTAACTACACATTTAGCGATAAATTTGTATAGAAATTATGGATTAAACTTTACCCCCTAAACAAAAATAACATAATTAAATTGTATGGCATATAATTTTTTAGAAGCATTCACTGCATTTACATTGGATCAACGATGGTGAATTGGCTTGAATTAATCTTGTAAACTTAGCCCTCAATGAAGGTAAAATTAGGCCGGCATAGGAAAATGGGTGGCCAAGTTTTCAAGCCTAGAAATTAGAGTATTTGAGTTGTAATTGAGTTAGGTTTAGCCATAATGTTAAACGGCTTGAGTTTAATTAGAATAAGCCATGAATAGATCAAGCCATCATTCACTGAGCCCAAAAGAAGCAAATTTTGGCTAGCCCTTTGCTCATATTGCCCGGCCGAATTGCATAGAAAGAAGAGAGTCTAATTAAACTCAATTTAATCAATTTCAGCCCATTTAAGTTCACTTAGGCCTTCGTAATTTAAATCCATTATTGAATTAAGGCCGAAATTTAAAGCCCGTGAAAGACCTAGGTTTCCGTTATACAATCACATTAGGTCTTCATTAATCAATGGGACATATTCATCTTTTATCTAGGACTCTGGTACTTTGTTGCTAACTATGCAACTCCTTGTTTTCAATGACCAATCAACCTGACGCTCTTTACTCGTCATCAACCCTCTTTGTAATATATCTGTTCTTTTTAAATGCTCATTAATACAATAATTTGTTATTAAATTTAGTGTATCATTTGAAAAATCAACTCAATTGAGATAAGGATATAAGAGAACCATCGCTAGTAGTACATTACTTATTCCAACTTGACATTACCTTTAAAACCTGTCTTCCTCTTGGCCTATTCTAGTTAGCTGCCACAATGACATGGACAAAAATAAATAAATCATTTCAAGAATTATTTTTTTATCAAGTACTTAATGCTCAAGGAGACTTGATTAGACAAATAAAAAATTATTTATCTAGACTAGTTTCATTGAGAAAAGAGCAAAATAATACAGGGACTAAAAATAATGAGACTTTTAAACTTTCATTGTAATTCATCCATAGATTTATCTTGAGTTAAGCCTCCCAACAAATGTGGGTCTTCTTGTCAAAGAGAACGTCCGGTTGTTTGAAATTGATTTCAGGGCCTTGTTTTTTTTTTTTTTTTTTTTAATTTTTTTTTTTTAATTTTTTTAATTTTAGACCTGATTTCTTGAATTAAATTATCCCAAAGCATTATGTCCTTTGGTGGATCCTATTGCCTCATCTTGAGGTCAATCAGACCACGTCTCGCAGCGCTTCTTTCTCAATCTCTGATCATTTCAGTATCAACGCCCGCCTCCACATGTTTTATCCATATGCTACCTTTGCACCATCAAACAGTTACAATGGATGAATTAAAACAAGTATGGTACTGGAGGGACTTGAATCAGCAAATTTATGAAAGCTGAAGGACTTGATTAGACAAATAAAAAATTATACAGACTTGATTGAGAAGAGCAAAATGATACAGGGACTCGTCGCCGTCCGAGACTGCCCGTCCATCCTTCCCAAAGTTTGGTCCATGAAAGTTTCTGACTTGGGGCTGAAGTGAACCTTCTTTCTCTTTTCATTTTGTAAGTTCAGTCGCTCCAGTTCGTGGGTTGTTCACCGGAATAAGTTTCTTTTTCTTTTGGATTGGTGTTCGGTTGGAATGCTTTGCTGGAAGCTAATTCCAGCTATTTCCCCTCTTATCTTGTGGACCCGTCATTGGAATTTGTCCTTTTTCTTCTGTAAATCTTGTTCCTTTAACCATGTTTCCAGTTCTTACTCGAGTGTAATCCGAAATATGTTAACTTTTTGGGTTCTGAAACAATGGTTTTTTATCTGGGGACTCTAATTGGTTTAGGTAATTCTGTTTCATCGTGGCGAATCATATGGGGTTTGAATTGGGAAGGTGGAAACATTGTTAAAAAGAACATTTTGACTTTATTGGTTGATTTACTTTAGGGGAGTTTTTATAGGATAGTTAATGTCTCTCGGTTACAATTTGACACAAAGCTAGGATCTTCTGGGATAAGCCTCTGATTCTTGAAAACATCCTATTGGTTCTCTTATTGTAATTGTGTATTGTTTGCTAACCCAGACCTTAAGATTTAGCTCACTAGTGTCCCACTATTTTAAGCTTGTGCCTTCATATTGCAGGGCTTTGACATTCTCATGAATGGCTTGGAGAGCCTTAGGTAACAAGGTAAAGTGTCCTGAATAGAATTATTTGATGCTTCTATCAGGTGTTTTCTTTCACATTTTTTGTCTGTGTTGTATAACCGTACTTATACTTCAGCATTGATGTTGAGATAATTTTGTTGCGGGCTCACATGGCTGATAGGACAAGCAGCAGCTTTTGTTTGATGATATCTTGGTTAATGCTGTGGTCAAGGATCTCAAGTAGATGTTGCACTTAATTCCAGAGATGGCCATGTGTCTATGTTGTTGGCAGTGGTGGTGGTGGTTTTTTTTTTTTTTGGTTTGGGTTGGGGGTTTTGTAGGAATGTTCATGTGCTCTTGATTATAAACAATGTTGATAGGAGTTTGAAGAAGTCAAATGGTTCACATAATGGGAACTATATAGTTAGATTTTAAGCAGTTTTTTTTTGGCCTAATATGTGAAGGAGTTGGATCGCCTGATTTGAGTGCCTTTAAAAAGATTATTCGATCACTTATATTAATTCTTTTGGCTGCTGGGCCTTGATGTTGTTGTATCTCATTTTTTTTTAAGAATTGAGATCTAGTGGTCCAGAGTTCCTGGTTCCTGGGGGGGAGGGGAAGGAGAAACTGCAGAAGGGTTTGTGCGGGTTTGGGTTGGGGGAAGCAAAGAATCAGGGGAACGTATTGATCTTATGATGGCCATGTTGGGTATTCTTTTTTAACCTTATCTTCTTTCTGCAGGGTCTTCGAGTTAGTCATAAAATATTACAAAGACACGCATTAGGTGGGGCTTCTGCTTCTTGCTATGAAGATGCTGTGATATCGGTTTCTGCTTTGTTCAGATGCTTTTCAGGTCCAGTGGAGAAGTCACATTCTTATAAGCATAAGGCATTTTATCCTTTGAGCAAGCTATTTCATGTCACAACTCATTTCTGATCTAACTATTTTGGTGCAATCTCCAGACTGAATAATGCCTCCTTTAATTAGTGTCCAACACTCGTGCTTATTTGAATTGCGCACTTCAAGACATGTTTGAGTGAAGTGTGCTTATCAAACTATCAATTTTATCGTGTCTAAGCCCACCTATGTGATGGCAAGTGGAATTATAAGAAAAAATGGAAGATGCATTTTCTTGTGTCCCCATGAAACATTGACATATATGACCTTTGATGAAGGAAACATTTGAATATAGCTCAATATTTTCTATCTTTTCACTTGCACATCCTTGTTGACTTAATATTTTCTATCTTTTCACTTGACTTTTCTCTTCTGAATGTTATGAATGGTAAGTGCAAATCCCGATCATTCAGTTTATAAATGTGATTTTGCAGATTTCTCTAGCGTGTCATTATGGCAGGGGGCTAGCTATAGGAAGCATCTGTCTGACCAGACTTTGTTAAGGTAAATGAAGTTCACCATCTGTTTGTTTCTTATCAGTATTTGAGTGATTCTGGGATTGGTGCTAAGTTTGTCAACCCTTCCTATGTGTGTTAGTTTTATCGTATTTTAATATGTTTTGGAAACGGTGCTCTCTACATAGTCAAATCTAGCTCTCACAGGCCTTGTCTTCTTGTTGAGGGTAATAGATAGGTGATGAGTTTTGATTTGGGACACTTTCTCTTAACAGGGAAGGAGGTACAATTTTGTCTTTTATTGCACTTTTGCATAAAATGATTTTGGAGCAATTTTCTTGGAGATTTAACATCATTTCCAGCCTATGGTTGAGGATAATACATAAGTAATTTTTTTATTTGGGCACTTCCATCTTGATAAGATTGGTGATTCCGTGGTGCACATTTATCTATCTGGCAGTTTCAATTAGGCATAAACTAATTTGGAATGATATTTCTCAGAGAGTTAACTCTAGTCTTTTCTCCGTTCCCCTTATTGGTTTTATAGCCTGAATTGTTCCCAATGTCAACTAGATTAAATTTGTTGTTGGTGGCAGTGGATTGCGTTGGTTGAATTGTAATCTACTGAATTATGGTCCTCAAACCGATATATATTTATCATATTATGCAATCTGTATGTTCTTCAGAACCACCAAAATTTTTCTTTTCATATCAGATTCCTCTGCTATTCGATATTATGAGGACCTAGCAACTCGGCTTTGTCTGCAATCTCATGTTGGTTTGGCAATTTTTACATTGCAGCTTAAAATTTAAAAGTCTGCTAGAAATGTCTGAAACTAGTTGTTGTGATGTGACCTCAAACTAGCTTGGGCATAGATATTGTCTCCATATAAAAATTGTGATTGTTAAACCAGAAAACACAACTGTTTGGTGTTTACCTTTTCAGATTTGATAGATTTTGAACTTGAAACTATTGTGAAAATGGGGCAGTACTACTGCCTTGGTTCCTTATTAATGAAATTTTCCTTTTGAAGAAAGTCACAGGATGATTAAATATAAATTTTGGTTTCCTTCCTTACGATGATTTGGGTGTTTAAATTTGTTTGTCTCTTGCAATTTAAAATCTCAAAAAAAGGAGGATGAATTTTCTGTTACTTAAGTTGTCAAACGAAAGTTGCTCAATTTGTTCAGTGATATACTATGGGGATGTGCAACTGCTTCGCTTACTAGGATGCTGGACCAGTTGTGAATCAATCAATAGCAAATATGGTATATGCATATGGACGCGACTGTCGCATCAGGAGTCTGGAATATCTAATCTAGCTTGGTGGTAGTGGCTTTAGAGGCTTGCTACTGAAAAAAGTTCATTGCTGCCACATATGGCACTTGCCAGCAAGCTAGCTGTTGGACTTATTTGTGATGATAAATTATGGGAAACATCACCTGCAGAGTGAAGGGTAAATAAATTTTTGGGCTTTACTAAGGCTGGTGATGGACATAAATCAAACTATTGACAGATAATTTGGGTGGAGACAACCCTCAATTTAAGGTTTTTGAACTTTTACTCCATTCCTGATGAGAAACATGCAATCATGCAATAGTTGCTAATAATTTGTAGAGAAATGGAATCTCTCTATGCTGGAATCCTATTTGCTCTTAACTGTGCTGGTAGGGGGCTGGATGAAATACGTTACACCCTTACTATAGAGAGACAAGTTCCAATGAAAAAATTGAGAAGAAAGAAATTTGAGGTCAAATCTTACTGTATGGCTACTTGTCCCAAACATGCTTTCTGTGGAAACAGATTTGGAAGGTTAAAGCTTCATGAAGAGTTTCTTTTTTGGCCTGGTCAGCATTAAAGTTATATCTTACAAATGAAAAACTTTTGAAGTTTTGGTCTCACTGTTTGGGCAGTTCTGCTGCATGTGCCATGGAGAGGTCCGAATCTGTAAATTATCTTTTGTTTCACTGTGATGTGGTATCCAAAAATCTGGTCTTTATTTATTTTATTTTTTTCATAAGCCAGTTTGGCTTCATTGATCATGATGCCACACTCTAGATGCATAGCTCTTAGCTATCGCAAAGGTTACAAAACTGAAATATAAATCTGGAGAGTTGCCTGATTTAAGAATAATGTACCATTCATTTCCCCAAGAGGACTACATTAAATATTAAAGAAAATAAATAACTTCTACAATATACCAGCACGTTGCTTATAGTTGATCATTCATGCAAAACAGTTATTAGGGCATTGTTTTTGCTGTTCTGGCCTTCAAGAAAGTTTGTCAGGAATTTGAGGTTCTTGTCAGATCTTAGGGCTTCACATAGTTTTTTGGTTCTCTTCTGCATTCACTTAGTTATGGCTGTTTATTCAGCACAGTTTGTTATGTGGTTGAGAATGTTTTTCATTTTTTAGGTGCTTTCATTCAAGTACGGCTCTTTTGGCTAGAGGTGATGGTCAATTTGGTTTAAGGACTCCCAAGAGAGAAAAGTATGTTAAAAGAGAGAATAGGACCCAACCACCCGTTGAGGCTCCATATGTACCACCTAAAGTGAAAACAGCGACGAAGTCCTCTGTCGATAGAACAATCGACATTTTCGAAGGCATGACAATAGTCGAACTCGCCAAGCGTACTGGCGAGTCATTATCTTCACTGCAAGATATTCTTCTGAATGTTGGGGAGAAGGTCGAATCAGAGTTTGATCCTCTCAGCATTGACATTGCAGAGCTTGTTGCAATGGTATGTTTGCTTGGTTGTCATGGTAATTCTTTTACATGTTTGAAATGCAAAAGAGGGAAAAAAAGTTGTGTCATTTTTATTCTTCTTAAATAGCTGAGAATACAGATGTTAGAAACACAATATATGCTGAGATCACTGATTTAACTTTTTAGAAAACCTTTTTCAAAGGGAACATTACCATCTTGTGCCTCGTGAGACGCTTGCTTAATCATTGTATTTACTTTGCCAGGACAATATTTGTGGCCAGCAAAGTACATGAAAATGCCTTCAGCATGAAAATCCTTATCTGCTTACTGCCATTAGCACTTGATGCAGCTGAATGTGGTGCATGTATCTTTGTCTGAATATAGTTGCAGGGACTTACTTTGGACCTATACATCTTACAGGAACTTGGCGTCAATGTTAGAAGGCGTCACTCCGATGAAGGTGCAAAGCTTTTAGCTCGGCCACCCGTTGTCACGGTCATGGGTCATGTTGACCATGGGAAAACTTCTCTTTTGGATGCTCTGCGCCAAACATCTTTGGTGGAAAAGGAAGCTGGAGGAATAACTCAGCATCTTGGAGCATTTGTTGTGAGCATGCCCTCAGGTTCATCAATAACATTCCTCGACACTCCTGGTCATGCTGCATTCAGTGCAATGCGGGCCAGAGGTGCGGCAGTCACTGATATTGTTGTGCTAGTGGTAGCTGCGGATGATGGAGTCATGCCCCAAACTCGAGAAGCCATGTCCCATGCAACATCGGCCAAAGTACCAGTTGTTGTTGCTATTAATAAATGCGATAAACCAGCTGCAGACCCTGAACAAGTAAAAATGCAGCTCGCATCAGAGGGGTTACTTTTAGAAGAGATGGGTGGAGATGTACAGGTAGTTGAAGTTTCAGCTGTAAAGAAAACGGGACTGGATAGGTTGGAGGAGGCATTGCTTCTGCAGGCTGAGCTTATGGATCTGAAGGCACGGATTGATGGGCCTGCACAAGCTTATGTAGTGGAGGCAAGGCTTGATAGGGGGCGTGGTCCGTTGGCCACAGCGATTGTGAAAGCAGGGACTTTGGTTTGTGGGCAGTATGTGGTTGTGGGTTCTGAGTGGGGGAGAATAAGGGCTCTCAGGGACATGGTGGGTAAGATGACTGATCGAGCAACCCCGGCTATGCCTATTGAGATTGAAGGGTTGAAGGGTCTTCCTATGGCTGGTGATGATATTGTCGTTGTAGATTCTGAGGAGCGTGCTAGAATGCTTAGTACAGGAAGAAAAAGAAAGTCTGAGAAAGACAGACTTCGGAAAATAAGCGAGGGGAGGACAGAAGCTGAAGAGTCATCAGAAGAACAAGAAATGGTGGAGAGAGTGGAAATGCCAATAATTGTGAAAGCGGATGTGCAAGGAACAGTGCAAGCTGTTACAGATGCTTTAAAAAGTTTGAATAGCCCTCAGGTAGTGCATGATACAAATATGACCATTCACTAACCATTTTTTGCATTTGCTTTTGGGACATGTCTTCAATAAGAAGACAGAAGCATAAGTCATAAATTCATTGATTGTCATATACTGCATCTCCTTGAATGAGATGCTTCTTTTCTTATCGATGTTTTTTCTGTTTGAACATCAGTTTTCATGAACAAATGCCTTGCTTTGATGTGACACCCCTTACTACTACTTTGCATGAAGAAAATTCTGCTGTTTGCAGTAAATTCAAGTTTTTTCGCCTTTTGTGCCATCGCATCATTTTGTTTCTATCAGAGCTTTATGTAAGTCATTCCTGTTGACATATATTTTTCCATTCATGTGCTCAGGTCTTTGTCAACATTGTGCATGTTGGTGTTGGACCGGTTTCTCAGTCTGATATCGACCTAGCACAAGCCTGTGGTGCATGTATAGTTGGGTTCAATGTGAAGAATCCTCCTAGTTCTGTAACTCAGGCAGCAACTAGAGCCAGTATTCAGGTATTTTAATTTGTTTCTTCTCTGTCAATCTTATGACTTTTTGTTAATGGTGGCTTTTAGAGTGGCATCGGAGAAATAACCGCTCGGTGCACAGGAGTAAAATTATGAAAGCAAAAGCGTCATAATGACACGACAATTTTCACTCTGTGCTCATTTAAAATCCCACTTCCATGCATCTTAAAGATAAGATATGCACTTCCCCTGTAAAGAACCAGAACCTACCTTATTTTGGAGGCTGGCCTGTTTATTTAATCCCCAGTTTTCTGTATATTGTTTCAGATAAAAACACATCGTGTGATCTATCATCTTTTGGAGGATATGGGCAGCTTGATAGTTCACAAGGCTCCGGGGACTGCAGAGACTCAGGTAGCTGGGGAGGCTCAGGTCTTGAACATATTCGAGCTCAAAGGGAGGAGCAAATCCAAGGGAGCCGATGTGAAGATTGCTGGTTGCCGTGTTATTGACGGGCAAGTCACGAGGTCATCAACAATGAGGCTTCTGAGGAGCGGAGAAGTTATGTTCGAAGGGTCATGTGCGTCCCTCAAGAGAGAGAAGCAGGATGTTGAGACGGTAGGAAAGGGGAATGAATGTGGGCTTGTAATCCGAGACTGGGATGATTTCCAAGTCGGGGACATCATCCAGTGCTTGGAACAAGTTGTACGGAAGCCTAAGTTCATTTCATCAGAAAGTGGAGCTGTTCGAATTGAGTGCTGACAGTATGCTGTTCGAGTTGATCTCAAAAAGGCCATGCCGACACCCAACAATTTTGTATTTCGGTTGACAAACAGTTCAAGTTTTGAGACTTCACATGCTGATGACCCTGCTGACTAGTACAAACCTTAGAAGTGTACATTAGCCCAGTTTGAGAAGCATGATATTTTTATTTGTATATACAATAAATATATCTTGTGATGCGGAACACGGATGTAGTCACATTCAGGATTTTATGAATTGCTGAGAGAAACTTCTCGAGTTTTATCACCAGACCTAGAGGAACCTTTTTTTCACGCTATCATTTAAACTGCATGGATAAGAGAGGAAGTTATCAGGATTTAGATGTGACGAAGTGAATAACCAGGTAAAATCATGTAATGTTCTCAAGGATGCAGTCCAGCATGTCTGATTTACATGAGGATCGAATGATGCAGAGTCATATGTTATGTTGTCCAGATGATTATATTTACGTTAAACCTGCAGAATTTCTACGTGCAGTTTAACCTTCACTGCCTCGACAGGTTAAAACAGGTAGACTTTCCAAGCATAGATATGATCATACTCCATTTGAGAAAGCATGGTGAGCCCTCACATTCAATTGGTGTCTGCAAGTGTTAAATGTTCTCTTTCTAAGATGAATAATTCAGAATGATTTAGAAATTTGGTATACATATTAAGCCCCCCTCTCTCTTTTAATGTGATATTGATAAATTTTAATATTTGAGCACTGTGAGGTATGGGGCAATTTGTCAGCTGTGACATGCCTTGTGCAGGGAATCTCTCACCCTCTCAGCTGCAGGGATTCTGTGCAACCTGTGTTCCTGCTCACTGTCCTTTTGGGCCTTTATGCAAATACAAAGCAAAATGATAGCAATGCAAACTAGAAAATCTCATTGCCACTAAAAGTTTTAGGGACCTAGGAGACAGAAAAAGTTCTGAAGTGGATGATATAATGTTATCTGGGGTAAATCAACATGCTGTGATTTGTTAGAATAAACTTAAAATTTCAAAATAAAGTAATCCCAGAAAATGATCCTCGATATTAAATGGCTAAGGATTCAGATCACCCTGAATTACACCATCGCAAGCCTAATTACACTTCCCAAAACATATATTTCCCATTATTGCTGGTCCCTTACAAGAGCCAACATACTCATCATATAATTCAACTGGCGTTATTATTTTATGGTTCAACCACATACCCTTCCAAAACTCACCTTGTTGTCTCCTGAAGGGCCACGCTGGGGGCAAGAACTATTTAAATGGCATTGCAGTAGAATCTAAAGCTCTGTTTCATATTTTATTAACAGGACTGGCTGTCTTTAACTCATTAAGAGGGAAAGTACAATGCAGCACTTTGGTTGCAGTCCCCAGCAAATCAGTTTTTGTTTTTTTTCTTTTTTTGGGTGAACCAATTCAAGCCTTTCAAATTTGTGCATCGGAGAGTACATGCTGCCATTTTCCATGAGATCAAACTAGAGTTTACACTGATTACACTGAGTCGAATTGTTGACCCCTAGGTTTGGCAGAAAGCTAGACCACAACCATTTCAATTCACCACCCTATTCAACATCCAGTTTTGGCAATCCTTTGCTCGACTGGATAAATAAACAAATAAATAAATAAGTGATGGAAATCTCAAAGATTAATCATCAAGTTCAATTGGAAAGATCTTGGGCCATCAATTTTGGAGCATCGATTTAGTGTAGTCGACTTGATGTGATCTGTTAATTCTAGTCTAATCTCATGGAAAATTGAATGAAGCTCCAAAATTGATAGCTCAAGATCTTTTCCAATCGAACTCAATAATTAATTTTCGAGATTCCCATTATTTTCTTTTATCTAGTCGAGCAAAGGAGTGCCAAAACCTCAATGTTAAGAGTAGGATGGTGAATCGAGATGGTTGGGGTACTATAGCTTTTAGCCAAACCTAGGAGGCATCGCCAGGACACAAACGCCGCCCTCTCGCAGGTGGCCGGTCGTCTGCAAAGCTGTCCCTTCACTCCCTCGACGAGTCCGTCACTCTTCCCCACTTAAAAATCTCACCTTTCTTCACCCACCATCTCACCAACCCTCTCTCTCTCTCTCTCTCTCTCTCCGCCATGGAAGCCTCCGTCGCCCTCTCCCGCATAGGCCTCGCCGGGCTCGCCGTGATGGGCCAGAACCTCGCCCTCAACATCGCCGACAAGGGCTTCCCATCTCCGTCTACAACCGCACAGCCTCCAAGGTCGACGAGACCCTCGACCGCGCCGCCGCCGAGGGCGGCCTCCCGCTCTCCGGCCACTACTCCCCGCGCGACTTCGTCCTCTCCATCCGCCCCCCGCGCTCCGTCGTCATCCTCGTCAAGGCCGGCGCCCCCGTCGACCAGACCATCGCCGCCCTCTCCGACCACATGTCCCCCGGCGACTGCATCATCGACGGCGGCAACGAGTGGTACGAGAACACCGAGCGCCGCATCGCCGAGGCCTCCCGGCGGGGGCTCCTCTATCTCGGCATGGGGGTCAGCGGCGGCGAGGAGGGCGCCCGCAACGGCCCGTCGCTGATGCCCGGCGGGTCCTTCGAGGCCTACGAGAACGTCAAGGAGATCCTGCACAAGGTCGCCGCCCAGGTGGACGACGGGCCTTGCGTCACCTACATTGGCGAAGGCGGGTCGGGGAATTTCGTCAAGATGGTGCACAACGGGATCGAGTACGGCGATATGCAGCTGATCTCGGAGGCCTACGATGTGTTGAAGAACGTGGGCGGGCTGTCGAACGAGGAGCTGGCCGCCATCTTCGACGAGTGGAATAGGGGAGAGCTCGAGAGCTTCTTGATCGAGATCACGGCGGACATCTTCAAGGTGAAGGATGAGTATGGCGATGGGGAGTTGGTGGATAAGATTCTGGATAAGACCGGGATGAAGGGCACGGGGAAGTGGACGGTGCAGCAGGCGGCGGAGCTGTCCGTGGCCGCGCCCACGATCGCCGCGTCCCTCGATTGCAGGTACCTGAGCGGGTTGAAGGAGGAGCGGGAGAGCGCGAGCAAGGTCTTGAAGGAGGCAGGGTTGAAGGAGGACGTGGAGTTCGTGAGGAGCGGTATCGATAAGAAGAGATTGATTGATGATGTGAGGCAGGCGTTATATGCCTCGAAGATATGTAGCTATGCGCAGGGTATGAACCTGTTGAGGGCGAAGAGCATCGAGAAAGATTGGAACTTGAATTTCGGGGAGTTGGCGAGGATTTGGAAAGGTGGGTGCATTATCAGAGCTGTGTTTCTCGATCGGATCAAGAAGGCTTATCAGAGGAATCCGAACTTGGCGAGCTTGGTCGTGGACCCTGAGTTTGCGAGGGGGATGGTGCAGAGGCAAGCTGCGTGGAGGAGAGTTGTGGGATTGGCGATCTCGGCTGGGATTAGCACACCAGGAATGTGTGCGAGCCTTTCTTATTTCGATACTTACAGGCGTGCGAGGCTTCCGGCGAACCTCGTCCAGGCTCAGAGGGACTTATTTGGGGCGCATACCTATGAGAGGATCGATCAGCCCGGGTCTTTCCACACCGAATGGACAAAACTCGCTCGAAAGAGTGGTGCTGGTGTAGGTTTTCTTAACTGATCTGTTATCAGTGGATTGCCCCATTGTTTGTCTGGATCAGGTCTTGCCAAAGGTTTGATTTGAATTAGAGATGTATTTCTCACTGAATATTCCTGGTTAGGCATTACAATTGTTGTTCAGCCTTGAGGTTTTCATTGTTACAAATAAGAAATGCATGCCTAAAGCCTTTCCATATGCCATCTGCGATACACTTTGCAGTTTCACGTCCATTCAAATGCACATACTCAATGTTATGTCGAGTTGGAGCCAGAAATGTTGTATATTTGTTCTTTCATATACTTAGGGTGAGTGATGAAGTGTTGGCCCAAACAAATGCTGCCTGTTCACTAAGTTAAGACAGGAAGCTGCCTGCTTTGATTGGAGGGGGGTTGGGAATCGCGTAGATGCTTATGGAAATATGAAAGTTAACACTGCCAATGCTGAAATGCCGAATTCAATTTAACGGGAGGCTTTGGAGAATGAATTTGTCTGGGACAACTGGTCTGATATCAGAATGTAGATGCAGTGATTCTGCTTAAACTGTAACTTAATAAGAGAGAAAATAAAGGATCTTTAACTTTTAATGGATCGCACAGCTCAAAGCTTTTCGCACTTGTTTTTCATCCTTTCACTATCAATGGGACTTTTATTGATCATGATCACATAATTTCTTGTGATCTGATGATATACCACCATGGAGTTTACGATGAGGTATAGGAGGTTGAGGCATTTGTGCAGAGAGATAGAGAGAGAGAGAGGGAGAGAGAGAGTTGTTCTCTGGTGCATACCTGGTAATCTTATGGAGCATGTGAGGGTGCTGTGAGGGGATGCTATGTTTGGGCTTTCCAGTGAATAGTTTCTGATGAGAGTGTTTTTAATTGTACTTAATGGATGGGTGTCGTCGGTCAAGAGATTGGCATAATCTGATTTGAGTGTTGGCAAAGCAGGGAATGCATTTTAATGCTTCATGTTGTGATTCTAAGTTTTTAACAGAAAATGCAAGTATGATGAAGAAAGCACTAAGGGATTTTAGATTCGATCTGGTGTTGTCTAAAGTCCATGCTCAAACTCGCATCTTGAATGGGAATGAAGTTACTTTTACTTTGGTTCTGCTTAGATATAATTATGGCTGTGCCTAAAGGCCTATAGATTTGATCTTCATTCCCAAACAATTGGGACATTGGAAATGGCCGATTCATACAGCTCTATTGACTAGCAGCCTGAGGATTGCATAATAGGATGATGTCTTGATGGTGGTATAGAAGAATTCTTGACGGATAGCTGGCCTGAACATCGATGGTGCTGTTGCTTTCTCTCAGGAGATGCTTTCCTGTGATATTTAGATGCTTTCTTGTTGACAATTCTTCTCCATGGAAACAGAGAAGGCAGAGTTGTGAGGCTTTCAAAATCATCGGTTGGTGAGGTACCTGTTTAGCGTCTCCCTGTACCTTGCACGAATATTCTCTCGTCCTGTCCATATTTTAATACCTCCGTCGCAGGGGATGTTGAAATGGACAGTCCAATTTCGCAAGACAAACTGCTCCACATGAAAGATCGCTTGCAAATAGGATGAGTTCAGGGAGTCTTTGACTCATTTCAATGGTCGTTGCCTATTAGGGTATGACATTCCATGAAAATAAAATTCATGTGCCCATGAGTATTGGGTTTTTCTACGTTCCTCGAGGAACCATCTGCTGGAGGATTGGAGGATTGTTAGTCTTCACTGAAGATGTCAATCATGAACAGATATATCTCGCTCAGCCTGTAACTGAAAAGATATATGTCTTCTGAGCATTTTTATGTCACGGTATTTTGTACTGAAATTACGAAATTACAATCGATATGTATTAGGGAAAATTTTTCAAAAAATCATAAACTTATTGCATTTTACCAATTAAATTCTAAATATTTTTCACGTACATGAGACAATTAGCATTGATATAAACAATTTTTATAATTTTTTTTTTATTCTATGAAATCTTGTGAGGCAGAATGCCTGTCAAAAGGTTGTCGCTACTCATGTCATGTAAAATGATTAACATTCACATAAGTGATTTTTTACTAATATTAGCCAAATTGACACAATTGATAAAATATAGGGTTAATACGAAAAAATCCCAAACCTAGTACACCTATAACAAATTTATCCCAAACTATTTTTTTGACCACCAAAAACTCCAAACTCCAGATACCTTTGATAAATTTATCCCAAACCGGTACACTTGTGACAAGTTTACCCTCTCTGTTAGTTTTCGTTAAATTTTAATTAAGTTAAATGATACGTGACAGTTGATTGGTATATCAATTTGGGATTTTACACTTCGTTTGTCACACAGTTTACAATTTTTGTGATTTTTTATGGTATTAATCCAATTTAGTGGAGTGTATAATTGTCACAAATTTATCGGTTTGAGGTTTTTGTGGTTGAATAAATTAGTTTGGGGTAAATCTGTCATAAATATACGAGTTTAGGGTTTTTTATGATTAGTCGGGATAAATTTGTCACAAGTGTACCGGTTTGGGGTTTTTTATGATCAAAAAAATAATTTAGGGTAAATTTGTCACGGGTGTCTGGAGTTTTGGGTTTTTCAGGGTATTAACCCTAAAATATAAAAAGTTTGATATTCACTTGATAAAATTAAAAGATTTAGGACTTAAATGACAAAAGAGTAATGGGTCTAGAATTTTTATGAAAAAATTTTCCCTCTCGGATGCGATGTGTCACAATTGATGGCACAAATTTCCTTTGAGCAAATATGCTGAAGAGACTTCAAGTAAGCATTTCTTTAGGGTTAGGCTGTGAGGAGACAACAATGCAGAAATAGGACTCACTAGATGGAAGCCAAGGAGCATCTTGGCCACAATGGGATACTGCAACTCTAGTTACAAACTCTTCTTTTTTTTTTCTTTTTTTTTTTTTTACTTTTTTTGGTTTGGGGCAACTCTAGTTACAAACTTGGTCTACCGCAAAATGGCAGTTCACCTACACGCCAAACAGGCTCTAAACGGATGACCTAATATACGTACGAAATCAATAGCCCATTGCCCAAAGTTGACTTTTTTACAAGGCCCGCGAAGTGTTGACTTTTCTACTCCATTTCTATTATTATGGACGGATTATTCTCGCTCACATGGAATTACAAGCATGCAGTGGAGATTACTATGATTTACACAACATAAAACTGCAAACAAGGGAGAATTTTCTTCCATGTGGTTTTGTCTAACGACTCTTCTGCCTCAGAGAGGATTGCAATTGCATTCATATGATCTGACAGAGATGGAAGGCACAGAACATTCCAAAGAAAGGGCAGTAGGGAGTTCAAAAAAAGACTTCGGAGAGACAATTTGAGTGTAGTTTCACAATGTCAACTTAGGTAAAAGAGCAACTCCTGGGCAAGCACAAAGCACAATATCCCTAGAATGGCCGGAAAGCGATCAAAGAAGAAAAGGAAAAAGGTGTTCTTCTCCTCTCTTTTCAGGCACTTAGTAAAAAGACCAATATCATCCGCCATATATGGATTCATGATTTCATATCAGCAAGCTCAAACCGAAATGCCCAACTCGTGGTTGCCGTCTCGCTTTTTTCCATGTTGCTCACACTTCAAGATCCGGCGATAATGGCTCTTGTTCATGGGCGTGAATGCTCCGGACTACGTTAAACCTCCATTTTCAAGAACCGCCTGTGTTCTTGTCACCGTCGCAGAAGGCATTTTGCTGCCGCCAACCCATACGGTCTTGAACAGCTCCCCATCGTCGGCCTGTCTCTCCATCACCTGAACTTTCTTCGAACTCGACTTTCTCAGAAACATAAAACCCACGTAACACATCGAGGCCATCCCCGCAAATCCGAGCGCTAAACCAATCACCCAACACTTCCCCCGCTTCCCCTTCCTAGTCTCAGGAGGAATAGGAACGATGATTGAGAACCGACCCTGATCTTGAGCATAACATGTGTATGCTGATCCCATTGCGCTGAAATGTACCGTCCCATTAGCATAAAAGGCCGCGCACTTTCCTGTGGAAGGTTTCCCGCTAGTATTCAACAGAGCATCGAACTGAATAGATATAGGATTGCCACTCGTGTTGAGGCCGAGTTTGATGATGCCATTAGAATGAATATTAGATGCATCGTACACCTTAAAGCCGACGACCGGAGTGATCAGGGAGTACCCAGGCACGGAGTAATACTGGGAGGACCAGTTGCCCAAGTTCTGATACACTATGGCAAGCCTCCTAACGTGAGGGACTGGCAATGTTCTTGGTGGGAGAGTGAAGCCCCTGAAGTTAGTGCCTTTTCTCCATAGTGTCCTGCTTCGCAGCCGAATGACCGAAACCTCCACGCCTGACAAATTAGCGGGCGGGATCGCTCTGTACAGAGAGCCGGTGTGAGGCCGGCGCAGGACCAGCGTTTGGAACGCGGAGTTCTCAACCGACGCGTCCAAGGAATTGGTTTCCATTTTCACCGAGGGACCAGCAGACGCCAGGTAAAAGACCCGGTGAGAACCAACAGCAAGAGGACCAAGTTCATCTTGAACGTCACCGAGGGGACGAGCACATAAACAAAGGACGCCAGCGGCCACGGTTTCTTAAACGGAAGCGAAGCGGAGGATCAGTCGCAAAAGGATCGAGAGAAAAGAGTCGCTGGAGGAGACGTTTCTTTCGTTTAAAGTGATGATTAGTCTTCGAAGCAAACCAGGCATGCTGAGACATGATGAATCCGATGGGTCCTCTCCGAAAGTTGGACCCCAAAAAGGCCTCTTTTCATCCTTTAGCTGTTGTACTGAGCTTTGACTTGTTGCGGCCTAGCGAAACGCGTCGTGATGAAGGTTGCCGAGTGGTGCGTGAAAGTTCTTCAAGAATGGGTCCCAAATGTTGGAGCACGAACGCATTATTGAGCTAAATTTTTGGGCAAAGTCTCAAAGATTCTCTCAGCCCACTGAATGCGGCGGGCTACGTGAGCGTCGGGAACGGGGATTTATCGCTTGACCCTTTGAATTGATTGCTGCTCCCTCTTCCCTTATCTGCTTTCCTTCTTTTAATGTGCTGGCGCTGGCACAACTCAACCCCCAAATTGGAGAGAATCATTTTTTCCACCCCCTCCCCGAATTCTACGTCGTAGAACTCTAGACATTAAAGACTTTCCCCTCGCCAATTTGGCTCTTTCCTATCATGGGCTTGCCAGGGCGACCATAGATAGGCACGCATTGTGTAGAGAATCGGGAATTGACCGAAGGCCATTCGTTGTACCTATCAATTCAGCCTGCATTGATGTACTCGTTCATTGTGTTTTCCACAGGTGCTTATTTGTACGGAAAAAGACTCATTGCCCTTATCACGTGCACAACTGAAAACGAAGAGAAGTCGTATTTCACAATACCTCAAATATGCTGTTGCGTCCCCAGCAATCATCACGGCGCACGTGAGTGAATATTACATTTATTCAAGCGTAAAGAATACCTTGCTTTGATAGCTCGCCACCTAACAAAACAGTCATTTAAAAGCCATACTTCTGAGTATATAGTAGCGTCTGCTTGAGTTCCCCATAAATTAGAGTCAAAATGTGCTGTTGATGACCGATTGGGGCGTTGACCTTCAAGTGCAGAACGCTGGAATAATGATCTATTTTTTGACTCGGCCCAATTACATCGCCAAAATCTTCCCAAGTAAATGGATAAAAAGCTAATCCAGAGAAAGGAGCACCAGATGGAAGGGATTTTGATATATATGAAAACATCATTACACCTAAAGAAAGAGCACTAATTTGTTTCCCTCCTTGATAGAAACAAGAAAGGGGAAACCCATAGTACTGCGCTTCGCTTCCCAATCCCAAGCACCACCCCTTTACAACCACCGATAATCCCCATGGAACCGACGCAGCCATTTCCAGCTTCAGAACCAGTAGATTCTTCAAGCCGACGTCAAAATGAGGGCCCCCGAGCATTACCATCAGATTCAGGGAGAAGGGCTTGCTCTGATGGTGAGCTCGGCTCTAAGATGGAGTATGCCTTCAATGAAATAGGGGCTATCTTCTGACATGAAAGCTGTCCAAGGTATACCAAAGAGATTACGGTATCCTACAGCCTTCCCACCAGTGAAGGTATAGTTCCCTTTATACTTGCTCACGTACTCCTCGCTTGGCTTTGATCGAGCGGCAAATTCATAGTCAACAGCAAAAGCAACCGAACCTTTCTCTTGCATCCCTAAGAACAGGCCAAAACAATGAAAAGAGCTCTGCTGGTCCATGTTGCAATGGGCAGAGAGGAAGAACCCTTGTCCTCCAAGATGAAATGCCTGAGAATAGACTCGACCAGAATGAAATAAATGTGTGCATTCCTCTTTCTTCAGGTCTAGGTAAACAATGCATTGTTGGCGGGGCAATTCAAACTCCACCACCTTCACTGGGCGATACTTATAAGCCCTCTCCACAAAGCGCCGGTGGATACCATTGGCTTCTTCAGCAGCTAGTGACCGTTGCCTGTATGGTGCCTCAGCCTTGAAAAAGAGAGCCTCAAGAACAACCTTTGAGGCAAGTTCCGGATCAAAGTCATTGCAACTCAGAACCTTCCTCAACTTCCGACAGGTCATGTATGGAAAACGGATGAGTCGCCCAAGTTTTGAAGCAAGGACTCCTCTTCGCTCCTCTAGTTTAGTATAATGTGTCCTGGCCCACTTGAGAACAAAGTCGTAAACTGCATCCTCAGATGCCACTTGAAGATCATCGCTGGCCAGTACCGCCTCAACACCTGCCAAAGGCAAGTTCAGCACCTCTTCTGGGAACCTGGAAAGCAATCCAACAAATTAGTGAAACAGCACAAAGTCTCATCAGTTAGCTTTTGTACTCTGCTGCAAAGCTTTCAGCTGAACTAGGATTAATAAAAGCATACATCCTGAAATAATTGCATATTCGCTTCTTTCTCAAACGATCAATCAACAAAAAATAAAATAGCCCAAAAAATAAAAGACAGGAATTTTTTAACATAAAATACAAAAAGTATCCCTTTCCACAAGGGAAAAGCTATTGCAGAGATCAGAAAGAAGAAATACTTGAAACACTCAAAATTTATAAGAGATAAGGGTCTAAAGTCTAAAGGAAGAAAAGCTCACTTTGTTATGTCCTTGTAACGTACAGCAAGAAATTGCTTAGCTGCATCTGTGAGAGGCTGAACTGCTTCCGCCATGAGAACACTGGAAGGAAGATCCAAGTAGAGCAACGCAGACTCACAAGTCATAGGTAAGTTCCGCAACAGTCTACTGCAATATCTCATGCATGATGCCACCTCAAACTTGTCTGCAGTTATTAAAACGTCCAAAAGAGCAGTTGGTGTGGATGCTGATAAAGTATTACTGTACATATAATTGAGAAGGTCCATGAAAGCCGCTTCCTCTGCTCCACAAATGGCACCAAAAGAAAGAGAAGTTAGTAGAATCAAAATCTAGACATCATATATGCAGTATAGCAGTTATAGCCAAAATCCGGTGAGAGTTCAGGTAAGTACCAGATGCATTGATTGTCAAAGTCACATGCCGCTGCTCTGATTCTCTCATCCCATTTGAAAACAGCTAAAGAATACACTAGATGTCAATCAAACTAGTCATGTACGGAAAGCAAAACAAGTAATAGTTCACAGAGACCAAAAATATTCACCTTGTAAAAGAAAGGACTCTTCGCTGCTAAAATTGGGGAGCTTATGTGCAAGGATTTTACTTTAAGAACTGCTGAACACTCCATGGTTAATGATGTACCACCACTTTGCGCAGTTTCATCACCTATAAAAGTCTCTAATTAACATCAAAACGGCACAAACAAATCTAATCATTATAAAAGAAAAGTAACAAGCGATATAAGTTGACAATGAACAGTGCCATAGGCATGGACATTACAGCTAAAGAAAAAAGAAGAAACAGAATACTTCCAAGGTAATTACTTCTCATAACGACAGCTCCATAGACTACACATACTCTTCCTATTTTGCAAATGCTGCAAAAACCTCATGTCAGTCCTTCATCTCGAAGAACTACATATCTGAAACTTACTACTAATGCTTTCTCCTAAAATTTAAGTAAAGACAAGATCTCCCTCACATTTCGCAATGTACAGCCCCTTGAAACAGCTTTCATGTTGTAAATTACCATCTTTTCCTCCTCTAAGGTATAAGAATGTACATAAATAGTAAATACAGCTGACCAACCATACCCAGAAAGAACAAAGGACCAGTCACGACCACATGCAAGGGGCATACATATGAACATGATCAGTACCATATGCCACGAAATTCTTAAAATGCACCCAGCTCTCCTCCAAAGACTACCAAAAAGATTAAGATGAGGATGGCATGATTCACCATTAAAGCTACCAGCTCTTATCAAAAAGAAGCAACATAGAAATACCAAGTCTTTGTGAACTCATGCCGCCATCAGAAGGTGATTCCTCTATCATTGCTACTGCTTCCTCATCCTGATTCTCATACCCAGCACCATCATCTGTATCTGGCATATTGCAACTCAATATCTGCTCCTCAAACTGAACGGGATCTAAAACTAAAAAAGCAAACAAGTTACGTCATCATGTGATCATTTTGCCAGAAAGGGGAACTATGCTTAGATGACAAATCTAAAGTGAACTGAGATAACTAACAGCCAAAGTGACGGAAGATGAACTTCGCCATGCATCAGCAAATATTTACAATGAATACATATTCATGGAGGCAAGAAAAGAAACATGACTTGTTTCAGTGATCATAGCATAGTTAGAACCTAAACAAGGAATTCCCTTTAAAAAAAAAGAGTTCTAAGTTTCTAATACTAATGAAAACACTGGCTCATCAGGATTCATGGTCATGATAGATAATTGCATAGTTAGGCTAATACCTCCTTAATGCCCACCGTCAAATATAAACTTAGATAAGCAAACCAGGAAGTGAGATTGTGTTGTAGTGATCCCAATAAGCCAAGTAGAACAAATGAGAATTAGCAGTTCAGGTAGGTATTTTATTTGAACTCTTCCAATAAGTACTTTCGGGGGTGCTAGGAGTTTGGTATAGCCATTTGCTCGGTGTGAGATTGTGGAAGTGAGGAAATTGAAACACGTGAATGTAGCCAAAGTAAATAGTTCACATTACCATGAGCACATCTTCAAAAAATAACATGGATTTCAAAAATGAAATCACTATTTAATAAGCGAAAGTGACCTTGATGTGATATTAATATCATGAGAGGTTCTGCAGCCAAATTGAAGGCACAAAAACACCATTGCCACAATGCTCTCAACTACACAGTATCCACTAGCCATATGTTAACACTCTGAAGTTCCACAAACACATAGAATTTAATTGAACACACAGTGACAAGGCCATTAAGAAAATCAAGGTTCACCAAAGATTTAATTTTTTTAACCAAGCAGCAAACAAGCAGAGAAACGTAGTTTCAGACTGTGAGATTTTGTGGGACCACAACCAACTATTCTAAAAGCTTAAGTTGTTAAATGAGGGTGTGGTTTAATATTTAATTATGCTAACACTCCCCCTCACGCTTAATTTGGTCTTTTTGCCTAATAAAAATCGTGAACATATCTAATTGAGAAGGCAAATGGGGCCTAGAAAGATTTGAACTTGGGATCTCCAGCTCTAATACCATGTGAGATTTGGTGAAACTACTGCCAACTATTCTAAAAGCTTAAGCTGTCTGATAAAAATGTAGTTTAATATTTAATTACGATAGACAATGACAAGGCATGAAAGTTGCTCCTCCAAGTATACATATCCAATTCCAGACAACCAAAACTAAGAAGAAGCACTTACTACTCAGTATCCGACTTTTGCGTATTTACTTTACTTGATATGAGAAAAAAAGATGTTCAAGTAATTTGACATCAGTGCAAATAAGTCTAATTCTAGATGAAGAATTAATGATCGACCTCTCTTTCCCAGCTTAATGTCCTCTAACAAGGACGCAACTGTGTGGATCAATTACAACACACTCCAGAAAATTTGTCTGGCGAGAAGTCTGACTTTGAAAAGGAAAAAAGCGGGCTGCTCAAGCAGCTCAAAAGTACTGGAAAGCAGCTTTTCTCAATGAGATATCTCCTTGACCTTTTCTTCTGTTAAAAATCACAGAGCATCATGGACGAATTATTTGAACTTACATATCATGGACCTTTCGCCATAAAAAGAAGATTATAGATCATACCACTGCTGTAAATTTGTTCGATTAAACACATGCACATGCATAATCTGCATCATGTATGCCTTCACCTAAATTTCCATATGATGAACATAAAATCAAACTCAATGATTAATAACATCACGAGTGCGAAGCTCATTTCATTGAATTCAAGACAAAGGCGAGCGGAAACAACTACTTTCCTCTATCCCATCCAAGCATTGAAGACCTAAATCTTCAAACGCTGAAGTTACAATGGACCACACTCAATTTTGAATAAACTGGTATGCTGCATTTCACCCGACTTCAGAATTATCACAAGCTTTTCGAAACTAAGTGGACTGCTTCCATCTTAAATCACGGCATCAAAAACATATATCAGTGAAATTTGGCCTGAAATGAGATTTTGCATCTCTAGGTCTAAAATTGAGGTACAATCTGTACCATTTCCGAAGATAGACAGTCGAACAGGTAATTTCTCGGCAAATCAAAAAATAACTGAACTGAAGCTCCTTCCTTCACGACACGATAAACCTACTCTACTACTACCACATGCGAAAAGCGAAATGAACCGAGGGAACGAGGACTGACCGTTGTCCTTCCTGATCTCCTCCCTCCGCCGCTTGCGGTTGCGGGCCCAGTCGGCGATGCTGGTGCAGCCCTCGCCGTCGGACTTGAAGTCGGGCAAATCGGGGACGATTTCGATCCTGAGGATCCGATCGGAGAAGTTGCTGTCGTTGAACGCGAACCCGAAGTCGGAGTCCGATTTGGGGGGGCCGGGGGAGAAGCCCGAGCCCGAGCCCGAGCCCATGGCGCTCGCCGGCGGGTCGAAGAGGTCGCCGTTCGCTTCCCTCATGCAGCGGCGGCGGCGGCGGCGGGCCTTCGGAGGCTGCGGTGGTCACCGGTGGAAGGAAATGATGGGAACGAACTTGGCGAGCTACCGAGCGAAATGGGAAGTCGGTAAAGCGAGAGACTTGTGACTTGTGCCCTAGGAAATGGAAACGGTGGTTTCTGTTTCGGGAAGGAGATTTTCAGTATTGAAGCCGACCGGATTTCTTTCCTCTTTTTCTGTGAGGCTTATCTTGCGTTTATTTAATTATCTATTAATTATAGACCTAGGCATATGTAATTTTTTTGGTTTTGCCTTCTAAAAACGACACAAATGATCGTCGTTGTACTTTTAATTTATACGAAATGATCCCCAAACTTATTGAATTATTAAATATTTTCATTTAGTCTAGAAATTATATCGAGTCGATGAACCACATTGAACAAATAAAAAAATTTAAAGACGACATTTATTACGCATTGAATTATAATTGAAGAATTGTTTATGTTATTGTCCTTATTTTTAAAAATAATAATTTGTATCCGTACTTCGTGCTTCTATATCCGTCTACATCTCATAATTGTCTGTGTCCATACTTTCTATACCTATCTATATCCATGCCTTAATACTAATAAAAAAAAAAGAAAAGAAAAAGAAACATGCTAATCTGGTGACCACCTCGACATTTACTAAAATGCCCTTGATAAAGCAGATGTTTCGTAAAACCGTCATCATGAAATTGACGATTTTGCCATTCACTTGACTTCTTCTTCTTTTTTTTTTTTTTTTGACGAATTCACTTGACTTCTTTATTATGTGCAACTTTCTTCTAAACCTTTACATGCATTTCACATCTGTCTTGCTTATCGTTTAAGTTCTGTCAATGACTGTTGAGACAAGACGAGAAAATATGGCGAAAATTCCAGACATCATCTGTAGTTTCCGTGAAATCCATGTGCCGAAAGCTCTGACGAAATCGGATAAAGAATTACATCTTTCTATGTTGAAGTACGAGTTAGACTTGGATTGTTCTTGTGAAGTTTAATTATTCATGGAGAATAAAAAGGCAAAATTGAAAACGATGCTGTGACAAATTTGATGACTGACATACATATATATATATATATATATATATATATATCTTTATGGTGGGGAGGAGAGCCGGTATTACAGACGTACACGCAACCTCAGGATGCGGACAGGGTGCAGGACCAGCGAATGGAACCAATTTGATTCGTATGGAAGTTTTAAAATAGGGAAAATTTGGGTTAAAAACAGGGTTGACATTTTTTGGGGGGGCTTCTTCTTCCATGGTTGGAAGAATTATTAAAAATGATGGACGGAATTATGGACCTCAGGTTGCATGTGTGGCCAGGAAATGAACCGCTGAGGGAGGGAAAGTACACAGATGTCCGGACAAAAGTAGAGGAAACCACCGGTTAAAGCCTACCTGGGCTTTGGCTGAAAACGAAGTTTGCTGGAGACTCTTTTCCAAAGGAATTATCTTTTCCTAGAAAAGAAGGTTGTTGATTTTATTTTGTTTAGGTCTCTTTTGGAGATAAACTAGAAGTCATTTTATGATACTTATCGTGCGAAAGCTCCAAAACAAACACTTGAGTAAGGTCTAGGCATCGAGATAAGGATGTAGAAGATATTCGATCCAATCCAATCCAAACCGAAAATTTCGGGTCTCATTATCTTCACGTACTAATTAAAGAAATTTGGGTAGGTCTCAGTTGCTTCGGATATTAAGTAAAAAAAAATGGGTAAGTTGACAATTTGGACCGAATTTTGAGTTTCCTCCTTTTTCTTTTCTTTTTTTGGTTGCTTCTTCTTCTTCCCTTTGCACCCTCTCTCGCAGTGACAACTCCAAAAAATAAAATAGGATATTTCATAAATTCACATCAAACAACTAACGTACCATAATACTAGGAGGCATCGGGACGACGGATATGATGGTCAACCCACTAGTTTGCACACTGCTCACCATCACCTTCCCCATCCCAACCCACCTCGATGACATGCCTGCCTCGTCGCCGAGCTTACCATTATTCCCCACCATAGCCACGAGCTTCCCCAGGTATAATGAGGTGGCAACGATGGGCGAGAAGTCCGATTTGGTGGTATAGTAAGAGGGGATGACAAAAATGAGTTTCTATGTTAGAACTTAACTCTATCTCATCAATCAATTCTATTTCATACTAATATATGCACATTTAAATATTTTCTCTCTCTACAATCCACTAGCATTTGCTTCTTCTTTTTCCTTTTTTGTGTTTTGCTCATGTGTGAGATCTATAACTAGCGTTACAATAAGAGCGTGTAAATTGCCAAATAATTTAAATTTATTCGAAGCACATCGATCTTAGCTTGATCTAGTAAAAATGCACTGGCTTTTGATAACCAGACCAAACATGTCCTAAACACACATATGATATGGACGGGTCTTTTCAACTCTGCAAGAAAAGTTCCTGTGAGCATAAGATTTCTTTCATGCCCAGCATAAAATCTCGGATCGAACCTGAAAATGATAGAATCATTACCATACGGAGTAATGAAAGATATCACTTGACCGCACTTCCCGGAAAGGAGAAAAAAAAAAAGGATTGCTTAGCTTGGGTGGAGATCGTCAAGGCCAGGAGGATTGGAGGTTGGTGAGAAAATTGTTTGGATCGGATTGATGGGATCGTTCGAGGGGTCGGGCTTTACTTTCAATAGACAATATCAAGCCCGATAATTGGGCCGGTGCCATTGTCATAAACGTTCAGATCAGGCCCGATCGGAACACTTCAAGTAACCACTACTTTAGTGGACACTTGTCTGTTGAAACAACCATTACTTTTAGGATCCTGATATCATTATTTGACAGTTGACATTTCAAAAGATTCAATTGCAAAACTAATTAACAACGCACTTGTCAGTAATTGACAGTAAATGTATGAGAATTGTTTTACTCAGCTGTAAGCCTACGAGTTTTTTTTTTTTTTTTTTTAAGTTACGTTGTTACTTGAAAGATCCGACGCATTTATCTGATCTCATCTCGTCTCATCTTATTTTATACTGCGTATAGAAATCTAAGATGTCTCGATTGCATGACAAAATAGGGGCCAGTAGTATGTGTGTGCTTTTCACTTGTGTATATAGAATCGATTACCATGGATAAGAGGATATTAAGGAGGTAACTTTGGTTTTTATACTATATCAAGTTTTCAGTTATGTTGGAGCGCACAACAGAAATTCAATAACTTCACTGGGGAGGTAACTAAGAAGAAGCTTAACCACCCACATTTATTCAAAAGCTCAGTTTATTAAGTCACAGACCAATTAAAATTCACGCATATATTTCAACAAATGTTCCCTCACATATAAGGTTAGCGTTAGGCACAACACTTATCGTCCTTGACATATGCACCAAAAGTTTGATATCTTCACTTGAGGAGATCATCAAGTGAAACCCAAAGTTCGAGCTCGTCAATATACTTTTATTTAACAACTTAAATCAATGAGTTATAAGCTAATTAGTATATATTAACTATTCTAAACCACACAAATTCTTCGATCTGAGATTTTTTTTTTTTTTTAACATAACTCACTCATGTATCTTAATAGATTGCTCGAAGCTTCGATTATGGAATTTTTATTGGTGAAATGAATCAACCGAAAGTAGAAGACAACGATAAGCACAAAAGTATAATGTATACTCCAGCACACATCCAGGGGTGGGAATAATTCGCCTAATTATTAAGGTCTTGGTTCTGATTGAACATTTCGGAGCTAAGGATGAAAACACTTTTTGGGGAATAAGAGTAAAGCAAAAGAAAAGGAGTCCAACCTTATATTCTCCCTCGCTCCCCATCCTTCAAAGTACAAGTTTTAATTATGCCTCACGTTCTTACATATCATCCATACGTCTTTTTTCTATTATTAATCCCCATATTTAGTACTTTCGCTCGAGACGAATGACAACATAATTCTGCGGTTGAATGCTGCAAAAGCTTAAGATTCTGTCCGCTTTGCCTCCTTTTAAACTTCGACTCTAAAAGGTGGCAAAATCGCATCTGCCATGGTAATCTTGTTTATTTTGGGAAGTGCTCCTTATTGCATGAGAATCCATGCATTTCGATGCTCTTTGTCGGAGGAATTTTTCAAAAAATTGCATCATTTTTGGCATCTAATTAAGCTGAAAACGTCACGAGTGAATGTTCAAGAAGTGCATATTAGACTGTATTTTGGAGGAACAAATTGCACTGATAAATACGGGTGATTTCAAAGAGTGTATATGAGGGAATAATTTATGTAGTTTCGATTTAAAGAAATTGAAAAATGCTTTTATTTTTATTTTTTTTCATGGAAATAGAGTTTCCATTTGCAAGAAACTCAGTAAGTAAGCTTGCAAAATGAACAACTATTCTCCAACTTTAAATGGACATGGAAAACAAAAAATACAGATAACTCTATGGCTATTTGCCCGATTATAGACTAATTCATCACTCAAGAACCACACGAGTAAGGTTATGGAAAATTCCTGGACCATGAAGAAAAGGGGTATGGAGATTTTGCATCAATTCAAAACCAAATCCTATAAGTCTATTAGTTGAGAAATTTTGCAAAAATTAATGAGATTGAGCATTACTATATAAGAAATCGTTAATAGAGCAATTAATAAATAAGATAGAAAAAAGAGGAAGGATAACCTGGTTCTCATATTGATTCTGGTTCTAAGATTAATTGATTTGATTTATAAATTTTGAAACCTTAAAATCGATTCTAACGAGGTACGGTCTAGATTTCTATATTGAAACTGGCTAATCCTAATTTTCATTAATCGATTTTCATTCTGACAAAAAAATTCCTAATTTTCATTTCCTTTTTCGGCTTTTCTTCCAAGCATTTTGACAGTAGAAGAAAGAAAGCAGAGAAGCGCAGGAATTTAAGTAAATTGTCAATTTCTGGCGAAAAGATAAAGAGTACAACGTCATTTCGTTTATATAGCACGGAAACGGTACAAGGTCACTTCATTGTACAGACGGTCGCTTTATTAGTCAAATGGCATATGAAACGCTGATGTGCTCTGCCTTTTGGTCATTTCCTTTTTCAGTTTTGTTCTTGCAGCTGTCCATTCAAGTGTCCTCGGAAAAGGTCTTTCTTTTTGCGTAAAAGAAAATCAGAATTAAATAAACATGAAAGGAATCTTTATCAAGGCAATTACCCCGGTGACTGTTCTATGTAATTCGATAAAAAATAAATAATTACAATGAACATTGAAGTCTAAGTATACCAAAGTGATTTCATCCGAAAAGTAGATCAGTAAATGTTTTAGGTAATTAGAATTTAAGTGTGCACATTTTAGGAAATGATATATCACTCTCTATTGTAGAACAAATCCAATAAAGATCATGCTTGCTCCGAGATCGAATAATAGCATTGCATTTGTAAATAATGGACAAAAAAAAGTAACTCAAAAGGTTAGTGTAACTCTTTTTTATTATCCCTTGAGTCCTTCATCAAACGAAATAATAAAAAAAATGAAAGTGTGCAACTTTTTAAAATATGATGTGAAATGAAAACGTGCCCTTGGAATTTAATACATTTATATAAATAAGGATTAATATCACGAAAATGTCAAATCGATACATTTGTGATAATTTTACTCAAAATTAATTTTTTTATAACAAAAAAAATCATAAATCGGCATACTCATGATAAGCAAAGGGTAAACTCCCAAGTTAGTAAACCTGTTAATTGTCATGCATAATTCAATTCAATAATTTAATAATAAAATTTAATGAAAATTAATAAATGATAAATTTATCACAGGTATATTAGTTAGAAGTTCTTTGTAATAAAAAAAATTGCTGTAATTGACAGGGTTGTGATAATGATTAATTAAAAGAGAAAGAAGTTGCTGTAATTGTAAAATATATACGAGATTAAATGATTAAGTAGATTGACTCTAATGATTTAATGGAAAATTTACTACAGCTTCATCAAAGCATGAGTCTTTTGGGACGATGGAGAATTGAAGAAAGACATGTTTTACATCGAGAAGGAAAAACGGAAGTTTTTTTAATCATAGTCAATAAAGCAAATTTCGAGTAAAAATAACTTTTATTTAACAAATATCTCCAGGGTGTAAACAATATTTAGCTCGCGGTGTGCCTTATTTTTATAAAGACACATGACCATGTGGGAATATTTGAAACCCTTATCTGGATTAGTTGTACGTCTAGATATTTAATTGGAACAATGCAAAAGAAGAGTAGTACAAAGAAATGAAATTTAAAGGGAAAAAGATGGATAGTTAGCTAAGCATAAGAGAAAGTAATTTTAACGCCAAGACTAAAATATAAAAGTGGTAACTTTTTAGGGAAATGAATATAGGAAAAAAGAGGAGAAAGAAATGAGCTACAATTGAATAAGAAGTTGGTAGCAACGTGGAGAAAGAGATGTTGGCATGCATGTTTTTTCCGTACTCCCGCTGGTCCCCTTGTCACGGGGTTGAGTAACATGACAATCACTTTTGATTATACAATTTAACTTGGGATTAGAGTTAGGCAAATCCTGTGAGAGCATCGAGCGTGATGCACACATCACCTCCCTTGTCATTATCCATTTTAGCTACTATTAACATCACTTTATTGATGATGATTCTCGATGTTGTCCATCGCATTCAATGATATCTTAACAATGTAATCTCGTGATAACGTGTGGACTCTCTATTAGTTCAACATTTTCCCCATTTCTCTCGTTGATATGGTCATGCCCATATTTTGTATTGACATGGTTATGTCCATGTTCTGCTTGTTTTTTAGCGAGGCTTGGGTTTATGCAGGATGAGAAGTGTAAAATCGATACTTTCTACATAAAAATATGACCACATCTCTCGAAATGTTGCATGAGTTAGTCAAGAATTAGATGCAACTTTTGATGGTATTGAAATTCCAGTTGTGTCCAACTTAGTCAATTGTTCACGAAACTGTTGATGGTTGGAGCCTTGCTACAAATGTAACAACCTACTAATCTATTCGATGCGGTTACATTCACTCCTATCTATGCAAGGACGAACATGCATACCAAGTGAGAGTGCTCCCACACTAGTGCCATTGCTTATTGCATCTATCATCATTTATACTAAGTGTCAACGGTATTTAAAGATATTATCTACAAAGTCAATTAAACTCAATATTACTTCCACGTGTCTGAAGTGAATGTTAGAGATATGATTAAATATTAAGGATACCATTTGATATTTCATTACTTTTAAGGATAGCTAATCTCATTAATAAATTATCACTTTCTTTTGTGTGCATGTTGTGCGGATACAAGTATTTCTTGATTGTGTTACAATTAAAGTGTACAGCAATATACTATTTTCCAATTTTCTACTATAACTTTTCTCAATGACTTTCTATTAAAAAAATGTTGATGTTGTCTCGCATTAGTTGTGAAAAGGGCTGGCGATCGATTCATAAACATTAGAGAAAATTTCATCATCTCAACTAATTTTTAGAATGAGAGAAACCCAAGACTACTCGACATTAATATCAAAGTCTAGCTTGCCAACAAATATACTCAATAGTCACACGGGAAAGTTACTGGTTATTGCGTCCCTAATCCAAGCTCAATATGTAAGTTGGGGCGAGAGAGACTTAAGACCACTTAATAGTAGAGTATGTCTCTTTAAGTTTTTGAAAGATTTTAGAAAAATATTATGGCTTTGAACGTTAATATGAGCATCTGTTGAGGTGCCGAGGACTCCTTAAAAGTTGAATATTAAGCATTAAAATTAGAAAAAAGAAATTCCAAAGCAAAGCTCACCCAGCAGGACACCTCAGTCGCTCAAAAACATCCTCAATTTCTTTCAAACAAAGTAATGACATCACCATTACTGAAGTCTATCTAGGACATCGGATACTTTCTGAGAATCTTTTATTTTAAATAAGTTAAGAAAGATGGGAAGGGGAAGAATTTAGATTAGAAAGGGTTGATGGACGGATGAGGGGGAAGAGGGGCGTAGATAGAGAGGGAAAAAGGAGGAGGGTTGATTGGACTAAGGACATGAAAGGGTGATGAGAACGGGGAGGGTTGTGTGTGGTGGGGGTGAAAGAAGGACCATTTCGTAAGGCTTCTTCTCTTTTCGATTGACAAGACAGTGTTTTTTCTTTCAGTAGTGACCGAGAATCTGATGTGATCTTCCTCCCAAATCAATAATTTATGTGAGTGATATTATTGTCGTTGCACTCCCCTCTCTTTCCTTATTCTCATCATCCTCTCATTGGCTATTCACTTGCTTCCCCACCCTTTCCTGTCTGGTTCCCCCAACTATTTCCTGTCTCTAATTATGTCCCCTTTGCCAATATAAAGAAACAGAGATGGGTGAAAAGAAACCTGTTCTCCCAGGCCACATTTGCCCTTGTTTTGTTTATGCATACGGATATAGATGAGTTTGGCAGGATTTAGACATGTTAAGTTAATTCAGACTTCAAAGGATGTCTTTGGAAACTGACTGTTCTATAGTTCATTAGGATCTTTCAAGCTGAAGCTTCTTCAATTTCTGGCATCACTTTCGGACATCACACGTTACCATGAATTCGCTAGTATTGATAAATCAACAATCTTTGATATGGTTCGAGTTTATTTTCCTCTTTAAATATTCCAAAAGTAAAAAACAAATTTCCCTCTTCAAATGAGTTTCGTTTTGAAGCTTATGATCCATTACATTACATCCTCATTCCATCGTAAGTCAAAATTTGATGTGATAACATTAAGTTTTTGGTATTCAAAAGTAGTTTCCTCATGTGAAATGGACTCGGGTGCAATGGAAGCTTGGAAGAGGATGATGAAACATGAATGGGATTGGAATTAGTTCTTTTCCCCTTAGAGCAGTGATTTCCTCCAACCAGACAGACGGAGGACATTTATCAGGCATTTCTCTATTTATTGAGAGTTTGTCGCCCGCTTGTCACTTTTATTCACGTCAGACCACTTTCCTTAGTGCCCTTTTACATCGCTAGTCAATAGCTTTGTCATGCGGCATCAAACAAAAGATGACACAAAGAGAGTAGAGGCCAACACATTCATTCGATTCTTTTGTTGTCTGCTTTCTTCTTCTTTATTCAAGTAGTGATTAAAGAACAAGAGTGATAGAATAAATATTTTGCGCATTGAAGTTCGCATGATGAGTTCACTTCAAGTCTGAGCTGTTTTTAGATTATCAAATTGTTTGAGGTAACGATGTCTTAATAGCAATGTATTTAATTGGCTTTCTTTTGTCATTTACTAATATTTGATTGTAATTATGATCGGATATGGCTTCTACTACCATTACGCCACTACAAGGCATGAAAACTTGATGTTTGGGAAATGATTGTGTTTGGACAGTCATTGCTTTAGAGACAATTCTGCCTTATCAAACTTGGAAATGCATAACAATTTGTAGATAAATGATATTTGACCGTCCCATGAGCAATGCATTCAGCAAACCAACTAGTCGCAATGAAATTTAAGTTAGTACGGCGAAAACGTCATGACATAGGTGGCACACTTGATGGGCACAGGTGCACAGATAGATTAGTGACATCTGGGCTGGAGGAACTCCATTAGAGGAAAATATGGCCCTTATCATCTGGCAATAGATTGAATCAGAAGTTAGAGGAAGAAGGATAGTATCATTTGAATACCCTAAGACCTCTAGCGATAGTACTGGAGATTTGTTACTAAAGGACAAAAAGAGGATATGAAGATAAATAATGAACCCTAATTGTGTATATGATTGTCTTGATAATACCTTGAATAGGATATGTATCATCATGTTCGATGGTTCAGGACATACTTTGGGGTGGATTAAGTGGGTCGGTCTGTGGGAGGAATAAAATTATTATCGCACCCAAATAACTCGCGAAAGTAGAGAAAAAAATGAAATTGAAGAAAAAAGGTTGCAGGGCATGAAGCATGGTCGGGCAACAAAGGAAGTGGGTGTGGAGCTTGGTTCTGCCACGAGGCGCCAATGACCACGGCGAGGCGGTCGCTGCTCTTGGATGACAACGCTATTTTCATCATCACTTTAGCGAACTCTTTGTATTCCCCTCTCGATAATCATGCAATTAGGATCAGATTTATTGCGGTGCTCTCTAGTGGCCACAACGACAGGGACAATCATTACATGGCGGTCACCATGGACTAGCGACCGTCACCGTTGTGGTCGCATCGTTAAGGATGAATCTTCACCGACCAAAAAAAAAAAAAGGATGAATCTTCCAGCCGTTGAGGTATGGTGGCGATTGTCCAACAGATTTAGGGTTTGTAGGCTGTTGCTGTTGTTGTTGTTTTTTTTTTTTTTAAAATTATTGTTCTTTCAATGCTAATTTTATTATTTTTTTTATTTGTTTCAGGAAAAAAGAAGAGGAAAGTATGTCCATATATCCGAACTAATATAGTTTTTCATCCAGTAATCCAAACACAAAACGCGATATGTAGAAATCCGAGAGTGGGCTTAGAGTCAAAGCGTCTTGTCCATATTCTCAAGTGGTGGGCGTAATTTGTCATCGTTTTCCATCCCCATTCATAGAATAATGCCACATAACAAGAAGCATTAGCGCAAAGACTAATTACCATCTGTTTTATTGATAGATACGTGCGAAACGGTGATTGTTTTTTCCCAAATAAGAAACCAAAATGAAGCATATTCAAAGGTGGAGATATGGGGAGACTTCCGGAAGGCAAGGGGATTGGAAAAGGCTCGAGATCAAGTGCATAGCAACCCTTCGCTAAAGGTGAAAAAGAATACGAATAACTTCATTAGCTGCCTTTAAATTCCGAAACATTAAACAAATCAAGTCTCTCTCGCCCTCCTTGCCTCCTCTCTTTACCTATATAAAGCCACCGCCCCTTCAATGAAATCCACGAGTGGCTGGGTGGAGGAAGGTCACAGTATAGTAGGGTCCTGCAAGGGGAGAGCGAGAGCGGCTCCATTGTCTACTTATAAGCAGTTCCTTTCTTTTGTTTACATGTCTGTTGCACCTCACCGAGTTTTTCTATACTCTTTCCTCTGGTTGGTCAGCAGATTTCTCAGGGGACTTCCCTCCTTCCTCGAGGGTCCTTTTCTTGAAGCGATATGTCTCGAATGGGTAAGAAAAAGAGAGGAAGGGAGCTTTCTTCAGTCCACCCATGGGACGTGTTGGGTTTTAATTAGCTGCCGACTCATTCATCCAAATACCGAGCGAAAGCAAGTAACAGAGCTCCGTAAATGAATGGATGATGCGGGAGTCTTGTTGATTCCCAAGCTTTCTGTGCTTGGACTGAAGGGAGCTCCCTCTACTCCCTCCTCTCTCCTTCTTCATCACATCATTCGTCTGGAAATGCTATTTAATGTTTTCCTATCTTTGTATATTGGTGAGACATTATCTTTTTCCGTTTTTAACTCTTCTTGAAAGCTCATTCCAGGGGTCCCGAAACCTTGTTTCGTCATCTTTTTCCAATTCTTGCTGTTTAATGGCGACAGGTACATAAACTTATAGGTACTGCTGCTCCTTGCTTGGATCTTCTGCACGTGTCACGGATCTAATATGTTTAGAAAGCATAGTATGTCTGTTTCTGACTATTGTGACTAATTAATAATAGTAGAGGTCCTACTTCCTAATAAATTAGTTGAAAGGTGATTACACGGGATAAATTTTCTCTGAACTTTATACTAACAACTAAGAAGCTGAGTATCTGGATATTGATTTTGCTTGTTTCAGCGCCTATGGAATTTGCCGCATTTGGGAAAACTATTATATGAAAAGGCATGTCGATCGTGATGTTATGTAGTAAATATGTGAATGTTTTTAGTGATGATGATAATGTTGTATACTGATTTTTTCTCCATTTGCTCAGTTGGGTTTCACTCGGTCACTCAAACGCGATTCATGCACTTCAAGGAGGTAAACAAGAAAAAGAACCTACTCATTTGACGTTTTGGGCGTGCCCTTGTTACTTCTGATCATCTTGGAAGGTCTCCATCGGGATTAATTTCGCTCTTTTCTTTTCTTTTCTAATCGAGATTACTGCTGAAAACATGATTACATCTGCCTTGATGTAACCCTCCCAGTTTTGTAGAGCAGCTGAAGTCTACGGCAGTCATCATCTCATATACTGAAAGTATCTAACCCCCCTCCCAGTCATCATCGAGGAAATCTGGGGTCTCCTTTTCGTGTATGTTGGTTTCTTGACAACGTTAGTGAATGTTATTATTACTATTTCATCATTTTGTCGAAGTATGTAGGATTTTACGGAGTATTTGAGCCCAACAACGTCATAGGTTTTATCGTGCAGCATGAATTATTTCGTCAGTGTTTTTTTGGGGTTTTGATTGGCCTCTTCACACGAGTTTCTTACATTCGAAATATATATATGATATAAAATTTTAATTTTTGGTTTTGAGCCTCTTCCCTTCATTTGAAACAACTGGCTTGTGCACAAAACAGATGCAGACGTATTTGCTTTTGGTCTACAGAAAACAACAGACCAAACTCAATCACGAGGGTTCAGCAGCTAAGGTTAAAGTTTCTCCGCCGACAGCAGTTCTCTTTCTGGGACAACAATTTCCCAGGGACATGCGTGTCTCACGCACAGAGGCCAATGCGCCGATCTATCCTCCACGTCGCTCCAAAACATGCAGTGAAAAATCAGTCGGTCGTGACTAGGATGAAATCCGTATTGTTTTATGAAGAAATGCTAAATTTGTCACTACTGTTACAATATCTGTATTAATCTGATGGGGAATGAAATAATCTTTTGAAGCTCGGACCATATGGCAAGAGAGGTGCAAGGTGTAGTACGGTATATTTTTGGCCGAAAGTGGTGTGAACTTTTTATTCTAGTTTATCAATACCTTATGCGGAAGTTAGGTTTTCGAGTGATTTAATAAGCAAAAAAATGATGTGTGATTGAAAGCAAATGTTTGAGTCGGAAAGCCAATGTTATTGGATATGAATTGGAGGGTGTTGTGGAAGTTTTAGGACAACATGTCGCTGAAGACCGAAGTTACTTTGCGATATGAATTTAAACTTCTTAAATTTTGGCACTTTTTTGGTTGACGTCACAACTTATCATATCAAAGAAAATTCAGAAAATCAAGTATATTAAGTGATGTCACCTGATTAGATGACATTTGATAAGTGATCTTTTAGGTCCACGCTTGAAATAATAAAGTTCAATGCTAATTGTTTTGCGTTTCTTGTTATCTTTGGATAGCCTAATGCCTATAAACAACTATTTATTTGGTTCAACGAAGACAAGCAAATTGGTGTCAAGCTTATAGTTTGACATTTGATTTTACAAGTGATTGAACTAGTCTTAGGTGCATGTTAAAGAAGATGAGGGGTTTTCGGGGTGTGATCCAATGGAACTTCGACATATGTGGAGGCGATGACACTTTGGAAGCATGATCCATAACTTCGGTGTATATCAACCAAAAGGCTTGGAAGCGTATCTTTCCTTTGAGAGTCAACCGATTTGATACATGTAGAAAGCTCTTGATACCTCTTCGTATAATTTCTCGAATGTGTTAAAGTAGGCAGTTCTATATTAGAAGATGGAGCGATATTCACCAAGGCTATACTTTTGGCATTGATCATTAGGATTTTTATAGAAACATCTCTCCTTTTGTGCTTCCTCATTTAGTGGAATTCAATGTAATATTCTCTGCAATATGTAGTTGCAGAGAATACTAGGAGACAATTCTCTCCCACGTTGATTTGATGAATATCTAAAAGAGAATATGCAAAACAAATAGCTAATTATTTTTTCTTGTTATGATTGATCATTATTAGTAATTTCTTTTTATCTAAATTCTTCAATCAACGACTCGATCAAAAAAGATCGGATAAGAAGCAGCAAAGGCGAAAAATCACTAAGTGTTAGAGAGTTCCCAATCGACAAATCTAGTCAGTCGATAAGAAAATTTAGTTTTAGCTAAAGGAGAATATTAACAAAAATGACCAAGTTTTGAAGCAATGTGTCGACAATGAATGATCGACTCAACCTATAAAAGGGCCATGATTGAGATAACTGTCAAGAAGGTGGGAACGATATAACTCTCAAGTCTTGGAGCCGACGATCTTGGATAAAACCGTCAGAGATGCAATTGTCAGGAAACGAAGCCAAATGCAATTGACAATGGTAACCACAAAGAAGTGAAATCAATGCAAACTTCAAATAAAGGGGTCGACAATTTAGTAGTAACTGTTTGTAGATAAGAATTGCTAAATTGTAGGAGCCACGCAGAGTGTTTTTTCAATTCTTTGTAACAGTTGTGAATTGATGATACTAGCTATAAGTACTTCAATTATAGTTTTGTACAAAATACCGCCACTTAATTAAAAGATACCCAGTTGTTCGTCTTCATATTTAGTTTATCTTTACATTTCTTGTACCTTTTTTTTATGATCGGTAGTGACTATATCTAGTCTTAGTACCTTTAATTTTCTCGTCATTTACATTTCTTGTCCCAAAATCGACTGATGACCTTTCACAACTTTTACTGGTACATATCGACAGATCCATATTTCGAAATATATTTCATGGACACTTTTCGGTAAAACAATATTCATATGCTATTATGAAATTTTTCAATTGATTTGCGAGAGAAAATATGAGTGTCGGGTCACTGTATTTCTGCTTGGCTCTATTTTCATCCTTGCCCTCAAATGGAATTTCATTAACCAAATAATTAAACATTTACTTGGTCAAGTCAAATGATAATGAGATATCTGTTGGTTTTGAAAATTCCCATGTCGACAGTAACACCTGATTTTGAGGTTGCTTTCCGCAGTTGGAATTAGGCAAGTTCCCACATTCAAGAAACAATTTCCGAATGGATTAACTCCAATGGCCTTATCCAGTTGTTTCGGCTTCATTGATAAGGTATTTACTTACTCATTGCATCGCTAGGAGTGTACAAAGCCACTCTCGGAGTGTATATGTAATGCATAATGACAAAATGAACAGTTTGCAAGAGTTTATGTTCGCCAATTTTTTACTCTTTTACCTTAGAAGTACGGCTTGTAAAATGTGCGAAAATGGAATTTGTTGTTCACATTTTATATTTTCGTGCAAATCCTTAAACTTTAATCAATTTCATTAACTTAAATTTAAGTCCAATCCATTAAAAAAGGGTTTTTATTTATTTATTTATTTAAAGAAAGGGTTTACTAGCATGTTCAACGTATCAAAATCGAATTCAAAGTGAAGAGGTCCTTTTCCAATAATTTCTTTTGTAAGCCTGCAATAAGCAAGCAAACACGGAGTTGGATTTATGTGTTTATTTGAGCGTCGAAAAAGGCAGACATACGCATCTTCAAAGCCCCTTTTTTATGTCTTGTTGCGAAATTTGCTTCTCCTTCCTCTTTGACTTCCGGGCTGCGGTCTCTCTCGAGAAAAGATGGCGCTTTTAAGCACAGACAAATGGAACGAAATGAAAATAGAATGGAAGGAGAGTAATGAAGCTCTTTTAATTCTTGGGTTGGATTATTATAGGAAACAATGTGAGAGTATGAGAACAGGGACACCCATCATGGCTCTGAAAAGAGTTCCAGAGACAATAATGCAATAATGCAAGTGCATACTTGAGATATAATTCTATGTTGAAGGAAGTTCTTGTACCATTCGACCCAAAGAAAAAAGAAGAAGGTTCTTGTACCAAACAAAAGTACGAAGTAATTTTCTTTGTCTAGTTTAAATGATTATTTCATTGGAATGCCAACTAGGTAAGGAATAGATATTATCTACGCTCAAATCATGTGAATCCAGTTCACATAATCATGTGGGTTGCACCTCATTCAACGATTCATATGATCTAGTATTACAGGTGTAGATAAGATCATTTCCTATATAGGAGAGAAGTTCTTGTACTGGACAAAAACATGAAATGTTGAGCTATTGATTGTTGAAAAAATTATATTAAGCGGTATGCACCTTAGGGTAAAAAATCTTTTCACATGCGGCCTCATCCATTATTAATCTGATGGCTACTTGATTAACGAGGGAGTAAGTTGTTAAAATCCTCATATAAAGGGTAAATTAAACCGCCCTTGTAATTTTTTTGAATGCCTGTATGTTTTTCCTTGATTGTTCATCTCTTTCTTTATCTTTTTTGCTAGATAATTGATTTACATACCGCTTCACAATAAAAGTTTTATGGTAATTTTCTTTCCAAAACATTATTTCTTTGATATATAAATACACGATAAGATCTTCTAAGATCAACAAGGCCTTTTTCTTCTTTGGTTGTTTAAGTTTTTGAGTGAAAGTATCTAATGATTCGGTAAATTCTTAACCTGTCAATCAGATAAAAAAATAATATGAATATAAGTGCCCTACAATGTGAGACTAATCTTTTCTAAGCATAAAGAGGTGATGTTATTCTCACTTTAAAGATCACTATGTGAGAGCTCAGGACAAGCTCTACGAGATTCCTTCCACACTGCCCGGAATGGACTGCTTCAAAGAAATGCTTAAGATAAGCATGGGGAAACTCGAAGATAATTTATAGTACGAACCCAAGTCAGAATAATTTATTTTAAGATTTCTCGAGTGAAATATTCAAACAATTTTTAAAAATAGCCGCATGCTGTGGAGATTTGTGGTACTCAATGTTAAAAGATTAAAGACTTACATGTCAAAGGACCCCTACGCCAATTGTCCAAACACAATGAAGTAAAATGCATCACCATCCTTCTCCACCCAACATAACATGGGCCCCAAAAAGCAAACGAAAATATGACTTTGACAATATGATAAATTGATTTTAAAATAAAATTTCACAATGTATTCGACCGCTCTTATTGACTGCTTTTCGGGAGAATCCAATTTTGACATATTTATTAAAGTTTAATGTCATGGAAGGTAAAATATTTGGTGGGACTGCTACCAAATGCTTTAGAAACTTAAGCCGTTAAAATATTCCAACACTCCCCATTCACAACTTGAGCTTTGACCTAAAACTAAGCATGAAAATACATAATTAGAGAGTCGAGTAAAAGGCATGGAAAGACTCGAATCCAAGATTTCTTGCTCCAATACTATGAAAGATTCTATGTGACTCCCGCTAAATATTGGAAAAGCTTAAGCCGTTCAATTAAAGTGTGATTTAACGTCAAAGATATTTCAGTTGGAGGAACATAGAGAAAGGTTACCCTACGCCCATCAAATTAGACTAGTGGGTAGTTGATAAAAGGCCAAAACAAGCATGGGAGAGAAATGCATGAACATGTTAGGAGTAGGGGTCGAATTTCTGAGCCGAACTTCCCTCAGCCTCTCATCTTTTTTCCACTCTGATGCTACGTCTCATTGGCGAGCACTTTACCAATGGCTCGTCCTCACGCCATTGCGGATTCTTTGCACCGTCTTTAACAAAACCAGGCACTGTTCAGCAGTTGACATGGCCCCCTTGTCGTTATTACATTTCATATGTTCTGCGGGGAATTTTCCACCTGCTTCGTCCCCGACCGTCCTCCATTGGTGGTGGCGATAGGTGTGCATTATTGCGCGATGCTGAGGGAAAAACAAAGGGCGAACCGCGTCCCACTGCGGGCCCAAGAAAGGTTCCTTCAAAGGGGGTGATCAGATTCACCTTGTCCCGGACATGTCGTCCCTGAGAAAAAAGGTGCATTTTCAACAATTAAAAGCACTTCAACTCTGTATGATCAATGGATGGGAATTAGAAAACGAAGAAAATGCGAGGCCGATGTCATGTTCTTTGAGCAGATTTCGTGTTGCGAATGGAATGATGTGCCGTCCAATTCGCGTATGTATTTGAATATGTTAGAATGAAGTATTCTCTGAGCGGTGCCTATAAATTTTCCACCTAATTGTTGTTATAGATTGACAACTACTGATACGTTAAAATAATGTTGCATTTATGCTAAAATATTTGGCACTTCATTTTCATTATATTTTCGTGCAATGCACGGTAACCGCCTTGTATTTATTAATTAGATGAATGGATGGACCTCTTTCCTAGTTGGCCGGCAATTTTTTAAACCTAATAGCAGTTATTTTTCATAGCATTGACTTGCTTAGCAAAGTAGTTTTGAAACTATCGTGTTTCAACAATACTATACGAATACGATGTATGTTATGGAAATTGATGAGAAAAAATGAAAAGAAAAAATTACAGACTTGTTGATGAACACTGTTTAACCTAGAAAATATGAGGTCAATGGAAAATTCTACGAATTCGGGATTTACTGAATTAAGCAAGACTTCTCCGTCTATCGAAAATTGCAAATATTCTTGAGCGTCATCAAAATTGTAACCTCAAAACACATATTTCTATTGTCCCATGCCCAAAATGGTGGGTTTCTTTTCCATGCTAGTAAATTCTCATAAATGTTAATAAGTGTCATAAAACTGTCGATAAAAATGAAGATCGGGCGACTTATTCTTTTACATAACTTGTCGGTAACTTACCGATAATCTTACTAAATTGTAATTTTGTTGTTGTTGTAGTTCTCAAATAAACAATTTCGTGCTAACTTACAGAGTTTTATTTTGTATAACTCACTAATGATTCGGATTTCTGTTTTTTTTTTACGGAAAGTAATTATCAAAAAAATGTTTTCTGGATCTTTTGACTTTTGGTTTATGGAAAATAAACTAGTCGGGAAAATATTTTCTACTAATGAAAAAACATTTTCAAAAGTGGAAAAAATGTTTCCGCTTTTCAGAAAGCGGACTCTTTCTTTCACTTCAACATCAAGCACTTTCTTTTGCCAAACAACTTTTCCTCTTCTTCTTTTTTTTTTTTTTCCAAATTTTTTCTTTATTAAAAAATGAGTTTTTAATTATTTTTAATTATTTTCTTCTTCCTCGGTCCATTGCCAACCAATGGGTGAACTCGGGCCTCACCTAGCTCGTGGGATCTAGTGAGGCCCGAGCTCGCCCAAGGCTGTTAGGGAGCTTGGACCTCACCAAATCTAGTGAGTAGGGTGGTGCTTTAGCCTCTCCAACCTCTAGCAACCTCAGGCAAGCTTGAGCCTAACCAGCCTATGGCAAGGCTCAAGCTTGCTTGTGGTCGATGATCGGTCGAAAGAAGAAAAGGAAAAAGAAAAGAAAATTATTTTAAGAATAAAAATAATTACTATTCGATTTTTAGGTAATTTTCCCCAAAAAGATCAAGTAAGATGCCAAACGCCGAAATATATTTTCCAATTCATTTTCTGGTGTTAGTTCATTTTTAGGTTTTAGTCAAACACCATAAAATATTATCATTTTTCTAGAACACATTTTGTAAAACATCACATTTTCCACGAAATGAATGTAGCTCAAGTCTTATGTAGAGTTACTAACCTACATTGAAGCGACTTACTAACTTTTGTCGGACTAGGGTACCAACTAAGTTCGTATTACCGAATCTCATTTGAATTACTTAGTAACATTCGATCGATGGGCTCGAGACACCGGGACATACTATCGGTGGGCTTGCGTGATGACATAACCCCATTGGAACGGGTCGGGCCAAGGGCCAAGCTCGATTTCTTTTGTTTATTTGAGAATCAAGATGGAAGGCCCTTCTTGGATCAGCCAAAGGCCCCAATCAATTTTTCAGACGAACTTGCACGTATTGGGCTCGAGCCAGTCCAACTTCGATTCCCCCTTTGCCTCCAAGTTTTTGTTTTTCTACTCACGAGACACTCGCCTCCCTGGTTCATAGCTCTCTGCCCTAAAACTTTCAAAGCCAATAGGATGCAAGATGGGTTTTGTCTTCATCTATGACAGACCTAACACCAGACTGTGACCACGAGGATAAGGCGTTTCTGTCATTGGAGCTGAGGAAGAACGAGCAAGTTCACACGCACATCTGATGGAAGAGCACGCGCTGGAGATGTTCGAAGTTGGGCCATGCGAGACTCCTCATCAAATGGGCTTCTTGATTGGCCGGCGGTTCTCGCGCTTGATACAGAGCAGGTTGTCTAGGGACCTCATCCTTCGAGACCAGCTCCTGCCGTGGGCAAGAGCTCCGGAATCACGGCCTCTCCTCGAAGCTCTCTGCGAACATAACCGGACCAAGTTCCCTCGCTACTGGGACGAGCTCGTCGGGACAGCCGAAGGGGCTGACGTGCCGGTTCTCGACGTAATCCTCGTGCTCCTTTGCCGCTTCCAAGAAACAGAGGACGAAAAAGAATTTTGTGTGATGTTATCTCGTTGGTTTTATGCTGGGTGCTGATATATCACGTAGCTTGAACTGTTCGCGTGCAGATTGTGTTGATAAACTTCAGGAAGGAAATCCTACCCTTCATTCCAGAGGAGGAAACAAAATCAGACCTGCTTGAGAAAGCCATTGAGTGTTCTGACGTACTGGTCGTTGGCGAGTCGATGGCCGTGGCCGCGCACAACGAGGACGCCAATGTCGCTCTAGTTGGCCACACGTATGGTTTGAATTTTACTGTGTGTCGAGATTCATGGAGTTCAACTTGAATGTTTTGGCCGAGTTTATTTTCTTAAATGAAAGGGGATGGCGGATGACCGATTGCTGCTTCTGTTGTGGTATTATGCAGCTACTTAATCAAGGGTACTCTGTCGAGCGGATTGTGCTTCATTTCGTACACGTATGCAGGAGAGCTCCCGAGCTGCGCATTCGGATTCAACAACAACGGAATGGTAAGAAAGCTCAAGCGCATGCTGAATCAGTAATATCAGCTGGGTACTTCGCACCCAATGCAGTAGATTATCAAACTTCATACTTCGATGTCGGAGAAGTTAGGGACAATAGCGCGATAGAACCCCTTGAGGAAAAAACGATTCAGCGTACCATTAGATAAATCTCCTATAATCTTGAGTTCTTGGGTATTGACCTTTGTGAAATTCCTGAAGAATTAACTTATACCCAAAATGAGATGTTCAGGGATTTACACTCAATGCGGTACCTCCCTCTAAAGAAGAGATTGTAGCAAGTGGGATTGGAAGGAACTTCATCTCCAGAGATCTACTAGAGGCAACGAGCATGACCGATGCGACCAGTGTAAGACCTTATTTGCATTTTGAATCTCTCATCTGCAATAATGGAGAGTATTAATTGCCGATCTTCTACTTCTTCTATCAAGAAAATCCGCTCTGCAGAGGCATCGGTAGGACACAGTTACAATCTAATCGATCTGAAGGCACGAAGAATTTGCAACCTAGAGACCGCATCAAGGACTCGGGTTTCAGTTAATGAAGTGGATGATACGCCGTTCTTCCATGCCAACATGTATCTGCATCTTCAAGTTAAGCAGGTATTTTACCTGCAACCCAAACTAGCTAGAAGATGATATCATGCCTGAAGCCTCACCCACTCCATTGCAGACATGAACAATTTGAAAGAATTACTGGCCAGAAATGATTAAATCAATAAAATAAAACTAAAATGAAACTCAATAGGCTGGAGCGTAGCGACAGAAATTCTGAATCACCAAGTATTTTTTACTTTCATGCACGTTGGAATTTGCTAATTTGCCATATAGGTAGAAGATGAGAACTCAATAAGCAGGCAAAAGAGAGCGGCTGTGTTACCAAAGAAATCTAAACAGGACTTCCTCTCACTCCTTGGAGATACAGATGATACCAAATATCCCATCTACATGTCAGGTAAAACAGATAAGTAATGAGATAATTCTTTCTTGTTCTTCTTCATTTTGTCCGCTGTTCTGACTGCAACTGTCTCAAGGTCCAACGCTGTACACGCTATGCACGGCTCTGGTCGATCTGGATGAGCAGACACTGAGCATCATTAAAGGGAATCCGAAGAAAGGAGAAGTTTCTCACACCTTCTCTCTGTCCTCACCAGTTCTCAAGAAGCTGTGATGAAGCCTCCATGCAGCTCATTCTGCCTTGATGAAGTGAGAAAGACTAATTCAGTTTCCAAGGGTCTCATCCAGGCTTCTGTACGCACATTGAGTGGCCCCCTCCTGCCATTTTTTACCGGAACTCGACTTAGGTAGTTTTGTCCGCTAAGCGGCCACATTCTATACTGAAGGTCTGGTGTCAGATGAAGAAGTCTTAACTCCTCATAGCGGGTCGATCACCAAATTCACGTCTCGTAACAATTAAGAACTTAAAAATTACAATATGCATGATTCTATCAATGCCATCGGTACTTCGTCCATCTACATGAGTATCACGTTACTCATTTCGCAGCAGAAGCTTATTTAGTTTGGCACAGCAAAAGAGTGAACTACGGTTCAAGTGAATTTCATTAGGCTTTTTGCTTTCTCAGGCAAGAGGAATCTTTGTTTCCATCAAGCACTCCGTTATGAATCAAAAGAAATTGGCAGATTCACAGGTCATGGAACCTGACCACGCCAACAACATAGAGGTTTCTAATAGACCTTTTATTTCCATGATCAAACAGGAACTGCCTGAGGCAATGACAAGAGTACCGATGAAAATGCTAAAGCACTTCTGTTCACAACAAGAGCTTACGTATGCCTCAACACAAAGTGTAAGGCGGAAAAGGGCAACATAGAAGCGCAATTAAGAATATGCACCGAAACCATTCAGAAAGTATGCGATTTGTCTCGTATTCTTCCGCATCATGGACGATTCCAACCAGCAGTGCACCATGAAAGGAACCTCAATGGACCATAATGTGACCAATACAGACTCTGAATTTCTCTAGATTCCATTTCTTAAATACTCATTTCTGTATTGCTCCATATTGGTATTACAAGGGCGATTCATTCTCTTAAACAAAAAATAGAACGCATCATCAGAAAAAAACATGGAGAACCATAATCACAGTCGAGAGTATTGAGAGTGATATTCACAGGCTAGGAATCTGGGACATTGACTGACGGCCACAGCCTCTATTCGCGGGTTCCTCCTCATACAAACTGCTTTACACCTATGAGAAACCTCTGGCAGCCCTTAACCGTGAGCGCTGCCCCTTTGACCTTGCTTCCATAAGCTTTGCTTTCAAAGTATTCTCCTTTATGACAGGTGGCAGTTTCGATGATGACTCCGATACATCTGGATCGTTAGATGACTGTTTCACCATCCAAGGTCGTACTGGACTCGCCTGAGTCCTCCATGCAGAGTTACTGCATGAAGCCTCCCCAAAGTCGACATCAGGATGGACAGAACCTCCACTCGACAACTTTAATTGATTCTTTATGAAGTCATCCAGCATGGAATTTGCCGTTAAACTGCGGACTTCAGATTTGTTCTTTCTTTCGTGGCTAAACTCATCCGTAGCTTCATGGTTGTCCAATCTGTGGGTAACAGTAACCTCGGCTGGGTTTGCATCAGCCCTTTTATCCCTTGTGGTACCAGCTTTTTCAGACTTAGCCTGAACACTGGATGAATTCTGAGCTTTCCTCCTCCCACGAGGTGCGCGTTTTTTCTTGGTTAGCTCTATTTCGACTTTGTCATCAGCAGGATCTTCTGAGGCTTCATCCATATATGCCTTAAACTCACCATGGGTTTGTCGATTCAGCTCAAAACAATTAGAATCACTTCCATCAGAATCATCTTCATCACCCGGATCTTGAGGCGCGCTTACAACCTCATTCAGAGGAACAGATTCAAGTGAATTTCGCCGTTCCCTTGGTAATGTGCTGTCGATGCTCTTAAGGGTGTCCTTCCTCTTAGCTTGAAGGAATGTCTCAATTTCGAGGCTTAATTTGTCCACAATCGAGCTCTTTTCCGCTGAACCACTTTGGGCTTCTTCAAACTTCATCTGCATCCTCTCATCAAGCCATGATTCAGATATATGGAGAATCAAACGGTCCCGTTCAGATCCTCCAGCCCAATCCTTGTCATACCTTTGCTTCAATGAATGAACCTCATGTTCATAGTCTCTTATACCAACAGCGAATTCATCACAGAGATCTTCCAACAAATTCCTTGATTTTCTCTCCTTTTCCAGGTCTTTAAAGGCATGAGATAGAGAAGATTTTGCATCAGAAAGTTCTCGAGCTAGCTTACGGTGTAGGCTCTCTGAACGCTTTCTTAGCTTCCTCTCGTCTTCCAGCTCATCTCTTGCTGACTGAACAGCAGCATGAATTCGATCCTGTTCCTTACTCTTCCGAACTAGTTTATCTTCCGAAATTTGCTTCATCAAAGCATCTATCTCGTGTCGATCAGCTTGTTGGTCCCGAAGCAACTCTTTAATCCGGACTCGGGAATGATCAAGTTCCATCTTCAACGCTTTTATTAGTGATATATTGGATGCATGCTGCTCTTCCAAGCTCCAAATACGGTTTAATACTTTCAGAAGTTCTGTTGATGTTTTCAGGCTGTAATGTGGCTCATTAACTCTTCTTTTGAAGTCTAAAGAACTCGAAGGAGTGACTGCTGGGTTATATGGAGTTACCTGCAACAGCATGGTACTTTGAGTCATTATGCCCGCATGAACATCATGTATAAGGTATCATTAATACTCGAAAAGCCTTATGGTGGCGACAGAGCCATGGTAGCGACAAACTGAGAAGCTCTATACTAATAAGCTCATCGAAGAATTTGTAAATAAGGCTCCAGTAAATTTTGTGAAATTTGAATCACAGAACCCAGAGCTTCAATTAAGAATGGTCTGAACAACAGTGCCTTAAAAAAACCATGTTCAGTCTGTCCAAGAGGGGAAAATATAAAATGTTCAAGCGGTGTAGTCAATGCTCCCATCGGTGACAAAAGATATTTAGCACGCTAATGAACACAAAAAGGAACAAACATAAAAACATAAAAGGTCGGCAATAATATTGCCAACATTTTACAAATGATTTCTGGCCCTTTCTACCTCAACACGCTAAGATGAAAGAAAACAGGCAGAGGTTCTAGGCAGAGACGATACTCAGCCCTAATGCATCAAAATACGATTCCCATTACTTGAGAGCCAGAACTAAACTCAAAAAATAGAATTACCTCCATCGAACTTCCATAACTTGCCGGGGAAACAGGCTGTATGGCACGATTATTTCTTTCAATCGATCGATGATGTTGCATGAGGGATGCTGCGACATGCCTCCTTAAACTGCTTGTACTCTCTGGCTGTTAGATGGCATAACCCAACTTAGTCAGTAATTTTGCAAGAATACCTCGTCAAGAATACCTCGTCAGCTTAACGGTATGTCACATACTAAAGTAATGAGCGGTAAAATCAACAGAAAGCATCCATCACGAAAATGCTGCGCTGAGCACATGATCAAGATGAGCAAATGAAGGATCTAGCGATTCAAATTCATACGACAACAGCATAATTGTTTTTAGATGTCGTAGAAACTAGGGTAAAGAAGCAGAGACATCAATACCCAACAAAAGCTTCTGAAGTGCATTTAGCTGGATTAGACCTAGGCTGCACTAATTCATATGTACAGACCAGAAGGGAGGGCAACCTTGACAACAGTTAACAAGGACATGTCCGAGAAGACACTGTTCTTTCCGTCAAATTTGCCTATTCGACACACAAGAGTGCCGTCTCCTGACCGGACCGGCCAAACACTGATAACGGAACCCTGAAGCTGCTTGAGCCCATAATGATGCCATCTTAGGACCATAAAGAGATGCAGACCGAAATACCCTCATGAGCGTTTCTCTAGAAACAGACATCAAAAACGTCCCAACCACACAGAGCCTCAGCGGAGACACCATAGAAGATTGGTCATGATCACCCACGGAGCAAAACACAAACATCTGAAACACGAAACACGACAGATAGCCCTCGAACAGACATACCAGCACGGACAAGAAACAAGTCCTCGACCGACCATCACAAAGCCAGATCACATAAGCCAATCAAGAAACAAAACATGCACCTGCTCAGGCGAACTCGGCGAAGGATCGGCCAGAAAGTGAGAGAGCTCAAACCCGCCACCCCCACCGCCACCGCCAACGCCACCGCCTCCGCCGCCGCCGCCGCCATCCTTGTCCCTCCGGAGGCGGCGCAGCCCGAGGGGTATATTACCGAGATTGCCATTGTGGTGGTGCATTCTGGAAGAGGCCAGGTAGTGAGAGAATTCCCAGAGAGCAGCGGCGAGCTTCCTGGCAGATACACGACGAGAAGATGAAGGGGAGGAGGGAGAAGGGTTAGAGCCGGAGGAGGCAATGATAGCTCCACGCGCAAAGAACTCGAGCCTCACTGGAGTGCTGGGGCCACCACATCTTTTGCTTAGAATTACGCCCCTCCTTAACTTTTGTCCCAAATTTTCCTCCTTTTCTGCTGCCTCTCCCCCACTTTTCCCCACCCTTTTCATGTTTCTCGCTCCCTCCCTCTCTCTCTCTCTCTCTCTCTGTCTACTCAATCCATTTTTCTTTTCTTGGGTTTTAAAAAAGAAATCCTTCTTTTCCTTTGCCCCTCTTTTTCGGGGATCTGGGGCTCCTGGAGCGCGAGAGACTGATCACTGTTGCGGCAGAAGTTTACTCCAATGCCTCCCTCTCTCTCTCTCCCTCTCTCTCTCTCTCGTGTGTTTTTCCTCTGTTTTGCCCCAGTAGTTCTTCCTCACCCTCAGCCTGGTTCTCGAGCGGATTATGACGTTTTCGTGACAGCCCTGCTGGACAGGTTCCCAGACAACCAGCGCCAGCGTGTGCGAATGATACTGATCAGAGAAAGAGGAAAGTAAAAAGCCGGTCCGGTCGGATCAGATCGGCCCGTGAGAAGAAGCCAACCTCTGCGTATTTCTACGGTACGGTGCTACCCGCCAAACCCAGGTTTCGCCGGCTTATTATTGCTTCGGCCAGCGATAAAGAGAGGACCAGTGCTTTTTTTACAGTCCAATGGGCTCATCCACGCTCGAATTAATATAGAAAATTAAGCTATTCGATCCGTCTCGTCTCGACTCGACTTACTTCACATTCAAGTTATAATAAGAACTCAAACTTGAGTTTGGGCTCGAGCTGGTTAAGCTCGAATGTTCTATGTGAGTATGTTACGTGGTTGTAAGGATTTTTTTTTTCTTTTGGTCTATATTTCCCTAACTATTCTACTATTTTTGAAAAGCTTGACTGTGCCTTGCGAACTGTTGAGCTAAATATTAGTGAGTCCATAAGTTTGGTTCCAATAGAGTCAAAATCGAACTATGGAGAGTGGCTTAGCGAATCGAGGTACGTGGAAGCGATTTTAGTTAATCCGATTCACAACAATTAAAATGTAGAGTAACTTGAATTCCTTCTTGTTTACCTCAAGTCAAGGGTAAATTCATATTTTCCTGACAATTTTCCGCAGAACCTAGGGGCACCCACTGGCCAGATTTCATAGGCTTACTGGCCCCAACCCCTTTCGCAGCATGTTTATTTCCGTGGCGTGTTGGAACTCCGCCCCGTACACACATCGGAGTCGAACCTTGAAAATGCTGCTTTAAATACGCGTCAGTCTGCCCTTTTTTTCCAATCAAACTGTCGAGTGTTTTTTTCCCTGAATGTCAGTCCTGAAGATTCTCCTCGACCGAGAAAATGTTCTTCATTTTCACCGTAACATCAATTTTTGGATGACATGCATTTTTATTTTGGCTTCAATCAAAATATGTCGTTTTTGAATGTTTGAGAAATTTCTCCAATTTTGGGATCCAATGCGTTTCAACTTAAAACTAAATAAATAAAAGAGATACATTTTTTTTTTTTTCGAAAAATTTAGAATAACACTATCTATATTTGAGTAAAATGCTATGTCCATCAATCTACTCCGATTTAACAATGACATGGGAGGGAGATGTCAATCCGCAAAAGCATCCTCTTTTATTAGCATCTGTTTTTACCGAGGCGTGGCATGAGAAGAAATTATTTTCTATCCTTCTATTTCAGGCAAATTAGCTTCACCATTTCGTACGGAGATGAAATATAGGAAGGGAAAGCCGTTCACACTCTTTCTACTCTTAGAAAGGGATATGATCCGACCCAATCCAATCAAAAAATTTAAAAAAAATTTAATTTATTTACCTATTTCCGCAAAATCAGCCGGCTCGACAGGCCTATAAGAGGAGTCAAAGGAATATAAGGCGAGACCATCAAGATCTCGCGGCTACGTGATCCAACGTTTTGTGCTCAATTTCCAACCACTCCGAGGGAATGTCAATGCGTCCGTCGTTAAAGTTGACAAAAGCATTGTCAAAGTCCTAATTTCTTGGTAATTGCTGGACCAGAAAATATTAAGAATGGAAGACGAAACCGGTCTAGATGGGCTGGTTTTGTCTTGTGTGGGCCTCCCTTGGGGGCTTGTCGGGCCTGCTAGAAAGCCCAAAATAACAAGCTATAGGATCATTTCGTCTCTCAAAGATTTTTTATTTATTTATTAAGTTGTACCGTGGGTCACCAGCAAAATTTTATTTCAAGGGCATAGATAGTTGAAAGTAGGTGCACAATTGTAAATTAATGTATTTTAATTTTTACATTCTTTCGTGTGACCATGAGACATGTGGGTGAAAAATTGTTACATTTATAAAGAAAGAGAAACCCCGTGATGGTGAAAGAAGGCGAGGGATTATGATCTTTCGTGTCCGACCAAGTTGAAGTGATTGTTTCATGCTCAACAACGATAGGTGCTCGATTTTTGTTGTTCCAGTTTCTGATGCATGTTAATTTGACTTCACTTCTATTTTTGTTTGTGTTTTGAGAAGCAGGGTGCCGCGGTAGAAGTCCTTTGGACAAACCTTGTGTTGTCATTTTGTTACTTTCTAGGAATAGTGGCCTGAATGTCACTACTTGGGTGGCGTGGTATCAATGCATTGATTGTAGTTAATGCAGTTCGTGCATGTGGATAAATATATTCGAATCGATTCCTGACGTGATGCTTAACAAACCAGCAGTTCAATGAATTCATGCAAATATACTATTTGGATGCATGCATTTCCAGCTTGAAAAAGAGCACCGATATGCATGTGCATTTTGTTGGGACTATGTAATAATAGACCGGCTTCTTTTTATTTATTTTTCCAAGAATGTATCGTTTCATACCATAGAATCTAGGAAAGTATGTGCCCCTTTCGTTGCGTCTAGTGAAGACGTTTTCCCCGTGTCGTGGCACGGATGCTGGAGACCGTTAATGAATTTTCGACCCTTTTTTTTCAAATAATATTTATAAGTCCGAAAATATTTTGAGCATATTTTATTACTACTCTATGGCTTTTTTGGGAGTGCCTTCAAATTTTCTATATTTTTCAGGTTTTAGTATATGAATTGCGTAGAACCAGAGAAGTTTGTGATCCCTTGATAGCAGAAATGCAAGCCTCACGGACTCGCCCAGCCGCCGTGAGTTTGGGCCTTGTTAGTTACCTCGGGCGAGGAAAAAGAAAAAAAAAAAGAGAAAAAAGAAAAGAAAAGAAAAGAAAAAAATAATGAAAATATTAACAAATTAAATCAAATTCTAAGTTATAAAAAAATTTAAGGGTCACACTAAATGCATTTCTACTCCAAGAACATAAATTTTAGATAATGACCAAATGCCATAAATGCTCAGAAATTTATTCAGGAACAAATATTCATCAAACACACCTTTATTCATATATTACTTTGGCTGTTACACCAATTTTCCTTTTATTTATGCACGTGTCTCTAAGACACTGAACAATATTGCAAGGTGCGTTGAGCCTTGTTGATCTCGCTACAATGGGTGGAGTCTAATTCCGGTGATTGTTAATTTATTTTGTCAAATTGGAAGATAGGAGTATGACAAGAAAAATAAATAAATTGGAAGATGGGAGAAAAGCTGTTAGTCGGTGTCCTACATTGTTCTATTTCATGGATATGTCATTCAACATTTGAATAAGCTTAAATCGGTGATACTTTGCTGTAACTTGTTCACTTGATATTTTTGTGTTGATCAACTCTCTCAGCATCCCACGTTCATCCCACATTCAGGGTTCTCCAATTAGAAAAAAAATGTCAACATCAACGTCGGTTGTATCACAGTATATTCTTTTGTACTTTTTCAATTAGTTTAATTTAAATGTTTTAAGATTGAATTGGCGCAATAGGTTTACGACTTTTTCTTTTGTATTTTTTTCCTAGAAAAAGACATCATTTTTGTACTTTTTATTAATGGTTTGTTCTAATATTTGATGCTAAGGGATTTAAGATGCATTTGGCATAGCTTCCCTAGGGGCTTTTGGCCTCCAAAGCTCTTTAGGGAAATGTTGGAGTGTTTGGTAAGTTTTCCGAAAGGGCTTTCGGCCAGATGTTGTTCTTGAAAAAGTTGAAAGCCCAATAGCCGTTGGTTGAGGTCGCTCGACCTTAGGCAACCTTTGGTGAGGGTCCTGGGTTGTGCGACCAAGGTGGTATGCAACCCAGGCAACCGTTGCCTGAGGTCGTGAGACCCAGGCGGCGAGGTTTGCTCAACCTTGGGCGACCTCAACCGATGGTCATCCGAGAATCCCAACCATACCAATTAAGTATATATGGAACAAGAGTGGAATTTGGACATTGGTCAATTTAAATTTTGTACCAAAGGGATGGAATTCGGTTTTTTTTGCTTGAGGATCATGTATGTCTCTTCTTTGTGCGATTCGACAAGTAAGGAAAAAAAAATCTTGTCGCTTGATCGAATTCTTTTTCCATGCAAGAACTTTGGTTATACATTTATTCATGAAGCAATTGGATTATGAGAATGTAAATTTAATTATTTGGAAAAACATAATGCTTCATGATTATGGGCTTATATTTTAAGGACCATGGGCTTTTGAGTTTGGAATTTTGGCCTCAAAATTTTGGGCCCAAGGAGTCTCCAAGGCTGTCGACCGAAAGAAAAGGGGGGGAGGAACCGGATGGAGAGGCCATGCCACCCTCTCCCCTTGTTATTTTCTTGAAGACACTTGTCCTTTCCATGAGAACACTTGTCACCTGCATGCAAAATTAGTAGATTAATTCAACAAAAGAAAGCAAAAGCTTTCGGTTAGGGAGAGGGAGACCGAGAGAGAGTGAGCGGGCGAGCAAGTGTGTGAGAGAGAGAGAGAGAATTCGAGTGAGAGTTCGAGAGAGAGGGTGTGCAGTGAGCGGTCCGTGCGTGTGAGGGCAGAGAAGGAAGACCACCCTCCGCCCGTGCCGTGTCCGAGCTGCCGCCATCAACGCCGCCGATCCCCGTCACCGTTTGAGCCAAGCCAAGGCCCACCCGAACCCCTGCTTTTGGTTAGCAACCGAATAGGAAGACTTGAGGCAAGTAGAAGTTCTTCAATCTATGTTTTGCTTGCTGTTATTATCTAGTGAAGAGTTGGTAGATGTGAGAAAGGTGAAATTTTAGAGCTGCATGTTGGATTTTGGACATGTAAGATGAAGCTAGATCAAGAAAACTAGGTAAAAACAGGGCATGCATTGTGGATTTCGCATTTTGAAATGGAACAAGAATTTAAAGATCTGTCTATGAATGATTTTCGGAAGTGATAGGGCTGTGTTGTAGTGTAATATACTTGTATACACTTGATTGTGGGCGTTGGATGCCGAGATTCAAGGAGTAGGAGAAATTCTCTTTAGGTTAGTAGACTGTTTTTGCAAAGGACAGTATGACCATCAGTGACCTATTGATTTTTCTGTAATTTGCTAGCCAAAATTTGACTTCGAACTCTTAATGAAAGTTGTAGAGTACATCTGTAGGAATAATATATAAAAAATTTAGGATAAATGGACAAGGTTTGATCGACGAAATGATTTTTCTATGAAAATGTTAAATCTGGAAATTTTACAGAACGTTAGCAAGGAATACCGCAATTTTTACTCTCGATGCGTAAGGAATCTGACTTGGTGTTCTTCATGAAACTTTCTCCTTTAGGTCTCATTGATAACATGTTAAAATTTCACAATTTTCTGAGTCTATTTAGTATTTATTTCGAAATTTTTACCAGAACTGGGCATTGTAAAACCAAGCTGTTCTATTTTCGAATCTCTACAAAGTGTCCCAAAAGTGAATATGTTTTGAATGGTTATGTGATATGATGATACTGGTTGTGGATATTTGTGCAATATGGAGATTTGACAGAGGGTCCATGAGACATCTTGTTTTTGGCATTTGAAAGTATTTCTGTAAATTAAAATGTTAATGGTTGCCGTTGAACCCTTGGGTCAACGATGCCCCGGGAGTCGGGATGCCCAAAGGATCGAATGAGTCGATGCCTTGTGGATGCCCGGTGGCCTTAGTGGCTGAATGCCGGAGGTATTTCCCCGGGAGCTTCGGGATGCCCGGTTGTATGCTAGTCGGTACGTAAATCCGGAGGGCCAGGATAACCATTTTCATGGTGAGTCTCGGAGGGTTTTTCCATGTGATGCCAGGTGGGGTACGAGATGTTTGGAGGCACGATATGCTCCAGATGCCCGGTGGCCCTAAGTGGCTGAATGCCTAAGGCTTTCGCGATGCCAGGGTGGATGCGAATGCCCGGAGGGACGCAAACACTGGTCCTCTAGGGGATGAAAACTTTTGAATGATAAATGATGATTCTATTAAGTGTTTGTGTGGTCTGGTTATAGGAACTAAATTGTATGGCATGGAATGGGACGTGTCATTATAGTTTGGTCCTATGATCGGGACTTGTGTAACTGGACATGATGCATCTTGATGGTTTCGAAATTGCACTTGTTCATTACATGAAAGAGTTTCATGAATTTGATGCATACTGATTCTTCGATTATTTGTTCTTAATCTATCTTGCATGAATCTAGATATTGATGGTACTTGCATGACATAGTTTGATGAATCTTTTATTCTTTGAGTGGTTGTACTCATCCCTTTTGGGGACTAACATTTCAGATTAAAAGATGCCTCTATTGCCTGTCACTTGCGGTACTTTTTACGGTGTCCCGGTCAATGTGGAGTGTATGTGTTCAAAGCACACTCATGACGAGATTCGAGGATTGGTTTTCATCCGAGTTCGAGTCTTGGTCCTGTACGACGTCGGTTCACTTGATGGCCTCGTAGTCCAGGAGTTTCTGTCGGTGCATGTCCGACGGGATGGGGTCATGTTGGGGATGCTGTCGCCGCCGCCAGCCGATGGACCGAGCTGGGTATGATCGTGTGTGGCGGGTAGCGGATAACACTTTTTGGACTGCCGGCATCGTCTCATAGATTTTTGTCTTGGGCTGAAGGGGAAGGAAAGCCAAAGGGAGGTCGGGTTATCTTATGTTGTATAGCCGGGTTTAGAAAGTCCACGGCGGTTTCTTTTTGTTGTACCGACGGATGTTATCTATCAGACTTACGTAAATAAAAGTGTTCGGTCTAACTTATAAAATTGTCTAGTAGATGTGCATCATTTCAAATTTCGGAATAGGGAGATGTGACGTCACTTCTGCTATACTTTTATACGCTGCGCAGGGACCGTTTAAAATTATAAACCCCCCAGGACTTATGGATAAATTCTACGGTATCAGAATGATTTATTTTGTCAGGTCAGTGTGAGACAAGTAGACTGTGGCGACCAAAACCTGCTGTGGCACCCCCAAACAGCCCCCGATCCGTTAGGGTCGCCACCATAGAATTTAAAATTATAAAATAAATCATTCTGATACCGTAGAATTTAAAAATAGATCCATAAGTCCTGGGAGGTTTATAATTTTAAACGGTCCCTGCGCAGCGTATAAAAGTATAGCGGAAGCGACGTCACATCTCCCTATTCCGAAATTTGAAATGATGCACATCTACTAGACAATTTTATAAGTTAGGCCGAACACTTTTATTTACGTAAGTCTGATAGATAACATCGGTCGGTACAACAAAAAGAAACCGCCGTGGACTTTCTAAACCCGACTATACAACATAAGATAACCCGACCTCCCTTTGGCTTTCCTTCCCCTTCAGCCCAAGACAAAAATCTATCAGACGGTGCCGGCAGTCCAAAAAGTGTCATCCGCTACCCGTCACACACGATCACACCTAGCCCGGTCCATCGGCTGGCGGCGACGACAGCATCCCCAACATGACCCCATCTCGTCAGACATGCACCGACAGAAACTCCTGGACTACGGGGCCATCAAGTGAACCGACGTTGTACAGGACCAAGACTCAAACTTGGATGAAAACCAATCCTCGAATATCGTCATGAGTGTGCTCTGAACACATACACTCCACATCGACCGAGACACCGTAAAAAGTACCACGAGTGATAGGCAATAGAGCATCTTTTAATCTGAAATGTTAGTCCTCAAAAAGGGGTGAGTACAACCACTCAACAGTAAAAGATTCATCAAACTATGTCATGCAATACCATCAATATCTAAATTCATGCAAGATAGATTAAGAACAAATAATCGAAGAATCGCATGCATCAAATTCATGAAACTCTTTGATGTAATGACAAGTGCAATTTCGAAACCATCAAGATGCATCATGTCCAGATTACACAAGTCCCGATCATAGGGCCAAACTGTAATGACATGTCCCATTCCATGCCATGTTAGTTCCTATAGCCAGACCACACACACTTAATAGAATCATCATTTATCATTCAAAATGTTTCATCCCCCAAAGGACTAGTGTTTGCGTCCCTCCGGGCATTCGCATCCACCCTGGCATCGCGAAAGCCTCCGGCATTCAGCCACTTAAGGCCACCGAGCATCTGGAGCATATCGCACCTCCAGGCATCTCGTACCCCACTTAGCATCACATGGAAAAACCCTCCGAGACTCACCATGAAAATGGTTATCCCGACCCTCCGGATTTACGTACCGACTAGCATACAACCGGGCATCCCGAAGCTCCCGGGAAATACCTCCGGCATTCAGCCACTAAGGCCACCGGGCATCCACAAGGCATCGACTCATTCGATCCTTTAGGCATCCCAACTCCCGGGGCATCGTTGACCCGAGGGTTCAACGGCAACCATTAACATTTTAATTTACAGAAATACTTTCAAATGCCAAAAACAGGATGTCTCATGGACCCTCTGTCAAATCTCCATATTGCACAAATATCTACAACCAGTATCATCATATCACATAACCATTCAAAACATATTCACTTTTGGGACACTTTGTAGAGATTCGAAAATAGAACAGCTTGGTTTTACAATGCCCAGTTCTGGTAAAAATTTTGAAATAAATACTAAATGGACTTAGAAAATTGTGAAATTTTAACATGTTATCAATGAGACCTAAAGGAGAAAGTTTCTTGAAGAACACCAAGTCAGATTCCTTACGCATCGCGAGTAAAAATTGCGGTATTCCTTGCTAACGTTGTGTAAAATTTCCAGATTTAACATTTTCATAGAAAAATCATTTCGTCGATCAAACCTTGTCCATTTATCCTAAATTTTTTATATATTATTCCTACAGATGTACTCTACAACTTTCATTAAGAATTCGAAGTCAAATTTTGGCTAGCAAATTACAGAAAAATCAAAAGGTCACCGATGGTCATACTGTCCTTTGCAAAAACAGTCTACTAACCTAAAGAGAATTTCTCCTACTCCTTGAATCTCGGTATCCAACGCCCACAATCAAGTGTATACAAGTATATTACACTACAACACAGCCCTATCACTTCCGAAAATCCTCCATAGACAAATCTTTAAATTCTTGTTCCATTTCAAAATTCGAAATCCACAATGCATGCCTTGTTTTTACCTAGTTTTCTTGATCTAGCTTCATCTTACATGTCCAAAATCCAACATGCAGCTCTAAAATTTCACCTTTCTCACATCTACCAACTCTTCACTAGATAATAACAGCAAGCAAAACATAGACTGAAGAACTTCTACTTGCCTCAAGTCTTCCTATTCGGTTGCTAACCAAAAACAAGGGTTCGGGTGGGCCTCGGCTTGGCTCAAACGGCGACGGGGATCGGCGGCATCGATGGCGGTAGCTCGGACACGGCACGAGCGGAGGGTGGTCTTCCTTCTCTACCCTCACACGCATGGACCGCTCGCTGCACACCCTCTCTCTCGAACTCTCACTCGAATTCTCTCTCTCTCTCTCTCACACACTTGCTCGCCTGCTCACTCTCTCTCGGTCTTCCTCTCCCTAACCGAAAGCTTTTGCTTTCTTTTGTTAAATTAATCTACTAATTTTGCATGTAGGTGACTAGTGTTCTCATGGAAAGGACAAGTGTCTTCAAGAAAATAACAAGTGGAGAGGGTGGCATGGCCTCTCCATCCGGTTCCTCCCCCTTTTTCTTTCGGTCGACAGCCTTGGAGGCTCCTTGGGCCTGCTTGGAAATTTTGAGGCCAAAAGTCCAAACTCAAAAGCCCATGGTCCTTAAAATATAAGCCCATAATTATGAAGCATTATGTTTTTCCAAAGAATTAAATTTACATTCTCATAATCCAATTGCTTCATGAATAAATGTATAACCAAAGTTCTTGCATGGAAAAAGAATTTGATCAAGCGATAAGATTTCTTTTCCTTACTTGTCGAATCGCACAAAGAAGAGACATACATGATCCTCAAGCAAAAAAAACCGAATTCCATCCCTTTGGTACAAAATTTAAATTGACCAATATCCAAATTCCCCTCTTGTTCCATATATACTTAATTGGTATGGTTGGGATTCTCGGATGCCACAATTCTCCCCTCCTTGGAGAATTTCGTCCTCGAAATTGGACGTTACTTATGTCTCATTAAATAAAAGAGGGTACTTTTCCTTCATTTCTTTTTTACTTTCCCATGTGGCCTCTTTCATATCATGATGTTGCCATAATATTTTAACTAATGGAATCTTCTTTGTTCGAAGAACTTGCTCCTTTCGATCCAGTATCCAGATTGGTTCTTCCAGATACCTCACTTTCTCATCCACTTTGATGGCTTCATGATCGAGTATGTGGCCAGGATCTGGCAATACCTTCTCAGCATCGACACATGAAACACATCATGTAAGTTTCCCAATTTAGGAGGTAGCGCCAATTGATAAGCTACATTTGGCTTGCAATGGCCATAGCTCTTCTGTGGACTAGTGAAGGGTTTCGGTCTTTTTAAATAAAAAATATAAAAAATATATAAAAAAAAAAAATCCAAACTTATTGCAAAAGTTTTTTTAACTGAATACAACTTGAACTTAAAGTTTATTTGCAAAGACTTTTTACTAAATACAATTTATATTGGCATTCAGCATTTGTATTATACTCAACATACGTACCACTGACAATTATAGATTGGAGGATTCTTTTAACTTATCCTTGGATGATAAGATTCCCTATAGGCAACTACCAAACTGCAAGAGTCTGGAAGGGAATCTTTCCATAACTCAAATCTTAAGTGGCCCGGCAGATCCTGTGACACCCGGGATCTCGAACCAAAGTACAAGACCTACTTTATAAATTAGAAGAGACTTTAATTTCAGATCATAAAATAAAAAGTAGTCAAGCTGAATCATGAGAAACTGAACTGCACTCGATTCTATTTATCATAAAACTTTGTTTCTTTACAAGCAGGAAGATGAGGTTAAGAGGCGGATTTCTACAAAAAAAAAAAAAAACACTAGGAGCCACAAACACTAAACATCCCGCCTCCCGTGGAGTATGTACATGCTGTCAGACAACCAAAAACAAAATTCTCCCACACGTCAAGCGCTCCTCCGCCACCTCCTACTCTAAAGAAAAGACACAATAAACAAGTGTGAGTTTTTAAAATAAAAACTCAGCAAGTGGGCGGTTAGTCCTACTTGGATTTGGCCAATAGCACACAAATAAGTAAACGAGCTGTCATTTAACTAAATCCACAGGAGTCTAGCTACAACTAGAACCCAGGGGGAGACGACACTCCGCCCTGAACCCCTCGCACCCAACCTGGCATCACGAGGTCCACAATCACCCAGGGGAAGACGACACTTTGCCCTGAACCCCTCGCACCCAACCTGGCATCACGAGGTCCACAATCACCCAGGGGAAGACGACACTTCACCCTAAACCCCTCGCACCCAACCTGGCATCACGAGGTCCCCTAAGAAGCTGTTCAACCCTTCTCAAACCTCTGGAGAGAACACCATTACTTCTTTTCATCCCTCTCTAGGCATCCCGACACTCGGGGTCTCACATTGGCTCTTTAGCCAATCACACATTCATAATTCCACCTTGTTGCAGCACCAACAACTCCAGTGCACAAAGCAGCTCTCGCTTTCCTAAAGTCGAGTATGAGTCCTAGACTTAAACGAACTTGGGTATCACAAGCCATCTCATTAAATTCTTAAGTAACCAGTGTCTTATTGAGATCATAATCACAACATTAGACAATATGTCATATGCAAAACCATCAGAAGACCATAACCTGGGATTCGATCACCTTCCTCATGAATTCCAACAAACTCGGAATAAGGGCAACCTCAACCAGAATGCATAGTTTCGGGAATTAATTTGAAAACCATATGAAATGGGCTTGAAAAATCCTAAAATTTTAGTATATTATAAATAAGACATTAACAAACATTTTTCACGTAGGATGCTGAACCTAATTATTTCTGTACAGGGAGCAGCAAATCGCACAACTATGACTCACAAACTGAACCGTTTTCCAGCATCAGCGTGCACAAATAAGAGTATGTTCCAGTACCTAAAACTTCACCAATTTCTACGAAATTTTAATATGTCATGCATGAAGATGTCTGCTACAACTTTCATGAAGGAATCATGACCAGAATCAAGCTAGGAACTTCTATAGAAAATTCGCAAGATCACAGAGTCACACGTACTGTAGTTCTGCGCAGCATACACCCGATAGAAACTTATGTCCATACGCTGACTATTTAACCTCAGAAAAATCCACGAAAAATATATGTCATAGTTTAAGGTATCTTGCACAACTTTCATGAAAGAAGTTTCACCCAAATCTCAACACAACGAGCCACACAAAATTGACAAACCAGAGAGGTCAAGAGTTCTCAGTTCTGGAAAACAGCAGGCAAAACTCAAAGCACTCGCAATCTACAAACCTAGATTAAATATAACGGAACCAACTAACCAAACGGGAGCCTTTGAGCGGTCGACTAAGCGATTCTCGACACCCACGACTCGCTGAAGTTAAGTGGTTACATCGAAGGCCTACCCAGTCCAAAAAGGTGCATTCCGGTACCCAATTTTGGACTCAAGCAGCAACCACAGTCCATAAATCGCACATGCAGAGCTACGAGGAGTTCATCCGAACACCCTAGACCCCAAGGGCAGCTCTACACTCAGCATCCGGACAGTAGCGAACCCATACGTTCCCAACCCAGCTCTGGACAGAGCTTTAGCGCCCAACTTCTGCACCTAAATCGCAATACCAAGTCCGAAATCGACATGCACAGCTTGGCGAAGCTAATCCATGAACTCAAGACCTTAATAGCAGCCCTACTTGCCTGGATTTTTCACCGGCAGAAGGAAGAGGAAGCGTCGGGCGAGTTGGGGCTTAGCGGCCGGCGGCGGGAGCTCCGAACGGAACCGAACGGCGGCGATCTCGCTGCTGGTTGGAGGCACTGGGCTACGAGGGCAGGGATCGGTTCGGAATTCGGGCGCGGGAAAATAAATAGAAGAAGAAAGCGGTGGGTGTCGTCCAAAAGGAAGGGCTGCAGCGTTCGTGAAGAACAGGGCTGCTGAAGCTAAGTATTTTCAAGAAAGGGAGAAAAAGGAGAATAAAATGAAGGTGCAGCCACCCTCCTCTTTCGCACTCCACCTGGTGACCACGTGGGGGAAGGGCAGAATGTTTCTCTTAATTTTATTTCTCCCCCTTTTTTTAAAAAAAAAAAAAACTAAAATGGTCGGAGCAAAAGGAACGTCGCAACTAGAACATATACCCATCTCTCTGCCTGCCTATATATATATTATTACTATTATTTTATTTATATATATATATATATATATTTTTTTTTTAATCTAAGAAACGATCTTAGTCTCTAATATGCTTAATCTAACTAACGAGAACGAAACGAAAATTTGGGCGTCATAGATCCTCTTCCAAATAATCACTCAAGGCAGTCATTATCATGTTTATATAAATGAAGTATTCGTATTTTTGTTTTTTCAATCCGCTTTATTTACTTCATCAATTGTATATTCCTATGCTTCAATTTCAAAATCAATCTCAGCCGCTTCATAGCGAGAGTCTTGCAATATGTAAATATTAGGCTATGTCTGAATCGATTCTCTTTTTTTGCTTAGTTGAAATCTTGCGGCTCACGCACTTTAACTTTTTTTTAGGTCCATAACTCCTCAAACTTTCACAAAACTTGAACATTAGTATGTTTTTGCTTTTATTTAAATCCAGACAAACACGCTATTAAATTTATATCATAGTTCAAACTTTTATAGAGGTGGCGCTAATGTCACAAATATTTTATATTGAAAAGCCATCTCACATTGATTTTATATGAAGATGTCGTTTCACATGATAATTTAAGACTTGGGAATGAAACTTCTAAACCTTGCGACCTTTTTCCCTTATAAAGAAGCACAAAATACTAAATTTCCAAGCTGGTCGCTCTAATCAATTCATGCACTTATTCTTGATGATATCGTTTAGTTAGGAAACTAAAAACATGATGCAGTCGTACTCGTAAATTCTAGTGGAAAACGACCCTAATTGTAATATTTTAAAATCATTTGATTTGAAGCTAACTCAAGTACACAATACTAATTATCAAACATCTTCTAATCTTATTAGAGGCGTATTGATCTCTATAATCTCACGTTGCTTTGCTACTCTTACGAAATAACTATAAACATAAATACACCTCAATTAACCAAATTGAATGGGAAGGAAAAAGTCAGCAAAAAACGGGGATTAAGGGTGCGCATGGTAACGCTTCTACTCTTTCCGAAGAACAAAAGAACAAAAATTAGTAGAAACGGAAACGTTACCATGCAAGCCCTAAAGTGCCACCCTGTCTTAATCCCCGACCTACCACCTGAAATAAGCACTGAAAGTTACTAACTTGGCATCAAGCACTACGCGCATTTGTGGATCATATACGAGTTGGCGTACGGTTTTGTTCTTACTGGGAATATCTATGAACTAGAGACAATGAACAAGTTGGCTCATTGACTCCTATATAAGTTGATCTGAGGTGCTAATGCTTACCATCGCCAAGACATTAAGCAAAAGCAATATGAGGATATCCATCGTGAAATACTCCATCTTCTTCCTTGTCCTCGTTAAATTTTCACCTGTTTTTGCGACAAGAACATTCAAAGTGAATGAACCCTGCAAGAGAGTTGTACTCTACTACCATGACATCCTCTTTGGAGGCAATGATACGGCCAACGCGACATCTGCGCGGGCGACCAACGGGACCGGGTTAGGCAAATTCGTGCTTGGCATGTTTTCGTGTTCGACGACCCAATCACAAAACACCAGCACCTACACTCAACCCCGGTGGCGCGGGCCCAGGGTTTCTACTTCTACGATATGAAGACCACTTACAATGCCTGGTTCGCATACACATTGGTGTTCAACTCGACCGAGTATAAGGGCACGATAAACATTATGGGGGCAGACATGATGATGGAGAAGACCAGGGATCTCTCCGTCGTCGGAGGCATGGGCGATTTCTTCATGGTTAGAGGAATCGCGACGTTTCAGACTGATGAAGTCGAAGGGTTCAAATATTTTCGCTTGAAGATGGATATCAAGTTGTATGAATGTTACTTGAAGGAAAAATAGTCAGTCCCTTTTGCGTCTAGTTGTGTGAATCTTATTTCTACTTAGTGCTTTTCTTGTGCCTTAGGCATCTTCATAAAGACACCGCAACTTTTCCTTGTGTTAAGATCGTCAAAACATCTAAATTAGCACTTCCATCATGCTCGAACTCCCCCTCTTTTTATCACAACATTCCCCTCTTTCATGTCTAAATGGACTTTCTATGTCTTCTGAAGTAGGCAATTTGACATAGCTACCAAAATTTTCTAACTTGATCAATTATCTCGAATGGACACAAGCTGTCCAATCCATGTGTGTGTGACATTTCATCGCTTCTTTCTTCTGTTACTTGTGCATAATTGGCTTGGCAAATGCCATTGACAATATTTGTTGACGGGACACTTCTATGACACACCTGATGTGTATCTGATAATCTTAGAATAGGTCATCGTAATTGAATGCAAAAATGTCATAACACGTCGAAAATCATTCTACAACGTTAAAGCATGTTAACATAATCAAAGTGTAAACAATTAATCGTACCACTAGACGTAATTTAGAAAAATTTTCTGGTGTCACGAGTCCCAATGAATGACCAGGATATTTAATGAACATGCAAAAGCGACAATATTACATGTCCAGAGAGCATAGTTAATAGGCCATTTTCTTATATGACATCAGAATAGCAGAAAACACCAATGGCTTTCGACGTGCCGTTCTCTTGTGTTTCTTTTTTTGCCTTCAACAAAGAGAGTGCCGGTTTTAACTCTGCATCTTACCGCATTTGGTACCATCCACCAACTCATTAATCATATTGTTATTACGAGATTTTGTGAGATTAATATCAATTATTTTTTTTAAAAATTGTTGCATTTCTAGAATTTTAAGTTATTAGATAAAGACATGATTTAATAATTTAAATATTCTATTACTTAATTTAAATGTTATACTATTTTTCTCATGCTGAGTAGTATAGTCTTTTGACAAGTAGTGTGCACCACTCATTGGGCGAGTTGTAGTTATTAGAGGAGATTATGGTGTGTTTTCATCATTTATGAGATGCAAGATTTGCTAATTAACCCCTGTTCATTCTATTTCAATGTTGCAACGGACCTGTTCTTGTGGGAAGAGAGCATAAATATTAAAATTTCCAGCTCTTTGCTTCCGAAATTGGAAACAAAACAATCTTCAGGGGCCATTTTGATCTAAAGCCCAAAATATAAGGGCCACATTGTAATTTCCTCAAAGATAAAACTCCCCGACAGTTGAAATCGAAGCAGATAGAGGCAGAGCAGGTATTGGCGCTACATTCGGATGACTTATCTCCTTCCTTTTAACTTCATCAACTAACTTCTCTCCGGCCACAGAGACCAGGCGGGCAGCAACAACGAGCAAGAGCGAGAGAGAATGCGAAGCGTCACGCTCTCCGAGAGCGTCCTCAAGTCGCACTCACTGCCTCCATCTCCGAAACATCCGAAACTCGCGCCCTGTCACCTCCTCTCCCTCAGTTGTCGCTTCAAGAACCGAGCTTTCAACCGCCCTGCTTGGGACCCAGTACCCATTTTCTGCAGGTAATCTAGGAAGCATGTGTTTTTGTATGGTTTCGAATGACTCTCTTCAGGGTTGTGCTTCATTCGGCGTGGGTGGCATCTTGGAATTCTTGCTAAGTCATTGTGGTCTTTCTGCTTCATTGAGCTCCGAGGAAAAATGGATTAGCTTCTTTTTGTATCTTCAGAGTGACGGAGCGAAATCCGTTCGATTTGATGTTGGCTTTGTTAAGTTGTGGGGATTTTGAGATGTTTGTTTGCTCTTTCGTAATTGTTGAGGGGGGGTTTGATTTTTACGCTGGCATTCCAATTTAATGAAGGAAATGCAAAGCTGGGAAGAGGTGTGGAAGCTTTTGAAATGGACTGATTGGCATGCCTTTTGTAGGTACAGGAGAGGGTGGAATGTGAAAAATTGCGAAGACCGGTCTGGTCACTTTCGGCTTAGAACTTCTGAGAACTGTGATGACTTTGTAAGAATCTTTGAGACCTGAAGTGCGTGATCCTATTTTTTTTCTTTGCTGCATTTGATTGGATCAGTCATTGAGGGTAATATGCAGTAAATCATGCTAGCAACTCGCTTGCTCATTCATCTTTTGTCAGATTTCTCTGCATCGGAACGATGTGTTTCGTGCTATTGGCATAATTGCTTACTTTGGAGTCGAACTTTCAGCTGATTTTTCTCAGTGGACATGCTTAACAAATGAAAATGTGTTTTCTTGTCTGTCTTACTTAAATTTTTAATCCAAAATTTTCTTGTCAATACAGACCAGAGGGTACATCAGTGATGAGAATAGCAGTGCATCAGAAGAGTCATTGCATAACATGGACAATTCTGGTGTCGCGCCTATATTTTCGGGGATGAGTAACTTGAACAGACAAGATATTACAGCTAGAGAGATTCTGTTGAGTAGTGCATCATTTGGTAATTTGGGAAAGTTTATGTTTCTCTTCGGATTGCTCATGCTTCAAGGCTCTCAACCAGCTATGGCCGGAGACATTGCCAGTGGTTTGCAGTCGCTTCCTTACTTTCAGGACCTTGGTGATATTAGCACAGGTTTTGCCTCAGTTAGGGAAATCTCCCTTTAACTTTTGAATTTCAATATAAAAAGGCTCAATCTTTATGCATAGTTATTAATAAGCAGATGCTTTGGTGGCTCCAAAAGGTTTAGAAAATAAATTGTATCTCGGGATCCCTAAGCATACAAACTGATTCAGAGCCTTATCAGATTTCAGATCAGTTATATAAGTGACATCACAACTGCTGCAACAAGAATGACTGTCACTTTTCAGGACATGTTCCTATCCGACAGTTTTGTTCGACATTGTACAAATAACTAAAAGATACGCAGTAATCATGCCCTTTAGACATGCACAGATTTCCCTTTAATCTAGTGATCTGATTGGTTATTGGATCAATCATCTCAACCTACCATCCAATAAGCTCCTATTTGGCATTACCCACTATGTTTTACTAGAGTTAATTCTTTGGATAAAATTATGTCATCTACATTAATGGAGAGCTCTTATACATTTTCCTTCATGCAGGCATTCTTGCTCATCTTTTTCTCGGAGCTGGGAGATAAAACCTTCTTTATTGCGGTGAGACCAAAAATCTTATCTCTTGACAGGCTGAGTTGAACTTACGAATGGTATTAATTTGCTTGTCATAATCTGATGCCAAATCTTATCCTCAGTAAAGCACTTCTTTTCTTGGGATTTAGGAAGAGAAGGGAGCTGATTAAGGTGCTCGTTAAACAAGCGAATGAAAACATCTTCCATGTCCAGCACTGTGGGAATTCCCACAAGGGGCTTTCTTATATGTCTTTCTTCAGTCTGTGGACCTGAGAAAAAAGTTTGACTAAAACAAACCAGAGATTTCAAGGTTTCCCTGTTATGCCTGTTGAGGGCTTACATGTTTTTCTTGGATTAGAAATCAATTAAGTAGCTTTGTTAGGATGTAGTTTCAGCTGAAAAGAATTCTTTCCCAGACATGTGATACCTTTAATTAGAAATCAATTAAGTACAGCTTTGTTAAGAACAAAATGGATTGATATATTCCAGAACTGATAAAATCTGCCAATTTCAGGTGTTGTCTAGGTTAGCTTCTCTCTCTCTCTCTCTCTCTCTCTCGCATGCATGCACATGCACATGCACACACAGCATCTCTTCCATCTCTCTTTCGGTTCATAATCTGTTCTTCTTCCACTCATCTCTTTGTAAGTGTTTAGTCCTGCATAGCTTTGATGAAGTGCAATAAAGTGCAATAACTCTTAATTTGTCTTCTGCCTTTTTGTAGGCTCTTTTAGCAGCTAGGAACTCTGCAGGCATTGTCTTCACTGGGACATTCGGTGCACTTGCGTATGTTACTCTGCCTTTGCATGGTGATTTAGATGTCTTTCTGCATTTTCTTTTGCTCTTTGTGATCCTGATTCGAGATATGAAGAGTAAACTCAAGAAACAGCAAGTAAGAAAAGCAACTGCCTCTAACTAAATAGTTATTCTCTCATCTGCACAAGACCTAAATCATCCAGCCTCTATCCAACCCATTTGGAGTTGGTGATATTCTCACTTTCCATCTCTTATTTGTCTTATAGGTATAGTACGTGTAGAAACTTAGTTAGCTTGTTCATGCCCTTAGTGTCATTGGCAAAGCAAAGGTGTAATTGTTGATCCATGCTGCTAATTGGCATTAAACAGATCATGTATCTTGGGATAAATAGCCATGAATTACACTAGAAGTCGACAGTTATATCTTATTTATTTAAAACAGTTGATTGTCATCACTACTGAAGTCCATGTCAATTGTGCTTTATTTCAAGGAGACCATAGAAATTCTCCACTGTTGGGATTAAAAGAAGTGCTTATTCTTCTGGACAGGATAATGACCGTTATATCTGTTGTTCTTGGAAGAACCTTTCACTATGTTGATGAAATCCTTCCATTCAGGTACTTTTGTTTCTGCTTCTCAATGCATTTCCACTTCACATGATCACTCATCTCTTTTCCATTTAGCTATTGAGTGAAGTTGAATATGTTGCTGGAGAAGTATAAGCGTGTACTAATGACATCACAGGTTTGGTGAGAATGATTTGCCTGTTGATGACATTGCTGCAGTTTGTCTCCTGGTGAGTTTTGGATTGCTGCTGATATCACGAAGTACACACAATGTTCTTGCTAGTTTGAATGACTTCTGTCAATAACAAGGAACTGTTTTTGTTGAGAAATGAGCAGCATTGTTTCCCTAATTTCTGCATATCAGGTCTATTTTGGCGTCTCCACACTTGTTGATGCCTCCTCCGATGATGGTCTTAAGGCAGACGATGAGCAGAAAGAGGTGAATCAAATGTTTGTTTCGCAGTTTGTTGAGCCTTTTTTCGATGTGGCACCTATAAATATGATCTTTTTCTGGGTGTTACGTTCTCTGAAGGTAATATCACTTTGTTCTTTTTGAACCAGGCTGAATTAGCAGTTTCGAAATTTTCAGGAAATGGTGCTGGGATAATAGCAGCTGCTAGTACCGTTGTTAGTACTTTTGTTTTAGTCTTTGTTGCTGAATGGGGCGATAAGTCGTTTTTCTCCACAATAGGTGAGTGCAAAGTTTGAATCGTACATCTTTGACTGGTCAGTCTCGTCGACCCAACACACGTATGCATGCTTCAAGGCTTTATAGCTCCCAGTGAATAACATGTATTAGGCCTGTCCAGTTCATCTTTTTCTTGTCTCTCTTACTATTCATTTGTAGCTTCCCATGTTCTGATACTTACATAACATTGGGAAGTTTTCTGCACGCAACCTCTGGCCTTTCCAACTCATTCTATTGTCTACTTCTCAAAATCTTTTTTTGCTGCATTGGAAGTTTAAATCTTGACTTTCTCTTTAGTAATTGGACATTTTTCTTGCAATACAGCCCTTGCTGCAGCTTCTTCGCCTCTTGGAGTCATTGGGGGAGCTTTGGCTGGGCACGGTGTGGCAACTTTGGTAATTTGCTTCCTGATGGAAATTATTTCTTCTACTTACTAGCTTCAGGGTCGACGCGATTTCTTATCTGTGTAAGAAATGGGAAGAAATATCCTTCTCCATTGTGACTATAAAGAATTTTGAGCAGTGAAAATTCTAGTAGTTCACTAGGAAGAAGTTGGCGAGACTTGTCGACAGGTTGTTCATTCTGATAGATTTCAATACAATTCTTGCAAATCAAAGGCACAATGCATGTTTGTGGTCAGATGTAACTTCGAAGCCCAGTTGTATGAACGTATGGAGACAATTTTGATTCTCGTATGTTTGTGAAATTTCTTCAACTGTGTGCAAGATTATCGTGAATCTAAGGATGTGGACCAGTGAATTGTTACTCGAAATTTGTGCAGATCGCCGTACTGGGAGGTTCATTGCTGGGAACATTCTTGTCTGAGAAGGTATGATAATCAAAATCACTTCTCACTCAATTTAGTCGTTCACTTTGCTGCTATAGCAATATTTTCTTGACGGGGTTTCGTCGAGCATACATTCTTTTACTTGATTTGCCGTCCTTTCTTCTATGTACAGGCCATCGCCTACATCGGAGGCACTCTTTTCTTGGTCTTCGCTGCCGTGACATTGTTCGAGATCGTGAGTTAGAGAGATTTTTACGTGTTCTGCACAAGCAAATCGGCGAGCAGTCATCGGTTCGAGAAGTCGTCATGAAACATCCATGCCTGGCAATTAGTAGGGCAAATTGCTTAGTGAAAGGATCAACCGCCATTTCTTTGTTAGACACCACTTTCTGTTGGGACAAGGATTTTCATCATTCTTTTGTTAGTATAGCTTCGACATGATTTCCTGCCGCGCCATATTCACGTCGAAATTCAAGTACTTCAAACAAACATACGGCAGAAGGAAAAGTTTTGAGTTCCTGTTCATCTTAATGTCGATAGGAATGTGCATAACAATTGAGAACCATCCAGAGTTGGACTGGCCCAAAATAAGTGGTTACCATGGAGACCGGTCAAGTTCCCGATTTCAATTGAGTTTGGTACTCGATTTTAGGTATGGAACCGTCCATTTAGATCGGACCTATACACATATATTATATTTTTAAAAAATTTTAAGTTTTAACTTTTCAAGTAGAAAATCCTAGTTCCCTCATCTCTAAAACTCACTCATCTTGCGCCCCGGTCTCCCTCCCTCACTCTTCCCTCTCTCACTCTCACTCTCGGTCGCCTCTGGCCTCCAACCTCGTTGCTCGCTCTCAAGTCTCACATTTTTCTAATGTGAGGACATTTTTACCGGTTTCATGAATCCACCCAAGAACTGAATCAACGGGTAATTTTTTGTTTGGTTTAGTGAGGGAGAATTGTCCAAAAGTCACTAAACTTATTGCACTTTTGCCAATTCAGTCCTAAACCTTTTAATTTTACCAATTGAGTCCTAAACCTTTTCACTTCTTGCCGATTCAGTCTATCCAGCCAATTTTGGCCGGAAAATGGTGACGTGGACGCCGGCGGTGCCACGTAGGACTGCCGGCGACGCGTGGACAATTTTTAATAATATTTTAATATATTTTTAAAAAAATTATTTTTTTGAATTTTTTCTGTTTTTTCCCTTTTTTATTTTTCTTTTTGACTTTTTCCTTGGCCTTTTCCGGTGGCCGGCCACTGGCCATAGGCGGCCGGCCGGCCGCCGACCACGGGCGACGGCCGACCACCGCCCCCCGGCCGAGCGACGGCGATGCCGGCGAGGCCGCCAGCCCCGGCGGGCCGGCCTCGCCGGATCTGGTGAGGGGAGCCCTCGCCCTCGCCCGGGCGAGCATCGGCCTCGCCCCTAGCCGGGCGGGCGTCGGCCGGCCACCAACCACAAGCCGACGCCCGCCCGACCACGGGTGAGGGCGAGCCCCGACGAGGGCTCACCTAGCCGGATCTGGCGAGGCCGACCCTCGCCGGGGCTAGGGTGGCCTCGCCCGGCGTCGCCGTCGCTCGGGCCGGGCCTCGCCTTTGTGGCGGGAGAGGCCCGGCCGGCCGGCTATGGCCGGTGGCCGGCCACTGGAAAAGGCCAAGGAAAAAGCCAAAAATAAAAAAAAAAAAAAGGGAAAAAGGGAAAAAAAATCAATTTTTTTAAAAATTCAAAAAAATATTAAAATATTATTAAAAATTGTCCACGTCAACTCCGGCGATCCCATGTGGCACCGCCGGTGTCCACGTTTTTCCGGCCAAAATTGGCCGGATGGACTGAATCGGTAAAAAAAAGGTTTAGACTCATCGCAATAAAAGGTTTAGGGCTAGTGAAAAGCTGTTAATATGTTTAGGACTTTTTGGAACCAGTTGCCCCCACTGTTGATAAAGTGCATAAACATTCGCATCACACCCAATCTCTTCTTTCTTACCACGGAATGAAAATCAAAGGAATAATCCAAGACACGGAACAAAAAAATCTGGGAGGCTGGCAAAGATCGAATCGACGTGGGGCAACTCCCCACCATCGACACCGGTTTTTGGCACATCGGAGGGAATAACAAAGAATGGACTCGATGAGAAAGGAAAAATTCAAAGGGAGAATATAATTGGAGATCGGAATTTTTGGACCGCCTCACATTGTTATTCTCCCTTTCGTCTTTCGAGGGGGTCTTCTTCTCCCCACCGCCATCCAATTTGGGTCCGTACATTCCTCATCGGTCCCCCAAGAAAAGAGAGAAAAATGCTCCATTTTAGTTCTCTTCCCCCCCATCTTCTCTCTTGCCCCCAATCATGCCACAAATCGCATCATGTGTTGGCACAAAGTCAATTGGCTTTCGGCATCGGCCCCAAATCAATCGTAACTATAGCCAATTGAAAGAAATGCCATCGAAATCTCACGATGAAGCTACTTGGGTCTGAATTGATTTTCTATTTTCGAAAAGACGCTCGAAGCAGGTCAAAACTTGGTCTTTTTGCCTCGGTTGTCATTTTTGGCATCCTGATGGCATGACGACCCGGAGATCAATAGTATGTGATTGTATAACGATTTATAAATCTACACCTCAAAAGGTTGTGCTCGGTGATCTAGAGTTGAGTCCATGTGCTCCCACGAAGAAAAGCCAAAAACGTTAGTTCGATTTGATCATTGAATCGAAATCGATTAGTTTAACGTTGTACGGTATAGCATAATTTAAAGTTTGTCGGCTCTCTTCATATTCGATTGAGGCGGACATGTGCCCCCTGTAAAAATCGTACACTCGCCAGACGAGGCTGTCTCGCGTTGACCCACGTGGTTCAAGTCTAAAGTTCATTAATGCTGCTAATAAGCCAGTGATAAGCCAGCTAATTAGACGAAATAATTAGGATTTAGTGGGCAGCCTCGAGTTCATGCATTTAGACATGATTGAGCAGACACTACTGTTCAAGATGCAGTTCCAGTCGAACATACTAATCTCTCTACACTTTAACTTGACCCTAATTTTCAAAAATCCAACTTAGTAAGCGTTTCATAGAATTAAACCAATCAACCTACTCGATTCAATTCAACTCGACAGTTGAAAATATGGGAAAATAGGATTACTAGGCAACAACCAAGTTCGCAAGCTGCTTGATTTCCATACTCAAGCTAGTCAGACTCTAAAAAGACTCGATCAAGTTTGAGCGGTTCGCGATATCAAGAGCTTTCTTCACGAAAGAGCTTGATTTAGGTACGATTTTATATCTGGGGGCATGCTGTGATTAATAATAACTAATACAGGGGCTCACCTAACCCAAGACAAAACGAGATGACATGGGCAAATCGCCCCAGGACGACGCATCGCACGTGCGATCCGAAGGGGAGGTGAATATTACAAGGCATATTCCTTCTCAGGAAGTACAAGGAAAGCACACGGTCCTTGTCCCCCCGCCCCGCTTTTCGACAGGCCCAAAAGTCGACCTTACGTTAATGGGACAGCGATGAGATAATGGCAAGATATTGTGAGAGAGCGAATGGGCTGAGAAGGGGGAAAAAATAACACAAAAAGATGCCGCCGAGAATACCGAAGTTAGGCAGCACGAAGCCTTGTCCGATCCGGCATGAAATCGACACATCTTGTGGCCACGCCCGCCTAAGTCTATGCCTATACAAATCTCCCCTTTCGACGCTGCTGACAACACCGATCGAAATCGAGCTCCCGACAGAATGAATCGAGTCGAGAAAATAACCGCTGTGTGGCCGAGTCCGTCCATCCTCCCCGCCTCCTTTGCCACGAGTGAATCGACGTGCTGAGCCCCGAGATTACTTTGAGCGAAAGACGTTATATTCTCTTTTGAGCTGGTCAATAATACTCGTACTAAAATTGTCCGAGGGCATCGAAATTCAGTGGTAGGGAGACCCAACGATAAGAGGGTACTTATTCTTTCACCCTTCTTTTCTTTCTTTTTTTTTTCATTTTTTTTTTCTTGTGATTTGAGATCTTGGAAATGTGCAAGAAAGTCCAAGTTCAGGTTCGGCTTGGGTTTTGCACCACTCTTTTTCTGTCAAGTGGATGACCCTGAAATCATTTTCTTTTTCCTTTTTCTGGGGGGTAAAGGACGCCTCGTTGAATTTCGGAAAATTCATATATCTTATCTTCCAAGGCCATATTCCTCACTTTATAATTTATCTGCTTCAAACAAGACAGAGAACCTCCTCCGATACAATGCTAAAATGCCAAACTCAAAAACCTTGAACTAATAAATCAAAAGAGAACGAATTTATATAGAGAAAACTTTAATATCATGAAAAATTCCAAACTAATACATATATGACAAATTTAATACCGAATTAGTATACTTGTAACAAATTTAACTTATATAAATTTTCATTAAATTTTATAGTCAAATTGCTATGTTGAATAATACGTGTCGGTTAAAAAATGTATCGGTTTATAATTTTATTTTTTATTTGTCAAAAGTGTATCGATTTGTGATTTTTGTGATATTAATCTAATTTAATGAAAATTAACGGAGAGAAAACTTATTACAAAAGTATCAATATTTGTCTTGATTAAAAAATTAATCATAAATTAATTAATCATGAATGTACTGATTTAAAATTTTTTAATGTTATTCAATCGTAAAGAAAACATTGACATGGGCAAAGGACAAGGAAAGCGGGCTATTTCGATAAAGTACAATTATGCGTGCGTTTTTCCCCCTGAAAAAAAAAAAAAAAAAAAAAAAAAAAAAAAAAGCCGCTGTCATGCCACGTCGAGAGATCATACCAACCGTTGCATGCGGGGTTTGGCTAAATTCACGCGCGTGGCATAGATCTGGGCATCGAAAATTCTCGAACGACAGCCGATCCCATCGGACGGTCCTAGAAGCCCACGAAACCTCATCATGTCGTCTTCAGTCCGACGAGGAATTCCCAACGTGGGGACGGCGTCGGGGGTTGGTTGGGGAGGGGGCCCCACGTAAGGGTGGGGACAGCGCAGCACCATGGACGGTGGCGAGCCGCGCTTGCCTGCCCGCACAACCGAACCTAAGAAAAGTCGGCGTTGACGATGACGACGACGATGACGTGTCGGGGTGGGGGGAGGGGCCGTTTTGGGGCTTCTCGCCATCGTTTCGCCACGCCGCCGAACTTGGCCTCCCGATGCCGACGAAGCTTGCCTACTCGAATATCTCTTCCTTTTATTTTATTTTCTTTTCCCCCTTCTTCTTTTTGTTTAATTTGATTTGATTTGGGTTTTCCTGCTTTGTTAAATAAAATTGTCTTCGTGCTCCCGGGCATCTCTATCATGTGCACGATGCGAGATCACGCGTACTTCTCCCAGAATGACATTCGATTCGCCCCCGACTTCGAACATAGTTGTTAATCACATGTAATTCACGTCATAAGGACTAGAAAATTAAAAAGACAAATGGTCGGGATCACCAAACACGACTTGCTCAGGTGAAGGCGCTTTGATTGTCGTGCTCCTCTTGGTAATCGAAGGGGTTAATCGATCGAAATAGTTTAGGGTTTAGAGTCGAAGTGTAAATTTTATATAAACAGACGCGACGATGATGTCCCATTACATGTATGGTATAGAATAAGTTACTTGTGATGTTAAGATTTTAATATCTACTACTATTTTAGCACTATTCTATAGAGAATAAAAAAGTAGCATATGTGTCGCTAAATGAGAAAAGAAGAAGCAAATGTCCATTTTACTTACCTATATTCTAATGTAGTCGCCATCGCATCAAGTGCTAAATGTACACGATTTTTTTTTTTTTTTAACGAACAAGTTGACTTGGCATTGTACCCAAAGATCCATAAGGACCACATCCCCAATTTACTTAATCATCCACCTTTGAGGCTTTATTTTTGTCTCGCACTAACACGTCCAAAGAATATAGTATCGACACAATCGTAAGTTCATTTTACATTTTTAATTATAATGAACACCGATTTATTTTGTGGCGAAAATAAAAAGATCTCTCTAATATCCATATTCTTATCGTGTGATTTACCTCTCAATAATTTTTTTATTTAGACCAAAAGAACTCTTAATAATTTTTTTTTTCATTTAGACCAAAAGAACCTCTTGATATTTTTACCCAAGAAATATCTATTTTATTGATGAATTACCGAGATAAATCGAGTCAATCTTGAGTAAAAGCTAAGGTGGGAAGATCTCTGTCCTTATCACATGTCATGCGAATCCTAGTTTCCTGCTCATCGCAAGAACGCCCGCCGTTCTGCCTCTCTCTCTCTCTCTCTCTCTCTCTATCCGCCTTTGGTGCCGGCGCGCCATAAAAATCGCAGCGACCTGATTTTTCTTGGGCTACGCGAAGCATATCTCGGGTCATCATTCTTGGGTCTGCCCTGTTTTCTCCGGAGGAGGGGGCGGCTTCAATCCGCGGCAAAATCCGTTCTTGCGAGGTCCTTCTGCTGAAACTCTCTGTCGTCTCTTAGTTTTGATGCATCGCATCGCGACCCAGTGTTGTTCTGAATTCGCTAGCGATCAATCCGTTTTGCTTTTCCGTTTCTTTTGAATTTTCGGGTGGAATTATGGGTTCTCTTTGAGAAAGGAAGGAATTCAGGAATTCCCCAACTCGATGGAGCTTGTGGAACGGCTTGGTTTCAGCTTATAGCCGCGAGTCTTGACGAAAGTTCCCTGCTTTTTAGCATTTCTTCGTGGGTTAGTCGAGTTGTGGGGTTGGTAGCTGATCATTTTGTCTGTGTAGGATTTTTGGGTGTGTGTTTGTTCTTGAGATGCTTCTGTGAGAGCCTTTTTTATGCGTGTGCTTGGGCAATCCAATGATCATTTGCTTTTGCTTCTCTTTCCCTGTTTTCTGAGAATTCTGAAGAAAGATTATTTTTTTGCTCACTCTATTAACGACCAAGAAAGATTTATGTCTCTAATAGAAGTTTGATAATTTTAATGCTGAATTGAGTGCTATTGGTTGCTCGATAAATTTGACTCCATTGCACTCTTCATCTTGATCTGCTCTGTATTGGTGCATTACCTGGACAAGAGAGATCTCAATCTAGCGGTGATGTTTCCATCTGATTTGGTTCTGTTTTTGTTGTGCCAGTCAGCTCGCATGTGGTAGAAAAGATCTCTTTTTTCCCTCTATTGCTTGCTTTGTCGTGCTTTCTGGGTGGTCATCACAAAGCGTTCCTGTCCATGACTGGTGGCAATTCGCATGTTTGTAGACGTAATCGTAGAAATCAGTTTGGAACTTTATGAGAGATCTCTGAGTTTATATGATTTATTATTAAGGTCATCTTTTTCCATCTTTTGAAGATCTTTGGATCACTACCTTTTTTTCTGTTATTAGTTGGCCATGTGGATTTGAGATCTTAAACTGGAAGACTATAGAAAGGCTGTCACAATTTATTATTTCCATCTCAAAGCTATGTAGAGTTCTTTTTGGTTGAGGCAGTGAACTATTCACTCCAATGTGGGTTGTGGTTCATGGCTTGAGATAAATGTTTAATTTGTAAGATGCCCTTCCTTTTCCTTATTCTAAAGGCTTTGGTTCTTATTTTTAATTTTAGATTGATTGAATTGGCTCATGCTGCATTGCAATCTCATCCTGATGCTTTCTTTAATTGGCTAGGGAAAATCATTAGAGAGTTTGTGGCTTGATCTTGTTATAATGACTTGGAATTAGATGGCGGATCGGTTGGTTTGATCTTTGTTTGAAACTCCTTGCATTTCCTTGCCTTGTTTCCTTGCGTGTTTTCTGTGCCATGATGCAGTTGAAGTTCCTTAGGCTGTACCATGGATGCTCGTGGTTGGTAGTATATTTGAGATTTTAAAAGGGGATTCCATTTCATCTGGCAACGTAATCATATTTCTTCTTTTGCTTTTATGAGTCAATGCCTCACTGTTGAAACATGGCTTCTCTTTTTTTCTTTGATATACTGAATGCTCGACAGTGGCCTGCCCATTTTCTTCGGCACATGGAGTTTCTTCAAATCCACTGGTGGGATTTGAATACTGTATAAGATTTGCTGAGGAGTTGGGGTCTGCTTTTTAATCCATAATATGTTACCTTAGTTCTCGTTAATGCTTTTAGTTCCTCTAGAGTGATTCCAAATGCTGAACTTCTTAAATTTGCTAGTTGGTGTGAGTGAATTAAAGCCTTCCAATATTCTGCCTATCAATGTGTCAAGAACTCAAGAAGTTGAACAACATTGTGCTTGATTCTTTGTTACTTAATTTCTCAATTTTGTAACCATCCTAATGTCACCTTACCAATCTTGCTCTATCTCTCAACTTTTTGCTTATAGGATGATCTACAGATTCGGTTTCATCTCACAACCTCAGCTTCTCCTTTGAAGGGTCTTAGCTGGTCTGAAGTGCTCATCAATAGTGTAGATTACTATCTGAGGAAATGGATCGCTGTGATACTTCAGGTTTTGTTAGCGGAGGAGCAATACACTATTCGATGGACATGTAATGTAGATATATTTTTGTTTTTTTTAGCTAATTTAGACACATCAGAAATCAGGCAGGCTGCCACACACTGCTGTTTAGATTAGGCACATCAATAGTCATCTCATGGACCCTAGATTTCAGAACTTGGGTTTCGCTGCCAATTCTTCTTCAAAGGCCTCCAAGACATTGGGCAATTCTTCTTCAAAGGCCTTCAAGACATTGGGCAATTTACCTCCTGCCCAAGGAACGGGTGTTAAATATATTACTGACCCCATTTTACAACTTGATTCCCCTGCTTCACTTTGTCTCTTGTCTGCCTCGAAGGGAGTCAAACGCAAGAGGAAAATGATTGATGACTCCATCAACTGGCAAGTTGGCTCTTCCCTGTCTCTTGGGCTAGGTCGGCCTTCAAGCTCCTCAGACAGCAAGGGAAGTTCAGGAACTGCCTGCACCATAACATCTTCAGCTAAGGAAACTGACGAGGAGTCATCAATGGATCTTGATCTGGATTTCACTCTGAGTATTGGCAATGACAAAGCACCTTCCAGGAAGAAAGTTGCTAGTCCTGATACGCAACCTAAGGTTGACCTGGAGTTAAGTCTCTCTACTGGGCCTTCGGAGTCTGATTTAACCTGCATTCATCCAATTTCTTCTCAAATATGTTCTGGCCTGGAGATTCCCTTATGCATTGGTAGGTACACAAATGTGGATGAAAGATCAACATCGAGTTGCTGGAAATCAGGGATATACTTGGATCCTTTCCACAAGGTGAACAAAGAAAATAGCTTCTTTCAGAACCAGGTTTCTGAAAAGACAGATTTGGTTGCTGCTGTTCCAGACCTGTCTTCAAGCGTACTATCTACTCCAAAGAGTTCAATCACCTGTACCTCTAGCCAGCGGAGTAGTGCTTCAAAACTGTGCCAGGTTGAGGGATGTGGGAAGGGGGCAAGAGGTGCCTCAGGGCGTTGTATATCCCATGGAGGTGGCAGAAGGTGTCAAAAACCTGGCTGTCACAAGGGGGCTGAGGGCCGAACTGTGTATTGCAAGGCCCATGGAGGTGGTCGGCGTTGTGAGTTTCTGGGATGCACCAAGAGTGCAGAAGGGCGCACAGATTTGTGCATTGCCCACGGCGGTGGTCGGAGATGCACTCGCGATGGTTGCACTCGAGCTGCACGAGGGAAGTCAGGCTTGTGTATCCGGCATGGTGGAGGCAAAAGATGCCAGAAAGAGAACTGCACAAAGAGTGCCGAAGGCCTGTCGGGTCTTTGCATCTCACATGGAGGCGGCCGCCGCTGCCATTATACAGGGTGCACGAAAGGGGCACAGGGGAGCACTATGTTTTGTAAGGCTCATGGTGGGGGTAAGCGGTGCACGTTCGTGGGTTGCAACAAGGGTGCTGAAGGGAGCACCCCCTTTTGCAAAGGTCATGGTGGGGGCAAGAGGTGCGCCTTCCAAGGTGGGGGAGTTTGTTCCAAGAGTGTGCATGGTGGCACCAATTTCTGCGTGGCTCATGGGGGTGGGAAACGTTGCGCTATGCCTGAGTGCACAAGAAGTGCGAGGGGTAGGACCAATTTTTGTGTACGTCATGGTGGGGGCAAAAGATGTAAATCTCATGGGTGCAGCAAGAGTGCTCAAGGAAGCACGGATTATTGCAAGGCGCATGGTGGTGGGAAGAGGTGCTCTTGGGGACAGCCAGGGTCCGAGTTCGGGGATCAAAATACTGGTTCATGCAACTCTTTTGCTAGGGGAAAGACGGGTCTCTGTGCACTCCACAGTGGATTGGTGCAGGATAAAAGAGTCCATGGGGGTCTCAGTGTGGGGCCTATACTACAGGGCCAGAAAGTAACGCAGCCTGAAGAGATGGAAGAGGTTGCGAATACCGAGGATATGAATATTGATGTTGAAAATATCTGCAATTTGGATTTGAACCAATTTGAGCCTGGTAGTTCGAAATTGCCCATTACACAAGGCCCTTCTGCCTCGTCAACCATTGCTTCAGAAGGTAGGGTACATGGTGGTAGTCTGATGGCAATGCTCAATGGTGGCATCGCTCTTGGCTCTGACAAGGACATAAGCTTAGAAAGCGATGAACCTGAAACAGGGAAGTCATTGGTGGTGCCACAAAGGTGGATATAAAGCACATTAGGCCACTCTCTCCTCCAAATTATAGTTGCTGAGGTTTCCCTGCATGTTTTCCATCTGCCAGTTCTGGTTTGTTTGCGTTAGGTTGTAAGTTTGGTCATTATGATAGAAACACTGGAGCAAAACTAAGAGGTTATGAGCTAAGTAGTATTTAGGCCTAGCCTATGGCAATTGTGGTTTTCATGAATTCTCTTGTACATATATATTGTTATCCTCAGGTCCTTATGTGTAGTGTTTCGTAATAACGTGTATGACATTTTGGCTATATAATAGCTCCTTTTCACCATCTGGATTCACTGGTGCTTGCTAATTAGTGTTTCAGTTATTTTTAAGTGCATGATTATGTGATGCTAAAAGCTCAGTAAAGTTGGCTCCAGTATACTCTTCTGGTTCTACTGTAAATCTGTTTCTACTTGTTTTGGAATTCCTTTCCTCATCTATTCGTCGCAATTTGAGAATTGAAATTTGTGACGAAGTTGCAAATTACATGGACTATGTCCGTCGGAAACAGTGAATGTATCTTTACACTCCAGTTACAATCGCAGAGCTATAGTTTCAGTCATTCACAAGCTTCACGAGGACATGCATAATGAAATTGAAGACTTTCTGTGAAGATTTGACAATTAATACCGTGTTATTGTATCATTGTCTCCGAGGCGTTGAAAATTTGTTCATCTGTCTAAGACACCAAAACAAGGTGATCCACGCCAAGCCCCATTGGCATACAAAACTGCTCATCCGTGTAAAACGGTTCAAGCCATGTCAAGTCCTGACTACAGATGCACAGAGTCGAGGGAGGGAGTCGTTGTCCTACTGCCGTCCGCTGCAACTTCAGTTTCTTCACCTATGTCGTTCAGTTGATAAGAATGTAGGTGCATGATCACGAGACAAGATCGCCTTCCATCCCGTGACACTTCCTTTCTAGTGGAAAACTTTCTGCTCTGTTCTGGCTTTGGGCCTGCCAATGGTCAAAGGAATCAATCCTTCTCATTGACGTAAACCTTAACGGGTTCCCTTTATCTCCTCTCCGCAGAAAACAATCATATTCCTCCTCATTCTACGACATTCACGATCACAAACCAAGGATCAAGAAATCGAAAGATTGTTTATTTTATTTTATTTTTTTCCTTTTATATTGCAATGCAACTCTCTCATTTATCTTGAGTCTTTCTGTTTCTTTTCTTGGTCACAAGCGAAAACCAGGTATGGCATGTGAGTCAAGTAAAGAGAGGAACATCAAAGGAAAGGATGGTCGGGCTGCATCGGATGATAACAAGATCAAAGGTTTCAAGCCATCAGGGATGTGTCATCATCAAAAAAATGCATTGTCCGAACAAGGTCCAAGAATTTGGGCTTTAGAACATTGCTAGCCTAACTTTTAAAGGTTGGATAGTGCTCTAAGATAAGAAAAATAATGATATTTAGGGATTAATAAAAAAGGTGAAGTAAATACTCCTATACATGAATAATATATGCCGTGGAGTTCCAAGTAATGTTTCATGACGCATTAAAATACCCTAAAGCAAAATTATTTCATTTACACATTGAAATACAAGTTAGTCTCTCTCCCCTTGCGGTTAACGTACTTCCGGTGCCGGGAGATTTGCAACTCATGAACCGAAAGTCACCGCTCAAATCTCACAAATTAGATACAGACCGCTCTAAGTCAGAGCTGCTTGTATAGATCAAAGGCCTTGATTGCACACAGATAAGTGTTATTTGACGTAAAATCTTAGTAGTCTTACGTCTATATCTATACATAGGCCGTATGAAAAAGTTTGTCTACAAGCAAAGTTAAGACAAATACACGTTTGGGTTTTAAGTTTGATAACTACAATTATTTTGGCAGATGATGGATATTTTTCTTTCTCGACAGCAAGCATGAAAAATATTTTACATCAGTGAAGTTGCTAGTAACAATCCTTATTTATTTTTCCTTGACATAAAAATGTTCAAATCGTTCTTTTTACATTGATTTATTATATTGATGATGTTTCTATTAGGTTTCTTCTCGATTCGTTATTTTTGTTTTGCCTAGACATAAAGTGTTTCTGGTAAGTTTCTTCCAAAACTAGGAGAGCCAGTGAGGTATGCAAAGCCCTCACTGGCCGCAGTAAAATAAAAAAGAAACATCAGCAATTTCTGACAAAAATGGACGGATAGACTCAATTCACATAATATGAAAATGTTCATGACTCAATTGTCACAATTAAAATATTTAGGACTAAAATGACAAAAGTGCAATAGGTTTATGACTTTTTTAGTAATCGACTAACATTTTACTCATCAACTATGGTTCGCATACTGTTAACTGCAACTGATATTGCTAGCTTCTGGATTCTGCACCCATAGTCATCATACTTAGAAAAACACTTCATAGATTGTATTAAGCAAGGAAAAAAATTAGAAACTTGTTCCATCCATTGGTCCTTGTACTTTGATATTACATAATCATATGTGTATTATGGTCATGAAGGCTCGTTGTTCTGGTTTACAAGAAACTTCATCTATACCCCATCCTTTTTCAGTATCATGTGAAGTGAACATCAGTTTAGTAAGTCGTTTCAGTCTCTCACAATTACAGGGCCTCGGACTTGAACTTGGCCAACCTAGAGAGCTCTTCAACTGCTTCGACCAAATGATCCAACCTAGCCACGAACTCGATGAGCAGCGAAGTGAACGTCGCGAGGGAAAGCGAAGCGGTGCTCTCGAGTGCATTCATTCTCGGCAGAAAATCCATATTCAATGCTCCCTCTTCTTCAAACGCATCAACTTCCCTTGATGGCCATGAATAAAGCCTCCTCGACTGCTTCCTCATCATCTCGTGGTACGTCTCGGGCTGCACAATAGGCCCCGAGTTTTGCTCGCCAGAGCTTTCGTCAGGCTTCGGATTGAGCGGCTTGCTGATGGATGGATTTTCGGGCGTGCCAATGTGGGCTGTGAGGAGATAAGAGTGCAGGTCTATGGCGCCTTGCAGCTTCTCGGTGGAGAAGTGAACTCTTTTAAGCAGAGAGGTCTTGAGCGTTCTCCTCATGCTACTAATGTCCTTCCCCAAGCTCCTCACCAGCTCGGCTGCTTGACTCGAAACATCATGAATCTCCGAGCCGAAGGCAATCCGGAGATTGTATGGAGCCTGGATTAGAAAATGGATATCAAATTATACATAAGTTCGAAATGAATTGCGCATGCTGTTGAAGCGGCAGAGGTTCACGAGCTTATTAAATGGCCCATTTTATGCGTCCGAGCGCTCACATACATATATGATCTGCATGGAAGATGTCTTGTATATACACTTGGGGAGTTTTTTTCTGCATACACTTTCCCATTTTTCCTAAATAGAATTATGCTAGCGACGTCCTATTATGTGCAAGGCTTTGAACGGTCAGTTTTTGAACAGTATTATCTTAAAATATGCTTCAACCGTGCTTATACAATGTGGTTGAGATTCCCAGGTTTCCTGACACAGTGACTTCCCGATTTTGGATTGGAAATTTACTTACAGGGTCACGTTGAGAAACGGCAGCCAAGCTTCTTTTCTTTATGATCTCTCCTTTTTAGGGAATAGACTTTGTGAGCAGGTCAGACGAATCTTTGCGTGACTACTAATGGTTGCAGCAAAAAATGCCCTCGATTATGCTTAGAATATAGAACATATGCGGACGCGATCGGGACGCGATACAAATCTTCTAGTCCCTTTCGATGACACAAGTTACAAGCCCATATTCTTCTCTCTCAACCGGGACAAACAACAGGAAATGAATAGATGTTGTAGGGAACCTGACAATTAAACTAAATTTATTAAAAAGCATATTCTTTCCTGTTGATTCTGGAGGTCTTGAATTACTAAAACCAGCAAAGCCGAGGTTTTTCTTCTCAGATTCCTAGCTGCCAGCCACTCGACGTACAATTAGACCATAGGATGATGGTTATGTTCTGATTCCTCCCTAGTGTACAGTGTATATTCCATTTCCATCTGATAACATGTAATCGAGACACGGATGCTGGAAAGCGAAAGGATAAAAGAAAAAGCCGACGCGGTGTGCACACACAAACCATACCTGAATCTCTGAGTGCAGGACACCATGAAGAGCCATGACCTCGTAGGCGCAGTATCTCAAGACTGCCCCAACTTTGACATACTCTGACCACGGGTAGAAGAAGTGTCGGAATCTTCCATGAGGTGGCTCCCATTTCGCTGAAATCGCCTAAAATATCGGAGCGAGAAAACGTCTAGTGTTAATATATGTTAATATCGTGATATCTTACCCCAAAAAAAAAAAAAAAAATCGTGAATCGCGATAGACAAAGGTCTCAAAACATATATTAATGGAAGATTATTTGAGAAATAAGTTAGGCCAGGAGGTTGTACCAAAGAATCAAGCTTCGCTGAGGAGTTCAATGTTGCACGGCATTTCCGGTAAGCAGGCTCGTCAGGAAATTCGTCCATGACTGTCTTGGAAAACTCTGGATGGACTGAACCGTCGTCTTCCAAATATTTCTTCACGCACTCTAAATAAAGAATAGGACGTTGCATCACTTTCGAAGGTGATGATTCAGTTCTAATACGCTGATAGTATTGGCAATATTCAAAATAGAAGCAAGGCCTAAGAGGATATTAAAACAGGTCCTAAGCAAGGCCAATGCCCTCTAGATCAACGGATAGAAAACTCACCTTCTAGCGAGTCAGCCACCGAGTCGAAGCTCTTGACCAGTTCCCTGTGCAGCTGCTCTCCGGCCCAAATAGGATGAACAAGCACATTCACTATGACAGCCACGAACCCTCCAATCGCAATTGAGTAGAGCCTATCCATCGCCGTCTTTATCGGGGTTCCCATTCTATAACCGGATACTATTATCAAGCAGAAGGTGAAGAGTATGACCCTGAATCCATACTCATACGGAACGAGCGAGGGCCACAGTTTCATGAACGATGTAACAGTTCCTGTACCAAGAAATGGGCAACAAAAAAAAAAAAATCCAATGAAGTTGCATACTTGATTCGTTTCATGTGGCAAACCAGAGATGCATACCAACGAAGAAAATGCTAATGCCAATTATAAAAGGTTCAGCAACCCGGCCAGCGCATAAAGCGAGCTGAGTAACCATAATGGCCAGGATCCCTGCAAGCAAGCTGCCGAGCGCCCGGTTGAATCCTCGGTTGAAAGTAGCACCTTGAAAAATTTAGAAGAAAAAGTCATACATCAGAAACTCGTTGTATATGAACAACGCTTCTGTTGCTCAATGCGTACAACATCAGTAAACTTAATCTGTTTGTTTCAGTTAAGCAAAGGATGTTTACTTTTTCTTGGTAAACCTATTGTACAGATTTAACTTTAGTTGCAAATCTTTCAATTATATAAACATGATCCTAAACATGTTGGTGAAAATGCAATCAAGTCCTCTCGCCTGAATTTTCTAGCGTGTTGGTCCAATCATCGCAATCAAATCCTCTCAGCCGGAAGGTATTAGACAATTGCCTAATTTTCTAAAGTGTTCTATGTTTTTTTTTTTTTTTTTTTTACTTTTCTTTCCTTCTTTTCCACGGATCCTCTTCAAACTCTAGATCATCTTCTACCTTTGGATCGTCCATTGCTCGTTACCTTTGTGCACTTGAAGCCACCATCGGACTCCGCAAACCACAATCACTCAGCATTGGATTCAAGGTTCGTGAGCCTGGATTCAAGTGTGTGGCGTCCTGTTCTTTCTTTATAGTAACCTCGATTCACAAAAGCTCTAAGGTGTCATCGTCATGGAGCAAAGGTTTTCATAGCACGATCATCGAGAATATGGCCAAGATGATTCGTCATGCCATGAACCTTCTAGTGTCTAGAGTTTCACGAGCCGTAGAATACTCTCAAGAGTATAATGGGTAAGGTAACCCTGCATTCATTCTGGTAATATATGAGGTCTCATGAGTACTCTAACATAGTTTCAAGGGTATAATGGGTATGGTACACTAGTATTCATTCTTGTAATTAACGGGGATACTCAGTAGATATAGAACCATTATATCGAGTAGTGATTAATGGTTGTAACCAAAAGTGCTCATATAAAGATAGAGGGAGGGATCTCACATATCCGATACAATAACAGTGATTGAGCATTCTATCTATGTTTCTCTTTACAGGAAGTCTAAGCTTAGACAACTTCGGTAAGGGGCGAACGAGTCAAAGGAAGTCTAAGCATTGCATGGTCGCTGCACGCTTACAGCACTGTTGCCGTGCAATCTGCAGGGTCAGCCTGTGGCAGATGTCACGGCATACATGTACATTAGGCAATCATCCCAAGAGCTCAATTTCCATTTTTTTTATGAGTAGCACAAGCATAGAAATATGCATGCATGTATGATTTTGTCGCTTACCAACTGTATATTCAAACATGATGGCTACGGTGAGGATCGACCAAATAATGTTGGTGCCGAAAATTTCATAGGGTGCACGGAACAATATCAGCAAGGACACTAGCAGAACAGCTAGCCCAACTTTGAGAGCAAATATCACTCTGTTGCTATCTTCCTTGCAAAATTCCCAGACCCTCCACAACCATGCTTTGCATGAGAACCCATCATCATTCCCGAACTCCTTCCCGCTTACCAGGTGGTTATTAGTTTTAGTAGCCGAAGGAATGTTGATTTCGATACTACCCTTCTTCCCTTTCATCCTTCTGAGGTTTCCAGACAATCGTGCTTCAAAATCTGGCAATTTGCTATTGATTTGAGTCCAATATTGAGAGTGCTAAATGAGGAAGGAGACCTTATATGGCTTCCCAAAACAAGAATGCTTTGGTTATATATGTGCGAAGGAATGTGAGCTAGCGGTAGTAGGAGGTGAAAGGATATAAGGTGCGTTAAAGAATTTGTGGATGAAAAAGATTTGGAAAGGACAAACTGATTAAAGGAGTGGCTTGTAGCTAAGTTGTTGGGCAACTAGGGAGGGCAAAGTATGTCTAGTCCGGAGTAGATGCATAGGGGAAGAAGAATAATACTACAATAATAGAAGAGATCATGAGGTAGGAGAAAGAGGGAAAGAAAAAAGGGAAAAAACAACTCGAGATAAGGAGATGCTTAGTCTCAATAATGCTGCGATGCATAGAGAATTAGAATCTCGGAAGCATGTTTCGATCGCCACGCTTGCTACTTCGAAATATTTTTCTTGCTGTAAATTTCTCTTTTGCAAGAACAGTGGTTTTTTAGCAGCAAGAGATAAGACTTTGTATCGATTCATACAGTGAGGTGATGCCAATTTTCACCATGCATGAATATGTGGATGACTTATATGATTTGCCGAGTCCCAATTTTCCAGTGCAGTAAGTGGTCTAGGGTACGGACATAAATCCGGAGTTTGGTTGTTGTTATTAGATAGGCCGCTGAATTATTCAAGTTATTGGCGAAAATGACCTAAACTTTCTTGAGGTGATTCCTCCCAATGCCTGGAGAAGGAAGGAGACTGAGCAAGAATGATGGAGAAAACAAGAAGGCTAGGACGCTTCCACGCAGTAGTGGCAAGTGGCAACCTCTTTATACTTTCTTCATGTAATAATACAAACCACTGACACCGTCACACAGCGATCAGCAAATTGATTAATTTAATCACGTTGTTGTACAGGAAAATTTCCCATTCGACATTCGCTTTATGGGCAGCTCTGGCTTCTGTTATCACCTGAATGATTACAACTTCAAAGCATATCATTCCTTCTATCGATTTTCTTCATTATCTTTGGTTCCAATTCCTAAGGTCTCTATACATTCTTACATATTCCTGCCAAGGCATTTATGCTTTTATTCTTCCAAATTTTTCATTTTCCTTTCAACATGTCATTATAATCTTTACAAGGTTTTTACTTATTCTTTTTCTAACGTAGGAATAGATGCCCATGATATTTTCCTTTTGCCCTTTTTCCGGGGGTAAACACGGTCTTATCTGATTGATGTTCTGCTGTACTTCTCTGACCTGATCTCAGATTTATAGACTCCACTTCAGCAAATTCAAGCTAATGGCTCTTGTAGATTGAATATATTCATCGGATCGGTCTGAACTAATGGATTTCTGCACCTTATTAAGCGAATGGCTCCTGTACTTCTTGAAACGAAGAATATATTCTGAACGCAGATGAAGATAACATGTCCATTACTTCGTTTTCTCTCTTCCTTCCTTTTTCTTTTTCCTCCTCCCTTCTTCTGAGAGAATGTCTAATTGAAGTGGATATAGAGGTGAAGGCGAAGAGAACATTCTCGACCATCATCAAGAGTGTGATGTCAACTGTCGCACTATAGCCAAATCAGAATCTACACTCCCCGGTTAAGACCTGACTAAACAATCAAGTTCCCACAAAAAAGAAGAAGAAAAAAAGCAAGTGAGGGCCTCAAACCTAGTTCTATTAGGAACTGAAGTGACCAGGCTAGTTCCTCAATGGGAACCATCTTTGAACCGGTGAGCATATCCTTTTCTTTAAAAAAAATAGCAAATTAACAACACAAAATAAAATTAAACAAATGACTCACAAAGACAAAGTATCAACTCAATTTTTTTAAGAAAAAAGTTATATATTTTCAATTTACTTAAAATTAAAAAATTGAACAAATGCTCAGTCCTTCCTAGAAGTGGCAAGCCAACCAGCTTGTTCGGCTCTAGGCCAGTTCTTTAGTAGATTAGTTTGGTTCCCAGTTTTGGCTCCGGAATGGACAATTCAAAATATACTCACCACTACTAACATGATGGAATCTTCTTGTACCTTTGTGCTCTAGAAAACAAGTTAGAATGTGCAACTAATTTGATGGTAAATTGCAACTCATAGAAGTAATTTAAATTGAAAAATTGAAGTAATGGATCGCAATGTCACATTTATTACTCATGCGTAGGTGAATCTCATATGTGGTTATAGAACTTTAGTGGAATTTGCAACCAAATCGATGAACATAAATCTCAATCACCTAAGCTACTAAACTTTCAAATTTTTGCAATTGGTTCACATTGATTGGAATCCGATTTATATCAGGGCCAAAAAGTCGACATCATGCCCAAGTGGTGATGAATCGTCTTCCAAAAATTGGCCACATGTCAGCTACATCAACAGTTCATCATAATATTAATTTGATTTCGATCAAAGGACATTAGTTGTAAAATTTTAAAGATTAAAAATGAGTAACTGAAATAAAATTTCAGTTATCTGGTTTCATAATCGCAGATGAAATATGTATACTTATGAAGTCTATGTCTACTCCAAAGTCCACAAAGAGGAAATTTAATGTCAATTTGTTATGTTTTAGCCAGGAAATCTGCCAATCCTAGTTATAGGTCATTATCTTCATATCCATGTATTGCCCGCGTGAGAGAGAGAGAGAGAGAGAGAGAGAGAGAGCAGATACCATAACAAGCTTGACTCGACCCATCAAAGAGTTTCATCGACAAGAGCTAATGAGCGAAGGCTCTCGAAAATCACCACAAAAGGTTATCAATTTTTTTTTTAAAGCACTGATTTATCAATTAAGGAAGAATAATCTGCTTGTGATTTCAATATAATATTAGAGTAGGAGTTCTTGGGTTCAAATTTTTCAGATCCTTTATTTGCCTCATATTGTGTATTTCCATACCTAATCTTATGCCAAAATCCTACCTACACGTGAAGGGGGAGTTTAAGAGTTTTTAATAATTAAGTCACGCCTTAACGGTTTAAGGGAGAGCAATACAAGTGTCGTGCTGCTAGGCGAAGTAGTGGAATGCTGCACCCTAAATGATGGGAGTCCGGTAGCCGAAAGGATCAAAAGCTTATGCTCTGACAAGAGTAGTATGGAGCACGTGGAATCCCATGTTAATAATTGATAGTGATCCTACAAAATGTTATGAAAACAAGAAAAATGAATTCATAAACTTTTTGACATTTACCAATATCTATGTGAAGCGATAAGATTTGACCCATTGATGATTGTGTTAAGACACATGAATTGAATCATCGGTGAGTTGCTAGTATCAAAGTGTTATTTTCCAGTTCATTGATCATCCAATCTATTTCAAATTTGACTGGGCTAAATGTTAACCCCGGAATTGAGAGAATGTTCGCTCTAGTGCTTGCCGCGTAGAACTTCACTATGCTTCTGTGTGTGCCACGTGACATGACATGTGGCACAGTTTGGCAACATGGCGCACATTCAACCAATAAGCCTTTAGCGTAATGCTTTGTCATCTATCAATTTCTATCTCTTATTCAATTTAAATTTCAGAAAATAGATAAAGAGACATAATATGAAGATCTTATCTCTTATGGAGCTTAATCTTGGAAAAAAGAATAACTTCTAGTAGAGAAAAAAATTCAATTACTTTATGTCGTCTCTTGATAACTATATATTATTAATATTGAGTTTGAATGTTAGAAAATCAATAAGAGAAACTATATCAAGAATTAATCTCTTATAGGGACTAAACATAAAAAGGATAAACTGGAGAAGATATTTTTCAATGTGCTTTCCTTGTTAACATTGCTTATTTTTCAATTTGTTTTTCTCAAATATATTTATATACAACAAAAATTTCGAGCCAAATTCAAAATTTTGCACAATATTTCAGTGTCTAGTAATTTTATGAGCAAATGGAAATCAAAGTAAGAATTGTACTCACGATGAATAATTAAAGTTGAACGATAATATCGATCAATTAGACGAGTTAAATCAACCTAGCAGTTATCCATGTTGAATACAAAAAATGAATTCGATAGGATCAAAATGCAAGTTGTCCATGCAATCTTAATTTGACCAACCAGGAGCAATCGCGAGGACCTCTGCCATCTCCATTAAGCTGCTATTAAGAAGTCCTCGAAAATTAGAGAACTTCAAAAGTACCAAACTCGGTGAGATTCAACGCGACCACTATTGATCAGTAAAACTTCAGAAACAGGCCGTCAGGACCTCACCAAATATTTGTGTCATCGAGGGACATTAAGATAAAATGAAAAACAGGTGAGAATGCATGAGCTATATGACTTGTCACGTGGCGATCATAGAGGTAAAGTGAAGTGTCACATGACGAGTACATAAGTGAATATTCTCTCGATTTCGATTTGAACTATATATAATAGAATAGATTCAGTCGAAACAAGGGCAAAGATTTAAATACGACTAACCAGCATTTTCCCCTATGTATATGATGGAAAAAAAAAATCTCCCATTCACATCCATGCTGATTGCTGGCTTAGGCATCGAATTACCTAATAATAAGCCCTTCTATAATTTTCATCCTAATTTCTAGCTCTTATTACGAATAAGCTTTGGATATTCTCCCTCTTCTTTTTCTCGTTTTTTTTTTCCTAGAAGGAAAGTTAAACGGCATGTATTGCAAACTGAACTATCAGTTCTTGATTTGAAAATAAAAATAAAAAAAAACTATTCCCATCGTTTTTAAAATTTGGAATTGGATGCTGCTGAAGTGATCTAAAAGTTGGATCCTAACTATTCTGTTCTCACAAAAAAAAAAAAAATTGTAAGTGCCCATGTTTGTAAAATGGACCATCATCCCACTCCTTGGTCCACAATCTTTGTTTTTGGAATTTTTCATTGTCATTTCTGTCATATATAAAGTCTAAATATAGTTGGAAATTGAGGTCAGCAGCTGGACGTAAGACTAGGAACAAATTTAGAAATGTGGAGTGGTCCTTCCTCAAACTGTACGTTTTACCTTGATAATTAAAATAAATTTTGACGTGTCAGGCAGTCGTGACTGCGCTGCTTTGATGTCTCTCCTCGTCGGCCAACTGTGGAGAGGTTCGATTAAAGAACAATTCATGCACGTTGCAAAGTCGCGGTCCAATGCATTCGATAATGACTTGCAAGTTACTTTCAATATGACATCCCCGTGTGAATTAAGCACGCGACAAGTTCAATTTGTATATTGGGTACCCGTGTAGGTTTTGCTGGAGCCTTGATTATCGGATTTATAAATTGTAAGAGTATCTTACAAATCCGAAATGAATCCATATAAGATGGAGTTTCACGTGATAGAGAAAAAAAAAAACATAGTGATTTCAAGAAATGGACATTAATTAGAATATGCTTGAATCGACTGACGTATCCATCCGAAATATGTACGATATCAAATAGTTATTTCGGTGGTCAAATCATCTTGCTAGTGGGAATGATCAATTAATCATTAACATATTATATAAAGTAGCAATAGGGTGAATGATTCCTGCACTGCTTATTAAGAAATACGAATTACCTTGATTGGCATCAATGTGTGCAATTAAGCACCCAATAATATTATATTAGATGTACTAAATTCCAGTACTATGCTTTTCGTTATCTGAATAGAAAATTGATGGTCTTTCATTTAGGTCTTTTCCAGCTTTATCCTTAAATAAATTATACTACTTACATAACGTGTTAAAAGAATAAAAGTCCACTTTTGTACAGCATTTCTCCTTTAAACTAGAACGAGTGTAGCACGGACTAAAGGTCTTGCTTATCTTTACCACATGTAGGGTGTAGCTAGGCATTTTTCTTACGTAGAGATTGCAACCATTTTTTATTTATCAAAATTCAATTGTTCACGTGCGTAGAAGCTTATTGAAAAAAATAGGAAAATAAAAAAGGTACCTCATTATTATTCAATGTCCACAATTTTTGTCACATCCCGATCCTCGAGCGTGCGCCCATCTCTCTATGGTCGATAATATCTTGCGACTTCCCAGGACAAGTCGCCGACCCTTTTTGTTTTATTGCACATCCGGAAGCAAAAATATAATCCTCTGACAGTAATCATCTCGGGATAGAAAAGCAGGACAACAGATTCAAAACAAACATGTTTTTTTATTCACATAGAGTCATGTACAAGTCTATGGCCAAAAGACAACAAAAGTCTAGCCTTCCAAAAAGAAGTGGTCCTAGCTTACCCACACTTCCGATCACCTCCTCTCTGCTCCAGGTCCTCCACTCGATGACCCTAAAAATGGTTATTCAATAACAAGTGAGACAATGTCTCGATAAGTTCACCCACTAAACCCCGATTAGGAGGGAAATACGCCCAGAGGCGCCCTAACCACACAATCATACAATTGACACAGAGGACTTACCTCACCTCAGATCCACCCTGCAGGTCAGCACAGTTCATATCTCAAACCCAAGCAGCACTCAAGCTCAATCAATTAGAACGCAATACTCAATTCTCAAATAAGCACATGGTCCTGATTATAGGGCCAAATTGTTATGACACGTCCCATACCATGTCACACAATTTTGTCCCCATAATCCGACGCATCTATTTCACTCAATATGCGTTCCAATTGATAACTTCGCCCACTTGAGGGTACGACCTACTCAAAGTTCGGCGGTCTACTGGCGTAGCCAGGTATCGTCTCAGCCCATTGAGCACGGTTACGTCTCTCAGACGACTTTCCCAAAGGAGCATAGGTCCAGAATCTACTGCGACCCGCTACCCTAATGCATGGGTAACCCGAAAGTGGGATTTAGTAACGTCCGGCGTAAACGCTAGGACGGTTTCAATTAATAAACACACAACGAATCAATCTCGGCCCAAGATACTGTGTATTGCACTCAAATGCCTCAATTGAAATAGTGATCCTGGCCTATTTTCTTCGTATTAAAAACACCCGATGAAAATAGTCGTGCGTGGCTACATGGTCAGATTGGACCCGGAAAATTCATAACATTCCTTTCAAAATCCCACTGGTTTATATAGTATATAAAACCATTTTTGGTGTTTAAACCCGACACCCGGGATTTTCTGAATAAATATCGAATTTTACAAATTTTGGGAATAAACGTCCAAAAATCCACTCAGCACTCAATTTGCATAATTTAACACTCGATTGCAGAAATTAATCACATCATTGCAATCAGCACGAAATTCCGGTCACCGGCTATTCCGGCCTAATTTTCGGAAAAATAATTAATAATTAAATGATTACTAAAATTAATTAGATAAATACATTAAATACTAAAAATGCTAACTTAGGCTAAATAAATTTAATCTAACCACCTATTGAGCTAAATAAATTATCCTAACCATTCTAACTAAATAACATTACACTAATCTAATTAAATATAAGTCTCTAACCACCTAATTTCTTAATCTAACTATCCTAATTTAACTAACTAAAATAATAATTAAACTAATTACACTTAAATAAATCTAAACACCCCTTAGACGTCATTAGCCTACTAAGAAGAATTTAGTGAATAAACTCACCGGTTAATTGCGGAAACCGGTTCACCGCGACGACGACCCGACGATGGTCGAAATCCAAATTTTCGTCGGCGTCGGCGGACACTTGACTAGGCCTAAAACGGGCCCAACAAATCTCAGTCCAAACTGAGATTTGTTGCTGAAACGGGCTGGGCTTGAAGCGGGCTGACCTCGCGGGCTTGGACTGCTGAATTGGACTTGCTGAAATTGGGCCTACTGAATCTGTGGGCTAACTTTGGAGATGGGCCGAACTAATCCAACTAATGGGCTAACTTGCATGGGCTCTGCCGGGCTAAATTCTGCTGGCTTCGAATGGGCTGAGCTGATGGACTTTGCTGGGCTCAATTCTTGGGCTGAAACTGCTGGGCTTCACGGGCTCGCTGGCTGATCGTGAGCGGACCGAGGGCGACGACGCTGGTTTTGCTCGAGCGTGGGAGTCTTCGGGGGCAAAATCACGGCTTCGCTGGCTGCCGAGGGACACGCGACTGAGGAGCGGCTTCGGTCAACAATCCAACTGAGGAAACAGCAAGATTGACCGAAGGAGACACGCGGCTGAAGACACGGATGGATGCAGCTTCGCTGGTGGTGTCTCGGACGTTGGCCGCGTGGAGGAGAATCAGCTTCGGTGGACTCCACTGGATGCACGAAGAAGTGAAGATGGCAGGTGCATGAGTCAACAAAAGGATTTTCTGTGGGTGTTGTTGACCAGCGTGGGGCTTCGATCGTGGGGAAATGAACGGAGGGAGAGGGTGAGTGGATGAGGGTTGCTTCGGTTTAAAAAAAAGGAAAAATGGAGATGCAGAGGAAATGGAAGCGAAGCCAGAAGTTCACGCGAAGGAGATGGGCGGCGGATGGGCGTGCAATGGAAGCTTTGAAGAAGAGAAGACAAAAGTCAATAAAGATGATCCAAAGTCTTAAATGCATGGTCCCCCAATTAGCCCTCAAACTTATCTCCATGTCTCTTGATATTTTCTTGCATTATCTTCACAAATAAACCAAATTTTAATGCAAATAATGCACCCCCAACAAAAGCTCCGAATTTCATGACATAACTTTAATTTCCTCTCCGATTACCCAAATCGAGGTCCGATTTCGCGGTAGAAAAATCTCGAATAATTTTCTATGTCCCCAACACCATATAGCTCGGTTTGGAAGTCCAAATTTCCTTTAATTTGGCCCATCCGAATTTCCGCTAATTTTCCGCGGCATCTGATTCGATTTTCCGTAAAAATCTCGAAATCTCCGAAAATTTTTCGGAGGATGAGTTGACGGTCCTAAAATTACTCGTGACACCACAGAACTTTTAATTTCTGAAATCGGGTTCAAATTCACGGTTAATTTCAATCCGATGCGATTTTAGCATGACCTAATCTATCGGGTAATTTTTAGGAATTTTTGGTGCAATAGACTCGTGATCGATTTATCTCGAGTCACATAGTGCATCTTCGACACATTGGCGACTCTCGATTGTCGTGAAAATCTCGAAATTTCAATTACCGGCACAGGGTACCCAAAACGTCAGAAAATCAATTTAGTGCCGATCGATGAGAATTTTGCAATCAGGTGGAATCACCCACACTTTGATCACATATCTCAGTCGAATCGACCTATCTATGATCGATTCTGACAGTGTCGTAATGACCCTTATAGATTAACACGATTGAGTAATCGATTCCTGGTCGAATTCTCAAGTCCATTGCATTTAGATTCCTTAATTGCTTCCCTAGATAGACCAGTTATCTCGTGAGTGATCAGCTCAAAGAATAGCACTATCGGCGCGTCGACGAAATGTCCGATTTATTTAATCGAAAATAAAATATGAAAATTCAGGCTTGTCTTTAGAAATCACTATACACATTCACATCAATTAATTTTTATGTCCCTATTTACAGCAAGACTATTGGTCATTTCAATGTGGTGGTTTTATTTAGAGGTATGTCAAATGGCGGTAAATAACAGGTCATTGGCTAAAAATAAGGTATGTTTTTACTATTTTCTTTAAAATAGAATTTTTCTTTTGCTTTTGCAAGGCATATTTTCAACACAATAAGATGAAGCAAATACTATATTCGAATATATACTAGTATGAGGTGAAATCAAGCAAAATTTGCTATTTGAAAAATTATTTTATAAATTATCGTACATACAAAAAATAAGTAAATTTCATTATTGAGACCATGCAAATTGATGCCAGGATTCTTTTCTCATATGGATTAATCAATATAAATTGAAGTGAAATGGAGCTTATTTGATTTTGGGAATTCAACTTAACTCAAAACCGTGAAATTTCAGTCTATCCAATTTTAGATATTCATGTCGCATTATACTTGACGTAAAATTATGCATTTTCATTTTATATGACATTGTAGGTTGTGCTAAATAAAATCTATAAAATTTCTTTGGGGGGGGGGTTGTAATTTTAAAATTTTGTCGACCAATTTTTGAATTCCTGTTAAACATACATCATAAACAATATTTTAATTTACACAATAGAAATTACAAAAAAGAAAAAACACAAATAGTCATTAAATTTTGATCTGATGTACATTATAATCCCTAAACTTTTAATTTATTTAATGTGATTCTTGAACTTTAGTTTAGTATATAATATAGTCTCTAAATTTGTAATTTGTTCAATGCAGCCTTTGGACTTTTGATACATGTTCAAGTTACCTCTAAATTATATAAAAATATTCAATGTGGTCCTTTGATTAATTTAAGTTTAGGGAGAACTTGAATATTTGTGTATAGTTTGATACTTAAATTGAACTTGCACAAAAAGTTTAAGAATCACATCGAATAAATTAAAAGTTCGGAGACGAAATTATAAATTAGTTTAAAGTTTAAAGATCATATTGAGTAAATTTAAAGTTCATGAATCACATTATATATTGTGCCAAAATTCATAAACCACTTATGTCGATGCTCATTAATAAAATTTTATACCAAAAGTTTAAGGTTTATATCGAACAAATTAAAAGTTCAAAAATGGCATTTCACATTAAGCTACATTGAAAAAAAAAAAATTCATGGATTATATTGTACATTGAGTCAAAATTCATGAATTATTTTCGTAATTTTTTCAATTGGAAGATGCTTGTTAATAAAAAAAAAAATTAGTACAGAAAAAACAGGAAGAATAACCAAAAGCACAAAAGAAAATGTACAATAGGTGGCAAATGCAACGCGTCAGTCAAATCTTATGATTCAGGATCCATTTGCTGGGCTCCCTCCTAGCAAAGCGCCCATCTTTGCCAGAAATTTTTGTGGGGAGGAGATCTGGAGTCCTCGGTTCGTTACGAACAAGATCAAACGTTGGACGGATTCAGAGCTGCCCCCTGTTCTGAGAATCGCATGAACGCCTGCCCCGCATGCATTTGACCACACGACCCGCGTGCAAATCTCTTCGCCCGCCGCTTCCCCGCGCAGAGACATAACCAATGGTATGTACGGCATCCATCTTTTCTTGAGTTCTTGCACGACGTTGATCAGCAAACAAACGAGACCCGTTTGAAGCGATCGATGCCTCCCCGTGTCTCGGTCTTGTTTTGGGTAATGCGTTCGTGTTTCTCATTGAGATGGGGGGTCGTTTGTGGGATCTCTTAATGCGAGTTGGGCTCGAGTTGATTCGCAAGAATTGAATTCGAGGGCACGTATTGAAACGTTGATCGGCAAACAAATTTGGGTAATGCGTTCGTCTTTCTCATTGAGATGGGTCGTCGTTTGTGGGATCTCTTAATGTGAGTTGGGTTCGAGTTGATTCGCGAGAATTGAATTCGTGGGCAAGAATTGAAACGTTACGCCTTGCCCGATACGACATTGTTTTCGTTGCACCTGGTTCAGACGGTGGGAGAGAGAGGGTTTTTGGTGATAGATTGTGTGCCTGAATTTGATTCGATGTCTGCTTCGAAAGGTTCAGGTTCAAGGCGCTATTGATGCTTTGCGCCCATTTGCGCTGCAGAATACTTGTGTAGGAGGCTTATCAACCAGATTCGCCGATTAAGTGGATAGTAATGATACTGCTTTAGTTTAGGCAAATGGGTTTTGACTAAAAAGGTTGGAAGCCCGTTGCCTGTGCTGCGAAAGTTGGTACTTTGAAAGGGTTAGTACTCAACATTGCTCAACTGAGTCTTGTCTCTGTTTCGGCAGGCTGGGAGTAGACTTCAAGGCAAAGAAGTTATCTTTCTAGCATATCAGAGTCTTGGCACGGCCTTTGCTGGCTTGAGCATCTCGCCCATTTATGTGTATAAAGTTACGTTTTCGGGCAAATTAGGGGACTATCAAACCGAAGATGTGGTGTTTGGCGTGTGTTCGCTGATTTTTTGGATGTTGACCTTAGTTACGTTGCTCAAGTATGTGATCATCATGTTGACTGCAGATGATAATGGTGAAGGTATGGAGTTGAAAAGCTTTTGAAAGATACTCATGAGCCTAGGCTTTGTGCTTATGCTTTGTGATCGTGTCACATGCAGGAGGAACTTTTGCATTATATTCTCTTCTATGCAGACATGGGAAATTCGGTTTGCTTCCTAATTATCAAACAGCAGATGAGGAGATTTCTACATATGGTAATGCGAAGATCTCACTCAGGAGTACACTTTCTTCTAGGTTCAGAAGATCTATCGATCGGCTTAAAAGAAGAAAGACTCTTTTACTTCTCTTGGTCTTATTTGGTGCTTCCCTTGGGGTGACTTTTGGTGCTCTTGCACCTGCAATTTCAGGTATTATAGTATGCATCATCCTTGCTGTGAAAAATAGGATAGGAACTTGCAATGGATGAGAAGGATGCAGTTTTATCAGATTGATTCTGCCCATGCTCTCTTCAGGAACTCATTCTTTGATTTTATTTTATTTTTCTGTCCAGTGTTATCGTCAATTGAAGGTGTGCAAGCGCAAGTAACTTCCTTGCATAAAGGTAAGTACACTTTTAGTCACATCATCAGTGCATGGAGCTTAGATCTTACATAGGTTGAAGATATAAAAGTTATGGTTAAATCTACACATCTTCTGGGATAAGACGAACTGAACTTTGTCATTTACCCACGAAAAAAGATGACAGTTTCTTACTGCACTGAGACTTTGAGTACACATGTGACATATCCCATGAAGGCTGGGTCTTCTATTTGTTTAAGCTCAAAAAGTGTTCTAATGTTATTTTGTTCAATACAAACGTGAAAACATCTTGAAGGAAAGAAGAGATTGAACAGACGTAAGATTGATATGTGAGTTGTAGGCATCGCCAGGATCATTTGATTATCCTTTTAAAGTAAATATTTGCTTATTCAAATATCTCCCGTCAAATCTTTGACTCTTTAAAATTCACAGGTTCTGTGATTGCTATTGCTAGTGTTGTATTAATTGGCCTCTTCGTTTTGCAACACCGTGGAACATACAGGGCGGCCTTCGTATTTGCTCCAATAATGATTCTTTGGTCACTATCCATTGCTGCCCTTGGCATCTACAACATCATAGTCTGGAATCCTAATGTCTATAAGGCTCTTTCCCCTTATTATATTATTGAGT